>OZ005653.1:26097070-29017070 GCA_963930645.1 Salticus scenicus
AAATAAAATAATGTTAGACCTAGTTTCCATCCAACGTACCAAATTTAAGACATATCTCAAACTAAGAATTAAATATTTCGGTTCTTATAAGGTAATTATAAGGACGAAGATCAAAACAAATTAATGATGATTAATACGAAGTTCAAAAAATTGGTCAATATGAAGGACCAAATGTAACGTCAACTGCTGCAGATATGATGAAAAAATAGAAATGTCTAATTAGAGACAATATATATAATCTGTTTAGGTAAATATTAATCTGTTTAGGTAAATATTAGGTGATATCATCATTCTCTGATTTTAATTTATTTCAAAAATAAATAAATAAATAAAATAAAATATTAGTTTGTAAATATGTAAATGTCAAAATCATAAATAAATTATTTATTGCGTAATAAGTATCTGCAATTGCATACCAATAAAACGTATAATTGATTATATGTTTATTATATTTAGTTTTAAAAATGCCATTAAAAAGATATATTACATAAGTACAAATGTACTAGTAGTCTATATTACAAAATCAGCTGTATCAAATATTAAGTCTTCAACATTCTGATAAAAATAAAAAAATAAAAATCCTAAAAGATAAAATTCTTCATGTATATCTTTTGCATTCATTGAATAGTATAAGGTACATTTTTTTTTTTTTTCTTTTTTTTTTTTTTTTTAGATTAGCTGGCAAAAGGCCAATAAACACTTTATGGTTGAAGAAAAAGTTTATTTATATTATACATCACTACATTACAGAAAAAAAAAATGTTTTATATAAAATACAATTTTTATAAAATTAAATTTGTATATAATATTAAAATATGCATTAATTTTACTTTCTTCTCTCTATTAATATGTAAGGTAATGCTAGGAGAGGTGGCGCGGTCGAGTAGATTGCGCACAAAGGAGATCAGATAGAAGAAGTAGAATGTGCGGTATACCTCGTGTCACAGGGCGCGCACTCTACTCCTTCCATCTGATCTCATTTGTGAGCTACAATAGTGGATTATCTACTTGAATGTGTATGTTCATTATTTCCAGCGTCTAGGATGCAACATGGTTATTTTGTCTTGTTTTCCAAACTAAATGTTTGAATTTTCATAACTCTTTCCAAACATATCTATTGAATAGTCGCAGTAGAAAATATTTTGAAATTAAATGTTTTTCAGTTTATATGCACCGAAGAATTTGGCTTTCTTCCTCACTGGTTTAGGTACATTTATGACACTTTCATTCTTTTTCCCTCTGATTTTCATTTCATCAGTTTACTTTCTTTGGTCATTTCGATTGACCCTTGCATTCAATTCACTTTCGAGATTGAAAAATGATTGATCCTAGTCTTTCCTTGACGTTTTTGTGTTCAGAGACAAGGATCGTTTCTCAGCCATTGTCTTTAGAAAATACTTCTCTGACTTTCTTTCGCCGCATTCCCTCTCTCACCACGCCCCATAAAAGAAAATGTCTGCTTTCTATACTTATGTGTTTTGTGCCGTATATATATATTTTTTATTTTTCCAGTCATTCGAAAGAAATTAATCATTTAAAATATCTTGCTCTTTCTCTAGCTTTTAATCCCTCTATTATCAATAAAACTCTACATAAGTTCATAAAGCCTTAACGTTCTGTTTTCGAATTAGACGATTACGGTCTCATCACAGCAGTTTTACCTTTTTATTCATTACTTTCTCTTAAAACTTCTAAAATTCTTTCAGAGTTTAGTTTTAAAGTCATTTACAAACCCATCAACAAAATTAAACTATTTTATCTTAAAGATCCATTCCTACTAAAAACCTATCTGCCGTTTATTTATTCCCTTGTGCTTCGTGCAATTTAGATTATATTGGTCAAACTAGGAGACATTTGAAATATAGAAAAATGAGCACCGTCGGAATTTTCGTAATGAGGAGATTTCAAAATCTTCTATTGCTTCCCACTGCTATGTTCAGGGTAATTCTATAGATTTTTTTTTTTTTTTTTTTTTTTTAAATTAACATAATTTCTTCTTCTATCTCCTCTTCCCGTTTGGTTATCCATGAAGTTTTTATCTACTTAAAAATTCGAAAAATCTTGTTAAAGATATTTCTTCCATTTCGTTCTTGTCTCATGCTTTGAAATTACTTTCATAACTACATCATTTTCGTTCAGTTTCGAAATTCCTTTAAATAAATAAAATAAAATAAAAAAATAAAATAAAAAAAAAAAAAAAAAGATTTTCTTTTTTTAATTTTATATATTTATTTATTTCCTTCTTTAAATTTATAATTTTTTTTCACATTAATATTAACATTTACATTTGGTTTTATTATTTTTGCAATTTACTAAAATCAGTTTTGGACATTTCTTCTTTGTTTGCAGAACTCGTGCCTATTTTGTTCTCCTGGCGAAGGGTCATATTTTCTTTCGACGAGAAACAATTGTAGCAAGTTTTGAATGTATGATGTTTATTCAAAATTGTATACTCATTACTTTTAAATGTCAGTTTTGCTTTTTTTTTTTTTTTTTTTTTTTTAATTGACAAATGTAACGCAAAAGACGCACTCACAAAACCTATACAAGTGACAAAAAAGTTTTGATAATTTTTCACCTGAAATAATGAATTCTTTCTTTATATTAAAGTATATCCTAAAAATTAATTTCTGTTTAAATAGAATCCTAATCAGTGTTTTCTTATTAGATTAATGGTGAGCTAAATATAGTTTCTTAATGTGAAAGTATCGTGAGAGAAAGAAAATAAAAATCAAATATTTTATCTCTATATAATATTCAAAATTCAAAGCACACATTAAAAACTTGTACATTATGATGATCATAAATCTTTCTTCTATATTTTCTTATATGAATTCACTCAAAAAAAATTATTTTTTGAAATTCTTTTTTTTTTTTTCCCTCATAGAAATATAACGCTTATTTACCAAAGAAAATCGACTTTTTGTTGTAGCTAACGAATCTGAAAAAGTGCTCTTTTTCTTTTAAGGTTTTTTTTTTTTTTTTTTTTTATGAAAAACAAAATCAGTAACTTTGTTTTAAATTATCGCAGATAAATGGTTCAACCGTTCATTTTAAATGTATTGACGATTTTTTTTTTTTCCTTTAAAAGATACACATGTTGAAAATCGTCTGTGGAGAAGCTGTGCTCCTATGTGTCCAAAAATGTTTTCTTACTTCATTATTACTACTAATAATAACTCTTTTTTTATTTCATAATTATTCATTAAAAATAATACGCATTGCGTACATTTATATGAAAATTTGTCCAATACCACCATGTTAAAAATTTAGAAAAAGAAGGATAGTAAAGTAATGCTACCTTTTGGACAAATTTCCCCTAACGGTTATAAGCACTCATTTATGTGAAGTTGCAACTATATATTAATTAGTATTAAATTCACTTCAGCAGTTCCTGAGATACAGTTGGAACAAAATTTTGACACGGGCAGACATTTTCTGAAAATGTTCAAATATTGTTCTGAAGCTCTCAAAACGTGTAAATCCATCAAAAACCGTAAATCGCAATTTTTTACAAATCCAATACTTTCTTTTATGGAATGTAGATGAAAGTTAATATAGAATAATTTGAATCATACATTTTCATATTTATTTGGTTGAACAATTACAGAACAATTTTGCAACTAGTGTTTCAAAATATTTTGAAAGAAGTCTATACTGTCTTAACTGTGTATCATTTCTTATATTCTACTTATCATACATTCTCAAAAATTGCATGTTGCCAACACAAAGCAATATAAAAATGTATCTTGTATGCACGAAGAATTTTCTTTTTTCGTTTTCTCTTGCGTTTCTTATCTCATTTATAATGAATGCTTTTAAGATTAGCTGGAAAAATGCCAAGAAGCAATCTATGTCAAAGCCAGATCTCTATTAACATTATATGTTGCTACATGTTTAAGATAAAATTTCTCTAACATAATACTAATATTGAAATTAACATTTACTTTATCATTCTAATTTCCATGCAGTATAACGTTTTTACTGAAAAATACAGGAAAGATACCTTTTATATCTGCAGCATTGAAGAAACTCAAATGCATACGTTTCAAGGAATATTTTCAAATGTTTTTTTCATTCCAGATAAAAGTTAAGGGCCCTCTTCACTCACCGCCGCCGGAAACCGAAGCTAATGTTATTCTATGGGAAATTTTTCTTTACAAATAACATATTAACTAATACATACTTTTTAATTTTGCTTTCACATTCTGAAAATTCCCAGCTGTTAAATTGATGGACCTTTTTTTAAAAAAATAATTTTTTAATTTTTTATATTTTATTTTGAAGCTGCAAAATACGAATTTTCAATATTTGAATTTTTTTCATTTTGCTATTTCAAAATAAAATATTAAAAATTAAAAAAATACATTTTTTAAAAAGGTCCGTCAATTTAATGGTTGGGAATTTTCGGAATGTGAAAACAGAATTTAAAAATATATATTAGTTAATAAATTATTTGTAAAGAAACTTTTCCAGTAGAATAATATTGGCTCGGGCTTCCGGCGACGGTAAGTGAAGAGGGCCGTCAATAACCATTATTTCCTATATTTTTTCTCCTATAATAATAATTATTGGAGGCGTATACGTATAAATTTTGTCTGTAACGCATACTTGCCAACATACTAATTAATATTCCGTCGTATTGTTAGCCCCGCCTTCTATTTCACACCAGTATCTTTTTAGAGTATTTTTCTTTTTATTTAATCGCAATTACATTTGGAGAATATTATTCTAAAAATTTACTGACGTGAGAAAAAGGGCGGAACTAAAAACACTACGGAATATTAATTAGGATGTTGGCAAGTATGGTAACTAGTTATACATTGTTTAACTAATATCGTGAGAATGTAAACAAAAAATTTTAGTTAATATCTATTAGTAATATAGTCATATTCTTATCGCGATGTGTTTTACACATAATGTTGTTCAAAATTAACTTAAGGGTTAGAAAAAAAAAAAGCATATAAAAACAGCTCATTTCTTTGAACGCTACAAACTAAAGACTGAATCAACAAGATTTAATATAATTGTATCTGGATTATCCAGTGAACTCGATGTCATCATAAAACACATTCGCACTGTAAATATTAGGTTTTGGAATAATTTATTTTCAGGAATATATTTCGTATTTGTTTGCGAAGTGTAGCATATTGAATTTTGGAGAAAGCTAGTTTTTCTATTCCCTTTTTTTTTTTTCTTGTTGTTGGAGATAAGGAAAATTAGTATTATTAAATAAAAAACAAAAAATAGTATGATTATCACACGCCCTTAACTATACATTTTTATCAAAATCGTTCAAGTAATATGCAAGGAAAGTGTAGACTTTCTCGAAAGATGTCAGATAGGTTTTTAATCTAAAAAAAAAAAAAAAAAAAAAAAAAAAAACCTCTCAACATTTTTTTTTTTTTTAATTTTAAAAAAACACATTCCTTTTTTTTTCCTTTCTTTTTTTTTCGGGATGGAGTGCAAATCCATAATAAGCTCTAACTGACCTGAATATGAGGAAATTATAATCGAAATATGAAATTAAAATCTCACCCAACTCGAAATTTTTATCAAAACCATTCGAGTACTTTCGATGAAAACAAAGTTTTTGCCCCTCATTTTAATGATAAAGAGTTTTTCTTTGTGACCCTGTAAAAAAACTATACGTGCTATATTCACCAAAATCGATGCAGTTCATGCAACTATTACCTATAATATGTGTATAAACTGTTTGCTCAGTTTAATAAGGCGTTTAGACGCTATCGCAATTTTTAAAATTTGGTCACATAGGCCGTAATGATAAAGAATTTTTTTTTTACCTCCCTGTAAAAAAACTATAAGTGCCAGATTCTTCAAAATATGTACAGATTGAGTAACTGTTAACTATAATATGTGTATAATTTTTTTGCTCAATTGAATAAGACGTTTAAAATAATTGAATAAGACGTTGAATATCGCACTTTTAAGATTTTGGTCCCATAGGCCATAATCATAAACAATTTTTTTTTGTGTGTGTCCCTGTAAAAAAGCTATAAGTGCCAGATTCACCAAAATCAATAGGGTTCAAGCTATAGTGACTTGCAACATGCGTACCAACTTACAGCTAATTCGAGCGAAGCGTTTAGACGCTCGCGTGTTCACTCACACACACACACACACACACACACAAACAAACATACACCATCGTAAAAATAGTGAAAACGGACTCAGTGGACCTCAAACCCCCAAAATCTCGAATTCGGATTTTTGACATGATTACCATACTTTCTATTACATATGTATGTTCGGAAAGTAAAAACAGACATAAACCTGAATTAAGATCCCCACTGCCTGTGTCAACGCCTTGCTCACAGAAATTCTCGCACACCAACTTGGGTTAGAGAAAGAAAATCGTTCTTAAAGGAAGACGTTATTATGATGAAGGGGCAGGGTAAACTTTAGAAAAAATATAAAAGTGATAAGTTCAATAAGAGGAAAATTAGGCATATAGGGTGAAAAAAAACGAAATTCAAACTTAAAAGTTAGAATTTCAGTGACAAAGTTGTTTAAGATGCACAGTCTTTAAAAAAATATGTGCTGCAAAAGCATTTAGTCTTCATTAGTAATTCGTCCTGCAAAAGTATTTTTAATCCCTGCAATTTTATTTTTCGTAAAGTTTTATTTCAGTTTATTATTATTTTTATTATTATTCAGGCGTAAATGTATATATATATATATATATATATAAGAGAAATTGTGATGTAAAGATTATTTTTCATCATTTTTATAAATTATAATATCAATCTAGAATTAAAACATTTTTTAAAAATCAAAATTAACAATTGCTTATATTACTTAGTTTTGGTTTTTTAATCGGTTCTGTAAACCAAAAGACTACTTATATACAAACAAATTTTTAATTTTTATAACATTTATATAGATAGCATTTAAAATTTTTATAGACCGCATTTTTTTAAAAACCTTAAAAAATCATTAAAAATACTTTATTATTGTTGCTGTTGCATTTATTAGTTAAAGAAAAAAGAGATAATGTTTAAAGAAAAAATAATTAACGTATGGGTTCAAAAATTGCACATATATCTTTACTATATATTAATTTATAAATAATATGCGATTTTTATAATAATAATAATAATAATGAAATTAATAGAAGATGAATTATTTGCAAAATGGGTTTTAGAAACAAGCTATTAAATACGATTTTTTTTTTTTTTTTTTTTTTTTTTGACATTCATATATTACTACAAAAAAAAAAAAAATAAATAAATAAAAAAAAAATAAAAGAAAGAAAGAAAGAAAGAAAGAAAGAAAGAAAGAAAGAAAGAAAGAAACCAAGGGGGAAATATATATATATTCAAAGAATATTCTAATGCTAATTTGCATTTCAATTTTTTTCCGTTTTTCTTTCAAAGCACACAAAATCGTTTCTAATAAGTAAGCGGTCATATAAATTATTAATAGCACAATTCGACTTTAGCCTGAAATTGTTTTTGGCTTTATTCCAAATTGTCGGGGACCGTTCTTTCACTTGGAAGGATGGAGTGAAATAAGAAAGCTGTGTCTTGCCGATAACATTTAATTTTTCTAAGTGTACATATTTTGTTTAAAAAGAAGAGGGCGACAGAAACTATTTATTGTTAATTTATCACTTCACTATTTTTTAATCGTGTATGTAAATAAAAGTTCCTGCTTTTAAATTCAAGTACATTTTCTAATTAATTAATATACTATAAAAAGAATGTGCTTAATGCAAGAAATGTAAATTGAATTTATAATTTAACACATTAAAGATTTTCTATCTGATAAGTCTGCAAGAAACTAATGTAAAAAATAAATAAAATAATGTTAGACCTAGTTTCCATCCAACGTACCAAATTTAAGACATATCTCAAACTAAGAATTAAATATTTCGGTTCTTATAAGGTAATTATAAGGACGAAGATCAAAACAAATTAATGATGATTAATACGAAGTTCAAAAAATTGGTCAATATGAAGGACCAAATGTAACGTCAACTGCTGCAGATATGATGAAAAAATAGAAATGTCTAATTAGAGACAATATATGTATATATTATTTTTGTTGTATTTATAAGATATATTAGAATCTCCCTATTACCTTTTTTTCTTTTTTGTATTTTTCAGATTGTTGGTGGATGGAATTGACTTGTTTTCAAAGCACGTCTTTGGGGACGAAGACTGGATGTAGAAAAAAAAAATCCATCCAACTATAATCGAAGAAAATGGATTGGAATGGAATCGAACAGATCATCTCATGCCAGACTTCTAAATTACCAGGAGCTGTCACTGATGATTCAAAAAACATTTTTTTTTCTACGTGTAGAGATCTGTTTGTTCAGTTAGTTTTGATTCCGATTTTCTTGCTGTAGCAGCAAAAATATGCCTTTGTGGATTTTTTGTTCCATTAGTTTTTAAATGAGTCCTAAGTGGACAATTATGTTTTGCTCGGACCTATGTTGCCAAACCTTTATGCAAATACATTTTATTCTACATAATTATTATTATTATTATTATTTTCTTTTGCATTGGACATTTTTTTTTAAATTTAGGCTCTTTTTCCGCTCTCTCCATATGTATATATATATATATGTGTGTGTGTGTGTGTGTGTGTGTGTGTGTGTGTGTGTGTGTGTGTGTGTGTAATATAAAAGTCTCTAGTCAGGTCTTTTTATACTAAATTATGGTTTATATATGTTCTTAATATGTTCTTTAATAATATTTCCAATCTTTTCTTTCAAATCGTAAATTCCAATTCCGCTTTGTTAAAAACTAAACCGTTACCAAAATTAATCTTTTCTTTATTATTATTTTTGTTGAGGTCTTTACTTTTCCGTCAAGACACAAAAAATCCTAACGGCCAATAGCCTCACCCTGGGGCGCAGATTAAAACCAATGAAATAACTAAAAGCACGTTGCCACTTCCTTTTTAGTCATGTGACAAAACGACACCTAGGGGATTTTATTCGCACTCTCTTTTCAATTTTTCCCATAGAAATATGTGTAGTGTATATCCCCTTCCCTAAGCTGATGCTGCAATCTGTAATATTTTGTTTCATCGAGTTGTATATTTTTCAGGCCTCTTGCTGTTCTTAGAAACCTTGAAATTTTTTTTTAATTGTAATAATGCTGTCGGAGTGAACTGATTTCTTTTATTTCTCTCATGGCTGCAGGTCTCAAAAATGACCTTATTAATGCCGTTACATACATATACAAGTGAGTAGATAAACACTTTGTGATAATTTATTATTCTTCTATATTTTAATAACGCAAGGGGAAAAATATGTTTTTAATATTAAATACTTGCACCAATTACACTGCTCTGCAAAAAAAAAAAAAAAAAAAAAAAAAAAAAAAAAAAAATCGAGGTTTGATACTATTTTTGCTGATTCTTATGTAAAATGATCTTCTGAATCCGAATATGACAAACATTTTGCCCAAACACCCACAGTTTTCTAGATACACCCCCTCCCTCATTTTTATCATTGTTTGGTAATTTTATACCCATCAATTTGATTTGGAGAGGAACGATGATTATTTTAACCGTTAAATGTCTTCTGACCCGAGGAGCTACAGAGGTAGAAAGTTCTAAAACACGAATATTTGTAGTAAGAAGGAAATTTTAGAGGATTTGTGCCCAGAAAACAAGAGAAAATCAATAAAAACAGTCAGTTTCTGTTTCTTTCTTTTCTTTTTTTTTCGCAATATTTCTCTTACTTTTTACATATTCCAGCCTTCTAGTTTGCTATTTTCTTACCAAAACACCCCAAATACTGAAAATTATCCAGTGAATTTTTTTTTCAAAATGTTAAAGTGGAGTAAAGTCTCAAAGCCCTCGCAAGGAAGTTTGACGGATTCATTGCACGAAGTTTGCCCTCAATAACTCCCACGTTACATGTTTTGGACAGTAAAAAATGAACATTAAAATATCCTCCTTTGACACGTGTTAAAGATCACCACACAAGATCACCACCATCGAGAACACCATAAAGCTCACTCTCTTATCGCAAAACGTGTACTAAAGGTAGATAACGACTGACAACTACAATGATAAGAGCAATGACCTTTAACACGTGTCAAAGCAGGAAATTTTACTGATCATGTTTTACTTCCCAAAACATTTAACGTGGGAGTTATTGAAAGCAAACGTCGTACTGTGAATCAGTCAAACTTTCTTACGAGGGCTTTGAGACTTTGCTCCACTAACCAACATTAAAAAAAAAAAAAAAAATTACTGTATAATTTTTATTATTTGGAGTGTTTTGGTGAGAGAATGGCAAACTGGAAGCTGGAATATGTAAAAAATAAGAGAAATATTGCGAAAAAAAAAACAGGAACTGATTGTTTTTATTGTTTTTGTTTTGTTTTGTGGCCACAAATCCCCTAAATTCCTCTTTACTACAAATGTTTGCGTTTTAGAATTTTCTACCTCTGTAGCACCTCAGGTCAGAAGACATTTAAAGGTTAAAATAATCATCATTCCTCTCCAAATCAAACTGATGGGTATAAAATTACCAAACAATGATAAAAATGAGGAAGGAGGTGTATATAGAAACGGTGAGTGATTGGGCAAATTGGTGGTCATATTCGGATTCAGGAGGTCATTTTACATAAGAATATGCTGAAATGGTGTCAGATGCAATTTCCATACCGAGCAGTGTTATTTAACAAAGCATCAGTAGAGGTGTCCTCCTGGATACTCAAAAAGTTTTCAGCGTGGTGTGCATGTGTGTGTGTGTATGAATGTATTTGTCTATATTACGATAGAGATAAAAAAAAAAGTGCCTGAATCACTTTAATGTTAGTAAAAATAATAACGAGCCACATAAAATTGAATGTGTAGGTACATTCGACAGCAAAAGTATCCGAGCACTAGCAATAATCCCGGTCTAAGAAAAGTACACTTAAAACTGCTTTGTTAAATATATCCTTGTCGAATCATGTTCTTAGTCAGTCTAAGAAAACGATTCGACAAGGATTTATTTAACAAAACAGTTTTAAGTGCACTTTTTTGATATCTGAATTATTGGCTAGTGCTCGGATATTTTTGCTGCCAATTGTATAAATGTTAGTGTTATCGCTTCTTCTGTTTTGTGTACAGGGTCATACGAAGTGATCTCGTAACACTAGATCTGTAGTACCACCAACGGTCTATACATAATTTTTAAATTTAAATTACATTTAAATACATTTAAATTTATTTTGACACAATTACACTGCATTTAATAAAATGTAGTTAACATTGGAATTACATTCCAATACTTAAAGACATATTTTCTGTAGAAATTCTGTGCGAAGATTTACCTATTATTCTACAATCTACACAAAGAAAGCCAATTTTCTCATGTGATTAACAGATTAAACGAAAATTTCGGCGTTACATCAAATTAGCTCAATTTAATATGTTTATAATATTTGTAATTATTGTACAAAGGAGTACAATGGAAATTGAGCACATTTCGGTGAACATACGTCATTTCTTTTGCATGAATTTGATCATACTTACACAGTATTCAACAATCTTATGAATTAGAACAAAAACCTTTGAGCTAATCCTGAACGACTACATGTCCGTCGATGGACAACAGTAGATGGACTGTGTCACTTAATGACTTTTGCGATTACGATTTTCGCTTCATGTTTTTCTGGTTATGCCATCTTCCTTATATCTTTCTTCCAAGCGGACCAAATAATATGTAAACTAGTAATATATAAATAAAAGTAAACTGTTCAATAAATTGTAAGGTAATTGGAAGTTCAGATTCCCGATCTATATATACGCTACTGTATACATTAAGTTTACATTTAAAGCAAGAAATAGCAAAACATTTAAAACAATTTTTGACAATTTTAAATTCTAAATGTAAATTTAGAATTTAAAATTTCTAATTTGAATTACTGTATAAGACTTCTGATATCTAATACAGAAAACAACAACAGAGAACCGTATTTGAGAAATAAAATTATATTTCAGGATGCATATATTTTTCGCTGAACATTTCATAACACAGGTCGACATGTAAAATTTTAATTTTATAATCTTGGCTGGTCTTTATGTTTTTTGGTGTGCTGAAACCGAAAATGAAGCCAATTTTTCTCTATCACGTATAGATTTTGGTCAATACAGGGTGCCTACCTATACAGTTTCTTCCATTACTCTTCCACTAATATAATTATATGACAAATTTCATAATATGTTTCCATGATTAATTAATCATGGATACCAACTGTTGTAACTGCACAGCACTAGTGCGACATAAAACCATACCAACCAACCAACCAACCTACTGTTATGATGGTATGTGTAAGAAATTGTGTCGATAAGCACCCTGTATTGACAAAAATCTATAAGTGATAGAGAAAAATGGGCTGCATTTTCGGTTTCAGCACATCAAAAAACATAAAGATCAGCCAAGATAATCAAATCAAATTTTGTCAACTTCATTTTTGTCGGCCTGTGTTATTTATATAAAAATTTTAATACATGTATTTCGTACCTCTTATCTGCCTGCTAAATACTAATTGTTAAAAGATCGTCATGTTATATTTAATAGTTAGCTAATAACTTGCATAAAACGAATATTTAATATTTTTAACTGAAACTGATAATTATATATTGCAAACATATATCTTTGAATGAAAAACACTAGCTGTAAAATCTCTATCAAAATTATTTAACGAAACTTTATTTATGCTTTAGAAGCATTTAAAAGAAACAGACAAATAAAAATATTCATTTTTTGTAGGTATATATTTATTTTACTTATAATAAAATAAATATATTAAAACTAAATTTTCCAAGAATAGTAACAAAATATTCCAGTAAAAAAAAAAAATGGCAAATAATAATTTTTAACATGTATCCGAAAGAATTTTAAAAAATACAAGATACTGAAATTACATGAAATGCAAAATAAATGTTAAACATTAATTCAAATGTTAAATAAATATGCATTTTCTACTGACATTTATATTTTTTTAAAAGAAAATAACAAAAGAAATTATTCAAAGAGTATTTTAATGCTAATTTGCATTTCAATTTTTTTCCGTTTTTCTTTCAAAGCACGAAAAATCGCTTCTGAGTAAGCGGTCATAAAAATTATTAATAGAGAACTGACTGCAGTCTGAGATTGTTTTTGGCTTAATTCCAAATCGTTGGGGACTGTTCTTTTACTTAGTGGAGTGAAATAAGAAAGCTGTGTCTTACCGATAACATTTGTTTTTTTTTCACCCTAAATGTACATTTTTTTGTTTGAAAAGAAACTAGCAACAAAGAAACTATTTATAATTATGATAATTTATCATTCCAAATTTTTAATAAAGTATATGAAAAAAAAATCCTTTTTTCCAAAATCATATACTCTTTTTTTAATTTATTAATGCACGCTGTGTATATATTAAATGCACACGTTATTAAAGTTAATTTATAATAATTACATTAAACGTTTGTTCGTTATTTCAGATTTCGTAAACAAAAATAATATTAGCTTATAATTATTAAATGCGTTTGTTTACAAATTTAAAAAAAGTGTAAATGATTACAAATTATTCTAAATTTTACAGAATTGCCTTAAAAGAATAAGTTTTATTTTTGAAGAAATTTGTTATAATCATTATAAACCTTTTTATTTAAATTTTGGAATTCCCATATACCCCATATTATTTACTTTTAAATGAACTTTTTTTTTTAGATAAAACTTACAGTTTTTAAAAACAATAATAAATAAATATTGATTAAAATGTCACAAATTTTTTTTCTTTGTTAAATATATAAGAATGAAATAGATCCTTGCCTTAAAAATTTTTTATATTAATTTTAACATATTTGTTTTTGTTATTTGATTGATATATATAGCTGTCTGAATCCAAAAAGGTTTTTAAGTTCTAGTATAAGATAAATATAAATGCATAACAATTACTGTGTTTTACAAATCGGATGAACTAATATTTGCTGAGTGCATCTGTAAGACATTTAGCCTAAATTTCAAATAAACAAAATCGATGTATATAAAATCGTTTATCCTGAGCGAGTGAGTGAGTGATTCTTCATCGCCCAGTCCAAATCCCTGGATCTAGAAGCAGGAAATTTTGTGACAATGTTCCTTCTATTACGTAGACATCCACAAAGAAGCGATTTTACGAAATTCGTCCACCAAAGGGGAGGGGGAGTCGCCGAAACGGGATTTCACAAAATCCTTCAAATCTCAAAAAAAAAAAAAAAAAAAAAAAAAAGGATATCCGTAAAATTTTTGCTTTAAAATATAGCAAACACAAATATCTAAACACCAATTTCTGGAATTTTAGAAATTCGGTTTTTAAGTGGGGCGGGGAGGGCGGATGGGGAAACGTGATTTCATATAATCTCAAGCAAATCTCCTATATATCTCAAGCAAAAAAAAAAAAAAAAAAAAAAAAAAAAAGTTACACGTGAAATTTCTGCTCGAAAATATAGGTAATAGAAATACCTAAAAACCAGTTACTGAAATTTTAGAAATTAAGCTCCTAAAGGGAGGAGGGGGAGGCAAAACGTGATTTCAAATAATCGTTTATATCGCAAACGCCCGTATATTATTTACGGGCGTTAGAGCTCGGACAGACTGACAGGCGAACAGACAGACTGACAGGCAGATACACAAAACTGAAATCATATTCACACTTAAAAAATGTTAGAAAGTGTTAAAAACGTTTAACGTAAGCGAAAGTACAATTCTAGCAATTATTTGTTAATAGCTCTTAATGTAACTGGATATTTTTGTGCCACCCTGTAAATCTAATGCTAATCACGCTATGTTCTGTGCAAAGCATTCTTTTGTGCATATTAATAACATATTTTAATTTCCAAAAATTTCGTGGAAAGTAAAGTTATTAAAATTTGATTTATAGAAATATCTCTCATAGAACGCAATGTTTTGGAATACTTTTGAGTGTCTCTGTACATAAACCGATGGTGGTATTTCCTCCATTTTATACAGGAAAATTTCATTAGTGAACTTGAATAACATATTTCAATTTCATTCAGATATGTCTACAGTAAAGGTATGAAAATATGATTTATAGAAATACTTCTCATAGACCAAATGCTTTGAAATACTTTTGTGTGTCCCTGTACACACACACAAAACCAACATTACTATCATGGTAAATTATTTTTTTATTATCTTTTGTGACTTACTTAATGACTTTCCCTCGTAGTATTCAGCATTACCTTTTTTGAAAAACTGCTTTACTTTGATAAACACATTTGATTGTCCTTTTTTTTTTTTTATTTATTTTTTAGTACTATGGTATTATTGCTTCAATCAGACATTTTTCGTTACCACTATTTGTTGTGTTTAATTTTGAACATGCCCGGATGTCCGCTAAAGTTCAGTTTTACAATTTTATTTATTTATTTATTTTAATTTATCTTTACTTTACAATATGTCCAAATTGTGAAAACTTTTATAGATTTTAAAATTGCCTTTTATTCATTGGTAATCATAAGTAGTAATGTAATTAGTTAAACAAAATGTCTCCTGTTTCTGAGGAAGAAAAAAGAAAAAACTTTTTTGAACACGTTCGTGAAGACAAAAAAAAAAAAAAAAAAAATTGAATTTAATAAATTAATTGTACTTTTAATTTTGGGATGAAAAAAAGTAATATAATATTTTAATAATACAAATTTCTTAAAAAAAAAAAAAAAAAAAAAAAAATACAATCATTGAGTTTATATTTAAATGTTTATAGTAACCGTTGCTAAAGAAAACAAGCAAATTTATGATTGTAAAAGAAAAAGGAAACTATTCCCAAATCGTGATCAACGGATCAAGTATTTAATATACAAAATAGTCTTGTCGTACTAATATAAATTCTTTCTCTATTACAATTTATTTACTTTTATTTTGTGCGTGTGTGTGTCACCGTCACGTATGTAAATTGTGGCAATTTGCCGAACATTTCTTTTTCGGCAACTAAAATTTCAAAATTTCAACAGAAATTTCAACAATGGAAGCCAGAAATTCTGACGTCATGATGTATATAAAGGGAAATTCTTAAGAATTGGAGTAGTTCTCAGTTTGTTTGAAATTATCTGATTAAAGACTTTGAATTAACTATCTAAACCATTTTTCGGTTTCTGCTGGTATTGGTGCTAGCAGAATTTACCACAAGTGAATCTTATGCCTGGTTGATGTGCCCTGTATGTGTAAGGAGTCTTTCTAATGTGTCTTAACTAATATTCACGCTAGTTCAAAAGAAATACAAGGAAAAATCTAAAGTGCCGGATAGACGAGCGCGATTTGGGATCTAACCCGGAATTTAACAGCGCCACCTGTCGTACGAATGCCTTAAATTTAATTAACACAATTTTTCATAGTATCTATCTTACTTACTAAGTTTTAAGCATTTATAAGTAATAGAAGATGAGACATTTATTTGACATTAATCAGGTTAAATTCCTGCATAAGCAGCACCACATCTTCGCAAATAAGAACCCAAATTGTGTCAACAAACTTTTCCCCCATGGTACGGGTACATTTCTCATTTTGTACGCTTATAAATTAAAGAAGCTGCAATATAGTGTCACTTACATTGTGGTAATTGTTGTATAATTGCGCCGCCTAATCATAAGCAGTTTAAATCGAGTCTAACCAATCATATAGTAATGTTAATTCCATTCTTTGGTTCCTGAATTGTAGTGTTAAAATATTTTTGCTCACCCACTTAAACACAGACAGACGTTTTCCAAAAATAAAAATTAACAAATCGCGTTTAGGCATCTCAAATTATGTAAAATCGTCGAAAACCAGATGCCGACAATTTTGACGAAGTCAGTTTTTTTTTCCCTTAGAAAGTAAAAATGCAAATCACTTTTAACATTAAAAAACTATTACAGCATAAATATTGAATTATAAGAGCTATTTAACATATTTGGAAAAAAAGTAAAAAAAATAAAAAATAAAAAATGAATAATGCAACTAAAAAACAATTTCTTTTAATCAATCAGTCTACTTTTCTGTTGCCCTGTAATGAAATATCAGTGTTAATTGTACTATTCATGGTATGAAACAATCTTTATTTCATTTGAGAAGTTTATGTTAATTCCATTACATGTTTTATGTTGAAATATGACGGACGGACAATGAGATATATTTAAATCGTAAACATTTTCAACATTTTTGGAAAGTATTCAAAAGGAAAGTTTTCCTATATTAAAAAATAATATATTTTTTAATTAAAGTAAAATAATGGTATACAATAATGACTATTTATGTTAATATATGTTCATTAATAATATTTCTATACCCGTTTGATTTATGCAATGACTTCTACTAGGGTATTATATTTCTATGTCAAGTTCTATTCCGTAATCTGCGAAAAATATAAGCATAAAACGATGTTACAGTTCCTAATGGGATTTTCATGTAACTTTTAACATTAACCTCAGGTTAATATCTGTGATTTCTTATTCCATTCTTAGCAAGTCAGCGTAAATAGTTCTAAGTCAATATGCTGAAGAGAATCGTAGATGTATAATGCAGAAAAATGACATATAGGAATATATTATTTATTACATTGGGCTTGTAGCAAAATAACTATTTCAGTAATGTTTTATCGTATTTTTCAACTTGAAATACATTAAGCAATAATGGTCGATCATTTATATGTAGAGCATAGCTTCAAACGTATCTATTTTTAAATAACTTTTAGTACTATAATGCTTTAATATAAATGTCTGACATTTAATTTCCAAGTTTAAAGTCTTTGAAAATTATAACTACAAATTAGTGGTACCAATAAATAAAACAAAATATAATTTTATTTATTTATTTATTTATTATTATTATTATTATTTAAAAATAAACCCTTTTTGTTGCTATGGAGAATCTCTGTACGTCAGGGTAAAATGATAATAATAAATTAAATATATATAATTCAATTAAATTACGTAAAATTAACTCTATAAATAAATAAATAGATATGTAGTTATAAAATTTATATTAACGGATTAAAATGTTATTTTTGATTTCTTACAGACGTTTGAACTTCAGAACATATAAGTATTATGATGTAAATGATGCAGCCATTTGTTTTAAATATAATGTAAAAAAATATTCAGTAATTTGAACTGACAAGGAGAATAAATTTGGAAATACATATGCAAAAGTCGACTGTTAGGCAGGCACAGACTGACTAGTAGTCGTACTATAATAAATAGCAATTAAGGTGTATGTTTTTTGTTACCAAGAAATTTTCAAAAATGTAACTAAAAGTAGTTTTTTAAACGAAAATAATGATGTATATGTACATTTTTTGCATCAAATAGGAATGATACTTTACAAAAAAAAAAAAAAAAAAAAAAGGAAAGGAAAGAAAGAAATGTATTTATAACTTCAATTTTTTGACTACGCTCTAACTTACTTTTTTAAGAATTATTTGAAATTTATATATGATGTTCAAGTTCATTATAGCATTATTCCTTTATAGTGGAAATAGCATCGTTATTTTGTATACAAGTACATACAAAAAATTCCATTGTTTTATGTTCTATGAAAGCCATTTCTGTAAATCATACTTTAACAAATTTATACTACACAATACATATTTGAACTGACATTGGATATTTGTACGTACTGAATTGTTTTTCTGAAAACATCATGACATGATTAGCATTCAACTTTACATTACCCCCCCCCCCAAAAAAAAAAAAAAAAAAAAAAGCTATTCTGATACATTAGGGGATATCAGTGGAAATTGAAATAACTGAATCATTTTTAGTGTTTTAAAAACTTTTTAGCAGCATTTAAACTGATTATGACTTTTGCCATTCAATTTCTTTAGAGTTATAGATTTTTTTTTAGTGCACCATGTAGCGTGTAATTATTTTTTTAGGTGATATACAGGACTACACAAACGCAGCTTTTCAATTTCTTTTTCTTTTAGAAATACATTTATAAGGAAGTCATAAATAAATTTTTTGAAAATTTTATCCCATCATAATAAAACGCAACATATATTTTAAGGCGTTATTACTCAGTTAAAATGCATTACTTGCGTAAGGAGTACTTGTATTTAGGAAGTGTTTAGAATCTATGATAACTGCATGAGTTTTGTTTCTTTATTATAATTAATTATGAATTATAAATTATAAATTATAAATTATAATTAATTATAAATTAAATAATATTATTGTTATAAATAAAATGAGAAATCCAGTATTAAATCTAAATATATTTTAGCCTTAAAATGAAATTAATCAAATTTCAATGATCTAACCGGGAATTTTATTTAATAAACTTCATTTGTTTAAAATTGTATTCATAACCGTATTTCATTATTCAGTGTCTTAATGAAATTCCTTCCAATAAGATTCAAGCGAATTAAATCTGTATTCGTCCTCGGGACTGTCGTTTATTCATTTCCTATTTTGCATTCATTGGGTTTTATCAACCAATACAATACTCTCTCTGGCAATGTTCAACAAAAATGTTTTTTTCTTTGTAGAATAATAATTCTCTATTTAAATTGCATGAATTTCATTTCATAAACTCATAGGCTTTAACAAATCTTTAAATATAAGTATAAATGAGCTTTACTAAATTACCATAAACCTTCCTCCCCCCCCCCCTAAAAACACATCTCCACAGGACATCCTGTATATCCTGGGGATAAAAGGACATCCCGTAAACATCCTTAGGATGCACCAAGGATAAGTGTGCTGTAAGGGTAGCTATTAAAAACTATCTGTCAAAGGATGTTTCAGACACTTTCTTTCACTACAAACTCTGGGAAAATTTACTATTTTAATATGACTACGTCTCATGGGTTAGAACGCAAAACGCAGCCGTATTCACCATTAATTTTATTTCCTAATTTGAATACAAAAATTTTAACACATATAGGCCAGTTTTGCCAACTCAAATTTTGCCATGCCCCTACAGATAGTTCAAAATGTCCCTACTTCAGTGCTGAGGTTGTCCGTAAGACATACTTTCATCAACAGGATGTCTTGGGAATATCCTGGAAGAAATGGTATCTTCAAAAAAATTCCTATTCCGTCCCTATAAACTGAATAAAGTTGCTCAAAATCCCTACGTCTAGGGACAAATTTCAGTAATTGGCAACACTGATATAAGGACAAGGTGGTTATTATGTTGTAGTTTGTCGTGTAGACATGCAAATGTAGAACCAAATCGCCCAATAACAGTTTTAAAATGGAAATGAGCAAAAATGACACCTAAAGGACAAAACGTTCGCGTTGATGGGCACACAAAAGAATTTCAACATATTGTATACCATGGACGAAAATGTTAAAAGGGCCTGTTATTAACTTTATACTGCACATAATGTAGAGAAGTAAACTTTTCTAAGGACGTGTAAATGTGAAAATATGAATAATTTGAATTCGCATAAAACTTTGCATTATCTAAGATAGATAAAATCATTTTGTAAAACCTGGTATATGGTTTTTTTAAATCAGTTACATATTTATCTGCTGTAAAATTTCCTAATGTTTGAAAAATATTTAAAAATTGCATTAATAACAAATTTTCTCATAGAATAGCTTGGGATTTGGTTGCCTCATACCGGAAAAGTTTAAGTCTCTAAAGATATATACAAGTCAGACACCTAAATTCTACACTGTAAAAAAATTACGGTGAATACAAGATTTTATTTATGTAAAAACTAAAGGAGAATGACTGTAAAACAAAACACAATCGATTTGCCGTATAATCTACATTTCACCGTAAAATATACGGCAAAAAAAAAAAAAAGTATAAAAATTACAAATATAAGGCAAATAATATACACTCCTTCTCATATTTATAAGGACACTTTATATTTTGAAATAACTAATGTAAAAGTAATTGTGAACAAGATTAACTAAGTGCACTTCCTATATCTAGTATTCTAAAAACCAAAATTGCTATAATTTTTTTAATATGAAGCAAAATTAATAGTAAATAATGCAAAATGTGTTTTTCTCCACGTTTTTGGACGTTCATAATTATAGGGACAATCCAGATTTTTTCGTTTTATTTAAATTACTAGCGGATAAATTACAGTTGACATGCGAATTTGTTAACTACTGGGTTAGATTAATTAATATATAAGCCTTCAATTTTTCTTAGACGGACATTACTGATAATTCCTCGAAAAAAAGAACGTTCATGTAGTGAAGTATGATAAATATGTTTTTTAAGTGGAAGGATAATTTCAATCCGCCTAATTTCTAATGAAATTCGAAGATCTAAAATTGCTGAAGGAAATGTGATCAAACGTTGAACTGTTGATTCGACAGGAGAGAGATCTGATACAAAATCAGAGTTGTTTTACAGAGATCGAAGACTCATAATTCCTCTTACTGTTCTACTCATAATGACTGCTGCTGAATTTGCTCGTATTTTTTAACGAAAGGTTGGGGTCCACATTTATGTATGCTTAAAATAATTAATAATATGTTAAAATGATTAAAAAACCTATAATAATCAATAAGCATTTAATGGGGGAAAGCACGTCTGTGTTAAAATTGAATAAAGACAGTATTAAATGGTAAAATGTTGCGTTTTCGGATGAAAAACATTTTATTCTTGATTAACCAAATGGTTTTAACAGTTACTGGCACGATCTGAAGATAGCGAAAGACAGAGCAGATTTTTTAAATGTAGATATGAATCGGGCATTTTGAAGGTGGATCTATGGTGCTCTGGGGAGCTGTTTCTACTGAAGGCAGAAGGAATTTAGTAATTTTTTTCTATTATTATGAACATCAAGATAATATCTGCAAATTTTAAACGTAGAATTCTCAGATTTTTGTTAGATTTTGGGGGGTAATAATATTTTTTTCAACAAGACTTACATTTTTGCTCTACTTTTAGAGCAATAGGAAGTAGTTTGAAGAAAGAAACTTCTGTACTATTGCCTTTCCCATGGTCTAAAAGTTGAAAAAACATTAACTTATGATATTAGAAATGTGCATGCAAGTGGAAAGCAATTTTAATTAGTTTAAATGTGTTAAAAATATCATATATGCTATATGAAATGGTATTGAAACTGAATGTTAAAAAAAAAAAAATGTATATATATACCAGAGAGAATGTCTGACTGTTTAACCCTAAAAAGAGACCCCCATAAAATATTAATTTAAAGAATAACTGAAAAAATTTACTAAAATTCGAGCTGTCCTTATAATTGTGAACACCTGAAAAATCAACTTTTTACCATATTTAAAGTTTTTTAAGATAGAAAAACGATAAAACTTTTTAAATATAGTCTATTAATGGAATTCAAATTTATTAAAAGTATATTTGTTTAAATAATAGTGTTCAGTGTTTATTTAATATAGAAAAAAGGGTGTCCTTATAATTATGAGAAGGAGTGTACATAAATATACGGCTTACTGTAAAATTTACAGCTTTTTAGCAGTCAGGTTTTCAGTTGTTTAGTCGTGAATTCGGTTTCATTTTTTTACAGTGTAAAATTCAATTTATCATTAAATAAGGCACTGGACTATAAAATGCGGGATGGACACCGAAATGTATTTATAGAATTTATATTTAATTAATAGAATATCTACTACAGTTCATGTTATTAATCAATACTAATTAAAAAAGAAAACCACCAAGAGGAAGTTGTTGAAATCTAGTATTCTAAATTCGAAATATACACTTCGATAACATTATATTCTACCCCACTTTATAACGTGAGCTAGAAAATATTTTTACGATAGAATGAATCATTAGTATAATCAGATATAATGAAATACACGGGCGTAATAATTTTAAATAATTTAAAGAACAGGAAATTGTATTATGAGCAGAAACTGGAAAATTAGTTACAGCAAAATTATAGAGTTAATGAATGTTTCTTGGCAACCGTGCGTTTAATTAAAATTTAATTAATATGACCAATAAAAATGTTTAATAGCCTTATTAAAAATTTATTTTTGTGCATGATTCATTTTGAAGTGTAATTATGCATTCAATTACAAAAGAAAAATAAAATCTATATGATATTTTCTTATTAAAAAAAGAATATTAAAATATAAATGGAAATGAATTTCCTTAAGTTTAAATGGATGCTACATGTGACACATACTTATATAGATGAATGATTTTTGAATAAATTTCACAATTAATTTATTATATATATATATATTTTTTTTTTTTTATGAATATCATAGCTTCTAACCATTCCGAGTTTGGGTACTAGAGTTTTTTTTAACAGAAGATATTTATAAAATTTTGTAGCATTTTTCGATGATTAAAAAAGGTAAAACTTTCTATTAAAAATTTCGGTTTCGTAAAATTGGAATGTTTAATGGCTCTAGAGTTTGTACTTAAAAATAATAAACCAGACACAGAAATGTCATATAAATGTGCTAAGTTTTTGCTGTAAATGTGCTGTGATTTTTACTTTAAAACAGAAAACAGCCGAAAATTGTTCTTACTTTTTTTTTTTTTTTTTTTTTTTTTGTTATCGGACCATTATAGGTTTTCAATGTTTAAGTATATTTTAAAAGAATGTTCTTTTTAAATGAAAGAGACACTGGCTATAAAAAAAAAAAAAAAAAAAAAAAAAATCTCATTTATAAATTTAAAAAGCAATTAATAGTAAATACAATACGATAAATTTTGAATAACAAATTATTATAATTTTTACGTTTATTATTATTTTAAGAATCAGTTTTTAAGCGAAACATCTTCTTTGTATAGAGATAAAAATTAACAGTTATCAAAATGAACAATATTCTTAAATTTGTGTTAAGTTTCAGTACATTTCAACTTAAATGACGCAATGCAATATTAAATATATGCATTCGAACCTCATTAATGTGAGCACGCTTAACATGAATTGTTTTAACATGAACTATTTCAACGATTCCCGTCAAAATGAAGATCAGTTTCTCTGCTACTGACAGCAGGAATTACTGTCAATATCAACAAATTTTTTATTCCCTTTGAGATTCACGTTAACGAGGTTCGACTGTATATATATATACATACATATATAAAATCAATGTATTAATTAATATATGTGTATATATATATACATATTATATTACTTAACACATGTTTAAGGAAATTTTCTCTATTTGTTAGGCTGTAATCGAATTGATATTAATGTTCTGTTTTCTATTTTTGTCTATTAATTTTCTGTTGGTGCAAATATATTTGATTTTTATCATAGCCATCTTCAAAATCATGTCTAATTTATGAATTTTGATGAAAAGAAGCTATGTTTAAAACTATAATTAAAAATTAATAATTATAAGATAAAAAATTTTAATATACCACGTTTTTAAATTTTCTGTTAAACCATAGTTATAAAACTACATTAGCACTTTATCTATACGTATAAAATTTTTAAAGTGATAATTATGTCAGTTTTTGTGCGATACATAAAACTTGTATCTAGACGATTTATTCCTAATGCATCTAGTTACTTTTATAAAACAAGTTAATTTATTCTAGAAATATGGCTTTTCATTTGAACAAGTTGAGACATCGATTGGGATTCCGATACGACGGAATGCAATACGATTCTATGAAAACTACCTTGGACCATTGCGGCTCCATTCCACCTCAGAATCATTTCTATTCTTTCAAAAAAAAAAAAAAAAAAACCTATGGACCATTGCGGCTCCATAAAACATCAGAATCCTTGCGATTCTTCCAAAAAAACTATGGATCATTGCGGCTCCATAATACACCAGAATCATCGAGATTCTTAAAAAAATAAAACTGAACCATTGCGGCTCCATTTCTGAAATATATAATTTATTTCCGGCATTAACTTGAACTCCGTGTTCTAATGCTAAATTATATAAATCAGTCTTTTTACCCTAGATAGAAAAGCCGTTTTTCTCTCCGAGTAAAATAAATTTCCTATTATTATTATTTTTTTTTTTTCCTAAAAAAAAAACAATTTCTAATTTCGATTTATGTCTAGTATAAAATTATGAAAATTAGCCACGTCGACCCAGAATAAATACAAAATTAACCCATTTATTAAAAAAAATACTACTTATACTATTGTTGTATAGTTTAAGAACAAATACACAATTTCTGTTAAAAATACCGTTAAATTGTCCATCTTCCCTTTACAATGAAATATAATTAAAATCAACTTCCAAAATACTAAGAAAATTAAGAATAATAATTAAAATATTATTGATATATCATTATGGCGGGAAATATTTCTTTTGAAAATTCTTTTTCGTAAATACACAAAATATACTGAAATATTATTTAAAATATATATATTTAATATAAATTAAAAAAATTCACATTAAAAGTTACATTGTTATTTTCAGAACAACTCTTAAAAAAAAAAAAAAAAAAAAAAAAAAAAACAGATGCATTTAAATGAATATAAACATATTCCGGAAGTACGTGGCAACTTCTAAAAAATAAATTACTCGTTCAAACTTGGTCGAATAAAATAAAACAAAACACTTCGAAACCAAAATAAAATAGCATTCGTTAAGGAACAGAAGTGACTATTTAAAGACTAGTTTCGTAACTCAGTACCTAAAAACTAGTATGTTGTGGCCACCACAAGACTTTCTTCTATATTTACCTATACATATTCAATCAGTAACAATATTAAAAAAAAAAAAAAAAAAAAAAAAAAAGTACGATTTTTTTTTCTAAGTTTTTTTTTTTTTTTTTTTTTTGTTAAAAGTGAAAAAAATCAATAACTTTGTTTTAAATTATCACAGATTTATAGTTCAACCATTCGTTTTAAAGGTATTGACGAGACCTTTCGAAAGATACCCATCTTGAAAATTTATCCCCCCCGGGGGGGTACTTCCCCCCCAGGGGGGGAAGCGATGGCCCCCCCATGAAGAATTTTTTTTCCTAGTTACATACTACTATTATCAATAATTCATATTAATTTTACAATCACAAGTTAAAAACAACTCTAATTATGCACATTTGTACGAATTTTTGTCCTATACTGCCATGTTAAAAATTTAGATAAAATGCTATCACAGCGCCACCTGTTGAGCTATTGATCCCCAAACATAATCAGCACCAGTTTATGTCGGGGACCGACTAAATACCAAGTTTGGTTAAATTTCGTTAAAAAAAAAAAAAAAAAAAAAAATTGCGATATTTTTCTGTTTTTTTTTGTTAAAAGTAAAAAAAATCGATAACTTTGGTTTAAATTATCACAGATTTATCGTTCAACCATTCGTTTTAAAGGTATTGACGAGATCTTTCGAAAGATACCCATCTTGAAATTTTGCCCCCCCGGGTGGGAACTTCCCCCCCCGGTGGGGGGGCAACCGATGCCCCCACATGCACAAAAATTTTTTCCTAGTTAACTACTACTATTATCAACCTGATCTTTCGAAAGATACCCAATGTGAAAATTTACCCCCCCTGGGGGGGTATTTTTCCCCTAGGGGGGGAAGCGATGCCCCCCCATGCAGAAAATTTTTTTCCTAGTTACATACTACTATTATCAATAATTCATAATAATTTTACAATCACAAGTTTAAAACAACTCTAATTATGCACATGTATACGAATTTTTGTCCTATGCTGCCATGTTAAAAATTTAGATAAAATGCTATCACAGCGCCACCTGTGATAATTGATCCCCAAACATAATCAGCACCAGTTTATGTCGGGGACCAACTAAATACCAAGTTTGGTTAAATTTCGTTAAAAAAAAAAAAAAAAAAAAATTGCGATATTTTTCTAAGTTTTTTTTTGTTAAAAGTAAAAAAAATCGATAACTTTGGTTTAAATTATCACAGATTTATCGTTCAACCATTCGTTTTAAAGGTATTGACGAGATCTTTCGAAAGATACCCATCTTGAAATTTTGCCCCCCCGGGTGGGAACTTCCCCCCCCGGTGGGGGGGGGAACCGATGCCCCCCCATGCACAAAATTTTTTTCCTAGCTAACTACTACTATTATCAATAACTCATATTAATTTTACAATCGCAAGTGTAAAATAACTCTCTTTATGCCCATTTATACGGAAATTTGTCCTATGCTGCCATGTTAAAAATTTGCATAAAATGCGATCACAACGCCACCTATTGAGCGATTGATCCCAAAATCTAATCAGCACCAGTTTATGTCAGGGTCCAACTATACACCAAGTTTGGTTCAATTTCATTCATCGGTTCGTGAGATACGGTGTGACATACGAAATTTTGCGATCACAGCGCCACCTGCTGGACGATTGATCCCCAAATCTAATCAGCACCATGCCCCGTCAGGTTCCAACTATATACCAAGTTTGGTTGAATTTCATTCATTAGTTCGTGAGATACGGTGAAAAATACGAAAATTTGTCCTATACTGCCATGTTAAAAATTTACATAAAATGCGATCACAGCGCCACCTGATGGGCTATTGATCCCAAAATCTAATCAGCACAATGCCCCGCCAGGGTCCAACTATATATCAAGTTTGGTTGAATTTCATTCATTGGTTCGTGAGATACGGTGAAAACACTAAACCACAGACAGACAGACAGACAGACAGACAGACAGACAGACATTTTTTAAAAACTATCAATTCGTGTTCAGGACACCCCAAAACGTGTAGATCCGTCAAAAAACGGAGGTCGAAAATTTTCGCGAATCCAATACTTTCTCTATATTACATATAGAAGAAAGTAACAAAGTGTATATCTTGAGAATAAGAAATTCTGTATTTGCTTTTTCCCTAAGAAAACACCAATAAAATTCAATTCTATATTTGAAAATAAAAATTAGAATGATAACCAAAAACATATTATTGATATTAACACTTTATACATCTGAGCTCAGATATATTTAGTTAAAAATCGATTGCAAGATTTGTACCGGACAAACAAACAAACAAACAAGAATCGAAGTTAATAAAAGCATGGTAAAAAGTGAATTTACAAAAAAATTTTATGTATTTCTTTCTTTCTTTTATTATTATTATTATTATTGTTGAATTTTTTTTCTTTCCTTTTGTCGAAAATTATATTTTAAAAGCAAAAATTTTTATTACCATTTAAGAAAAGAATTAGAATAATGTCCTCAATTCTAGAGAAGAAAAAAATTACATTCACTATTATATTTAACGCAATATACAAAGATGCTTGCGATATCTTTTATATAGTTGGCTTCATTGTTTAAATTAATATATATTTGGTCATTTTGTTTCATTTAAAACCATCAATGTTAACGAACTATTTTTCTTAAGTAAAAAGCTATTTTTTAAAACTGTGCATATCAATTAGCAGAATTTTTCTTCAAATATTAAAAATACTGCAATTTCATGACTGATTCAATGCTTCATTCCAGAAATATTTACTTGTTAAAGCCGAATGTTCAAATGAATTTAAGGAGAAACTTCACATTAAAACTTTAAAGTCTCAAGTTGAAATTCACACAAAGGAAATTGTTTCCAGCGAAGAATGCAAACATATAATTACGTATGCAGAAATGTAAAATAGGACTTAAATTGAAATTCTCAGCTTTCTAACTTTAAAGTATTATGTCAAAAAATATAAGTATACTGTGAGAAGATGTAGCCTTTCAAGCAAAATGACGTTTTTATAATGCTGCAAAAATGCATTTGTCGGCCTACTTTTTTTTTTTTTTTTTTTTTTTTTTTTGAGAGAGAGAGAGATAGCATAAACACATTTAATAACGTAAATAATTACAGTAAAAATGAGGAAAAGCTAGGACGTTGAGGCCACCACAAGACTTTCTTTTATATTTTCTTATAGAAATTCACTCAGTAAAAATATTTTATCTAAACTATTATTCATTAAAATTATCTACTGTTATGAATGCAGATGACTTTTACCTAAGACAAAACTAACACTAAATAAATGAAAAGAAAGACAGTTTTATTCGCTTCAAATAAAGTCTTAAAAAATGCGTTTTCATAATGTTTATCTCATATATGAAGTTTATTATATGCCATAGAATTTGAGATATAACCATTCCGCTCTCGGAAAAATTGCAGTGTAACAGCGCCACTTATATGCACCTGATATGCACCCACATTGAATCAGCATAATGTCATAATGTCCTTTCTTACATATCAAGTTTTGTTTGATTACACTGTTCGGCATGAAAATTGCAAACATTTTTTCTATTTTTTAAATCTATTATTAATGTTATTTATTAAACATTATATAGATATTAATTCTTTTTCATTCTCCAAATCAAATTCATGGCCATAAAATTACCGAACAGCGATAAAAATTGGTTGAGTAGGTGGTGTCCCGAGAAAACGGTGCGTGAGTAGGCAAAATGGTAGTCATATTCGGATTCAGGAGGTCATTTTACATAAGAATCAGCAAGAAGGGTATCAGGGATAGATTTTTTTTCAGCACAGTGTTATACGCGATAGAAGCTGAGATATTGCCTTAACTGAAATTGGGGAAATCGAACTTATAGCAGCGTCACCAGTTGAGAGATTGGCACCAAAAAATGATATACAGTAGTTTATATCGAGGCACATCTGCATATAAATTTATATGCAATTCTGTACAGTAGTCCCCGAGATACAGTCACCCCAAAAGTATTGCCCCCCCCCACACACACACACATTTTCTAAAAATGGTCAAATCGTGTTCAAGATCTCTCAAAACGTGTAAATACACCGAAAACTGGAAACGAAAAATTTTATGAATCCAATACTTTCTTCTATTGAATATAGAAGAAAGTAAAAAGAATATTTCACTGACAATCTTGAATGATCACTTTGAACTAAGATGTGCGTGTTTGTGTGTCTGAAAGAACAGCTGATCGAAGAGCTACACAAGGAGAGTTCATGGAAGTTCGTAATGACCTCTCCTCATGCAACTGATGCCTGATTTCCGAGTTATTGATATTTTTTTAATTAGTTAAAATATGAAAATAATAACGTTATAATAGCTTTAAAATTAGCCATTTAAATATTAAATTGAAATTTACTTGCTGCCAAAAATGTTTACGAGTTAATTTTTTTTTCTAAATAGAAACAAATGCATTTTTACTCAAACAATAAAAACATTATTAAAAATTAAATTTGCTTATGTATATGACACAATGACATCATTATTAATTAAACAATAAAAATATACTTAGAGATAATCCTGGACATTTTTTTTCACGCTGAAGTACAGCAGACATTTTTTGTCAATGGGTTTACTTTCATAACAGACATTTTAAGACAAGTGGCGCATCAAATATAAAAACTAGTATGTTGTGGCCGCCACAAGACTTTCTTCTATATTTTCCTATATACATAATCAATGAGTAACAATATTTAAAAAAAAAAAAAAAAATACGATTTTTTTCTAATTTTTTTTTTTTTTTTTTGGTAAAAGTAATACATATTCAAACAATAACAATATTTAAAAAAAAAGTTTTTTTTTTTTGTTAAAAGTAAAAAAAATCGATAACTTTGTTTTAAATTATCACAGATTTATAGTTCAACCATTCGTTTAAAAGGTATTGACGAGATCTTTCAAAAGATACCCATCTTGAAAATTTACCCCCCCCCGGGGGGGTACTTTCCCCCCAGGGGGGGAACCGGTGCCCCCACATGCACAAAATTGTTTTCGTAGTTAACTACTGCTATTATCAATAATTCATATTAATTTTACAATCACAAGTTTAAAATAACGCTCATTATGTACATTTATACGAAATTTTGTCCTATATTGCCATGTTAAAAATTTAGAAAAAATGCGATCACAGCGCCACCTTTTGAGCTACTGATCCCTAAATGTAATTAGCACCAGTTTATGTCGGGGACCAACTAAATACCAAGTTTGGTTAAGTTTCGTTAAAAAAAAAAAAAAAAAAAAAAAAAAAAAAAAAAGTTTTTTTTTCTTAAAAGTAAAAAAATCGATAACTTTGTTTCAAATTGTCACAGATTTATAGTTCAACCATTCGTTTTAAAGGTATTGACGAGATCTTTCGAAAGATACCCATCTTGAAAATTTAACCCCCGGGGAGGTACTTCCTCCCCAGGGGGGGGGAACCGGTGCCCCCACATGCACAAAATTTTTTTCGTAGTTAACTACTACTATTATCAGTAATTCATATTAATTTTACAATCACAAGTTTAAAATAACGCTCATAATGTACATTTATAAGAAATTTTGTCCTATGCTGCCATGTTAAAAGTTTACATAAAATGCGATCACAGCGCCATCTGCTGGGCGATTGATCCCAAAATCTAATCAGACCCTTTCCATGTCAGGGTCCAACTATACACCAAGTTTGGTTCAATTTCATTCATCGGGTCGTGAGATACGGTGTAACATACGAAATTTTGCGATCACAGCGCCACCTGCTGGACGATTGATCCCCAAATCTAATCAGCACCATGCCCCGTCAGGTTCCAACTATATACCAAGTTTGGTTGAATTTCATTCATTGGTTCGTGAGATACGGTGAAAAATACGAAAATTTGTCCTATACTGTCATGTTAAAAATTTACATAAAATGCGATCACAGCGCCACCTGATGGGCTATTGATCCCCAAATCTAATCAGCACAGTGCCCCGCCAGGGTCCAACTATATACCAAGTTTGGTTGAATTTCATTTATTGGTTCGTGATATACGGGGAAAACACTAAACCACAGACAGACAGACAGACACACAGACAGACATTTTTTAAAAACTATCAATTCGTGTTCAGGACATCCCAAAACGTGTAGATCCGTCAAAAAACGGAGGTCGAAAATTTTCGCGAATCCAATACTTTCTCTATATTACATATAGAAGAAAGTAATAAATTATATGATATTGAAAAAAAAAAAAAAGAAGAAGAAGAAGAAGCAGTAAAGGAACACAAATGATAATCGCATAAATTATCTATTTTTGTTCACTACACCATTTTATAGAAAAAACCAAACTGACGACAGACATTCAAATGTCGCCAAGGGGAGCGAAAATAAAAATGTATCATGATCAGGTTTGGATATTTATTTATTTTTGTATATAACAACCACTATTAAACATAAAATATTTAAAATTGAAAATATATATAACTACACACAAAAAAAAAAGAAAAAAGTAATTATCTCATACTGAAGGTGTAGTGCTCATAGCATAATATATTATATTTGGCGTAAAATTGCTGTCACTTTTTGGTCGACCTGATAAATCAAACAATCTATACGAAATAACGTGAAAGTAAATATTATGTATAATACATATAGTGTTATTCATACGTAATTGAGATTTAAATATAAAATGGCTACTTTTTTTTTTTTTTTCGATACTGTTTATTTCTAAATCGTCATCAAATAAGCACTCGAACTGTAGCCCGCGGTAAGGCATCGTCGCAGGCAATAGGGACTCTTATCTGAGATTACCTAGGGTGAGGAAGACGTTGTCGAGGGCAACAAAAACACACAATGAGCTTTTGAGAAATTTCAATGTATTATTTATTTATTTATTTTGTTTATAAAGCGATATAAAAATGAGTGATTCTGTTTTCAGTTCCTTTAAATATTTATAGTGACTAGCAAAGCGGGGAAAGCCTTCTAGTTAATGGAATACATATATATCTTATACTATTAAGTGAGCAATATGTGTATATTTCACTGATCTCGAAAACGGTAGCTCGGACAGTCACGAGATTTAACACAAAGGTGTCCCCCGAAGGATCATTGTGCACATCGAAGTCAGATTTTCGAATTTTTGATTAGTTTTTTCTTAATTAATTAAAATGTGAAAATAATAACCTTCTAATTTCTGATAAAAAAGCCATTTAAATTTTAACATTTTATCCATGATTTAATTGTTGCCAATTTTTTTTTCGACAAAATAATAATAATTAAAAAAAAAACCGTACATTCATTTAAAATGAGGAAAATAAATCAGAAATATTAGAAAATAAATTAGAAATATCAGTCGCATCGTTACAAATAAGATACCAAATGAAAGGGAAAATTTTTGTAAATCCGATGCATTAAACAGCTTATCAATCGGATGATTAGTTTTTTCTTAATTAATTAAAATGTGAAAATAGTAACCTTCTAATTTCTGATAAATAAGACATTTAAATTTTAGCATTTTATCCATGATTTAATTGTTGCCAATTTTTTTTTTCGACAAAATAATAATAATAATAATAATAATAATAATAAAAAAACGTACATCTTATACTATTAAGTGAGCAATATTTGTATATTTCACTGTTCTCGAAAACGGTAACTCGGACAGTCACGAGATTTAACACAAAGGTGCCCCCCGAAGGATCATTGTGCACATCGAAGTCAGATTTTCGAATTTTTGATTAGTTTTTTCTTAATTAATTAAAATGTGAAAATAATAACCTTCTAATTTCTGATAAAAAAGCCATTTAAATTTTAACATTTTATCCATGATTTAATTGTTGCCAATTTTTTTTTCGACAAAATAATAATAATAATAATAATAATTAAAAAAACCGTATACATTTATTTAAAATGAGTAAAATAAATCAGAAAGATTAGAAAATAAATTAGAAATATCAGTCGCATCGTTACAAATAAGATACCAAATGAAAGGGAACGTTTTTGTAAATCCGATGCATTAAACAGCTTATCAATCGGATGATTAGTTTTTTCTTAATTAATTAAAATGTGAAAATAATAACCTTCTAATTTCTGATAAATAAGCCATTTAAATTTTAAAATTTTATCCATAATTTAATTGTTGCCAATTTTTTTTCAACAAAATAATAATAGTTAAAAAAAAAAAAAAAAAAAAAAAAAAAAAAAAAACCGTACATTTATTTAAAATGAGGAAAATAAATCAGAAAGATTAGGAAAAAAATTAGAAATATCAGTCGCATCGTTACAAATAAGATAGCAAATGGAAGGGAAAATTTTTGTAAATCCGATGCATTAAACAGCTTATCAATCGGAAAATTAGATTTTTTAAAATTAACTAAAATATGAATTTTAGGTGGCAACAGCAGAAGATTGTATGGAAAACGTTAGGAGAAAAAAAATGAAAAATCTGCTTCACATTAAGTCACATGATTTTTAAGTGGGATTAAAAATTGCAGTTTTCAAATTCTTTTAAATTTTCTCTCACGAACACAAAAATATAATATACAGCCTGTACCCCACAAGACCAACTTGCATTTCAAATTTCATCTATTATTTTGGTTAATACACAAAAGTTATTATTATTTTTTTCAAATTAAGTTTTATTCTATCTTCGAAACGATTTATGTGATCATAGATATAATAATATATATAGATCTATCATCCCCATATTATCGTGCAAAGATTTTTGATGCCGAAAAAAAAAAAGCTTTGGAATCAGCCATTAAGTGGTATTGAAGAAAAAAATGAAAAAAAGAAAAATGAATTTGAAACTATATCTGGAGCTTTTCATTCACCTTTAGTAAATAAATTATTCATGAATTTTATTTGCTAAAACATTCGTGTATATTCCCGTGTGTATTAACTCGGGGAAAGACTGCCATATTTTGGTAAAATCGCCGTCTTTTCCCGAGTGAAAAGGAATCACTTTTTTCTCCCCAATGATCAATCTATATATTATTACTATATCTATGTATGTGATACGATACATTAATAATTTGGGTTTTAAAAGTTTTTTAAAATAGATTATTTAAACTCTATGAACCATATTTTTATTTTATCAGTTTCATTAACAGATCCTGCTGGGCGATTTTTTGAATTTTGGTGTTGAAGTACACCGAACGTTTTTCTACAAGAAGTTTAATATAGCAACAGCCATTTTAATCTAAGTAGCGCATCAAATATATAAAAACATAAATGATTTATTTTTACACAAAATTTACAGAACAAATGCATTTTAAAGATAGGAAATTTATTTCAACAAGCACTATTTTAAACCTAAAAACCATTAACCCTTTCACGCCCAAGGGAAATATTTTTCCCTTCTACAAAAATCGTTATCGATTGTTCAATTATTATTGAATCGATATTTTTTTTACTGAATGTCAAAATAAAACGTATGTCCAAGGCAGCAAATGTGTTTCTGAACGAATAAAAAAAAAAAAGTATAGAAAATAGGACACATAATAAATGTGTTATGTGCAATGCCCACTTGTGCTTCACAAGTAAACGAAATTGTTTCGTGGAATACCATAACTAGCTATTTATTTTACTTTTCTGATAATTTTTATATTACAAAGCAATAAATTTGTATTTCAAAGCAATAAATAAAATACCGATATAATAAACCTAACTCTTCGTTTATTTACTTTTATGGTCCATAGGGAAAATATTTCCCATGAAATTATAGGAAACCTATTCACCCTGCTATGTTTTTCTGGTGATATTTTCTTACTTTACACCCACAATAGCTAAAATATTGTGCTGTATTGGCATATTTAGTCTTGGAAATCTTATGGTCCTGAAAGGATTAAAAATATAAGCAGAATATATAGGATTCTTATGTATAAACAAAAAAGAGTCTGATAAAATTATTAGCAAAATAGTCTTCCCCTTTTCATACAAAAAAAAAAAAAAAAAAAATCCATCGCTAATATGGCGACAAAAATTCAAAAGCCGCCAATGGAGCGACATAATAAAGTTGTGTAACACGATAATGTTTACCTACTTATTTATTTATTTATATAATAATCACTATGCTAATTTATCATACAAACAAATGAGCCTCTGCACACAGAAAAATAAATTGGTCACAGTGACCTGCCAAAATGCTCAGCTGACAATACAGAATTGACTAACCAAAATAACTGACTAGCCGAAAAGTGTACTTGCTGAACTAGTCTCCAAAACTGAAAAGTGTACTTGCTGAACTAGTCACCGAAACTGAAAAGTGTACTTGCTGAACTAGTCACCGAAACTGAAAAGTGTACTTGCTGAACTAGTCACCGAAACTAAAAATTGTACTTGCTGAACTAGTCACCAAAACTGAAAAGTGTACTGGCTGAACTAGTCTCCAAAACTAACAAGTGTACTTGCTGAACTAGTCACCAAAACACTACTCCAGACTAGGAAGGTTAATATTATCAGACAAAGAAGGCTAGTCGACAATCATAATTATCTGACCAGGAAGGTTAGTTAACAACCGCAGTTACCAGACAAGGCAAGTTAGTCAGAATCTACACTTGATTAAGAAAGTTAGTCAACAGATGACAGGTATACTTCCATTACCCGACTACCGTAGTATTGTATTAGGTCTAAAAATTCAAATTCGAGTTTTCGCTTGATTTACACGTTTTAAGGTCTCCTGAGTCCAAAACAGTAGTTTTTGGCAATTGGTCAGTGTGTGTGTGTGTATGTATGTATGTATGTGCGAAATTTTCTGGTTATCATATCTCCTAAACTAATAAAGATAGAACTACAAAACTTCAGAATCGAGACAGGTCTGCTGTACAGATGAATTTTCCAAATGTTGGTAAAACTTGAAAAACCGGAAGTGGGACATCGGAAACCAGAAGTGGGGCCGTAAGTCCGTATTTCAAAAATGGCTCCAACGATTTTCTTCAAAGTTGCCATATAAACACTCCATTAGATGTCCTTTCGAATGATATAGTTGGTTAGTTCAGGAAAATTGATAGGCGCCCTATATAAATAGCTTAATTTCAGGTCTCGCAAGTGCGTTCCTTTAAAAACGGCTCTATGGAATATTTTCAAACTCGCCATATTAACTCTCTTTTATATATGCTTTTATATGTAATTATTGTTTTCCGGTCAATAATTGAGTATGCCAAGTTTTGGTAAAAGTTGGTATCTCAAAAACGGCTATAACGATTTTCTTGAAAATTGTTACATAAATCGATTTTAGAAATTCTTTCTCATGTATTACGTGGTTATTACAGGAAAAATAACAGTCATCCTGATTAGGTAGGTCAGTTTTAGATCTCAGAAATTGGTGTTTGAAAAAATAACTCTATCATCCCCCCCCCCTTATATTTTAAATAGCTATGTAAATTCTGTTTTACGTACACACACACATACATATATATTAGCTTTCTCCTACAGAAAATTTCTTTTGTGTCTACTTCGCTAGGTCAATTTTATGTCTTCGCTAACCACATTATTTCTAAAAAATGCATATAATACGTGTAATAGTGAGTAATAGAAGTCGTGTGGTTGTTTCACACCGGATTTTTTTGAGATAAAGTGATCACAAGATATAAAAGTGACTTAAAGAAGTAGAAATCTAAAATTTTTCCAGTAAGAGAAATTTTATGCACATGTAAAGACATACAAAACGAAGCTTACGTATAGCGAGGTAAAAAAAAAAAAGAAAAGAAAAATGGTAGTTATTTTTTGAAACACCAATTTTCGAGATCTAAAACTGGCCTACCTAAGCAGGATGACTGTTAATTTTCCTGCAATAACCACGTAATGCATTAGAAAGGATATCTAACATTGATTTATATGTAACAATTTTCAAGAAAATCGTTAGAACCGTTTTTGAGATAACAACTTTTATCAAAACGCAATTATTGACCGGAAAACAATAATTACATACAAGAGGATATTTAAAAGTGAGTTAATATGGCGAGTTTGAAAAAATTCCGTACAGACGTTTTTAAAGGAACGCGCTTGCGAGACCTGAAATTGAGCTATTTATACAGGACACCTATCAATTTTCCTGAACTAGCCAACTATATCATTCGAAAGGACATATAATAGAATGTTTATATAGCAAATTTGAAGAAAATCGTTAGTGCCGTTTTTGAAATACGGACTTACCCCACTTCCGGTTTTTCAATTTTTACCAACATTTGGAAAATTCATCTGTACACCAGACCTGTCTCGATTCTGAAGTTTTGTAGTTCTATCTTTATTAGTTTTAAAGATGTGATAGCCAGAAGATTCCACATATACACACACACACTGACCAATTGCGAAAAACCACTTTTTTGGACTCAGGGGACCTTAAAACGTGTAAATCAGGTGAAATCTTGATACCTAATTTTAGGACCGAATACAATACTTCCATCGGTAGTAAGGTGATGGAAGTAAAAAACCCAAAAATTTAAGTTTATTTTGAGATAATTAAAATCAGTATTGTAATTTTTACACATACATTTAACAAGCCTCATTTCATTATTATATTTATTCTCTGCTTATTTTCCTCCATATATTTTACAGGAAAATTGCTCAATTTTACATTTTTCTTGTAAGTTCCTAAAAACATTAGGCCAGTAGAAATAGCCAAAAAACAGTAGTCTACTGGTAAAAACACTAGAGTTGACAAGTATGCAGATTAATAAAAATTTTAATTGGTTAAAATCCTTCATATTTTATGAGGAATAAGAGGTTCATACTTGTTTGCAGAGGTTTTTGCAAAAGCATTGTTATTAGCCTTAACCTCTTTACTTTTGTAATTGTTTAATCCACCTCCCCCCATCCCTTTTAAGGTGTTCAACCTTGAAAAAGCATTTAAAGAATTTTTCTGAAAAATATTACTTGTCCATCAATTGGAATAAAATACTTATAGCTTCCAACTTTTTCAATTTATTCCGGAATGTTGTTAACATTCGCCCTTTTCTTCATACCATATTCTCTCTAGAATAATTTTCTTTAGCATGTAATTACAATTAAATATAAAGAAAATTACTCTTCAAAGAATATGATTTGAAGATAGGGCGATACTAACAACATTCCGGAATCAATTAAAAAAGTTAGCAGCTATGAATACTGAAAATTTAACAAACTACTGAAACAAATAATTTGCTAGTTTAATCATTCTTCCCTACATCTATTTATCATTAACGCACGCATTTATACAACACCCTTTTATCAAGGTATTCCAAGAGGATTGTGGCGCCACATGGTTTAGTCCACTTTTTATGCATATCCTCATATATAGATTTAGAAATATATATGTATTTTTTTTCTCCTCGGTGCTTTCGTTTTATACGCTGTGGTTACAAAAATAAATGTAAACTTTTTTTTTTTTTTTTTTTTTTTTTTTTTTTTTTTTTTAAGTTCCTTTTTTTAATATTTAAGCCACCTGAATATATGTATATATTTTTTTAAATAATGGATTTTTTCCACCTGATTAAAATTACAGATAAGTACGTGATACAATGTGCTTTAACAATTGATATAGACAATATAAACAATATATACGGTATAGACGATACAATGTACTTAAATCGAACTCCAAATTTCAGGTTATTTAAAGTTTTAAAATCATAAAAATTAATGATATAATTTTTTTTTCAAGGAGAGGGTGGACATAAAATTTGCATTAAAAACACTTCAACATATGTAACAAGATTTTTTTTTTTTTTTTTTTTTAATCATCTCTGTAAACTTTATGCCCAGAGAAATTTTAATATATATAACAATAATCTGTAAGTATTTGATCATCAAAAATAACTCTCAGTTACCTGATAACGTTACTTTCAACATTCTTTAGCCCATTTTCAACCCATTAAATGGCTTATTTAAATAAGATTTCTCCTTCATTAAAACTAAGTAATTAAAATAATACATAAAAGACAAAAATCAAGATAAAAATAATTTTATTGAAAATTATAAATGTTTCATATACATGAAGAAGATTGCTCCATAATTTACATAAAAATTAATCATAATAATAACATAAAAGCACAAATATAACTAGGTAATAAAACATAATTGTTTTATGCCTAGGCTTTTGCAATACCTCTCAGTTTTTTGTTAGTAATTATTTGGTAATTTTTTCAATTATTTATGGATCCAAATAGCTCTCCACGATGGCAAGCCACTGAAAATTGTAGGAATAGCACAATCTTTAACAATTGGTTTATTTCTTGGGACTTGATATAACTTTCCTTCTTTTTCATCAAAATACGTTATTGTTTGTATAATTCCATCCGGTTTAAAATGGAGCTCACAAACCTTTAAAAAAAAAAAAAAAAAAAAAAAAAGACATCAGGACATCACAAAGAAATACGTTATACGAGGTGTAAATTTCACCTCATTGCATAGGTTGCATTCAATTAGGAAGTTGCATATATCATAGATGGCTTCATTGGAAACCAAATAAATCAATGAGGAGACGAAATATTCTATCAAAACCTTTCTTAATCTATGCATAAATTATTATATATATATGTGTGTGTGTGTGTGTGTGTGCGTGCGCGCGCGCGCGAAAACAGGGCAGTTTTGAATCCCCTAGCAGAGGCCTTCATCCTGCAGTGGATTGATAGAGGCTGAAATTGATAATGATGATATATATATTCATATAACACCATACCTGAAAATTTGTATGATTACTTTAGAAAAGCACGCACAAGATTTTTTTAAAAATCGATTTGGTTTTATTGATTTTTTTTTATTGAATTATTACTTTTTTTATGAATATATCCCTGTTAGAACACTATTGTTAAGCATATTTGAAAGTTGACAACCATATTATAAATGCTATCGCTGTATAGCAGCGCCACCTGTCGAGCGATTGACACCAAAAGTTGATAAGCACTAATTTAGGTCAAGGTGCATCTACATATAAATTTATATGTAATTCTGAACAGTAGTTCCGTAGATACAGTTTCCACACAATGTTTGTCACACACACATACACACACAGACGGACACACAGTCATTTTCTAAAAATTGCCAAATCGAGGTCTAACCTCTCAAAACTTGTAAATCCGTCGAAAACCGGAAGTCGAAAATTTTTACGAATCCAATACTTTCTTTCTTCTATTGAACATAGAAGAAAAAAAAAAATAAAATAAATAAGATGTAATTACTAATTGTATTGCATTAAAAATTAAAAAAAAAAATGATTAATAATAATGATTAAACACTTATGTGAGTTGCGAACTTCGAGATTGCAAAAATGTGCTTCAAAGTTCAAGGTCAGTGTTAGTAGTTCATTAATTAATGCTTATATTCTGAAAAAAAAAAGTATCTTTATTTATTGTGTTTGTTCGACGGGAATGTTTATTTACTATAATAATTTGTTTAGCACGGATATATGATTCGCAATTAAACATCTGCTTTTATTTTTTCTAGAGGAGACGATAAAGAATATTATTATTATCTGCTTTGATGGAATCCGTTTCCTAAATGTGTTTATTTTACATGACTTTTTACTTTCTTCTGTATTCAATAGAAGAAAGTATCGCAATCGTAAAAATTTTCAACTTCCGCTTTTCAATGGATTTACACGTTTTGAGGGATCCAGAACACGATTTGACCATTCTTAGAAAATATGTGTCTGTGTGTGTGATAAAAATTTTGTGGCGACGTATCTCAGGAACTACTACAGATAAGTGCATATAAATTTATATGCATAGATGTACCTTGGCCTAAGTTAGTGCCTATCAACTTTTGGTCTCATTTGTTCAACAAGTGGCGCTGCTAGACCGCGATTTTCACAATTTCAGGAAAGGCTATATCTCAGAACTACTAAACGAATTTGCATATAAATTTATATAAGATAAACTTTGACATAAGTTAGTGCCCACCAACACTTTTTGTCAATTGCTCAACAGGTGGTGCTGCTATACGTCGACATTCGCATTTTCAGGGAAGGCTGTAGCTCAGGAAGGCTGTAACTCTGCTGCGCATGATCAATTAGATTTTGAATCGAGAATACAGTATCTTAAAAATTTAAACTCATATTATTTTTGATTAAATTTGTTTTGAAAAATATATATATATAAATATGATATCAAATTTTTAATAACTAAAAATATCAACCTTTTATTACAATCATCAATCATTTGAATGCAACAAGTAACATGAAGTTGAATATGTGTGTATATATATATGTGTGTGTGTATTTACCAGGATATTTATTATTTATCGCTAATAATTAATATTGTATACAAGAATTTGACTTTAAATTGAGAACAGAATATAGTATGTAATTTTAAATTCATATTATTTTTGCTAAAAGTTGTTTTGAAAAAAATTGTATCAAACATTTAATAATAAAAAAGTCATTTTTTTTTTTAATTACATATTATTATCAACCATTTGCCAAAATTATTTAAATTAAAAAGATTATTTATTTAGAACAGGAATTTAAAAAAAAAAAAAAAACATACCAGATAAACGAGAAACTTAAAAAAATTTTTAATTTATCTCATTAAAAAGTTTAAATTAAAAAAAAATATTTAATATCTATAATATTAAAATTATTTTTTATTGTTTTAAGATAGATATAATGCTGCAAACGATAATTTAAAAAACATACCTTAAAATTCGGAGTTCCTTCAAAATCCCCATGGATAGCATTTTTCTATATCTTTCTGAAATTGTTGACCTTTGGAAATTCAAATATCTTCAGAACTATCTTTAGGGAAAAATAAAGCATTACTATTCTGTGTATAAAAGTATTAATATGAGCTTAATGTTAAAAGTGTATGTAAACAACTATAGTTCAGACAAATTAAATATAGTACTTATTTTTTATAATACAACGATACGTAAAACTAAGATTTATAATAACGTATTTTAAATTTTATACATTTTAAACAACTTTATAAATTAGAACAAATTCTAAATACGATTCGTACTGTTAGAAGTTTGCTGAAGCTTTGAATTCAACAAATTTACTATTTACTATTCTAACAATGCTTACAATAAAATAAATAAAATCTTTTTGTAAAAAAATAGAACCGACTCCAAAAAGGAACTACTATTCAAACAACTAAAAATGAAAGAAAATTGGCAGAAAATGGAACTGTAAATTGCGCCTAAAAATATAAAATAATTTCCTTCGCCAAACAACCTATAACACTACAATTAATCATAACTTTTGAAGTCGGCGCAAAATTAAATAAAATTAAATTAGTTTTTAAAAGTTTGTCTTTAGATCGGTAGCAACAAATGCTGTTGTCTCGAATGATCCATTTTCATGTTTCCTTTATTATTTTATCACTGTATACAACTGGTCCATTAGTAGCATCTACATAGAACAGTGAACATTCTTCACAATGCGGTATTTATATTTATGTTTCTAGGAAGTTAGAGTTTCCTTTGCAAATTTGGTATAACTTTGATAACTATCATCCTTGGTGGCTTTTGGATTTGGCGTTCAAAACGTATTGCAAAAATATACACGCAAGATGTATATTTTCATAATATATATTGTACGATGTGTCGTTTCATATTCTTGATTTCTCCCTTGATATACCTTATCAAAATAATCATGATATCCCAAAGAAATTAAATATGTTTGCCAGATAATTTTGCGATTTTTCTTTCACCAAGGACGTCAGATACCAGCATCTTCGCCAACTTTTGCTGCATAGAAAATCTTATTTGTTTCCTTGAATCAAATTAGTTCTCGGTTGACTTTTGCAGGTAACAATGTGAGATGTGTATTTTGAATATGACTTGATTTTTGTATTGAATAAAGGTATCAATTTTTATTTAATTTTGCGCCGACTTCAAAAGTTATGATTAATTGTAGTGTTATAGGTTGTTTGGCGAAGGAAATTATTTTATACTTTTAGGCGCAATTTACAGTTCCATTTTCTGCCAATTTTCTTTCATTTTTAGTTGTTTGAATAGTAGTTCCTTTTTGGAGTCGGTTCTATTTTTTTACAAAAATATTTTATTTTTCTCTTTTCAGTGAAAACTTATTTATATAGCAGAGCATCAGAAGGCGTTCGATGGAAATTTCAAAAATCACAAGTTCCAAGAAAAGTGGCATTACTCAAAAAATGGTTTATGTCACTGAAAAATACATGAAATGCGCCCAATGTGAAAAAAAAAGTTACATCTCCATCTAGAAAATTATCCACTCGAGAGACAGTTGTGCCAGTTTTATTCTAGTCAAGTTATTTTTAAGTTGATTTTTCTCAAATGCTGCATTTTTAAATTGTGCTACTTTTCTTGCTTTTATCGGATATGAGTAAAAGACTATCTATTGAACGAACTTACGTTAAATTAAAAAGTCTTTAGAAATGTAAAGGACGGATACGCTGTATTCGTAACCGAAAATTCTGTTAGGCTTTTATATTGAACTTTACAGTGAATACGTGTTACCCGCTGCGCTGGAAATTGCGCAGCGTAAAGTTCAAACAAAGAGCAAAATATGCATTGCAGCTGACGGACAGAAGTTTCAACATCGATACTTACATACTGCTTTTACCAGTGCAGCTGCATACGTTCAACAGTTAGAGTGAGAACAGAGTTTTGTGAGTATCCTGTAATTTGTTTATGTTTTAATGAAATCATAATGAAACCTATTTCAGGCCAAGGTCCTTACGACAATAAAAAAAGTATTAAAATTAAATCCTCTCTTACGAAGTTATAAACTGACAAATTTCAACAACAACAACGAGAAACATGGTTTGCATTCAGAACCTCTTCCTTTATGAAGTCGGTTTAAAACGTCTACGCGTTAATCGATGTGACCGTTTAAAATAACCATACTTTGAATTTTATGCAATGTCGTTCAAGTGTGCACAAAATAAGGAATTGTGAACAAACGAATGCACGTTTTAAGCGTTCTGTTTTTAGGATTAATGTCTAAACTATCTTTGCGTAGTACATCGATGATGCTCTGCAATTTTATAATTCACTTTTTTCCCCTGTCTTGAAACGTTTCCGGGACAGAATCGCTAACTCCACTCTTTTCCACCAGATGACGCTTTAGGCGGTTGAATCGCGTAGCACATGTCCACTTAACTATACCTACATACCACTTTTATAACTATAGCTGCAGCTGTTCAGCAGTTAAAAGAGTCGGGACTGACTTTTTTGGGCACCCTGTATTTTCTTTTGATCGTAAAAATCTTACAATGGGATTTATTTCAGACAAAGACCTTTACAATAAAACAAAAAGTATCAAAATCGGATCATCTGTTCAGACGTTATGAGCTAACAAACAAAAACAAAAACAAAAAATATACGCTTTAAATATAAAACCTGCTCCTTTTTGAAGTCGGTTAATTAGAGCATATCTTTCGAAGTTATATGCTTATAAACACCATAAACAACACATAGCTTGAATTAAGAACACCCTCCTTTCTGAAGTTGGTTGAAAACGACTTTGCGCTAATCAATGTGACCGCTTACAGTAACAGTACTTTGAACCACAGAGTATACGTGTCATCCGCTACGCTGTAAAGTGTGCAACGTAGTTCAAGTGTGCACAATGTAGGAAATTGCGAACAAACAACTGCACGATTTAAGCGTTCTATTTTTAGCAATAATGTCTAAAAACTGTCTTTTCGTAGTAAATCGAAGATGCTCTACAACTTCGTAATTAACTTTTCTCCCATCTTGAACCGTTTTTGAGATAGGAGCACTAATTCAGCTGTTTTTCACCACATGGCGCTTTATTTTCTTTAGATTGTAAAGAAGTTATAATGGGACCTACTTCAGATCAAGATCTCTACAACAAAACAAAAAGTATCAAGTAACCGTATTTTGAACTATATAGCGTATGTCACCAGCTACGCTACAACGTGAGCAATGTAGCTCAAGTATGTATAGTGTAAAAAATTGCGAACAAATTAGCATCAATGTCAAAACTATCTTTTTGTACTAAATCGATGATGCTCTGCAATTTTATAATTCCCCTTTTCACCCTGTCTTGAACTGTTTCCGAGATAGGAACGTTAGCATGAATGTCTAAACTATCTTTTTGTACTAAATCGGTGATACTCTTCAGCTTTGTAATTTACTTTTTCTTTAGAACGGTTTTCGAGATAGGAACACTAACTCCGCTATTTTCCACCAGGTGGCGTTGTAAGCGGTTTAACCTTGTACAGCATGGCCACTTTACTATACTTACATACCATTTTTATCACTATAGCTGCAGCCGTTGAGCAGTTAAAAGAGTGGGACTGATTTTTTCGGGCACCCTGTATTTTCTTTAGATCGTAAAGATATTACAATGGGACCTATTGTAGACCAAGGCCTTTTTAAAAAAACAAAAAGTATAAAAATCGGAGCATCCGTTCAGAAGTTATGAGCTAACAAACATAAAAAAAACATACGGTTTGAATTGAGAACCTTCCTTCTTTTTTTGAAGTCGGTTAATTATACAATAAAATAAAGTATTTAGCACTTACTTTTGGCAGTAAACTCGATTCGCTGATTACTTAAATCTCTCGGTCTCTTTCTAAGATGAAAATCATTCCAACGGCAATTGCACTATCCCGCGAAATGCGATATGTTTATTTTTCGGTTTCGGTTGACTAACACAAGTTGTCAGTAGGAGACAAAAAACAAATAAACAAATAAAAAAAAAATTAAAGAAAAAAAAAGAAAAAAGAATGCTGAGCTTTTGGACTAGCCAAAGTCAATTGACAAAACAGGAACAATTTATTTTTATTCTCTCATCTGACTAACCGGTCAAATTTGAGGAAAATGAAAACTGTACCTGGTAAATTAGTCATCTGACAAGTTTTAGAGGCAAAACGGATCATCAGACGAAACACATTAAAGATACATGGTAAAATAAAACGACTTTTGTGTCTCATGACTAAATGGGATTGTCAGGTAGTGTTTTGATTGTTTAAAATTTTGCGTAATTTTGTGCAAATTTGTCAATGTACTTGACAAACGTTTAGTGTCACAAAGATGGCACGTCTCTTGACAAGTTTCGACTTTTCATTTTTCTGTGTGTGTGTGTTACTGCACTTGCACGCTGTCGAACAGAAATATTTAAAAAATTCAAATTAATATTTAAATAAATAAATAAAAATATGTTTAATGGGAAATATATATAACCATAAAAAGATTAGTTGTCTAAAATACGGCAGGAATAGTGCTCATAGCATATTGTTACAAGGGATTAAGTCTTATTGTTACAATGGATTAAGTCTAAAATGGTGACAAAAATTCAAAAGCCGCCAAAGAGGCGGCTATCAGGGTGTACTATCAGGTTTACAACCCATGAATTATATATAAACACAAAAAATTAATTGTCTCATGCGACAGACGTAGCCGGTCACAACATATTGTAATATTTGGCGTGAATTTGCTGTCATTTAATGGTTGATTGGATAAACAAAACAAACATATGAAATAACGTAAAAGCAAATATTATGTTGTCTAAACCCAATTACATTTGAGTTCAGTCCGAGTTACATGTGAACAACACGTATAGTGTTGTTCACATGTAACTGGGATTCAAATATAAAAGGGAAACTCGAATTTTTTCGATACTATCTATTTCGAAACTGTTATATAATAAGCACCTAAATGGAAGCTCATTGGTAAACTATTGTCGCAGGTAATAGGGACAAGCGCCCGAGTTGCAGCGGATGACCAAAGCGCTGCCGAATGCAGCAGGGACCTGGAGCGAGCTTTTGAACAATTTCAGTAATTTATTTTATTTTATTTTTATAAAGCTATATAGAAAAGAGTTTCCCTTAAATTTAGTGGCCAGCGAAGCGGGCAAAAGCCTGCTAGTATTTATTACGATAGCAATAAGAATGAGAACGAAATGTAAACAGATGATGAAGTTGCCACAACAACCCACAAAAGCCAATTTGATTAATATTTTTTTTTAATTTAGATTTGGAAAAAAAAAAAAAAAAAAAACTCATTTTAGAATAATTTTGTGAAAACACAAAACATATAGAAACATAAAAAGAAGGAGTTTTTTTTTTTTTTTTTTAAGAAAACATTTCTATTTGAAATAGCCATAACAAAAAAAAAAAAAAAAAAAAAAAGAAAAGAAAAGAAAAGAAAAAGGAAAAGGAAAATTGTATTTATGGTACAGAACACGATTAATTGAATAATAAAGAAAATAAAATACAATAATTGAATAACAAATAAAATAAATTCCTCAGAATGTAGAAGTAATTCATCAATAGTCACCACCCCCAACGCTGAGCTAAAAAAAAAAAAAAAAAAAATGGAAGATTTCATTTCTTTGGCAAAGGCCATTACATAAAAAATACATAAAAAGTGACCCCAAAAAAAATTACTTTTAACGAAGGGGGGGGGGGACTGTTTCATAGAATTTAACCATAAATAAATTCATAAAGCATATGTATATTAATACACTCATCATAAATTGTATGAAATATTTAAGCAATCACGATTTTAGTTGAAGCTATCAGTATGATCTAAGAACAACAATTATTAATTAAACTTAATTACAATTATACACCTAAGTAATATCAAACAAGGATTATTTACTAGCGTATGAATATTTATTAAATATTATAGACAATTTATTTAAAAAAATAAAGCTACATCAGAATTATAGATTTTATTTTTGTAGAGACAACTCCCGTAACTAGAATTTACTTCAAAGCTGCCATCTTCTTGGTAAAAAATAAATATTAAATAAATAATAATAATAATAATTTATTTTACTCTTAACTCATCTTAATTTGGTTAATTACTTATTAATTAATCTTAATTACAATTTAAGCAAGGATTATTTATTAGCGTATGAATATTTATTAAATATTACAGACCATTTATTTTAAAAAATAAAGCTATATCAGAATTATAGATTTTATTTTCGTAGAGACAACTCCCATAACTAGAATTTACTTCAAAGCTGTCATCTTCTTGTTAAAAAAAAAAAAAAAACCCAGCAAATAATAATAATAATAATAATAATAATAATAATGATTTATCTTACTCTTAATTAAATATTAAACTTTAATAGTAACATTTAAATTAATTTTTAGGAAGGAAAAAAAATTACTTTTATAAAAATGCACTACTTAATTTGATCTATTTTATTATTTGATGAAAGTAAGTTTTTGTGTTATTACCTTTCAATAATTTTAAGTTTATTTTGTATTTTCTGCAGCTATAGTTTGTATTTCTAAGAATCATAATAAAAAAATTGAAGATAATATTTTTTATTTAATTATCTTTTTTTTCTTAACTAATATTAATAAATTAACTTTTTACTTATTTGTGATTCTAATTTAAAGGTAAAAGTTTAGTTTACAGTCAATAAATAAAGTGTTATTTAAAGAAAATGCAACGAAGCTTCCATTTTTTTTTTTATTAATTCAGCATTCCACCCAACAATCTAGCTAAACAACAACACCCTACCTCTTTAATTAAACATCAGCCCACCTATCCTCCACCTTTTTTATTGAATTTTATTATTCTATTATTTTTTAAGATACACATACCAGTTTTTTTTTTTTCCAACAGCACTTGCAGAATCTTTGATTCTAAATTTAACACTACAAAAAATAATAATATTGTTCAAAACTAACAAATTTAAACAACAAAGTCACAAGTAGTAAGATTTTTAAACTTCAGCATTTATTCTATGGAGAAATTCTAATCTTAGTAACTTTAAACGCTTGGAAAAATTATGTTTCAGCTTAAAATGCAAATTAATAAATGAAGTAATATTCTAGTTACATTAAATAAAATATGTCGCATCAAAACTTTCATCTAAATAACTCGGGGAAAATGGAGCAGAAGTATTACACAAAATATCGCAAAATTCTTGCATCTTATAAACCACTTTAATTATTCTTTCATACTGAGTTCATTATTAATTTGCTTTCACAAATTTAATCTTCGTTGAAATATTTATTCATGTCTCTACCACTTAATAGTAATTTTGTTTAAAAATATTAAACATTAGATAAATAAAGTAATACTAATTTTTCATTAAATTTTATTTTCACTGTTTGATTTATAGATAATGAAAGTATTATTTTAGAGTTGGTTTTTGTGTCGAACTTTTTTTTTTTTTTTTTTTTTGCTCCTTTTACACGTTTTGAATGACCCAAAATTCGATAATCAAGCTTTAGGGATTGTTCTGTGTGTGTGTACGTGTTTGTGAGTCTGTAGTCATTATGACTGAAAAATAAATATTACAAGGAACCCTAAATTTGGTATTTTAGACATGTATCAAAAGGAGATGTTACTTGAAATAAATTAGGATTGGGGAAATAGTTCATGTACAGGGTTATGCAAAATATTTAAATGCATTACGTCTATGGGGCAATCTTTTCTTATAGGTACAGTTTAACATCTTTAAATTACGCTAAAAACTTGATATTCTAGATATGTATGATATGGGGATATTATTTAAAACATATTGATAGGATCGGAGAAATTGTTCGTATACAGAGTCATACAGGAAATTGAAATGTATTACGCCAATGAGAGACATTTTATTTTGTACAATTTAACATCTGTAGATTCCGCCAAATAAAATAAAATAAAATTGGCGCATAATATTCGTATGCAGAAAACCATGTTTCACATAGAATATGATATGAAAGGAAGACATGCAAACTTTTAAATTCATTCCAAAGCAATTCATAATATCCACCTTTTTTTCATAAAACTTTATTTGTAATAAAAATTTCTCTCATGTGTAATTGCAATTAAATAAGAAGAGAATACACTTCAAGAAATGTGGTTTGAAAAGTATTCGGGGCTATCAATGCTCAGGAATAAGATAAAATATTGGCCTGTCAGCATGTATTAGAATTTATTTTACGTGTGTGTGTGTATGTGTGACGGGGAGAGGGTTATTGTGTTAAATTCAGGTACACTCCTCGGTGCACCTATAATTTAAATTTAATATACAGAGCTACACGTGATTATTTGAATAATATTTAAAGAGTGGTGTTAAAGGCAGTGTTCTGAATTATTAAAAACTAATAGGCTCTGCCGGCGTCACTGGTTACTATACACTTTGACTTTTACTATTAAAAGAATTACACTTTTGAAAAAAAAAAAAAATCCAAATTCTACACATTTTTACGATTTTTTTTTCTATTTTATGAAATTAAAAATTGTGAAATACGGGCTGATAGCACCACCTGTTGAGCTATAGGCACCAAAAGTTGATCTACACCAATTTATACCAAAGGTGCAACTAATTATACTTTTTCATATAATTAAAAATAACTTTAAAATATGCAAAAGGTCAAAAATTGCAAATAAAAAGCTTATTTTTAGAATTTTTGTTTAAATAAAATGTCAATAACATCGTCTCAAATTATCACAGATGCATTGTTCAAACATTAATTTTAAAGTTATAGACGACTTCTATTTGAAAAATATTCATATCAAAATTTATACTCCCTGAGCGACGCTTCTTTCTACTACATAAGAATTATCCTGTTTCTTATTACTATTAAAAAAAAAAAATGTTTCTGTTGCAGGATGATTGATTAAAATTGTTTACATTAATCTGAAATTCTGTCCTGTATTGCCATATTAATGGGTTTGTTGAAATGGATAGGTGCAGCAAAAGTTGATAGACAGTCTAGCTTGGAACTAAATATTTTTCATGATATTCTGTTCATTAGTTCTACATTTGAACAAAAATTCTTGTCACAAACATCCAGAGAGACAGGATTTTGTAAAAAATATTTAAATTCTATTCAGGAATAAAAAGTTAGATCATTGTGTACATTCTGTCTTAAACATAATATTATTTTAGATTAAAAAAGGAGTATTTCTTTTTGTTTTCTTTTTGTAACCAAATACAAACTATTTATCTTATTAAAAGCAAACACGTTTTATTTATGAGACAAAAAATATAATTATAATTGAGACGGTTTGATGTTTGTGTACGTTAAATATTTATCTTATCTTGATAGTAAAAGGAGAAAAAAGAAAAATGTTTTTATTTAACCTATTTTATCTGAAAGAAATAGGTATCTCACCCTAAATGAAAAAGGACTCGTCGGATTAACTTAAAAATTGAGAGTTGTAAAAAATATGTTACACCTCATTGGTATATATAAGCGAAGGTTTTGTCCCAAACAAACAGTAGACCAATAATTAAATAATAATAGAACGCCAAATTTTTAATATAAAAAAATTAAATATCTTAGAAAATAAGTATTAATTGGGCAAGCGCACACGTTAACAATATTTATCTTGTTTAATGTATTAGTCAAATGATTAGAATTACTTTTATAAGAAATTAAAGAATATAGCGTAAATTTTCTTAAACATGTCACCAGTAAAATTCAGTTAATCTTCAAATGAAGCAAATCGATAAGACTTATCAGATAAATTTGCATTTTGAAACAGTTAATGGTAAAAAAATGTACGTTGATTCAAAATAAAAAGTATTTTTCTTATTGATTCATTTTTACTTTCTTCTATATTCAATAGAAGAAAGTATTGGATTCGTAAAAATTTTCGACCTCGGGTTTTTGATGGATTTACAGGTTTTGAGAGCTGTAGAACACGATTTGACCATTTTAAAAAAATGTCTGTCTGTCTGTCTGTCTGTCTGTCTGTGTGTGAGAGACAAAATTTTGTGGCAACTGTATCTCAGGAACTACTGCACAGAATTTCATACAAATTGGTATGTAGTTGTACCTTGACATAAATTAGTGCCTATCAACTTTTGGTAAAAAATGTTTTACAGGTTGCGTTGCCATCCCGCTTTTTCTAAATTTTTAACATGGACAAAATTTTTTACAAACAAAATTTTGTATAAATGTGCATAAAGAGAATTATTTTTTAGTAATCATTATGAAATTTACAAGATTTATTTATAATAGAGATAGTCAACTGGAAAAAAAATTGTGTATGTGTAGGAGCCTCGCAAACGACTTTCGAAAGGTCTCATCAATACCTTTAAAACAAATGTTTGAACTATAAATCTGTGATAATTTAAAACAAAGTTATCGATTTTTTTTTTACTTTCAACAAAAAAAACTTAGAAAAAAAAATCGTTTTTTTTTTTTTTTTTTTTTACGAAATTTAACCAAACTTGGTATTTAGTTGGCACCTGAAATAAACTGGTGCTGATTAGATTTGGGAATCAATCGCTCAACAGGTGGCGCTGTGATTGTATTTTTTATAAATTTTTAACATGGCAGTATAGGACAAAATTTGGTATAAATGTACATAATGAGAGTTATTCTTAACCTGTGATTGTAAAATTAATATGAATTATTGATAATAGTAGTAGTTAATTAGGAAAAAAACTGTGCATGTGGGGGCATCGCTTCCCATCCTGGGGGAAAGTACCGCCGGGTGTGTGGTAAATTTTCAAGATGGGTATCTTTCGAAAGGTTTCGTCAATACCTTTAAAACGAATGCTTGAACTATAAATGTGTGGTTATTTAAAACAAAGTTATCGATTTTTTTTTTTTTTTTTTTTTTTTATTGTTACTGAGTGAATTTGTATCAGAAAATATAGAAGAAAGTCTTGTGATGGCCACAACATACTAGTTTTTTCTCTCCTTTCTTTCAGTTCATTCTATCGATAACAATCTTTTAAATATTTCACAGAACTTTTATATATATAACTGAATATTTACCAAAATCTTAAAAAAAAAGTTACATATGTTAAGTTACAAATTTAACATATATAATTATGCTTAAATAAATATAGAATGTTTTTTATATTCTAATACCTGTTAATAACTTGTCGCTACTGCAAAATAAAATGAATCAAAATAAATACGCTGAAAACTGGCAATTGTAGTGCATATAGAAACTCTGCATGTTGCAAACAAAGAATTTGCGAACATTTTTCGATTTCTTTCTTTTCATTCTTTCTTTCTTTCTTTCATTCATTCATTCTTTTTTTTTTTTTTTTTTTTTTTTTAAAGCATTATTATCTCTGAATATTTTCGAAATATTCTAACAAAATTTAACATAGAGAATTGACAGGAGCACCATAATCGAATGCTACAGCTACAGCACATTTCAAGCGTTATTTTTACAAGATGATACTAAATATTATTAATTTGCTAATAGTCTCCTTTTTATTTTTGAGACAGAAACTTTCGCTTAAATAAATGAGCTATAAATATATTCTTCACATCTCCTAAAGACTGAAATCAATAATTATTTCTATATTCTACAAGTTATTAAAAACATGTATAAAATCGAAAGTGCTTTAATTATTTTGTCCGCCATCTGCATATGCCAAATAAAAACTTTTTAAAGTATTTTCAGCTGTCCTTAAAGTGCAGCAAAAGTTTTAAAATTTGATCTCAAGTATTATTAGTTTGCTATTATTCCCCATTTTGCTTTTGAGACAGAAACCTTCACTTCATTAAATGAGTTATAATATTTTATTGAAATTTTATTTTTCCGACTGAGTGAAAATAATGCCTGGACCGGGAGTCGAACCTCGGATCATTGACTTACAAGGTCAAGGATCTACCAATTGAGATATCCAGGCCGACAATTGGTAGAGCCTTGACCTTGTAAGTGAATGATCCGGGGTTCGACTCCCGGTCCAGGCATTATTTTCACTCAGTCGGAAAAATAAAATTTCAATAAAATATGATTTTCTTCCACAGTTGATTGTGTGATTTCAATAAAAATTAAGTTATAATATGGTCTTTATATCCACTAAAGCCTGATATCCATAATTATTTCTATATTATACAAGATATTAAAAACGTGTGTAAAATCGAAAATGCTTCAATTATTTTGTCCACCATTTGCATATACCAGATAAAAACTTTTCAAACTATTTTCAGCTGTCCTTAAAGTGCATCAGAATCTTTAAAATTCAGCATACACCATAATTTTAAGAATCAGTCTGTATAAAATAAAAATAAGAGGCAAGAGAAAGAAGAGTAATTACAAAACCTAACTCTCTTTCTTTTCTTTTTTTTTTTTTTTTAAGGACGAATTTTTTAACAGTTAGATTATCACTATCGTACAGTGTGATAAGTTATTTAAAAATAAATTTATATCTAAAATAACAAAATCTTATTATTATAAATTTCTTAATCTGATAGTACTTATATATTTCTAGATTTACAATGCCAATATGCATAGTTTAAAAAAAAATATATTAGAATAATGATTCAATCTTAACAAATTACATTTTTGAATGACTCATATTTCATTTTTTAAAGTCTGCTTTTTCTTCCCATCTCTGTCTGAAAAATATCAAAGTATAGGGAATCCCATTCTGCATTTCTCAGATGTCTTCGATTTGGTTCGATCTTTTACGCTCTCAAATTCCATCAAAGTCATAAATTTCTAGAGTTTACTATTTTGAAGTAACAGGTATGGAAAAAGTTTTAGATATATCTGGTTACAGATATTTGAAGGAAAATTTTCATATTAATATTAATAAATTTTTCACAACAAATATGGGGTCAGTATATTTTTGTGATCAACTCAAAAACTTATAATTTTTCAAAAATTGGGAATTGTTAAACTGGTATTTTTCTACTAGTGTTCGAAATGGTTTTGCTATTATTAAATTTTCTCAAACTGTAAATCATAAGTTTCTTTGAGTTCACCTATCATTTAAATGTGCATTGCGTTTTATATAGAAATTCCGAGTTTAATCTACATCAACAAAAACTAAACAACCCAGGAAAATTTTAATGATGTTAGAAAGAGCCGAAGCTCTCTGGTGATAAATACTAATTTTTCTACTGTAATATCTTATTATTTTAAACAAACGTTTCTGGCAGTTTCTTTTAATATCACTTAGATTTAATTACTTAAAGCAACCATTATATTTAAGCAACAGAATCTACCACAAGTGGGATAATAAAATTATTTAGTTAATAATCATCCCAAAAAAAATTCAAAAGAAATAATAAAATAATTGTTAAATAACTCTAAAAAATAAAATGAAGAGCCATTACCTCCCCCTATAATTAAAAAAATTAATAAATAAATAAACACATGTGTCCTGCTGGAAGATAATGAACAATACCAAACAATATAAACTCGATCTCCCCTTACTAAATTTCTAAATTTAGTTATTTTCTGATTATTTTTTTTAAAGACTTTTCACATTGAACACCTTTCAGAAGCACCCTAAATAACTCACAATATAAGGATTTAAAAAAAAAGCCAACCAAACAACCTAATACCTCACAATAGAAAATAAATCAAAATGATAAGATCAACAAATGTTTCTTATTTTTACGAGCTTTTAATGAAAATCAAAATACAGTTATTTTGAAATTTTATTTTATATTTAAAAATCAAACAACATAGTAAACATTATTCAACCTTCTAGCCATAAATACTGCTAGCTCACAAAAAATATCAGGTTGGCGTTGGCATTTGAATTAATCTCTCAATTTCTCGTTTGATTACACATTACTACCCCTATTAAAATCAACACAAACAACATATCAAATTAAGAAATTTTAAATACTCATCAAATTAACAATTTTTTTCCCATTTACCATATAAAGCAAAACCATCATTAACAAATAATATTAAATGATTATTTTTTACTCAGTAAATAAGAAAAAAATTATCTTTCATGATTAGTTAATTTCAAAGGAGAAATAAAATGGGGTTACCGACAGTTTATTTTGGTGCTGGTTGTTTCGAGATGGAGGCTGCAGATCTTCTGACGGATCAAGGCCAGCACTAGGAGGGGGCTTATTTGTATGTATCTTATTTGTACCGAAGCATCTGTTTTACTCCGAGTGAGTAAGCTAGTAAGATTCCTTTGTAGGTCCTTTTTTTTTTAGAAAATACCGACATCACATTCATTGATCTGATACCAGAAGCCACCGCTAAAGCAGCACAATCGGTTTTCGAAATTATTAATAGACCTTTTGTCCAGATCACATTTATAAATAAGATGTCCAGGAGTCGACAAGACTTTCTTTTCTGGTAACGTCAATGGATATCTCACACCTAATAGCTATTTTCTGGTAGAGTCAATGGATACCTTTCATCAAATAGCAGATCAACTAAGGTACTTTAGAGGTCCTAATTACCAGTCGGCCAAGACTCGCAGACAGCTACAATCAAAACCACACTATGGCTGTGAGATCCACTCTGTTTTTCCCGAAACATCTCTGAGGCCAAAGTCGATATTATTTCGAGCCCTAGATAACGCTCTCGCTTCATATCTCATTAATACTGTCAGCTATTATCAACACAACACAATGGATGGGGAATCTGCTCTTGACGTTTTTCCACAACACCAAGGCCAATGACGATGTTATTTTGGAAGCACTTCAATCCTCATTCTAACTACTAACTTTTTCTTCATTACTATGACCCAGCTCGGAGACTTTTCTTCCTCCAGTCTCAAAATTCACTTACTGACAGTGAGTTTTAACAGTTTTAGTGCAAAAGGAACTTCAAGGGCAAACTGATACAAAAACGGAGCCCAGGGCCCTATTTAAGGACGAAGACCCTTCTGAAAAAAAAAAAAAAAAATACTCCGGTCACATAATGCATCTGCTATTATCCCAACGCCTCAATTAATTTTTTTAACTGACGCTATCACTACGTTCCCAAGCCGACGAGAGAAACTCTGGATGAAAAACTAGCAGCCAATCAGTGCCCTAGACCCTTTCGGTCGAAGCTCACACTGAATGCGTGAACCTTATAGACCTACAGAGGATCTCCCGTGACTGAAGACTCTGATATAAAAATGGAATAAAAGAAAAATACCCCTCTCAGTGCATATCAGAATTTATGAGGGAATAAAATGAATTTCAACATCCCTAAAGTACATTTTTCATAAAATAAGAAAATAGTAATAATAATATAATTATAAGGCAAAGCTACCTCTTAAATTTCACAAGGACCACATATTAAGATCCTTTATCTTTTATCCTTTTACTTTTTTTCATTCTTTCACTATTTTTTTATTCAAATTAATATCTAGTCCTCTTTCTACGTAGCCTACCCATGGTAACACAACTTAACTTTGTAACCGAAATTTTCCCCAATATTACTACTCAAAAAGGAAAATTTGATATACACTGAGAGGTTCGACCCTAAAGCACAATGAAATAGCAAAAAAAAAAAAAAACAGATATATATATATATATATATTAATAGACACACAATTAAGCACTTAAAATTTTACAATAACATCATATATGTTTTCTGTTTTATTTATTTTATTTTTCATTGAAATTCTCAACGCAAAAATATATATATATATATATTTTTATACACAAAAACAACAATTTAATACCTAAAATTTAACCCTAGAATTATACATCACATTTTAATTCCCAGAAGAGACAATTAAACACATACCATTTTAAAACTAATCACAAAATTTTGTTTTCGGCCTCTTTTTTTTTTTTTTTTTTTTTCTCTCATCTCTACGCACACCAAAAAGCTAACAGCATCCCTGACTAAGTTTATATTATTTAATTTATTTTTTTAATACAAATCAAACAGAAGAAACAGGCCCTGCTACGAGCAAGCACTTTCAAGTCCTACACCGACCCAAGTAAAAATGTCATTGTTTTTATAACAATATATATAATCCAATTGGTATACAAGGAAGTCATGTGGTGCCCACATCAGATTTTTTAAAAATTGGTTGTGTCTAAAGGTCTATTTCGACTGCGCTGAATGTTTGTAGGTATTCTATAGGTCAGTGTTCCACGATATGCATATATTTTAAAAGTAACACTTTCAATTCTTTTTACAGTGACACAAAGAGAAGTTCTTTAACATTGCATTATTTAACGTGCGCTAGCGTCTAAACTATACATTCAATAAAGATGTAAATTCGTCGGCATGTTACAGATTATTATGGCAAATAGGATTTGCATACGTGCAGTATTTATTTATTTTTTTCTTTACTAGTATACAAAGTAAAATTTTTAAACATCGTCGTCTGTGGACTCAAACTATTTAAAGCTCGCTTTACTGAAGTTAATTTGTTTAAAATTTATAAAAAATTAGCATTTGATATTGCGTGCTTACAAATTACACTTCTTTTATAGGGAAGCATAAAAGAATTTAGATACGTTGCGATTCATTAAACGACATATAAGTTGAGAAAAAAAGAAACTCAATCTCCAGATCATGGTTTTCCCTTTCGCTTATTTAACAAATTATCTTATTTAATCTTATTTAAAAAAAGAATCGTTAGTTATTAAATGTTTTAAATTTCAAGCAGTTTCTTTCATCCTTTATATATATTATATATATATATATATATATATATAAAGGACAAAAGGACGAAAAATGTGAAGAAAATTATATTTATTTCGAATTATATGCAAATCATCAAATTTATAATTTGCATAAGTGTAAGTTTTCATATAAATTTATAAAGTATTTAAATTTTAATTAAATGTACTCGGTGACACTCTCAAATATTAAATTTATATTTTAGAAAATATGAATGACGAAAAGCTAGCAAATATATGACCCGTGATAATGATTGTCATCACCATTCTCCTTCTAATGCAAAGATAATTTTATTAAGATTAAATTTTCAAAAATATACGCGTTCTGGTATGAAATATAAATTAACAAATGAATTAGTAATCTAATTACCGTGAATAAAATATTTCGAGTGAAAATTTGAGCTTAAATACTTCGTAAATAATTATGTCGAAATATAAGACAAATTAAAGTTTTCAACGGTTGCATGTTGTATACCACTTTGATGATTTTACAAGAGCAACTTACGAACTTAATTAATACTTTGAACTTAAATATTTATAAAGATACTTAATTACAAATCTTTATGAAAATGCAATGTAATAATTTCAATTTTTGGTAACGTAATATATAAAAGAATCTAAATAATGAATCTGAATTAATATGTTCAATTATTAATAAATATTAGGAAAAATCGTCTTAATGTTCTCTTTATTCTATTTACAAATGATATCTTATTTTTGAAAACAAGAATGTTTGCCATTATGTCGATATCTTTACAAAAAACAGATTTTCAACTAAATTAACTGGATTATTTAACATACAAAGCAACGCAAATATACAATCACATTTAAAAGTCTAACTAATTTTCTATATAAGCCCTGTTTTTTATATGTATATAGGTTATTTAATGTCAGTTGTAGAAACATTAAATGAAATTAAAAGCCTACTTTATATGAGAAAAAGAGAACAGTTATTTTTCTAAATAAATAATGTAAATAAGAAATATATATATTCTACATTAAACACTATATATTTTTTAATTGCATTTATGCTATTAAAAAAAATATATTTAATAATTATATTAGGACGTAAAAGTGAAAATAAATTGCTTTAGCGTTTAGATAAGAGAAAAGAAACATATGATGCGCAAAATAAATCACTTCGTAAATGATAATTCAATGTAATCCCGTAATTTAACTTGTATATGTTTTAACTAATAATCTTAAACTTATAAAGAATATTTTATTTTGAATGTGAGAACAAAATATAAAAGTAAAATTCGACTAATTTGGATTATTAAAAGAGGGAATATATTTAAATAGTGTAATTAATCGAAAAAAAGCATTTTGTTATTTCCGTAAGAGGTTATCGGAATAGTTATTTTCTTTTATTTTATACTTTTTAATTGAAAAGTTATGTTTTTAAAAGATATTTCTTTGTACTTTCTTTTACCCACATATAAGGTACAGAAAGTGTTGTTTTGGGGGAAATTTACGAAATTCAATTTTTGTTACATTTACATGTTTTGGGGGTCTTTGAATCCGAAAAACATGATTTTAGCGGTTTGTGTGTACACGCGTGTGGGTCTGTTATCAACACATCTCAATAACAAATAGTAACAGGAAGTCTAAACTCTGTATTCTAAATATGTACTATATTGTAATGCTACACTAAACTTTTTGTTGATATCAAGCAAATAGTTCGTATTCAAGGCCATTCACAAGAGAATTCAAATACATTATTGCCCAAACGTCAGTGGAGACCTCCCTGTTGAGACAAAAAAAGATTTTGGGTTCCGCCTGTATGCCTGCTTGACTATCGCGCAATAGTAGCCACAAAAAATCACGCTATTGATTTGCAATTTGGTGCACACATTTAGGAGCCACACGGAATTAGCATTATAGTTTTGGGTGTGTATTCCATTTGTAGTTCATGTACAGGAATACACCAAATTTTTTCTTATCAATACGGCCTGTAGCCAGAATTTGTTTGTACAGCAATAATGGCCGCAAAAAAATTCCGATTGACTTGCAAATTGGTACCCACATTCAGGCTCTGTATAGTAATATCTGTATAAATTCTTTTGTCTATATTGTTTATGGACTGAGTACACGGACACGCAAAGTTTTCTTATCATTACGGCCTATGGAATGAATTTCGTTTAAACGAATTTTAACATCGTTACTCTGCATTTAACAAAATGAAATTAGCGTACATTATTTAGATACTTAAACTGATGTTTTATGCAGAAAATATGTGCTCTTTTAGGCTTTCTAATTAATATATAGGACTTTACAAAAGTGTTCCGACAATATTACGTAATCATCGAATTTATTTAAATTTTCGAACAATTATTCATGAAAAACGTAGAATAAGTTGAACTGTTTTTACTGATGTATACAGTGTTTATGATTCGTTTATAGAGACACACAAAAGAATTTCAGGACATTATTGCCTATAGACAAATTTTTATTTAAGCGAATTTTAACGCGTTTATGTTGCATTCAACATAATGGAATTAAAATACATTATAAAGGTGTATAAAAGCACGTTTACTCTAAAAAAGGGATATGTGTATACTAAATGATTTATTTACGGGACCACACTAAAGAAATTCGAATGACATTCTGTAATCATTCAAATGCTGTCAAATTAGGTTAAAATATTATTAAATTATAATTAATTAAATAGGAGTATTCTTTTTTAGTATATTTAATTACCGTGGCTCCTTTTCAAGAATACATAAAAGAATTTCGTACTATTACGGTTTATAGACAATATTTCTTAAAAGTGTATTTTATTAGGGTTACGCCCCTTTCAATATAATGAAATTTTATTAGAATTTTAAAAGAATGTTTTCCAGTGAAGAAGTGTGGACATAGAATTGGTAAGTCATTTACAGGGTTACACAAAATAACTCCGGTATGTTATGTGATCATTTTGCATGGAAATTGGTACAAGTAATTATGAATTACAGGGAATTAATACAAGACTATCAGTTATTAGGAATACATATGTATATATATATAGATAGTTATAAAAAGAGAGATACAGCGGGGGGTTAAGGGGGCGGCACCCACTCCCCTCAGGAACGTATCTGTTTATGTAGTATGTTAATCGAATCAATATATATATTATAATAAGGAATAAATACAAATCATCTATTGAATAATGCGTGATCTAAATGGCACGTTATGGCTTCTGATCTGCAGATCTATTAGTGTATATGGACGAAATTTATGGTAAGTGCAGAGTAATATCTATAGGCTGAGATATCAAAATGGATTGAAAATATATTTTTTAGAACCATAAAAGTACATTTCTTGTAGAATATGGTACGGAAATCATTCACCATTCGTACAACACAAAAGAATTGGAATATAGCTGTATTATACATGAAAATTATTGAAAATGTATTCCGTGTTGTGTTGCGTGTTTTTAATATAAGATTATATTTAAGTGCACAATGTGGTTTGTATACAGTTTATAGGCAATATACAGGGCTTCCCAAAATTAAGCTATGCATTCCTTCCTGTTGAATATAACTGATAAAAGCGCTCTGCTATATTTTACAGTGTCGACAAATACTGCTCAGGAAGGAAAATTAATTTCATATAATCACACTGAAAAAAAAATTTTTTTTCGATTTTCAGCTCTCGTTTTTAATATAATAACACGTTTTGAAGTGCCTTGAATACGAAAGCCCAATTTTTGCGGTTCATCTGTATATATATATATCTATTTTAAGAATAACTTACAAACAAATCTCCGTAGATAATTTAAGTTCAGTATTTTGAATTTCGTATTTGACGGCCACATGAAAAATTTCATCAAGATTGGCAAGTTTAAAGGCAAATTAAAAACAGCCTTGGATTTTTTGTTAATAAATGTAGACACTATAATTGAGCAGTGGATTGAGAGGAGTGGTTGACCCCTGTCCCCACCACACACAGGGAAGAATTTATCAAATAAAACTAATCTTGAACTGATTTAGATTATTTTTGAAGTAGATTGATCTTTATCTTATCTTAATTTATCATTATGGTATTGAAATGCTGGGTAAGAGAAAGCCGTGTGAGTGAATCACTAGATTTTTTAGATTGCATCCACTGAACGTTTTTCATCGTCATATAGGCGATAGAAATAGAAACTCAACTTATGCCATTTTTTTTATTCTTTTATTTTTCACTATATACAGATTTTATAAAAAATACCGTAACCTTAGTTACATAATTTGGATCAAAAGTAACATTTGGATCAAAAGTATTATTGAGATTGAGGTTGAGTGGGCTTTAGATCGTATTAGTGTTGCGCTGTGAGCAATTGGCGGCGGTCTGCGATTCATCTCATGGCATCACGATTTTGATCTTATACTCAAGGAATAACGTGTATGCTTTGATTTCCTCAAGCGGTATTATTTTGAATGGGAACACGGAGAATATTGCGGCCGTTACAAATTTTACGTGCAGCAGCCTACAGTAATGTATACGATCTCCTTTGCATATTGTAGAGGGGATGTGGAATTAACAAGAGAAACCATCACAAATGAAGTAACCGAATCTGGTTCTGTGTGCAAAAGGCGTCTATGATATAATCCCCAAGCCTTGATTTTCTATTAGACACAATAGGTTTATAACTTAAAGCGCACAAAAAACGTACATTTCAAGAATCTATTCAAGTAGAAAATTTTGTGGTACCTCTCCAAGATAAATTATCGGGAAAGCGGCGGTTTATCAAAGTCCTTTCTGCAAATGTCACTTTCACTCCAAAATAGTTTTTTTTTTTTTTTTTTTTTTTTTTTTTTTTTACACCAGTCTTTTAAAAGAGTAATCGTTCTCTTATTTCACCGTAACTTCATATTGGAGGAAATTACTGTGCAAAGAATGTGGAGTGAAAAATGTGGTGGGAATTAACAGGGCTACGGAATAAATAAAAAATTTGAAAACTCGGGTTTAATCACTTTTGTCGAAAACGTAAATTTAACATCCCCAAAAATTTCTATTAATACAGCCTCAACCATATCGACATTTACACGGCACTTTAAATCTGTAACTTCATAAATCTGTTAATATGTACACTTATGTAAAAATTTTACATTAAAAAAAAAAAAAAAAAAAAAAAAAAAAGCAATATTTACAAAATTAAAAGAAAAATATATATATATGTTTTACTCTCAAATACTTAATTTAGATTAAATATATATATATAAAGGCAGGTTTTCGAATAAGAATCGTAGAATCCTCATATTTCCTAATGCATTTTTCAGATATCTTCGAAGAAATTCGATCGCTTTAAATTCTATAGATCCATTTCTAATAATAATTTTTAAGAATAAAGTGTAGTTAATTGATGGCAGTGCGGAACCATTATTAAATAAATTGGTCTACTGTAATGAAAAAAAAAAAAAAAAAAGAAAGAAAGAAAAAGAATAAAGAAAAAGAAGAAGAAAAGAAAGAAAATTTAAATTTACCTAAGAAACAGTCTCTCATCCAGAGCGAAAATCCCTTTATTTAACAGAAAACATAAACTTTCATTAGTTTTAACGGACTCTCAATTTTGAAACATTTACTATTTTACATATTACTGCAAAATAATCATTAAAAGAGTTATTCTGTAAATTAGCGTATAATACCTACCCTACGAATTTTCTATAGGATTACTGTGATAAAAATTAGCCAGAGATGGGTAAGAAATAATTTTTGCTCAATTAGAAAATTGAAACTTTTTCAATTAAACATTTTCATAAAAATTTTTAAAGTTAAATTTTGTTATAGTGAACCATTTTTTAAAAGATAAATCTGAGTATTTTATAAAATTATTTATTATTTTTACAGAGTAATACATGAAATTGTTTCGACTCACGAAAAGTATTTTTAGTGTAAAAAACATTTAAAATATTTATAAGAAAGAGCAGTAATTAGGCAATGTTCTAAAAAACAAATTGGCAATACCAATATCAATGAAAATTCTCAATAAGAAAAAATTAACCAACCAAATCAAGTTTTACTTTTCTGCTTTTAAAAATCTACCCATCAACAATAAATTACTCTTTTCATTTGTTCTGTTTCAACCCGAAATAAATGCGTCTGTGTTTGAGTAAACAACAAAGAATAATAGTTTATTTAATTTGATTTTAAATACTTTTATTGATCAGAAAAGTAAATTTGTAATTAAAATGAAAATTAATTACTTTCAAATGGTAGTTGTTAATAACATAAGTCTACAAAAATAATGGTAGCAAAATTTGGTTTCATAACTTTAACTAATACGTATGTGTTCGGTGCGCTGAAATCAAAAATGAAGCCAGTTTTTCTTCTTCACGTATAGATTTTTGTCAAGGTGTCTACCAGCACAATTTCTTCTATGACTCTTCCATCAATATAATTTTATGGTAACATTGTCACGGAAGAAGTTACGGAAGAAGTTATTGGTAGACACAAAATCTGTTGATAAAAATCTATACGTTATTTTTTTAGGAAAATAAAAAGAAAAAGCTTTATTTACGGTTTTATCACACCAAAGAAACAAAAAGATCCGCCAAAATTAACAAATCAAAATTTTAGATGTTGACTTGTGTAATCAATTAATTTCAAATTATTTTTACTAATTGTAATAAGTTTCAAATTAACTGTTAAAATAGGCTTTGTTTTAATTATGTCTACTAAATTCTAGATTGATAGTAAATACTCAAATCTTCTTACTAAGCTTCAATTTACATAAAAGTAAATGTATTTTTTTTTTCTAAACAACTAAATAATTAAATTTATAAATTTGAAACAAAGTAAGATTAATTACAAGCTATTAACATCGAAATTATCAATGACATTCTCAAAATGCTTTCTTCTATACAAAATAAAATAAGTTATGATCTAATAAATTAGTACAATCCTCCTATAATGTAGAAATAGAAAATTATCAGGTTCAGAAATCAAATCCAATGACTTATTGACGTCTTTCGTTTACTTTACGTATATAATTTAGGACGAATTAGGGTATATACGAGGGAAAGTCATTAAGTAAGTCACAAAAGATAATAAAAAAATAATTTACCATGATAATCACTTGGAAACAATTTTAATTTTTCCACACAATCTCCAGCAACGTTGATGCACTTATCACATCGTTTTATTAGAGCCTCAATTCCAGCTGCACAAAATTCTTTGGGTTGCTGTCCCATACACAGTAGGACTTCATGTTGAACGTCATCGTCATCTGCAAATTGTTTACCTCCAAGATGTTGTTTCAGTGTACCAAACAGATGAAAATCGCTTGGGTTAAGTCTGAGCTTTAAGGTGGATGCTGTAGCATCCATAAACAGGTCTTTATGCATATTTTTTAATCCAAGTCCATTCGCCCACAAAAATCGGACCACAGCACACTGCTCTTCTATCGTACAATCATTCAGCACCATCGCCATTTTTGAAACTGCATTATGCATGCGTGTGAATGCTACCTACTCAATATGAATTATATATCATAAAGCTGTATGGTGCGGCCATCTATCACCCTTCTTTGGAGATATCTGTTACTACTTTAAATCATACTATATGCATTTGTGACTTACTTAATGACTTACCCTCGTATATTCAAGGGGTAAAGTCTATCCTTGGCATATAAATCAACTGAAAATCTAAATTTGGACATAATAATCATAACAACCGTTTATTTTAACTTTTTTTTTTTTTTTTTTTTTTGTATTTAGGCATAAGAAACTAAATAAAAAAAATAAACCGAGATAGTTTTATATTTCCCTTTCAAAATTCGAAGTTTTGTCATAGTTGTACTTTTGAAGTAAAATTATTAATTTTTAAATTGATACTAAGTTTTGCATTTAGATTTTGATATAACTTTAGAATTATTCTATTTCTTTAACTATTTCTTTAATTTTTCACCCGTGAGTACACTAATTCCAAGAATTTTGTTTGTCGGGCAAATAAAACGAAGGTATCTATACCTGTCCTAACTACCTCAATGTCATATCAGTTATATATATATATATATATATTTATATATTACTTTGATTTTTTAGTTCAGTCCTAATATTTTAATTGAAATTAAATAACCTCATCCTAATTTAAGTTGTGCTTCAGTGTTAAAATTTAAAATGCGAAGTACTAGTTTGTGGGGAAAGGACAATTTTGCAACTCCGTAACGAGTTGAATTATTTTAAAAGTTGAAAATGACTCAGATTCATATGAAGGTTTCCACTAGCTGGAAAATTGGCTTAAATATATCTTAATGTACTGTATGGGGGGGGGGGGCGTCTGTAGTCGTATTCAGCTGCGATGTATTGAATAGACTAGCAAAAATTTCTAACAAGCTGTAGCTAAATTAAAAGCACTGTCAAAAAGAATTGGTAAAATAAATATTTAAATTTTAAAACTTTCAGATACCATAAAATAAATGTTTGCACTTCTGGTTTTGAAAAGACGTGGCCTTTCTACTTCAGATGAAAAAAAAAAAAAAAAAAAAAACACTTGCTTCCACCTTGGAAGCAAAAACAAGACTTCTTGCATGCAAAAGTAGTTTTGCTTTTTCCTCCAAGGTAAGAGCACATATATTTGCACATTAGAAAGAAAGGCCACGTTCTCACGTTCTTTCGAAACTAGCAGTGCAAGCATTCATTTTATAGTGAGTGAGGTAGTTTTGAAGTTTTAATGAAAGCTGGTTATTTCAAAGTGAACTAGGTTTAATTAAAAAATATATTAACTCACTTTTGATAAATATGATATTTCCAAAAAAAAGTCTTGAAATGTGCAAAATAAAAGAAGCATTACTTCATACTTTTACTCATTTGATGTAAAATCCCAAAACAAATTAGTATTAACGGTTTTCTAATTGTTATTCTCAATAAATAATGGAATTTATGTTTATGAACAAGTAAATAATACTTCCTGTCGCATGAATCTCGACACTGAAGCCAACGTGATCATCATTAGAACAGATGTAGATAAAGAACTAAAGAAGAAATCGATCTTGATGCCATCCTATGTTAAACTACAGACTGTAACAAGCGACGAAATCAAAATGTATGGAAAAATGAACTTGACCATCACATTTGGAAATGCCAGTTACCAACATGTGACATATGTCTCAAATATACCCTAAAATCATGAAACTAACCACTCCTTCGAATGTAAGCCCCCGTTCTCGACGAAAGTGAAATTATTCCATTTTCTTAAATATTATCCCACCATCCTTTTTATCTATCCAACTACTGGACATAAATACAGAAGGCATGTAAATATATCTTTCACCGTTTCCAAACATAATTTCGATATTCAAGTCTTTAATATCAGCGCCGCTACGATTTTGGAAAAAGGGGGTTACTTTCGGGATTTTACAGTCAATAATCCTTTAATTCTTGGATTTGATTTCCTGAGAAACTATAATTTTCCATTGAATTCCAAGAGTAATGAACTTCATTGCAGTTCAGAAGACATAGCGGGTTTGAATGTTGAAAATCCGGACTTTCAGCCAAAATGTCAGATAACAGCGAATCCAAAATTTCTATCCCTCCACATACTGAGACAATAGATTCTGGGACACCTCCTACTTCAGCTATGGGCTGATAGAATACTTGAATAAAGGCAGCACCCTGAATGGAGTTTTATTAATTTCATCTCTGGTTGACCTTTCAAAGAAAATTATTCCTGTGAGAGTCGCTAACGTATGCGATAAAGTAAAGACCTCTCCACAAGCTAAGGGAAACTAAATAAGTATTCCTGCATATAGAAGAATGTGAAAAAGAATTCAAGAGACTTAAAGAGGCTTCAACATCTTTGCCTAGTCTGACGTATCCACAGCCTGAAAAACAATTTATATTAGACATTGTTTGATGCCATGAAAGTATCGGGACCGTTCTGTTGCAGGAAATTGATGGCCAAGAACGTCTTCTTTCCAATTGGAGTAAATTTCTGTCTAAACCGGAAAGAAACTACCTTACCACCAGGAAAGAACAATTAGACATTGTAAAAGCCGTACAACATTTCCATCATTACTTCTATGGCAGAAGATTCCTGATCCTGACTGACAACTCATCTTTAATGTGGCTGCTCAATTTCAAGATTCCGGTAGGCCAAATTGCAAGGTGGATAAAAACATCCAGGAATATGACTTCTTATGACGGAGCTCATAGACCACGAATTTGAGGAGTTCTACAAGGAAATGTAGATGTCTTGTCACGAAAGCCCTGCTATGAAAGCTGTAAGAACCCCAGCTAAGAAAAATCTGCAGAAAATCTACAAAAATAATGCCGACTATTTAAAGGTATTTGGAACAAGAATCATAAAATCTGCAGAATAACTGCAGTTTGGAAGCAAAAAATTTGCAGGTAACATTTTTTCCTTGAAATTATTATTGTTGAAAATACCTACAGATTATCTGTAGTTTTTCTTCTCTTTTTAAAACTGAGGACTATTAGTCTCAATCTGGGATTTTTGCGGTGTCATTTTTTGATAGTTGGACATTTACCGAAAATATAATTGAATAATTTGAAAGCGATATTGTAATTTGAAAAAAAAAAAAAAAAAAAACTAATAGTCCTCCGTCCTAAACTAAATTCTGCTTTTGCCAGAATTACATCAAAATCATTTTTTTTTTCCTTTTGGAAAGAAAAAGAAAAGAAAAGAAAATTAATAATAATCAGTATCGAAACAAACGCTGTCGAAAAAGTTTTTTTTTTTTTTTTTTTTTTTTTCTTTTGTAATTTTGAATTAGGAAATAAAAAGTGCGCATGCAAAATGAAATAAAAATAAGTAAAAAAATGAATTTAATGATTTAATTTTTATATAAAACATGATCGCGTGCTATCTTAAAAAGTAGATGTAAATTTTAAAGTTTATGTGGTGCGTGTGGAAACTTTAAAAAATGTTTTAAGAAATAGAATAGAATAAAGAAAGCAACGATGTTGGTTGCATTTTGTTATATAGTTTGAACTTTTGAATTTTATAGAAGTAATATCTACCGTAGGAATAATTTCTTATGTTAAAACTGTAGGGAATTGTTATGCGAGCACAAGCGATGCTACTTTATTTATTTATTTTATTGCTCTGAAATGTCTGTTATCAGCATATCTTAAAAACAAATGATTGTAGGAAATTAAAATTCATTATTTTGAAGATCATATAAATTTGCCATTTAACCCCTTAACGCGCGCTGTCCTCGCTGCGAGGACGCAAAATTTGAGATCCAGCTTCAAAAATTCATCCCGGAAATTTTTTAGCAAAAACTTACGTTTATAACATAGCAAAAAAGGCCTGTATTTTTAATATAAAAATTTAAAATTCCTTTTAGTTTAATTTAGTTCATGAATTCCGGTGGCAGTGTAATTTAAATGAACCGAATTGTCTTGCGCCTCAAAGGGTTATAAATATTTACCAAGATTATAAGTTTAGAGGAATGATGTGGAGGAAATTTGTCTTATTAACTTGGAATAAACTTTCAAATTTAATAATATCCTTTTATTATAGTTGTTTTTAAGATTTTCTTTAGCTGGGACTGCTGTAGGGCAGAGGAAAAATAACACCTGATAAATCCAGTTGCTTGCCAAGCTACAGTTTCAACTCCAGCAAATCAGGATCCGTGGAGCGATAAATATATTATACAAGCCCAATTAGAAGATCCTGACATAAAGCCAATACTACAATTCAAGGAGACGTCCAGCAACAAATCTAGTTAGCAGGACATTTCCACATTGAGTCTCATCACGAAATGATACTGGGCACTCTGGGACTCACTTCATATTAGAAACAGCTTCCTGTACAGAAAATCGGAGCCTGACGATGAAAGGAATTTCAAGCGGCATATCTCACTATCTAGATCGTAGATTCCAGATGTTCTAGAGCAGCTGCATACTAGACTTACCGAAGGCCATTTTGGAGTGATGAAAACTCTCCAAAAAATTCGAAAACATTTCTATTGGTGCAAGTCAAGGGAAGACATAGAGAAACAGTACAAATTATGTCATACTTGTGCGGCACGTAAAAGCCCGAACAAACGAAATAAAGGAAGATTACATCGGTATAATGTGGGAGCACTATTTGAGCAGATCGCACTTGACATCTTGGATCCTATGACCTGAACCCAAGTGCCAGAGGAAATAAATACATTATCATGAGGATGGACTATTTAACCAAGTAGCCTGATGCGTATTCCATTCCATATTAAGAGACATGCACAGTTGCAAAGGTTCTGTAGTGCAGCATTTGGGGTAAGATTCAGCACTCCTTCACCGATCAAGGTACGAAATTTACCTGTACTGTATTCAAAAGACTGAGTCGGTTACTCGGCATTGTCAGGTTTATAAACCTGACATGATTATCTTAAAGCTTCAAAGTTAAGCAGAGTTGAAATAATAGAGTCCAGTGGAAACTGTATTGAGCAGGTAAAAAGAAATATGACAAGTTTTTCTTTTAAATAAAATCATTTATTTAAAAACTAGATTGATTTATCTAGTGAAATAAAAATATGGCAAACGAAAATAAAAATTATAATACATTTAGACGATTCGTTTAATATTCTTCAGGGCATATATATTAGTACAGAGTAGTTACTGAAGCCTATACTATTACTGAAAGAAGCTTAAAAGTTTGCAGTTTTAAAATAACTATCATCCTCAAATTAATCTAAAAATATTTACTTAAACCTCATCTGAAAAACAACAGCTTTCTACACAAGCTTTAATATTGTCGAGGTTATCAAGGAAAAATTTAAACTGAAATATACAAACTGCGTTTAACGCCAGCTTCTTTATTACCGGGATTCACCTCGGCACTAACACCGAAAAAGCGACACGATTGCTTTTCTGCTACGCTACTTATTCAATTCAAGCAGATGACGTAGACTTATGTCATTTGCATACGGATAGCTTCGGCTAACGTATTAATATTTTATGCTATAATAAATTTTAAATAAACTATGAGTTTTTAAATATTTATTAACTTAAAATTATAAAAGTAAATAGAGAATAAATTACTTAGATTTTAATGACCATCGGTTTTAATAAAAAAGGAAAGATAATTAAACTAAAGAGGGAGTGAAACTGAATAAAATATTGATTGTCAAGAACATACTAATATTTTTAATTTCTAAACCTAACAATAAGCCCCCCCCCCTCTTGACACTCAACCGAGACCACGAAAAAAATATATATATGTCTGCCCTGAATCCACAAGTTCACATCATATTATTTGAGTAACAAAAAAACTTGAAAAAAAAAATAATAACGTAAGTTGACAGACTCAAGTACGACTTGCTTTTAATCGTCTTCTAACAGGATATTTTAAGATTTTAGCAGTATAGTCCAATTTTTGCAATGCTTCATTTCAAACTTATACAGAAAATTCTTCTTGCTATGAAGATATAATATAAATAATTAAGCATTGGCATGTACATAAATTAACCAATATGATATAAAAGAAGTATATACATTTCGCAATATAATAAACACTTTCAGAAATACATTTGCATTTTCATATTAAAGAGAAAAACATTCTGTTTTCTTTAGAAATAAATAACGTAATTAAAAAAAAATAGAAATTCGTTTATTTCCTTAATTCTTTTCTTTTCAAAATTTACTCCTTTAATATACATGTTACTCAGTAGATGAAAATAGGCTACTTATGAAAAGAGATAACCCGTATTTTGTTAACGGTTTCGTGAAAATATCTGACCAATTATTTGCACTTTTAACATGCTTAATATTAAATATGTTTTTATAAATCAAATCCCTTATAAAAAATAATTTTACGTCAATGTGTGTGGTACGATAGTTTTCAATGGGAGACTTCACGAAATCTATAGCAGTCATGTTATCGACTAAAAGTAAAGATTTTTCTTTAGTACCCTGTATTAGTTTTTTATTAAAGCATTCTTCTAAAATTCTATCGAACCATAATAGTTCTTTTGTAGCTTCGGTCATGGCTACGAATTCAGATTCCATAGTACTTAAACTGATACATTTTTCCTTAAACGTTCTCCAAGCTACAGGTGAATTATCGAGTAAAATCAGCTGTCCCCCCATTGAAGTCCTATCGTCTCTGTTGGCCGCAAAGTCAGCGTCTGAATAAACAGTAATATGTGGTTTCCTGCACTCAAGTTTTAACTTTAAATTTCTGGTATAACAAACATAACCTAAGAGTTTTAACAGGCCTTCCAATGCATTATGCCAGGATTACTTTGGAATTGGGCAAAAATATTAACCGCGTACGATATGTCAGGTCTAGTTCTATTAGAGAGAAACGATAAGCAACCTAAAATGCTTCTATAAGGATATTTTGACATTTCTATTGTTTCAGCGTTAGTTTGAGGACACTGAGATTTTGAGTAAATTATCCCTTTACTAATGGGGAGAGATGATATAGGAAAATTGAAATTTTTAAATCTGTTACATATTTCACTAATATATGAATGTTGATGAATAGTTAAATGTCCATTATTTTCCTCGAACTCTACACCCAATAGTTTACGGGTTTTTCCTAAGATTTTTAAATCAAAATTTTTACTCAATAAGTCCACTACTTCATCTATATGATTTTTAAATTTTGCAAACAATACAATGTCATCGACATACAATAATAAAATTACTTTCTTAATAAAAATATAAACACAGTTACACCATGAACATTTGTTAAAACCTATATTGATCAAAATTCTATTCATTTCGAAAAACCACGCTCTACCACTTTGGTGTAGGCCGTATATAGCGCGATTTAATTTACAAACGAATTTTTCTTTTCCAATCTCGATGAAACCCGGTGGTTGAGACATATAAATATGTTCATCGAGTGGTGCGTAAAGATATGCACCTTTAATATCCAGTTGTAAATGAGTTCATCCTTTACATGCAACTAGCAATGAAAAGAAGAAGCGTATTACTCCAAAGTTAACGACAGGGCTAAAAGTATCGTCATAACTTTCTCCTTTTATCTGTTTATATCCCTGCGCCACCAGTCTGGCTTTAAAACGGGCTATTTCCCCCCTTTCATTACGTTTAAGAGTGAAGACCCATCTACATCCTAAAATATTAGTATTTGGAGGTGATTTTGTAAGGTGCCATACATTACGTTCCCGAATAACATCCATTTCTTCTTTCATAGCCTGCAACCACTGATTTTTATAAGGAGATTTTAAGACCTGTTTAAAACTCGTTGGGATTTGATCCACGTCTAGTCAATCGTTTTTCTTAGTTAAATCAGGTTCAATCAAATTAAGTTCATTATCTGAATCAAGTGCACTATCTGAATTAATTTCATCAGAATTTAAAGTTTGTTCTGCACTAGAACAAGATTTTTCATTAATTTTACCTACATATTTTTCTCTAGGACTGAAATTAAAAAGGTTTGGTTCATAAATTATACAATTTTTCTTACAATATTTTTTAACATCTTTATGACATTTTAAACGTTCAGTTTTTCCAAATTCACAATAATAAACGTCGATTCTGTCACTAGTTTTACGGGGTACTAGAGTTCTAAACCATACAGCCTCTCTGAGCGGGACTCGTTTATTTATGTCTCGACTGGATTTAATTTCCTCGTCGGACGAAGATTCAGAATGATCAGGGTAAGTCTGATATATATTAAAAGCATCTGAATCAGCATTATTCATACTTTCTGAATCTGACCCCCTCATCTGAACATAACCAACTTTCATTTTCGCGGCCCATTACTGCTCCACTGCGCTCCCCAATATTTATCAGTTCTTCAATTTTAACATTAATTGTTTCTATTGTTTTATTTTCATCTGGGAGCCATATCCTGTAACCTTTTGTACTAAGGGCGTAACCTATCATAATTCCTTTTTTCGCTTTTCGGTCAAGTTTGTTTCTAAGTTGTTTGGGTACCCCTACGTATGCTGTTGAGCCAAAAGCTTTTAAGTGCTTTACTGAAGGTTTATAACCACCATACAGCTCAAACGGTGTTTTCTCTAAATCAGTATGACAAATTCTGTTCCAGGTATACGCAAAGTATAAAGCTGCGTCTGGCCAAAAACTTTTATTTAATCCACTTTCGTCTAAAACTGTCCTCATACCGTCAACAATAGTTTGGTTAAATCTTTCTGCAACAGAATTTTGTTCCGGTGAATAAATGTTAGTAAATTCATGTTTTATGCCCTTTAGCTCACAAAAAGATTTAAAATTATTATTTTGAAACTCTTTCCCGTTATCTGATCTAATAGCTTTTACCTGACAGTTTAAAAATCTCTCCGCTATTGTTACATAATTTCTAAAGTTTTCAAATACCTCAGTTTTTGCTTTCATAGGAAATATTGTTACTTTACGAGAAAAATCATCAATAATTGATAAGAAATACCTTTGACCGTTTCGGCCAGTTATTTTGCATGGTCCCCATACATCCATATGTAATAACTCAAGAGGATGTCTAGACCTTATTTGACCATGGGGTTTAAAAGAAATTCGTCTTTGTTTATTAAGTTTACAAGTTTCACAAGAAGCTTCATTGACTTTTAATTTAGGAAGCCCCCTCACACAATCATATTTACAAGTTCTGTCAATTAGTTTAGGACTAGCATGAGCAAAACGTCTGTGCCACATGTTAAAACTGTCCTTTTGAGTATGTAAAACTTCAGTTTTTGTATCCTGAGAGTTTCTTTTACTTGAAGTTTTAGAAACTTCAAATTTAACATTTTTCGTTTCTTTGGATGGAATTTTTGGAAATAAATAATAAATATCATCATGCAATTTAGCAGTAAATAAAAATTGATCATATTTGTTAGTTACTTTAATTTTACCACCCCCCCCCTTAAATTTAGCCCCTGCAATATCCATCTTTGGAGCAGATATTAAATTTTTTCTCAATTTAGAGCAATACATTACATTAGTAAATGTTATATTTTGTTGACCAAATCGTAATTTAACATCACCAGTTCCTTCTATAGGAAAATCAATATTATCTATTGCAACAGCTAATCTTTCATTATACAATGGTTTAAAATTAGAAAACAAATTTTTATCACCACAAAAGTGATTACTCGCAGCCGAATCAAAAAGCCAATTGATTTTGTCACACATTTTTACTTAAATTAGCAAAAGTAAAAAAAAACCTGGTTAGAGTCCTTTCTGGTTCGTCTCGGGAGTCTGGAACGGCCTCTTCTCTGGGAATGGTCAGGTTCTTTCTGGTTAGATCTCTCAGGACTGGAATCACTGGTAGTGGATACAGTTGCCTCTGGAGGTTTAGCTCGCTATGGTCTGTGAAGGGATTGAGCACGTTGCCTCTGGAAAAACGGAGACTTTCGTCGTTGATACACTTTCGATGTTGATCTTGGCTCGAAGTTTTTCCTTGAATTTTGACAAAAACGACTGATATGTCCCGGAATTCCACAGCGGAAACAAGTCACATTTGATCTTGAGTACTGTGTGCTGTAACTCTCAATGAAAAGTTCATCACACTTGTCATGATCACGCAATTCTATCCTTGATTCTTCACTAATTAATTCAACTAATATGTCTTTAAATACAAATTTATCATCAGGCCACCTAAGTATGCTCTGAACTATACTATCGAATTTCTCTGGGAGATAACGAAGCAACTGGAATGATAGATAAACTTCCTTCATTGGCTGATCAATTGCTTCTAAAAGTTCAGCTATTCTCATGAGTCTAGCAGCATACATATCAATTTTCTCTCCACTTTTTATTTTACATGAAAACAGTTCGCTGCACAATTGCATATGGCGTGCTCAGTTATCTGGATAAAAATGTTGTTTTAATTTTTTCCATATCTCAGCTGGATCCGTTAATTTCTCTATAATCCGACGAAAGTCCTTCTCAGTATTGAGGTATAAAATAGATAAAGCAAGTTTTGACCTCGTATTATAATCTTTTATTTCTTTCGGATCAGCTGATGCTTTCGGCTTTTCCTCATTTCCGATTACGATATCCCAGGCATTCTTTTCAAATAATAAAAACTTCACATCAACCGCCCAGTTACAATAATTCGTAGCATTGAGTTTTTCTATACTATGCTGTATCATTGCCATTCTCGTTAACTGTATTGCCCCCCCCCTTCTTAAAGATTCTTATAAAACTTTGGGACCAATACGCCGGAAGAAAACTTTACTTCATTAATCTTTGTCATTTTAAAACTTTCACTTAAACTGCTCAATACTGGGCAATGGCCCATAACTAAATATGTCAGGTTTATAAACCTGCCATGATTATCTTAAAGCTTCAAAGTTAAGCAGAGTTGAAATAATAGAGTCCAGTGGAAACTGTATTGAGCAGGTAAAAAGAAATATGACAAGTTTTTCTTTTAAATAAAATCATTTATTTAAAAACTAGATTGATTTATCTAGTGAAATAAAAATATGGCAAACGAAAATAAAAATTATAATACATTTAGACGATTCGTTTAATATTCTTCAGGGCAGATATATTAGTACAGAGTAGTTACTGAAGCCTATACTATTACTGAAAGAATCATTCTCGAATTAATCTATCATCCTCGAATTAATCTAAAAATATTTACTTAAACCTCATCTGAAAAACAACAGCTTTCTACACAAGCTTTAATATTTTCGAGGTTATCAAGGAAAAATTTAAACTGAAATATACAATCTGCATTTAACGCCAGCTTCTTTCTTACCGGGATTCACCTCGGCACTAACACCGAAAAAGCCACACGATTGCTTTTCTGCTACGCTACTTATTCAATTCAAGCAGATGACGTAGACTTATGTCATTTGCATACGGATAGCTTTGGCTAACGTATTAATATTTTATGCTAAAATAAATTTTAAATAAACTATGAGTTTTTGAATATTTATTAACTTAAAATTATAAAAGTAAATAGAGAATAAATTACTTAGATTTTAATGACCATCGGTTTTAATAAAAAAGGAAAGATAGTTAAACTAAAGAGGGAGTGAAACTGAATAAAATATTGAGTGTCAAGAACATACTAATATTTTAAATTTCTAAACTTAACAGGCATAAACAAAATACAGACAACTTCCCTACATCCCCAATTGGACGGGATAGTGTAGAAGTTTAATCGCAGTATCTTGAATAATCTCTCTCTTCTATTATCAATAAACCAGTAAGATAGGAACTTGAAGTTACCGTTGTTCCTGCTGATGTATCGAAGTGCTGTCCACAAAATTACCGGCTATACTCCAGCACAGATGCCTTTTAGTTGTGAACGTTATCTTCCATGTGATCTCTTGTTCGATTGTCCACCAGATGGGCCTTCATGCCACAAGAGTACATCCAAAATTTCTAGGCCCGATTAGAAAACGTACACAACTTTGCTCGGAAGCGGATTCACATGGCAAAGGAGAGAACGACGACGAGATATTACTCAAAGTCTACACATCATGAATTCAATGAAGGAGATAAAGTTTGGTTAGGGAAGCCTGTTCAACGTAGAGGATTCTTCCCCAAGTTACAGTGTAGCTGAGATGGTCCCTATGCAGTCCTAAAACGATTGAATGACGTCGTTGTTAGAATTACTAAAACACCTTCATTAAAACCGAAGATTGTACATTATGATAAACTAGCCTTATACCACGGTCAGTACAACTTCTAAATTTGCATATGCGTAATGTAAATATTTCTGTATTAATATTTGTACTTATTCGTCCATTTTGTAAATAATTTAATAATTTAATTTTGCATTTTGTATTGTTATTTTATTTTTTGTGTTTGCAATTTAGTATTTGTTATCTAAATGGTATGGTTTGTTTAGTCTTTACCTACTGTTGAAGGGTTGTACTTCCCGTGACGTGCAATCCTTGAAAGGGTTGCAATGTTACGAATTTGTAAATAATATTAATTATTTTTATGTGATTTCATTCGAAGAGGCTTAGTCAGGGTATAAAATGCTATTTTTCTGCATGTTTAGCTCGCTTTTGCGTTAAAATAGCTTATTCTTTAAAAGCCCGTTAAAAAGCTTCACCAGGGTAGATGTGCCTTGGCTACGAATTTGGTGATTTTATAGCTCCTTGGCAACTTTTTTGGGGGCATTTACGAGAAAATACTTATTATCGATATATTGATAATGTAAGCTCTAACTCGATTATTTCGGAAAATACTAAAAAAGTCTGGATTTATAGAAGGATATAAAAGGGATCCCATTCCGAGCATTCTGTTCAGTTTTCACGCCAAACTAATTGATATCAATAGTTCCCTCGTTGGTTCTCTGCTACTGATAAGTGCAGCCTACTTTTGTTTGTTAATGCAAGGATACAGTTTATGCTGCAATTTTAAGTTGTTAACTGTTATAAAATCTGTGTTTTTTCGCAAAACTGAATTTGATATTACTTGACAGACCTGTATATGAACTTTTAAGCCTCTGCAAGATTTGTCTTTCATTCTTAGACAATTCACGAACCCCAAGTACGCAAAAATGTATGTATATTTATTTATAGAATACAATAGCGTCGTGAAGTGTATTTTGTCCCACAAGAAATATATTTCATTTTAGAACATTTAAAGTATTAAAGATAAAACAATTATTTTATAATGTAATCTAAACAGTCTCTTAGTAACTTGAATTTGAGTAAAAATACTTATTATAAAAAATGAAAACTACTTAATTAAAATGTACATTTCTGCTTATAAAAATATATCAACCAACATTAAATTATTCTTTACAATTATTCTCTTTCATTAACCCCTAAGCTCATCTCCATTTGAGTAAATAATAATAATAATAAAATTGTTATCTTATTCAATTTGTATCATTATCTTTAAAATAAACTTGACAATTAGAAAGGTAAATTTAAAATTAGTATTAGAGTTAATTATTTGGAAATGATGATTAGTGCTGGAGGTTTTGAAAGTAATCAATAAATTCCAAAGTATTTTTGCTTATTAGTTAAAGTAAATTTCAAATTATCTGCTAAGTCACAATCTTTTAATTATATGCAGCCAATAAAATTGTAATGAAAATAAACATTCAATTGTTCTTACTGACATTCAACTATTAAGAAAGTAATTAGCTGTTCTTTTTGCAAAGAAACTAAACAATTAAACTCATAAATTTAAAACGAAATGAGGCTTAATTACAAGCTATTATCTGAAGTTTTGTGAAGTATCGGTACTTTTCAAGAGCCTTCTTTCATAAATATAAGTTCTCTATTATGTATTAAATTTGTACAATCCTCCAACTGTGCAGATTTATAATATCACAGAACTTACTATCTAGGTTATGTATTAAATGTATAAAAATATAAATTACATGCCTTAGATGAATAATAATAATAATAATAATAATCAATACATATAATAAAATAATATGTTTGTGTGTGTGTGTGTGTGTGTGTCATTCTGTATGTATATCCAGAGCCTTTTAGGAAAACGGCTGATCACAGAGCTGCACACATTTGCATGTAGGTTCGTAATGACCTCTCCTGATGCACTTTGAAGCCCGATTTTCGAACTTTTGATTAGTTTTTCTTAATTAATAAAAATGTAAAATTAATAACCTTCTAATTTCCAATAAATAAGCCATTTAAATTTTATCCATAATTTAATAGTTGCCATTTTTTTCAGACAGAATAATAATAATCGTACATTTATTTAAATGAGGAAAATAAATTACAAAAATTAGAAAATAAATTAGAAATATCAGTAGTATCGTTACAAATAAGGTACCAAATGAAAGGGAATATTTTTGTGAATCCGATGGATTAAACATCTTATCGATCGGGCAATTAGATATTTTAAAATTAACTAAAGTATGAATTTTAGGTGGCAACAGCAGAAGATTGTATGGAAACCGTTAGGAGAAATAAAACAAAAATTTGCTTCAGATTAAGTCACATGTTTCTGAAGTGGGATTGAAAATTGCAGTTTTCAATATTTTTTTTTTTTTTTTTTTTTTTTTAATTTTCTCTCACGAACACAAAAATATAATATACAGCCTGTAACCCACAAGACCAACTTGCATTTTAAATTTCATCAATTTTTTTGGCTAATAAACAAAAATGTTACTTTTTTTTTTTTTTTTTTTTTTTTTTTTTTTTTTTTAATTAAATTTTATTGAAACTTCAAAAATATTTATGTGATGCGATACATTAAGAATTTTGGTTTATTTATTTATTTTTTTTAAATAGAATAATTTAAACTCTATGAACTATATTTTTATTTTATCAGTTTCATTAATAGATCCTGCTGGGCAACTTTTTAACTTTTGGTGTTGAAGTACACTGAACGTTTTTCGACAAGAAGTTTAATATAGCAACAGCCATTATAATCTAAGTAGCGCATCAAAAATATAAAAACATAAATGATTTACTTTTATAGAAAGTTTACAAAAAAACTGCAGTTTTAAAGACAGCAAATTTATTTCATCAAGCACTATTTTAAACCTAAAAACAATTAAAAATATAAGCCGAATATGAAGTATTCTTATGTATAAAGAAAAAGGTGTCTGATAAAATTGTTAGCAAAATAGTCTTCCCCTTCCCCACTAAAAAATATCTTGAGATAATCTTAAAAAATTTCGACTTTCTACAGAAATATTAAAATTATCTGAATAAATTTTTCAGATTTAGATTTATCACCAAAATAACCACAGATTTTTTTACGACGTTTTATAGGCATTATAAAGATTTTGTTTCATCATTAAAAGAACTTCAGATTTTTTTAAGTTTTAACACGAACACTTTTATTATTTTAGGTTAATAGCAAAAAGTTAAAATTAAATCTGAAAAATATTTGTAGAACTTTTGTGGGCATTTTGAATCATACAGCTTTTAGTACGTACGCGTGTTTGTGCATGGAGTGTGGTGTGCGTGTGTGAATAATGATAATCCATTTCTTTGCTTTTATTAAAATTTAGATAAATATAAAACAACGACCATACGTTTTACTTCCTGCAATGGAATTCATTCAAGTTTAGAGAATTACAACTCAACTCGAAGATGTGACCAGGTAAAAATAAAAAATGTTTGTTTACTATATATTCAGCCGGCGTCACGGAGTAAAAAGACGCCGGCGTGCTAGCACTAGCGGTAGCTAAAATGGCGATCGTTGTTGCTCGATTTCATTTTTTAAAAAATATTTTGTGTTTATGTGTTGTGTAAGTAAATTTCATTTGAAATTCCTATGAAAACCCCTGTATTAGAAGTGTAATTACAAAGTGTCATTTTTTAAAACTTCCATGAAATTTACTGTGTTATTGCATACGTAATCTTAATGAGGCAAAGAGCAACAATGATTTATACTTCAATTAACCAGCGGTAGCTAAAATGGGATTCATCGTTGCTCGATTTCATTTTTTAAAAAATATTTTGTGTTTATGTGTTGTGTAAGTAAATTTCATTTGAAATTCCTATGAAAACCCCTGTATTAGAAGTGTAATTACAAAGTGTCATTTTTTAAAACTTCCATGAAATTTACTGTATTATTGCATACGTAATCTTAATGAGGCAAAGAGCAATCATGGTTTATACTTCAATTAAACCATTTATGACTATTTTTTATTTATTTTTACAAGAAATTTGATCAACATTCAAAATTGTGCAAAACATAAAAATCGTAAAATATCTGTTCACTTTTTTTTCACAAAATACTGAAAATTCAGCAATAAAACTAAGTTCAGTTGTTTATAAAACTTGTACATGTTATTTTTACTTCAAAAGTGAATAACAAAGTCCATTTTTAACTAAAATATTTCTTACTAATGGCTTAAATTAATTTCTGGGATGGAGCGAATAAAGACAATGAAAATTAAGTGTTATTTTTTTAAATTTCCATGAAAATCCCTTTGTTATTCTATATTTCATCTGAATAAGGCAAAATAATCATGAATTACACTTCAATTATGCCTATATGAACATTTTTACCATATGTTAACAAATAATTTGCTCAGCATTACAAATTTTTACAAACAGAAAATTTTTCAAGTGTTTGTTTTGCATTTTTTGAAAGTATACTGAAAATTCATGAATAAAACTAAATTTTAGACCTTGAAAATACAGTTATGTACTATTTATTTCAAAATTGAGCATTAGAATTCCTCTTTATCAAAAATATTTCTTAGTAATGGTTAAAAATCAATATTTGTAAACTACCGAATGTTGGCGATGAAAACCAAGTGTTATTTTTTAGAAATTTCCAAGGAAATACCAATATTATTGCATATTTGACCTCGATAAGGTAAAACAATAATGATTCATACTTCAAATAAACCTTTTATGAATATTGTAAATAAATTTTTGCAAGAAAATTGCTCAACGTTAAAAATTATGCAAAACATAAATATCGTAAAATATCTGTTTACTTTTTTTCACAAAAAACTAAAAATTCATCAATAATACTGAATTTGAATAGTTTATACAACTTTTATATGTTATTTATTTCAAAAATAAGTAACAAAATCTATTTTTAACTAAAAAAATTCTCACTAATGGCTCAAATCCATTTTTGCAAGCTACCGAATACAGTCGAACCTCGTTAACGTGAACACGCTTAACATGAATTACTTTTAACGTGAACTGTTTCCACAATCCCTGTCAACAGGAAGATTAGTTTTCGAGTTACTGATAGTATTAACTACTGGTAACATGAAGAGATCTGTTACCACCCTTGAGATTCATGTTAACGAGGTTCAACAATATTGACGATGAAAACGAAGTGTCAGTTTTTAAAATTTCCATGAAAATTACTGTATTATATTGCATACGTAATCTTAATGAGGCAAAGAGCAATCATGATTTATACTTCAATTAAACCATTTATGAATATTTTAAATATATTTTTACAAGAAATTTGATCAACATTCAAAATTGTGCAAAACATAAAAATCGTAAAATATCTGTTCACTTTTTTTTCACAAAATACTGAAAATTCAGCAATAAAACTAAGTTCAGTTGTTTATAAAACTTGTACATGTTATTTTTACTTCAAAAGTGAATAACAAAGTCCATTTTTAAGTAAAAGATTTCTTACTAATGGCTTAAATTAATTTCTGGGACGGAGCGAATAAAGACGATGAAAATTAAGTGTTATTTTTTAAAATTTCCATGAAAATCCCTTTGTTATTCTATATTTCATCTGAATAAGGCAAAATAATCATGAATTACACTTCAATTATGCCTATATGAACATTTTTACCATATGTTAACAAATAATTTGCTCAGCATTACAAATTTTTACAAACAGAAAATTTTTCAAGTGTTTGTTTTGCATTTTTTGAAGGTATACTGAAAATTCATGAATAAAACTAAGTTTTAGACCTTGAAAATACAGTTATGTACTATTTATTTCAAAATTGAGCATTAGAATTCCTCTTTATCAAAAATATTTCTTAGTAATGGTTAAAAATCAATATTTGTAAACTACCGAATGTTGGCGATGAAAACCAAGTGTTATTTTTTAGAAATTTCCAAGTAAATACCAATATTACTGCATATTTTACCTCGATAAGGTAAAACAATAATGATTCATACTTCAAATAAACCTTTTAGGAATATTGTAAATAAATTTTTGCAAGAAAATTGCTCAACGTTAAAAATCATGCAAAACATAAATATCGTAAAATATCTGTTTACTTTTTTTCACAAAAAACTAAAAATTCATCAATAATACTGAATTTGAATAGTTTATACAACTTTTATATGTTATTTATTTCAAAAATAAGTAACAAAATCTATTTTTAACTAAAAAAATTCTCACTAATGGCTCAAATCCATTTTTGCAAGCTACCGAATACAGTCGAACCTCGTTAACGTGAACACGCTTAACATGAATTACTTTTAACGTGAACTGTTTCCACAATCCCTGTCAACAGGAAGATTAGTTTTCGAGTTACTGATAGTATTAACTACTGGTAACATGAAGAGATCTGTTACCACCCTTGAGATTCATGTTAACGAGGTTCAACAATATTGACGATGAAAACGAAGTGTCAGTTTTTAAAATTTCCATGAAAATTACTGTATTATATTGCATACGTAATCTTAATGAGGCAAAGAGCAATCATGATTTATACTTCAATTAAACCATTTATGAATATTTTAAATATATTTTTACAAGAAATTTGATCAACATTCAAAATTGTGCAAAACATAAAAATCGTAAAATATCTGTTCACTTTTTTTTCACAAAATACTGAAAATTCAGCAATAAAACTAAGTTCAGTTGTTTATAAAACTTGTACATGTTATTTTTACTTCAAAAGTGAATAACAAAGTCCATTTTTAAGTAAAAGATTTCTTACTAATGGCTTAAATTAATTTCTGGGACGGAGCGAATAAAGACGATGAAAATTAAGTGTTATTTTTTAAAATTTCCATGAAAATCCCTTTGTTATTCTATATTTCATCTGAATAAGGCAAAATAATCATGAATTACACTTCAATTATGCCTATATGAACATTTTTACCATATGTTAACAAATAATTTGCTCAGCATTACAAATTTTTACAAACAGAAAATTTTTCAAGTGTTTGTTTTGCATTTTTTGAAGGTATACTGAAAATTCATGAATAAAACTAAGTTTTAGACCTTGAAAATACAGTTATGTACTATTTATTTCAAAATTGAGCATTAGAATTCCTCTTTATCAAAAATATTTCTTAGTAATGGTTAAAAATCAATATTTGTAAACTACCGAATGTTGGCGATGAAAACCAAGTGTTATTTTTTAGAAATTTCCAAGTAAATACCAATATTACTGCATATTTTACCTCGATAAGGTAAAACAATAATGATTCATACTTCAAATAAACCTTTTAGGAATATTGTAAATAAATTTTTGCAAGAAAATTGCTCAACGTTAAAAATTATGCAAAACATAAATATCGTAAAATATCTGTTTACTTTTTTTCACAAAAAACTAAAAATTCATCAATAAAACTGAATTTGAATAGTTTATACAACTTTTATATGTTATTTATTTCAAAAATAAGTAACAAAATCTATTTTTAACTAAAAAAATTCTCACTAATGGCTCAAATCCATTTTTGCAAGCTGCCGAATACAGTCGAACCTCGTTAACGTGAACACGCTTAACGTGAATTACTTTTAACGTGAACTGTTTCCACAATCCCTGTCAACAGGAAGATTAGTTTTCGAGTTACTGATAGTATTAACTACTGGTAACATGAAGAGATCTGTTACCACCCTTGAGATTCATGTTAACGAGGTTCGACAATATTGACGATGAAAACAAAGTGTCAGTTTTTAAAATTTCCATGAAAATTACTGTATTATATTGCATACGTAATCTTAATGAGGCAAAGAGCAATCATGATTTATACTTCAATTAAACCATTTATGAATATTTTAAATATATTTTTACAAGAAATTTGATCAACATTCAAAATTGTGCAAAACATAAAAATCGTAAAATATCTGTTCACTTTTTTTTCACAAAATGCTGAAAATTCAGCAATAAAACTAAGTTCAGTTGTTTATAAAACTTGTACATGTTATTTTTACTTCAAAAGTGAATAACAAAGTCCATTTTTAACTAAAAGATTTCTTACTAATGGCTTAAATTAATTTCTGGGACGGAGCGAATAAAGACGATGAAAGTTAAGTGTTATTTTTTAAAATTTCCATGAAAATCCCTTCGTTATTCTATATTTCATCTGAATAAGGCAAAATAATCATGAATTACACTTCAATTATGCCTATATGAACATTTTTACCATATGTTAACAAATAATTTGCTCAGCATTACAAATTTTTACAAACAGAAAATTTTTCAAGTGTTTGTTTTGCATTTTTTGAAAGTATACTGAAAATTCATGAATAAAACTAAATTTTAGACCTTGAAAATACAGTTATGTACTATTTATTTCAAAATTGAGCATTAGAATTCCTCTTTATCAAAAATATTTCTTAGTAATGGTTAAAAATCAATATTTGTAAACTACCGAATGTTGGCGATGAAAACCAAGTGTTATTTTTTAGAAATTTCCAAGGAAATACCAATATTATTGCATATTTGACCTCGATAAGGTAAAACAATAATGATTCATACTTCAAATAAACCTTTTATGAATATTGTAAATAAATTTTTGCAAGAAAATTGCTCAACGTTAAAAATTATGCAAAACATAAATATCGTAAAATATCTGTTTACTTTTTTTCACAAAAAACTAAATATTCATCAATAATACTGAATTTGAATAGTTTATACAACTTTTATATGTTATTTATTTCAAAAATAAGTAACAAAATCTATTTTTAACTAAAAAAATTCTCACTAATGGCTCAAATCCATTTTTGCAAGCTACCGAATACAGTCGAACCTCGTTAACGTGAACACGCTTAACGTGAATTACTTTTAACGTGAACTGTTTCCACAATCCCTGTCAACAGGAAGATTAATTTTCGAGTTACTGATAGTATGAACTACTGATAACATGAAGCGATCAGTTACCACCCTTGAGATTCACGTTAACGAGGTTCGACTGTATTGTCGATTAAAACGAAGTGTCATTTTAAAAAATTTTCATAAAAATTACTGTATTATTGCATACATAATCTTAATAATGCATGTGCTGTGTACGCATATTCCTTCTCAATTCACACTTTTATTATTAAGAAAATAAAATAAAAATCATTTTTCATCGGGTAAAAACTCGCACCGGGTCGCAACCCATGCACGCTTTACTTGTATGTGTGAAGATATACGTGCGGTGTATGCACATATTCCTTCTGAAATCAAACTTTTATTCTTAAGAAAAGAAAATTTAAAAAATCATTTCTCATCGGGTAAAAAGTTCTACCGGGTCTCCACTGCTTTCGTCAGCGCAGTTCTTTGCGCGCTGTGTGTGCCTGTTCCTTCTCCACCTTTCCAGCCCCCCTAATTAACCTACATATACCATTTTTGAACGGTCTAACTCAATTAGCTGAGATGCAGAAGAAGACCTAATCAGGAGACCTTAAAACGTGTAAATCAGGTGAAATCTCGAATTCCACTTTCGATAATATAAAAGAACTTTAAAATATCTTTCGAATGATGCATTAAAAATAATTTAATCATAATTAGAATTTGAAATATTGAAATTTTAAAATATTACAGCTCCATCTTGCGGTAGAAATTTCTGCAATCTGCTCTTCCGTTTCAGATTAACAAATCTTTCAAATGATGTATTACTTATGAAATTATTTTAATTAGTAGCTGAGATACAATATATATATATGTGTGTGTGTGTGTGTGTGTGTGAACAGATCTGTCTTATGCAAAATGTCATAATTTAGTAATATATAATTTCTTCTAAACCTTCTCTTTAAGTCTTGAATAAGTATTTAAAATAATCTAAATGAATAAAATATTAAATTTGAAAAGACTTTATACTTTATTTCATTTATAATTATCTTCCATCTGATTTGAATGCAAAACTTTTCTGTAGATCACACTGAAAATAATTTTAAGATTAACTTAAAAAAACTATAATCTGCAGAATATCTTAAGTTATTTGGCCCACTTCTTAGGCCTATATATTTTGAAAAAAATATGAAGATTATATTCTGTAGATTTTCTTCAGAACATATAGGCTTAAGAAGTGGGCCAAATAACTTAAGATATTCTGCAGATTTTTTTTAAAGAAAATTTTGAGATTATTTTTAGTGGGGTTTTCATACAAAGAAAAAAAAAACATCGTTAATATGGCGAAAAAAATTCAAAAGCCGCCAATGGAGCGACATAATAAAGTTGTAGCATGATAATGTTTACCTATTTATTTATTTATTTATTTTTTTTTTGTATAATAATCACTATGCTCTAATTTACCATACAATCAAATGAGCCTGTGTGTGTTACTGCACTTGCCCGCTGTCGAACAGAAATATTTGATTAATTCAAATTAATATTTAAATAAATAAATAAAAATAAAAATATGTTTAATGGGAAATAAATATAAAATAAAAGGATTAGTTGTCTACAATACGGCTGAAATAGCGCTCATAGCATATTGTTACAAGGGATTAAGTCTTATCGCTACAAAGAATTAAGTCTAAAAGGGTGACAAAAATTCAAAAGTCCCCAAGGAGAACTATATTAAGGCTGTACTATAATCAGGCTTACAAACCATGAATTATATATAACAACAAAAAATTAATTGTCTCATGCGACAGACGTAGCCGGTCATAGCATATTGTAATATTTGGCGTGAAATTGCTGTCATTTCATGGTTGATTGGATAAACAAAATAAACATAGGAAATAACGTAAAAGCAAATTTTATGTGCACCACGTATAGTGTTGTTCACATATAACTGGGATTCAAATATAAAGGGGATACTCCAACTTTTTCGATACTATCTATTTCGAAACTGTTGTATAATAAGCACCTGTATGGAAATTCATTGGTAAACCATTGTCGCAGGTAATAGGGACAGGCGCTCCAGTTTCAGCGGATAACCAAATCGCTTCCGAAGGCAGCAGGGACATGAAGCGAGCTTTTGAGCAATTTCAGTATTTTATTTTATTTAATTTTATAAAGCTATATAGAAGAGAGTTTCATTAAAATTTAGAAACCAGCGAAGCGGGCAAAGTCTTCTAGTTAAAAATAAAAGAATATACTTACAGAATTATTGAATAAATATATTTTTTGTTTCTTGTGCGACTGATTATACGAGTCTTTAAAAAAATGTTTGACGCTGTAATTGTTTCCTCATGTTTTTGAAGAATTTGAATCCAAATATGTTCTCCATTTCTTTTAAAAACGTTCGTTCTTTTTTTTTTTTTTTTTTTTTTGCGCAACAATATGGTTTTATAGTAAAAAATCACTAATTATATTGTATTGAAGTAACCATATTCTTTTTAGAATTAAAAAAAAAAAAAAAAAAAGAAAAAAAGAAAAAGAAAAATTACGATGTATTGAACATTTTTTTATCACTAGGGCTTCAGGAAATTGAAAGTAACCGGTCGCCAGCAAAAATTACTCGTTGCCAATAAAAAATATCCCTCCGCATTTTTACTTTCCGAACACTATAGTGAGGAAAGTATTGTAATCATGTCAAAAATCCGAATTCGAGATTTTGATGTTTCTATACGTTTTGAGGTCCCCTGAGTCCGTTTCACTATTTTTACGATGATGTATGTATGTGTGTGTGTATGTGTGTATGTGTGTATGTATGTGTGTATGTCTGTGAGTGAACACGCTAGCGTCTAAACGCTTTGTTCGATTAACCTGAAAGTTGGTACGCATATTGTAAGTCACCATAGTACGAACCCTATAGATTTTGGTGAATCTAGCACTTATAGTTTTTTTACAGGGACACAAAGAAAAATTCTTTATCATTATGGCCTATGGGAGCAAAATCTTAAAAGTGCGATAGCATCTAAACGCCTTATTCAATTGAGCAAAAAATTTATACACATATTATAGGTCACAAATACTCAATCTGTATAGATTTTGGAGAATCTAACACTTATAGTTTTTTTACAGGGACACAAAGAAAAATTCTTTATCATTATGCCTATGGGGCCAAATTTTCTAAAGTGTGATAGCGTCTAAACGCCTTATTAATCTGAGCAAAAAATTTGTACACATGTTATAGATCACAGTTGAACTAACTGTATAGATTTTGGTGAGTCTAGCACTTACAGTGTTTTTACAGGGACACAAAGAAAAATTCTTTATCATTATGGCCTATGGGACTAAATTTTTAAAAGTACGATAGCATCTAAACGCCTTATTGAATTGAGCTGAAAAGTTATATGAGTATTATAAATCACTGTTGTACTAACTATAAGCATTTTGGTGAATCTAGCATTTATAGGTTTTTACAGGGACACAACGAAAAATTCTTTATCATTATGATCTATGGGCTCAAAGTTCAGTAGCGTTAAATAAAACATCGTGTAATAGATGGAGAAAAATACTCAAACACTCTATTATGGTTTCCTCTCTTTTGTTTGTTTAACAACTCCTCTTTCTTTACTTTATCTACAAAACTGTTAATTACTCAATGTTCGGAAAGTCGAGTGGAGTCACTCCAGATTTTTTTTTCTTTCTTACATTTTTTTTTAAATAATTTATTTACTTGAATATAGAAATTAAAATTCTATGCATAAAGTCGAATATTTACTAAGCTAGAATGATACATCAGGAAAACCTGTTTCATTTTAACGTCACGAATCTGGCTTTCTATTTTTCACAGACAAATACATTGTCAGCATTGATACATCATTACACCAGCCAACCATTCCACATGAAGTGGCTAAGCATGCGCAAACAAGAGCAGTGTAACCCAATTCCTTAAAACCGTGCACTAATTTAACACTGGCGAGTTGTGAAACCTACATCAAGAAAAATGATGTAAACCTAATGGTGTATTCATTCAACACAATGTCTCAAAAAGTAGTGAGAGAAGCGAGAATCAATTTCACGAGATTTGGAATGCATCGAAATTGGAACAGGAGCCGATTCCGGGACCAACTTTTTCAGCAAAATATTGAAAAAAAAAATGTCGAGTTTTCTTAAAGTTCAAAACATAGTCGCCAGTTAAAATTTATTGGTCACCAGCGGCGACCAGGCATTCCCTGGTTATCACTATTTTTGCCTATGAACAGATTCTGAGATGTAGTTTAATATGCAGAAGGTAAAATATAGTAGCGCATTCTGTCAGGAATATATATATATACGTAATTGTACGCCATACACGCTGGGATATAATAGTGTTATATGTCGGACGATATGTACCGAAATCAAGCGAGCAATTATATATATATATATATATATATAATATGCTAATCTCAATGCATACAGTGTTGTGCAACTATATGAAACCGAAGCTATGATAGTGTCTTTCAATAAATGGGAAAAATCGTAGCATAATAGCGCAACTTGTTTGGAGATTTGCACCAAACTTTGACAGACGTTAGTTTATGTCAAGATGCAAATAGATGTATTTTTTAAGGCGTCAAAATTTTAGTCACGTACACGGCAGGCATCTCAAAGATTTAAATCAATTGAAAATCGAAATCCAAAACTTTATAAATTCAATTCTTTCTTCTATTGAATATTGGAGAATATTATAAATAACATGTTATTAAAAGACAATTAAACTGTTTTTAACAAGAGAAAAGTGTGACAAGAAGAACAATCGAACCCTAATCTCTTGATATAACATGCTTATATGTCAATCTGGTCAACATCTGACCCATAGTAATCTTTGATTATTTAAAAGACAAATTTCAAAATTCAGTGGTTAATTTTCCCAATCATAAATTAACTCTAACTTTAATAAATTTATATTTACAAGTTTAAAATATCATTTCAAACTGCCAGACATTACATTTATATAAAAAATGTTATCCTTTTCAAAGCAGGTTTCGAATATGAATCGCGAAATCGTCATATTTCATATTGCATTTCTGAAATGTCTTCGATGAAATTCGATCGCTTTATATCCTCTAATACCGTTAGAAGACATAAAATTCGAGAATAAAATGTAGTTAAATGATAGAAACATATTACAATTATTGGTATGAAACTATGAAATATGATTTTTTTTTTTTAAAGTTGCTTTAGAAATTTACTATAGCTTCCAGTTGTAATTTTTCACTTCACTTAACTTGTTAATGTACAGATTGACTTTAAAAGACATAAATACTTTTTTTTTTATGTTATTTAGAATATATCGCGACACTTTTAAAATACAAAAAACTTACAAGCATATACACTGAAAAAAAAGTTATTGAAAAATCCAAATTTATTTATTTTATAATTATTTTGTCATTTTAACAACACTTTGTTCAATTAACCAATAGGATGCTGTCATTTTTACTTTTTCTTACCCATAAGGTAGAGAAAGTATTGTTTTAGGGTTAAATTTACGAAAGTGAGTTTTTGTTATATTTACACGTTTTGAGGCCCCCTGAATACGAACATCATGTTTTTCGAACATCTGTGTGTCTGTCTGTGTGAGTGTTATCAGCATAGCTCAAGAACAAATAGCAGCAGAAAGTCAAAACTTGGTATTCTAAATATGTATGATATAAGGATACTAAACTAAGCTTTTCGTTGAGACGAAGCAAATGGTTCGTGTACAGGGACGCCCAAGAGAATTCAAATACATTACGTCTATGGGGAAAAGTGCTGATAAGTAGAGTTTAACATCTATACACTGCCCTACACCAAATGAAACGAATATATATATTTTATACGCGTACAAACATGTCCCATGTTGAACATGGTAGGGAAATCATTCAATGTTCGTTTACAGGGCTACACAAAAGAACTAGGTAAAAGTGTGACAATAGTTACAAATTGACGGAAGTGTATTTCAGGCTGGGCGATGTACTATAGGATTATATTTAGGTGCACAATGTGGTCTGTATATAATCTTCGAAAAATATACAGGGCTGCAAATATTTAAGCGTTAACCTTCTTTTTGGTTGTTAGTGGATGTGCTTTACTAATAATATTTTACCATTTCCAGGAAAGCTGTTTTTAAGCTAAATATTCATTTTTTTTTTTTGTATATTTACACGTTTTGAGGCTTCCTGATTACCGTAGTCAAAGTTTTTACGTTTGATCTTTGTCTGTGTCTCTTAGAGTGACTTAAAAACGAATAATATAAGGAGATCCAAATGTTGTATTTTGAAGTTAATATAAGTTTGTTGCTGGAAAAGTTTGATAAGATTGATAAGCTTCAGAGAATGTTGCGTGTGAAAGTTGTCTGATTAATTTTAAGTGAACTTTAATTTTAATAACAGATCTAAATACTATATAAATATAAGTGCAGTAATGAAACGGGGGGTTGAGGGGGGCGGCAGCCCTCCCTCACACAGAACTAATTACCATATAAAACTCTTTCGAAGCTTAATTTGAATTGTTTTAACATAGGTTTACATAACAGTACTCGTTATGTTACCTCTTAATCTCCAACATGTATTTGTAATATTAAATTTATGGGTAAGAGAAAGTCGTGTGAGTGACACACCAGATTATTAATTTCTCTTAATCATGAGTTAGAGAAAAAATTGTTTTTGAGTCAAATTTTCAAAATTGAGTTTTTGTTATATTTACACGTTTTGAAGTCCCCTAAACCCAAAAATCATGTTTGGTCTGTCTGTTAGTGTGTCTGGTGTCTGTCTGTTATCAGCATATCTCAAAAACAAATTATAGTAGAAAGTCCAAACTTGGTATTCTAAATTTATATGATATGCGGATACTGCACTAAACCTTTCGTTGAGATCAAGAAACTGGTTTTGATGTAGAATATAGTATGGAAATCATTCAGTGTAAGTTTACAGGGCTACACAAAAGAACTAGATTACAGTGCGACAATGATTGGAAATTAATGAAAGTACATTTCAGGTTGTGATATTTATTATTAATATAGGATTATATTTATGTGTACCATGTGGTGCGTACGTAACCTTCAGAAGATATACAGCAGGGCCTCCAGTATTTAAGCCATATTATTATTTTTTATTGTTAGTGAAAGTACTTTACTATGGTATTTTACCATGTCTTTACTATAATATTTTACCATGACAGCTGTTCAGGAATCGAAATTATTTACTCATAGCCGAATGGTAAATAAGGTACTTTTTAAGCTAAATATTCATCTTTGTTTTGTTTTTTGCATATTTACACGTTTTGAGGCTTCCTGAATACCGAATTCAAATTTTTAACGTTTGATCTTTGTCCGCGCCTCTTAGAGAAATTTAAAAACAAATAATTTTAGGCGATTCATATGTTGTATTTTAAAGTTACTACGTTTGCTACTAGACCGTTTTGACCAAAATTGATAAGTTTAAAGGAATGATGCGCGTGAATGTTGTCTGAGTAATTTTAACTGAAATTTTGAATTTAATAATAGATTTGAATTCTATGCTCATGTAGGTACAATAATGAAAGGAGGAGTTGAGGGGGCAGTAGCTCCCCTCACACAGGATTATTTGACCAATAAAGTTGTTTCGAAGCCTAATTTGAATTGTTTTAACATAAATTTGTATAACAGTACTCGTTATCTTATGACTTAAAGTCCGATCTGTATTTGTAGTATTATATTAAATTTCAGGGTAAGAAAAAGTCGTGTGAGTGAGGCACAAGATTTTTTTTTTTTTTTTTTTTGTGCATAAAAGTTGTTTATGGATGTGGTATAAATGAAAAAAAAAATAAAATTAGATAATTCTTTTATTGCGTATGTACTTTAAAATTCGACAAACTGAACGAAACATCGAAGACTTTTCGCAGAAAATATATCTATTAATATTTTTACATGATATGCTTCGAAATCATAACGTATTTATTAAGAAAAATTTAAAAAATATGAATGAAAACAAGTAATATCTTCCGATCGCGCATATACCATATTGTCTCATAAAGATCTTTTTTAGCTTGTTCTATATTTAACTATAAGAAATACTGAATGTCATTTATATGAGCATTTTCGATATGTCAGTAAGGAAGGAATTTCTAAATTTACTATTGCGAAGCACAGTTGCGAATCTGACCGTAATTCTAATTTTCAGCAAACCAAAATTATCTTCAACGCAAAGCATGTTTCCTTTCTTTAAAAATTTAGCTATTTATCTTCATCGCGATAAAATTGTTATTGAAATACCTTATTCAACTTTGCTGCCTATAATTTGGATAAGTTACTCAATTCGTTTAAATGATCTTCTCTCTCTTTCTTTTTTCCAATGTGTTTAGAAATAAATAAATAAATAAAAAATAAAATTCCTACCTCCTTTTTTTGTGTTTCTTCTCTTGCCTTCTGTTTTTTTCCCTTGTATTTTTTGTGTATTCCCTTCTGACTGGCCTTAGCATACTACTTACTGGTTCATTGTGTTACTCCTCAACTTTTGAGTTTTGCCTTGCTTTTAGTCTTGCTTTTGCCTCCATGAGTTTATTGCACCTGAAAAAGGACAGACACTTCCTTTCGAAACCACTAACCCCACTAAAAATATTCCGAAGATATTCTTGAGAAAACAGTATTTTCTTAAGATTTTCTTCAAATATTTAAAAATATTTTGAAGATTTCTCTCTTTCAATAAAATATCTTAAGAAATTTTAAAGACATTTTTAAGAAATTTTATAAACTTTCTTAAGAATGGGCTAAATAACTTAAGATATTCTGTAGATTTTCTTTAAAAATACCTGCAGAATATCTTGAGATTATTTTTAGTGGGGAATGCTTATGTTAATTTTAGGGTATGCGCAGGAATTTTTATGTTTAATTGTTATGATATTATTTTAAACAGAAGTATTCGCTGTGATATATCGTTACTCCTTTCCTCCTGTTTTTGTGCGCCTTGGTCTTTCGATTTGAAAATCAGCATTAACAGACCAACAAAATTACCTTCTTGTTCCATTTTAAATTCAATTTGACACATAAAGTCGAAACCCATAATTGCCATGAGTATATTCTGGAATGATCATTTTCTATCACATCTAATCCACTCAATGCATAATCGTATAAGTTGCTTAAAATTAAACTGACTATACAGTGTACATAGAGTCCAATAGCGCAGGATCTTTTAATGGGATTCGATTGAAATTTCAAGTAATTGCTATGTGGATCAGGGTGTCCAGGTTTGCATCGAGAAAGAAATAATTTAAAATTTCACCAGTTGATGGTGGTTTGTGACTTAAAGCAGATGTGTAAGATACAAAAGTATATTTCTAAACATACTACTATTGTACGTCCTTTGTCCACCAGCGACATTGTTAAGTTCATAGAATTATTCATTTTAACGACAAATATCACTTAAAAGAGAAACTAATTTGCACCTTAATTATTTGCATCTGCATAAAATTCCATCCATTGTGAATTTTAAAGCTTTTTTCATTGACGTAAACTCGAATTTACATATTTGATGTTTTAACTAATGTTAATTAATACCTTCGCTATCAACCTGTGAATCGTATCAGTTTAATTTCAGTCTCGCTGTAATGACATTTAAGTTTTTTGAAAGACAAAGATAAAAGAAAATTTTCACCACGAACATACATACGTATGTGTAATAACTAGTTGATCCACACAGCGCTGATTCTGTAATTTTGAGATCCGAAACAATCAATAGTGGCTTGGTCTAAATCTGAATAAGGTTTACATAAAAATCAGTGAGGCTTACTTACACATGTTTAAATTTACTCGAAGTGGCACATTTTGTTCCCTCCGTTTTGGTCCTGTCGATTCGGACCCTGGCCATTTTGGCCATTAGATATTATGGTCCCTCTATTTTTTTCAATCATTTGAATGTAAATAAAATTCTTGTAATTGAATATCTGGTACCATTTAGTTACCCACCTCTAACCAAGTGGTAAAAATTCGAAATAGCAAAAAATATTATTTTTTCTCTTTTTTCCCTCTCATAATTCACATTACTCATGATAGCAGAATAAAAACTTCCATGGAACCAAAAGAGCAGGACTGAAACGGCTGCACCAAAATTTCCACGAGGTGAAAACGGACCGAAATGTCATGTATCCAAATTTACTTATTTTATCTCCATGGCGATTTTCGAAAACCTGCTTCACCCTCTTCTAGCTCTGCTCTGGATAAAAAGAAAGTTTCCTGATGCTGCAGTATATGCGCACCAATGATTGCGTGCTAAAAGAAAAATGTACTGTACTCTTCTTAATTTACCACTTTAAAACTTTCTTTGCGGAAAGGGGTAGTTTTTTTTTGGAATACTGCATTTAAAAATTTTCTAACTCCATGATTTGTTGACTCAAAATTCCTTGTACGGCAATTTTGTGCACAATGTACAATTCATATTATATTTTTCATATTGAAAATCAATTAGGACAGGATTATGAAAAACGAACTCAAGAATGTTCAATAATAACATGTAGATAAAATAACTACAAATTGTGCAATCTAATTGAAATCACTTTTTTTATTGTCGTTAATCAAAAATTGTTGAAGTCATTTTCTTTGAATGTATAATATATATAATATTTAGATATTGAAAAATGGATGTTTATTATTAAATTGTTTTTCGTTTCTTTTTTCCCTTTATAGTATACGCCTAAGTTACCAATTTCATTCGATTAAAAGTTAACGAAAGCTTGTTTTTTTTTTTTTTTTTTTTTTTTTTTTTTTTTGTAATTGAATTTATTCAATTTTATTCGCTTTGTGGTGTTCCTTCCATTGATTTTTCGGTATATAGGTCCATTTTATTCTCTTTATATGACATAAAGAGTTCCATTGAAATAATCTGGAATAGTGCCAAACAGATAAAATTTCCATAAATGTACATCCATTAATCATGTTTATAAATTGTTATTTAAGTGAGAAATTTTTCCAATCACTTAATGTCGTAGCTTTGTATATGGAATCGTTTCTGTACTTCATAATTCGCATCAAAGTAATAAGTTCATTTACTTCATAATTTCGTGTAAAGACGAACTTTTAGTTCTAGTTTTTAAGCAAATGTATAGAAATTAATAAATATAAAAAATTATAAATTAAGGAAAATATTTGATAAATTTGATGTAATATGCACTTCCCCTTTCTTTCCAAACACATATATGTATATAAGATTTATACTTTCTACTATAATTTATTAAGAAATAAAAATTATCTAAACACTGCAAGAATGAGAAAATGAACCTCAATTGTGCCAAATAACTTACAAATGGAATTAAAATAGCACCCATATATTTAAAAAGATTATGAATACATTTGTAGTTGACATTAATAGATATTATACTACGTAAAAACTGTTCAATAAGTATTAGAAATTAACATTAATAAGTTAATATAAGAAATATTACAAACCAATTATGTACTCAATTAAATTTTTTTTCCTATATAAATAAATAAATAAGTAAAAAGTGTATTCTACTTTAAAAAACAATTAGCTAAAGTTGTAAAACTGAATTCTAACTTTAAAAATCAATAAATTAAAAAAAAAAAAAAAAAAAAAAAAAAAAAAAAAAAATTCAATAGCTTTATTAACCACTGTATAAGGTTTAATAATAATAATAACAGGAGACTTGGCGTTGCAATATCAAAACCCGAATAATCTACTACGTCAGAAACGCCAAAGAAAAATATTGGAAAAGCATACAGCTGTTTTGGTAGCCTTAAGCGTACCGTCTTCAGTGCAAAAAGGATTCTGAATCTGGAGAAGTGCTCGTATATATAGGAGAGGTGCCGAATTTAGTTCAATCAATAGGATTACGGGAAAGGTGGGGAGAGTGGCCAATAGGAATTTAGGAAAGTTAGCTGTGTAATCAGTAGAAAAATTAAGAAAATGTGGACTGAATATAAAATTTCCAACAGTCAGACAAATAGGGAATAGCGAAATCACAATTTACAAGGTTTTTAAAATTTTTATAAATATGAAAAGCTTCAATGAAACCGAGTTCGTTGGATAATTCTTGTGGTATTTATAGTATTTCCTGTCAGTGTGGTTTATCATATATTGGCCAAACTAAACGCAGTCTTAAATTTCGTCTAAAAGAACATATGAATTACGTCCACAAACAAGAAACCAATAAATCGGCTATTTCTAAACATTGCTGGGAGGAAAATCATAATTTTAAATTTAATTCAGCTAAAATAATTTGCAGACCTAAATCCACTCATGAACTCGATTTCTTTGAAGCTTTTCATATTTATAAAAATTTTAAAAACCTTGTAAATTGTGATTTCGCTATTCCCTATTTGTCTGACTGTTGGAAATTTTATATTCAGTCCACTTTTTCTTAATTTTTCTACTGTTTACACAGCTAACTTTCCTAAATTCTTATTGGCCACTCTCCCCACCTTTCCCGTAATCCTATTGGTTGAACTAAATTCGGCCCCTCTCCTACCGAAACAGCTGCATGCTTTTCCAATATTTTTCTTTGACTGTATAAGGTTTATTATAAGTTTTGTCCATCTATTTACGTCTGTGCGTACCTGCTCCTTTCTCTGGCATTTGGTAAATTCTAGCTCCTAAAAGAGGATAATTTCTTTTTTTTTTTTTTTTTTTTTTAATCTTTATTATTCTAAAAGCGCACGTCCAATTAAGATGGTTCTTATTTATGCTTTATTAAAATCATTTTATATATATATATATATATATTTTTAAATAATTAAAATGTGATTTTGAAACAATTTGCGATAATACTTAAAAACTTGGGAACTGGCAATCATACATTTTCTTTACAACATCTCTTGGTTTCTGAACTGATTTTTTTTTCTTTTTTAAATGGGAAGTGTCTATTAATGTTAATAATACTTTTTGAATCATTGATTAATTACCGGTTTCAGATATAATCGAAAATTGGCTATAAATAATGATTATGAGTTCTCAGTCTTAAAAATTTAATTCGATTGAAAATTACATATTTTATATAAAAAATCTGGAGTGACTTCACTCAACCTTTCGAATATTAAGTAATTAACAGTTTTATAGAAACAGTAAAGAACAAGAAGTCATTCAACTCGGAGCGATATTACCCTCGATCAAAAAGAGATTTTTTGAAATAATATATTTTTTTCTCTTTAAAAATCAATACGTAATGCATTAATAATACTGATATGCACTTTTTAGAATTCATTAATAATAGTGATTCATTTAAAAGTAGTGATTCACTTGCAGAAGAAGCTTGATAATTATCATAGTATTAAAATCCGAATGTCTGTATATCCGGCTCTCTCCTCACGAGCCGTTAAATGCAGAAAGATTCAAAATAATCCAAGGCTTTCCAGTTGACAATTTAAATAAAATTATTTCAATTAGTTAAAAAAGATATCATAAAGCCTAAAACAAGTACAAGTTAAAAAGTATAAAGTACTGCTCAAATACGTCCGCCTATATCAGCTCTAACTGCTTTAACTATCCACTACCAATACAAACTGTCCTTGGGAACAGGGCTGCCATATTTAGGGAAAGTATTTTTATTCAATATCCACCAAAATATTTTATTTGAAACGGTTGTGTAATCATTTTCAAGACATCTTACAAGGAAGTCTTAGAAGGGTTGTCAGATAAATACTACGATTTTATATTTAACACCACTGAATGTTTAGAGTAACAGTATATTGGCTCAGTTACACTTGATTTAGTATTTGCATAAAGCGGTTGCTTTGATATAAAATTCGTAATGTTAAAATATAAAATTGTACTATTCATCTGGCAACCCTGCTTTGAAGTTATTAGGCATCCGTTACAATTAAAAATTTTAGTGTTGGATAATTGAATAAAAAATGTCCTTAATCTGGCAGTACTGCTTGGAACATATATCAATTTGAGAAAATACGCGTAATTTACGAAAAAATTACGTTGTCAGAATGTATTTTTTGTAATGCACAAAATTTCTGTTAGTAAATAGGACATATTTTTTACAGCGTACATGGAATAAAAGTTTTGCTAATAATTAATATCAGGCACAAAAATCGTTTCTCTAAAAGCGATAGAATTATTGCTTTTTGAACTATAAAGTTTTTATAAAACTTATCATTCTCGTGTGAGAGGAACTAATTATTGTTTAAACGTGTTTACATTAATAATATTATTTGCTTTTCTGAGCTAGTTTATAAATAAAAATTTGTCATAGGAAATCGGATTTTAACTATTTTTTCTTATTTTTAAAATAAGATTTGTTAATCCCATATTTTTATTTCGTACATAAATAAATAAAGTATTGGATGAGTGCAAAAGTTCTACCCGTTTTTATTACCCATAAAGAAGAGCAAATAAACGAAAAATGAACAGTACCTATTATTGTGCATAATCCCCATTCCTATTTATGATCTCTTGTCATCTTTCTGTTAGGAGATGAATCCCACGGCGGTAAAATTCCGGCGGTTTCGAGTCAAAAAAGTCTTGGATGACAGTTTTCACAGCATCAAGATCATCAAAGATTTTCTGACTGAAGGATTTGTTCAACGAACGAAATAGGTGATAGTCAGTTGGTGTCAAGTAAGAACAATAGGGATGGTGGGGTGAAACCTCGTAACCAAAGCCCAGTAACTTTTGGTGAGTGATGACAGCAGCATGTTGCCAGGCGCCATCGTGATAAAGGATAACACCGCGACGATTGATGAGACCTGGCCACTTTGCTACCAAATTTGAATGCAACCTGTCTAACTGTAGACAGTCTAATGCATCATTGATGGTTTGGTTCTGTGGCAGGACCTCCCACTGAATTATTCCCAGCACATCCCACCACACACTCAATACCTTCTTGGAATGAAGTTCAACTTTCGAAGTCTATGCATGCGGATCAGAAGGGTGTCACACAGTCCTACGACGCTTTACGTTACGGTACATAACCTACATCTCATTTCCTATCACAATTCGTGTCAAGAATGGGTCATTTTTGTACCGAGAAAGCAAGGAAACACAGTTGGCGATCCGGTCATTCCGGTGATTACCTGTTAGGTTATGTGGAACCCAAAGATCCAACTTTCTCGTAAAACCCAACTTAACCAGCCGTTTCTCGACCGTTGTCCGGTGTACGTTGAAGATCTCCGCTAATTCATCAACGGTTGGGTTCAGGTTGTTCCTTATAGCTTGGAAATATCGTCGTCACCAACGTGTGATGGCCGTCACTCCTAGCCTGATCTTGGCAGCTCCTGTCTCCGTCCCTAAATTTACGAAACTATCCACGACATGGCTTTCGTCTACTGCATCCTCCCCATAAACTTGATAAACATTGCGACAAGCTCCGGCTACCGTACTCTTTTTATCGAACTCGTATAACAAACAATGTCTTATAGGCTCATTCTCGCTTTCCATGTTATACCTTCTGATATATATTTATTTAGATGATTAACTTTGTGAGGCACCATACATTTATATTTAAGGAATCCATACATTTGATTGGTCGATGATTTGCGTCATTACAATGTCATGCGTAACGTCAATTCCATTGCAAATTTGCATATCCAAAAACGGGTAGAACATTCGTACACACCCAATATGTTAAATATGACTCATCTTTTTTTTTCCATACTATTTTCTATTGTTAAATAAGGACAAACTGTATGTGTTTAATGTGTCAGGGGTAAAATTCTCACTTACAATACAGAGGGTCATGGTTCGAATCTTGGCAGCTTTCGTCCATCGTTAATCTTGTAGTGTCTTCCAACGGGTTACATTCTCGGAGTTTCATAGAGTGGTAAAAACCTTGTTTTGATGTCAGAAGATCTGTGCTTAAAAAGCGAAGCTAGAAATCAGAAAAGCGGCTTCAATAAACTATGATTTTCTTATGATTTGAATTTTTTAGGTTTCTGTTAAGTTGCAAGAAGCAACACAATTTTTAGTTTTTTTTTTTTTTGTTGTTGTTTTTTTTTTTTTTTTTTTTTTTTTTTTTTTTAAGCTAATTTTTAAAAAATAATTATTGTTTAAATTTGAGTTATTTTTTCCCCAATCATCATTTTACACAGTCAGATTTAAAAAAAAAAAAAAAAAAAAAAAAGATCGTCAATGGTGAATTAGTTTTCTAAAAGTATCATCAACGATAATCTAAAACCATTGCATAAGGAATCATTGTTAACCCATATCGCTCCTAATGCTTTTTTTTTTTTTTTTTTGAAAAAAAAAAAAAAAAAAAAAGTAGAAAGATTGTTGAATGACATAAAATACTGTAACTATTAGTAGAAAATAAGAAATCTCATTCTTTTAAAAGTTGACTCCATTTTGCCATATGTGTTTACTATTTAAAAGAGAGAAGAGTCTGATCGCACTCTTCATATTTTAGAAAGATGCTACCGTCGCAGCAACTTCAAATTGTCACTAGTTGCATTATCTAATAGATATTTGAGCCTGGGGCGATTGATGATTGTTGATGATAATTGATAATGGGGCGATTGTTAAATGAGATGGGCTCAATAGTGATGTCCAAATTCATACCATGGCTTCACCATTCTTATGATAATTAATCTCTGAAATTTCACTGACTATATACCTATCCCTATATTCAGTTTCATTTCCGATTTTATTTTTGTTCTTTAACATTTATGATGTCCTAATTTACGTCTTAGATGCCATATAGTTTTCAAACATTTGATTTTTAATATTTACTTCTATGCAACCACGTGCGTGGTTTAATCGTTTTAGATTGCTTTTGTCAACTGTGCCTACCGGTTGTGTGTTTGTGTCTCCTGGTTTGGACAAGAATGCTTATAGAATGTAGGATTAAAGGGAAGACGAACCATGAAATAATTAAAGAACTTGATGTATAATTTTACTGCAATTGCGGGGGGGGGGGGAGAATTCTGAAGCTCGCCGTTCAGCGTTTAAGCTTGGACTATTTATAATTACAAGGTGTCTCCTAGAGGGTGTAGTCAGATAGCTGTGAGATGTGGTAACACATGTAATTATTATTTTCTTTTCCTGAAAAGCTCATTTTTTTTAAGTCGAACCTTATTAATTACTACACCTATTATGAACCTTATTAACTACTATATGCATGTAAATGTACGTTTTAAAAATAAAATAAAAATATTTTTATTTCTTATGTATTTTAAATCTGAATTTAAATAAGCTCATATAACTACTATCCTAAGTTTGTCTATGTGGATGTGTGTGTGTGTGTGAGGGGGGGGGAGTTCTCGCGAATAATCTGTTATCAAATCTGCTATTTATATATGATTAAAATAATAATAAATATTCAACAAGTTAATTCGTTTGTGCAGTAATTTACAATTTTAAAAACTGCACTTTTTTTTTTTTTTTTTTTTTTTTAATAAAATAAATAAACTAAAAGCATTTATAAGCTGGAATGCAAAAAAGACAACGAAGAAGAACTTTAAACTTGGAATGTTTTAATTGGTTCATTAAACACAAATCAAAGGAGATTTATTCCAGTAGTCAAACATAAAAAATATTTATGTTTGGTATTTACGATTTATGTTAGAAGAAAGAGCTAATCTATTCAAAGGAATTTAAAATCACATTTGCATTTCTAAATCCTGATTTTCTTTTTCAAAGTATGTATAAAATCCTACTCTGGAAATCGAGCATAAGAAATGCTAATGAAAAGCTTCGATCAAAGGTCTGGATTATTTCTGGCTCTAATTCAAATTGTGTAGCTTGACATAGGAAATGAAATAGAGAAATTTAGAACTACTAAAAAAATTCTATGTTAAATTTGAGTGCATTTTGAGTTTTTTTTTTTTTTTTTTTTTTTTTTTTTTTTTGTAATTGAAAGTTTATTTATATTCGACGCAAATATAAACTGAAAAAAATATCATAGGCATTTAATTTTTCATACATATTGTCAAATCAATAATAATTATTAAGATAAAACAGAAAACATATGTGCATGTCTACTTAAAATCAAACTTTGTCTCTAAAAAAGTCTGGTAGTTTCGTTTATCAGCGGTTATTTCTTTTCCTATAAATATGGAAAAACTTATTATATTCATGACATTTTACGATATAATAGAAAAATATGTAGAAAAATTTGTTTAGTCTTTGTCACATAATTTAATATATATTTATTTATTTGTCCCATTATTTAATAGTTTATATAAAAATGTACATATAAACACGTTATATATATAAATTTATATTTTTATGTACGCATGTATGTATATATTATGAAAACCATTATAAATATCGCATAGGATGAAATAATATGAATCACACGAAAACGTGGAAAGAAAAAAAATATTTTTTTGACTAAAATGTTTTATCTGACATTCATTACAAAGAATATTTTTTTATTTGTGATATATTAGCAAAAGGGCAAGTGAGTAGGTAGAAGAATTACATGTTATGTAAAAGTTATGTATGTGTACTAAATTATGCAACTGATTCGCGCGTTTTTTAAATTCCGCCAAATTTGCCAAATATTCATTCTTAAGACAGGCAGCAGATAGGTGTTATAATATATATGTATATTGTTATGAATTTGTAAATAATATTAGTTGCAAATAATTTCATTCAAACAGGCTTAGGCATGTTACGAAGTGTTAAATTTCAGTATTTCTAGCTTGTTTTTGGGTTAAAATAGCTTATTTTCCCGTAAAAACACGTTAAAAAGCTTCATTAAGACAGGTTGGCGCCAAATTTGGAGACGTTTTCGTTCCTTGGCGAATTTTTTGGCGAACTTGGCGAGAAAATCTTTATTATTGATATACCAAATATCGAAGCTCTAACTTGATTCGTTGGGAAGTTTCGGGAACATCCCCCATTTTTCTACGCGGGTATTTAAAGAGTGGAATCGCGCCAAGTGAGCCAAATTCGCCAAGAAGACATTGATTGCTGCATAGAGAAGCTGTGAGCCGCTCTGAATTAGAGCCTATTGCTGTGTGTTAATGCTATAATACATTTTATACTGTGAATTTGATGTTGTCAGCTGTTATTTAAGCTGTATTTTCTGGTGAATCTGAAGTTGATACTTGATGTATAAACCTATAATCTTCTAGAATTTTCTGTAAGTAAACTTTTAAGACTCTGCAGAATTTACCTTTCATTCACAGACAATTCACGAACCTCGAGTACGCAACAATTCTCGCGTCAGGAGTGGGTTTGTCTGGTGAATAGTCACAACTAGAAGTATGGAGAAAGAAATAAAGAAACTTCTCGAAGGGTTAGCTGCCGAGACGTGAGAAATGAAACACCGTACGGAAACAGGGCAAAAAGAGATGAAAAATAGTTTGAGTGAAGAAATGAAACAAAGAAAAGCAGTACAAGAAAAGTTGGAAACAGGATTGATTGAAGAAATAAAATAAATGAAAGCAGTACAGGAAAATACGGAAACCTGGTTGACTGAAGAAATTAAATCCATCCAGGAAAAAGTGGAATCTAATCAGGACGAGATGAAGAAGAAACTTTCATAGGTGAAGGGCAACTTTGTATCTGCGAAAATGATGATTGAAGAAAAAGTTTCAACTTTTGGAGATCGAGTTGAAGAAGTAGAACGTAAAGTCGATAAAGTTAAGAAAATAAAAGATAGTGTTGTAAAGATAGAAGTAAAAGTTATGAAGATAGAAGGGAGCTTCGAAGAGAAAGTTAAAGAAAATTTTGATCAAGAGTTAAAAGAAAGGTTTTCAGAGATGGAAAGCAAATTTAAGAGAATAGAGGAAGAATTTGAGAGGAAAATGGGTGAAAAGTGCATCAGGGAGTTGATAGGAAATTTTGAGAAGCAGTTCGAAGAAAGATTAGGAATTGAATTGCAAAAGAAAATCCGGAATCTGGAAGAAAAGTTAACATCAATGCCTCAGGAAGGTGAAAGAGAAGAAGAAATAATTCCGGACAGAGAAGCAATAAAGATTCCCACATATGATGGCAGATCATTCTGGCAAGCATTCAAGACACAGTTTTCCGTTGCAGCTGAGGCTAGCGAGTGGGACCCTACTGCCAAGACAGCTCATCTGATAGCATCGTTACGGGACGACAGAGCTGATACCCTGTAAACTCTTCTAAAGGAATAGAAATGACTTCGTGGCTTCAACCAGAGCACCAGAGCTGCATTTTGGAGGAAAATGGTCTAAAGAATATAGTCGACTGTAGATAATATCCCGTCATCAGAGACCAGGAAAAAGTTTACAAAATTTGGCATCAAATGTTCAAAGGCTACCACATTATCTTTCTCAGACTGTCACCAGAAACTCGTAATGACTTGGCCTTAGAATACTTCATCGATGCCGTGCGAGAACCAGAGATTCAAAAAGCACTTAGACTCTCCAATATCAAGGATGTTGAATCAAGATTAGTGTATGCCCTGACAAAAATTAAAATAGAGAAATAATGTAACAAAAAATGATAAACATCATCAAAAGAGTTTATATGTATGCAGAAGGTACGATGTTTAAATTTTCGCCAGACCAAAGTTTAAGGTAATCTGCACAAGTGCTGAATTGTACAGGTCCTTTTGTAATTCCCTTTATTTCGATGTCGTTTATACCGTTAATGTTTAACTTAGGTGATTTTGAAGTATTAAGTTTTTAATTTTATTCGGGGGCATTTGACGGCAACCATGTCATTCAACGAAATTTAGTTAGGTTTTTGTTTCAAATTATTACTTTCAAAATATTAGAATTTCTAGTTATTTTTCTTAAATCTTCGCGAATATTCGTAAAATTAGCTTCATTTAAATTAAATACTATGGAAATTTTGAGTTATTTTTTACATTTTATTTTTATACCGAATATAAGTTCGGAGCTTCTTTATTATGTTGCATTGATAAGTGGAATGTGCAACTTGTTGAACATTATTAACATGCAGATACCACTTATCTAGATTTACTATGAAGAGTATAGATATAAATGAAATAATTGTGGAAATCAAACGTTTTTCCTGACGATTAGCCTTGACAAACCAGTAGTTATGTGTATGTGTTAAATGTTTATATGGGTGCATTAATTTTCAAAATCTTTAGACGTAACGGTGGATCCTCTCTATGAAATAAAATACGAGATGAGTTTCCGAAAATTGCTTTTTGAATTTCTAACTGAGAAATGGATAGAATTACTTTAACATCCGTAAACATAGTTGGATAAACCCATACAAATTTACTGAAAGCATCATTTATTGCAAAAGTATATTTTTACTTTCCGAACACTATAGTGAGGAAAGTATTGTAATCATGTCAAAAATCCGAATTGGAGATTTTGATGTATCTATACGTTTTGAGGTCCCCTGAGTCCGTTTTCACTATTTTTACGATGATGTATGTATGTGTGTGTGTATGTGTGTATGTATATGTGTGTGTATGTCTGTGAGTGAACACGCTAGCGTCTAAACGCTTTGTTAGAATAAGCTAAAAGTTGGTACGTATATTGTAAGTCACCATAGTACGAACCCTATAGATTTTAGTGAATCTAGCACGTATAGTTTTTTTACAGGGACACCAGGAAAAATTCTTTATCATTATGGTCCAAAATCTTAAAAGTGCGATAGAGTTTAAACGCTCTATTAATCTGAACAAAAAATGTGTACACATGTTATAGGCTACATTTGCACGAACCGTATAGATTTTGGTGAATTTAGCACTTACAGTTTTTTTACAGGGGCACAAAGAAAAATTCTTTTTCATTATGGCCTATGGGGCCAAATTTTTAAAAGTGTGATAGCGTCTAAACGCCTTATTAATCTGAGCAAAAAATTTATACATATGTTATAGGTCACAGGTGCACCAACTGTATAGATTTTGGGGAATTTAGACCTAACAGTTTTTTTACAGGGACACAAAGAAAAATTCTTTATCATTATGGCCTATGGGACCAAATTTTTAAATGTGCGATAGCATCTAAACGCCTTATTCAATTGAGCTGAAAATTTATATGAATATTATAAATCTCAGTTGCACTAACTATAAGCATTTTGGTGGATCTAGCATTTATAGGTTTTTACAGGGACACAACGAAAAATTCCTTATCATTATTATCTATGGGCTCAAAGCTCAGTAGCGTTAAATAAAACATCGTGTAATATATGGAGAAAAGTACTCAAACACTCTATTATGGTTTTCTCTCATTTGTTTGTTTAACAGCTCCTCTTTCTTTACTTTATCTACAAAACTGTTAATTACTCAATGTTCGGAAAGTCGAATGGAGTCACTCCAGATTTTTATTTTGTGTGTACATTCCAAAGGATCTACATTACGTATGTGATAGAAAGTTCACCGTTTTTAATTAGATGTAGCATTACTACTTGCATGTCCCGTTTACGATTGCTTAAAATTCAAGGAAGACAGCGCGAAATACATTTTTAAATTTTTTTGTCTAACCATTGGAATGTAAAATTTGTTACTTAAATATTTTTCGTTTCGCTTTACTGTAAAATGGCTTATTTCATGATCGGTTTTAATTAAGTTCATTAGCATTTCTTTGGGGACTACTTATAGATCATTACCACTTACGCATTTAAATAGAACACTACATTTAATTAGATAATCTTCATAAAGTTGAAATTGCAAAATTCCTTTAATAGTTTTAATATTTTCATCAATTTCTTACCTTTGAATTGTTTGAAATGTAATCCTGTCTTTGATCATCGGGTAGATTTTGTTTCTTCTCGGAAAATCTACATGGTGCAGGGACACACTTCGATATATGGTGGTGTAATCAAAATATGAGAAATTTAAAGCCCATTGAGTAGATTTTGTCCAAATATCTTTATTCCTCTTCCTTTTGAATTTATTATATTCTGTGAATATTTTAAATGGAATGTCTAAAACATAAATTCGAATTTTTTTTTTTAAATCCTCGATAAATGTCATAGCTTTCTAACCCATACTTGGAAGATTTTCGTAAGGTGTCCAATGTTGCTAGATTGCGCGACTTTTTTTTTATTTAACAGTCACCAATAATTTTGAGAAGTGGTGTTTGATATACATAATTGAGAATTAATAGTCGATTATGTTCATTAAATATTACTTCTCAAAGTTATTGGTGACTGTTGAATAAAAAAATATCGAGCAATCTGTCAACACTGTAGGTGTCAGTATTATTATTATTATTATTTTTTACTCGGTGTCAGTCATTTTTTTTCTACTCATAAAATACACTGGATAGAATTGGTTGTCAATGATGGATCTTTAGATTAGGACAGCAAAGTAACCATCCTTACATGCATCTGCGTGTATTTTCGTTCCATTCCTACAATTTTAGATTGAGAGGGCTGGTTCACAGGAAGTTCATTCAAAGAAAATTTTTAATTGACATCAAAATTAAATTTAACCACTTTATCGAATGAGTTATTTAATGGCTTCCCTCCCCTACAATATGAAAAGCCTTTTCTATACATCTAGTTTGGTGAAAACTTTAGCGGAATGTAATTCATTAATTGCATCATCGATTATAGGTAAGTGAAATGTTCTCTGACAATCTGCTTGTTAAGACAGCGGAAATCAACGCAAAATATATTTTAATTATCTTCACCAAAACTATAGGTGATGTAAAATCGAAAAAAATTCTGCAAATAATTCCGTTATTCAAACATTTTTGGTTCGACAATTTGAGGTTCGACAAGATATTTTTTTTTCTGCTTAATAAGTTGCAATCGTCGTGGTGTAGAACAAACTGCAATTTCATCTGTTGAATCTATTTTTATTTTTACATCGACATATTTTGTTCTCTAAGGGGTATAATCTTAAATTAGTAAAAATAATTCAGAACACAAATTTCTGTTGCTAACAGGACATAAATCGATATCTGAATCTGCAATCTGTCACAAGTTTCCTCAAAAGTACCCCACTAAAAATAATCTTAAATTAATCTTTAAAAAAAATCTACAGAACATCTTAAGTTATTTGGCCCACTTCTTAAGCCTACATATTCTGCAGATTTTCTTCATATTTCTGAAAAAAATTTGCAGAATATAATCTTAAGATTTTTTTCAAAATATATAGGCTTAAAAGTGGGCCAAATAACTTAAGATATTCTGCAGATTATATTTTTTAAGATATTTTTAAGACGGTTTTAGTAAAATCTAGAGAAAATCTGCAATTTTTCACATACATGGTAAATAATTACAAGAAATATAAATAAATAAATAATAAAATACAAATTTTAATTAATTTATTTTTTATTTAACATTCTATCCATTTATATATTAGTTAAAAAAGCTTTTTCAAAACGATGCTCGATATTCAGAATAAAATATAATTTAGTTGTCATGAAATTTTACATGAAATACGAAAACTCATTTCTTAAAAATTTCCATCAAAAGCTCCTTATTCTGCATACCTATACTTCAATGCACAAAAAGAACATTATATTCACCTAAAGTAAACACATTTGAAACTTTTTACTGTATATTTACAATAAAACTTACCAATAATTGCTCATTTTTGCGAAGCGCTAAAAGGAAATTGTTTTTCACATTTGTTTCACAAAAAACAAAAAAATCATACTCCAAATGCAATTTATATTTACTTTAAACTTTTATCTATTATTTTCTTTAAAATGGAGCAAAAAAAAAAAGCTTTTAAATATATAAATTTTTCAATATGAGATAATATGAGTTTTCACGTCCGGGCGACATTGTACGGCGAAATCCGCAAACTAATTTCTCAAAAATTTCCCTCAAAAGCCCCTTATTCTGCATACATATACTTCAATGAACAAAAAGAACATTATATTCACCTAAAGTAAACACATTTTAAACTTTTTACTGTATATTTACAATAAAACTTACCAATAATTGCTCATTTTTGCGAAGTGCTAAAAGGAAATTGTTTTTCACATTTGTTTCACAAAAAACAAAAAAATCATACTCCAAATGCAATTTATATTTACTTTAAACTTTTATCTATTATTTTCTTTATAATGGAGCAAAATAAAAAGCATTTAAATATATAAATTTTTCAATATGAGATAATATGAGTTTTCACGTCCGGGCGACGTTGTACGGCGAAATCCGCAAACTAATTTCTCAAAAATTTCCCTCAAAACTCCCTTATTCTGCATACATATACATCAATGAACAAAAAGAACATTATATTCACCTAAAGTAAACACATTTTAAACTTTTTACTGTATATTTACAATAAAACTTACCAATAATTGCTCATTTTTGCGAAGCGCTAAAAGGAAATTGTTTTTCACATTTGTTTCACAAAAAACAAAAAAAAACATACTCCAAATGCAATTTATATTTACTTTATACTTTTATCTATTATTTTCTTTAAAATGGAGCAAAAAAAAAAGCTTTTAAATATATAAATTTTTCAATATGAGATAATATGAGTTTTCACGTCCGGGCGACATTGTACGGCGAAATCCGCAAACTAATTTCTCAAAAATTTCCCTCAAAAGCCCCTTATTCTGCATACATATACTTCAATGAACAAAAAGAACATTATATTCACCTAAAGTAAACACATTTTAAACTTTTTACAATATATTTACAATAAAACTTACCAATAATTGCTCATTTTTGCGAAGCGCTAAAAGGAAATTGTTTTTCACATTTGTTTCACAAAAAACAAAAAAATCATACTCCAAATGCAATTTATATTTACTTTATACTTTTATCTATCATTTTCTTTAAAACGGAGCAAAAAAAAAGCTTTTAAATATATAAATTTTTGAATATGAGATTATATGAGTTTTCACGTCCGGGCGACATTGTACGGCGAAATCCGAAAACTAATTTCTCAAAAATTTCCCTCAAAAGCCCCTTATTCTGCATACATATACTTCAATGAACAAAAAGAGCATTATATTCACCTAAAGTAAACACATTATAAACTTTTTACTGCATATTTACAATAAAACTTACCAATAATTGCTCATTTTTGCGAAGCGCTAAAAGGAAATTGTTTTTCACATTTGTTTCACAAAAAACAAAAAAATCATACTCCAAATGCAATTTATATTTACTTTAAACTTTTATCTATTATTTTCTTTAAAATGGAGCAAAAAAAAAAGCTTTTAAATATATAAATTTTTCAATATGAGATAATATGAGTTTTCACGTCCGGGCGACATTGTACGGCGAAATCCGCAAACTAATTTCTCAAAAATTTCCCTCAAAACCCCCTTATTCTGCATACATATACTTCAATGAACAAAAAGAACATTATATTCACCTAAAGTAAACACATTTTAAACTTTTTACTGTATATTTACAATAAAACTTACCAATAATTGCTCATTTTTGCGAAGCGCTAAAAGGAAATTGTTTTTCACATTTGTTTCACAAAAAACAAAAAAATCATACTCCAAATGCAATTTATATTTACTTTATACTTTTATCTATTATTTTATTTAAAATGGAGCAAAAAAAAAAGCTTTTAAATATATAAATTTTTCAATATGAGATAATATGAGTTTTCACGTCCGGGCGACATTGTACGGCGAAATCCGCAAACTAATTTCTCAAAAATTTCCCTCAAAAGCCCCTTATTCTGCATACATATACTTCAATGAACAAAAAGAACATTATATTCACCTAAAGTAAACACATTTTAAACTTTATACTGTATATTTACAATAAAACTTACCAATAATTGCTCATTTTTTCGAAGCGCTAAAAGGAAATTGCTTTTCACTTTTGTTTCACAAAAAACAAAAAAATCATACTCCAAATGCAATTTATATTTACTTTATACTTTTATCTATTATTTTCTTTAAAATGGAGCAAAAAAAAAAGCTTTTAAATATATAAATTTTTCAATATGAGATAATATGAGTTTTCACGTCCGGGCGACATTGTACGGCGAAATCCGCAAACTAATTTCTCAAAAATTTCCCTCAAAAGCCCCTTATTCTGCATACATATACTTCAATGAACAAAAAGAACATTATATTCACCTAAAGTAAACACATTTTAAACTTTTTACTGTATATTTACAATAAAACTTACCAATAATTGCTCATTTTTGCGAAGTGCTAAAAGAAATTTGCTCAACGTTCAAAATTGTGCGAAACATAAAAATCTTAAAATATCTCTTCACTTTTATTTCACAAAAAACTGAAAATTCCTCAATAATACTGAATTTCAATAGTGTATACAACTTTTATATGTTAATTATTTCAAAAATGAGTAACGAAATCTATTTTTAACTGAAATAATTCTCACTAATGGCTTAAATTAATTTCTGGGAGGGGGCGAATATAGGTGATGAAAATAAGGTGTTATTTTTTTTTATTTCCATGAAAATTCCTGTATTATTCAATATTTCATCTGAATAAGGCAAAATAATCATGAATTACACATCAAATATGCCTATATGCACATTTTTACCATATGTTAACAAATAATTTGCTAAACATTACAAATTTTTACAAACATAATATTTTGAAAGGTTTGTTTACATTTTTTGAAAATACACTGAAAATTCATGAATTAAACTAAATTTTAGACCTTTAAATACAGTTATGAACTATTTATTTCAAAATTGAGCATTAGAATTCATCTTTATCAAAAATATTTCTTACTAATGTTTATAAATCAATATTTGCAAACTACCGAATGTTGGCAATGAAAACCAAGTGTTATATTTCAAAAATTTCCAAGGAAATATCCAGATTATTGCATATTTCACCTGAATAAGGTAAAACAATCATGATTCATACTTCAATTAAACCTAATTATGAATATTGTAACTATATTTTTGCAAGAAATTAGCTCAAAATCCAAAATTATGCAAAACATAAATATCGTAAAATATCTGTTTACTTTTTTTCACAAAAACTGAAAATTCCTCAATAATACTGAATTTCAATTGTTTATAAAATTTGTACATGTTATTTATTTCAAAACTGAATAACAAAATCCATTTTTAACTAAAAGATTTCTCACTAATGGCTTAAATTAATTTCTGGGAGGGGGCGAATATAGGTGATAAAAATAAGGTGTTATTTTTTTTTATTTCCATGAAAATTCCTGTATTATTCAATATTTCATCTGAATAAGGCAAAATAATCATGAATTACACATCAAATATGCCTATATGCACATTTTTACCATATGTTAACAAATAATTTGCTAAACATTACAAATTTTTACAAACATAATATTTTGAAAGGTTTGTTTACATTTTTTGAAAATACACTGAAAATTCATGAATTAAACTAAATTTTAGACCTTTAAATACAGTTATGAACTATTTATTTCAAAATTGAGCATTAGAATTCATCTTTATCAAAAATATTTCTTACTAATGTTTATAAATCAATATTTGCAAACTACCGAATGTCGGCGATGAAAACCAAGTGTTATATTTCAGAAATTTCCAAGGAAATACCCATATTATTGCATATTTCACCTTAATAAGGTAAAACAATCATGATTCATACTTCAATTAAACCTAATTATGAATATTGTAACTATATTTTTGCAAGAAATTTGCTCAAAATCCAAAATTATGCAAAACATAAATATCGTAAAATATCTGTTTACTTTTTTCACAAAAAACTGAAAAATCCTCAATAATACTGAATTTCAATAGTTTATACAACTTTTATATGTTAAATTATTTCAAAAATGAGTAACGAAATCTATTTTTAACTAAAATAATTCTCACTAATGGCTCAAATCCATTTTTGCAAGCTACCGAATACAGTCGAACTTTGTTAACGTGAACACGCTTAACGTTAATTACTTTTAACGTGAACTGTTTGCACAATCCCTGTCAACAGGAAGATTGATTTTCGAGTTACTTATAGTATTAACTACTGATAACATGAACTGTTACCACCCTTGAGGCGCTCATGTTAACGAGTTTCGACAATATTGGCGAGTTTTCGACAATATATGAAAACGAAGTGTCATTTTTTTAAAATTTCCATGAAAATTACTATATTATTGAATACGTAATCTTAATAAGGCAAAAGAATCATGATTTATACTTCAATTAAGAATGTTATCAATCTTGAATATTTTTAATATTTTTTTGCAAGAAATTTGCTCAACAGTCATAATAACAAAACATAAATATCGTAAAATATCTGTTTATTTTTTTTTCACAAAAACTGAAAATTCATCAATAATACTTAATTTTAATAGTTTATAAAACTTTTATATGTTACTTATTTCAAGAATGAGTAACAAAATCTATTTTTAACTAAAAGATTTCTTACTAATTGTTCAAATCAATTTCTGGAAGGGAGCAAATATAGGCGATAAAAACAAAGTATTTTTTAATATTTCCATGAAAATCCCTTTTCTATTGCATATTTCATCTGAATAATGCAAAACAATCATGAAGTAAGCCTATTATAAACATTTTTACCATATATTTACAAAAATTTGCTCAACATTCCAAAATTTTCAAACATAAAATTTGGAAATTAAAAAAAATAATACATTGTTTTCATTGCCAATATTCGGTAGTTTGCAAATACTCATTTTTAGCTCTTAATGAGAAATCGTTTCGTTAAAAATGAATTTCAAAACTCAATTTTTAAATAAATACTACATAACTGTATTTTCAAGGTTTAAAATTCAATTTTCACTTTACAAATTTTGTGTTTGAAAAATTTTGAATGTTGAGCAAATTTTTTGTAAATATATAGCAAGAATATTCATAATAGATTTATTTAAAGTATAATTCATGGCTTTTTTGTACAATTACAATGCATTATACACTAGTACAGGGGTCTTCATAGGAATTTCAAATGAAATTTACTAAATTTTATGAAAATATTTAACACTTACTTCTAACTATAATATGGAAAGGTTGTTGTTGATTGGATTTTTTAAAATGCTTATTATTTCTTATAGGTACATCCAAAGTTTGAAATACGGTATTAAAATAACATATAAAATAAAATATTTTTTAACAAAATGCAAGCGAATTGGAATTACTGCCATTACCGTTGTGTGTGCATACTTACATGTATAAATTCGCATAATAAGGTGATTTTTATAAAGATCGAAATAAATAAATAAATTGCCATAAGTTTTTACTTTTTATAAAAACTACCAATTGTTTTCTTTAAAATATAGCAACATACATGATTTTGAACTAAGCGATTTTTCAGTATGAGCTGATATTGAAATTTTTGAAGTGTGATTCTAGAAGTTTAAATGATTTTTTAAAAGCATTGATTTCCTTTATATATACAAAAAAATTGGTCATAAATGAAAATTGCTATAATTGACATACACAGGAAACACAATATATATAAAAAATAAAATAAAAAATAAAAAAAAATGCAAACGATCAACTACGTTAATCGCCATTTTAACTAACTCGTGCACGCTCGCTGTTAGTAAACAAACATTTATTATTTTTACCTGGTCACATCTTCGAGTTGAGTTGTAAATCTCTAAACTTGAATGAATTTCATTGCAGCAGCTTGAAGCAAATACATGGTCGTTGTTTTATATTTATTTAAATTTTAATAAAAGCAAAGAAATGGATTATCATTTCACACACGCACCACACACCATGCACAAACACGTACGTAGTGAAAGCTGTTTATGATTCAAAATGCCCATAAAAGTTCTACAAATATTTTTCAGAACTAATTTTAACTTTTTGCTTATAAACTAAAATAATAAAAGTGTTCGTGTTAAAACTTCAAAAAATCTGAAGTTATTTTAATGATGAAACAAAATCTTTATAATGCCTATAAAACGTCGTAAAAAAATCTGTGGTTATTTTGGTGATAAATCTAAATCTGCAAAATTTATTCAGATAATTTTAATATTTCTGTAGAAAGTCGAAATTTTTTAAGATTATCTCAAGATAATTTTTAGTGGGGTACTAGAGAACTATCTGATTTTTTTTTTTTTTTTTCATTTTTGTTCAATGATACTCCACTAGGTGAAATCATCAAAGTTTTATTTATTTATTTAACTATATTTCTTTTATCGATTAAATCAAAATTAACTAAATTGTTATGAATGACAAAAATATGAGTAAGAAAGGAAGAATCGTCGATTTTTATCTCAGATGGCAAAACATATTAAAGATCTATTTGACATTTTTAGTAATGAAAATTTAGTTTATTGATAAGTTTAAAAAAATCTTTTATTTTTCATAAACATGTCATTTAATGCAAGTTTTTCGGGTCCCCGTGTAAAAAAGTTTAGTTAAACGGTGTGAATCAATATGTAAATCTTTAAAAATTAAGTTCTGAGAACATATCTTGTTTAGATACGATTGATTATTTTGCAGTTTTTCTTCTTCAGATTTCAAACATTCGAATTATTTGTGGCCATAATCTGAACAGTGAAAGTAAAGGGGGGCCTATTTTCTTACAGTCCGCGCTTTTATGGTTATGCTGTCTATAGTTATAACAATGAACATCGTTTATCATAGACTTAAATTTTACTTTATTTTCAACCTATAATTTAGTTTTAAATTTTGTTTAAATGGTTATTTTTATCTTTAATTGACTTTATTCTGAATTTGTCGTGAAATTCGCTAATTTACTTGCAGCTATACAAAATAAATTTTCTAAGGGACGAATTTTTGATACCGATTATTAGAAATTGCATTATGAATTAATAATCTATATTATCTCGAAAGCATAACTTTTTCATAATTAAAAAATCTGATATGAAATAACCACCCGACTTCCATTACCCACTATTACACGTATTATATGTATTTTTTAGAAATAATGTGAGAGAGTTAAAAAAAAGAAAAAAAAAAAAATGTTATTTTTCCTGCAATAACCACGTAATACATGAGAAAGGATATCTAAAATGGATTTATGTAACAATTTCCAAGAAAATCGTTAGAGCCGTTTTTAAGATAACAAATTTTACCAAAACTTGACATACTCAATTACTGATTGTAAAAGAATAATCAAATTCAATAGAATATTTATAAAGGATTTAATATGACGAGTTAAAAAAAAAAAAAAAAAAAAAAAAAAAAAACGTACAGCAATTTTTAAAGAAATGCGTTTGCGAGACCTGAAATTCAGCTATTTCTACAGGACGCCTATCCATTTTTCTGATCTAACCAAATCTGTCATTCGAAAGTACATATAATAGAGTGTTTATATAGGAACATTGAACAAATTCGTTGGACCCGTTTTTGAAATACGGATTTACGGTTCCACTTCTGGTTTTGCAACTTTTACCAAAATTTAGAAAATTTATCGATAGACCAGATTTGTCTCAGTTCTGAAGTTTCGTAGTTCTAGCTTTATTAGTTTCGGAGATATGATAGTCAGAAGATCCCCCACATACATACACGCACACACGCATACGCACTGACCAATTTCCAAAAACTAATTTTTTGGACTCAGTTTACCTTAAAACGTGTAAATCAGGTGAAAACTCGATATCGAATTTTTGAACCGAATACAATTCTTCCATTACCTACCGTAGTCGGGTAATGGGAGTAAAAAAATACTCTAGCACTTCCTTTTCTTTCTTTCTTATATATATATATATATATTATTTCATGCAGTTCAGCAAAATTACATAAATGAACCCAATTCAGAAATTAAGAAATATTTTAATTTGTCCCATATAATTGATTTTTGTTTCTCTCTGCATTAGCAATTTTGCATTACCTGATATGGTGCCTTTTCCTAAAATAATATATATATATATATATTAAATCATTCAAGTTTAATAAAGTGGCGATATCTTGGAATTCATAGTATTTTGAATGAATCCCATTCAAAAGCGATAATCATGCCGTAATATTCAGACAAATTATGAATTGAAAGTTGCTTCTTTTCATTTTGAATAATACCAAAATTATTAACCACTAAAATTTCAAGAACAGGAATATTATGATCAGACGTGTTCACTTTGTTAGCATTTTCGACAGCATCAGAAGTAATGCTTTCTTTCTCAACGTTCTCTAGTTTACTACCATCGTCATCATCATCGTTGTAATCATTAATATTTATTAATTTTAATAGATTCAAATCATTTAACGAAACAATGATTGCAGTAATCATTTTGACTTTCAAACTGTTAGTTTTAAAGTTTAAAACTTCGTGCATCGTAATAAGTTCATTAAATGGTTTCTTCGTAGTAATTTGATTAATTCTGTCTGTATATTTTTTACTCTTCTCTTGAAGCGAAAAGCTAGAAAATTCTCGGAGTTGTTTCCGTTTAGAGCGATGACCGAACTCATCAAACAATAATTTAGTAAATGCATAGATTAAAAAAAAAAAAGAGAGAGAGAAAGAAAAAAACTATAAAACGAACAGTATTTAAGTTACAGCAAGAAATCAAAATTGAAGTCTTCTGGGTGAAAATATGAATGAAAATTGTTCTTTTTTTTTTTTTAATCCTCACCCTAATTAAGTGTAAAAAGAGACTATTTAATTTAGGTATTGACGTACTGATAAGAAAGAGAAATTTTATTTGAAACAGTTAATTTAAAAATTAAAACATATTTTTTTCAAAGAATAGTATATAGTGCGTCTACAATTATTTGTAAGATTTTTAATGTGTTTTGACACCAAAAAGTTTGAGAATCACTGCTTTAGTACATTATCCCCCCCAAAAAAAGTATGTCTAAAATACATTGAATACTTTGATTTTATAAAAAGATTTATTTTTCCTACATGACTTCTGTTTTAACACTCTTCTTTTTAATTTATTAGCTCATACCTATATAGCGATTCTGTTTTAATTTTAGAATTCTTATATTTCGATATAAAAATAGCAGCTTTACAACGTATTTAATCAAAGAAAATGTAATATATTGAAATAAAAGATATAGGGAATTCTTGTCGTCTTTTAAAATGCCTTATGATGAAAAAGACCTATTTATTATTTTAAAAATGTAATGTAAACTAATTACTATTTATTTACATTAGGGCTATAGCTAAATAAACAAGAATAATACTCGTAAATTAGGAAATACGCCTACTTCAACATATTGGACGCTAGGTGCTAGACGTTATTTAATACAAAATGTAAATAGAAAATTATTTTACGTAAATACTTTGAAATTTCGAACTGTTGAAGACAAAATTATATATTATGCATTATTAATAATGATTTTTTTTTTTTTAACTGGTAGACTATTTATAACGAATATTTTCTTATAAAAGTTAATTTAATGTCAGTATCTCATTTTGAAAACGTACGATTTTCCTGGCTGCATTTTATCTGTAAAATATACTTGAGAATTAATCTAATGCGTATTCAAGATATCAACAATTGTACTTTAGAATACATAGTCTATTTACAAAATTTCAGACAATAGCTATCATTATGTGTATAATTAACTCTAATTCTGTATTCAACTTATCATTTTAACTGCTTAACTTGTTTTCGGAAGAGTAATAAATATTTATTAATTGTTATGGAAATGAACATTTCGTTATATAACTTTGAATGTACTGGCCGCTTTAATGTCAACGTTAGATTAATAATATAAATAAATGGCTCACATAAATGACTAATACATTTTGAGTATCTTAAAATCCAACTTCATATTTGTCCCCTATTTTGAGCACATACATTTATTTATTTTTAAGTAATGTTTATAAGGAATAGCGTAGCATACATGAAAAGCTTATTTAGAAGGATTGAATTGGATTTGGAAGTAAGACCAATTGACTACTCTAGAGTCCTAGACCTGAAAGAAGAAGAGCTAATTTAAATCAAAATAAGAAATAATTACAAGATAAAAAGAACTTTTTATATACCATGTTTTTATATTTTCTCTTGAATCATATAAACGCTACCGTAGGCAGCGGAAACCAGAAACAATAGGCTAAAAGTATACATATTTCGTTTTGAGCTATTACAAAAGTTTCAAATAGCTACACTGCAAAAAAAATAGTCTTAAAGTAATACATAAAAACAACTGAAAACACGTAAATGTCTTAAAATGTACCTTAGCCGTTATAGATATCTTAATTTGAGACAGAAGTATGTCTGAAATATCAATTCAGACACAAAAATGTCTGAAACGCGTAAATACTGCAATTTTCAGACAGCAAAACGCATTTGAATTTTCAGACGCTTTAGAAATTCAGGCACCTGCATTACTTAGAAAATTTTTCATATGGAATTTACTTTAAGAAAATATGCTTATCCTACTTCTTTCCACATTTAGTAAATGTATTATTATTTTATATAATAAGCATTTAAATTACAGTCGGTAACAAAAGTCTCCGAACACTAGCAAAAATTCTCATATTAAAAAAGTACACTTAATACAGTTTTGTTAAATAAATCCTTGTCGAATCCTGTTTTTAGACTGACTAAGATCAGGATTCGACAAGGACTTATTTAACAAAGCTGTATTAAGTGTACTTTTTTTATATGGGAATATTTGCTAGTGTTCGGAGACTTTTGTTACCGACTGTACATAAATTATCGTTGCTTTATGAAATTATATTTTTATGGAATAATACTCTAGGGATGTGAATTATATTTGCATGCTATTATCTTTAACACAATTCATAAAACACATATTTATACACAAAGCTTATTTCGTTCAAACCAAAAAAAGTCTTTGTTTTTAAAGCTTTTTTATATTAAAAGAAAAAGTGTGAAGACGGATGTAGCAAGTAATTTGTAGAAAAGAAAGCGAATTTATAAGTGAACAATCATGAATAATTTGTGCATATTTGTTTTCTTTTTTTCTTATTATTATTCATTTAAAAACTTTTTTCTTTCACAAATTTACCTACATCTAAATGTAAAACTACAAATTTTCCTGTATTCATGATTACAGTTCGTTTTTATTTGAATATCACTTTAAGGAAAGAAATCTTTATCATCGACGGATGCAACCTTCACATACTTGTTATGCATTATTTAAAAATTCTGGTCCTCTAAATATGAAATTTAAGATAATAATATTTATTAAATTTAAGATACCATACTATAAATAGCTTTATGGTAAAAATTATAAACAAAACATAACACTGTGCTTTGTTTCACGAATACTGCAGTATATTATATCATAAAAACACGTACTGCTGTATATGACGGTAGCGTGATTGGTAAATGCTTCACTACGGCGATGCTTGACTCGAGGTTTCGGTGTCTTTACGTTTACAGTGTAGCTAGCCGGGAAGTTAGTTAAAAGTCGATTGTAAGCTTTGTACTGATAACGCTGCCGAAGGCAGAAGGGTCCCGAAGCAGTTGGTTAAAAAGATTTAAAAATTTTTCAAATGTCTAGCTATTCGGAAAGTTAGTTATAAATTTTCTGTCGAATCATATAAACGCTGACTATGGTAGTAGGGACCTGAAAGAATTGACTAAAACTGTTAAAAAAAAATGTATTGTCACCGTGTTCTGAGCTGTCCTGAAAGTTTCAAATGTCTAGCTAGTCCGGAAGTTAGTTAAAAATTGATTGCAAGATTTGTACTGGACAAACAAACAATCAAACAAACAAGAATCGAAGTTAATAAAAACGTGGTAATAAGAGTGTTTTATTTTTATTTTGTTTATTTTATTTTTATTTTACTTTTATTATAATTGAGTAACTATGTAAATGAGATATTCATTAAAATTTTATGAAAATATTTCATTGATAATATATATATAAGGTATAGTAAAATCACTAAAAAATATTATAAAAATGCATTAAAACTTAAAATTATTTTTAAATCAACATTTAAAAAAAAATTCAATTATTATTACTAATTTTTTACATAAAAATTGTTATTTACCATATTGCATATAAAAATCGGAGTAGGTAAATTCGGGACCGATATTTGTTTCGAATTTACCTATTCTTTCCCTTTCTTGCCTTGTAAACTGAGGGTTTTTTCACAAACCTAAAATAAATCACTAATGCTGCCACTTTTTAATTTAATGAGTGATTTAACAACTTATGCCGCTTAGTATAAGCCGTTAATAATTGTAGTTTCAAAAATTATGAATCCAAATTAGTGAATTTATCCTATTCCTGTTATGTATTAAAGCTCTAACTATTATATACCAAAATAACAGAAAATACATCTTTAAGAACAAAATAAATAAAATCTTTAAATATTCGCATACTTTAGTTTAATACTAGTCTGAACATATTGAAAATTATAGATAATTTTTAAAAAATCAAATAATAAAAATATTATTCCTTACAAGTGTAAAGCAAACTTTTTTTTCCTTATAATTATTATTAGCTTCCCTTATTAATGTAATGGCATAGAAAAGTAATGTTCTGAATTAAATTTTCGAAATTGAGATTTTTTTTTTTTTTTTTTTTAATTTACACGTGTTGAGGTTCCCTAAATCCGAAAATCGGGATTTTACTGTTTAGTGTGCGTATCTGTCTGTGTGCACTGAGAAAAAATTATACGGTCTTCATCTAGAATAAATAAGTGGCCATTTTCTAAATCCCTTAACTAGAAATATAGATTTCCGAGCTATGCGCATAAGGCACGCCAATAAACTGAATAGATGAAATGGTCGAGAATTTCTAGTCTACACTTTTCTAGATGGTGAAACAATATTTTGAATATTCTGAATCTTTTGTATGGCGAGAAATTCTCGCTTGATTATCTAGAATTGGTTCATAAACCAAGATTATAGTTGCTGAAACCCGACTCTTGTAGTCGCATTTATTTGGAGATATTTTCAAATAGGTTTCACCTCGATAACATAGACAAACTCTCTAGAATTTTAATGGGAGTTTCTAGAACTCGCTTTCAAAGGGGACTAGAATTTATAAGGATGACATGGAGCTATTTTTTCTAGACAAAATTTAGATTCTAGATGTCAGTTGCAGAACTTTTTCTCAGTGTGTCTCTCTCCCTGTATGTATTTGTGTACCTGTTATTCGCATAACTCAAGATCAAACACTAACAAAAGTTCAAAAGTTCGATATCTTAAATCTTCCTCTATACTGTATGCTACAATAAACAGTTTATTGAAATCGAGCAAATGTTTTGTGTGCAGGAACATCCAAGAGAATTCAAATATATAACGCGTATGGTTGAGATTTCTGGTAAGTACAGTTAAATACTTTTTAGACAGCACTAATATTAAATGAACATACAGTGAAAGTTGAATAATTCGAACTTGTTTAATTCGAAATTTTGAATAATTCGAATATTTTACACGGTCCCTTGAATTTTGTATTAAAATAATGTTAAAAAATCGTGGATAATTCGAATTCTATTTTGGATAATTCGAATTTTCATACGATTACCTTTAAAATATTACAGTAAAATTTGTTTCCGAGATTTTACTCATCTGAAGTGCATTATCAATTTTTATAGTCTTTCAAAAGAAGGATAAGGAAATACAATAGAAGCCCCTAGCTAGTGCACCAGAAGATATGCTGCATATGTATGAACTTCGAGGTTTTTGTGAATTGAAAGTCATGTGTAATGTAGAAGATTCTTTTTTTTTGTATCAGGTCATATGCTATGACACAAAGATTCTACTTAAAAAAGAAATAAAAAATATTTGCCTATTTTTTAAAAAGTGTTGAATAATTAAGCTCGTAAAAAATATTGATTTAATGGGGGGGGGGGGGGGGGGGTGACAGGGTATAAAAGTTATAAAGGGTATAAAAGGTATAAAGTTTATGTGTTAAATCTCTGATCGTATAGTTTTTTTAATTTATCACATTTTTTGACAAAATAGTATATGTAATTCGAACTCTTGGATATTTCGAATTTTTTTCTGGTCCCTTCAACTTCGAATTATCCAAGTTCTACTGTATATTATTCTATATGGATGAAAGCATATTTAGTATCAGGGTATGATACGAAAATCATTTACCATTCGTTTAGAAGACCACACAAAATATTTGAGATATATTAGATTTATACTCACAAGGAAACAGTCAAAAGGTGTCGTCTTCAAAAAATATTGAAAAATATATATGTAATTCTATTCATAAAACTCCAGAAAGTGAAAAAAATATCTGCTGAAATGAATTACAGAGACTACAAAAATTTATCAAAATTAAGCATATTTGGCGATTTTACACTGTTAGGCGATTAATTTTGAGTACTTGGCGGATAAGCAAAACACGGTTTTGTTCGTACACGGCAATCTTGGTGCTTGCGAAATTATCTCCTAACAGCGTTAAATCGCCAAAAATGCTTAATTTTGATAAATTTTTGTGCTCGCTGAAATTCATTTCAGCCGATAATTCTTTCTGGTGTTTTATGAAGAGTAGAGTCACATATTTTTTTTTCCATTATTTTTTGAAGACGACACCTTTTGAACGTTTCCTTGCAAGAAATTGCTGATCGTGCATTTAAAGTTGTGTTTCGAACAACAATGATTTTACAGTCGTAAAATCACATTCTTTTGTTATATGTTGAAGCATTTTCGTTTTATTTCTTTTATGCAATGATGACGGTACGCTGAATTCTACCTAGCTGTCCGTTACTGCTAGGTAGAATGGACAGCTAGGAATTCAGCTACTTAGCTAAATTCCCAGCTGTCTGTTATTTTATCATTTTCTTTGGCGTTCAAGACAATTTTTTAATTATTCCTGTGTTTATTTATTTAACGCAAGCCTTCTCTGATTATTCTATAAAAGCCTTGTGTGTATATAATTTATAAACCATATACAGGTTTACCCAAAATTAGTTGAATACAATTCTTCTCTATTAAATATAATTAATGGAAGTGCTTTACTAAATTTTATCAACTGTAGGTAAACTGCCGAGGATTGATAACTACTTTCTCATTTCCTATGATAAACAAAGTACTAGTTCGGATTCTAAATTCCAACGCCCTTTTTTTTTTTTTTATAATAATGCGTTTTAAGGTCCCCCGAATACGAAAATCAAGTTTTTAACAGTTGATATGTATACATTTCTGTTAACAGCATAACTTAAAAACGAATAATTTCGGGATATTTAATTAAGGTATTTTAGAAATTCAGTAAGGTTACCATTTAAATATTTTGAGTAGGATTGTAAAGTTTCAGAGTGGAAATATGGAGGTAATTTATCTGAATTATTTGATTTATTATTTTTTAAACCACTCAGTATAAAGCACCTAGCAATTAAAAAAAGTTCTGTGTTATTTTAAGTAATGCTTCACGCTTATTTTATATGAGTTACTAGCCACACACACACACACACAAAAAGATAATACTGAATCATTTTATTCAATTTCTATGGAACGGGTGAAAAATAGCCATGTTGCAGAATGCTGGCTTTTGTTGTAATATTTTCTTAAAGATTAAGTTTTAACCCATCTAAAAGACCAGACTTCCACTTCATTAAAAGTGTCTGGATGCAAGACTTTTCTTTAATAGCACAGAAAAAAAAATCTTAGTTTTACGTTCATTTTCTATTCAAAATTTTTTCGGCTGAATATGAAATGAATAGATAAAAAAATTCTGCAGTTAAATTAATCTATAGTCTAAAAAATTAATCTTGAAATGTATGTTCTTTTAAAAACAGGTGTTTTTTTTTTTTTTTTTTTTTTTAATGTCAGTTGAACACAGTACTTAAAAAAAAAAAAAAGTGAAATAAAAAATAAGTAATAGAATTCCATTATATACAAACATAATTTATCTAATTTTAACGTGTAAAGTTGCGATTTAAATTGCATGTAGAATATTCTTCCTAGAAAAAGAAAAATAAAAAAAAGAAAGTAAGGAACAGTTGTCATTTATTTTAGAACGAAAAATTAAATTTTAGATGAATTAAAAACGTTTCTGCTAGCTATACTATGACGCTACACTAAACGCATCAATAATGTATTTTGCACAGAATTTAAGATCAGTTTAAAAAACATTTACAAGAAAATGAGGTTTTAAATTACAATATAATATTTAAAAAGTTGCAAGTACCTACGAACATTTTCTGTAAACATTTGTTAAAAATCTATTTGATTTCCACTTAGGATGTTCCAGAATTAGAAACGCATGGGTAATTAATGCTAAGTTAGAAACTGTCATGAGATACCAATGAAATTATCATTATATAACTGAATACGCATTAAAATAAGAATTATCAACGATTTATTTCTCTTTCGAAAAGAAGCTGTGCAATTAGAGCGATAAACTGAATTTGAAATAAGAGTTAATTACAGTCATAAAGATAGCCATTGTCGCAAACTTAGTAAATAGTCAATGTATTTTAAAATATTTGATAGTCGTATTAGAATAAGTTTCAGATTAACTACTGAAGTGCATTTCTGAGATAAAATGTACAGTACAATTGAAAATGAAAGCCCTCAACGCTTAAATATTACTTTTAAACTATTAACTAGAAATTTCAGTGTAATAGAATTTTTTTAAAGTACGACGTTAACGTCATTTTCGATAGTTCTCAATATTTATATATATTTTAGAATTTCTGATTTGATTAATTGTTAAATTTACGTTAAAATATACTGGCTTCTCACAAAATGTGAGATTATTTAAAACTTATTCCGACTCTTATGCTATATTAATATTTTAGTTAGTTACACGATTAAAAAGTCTTTAAATAAAAAAAATTAATGCTATAAAATAATGATTCTATAATGATTAAAATAATTATAAATATTTAAAATGAATAGTATCCTTTTTTATTACAATAAAGTGTATTTTACTTATTTATTTATTTCGGTGATCTGCATCTAAATAATTAAAGTTTAAAAGGAAAATTCATATTTAACATTCCTAATACCATAGGGTCAATTTTGACTACAACAACTATTTTATGCGTTACTATTCTTAGAGTACATTACAAGGAAAAAAAAAAAGTCATTGTTCATTTAGACATGATATGTACGGCATTTAAAGTACCATTGGTGTCAAAAGTGACTTCAGTAACATTTCGAAGAAAACAAGATAACAAACAGAAAATTTAAACTTTATTTTGAATAATTTTAAATTATATCCTTATAAATTTCATTTAGTCCTGTTGCTCGTAAATTAAGAGTAAAATACAGATAAATAGTTAAATTTTTACACTACTATCGTCTATAACTAAAGAGGTATAATCTGTTTAATTTATCTTAAATAATTTTGAAAATTCTTCTGTCAATGTTTTCCTTTACAAAAACAACAATATTTATTAGAATGTAGTAAAAGACAATTGTTCATTCAATAACACATTTTCTGTTTGTAGGTTGAAATATAAACACAAATTATGGTGCGAGATTTCACTCATGAAAATATTCAAGCCTAAAGGATGTCGAAAGCACCGGGAATTATAAGATTTTCTATTAAAAATATAGGTACTAAACAATTCGCATTTAAATTATTTAAAAACTTAATTTAATACGAGATATAATCAAATGCTCAAATAAAGAAGGAAATAAAGCATATGGTACTTTTTGGAGAATTATTGAAATAGTTCAAGGAAGTGTTGAAGGTATTGAGTCTTGCTAGAATCTATCGATCATATAAGGGGTTACATACAAACGGAACGCTTGCAGTTTCGATGACGTAAATTTTGCAAGTTTTTTGCAAATACAATCGGCAGCAAAAGTAACAGAGCACTAACGAAAATTCCTATGTAAAAAAAGTACACTTAATGCAGATTTATTAAATAAATCCTTGTCGAATCGTGTTCTTAGACTGACTAAGAACAGGATTCGACAAGGATTTATTTAACAAAACAGTGTTAAGTGTGCTTTTTTCACAGAGGAATTTTTGCTAGTGCTCGGATATTTTTGCTTCCGACTGCAGTCATACATTTGGAACGCCTGCAAACGGCTTTGCACTAGAAGTGTTTCATTTGTATGTACCCCAAGGAGGTAATATAGCCAATTTATGGATGAAAAGCGATTGTAATTTTAATTAAAAGTAATTTATGTCTAGAAAACGATAAACAAGAAAGTCTTATGCTTATGATTTAATGCGGCTGAAAAGGTAATCCAAAACAGAATGATAATACACTTTCATCAGTAAGAAATATATTTGATTCGCGATTTACCAGTTAACTTACGTCACTTAGAAAATTGTTAAAATTTATGTACTGTTAGTGACATTCAGAAAATGATGTCCCTTTCATCAAACTTCGCTCTCTCTCTCTAAAAAAAAAAAAAAAAAAGTATGATATAAAAATTTGCAATGATTGTGATAGCCCACGTTTTTTTTTATGTTTGCAGTATGCATGTTTATGCAGGTAAAGGAAAAAATATCCCTAAAGAAGTAAATAAGCAATAATTAGTAGTTCTAAATATGGTGAATGAAATGGAATAAATATAAAAACACATGCATTTTTTATATATTTAGATTGTGGAAATTAATGTAATGATAGCAGATACTTTTGAGAACGATCCGAAATATTTGTTTGTATTATCCCAAGCGTTTGTGACTACTGAAGGGAAATTCAAATTCAAATTGTTATTTGTATTTAAAAAATGAGCAACAACCAAAGAAACAAACAAACAAAAGATTAAAAAAAAAAAAAAAAAAAAATGTAAATTTATTAAGTAGTATGCATTTTTCTTTTCTTTCTTTCTTTTTTTTTTTTATTCAAAACACATAAAAATTAAAACAAGTGTTTAGAAAGGTTATAACAATATCAAATGAAGAGTCAACAAAATGGATAAATTAATACAAACAGTAAAAAAATACCCAGTCTATGGCTAATACAAACCATTTAAAGTATTTCGGATGTAACTGCATTAAATATTTATTTGGATACGTCTGAATCCTAATTGGGATCACTGAAAATATTACATTTACAGATAGGTTAACCTCTTGTTTTTCAAAAAAAAATCTTGAGTATTGTTTCAATATTTTCAGTACTTTTTATATGTAGAAGTACAAAAGCGCAGATGATTCCAATATTTTGTAAGAAAACTAGATATTGGCATTTAGGTTGAATACTCAGTTTTGTTCATAAAAATCATTCATTAATTGTACTATATATCAGAAATATGTATAATGTTTGTATTACGCAAATAATATTTATGTTCCAAAGTTTAGAATATACGAATTTAGAAAATAAAGCGTTAATTTATGTAGATTAGTATCACCCAGTGGTCGAATCTCGACCATTTTGTAGCAAAGTAAAGCAAAACAAAGTAATTGCGTTCTCGTAAAGGGCTTTAAATTGCAACACGACTGCGCCAATTGTTTCTCGACATGCATTCAAACTCTTTATGCAATGAGAGGAAATCGCAACGTGGAAAAATCGCCACGCCCTGTTCGGTGATGTAGCCCACAAGCTAATCGGCACTAATTCAAATCAAGATCCAACCAAATATCAAGTTCGGTTAAATTAAGTGCATTATTCCATATGTAGAAGTGCAAAAGAGCAGGTGATTCCAATATTGTGTAAGAAAATTAGATATTGACATTTGTGTCAAATACTTAGTTTTGTTCATAAAAATCATTCAATATTTCTACAATATGTCAGAAATATGTATTACGTAAATAAAATTTCTGTTCCAAAGTTTGGAATATAAAACTTTAATTCATGTATGCTAGTATCACCTCAATTAGACAAATATTTTCTAAAAATGGTCGAATTGTGTTCAGGAAATCTCAAAACCTGTAACTTCATTGAAAACCGAAAATCAAAAGTTTTTTTGAAACTTATACTTTATTATTATATATGCAGAGAATAGAGGAATAATTCAAATTTTTTAAAAAATAAGTACTCAATTTCAGTTCATTAAAATGCAAGGAAACCTCAAAACGTGTAAATTCATCAAAAAAACTTTTTTCGTATCTTCTACATTATTTTTATACATGCAGAAGCTAGTAATAAATTCACTTTTTTAAAGAATAAGTAGTCAATTTCAGTTAATTAAAATGCAATTAAATCTCAAAAAAAAAAAAAAAAAAAAAAAAAAGAGGAGTAAAAATACTTAAAAATGAGTAAAATTGTGCCAAATTTCAACATGTCACGATTTGAATAAGTCTCAAAAAAGCTCTGAAGTAAATATGCTCAAATTTAAAAATCCCATGTAAGTATTATTAAGTATATTACCATACTCAAAAATGTGTGCAAAACATTATGAATCCCAATATCTCAAAATTACGTTCTCGTTGATGTGTTCTTCTGCAAACCAGTTTGAAACTTCCACAAAATATCGTTCTGCAGATTTGAGAGCATAAATTTTGTGTTTGAACTCTTTTTGTTTAAAGATGTAGACACTCTATTCAAGAACTTCTTTTAGTTCAGCATATTTCTAATAGATTATGAAGTGAACAGACATTAATTTGAAAACATGGGATACTTCATGAATGAGACGAGCGCGTTTTAACTTTTTGAAACAAAATTATTCATTTCGAAATGGGCATGTCCATTTACTCATTTTTGAGCACTTCATTTTTAACAGTGTATGCATCCGTTTCTAAAAAGTATTTACATATGAAATAAAATAATAATAATAATAATAATAATAATAATAATAAATAATTAAAGACATTTTCTATTAGCTCGATTCGCACTAAAATGTATGAAAAGATTAAAATGAAGTGTTGACACCTAAATTTCATACTTTAGTTAATTTTAAAAAATCTAATTATCTTGTCGAAAAACTGTTTGCACCCCAGAATTCAGAAAAATCGCCTCTTATCATTTGGTATCGAATTTTTAGCGATAGGACTGATATTTCTAATTTATTTTCCCCTTTTTCCGTTTTTAACCCGGATTCGGCAGACAGTTTACGACAGAGAATGTAAGCTAAAAAAAAAGTCTTTAATAAATTTCATACTTTAGTTAATTAAAAAAAACTAATAGTTGTATCGAAAAACTGTTTGAACCTCAGGATTCAGAAAAATCGCCCCTTTCATTTGGTACCAAATTTGTAACGATAGGACTGATATTTCTAATTTATTCCCCCCCCCCCTTTCCGTTTTTAACCCGGATTCGGCAGAAGGTTTATGACAGATAATGTAAGCTTAAAAAAAAGTCTTTAAAAAAAGAACAAAAAAAGACAGAAAAGGGAATACGGGAAGAAAAATCTTATTTTAATCAAACATTTGGAGGCCTGAGTAACTTCACTTATCTGCATTGCACCTTTCAAACTCATTTAGTTTTCTTTGCTAAAATTGTTTAAAATTTTATTTTTTCTAGTAATTAATTTTGTAAAAAATTGAAGCTATACCAGTTTAAAATTTATTACTTATGTTAAAGTAATATAAAATACGATTAATGGTTTTGATAATGAATATGCCATCTAGATTTTATATTCATATGCCCGTTTGATTAAAAATTATGCACAGAAGCAAAAAAAAAAAAAAAAAAAAAAAAAAAAGCAAAGAAAAGAGAGTGTATATATGTTAAATTTTTACATATTACGATACATCTACTGAATATGTTTAAGCTGATTCTTTTAATTACTTAAGCCCATCTCATGAATCGTGTACGTACTAAACTTCAGGACAATTTGCTTGCCCATTTTAGCCGCAGATTAATTTTTAGAGCGGGAATTTAATTAAAACTAATTAATAAAAAACACATTAAAATTATTTGTTTTAATGAAAACAATTTTTTTTAGCATTAAACTTTCAAAATTGTGCACAAAAATTTTTGCAATTTTTTCTTTTAGTCTGAAACAATGAATATTTCCAAAATGCATTTGTATGTATAACAGTCTTCCGTGATTAAATCAAGTTACGCATAATATTTATATATATATATATATATATATATATAAAAAAAAAAAAAAAAAAAAAAAACTATTAATTAACATCTTTAATGAAATATTATGAAAATATTAACTTTTTCTAATTAAGGCAGATATGATAGATAGGTTTGAAATTGTTTATTATAAATTCGTTAGATCCAAATAAATATATATTCATTACGTGTCCAGTCCAAGTATTCGACATTTTACTTATTATTTCCGAAAAAGGAATAAATTGCCGAAAGAAATTATAGTGCTAATTTCCATTTCTAAGTCTTTTCAGTGCGAATAGCCATCTCTATGGTATTTCTATAAATGTTAATGATGATTTTATTTTAAAGAATGAGATTATTTCTAATTCTATTTTAAAATGTTGGGGTTAATAAATCTTATTAAATCTAAAAAAATATATATAAGGAAATCTATGTCTTGATTTCAGCTTCATTTTCTCCTTTAAATTGACATCTACTTTCTTAATTTTATAGAAACAATTTTGAAAAAAAAAAAAAAGTGTTTTCTTACAGTTTAAATATATATATATATATATATATATCCGTCAAAATTTATATTGTGTACATTTCACAAATATTATAAGCATTATTTAATATTACTTCGTAAGAGAATTCAATTCAATAATTCAATTCAATAATTTTCATTGTTGTACTCTTCTTCTAAAGTATGTAAAGTGGATGCATTATAATTAAATTTAAAATTTACTATTGCCAGCATTCATGCCATTCAGTGAAGACGCTTCATTTTGTCAGAAAAGAAATTTTTAACACTAGAAACTAACATATATGTGATAACAATATATCTTTGTTATTGTTCTTAGTAAAGCAGTAATATTTATATTATATAATTGGGCAAGTATCGTGTATGATTGACTGAGGGGGTATTAACTGTTCCCAGAATATCTAACTGATGCAGCATATTGTATGATTCTACAGAGAATACTTTCTAAAGTTTTGCAACGTCTTCCATTAACGCACACAAAAATAAAAATAAAATATAAATTTATAATGACATAAAATACTTAAATACATCAGTAATATCACAAATTCGGCAACGGGAATTGTACAGTCGAAAATAAAAAGAAAAATCACCATTTACGCTAATCGTAGTTACACTACGATATGCGTAGTTACGCTACGTCAACTAGTTACGCTAATCGTAGATTCATTTATCGTAGAAACATAATGCAGAATAGTTATAATACATCCACTTTACATACTTTAGAAGGAAAGTATGACAAAAAAAAATATATATATATATATTCTTTTACGAAGTAATTTTAAATATTTCTTGTAATGCGGCTGGTGTTAATGAATTGGTAATAATGACTAGTTACTAATATAATAGTTAAATTTTGCTAAAAAAGTGTCGTCTATATATTAAAATATGCATTAATTTTATTTTATCGAATTGTAACACCTATTTTTGATTCCATATTCGAATTCCTGAGATAAAGACTGTTCGAAAAAATAACATAAATATATATATATATATATATATTATATGCTTTCAATAATTCTTGCTTATTATGTTTTTAATAATTATATGCTTTTAATAACAAATGAAAATGTAATAAAAATTCAACTCAAGATTTGATAAAAAAAAAAAAAAAAAAAAAAAAAAATAGATGTTACACAAAAAATATTATGTCCATTCAAGTAATAATCATAAAAGGTGTATGATAATTTAAAATATAAAATAAATTAAAATAGTGCTAATTAAAAAATTATGTCATAATGTGTTAATTTAAACTTACTTGAATAACTGTTTTAAATCATATTTATGCAAAGTTATAGATGACACAAATGACAGCAAATGACGGCCCCCCTCCCCTACCCCTAAATACAATAAAAATTGAAAGATCACTGTAACTTGAAAAATAGTGATGGGAATGAGCTGTAAATTTGGAGACCGATATATTTGATGATGCCATTTCAGTTCGTAAAATAATAATATAGGTGATGATCCTTAATTTTTTTAAATAGGAATTTATTAATAATATTCGTAATTGAAAATCTGTTTTTTAATCACAAATATGCATGGAAAATGTTTGATTCACTTGATTCTAAAGCATAAAAAATTAAATTTCAATGTGATAATTTTTTCGGGTATGAAGGAATGTTTGTATTATTCATTCATATCTTCTAAAACTTTAGCATCTCCATATTTCAAGAAATTATAACTGTGAGAAAAATTGGGAAAAATATATAAATTTTGATTCAATTAACCCCAAAAAGTTGTCGAAACGGGAGTTTCTATTAAAAAGAAAAATAATAATTTCACGCTAGTTTTAATATGTAAACGACCGTCTGTGTAAAATTTAACTATACCGTTATAAAGTAAGCGTTATTATTAACCGATCGTCACCGGTCGCATGTTTCTACATTAATTTACTACGAAAATAGTCAAGGGATGGCTTTTTTTTTTTTTTTTTTTTATGACTGTGCGTTGTAAATTAGTTGTGCATGGTTTACAGGGTTACACATTACACAAACTTATTTCATATTTTTTTCTTGCAAGACCATATAAAATAACTACTATGCACATAAGGCGCCCATAGATGTTGTTTCATTGATGCATTTTATATAACATGAAATCTTTAGGGATACAAAAGGACATAATGATATTTGCAATAACCTTGGTAAAATGGTCAATATTATTCTTAAACCCGACTTTATGTGCATGAATTTAATTTTTCAGTGATATGCATGGAATTATGAAACTCGCAATTTCTTTTCATTCCAGATTTTAATACCTTATCTTCAACTTGATACCTTATTTCAAGCTTTTCTAAAACTTTGAGCGTTAATACTTATATTAACATAGTGGATATAATATATATATAGATATAGATATAGATATATATAGATATATACATGAAATATTTGCATTTTCTGGAAAAAGGAAAACAAATTTATTTTTATTTTTTATTTATTTATTTATTTATTTATTATTATTTTTGGCAATCTTTAGATAAAAATAATATTGAAAATGTTTAGAGTTGAGATTAGCAAGTAACATATAGTGTTATAGACTTTTTTTTTTTTTTTTTTTTTTTTTTTTTTGTTTATTACACATTAAACATTTTAATTTGTTATTTAATAAATTTTAAATTTTACGTTTGAAAATTTGTATCTAAAATAATTTATAATATAGCTTTAATAGATTTTTTTGTTCATTAATAAGAGAAAAAAATGAAATAAATAACGGTTTTGAATTAATATTGCAGTGATATCAGTTGTTTGATTTATCGTTTTGAATCTGAAACAGTAATCATTCCTTTGAGAATTATTCTGACATGTTAAAGACACGGTGCTGTTTGGAGTGACAGGAAACATAAATGCTGCCAATTAATTATTAAGTTGTGGTTAAGATTAAGAATTACATTGAAATTCCATTAGGATAGACAATACCACTCTTAACTCCTTTGGGATATTGCTTATGTTTCCTCCGGATTGTAGAAATCTGTTTGTCATCATCGAAGCTGATAATAAACAGTACTACCAATGCAGAATATGATGTTAAATAGTAACATGCAATAGATAATTTCTAAATAACATATGTTATTGTGCTTGTCAATTAATTTGATATCGTTTAATCTTAAATAAAAGTGTCCAGTTAGAACATTTATGTGACAAGTTGCAGGAATCATAGAAAATAAGTTTCGGAAAATATTTTTGCTTAATTTTTGAAAAAAAGGAGAGAGAGGAAAAAAATAAGTGACTATAACTATTTCAAGAAAACCAAGTACAAAGTATTTTGGGGAATTGCAAAACTACCTGAAAAATTGTCTTTTCCTGAAAAATTAGGTTTTACAAGTATAGTGCATCCACGTTTCCTTTGTGAGGGTCGTGGTAGCCCGGTCGTTAGAGCGCCGAATTCGTAATTGGAAAAGCGCAAGTTCGCATTTTTACTTACATTACCCGACTACCGTAGGTAATAGAAGTATTGTATTCGGTCCATAAATTCGATATCGAGGTTTCACCTGATTTACATGTTTTAAGGTCTCTTGAGTCCAAAAAAGTAGTTTTGCACAATCGGTCAGTGTGTGTGTGTATGTATGTATGTATGCGGGGAATCTTCTGACTATCATATCTCTGTAACTAATAAAGATAGAACTACGAAACTTAAGAATTGAGACAAGTCTGTGTACTGAAGAATATTCTAAGTTTTGGTGAAAATTGGAAAACTGGAAGTGGGACCGTAAGTCCGTATCTCAAAAATGATTTTAACGATTTTCTTCAAATTTGCTATATAGACACTCTGTTAAATGTCCTTTCGAATGATACAGTTGGTTAGTTCAGAAAAATTGATAGGCGTCCCGTATGAAAAGTTCAATTTCAGGTCTCGCAAGTGCGTTACTTTAAAAACGGCTGTACGGAATTTTTTCAAACTCGCCATATTAACTCACTTTTAATTATCCTTTTGTATGTTATTATTATTTACCGGTCAATAATTGAGTATGCCAAGTCTTGGTAACAGTTGTATCTCAAAAATGGTTCTAACGATTTTCTTGAAAATTTGTTACATAAATTCATCTTGAATATCCTTTCACGTGCATAACGTGATTATTACAGGAAAGTTAACAGTCATCCTGATTATGTTTTTCAGTTTTAGATCGCAAAAATTAGTGTTTAAAAAAATAACTCTACCATTTTCTTACTTTTATTTATTTATTTATTTATTTTTATTTTTATTTTTTAACTCGCTACGTAAACTTTTTTTTAATATGTCTTTATACGTGTATCAAGTTTCTCTTACCGTAAAATTCCAAAAAATGCATATAATATCTCCATAAAATGCATATAATGTACTTAATAGTGGGTAATGGAAATTGTGTGGTTGTTTCACACCATATATTTTGTTTTTCTTCCTGCAATATTATTATTATTATTTATTTTTTTTTATTTCTTTATTATTATTATTATTGTTATTATTATTATTAATTCATGAAGTATAGGCATTACACTCTTTACACGAATTCACGAATCATAATTCTGCTTGATATTATGTTAAATAATCTGGCATATTACTCACACGACTTTCTCTTACCCTGAAATTTAATACTATAAATACAGGCTATTTACTAAGATTTGTGATATTATAAGGGGTTTTTCACAAAAAAGAACTTTTGCTAAGTGGTTAAAATAATTGGATCTTCAAATTAATTACGCGGCATGTGAAAAACCCCTTACAAAATTTTAACTCTTGAAAAATACATAAAATCTAGCTCGTTCTTTTGTCAACAATTTGCTTAATATTTACTCCATTCAAATGAACTTTTGATAAAAGTTGCCCAATATATCTAGCCATCAATCTATGTAATAACATTTTTTTTCTATCTTTCGCAAATGCGCAGTAAAAATGTTTTTCTTAAAATGCTCATATTTTATAAGATATTTAAGATATTTGTGTTGCGATTGCAGTATATTCTTTCAAAAGTGTTTTTGAAATTTATCTGAGAGTCTGAATAATTTTTCGTTTAAAACTCTGTATATTATAAATAAAAAACATGCTGATTTTCTTTTTTTATTTTTAAAATAAATGCTTATATCTCCGTTATTTAATATGCTGTCGTCACACAAATTCATCCACAAATTGTACAGGGAGATTAATTAACTTAAGATATTAACATATCCTAAAGTTACAGATGATTTCGTTCACTTAACGATACAGGGTGATCACAAATATTACTCATCTTGCTCAATTTGTTATCCGCCTCAGACTGTTGTCATAAACGAATCTTCACTGAAAAACATGAAAAAGATTCAGTTATGACAATTCCCAATCTTTGAAAGCATTTTATCGAGAGTTAAGTTTTTAAATTGAGAAAAATTGGTCGTTTGCAAATCTTGCTAAATTTTTGAACAGGAGTGTGGCTCTCTTTTCACCGTTACCATTCACAAATAGAAAATATACGAAAAAAAGAAAAAACATTAATGTACTAAAGATTAGAAATTTCACATATATGAAGCGCATTTTCTGAGATTTCATGCGATATATTCTAAAGTCGATAGTTAAAACAACAATAATAATTTAAAAAAAATATTCATTTCAGTTTTCCTATGTTCTTTAAATACCCAATATTTGAGAACATTTCATCGAGAAGAAAGTTAAAAAAAAAAAAAAAAAAAAAAAAAAAAAAACTGATCTTTTCCAAATCTTGCTAAACTTTTGAGCAGGAATGTAGTAAGTTTTGATAATTAGGCTCAAGAACCCAATTTTTCACATATAAATAACGCTACTTAATTAATAAACAGATACTTACGTATTATCCGCACTCCAGGGAATTATCGCCAAAGGTCCCTAAATTTACGTTAATACACTGTGTCCCAAAAGTTTAGACAATCAATAAAATTTGCATTAACATAACAAGTAATAAGGTACAATTAAAATTCGTGAGATAGGTAATGAATAAACACAGTTTTGCTGATATATACATATAAATTATGATCAAAGGTTTGAAATTATAAAATGTACATTAAATTATATAAAAATATGCTGTCCCAAAAGTATAGACACAATACAGCATTATATATTTTCTTTTACATTTTTGTTCACAGAATAAAATATTTTTATTGTCGTCTGATTCTATGAATGCAGAATAATTTTTACCTTTAATTAAAACATCGTCTGTTATATTCTTAGCATAATATTTTAATGAGTTCAATGGATTGTTTTGTTTGTGATTCGGAAAAGACGTTTCCTGTGTATTCTGATAAAAATGCCACGTTCTAAAGAAATTTGTAAAGATGGAATTATTAGATTTTACAGTTAAAAGCGCAAGGACAAAATCTTGAACAAATATCGAGAAGAATAAAGAGATCCTTGAGCTGTATTTATAGAGTTTTGAGATCAGGTGGAACATGGAATACTCGAAGGCGAGTCGGAAGACCAAAGAAAACAAGATTACGTGGTGATAAAATGTTATTTTAAAAGGCTTCAATTAATAATTTATCTGTCCGTGCAATTGCATCAACTTCCAAAATTTCAAAAAGTAGTGTACACCGAAGAATTAAAGCTTCAAAACACATTGTTTACAGGAGAATGAAAGTAAAACCTTGCTTAAAGCAGAGACATAAAGATACACGTCTAAAGTGTGCTAGAAAGCATACGTCATACGGTGAAAAGTGGCTTTCTGTCATTTTCAGTGACGAAAAGAAATGGAATTTGGATGGCCCTGACGGTTATAAATTTTACTGGTATGAACTAAGAAAAGAACCGAATAACTGTTTCAGCAGTCAACAAGGCGGGGAATCCGCAATGACCTGGGAAGGGTTTTGTTTCAACGGGCAATCATTTCTAGGATTTACGTACAGTAAATGAAATCAGAGGATTATCAGGATGTTTTATGTACCAATTTATTGCCAATTATGGATATGGTAGCAGGACAGCACTATGTTTTCCAACAACATGGGGCATCCATGTATACCTCCAGATCAACGAAAACGTGGTTTATGCAAAACAATATCACACTATTAGACTGGTCAGCACTTAGTCGGATTTGAATCCCATGGAAAACATATAAGGGATCTTATCTCGTAAAATATATGAAAATGGAAAGCAATATACATGTGTAAATGACTTAAAAACTGCAATTGACAAAGCGTAGTATGAAATATTTGCTTCTGTAATGCAATGCTTAATTAATTCTAAGGAACAATATGTATTTGATGTTATAAAGTGTCGTGGCAATACAATTTAATATTAAAAGTAAGTTCTTAGTTACTTTTATAAGTGTAAAACCAAAAACACTTACCGGTGTCTATACTTTTGGGACAGCACATTATTATATAATTTAATGTACATTTTATAATTTCAAACCTTTGATCATAATTTATTCGTGTATATCAGCAACACTGTTTTTAGTTATTACCTATCTCACAAATTTTAATTGTACCTTATTACTTTTTATGTTAATGCAAATTTTATTGATTGTCTATGTCTAAACTTTTGGGACACGGTTAAGATAAATGATACGGAAACTTTATATTTAATTATTGTTTATAATATTTTCATATTTTTACAATATTTATATTAATGATTAGTAATTAATTATGATAAATTGTAAGGCCTGTAATTTTGTAAACTTTCGATATTTATGGACAACGACAGAAGGGTATCGAATATATATATATATATATATATATTCCAAGTGCGCGAAGCGTACATACATGCGTGATAGGGATTGCTGCGGAGCCAATGCGTTTTGATATTCATGCACACACGGGTACCATTAAAGTTGTTGGTCTTTGTACTAATATTGTATAGTAACGCTGGTACGTGTAATGTACAAGTAAGTAAAAAATATATTATAAGGAATTATTAAATACCAGCCGCCTTCAGCGATCAGCTGGTTCGCGATCCTTGAAAAATCCGACATTATGAAACTCCCGCTCGGTGGTGCCTGCGGAGCTTTTTTCCCTTTTCAGGTCTTGCAACAGCTTATTGACATATAGTGAAAATAGCTTTATTGAAAAATTTAATCGCAGTGAATTCGCAGTAAAGTGCCTGCGGCGCCCTCTTCCAGTTTCAATATATGAAACAGCCTGTTCGCTCACCATGTTATGAGCTTTCAAATTTCTGACTTTAGCAAAGTCCCGCTCGGTGGCGCCTTATCTCCGTTTTAGAACAGACAACACCTTCCTCATTAGAATTTAAAATATTGAAATTTTAAAATACTACAGTACCATCTAGCGGTAGAAATTTCTGTAATCTACTGTTCAATTCCAAACCAACAAATCTTTCAAATGATGTATTACTTATGAAAATATTTTAATTAGTAGCTGAGATATAAAAGAAAACCTAATCAGGAGACCTTAAAACGTGTAAATCGGGTAAAATCTCGAATTCCACTTTCGATAATATAAAATAACTTAAAAATGTCTTTCGATTGATGTATTAAAAATAATTTAATCATAATTAGAATTTGAAATATTGAAATTTTAAAATTTTAAAATTTTAAAATATTACAGCGCCATCTGGCGGTAGAAATTTCTGTAATCTACTGTTCAATTTCAAATCAACAAAGCTTTTAAATGATGTATTACTTATGAAATTATTTTAATTAGTAGCTGAGATACAAAAGAAAACCCATTCAGGACGATTCAAGAGACCTCAGAACGTAAATCAGGTGAAATCTCAAATTCCACTTTCGATAATATAAATGCACTTTAAAATATCTTTCGAATGATGCATTAAAAATAATATAATCATAGTTAGAATTTGAAATATTGAAATTTTAAAATATTGCAGCGCCATCTGACGGTAGAAATTTCTGTAATCTACTGTTCAACACCTCATAACGTGTAAATTGGGTGAAATCTCGAATTCTACTTTCAATAATATAAAAGTACTTTAAAATATCTTTCGAATGATGTATTAAAATAGTTTAATCATAATTAGAATTTGAAGTACGCGAATTAGAATAAAATTCAATTTGCAATTAAAATGTAAATTTTTTGTTTATTCTCCGAAATCGATGAAATTTGAACGGCAACTTCGTCTTGTGATGAAAACTCTGCATAGTAATTTTCCTAGGTGTGACAAAGGAAAATTGAAGAATATTGAAATTTGCAATTTTTATTCCCCGTACAAAGAACATGTGATCTCAGTTAGTAAAATATTTTTTTCTTTCGCCAGACTTACCAGATATCGTTTTCTCTGTGAATAGGAGTTTGCCATGATAACCCAACCCAAATACACGAAATCGTACGATTCGAATGGATCCAGAACGCGGTATGCATAAAATAAAAAAAAATTATAACTCATTCAGTTTTTGAAAAAAATCTTTCAATCTTTTGAGATGTGAATCGTCTAACTGAGATCTACATACAAAAAAAAAAACAGAAAGAAAGAAATGATTTATCTCTAAAAGATTTTGAGTTATAAAATGTTTTGTGAAAAACTCGATGTTTCGTAAAGTGAACTATCTCCTTGGAAATTGATTTTGAAATAACGAAGTTGTTTCATATTTATGCATAGGAAAAAAGTCAAGATTCAGTGTGTGTCATTGATTTTTGTGTTTAATACAAATCATAGTTATAAGAAATTATAAATTAATTTAAAAATAATTTGAAGTAACTGATAAACTTCATTTTTATAATGAATATTTTGACGTTTTAGTTTTCTGAGAAAAACAAGAAAAACATGCAATGTCATTTATGGCACTTTAATGAAATTATTGGAGTTTTTCTTTTTACAGTGAAAGGAATGACAAAATGTGATACAATTATGCAAATATATATATATTTAAAAAATATGGAGTTATAGCACTTTTACAATGAGCTCTCCATATATAAATATAAGGCTGATTTTCGATACTAAACTTTAGCCCAAAGCCATACTTAGATTAAAAATATCAGTTCTTTGATTAAAAAAAAAAAATGTGTAAATGCTTGTTCAATTTCTGCATTTTCTTATGAGAGTGATTTAAAATGATACTGGCAATATGAATATATATAAAATTTTCAACATGTTTCAATATGTGGATACTCACTCTGTTTGCTACAAATAATTGTGGAAAGTTTCACAAGACGAAATTTTGAACATTGTAATTCTTAAAATGCATTTTCATGTCCCTTTCAAATTACAATCAACCTTTCTGCAACAATTTCGAGAAAGTTATTCTGTATTCATTATTCAGCTTTAAAAATAAATGGATTAAGAAACTACACAGCTATTTAATCTAAATTCACTAAAGAATCTGAAATTCATGTTACGTTTGTATGAGTGTACACGTAAAATACAATTTCTTTTAACAAGATAATTTTTTTTTTTTTTTTTTTTTTTATTATAAAATTATTTTCCTGTATTTTTAACTGTTAATGATTATGGGTGAAAATAACATTGCTGTTATTATATGTCGAAGCATTGCTCATATAATCATAAAGACAGTAAATCTTATTTCAGAGCTGCCAACCTAATCCGGCAAATTGTTAGTACCGCCCCTTTTTCTACACCACTTAATTTTTAAAGTAATTTTCTTTAAATATATTTGCGATGAATTAAGAAGAAAAAAACTCTAAGAAATGACTGGTGTAAAAAAAGGGGCGGTACTAGCAATTTGCCGGATTAGGTTGGCAGCTCTGTTATTTGATTTCTTTTACACATAATTTTGCATACAAAACTCCTTATCGTATAATGGCTTAGATGGCTTAGATGTTTGGAATATTCTCCGCCTATTTAGACAAGATGTTTATGAAAACTGATACCTTCAATTAATATCAAAATAATATATATACATATATATATATATACATATATATGTATATTATGTATGTGTCTGTGTAGAGGTCAACCTAATACATACATATTTTATAAAATATAAGAACATCAATACCTTTTAAAATTGCAACAATTTTTAACAACATATCAATATATCTCATGCATTATCATTATTTATTTTCTATTTTTGCTTTCAGTTATAACAATCGTTATCAGCATGCTTTGATTATGTAATTTAATTTAAAACTTCTCAGACTGCACATATATGTATAGTCTACGTAATTTATTTAATGATGAATTAGGAAAAATAAATAAAAAAGCGTGAAAGAAAAAGAGTGAATTGCAATATTTCTATTAGCTGTTGAAATTGATATTGTATTAATCGAATTTTTGGCGCAATATAATTCTTTTAGTCTTGTTATTAACACAATTTTTGAAGTGTTATTAAATTCCACTATAATCTTTCATAACTCATCATCAATGAAAATAAATTTATCTTTTTTATAAGAATTTTCAATTGCTTATATTCGCCTATTTCATTTTCATATCTTTTTTCATTTTGATTGTAATTTAAACACACACACGCATATACACGAACACACATATATAAATGCAAGGGTAGATATATATAAAATGTCAGACAATTATTCTTTTCGACGATTTTTTCAGACCCAATTACTGAAGTACAATGAATGAAAATAAATATATAAATAATAATAATAATAATGATAATTTGACCTTTACTGATTTTTTTTATATGCAGGTAACCTATATAGCATACCACATGTTTATATATTTTTTCTAAGACTGGCGTTTTTATAACTGTAATTCTCACCTAAATATCACTGTTTGTGTTTAATGAATTGTAATAATAAAGTTGATTGCCGACACTTCATATTATATATATATATATATGTATTATTTGAAGTATTATCTTATAGTTTTTTTTTTTTTTTTTTTTTTTTTTGCCTTAAACCGAGTGCAGCACATGTTTTTACCAAACCTCCTTTGCTGAAACTATTTATTTTTCTTTCATCAATTAATTTCCCATATTCCCCTGTGTATACCTTTCAAATATGAATAAGTTACATCCATTGTTTCTTGCACCAGAGCGTCATAAACAGATATACTTTAATTTAATCCTCTTTATATTTCTTTTTCGTGTTTAACTGATAATTAAGCCTAGATTAGTTTTATCATGGAGATTTTTCTTTTACTAATATTTTTACTGATAATATAGGCATAAAAGGATTGTCACTTCAATTTTATGTGACATGCTTAATAAATTGACCACTAAGAACAATTGAAGAGCTTGTTTCCAAAAGGCGTTAAGTCAAAAATTACAAAAATTGACTTTTCGATGCAAAAAGTCGCAGCACACGTCTAACAATATATTTTCAATAAGTAGATGTTCCAAACGAAGTTTAGTCATAATGAAAACAGAAAGCGAAACTGTGTTTTTTTCCAAAAAGAATTAAGTCACAAGTAAGTTTTGTGCCAAAAGGGATTAAGTCAAGTTTAACCAATTGTAGAGTGCCTTGAAATCACGTGGTTTGTCTGGCCTTAGATGAAAAGTCAAAAGTAATGAAAAGAATGTTGTTGTAAATTGTTACATTGAGACAGGATTTTTTTTTCCCATGTAAAATTATAAAGAGGAATGTACTTATAACCTGGATTATAATGTGTTCGTAAAAGATTTTAATCTTGGTTTTGGAACACCGAAAAAAGACTGTTAGTTCTGTATTAGGAAAAAATACAAAGGAATTTAGAAAAATGTACAGAAAAAAGAAAAAACCCTGTTAACCGAACTTTTGATTCATAAAAACCGGAGCAAAAAATTTTATTCACTTTTAGGGAAAAAGCTTATAGGAGAAGGTGAAATTACAATATGTTTTGACCTGATTCAAAATCAGGAATTACCACACAAATAAAAATTATAACATGTTAGGATTGCTTTCAGCAGTGGCTGCTCAAAAGGACCTCACCTTCACATACTATTTACCAGTGCGGGATCACTCCTACTTACCATCAGATAGAACATTCGGAAGTGGATACAATTTTACTCTCTAATGAATATTTTGAACATATCTCTAAGATTGGAAATCTTTTCGAGTACAAGAAGCAGTGGAATATTTTAGATTGAAAAAATTTTGCGCTTAGTCGTCTGAATAGCAAACAAGGTTTCTTGATTTCAGAGGCAAAAGTATTGGAAATTACGAAGCGAGATGTGGGAATCGAGACAACGTACTGTGGTTCGTTTTGCCGTCAAAAGATCCTAAAACGAGGGAAAATAAATTTCTCCCGTGCGCCCCTTCTGAAATATAAACAAAAACAGTATGAAACAAGCAAAGAAAAACAGATGTTTTAAAATTATTTAACGCTTTGGGAATTAATAAATTACACGAATGTTTTTATTTTTATGAATAATCTTGCAACGATACTGCTAACGTTAACATAAATGAAAATAATGATAATGATGGAGAAATAGAATTTGTATATGAAGATTTGTAGTAACTAACTACCTCCCAAAACTGTATAGCTGAAATTTATGCAGTATTTACATGAAAAAAAAAATACTTGGATTACTTTCAAATGGAAGTAAGTCATTTCATTTCGTTATTTGTTCGTGCCAAATGGGCGTAAGTCATAGTTTTGTTCCAAAAGGGGTTAAGTCATTTTTTTCTTTTTTTATTTCTAAATAACTATACTGTCAGGATTTTTTTAAACACGTAATTTAGTGTTATTATCATCCATAGATTACTGGGAAAAAATATCTTTTCCTTAAATTCAATAATAAATCTTACATAACAAAATCGCGTTTTTTCAAGAATTGAAAAAAGTGACTTAACGCCATTTGGAAACAAGCTCTTCAATTATGGTGTGATTAGCTAGCACTATTTCAGCTAAAGCCAAATAGGCGGCGTCTTTCGACTATCCGTTGTGTACCATGTATTTGAGAAATATCTAGCATCTTAAAAACTGTCTGCCAATCACTCTCATGAAGCTGTAAAACATGTATTAATGTTTCATGGCTGTAATTTGGAGCATTTTTTGTAAAAATCACTTTTTAGAGGCACCTTTTTGTCGATCTTGTAGATAAACAAGATTTCCATCCTCCCCCCCCCCCTTTTCTTTTTGTGTGTGTAGTGAGCTGTATCATACTTAAAGTATATATACCATGAATTTAGTCATCCGATATGTTAATGCATGGAATCACTCAATGTACAGTCGGGGGAAAACAAAAACAAAAATGCAGCACTCGATATAACTCCGTTGCTAATCAATGCACAAAAATGTAATAGGTATCATTCAACTGGGAATTAAGAGTACTTTTAGAAAATGAAGTGAAATTTTGAATCGGGGGTCGTCTACATATTAAAACGCGCACCAACTTTGATTTTTTTTTAATGGTAATGCCACATTTTTATTTTATATTTGAATTCCTGGGATCGCGACAACGCGAAAAAGTATATTGGTTGTATATTTTACTTATTTTTTCACAGAGTTATAAGCGTTCAAAGTTTGAAGGTGCTAATGTTAAATTCATATTTCATATTTTTATTGATATCTGCACAAAAAATAACTTGATCGATATATATATATATATATATATATATATATTTTTTTTTTTTTTTTTTTTTTTTTTTTTTTTTACAAGATACAATGAAGAAACCCAAACATAATCCATCATTACTTTTGATTCTGAAAAATATTTTTAATTCTGAAAAATATTAATAAATTCTTATTCTTAAAAATTATGAATTAGGACCTATATTAATTTTTACATAAAATGAATCCTAATGCTGAAAAATTTGGGTGTGCAAATTTGCAGCTCATTCCACTTATTAGTTTTGGAGATATAAATAAATCTTTCTTTTGGAGTGGTTTAGGGGGCTGTCTCTTATAAAGTTTTGCATGAGATAACGAATCAAATCTTAAAAAATAACAATGAAAATTAAACAAAATATTTTTATTTTTTATTTACGGGTCAAATTATATAACAACAACGTCAAACGCAAAGAAATGAAAGAGAAATGAGGATTTTTATAAATTCTGGTTTTTCAAAAAAAAAAAAAAAAAAAAAATCCAGAAAAGAAACAAGTAAATGTGACTTTGAGTATTCGTGTTAAACCCCTTATTTTACGTTGAAAAAATATGCACAAGTGGTATTTACTTCATTGATTAGTAGTGATCAATTTTGAATCCTTTAAAGGAACACTAGAAGAAAAAAAAATAACTAAATAGGCGGGGTTTGCTGTTTGAAATAGAAAAATAGGTTGAATGTAAAAATTGTCAATCAGAAAAAAAAACGAATGGAATTGGAATGCAAGACAGACCTGGGTAAAGGCTTACTCTTTTACTTCATATATTGTTTTTTTTTTTTTTTTTTGTGGGGGGCGGATTGTTGTTTTAAGGATACTTTAGTCTTTAAAATTTTATAAATATATTTTAACTTTAAAATTTTTTAAAAATATACTTTAACTTTTATAAATATATTTTAGCACTTTTGCGACTTCAAGATTTTGTCTTTTTGACAGTAAGGTCCGCCTACGGGCGTAATTCTCTCGAAATAAAATATTTCAGAACAAATTTTCTGTATTGACAATTATATTACAAATGGATATACATTATAATTATATTCATATTCTTTCTAATCAATATATTTCCATACATAGTATATTTTATTGCAAAAATATGAATACTGGGTACATACTTAAGAAATAAGTAACACACAAATTACGAAAGAAACGCCCACTGACAGAGTTACGGATTTTCAAATGACGTGAATCTACGTCAGCAGTTGCGAAAGCGTTAATTAAGAAATTATATTTTCATAGAAATTATAAAAAAAAAAATCGTACAGTTCCAAAGAGTTCAACTGACCCAAAACTGGTAAGTGAGATTAAAATTGTTTAATATTTACTTCATGAAACCTTACATAATTTATCCGAAAATAGTTATGCGTTGTTGTATAGATATAGCTATATTGTTTCAGTTCGTATATTATGTCACACGTACGAAAGAAAATTGAAGCTTTATTGTTGATTAGTATAACCCTGATACACACTTTTTAATTGAAAAATATTGCACATTTTTAAAGAGTATTGTCTAACCAATCATAAGTGTAATTATTTAAATATACCTAAAATTACCTAAAAAAGTACTAAAGTATATACATAGCCAAAACACAAAATTAATTTTTATAACTCTTTTTTTCTTGAAATATTTCCGGTGTGAAACAGTAAAATTTTGTCTAATTCTTGTAGGATCTTAATTTTATTTTTCTACATTTACAGATAACCCCCTAACACATTTTTGATTATAACTCTATGAATACTAAAGATAATGTATATAAATAGTATACTTTTCCGCACTGCCAGACTCTCAGAAATTCGAATATGAAGTCACAATTAAGTATTGCTATTAAAGAAATCAATGTTGGCACTCATTTCAATATGTAGATAACCCCTAATTCAAAATTCGACGACATTTTCAGAAAGTGCATTTTATTTCCTGTTGAATGGTGTATATTAAATGCTTCTGCGTCAATTAATAACGAAATAACATCAAGTGCTGCGTCTTTCTTTCCCCCGACTGTACATAACGCATTCAATGTTTGGAAACAAATACATATATTTAAAATATGTAAATGTCATTTTCAAATTAATACATTGTATTGATTAATGAAATTACAAACATTAATGCATAACTAGGAAATATGATCTATGTAACTTTATCATTATGTAATAATATGTATTTTCACATTTACGACAAAACATGATATGCTGACTACCCAAATTTGCGCTATACTTCAATTTTCTGACAACCACTACGCGTTGGCATACTAACACTGATTTACGGAATAGAAATGTAACAATCATTGAGTAAAGTTATGTTACCGGCAAAAGTTACATGAAAATTCCATTAACTAGGAAACATCACACCGACGTAATCTTGAATGTAAATATTTCAGTTACATTACTGTGTCAAATTTCACTTCAACAGAGAAAGGTTGAATTAAACAAAACAACACTAAAGTGGAGATTAAATATATTTGCACGTAAATACCGAAGAAATTAATAAATGTTCACACATTTTTTTTATATTTACATATATTTCTGAAAATATTAATTAGTACTTCTTTCATTATTTTAAACTATTTGGAAGAAAATTAATTTATAAATTACTGTGCAATATTTTAAATAGTGTTATTAACTGCATAGTGATATAATTTGAAAACATGTATAAACATTTTATTTATACATCACTATTTTTAATTTTACAAGGTCAATATGAAATATTTTCTTCAAATTCAATATTTATTCTTAACACGTTAGCGCCCAGTGTCCTCATTTGAGGACAGCTAATAAAATGCCACATATATTTTTTTTTTTTTGTGGTTTCGTGGAATGATTTCTGCTTTATGTGCCTACTATTAATTATTATTTCATAATTTGGATAGACATTTTATGATTTTTCATTCGTCGCACATATATTTGCTTTTTGCGCAGGTATACCAGGTATACTAACTTAAACAAAGTTGAATAATAATATATATTATAATGCTTTAACTTCGAGATCTTTGTCAACATATAATAAGAAATTAATCTGTTATCTGAAAGTTTTTCTATCTCGAAATTTTCTCGCTAGAACACTAAACGTTAATAAACGAGGATGGGCTTTAAATTTAAAACTATCAGAAGAATTGTTTAAGTTAATATATTTTACTCTCAGTTGTCTATATTAATTTAGAAGTGAAATAATCAGCTAATAATATTTTGCAAAATTAATTCGGGCATTAACGAGTTAAGATGACAAGATACGTAGAAATTAATTTTATTTGTTATACATCACATCCTATTGTATTTCGAATTAAGTAATGCAATGAAATCTATCCCTTTCAAAGTAATGCAAAATAATGCCCATTTATTTAAAGCTACACTTTTTTTTTTTTTTTTACTGTGTATTTTTTTTTTTGTAAATAACTTAATACATTTGTGCATTCATTTTTTTATATATTAAATACAGCAACAGTTACAAAAAAAAAAAAGAAAAAAAAAAAAGTTTAAAATTTGAAATACTCATGAATTTTTGTCGTGCGACTGAATATAAGCATTCCTAATTAACCCGTTAATGCCCGAATTAATTTTGCAAAATATTATTAGCTGATTATTTCACTTCTAAATTAATATAGACAACCTGCAGTAAAATAGATTAACTTAAACGATTCTTCTGATAGATTTAAATTTAAAGTCTATCCTCATTTATTGACGTTTAGTGTTCTAGAGACAAAACTTCAAGAAAAAACTTTGAGATAGCAGATTAATGTCTTATTATATGTTGACAAAGATCTCGAAAGATCTATTATTCAACTTGATTAGTATATCTGCGCAAAAAGCAAAAATATGTGCGACGAATGAAAAATCATGACTATCCAAATCATGTAATAATAATTAATAGTAGAAACATAAAACTTTCAGAGATAATTTAAAGTGACGCTATAAACTGTCACTAAAAGCAGAAATCATTCCAAGAAAACACAAAAAATATACGTGCCATTTTATTAGCTGTCCTCAAATGAGGACATTCTAAAGTAAAAACAGTCCTTTTTAAATTTAATTAAAAAAATAAATAATAAAATTACGTAAAAATACAGAATAAAAATTGATAATCTCGATTATTCACTTTTAACTGAGAATTACTGTAAATTTACAGAGACTCTGGATAAATATTTACATTAAATTTACAGAAATTTTTTAACAGTGTGGGTGCTAACGGGTTAATGTATTAATATCCTCATTTCAAAATGAATGTCCAGGTTTGTGACAAATACACTGATTAACATTCACGCAAAGTTTTAAGACGATTGGATGAAAAGAAATTAGCAAGAAGCATTTACAAGTAGATAATTATTCTCGAAATTTGAAACTCAAGTAAAATATATTTCATAGTTAAACTTCTGTGAAACAAATTCAAAAAAAAAAATATTTTATGAACAATAAAGTATTATTTTAAATGTTTTACATAGATCCATACATTCTACAATAACTGTCTAAACATTTTTTAATTGCATCGATTTTGACAATGTTTATCATCTCTTGTCTCCCTAAGGGGGCATACGACCCTTAGAACTTCAAAAATCATCGATTTAGTCTTTTTTAAAGTAAATTATTGTTAACTAAGCTTCATTGGGCATGTCTAATTGTTACCTATAAGTTTATTATGTATTTTGGAGTATAATTTAAATTCTGTGGGGAATTATTTAATAATTTATGTGTTAATAATATTTTTTTTTCACCTTGCGGGCACGATATCTCTGAAACTATTTAATATTATTTCTTGAAATTTTCACAGATTATGTAACATATTAGATCCTTCAAACTGAACCTAAATTTGTACCCCGTCTATTTTTCATACAGGTGATACTTCAGATTTTATTAAAAAGTAAATGATCTTCAAACTTATATACCGTAAAATCCCGAAAGTAACCCCCCCCCCTTTTTTTTTTTTGAAAAACAAAACGGATAAATTTCAGGTGTGTGTGTGGGGGGGGGGGGGGTTATAATAATGATTCTTTAAAAAAATGAAGACAAGGAAGGGGAGGTTATATTCGATGGAGGGGTACTTTCGGGATTTTACGGTACTTAATTTAAAAGGGAATATTAAAGGTAATTTCTTACATTAAAGGTAAAAAAAAAAAAAAAAAAAAAACTGTGCAATGATTCCATTGATAACATGCATCTGACACTTTATGAAAAATTAGTTAAATTAGAAATAATATGTAAATATTAAAACTTAATTCAATGCCAAACTTAACTTGCAATGTCGACGTACCGTAAGTGTGCCCGAAGATTGGATGGAGCTTTCTTGGCTGGAGCTAAAAAAAAAAAAAAAAAAAAAAAAGGGGGGGGGGGTTACTTTCAGGATAACGGAGACATTTCACTTTCAGCGAGAAAAGGAAGGGGGTTTATATTCAATGGGGGGGGGTTACTTTCGGATTTTACGGTGTGTATATATATATATATACATTTAACCTAAATTTGTACAAATTTAGGTTCAGTTGGAAGGATCTGATATGTTACATAATCTGTGAAAATTAAAAAAAATATGTATATATATATATACATAATTATATATATTAAATAGTTTCAGAGATATCCTGCGCGCAAGGTGAAAAAAACACATTTATTATTAATACATAAATTATTAAATAATCCACCACAGAATTTAAATGATATTCTTCCAAAATGCATAATAAACTTATAGGTAACAATTAGACATGCCCAATAATGATTAGTTAACAATAATTAATTTAAAAAAGGCTATAATTAAATCGATGTTTTTTGAAGTTCTAAGGGTCGTATGTCCCCTTAAATGTGTTCTAATATATATTTCATTTTTAGAACTTTACATATAATAAGTTTGACAGATTAATTTAATAGCAAAGTGTATTAATTAATTTAGGGTGATTAAAAAACTTGTAGTTTTAAAGTATAGCTAAATATTCATTTCTGAATAAAATTTTATAATGCTGAAATCCATTGGAATATCAATTTATTCGTCAAATTTTCATTGTTTCGTTGTTAACGTTCACTAAAGTATATTGGATATTTTGACAGTTTTCACTTACGTAGAAATATTAACATGAAAATGAAATATAGTTATATCCAAAAGCAAAATTTTTATAAAATAAATATCACCATTAAGGAATTAGGTACTATGGGATTTAATGCTTTAAATATTCGTATTCATTCTTTATTTTATTTATTTATTTATTTATTTATTTATTTTTTACAGCACAATATCTCCTTATGAAAAACAGGATGACAAAATAGAAAATCAATAGTTAACACAGCACTAACTAATGTTTTGGAAAACTTAGTTTGGTTCCTACGACAGAGTTTCTACTGCATAAACTATCTTGATTAGGCAACATTTAACACAATTTGCTCTGCTTGCTGATACGCCTTATTCCAAGATACTTCACCGGATATTCTGATACTATCCTGAAAGATCTGTAAAATTGCCGGCAAAAGAAAAAAATGTGTCAGTTTTGATTGTACACAATATTCCAAGGTAAAGTTTGACTGTGTGCTTACAAAGTTCAAACTGTTCAAGATTTAAAATCAAACTGTAAACTTAGAAGAATGGGCTTTTATCATCTCAATTACTTTAGAGCTTTCTTAATCGCATATATTCTGCGACGAAGCTTTTTTTATTTTCTTCTCGCATTGAAAATCACCACAAAGTGCAGATATGGGGATCCCCAAGACCTCATGAATACCCTGCGAAACCATCAAAGGTTAACCTTTGGTATAGATTTATGTATGACCATATCATTGGTACTTTTTCTTTTACTAAAAATATACAGCTGTAATTTACTTAAACCTGTTGGAAAAATTCCTATTTCCAGAACTCAAAGGAAGTATGAAAACAACCGAAGTCAATTTCAGTAAAATACATGGGAAATTTGTTATTGAAAAATTATGAATAAATAAAATCTTCTTTATAAAAATTCATATAATTTACATATTGCTTACTTACAAAAGTTTTTAATTCATTAAAATGAGCACTGCCATACTGTATGGAGGAAAATCTACATGTACGTCAAATTCAATTAGATAGCTTACTGATATGCATGCATGCTAATTTATACACATTTATAAAAAAAAAAAAAAAAAAAAAAAAAAAAAAACAGTTTCGTGTAAAATTAAAAACGAAATTTGTACAATACACATTGGTTAGAAATTCCCGTGTTTTTATTTTTTTCCTACTACTAAATTTAAATGGCAATCTTTATTCTGTTTATTAACTGCAATAATATACTATAATGGTTTTATTTATAAATAGTGTTCGCCAGAAATATGAGAACGTCTCATCTTTGAACATAGAAAGTCTAATTAATAATAATAATAATAATAATAATAATAATAATAAAAGCACACACACAAAAAAAAGTGTTTGAAATTAACAGGGAAGAGAAAAAGAGTTTGAAATTGACAGGCCGCTCACCGCTCTAGGAGCAGTGTCGAGCGATTCCAGCTATGCTAGGCCCCTCTTCCGGAGTTTATTTAAACTCTAAAAAAAAAAAAAAAATTACAAAAGCCGCTAGAGACAGGTCTCCCACACGACAAGGAGCGGCATGTTCTATGCTGGTGGAAAAGTGAAAAAAAAAAAAAAAATTACAAAAGCCGCTAGAGACAGGTCTCCCACACGACAAGGAGCGGCATGTTCTATGCTGGTGGAAAAGTGACAAGTGTCTTAAGGCTTGTAAAAGTGACAAGCAAGTAGAGCAAGGCAGAGCAAGTGGCTTAAAGCAAGAGCAAGCAGATGTGAGATTAATCTGTGAGATTAGTCATATTCATAAGGAATTCAAATATATTATTTAGTTTAGAAAGCAGGCTTTTTCTATTGAGGATATTAAACAGCCAATCGGCTGGCCTGGGAGTGGGATTTCTTAAGTGAAAGGCAGAAGTTAAACTACAGTAGTAATAATAGTGATTAGGAGTTCCCTCCTCCCCGCAAGGACACAGAGGAGAGCGTCGGCAATGAAATCTGTATAAATAGGATGGAAATGGGCCATGACCTGTCAGAAAAGCAGTCACGGGGGGGGAAAGACACCAAGAATTTAAGTTTACGAGTGGGATGAGATTAAAGGTGTATCTTCCCTTTGGAGAAGTATCCCACAGTTTCTGCCAATCTCTAAGTAATTGTTGTTTTAATACTTGTTTAACGTATGAGGGAGGGGCAGGGAGTGAAAAATCTATTGAGTTGTTTTCGGTGGCTGCCTTGGCCAGTGAATCAGCAAGTTCATTGCCGAGAACTCCCCTGTGGGCAGAAACATGTGCCAGGGAAAGATGTTTAGCCAGATTAATAAGTTTTGATTTAATTGAGATAACCTGTGGATGTTTACTCCTGTGGCGAGCAATGGCTAGAAGACCTGACAGACTGTCACTGAAAATATTATGGGAGGGATAGTTATTAATATTAGTCATAACCCAGTCTATGGCCATTTGGATCGCGAATAATTCCGCTTGGAAAACAGAGTTATAGTTGGCCAGTCTGCCCGCCCACTGATGGACAACCGAACCATCGGTCATCACACAAAAGGCCGCACCCACACCGTGGTCCGTTTTGGAGCCATCAGTGTAGATAGCCACAGGAGCAGAAGGAGAAAAGCTATTTTTGTTACAATTTACTATTTGTGAAGCAACATCTTTGCCGGGATGAATATTCCAACTATTGACTGTGGGTTGTATTTCTGTGTTTGGAAAAAGGGTTTTTGCCAAAGAAATATTTTTTAATTGAAGAATGTTTGTTTTTAAGTACGTCTGTTGAAGCTGAAGATGGACGTGGGGAATGCCCGTAACAGCAGTGAGGGCGTCAGTGGAGATTGTTCTATATCCTCTTGATAACTGGAGGAGGAAGTTCCTCTGGATTGAGTTTAAGTTTGTCTGAGCAGCAACCGACAGGTTACCCCCCCAAATGCCAGCCCCGTAAGTTAATATTTTTTCTATTATTGTTGAGTACCATATTTTAAGAAAGGAGGTGGAGATTCCCCACCTCCTTCCAACCATTTTAGCTGCATTGTGATAGTGTGTGAGAGTTTTCAATTTAAGTTCTTTAATGTGGGCTAGCCATTTGAGACCCCTGTCGACCGTGATGCCAAGGACCTTGATATGAGGAACATGTCTGACACTGACGCCGTCAATTCTCATCACAGGCATTCTTTTCAATTGTCTTGGGTGAGAGAATGTTAAGGCCTGTGTTTTACCTGGGGAGAGAGATAGATCTAGTTGTTTTAGTAGATTATTGAAAAGAGAGAGAGCCTCCTGGGCCTGAACCTCCAGATCTTTTCTAATTCTGCCCGAGAGAAGTAACGAGAAATCATCTGCGTATGCGTAAGTTTTGAAACCCCCAGAGTTCATGCGCAGCAGGATTTTGTTTGCTATGAGGTTCCAAAGAGTTGGTCCTAGGCATGATCCCTGAGGGCAGCCTTTTGATTGAGATCTTTCTGAGTAGCCGTTACCCCAATTAATTAAAATTTTTCTATTGGAAAGGTAGGAAGCAATGATTCCCGCTATATTGCCCGGGCAGTTGAGATCGCGTAGAGTATTGAGAATGTGGGGCCACTCTATGTTATCGAAAGCACCTTTAATATCGAGGGAGATGAGAGTGGTGTATTCTTTAGCCCTTGCGTTGAGGGCGCAGGAGCTCCGGATTTGTTCCAAAAGCATTTCGCACGATCTACCCTCTCTGAACCCATATTGGTGTGTATGCAGTAAATTATTGGTTTCTAAAAAGTAATTTAATCTAGTAACGATGAGTTTTTCGAGTAGTTTACCTAGAGTGGGCAAAAGACAGATTGGTCTATATGAAGTTGGCTCAGAGGGGAGCTTCCCCTGCTTCAGAAAGTACACCACCTCTCCTTTTCGTAGAATTATTGGAAAATATTGGAATTTAAGACAGAGGTTTGTCCAGTCAGTAATGATTTGGGGAATTGTGTAGAATGTATGTCTAAGTATTTTAAAATCTATATGATCTGGACCTGGCGCTTTCTTAACATTGAAACTGTGCAGAGTAGCCCTAACCTCAGGCTCCGTGAAAGGGTCATCCGAGGGAGCTGAGAAGGGAGGAGGATTGAAATTAGGGTATTTACTAGATGGAAAAAGAATGCTCGTGATATATTCTAGGTTATTACGTTTAGAGGATCGAGCTGGAGGTCGTTGAAGTTTCAGCTCTGTTGAGGTAAAATATTTATTGGTGAAGAATTTTTGAGCGGTGCCAAATTTATTGGTTTGTGTGGAGCAGAACTTTCTCCATGCGCAAGTTTTAGCAGTATTTACCTGTTTTTTGAACTGGGCCGAGAGTTCTTTAATCTTTAGTTTTTGTTGCGGGTGTAATGTTGGGTCTAGATATTTTAATTGCCTCTTAAGCGCGGTTAGCTGGTTACGCATGGAGCGTAGCTGGGGGGACCAGAAGTTGAAATTAAATGATAGGATATTATCATTAAAAAAAGAAGAAGAAAGATTAACAGTAAAGTTATAGCTGAAATTTAATCCAAAAACATTGTCTGCCCGGCATTGGTTTGAAATTAAATGATAGGATATTATCATTAAAAAAAGAAGAAGAAAGATTAACAGTAAAGTTATAGCTGAAATTTAATCCAAAAACATTGTCTGCCCGGCATTGGTACATTAACATTTTGTAATTTAGACATATATTCAAATTGATTGTAAATACACACATCATTCTATAAAGTTATCAGGTTTAATTATTTATCCCTTTGTTTACAATCTAATAAATACAAAAGTGTTATTAGTTAAGTTAAAATGATGTGCAATATTCGTTATAATTTGATAAAATGTATAAAATACTTTTAGAAAGTCAAATATTTTTCAGCTTCAAAAATAATCGATGGCTACTTATAATTAAATGATACTCTTCTAGCCCAAAATGATGTAGAAATAAATGGCGAGGAATTACGAGAACAGCCATGTTATCTATTAAATAGATTAACGTACCACGATATCCGTTAAATGATGTCGATAAGCATTCAAGTCTTTGTATTTATCCAAAGGAATTTAGTCTTAATATTATACTCTTGCTTCCGCGTAATTTTCAGATACGAAATATAGCTCTTCAACATAGTTGTTAAATATAAAAGTAAAAATACCCTTAAAAAATGTGATTTTTCGCAGATTTATTTCATTTATGCTTTTAGTGAACGAAAACAATGTATTTATGTATTTATTACATGCATTTTATAAATGAATTTGAATGGTAAGATATGTGTGTATTTTAATGAGCAAGTTTAAAAGCATATACATTTATATTTGTTAACATAATAAGAGATGTGATTCCCGGGTTTATTTCATAACAGTATTTTCTAACGATAATTATTACTGTACTTAATCACAAAAAAATTCTATAAAAGTACGAAAAAGATTTTAGAATGAAAATAGTGGTATAAAAATTAATGGAAATAACACCCCTGATAATTTAGATGGAGAGATCAATTTATTTTTAACAAAAGCCTAAAGTTAACATAACCGAGCTTCAGTCCTTAGCATTAAGCATTAGTGTTGAATCAATACAGCTACCCAGTCGATATTATGACAAGCACTAAATTACATGCATTTGATAGAAATTATAAATGCTAAACAATAATTTATTTAAAAGATCATGCTAATTAAAATTAACATACAATTAACATTGATTAAATACTGAATGTAATTATGTTAATTTTCTTTTAAACATTTTTACCCTCATTATTGGTTTCGCTCTGAAAACTTTTTTACGCAACAATTTTTATGTGCTTTTGCGCGTTTGATCGATTTTTAAACTTCCGGTATATAGCAGAACTATTTCTAGTAATAATAAACAATGTGTCAGAGGAAATCATATGCAGAAATCAGTTAAATTTTTCTAGTATACACGAATGCAGCGTGCTTCTATCATGAGGCACTATCTTGCCAATCTCTTTTACTTGATGAAGGACAGTACTATAATTTTAATCTAAAACAATTCCGAGTTTTTCCCGTTCATAGTATTTCATTTCAAAGCTATTTATTAATTAAAATGATTGTTATTTTAATCTAATCAAGTTAACATGCAGATGTTTCAAACGAAATATTTCTCAGAAATAAAAATTGAATATATTTTTCTTTTCACATGATTAGGATGAGCTATGTATCTAATCGCCACTAGTTTCACATTAGAACTGCGCAGTGAAGTTTTGGTGATGGTCTAAGACAGACACGACCTGGATACATGGCATCACAATTTTGTTTTTCTATTGTGCGGATAAAAAAAAAAAATAGGAATCATATCATATATATTTTTATAATTATGTGATATGCAATAAAATAATAAATGCTTGAGTAAGAGAAGATTTTGTTGGTTATTCACGTTTCAGTATTCCTGAATTCAATATTTATATACGTCATAAATTGTTTATCTAATTTCATATAAATACGGATTTCTTTTTTCTTGCATATAAATTGCATAGTCTGTATGATCCACGAATGCGCAGTAAAAAATTGTTAGTAAACAGAAAACGTCTCTGGCTTTCTTACAGAAGATTTCTGTTTTCTAAGACTACAAAAATTTACCGTAAAATTACGCGTCAATCTGTCAACAAACAAAATTTGTCTGTAAACAGATAAAATTTGTCACCGCTATTACTAGTGGGTGCATTTTTTTTTTTTTTTTTTTCTCGTGTACGCAAAACTTGGCATCAAAGCAGGATTGACAAGCATGGTTCCGTGGATTTGTGATAAAATCTTTGTACACTGAACGGAGAACTCTGGTTCGATTCTATTAGGTCAAGTAGGATTTTTTTTTTGTTGTTGTTGTTTGTTTGTTTGTTCTAATTTTAGTTATTATTATTATTTTTTTTAATGTGAACTAGATGAAATTTTTTTTCAGACGATTACGAAAAATTCCCGTCTAGATTCTTTTCCCGTAGCATACAGATATTTTCTTGCAACATTTGCTCCTAGAAATTTTTTGTAATGTAACAGGTTTTTTTTCCAATGTGTAGTTTAGAGAAATGGTTATTTTATTCTGTCTTAAACTTGTTAGAGAGAGACAGTACTCAATAAGTAATTACGGCACAATCCATATTATGAGCTTATATTTAATTAAATGATGCATGATCCATACTTTAAATATAAAAATATAAATATCGATAGCAAGTTTCATTAAATTTCTTTTTTATAATTTTTTTTTTGACATTTAATTACACTAACTGTTCTTTAACAGATAGTGTTACCAATATCTTGAAAAATTTAAGGTGAAAATAAACAACTCTGAAAATTAAACTAGAATTATGTAACTAGAATAAATTACTCTAAATTCATGGATTTATTTTTCTTAATTTACAAAAAAATTTTGTAAATTAATTTCGTTGCTCCTCTATCATAAGTAAGTGTATATGATTAAAAATAAAGATTTCCAAATTTTGGCTTTTCAATATTACGCTTAGAACATGTCGCCTTTTAGTTTAGTGAGAAATTTTTTTGAAAAAAAAAAAAAAAAAAATCTGGTGTGTCACTCAAACGACATTCTCTTACCCTGAAATTTAATACTATAAATACAGATTGAAGATTAAGGGGTAAGATAACGCGTTCAATTATATAAATCTATGTTAAAACAACTCAAATTAGACTTCGGAACAGCTTTATTTGAGAAAAAATTCTATGTGAGGGAGGCTGCCGCTCAACTTAACACCCCCCCCCCCCCCTGTTTCATCATTTGATACGCTCTGATACCCGTCCATCTGCGCTCTGATACCCGTAAATATTTATGTAATTTTTTAAACCGATGTATTTTATTCAAGTTCACTATTGGATGTTCCCTTATTGAAAATGAAGTGAATGCCTCTTTTGGTTTGTGTACAGGGACACCCAAAAGTATTCGAAAGTATGGCGTTCTATGAGAGGAGTTTCTACAAACCATGTTTTAATACCTTTAATTTATAGAAACTTTAATGAAATTTTAATTTGTTTTTCATTTCCCTATCAGATGTTTCCAATGTAAATAGAGTATATTTCCAACTGGTTTGTGCACAAGGGCAGTTTAATGTATTCAAAAGCATCGTGTTGTATGACAGTTATTTTTATAAACCAAATTTTAATAATTTTGTTTTCCAGAAAGCTTAATGCAATTAAAATATATTATTCGTATGCACAAAAGAGTGCCTTCTATGTAATACAGTATGGTTATCATTAGATTTACAGGGTCACACAAAAATAATCAGTTACATAAAGAGCTATTAATAAAAAATTGCTGAAATTGCACTTTTGTTTACATGAGCGTTTTAACACTTTCTTATAATTTTAGTGGGAATATGATTTCAATTTGTGTATCTGTCTGTCCTATTGTCCACCTTTCTATCTGTTTGTCTCCGGCTCCTATCATACGTGAATATTTTGAGAATTTAAAAAAATTATACAATCATGTTCCCTATGGAATGTTCCCTATTTAAAATGTAATTAATAGGTCCTGTACAACTAGTTTGTTTACAGGGACAAAAACAACAACAATAAAAAGAAAGCCAATGTATTACGTTTTATGACAGAATTTTTTAAATGTTATATTTAAAAAACTTTCTACTATAAAAATCATAAAAACTTTGACATGTATTATTAATATTCTAAAATAGTGTCTCGTACAAAATATAATATGATTTACTTTCAAATTTACAGGGCTACGGTAAAATATTCTGAAAGATTAAAAGCTGTAATTATAATCTAACGGATGCATTTTCTTTTGCGTTAAGCCTGTTTAACACTTTCGAAAATGCCTCAGAATAATTGTAAAATCAATTAGTCTATCTGTATGTTTTTCAGTCCTTCTGTCTGTTGTGTGATAACGTAGCAAAGAATATTAAAAGTTAATAGATACAACAATTGCGTACAGTTGGAAAGTGTTACTAATCAATGCGTACAGCAAGATTTTTCTTTCTTGATTTCTTTCTTGTTTTTTTTTTTTTTCTTTTTTTTTGTGATAGCGAGTAACTTTTAGTTTCATTTCGAAAAACTTACTGCTTTATTATTATAAATAAAGATTTGTATTCAGAAAGAAAAAAAGCACATCGTGAACTGTATAAACATTTTTCTTTTCTCATAGATGGTGCTATAACACAGACCTACAAAAATGAAGTTCACAAAATTCGATTTGATAATTTTAGCTGAACTTTATATTTTATGATGTGCTGAAACCGAAAATGCAGCCCATTGTTCTCTATCAATTTTTCCCAATACAGGGTGCTAAATCGAAACAGTTTCTTACATACACCATTATAACAATAGGTTGGTTCGTTGGTTAGTATGCTTTTACGTCACACTAGTGCTGCGCTGTTATAACAATAGGTATTCATGATTAATTGATAATGAAAGCATACTATGAAACATACCATATAATTAAATTGCTGTTCGTAAAATTTGCAACACCATAAAAGAATGCGAATATCAGATTGGTGTTTATTGGGCACATACATTATAGAAGGAAGAACAATTAATTAAAATTTCAAGAAATTTGGAGTAATATGTACTGAGAAAACAGTACATAAAGCAGCAAACTCTGTGAGAGAAATAGCAACACTTATCTGCCCAGGCATTGATTGAAACAGCTATTGGATGACATGTATGGGTAGAGCACTTTATGAAGCTTCAACACAATGCCACAATTTATCGATCGTAGTTACTGGTTAGTGGTGGGGGGGGGCAGTCGCTTTTCAACGATTAAACAGTCATTTACATTGGTGCGAGATCAGGAGAACGCGCTGGCCGGAGCAACTGTAAAACACATTCTGTATAAAGGAAGGTCCGGACAATGCAGAAACTTGCGGTCGTGCATTATCCTGCTTAAATGTTGCGCTACGCAGACCTTGAATATAGGGAAGAGGGGCGGGCTTTAACTATCGAAAATTTAATGGTTGCTGTTGAAAGTGCCGGGAGTGCTAACAAGAGGTAATCGAGAAGGGTATCCAATGGGACCCCATACCATCACTGCAGCTGGTGGACAGCGTGACGATGTCGAATCCCAGCTGAAAATGTGCATTATTCACGATGCCGTTAAATTCCGTTAAGGCAATCTTGGTGCTGTAAGTAGGATTGTGATTTGTCTGAAAGGTGATTTCACGCCATTCTTGCGTCCAGGTTCGTCGTTGATCGCACATTAAAGGCGCCCATATCAGTGATGCTGTTTTGAGGGTAATCAAAATTTTGGTATCCGCATACTGTGTCACTACCTGGAGTGATGGTATGCGGTACCATCGGATACACTTCTCGATCACCTCTTGTTTTAATTCCCGCCACTCTGAATACCAGCCGTTACATTTCTGACGAATTAAGTGCCGTCGCTCGGCCCTATATTCAAGGCCTTCGAAGCGCAATATTTAAGCAGAACAATGATGGGCAACCGCATGTTGTCTGTATTGTCCGGACATTCCTTGATGCAGAATATATTCGACTGTTGCTCTGGCCAGCGCGTTTTCTTGATCTCGCACCAATGAAAATGACTGTTTAATCGTTGAAAAGCGACTGGCCTCCACCACTAACCAGTAACTATGATCGATGAATTGTGACATTGTGTTGAAGCTTCATGAAGTGCTCTATCGGTACATTTCATCCAATCGCTGTTTGGTTCAATGCCTAGGCAGGTAAGTGCTGCTATTTCTCACAGAGGTCGCTGTTTTATGTACTGTTTTCTCAGTACATATTACTCCGAATTTCCTAAAATTTAAACCAGCTGTTTTTACAATCAGCAGTGTATATTGGTGGAAGAGTAATGAAAGAAATTATATTGGTAGGCACCCTGTTTTGACAAAAATCTCTACGTGACAGAGAAAAACTGACTTCATGTTCGGTTTCAGCACACCAAAAAACATAAAGATCAGTCAAAATTATAAAATCAAAATTTTACATGTTGACCTGTGTAATCGATAAAAATGAAAGAGAAATATGTAAATTTGAAGATAGGAATATGTAAAGGTTTTATTATTGCATTTTTGAGGATATTTTCCAAGTTAAAATACCTGTAAGTTATAGATAAATTTATAAAAAAGCAATTCTTTTACCAGAAAATTATAAGGTGTATTCCAAAACCAGTTCAATAAATCATGAACATGATTATGGATAATAACTGTCGAATAATATAATTCATCAAATAATGAATATTTTATTTGTATATTTAAATCATGCAGATAGCTGACGAAGGTTCAAATCTTCATTAAAATGAGTAATTTAAGGCTTATTAGTGTTTTTTTTTTAATGTAAGAGTTTAGAATTATACCCAATACATAGATTATAGAAACGAGCTTTATAATCATTATAAGGAATAATAACGAAGAAAAAAAATAACAGTTGTTATGCAGTATTATTTCATCAAAGGATTTATATTATTTCTATAAACGATATGTGCGATATTTTATCACAGCAAACAGAGTAATCATTTAACCTGTGAACAGTATGTCAATTACCATCTAATAGCCAATACGTCTGAGTCAATCGGAATGACCGAAGGTGCAGAAATCTTAGAAACATCTTCTGGAATACTAATGTTTCCGATCAATGATTAAGCTGTGATTGGAAAGAGAAGGTGGGTGGGGGAAGTTACACGAAAATCCCATTACGACAGGAAACATCACAGCTAAATCCTTTGAGAATGTTAATATTTCACTCAGGTTATGGTATGGCGTGTGTCATCACCAGAGGTACAATATTTATTATGAACAATAAATCAAGACATTCCAGTGTAATAGGAATATTTTTTTTCGGATCTGAAGTAGGTAATGTTTTACTTTTTTCATTCGAAATTTCAGTTAGTAAACAATCTATAACTTTCACCTTTAAAATCATATAATACACTTTAAGTGATTATTTATGATTTAGAATATAAGATACTTCTTATTACATAATAACGAGAGGGAAATTGTCAAATTTAATTGGTGAATTCATATCATTATATTGGCAATTTTTTTAAAGTACTATTAATTTCACGCTCTTAAATTGTTAATACAGCAACTACTATTTCGAGATCAAGATGGCTTTTCGCAGCATAAATCAGTGCCGGAGAGCTTCTTCACTCAAAGTTAGTTGTTTTCTCCAAAACGCGAGTGATTAAGGGCTAAGTCCCTTAAGAATGGCCACAACGAAGGCATTCCAATGAGATTCAGGTTTTAAGTATTGAGAATTCGACTTAAATCTTATGACACAACTTAACAGAAATAGTTCAAAAGAAAATAATTGTTATAAAGTTGTCTTGCGCACTTTACTCTAAGGCATTGTTTGAATGAAAATATTGTATAGAGAAGTACGTTTTGCTCAATCAATTATTAATACGGTGGCCACTGAATTGTAAGTCTTACCATAATGCACATTCATAAAAATGGAGAACCAATAAGAAAAGTTTTAATTTGTATACTGCAGTTTCGGTAACTTTAAACATGTAGTTATCAGTTCAGCAGGAATCTTCAGTTTAGCAAGAACTTCGAAAACGTCGGGTCGGAAACACCTGTTACAGAGTAATGCACCCTCAAGTCATAATAAAATGGTTTAACGTGGTTGAATATTCAGAATTATATTCTCTGCCAAAAGCTGAAAAATACAAAAAACGCACAATAATAAATAGAAAAGAAAATCAGCTCACAAGAAAACGGAAGTGAAAATATTAATTAGTAAAATCTGATTAAATAGGCAATAGCGTTAATAGAAATAAAAGGCTGTATTTGTTGATTTTGTATTTCTGAATACAATCCATATTTTCTTTTAGACAGTATTTATATTTTCGTTTCGCGTAACCAATAAATAATAACCGATAATGACCAAAAATATTGTAGATACCCTAAGACATGCGCTTGCGTTGGCGGCTCCAGACCCTAACAGCACATTTTCTCAAAATGACACCCTAAGGATGTTCCATGGAGGAAAATGATTTCTATGGACATCCTATTGACATATTTAGGATGTATTATGAACAAGTATGTTATTAGGGGATATGCTTCAGAATGCATGGCGTGGTATGAATAGATGTTGTCCGTGTTACCAAGGGTAAACACACAACATTTTTATGCAGTGTGTAAGCAACATTTTTAGTTTCCTATAACATTCTTTGTAATCCTTATGGAGAAATTCTTTTCAATTAAATAATTATAGCTATTTGCAATCGCTATATTCATTTTGAACCACCCTGTATGTGTGTATACACACACACACACACACACACACATATATATATATATATACATATATATATATATATATATATATATATATATATAGAGAGAGAGAGAGAGAGAGGGAGAGAGAGAGAGAGAGAGAGAGAGAAACTAACCGTTTTTAATAGGCCGATATATAAAGATTTCAAACTATAAATTCAATATTATCTCAAAAATAATACTTAGTAAAGATCTTATTCCATAAATATCTAGAATGTTTTGTATAATAAAACTAATAATAAAATTAGAACCATTTGTTTATTATCTTCGTTTACATTCCAATAAAATAGAAATGCATTGGAACATGAAGAGATAAATAAACGACTACCAAAAGCCAAATAACGTACTTGATATTTAATTCCATTATTAGCGAAGTTTTACTGCGTTATCCAATTTCACTAAGGATTCGTAGAATTTCTATTTATATAAAACATAAAAATACAATCTTTTTAAAAATAAAATACGTTTTCATTTTCCACTTTACATTAATAACTCGTCTCTCTTATACATATATATATATATATATATATATATATATACATTTTCTTTCTTCGTGAAACCTAATTGAATTTCCTAGCATTTTACTGGGAATATTTGAATTATTTTTTGTGTGATGAAAAGATTTCTTTTTCTTTTTTTTTTTTTTTTTATCAAGCTCAAATATTTATTGAATAAGAATAAATTGTTATCACTCTGATGAAATTGAAGCATGAAATTTATTTTGGAAAAAAAAGTAAAGAAAAATATCGAACAGAAGTATTTGAAATATTTTTGCTAATTGAAAAAAAAAATCTTTAATATTAAGTTTAACAAATATTTAAAAACATTGAGACTTTTTTAATGTTATTCAAAACTGTCGTTATAAATCACTGTTTTCTAAATCTCTCCGCACAAAAGTACATTTAAAGAATTATCTGTTATAATTAATCTAAAATTAAGTTTCAGTTATAAAAATGTGAAAATTATAAGTAACTGGGGATTTTTAAATGATTTCTAATTATTATTTTAATGCATGCAATGCATAATAAAAAATAATTTTATTGATGATGTAATTTATAATTAGTTCTCTAATAAATTACATTTTTTTGAATGATAGACTGGATATTTTTTCAAATTATTCATTGTAAAAAAAAAAAAAAAAAAAAAAAAAAAATGAAAATTACGGGATTTGACAAAATAATTTTGTGGGAAATAACCATTTTGCTAGCTAAATGGTCAAAGCCCGTAAATTGATGCCTTGAAAGTATAATTTTGGAATATTAGTAATTTTTACGGGCAAAAGTGGTTAATCTAATTAATTTTCTAAATCTGTCATCAAACTGTATTTTTACGGTCAAATCCCTTCAAAAGTAAAATTTTAGCTTTTCAGTCACGTCATATAAGAATCACTGCGTATCTGAAACTAAAAATATAATTGTAGTTTCATTGGTTGAGAGAGTTTATTGATACATTCATAAAAATAGCGATTGATATAAAAGAGCTATTTTTTTTCCTAATTTAATTCATAGAATTTAGTTCAAAACTACATGTTTGTCACAGCGTAAAATTACGGGGAATGCATCACTTATGGCCCAAATGTTTTTTAGTTTATGGGCTTTACATGAAATCTCTGTTGCAACACGCTGGATTTTTTTGACTTGAATTTTTCGACTGTAAAGTTTGAATTGAGGCAATAAGGCAAAGAGGTATTTTTTTCCCAATTTAATTCATAGAACTTAATTCAAAACTGTATGTTTGTCATAGCATAAAATGACGGGGGAATGCATCATTTATGGTCCTAATGTTTTTTACGGGCTTTGTCTGAATTCTCTGCTGCCGGACGTTGAATTGTTTTTTTACTTGAATTTTTCCGACTGTATAGGAAAAAGTTGAATAGAGACAATAAAATAAAAACTAAATAAGCCTAACCAGAATCGTGTACGTAAGAGGACAAAGGATTTTAATTTTATATTCCATCGCTTCTTAAATCAGGTACTTCCTTAAAGTAATGAGCATATTTTAAGGTATTAATAGAAATTTGAGCGATAGAAAGACTTATTTTGTTTTATAAAATGTACACAAAATGTCAGCCAATTTCAAATGTCTGTAGGTGAATTCTAAAAAAAAAAATTAAATCTCAAAGTGTTTTACTATGCATTCTGAACACATCTGTGTATTATTATTATTATAATCTCAGAATCAGTTACAAACAAAAGAAAACTCTACAATTTGAACTTTTACTTGATTTTTGTCACGAGGCTGAATTTTAGCATTCGTAATAAAAAGGATAATTTCTTTATTTTTAATTGATTATCCGGTTTTGGGACAAATACATTGATTAATATTCATAAAACATGAAAAAAAATATGAAAAAAAAAATAAATAAATAACAAAAAGCATTATAAGTAACTGGTTATTCGTGAAATTTAAAAGTTTTAAAAGTGTTTGGGTAATTGAAGAAAGTTATTATTTTAAAAATACAGTCGAACCTCTTTGATGTGGACACTGTTAACGTGAATTGCTTTTAACGTGAACTGTTTCCACAATCCCTCTGAAAATGAAGATTAGTTTAGTTATATGAATATTAGTCATTGACAGCATGAACTACTGACAACATGAACAGACTTTTTATCCCCCTTGAGATCCACGTTAACGAGGTTCAAGTGTATTACATAACTTCATGCGGTCTATAATAAATAATTAGATATATTTAATTGCGCTGATTTTGACAATTTCCCCCATCCCTTATCCCTTTAAGAACAATTAACATATTAAATCAGAATTATACATAAATATTATATAAGAACAACAAACATAAAAGATCCTTATTTGAAAAAAAATTGAACAACAAAAAAAAAAAAATAATAATGGGACTACAAAATATATGTAATGTCCTCCTTGAAGAATGTCATAAGAAAAAGAGAAGGGGGATAACACTAAAAGAAATGAATGATGCTGTGAAAAAAAATATATAGTGTATGTTTTCCTTCTAAAAAGGTTTAATTTGTTGTTTTCTTTTATCAAGAAAATACTTAATGAACTTATTTAAAAAATAATATTCGTAAAAAAGTTATTTTTAAAATCCCAATCATCGTTAAACTTAAAAGAAATGCTTAATTTTATTTTTATATATTTCTGTAACAGTCATCTAAAAGGATAATAGTTTAAAGCAAAGATTTTAACATTAATTGTAGCAGAAGGAAAATATAAATATCTGTGAAAATACATAATACAATCATGCATTGTATTTTTTAACATCTACAAAGAATGTTAAAAATGTTTGTGAATTCAGATTGTTCATCTATCTGCTGTCTGTCAGCATTCCCATTTCCATAAATAATGTTAGAACGTTTTGTGGAATAAAAGAATGATTATGTGAGAAGAATATATATATATATACAAAAGTTCTTTCTTTCTTAAAAAAAAAAAAAAAAAAAGGTTAAAAAAAAATGAAATTTTTTGCACCGAGAAATCCTTTAATGAACTAATGAATTAAAAAAAAATCGTTTATATTCCCAAAACATATTTTTAAAATCCCAATTATCGTTAAATTTAAAAAGAAATACTTAATTTTAATTTTTTTTCTCAATCGAAAAGACAAGTTTAAAGCAAAGATTTTAGCATTAATTGTAGCAAACAGAAAATATAAATATCTATGAAAATGTATTTTTTTAAACATTTTCAAAGAATGTTTAAAGAGTTTGTGACGTCAGATTGTCCGTCTGTCTGCTGTCTCTCAGTGCTGATATTTTAATAAGTAAATTTACATTTTTTTTTTTTTTTTTCAAGAAATGAATGATTCTGTGAGAAGAATATAAAATAAAAGTGGTTCCTTTCTAAAAAAAAAAAAAAAAAAAAAAGTTAAATAAAAATGACTTTTTCTTAATCGAGAGCACCTTTATTGAACTAATAAATTAAAAAAAAATCGTTTACATTCCCGAAAAATGTTTTTAAAATCCCAATTATCGTTAAACTTAAAAAGAAATGCTTTTTTTTTATTTTTTTATTTTTTTGTATATCACTCGATTAAAAGCGAATAGTTTAAAGCAAAGATTTTAACATTAATTGTCACAAAAAGGAAATATAAATATCTGTGAAAATGTATTTTTTAACATTTTCAAAAATTTTTGAAAAAGTTTATGAATTCAGAATGTCCGTCTGTCTGCTGTCTGTCAGCACTCTTAGTTCCATAAATAATTTTGAATGTCTTGAAACAAATACTCTATATTAATGTTCGCTACATCATATTTCTATTGTCAATCATACAAAAAACACTGTCATTTTGTATGAAGTTATTCAGCTATGAATTGTGATACATTACGATCTGTCAAACTTATTTATTAAAAGCTGATTTTTCACAGAAGTAAAAGAACAAATATAAATTTGTTCTTTTACTTCTGTGAAAAAGATAAAAATTACCAACACACAATAATCAGAAGCAAAATTCTATGTTTACAAAGGAATATAGCTTACATGTTTTAAGATGTTTTTATATTTTTTAAGATGATTTGTACGTTGTAAAGTGTACTGAAAATGATTTGAGCATTTTAAAAAATGTCTGTATCTCCGTCTATGTGGCAATCTGTTTACTTGAATGTTAATAAATTTTGCTGACACAGTCTCTTATGAACACAGAGACGAAATTTAACAGAAGTTTACATTTGGTTAGACATGATGTAAGGTAGTGCTAAAAAATACCAAAACATATCATTTAATAATGAATGATAGAAAAAAATGTAAAAATATAGCAAGTATGCCTCTGCTGAATTTATACACAGAGAATTTTAACGAGTCTCTTAAATATAGTTAGGCGCTATTATTTTTATTTTTATTTTTATAACAATCTTTTCTTCTCTGTTAAAAAACAAAAACTAATAATTATGCGGTACGCATTGAATATTAACACTTTTAAACTGTACGTACTTGTTGTATGGTATAACTTTCAACGTTCTTTGCCTACGTTATCACGCAGCAGACAGGTAGAACAACAGATAGGAATACAAATAGACTAATTATGCCTATAATTAGTCTTAACATTGTTCGACAGTATTAAAAATACTTAACGCAAAATGAAATGCAGACCTAAGTTTCTATTTACAGCCCTTAATGAATCTCAATATTTTAGTGTAGCCCTGTAAATCTACAGGTTAAACATATCATATTCTGTACAAAACATTATTTTAGCATATTAACAATTTTTTTTTTTTTTTTTTTTTTTTACAGTTGAAAGTTACTTCATTTATAAAAATGTTGATTTATAAGAAAGTCTGTGCTAAAACGACATGCACTGGAATTTATTTGGGTGTTCCTGTACACAATCCAGTCGTACAGGACATATTGATGCCATCTTAAATAGAAACATTCCATAGTGAACTTGAATAACATAGACCAATTTTTAAAAATTCTGAAAAAAAAATAAGGGGTTGAGCAGATGGACAGGTAGAGAGATGGGAAGTCGAATAGAAAAATACACAAAGTGAAATCATCCACAGTTAAACATTGTTAGAAAGTGTTGAAAAGGTTTTAATATAAACGAAAATTCAATTCCAGCATATTTCCAATAATAGGCTCTTAATGTAACTGAATAATTTTGTGTGGCCCTGTAAATCTCATGCTAATCATAATATATTCTATAGAAAGCATTCTTTTGTGCGTATGAATGACATACTTCAACTTCATTAATATTTGTGCAAAGTAAAGTTATTAAAATTTTGTTTATAGAAATACCTCTCATAGAACGTAGTGCTTTGGAATACTTTAGGGTGTCCCTGTACACAAACCATTGGTGATATTTACTCCATTTCCAATGGGGAACATATGATAGTGAATTTGAATAATATATTTCAATTTCATTAAGATTTATGCAAAATAAATATAACAAAAAATGGTTTATAGAGATACCGCTCATAGAGCATACTTCTTTGGAATACTTTCAGGCGTCCCCGTACACAAACCTGGAGAGGTATTTACTCTATTTTTAGTAGGAAACATCTGATAAAAAACTTTACTAAAATATATCAGTTTCAAAATATTTAATGAATATTTACGGGAGTTAGAGCGCGGACAGACAGACAAACCAAAGTCTTTAACGCTTTTCTACTTCATTGGAAAATGTTAAAAAAAGAGAAAAAAAACAAGAAGAAAAAATCATGCAGTACGCATTGATTAGCAACACTTTCCAACTGTACGCAATTGTTGTATCGAATAACTATTAATATTATTTACCTACGTTATCGCACAACAGACAGAAGGACTGAAAAACATACAGATAGACTAATTTATTTTAAAATTACTCTTAGGCATTTTGGAAAGTGTTAAAAAGGCTTAACGCAAAAGAAAATGCAGCCGTTAGATTATAATTACAGCTTTTAAACTCTCAGAATATTTTACTGTAGCCCTATACATCTGAAAGTTAATCATATCATATTCTATAAAAAAAAAAAATATTTTAGAATATTAATAATACATGTCTATGTTTTTAAGATTTTTGTAGTAGAAAGTTTTTTAAATCTTCGTGCAAAGTAAAGTTATTAAAATTTAGTTTATAGAAATATCTTATAAACAAACTCCAGTTAAGAGTTGAATTAAAAACACGTGTCATATTGTAATGAATTAATTAAAAACACTTTAAAAACACGTTAAAAATACATTTATTAAAAATATAAAAAAACTTCCAAAGCTTTTCGCCTACATAAAAGAAGGCATCATCAGGGAATTTTGTTTACACATATTTCAGAGCAGTTATATGTACTTTTGAATCACATGGTTAACAGTTAAGTCCTTACATAAAATATATTCAACTGGAAGTCAGATAGAGGGTGGAACTATTATATGGTAATGAGGGGCTACACTTGGACGCTGGAGCTATTTCAGGAAGAGGAGGTGCTACAGTTGGAGGTTGGAACTATTGCAGGAAGAGAATGTGCTACACTTGGAGGATGGAACTATTGCAGGAAGAGAAGGTGCTACACTTAGAGGGTGGAACTAGTGCACGGTGACGAAGTGCTACACTTGGAGGGTGGAACTATTGCAGGGTGACAAAGTGCTACACTTGGAGGGTGGAACTATTGCAGGGTGACGAAGTGCTACACTTGGAGGGTGGAACTATTCCAGGGTGACGAAGTGCTACACTTGGAGGGTGGAACTATTCCAGGGTGACGAAGTGCTACACTTGGAGGATGGAACTATTGCAGGGTGACGAAGTGCTACACTTGGAGGATGGAACTATTGCAGGGTGACGAAGTGCTACACTTTGAGGATGGAACTATTGCAGGGTGACGAAGTACTACACTTGGAGGTTGGGGAGACTGTAGAAACATCAGAGTGCAAATGCAGGAAATGAAAATTTATTGCATGTATTTTGAAGAGTCGCCTGAGGCTATTGAAGAGTAAAACTATCCTGAACTGGAAAAAACAAGCTATTAGTTATTTTATAATATGGTGCCAAAATATTAGCAAAATTGCAGCATCTTTTGAATTTATTGAATTTTTATGTTTAATTATATTTATAGCTTCACAAAGATATAGTTCTTGGATCATAGGAGGGGCTGAAATAATTTTGGCGTTATCCCACATGGGAGTAGCGTTAGGGTTATCCATACATATAATAAAATAAGATGTGTGTGTGTCATTGTGTATGTGTTTCCAGAGAGTTTTAAGAAAACGGCTGATGGCTGAGCTACAAAAATTTGCATGGTGGTTCGTAACGACCTCCCCTGATGCACCTCGAAGCCGGATTTTCGAATTTTGTTTTAGTTTTCTTTTAATTAATTAAAATGTTAAAATAAAAACCTTCTAATTACTGACAAATTGGCCATTTAATTTTAATCATTAATTTAATTGTTGCCAAAAAAATTTATCATTATTCTATCGACAGAAAAAAAAAACGTGAACAATAAAAATTACATTTACTTAAAATATTTAATTTTAATCCTTAATTTAATTGTTGCCAAAAAAAAAAAAAAAAAAAAAAAAAAAAAAGATCATTATTTTTTCGACAGAAAAAAACCGTGAACAAAGTAAATTAAAAAAATTAGAAAAAAAATTAAAAAATATCAGTCGTATCGTTAAATCCAACGGATTAAACAGCTTATCGGACAATTAGATTTTTTAAAATTAACTAATGTATGTATTTTAGGTGGCAACAGCAGGAGATTGTATGGAAGCCGTTTGGAATTTTTTTTAAATGTGGTACTAATTAAGTCACATTTTTTTTTTTTTTTTTTAAGTGCTAGAGGCCTATTTCAGTCGGTACAGTTGTTGAATTTTTATAGGTCACTCTTAATTAGTGCTAGAGGCCTATTTCAGTCGGTTTATTGAATGGGGATTTATTGAATGAAGTCCCCCCAAGGCACAACTTTGACATGAGTCCCCCCCAGGCCCAACTTTGACATGAGTCCCCCCCAAGGTACCCCTATTTCAGTCGGTACAGCTTTGTCGAATTTTTATAATACACTCTTAATAGTGCTAAGGGCCTATTTCAGTCGGTTTATTGAATGGGGATTTATTGAATGAAGTCCCCCCAAGGCACAACTTTGACATGAGTCCCCCCCAGGCCCAACTTTGACATGAGTCCCCCCCAAGGTACAACTTTGACATGAGTCCCCCCCAAGGCACACCTTTGACATAAGTCCCCCCCAAGGCACCCCCCCCCTCATTGGGAAAAAGAGAAAAAACGTTGTTTTGCGGCTATAAGACAGTTTGGACTTCCAACGTTATTTGTTACAATAGCTGCAGCTGAAACACATTGGTTTGATTTAATGAAAACTTTGACATGGAATTTAGATCGTCACGAATTAACTAAAGAAGAATTTGTCGATATTAACAAGTTTAGCAGTAGGCCTCTGGCACTAAATTAAAATCTGTCAATGTCAGATTTTCATGTTTTATTTTTATTTTTTATTTTTTTTTTTTTTTTTTTTTAAGTGGGATTAAAAATTGCAGTTTTGAATTTTTTTTTAAACTTTCTTTCACAAACACAAACATATAGTATACAGCCTGTACAACACTAGACCAAATTGAAGTTCAAATTTTATCAATATTTAAATAAATAAATGAAAATAAAAATATGTTTAATGGGAAATATATGTAACCATTAAAAGTTTAGTTGTCTAAAATATGGCAGAAATAGCGCTCATAGCATATTGTTACAAGGTATTAAGTCTTATATTTACAAGGGATTAAATCTAAAATGGTGACAAAAATTCAAAAGTCGCCAAAGAGAATTATATTAAGGCGGTACTATGATCATGCTTACAAACCATGAATTATATATAACCACAAAAAATTAATTGTCCCATGCAACAGACGTAGCCGGTCATAGCATATTATAATATTTATCGTGAAATTGTTATCATTTTTATGGTTGATCGGGGATAAACAAAATAAGCATAGGAAATAACGTAAAAGCAAATATTATGTGCACCACGTATAGTGTTGTTCATATGTGTCTGGAATTCAAATATAAAAGGGATATTTCAATTTTTTCGATACTATCTATTTCGAAACTGTTATCTAATAAGCACCTAAATGCAAGCCTAATGGTAAACCAATGTCGCAGGTAATAGGGACAGGCGCCCGAGTTTTAGCGTATGACCAAATCGCTGCCGAAGGCAGCAGGGACCTGAAGCGAGCTTTTGAGCAATTTCAGTATTTTATTTTATTTTTATAAAGCAATATAGAAAAGAGTTTCCTTTAAATTTAGTGACCAGCGAAGCAGGCAAAGCTTGCTAGTATATATAATAAAATAAGATGTTTGTGTGTGTGTGTGTGTGTGTCATTGTGTATGTATTTCCAGAGCCTTTTAGGAAAACGGCTGGTGGCTGAGCTACACAAATTTGCATGCAGGTTCGTAATGACCTCCCCTGATGCACCTCGAAGCCAGATTTTTGAATTTCTTATTGGTTTTCTTTTAATTAATTAAAATGTGAAAAAAATAACCTTCTAATTTCTGATAAATTAGCCATTTAAATTTTATCTATAATTTTATTGTTGCCAATTTTTTTTTCGACAGAATAAAAAAGAAGAAAAAAAGTACATTTATTTAAAATGAGGAAAGCAAATTAAATAAATTAGAAAATAAATTAGAAATATCAGTCGTATCGTTACAAAAAAGATACCAAATGAAAGAAGCAATTTTTGTGAATCCAACGAATTAAAGAGATTATCGATCGGACAGTTAGATTTTTTAAAATTAACTAATGTATGAATTGTAGGTGGCAACAGCAGGAGATTGTATGAAAACCGTTTGGAAAAAGAAATTAAATCTGCTACTCATTAAAAGTCACATGTTTTCGTAAGTGGGATTAAATATTGCAGTTTTGAAATTTTTTTAAATATCACTGAGGAGATCCCATACTAAAGCTGTGGCGAAAGTTGTCGCCAATCGAAATACATTTACTTAAACGTTTCAATTATTCAGCTTAAAAAAAATCATTTTAATATAGTGACCAGCGAAGCGGGCAAAGCCTGCTAGTCATAAATAAAATCAACTAAAGTGGAACTCCTTCCTTCCTTTATATTAAGCTTATGTTCTTGAATTCGTTGCGTTAAAGTTCGCTTAGTTTGTCCAATGTAACAGAAAAGTTCTTTGTTATTTTCAATGGTTATTTTATATACTCCTCCAGTAGGTCCAGTTTGGTCACAATCACAAAGAGTTATTTGTTTAATAGTTAGGGGGGAACTGAAAGGAATTAATATATTAAATTTACGTTGAATATAATTTTGAAAACTATAGAACTCTTTACAGTAGGGAAGACTACTGGTATATTGTAATTTACAAGTTGAATTCAAAGTATGATTAATAGGATTAATTGACATGCTGTTTTTTATTTTATTAACAATTTTTATAATATAAGATTTACTATACCCTGCAGCATTACCGATTTTAATAATTTTGTAATTTATTGTTATTCATTAAATTCAAAAGTTGTATAATTTAAATCACGGGTAATATAGGAACTGTAAAAAGCATCTTTATATTTAGTAGGGTGAGCTGAATCAGCCGGAATAGGTAAGGGAATAAATGAATTTTTGAAAAAAAACGTCAAACCATATAGTTGAATTATCAGTATTAAGATGGATCTTAAGGTCGAGAAACGGTAGAGTACGATTAGTTTCAGTTTCGTAAGTAAAATTTATAGATGGAAATTGGTTATTAAAACTATCAATTAAATTAAGAAGAGAATTTTTTTAATAAGGCCAGGAAATAAAAATGTCGTCCACATAACGCAGATATATAGTAGGTTTGAGTATGGAAAATTCAAATACACGTTTTTCTAATTCAATAAGTAGTAAATCTGCTAAAATAGGACTAAGAGGGGAACACATCGGGGCACCAAAGGTCTGTTTATATATAACTTTATTAAACAAAAATACATTATTATCATTAATGAGGTCAAAGGCCTCACTAATAACCATTGAAAATAACAAAGAACTTTTCTGTTACATTGGACAAACTAAGCGAACTTTAACACAACGAATTCAAGAACATATGCGTAATATAAAGGAAGGAAGGAGTTGTACTTTAGTTGATTTTATTTATGATAACCCTAACGCTTCTCCTATGTGGGATAACGCCAAAATTATTTCAGCCCCTCCTACGATCCAAGAACTGTATCTTTGTGAAGCTATAAATATAATTAAAAATAAAAATTCAATAAATTCAAAAGATGCTGCAATTTTGCCAATAATTTGGCATCATATTATAAAATAACTAATAGCTTGTTTTTTTTTCAGTTCAGGATAGTTTTACTTATCAATAGCCTCAGGCGACTCTTCAAAACACATTTAATAAATTTTCATTTCCTGCATTTGCACTCTGATGTTTCTACAGTCTCCGCAACCTCCAAGTGTAGCACTTCGTCACCCTGCAATAGTTCCAGCCTCCAGGTGTAGCACTTCGTCACCCTGCAATAGTTCCACCCTCCAAGTGTAGCACTTCGTCACCCTGCAATAGTTCCACCCTCTAAGTGTAGCACCTTCTCTTCCTGCAATAATTCCATCCTCCAAGTGTAGCACCTTCTCTTCCTGCAATAGTTCTAACCTCCAACTGTAGCACCTCCTCTTCCTGAAATAGCTCCAGCGTCCAAGTGTAGCACATCATTACCATATAATAGTTCCAGCCTCTATCTGACTTCCGGTTGAATATATTTTATGTAAGGACTTAACTGTTAACCATGTGATTTAAAAGTACATATAACTGCTCTGAAGTATGTGTAAAACCAAATTCCCTGATGATGCCTTCTTTTATGTAGGCGAAAAGCTTTGGAAGTTTTTTTTATATTTTTAATAAATGTATTTTTAACGTGTTTTTTAAAGTGTTTTTAATTAATTTATTATAGAAATATCTCTTATAAAACGCAATGCTTTGGAATACTTTTTTGTGTCCCTGTACACAAATCAGTGGTAGTATTTGCTCCATTTTATACAGGAAACATCCGATAGTGAACTTGAATAACATATTTCAATTTCATTAAGATTTGTGTATAGTAAGGGTATGGAAATATGGTTAATAGAAATGCTTCTCATAGAACACAATGCTTTGAAATACTTTTGTGTGTCTCTGTACACAAATCAGTGGTGGCATTTACCCCATTTTATACAGGAAACATACAATAGTAAACTTGAATAACATATTTCAATTTCATTAAGATTTGTGTACAGTAATGGTATGGAAATTTGGTTTATAGAAAAATTTCTATACAAAAATATGTTTTAGAATATTAACAATACATGTCAGTGTTTTTAAGATTTTTGTAGTAGAAAGTTTTTTAAATATAACTTTTGAAAAATCGTGTCCTAAAACGTAATAAATTGGCTTTTTTATTGTTGTTGTTGTTGTTCTCCCTGTAAACAAACTAGTTGTACAGAACCTATTAATGACATTTTAAATAGGGAACTTGAGTGTATCCTTTTTAAAAAATTCTCAAAAAATTCTCAAAATATTCACGGATGATAGGAGCCGGAGAAAAACAGATAGAAAGGTAGACAATCGGACAGACAGATGTACAAATTGAAATCATATTCCCACTAAAATTATAAGAAATTGTTAAAACGCTCATGTAAACAAATATGCAATTCCAGCAAATTTTTAATAGTTCTTAATGTAACTGATTATTTTTGTGTGGCCCTGTTAATCTAATGCTAACCATACTATATTACATAGAAGGCACACTCTTTTGTGCATACGAATAATATATTTCAATTGCATTAAGCTTTGTGGAAAATAAAATTATTATAATTTGGTTTTTAAAAATAACTCTCATACAACACAATGCTTTGGAGTACTTTCAAGTGCCCTGTACACAAACCACTTAGAAATGTACTCTATTTTACACAGGAAACATCCGATAGGGAATTGTATAACATATTAAAATTTCATTAAAGTTTCTATATATTAAAGGTATCAAAATATGATTTATAGAAACTCCTCTTATAGAAAAAAAAATGCTTTCGAATACTTTTGGGTGTCCCTGTACACAAGTAAGACAGATGCACAAATTGAAATTATATTCACACTAAATAAAGTGATAGAAAGTGTGAAGAACGCTTAATTTAAACGAAAGTACAATTCTAGCAATTTTTTATCAATAGCTCTTAATATAACTGAATATTTTTGTGTCACCCTGTAAATCTAAGGGTATCCATGCTATATTCTATGCAAATCATTCTTTTGTGCATATAAATAACATATTTCAATTTCGTAAACCTTCGTGGAAAGTAATGTTATTAAAATTTGATTTATAGAAATATCACACAAAGGAAGCAATGTTTTAGAGTATTTTTGAGTGTCCCTGTATATAAAACAGAGTCGGTATGTAAACTATTTATATAGGAAACATTCAATAGTGAACTTGAATAACATATTTCAATTTCATGAAGATATTGTACAGTAAAGGTATGAAAATATGGTTTATAGAAATAACTCTCATAGAACACAATTCTTTGAAATAATTTCGGTTGTCCCTGTATACAAACCAGTAGCGGTATAAACTCCATTTTAAATAGGAAACATCCGATAGTGAACTTGAATAATATATATCAGTTTCAAAAAATTCCATAAATATTTATATTAGTTAGATCGCGGGCAGACAAACAGACGGACAGACGGACAGATACACAAATTGATATCATATTCACACATTAAAAAGTGTTAGGAAGTGTTAAAAACGCTTAATGTAAACGAAAGTAGAATTCTAGCAAATTTTTAATAATAGCTCTTAATATAACAGAATATTTTTGTGTCACCCTGTAAATCAAATGCTAATCATGCTATATTCTATGTAAAGCATTCTTTTGTGCATACGAGTATAAAAAAAATATTTCATATTCCTAAAACTTCGTGGAAAGTAAAGTTATTAAAATTTCATTTATAGAAATATCTCTCATAGAACGCAATGCTTTAGAATGCTTTTGTGTGTGCTTGTATATAAAACAGAGTTGGTATTTAATCCATTTTATACAGGAAAAATCCAATAGTGAACTCGAATAACATATTTCAATTTCATTAAGATATGTGTACAGTAATAGTATGAAAATACGATTTATAGAAATAACTCTCATAGTACACAATGCTTTGAACTACTTTCGGGTGTCCCTGTATACAAACCAGTAAAGGTATAAACTCCATTTTCAAAAGGGAACAACTGATAGTGAACTTGAATAACATATATCAGTTTCAAGAAATTCCACAATAATTTACGGGTATTAGAGCGTGGAGAGGCAGACAGACGGACAGAAAGACAGACAAACCGAAGTCATTAACACTTTTCAATCTTGTTGGGAAGTGTTAAAAATGATAGAAAGTGTTAAAAACGCTTAATGTAAACGGAAGTACACATTAAGCAAATATTTATTAATAGCTCTTTATATAGCTGAATATTTTTGTGTCACCCTGTACATTTAATGCTAATCATGCTATATTCTTTGCAAAGCATTTTCTTTTGTGCTTATAAATAACACATTTCAATTTCATAAATCTTCGTGCAAAGTCAAGTTATTAAAATTTAGTAATTTAGTTTTGAAATACTTTTGTGTGTCCCTGTACACAAATCAGTGGTGGTATTTACTCCATTTTATACAGGAAACATCCGATAGTGAAATTGAATAACATATTTCAATTTCATTAAGATTTGTGTACAGTAAGGATATGGAAATATGGTTTATAGAAATAGAGTTAGTAGAACACAATACTTTGAAATATTTTAGGGGGTCCCTGTACACAAACTAGCAGAGGTATAAACTCCATTTTCAACAGGGAACATCCGATAGTGACCTTGTATAACATATTTCAATTTTATTAAGATTTTTGTACAGTAAGGGTATGAAATATGGTTTATAGAAATGCCTCTCATAGACAACAATGCTTTGAAATATTTTCCGGGGTCCCTGTACACAAACCAGTAGAGGTATAAACTCCATTTTCAATAGGGAACATCCGATAGTGAACTTGTGTAACATATTTGAATTTCATTAAGATTTTTGTGCAGTAAGGGTATGAAAATATGGTTCATAGAAATAGCTCTCATAGAACGCAATGCTTTGATATATTTTCAGGTGTCCCTGTACACAAACCAGTAGAGGTATAAACTCCATTTTAAACAGGGAACATCCTATAGTGAACTTGAATATCATATATCAGTTTCAAGAAATTCCATTAATATTTACGGGAGTTAGAGCGCGGACAGACAGACAAACCCAAGTCATAAACACTTTTCAACCTTGTTGGAAAGTGTTAAAAAGAACTAGTATGTTGTGGCCACCACAAGACTTTCTTCTATATTTTCCTATACATATTCAATCAGTAACAACATAAAAAAAAAAAAAAAAAAAAAAAAAAAATTTTCCTTCTTTTTTTTTTGTGAAAATTAATACATATTCAATCACTAACAATAATAATAAAAAAAAAAAAAAAAAAAAAAATCGAATTTTTTTTCTAAGTTTTTTTTTTTTTTTTTTTTTGGTTAAAAGTAAAAAAAATCGATAACTTTGTTTTAAATTATCACAGATTTATGGTTCAACCATTCGTTTTAAAGGTATTGACGAGATCTTTCGAATGATACCCATCTTCAAACTTTAACCCCCCCGGGGGGGTACTTCCCCCCAGGGGGGGAACCGATGCCCCCCCATGCACAAATTTTTTTTCCTAGTTAACTACTACTATCATCAATAATTCAAATTAATTTTACAATCACAAGTTTAAAATAACTCTCATTATGCCCATTTATACGGAATTTTGTCCTATGCTGCCATGTTAAAAATTTGCATAAAATGCGATTACAGCGCCACCTGTTGAGCAATTGATCCCCAAATCTAATGGGCACCAGTTCATGTTAGGGTGCAACTAAATACGAAGTTTGGTTAAATTTCATTCATATGTTCGTGAGATACAGCGTCCACAAAAAAATGATACAGACAGACAGACACACAGACAGACAGACAGACAGACAGACAGACACACAGACAGACATTTTCTAAAAACTATCAATTCGTGTTCAGGACATCCCAAAACGTGTAGATCCGTCAAAAAACGGAGGTCGAAAATTTTCGCGAATCCAATACTTTCTCTATATTACATATAGAAGAAAGTAAAAAAGTAGAAGGGAGAAAAAAAAGAGAGAGAACGCAGGTTAGTCAGATAATTTAAATAAACACTTAACACACGTAAAAAAGATTAAACTGGTCTTCATATACAATTAAAATATGCATATTAAAAGTTAAAATGAAAGCTTTTCGCTACAATGTGGTATGTTTACAATGCATTTACGTGTGTATGTGTCTATATATATATATATATATACAGGGTGTTTATAATTAAAGTTACGATTTCAAAACGCTATAATTTTAAAACTACTCATCAGAGCGATTTGATATTTTACCAGAACAATCGTGAGGAAATGAAATTTTGTTTTTCAAAAGAAAAAAAAAACAGTTTTAAAATATTCCGTTAATTACTCGTAAAGTATTTGTTTCATGAAGTTCCTCTTTTTCTCTTTTCACTATGACTGTTTAGGCTGTAAAAATGCATTCTTGTCTATTTGCTAAAAAAAAAAAAATAATAATGTAGTAAAGTCTTTAAGTCTATTATTTCCTGCATTTCATTGTGTTGTTAACAACATTCCTGTGTTTAAATGACTCCATTTAGGCGTTTCCTATGACATTACCCTGACAGCGCCATCTATAGAAACATGTCGAAACTACTTTTTTCCTCCCTCAAATAAAATTTCATTGCCTCAATGGTAAAATATCAAATAGCTGTGATGGGTAGTTTTAAAATTATAGCGTTTTGAAACTGTAACTAAAATTATAATCACCCTGTTAGAATATACAGTCAGTCAAAAAAGTTTGCGTACAGTAACTAAGTAATGCATGAATCTACTGGGAAGCCATTTGTTTTTTTAGAAAATTACAGTATTTAATTTTATCTTTAAAGTTATGATTATATTAACCAAATTAACTCTGTGAAATAGTTCAATAAATTAATACTAAATTTTTTAAAAATTTCTTTTCCTATAAGTTTTTAAACTGCTATCAAAAAAGTCTGCGTACGCACAGATAATAATCGGAAAAATTTGCATAATATCAGTCTTATTTCCAGTGGAATGAGTCACAGCTACGTTCGACGTGAAGACAATTGCTTTTCTATAATAAGTCGTCCTGTATTTTAATAAATGTTAAGTGATTAAGCGTTTTTCACTTCATACCATGGAAAAAGGAAAAGAAATACCTCTAACTTTAAAACGGTTGATAATAAAGTTAAGAGATGAAGGAAAACCTCTTCGTCAAATCGGTAAAATTTTTGACAAGCCTCATTCCAGCATTCTACGAGTAATACAAAACTTTCTAGACACAGGAAGTATTAGTGTAAAGCCGAGATGTGGACGGCGTAAAAATTATCATTCAGAAGAAAGAAAAATAATTTGAAAAATCAAAGTTAATCCTTAACTTTCTGCTTCTAATATTGCGGTAGATCTGAATGTGACGTGCAATACAAGAGTTTGCCCAGAAACTGTGCGAAATGTGCTTAGAAATGCTGGTTATCATGAGAGAATAGCCAGAGCAAAACCGTACACTTTGAAGATTAATCGGAAAAAGAGAATAGCTTTTGCAAAAAGTCATTTACATAAATCTCCTGAATTCTGGAATAAAGTAATCTGGTCAGATGAAAGCAAATTCACCATTTTTAAGTTAAATGGTCGCTGTATAGTTTGGAGAAAGTCGAATACAGAATTAGATGAGAAAAATTTGCGTCCAACTGTTAAGCATGGAGGAGGTGGTGTCCTGGTTTGGGGATGTATATCATCTAATGGAGTCGGAAAGTTACATATAACAGATAGAATAATGGATAGATTTGTTTACTTGGACATATTAAAAAAAAAATTTAAAAGGAAGTGCCGAAAAATTGGGAGTTAAAGAGGATTTCGTTTTTCAACCAGACAATTAGCCTAAGCATACAGCTAGGATAATTAAAGAATATGTGCTTTATCATGTTCCTAGACGGCTACAGACACCCCCTCAATCCCCAGACCTTAATCGAATAGAACATCTCTGGGAAAAACTTGAAAAAAAAAAAACATTCGAAAATACAATATTACATAAAATTGAAAGAAGAATTGGCAAAAATTACTCCATCCGACACTGAAAAGCTTGTTCATTCGATGCATAAAAGATCGCAGGCTGTAATTAAACACAAAGGATACCTTACCAAGTATTAAACAATTGTTTTAAGAAAATAGACATATAAATTGTACAAGTGTACGCAAACTTTTTTGATTTAATTTCTTTGTTTTTGTTTCTTTTAGATGTTTTGTGTAACAAATTGTTGCTATAAGTCTGAGAATATCGAGCATAAGAATGGAAGAAACCCATTCAGATATAAATAAAAGCTTAAAACTAAAAAAAGTTTCCTTACTTTAATGCTGTTTTTTTTTTTTTTTTTTTTTTTTTTTTTAATATATAATCGCTGTACGCAGACGTTTTTGAGCAACTGTATATACGTATGTAATCGTTCATATTATATTCGAAGCTACATTAGTTTTCCTGAAAAGCAAGAAACAGATTTGAACTGGTAGGGAAACAAGATTATACTAAAGGTTAAAATCCAAGTAGAAAAAAAAATTATCTTGTGTATCTGGAGAAGCCTACACTTGTTGAGAAATTTTAGAAAAAATCTTTAAAGATGAAAACTTGTAGTAGTAAAGTCTTATTAAATTCTTAGTAAAATGCATGAAGAATGTTCATAAGTCCAAATCAGTAATACGCCATTTTACATTTCAACTATTTTTATTATCATTTTGTATTAAAATTTTTAAAATGTACGAATTTATAAAATATTTCTCTTACGATGCAGTGCTTGAATTTTCATAAATTATCACCTTATATTTATCTATTATGTATTTTTAAAGAACATCTTAATCATAATGAAATAGATATTTCGTGTTAAATTTTATGGTTTAAATTCATAAAATTTTCTACGTATAATTTCCTCCTCGGACATGTCCATTTCTCATTTTTTACCCCCCCCCCCCCCAACCCCAACATACAAAGTTATAAAATAAAACGTTAAACATTTTATTAATGCTACTCTATTTGTTTTTCAGTAATCATAAACAATCTAACTTAATATGTTATACAAATCAAAGTAATAATGTTTCGCATAACCATTCTCATCCTATATTTATTGTTACTAATTTCTATTGAGAGCGAAATGTATTCATATTAAAAGGAATGAGTATGATACAACACTCAACACAGTCGCAGACTGAAATGACGCACCTCATAGGCTACCCTCTATCCGATTCGATAATTCGATACATTTGACTTATCGTAATTAAATGACTAATTTTATTAGGATTGTTTTCGTACATTAATTTCCAACACAACTGATCCCCATATTGCAAGTTCGTGGGAAGTATTGTCCTAATTTGTCAAATGAAGGAAACACAATTTTTAATTACTAAAGTTTCAAATTAAAATGTTCATATTTAATGAAGTGTATTAAAAAATTTATTTTAAAATATTAGTCTAACATGTTTACGACAAAATATTGGCATAATGGACGTTTAAACGAAATTTTGGTCTATTTTGCCATGTTAAAAAGAAAACGTAAATTTTGAATAACATGCGAAGTTTACAACTTACATGTTCCAAAGCAATATTGTCCTTATCAATAACATAAGTGATATTTAAAAACAGATGCACCCATTTTACAAACTCAATATATATAATACACATAGACAAGTCACATAAACCAACCACTAAAAACATAATTTTTGGATTCAGGAAACCTCAAAACATATAAATGTAACAAAAATTCAATTTCGAAAACTTGATCCGAAAACAATAATTTCGCGACCTTTTACGGATAAGATAAAGTAAATTAGAATAAGAAAATAATTTTAAATTAATTAAACTTTAATTGCATTTATTACATTGATTTTTATTTATAAAAAGAAATGCTTTCATTTAATTTCGGGTAGCCCTGTATATTTTCTATATATTGTACAAACACAATATAGTGTACTAATTTAGCACAGAATTTAAAACACATAGCCCGACACGAATTGACTTTTCAGCAATTCCATTGTGTGAATATATCTGAATTCTTTTGTGGGGTTCTGTGTAAACTTCTAATAAAGGATATACATTCTACATTATATACGAAACATTCTTTCATGCACATAAAATATAAGTTCAATTCATTTTATTTTGTTTCATCCAAAAATATTAAATTGTATTTACCAGAAAATTCACACATAGACTTAATGAATTTGAATTTTTTTCTTAGTCACTGTACACGAATTACTTAATATTTCATCCGAGTCCCAATATTTATTCTTGAGGTATGGTGATAACAAACACACAGACACATTCAGGCAACCGCTAAAAACCTAATTTTTTGTTTCAGGATATTTAAGCAAATGTAGCAAAAACGCAATTTCGAAAATCTGAATCAAAAATAAAACTTTTCTTACAATATATGGGTAAAATAAACTAAATAATGATCATAATAATGATAATCTGGTGTGTCACTCACACGACTTTCTTTTTTACCCTGCATTTCAATATTATAATGACAGATTGCACATTAAATCTTAAGATCAATAGCGTAAGAATGTAAAGTTTAATGTACTTTTCAAATAATCTAAAATAGGTTTAGAAACAATTTGATTTGACGAAAAGAAAGTAAATAATAATAATAATAAAAATAATAATAAAACTGAATAAAATAAAATAAAATAAATGTATTTCAAGGACAATTTTAAAAGCTTTAAAATCATAATATTACAAATATACTTCTTCATTAATCTTGATAAAATAAATTTAAAGGGTTTTCTAATAAATTTTGGTATTAAATTATATTATCTAAAAATAACGATACAAAGACTCCATTGACACATTTTTAACAATTACGATTCAGGGAGCCTCAAAACGTGTATATATAACAAAAATTGAATTTCGAAAATTTGACCCCAAAACAATACTTTCTCTACCATATATGTTGCTAAGAGAAAGTAAAATAAATAAATAAATAAATAAATGTATTTCAAGAACAATTTTAAAAGCTTTAAAATTAGAATATTACAATTTTATTTCTTCATTAATCTTGCTAAATTAAATTTAAAAGGAGGAGGATTTCTAATAAATTTTTGCATTAAATATATTATTTAAGAATTACGATACTAAAACTCCATTGACACATTTTTAATAGTTTATTCTCTTGGGAAAAAAAAAAAAAAAAAAAAAAAAAGATTGCTCGAATCCTTAACGAATCGTGAATGAAGTGGAAAGAAGGGTTGCTTTGCGGCAGAGAGGGTTTTGGCGCGAGTTACAAAAATTCGCCAGGTTCGCCTGTACGCGCCAACATTTCGGAGATACGCCTACGGGAATGTCAGGAAAGGTACTTGTAATTGCATTCATAATGATGATGAGCACATGTAGGTTGTTTAAGAACTTGGACTCTAGAACTTAGGAGAATCTTGAATGGAACCAAAAATGATCTTGAAAACAGAATATAGCAAGGACTGTGAAATAACCACCGCGGAGATATCAATAGCTGGTCATATATCGGCCTTTAAAGAAACAGTCTAGATACAAGTAAAAATATACCATTAAGACGTTAAATATTAGGTTTAATTAAACAATACCAAGTTTTAGATACAATGGTGGAATCTCTATGATTAACAGAGGTTTTGCATTCGATATTGTTAACTGCTTCAGAGAAATATAATTCAGAAATATTTGACGATTTCTGCTCAGAATTATGTTTAAATTTTGAATTATATTTAAGATATAAATATCTAAATGCATATAAGAATTAAAAAACAAAAAAAAAAAAAAAAAAAAAAAAAAAAAAAAACGAAAAGGATACCAAGATAGAAGGTTTCATTGTAAAATAAACGAGAGAATTGAAAGAGAAAAATAAGTAAATAAATAAATAAATAAATAAAAAGTTTAGATTTGTAGGGCAAATATAAACACATTGGTTACATTTGCTAATATACAAATTTTTCGGATAAGTGTATTTACTAGTTACAAACCAAAAGACTTAGATAATAAAACAAATACGATGTTTTTTCAAAATCTGCATAAAAAGCTTCGTTTCTTTCCCAAAAACTGCAGCATTTACATTACAAGTACAGTAAAGGCTAAATTTTGAATTCTGAGAGGGGCACTCCACCATAGAAGGAAATGTAAGTAATTTTTATAACTACTAAAACTATTACTTTTTCATTACAAAAAAAAAAAAAAAAAAAAAAAAACAGATATGATGATTATTAAATCTACATTTGGCTTCTGAATTGAGTAATTAATCAATGTCGTACTTGTCTTAAGATTAAACTTATTCCTTTTTATTCATCTAAATTTGCAGCAAGTGTTTTTCCACTCTTTCTGCACATTTAAAATTTTATACATTTGCATTTTAAGTTTATGTTTGCGATAGATATTTCTTTTTTATCTGGTGTGAAACGTCTGCCTAAGAATCTGGCATTTAAAATATGGTCTAGATCGTGGAAAACGAACTAAACGCTTAATTATTATGGAATATTGCATTTACAAAATAAACAAATTTTTAAAATAGTTTTTAACCTTGATCAATAAAGATATATGTATTAAGTTTGAAACTTTTGTCTGCCTTTGTGGCCATCTGTACCAGTGTAGCTTCCATTCGAATAGACTAATTTCAGAGCCATTTCTTTTATTTAATTGGATGATTATTTATTTGGAATGGTTCTTAGCTATGTCTAATGGAAATCTAGTCATACATTTTTACTTCCATTACCCTACTACCGTAGGTAATGGAAGTATTCTATTCGATTAAAAAAATCGATGTCGCGTTTTTACCTGATTTACACTTTTAAGGCCTCCTAAATCCAAAAAAGTAGTTTTTGGCAATTGGTCAGTGTGTGTGTGTGTATGTATGTACGTATGTGTGTATTTGCGGAATTTTCTGGCTATCATATCTCCGAAACTAATCGAGATTGAACTACGAAACTTCATAATTGAGACAGGTCTGATGTACAGATGAATTTTCCAAATTTTAGTGAAAATTGGAAAAACGGAAGTAGATCATCGGAAACCAGAAGTAGAACCGTAAGTCCGCACCTCAAAAACGGATCTAAAGATTTCTTTGAAAGTTGCTATCATCATTCAATTATCATCATTCAAATTAGCTTGTATTGTTTTCTAGTTATTTCGTGTTACAATAATTTAAAAATATCTTTCGTTTATATTTTATGGAAATTTTGAAACACAAATAACATACAAACACTTTTAAACTGAACCTTCTTTGTACTCGAATAAACTGAATTGTTTACATTTCTTTATTCTAAACTCTGATACTATTCAGTATTTATTTTAACAAAGCGCTTTTACTTAAAATATTGGGCAAAAGCTTTTTCACTATCTATCTCTTTTTTAAAACCTTTCTTTCAAGCACTATTTCATAGCTTTTTTATCACAGTTTTCTGTATAATACAAAACATGATTTATGGCCCATTTTATGGAATCTGTTCAGCTTTTGCTTCTGACAGTTTTTGGGCAATTCAATTTTTGATTTTAGGATAAGTGCACTTTGACAGAATACACACATATGCCTATATTTATTTGGGTGGCTAGATACTTTTAACCGAGTTATAATAAATATTTGTATGAGGAAAATCTTTTAAAGAATGGCCTTATCCCTCAGCTAATGTTTTGAAAGTAAAATGAAGTTTAAAAAAAAAATTATAATCCTGTTTTTCTTTTTTGATAAAATGTGTTCGGTTAAGACTTCAGAATTCTATTTTTGATGTATAATTTGTTTTTATGCTACTAATACATTCTTTCATTTTTTTAGGTTCGATTTTGTCATGTACTTGGCATAAAAATTAACAATCAAGATTGACACTATGGTAAAAATTTTCGATCGTTTAATAAGAGAATTTATAAGGAGAATATTAAATATGATTCCCTTAAACTTTTTTGTATTTTGAAACAGCTATAAATTTTAAATTTACGCAGATTTGTAGATATTTGTAGATTTTTGGAATAATTACCTGAATAAACATGAATTCTAAAGCAGAACCAGTTCGACTAACCACATGCCATTTGTAAAGAAGGACGGTTTTTATCGTGTGTTAAATTAAACTTTGTCCGGACAGGCAGGTTCAGTATAATTAAATGTGTTACATTGTCTTTAAGGCTAATTTTTTTTTAAATACTGAGTCTTCCATTTTATTTGAATGCACATTAAAGAAACTTATCAGCTATTCTCGGTGGTCACCAAACCCCCCGTATTTTTCTATAGAGATATTATTTATTATAATTATATTCATCGTATATAATGTATTTTTACTTTATTCTATATTCAATAGAAAAAGTATTAGTTTCGTAAAAATTTTAGATTTACGGTTTTCGTTGAATTTACACGCTTTGAGAGGTCCAGAACAAGATTTGACCTTTTTAGTAAATGTCTGTCTTTGGTTCTGTGTGTGTGACAAAAAGTTTTCCAACTGTATCTCAGGAACTACTGCTCAGAATTGCATACAATTGTATATGTACTTGTACCTTGGCACATAATTGTGCTTGTCAACGTTTGGTGCCGACCATTCAGAAGGTGGCACAAACGATTTCTGAACGATTTCTTTCATAAAGTGGTACAACGATTTCTGCAGTTACATTGAAGGCTATAACTGCGAAACTGACGCACATAATTACGTATAAATTTATATATATATTGAACTTGACATCAGTTTGTGGCTGTTAACTTTTGAAGCCAATCACTCAATAAGTGTCGCTGCTATACAGTGATTTTCGTATGTAATGGAAGGCTGCATTTCAGGTTTTATTTCATGTAATCGAACAAATCTTGATATGACAAAAAAGCCATTACGCGACATTATGCTGAGGGAATTTGGGTGTATAGCGCCCGATAGGTTGCGTGTTTATACTGCAAATTTCTCCGAAAACGAGAAGGATATTATCTGCATGGTAAATATTCACTTTCGTTCGTTGGACATTTTGTGTAATAGTACCTTTTTGAGATTAAAATAGTCTGCATTTATAATGCAAAAAGTAACAAATAATTTGTATTGCGTGAATTTGTATAGGACAATATACAAGGAAGTATTGAGATGAGCATAACATACTAGTTTAAGATGCGTTTTTACATTCATTAAATCCATAGCCGTTAAATTAATCTTGTTTTCCAAAATTTTTTATTTTAAATATCTTGCACATTTTTTGTTGCAATAGTTTGCTAAAAAGGACGTGTAAAATTACATTTTTAGCTAATTTATAGCTACTACAGCTTTAAAGAAAGGAGTAAGTGTAAAATTACATTTTAAAACTACTTTATAGCTAACTAGCAGGCTACGCCCGCTTCGCTGGTCACTAATTTTAAATGAATCATTATAATTAAGGAATTCTCAAAACTGCATAAATTTTTATCATGTGAAAAAAAAAAAGAAAAAAAAACTCTGATCGGGAAAAATGTCGCACTGCGTCCCCACTGCCTTCGGCAGCGTAGACCCGTGCGCGATGCGCAAGCGCGAATACATATATTATGCATGAGCGCAATAAAAATTTTACAAATTCGAAAATATCCGCAATCGATTTGAAAGCATCAAAAACCTCTATGCAACCGTTTTGAACGATCTATCTCTATTTTTATTTTTTTGCCCCTCCGCTCCCTTCCCCCTTCCCGCCCCTCCCAATAATTTTAAAAATTCAAAAATATCCGCAATCGATTTGTAGGTATCGAAAACCTCGAAGTACCAATTTTGAATGATCTAACTCTATTTTTTTTGCCCCTCTGCCCCCCCCTCCCGGCCCTTCTAATAACTTTACACTTTCGAAAATATCCCCACTCGATTTCCAGGCCTCTAAAACCTATCTGTACCAATTTTGAACGGCATAACTGTATTTCTATTTGTTTTTGCCCATAGCCCCCCTTACCGCCCCACCCCCTTCCCGCCCCTCCTAATAATTTTACAAATTCGAAAATATACCCAATCGATTTGTAAGTAACGAAAACCTCTATATACCAATTTTGAACGATCTGACACTATTTTTATTTTTTTGCCCCCCCTCCTCTCCCCCCTTTCTTGCCCCTCCTAATAACTTTACCCGATCGAAAATATCCCCATTCGACTTGCAGGCCTTTAAAACCTATCTGTACCAATTTTGAACGGCCTAACTGTACTTCTATCTGTTTTTGCTCCATAGCCGAAAATATCCCTTGCTGCTAAAAAATATCCCTTGCTGCCCCACCTGGGGGCTGAATTTCTAAAATTCCAGAAATTGGTTTTTAGATAGTTGCATTAGCTATATTTTAGAGCAAAAATTTCACGTATATCTATTTTTTTTGTTTGAGATATATAGGATTCTGCGAAATCACGTTTTACGCATGTGAAGTCACGTTTTGCTCACCCCCCCCCCCTGACCCCCTTGGTGACCGAATTTCAAAAATTCCAGAAACCGATTTTTAGACATTTCTATTACCTATATTTTAAAGCAAAAAATTTACGGATATCTGTTTTTTTGTTTGAGAAATGAAGGATTTTGTAAAATTACGTTTTGCCCCCCCCCCCCCCTTCGGGGGCGAATTTTGTAAAATCGTTTTCGGCGTTGTCTTTCTCGGGTCGTAAACATTAACCGTGCAAAATTTGGTCCCGGTCGGTGAAACGGCCTAGGTTTCTATAGCGGACACACACACACACACACAGACAGACAGACAGACAGACTCTGCTCTTTTATATATATATTTTATATTATAGATATAGCTTCAAAATAAAATAATAAAATGTTTAAAATATTAATTTTGGAGAAACAATGACTAATAAAACGGTTGTGATTTTTTTTTTTTTTTTTTTTTTTTTAATATGAAGACAAACTAAAAATGTATAAGTAAATTAAATGGAGAAATTGTAAAAGATAGACAGAATACCTAAGCCGATTAATGAACTTTTATTTATTCATTCATTTATTTATTTATTCATTTTATCTTCTACAAAAATTTATAAAATAGTGCATACAATTTTTGCACATTCTTGGAATCATTTTATCTTTTTTTAGGACATTCTATAGCATCACTACAGATAATCACGCAAATTTTCATGGATTTGCTATTAATTATTTCACGATATGGACCACCATTTCATAACTTTCAATTCTCGTACATGCAAGAACATTTTGTGCAGGATCTCTGACAATCGTCAAAGCAAATGATAATCCTTTTTATAATACTTTGTTTTAGATTTCTAAGCTAGAATGTGAATATTTGTTTGATATCTCGAAGTTTTCCTTTCTCGAAATTTATTATTATTATTATTATTATTATTATTATTATTATTATTATTATTTATTTTTCATTGAAACGCAGAGTGCCGTAAAGAAGTCTGCCTGTAATTTTTAAAGCGACGGATTATTCGTTTGAATTTCATAATTTTTTACTCTTAGTAGACTATAATCCCTTCGATTTGAAATGTTCATCCAAATGTTTAAGTTTTGCCCCTTCGAGTTGAAATAGGAGAATAAATTTGTTGACAAAAGAAAACTAAATGTCTTATTACGTAATTGTACAAATATCAAGTCATTCTTATTTCTACGTTTTATTATTATTATTATTATTATTATTATTATTATTATTATTATTGCCAAAATGTTTGAACAATGATCAGAAGAACAAACGAGTGGGAATATCCAAAATCGTCTTGGCCCATTTTTTAAGATTTACAGGGCTTTCTCTCTATGTTAGTAACAGATGACGAAACATGTCTCCATATTTATGATCCTGAAATAAAAGAATAATCAAAAGAATGGTGCCACAAGGATTTCCGCGGCTGAAGAAGTTCCGCACCCAGAAATCGGCCCAAAAAGGTTTTCTGGGACAAAAATGGGATTCTGAGTTTACTTCTTACCTCAGGGCTCCAGTATAATTGGAGAGTATTATGCTAACCTTCTGGACTAACTAAAAGAAACAATTAAGAAAAAACGCCGTGAGAAGTTGACAGAGGAATCCTCTTTCTGCCTGACAATGCACCTGAGCACAATTCCAACTTTGTTCCTGCTAAATCGAACACCTTAGCTTTCCAATCATTTCACCATCCTCCCCATTCACCTGATCTAGCTCCTTCTGATTACTTTCTGTTTTATAATTTTGGAAAAAAAAAAGAAAAAAAAAACGTTGAGAACACATATCTAACGTCTAAGCCGTTGCTGAGTGCTGGTTTTACAAACAATCAAATGCATTTTATCTTAATAGTCTACAGTTGTTAGAAAAACGCTATAAAATGTATATCAATCTCTAAAAGTTTATCAAATTATTTTGAATAAATACATAATTTCATAATTCTGACACTTTTCTTTCTACGCAAAGCCAGAAACTTTTCATCCTCCCTTCGTATTTATCTGAAATTATTCAGGCGTTAATGAGTTAATATAAGTGCAAACCAAAGAGGTTTAATAAATTGAACTTCCCTGGTGCAAACACATATGGAGGGTTCGGAACCAAAATCAGTATAAATAAAAAAATATAAAACTGAGAAAATGAGAGTTTTGTTATAGAATTACAATACAAAGTCAATGGACATTGATGGTGCTGTCACCTGAAAGATTATGATGGATTTCACTTTCCTGTTTGTTCTAATATAAGAACTTACTATTCTCTAATGTTTGCAACATGTAAGTCTATTTTTTTTTCTTTTTTTCTTTTTCATTTCTTGTCTGTTATTTTGGTTCTATTGATTGGTTTCTGAACCATGAATCTGAATACGTAGTATATGTTGAGTACATAAAAACTGTTTTTTTTTATGTTAAAGTTGGCTAAATATTCAGGCTGCAAATAACAATACAGATGTAAGCAATATTTAAAACTGATTGGAAAGAAAAGAATGGCTTAAGTACAGTTGTATATTCCAAAGCATGTAATTCTTTTTTTTTTTTTTTTTTTTTTTTTGACTGTTATTGTTATTGTTGTTTGATTCTGAGTGAGATTGCAACTGTAGAAATTAGGACAAAGAAGAGCAATGTTTGAGTATCAAAGCATGTAATCAAACACATGAAATTTAACATTTAAATTTTCAAAGCACAGAGTACAAATTATATGAATTTCGTATTCAGTGACAAATTAATGCAGAAAAGAACGTTTCATAGAATTATAACAGTTGTGCATAACTATATATTTTCCGCTTTTCATGCAATGTATATGCTCTTATAGCAATACGTAACCAACATGACATTTTCAACTATCTCATATGCAAATCACATTTGAATTACTTTTTTTAATAAACTGAATTATTACTCGTTTGTATTATCGTAATTTGTGAGACTTTATAAAATTTTCGTAAGAATTTGGTAAATCAGATAGTCGCGAAGCAGTCGAGTTAGTATTGAAGTCCCAACTCTCATTTGAAAAGGTACTCTACAAAGGGTAGTCAGTAGTTACGAGTTTAATAAAAACTAGATTTTGAAAAAAATAGCAATTAATTGGTTTTGGATATGTTTTTTGGAAACTAGGTTGCATATCACCAAAAATAAATTCAAAAACTGGCGTTTTCTCTGTTTCTAACCCTCCCCATGCTCTCTCTAATCATCCGGCTAAACAAAAAATAGGCACCTTTTACACTTACGTGTATCGTGCCCTTAAAATTTGTTCTGATACTTCTTCTCTTAAAGAAGAACTGAATTATTTAAAGTCTGTTGCTATTAAAAGAGGTTTTAGACCCTCTATAATTGATAAAGCTCTCAAAAAGTTCAGTAGGCCAACTTATAATTCTACTCTTTCCATTGATGATAAAATTAAACCTGATAATCTTGTTGTCTTACCTTTTTATCCCCCCTTATGTTTTAAATTAGCCAAAGTTTTGAAGCGTTTCAATTTTCACGTTATTTTTAAACCTGTCAATAAATTCCAATTCCCTTTAACCAAATCCCCAATTCCTGAGCTTCAAAAATGGGGTATTTATAATGTCCCTTGTAATAACTGTGATTTATCTTATATTGGTCAAACTAAAAGAAATCTTGAATGTCGTTTACGTGAACATTCTCGGTATGTTGTTAATCAAGAAATTTCTAAATCTTCTATTGCGAAGCACAGTTGGGAATTTGATCATAGTTTTAATTTTAAGTGTGCCAAAATTATCTTTCATGCCAAACGCGTTTCCGAACTGGATTTTTTGGAAAATTTAGCTATTTACCTTAATCGTGATAAAATTGTCAATGAAAAATCTGATTCCACTTTGCTGTCTACAGCCTAGAAAAATTTGTTTAATTCAATTAAATATTTTCCTTCATTATGTTTATAACATCATATTAGTTATAATAAAATAATTCTAATTAAAATAAAAATAAAAAATAATAATTAATGGATAAATTTTATTAATTTTACTTATTAGTTTAATATTAGTGAAATTAAAAAAAAAAAAAAAATTTTACTCTTTTCCTCCCTCCTCCTTTTGTGGTGTGTGTGTACGTGTGTTCCTCTCTGATTGGTCCTGCCCTGCATGTTGCTTCCTATTGGTTGTTTGTGTTGCTCCTCCCCCTCCTGATTTTGTCCTGCTTTCAGTCTTGCTTTTGCCTCCAAGGCAGTTGCACGTGTTTGAACCTGATGAAGAAAGGCTACGTCCTTTCGATACCGGTTGTGCTGATTTAAAATTTATGGTGTGTGAAGAAGTTTTAATTTCTTGCTAGGTTGCATATGTATTCAAATTGGTTCTTTGCTGCATAGAAAGACATGTTAAAATAGTACTCGTGTTTCAGTTCGCCAGTTATGTCACCGGCATGTTTATTGGTGAACTTAATCCACTTATCTATATATATATATATAATCGTTCTTCCTGACTGACTGAGGGGGTGATTCATCATTGCCGAGACCAAACACCTAGACCTAGAAGCCTGACATTTTGTGACAATGTTTGTTCTATGACGTAGGCATCCACTAAGAAGCGATTTTACAAAATTCGCTCCCAAGGGGGGGAGGGGGGCAAAACGTAATTTCACAAAATCCTTCATATCTCAAACAAAAAAATAGATATCCGTAAAATTTTTGCTTTAAAATATAGCTAATACAAATGTCTAAAAACTAGTTTCTGGAATTTTCAAAATTCGGTCCCCAAGGGGGGCAGGGAGCAAAAAGGATTTCACATGCGTAAAACGTGATTTCGCATAATCCTATATATCTCGAACAAAAAAATAGATATACGTGAAATTTTTGCTCTAAAATATAGCTAATGAAAATAACTAAAAACCAATTTCTGGAATTTTAGAAATTCATCCCCCAGGTACAGATACGTTTTACAGGCCTGCAAGTCGAATGAGGATATTTTCGATTGTGTAAAGTTATTAAGAGGGGCAGGAAGGGGGGAGGAGAGAGGGGGGCAAAAAATAGAGTTAGATCGTTCAAAATTAATATATAGAGGTTTTCGATACCTACAAATCGATTTCGGATATTTTCGAATTTGTAAAATTATTAGGAGGGGCAGGAAGGGGGTGGGGCTGTAAGGGGGGCTATGGACAAAAACAAATAGAAATACAGTTAGGGTGTTCAAAATTGGTACAGATATGTTTTAGAGGCCTGCAAGTTGAATGGGGATTTTTCGAAAGTATAAATTTATGAGGAGGGCCGGGAAGGGGGGAGGGGAGAAGGGGGGCAAAAAAAATAAAAATAAAGTTAGATCGTTCAAAACTGGTATATAGAGGTTTTCGATACTTACAAATCGATTGCGGATATTTTCGAATTTATAAAATTATTAGGAGAGGCGGGAAAGGGAGTGGAGCGGGAAGGAGGGCTATGGGCGAAAACAAATAGAAATACAGTTAGGCCGTTCAAAATTGGTACAGATGGGTTTTAAAAGCCTGCAAGTCGAATGGGGATATTTTCGAGAGTGTAAAGTTATTAGGAGTGCCGGGAAGGTGGGGGGGGCTGAGGGGCAAAAAAAGTAAAATAGAGTTAGATCATTCAAAATTGGTACATAGAAGTTTCCGCTACCTACAAATCGATTGCGGATATTTTCAATTTTTTTAAATTATTGGGAGGGGCGGGAAGGGGGGGAGCAGAGGGGCAAAAATATAAATAGAGATATATTGTTCAAAACTGGTGCATAGAGGTTTTTGATACTTACAAATCGATTTCAGATATTTTCGAATTTGTAAAATTATTAGGATAGAAGGAAGGGGGGGGCGAAGGGGGAAAATAATAGAAATAAGAGTTAGAGCATTTTGGGAATTTTTTCCGAAGGCAGTGAGAACCCGGTGTGACATTTTTCCCAATCAGATTTTGTTTCTCTTTTTTTCTTCACGTGATAAAAATTAATGCAATTTTGAGAATTCAGTAATTATAGTGATTCTTTTAAAAATAGGGACCAGCGAAGCGGGCGTTGCCTGCTAGTTGTTTTACATTTAAGTGGAAATAAGGATCACTGAGTTATATCACCCTGCTAGAGAATAGTCTCCTCCTCTTGTCTTTATTTAAATGTGTTTAAAAATCGTTTTATTAAGTTTATAACAGTACATGCACTTCATTAATTAATTACATTGTAGGAATATAGAAATATCAAGCGGCCTTACAAGACCATTCTTTCCAATAGTGCCCGACTAATTTCAATACTCCTCGAATTCAAGTGCTAATGTTAAAATGAACCTACCAAAAATTTTTTCCATACATGTAATGTATTTGAATGTTCTTGGATGGCCCTGTACACATCCCATTCACTTGATTTCAATGAAAATTTAGTGTGGCATCCCTATATGATACACCTTTAAAATACCAAATTTGGACTTCCTGTTGCTAGTTATTCTTGAGATATGAGGATAAAAGGGACACACACACACTCACCGACCGACTGCTAAAAATCAGATTTTTCTGACTCAAGGGACATTAAAACGTGTAACTATAATAAAAAATCAATTTGAATAATTTCACTTCAAAGCAGTACTTTATCTGCTATATATATCGGTAGGAGAAATTAAATCTCAAATTAATTGATAATAACAATATTAATCATTATTCTTGACAGAAAAAAAATAATAATAATAACATACGTTTTAACACTGATACTATACACTGTTGATACATAACACTGTTAACCATACGTTTTAACACTTGTAATAAATAATGACATTTAGCATACTGTATTTCATAAATTTGCCAAATGCAATTGGCAAATTAAAATTGTACCCGTGAAACTTTTCGCATAAAAACTTAATTAAAATTCTTGAATGCAATACTAATAATCGATAATTATCAATTTTAAGTATTAAAAATTCTTACTTTAATATGACGATCAGTATGTATTGCACACGCACATGCACAATAATGATCCTTTTTCCAATTTATTAATTCCTTCTAAAAGAGACAAATTGCTTCAAAATATAATTTCGCAACATTCCATATCACTAATTAATATTTTCTAATCCAATGGCGAAATATATTTTCCCAGTGTGTAATTTCGCTAAAATGTCACTACCAGTTTGATCTTACCTATCAGGTTACGTTGCTGGATCTTTTGAGGAAAATCTTTAAATAATAGACTTCCTGAGTAAAGAGGAATTAATTTCCGAAATAATGTCAAACACAAAGTTATTTCATGTTTAATCTTTGCTGGGAATTCTTCAGCTTTCAGGAAAATTACTTGGGAAATACATTGTACTTAATTAAAGAAAAGATGTATTATATTTATTGCGTTATTAAGAATGATTAGATATTATCTTAATGGTACAAGCGGTGACTACAAAGGGATGTCTGGGGAAATTAAAAAAAAAAAAAAAAAAAAAAAAAAAAAAAAAAAGGAGTGATTTGAAAATGATATTCTGTTTAAAATTTATAATAAAAAATAAAATAAGTGTATATTGCAAAAGAAAATTGGGAGAACTGCAAATTATGAAATTTAGAATATTATTTTTAGGGTTAATATATATATATATTGAGCATTACTATTTTTAAAGTTGTTAGTAATCGCTGAAATATATCACGAATGGTTACTACTCGCTTATAGTGGTTTTGGTTAAATAATTACTAAAACAATGTAGGGTAAGTGCACCAGTGACTGACACTTTTAGAGCAATCTCTTATGTTTTTAATGTTATAGTTATCAGAAAATATTTTTAGAAATCTTAAGTTAGTACATATGGTATAAAAGACATTCAGAACCACATATATGTTAAAATATATACATTTGATAACAATTGTTTTTTTTTTCTGGATTTTTATTTGACACCCACTCAATGTTATAGTAATTGACACTGCCAGTGTTTTTTCATTTTATCAGTAATTTCCATCAGTAATAATCAGTAATAATATTTATTTTTTATTTCGGGATAGATGTCAATTACTGGAGCACGCCAATCACTGGAGCACCTACCATTTTTATTTATTTACTTTTTTAAATTTATAAATTAAGTCCAGACTATACAAGAGAATCAATAAAATAAAACAAAAATCAATAAATAAAATAATTCTGTATTTATTACTGGAAATAATTCTATATTTATTACTTTATATAAAGTAATAAAAATATAATGTTTCTAAAAATGTTTAAATCAAAAATATTAGTCTTATATTACTACTAGCAGGCTTTTTCTGCTTCCCTGGTCACTATATTTAAACGAATTTAAGAAAAAAGAATCATTCTTTTTTGCATCGTTTTATGTATATATATATATATATATATAAGTATAAGGAAAATACATTGAAATGACTAAAAAAAACTAAACTGCGTTCAGCAGTAGCTTCCTCGCACGCAAAATCCTTGTCTCTATTGACTGCCTTATCTAGGTTTTTATGGGATGGCAATTTTGAAACAAACAATATTGAAGAAATCGGAGTACTACCTGTATTATTAAATTTCAATTACATATAAACAACACAATATGGATTATACATTGCATTTATTTTCATATTATTTTTTATTTTCATTTTTGATTTTACCTGTCGACTATAAAATTCCAGCTTTTTCACTCGAAATGTTCTATTATTACAATATGCTATGAGCGCTATTTCAACCATATAAGAAAACATTATTTATTTATTTATTTATTTGTGGCTATATTTATTTTCTATTCAAAATATTTTATTTGATTTATTTATTCAAATATTAATTTTAATGGGTTTTTTCCAGAGTCGTCTGCTCAATCACGTGATATAGAAAAACAACGAGTCTAGTTCTGAGAATCGATATTGTTTTCAAGAACAAAAGTATTAATAATTAATATAAAATAAGATAAAAGTAATATTGTGCATTCGTAAACACTAGCATAATTGTATTTGTAAGTTTAATAATAATAATAAAAAAAAAAAAACTTTTATGTGCTTATTTATTTTCACATGTAAGAATCGATTTTTGTATGTTGTATCGTAACTGTTACATTAACTGATCTAGCAATAAATAGCTTGTTCTTGGGGAATGTTTACGGATTATAACTTGAAATTGTTTTAAAACGTTTTCAGGTAAATTTAATTGCGTAAAGGTAATACAACAAGTTAATTAACTTAGCAACTGGCCGAAATGTTGCACTGTTAATGATTTAAAAGTACCAAAAATCAAAGTACTTAACATGTTCTCCATCAACGATAATCTATATTAACTAAATCAGACTTTTGTTTGTAAATTTGTCAGAATCAAAAAAAAAAAAAAAGAAAAAAAAAAAAAAAATGTGATCTTTTCACGTTTTACACACCATGAAAGACAAAAATGATTTCAGAAATTTTTGTTACTGTGTGTGTGTATGTAATCGTGTCTGTATGTCTGTAACTCTATTTTTGTCCGGGTTTCACGTGAGAACGGCAAGACAGAATTCAACGGCGCTTAGCAGGATTTTAGATATTTACCGAACTTAAAATTATATTTTTCAACTTTTCCGAAATTCCCTCCACCCCCCCCCCCCCATTAGGGAAGGGGCAAAAGTCAAAAACACGTTTGTAAGCATAACTCAGCTCCAAATTACTTCACAGTAAAGAAATTACACATTGGGAGACTAGACATAAATACAAATAGAACAGTATCTGCGATTTAGGAATTTCCGATTTTGAAAGGGAATAGGGAAAAAACGATTTTAGGCGGGAAATTTCTCTAATTCCGGATTTTTGAGTAGAACTATAAAAATATGGAACAAAAAGGGTTGAAAAAAGCTTTGCGACTTCCGTAAGATATTTCCGAAAACATATTTTTAGTTTTTTGAGATTTGCGATTTTTTTTGTAATTTGCGATTTTATTTTATTTTTTTGTCGGGGGAGGGAAAGTGGGGTTACGAGGGGGCAAAATCTGGACATCACAAAAATTCTACAATATTATGGTCAATACACTCAAAATATTGGAAATGCAATAGCGTCTAAAATCTAAATTCGATTACGATATAAACTGGTAGGCATGTTACAGGTTATTATCGCACAGGTTTACATTAGTGTAAGCCTCTCTCTTCTCTCTTTTTTTTTTACTGGTATACAATGTAGAATTTTGATATATTGTGGTTCTTTTGGGCCCAAAATATTTAAATTTGGCTTTAATAATGATAAACTAGCTAAAACTGTAAAAGAAAGATTTAAAAAAGATAAATACTTGATATTCTGACCTTCTTATTTATAGTTCTTTTACAGGAACGTACAAAAGAATTTGGATACACTACGATCATTTAACGGCATACAACTTAAGAAAAACCCTTAAATACCCTATTATGATATTTCTTTTTGTATTTTGAACGACTCTTCTTATTAAAATTAATTTAAACATCCGTTAATTTTTGAATGTTCAGAAGGTCGGGTTGTGCTACTCCAGATTTTTTTTATTTGTATGTAACATAAGTGAATATAATTTTATTTTTTCAAACTGTTAACAAACTGTTTTGATATAGACAGTGTAACTTGCTATGGAAATACTCTGACGAAGAACTTTGATTTGTCAGATTGAAAGGTAAGTAGACTGAAATAGGTCGAGATGTTAATAAGGTATGAATCATTATGTAAATAAAAATGCTAATACAGAATTTTCTTTCTTTTTTTAAAGATATATTAATTACTGCGAATATTGTTTAGACAGAAATTTTGAAATTTTATATTTTTTATTTAAATGCTTACTTAAAAACAGTTTATCGAGTTTCGAGCACTGGGTGGTACTAGTTAAAATATTGTTCTAAGAAAAAGTTTAAAGTGCTTAATGGTAAATTGTAGTCAGAACTGTCGAGAACTATGGCTATCAGATAGAAGGAAATTGCCGCAAAATACACGTCATTTATAAGTACGAATTGACAATCAGCACCGTTTATATAAAGTGTCAATGAAAAAGCAAAATATTGGTATCAAATTTCAAGTCATTCGGTTGGTTTTTGTTATCTTTATCGCAGTGCAATGAGGCACATGCATATGTTTTTACAGATAGTAAAATTGTTTTTAGTGTCAACAGAAAAACCTCACTGATGTATCGGCAATTAAAGTTAAGGAAATATTGGGTGTAGTCATAAGTTTTAAAGTATATTCCGGAGAAATTAATATGTAATTGAGAGATAGGAATATTACCTTTATTCACTAAAATATTCTCTATCATTATCTAACACCTTCACTGTAAAAACTAATGGTAAATTTTTAACAGAATGTGCTAGCAAAAAGGGATGCCAGCACATTCTCCTGCTAAAAAGAAATAATTTACAACAGAAACATCCCTAAATGAGTTTTTTTTTTTTTCTGATGTTTCCATGTAACCTATTTAACAACAAAATGTACTGGCACCCATTTTTGCTAGCCATTTTTGCTATAAAAACTACCTTTATATTTCACAGTGTTCCACGATTAATCGGGCAATTGACTAATGACAGCAGTGTTGAACGATTCGTTGCTTGGCAGGACGAAATTATCAACCCATTTTTGTACTTCTTCCACTGTCCAGAAGTGTGCAGAAAACAAGCCATTACGTATAACGAAAACAAATGATAGTGGGAACGGGTTATGTCAAGGGACGTAAACTCTGTCTGGACGTTTTAAAACATCCCAGTTGTGTGCTACTAATGCATCTTTGATCATTTAATATGAGGTCTTGTATTATCGTGGAGCAATTTTTACGGGTGTAAACCTTTGCCAGTAAAAAGGCGTTTTCGGCCGATTTTCCTGTTTAGTAGTTAGTAAATAATGCTTATAACGTTTATAAATTATACTTACATTGGACTGGGAGACTTTACAAGGGTTCACACTTTTCACATCCCACCACATGAACATTTATTTTTATTTTATTTTATTTTATTTATTTATTTATTTTTTAGGTAATGACTCGTTCCGGCGTCAGTGTTGTTGCTTCGCCCGGATTCACCTAATTTCTTTTCGCGTTTTGGATTGTGATAACATATTCGTTTTTTATCTCCCGTTACGATTTTCAACAAGAAAACATTCCTGACTTGCTTGTTGAGCTGATACATATTCTTCAAAACACACCCAACCTTGTTCCTCTGGCTCAATGCATATCGTACCCAACTTCTCGCCTTATAAATTCTACATATTCCTTGAAAACGATTAGAAATAGTTTTTGTGATGCTCTTATTCATTCAAAAAGTCCTTTTTGCGTTTGAGATTCATCTTCTTCGAACAGTTCTTGTAAATTCTTACTTCTAATTTTCAGTGGCGAGCTGCTAAGTTCTCGATTGTTAACATCAAAATAAAACATCGAAACCGTAATTCGCATAAGTTTTCAATACGATAGTATCCCCGAAAACCGAAAAAATGATTGACATGCTTTTGTAAACTTTTCCTTTGTGAAACCCGTAAATCATTCAGTAACGAATAAATGACTTATTATACGAAACGTTTCACTTTCAGAATTTCAATTTACATTCACTGTGTTCCCAACTTCTGTATCGGCTTGATGATTTTGAACATTCTATATAACATAACAAAAACGTGATGCATTGATTAGTATACTATTTCGTAATGACTGAAACGTGATGTATTGATTAGTATACTAGAAATCACTTAAAAACCGCTTTATATATTATTTACCCAATAAGAAGCTAATATGATAGTTTATGACACATATTAAGTAGAGAATATAATGAGATATTGTTAAAATTAAGTGAATATTTCAATTAAAATTAAGAAATATTAAGAAAATACGAAAGATGTGTACAATTTATTTTAAGTAAAATGGATCTTAAATATTCAACATATAAAATATTTCTTTATCTTAGTTCATATTAGCGGAGCTTTTACTTTTTTATAACCATTTTAAAAATAATTTGAAAACTTCAATTTTTTCCGGGAAGATCACTCCGTTACAAGTAATTCGTTTAACATACATTGACTAATATTCAAATTCATACTTTATTATTCAAACAAGTTATATTAAAAGTTCTATTTCCATATATAATAATCACATTAATTTTCGGTTTTCAATATAGTTGCTTGTTTTGAAATGTTTCGTGCCATTTTTAGAAAAAAATTTGTGTCAATTGTTATCGAAATTTTGTTACCATCGTATCTCGCGTAAGATATGCATGGAATTCCACGAAATTTTATATTTAGTTGTATTTCGGCATTAAATAGCGGTTATTTTTAGGGTATAACGTCACATATGACGTGCATAATATTTTGGTGTGTATCACCTGAGAAATAACACTGCTACATTTTAGTTTTTATGTTTTCGGAAATGGCTATGTCTCGGCATCTATTAGTCAAACATCGATTAAGTTACATATGTAAAATATTCAATGTCAGAAATCATAAAACTTAATTTTTTTTTACGTTTATACTAATTGGTGATGCTGTTATACAAGATGATATATAAGAAATGTTTATGACGATTACAAAATTTGTATAAAACTACTAAAACTAATACGGAGCTTATTCCAATTTTTAATTAAGTTTATTTTTAGCTAATTATGTATCCGGATTTCTCATATTTTACCTATTTATTAGTTTTCTAGATATCTTTAATTTAATAATACATTACAACCAAAATCATTGATTTATGATATATTTCATTCTCGTTTGCATAACTATAAACCCATATTTAAATAGTTAAATAACTTACATTAACATTTTTGGGATGCACTGATTAAAAATCCCTAAATTAAATCATCCTCTCGAATACAGGTCGCTGCATTCTTAAAATGACTGCGCCTGTAATTTTATCGACTTATTAATTAATACTTTAGAAAATAAGGCAAATATTTCGAAATTAAATTTCAAGAATGTCTGTCTATTTTGCTAATCAATATTTTCTAATCCAATCACGCCTTACATTTGTCTAATGCCAAATTTCACTAAGATGTCACTAGCAGTGAAATCTTGCATATCGTGTTGCGTTATTAAATCTTTGAGGAGGAACTTTAAATAATACATTTAATAGGAAGTATGGCTTAATTCAATAAATAAATTAGAAAAAGAATGTTATTTTAAGTCTTCCCGTTTTGAGGTTTGAAAAGTTTTAAACTTATAAGAATATCCCATTGATAAATTAATTAAAAATAAATAAATGAAAACGTCTCATTTAATGCGGCATTGCACAAGGAAAAAAAAATGTATTTCTTAGAAAATAAAATCTTAGAAATGGTCCTATAAATGAAGAAATTCAAAATATTTTATTGTAATTAAGTAGTATGTAACAAGTTTTTGGATTATAAATTTTACATTGATATAGATAATATGTTTTGTTATTAGTATTCTTTTTTAAATATATAATTAGGTTTTGCTGCAATTTCCAATACATAAAAGATGGACCCACCAGCGGCCGAGTGGTTTTGCGCTCAAAGCTCGTAGACGTGAAATGCCGGGTTTGATCCCCGGTCGAGCTCGACGGCCTAGCTGTTCGAAGTTTTCCGTGGATTTCTTTGAAACTTTCATAAATATTTGCTAGGACCCCTTAGAAAATACCTCCGCGGGGGGGCACTCCCCATCAGGCCTAGGAGCCCTGTGCAGTCATTCGTCCTTAATCCCCACAACCCAACACATAAAGACGTTCAAGTGTGTAAATAGCTTAAATTTTCTTTAAAAAAAAAAGAAGAAGAAGATGTATATATCAACGTTTTTGGTTTCATCTTATTTTATACACTTCAATTTATTTTTTATTTATTTCATATTTATTATTTTATCAATTTATTTGTACCAATAAAAGCCAAATTTAACTCATTATATTTTCACGTTCTGTCACTCTGTCACTCTGTGTTTTCTGTCACTGCTGCCTCGCAATATACAGTACCATAAATCAAGCTGAATTTCATTATTTTTACTTGTATGGTATACTAGCAGGCTTTGCCCGCTTCGCTGGACATTAAACTTAAATGAGTTGTCAAAATGCCATATCTTTATTAATAACCTAAGTTCTCGCTGTGATTGGTAGAGGTTTTCTCGCTCCCAATGTGAGGAGTCTGGGTCCCCACTGTCTTCGGCACAACTTACCCACTTCTTACTTCCCCACCCTCAGCGGGTGAGTTCGAAGTTTTGCAAAATCCCACTAATGTACATAATGCGTACACTTAATCAATATCCACACACCAAAATTCGCCATTCTAAGATAATTCAAAGCGAATTCAAACGGAAAAACATGTTTTTACACATGTTTATTGCCCTCCGACTCCGGGAAGGGGGGAGGGGGGGATTTCAAATTTCGTGAAATGCAGTTACAATAAGTGCCGGATGCATACAAACAATTTACACACCAAATTTCGTGACCACAGATGTCTTTAATAGACAGTATTATAAATAAATAAATACAAAAAGAACAGCTTAAGTATCGGAACCCTTTGGTGACTTTAAATATTTTAAGCCGATTTTGCGATGAACTGAATTGGCTATCTCAATTGTGCAATTAAAGATCTTGGCGAAAAACGTCCGAGCTACTTCGCTGCCGAATTTCAAATTTTGCCAAAGGGATCCAATACTAAAGCTATTCCATATCGAATCTGGGTTGAAAACGGAAAAAGGGTAAAATAAATTAGAAATATCAGACCTATATTTATAAATTTGATACCGAATGAAAGGGGCGATTTTGCTGAATCCAGGGGTTCAAACAGTTTTTCGATGCGACAATTAGATTTTTAAAAAATAACTAAAGTATGAAATTTAAGTGGCAACGGAAAAACGGATAAAGGGAAAAATAAATTAGAAATATCAGACCTATCATTACAAATTCAATACCAAATGAAAGAGGTGATTTTTCTGAATCCTGGGGTGTAAACAGTTTTTCGATACGACAATTAGATTTTTTTAAATTAACTAAAGTATGAAACTTAGATGGCAACACTTCATTTCCGTCTTTTCTTAATTTGTAGAGCGAATCACGCGAATACAAAAGTCTTTAACTTAAAAAATTATTTTTATATTTTATTTTTCCATTCAAAGCATTTTAGTGAAAAAATATTTATGGTGCATGCGCAGGCGTTTTTTACCCACAATTTAAACACTAATCATTATTTTGAAAATTTCTATAGATATAATTTCAAGTTGGGTGAAGACCGAAGTTTCTGCCAAGCGCCGTTGAATTCCGTCCAGCCGTTCTCGAGTGATGCCCGGACAAACGGGTTTTAGTCTTTTACCCCCTAAGGGGGGAACGGGGGGGGGGTAATTTCTGAAAAGTTGATAGATATAATTTTAAGTTGGGTGAAGACCTAAATTCCTGCCAAGCGCCGTTGAATTCCGTCCAGCCGTTCTGAAGTGATGCCCGGACAAAAAAAGCGACATTCGGACACGATGACACACACACACACACACACACACACACACACACACACACACACACAGGCAAAATTTTCTGAAGTCATTTTCGGCTTTCATGGGGTGTAAAACGTGAAGATATCGCAAAATTTTTCGATTCCGACAAATTTACAGACAAAACTCTGATTTTATTAATATAGATTAACATTTGCAATACTAAATTTATGCATTCTAAGTATTTATACTTATTTTTGTATATTATGAATGTAACATAGTAGAGTTACGGAAGTCGTACCATTTTTGGCGTTTAAGTTTTTGTTAGTTACAAATTACATTACGTTTAAATTACGTTATAAATTGAAATTTGCAATTAAAATTATATAAATTAAATTACATTACAAGCCAGTTACGTTTGAAATATTTTAATGTTAAAATGTAGTTGTTTTTAGATTCCTAATTATAAGTTAAGAATGAATTTTTTACAGTCAATATTAAAAATTATTTTTTTTCCCAATAGATCTTCAAGTGATAGAATTTAGAAAGTTCATTTATAAATTTGTATGACCTAACCCAAATTCGTCCCAGCATGGTAGTTAGTACGTAGTTATGAAAAAGCAAATGATAAGATCAAAAAACAATTTTTTAAATAGTACAATAATACCTGGAAGATCATGCTCACTCAATCTAAAAATCATTCTTATAGTTAATACAGTGGTTTTCTTCCGGAAATATATATCTTATTTGTTTACCCCATGAGGAGCGGAGGTCACAGTAAAAGCTAATCCTGGAGATAAGAAATATTCAAATTTAATTATTTTCTCAAATTCCTAACTGTAAAAGTTTTACCAAAATCGTTCAAGGAATTTCCTAAGCAACTAGATTTTAAAAATGTTTCTCTTTTCACTTGATTTTGAAAATATTTTCTCTTCTTTATGTATTGGTCTCTGTTAATAATATCTTAATAAGATCTATTGGTAAACTTTGTGAATACTTTCCTTATAAATAGTAAAATTAAATCTAGATAAATATTTAAAGTATTAATTGGTATTTATCATATACTATAACTGTTTAGTGCTTGAAAAGTGAAATAACTACTAAATAAACTATCACCCAATGATCTATTATTGTAACAATTAAATAAGTTATAAACAAGCAGAATTTAACTGTGCAATATTATTAATATAAATACATTTCTTCAGTTATTTTCGTTCAAAGGAGTTTTAAATTCACGACGTTAAAGTAAACTCGTTTAAATCTCAAAAACTCAGCTGACAAATGTCAATCCCCAACTTGTTTCTCAGATATTTGAAATTAAGCAATTTGTTTCATTACAGAAAGCCTACGAAGACAGTTATAGCTTTTTTGAAATTATTAAAACAAAATGTTTTTTAAATAAAATTTTATAGATTAAAATCTATTAGCTATACATGAAACTACTTCCATTAAAATAATTAATGAAATATTTAGCATATATTATTATATTATAACACTACATTAAAGGGGTAAAAAATACATAAATTATAAACTTTTTAATAGTAATTGAAGAAATTGTAAAAAACTAGTAAATATGAAATAAAAAGTTAGGTATTAAAATAATCGTATTTATTAAATTTCGTTTCATTCAAAATTGATTTGAATTACAAACTTTAAATTAACCTCCTTTATTTCTGAAAATAAGTATTTCATTTACTTTTTGATTGCAACTGACACAAGGTGAATCACCAATTCGTTACTCTGATATTTAAAATTGAATATATTTTCATATACAGGAAGTAAATGACATAGAAAAACCTTTTAAAAAATAAATATTAATTAATTAATTAATTAAAATAACTAAAAGAAAATGTTTTATTAAAATACCACATTTTAGACTATGAATAGTGACTGAGAGGTTTTACGCTCAAAACTGGTAAAGGAGAAATGTCGGGTTCGATCCCAGGTCGCGTTCGTCGATCTACTTATAAAGATTTCCTCGTTTATATATATATATATATATATATATATATATTCAAAACTCCTGTGATTAAGGGATAGGATTTCGCAGAAAGACACCAAGGAGGGTTATCTCCTTATGACCAGGCCTTTAGTGTAGGCCTTTAGTGTAGTGTCCTTAACCAGAAGTCTTAATCTAAAATAAGCCGTGGTGTTAATAGTGTTGCTACGAACACCACACCTTATTTTAAATTAACTTAATAAATTAACGATTTATTTAGCATGTGCTATGATATTTTAATTGAAAAAAAAAATGAACTTGCATAAACGCGTTTAAATTAAAATTTTCTGTCAGCTTTAAATTTATTGAAAATAATTTTAAAATTACATAATTTATTTATCAAAATTGATTATAGGCGAAGGAAGTCATTTCCTGGATATAAACTAAGTAATTGATTTTGACGTAGAAAGTTAACGAGGCAAGAAATGGTTTTTTTGAAAAATAATTAAAATATATAATTTTATTGAAATATCTTTTATAAGATTAAATGTCCATTAGTGATCTGTAAAAAACACTTTTATTTTAAAGTTTAATAACCTTTTTAGAAATATTTTCTTATAATTTAATATTTCTCGATATGGGGATATCATTAAATAAATTAGAAATTATTAGAAATAGAATTATATTTTAGAATCATTAAATAAATAAACCCATTGACTAAAATATAGAACACTAAGCCATAATTGCAGTAGCCATTAAATAAAATACAAACTAGTAAAACTATGTTTAATTTTAATATTATATTTAATAAAAATAATTCGCAAGTTTTTACTTTATAACTCTAAAGGTATTTCTTCAAATTTCCTTAAACGTTCGGAAAAAATGATAAAATATGCCTAAATTAACAAATATATTTAATATTCAAAGAGATGTGAAAAACTGTAGTAAATAATTTATTACTGTGCATGCGCGGACTTTAGAAAAAACTTTTAATATAGTTTGATACCCAATTTTATAGAGCATCATATAAAAAACATCCAGTTGAATATAACAAAAAATCATAGAGTTACCAAAGATCGTAAAAGGTCTTTACGATAATGGGTCATTCACAAAGGAAAATTTGTATCAGGAAAAAAAAAATCTTTTTAATCAATTCATTTTTTTTCCCAATGTAGGTATGTAGTACATACCTATAAAAAAGAAAAATGAATTGTTTGAAAAGAAAAATTATTATTATTTTTTTTTCTGATATAAATTTTTATTTGTGAAAAACCGCTTATCGTAAAGACCTTTTTAGAAAACAGCTCATTAAATCACCGATATCTCTGCAAATTTTTGTAATATTCTACTGGAATTATTTTTATAAGGTGCTCTATACAGTTCAGTATTAAATTAAGTCAAAGCTTTTTTCGTACAGTCTGCGTATGCGCAGTAATAAATTATTTACTACAACTGTGTTTATCTCTTTGAATATTTGTTTTAAACTTTAATGTAATGATTTAGGTATATGTTGTAATGTTTTCTGAAAGTTTTATGAAATTTGAAGAAAAGTCTTTAGAGATATAAAGTATAAACTTGCGAAAAATTTTTGAATTTTTGAATAAATTATTAATAAAACCTTAAATCTACGATATATACTCACAAAATTCTACACACGTATAAAATATAACATCTATAACCATATCTAAAATTTGCAGACCAGTCGAAGCTTTTCCATACACAAGGTTATCGCAAATACTTTATAATTTATTAGGCTTGTTGTTCGTCCCCTTAAGTGCCTTCGTGAGAAAATCTTTTTTGAAAAATATCAGGAAAGACATGATTTCCTTATTCCCAAATTTCAAGAACAACACGTTAAGTATTTTTCAAGGTATTCGTCAAAACGTAAAAAAAGCGAAAGTTTTCCCATTATTTCGCCCAACACCTGTATTTTAATGCTTCTTAAAAAATATGTAACCATTAAATACGATTGGAAATGGAATCATGTTTTAGGAATCATTAAACAATTGAAGCCTTTGACTAAATTACAATCTATTGAAATACGATTAAAGTAATAATTAAACAATATATAAATTAGTAGAAAAATAATTATTTCAAAATATTATGATTAATAAAGCTTTACATATTTTATTTTGCTTCATTCAAAATACTTTCCAGTTAGAGCCGTTTAAGTAAATCATTTATTTCTGAAAATCAAATGTAGCTGACAAAGGCCAATCACCAATTCGTTTGTCCAGTATTTAAAATAAATTAATTAGTTTTATTACACAGAGAGTTAATAAAGTGAATTTTAAGTATAAAACTAATTTTCCATAGTACACAGTACCTGCAACAACTTAACTAGGACTGTAAATGTCCAATGTGGCCTTCGTCATTCATGAGAATCGACGTCAGACTTTGCACATTGAGGATTCTCATAGTAAAGATTAATTAAAAATGACATAAAGAATACTAAAATTTTTAAAAATACATTTTAATTATAAAACATTAAAATACAAGACAGACGTTTCGGCTGAACACTCGCCCTCCTCAGAGTCAAACATACAAAGCACAGCATTTACAAAAAAAAAAAAAAAAAAAAAAAAAAATCATAATACATCAGAAAAAGATAATGTATTCCGGAGGAATAGCTTTAGCCTCGTTCAAGGCAGAATGTTTTGTAATTTAGTAAAAGCGCCCTGTAGAAAAATACGGGATTCATATAATAATAACATTTGTATAATAACATTCATATAATAATAACATTTGTAGCTAAAATTTTTAATGTTGTCATAATCAGGAATATGATCATCACTATTGAGAGAATGGATAATAGTGATCATTATTAGTAATCACAGTGGATAATAGTGATTCATCTCACGCTTTTCAGCGCATTTCAGTGAAAACCACATAGTGCAAACGGTCAATGTATTTTGAATTATCTATTTATTTATTTTTATTTATTTATTTATTTATTTATGTGTGTGTCTAAATTTTGGACCCCCTTGTAATTTTTATTAAATTAAAATATTAGTGCATTTTATAATTGCACTCGTTTCAAAGAATTAAGGAATTGAATTAGCTTATTTTAATGTTTTATAAATTAGTGTAACCATTAAATAAACTATTAAAAATAAATTATCTTAATACACAATAGAGGTGTACTTGTTCTATATTATTTCCTCAAAAACAATTTGGATTTAGAGACGTTGAATGTAACGTCATTTACTTTGAAGTAAATGATGTTCATTGAAAATTATTTAAGTAAGTATTAAGTGAATTTTAAAATAAAACTAATAGACTTAAATTTGAATATTACTTATTAGTACAACTACAGTTAATCCATTTAATTTTCTTCAGAACTGTTTTATGTTAGAGACATTATGTAACCTCATTTAATTCTGGAAGTAAATGGGATTCGTTGAACATTATTGAAGTAACTATTAAATGTATTTTTAAATAAAACTAATAGACTTAAACTTAAATATACTTACTAATACAAATACGCTTAATCAATTTAATTTTCTTCAGAACTGTTTTATGTTACAGACATTAAGTAACCTCATTGACTTCTGGAAGTAAATGAAGTTCTTGAACAATATTTTTTAAGTAACTATTAAATGAATTATAAAATAATAAAAATAGATTTAAATTTAAATACATTTGTTAATGTAACTGCGCTTAATTCACTAAATTTTCTTCAGAACTGTTTTTGTTAGAGAAGTTAAAAGCAACCTCATTTACTTCTGGAATCGATTTCAACTGACAGAGGTCAATCAACAACTCATTTATCGGATGTTTAAAATTAAATAATTGGTTTGACACAGAAAGTTAACGAAGCAAGAAACAGCTTTTAAAGAACCTTTTAAATAATAATAAGAAAACGTTTTATTAAAATACATATCTTTACAATAAATATATTAGCCAATCATTATAAATACTTCTTTTTAAAAATAGTAGTATTTATTTGGCTCATGTTAGTGTATTTTATTGCTTCATAAAATAGTGTGATCAAATAATAAATTAAAAATTAGTAGAAGTAGAATTATATCTTAATAACAATTTATTAAGTGAAACCATTAAATAAATTATAATTCAACTGGCATTTAATAGATGTGTGATAGATAGATGTGTGATAGATGTTTAATAGATAGTAACACACACCTAATTTGATTAATATATCTCATAAATAAAATCACAGGGAAATTTCAGTTTTTCTATCTCTTTTTTTTTTTCAATAAAAGAGATTTTTTTTTTTTTTTTTTACATTTGCATTGTATTTTCAATCTTAAAAAAAAATGGAAATGGAAAAAATGGAAAAAACGGAAATGAAAATTTCTTTTCCGCATCTAAGTAAAAAATTCTTAGAATTAAATTAAATTATTGTAATAATAAGTATCAAATATTTCATATAATTTGACGTAATTAAATTACCATATTACCATATATAACAGAAATTCCATAGTTAATATATCTACAATATAAATAAAAAGATAAAAATAAATAACATTCATTCTATTTTTAATGAATGAAAAAATCTAAAAAAAAATTTTAATTGTGTGTTTCAAAAATGTGTATCTTAATAAGATGATATCCCATTAAGCCAATATATGGCACCACCACCACCACCACTCTGCCGAACAACTAACCACGAATTCAAGACTTAACTGGTTTTAAATGCTTCACAGTATAGTTCTAAATATGAGATTTTGAGCAATGCTTCAACACAAAAATATCAATATTTTTCAATTTCTTTTTTTTTTTTTTATGTACATTTAGATTGTATTAGATTAAATTATTATAGCCTAAATTTCTAGAAAAATCGAAACATAATCTCGAATGCTAATCTGGGTTGACACATCAGATACCACTTAAATAAAAATAAAAATAGCATCAACCAAAAAAAAATAAATAAATAAAACCTTTCTTTTGATAGAATGAGTGTGTAATAGGATCACATCTTCAAATTAAGGTCATTTCAATATCAATCAGTATTCTAATACAATTAAATTTATTTGCATGGATTTTTAGTTAATCAAAAAATACTCACACTTACACCATAATATGAACTCAATGTAAGCTTAAAACCTTTAATTGTTCATAATTTTCTATTAAAAGTTGGTTTAAAATTCGAATAAATCAACAGTGTACATGTACTTACATATTTCAAAAATTATAATCATTAAAATGCATTTACTTTCGTTAAATTTATTTAAATTACCTTAGCACATCGAATTGAAGGAATTTTTTGGTAAAATTTAACCAACCCGTGGTAATGAAATTTTAATGACCGTAATATTCTATATTTTAAATAATCACGTGTATGCTATGCTAAATATTAGGCTTTAATGATGAATTAAAAACCATTTTAATCAATTTATTTATTTATTTATTTTTTCTAAAACAGTGGGTTTTAAGCAGTTTTCAACGGACATACAAAACACGTTCCGTTGACTCATTGGTATTTATTCTGTTATGTTCTTTTTAATTTATTATGCAATAAAAATTATAAAATGTTTTATCTTAAGCTGTAACACGCAAATCTCAAATGTATTTTAAGTTAGTTTAAGTGTTTCGCAATTAACAAAGGTTGTTATTATACGATCATTATATTTCAATATACACATTTATAGAAAAAAAAAATGTATGACAAAATTGTACTCATATGTGAAGAATACAGACAGTTTTCCTTAAAAATTATTGAAAAAAAAAGTTCTCTTCCAACTTTCCTTTTGTCGCCAGTGGGCGATAAATAGCATAAAAAAACTTTCTTTATTTATTTTACAGACAATCAATTCAGATTCCGCCATTTTTTTTTTTTTTTTTTATAAACGTACATAACTTCAGGAGAAGAGTCTTTGCATTATTTTTTTCAAATTTTCTGGGTTTGCGCGTATGGAGACTTAATTTGTTAATAGGAATACATTGGTCAAACTAGAAGGCGTTTTAAATATAGAATAAATGAACACCGTTGGAATGTTGGTGATGAAGAGATTTTCAAATCTTCTATTGCTTTCCCATTTGGATATCCATGAAGCTTTTTATATATTTAAAAATTTGAAAAAACTTGTTAATGATTTCCCCCTCCCCCGTTCTTGTATGATGCTTGTAAATTATACTACACATTACCTCGGTTTTCGTCTAATTTTGATATTTTAAACATTTTTAGATTTTGTTATCTTTTATAATGCTCTTTTTTATTTATTTTCTTCTTTTATCTCATATTTCTGATCACACCAAGATTTACATTAAAATTCGTACTTATATATTTTTGCTCATCACTTAAAGTGATTTTGTGCGTTGCTGCTTTCGTTGCAGCGCTCGTGCCTACTTTGTACGCCTGACGAAAGTTCATATGTTTTTACGACCCGAAACAATTTTTGCGAGTTTATTGCATTTTATGGTGTTTCTTCAAAGTTTTGTACATATTACTTTCTTTGTTAGTAGATTAGATAGTATTACATTTCCCATAATTTCCCTATTATAATTTTTGCTTTATCTAAAAATTAAAATACTATGATTAATTGCGGAGAAAATAGCATTTATGGGAAAGTGATGTTGAAAATTTAAGAGAGTTAGTTGTCTGCTACGGATTAAAGATATTCCAGTTACTCTCGTCTAAACAAAAATGAAATTATTTTCCATCTACATTTTTTATTTCCTTTTACTCATATAATAATAAAAAAAAGCATTATGAAATAATGTTTTGGGGTCAGTTTTTTGAAATTGAGATTTTCCTATGGTTATTTCCATGAAAACGTTACGTATCTTAAAATTAGGATTAAGGGATTGCCTTGTGTGTTTGTGTTTCGGTTATCAGCATGTGTTAAGAACAAATGTTACGAGAACAAATAAAATTTAAGCCGAGAACAAATAAGATTTAAATGAGTATTTCAAAGATTTTTTTTTTTTTGAGTTTGCTATTTCAGAACTTTAAGAAAATTTAATAAGTTTCAGAGACTGGTATAAGTAATTTTTCTCTAAATAATCTGAAATAAACTTTTATGTTTAATATCAGCTTTAATTATTTTCTGCATGTAGGTACTACATTCACTCCCGATTGTAAAAGGCACAGCCGCCTTCCTCACCCAGAAATATATCTTAAATAAAGCATTTTATAAAACTGTTTTAAACTGTTTTTAAAGCACAGTGTTTCTAATATTATACCTTAATCTATAATCTGTCTTATATTTAAATTCAGGGAAAGTGATGTGTGTGTAACACCAGATTATTACTTTCGAATTTATTTTCTCTTATTACTTGGATATACATGCAAATTTTAAAGATTTCTTTCTTCTTTCTGTAAAATAAATTATCCTCTTTAAAGATTCCTTTCACTAAAATTTTATTCCTTTTCTTAATTCAAATTAGCAAGTTTTGAAAAAAAAAAAAAAAAAATCAATTTATGCGAAAGAGCGAATTTTAATTGAAAAAGACTTAGCGTTTTTTCGAATAAAAGATGCATTAACGTTTATTATGGGAGAATGAATGAGATATAATGATCATATTATCAAACGTACTTTCTCAGAATAAAGAAATATTATTTTTATTTCATATGAATGAAAGAAAGGCCACATAACGATTTAAAACGTCATCACATTTTTGCAGAAATGTGTCTAATAAAAGAACTGGATAAAAAAAAAAAAAAAAAAAAAAAAAAAAAAGAAGAAAAATGTCATTTGCTCTTAGATATTTCTAGCAGTTTTGAGATAATTATTTTTAAACGCTTTCTGAATGCTGTGTTTAGAAAAAGGAAATTGTCGAGAAGATTTTTTTTATGAATATTTTATTTGAAAAAAAAGAAAAAAGAAGAAGGATAATTTATTCTTTCGATTCATGTCAAGTTCCTGGCGATCATTATTCGAAAATTATTAATGGAGAGGCATTTGTTTCAATTCATATTTGCAACTCAACGGTTATCTATCAATTGTATGCTTCATAATAACCATTAGAGATTAACGATAAAATACGTGAAAGTTAAACTGAAGCAAAAGGAATAATACAGTTAGACATGAACAGGAAACACAAGTTTTGAGATAATTTAAATGCAATTTTGTTCAAAAAATCTAATTTATATATCACAGAATTTAAAAAGCATTAATTTTGTATCACTGTATAAAACGCAGTATGTGTTCGCTAATAGACTGCGATCGGCAGCAAAATTATTTGAGCTGGCAGTCAAATAATTTTGCTGTCGACTGTAAAACCAGTTCTCATAAGTAGACTCTGCTCAGTTTCCAAACACATTTGTTTTCTTAAAATTCTACTTCCAACCATACTATATTCATAATCAAAAAGGAATTGGGTCGATTATTCGACACGCTCGCAGACAGAAATGCTTCATCCTAGAGGCTACCAACCATTTATTTCAATCTAATTACCTAACCCTAATTTGAAGAGTAATTTTACTAGGATCACTTTTGTATTTTAGTTTTCATACAATTCTGTACTAATTTCAATGCATCGATCTTCATAATGCGCAAATTTATGTGAAATATTGTTCCATTCTATGTTAAGAAAAATCTTTTTTTTTTAATAACTTACTATTTTTTTGAGTTAGAATTTTCATAGTCAACAATGTTCAAGCGATTATCATAAATGACATTTCTAAAAGTGATCTGACAACTTCACTCAGAAAATGTTCCTCATATTTGATGTTTGTGCGAAATATTGCCCTATTCTACTATGTGAAGAAAATCGTAAATTTCAAGTTACGAAATGTTTGTAGTGATCGAAGCGACATCTGTATTTTATGTAACTTCAAAAAATGTACTGCTACTTCCACTTTCAAAATATGTACTGCTACTTCCACCTTTATGATTTGTACTCATAGAACACTCTTTTTAGCTCTGCCGGGAAAGGTCCCGTCGTATGTCAGTCAGTAGAATACTGCCGCTACTTGTTGTTTTTTAAAGGATTTATTTTCGTAATGAATGATTCTTCATTGTGTTAATCCTCACACTCACCTATAAAATGGTAACTTATGGACACGGAAAGATGAAGACTTTCGTTATTTTTCTGTGTAGTATTTACATGCAGCTATAGTCAACTGATAGCCCTGATCCTTGCAGGAAAATAAAAGATGAGGTGATTTCTCGGTGCGGTGAAAGTAAATCGCAAGAAATTCGATGGTTGCTCACAGGAGAAAAACTACCAAGGTGACACATAACGTTGTTATAGCGTTGAAAATAAGTCTGAACAGTGAAAAATTGGTTACGTTATTTTATGTCCGTTGAAAAATAGTTTTTATTTCGCAATATTCTCAAGAACAATTTCGAATATTTATTCAGTAATAAAGGAAAAATATAACAAACGTTGTTTTATGGTTGTACTTTTTCTGTTATTTTTTCGACGTTTTAAAATAGGTATTTCATTAGTTTTTGTTTTCCTTTTTGATTCTAAAAAAAATACGTTTTTTCAACGAATTAATAGGTACTTTTCATAAGTCATTATTTCCGTCAAATGACGTTGAATCTCTTCAACTTGATATCGATATGATTGTGAATTGGCGGGATATGCGTATTACAATTTTTTTTTAGAGTTTTAGAAGATGGTGTGCTTGTGCTGCCAAAGAACTTCTAACAGATAAGAGGGGAAGCTTTCGGCAAAGTATATTAACTAGTAGTAGATGTTCTTTGGCTTTTGAAAACCGTAACTAACGAAGGAGTTCATATTGAACGCTTTCTCCCTTTCTACACGCGAAATCGCCAAGTACATTGTGGCAAACCTTAAAAGCGTCTTACGATACGACGCGTGTCATTTTGAAAGTGAATGTGAATGAAGGTGAAGTTGTCGCTTTCCTGTTAAAGTGGGATGGAAGTTTTCTGTGAAACAATAATGGATTAAACGCAACTTAAAACACTTCTAGTTTCATTGAAATAGTAGTGAAAGGAAAAGGATATTTTACGTAACTGCCAAAAAACTTGCAAGCTCGTACAACACTTAAAAGCTCAAAGTTTCAATATTCTTTGGTTTTGGGTTTATTTACCTGCTAGCACAATATTAAAATTTACTTCTGAGTTCTCGTCTAGTTGATGAAGAAGTATATTTATTTAAACAAGAATTTCCAAGTAATGAAGAGAGTGTTTCTTTTTTCCTTCTTTAATTTCATGTTTGAATTCTTTTCTTAAATTTTCAGGGGTCGGTCTAAGTTTAAATATTTAATACTCTTTTTCAAAACTATACTATTGTAAAATTTTACTTTTTTTATATTTACTGAAAAAATATATCTATATATAATGTAACGCTACTATTGTTTTATTAAACGAAGTATATGCAGTAACTTTATATTATTAAAAACAGGTCTTATGTATACAAAATTTATAATTTTGAAAAGCTTATTTTGTACGAATTTAAATTTTGTGAAGGGAGCAAAACTGACATTCACAATTTCGGCTTAGATTTATTTTATTTTATTATTATTAATAAAATTATTACATTTTTGATTTTTTTTAATTGAAGATTTTAATTTTTGTTTAAAATAATTAACATTCCCAATTTCCGCTCTGATTTATTTATTTTATTTTATTATTAATAAAATTATTACCTTTTTGATTTTCCTTTAATTGATAACTGTAATTTTTGTTTACATCAATTAACATTCCCATTTTCTGCTTTGATTTTATTTATTCTATTATTATTAATAAAATAATTACATTTTTGATTGTCTTTTAACCGCAAATTTTAATTTTTGTTTACATTAATTAACATTCCCAATTTCCGCTTACATTTATTTATTTTACTATTATAATCACAAATTATTATCATTTTGATTATCATTTAATTTCAAATAAATACACTTAGCTAATAAATAGACAATCACAGGGATCTAAATATTGGTTTATGGAAATTTTAAATATTCGATTTTTTAACTTTATTATTATTAAATTATATGAATTAAAACTAAAATTTACATAAATAAAATATTTTTTATACAATTTTAAAACAATATATATAATTAGTATAGTGCGTTTTTTTAATTGAAATCTATGAACGTTATCTATGATCTGTTTTCCACATTGATACATCTCAGCATCTGTTGATTAAAATTACACAGTAACGATAAATTGATTAAGAAAATTAGTATGTTCTATCTAAAACCGCCACTTGCAGTTATTTAACATGCACTAAAGTATTATATAGCTTCTCAGAATAAACTTTTTATATACAGAAATCGCAGCAATTTTAATTACCAGGTGTTGTGATGTAGTCATGTAAAAAATCTCTGAAAGTGAGTAATGAGAGCATCGCCTGTCGGCTGATACACACTCTTAACTAATTCAGCATTCGTTTTTATATTGGTTGTCTCGCATATAAAATTTAGTGCAGTTGTATGTGCTATGAAATTTAGCTTTCCTCAAAAAACGGAAGTTGAAAATTTTTACGAATCTAATATTTTCGTATATTGAGTATTAAAAAAAGTAATAAAATTAATAATAAAAAAAAGTCTAAAAATTAAGTAAAAAAGAATGTTCCAATTTTTTTTTTAGCAAGGGAATTTTTTTTTTTTTTTTTAATTTTTAGCAATAATTTAGCAACGAAAATTCAATGGATATATGGAGCTAGCTATTTTTCTTGGATTTCAACGTTTATAAGACATAAGAAAAACCGTTGAAAACGGATATAATAAATATGACAGTATTGCGATGTCGAACAACCCTTTTACGACGTTTTTTTTTTTTTTTTTTTAGGTTGTAAAATGTATTAAAACAACCGTTGAAAGATGACAAAATCAACGAGACATATTTTCAGATTATTAACGGTACAGAAAAACGATCATTCAACGGAATGCTTTGCCGTTTGTTCGACGTTTAAAATATCATACTGTGCTACCTGGGTAGGAGATCGGAAGCCCTCCCTGCTTCGTATCATGCAACATCGTGCTGAGAACCACAGCGCCAGGGATGCTCTTCTGCTTGAGCTTTTTCTGCAACAACTTCCTTCAAATGTTCAATCGATTCTAGCTTTTATATTTCCTCTCATTACTCAAAAAGCTGCTGAAATAACAGACAAAATCATCGACATTACACATTATACATGCACAGGCAAGTGCAGTAGCAACCGTTTCCGGTTTGAACGTTTCCAGTAACAGTGGACTCACAATTATTGAGAAAACTTCAACTTCTCCGATCTAGGAGCCCGTCAGTGAAAAGGGATTTATTGTTCTCGTATAATAAAAAAATTGGCTTCAAAGTCAGTACGTGGTCACCGCCCTGTAATTTTAAGGAAAACAAAAACACCCAGGAGTAGCGGCGACATACGCTTGGTCTACTAGTTTTCGTCGCCTTTTTGTACGAGATCGTAAGCCAAATGTAAATATTCCTTAAAGCTTCAGGCAATGACTGTTTTCTTGTCTCAGCTTGCAGAGTTGACAAGGTAAGCACTCCTATACAAACTTTTAATGCTGCTAATGGCACTTCTATTAAAGTATATAAACAAAAACTTTTATCAAATGAATTAGGTTTTAAAAAAAACTTTATTTATGCTTTTTATATATGCAATGTGTCTACGGCTATAATTAGTGAAGATTTTTTGCACTATTTTAACTTATCTAGATCTTAGAAATCGTCGATAAATCAACGCTAACAGAAAATTAAAATTTCGTGGTACTATTAATGTTGCTCATATATATTCTATAAAGTCTGTTTTTAGTGATAATGATTTTTCTCAGTTGTTAAATGAATTTCCTAGTATTACTAAACCTCCATGCAGAGACCAGATTATTAAACAATCTGTTAAGCATCATATTGAAACATTTGGCTTTCCCCTTTTGTCTAAACCATGTCGACTTGCTCCCGTTCATTCAAAAATTGCAAAATTAGAATTTCAGTACATGTTGGATTTAGGCCATATACACTCATCTGAAAGTAAGTATGCTTTCCCTTTGCATATGTTCCCCAAAACAGGAAACCATGATTGGCGTCCTGTTGGTAACTATCGAGCTCTTAATGCTCAAACCAAAAACCAAATATCCAATCCCTAATATTGTTGATTTTACTAGCGAGCTTCATGGAGCACAATATTGTCTCACATTGATTTGGTTAATGCATAACATCTAATTCCGATTGCCCCCCAATATATCTATAAAACTGCAATTTGTACGCCTTTCGGAATCTTCGAGAGCACTCAGATGAAATTTGTTCCGTGCAATGCTTCTAGTACATTTCAAAGATTTATCGATGGGGTGACATGAGGTTTAGATAGTGTTTATGAATTTGTTGATGACATCCTAATTGCCTCTAAAGATAAACAAGATCATTTTAAATATCTCAGAACCTTTTTTGAACGAATAAGTCACTACGGTTATCTATTAAACCATCTAAGTGTACTTTAGGTATATATAGTATAACATTTCTTGGATTTAATATCTCTGCCGAAGGATTTTCACCCCTCTCTGACAGAGTTGAAACAATAAACAAATTTTCACGACCTACGACTATTACTGAATTACGTCGCTTTCTTAGCATGTACAATTTTTACCGAAGATTTATACTAAAGCTGCCCATATTTCAGCACCATTAGTAAAACCTTTGGAAGGTCATAAAAATAAAAATAAAATGTCCACGTTCTAAAAAAATCTTAAACACATCTTGACGGGTCTGACGAAGCAGAATCTGCATTTTCTGCCGCTAAAACGGCATTTGCGGATGCCATCTCGTTAAAACATCCCATTTCTGGTGCTCGTTTAAGTTTATGGTGCGACGCCTCAGCTTTTGCAGTTGGAAGTATGCTCATGCAATACAGTAATTCATTATGAGAACCAATAGCATTTTCATCTGTAAAACTTGCTAAAAGTCAGCGAAATTGGTTCACTTACAACCGCGAACTTTTAGCTATATATACTTCAATTAAATGCTTTCGGCACATGCTTGAAGGTAGAGATTTTTTAATCTACACTAATCAAAAATCTCTAATTTATGCCTTTAACTCTTTCGGTCCCATGAATATGAAATTTTCATCTACCTCAGGATCCCGGACAAACGGAACGAGATTTCACCCACCCACGGAAGCACAGAGCGGCTTCTTTTTCTATTCATGTGCGTGTCATTTCAACACGCCTTAAGATTAGGGGAAGAATGGATTATTGTCTGGTCCAGTTTCACTGCAGAGTGCAAATCTTTAGGACAAGAAAACTCCCTTCCCTATCCCTTCTTGTCACCATAAATTTAACCCGCCCACTTGTCATCTGCATTGACAACTAACCGCGGAAAAATGACCATCGCGAAGATAAAAGAGCGAAAAGGGGGGATTAACGATCTCTGGCGTTTTAGGGCCGGAATGGGACTGAGAGCTTTCGGGCGGTTTCGGCCGTTACGGGAACGAAAGAGTTAAGCAAAAGCCTGATAAATGTCCTCCTCGTTAATTGCGCCATCTCGACTTTATTTCTCAATCTCCGACAGACATACGTCATATTAATGGCACACAAAATTCTGTTTCTGATGCCTTATCTAGAATTCAAATTGATTCAATTTCAAACAAAATTTTAGATTTCGAAAAAATATCTCTAGCCCAACTCGAAGATCTAAACTTAAAAAACATTTTAAATTCTACTGATAATACATGTAATATTCAAAAGCATTATTTTTCTTTGGAAGATGTAAAAGTACACTGTGACATGTCAACGAACATACCGCGTCCTTTCATCCCAGAATCTTTTCGATCTAAAATATTTAATCATATTCATAATCTTTCTCATTCCGGAATTTCTGCCACAGCTAAATTAATAACTAAGTGATAGTATTTGCCCAAACATGGAAATAAATTATTAAAAATTCTGTTCAATCCTGTGATAAATGTCAACTTTTAAAAATACATCGGCATACGAAAGCTCTACTCGGAATTTTCGCCCTTCCAGATGCACGATTTTCAAACATTCATCTGATTGGTCTACTTCCGCCATCCAAAGGTTCTCAATATTGCATGACTATTATTGATTGTTTACTAGATGGCCCGAAGTAATCTCAGCATTCGATATGACAGCTCTAACTACAGCTAAATCGCTCGTAAATGGTTGGATTTCACGATTTGGATGCCCGGTTCCATCACGACAGACCAAGGTCGAACTTTTGAATCGACACTTGTGCGTGAACTAAAAAATATTCTTGGGACCACACGTATACGCACAACAGCGTACATACGTACTATTCCATATCAAACGGAATTTGTGAAAGATTTCACCACTTTCTCAAAACTGCTCTAAAAAGCCATGACAATGTAAAATGGACTGAAACACATGCAGTTGCCTTGTTAGGTCTTCGTACTGCTATTAAAAAGGACATTATGGCGAGTAGCGCTGAACTAGTCTGTGGTACTATACTTAGACTTCCATACGATTTTTTTACAGCGGATAATTACAAAACATCACCTGACTTAACATACGTCTCACAACTCTGAGAATCCATGAGAAAATATTCTCTTTTTAACCCTCTAATTCATGGTACTTCTAATGTTTAAGTAAATCCATCATTACAAAAATGTACTCATGTATTTTTACACATAGATAGCGTTGAACCACCATTAACTTTTCCTTACACAGGGCCTCATCTTGTAATTAAGCGAAGTAACAAACATTTTGTTACTAAAGTTAATGGAAAATCTACGACAGTATCTGTAGACAATTTTTAAATAACGCCAACTCATCTCTACCACCTGATTTTCATAATAACACAAATTCTGACTTAAATAAACTTAGATCTAATACTTCAGCTTTCAAAGAAAATTCACAACAGCAGAAAATAATTACAACTAGTTCTGGTCGTAAAGTTTATTTTCAAAAACATTTGATAACAAATTATTTTTAATGTCATTGTCAATTTTGTATTTCTTTATATTATCATTTATTCTTTTATATATTGCACATATTCCTTGCTTACTGTAATAAAAACTTTTGTATGGACATATGTATTATGTTTGCATGCATATATATTTAAAAAAGTTCTGTTCTTAGCAATAATTCCTCAGACATTTCATTATGGAATAGCATTTGTGTACATACAGTCGGCAGCAAAATTATTCGAGCGCTAGCAATAATTCCTGTATAAAAATTACACTTAATACTGCTTTGTTAAATAAATCCATGTTGAGCCATGTTCTTAGCCAGTCTAAGAACATGATTAGAAGAGAATTTATTTAACAAAACAGTATTAAGCGTACATTTTTTACAGGAGTAATTGATAGCGCTCGAAAAATTTTGCTGCCAACTGTATATATTTTAAGTGTATTAGCATCAATATTATATTGTATTAGCATTGTACCATTATTGTTTTTTTAATATATAATCACATTGCATTTGTAATTGTATTTGTATTTTGTAAACTTTTGTCTTTCTCCTTGTTCACTGGGGGTGCACTCCTGTAGTGATCGTAGCGACATCTGTATTTTATGTAATTTCAAAATATGTACTGGTATTTCCACTTTCAAAATATATACTGTTATTTCCACTTTCAAAATATGTACTGATGCTTCCACTTTCATGAAATGTACTTCTGCTTCAACTCATAGAACACTCATGTTAGCTCTGCCGGAAAAGATTCCGTAGTATGTCAGTCAGTAGAATGCCGCGCGCTAGCTAATGCGCGCTTGTTATTTTATTATGTTTTTCGTAATGAATGATTCTTCATCGTGTTAATGCTCACATTCTCATATATAATAAAATACAGGGTGAGCAAAATGTATATCTCTGAATAAGACAAATACGTAAAGAATACATATATACTAGCTATACTCTACCACGCTTTGCTGTGGCACATTGTGGTTGCATGGATGAGAAATGAGGAACAAAACAAAGCATACGTTTCATAGAAGTTTAATTTTGCAATACTTGCAATATTTTTTGTTATTCCATTGTCGGCGTAGATATAAAGGCTATCTGGTTTGCCGACACGGAAACACGCAACATACATTTGTCCATGTGAGAAGCAATACGCATCTAAATCTAAACCACACATTTCTAAAGATTGACCTTCAGATTTATTGATTGTGATTGTAAACGTCAATCGAATTAGGGATTGCAATCTTTTAAATTTAAATGGTGTATCGGCCGGAATCATGGGAATTCGAGGAATGAGGACATTTTCACCTTTGAAAGGTCCCGTTAAAATCGATGCTTCCATTTGGTTGTTCATTAATTTCTTAACAACGAGTCGCGTGCCGTTGCAGAGTTTTGGTTGATTAATATTCCACAACATGATAATTGGCAGACCTATTTTCAATTTTAATCTGTGTGATGGCATCCCTGGCAGATCAAGTGAGTTCAAAAATTGCGTAGGGTAATTAACTACTTCATCTGCTTCCACAACGATGTCTATCGACTTATATGTAATTTACTCACTTTGAATGCTGGATTGAATAAGTTGACAGATATCTTTATTATTTGTGGAGAGTATAGCTCTTTCACGGAGCCAATCGTGATTCCTATAATTAATTTGAATATTAGGAAATACTTTTTTGATCAGTTCTTCTTTCGATGTTACTAAATTACAAAAGTTATCAGGGAATGATATTCGTCTTGACGTCTCATTGACTGGCAGCTGTCCATTCCCAATGTCCAGTAACTGTCGAGAGAATACCTCGGCTAATTGATCGTTCTGCAGCTGGACACGCATATTCGTGGTCAACTGCAATATACGTACATGTCGCCATAATGTTTGAATATTTCAGGCAAGCATTTATTTTGTCCGCTGGTGTGGATAGAGATATTACAAGCAATGTTTGCCTAAAATCTCCTACCAGAAATATGAATGCATTTTTTCTGCTAGGCTTTTCGGTTTCCACAGGAACACAAGGAAGGGATAAAATTTTAACCTCTTATGGCTCTCACAGTTTTAGGTTGAAAAAAATGAGAGATACGACAAAAGTTTAATAACGAAAAATTTTCATTTTGAAATGGTAAGAAAATTTCATGGCATTTCAAGCAGGCATTTATTTCGTTAATAGAGCATACACATTTTCGTTTCTTACGATGTTAACATTATTGACGGAAAGAGAAACAGTTTAGAAGTATTTACATTACAAGATAAGTATAGTCCGATATACGAAAGTTTGAGAAAAAAATAATTGCGACACGAAATCACAAAGCGTAACAACGAAGAATTCAACTACATAAACATTAATCGCAACTGGACATTTCAGAGCAAAAATGGGAAAGTTATTTCCTTTTTTAAAAAGCTAAATGTGTTCTACAGATGCCTTTCATCGAAAATCAAACATTTTTAACTATTGTGTTCTCATACAGTCGGTAAAAAAGTGTCCGAACATTTGCAAAAATTCCTATGTAAAAAAAGTACACTTCATGCGGTTTTGTTAAATAAATCTTTGTCGAAACCTGTACTTAGTCAGTGTAAGACATGATTCGCTAGTGTACTTTTTTTTACACAGGAGTTTTTACTAGTGTTTGGACACTTTTGTTACCGATTGTACATTCACAAATATAAAAAATTGAAACATCAACATTGTTTTTCTTTTCATTTTTTACTGAGCACGCGCTGTAATATAAAATTCATCGAAATCAAACATTTTTAACTACCGCTTGCTCATCCATTCACAAAAATAAAAAAGTGAAACATCAGCATTATTTTCATTTTCATTTTTTACTGAGCACGCGCTGTATAAAATAAAGGTAAACATAAAGCAAATTTCCAGTGTCAATTCGGCGGGTTTGCTGGTACACTGCTGACCGTTAAAAAGGCTGTTTTATCACGGTCGCGGGTATGTTACTGACGTGAAAAATAGCTTTTAATTGCTATAATTTAGCCATAAATAGGCTAAACATTAAAAAAGTCATTACCAAGGTGATCATTACCAAGGTGTTTTGAAAACATGGTAATGATATCTAGGAACATGGTAATGATGTATAGGAACATGGTAATGACTGCTGGGCAGTAAAGTGTAAATCACTTTATGTCGCCTGTTAAAACAGACAGCTATAGGATTCGTATAGTGAAAATTATTCCAAAAAATCTCACCACTATATATCGTCTAGACATTTTAATTTTTCTGTTACAAATTAGAATGATAAATACAGCTATCCATAAATAAATGTGTAATTATTTCGCCATTGGTCATTTCTGTGGTTCTGTCTGTCATTACCATGTTCACAAATGTCATTACCATGTTGCAATGGAAATTAAAAAAATAATTAATCTGTAATTAAGGCAAACGATCTCTGCTGGTAATTTTTTCCTCTATAGCAGACATGGATAATTGCATTAATGTAAAAAATCAGGAATTAAAACAATTTTTTTTCTGAAACCCATATTTACCATTATCTGAGAATGACCCATATAAGAGTAAACTCACTGATTCACTCACTCATTCACTCACTCATTCACTCACTGACTCAACACGGCTGTGGCGATCCTATGGGAGATAGAGTCACAATTTTTGGTGAGCAGGTTGATTTTAGGACCCTGACGCTCACTAAGATGAGATTTTGCAAAATACCCCTGTTCCCTCCCGGGGGGCAGAAGGCAAAACCACCTTTATAAGCATAACTCGGCTCCAAATGACTTCACGGTGAAGAAATTACAGATGGGGAGACTAGACTTGAAAACAAAAAAATTAATTTACTGCGATTTTGGAATTTTGGATTTTTAAGGGGGTAAGGGGTAAAAATCAGATTTTCGGGGGGGGGGGGCAGAAGGCAGAAACCACCTTTATAAGCAGAACTCGGCTCCAAATTACTTCACGGTGAAGAAATTGCAGATGGGGAGACTAGACTTGAATACAAAAGAATCATTTTTTGCGATTTTGGAATTTTCGATTTTTAAGGGAGGTAAGGGGTAAAAATGTGATTTTCGGGGGGCAGAAGGCAAAAGCTACCTTTATAAGCATAACTCTGCTCCAAATTACTTCATGGTGAAGAAATTGCAGATGGGGAGACTAGACTTGAATACAAAAGAATCATTTTTTGCGATTTTGGAACTTTGGATTTTTAAGGGGGGTAAGGGGTAAATATGAGATTTTTTGGGTGCAGAATCAAAAACACATTTATAATTATAACTCGGCTCCAAATTACTTCTCAGTGAAGAAATTGCAGATGGGGAGACTAGACTTGAATACGAAAAAATCATTTTCTGCGATTTTGGTATTTTGGATTTTTAAGGGGCGGAAGGGGTGAAAATGATTTTCGGAGGTGCAGAAGACAAAAACGCATTTATAAGTATAACTCGGCTCCAAATTACTTCACAGTGAAGAAATTGCAGATGGGGAGACTAGACTTGAATACAAAAAAATCAATTTCTGCGATTCTGGAATTTTGGATTTTTAAGGTGGAAGGGGGTGAAGATAACTTTCGGAGGTGCAGGAGGCAAAAACATCTTTATAAGCATAACTCGGCTCCAAATTACTTCACGGTGAATAAATTGCAGATGGGGAGACTAGAATTAAGTACAAAAAAAAGCACTTTCTGCGATTTTGGAATTTTGCATTTTTAAGGGGGGAGAGTGGGTAAAAAGGATTTTCGGAGGCAAAATTAGCAATGCATGGATTTTCGAGTAAAATTCTAGCAATAATAGCTCAAAGATATTTTTAAAAAAATAACCGCCAAGCGCCTTCTTGAAGCTATTTGCAAAAACTCATTTTTGATTTTTTCCGATTTTCGATTTGGGGGGGAGTTACGAGGGGGCATATTCGATCCCCCTTTTTAGCGCTAAATTCATCCGTGGAAATCTATGAGCTCAGGTCACAAATTTTAGTGTGTGGCTTATTTACGTGTGTCCAACACCCATTGTAACGGGACTTTGTGAAAGCCCCCTCCTTTACCCCTTTGGGGTGGGGTGGGGAATAAAAGAGTAAAATCACTGATTCACTGACACTAAACAGTCGTGGCGATTGTATGGGAGATAGACTCGCAAATTTTGGTGAGCACGTTGGTTTTAGGACACTGACGCCCATTATGGCGGGATTTTGCGAAATATCCCCGCTCCCCCCTGGGAGGGGGCAGAAAGCAAAAATCCCCTTACAAGCATAATTCGGCTCCAAATTGCTTCACGGTGAAGAAATTGCAGAGAGAGAGACTAGACTTGAGTGCAAAAAAAAGCATTTTTTGCGATTTGAGTTTTGGATTTTTAAGGGGTGGGTGGGGTAAAAAAGATTTTCGCAGGCAAATTTAGAAAAATACGGGCTTTCGAGTAAAACTGTAGCAATATAACAGCACAAAGATATAGAAAATCGCCAAGAGTCTTCTTGAGAATATTTCGAAAACCTCATGTTTGGTTTTTTGCGATTTTCGATGTGGGGAGGGGGGGGGGGAGTTACACCCATTGTAATGGGGTTTTGTGAAAGTCTCTCCTTTTCTCCTTGGGGATGGGGGGCAGTATAAATTCGTTTCCAAGTATAACTTTGCTTCAAATTATCTTAGCAAGATTAATTTGTGTATGTGGGTTGTTTATGCTTTCCCAACACGCACAGTAAAGAGATTTCACAAAATTTCACCTCCCCCCCCTTTAAGGGCGGAGGGAGGCAAAAACACGCTTATAAGAGTAACTGCGGTCCAAATTATCCCAGGATAGCGATTTTTTGATATGTCAGTTGGTTATGCGTACTCAAGACACACACTAAAAGTAGATTTTGTAAAATTCCATCGTATCCCCCCCTTGGTGGTGGGGTTGCAAAAAGCATGTTTCCAAGCATAACTTTTCTTGAAATTATCTCAGTAAGCTTAATTTTTACATATGAGTTGTTTATGCATTCTCAACACTCACCATAAAGGGATCTTACAAAAATCCCCACTCCCCTCCTTCAAAGGCAGGGAGGGGGCAAAAAACGCTTTTAAGAGTAACTCTGCTCCAAATTATCTGAGAATAGCGATTTCTTGATATGTCGATTGGTTATGCGTACTCAAGACACACACTACTAAGGTATTTTGTAAAATTCCACCTTATCTTCCTTGGGGGCGGAGGTAGGGCAAAATCATGTTTTCATGCGTAACTCTGCTCCAAACTATCTTAGACGATTTTTTATGTGCGGGCTGGTTATGCATTCTCAACACGCATTATAAGTCAATTTTGTGAAATTTTCCTTTTCACCCCTTTAAGGGCGGGGGTGGGGCAAAAACATGTTTTAAAGAGTAACTCTGCTCCAAATTATCTCAGGAAAGCAATTTTTTTATAGGTTGATTGGCTACAAAGGGGCTATTTGGAATTCCGTGAAAGCACACAAACTTGAGTGTTGGGGGGGGGGGGATTAAAAACATGTTTTTATGCGTAAGTCTTTTTCAAACTATCTTAGAATGGCAATTTTTGATGCGCGGACTGCTTATGCGTATTTAACACACACTACAAAGTGATTTTGTGAAAATCCACCCCACTTCCCATTAAGGGGCGGGGTAGGGAACATGTATTAATGTGTAACTCTGCAGTAAATTATCTTATGAAGAAGATTTTCCCTGTGTAGGTCAGTTATATGTATCTAACTCATAATATAAAGATATTTTGCAAAATCCCCGCCTTTCCCTTAAGAGCGGGCCGGGGGGGGGGTGTCTAAAAAACACGTTTTAAAACATAACTTTTCTTCAAATAATGTTAGAATCCCGATTTTTTAATATGTGGGTTAGGTATGTGTATGCAACATGCATTATAAAGGGATTTTGTGAAGTGTGGCGAGTGGGAAAACCGCTATTGAAGGTATCGAGAACTTTAACTTAGATTTTGACTGATTTCATTGATTTTATTATTACTATTATTATCAATGATATGGTATTTTGAGACTTCATTTCAATATAATGACCAGCGAAGCGGGCAAAGCCTGCTAGTTCAATGATAAAACTGTTATATTAGCAATATAAAAAATAAGTCACTTTAAAACTTAAATTGTTCACAACACTGTAAATATTCACTGGCTTAATATAGTAGTAATAATTTTTTTGATTCTTATTAATATGGTTAAAACAAATTATCTGACGTTGTTAATTTATTTAATTTTATAATTAAAAATCTCATGACTGTTAGATGAATTATTATATCACAATTTTATGAATTTTAGGTTGTGTTTGGTAATAAACAAATTTCGTTCCGGTCGAGTTCAGGTTCTCAAAAATCTATTTCCCCGATTCAAATTTATTTGTGTTTAGTTTAAAACTGTTTTGTCTTGTTTTGGATTAACTTCAAATTTAGCTACCAGTTTTATGTTACATAACTCGACCAGTGAAAGACCAGTTTGACTGGTCGGCATAAACTTTTGTTTTAGATTAGTTTATTTTGTTTGCAAAACAAAAATTAAAATTTAGGTATCAACATTAAAACATAAATATTCTAGCCATAACCAAACCACTGCTGGCTCATTAATGAGATAATATAAAGGGCCAATGAAAATTATCGGCAGTAATATAAAAACTTTATGTTTGCTTTTGCTGGCCCAATGAAGGTTGACATTAATAATATGAAATCTTTGCTTGCCTGAGCTGGCCCATCATTTGCCCACGAACATTTTCCATCCTACTGTTTACTGCTAGGAGTGTTCCATTAACTATTTCCATCCCATTGCTTGCCGCCAGCAGCGACCCATCACTGACTCACTAACTTATTATCCTACTGAAAGTTACCAACAGTGAATAGGTCGAATGTGGCCACATGCAACACTTATAATAACTGTTGGGTATACCTACAAAATTTTAGTAAGAGAAGCTCATAATTTAAAGCTGTTCTGAACCTTTATGGTAAAAATATTCCTTTTAATGTACTCTTGATGCAAAATGCCAACTAACTGTGAAGGATTTGGATGCTAGCAATCACTGAAGTGCAAAATTTCCCAGTCTTGTGGCTGAAAGAAGTTTCTATCAGTCATTCGTCTTCGCTCACTTTCTCCCCCCCCTCCCCTCATCTTCCAGTCTTGCTAAATCCATAGACTTACTGTCTGCCATCTTGAGCAGGAAAAATAGCTGGCTAGTGTAATGCCTTAAATGACATTTTGTCCTATTATTCCATGTAAAAAAAAAAAAAAAAAAAAATGTAAATTTCAAATAACTTAAGTTTTTAATTTAAATTATTAGTAATTATTTTTTATTCCCAATTTCTAAGGTATATTCCGTATTTCTTCTTACAAAATTCTGCTATTAAAAATCAGTGGGAAAAACATCATTTATTTCTTTTCTTCTAACTTTGATTGTAATTTCTGGTGACTGTACGTATAAAATTAGCTGAGCATAAGTACATTGTGCTTCTAAGGATTTACCTTTTAACAAAATTATATACAATTTCCTCGAAAACGAGCTACTAGCTTTGAGAGCAGAAAATTTCAGCTAGTAGTAGGGCATGCCGAAAAGAAATAAAACTAAAATTTTACTGAACTAAACCTTGCCTGAAATACTAAATGTACTTTAATATATCGCTAAATTTAAATTGAATCATTTTACTTTTCAAGAGAAATCGAAAATCTGAGAAGGAATTTCATATTGTAATTCTTCCGTTTAGATAACAATAAATTTAAATTTAATCGTTTCACAAAGTTTTATCTTACTTTATAAAATTATTAATTTTATTAATAAATGATCTTTAATGCTTCAAACTGCGATAATATCATGCGATTATCATTACAATAATCTACTTCTGCGTAATACTCGCCTTATCACTAAGAGGGTAAATGAATTTAGAATAAACGTCAATTCAATAATGCTGTCCTATCGAGTTTCATCCCAAATAACTTTCCGCTAGAAACCATAAACCGACCTCATTTATATCTCCTAAAATCGATCTCCTTTGAGAGGGGTTAACTAATAACCTTTTACTCGGAGTTTAATGTCTACAGTTAAAATTTTGATAAATAGTTATAAATTGGAATTATGTAAACTCATTTACTAGTATAAAAAATTAAAATTAATTTTGTAATTGTACAATATTAGAACAGTGTATGTCATATTGGGATAAAACTTACCCACGTCTCATAACATTTTACACTTTCTGTTATTTATATATTATTGAGAGGCATATTTATGATATTAATTTGGAGTTTGGAGTAGAATTTTAGAAAGTGAGTTCATTTTCTCAACTTTATAGACTTCATTAAATACAGTCAAATTAACTTTTTTTTTTTTTTTCTTTTAAATGTGCATAAAATCGTATTTCTTATAGAAAATTATATAAAAATCGTTTTAGTTTTTTGAGGTGCTTAAAAACCTTCATTGCAATTTTATTTATTTCGAATGGATGAGAGGATGTTCGGATAAGTTATATTTCTTTTAAAATTCATTGTAGAATAGGTGTATTATACATAGATAACACTCTGTGGAATGATTTAAATATAAAAATCCACCCTAAGCAAAAAGTCGATTTGACCTAGAACTAAGAAACTGATATCTATCAGTCGCCAATTTTCGCGTTTGTCCATGAAGTTGTCCTCAGACAAAAATTAGGAGAAAAGCAATAACACTATTGATTACATGCGCTCTTATATATTTTTACTGGTTGGCAAAACATAGAATGAATTCAAATTCAGTAACGTTTAAGTAGCTTTCTCATAACATCCTGTTAAGGCAAACCAAGCGATGGGAAGTGCTAAATAACGGCAAATTAAGAATTTTGATGTATTTAATTGCTGTCAAACAATTTAGGAGGCGTTGTCTATTAATGCTCGTCACTAAACAATTTTACTAGTCGGCGACCTATCTTTAATTAGAGCAGTTTACAATAGGGCATTTTTATTTTCGGATACTCTATTAGATGGGAAAAAGTTAGAAACAGTTTCTGCAATAGTGTCATTCCTTTCATATACAGGTGTATATTTGTGCGATAACGTATAATGCTGTGAAAAACAGACTTTACATTTATTGTTTGAAGGACTTGACCTGTGGGCTTAAAAGTCACTAAATTGATGTGTAGTTCAAAAATTGGTAACTAATGACTTTGAAATTTTATGAAGTTAAATTAGAGATAAGCATTAAGTGATCAAAATATATTAACCACTTAATGCTTATCTCTAATTTAACTTCATAAAATTTCAAAGTCATTAGTTACCAATTTTTTAACTACACATCAAATTAGTGACTTTTAAGCCCACAGGTCAAGTCCTTCAAACGAAACGAAGTCATGATATTCATGCTTTTATTTATCTAGTCGCCCTCTGTTTATTTATCTAGTCGCCCTCTGGAAACTCAAACGCTAGCGCGTTTGAGTTTCCACTCAGGCCGCTCAATGATTTTTTTTTTTTTTTGTGCATGCGTTTAATTCTAAATAAACACTACGGAGGTAAGCCTATGCCTCGGCCTAGAATCACTCTACACTCTAAGATTCTAAGACGGAAGGAGGCAGCTCACCATTATGCAGCGATTTTGAACATGGCGGTGAGTGGCCTACTTTCGTCAGTCTATATACTGTGTATTACATTATTAATATTCTTTAAAAACATTTCTCCTAATGATTTAGATTTAATGAATTGCCACAGATTATGACATTCATTTATTGAATTTTGGACATTTCAATATAGATGATGTAAGCAGGCAAAGGAATTGTTATGATTAATCGCGGTTGAATTATTATTTTTTTATTAAAATCACACAATCAACTGTGGAAGAAAATCATATTAAATTGAAATTTTATTTTTCCGACTGAGTGAAAATAATGCCTGGACCGGGACTCGAACCCCGGAACTTTGACTTACAAGGTCAAGGCTCTACTAATTGAGCTATCCAGGCCGACACCCCGGTCAGCATTACTCACTCAGACAAACATATAACTCAGATAAACATATACAATATGATTTTCTTTCACAGTTGATTGTGTGATTTTAATAAAAATTGTATTTCTTTCTCCCATTATCTAATGGTGTTTTACATTTCCTGCGGCTTATTTTCTGTTGAGCTATCTACATGATAGACCAGATATGTTTCTGCCTAAGGGTTGTCTGAGTGAGTAATGCTGACCGGGGTTTAGTCCTGGATAGCTCAATTGGTAGAGCATTGACCTTGTAAGTCAAAGTTCCGGGGTTCGAGTCCCGGTCCAGGCATTATTTTCACTCAGTCGGAAAAATAAAATTTCAATAAATATGAATTATTAATGTTCTACATTTTTGTACTAATAGCATCTACCAGTTTCTTAACATCCCCGATTTACTTTCAATTTTTGTCTGACTCAAAACTTCCTTTCCAATTAAAGCGCGAAAGGAATTTAAGCCTGTAACGTTTTGTGTATTTTTCAAATTCAGCTTCCACCATTCTCTAACTGATTAATTTACCTTAGAGGGAATAAAACATACAAAAAATAAATCACTTAAAGAATTAAAATACAATCCAAATTTTGATAAAAATGCAATCCAAGTTTTAACTAAAATACAATGGACGTTCTGATTCATTACAGGTTTCGATAAGGTGAAGGATAGAATTATGATCATCAGCTTCACTGACTTTCAGTGAAATAAATTTATTTATTTATATTAACGCTATCTGGTGCTTGTTTTCAAACCGATTATATAAAATCTCTCAATTGGGTGTTAGATTGTTAGGTTACAAAGAAGATGGGCGAAGAAATTGAACCATACTGTAACGCACGATTGGAGATACTGTAACTTTTCGACATTACAGAGGCATTCATTAATCATTATTGACGAATATAATAATTCCTTAAAGGAAATCAACGATTCACTTTCTGCATAAAAGTATGGAGGATCTCAATCTTGGGTAAATTCACACGGGAACTATTATGCCTCTCTTACACACAACGATTTTTCGCACAACATTTGAGCCAATTTTGTTGGCTCAAATCACCTCAATCCCTAGTGCAATATGAGTCGGGAGGGAGTACGAACAATTTTTTCTGGCTAGTCATAAAAAGTTGTTCTTACGAGCAATATCTCCTCCAGAAATTGGAAGCAAAAATTAGCTCAGATGAAAATTGCATGTCATGTTTTGTGCGTAATAGGAACATTAGAAACAATAGTCTTTACATTTTGTTCTGAATCTGTGTTTACTTTATTATTAACTAGCAACGATTAAAGATTCTACTAAAATGTCTCTACATTTCGATATTTTTTTCGTCATTTTCTCTTCCGAGGAATTTGTGACTATTTCATCTAAAATTTGCTCTAATGCAATTGCTTTATGCTTTAGGACGTTCATCTGATTCTCATAAGCGTTCTCACAAGTATTTATTTTTCACTGAATAAATTCAATATCTTTATACACTTACTCGAATTGAATTTTTTCGCTCGATATCGGAAATAACTCACTATTTTCTGGGTAATCAAGTTTCGATCGCGTTTTTTGACCCATTTTGGAACAATATAAGCTGACAATTAACTGCAATTCCTGAATAAAACAGATTCTGCACATCACAAGTACAACACCACTAAAATTAAAGTTGAAATATTATAAATTATATAAAAGAACACTTTTTTTCTTTAATAATATTTTATATTTTTAACAATTTCAATCAATTCAAACATAAATTTCAAATCAAATTTAAAACAATTCAAATGGAAGTTTCAACTTATTAAAACAGAAAAAAAAAATTATGAATTCAATTGTTTTACAACCGATTCAGTTTAATTTTAAAGAAGAAAATTTTTTATTCTATTCGTTTGTTTTTTCATCAGTAACTATAGAAAGTCATTTTGTTTTATTAAATAAAGCAAACTAATATTAAACTAAACGAATTAATTAAATTTTAATAAATCTATGTTTATTTTGAAATGAATTTAAACTACAGTATATTTAATAAAATTAAACATAATTTATACGCCTCATTAACGTTAAAACCAACGAACATTTAAAATGAGATAATGAATACAAAAATTTTTAAAACTTTAAAAATACATTTTAATTAAAAACATTAAAATACACGACAGACGTTTTGGCTAGAACACTAGCCCTCCTCGGAGTCAAACATACAAGCACAACATTTACAAAAAATTCATAACACATCATAACAAAATTATATATTCAGGAGGAATAGCTTTAGCCTCGTTCAAGGCAGAATGTTGAATTTTAGTAAAAGCGCCCTCTAGAAAAATACGGGATTCATATAAATTTACATTAGAGACTAGAATTTAGGGCTAGTGTTCTAGCCGAAACGTCTGTCGTGTATTTTAATGTTTTTAATTAAAATGTAGTTTTAAAGTTTTAAAAATTTTTGTATTCATTATCTCATTTTAAATGTTACATTCGTTTTACAGTATATTTATTAAGTATATTGGTTTAGAATTAAACTTTAAAGCCTCCTGGCGAAGATAGATCATACATTGGATAAGACTCGGCGATAAACGACATACGGAGTCAAATTATTTTTTCATTAAGATTAAAAAAAAATAATTAATTAATTACCCGAGATTTCATCAAATTTTTGGCAGTCTGATAACATCTCATCACACACACAAAATAGCAATTTCATCTTATAATATGCAGGGATGGAACACGGACGCAGAATTCATACCGGAATCCGTTAAAGAAATTTCTCTACCTATTAATATCGTCAATTTAAGAAGTAGAAAATTTTCTTACATTGATAGTGGTATGAATTCTGTGCCCGTGTTCCATCCCTGAATATGGATTTATTTATGAATTTGTTGAATTATGAATGAATGATCTGGTGAGTATTTGTTTAAGGGGTCATGCACCTTTTTAAGAAAAAATATCAGAAAAAAAAAGCACAGCTTTATTTACAATAAATCAAAAAACAATTGCTTTTCAAACTTGTAAAATTTAACTGGTGTTAAGAAAGGTTTTATCTCTCTATTACAGTAATTAAAATAATTCTATCTTTTCTATTCAAAAAATATTTTATAAAAATGGCAGGGTAATTTTTTTGACAAAGTATAATCTTGCGCGTACAATATCTCCTTGATGATTCGCCAGAATTTAATGAAAGTTTAATAGCTTTTACATGACATATAAATATATTAAGTGATAAACAATTAGCTTTTTAACGTGAAAAGTTTTGTAATTGTGAGCAGCATAATTACGCGAAAAATAGTGATAATTTTAATAATAATAATTATATATATATATATATATATTAAGAAAAGTTCTTTCCAGCAAAATTATATTTCGTCATTTTAATTATTAATCACAATTTTTTTTAGGTGCGTGTGAAGTATCATTTGAATGTAATCCTGCGCGCCAGGCTTATATCAACAAATTTTTCTCTGCTATTTAAAGGACAAATAAATAAAATTAAAAATGCACAATTATTCTAACATCTGTAGTAAATATTAGGTCGTTGCAAAAGTTCGTGCGGTTTTTTATTGCTTCATTTCATAAAAATACATCAAATCAAATGACAATTTTTAATCAAAATACTCTCCATTACTTTCTACAACCTTTGCCTATTTTTCGGGTAAGAAATGTATACACTGTAAAAAATAGGTTCTTAAAAATAAGTATATATTGTCTCAAAATAGCCCCGAAACAATATATACTTAAATTTGAAAACCCATGTACTCATTTTTGAGTATATTGATATGCTCCAAAATGGAGTTGACCAATAAGAATCCCATTATCCCCATGCGTGACATGTCACTGTACTCAAAAACGAGTATATGGGTTTTCAAATTTAAGTATATATTGTTTCGGGGCTATTTTGTGACAATATATACTTATTTTTAAGAACCTATTTTTTACAGTGTACCACGGCGATAGAAGCTCTCGTCTTTGGAGGCAATAAAATGATCCGCGTCCGCACGAACTTTTGCAATGACCTAATAAATAAATTCTATCTTAACTTCTCTTAAAAATTACAAGTTTTAAAATTAACTATTTTTCAAGTTATAATAAAAATAATTAGGATTTACTTTTACTGATAATTTCATACTCCAAATGTACCTGATCCTTTTAAAGCATTTACGAATTTATATGATCAGTACGATTAATTATGCTAGAATTATTATGTAACAAATTAGTATAAAGCAGCCTGTTATAAACAGTAGAATATTCCATTCTAAAAGATCGAAGAGATTTTGTGTATGACTTGGTGACAATTATCACTTTCTTGTCATGCTAGATTAAAACCTGGTTCTAACTATCTCAAATTTGTTGTACTTGTAAATTTTAAATAAATTAAAAAGCAGCGTATTCTGATAAATTATCTTCCTCCTACTATAACTATATCACTTTCTTACTTTTCAATATTCTAAATTAATATTTTAATCTAAATATTTTGATTAATATGCAGGATCTGTATTTTTCTTATGAAGCTATTACATTCATATCTGTAAAAATAAAAAAAAAAAAAAAAAAATCGGAAACTTTTTATCTATTTCAATTTTCTTATCATGACAGTTTTCGCGATAATGATTGATATAATTCCTTATTAATTAGCCATATACTTAGTTAAGCCTAATGCTATACCCACTTTACCCTACATGAAAAATTATCCTTTAGAATACAAAATACAATAAATTTAACTTAACTTCAGGTGAATACCTGTTCTTAGATATTTTATGTTTCTTATTCTTTTGCATAAACATTTTACAATTTTTCTATAAAAAAAAGAGATAAAGAGAAGTTTAGAAGAATAATATATTCCATATGTTGTACCCAAAACAAAATTTTAATTAAAAACGATAATTTTTATATTGCTACTATTTCTTTTTGTAGCAGAAAAACTTTTTATTCATCTAATAAATACAAAACTAAAAGAAAAAATCAAAAATATTTTAATATTTTAAATACACTGCAATTCTTTTTATGTATACTCACTTTACCCCGACTGACACTACGGACGCAATTGCTCACCTGTGTGCAGTTAAAAAATCTGAAGAATCGCTTTAAAAAAAAATAAATCAGATTATATTTATTTAAATTCATTTTTCAATAGAAAAAATCATCATTCAATAGAAAAAAAAAAAAAAAAAAAAAAAAACATACTTTTCAAGGAAAAGTATTATTATTATTATTATACTTATTTTTTCTGAACTGTGGAGTACAAAAGCAGTTTTGAAGTTTCGCAAATTTTAGACGGATTTCAACAGAAATCACTAATCACCTTTGACAGATTAGCCATTTTGAGTCTAAAATCTTGGAAGAGGAAATTACGAAAATTAACAAATAATATTGAAATTTAGAGACATTTTAGTAAAATTTTTAATCGTTGCTAGTTAATAATAAAGTAAATACAGATTCAAGACTAATGTAAAGATTATTGCTTCTAATAATTCACGTAGGGACTTAACGAAGACTGAGATCCCTTATATTTTTATGGAGAAAGTGAAACGTTGAATTCCTTTAGGAATTATTCAATTCGTCAATAATGATTAATGAATGTGTTATTAATATCGAAAAGTTACAGTATCTCCAAACGTGGGTTAGGGATAGTACAGTTCAACTTCTTCTTTACAACCTAACAATCTGAAACACAATTGGGAGATTTTATATAATCGGTTTGAAAACAAGCACCAACTAGTGTGAACATAAATAAATAAGTTACTTTCTTTGTAAATCAATGAAGCTGATGATTCTTCACCTGGTAGAAACCTGTAATAATTCAGAACTTGGATTGTATTTTAGTCAAACTTGGATTGTATTTCAATTCTTTAAGTGATCTAATTCCTGTATATTTTATACTATCGAAGGTACAGTCGGTAACAAAAGTGTCCGAACACTAGCAAAAATTCCTATGTAAAAAAAGTACACTTCATACGGTTTTGTTAAATAAATCCTTGTCGATTCCTCTTCTCAGTCTAAGAGCATGATTCGATAAGAATTTATTTAACAGAACCGTATGAAGTGTACTATTTTTACATAGGAATTTTTGCTAGTATTCGGACACTTTTGCTACCGACTGTACATCAATCAGTTAGACAATGGAGGGGGGGGGGGGCTTAAGTTGGAAAATACCCAAACCATTACCGGTTTAAATTCCTTTTGTGTTTTAATTGAAAGTTTTGCAAATTTTAGACGGATTTCAACATAAATCATCAATCGCCTTTGACAGATTAGCCATTTTGCGTCTAAAACTCATGAAGTTATTCATTTTTACTATTATAGCTTTTTTTGGCCGACATACACACAAATTTAAATATGTGTAAAAAAGATTATCATTTGATACTCAATTTTAACATCGAAGTTATTTATTAATAGATGAACCAAAATAAATGATTTTTCTAATAATTTTTATTTTGCCAACGCTGAGGATATTTTTCTTTTTTTACGTGATTTATAATAAATAACCTTACTCTCAATATACACACAAATTAAAAAATAAATAATTAAAAGAGGTGTAGTTATATGCATTAAATTTTGAGACATAGCTTTTACACAAAGAAAGAAAATTGCAGCATAACAGCGCCACCATTACGGATATACACGTAAATTTAAATATGTGTAAGAAGAATAGAACGACGGATACATTTTGATAAGTTCATAATGTTCAATAAAAGCTGAGATGTAGCCTCTAATTAAATGGTGGAATATGCAGAAGAGTAACGCCACTTTCCAAGCGATAAACACCCAAATACGATCAAGATTAAATTTATTTTACACACAATGTTTAAACAGTTTCTGATTATCTTTTCTTTCATAAAATAAAATTACACAAGCTTAAACTATTTTAGCGGAGCATAACATCGCTATCTATCGTCTGATATACGCGTAAAATTTAAGCTGTGGCTGATTAAATTATTTTGTCTTAAATTAAAATTACACAAATTTAATTTATTTTTTATTTTACTATCAAATGTAAAGATTATTGCTTCTAATAATTCACGTAGGGACCCGCCCGTTCCCGCTGTTCAATGTCTTTTCCTAGTCAATTTTGTCCCTTTATTACTTCCGGTGTGAGCCTTTTTTTTTTTTTAAACACACTTGACATTATGAGTTTTTTTGGTTTTCTTCCCATGCTATTTCTATGGGTGTTTTATCTTTATTTCCCCTCTTTTTCTACATTCTAAAGTGCGGTGGTTCCCGCCCGCCCACCCCCACCACTGCCGAGACACATACTAGGCGAGTCGTATTAATCCTGGACGATATATTTAACGCCCCAGCCCGCCCGTTCCCGCTGTTCAATGTCTTTGTCTAGTCAATTTTGTCCCTTTATTACTTCCGGTGTGAGCCGTTCTTTTTTTTTTTTAACACACTTGACATTGTGAGTTTTTTTTTTTTTTTGTTTTCTTCCCATGCTATTTCTATGGGTGTTTTATCTTTATTTTCCCTCTTTTTCTACATTCTAAAGTGCGGTGGTAAGGGACTGTAGACGCCACCGGGTGGGAGTTTGCTACGGTCAGAATTTTCAAAGGACGTTTTCACGGTGAGAGAACCTAGTATTTCATGGAGCAGTGCAGATGAGAGCGTTGTAGACGCCACTATGTGGGTTGATATAGTCAGAATTTTCGATAATCGTTTGCAATATAAACGAACATGCTGTTTACATCATGTAACGTGGAGAGTGAGCCTCATTTGCAACTGAGCGGGAATTTGCTACAATGGAAATTTTCGAAGGTATTTTGCACTATCAGTAAAAAACTGTTGTAGGTTCTGAAACGACGAGTAGGCGCCGCGGGCGCCATCGAGCAGGAGTTTAATACGGTCAGATTTTTAAAGGATTGTGAACCAGCTGTTTGCCGAAGGCGGCTAGATTAAAAGTAAAGATGAATAGCTCAAATTATCACATGCCAAACAATTTAGCAAAGTATTGAAGTTTCCAAATTATTTATGTCAAAACGTGTTTGATACTTAACTTTTTTTTTTTTTGAGTGTTTTTCGATTATTATTAACATGTTTAATTATAAATAAATAAATAAATAAATAACATCCCGTGGAGTGAAATATAAACAAAACATTTTAAATTTAGAATTTCTTTTATAGATATGAATTTTAAAAATTGACCACGAATGACCGAATACAGATGCAAACTATTGTACTTCGAAAATATAGTTGCAGATCTATTGAAATGAAAGCTGGTTTAGGGCATCATAAATTAAAGCATGCATCATAAATATAAGTTTCTGTTTTATCTGTAAAATCTTTTCATGTATGATAATCATTTATCCTAACAAACTATTAATACTACCTAAATATTCTGAGAAAATTGTTGGTCTTCAAAAAAATAAATAAATAAATAAAATAATAATAATACGGTTTTACTTTCTTACCTAGAAAAAATATTGAAATTGTTCTAAATATATTTTTTTTTTATAAAACATCTACTAATTTTTTTTAATTATAAATTTGAGATGTATCTATTTTTTTTATAATTATATTCATCGTTACGTATATTTTGCACACTAATTCATGTAACAGTTATTTTCTTTAACTGCATTTTATTACAGTATTTTATAATATAGAAAATTACTAAATTTAATAATAAATGACCTTTAATATCGAAACTGCAATAATATCGTGAGATTATTATTAGGATCATTTACTGCAATGCAATAATCAACTTATCGCTAACAGGATAAATGAACTTGGATATAAACGCCAATTCGATAATACTTTCCTATCGAATTTTATCTTAAATAACTTTCCGGTGGAAAATGATAAACTGACTTCATTTATATTTCCTAATATCGATTGCTTTTAAAAGACAATAGCCACGAGCTTTTGTTTCTAGATGAGTACAGAAACAGAAATAAAACTGAAACTTTCAACACTACACTAAAAATAAGAAATAACTTTTATGTATAACTTATCGAAAAAAGCTAAAAATGTAAAGAGGGAACAAACCGGTTTAAAAGTTCAAATAACTAAGCAGTTTTGTTATATTCCAGCTTTTTTTTTTTTTTTTTTAATTAAATCTAAATATTCACTTATTGTTAAGCTAAAAGCATTATTTTCTGATCGCAAGATACTATAAAATAAGTAAAAATCTTAAAATCTCTACTGCAATAAAAATAAGAAATATTTGACCCAAATTATATCTAGAGAAATACACAGTAGGAAATAACCAACTTAAACCTAGGGTGAAAAAGTTGGTCTCACTTTTTTTTTCTTTCCATAACTCTTTAACTGATTTTTCCCCATTAAATTTAAAATTCATTTATTACTAAAGAAATCTCGTTTTAGCATTTTTAACTATAGTGCATATTTCCTGATATAAACACCAGCTTTTGATCTCAAGATAAATATGAAATACTAAAATCAGCAAAAATATTAAAATAATACTCTCCTGCATTAAAAATAAGAAATATATGACACAGAATATATCTAGAGAAGCAAAGAGTACAGAATATGTGACCTGGCTTAAAGTAAAGGGGAAGCAGGGAGGGGGGGGGTATTTCTTTTTTCTTTCCTCTTCCCCCCTCTCTTATTTATTTATTTATTTATTTTTGACAACAAACCCTTCAAAATATGATTTGGTACTATATATATATATATATATATATATAATAAGGTTTTTTAATTCTAAGACATTTATCTATTTGAATAGGAACCTTAGATGTGAACATGATATCACATCATATGCTTTTATTATTGCTTTTTGAACGCCTATTAATTTAAATTTTATGTGAAATATCATTTATGTAATTAAATGTTTCTATTTAGAATAATTCCTACACTTTAAAGACAGATTTTAAAACTTCATAAAATCGAAACTAGAACAATATGTTTGTTTTAATAATTATTTTTTTATAACCATTATTCTCTAAGAAAATGAAACTCTCAAATTTTTTATTTATAATAATATTTTCCGTATCATAATATAAAACCCTAAGTTACTCTTATAGAACTATCACATCATGATGAGAATTAATAAATCTCCAGAAAGTAGCTGTAGCAGTAAAATAAAAAATAAATAAATAAAAGTAAATAAGGGAACAGGTTGATTTTTTTCCTTACTGACCAAAACTTCGTACTAGTGAATGACCAAAGAAAAGGCTAAAATATTTCCGGACAGATTTAAACGGAAAGATCATCCGGTTGAGTTATTTTGCAATATCTTCTCCGAATTTCTGTGACAGTCTTAATACCGCATCTGTCTGGAAAATAACTGCGACCGTCTGAAATTCTCGGCTATGAGACTGTTAGTGATTTTAGTCAGGTTTCGCGTTTCATTCTCGTAAACTATAATTTATTTATTTATTTATTTTGTTTAATACGAGTTGGTATAGAGTTTTATTAAAGTGTATACAATTAGTGAGTTTCCTAAAGAAATATGCCCCAGCTACAAATTAAGCTATATCAGGTAGTTTATATTTTCATTTATACATTACATATGCCATGTAAATGACTCGATTGCTTATTTATTTATTATTTTCTTCTATATTCAATAGAAGAAAGTATTGGATTTGTAAAAATTTTCGACCTCGGGTTTTTGAAGAATTTACACGTTTTGAGAACTGTAGAACACGATTTGATCATTTTTAGAAAATGTCTGTCTGTCTTTTGGTCTCTGTGTGTGTGTGACAAAATTTTGTGGTAACTGTATCTCAGGAACTACAGCACAGAATTTCATACAAATTGGTACGTAGTTACAATTTGACATATATTAGTGCCTATCAAATTTGATAAAAATTGTCCCAGAGTATGCATTGTCATCACGCTTTTTCTAAATTTTTAACATGATGGTATAGGACAAAATTTTGCATAAATGTGCATAAAGAGATTTATTTTTTAACACTTATTATGAAATTTAAAATAATTATTTGTAATAGAGTAATAGAGTAATTATTTGTAATAGAGGTTATTTGTAATAACTCCCCTCGAGGGGAGTAAAATTTCATGATGGGCATCTTTCAAATAAACGCGCCAATACTTTTAAAATGAAAGGTTGAACAATTGATCTGCGATAATTTAAAATTAAGTTATAAAATTCTTTTTAATTTTTACCAAAATAATAATAATAATAATAATAATAAATGAAAAATAAAAAGTAATAATGTAATATTGATAATAAAATTGACTTTATTTTTTTTTTTTGGATATTTAGTGTTATACTATTTCTTTAATATGGAAATCGTCTACATTATCATGGAAGATAATTTTTTTAAATAATATTTTTAATAAATTATTTTTAATGAGTGAATTTGTATAAGAAAATATAGAAGAAAGTCATGTGGTGACCACAACATACTAGTTTTCCTTTTAATTCAATTATAACAACATTCTATTTAGTTTGGAATTCACAAGCTTAAGTTTAAAATTTGCAAATGAATTATAAATAAAAAGAAATAAGTTTTTTAATTATTTTTAAAATGTTATTTTTAATAACATTTCAACACCAAACGCGCAGTATTATATTCCGTTTAAACGAACACAAGCGGACGCATCAGACGCCATCTCTTTTTTCCTCCGGAGACACCAGCTTCCCTGCTTGGAGCATTTATCGCAGCCAGTGTTGCCAGATCTGGCATATATTAGTTCCCCATCATACTATAGGTATGGGGAACTTAGGTAATCGTGAAAAATTTCGACCTCGGTTTTTTTACTTTTCTACACGTTTTCAGGTGTGAGGAATCCGAAAATGACAAAATTTCTATGGTGTCTGTCTGTAGGGTGTCTGTTAGTGTGTTAGTGTGTTAGTCTGTTAGTGGGTCAGTCCGTTAGTCTGTTAGTCTGTGTACACGATATCTCAAGAACAAATTGTCGCAGAGATGTCAGATTAGTTTTAAAATATTACTTTCGACACTGGCAAGAACCCTATTCATTTGCAACATTCGAATTTAAAAACTTCGTAAGTTATTAGAAATTTACGATTTTCTTAACATGGGAGAATAGGACAAAAATTCACTTAAACGTGCATTAAATGGAAACTTTTTGCTGTAAAAAGATCAGACCAGTTTTAAAATATCCGTTTTGATGCCGGAATGAACATCAGTAACTATAAATATGCTACTTTGAAAATTTCGCAAGTTATTGGAAATTTACGAATTTCTTAACATGGCAGTATAGGGCAAAATTTCACATAAACGTCAATTTTGAGAGATATTTTCATCGTAAAGATGTCAGACTTCTTTTGTAATATTATTTAGGACACGGGCATGAATATTAATGACTATGAATTTTCCAATATAAAGATTTCGTAAGTTATTGGAAATTTACGAATTTCTTAACATGCCAGAATACAGAAAATTTCACACAAACGTCAATCTTGAGGGATATTTTCATTGTAAAGATGTCAGACCACTTTCGAAATATTATTTAGGATACTGGCATGAATATCATAGACTATGATTTTTCCAATTAAAAATTCGTAAGTTATTTGGAATTTACGATTTACTTAACATGTCAGAATAAGGCAAAATTGAGCACAAACTTCCATTTTGAGGATCCTAAATACATTAGACAACTTCAAAATTACGTTTATGCTATTTGTTTGAACATAATTGAATACAAATATTCTACTAGGAAAATTTCGTAAAATATTCGTAATTTACGATTTTATCAACATAGCGGAATTTTAAATTTTTCATATAAATATGAATTTTGAGGATTATTGCATTGGAAATAGTAGCATGAAAACTAAACAACGGAATTGACCCTGATAAAATAAATTAATAGATTAGAATAAGATAAATATATCGAAGTGAACGGTGGATAGCCAATTAGGCGGGGATTTCATTCTGTCACTGTATCAAGCTTTGGTCAAATTCATTTCTTTTAACATGATTATAATATGTCTCGCACTAGAAATTTCTGAGAACATAAATATGATGGAGAACTGAGCAGAGTCCACCTATGCCAACTAGTTTTTTTTTTTTAAGTTTTCTACATTTATAAGTATCTTAAAACATTGTTAATTTTTATATCGCTGTACCTATTTTGTCTAATTGCTAGAAATTTTACATTTAATACGTATGTAGAATTCTTCAATTTAAGGCTTCCGTTCAATCTAACAAACTAATATTCGTTCGAATCGATTAATACACAGAACAAATTTTATATAGACACCTTGATTTATTCTTAATATAATAATAAAAACTTTAGTATATTCCTAAATGTCAGCAGTTCAAAAAAAAAAAAAAAAAAAAAAAGTTTGATTTTAATGCTTTATACAATCTGAATAAATTATAATGGCTGATTCTACTTACTGAAAGCTATTTCAATTGACAGAGGTTATTGCCGCCCCATTAAAGAAGAAGCTATTCAAATATTACAGCTTCTTCGTACTTCGTTTCCTAAATCGGCCTCTTCTAATATCCTTACTCTTTTACCCTATTTTCCAAAATCAAGTTATTCCATAGCTAAAATTCTTAAAGAATAGGATTTTTAAGTAATTTTTTCTTCTTCCAATAATCTCGCCCCTTTTCAGTTAAAAGATTCTACAGATCTGTAAAACTCTTTGGGTATTTATAGTATGTTTTGCCTATGTGAATTATCATATATTGGTCAAACAAAACAGTGTCAGTTGCGCCCGGAAACGAGAAAAGAAAAATTAGTCATTTCTAAACAAATAAATTAAATTTTAAAACAACTAAAATAATTTGCTGGCACAAATCTAAACTGAACTCGATTTCTTTGAAGCTTCTTACGAATCGATAAGAATCCAAAAACATTGTTAATTGCGATTTCGCTGCACTCCCTTTGTCTGTTCGATACTTTTAATTCAATCCACACTTATTTTATTTTTTGCTACATTTTTCACAATCACTATTTCTCAATTTCCTATTGGCTAATATCCCACATATAACCTAATTCTATTGGTTGAAAAACTGTCGTGGAATCCGATTCTATTCTTATACATAACAGCATTTTTCTTGCGTTTCTGAACTTTCTTATGTTAAAAAAAAAGTTCAAAGAATTCTGTGATAAACGCTATCAGAAAATATGTTGCTCACGTGGGCAGGGCCAAAAAATGTTTACGCGGTATCCTGTTTAGGAGGGACGGGTTTGTTCCCATCTCCAAATATAGGACTCGTAACCCTTCTGGCGTTACCTAACATAGAATTCTAACTCAAAATTTATTGCATTCCGTAGATTAAATATTTTTATTCATCTACATCTGGCTACGCCCTGATATCGTCAAACTACTGTGTTTTGTTTAGAGACTAATAATTAAGGAAGATCGCGCATGTCAATTGTTAAAGGTTTAAATTCCCCTTCAAGAGAAGTGCCAGAGATTACTCCCTTTGTACCCAGATATTTTGAAGTAGGGTATCCATTTTTAGCGCATTTATCGCTGTCAGTTGTGTCTGTTGACTCGTTAACTGACTGACAGAAATATCGATGACATATTAGAGTAGACTCCGTACTAGTAACCTTTTTGCTTTCGAACATCACATCCCCACCATAGTACCAATTCATTCGCCAAACCGACTTTTCTACCGCCTATCCGACATTCCACTTCCACCAAGGCAAGTTTCCTCCACCTTTGTTACAGCTGTTTATTAATTCGATTGGGGATAAATTAAACACAAACAACAACCTACACAAACTGAAATGAAGAGCAAGTAATCTGATCCTTTTTATTGATTGAAAGCTGTTCTGTTTGATTTTTCTTTGGAGTTGTTTGTGGTAAAAGGAAAAAACCATTTTAAACATGCAAAATCCCAAGAATCAATTGCCAAGGAAGCGATTATCACCAGAAGATGGCACAAGAATCGCTTTGATGTTCCAGGAATTATTCTTCATAGCCAGTATAGGGAATCCGTACTCTACTAGTATATCTGCTTGATGGACACAGAGACAGGGCGATTCAAATATATCGCCAACATATCGCCAACCAATCAGATTACAGCATTGTTACAACCCTATACCCATTATTTCTTGAATTTTTTAAATCGAAACCTAAACATGATTCATCTTATTCATAAATACATCTTTGGTTTTGTTACAGTCGCGATTAATGAACCTTCTTATCTGTTACCTTACTAGTAGGGAATTAATATTTTACATATATACCTTTCCTACCTTAGTTTATTTATCAAAATGGTAATTTTGTAATCATATACAGTCAAATTTTAAATATTTTGTTTAATAGGTATATAGGATTTAAATTTAATTTTTACATGGTTTTTCCTTTTTACTGTATTTTAATTTGTGGCTTAATGTTAGAAAAAATGGGATAGCATACAATCCTGTTCTCATATGTCTGAGAAGGTGCTTTTTCAAGACAGTACAGTCTCAGAAAGACCGAAAGGGTGACGTGTGCAGGCTATGTGTGATTACAAAATAAAATGCTAAATTTACTACTCATGTTAGATCTAGCCTTGTATGGTATGCTATCGTGTGCTTATAGCTGTTACATTGTTTCCAACCCCTTTCTTTCCGCTCTGCAATGCAGGCTTTTTCATCATTTCATCACGCCAGAGTTCCATGGAATTCATTTAGCTGCACCAACCAAACCATTTGACCATGCAAGTCACTTTTCAAGTTCTTTCAATTTCAGGTGGAAGTAAGCGGTGATTTCGACTACTGTAAAACTCCTCAAATTACGTGATGAGGATGTTACTAATTTAAGGACTACACTAAATGTTGCCGAAACAGTTGTTTGCAATTTCTGTATTCCTTTTGGTGTTTATATACTTTGAAAACTTTCCCTGTATTTTTTCCTCTAGAGCCAAGTCTCATTTTAATATTTCCTTATAGTTTTGCTCCGTCTCTTCTATTTTAAGAATTGAAATATAGTTCATTGTAACGATATTTCAATATATATATATATTAAAATAGTTACTTGGCAATTTATTATAAGCAGCTTAATGCATTTGGCTAATAAATCATTCAAATGAAACTTTGTTAATGTATGCGCATGTGCAATTAAAATTATTTAGATGGAGTAAAAGTAAATAGAAATATTTACAATATATTACAGGGAATACAAGTATTTATAGATCCACGTTATTTCGGGAAAATAACAACATGACGCTCTGTTGATAGAACTATTTATCGGGTGGTAATGGGGAATATTAGAAGTGCTGTCAAATATTATTACAATGGTTTTTGTTTTATAGCAGTAGAATGACAAGGAAAAGGGACATTATTTTTTAAATTACGTTGTTTTTAGAAAATTTTTCATCCTTCTCTTACGTTAAACGAGTAAATCACGTGATTTGTTACATATATATACGTATACCGGATGTCCTATAAGTCGACATTTTAAAAATTCATAAAAATTGAATGAATTAATAGAATTAAACGCGGTATGCAAAGTTTTTTCTTTTCTTTTTTTTGTATAGGAAAACGTAATAGTTAAAAATGTCGTCGACATAGGGCTCTGTACGTGAGCAAATAGCTCTTACGATTTTAATGAAAGTTTGGGTTAGAGTTTTTTTTTTTTTTTTTTTGTGGTAAAGAAAGCGATTGGGCTTATCCTCAACTTAAAAAAAAAAAAAAAAAAAAAAAAAAAAAATCGCGTTCGCTGCTAATTTTTTATCGGCTACTTTCAACAACGTATGACAGAAATTGAGTTTACTCGGAAATGGATGTAATAATTTTAATAAAACTTTGGGATTAAGATATATTTGGGGTAACTAAATGAATGGTGTTATCTTCATCTTCAGGAAAATTCGCTTGGGCTGTTTTATTCGGCAATTCGGCCTTTATCGGCCGCTTGCAGTATATCACAGTAATTGGGTTTAGATGGAAATGGATATAACGATTTTGTTGAAAATTTGGAATTAGGGTTTTTTTTTTTTTGGTGTAGGAGGAAGATTGAACTTATTCCCATCTTCAGGAAAAATTACGTTCACTCGCAACCCTTTATTCGCCGGTTGCAACATGTTTGAGAAATTGTATTTACTCATAAATGGATATAACGGTTCTGTTGAAAGTTTGAAGATATGTGTTTTGTAGTGCTAAATTGATTGGATACTCATCTTCAGGAAAAATCGTGTTCGATACCATCCCTTTATCGGCTAGTGATGCAAATGATGAAAAGTTGGAATTCAGTGCTTCTTAGGGAGCTAAATACATTAGATACGTCCTTATCTTCAGGACAATTCGACAACATAAACTGGGTTTCTCGAAAAAGGATGTAACGGTTTTGATAAAAATTTGTAATTAATAATTAGTTAATTTGTAATTAATTTGTAATTAATTTATATATATATATATATATATATATTTTTTTTTTTTGGGGGGGGGGGAATCAGACTTAACTATATATTTAGGAAAATTCCCGTTTCCTGTTAACCATTTAGGACCCGTTTGTAATATATGGCAGAATTTGGGTTTTCTTAAAACTGGATTTAACTATTTCTATGAACGTTTGGAGTTAATATTATTTGGAGTAAAAATTCGATTATACCGGGGTATATTAGAATTGTGGTTCCCTGTTAATCCTCTTCCTGTTGATTACAAATATGGCAGAAATTGAGTTTTCTTTGACCCGTATGTAATGATTTTAATGAAAGTTTAGGGTTAGATATTTGAGATGAAAAAATAATTATGCGTATTTTCAGGAAATCTTGCGTTCGCTGTTAATCCTTTATCCGTCAGTTGCAAAATATGGCTGAAATCTGGCTTACTTGGTAATAAAAATAATGACTTTTAATTCAAATAAGGGTTTAAGGGCATTTTGAAATGAAAAATCGATTAATTTAATTCTTATATTAGGAAAATTCTCGTTTGCTGTTAGCCCTTTATCTTGTGGTAGTAAAACATGGCAGAAAGCTTGTTTGCTCGGAAATGTATTTAAAGATTTTAATTTTGGGTTATGTTATTTTTGGGATGAAAATTCGATTGGACTGTTACATCAAAGTTTAGAAAGATTCCCTTTCATCTTCCGGAAAATTCGCATTCGCTGTTAATTTGCCTCTTGCTGAAAAATATGGGAGAATTTCGGTTCACTAGGAAAAGAATAGGACGATTTTAATGATAACGTACAGTTAAAGAATTTTTGAGAAGACATATCCATTTAACTTATCCTCTTCTTCACGAAAAGTATCTTTCATTGTTAAGTCTTTTCCGTTCATTGCAAAATAGGGCAGAACCTTGGTTTCTAAAAAGTATGTCGAACGATTTTAAGAAATACAAAGACTTAAAAAAATGTTAATGTTTTTTTTTTCTTTTCTTTAATGTGAAAACTATTTGACATATCCTCATCTCCAACAAAATTAGTGTTCACTACTGTGTGAACACTTACTCCAGCGTGGCGAAATATGGCTGAAAATTGGTTTACTTGTACACTGCTCGAACGAATTTAATAAATATTTAAGGTTTAGGGCTATTTAGATGACAATTCAAATTGAGTTTTCTGATTTATCCTCATCATGAAACTTAGCGTTCACTCCAAACGTTCATTTCGTACGTGGCAAGATATAACAGAGGCATAGTTTATATAGAAATTATTTGAATGATTTTGTTAAAAAATTAAATTCTAGAAATTTTGAGTTTACAATTGAATTGTAAACACAAAAATCTGACATTCTATTTAGAATATTTAGCGTTTACTGTTCACCCGCGCTTCCCTCAGAAAAATGTGGTAGCAACTTTTTGTTTGTTTATTTGTTTAAGTATTTGCATGACTTTGGTAAATATCTAAAGTTAGTGTGCTTTTAAAATGACATTTCGATCTGAAATACCCTCATATTCAGTGTAAATAGCATTCACTGGCAACCTGCATAGCACCCAGGACAAATACGGCATAAACTTTCTTTTCTTGAAAAACGCTGAAGTGTTTTTTAAAAAAATGCTCAGTTTTTTTTTTTTTTTTTCTTCCTTAATGAAAAATCGGTCTCATTTATTATACTTTTCAGAAAAATTAAATATTTCTGGTCTTTGTCTGGAACAGTGTATAGCAGAAATCTGGTTTTCTAGAAGACTTGTTGAACAATTTTAATTTTAAAAAAATGTACAGTTAGAGGTTTGATATGATAATTCAATTTGAATTTTTCTTACATCAAGAACAATTTAGCTTTCAGTGGTATCATGCGCTACGCCCTTATGAAACAAATGAGAAATAAAATTATTTAAAAACAAATCACTGTATATTTAATCTACGAATAATTTTTACAATCAGACCGATTAAATTCGGTCATTCAGGTACTTTATATGAAGACAGAGAATGCGATGTATAAACGTTCCATCCAAGTTTATATGTGTTAAATTTAAAAATAATTAGAAAATCATCATTTAGTGTAATTTTTCTGTATCATGAAAATCAATGAAATAATCCACGAATAATCCATTTGCGTTTAACTGTTTTATTTATAAGAAGAACCTGAAAATCATCGTTCAGAAAAAAATATTCATGTAGTATACAAAAACAGAGAAAGTAGGCCTTAATTGAATAATCCAAATTTCAACACAATCCAATAATTCTAATAGGTTCTAGATGAGTAAAAATATAGTCATTTATTCTCCCTTCATTTTAATAATATTGTATTTTAAATAAATACTTAAAGTTTTAACACACGGATGTGACAAGTTTTGTGCGACTAATACAATTAAGTATTCAAATAACAAGATACCAATAAAGGAATACCTAATTTTAGCTATTTCTATTTCTTAGAAAGTATATTTTCTACTTACATTTCCTAAAAAAGAAATAATAATAGTGTCTAGATAAATTCATGAGTCTTGATTCAATACATATGGCGAGTTTTACTGTGTAAACATTGATTTGATAACACTAAGCTCATAAAATATCAAAACTTTGTTGAAGTATATTTCTCTTCCTATTTTCTTTGAGTGGGAGCAAAGTGAATGGTATTAACTGGGATTTATATAAGCTTAGTTATTCCTGCAGCGACTAAAGATGAGTAATTATTTCCATTTGCTATCTGAACCCATTTATACAAACATAAGTATAAAATATTAATTAAAATAAGAGTACCAGAATAACATGTAAAAAAGAAGAAATAATTATAAACGAAGAAAATTTCTCATTATTACATAATAATATGAGAATAATTAATTTAACGTACTTAGGTTAATGATAAACTGTATCTTATGATAAAGTTTATCAAAGATATTCGAAGATAAAGTGTGTAATGCCGGGTAGATAATGGTTATTTCAAAATATTTGAATATGGTCTCGATTTAATTTTGTCTCTTGCTTAAATCAATGATCACAACTTTAGGTTCTATCATCGAAGTATATACACAATGAAGAAGTTTTAAAATAATTAATAACTGTTTCCTTTAAAATGAATCGGTATTTTCTATTTTTCAATAATGCAAATGAAAAAGGAATTATTTTAAAATATGAATAAATATAGAAGTAAAACTAGTTTTATCAGATGTCTTTATTGACGCAAGAGTTATATATCTTGTTGGTTAGTCATATAAGGTATAGAAAATAATATGTTACAAGTGGCTATGTTACGTTGTTAATCTTAGGCAATCGAATATATATAGTACAGTCGGTAACAAAAGTGTCCGAACACTAGCAAAAATTCCTATGTAAAAATAGTACACTTCATACGGTTTTGTTAAATAAATCCTTATCGAATCATGTTCTTTCATTGACTAAGAACAGGATTCGACAAGGATTTATTTAACAAAACCGTATGAAGTGTACTATTTTTACATAGGAATTTTTGCTAGTGTTCGGACACTTTTGTTACCGACTGTATATATTTCCTGACCAATCAAAAGTAAAAATAAAGTATAGCTGGTGCAGTGTTTTTCAATTTACGGTTTTCTGACATGAAACAAATAAAAGTTAATCGCTACAATTTAAAACATCATGTTCATAAAACTTAATACTCATAATAAATTTAATACAGATAATGATTTTTTTAAAAGTAATAATTATAACTTTAAGCTACCCTACGTATAAAATTATTTCTTTTGTTATAATGATTTACGAATTATATTTGCACGCGAGTTTTTAAAAATGTCCCCTAGAGTTTTGTTACACATTTATTTAAAAATATATAATGGATTAGGAAATATAAGAATTTAGAATAAGAAACTAATTAAACTTAAATTATAAATTTTGACTAATTAATATTCATCAAATTTATTTAATTTGCCAAACCACAGTATAAATATGATTTTTTTTTTTTTTTTTAATATACCTTAACTTCTTGCCTATAATCAGTATATTAAACGCTTAAAAATCTTATATTTACTTCTAATGCTGATTATACAACGTCGCATATTTTCTGGGAATTGTTTTCCTGTAGCATTTGAAAATGTCAGAAATAAGTTTATTTAGTGCTTATGTCTTTCTAAAATAACATCAAATGACCATAATTGATTAATGTTCAGCACATACGTGGAAAAAAGACCCTTTTAGTCGAATTTTTTAACATTTTATTTGCCGCCTCCCCCTTAAAAAAGAAAAAAAAGTAATTATTAGGTACCTTATTGTAAAAAATTAATTAGTATTATTAATTTAAAAATTAATGTTTATAATTATACAAGAATTATATAAACTTAAAAAATCAGTAAATTTTTTTTCTTAATTTTTATATGAAATTAGTTATTTTGCGCGGCCTTAAATGACAGGAATTGTATACTTAAGTTCCTGCGGATCATATAATATTTTTTATGGAGCGAATTTTCACATGCAAATTACATGCTGCTGTGGATTATATGATAACTTCCTTAAAAATGGTATGGAAATCATATCAGCGGATTATTGATAGAGAATTTGGGCTGTTGATAGTAGATTTCGGATAAACATCTGAATAAATTTTGTATTGAGAATTCATCTTTAAAATAAATCAGTGTGTGCGTGTTTATTATTTTTTTTTAACCTATTAATGATTGCACAATTACATGCAGTGTGCTTAGAATACCAGAACTATGTTCCAATAAGGTAACATTGTAAACACTGGTACTCAATAAAGGACATTTGCAATTGGATTGGTAGGTTCGATACATGGCATAGGCAAATACGATATCATACAAATGCACTTAACAGTGTTAATAGCAGTTCGACAATGTGAGGAGTTCTATCATACTCCTCAGAGAGATTGATTGGTAGATTTGACAGATTGGCTGGCAAGTAGAGTGAAACGTAAAACAATATGGTATTTCAAAGGTGTAAACTTAAAAAAAATATAGTATTTATAAACAAAATAATCCCCATCGTATTTTGGAATAGTCAGCGACACGAATGCGTGAGTAGATATGGCAATCAGCAAAGTATCTTCGTCCACGTTAAAACTGACTCTTACAATAAATCGAAGCCATTTACAAACTCATCGCAAGGCAGTGATATCAAAGAATACCATTCAAAGAAAAATGCATAGACTGGTCTGGGGAATAGACGAACAATAATACGGCACTTCCTCTCTTCCAATTTTCAGTGTTGTATGGAATGACTCCACCTATGATCAAACTGAACAACTTCTTCTAATGTTATATGTTATATGTTATCTTTTTTTTTTTTTTTTTTTTGATTGAATATGTCCTCTTTTAATGATGAATCTTATCTTTTAATTGATAGGGATAACTACTGTATAGAAATGTGGCGAAAAAAGTTGCTTAATGAAATATAACATTCGATACATGGTGATATAAGATAATTTTTGGAGTAGTCATATAAACTGTAATTTTTCCTTTATCCACTCCGACGTCTCCCAGGTGCGTTAACAACATTTTGAGGTAGGTGGTATTACCTATTGTATTTGCCCGTCCAATTTCAATAGGATGCCGATCAACCATGTATTGGTCTTATAAATAAAATATAAGTAAAAACAATAAATTGTAAAGAGCTTGAAACAGTAGTATTGTCTCAAAGTAAACTGGAAAATTCGATATATGAGGAGACAAGTCTAAACTTTGAATTTACTTTCTTAGGTTAATTCGATTGACTTTTGAATACAATACATTTTCAAGATTAAAAAGAATAATTAATTCTGCGTCTTAACTGGATGTTTTAGTGTTCAAACACAAAGGCGATTTGTCAATCACTGTCTTCAGAAAAACTTTCTATGCCGTTTTTCTTCCACACACACTCTCTAATCACTCATCTCCTCAATAGAGGACGGCTAATTTCTGCTCTTCTTTCTTTCTACTTTTCTTTCTTTTTTTTTCAATACATTAGCTCTGATTCTTCTAGCGCATGGGAAGAAATTACATATTTAAAATATTTTGCTTTTTCTCGTTGCTATAATCCTTTCATTATCAGCTAGCAGGCTACGCCGCTTCGCTGGTCACTATTTTTAAATGGATCACTATAATTAACGAATTTTCAAAATTGCATAAATTTTTATCATGTGAATAAAAGAGAAAAAAAAATTCTGATCGGGAAAAATGTCACAGCGAGTCCCCACTGTCTTCGGCAGCGCACACCATTATATGCTGTGCGTGCTCATTTATGGTAGACACACTTAATGAATCACTATATTATCGTAAGGGAAAAATATAAATATAAAATACAAAAGAATTTTTCTCTCATCGGTGGAATAATCAGTCCGGGTCCCCACAGACTATGGCAGCGTAAACACGCGCGCCCGGCGCGCGTGTTTTTTGTCCTTCGTTCCCACCACTCCTAATTATTTTGCACTTTCAAAAATATCCACAATCATTTTCTCGGGTTTTTAAACCTAATAATACTAGTTTACAATGTTCTATCTGAAAGTCTTTATTTTTGCCCCTGCACCCGCCCCTCGTTCCTCCCGTCGTAATAATGCTACACTTTCGAAAATATCCGCAACCGATTTATTGGGCCTTAAAATCTAATAATACTAATTTTCAACGCTCTAACTCTTATTTCTGTAATTTTGCCCCTTCGCGCCACCCCCTACCCGTCTATCCTAATAATTTTGCAAATTCGAAAATATCCGCAATTAATTTGTAGGTATCAAAAACGTCTATGTACGAATTTTGAGCGATCTAACTCTATTTTTATTTTTTTTGCCCCTCCACCCCCCCTTTCCCACCCTTCCTAATAACTTTACAAATTCAAAAACATCCGCAATCGATTTGTAGGTATCAAAAATATCCATGTACAAATTTTGAACGATCTAACTCTCTCTATATATTTTTTTTGCCCCTCCGTCCCCCTCCTCCCGCTGCTCCTAATATCTTGTCTCTTTTGAAAATATCCTCATCCAACTTGCAGGTCTTTAAAACCTATCTGTACAAATTTTGAACTGTCTAACTGTATTTCCCTTTTTTCGTCCCATAGACCCCCACCCCTTCCTGCCCCACTTGGACGAATCTCTGAAATTCCAGAAATGTTTTTTTAGTTTCTTGTGTGAGCTATATTTTAGAGCAAAAATCTCACATATATATAATTTTTTTATTTTATTTTCCGATGTAAAAGATTATTTGAAATCACGTTTTGCCTCCTCCCTCTCCTTGGGGCAGAAATTCATTTTTAAGTGTTTGTATTAGCTATATTTTAGAGCAAAAATTCCACGTATATCATTTTATATGTATATATATATATATAGAATTATGTGAAATAATGTTTTGCACCATTCCCTCCCCCCTTTGGAGACCGAATTTTTAAAAATCTAGAATTTGGTTTTTAGATATTTGTGTTGCTACATTTTAAAGCAAAAATTTTACTGATATATGTCTTTTTGTTTGAGATATGAAGGATTTTGTGAAATCATGTTTTGTCCTGTTCCCTCCCCCTCTTGGGGGCGAATTTTGTAAAATAGTTTCTTAGTGGATGTTTACGTCATAGAAAGAACATTAAAAGTTGATGCTTCTAGGTCCAGGGATTTGGGCTGGGAGATGAGGAATCAATCACTCACTTACTCACTCAGGACAAACGATTTTATACATATAGATTACACTCTGTATCAATTCAAAATGCATAAACATTTTGTGTCCAGTATGAATGACCATTGTCTCAACCCTGTAACTTTACCTTTTTTATTATTTCATTCTTTTAAAATATCTAATATTAAATTAAAAATCTCTTTCAAACTCATCGACAAAATTAAATTTTTTTCTGTTAAAATTCCTATTCCTACTGAGAACTGGTCTGGTGTTTATTTCTTTCCTTGTCCATTATACAATTTAGGTTTAATTGGTCATATTTAGAGGCGCGAGAAATGCAGAATAAATGAGCACCTTCCCATGAAAAAATCTCTGACTCGTCCATTGCTTTACACTGTTGGTATTATGGTCTTTGCTTTGACTTTTCAAAAGCTAACATTTTTTTTTGTCCTATTTCTTTCTCCATCATGATTTCCATGAAGCATTTTACATTTTTTTTAACGACTCGAAAAACCTTGTTAACAACATTTCTTTAATACGTCTTTCTGTAGCTCTAGAATTACTCATTTAACTTATCTTGACAGGTGATTTTTATTTCTTATTTAATGTCATAATTATTTTTCTTTACTAATAGTCAATTATGTTTACTAACTTGCAGGATTTGTCTGCTTTTCTAGTCACTGCATTTAAAGGATTTTTTAAAAAAATTAATTTTACTATAATTTAAATCAGTTTATAAATAAAACTGAAAAAAATCATTAAAATCGCTTAAAACATCGCTTCGGGTCCACGATACAGGTTTACGCTTCGGGTCTACGCTTTATAGGTTTCTATACCCACTGCTGGTAATTCGAGTTAACCAGACATTTATTTGAGTCTGGGTGTTAACTGGACGTGGCATGGCTATAATTCAAGAATAATCTTTTCCAGATAAAAATTTCTCGGACATAATATCATGTGCACTCTGTGACAACAGGTGGTCGAAGCAGACAATCTCTCCAACTGAAAAAAAAAAAATTAATAATAATAATAATAAAACCAATCCGAAATTTGAAAATCGGGCTTCGAGGTAAATCAAGAGGTCAAAACGGACCTCCATGCAAAATTTTGTATATCTGCGATCAGTCGTTTATCTAAAAAGTAACCGACATACCTCTATGATTAACTTTTTTTTTTTTTTTTTTTTTTTTTTTTTTTTTTTTACGTAAATTTTCGTTATCCTTATGGATTATAATACTATGAGAACTCTGAAATATTTAATCTTATCAATTGACATCTTTTCCTTTAATTATCAGCAAAAAGTCACACACTAATCCTTCAAGGATAGAACCTACAACCCTTGTGTTACTAACATAATGCTCTAACCAACGGAGCCAGCAAATTCCGAAAAGCCTTTGCACATTTACAATTTTATCTTCAGAGACGACCATTTTAAATAATTATAGATTTTATTTATTTATTTATTTATTTTAACTATCAAAATTTTGAAAATCAGGCTTCGAAGATGCATCAGAAGAAATCAGTAAGGACCTCCATGCCAATTTTTGTAGCTTTGCGATCAGCGGTTTGCCTTCAAATTGCCAGAAATACACACGCACACTTCTTCTTTTTATGTAGAAGTTTGTAATTTTTTTTATCATTTCTCCCTCTCTCTCTCTCTCTTTTCTTTTTCTCAATTCTTGTCACATTAGTAATTATATTGAATTTCTGTTTCATTTGTTTAATCTCTTTCATTTATCTCGTTTTTTTTATGTTACCATTTTGCTGCAGCACTTGTGCTTACTTCTTTTACTTAACGAGGTCTTAATTTTATTAATTCCCGAAATAATTATTTCGAGTTTTTGCTATTTTATTTGGTTAACCCTTTGCCGGTCCTATTTAATTTCGCTCCACTGGTCAGTGTTTTCAAATTTAGGAAACTGTTTATTCAATATCCACCACTAAATTTTAGTTGTAACGGTTGCCTAATTACTTCGAAGATTATTCGTCCATTATATATGTCAAATATCACTCCTAATCGTTATTGGTGGAAGCTGTATAAAAAAGTGTCTAAATTTGGCCACACTGTTTAGAGGGCTTTAGAGCGTTAGGGTCAGCTAAGGGATAATTAAAAAGATTTTTACTTATTATTATTATTATTATTATTATTTTTAACATTAGTCAGCCGATATATATATTTTTTAAATATCTTGGTACAACAACGATAACGATATGACCTTAGGTGCTATTTATGAAGCCTGAAAACTTTTCGTCTATTTCAGAATATCTTCGAAGCAATCTAGTAATTCTTCATTTGTGGTAGGATCTAAAAATACGAACACCAGCAACTTAATCGACGCCATTCCGCAGTGAATATCCTCCATAATTAGGCTGACCAGATTAGTGTACCTTTATAATAGAGAAGGGTTAAAAATTGCTACAATTATCCAATTACGGATGTATTTTTTTCATTCCTAATAAATAAGGACTAAAAATAAAATATTATTGATTAATAATTTACTTTCTACAATTGTTTAAAACTTAGAATTATGCCTTCAAAATAAAAGCTGTCCCTAGAAAATGGAGACGTTTGGTCAGCTTACCCATAATAGATAATTTTTACTATTAATGGGAACATTCTTTCTTTATTTTTTTTTCTCATACGTTAATAAGACAGCATCGTTTTCAGTAATTTAATAGTCTGTCCGGCTACACGAATGTAATATACATGCTGAATTTTAGAGTTGACTCTTAAGTCTTTACATGTGCCCATTTTGTTTCCTTCTCCCTCTCTCTGTCTCTCTCTCTTTCTATCACTTTTTATTTATTTTTTTATTTTGTGACAGAGTGTAAATTAATTTTATTGTGATGGTTGGTTGGTTATATGTTTATATTTTAACGTCGTACTAGTACTGCACTATGGGTAATTAGTGAGGGTCTGAGACGCACCCCAAAGGATGGTCCGAATACATGCCATCACTGGGTGTTTAAATTTGAAATCATACTTGTTAATTTTGGTTTGTTGATATTTGTTTAGAAATGTGATCCCTTTCATAAGAATAAGAATTTCTTAAATTAATTTATTATTATCATTAATTATTATTTCATATATATTTTCAATTTCATTATATTATTTAAGGAAATAACGTCAGATATATAAATTGTCGACTTCTTAACTACGATTACGATAAACTTCCCCCCTTATTTTCCGGAATTCATTATCAGGTCTAGAAAATCAATACTAAAGATTCTAATATTAATGTTATTGTAACAGATATATGTTTCGAAATAATCTATAAGTTTGAGAGATATTTAATTATTTTAGCTTGCTTCGAGATTAATATATAAGACTTCTGTTATTAAGCAAGCCGTTTCCCCACTCTTTTGAAGATTAATTAAATTTTTTCTGCACTATAATTTTATTTAAAAAGAGTTTAATGTATCATAGAAGTTAAATTCCTGTCATTCGTTTGATAAAAGAGATCAATATATAAATATTTAAATGATATTAAAATTGCTTCTAAAATAATTAGTTTTCTGTTAATACAACAATTAATTTTCTGATTGGTTATATTAAATACAATAAATAAATTAAAAAAAAAAAAAAAAAAAAAAAACTTTTTTTTTTCTTTTTTTTAATTGTAACTATAAATCATGATTTGCAGAGTTTCACTTTCTATATTTTTCTGGAAAAGTTAGTCACTACTATTTGCAATTGTAGTTTTTGTGTAATTTATTAGATTTTAGAGTAAAGATTTAAATTAGATTTTAGAGTACCTGTGTATGGACATTGTTACAGCGTCTAGAATAAACAGTGTGGAAAGCAGCGAATAAAATTTTACTAAAAAAATTAAGCCTGTCACCAGATGTCATTGTAATCGAAGCTAGTGTCACGACAACAAAACCGAGACTCCCTATTGGTTAATTATATGCTTAGATCACGTGATTAAACTGACGAAACTGGGAAAAGCCAATCAGGTCTTCGATTTGAGCAATAGCTTCGATCACAGCGACATCTGAGTAAGCTTAATTTTTGTAGCATCATTTTAACATCACGGTTATAGGCGATTCTCACACTGTTTATTCTAGACGCTGTAACATTGTGAACCTTGCAATAAAATAAATAAATAAATAAATAAAGCCAGTGTACTTCGAATGTTCTTCATTTTGCAATATCCAGCTCCCTCTTACACTTAGATAAATTATGTAAGTTGGATTATAAACTAATGTGTGTAATTAGTTCAAGGGAATTTATACATTTCACACATTTTTAATTTTTATACATATTAGTTATTTTGGAACAGATTATAATGCTCTTCCTAGATTTTATGAACATATGAGTAGGCATTTAATAAAACATGGATTGTTGCTAGTTTTATGAAAATATTGGATTATTGCTTGTTTTATGAAAATATTAATTTTCTTGATAACAGAACGTGTTTTTTGAATCAATAGGTAGAATCGTCCATATATGCATTTTACTCGACGAATATTCTGAAAATAATCTAATCATACTGCTACTCGTGCAACACAAATCAACGAATGGACGTTATACACACAATCAGGAATGGAACACGGGCGCAGAATTCATACCGGAATCCGTTTAAGAAATTTCTCTACTTTTAATATCGTTGATTTAAAAAGTAGAAAATTTTCTTACATCGATAGTGGTATGAATTCTGCGCCGTGTTTCATCCCTGCACAATAGAGCTGGAATATGGAAAACTGGTGTTTCAGATCTTTCAATATACCAGAAAGTCAGTCTCTGCTTTTAATATCTTTGAGATGGTTTTGCATGAGAAATGTAAATACCATTCTGAAAAAAAAAAAAAAAAAACTGTAGCTACGTTTTTATTTAAAAAATAATTACAGATTTTGATTACCTTAAACCATCTTCTACAAACTATCTTCTACGACTAACCTTCTACAAAATTTAGTTGCAAAAGTTACCAAGACTATTCTGATATCATTAACGCTGTCTTGAGGTTTGAGCGCCGTAAAAAACAATAATCTGTTCTGAATTTCATTCTTGTGTGTATATTTTCACTCCAAAATTAGCTCTAGTTAATGAAAACGGTTTAATTCTTTGTAACAATTGAATGATGTATGGCATATTTGTAACACAAAAATGTATTAAAAGAATTTGAAATGCGTATATATCACATACAAGTAATTTTGAATTGCATTGTTCACACTTGCTCGGTTATTAGATCCGACAAGTATAATACTTGTTTTGTAATGTTGCAATTTTATCTTTAAAAAAAAATCAATTTTTGCACGTTTATGGACGAAATTCTACAATATTTTATATTTGGTTGGACTTTGCCTTGAATTATTGCTGATTACTTTTGCCATATATTACATTTGCCATATATATTTTGCCAGTACTTGGCACGACAATGCCGAAATTTTTCCAGAAATTGAAAGGTTATATCTCAGTTTCTATAATGTGCACACAGCGTGATATGCAAGAAAGCCATTGTACAATAGTTTATTAATTCAATCTGGGTACATATCGGATGATAGGTTGCGTTGCTATGGTGCGTGTTTCCACTGTATTTTTTCTTCTATTGCGTAAAAGTGCACCTAACTTAATGCGTCAGATTAACATTGAGAAAATCTACGCTGATTAATTTGAATATGTATCAGCCAACAGATGAAGCTTCTATTTCTGATGTTTTGTGATTTTCCATTTGGTACGAAATAACATATATCGATATATTAAAATTTCGGCTTTTTCTAAAACTGTCAAAAGCTTAGTTATTGTTTCGGTAATTATTACAGCAAAAATTTTTCATATTACAAGAAAATTTAAAGAATTTTTTTAAATATTTAAATTTCTGTAATCGTTGGGGAAGATACATATATTGAAAGTCACGAAATTAGAGGAATATGAAGCATAGCTGAAATATTCTTCTCATGTTTAAAATATTGATATCTTTACACGTTACTTTAATTTTCAGAAATATAAAATTTTGACCCAAAATGTTAAAATGTAATTTATATAAATGCAAATAAACGAATACAAACATATTATCTACAAAAGATCATTATATTGGCAGCAGAAATTTCGATAGAGATATCTATTACATATGAATCGATAAATCTTTGTTTATCTCACGGAACAGTTTCTTTGTTTTATTGTTACGAAGTATGAAACATTATTTACTTTGATCTTGTCTTATGGATGATATTTATCTATGATTTCGTTTGTTAGAACAATCATATTATGACAGTGTCGCATTTCAATATCCCGCTTTGTTCCTATAGAAACAAATCACGAGAAGCTTCTATTATTATATTGTCATATTTTCGAGATATTGTGTCGCACAAGAATGATTAGTTTTTGAAAACTCTAATTTAAAATTATTGCATGTTGTCATCTGTTCCCTTAGTATAAAACTTTAAACATTATATATGTTTGATTATTGAACCAGAAAATTAAGCTGTTTTGTATGATTTTGGAATCAGATTTTTATCTTAAATGAGATGTTTGTCGTAATTATGAAATGTTGTCGAAACCACTATATATAAGAGTTTTTCGAGTATTTAATTTATATGTAAAGAAAATGTAACATCGAGAAATGGAAAACGCATATTCACTTAAAAATAAATCACTTTTCCTCTAAAGAACAAAATGACCCTTATTGACTGTTTGTTACAAGGTAGATTCTGTGATTATTATTTATTTTAAAAATTAGCGTCAAAATTAAAAAAAATATATATATAGTATATTGGTTTGTATTTATACCGAAAACGAAAATGTATCATGGGGAATTCGAAAACAGACATTCACTTAAAAAATAGATAACTTTTTTTATGGAGGTCAAAATGACTCCAGTGGGATATTCTGGATTAACTGTCGATTGCAGAAAGGGGACATGTCATATTTTTAGCGAAAATGAGTTAATGTCACCAGCGTGTTCCTAACATATAGACGCATATTTTCTGTAAAAAGGAAAAATGTTGAACGGTTGTAAAGGCAGTTGTTATACCTATTGATATCTTACTAAATAAAAAGTACTCTATTTATTAGAAGAAGACCATTTCCACTAATATAGTAAAAATTGGTGGAACAAAACTATCTCTGAAAAGTTTGAAATGTTCATTTTCAACTATTCACATCTAAATTGTATTATAGAAAATTCTCGGTCAGTGTTTTTACAGATGGTGAATGATCATCTCCGGACCATGATTTCTCCCCGATAAGGCGATTAGCTTCGGGCATGGTTCTGAGTCTCTGTATCTCTGTAAAAAGGAAACTCATTCTTCAGGTAAGTACGGCAGAAAAAACATTACCCGAAAAATAATTGTAGGCAGAAAAGAGTAATGTCCTGGACATGATTCCCTTCTGTTCTCAATGAAATGGAAGTGACGGGTCATTCGGGTTTTTGTTACGTCATTCTCTCTGACTGATGCATCTGTCTTCTATCCAAAGCAGACGCACAATAAGTTCAACGAAACATGATCAGTGTAACCCCAAAGTTAAATTGAAAATATGTCATATTCTTGTTCAACAACAACGCCTACAATTATACAGAACAGCTCTTATGAATGTGCATAACATTAGCAGGAAACGAGGTGAGTGAATTGCAAATTTAATGATAAATGATGAACCACTAAATGGTTTTAAAAGTATGACCCCTAGTGTGAATGCTATATGACTCTTAAGCCAGTTCTTTTATTCATGATAATATACACACCTTCCCTTTAAAATAGTCGGGTTCTTCAGCGTTCACAAAACACCTAGCATCAAACCTCACAGCCAAAACAATGCATGATTTGTTTTTGAAAATATACCCACATTTTCAAGGAAAAGTGAAGTATAACTTCTACTGGGATTACGCCCATAAGAAGTTTTCATTGCACTTCAAGATACCTCTCCGGGATATGTGTGTTACGTGTGAGGAGCTAAACAATAAAATTAAGCGTCCCTCATTAAATGAAACTGAAAAACGAGTTGCTGTAGTCGAAATAATTGTACACAAAAGAAGAAGACAGTGATTTTACAACTCTCTTAAAGAAACTGTTTCTTCTTCCCAAACTGAAGGCAGCAAAGTTTTAAGACAGTTTTTTGACTTTATGGTGTTTTTTTATTTGCACGAACATCAAAGTTTCACCCCCTCCGAAGTTGACTTTTTTGTGTAAACGTTTTGTGTAACCTTTTTGTGTAACCTTTTTGTGTAAACTGTAGGGGGCGGAAGAAATCCAATCATTCATTCGGACCATAATGGGATTGGTGAAACTCAATATTTTTAAGAAAATCAAAGTTATTATTTTTTTTCCCTTTTACTTACCTTACGACCGAAATTTGGATTAATGAAGAGGAAATTAAAAAATATTGATAGTATGTATTCTTCCGACGAGTACATTAATATAGTGGCAAATGCTTCAAACGTAGTTGGCAAAGTCAGAGTTATCATAGTCAATTCTTCAATGGTTCTGGACTATCAGCCCTAATTTCCCACTTACTACGTAAAGCATACTACGTCACTTTAATCAAGAAGCTTGTCCATCAAATACAGGAATTTATTTTTTTTATTAGTTTTAATGTTCGTATTATTTTGAATGCTCTTTCAAAATCCAAATTCCGGTACTATTGTAATCCCTTCCGTGGAGGATCAAAATTGTGATGGCATGTCTCTGGACCACCTCTAGGGGTGTGTCCCAGACCGTCGCCAATTGCCCATCTGCGCAGCATTAGTGCGACGTAAAACCCATTCACCACCGGTACTATTGTAACGTCTGAGTTTATTGGTGGATTCGTCCTCAATCATTTTTGTTTGAGAAAGTATAATGGTTCTCATCTTCTCAAAATGCCGTCCACGAAATTATAGCTGCAGAAAAATCCTTTAAACATCAATAAAATGAAAGACCTTAAAAGTCTAAAACAGTTCATTACGAAAGAGAAATTACGCGCCTTTTGGATAGAACTTTATGAATGGCCAACTCATTAAGAATTTTACCAGTAATTAAGTGCAATTTAGTATTTTTTTACGTTTCTTCTACATAAACTATGTTGTATAAAGTAGTACATATATTTCCAATATTGGAAATCAGGCAATGATTTTTGAGAATTACTGGAACGCATGAAGAAAAAGTAGTTCTTAAGTGCAAAAAGGAGACGTGCACAATGCAAAATTGATCGCCGTGGTCGCATGTATTATTGAATTTTCATTAAAATGTAGTATTTGTGATAGAGATAGCAATGAAATACTGTGTAAATTTTCAGAATTTTAAAATCTCGCAAAATTGGTTAAAATAGTTTTTTGTCTCTCCTGTAAAATTAGGATTTTGTGACATGTCTCGTTTTGCAATCAGTGATTCAGATATATTTGTGACTATTCATTTTAATTATTTACATACAAATACAAAAAAATTAGCATAGTATACTTGGAAACCTTTTGGAAACAAAACATAGCAAATTGGAACATTTTCCAAGAAAAGTGAGAATTTGAAGATTAAGTGATTACAATTGGAGAGGCTATTAAAATGCATGTTAACTATATGCATTTGTTTTCTTGATCTATCTCTGGGAGAATTCAATGTTAAACATTTATTGTTATATCCTTTTACAAATATATTACAAGAGAAGCTCGTTCAGTTTTAAAGAATGCACGTGCTGTATTTCTGCAGGACTTGTGAATATATTTTAAAAAATAATCCTGCTTAAAATATGATGTTATATTTTAATTTTTAAATTAAATAAAACCAGCTAGTTTCATACAGCACAAACTATGTTTTCACGACTCTTTTACCGATAACTACTTATAAACAAAATAGACAAATATTACACAAATATCGTTGTGTACATTATTAGTTGCTGATGTTCATGAAATCCATCGTTGCTGTAATATCCTCCAGTTTCAATATAAATACTTCCTCTATGATTACCGCAGTGGATGAACTATCCCTTCTATGTAAAATCAATATTGCGATAGAATGTTTTTAAACCATTCCTAAGTTGAATCCCAGTCCGTTACCAACTATCCATTGCGTACATTTATGGCGCGGTTAAACTCACTCCAACTTTATCTCGATCAAAGAGGTATCATTTTTTTTAAAAATAGTATTTCATTAACCTCCCAAAATGACTTATTTTAAACGAGTTTCTTTAGAAATATAATTACACATTGTTGGACATTTTTTAAACCACAATTTTCATCTAGAATCTTTGTGAATTAATAATAGTTGTCAGTCAAAATTATATATTTAAGATTTTCTCATTTTTCTTGCTTACATTTTATATTTTAAATTTTAATATTTTTTCTCAATAATCATAAACTAAATGCTTCTACTTCTGAAAAAAGTATTGATCATTGTAAAAATACCCAAGTCAATAATTAATTCAAATGATAATTACCATTAAAATGTAGATATAAAAATTTATAGAAATGCAGATTTAAAATTTGCTGCAAATTTACATAAGTCTAAAAGTAAATAGTTTATAGTAGTTCTTATGTTGTTATTTTAACAGTGTTTAAAGGTGTTCGGCAGCTTTCTAGTAAAATATTTAACTTTTATTTTTAGTTTTAAATGTGAACTGCAGTAAAGAAGAAAACTTGAGGTCAGACAGCTTCAGTGCTTTGGAAATTCGGAAGATAATGCAATATTTCTCTTCAAAGAATTTAAATTATTGTAGATTTTGCAATAAAAATTTTTTATTTGTTTAACATGATATTGTAAAATATGATTACATATATGTTCGGTCTGTAACATAACGGAGCGAATTAATAAAATGAATAAATAAATTATTTTATACAATAACTCTGGTTAATTTACTCGGATAATATCTAAAAATTGTTTAAAAAAAATTGTAACTTTTATATACAACATCTACAGTAAACGAATAAATTCAAACGATATCAATGAAAATAATCCGGTGTGTCACCCACACGACTTTCTCTTACCCTGAAATTTAATACTATAAATACAGGTTGCAGATTAAAAGGTAAGATAACGAGTACTGTAAACCTGCGTTAAACAATTCATATTAGGCTTCTGAAGTGTTTTATATAATAATTAGTTCTGTGTGAGGGGGGCTACCGCCCCCATCAATCCCCCGTTTCATTAATGCACCTACATTTATATAGAATTTAATTCGGTTATTAAAAAATAATTCTGTTTTTTAAAAATGATTTATTAATATTATTATTTAAAAAAATTATCTTTTATGATAATGCACACGATTTCCATATTAGAAAAGTAGTATAACACCAAATATCCAAAGAAGTCCATTTTATTCTCAATATTAAAAAAAAAAAAAAAAAAAAAATGCGATTTTTTTTTTTTTTTTTTTTTTTCGTTAAAAGTAAAAAAAAATCGATAACTTTGTTTTAAAGTATCGCATATCAATGGTTCAACCATTCGTTTTAAAGGTATTGGTGAGCTCTTTTGAAAGATACCCATCATGAAAATTTACTCCCCTCGAGGGAGGATTTCCCCCCCAGGGGAGTAAGCGAGGCTCCTACATACACAAATTTTTTTTCCCAGTTAACTATCTCTATTACAAAAAATATATATTCGTTTCATTTGGTTTAGTGCAGTCTATAGACGTTAAACTCTACTTACCTGTAATTTCCCCCATAGACGTAATGTATTTGAATTCTCTTGATTGTCCCTGTACACGAACCATTTGTTTGATCTTAACGAAAAGCTTACTGTAGCATCCCTATATGATACACATTTAGAATACCAAGTTTGAACTTTCTGCCATAATTTGTTTTCGAGATATGCTGATAACAGGCAGACACACACAGACATACAGACAGACACACAGACAGACACACAGACAGACACACAGACAAGACATACACACATACCATTTGCTAAAAACATGATTTTCGTATTCAGGGGGCCTCAAAACGTGTAAATATAACAAAATCTCGCGTTCGAAAATTTGACCGAAAAAAGAGGAAAATGCTAGGAAAAAATAAATAAATAAAAAAAAAATTACATTAAGATTTTTTTTTTTTTTTTTTTTTTTTTTTCTGAAATTGAAACGTTTGACATTCTAAAAAGAATTCATTTCAAGTACGATATAAATAAAAAAAAAATTATTTTGATGAAATTTTGGCAAAAGCAGAATTTAGTTTAGGACGGAGGACTATTAGTTTTTTTTTCTTCCCAATTATAACATCGCTTTCAAATTATTCAATTATATTTTCGATAAATTTTAGATTTCGATAAATGTCCAACTATCGAAAAATTATTTCGACAAATGTCCAACTATCGTAAACGAGAACGCAAAAATCGCTGTCTAAGACTAATAGGCCCCCAGTCCTAAAAATAAAATTAGAAATTCTAACTTCTAAATTTTCATTAAATTATTTATTTTAATTTATAATTGTTGCCAAGAAAATTATACTTTAAATTTTACATCTACTTTTTAAGATAGCACGCGATCGTGTTTTATATAAAAATCAAATCATTAAATTCATATTTTTATTATTTTTATTTCATATTATTGCACGCGCACTATTTATTTCCTAATTCAAAATTATTAAAAAAAACTTTTTCGATATCTCTTGTAACGATACTGATTATTATTAATTTTCTTTTCTTTTTCTTTCAAAAAAAAAAAAAAAAGATTTTGATGAAATTCTGACAAAAGCAGAATTTAGTTTAGGACGGAGGACTATTAGTTTCTTTTTTCTTCCCAATAATAACATCGCTTTCAAATTATTCAATTATATTTTCGATAAATTTTAGATTTAAATGTCCAACTATCGAACAATGATTTCGACAAATGTCCAACTATCGAAAACGACAACGCAAAAATCCCAGATTGAGACTAATAGGCCCTCAGTCCTAAAAATATATAGAATCGAAAAAGTTAAAAAGTGCTATATACCATCTTCCTTTAATTATGAATGACTACGAATTGATAACTAGGAATTTTTTTTAACAAATATAAAAACTGTGGGTAAATACATATACGTAAATGCATGTGTATATAAGTTACTTTTTTATGTGTTGCATTCAGAATACAAATATAACATAATGTCAACTGTTCCTCTATAGCAATAATTAATATTGAATATTTTTATACAGGATTTTTAGCTGCATTGCTCAATTAAATCTTCTTTTTGCTGTGATAAGCACAATTTAAAGCCCTTTAGAAGATTTTAGACACTTTGCTTGCTGTGTATTGTAATTAAAGGATTTATATATATACATATATATATATATATATATATATATATATATATATATATATATTTATATATATATTTAAGGATTGTATAAGGATTGTATTCTATTTGTTGTATCACTTTGTAAATACCCCTCCCCCCCCCCCCACAAAAAAAATATAAATAAATAAATAAAAATAAAATAAAAAATAAAAACAAACATAAACATAAACATAAAGTTAATTAATAATAATAATAATATGTTCTCAAAACCTCGTTTCAAACGATTTCATGTAATTTTGAAGTTAAGGTTTCTCAGATTATATATCTGACTCTAGTTGTCTTTTACCTACCAACAGCTGGAGCTGCTGTAGGCTTTTATTTCTTGCAGTACATGGTACTGCTTATCTTGTACTTGTTTTAGATTTAAGTTCGATTTTTTTTTTTTTTTTGCCAGTTTGAATAATTTAAATGTTCAACTCGAAATTCTAGATGTTTTTGCATCTTTTAGTACCTCTCGAATCATGTTGCATTGAATGGCTGACGAGGATATAAATGGGTATTACACAATTGTATTTTAATAATATGATAATTAAGCGGTAATTTCCAGTTAAAGTTGGAATCGATCAACCAGTGATTTTTTTAATGTAATACCCTTTCAAAAAATAATAATTTTAAAAAAGGTCTGAACACAAGACACAATGAGCCACAGTTACGAATCTCCGCATGTTCATTGTATCCCAGTAAATGAACAACACATGGAAACAAAACATCGATGTATGCATTTTTAACAATACACTGAAATTTTTCATAAGAAATAGCTTATAGAACATCCACTGGTGGTAATACATTAGATAATCGTTAGGAAATAGACATGTTTAGGTAATCAATGTCCCGTATAGTCGAACTTGCATTAATTGCACGAAATAAAAATAAATCGATGTTTTCTAAATCGGATAATATTCCCTGATCAACATGTTCCAAAATTGGTATCCCATGTTCAACTGAAGAAAAAGAAAAGTTCTAGTAAGATCCTATGAACATTAATTAGAACTGCTAATTTTTAAAGTTTATTGCGGAATATTTTTAGCTTCGCCTTGTTTTTTTGTACCAGAATTTTTGCAGAATATTTCTCACCAATATGTGACAACGATTAAATAAGAAGAAATTCATACTTCAGAATTACTGGTATGAAAAAAAATGAAAAAAAAGGCAGAGCTAACAATGTTCCGGAATAAATTATAAAAGTTGGAAAATCTTCGTTAACACATCATAAATAATATTTTAGCAAAGGATCAATAGATGGTCAAGGATTTTCTTTCTCGAAACAAAATCAAAGATTATCGTACTCGAACTGACTTTGTATATACGACACCAGTCGGAATGAGATTTGTTTCTGTTTAGTACTTTGTTATGATGTGAAGTTTTGTAAAAATGTGTAGTTTTGCATACTGTTTCTGAGCAGAGAAGTTAGTTTAAGAAAAATCGTATACTTGATATGCATCCTGCATTAAAAAAATATATATAAATCTGAATGATAATAAAGAAAATATAAATTAAAGAATGTTTAGAATTTCGTCTTAAGAGAGAAAGAAAAAAAGATGGGAAATCTATTATTTAGCAATATTTTCTTTCTTGGTGGCAAGAATTGAAAATAAGAATTTTGATTAAAAGCTGTTTGCAAGTAAAAACATTGAAATACACGTAAAATGATATTAAATTGCTTTAGAAAATTTAGCCTGTTTTGCATTGTTTGTTAAGCAAATTTGATTAGTTTTTACTTCATTCTCTTTCTGATATAACCAATCGGTCTTATTTCACATATTGCATCCGTTTTTCTTTAATGTTTGAATGCAATCCGAATCCCTTTGGTCTTCTTATTTGGAAGAAATTTCTTTTGTGTGGACTATAACGATTGATTTAACGCTCTAAAAGAAAGGAACTATTGAAGCAGAAATCTTTTGTGTGTTAGACTTTTATTTGATAAATGGTGTCTTTGTGTTATCTTTTATAGTTTATCGCACGTGATTGTGGCAGTGAATTATCTGATTTATTTTATTGTAAAATACTACAATAGTCAAAATGATAATCATGAAAGAAAAAATTACGTAATATTTAACTAACCCATTAAAATATAAGAAGAATGATTTTAATTCTAAGTATTTAAATGTTTGTTTAAATATTTTATAATAATTAAGTATTTCATTCTTCTAAAGGGGTTTCGAATATATATATATATATATTTAGTGCCACTTTTATTTTGTTTGCTATTTCCTTTGAATTTTAAAGCATGGAACTATATACTGTATTATGCACAAATTTATTTGGCTTTCTTAAAAAAATAAATAAATAAAAGTTTTAATTAACAATAAGCAAGTTTGAATACAATAACAATAACACTGCTAGGCATGAAAATTGCTTCTGACACCCTTTCAGCATATTCTTATGTAAAATGACCTCCTGAATCCGAATATGACGCACATTTTGCCCTACCAAATGTCATTTTTTAGTAACCCCCCCCCCCCCTATTTTTATCATTTTTCGGTGATTTTATGGTTATAAATTTGATTTTTAGGAGGGGTGGGGGGGTTATTTTAACTGTTAAATATCTTCTGAGGGGCTACAGAGTTAGAAAATTCTAAAACGTGGACATTTGTGAATAGGTGGAAAATTTTGGGGGGATTTGCCACTGAAACTATGTATTACATATCTTATATATATACTAGCAGGCTACGCCCGCTTCACTGGTCACTATTTTTAAATGAATCATTATAATTAACGAAATCTCAAAATTGCATTAATTTTTATCATGTGAAAAAAAAAAAAAAAAAAAAAAGAAAAGAAAAGAAAACTCTGGTCGGGAAAAATGTCGCACCAGGACCCCACTGCCTTCGGCAGCGTAGACCCGTGCGCGATGCGCACGCGCGAATGCATATGTATGAGCACCCTAATAATTTTACAAATTCGAAAATATACGCAATCGATTTGTAAGTATCAAAAACCTCTATGCACCAGTTTTAAACGATCAATCTCTATTTTTCATTTTTTTGCCCCACCGCTCCCTCCCCCCTTAACGCCCGCCCAATAATTTTAAAAATTCAAAATTATCCGCAATCGATTTTAGGTATCGAAAACCTCGATGTACCAATTTTGAACGATTTAACTCTATTTTATTTTATTTTTTGCCCCTCCGCCCTCCCTTCCCGGCCCTTCTAATAACTTTACACTTTCAAAAATATCCCCATTCGGCTTGCAGGCCTTTAAAACCTGTCTGTACCAATTTTGAACGGCCTAACTGTATTTCTATTTGTTTTTGCCCATAGCCCCCTTTACCGCCCCTCCTAATAATTTTACAAATTCGAAAATATCCCCAATCGATTTATAAGTATCGAAAACCTCTATATACCAATTTTGAACGATCTAACTCTATTTTTATTTGTTGCCCCCCCCCTCTCCCATCCCCCTTCTCGCCCCTCCTAATAACTTTACACTTTCGAAAATATCCCCATTCGACTTGCAGGTCTCTTAAACCTATCTGTACCAATTTTGAACGGCCTAGCTGTATTTCTATTTGTTTTTGCCCATAGCCCCCCTTACCGCCCCCCCCGTTACCACTCCTCCTAATAATTTTACAAATTCGAAAATATCCGCAATCGATTTGTAAGTATCGAAAACCTCTATACACCAATTTTGAACGATCTAACTGTATTTTTATTTTTTTGCCCCCCTCCCCCTCCCCCCCTTTCCCCCCTTCTCGCCCCTCCTAATAGCTTTACACTTTCGAAAATATCCCCATTCGACTTGCAGACCTCTTAAACCTATCTGTACCAATTTTGAACGGCCTAACTGTATTTCTATTTGTTTTTGCCCCATAGCCCTCCCTTACCGCCCCACCCCCCTACCCGCCCCTCCTAATAATTTTACAAATTCAAAAATATCTGCAATCGATTTGTAAGTATCAAAACCCTCTTTGTACCAATTTTGAACGATCTGACGCTATTTTTATTTTTTAGCCCCCCTTCCCTCCCCCCTTCTTGCCTCTCCTAATAACTTTACAGAATCGAAAATATCCTCATTCGACTTGCAGACCTCTTAAACCTATCTGTACCAATTTTGAACGGACTAACTGTATTTCTATTTGTTTTTGCCCCATAGCCCCCCTTATCGCCCCACCCCCTACCCGCCCCTCCTAATAGTTTTACAAATTCAAAAATATCCGCAATCGATTTGTAAGTATCGAAAACCTCTATGTACCAATTTTGAACGATCTGACATTATTTTTATTTTTTTGCCCCCCCCCCCCTTCTTGCCCCTCCTAATAACTTTACACAATTGAAAATATCCCCATTCGACTTGCAGGTCTTTAAAACCTATCTGTACCAATTTTGAACGGCCTAACTGTATTTCTATTTGTTTTTGCTCCATAGCCCCCCCCCCCCCTTGCTGCCCCACTGAATTTCTAAAATACCAGAAATTGGTTTTTAGATAGTTGCATTAGCTATATTTTAGAGCAAAAATTTCACGTATATCTATTTTTTTTTGTTTGAGATATATAGGATTATGCGAAATCACGTCTTACGCATGTGAAATCACGTTTTGAACCCCCGCCCCCCTTGGGGATCGAATTTCTAAAATTCCAGAAATCGATTTTTAGACATTTGTATTAGCTATATTTTAAAGCAAAAATTTTACGGATATCTGTTTTTTTGTTTGAGATATGAAGGATTTTGTGAAATTACGTTTCGCCCCCCCTCCCCCCCCTTGGGGGGCGAATTTTGTAAAATCGCTTGCGGCGTTGTCTTTCTCGGGTCGTAAACATTAACCGGGCCAAATTTGGTCCCGCTCGGTGAAACGGCCTAGGATTCTATAGCGGACAGACACACACACACACACACACAGACTCTGCTCTTTTATATATATAGATATTATCTGTTAATAATGTTACTTTTTAAACTTTATATGTTTTTATGTGTTGAATTAATTATTTTTCATTCTTCAAACCAAACTCATGGTCATAAATTTACCGAACAGTGAAAAAGATTAAAGGAGGAGGTAGTGTTTTTAGAAAACGCTGTGTGACTGGGCAAAATGTAAGTCATATTCGGATTCAGGAGGTCATTTTACATAAGAATCGCAAGAATAGTATCAAAACTCGATTTTTTTTTCTTCTGCAGAGCAGTGTAATTAATACATTTCGTAAATACTTTATAACAATGAAATATCATATAATGTTAATTTAAAGTGTTTTGAAATAAAAAAAAAATATTTAATTTTTTAATTTTTATTTTGTTTACTTATCTTCTATGATTTTTAAGATATATTAATTTATACGTTGGATAAATTTAATAAGCATTGTGTAAAAGAAAAATTATTTAAATATAATGAGCTTTTTTAAATACAAAACAATGATTAATTTTTTCATTAAAGTTAATATTTTGTTACTATGAAAATTTTTTCTATTGAAATTATTCAGAAAATGTAATTTTACTTTTTCTTTTTTATATTAAATGAATTCGAGAAAAAAAAATCTATTTGTTTGATAAAATTAACGTTCGTTGTTCGAAAAATCTTCATTGAAATTTAATTTACGTAATAAATTTAATTAAAAAAATTATATACTTGTTAATTGTTATATAAAATTTGAATATCTTGTTGTTGTAATGCGGTTTCATATAAAAATCATCAATTTCATTTTATTCATGCATATGGCTTGAATTTTGAGAAAGATTGTTGTATACGTTGTAAAATTTTTGAGGGTTCTAAAAATTAATTATAATAACTCACAGAACTCTGATAAGCTTTTTAAGAAATGTAAAACAAAAATTAGGTAAGTATTTTATGGCAGTTGAATAAATATTTGGCTATTGTGAAATTTTTCTTTATTATTAGATCCCCACCATACTGATATAGGGTACATAAGAAATTGTGAAAATTTTCGACCTCAGATTTTTTTTTTCTACAGGTGAGAGGATCCTAAAAATCACAAAATCGATATGGTGTATATCAGTAAGGTGTCAGTGTAACAATGGTAGTTTGTTAGTATGTGTACACTATATCTCAAGAATAACTGATCGCGAAGAAGTCGGATTTGTTTTTAAATATTGCTTATGACACTGACAAGAATGTTGTTGGTTTACAACATTCTAATTTAAAAATTTCGTAAGTTAAAAGATATTTATGATTTTCTTAGCATGAGATAATAGGCCAAAATTTCGCTTAAACGTGTATTAAAAGAATCGCTTTTACTATAAATATGTCAGACGAGATTTAATGTATTAGTTATCATGATTGCATGAACATAGTTAGATATAAAATTCAACTTTGAAAATTTCGTTAGAAATATGAAATTAACTGATTTTTTACCATAGCAAAATGTCACATAGACATACATTTTGATGGATAATTGGACAGTCTGTATATTTTGTGAAACCCAAATATTTCTTTTAATGTTCTATTCTGTGCAGAAAACAAACATATGATGTATATATATAAAAAAAAAAAAAAAAAAAAGTTCTAAAATACGATTAAAAATCTTTTCAGAAAAACAATTATTGGAAAAAATAAAAGTAATTCTATAATAAAATATTGCTACGGAATTACGCACTTAGGTACGCACTTTAGAACGTATAATACATGGGGAAGAAAAGCTAAAAATCAATAGAAATACGGGAAAAATAATCAAAATTCCATAAAAAGAACATGGGACGAAAACAAAAAAACTCACAATGTCAAGTGTGAAAAAAAAAAAAAAAAAAAAAAAAAAAAAAAAAAGAAAAAAAAAAGGCTAACTCCGGAAAGGATAAAAGGACAACATTGACTAGAAAAAGACGTCGACTGAGAGGGAGGGTAGAGTTGGGGCATTAAACCTAACGTCGAGGATTAATACGACTCGCCTAGTATAAGTGCTCTTGGGTTTGTTTAATATTTCCCTAAATTCCTCTTTTGGTTATAATTGTTATTGAATGATCTCTTGTGAAAAATATACTTTTGAGTAAAATATGTTAAAATATATTATAAAAACTTTGAAATAAAAGTTTTTCTTTATGCTTTCGTTTTTTCATCTCAATAGAATCTTAGGGTTAGATGGCTTTAAATTTAAGGGTAAGATTCCTTATGGGATTTCAAAGTAAATTTCACATTTTTATGGAATGTTGTATATTTATTTCAAAACACATTACTGGTATAGACAAAACTAAAATAATATTTATCAATATTTTGCTATAATTAATGCTGAAAAGTAACTTAAACATAAAGAAAACAACCAGGCATATTTTCTCAATGTAAAACGACTGGCATCTTACCACAAAAATAAAATAAAATAAAAATAAAAATCGCCATTTAACCCCAAAACGTTGAAGAAGATTATGTCCGCTTATTGAATTTAAAAAAGTGGAACCGGCTTCCTTTATGGATTTGACTAGAAGGTCAGACACTGTACTTAAAAAAAAAAAAAAAAAAAAAAAAAAAAAAATGCCAGTATCGCTTTTTTCCTGTTTAAACTACAGTTTACACAACTTTCTAAACAAGAAGAACGTCAAAATTTTGAAAAAAAAAAAAAAAAAAAAAAAAAATCTAAAAAAAAAAAAAAATAATAACAAATAAGAAAATCTTATTGATCATAATTAAGGTGTAGCTAAGAATCTTTCCAGATACATGAGTCTTTCTAAAAACTAAAGGATTCAAGGTCGCACCTCTGATGAAAAAATGTTCATCAAATGTTAACGATGGCTAATAGAATTGCTGCCAGAAATTATTATATTTGTTTTAGTTATTTTGTTTGTTTTAGGAGAACGTTAACAAATATAAAAGCATATTTTACATGTACATTTTTACTCTAAAACATTTCATAATAGTCCTCCCTTTTTGAATTTTTGTGATTTATATAATAATATTTAATAATTAAAAAGTAATGCACTACAAATAAACTATTTTTAATTTCGGTTATATAAACTGGATTTTTGATAAGGTCAAGATACACACGAGAAAGGCTTTTTTAGAAAAAAAAAAAGTATAAGCTGTAAGTAACTTATATTTAGAAAAAGTATATTTTAACTCACTATATATATATATATATGTAACGTATTGTTTCTTTAGTTGATGATTAGTGACAGTCACTTCATATTAAGATAGTTCACTCAATAAATATTCCAAAATAGTTTATGCAGTCGTTTATTGAAGACACTTAGTCATTTTGCATGTTACTAACAGTCCATCAGTCTGAGCATGCTGACATGCAGATCCGTAGACGAGTCGGGCCGAAATCGTCCCGTTAACGGCGGAACCGCAAACCAATTCCCCTCCTGGGGCCGTTAAATTAACTTTTTATTAACGTGGAATAATTAAGCAAAAGCTTCCATGAAAAAGGCGCCGATTTTCGTGTGCTCCAGATTAAATATGGATATTTTGGGGCGAGGCCAAACTCCTAATATGAATTCTTATTGGATAATTAAGTAAGCTAAAATCTAGCCCACATTCTCTCATTGGTTGATCCTTATATCTAGGTTTTCGTATTTCGCAATGCCTTGCCGCTTATTTCGACTATTGCATAATTTTGATTACGAAACTTATTTTAACTCCGATTCCCGCGCTACGACGTGTTTTGCTGAAAAACTAATTTTACTGGGGCTCTAAAATAGAATTCTCACAAAGTTGTTCTTAAAATTAAGATTTAATCTGAGCTAATACTATTAAGATATCACTTAATATTAATTTCTAATAATAATTTTAGAATCTGAATTCTTTTAATCCTTTCATGTATATATATATATATTTATACCATTGCGGTTGAGAAATTCTTTATTGTGTTACTTTTCATATAGTTTACATGTGTTACTTTAAAGAAGAGGAAAAAAAAAATAATTTTATAGAAAATTATCCATACATGTATATTGGTACGGAGAAGTCGGTACATAAATGATATATACAAGTTTCACCGCAATCCGACATATATAACCGGTTCCAGCAGATTAAAAACAGAGTCACTTCCATCACTGTAATTATAATCATTTTGTTTAATAAATGAATACTTTTGTTTTACCACAGAGACATGTCAACATCTGTAACATTAACAAAGTTAAAGTTATCAAATAGAAAGGTACTTGTAAAAGGATTACTATTTTAACTATCATGACTTTTCCAAATATATGTTTACTCTTGCTTTTTCTAAAAGAGAAATAATAAAAGTGTCTAGAGAAATTCGTGAGTCTTGATCCAATAAATCTGTCGCGTTTTATTGTGTAAACATTGATTTGATAGCGCAAAGCTCATAAAATATCAAAACTTTGTTAAAGTGCTGTTCTCTTCCTATTTTCTTTGAGTGGGCGCAAAGTGAATGGTATTAACAGGATTTATACAAGTCTTAGTTATTACTGCCGCACGTAAGGATGAGCAATTATTTTCTTTTGCTGTCTGAATTGAAATGAAATATTCATTAAACGGTGAGAGTTATCAGAACAAAATGTAAAAATAAAATATTATTTTACACAAAAATTAAATAATAATATCAGATGATATTGTCAGAATAAGTTAGTTTAATGCAGATGTAGACTATGTGAAAACATATAATTTATAAAAAATATTCAAAGAATAACCGAATAAATCACAATTTGAAGGAAGGAAAGTAGTTATTCTTCCAAATTGTTTAAATTTCTCTGAGATCTAATTTTTCTCTGATTTACCCTATAATTAAAACCATGCACTCACACTCTCAGAAATAATATACTCAATTTTGATGATTCATACATCCCCGGGCTTGATTTCGCTGTTTTTGACAACCATTTCGTCAAGCGATCACGTGATTTTTGAGGAAACGTGAAATCTCAAATATTTGACGAAACTGTTTGCTCACAATAGCATGCGTTAGCTTTTATTACCACCATATTTTTTTCTGTGTTGTTTCGACTTTACATTGCAATGACTTTTATTTGCAGACCTGGTGGTTCGGTCGGTAGGATTTGCCTTCTGGATTCCTAGGTCTCGGTTTCGAATCCCGGTGCGGGCATGGATGTTTGTGATATCCTATGTCTTAAAAATACCCTGTGCATTTGTTTCTGTTAATTTCTGTATAAAATATTGATAAATTGAGACATAATTGAGACATTGTAACTACAGGTTTCAAAGCTGTCAAATAAATGGATTTTCTTTATTTGCTCTGTTTTATTTATATTTTCATTAAATATATTAGGATTTAATGAATAAAGCAACGAACTTGCAGGTAATTTTATAATTTTATAATTTGTATTTTATACTGTATCACGAAACTAAGATGAAAAAAATTATCTTTACTTTTGACGAAATTCGTATGTTCAAACAAGTGACAAAAGTAATTTTCTCAATTTGACGAAGTATTCACTCCGAGTATTTCCCTGGAAACGGTTTCATGAAAATTAAAGAAAATTTTGTGAAATTTGAGTATCCATTTCTGAGAGTGCACTAATTGGAGTATATCCTATACGAGGAAGAAGTTTTAACTGTTAACTGTTTATTGAAATTATTTTAAATAGTGTAAAGAAGAAATGATAATTTTATGTTTAATGCATGTGTATATATATATATATATATATATATATATATAATATTGAGAGAGTGAAATACTCTGCATATATATATATATATATATATACATTGTATCATCACTAGCAATTATGGATGCATTAAGAAATACTAATATTAATTCAGAATATATTTACCTCATTGGAAAAGTTCATAAAGAAGCAACAGCCAAATTAAATCTCCACAAAACAAGTAATGCATTGAAAATCAGAAAGGGTGTAAGATAAGGGGAGAAATATTTATCTGAATTTTCCAATGCAGTACTTCAAGAAGTTTTTAAGAAACTAAATTGGGAAGAGAAATCATAGAAAATTTATTAACGGTTTCAGATTTGAGAATAGCTTTGTATTGCTTGAAAGAAATGCATACATAATTAGATAAATAGCTCGTTGTATTGAAACTAAACCTCAATAAGCCAAAAAAAAAAATCTTTTTTGACAGAATTTAATTTTGTACGACAGGACGAATTTATGTATTACAATCACATAAGTAACTTATTACTTATTTAATAGATTTTTAAATTCGTCACCAACATTTTAGAAGTCACCACTGACATATATTCAGAAGATATAGCCATTTACTTAAAAGCCATTATCAATACATATCCAGATGAAAAAGCCATAAAATATTCAAAAGAGATAATCCATACATATCCTAAATGTCTCACCCATACAAATATTCAGCAATCACAATCTATATATCACAATAATATCCTGAAATTATCACCAACAAATATTCAGAAACCATAATTAATAAATATTCAGAAAGATATCGCCAAAAATATCCAGAAGCCATCATAAATTATATTCATAAGATATTGCCAACAAATATTCAGAAGCCATCCAATTTATTAATGTTGATGGTTTCAGATATCATGATCGTCAATTTGTTTCTGTATGCAATCAACGAACAATCTCTAGCTTAAGAGTATTTTTTGAAAAATGTAAAAGTTATTACGGATTTGACAAAATATTTTAAGATAGTTTAAGAAAATAAATGGTAAAATTGGATATCTACAGGCATCTAGAAAAATTGAATGTGTCACACTACAAAAGGTGACAACACAAAATCGCTGTCTAAAAGAAATAATCCTGTCGTACTATTTAAAAAGAAAAAGAAAAAAGAAAAAAAAAAGAGACTTTTTTTTTTCTTTGTAGGTTAGGTTGGGGTAATTGTAAACATGGGGTAATTGTAAACACACCCCTTATTTTTTTTATTAGTTCAAATTTCAGAATGCAGATGCCAGCACATCTTCATACCTTCAAGGACCAATAGATGTTCATTGTTAATAAATCACTTTTTTTGTTAAGCACCATTTTGTTTATGCAGTTTTGTTTTGGTCTGTGAAAAAGTGAAATACAGAATTGCAAGGATTGATTAAAAATACTCTAAATCATACAAAAAGTTGAAATATTAATTTATTTTCTTTAAAAATAGTTTTAAACATTTTAATTTAGTTTATTATAATGATTTTTCTTTGAAATTCATGACTAATTTTTAGTTATTGCTTGTTTACAATTACCCCAGAAAAATCTTGCATTGGGGTAATTGTAAACATCGATTCCTTAGTAACACAACTTAGTAAGAATGCATCTTATGTTTTTATTTTAATACTAAATTGTATTATAATTTTAATATGAATGTTATATTTCATTTCATTTTATAATTTACTTTAGTAATTAGGTCTAATCTATTCTATGTTATAAGTAGGCTTTTTTCTACTATTCTATTTTTTTTACCTCTAATTCAGATACATATATATATATATATAACAGAAATTAAGAAAAAAACTATTAGCAACAGCTCTGATTATTTAATCAAAGCAGTGAATGATGTGAGAGGACAATCCTTCTCCACAAAAAGTATTTTATCCCCAAAAACCATTGTTGAATACGCAGTAGCAGTAACAGAGATGACAGCAACGTGCAGAATTAAGCAAATGAATTATGGTTAAGTACTGAATTCTACAAATGTCTTAGAACGTCTAAAGGAATGTGAAAAAAAAATTTCAGAAAGAAAGAAAATGAATGTAAATGATAGAAAATCAAAAAGAAAGAAAATTAATGATGATACAACAATAAAATCTTTTTATAAAAAAATAGAACCGACTCCAAAAAGGAACTACTATTCAAACAACTAAAAATGAAAGAAAATTGGCAGAAAATGGAACTGTAGATTGCGCCTAAAAGTATAAAATAATTTCCTTCGCCAAACAACCTATAACACTACAATTAATCATAACTTTTGAAGTCGGCGCAAAATTAAATAAAATTTAATTAATTTTTAAAGGTTTGTCTTTAGATCGGTAGCAACAAATGCTGTTGTCTCAAATGATCCATTTTCATGTTTCCATTATTATTTTTTCACTGTATACAATTGGTCCATTAGTAGCATCTACATAGAACTGTGAACATTCTTCACAACGCGGTATTTATGTTTCTACGAAGTTAGATCATCCTTGATGGGTTTTGAATTTGGCGATAAAAACATAAGGCAAAAATATACACGCAAGATGTATATTTTCATAATATATATTGTACGATATGTTGTTTCATATTCTTGATTACTCTCTTGATATACCTTATTAAAATAATCATGATATCCCAAAGAAATTAAATATGTTTGCCAGATAATTTTGCGATTTTTCTTTCACCAAGTACGTCAGATACCAGCATCTTCGCCAACTTTTGCTGCTTACGAAATCTTATTCGTTTTCTTGAATCAAAGTAGTTTTCGGCTGCGTTTTGCAGGTAACAATGTGAGACGTTTATTTTGAATAGGATTTGATTTTTGTATTGAATAAAGGTACCAATTTTTATTTAATTTTGCGCCGACTTCAAAAGTTATGATTAATTGTAGTGTTATAGGTTGTTTGGCGAAGGAAATTATTTTATACTTTTAGGCGCAATCTACAGTTCCATTTTCTGCCAATTTTCTTTCATTTTTAGTTGTTTGAATAGTAGTTCCTTTTTGGAGTCGGTTCTATTTTTTTATAAAAAGATTTTATTTTTCTCTTTTCAGTGAAAACCTATTTATATAGCAGAGCATCAGAAGACGTTCGACGGAAGTTTCACAAATCACAACTTCCAAGAAAAGTGACATTACTCAAAAAATGGTTTATGTCACTGAAAAATACATTAAATGCACCAAATGTGAACAAAAAAGTTACATCTCCATCTAGAAAGTTATCCACTCGAGAGACAGTTGTGCCAGTTTTATTCTAGTCAAGTTATTTTTAAGTTGATTTTTCTCAAATGCTGCATTTTTAAATTGTGTCACTTTTCTTGCCTTTATCGGATATCACCAAAAAACTATCTATTGAACGAACATACGTTAAATTAAAAAGTCTTTAGAAGTGTAAAGAAAGGATACGCTGTATTCGTAACCGAAAATTCTGTTAAGCATATATATTGAACTTTACAGTAAATACTTGTCACCCGCTGCGCTGAAAATTGCGCAGCGTAAAGTTCAAACAAAGAGCAAAATATGCATTGCAGCTGACGGACAGAAGTTTCAACATCGATACTTACTCACTGCTTTTACCAGTGTAGCTGCTTGCGTTCAGCAGTTTGTGTGAGAACAGACTTTTGTGAGTATCCTGTAATTTGTTTATATCTTAATGAAATCCTAATGAAACTTATTTCAGGCCAAGATCATTAATACAACAAAAAAAGTATTAAAATTAAATCATTTCTTACGAAGTTATAAGCTAACAAATTTCAACAACAACAACGAGAAACATGGTTTGTATTGAGAACCTCTTCCTTTATGAAGTCAGCTTAAAACGCCTATGCGTTAATCGATGTGACCGCTTACAATAACCATACTTTGAAATTTACGTAGCATAAATGTCACCCGCTACGCTACAACATATGCAATGTTTTTCAAGAGTGCACAAAATAGGAAATTATGAACAAACAAATGCACCTTTTAAGCGTTCTGTTTTTAGCATTAATGTCTAAACTACATCGATGATGCTCTGCAATGTTATAATTCACTTTTTTCCCCTGTCTTGAAAGGTTTCCGAGATAGGATCGCTAACTCCACTCTTTTCCACCAGGTGGCGCTTTAGGCGGTTGAAACGCGTAGCACATGTCCACTTTACTGTACCTACATACCACTTTTATGACTCTAGCGGCAGCTGTTCAGCAGTTAAAAGAGTCGTAACTGACCTTTTTGGGCACCCTGTATTTTCTTTTGATCGTAAAGATCTTACAATGGGACCTATTTCAGACCAAGGCCTTTACAATAAAACAAAAAGTATCAAAATCGGATCATCCGTTCAGAAGTTATGGGCTAACAAACAAAAACAAAAACAAAAAAACATACGCTTTGAATTGAGAACCTCCTCCTTTTTGAAGTCGGTTAATTAGAGCATTTCTTACGAAGTTATAAGCTTACAAACACCAACAACAACACATAGCAAGAATTAAGAACACCCTCCTTTTTGAAGTTGGTTGAAAACGACTTTGCGCTAATCGATGTGATCGCTTACAGTAACAGTACTTTGAACCACAGAATATACGTGCCATCCGCTACGCTGTAAAGCGTGCAACGTAGTTCAAGTGTGCACAGTGTGGGAAATTGCGAACAAACAATTGCACGTTTTAAGCGTTCTATTTTTAGCAATAATGTCTAAAAACTGTCTTTTCGTAGTAAATCGATGATACTCTACAACTTCGTAATTAACTTTTCTCCCATCTTGAACCGTTTTTGAGATAGGAGCGCTAATGCCACTGTTTTTCACCAGATGGCACTTTATTTTCTTTAGATTGTAAAAATGTTATAATGGGACCTACTTCAGACCAAGATCTCTACAACAAAGCAAAAAGTATCAAGTAACCGTATTTTGAACTATATAGCGTATGTCTCATTAGCTACGCTACTACGTGAGCAATGTAGCTCAAGTGTGTATAGTGTAAGAAATTGCGAACAAAAAAAGGTACGTTTTTAGCCTTGTACTTTTAGCATCAATGTCAAAACTATCTTTCCGTACTAAATCGATGATGCTCTGCAATTTTATAATTCACTTTTTTCCCCTGTCTTGAACCGTTTCCGAGATAGAAACGCTAGCATGAATGTCTAAACTACTAAATCGATGATAATCTTCAACTTTCTAATTAACTTTTTTTCTCTAGAACCGTTTTCGAGATAGGAACACTAACTCCACTATTTTCCACCAGGTGGCGCAGCAAGCGGTTTAACCTTGTACTGCAGGGCCACTTTATTATACTTACATACCATTTTTATCACTATAGCTGCAGCCGTTTAGCAGTTAAAAGAGTTGGGACTGATTTTTTTGGGCACCCTGTATTTTCTTTAGATCGTAAAGATATTACAATGGGACCTATTGCAGACCAAGACCTTTTCAACAAAACAAAAAGTATCAAAATCGGAGCATCCGTTCAGAAGTTATGAGCTAACAAACATAAAAAAAACATACGGTTTGAATTGAGAACCTTCCTTCTTTTTTTGAAGTCGGTTAAAAAAAGATTGATAGTGTTGAAGAAATAAAAGAAAATTCTACGGAAGTCCAATATGCAAAACACAAATTGCAGTATTTAATTCCTGGAAGTTATATATTAATACATAAAAATAAGGTTAAATACAAGTATGTCTGTGTTATAAATTCCACAGCACAAGATAAATAAACAGTCACGTTGTAGAAAATGGCATTTTCCCCCCATAAATTTATCATCCATAAAAGCTATTTTGTTAGCACCCTCTATTATGTACAATGAAAGGAAACTTGTGCATACATTTCCTGGTTTTGTGAGTGTAAAAGAAAAATGAAAATCTAGTAAAACAATATGTTTGTATTTCAACAAATGTTAAATAAGATGCTTTAGGTTTATTATCATCCAAAATTTATTTTATTATTTATTTAAGAGATGATGTATTAATGAAAAAATATAGTTATTACATATATAAACATTAAAAAACTTTTTTAAAGTATTGTATTTCATGTTATTATGCATTACATTATGGAAATATATCTGTTTACAATTACCCCATACTATATGGGGGAAATGTAAACACTATGGGGTAATTGTAAACAGGCCCTTATAAATTTAAATAAAAACTTTAATGCAAAGTAAAATGCTTAAAACTTAAGTAAATGTTCAAAAATTGAGTTTCTGTAATTTTTTTAAACTAAAAGTTATTTGTTTAGTTTGTATGAATGATCATATTCAGAAGTGATCAAAAGTGTTTACAATTACCCCAACCTACCCTAATTAAGATAATTATTGATATGGATGAATTAGAAACAGTATGTAGCTATTCTTCGACCACATTTCATGAAACCATGGAAACATCTGCGCAAGTGCTAACTCAACGAGTCTAATGCTAAAATAGGGGTGACAGTCATCTGAATCAGAGAAAAAGAGCAATAACAGAGAGCGCGGAATAACTGGATGTTTTCCAAATTTCAAAATATCGGTCAAGCTGGCATACCTCCGACATTCTGGCTCGTCCTCACTGCTAGTTTTAGGATATGTGGCTGCACTGTATACTTATCTGGAACAAGTCATTGCGATGAACGGAAACATGATTCAAGAAACTGAGGCGCCATATACAAAAGTGACCTCCCAATTTTTCTGAAAAGAAAACTTTTTGATAAGTGTATTTTGTCTGTATTGACTTTTGTTTTAGAAGCTTTAGCATCAGCGTGTACAACTATACAAAACCTTCAAAGATCCCCGAGAAGCATGCAGAGATGCATGTTAAGATTTACCCGAAGAGACAGAAAGGAGCAAACCAAAATTACTGATGTCATTTGTAAAGAAGTTAAAATGGAGCTGGGATTACCAAATTGCTAGAAAAATTGGTTATAGATGAACCATCAAAATTCTTTTTTGTATACAGCGGAAAAAAAAAAACCGAGAAAAAGACCAAACAGGCAAACCTCTTTTATCCACATATCGCAGTTGTGTTTAGCTAACAAAATTTTACGATACCTCTCATTCGATAGATGATGTAGCGGATGATGCTTATTTAATCTGACTTCCTGAAATTATTCCATTTAACATTAATAGCTGTAATTCCCAACATTAAGTGCACAAGGAAAATTAATATGTAGAATAATTTTATTCCAGATATCTTGTTTATTTAAAAATAATTATTAAAATTATATGAACATATTACGAATGTGATTGTGCATTTTGTTGTAAAATTTTATATTACATATCCACAGGAATATTTAAATGCATTATCAACGTTCGAATTTATTACCAATTTATTTAAAAAATACAATGAACTAAAAAATACCTTTACAACACATTGTCTCAGAAACGTTACAGTTAGGTAACAACATTATCGCATTTTCAAAATCTTCCTAACGTGTCAGTTGGCTTTATGATTAATTTAAAGCACGTAGATCACATCTGAGACCGTAACAAGCTAAACAGAAACGTAACAGTTTGGTTCAATTGTAACAGAGAAAAAATTCTGAAATGCTTCCGAGACGCGATTGTACAATTATTCACATTTCATATTTAATGCAGCAATAAACTAATAATATAATTTGTTGTGGGTGTTTTCCTCCAGTAACCTCATGGGTGAAATCTCAGTGAATTGAGTTTACGTTGGGCTGTGTCTATGTGTAAAGAAGCAGACTTGACGTTGAACAAAAATGTAAATAGTTCCACAACATTGAAAACAACAATGTAAAAATAGTTTTGCGTACTTGGTGTTTGTGAGTTGTTTGTGAATGAAAGGCGAAACTTGCAGAAGCTTAACAGTTTATTTACAAAAAATTCTGGAAGAATACAGGTTTATGAACCAAGTATCAACTCCTGTTTCACCAGAAAACACAGCTTAAATAACAGCTTACAACATAAAATTCACAGTACAAACTGTAGCATAGCATTACCATACAGCAAGGCTGTAATTCAAAGAGACTCAGAGCTCTTTATGCAGCAATTAATGCCTTGGTGAGACTAAACTGAGACTGAGTGATTTGGCACGAAGCAATTCCTTAAATACCCGCGTAGAAAATTGAGAAAATTCCAGAAACTTCGCAGCCAATCAAGTTAGAGCACCCGTATTTGCTATATTGACAATAAGAATTTTCTGCCAAGGTCACCAAAAAAGTCACCAAGGAAAAAAAAAATCGCCATATTTGACGCCAAAACCCTTGCCTGCCTTAATGTGGCTTTTTAACGTTTTTTTAATGGGAAATGAGCTATTTTAATGCGAAAACAAGCTAGAAGTGCGGAAAATTAAAATTTTTTAACCTAACAAAACCTCTTTCAATGAATTCACATAAAAATAACTACAATTATTTAAAAATTCGTAACAATATTAAACGCAAATTTTAGTTTTGGTAGCGTAAAGCGCACTGTCATCAGTGCAGAATGACAAGGTGCAGTATTTCTTTTAAATATACATAGAGAAGTGAAGTCAAACTTGCTATATTTTATATTCATTAGTTATAATTTTTTTTTAAATAAGGAATCTTTTAAAATACGTACATTAAACTTTCTAAAAACATCCTTTTTCTTTCCCCCTTTTTTTTTTTTTTTTTTTTTATAAATATTTTTAATGTTGTTTTTATTATACAATGGAAATAAGTTCAAGCAAATGATTTGTTGATACTTAACTACTAATACAATAAAATTTTCCGTTATTCACTGAACTCAGTATCTGGTTTTAGCAAATCGATACTAAAGATTATAATTGTAATGTCGTTGTAACAAATATATTTATACGAAATAATCTATAAGATTAAGAATTATTTGATTACTTTAACTTATTCTGGGAATAATATCTAAGAATTCTATTATCATATAAATCACTTTCATGATTCTTTGGAAGATTAATATATTTTCTAGACTATATATAATATTATTATAGATAGTGTTTAATTTGTTAAAGATGTGCCATTCCTTTTATGCATTTCATAAAATAGAACGTTTTATCAACATTCAACTATTATTAAAATTGTTTAAAAGTTAATTAGATTTCTTTCACCAGAATTATAACTTTCCAGTTGGTTGGACTAAATTCAGGGCGTCAAAATTGTGGAAAAATCTTATTAATTTTGTACCATTTGTTTAAATTGTAAATATACCATGTTACGCAGGGTGCAACATTCTATATTTTTTTTAGAATAGCTAATTACCACTCTTTCCAAACGTAATTATTGTATAATACATAGCATTTAAAAGTAAAGGTAACCAATTACATACAGCTATCATAAATTTCTAGAAATATAAAATCATCGTAGTTCTTGTGTCCTTTATTTTAAAACATTCATTGCACAGTTGAACTAAGATTGCTTCAATAAGATTATTAAATAACTTACAAAGTAAAACTTAAATATTATTTTATGTGTTATATTTTATATTCATATTTTTTATTCTATCACACAAAATACTGTACTTCCATTATTTACGTAATGGAAGAATAGTATTTCGCAAAAAACTTCGATATAGAACTTGTACTTGATTTCCACGTTTTAAGTTCAAAAAAGGGATTTTTGAAAAAAAAAAAAAAAAAATCAATGTTTAGTATGTGTGTCTGTGATTGGAGGGGATGGGGGAGGGTCCTAGCAATTTTATCTTCAAATCAAAAAAATATTAAATAATAAAGAATGCATGTGACATAACCTGTGTACAGAATGTTATTAACTTTTGGTAAAATAAGAAATCTGAAAGTCGGTCAGCATTTAACTCAAATCCGTATCTGAAAAACGACATTTAATTATTATTATTATTATTATTATTATTATCATTAATATCCGATTTGATGTAAAAATCCCTTTTTGATGTCCATTTGCATGTAGCAGTTGGTTATTGCAATGACACTGATAGGCGACTCCATATTTCGTAGACAAATCTTATATTTATTTAGTTGGTGTTGTAAAAACGGTTCTATGGATTATCTTTCAACTCGCCGCATTAACATCTTTTTTAGATGTTCTTTAACATGCATTAGTCGATTTCCCGGGTACAAATTACAGTAGTTTGAAAAGTTTAGGTACAAAACTGCAATGGGACAAAAGTTGGTATCTCGAAAACGACTCTATTGGTTTTATTCAAATTTCCTACTTTTATTCAATTTTCCTAATCTTTACAGTTTTTCTTTAAACTCAATATATAAAGTCTCTTTTAGAAGTACTTGTAACATTTGTATTAGTTGGCCACTGCAGTGAAATTTTTAGCGTCTAATTAGTTGGGTCAGTTTTTATGTCTTCTGAGCGCTTTACCTTCAAAAAATGTTTATAATATTTGTCGTGCTGTGTAATGGATACCGTATGCTTGTTGCATGCCAAATGTTTCAACTTTCATCTCATATTAATTTTTAAGAAAATGTTCTAATGCTGTATGTAAATTTTAGGAATTTATGAATAAATTTTATGAATGCATGACATTTTATAAAGTACTGAGTGTTGATAGTGCTACGAAAATATCAACATATCTTGTGTGTAGAAAGTGTGTCTTTAATAAACAGGCAGATTTTTGTCGATATATGTGCTTACTTTATTCACCAAAATTTTCTGGAAAGGCCATTGAAGCTGCTACTCGTACAATAAAAAACACGAAAATGACGTTATATACACCACATAGTAGGAATATCACTTGTTCAGAATCATTTTTCAAAATAATGTTTCACAATCTCTCAATGACAATCTGACAGTTCAGACATATAAAAAAAACTAACTTGATTGGAATGTAGCTCTCTACTTTCATAGTTATAGCAACGATTTAGCATGATAAATGTGTAGATCAATCTGGAAAGACTCAGTAACTCAATTCTAATTATTATAATAATGTTTCCAGATATGTGCATCCATAAACTACTTCTTCCGCGAAATTTGGTCAGATTTTCGCTATGAACTTCGCTAAGTCACCGAAATTTCAGCTAAGGTCAGCATCAACAGAAGTCAATAGACCGTTCTTTTTTTTTTTTTTTTTTTTCGTTCGACCTGTATGTTTATTTCCACTGCAATAACTCTGTTGGAACAAATGGATTTAATTACCACCTTTATTTTGAACAATGAAATATTTTAAAAGATTTTTAATAGCGCCAAGTAATTAATTTTTTAAAGATGTGCGCACACTCACATATTTACTGCGAATGATAAACTATTTATCTAAGATAAATATTATCTATTTATCTGTATAATTTTTATCTAAGTGTGGAAATTTAAGTACTTTTTCAAGATTTTCAACCTATCGCTTTTACTGATTTGATTTTTTTTTTTTAATTTATTTATTTTATCTTATTAACTATAAATTCAGCTTTTCAGTAGACGACGTCATTGCACGTATCTGATGGCTGCACTTTCCGTTCAATTGTTCACCATTAGTAGAAAATATAAAGGGATATATACCCATTTTGACAAAAAAGAAAAAAAAAACAGTTTTGATGAAATTCCGGCAAAAGCAGAATTTAGTTTAGTACGGAGGAGTATTAGTTTTTTTTTTTTTTTTTTTTTTTTTCCAAATTCTAACATTTCTATAAAATTATTCAATTATATTTTCAATACATTTTCGATTTCGCTAAATGTCTAACAATCGTAAAACTGGCGACAACGTTTTATCCACAGATTGAGACTAATAGTCCTCCGTCCTAAAAATAAAATAATTAAAATGACATAACCTTACAAATATATATATATATATGCTTTGAAAGTTGTGAAATTCGACCAGTATAAAACAAAGATTTATATGGTTTTCAGATTTTAAGACATAGAATCTTTCATTATACGTTCCTTTAGTTCTCACAGATATAATTTTGTGACCCAAAATACTCGAACGTAACTCATATATATGCAAATAAACGAACACAAACATTATCTGGGAAAGATCATTATTTGACAAAAGAACTTTCGACAAAAATCTCTATTACATATGAATCGATAGATTTTTGCGTATCTCGCGGAACAATTTCTTTGTTTTCTTCTTACGTGATATAAAAGATTACTTACTTTGACCTTGTGTTACTTATAATATTTATCAGATTTTGTTTATTAGAACAATTATATTATAACAGTATCACATTTCAGTATCAATCATTGTTCCCATAGGAACAAATATATCAGAAGCCTTTATTATTATATTTTCATCTTTTACATATTTTTCTATCGTAAAAAAAAAAAAAAAAAATTGCTTAGTTTATAAACTCTCTAATTTAAAACTACTACATTCCACCATCTATTCATTTAGTGTAAAACTTCAATGTTTATCTTTTTTTTTTTTTTTTTTTTTAATAACTAACTGGAGAAATTATGCTGTTTTGTATAATTTTGAAATATTGTGTTTATTATTCTTAAAAGGGAACTAATTTTCTATATATTTTTTCGATATATTACACTGCTTTGCAAAAAAAAAAAAAAAAAAAATCGATTTCTGATGCTGTTTTTGCTGATTCTTATGTAAAATGACCTCCTGAATCCTAATATGACTCCCATTTTGCCCAGTCACCAACCGTTTTCTAGAAATTCCACCCCCTCTGTCAGTTTTTTCCCCTGTTCGATAATTTTATGACCGAAAATTTAATTTGAAGAATGAAAAAGAAGTAATTTAACACCTAAAAACAAAAAATGCATATGACGTTTAAAAAATACCAATAATAACAGATAAAAGAAAATAATAAGATATATAATACAAAATATTTAGTGGTAAATCCCCCTCAAAAATTTTCCCTTGTCGCAAATGTCCATGCTTTAGAATTTTTCAACTCTGTAGCCCATCAGAAGTTACACTGTAAAAAGTGTGGAGTAATGTGAAGCCTAAATTAGTGTTCAAATGCCCAAACATTGGGTAAACAAGTTTTAAGTATCGTGTCTTCACAGAATCAAGTGTTCAAATTGTTCAGATACATTTTAAATGGTGTAAATTAAAATTATATTGCGGCAAACACTACTGCCGGTGTACTCTTACATCACATATTTTATTGTTACACGCACATTTAATCTCAGAACACCAATTTTGGAGTAAGTTTGAAAACTATCTCGTGGCAACGTCAGTTTGTTGTTTTGTTTTGGAATACCATTTTTCCACCAACATGAAAAACTTACAAACATCGTTTTTAACTTTGCATGTCTCAGGTATGTATATTTATATATTCATTTATTAAAATAAAGTTTAAATGTTAAATAAAGTTAAATATGCCTGTGTTCTTTGTGCTAATGATATTTAATGTAACATTTATATGTACTATAGGTTACTAAGGTTTATTAAGCCTAATTTTGTTTTAATCGTAATCATTTCTTAATGATATTCCATACGTTAATATTTAATTTACTAAAGCAGTTGTTTAATAATATTTTTAAATCAGAGTGTGTATTACTGATGTATTGTGATCATCAATCGTAGTATTAAATTTTCTTTTTTAAATAGTTTCCAATTGTAGTAATAAATATATTTTGTATCGAAATACTTGTAATCAATCAAAAATGCAATCCATGACTATAACTTTCATATGCTAAACCGTATTAAAGATTGATAAAATTTATTTGTTTTAAAAATAATTATTGTCATAGATATAAATCAAATTACGATTAGTTTATCTATCTATATAATAAAATACGATATGTGTGTGTCAATGTGTATATATATTAGAAGCTTAAAAAAAAGGGGGCTTATCGCAGAGAGATATGGATTGTTGCGACTTATTTGTTTCACACAAATGTGCACGATGGTTTGTTATGACTTGTTCTGATGCCCTTCGAAGCCCGATTTTAAAAATTTTTATTAGCTATTTTAAAAATATTTAAATTATGAAAATAATAACTTGGTAAATATTCGATTCTATGTTTAATTTTTCTTCAGTTTGTTCTTCTATTTTAATCGTCTGCATATCTTACCAACGGCTATTACCCTTTTTAGTTTTTAACTGTCTTAAAAAAGGAGGAGGTTCTCAATTCAAAGCGTATATTTTTGTTTGTTTGTTTGTTTGTTTTTTTGTTAGCTCATAACATCTGAACGGATGATCTGATTTTGATACTTTTTGTGTTGTTGTAAAGGTCTTGGTCTGAAATAAGTTCCATTGTAATATCTTAACGATAAAAAGAAAATACATTGTGCCAAAAAAGTCAGTCCCGACTCTTTTAACTGCTGAACGGCTGCAGCTACGTCATAAAAGAGGTATGTAGGCATAGTACAGTGTCCATGCGCTACGCGTTTCAACCGCCTACAGCGCCACCTGGTGGAAAATAGTGGATTTAGAGTTCCTATCTCGGAAACGGTTCAAGATAAGGAAAAAAAGGGGGAATTATAAAATTGCAGAGATTCATCGATTTAGTACGAAAAGACGGTTTAGACATTAATGCTAAAAAAAGAACGCTTAAAACGTGTATTTGTTTGTTCACAATCTCCTATTTTGTGTACACTTGAACGGCATTGCATACGTTGTAGCGTAGCGAATGACATTTATGCTATGTAAAATTCAAATTATGGTTATTACAAGCGGTCACATAGATTAACACATAGACGATTTAAACCGATTTCATAAAAGAGGTTCTCAATACAAACCATGTTTCTCATTGTTGTTAATGAAATTTGTTAGCTTATAACTTCGTTAGAGATGCTTTAATTTTAATACTTTATTTTTTGTTGTCGCAAAGATCTTGGCCTGAATTAGGTTTCATTATGATTTCATTAAGATATAAACAAATTATAGGATACTCACAAAAGTCTGTTCTCACTCTAACTGCTGAACGCATGCAGCTAAACTGGTAAAAGTAATATGTAAGTATCAATGTTGAAACTTCTGTCCGTCAGCTGAAATGCATATTTTGCTCTTTGTTTGAACTTTACACTGCGCAATTTTCAGCGTAGAGGGAGACACGTATTCACTGTAAAGTTCAATATATGCCGAAGAGAATTTTTGGTTACGAATACAGCGTATACGTTCTTTACATTTCTAAAGCCTTTTTAGTTTAACGTATGTTCATTCAATAGATAGTGTTTTTCTCATATCCGACAAAGACAAGAAAAGAGACGCAGTTAAAAATGCAGCATTTAAGGAAAATCAACTTCGCGAGTGGATTTGTTTCTTCGATCATGTTTCGCGAGTGGATAACTTTCTAGATGGAGATGTAACTTTTTTGTTCACATTGGGTGCATTTCATGTATTTTTCAGTGACATAAACCATTTTTTGACATAAATAATTTCAGTGACATAAACCATTGTCCCTTTTCTTGGGGGTTGTGATTTGTGAAACTATCGTCGAAAGTCTTCTGAAGTTCTGCTATATGAATAAATTTTCACTGAAAAAATAAAAATAAAATTTTTTAGTAAAAAAATAGAAACGACTCCAAAAAGCAACTACTATTCAAACAACTATAAAAAAAAAAGTATGAAATGAAACTGTAAATTGCCCCTGAAAGTATAAAATAATATCCTTCGTCAAACAACCTATAACACTACAATTAATCATAACTTTTGAAGTCGGCGCAAAATTAAATAAAAATTAATACCTTTATTCAATACAAAAATCAAATTCTATTCAAAATACACATATCACACTGTTACCTGCAAAATGCAGCTGAAAACTACTTTGATTCAAGAAAACAAATGAGATTTCGTAAACAGCAAATACTGGAGAAGCTGTTGGTATCTGGCGTACTTGCTGAAAAAAAAAATCGCAAATTTATCTGGCAAACATATTTAACTCCTTTGAGATATCATGAATATTTTAATAAGTTATATTAAGAAGGCAATCAAGAATATGAAACAATACTGCGTGTAATATATATTATGAAAATATACATGTTGTGTGTATATTTTTGCATCACGTTTTGATCACCAAATCGAAAAGCCACCAAGGATGACAGTTATGAAATTAAATAGTAATTCAATTGCATTGAAAAATCATTTAAATGTAGTGACCAACGAAGCGGGCGTAGCATGCTAGTTTAAAATAAGTTTATCAATTTATTTTTTCCATTTGTAACCTCCGCCCCCCCCCCCCAAAAAAAAAAAAAAAAACTTATTTTTTAAAGATATCATATAAAGAATGAAATTGATTTTCTTTGGGCATTTAGTGTAATACTTCTCTAGAAAAAAAATAATTCTCTTTAAAAAATAATCTCTTAAAAAAAATAATAATAAAATATTTTTATTGAGTAAATTTGTGTAGGAAATTACAGAAAAAAGTCCTGAGGTGGACACAATATACTAGTTTTAAAATATAGTAATCAGTAATATAATCTAAATTTTTTTTTTTAAAATAAAAGTAAAATTTCAGTAATTGTTTCGTTTGATGAAAAAATATCAAAATAATAATAATAAAGAAGAAGCAGAAGAAGAAAGAGAACAAGTAGAAGAAGAAGAAATATAAAAAACGGGATTTGAATCTGCTTTTGTATTTCTCCTGAAGTTCTTAAAATTCAACTGAAAAATAATTTGCTTTCACTATTTTTTTTTTTTTTTTTTTTTTTTTTTGTACTACATTAAAATTAAACTAAAATTAAATTATATACATAGTAATTTGGTTAAATAAGTTACATGTTCAGTTGTCAGCAAAACATATTTTTACGAAAATAACTCTATCAGATTTCAATTTCCTGCAACTTTTTGTTTTTTTACAATATTCTAATTAACAAATAAATTAACTAATTTACGACCTAACTATTTGCAGTATTTATTTAAAATATTATATAAATATGACACAAAGGTAGAGCAAAAGTGAGAAACATTAAATTACATTCATTTCTCAATTAATTTAAATTTTATTAATAATGTACTTGGTTAATAAAACTTATAGAGAGAACTTGAATACGATCCATTCTTTTATTGTTTTAACTTTTATTTTTAGATATAGTATTTAAACTTAATGGAAAACATATATTACTATTAATGTCTATATAATGCTTTACATGTCGTATAAAACTGCGTTCATACAAATAATAAATTCTAATCTTTATGCATAAATTTTGATTTTATTAGGTTAAGTATATGTAATCTACTTTGTTTACGAAGATTTCTCCTACTTCGTTTCTTTGCGGTCTTAAATATTTTATTCAAATTGAGTTGCTTTGTAGTTCATTTTGACGTTATGTATTGGGATTGTCCCGTGCGCAGAAAAAAAAATGACACAACATTCCTGGTAAAATGTAGTAGTGGAGGAAATATCAATTATATGGTAATCATTTTGTTTACATATATATGTATTAATAATTAATATGGTAGAAGTAGCTGTTTTAAAAAATGATAAGATATCTAGTAAGGAATAAATATATATTATAATAAATAATAATTTCAACATTACTGTTACAGTGCATTAACTCCTAAACTTATACGTTAATTCTTAAATTCAATTGTTTCTGAATTCTATTAATTAAAATTTATATATTGTTAAATGTATTTAAATTTCATCAAAAATTTAGTTTAAGTTATAAATTTCAATAATTTAAAATAATTATTTCATTTCAATTAATTAATCAACTAATATCTTTTGGCGTGAAATTTGTTTGTTGGGACTTTTTAATATAAAACAAACACAAAACAAAAGTATCAGATATTCCCTTTTATTTATTTATTTATTTACGTATTTATGTTTATGTTAGTGTTCAATTATTATTATGATTCTAAACATTTTGTTTTAATCGGAATGGTTAGTACCACTATATTCAAAAATATTTATATATATTTTATATTTGTCTATTATTAGGTAAGTTATTATTTGTTTATGAAAATTGTGTTACTAAATCCCTTTCTAATAAACATTTGATAGATGTTACTATTACATACTTAATAAGTATAATACTTCTAAGCAAAATTTTAAGAGTTACTTTTAATAATGATTTATAATATTATTCTTCGTTCAAAAATGCTCGAGATGTATTAATATTTTAATTTAAATGAAAATAAACATAATAATTTTATGTTTAAAAGTATGACACATAAGTTTATTACGTATGTTTGAGATTTTTCTCCCCATTTTTTGCTAAACTTTGAAATTCCGATAATGGCCTGGTAAATAATTTTCAAAATTGTTTCAAAATAGTACAAAAATTTATTGGGATTGTTTTAAACCTTTATGTACCACAATTTGAAAAAAAAATATATTACAAACATATTTTTTTTCGTTAGTTAAGAGTATTCTTTAAGGATATATGCAATAAAAATTATTCATATCACCTCACCATAGTAGTTAATGATGATTTTATGAGGTGATACTTCAGTGTACCACTAATACACAGAGGTCAAAAAAGGTATTTGGACCTTAAAAGTGTAAAAAAGTGTATACATTTTATGATCCTTACATTTTTTTCTAATATTGGTGTGAGATTCTCTATGTAATGTAGGAATTAATTATAACACACGTGAAGTCGTGAAAACTGCCAAGCAAAAACAGCAAGAACACACTATTCAAACATTTCTAGAACAAAAACGGCTACATGTATCACCTAATGCCATGTAGTACGATTAAAGCGAGATACATAAATTCTATTTTTATAAATATCTTTGACATTTATCCCATAAATTCGATTTTATACGCTTTTTAAATTAATAGTACTTTAAAATACCCACTGTAGATAAAGGGTTATAGGTTGGCATTTTACCAAAGAAATAAGTTTTTCAAAAATATTTGTATCAAGATTATAGAAAAGAGAGGAATAAATTATAATTTTAAGAAAAGTTTATATATATATATATATATATATATATATATATATATATATAACGTCTTACTTGAACATTATTTTGCTCATAAACAGTCGTGTTCGTATTTAAAACAGACTCACTAATTAATCAACTCAATTAACCAGTCATATTTATTTTAATAATATAATGCTGGGGTTTCCACGTAGACGAGGAGTCAGTACAATATTTCAAAAAATCGCATAAAAAAAGTATTTTTAGCAAGAGCAAAACGAAAATGAGCCAACACACAATTGTTTTAACAATGACAAGCCAAAAAAGAGCGACTATTTAACCCGTTAGTACTCGCATATCGGTCTTTTTGCCGCCCATCGCTTATAAATTCCTACGGCAAATCTCCCCTTAAAAATAAAGTGGGGAAACCATGTGTACCTGACCTTGGGTGGATGTCCTGTAACATAGTATGTTTTCAAGTCATTCCTGCTATTTTTTGAGCAGTTAAAAACATTTTACTTCTCAAATCGATCTATTTGACCACGACGCGATCACTAACGTTGATTCATTTTTCTCCCCATTTTCGGTTTATCAGACAGGTTAGAGTTTTGCGGGAAAAACTTCACGGGAATTAAAGGCACTTCATCTTTCTTTACTGGCTTTCTTCCGGCTTTACTCCAACACTAAACAGCGGCGGCAAAAAGACCGACACACGACTACTAGTGTTATAAAAACTGACGCGACTACACTCGGGTTAAGGATGTATGCACTTTTATATGAGAGAAAATGAGAAAAGAAACAGAGGTTTTTCTCCCTACGTGACGATATGTCACGTGATTAAAAGGGCATAGTTTAGGGCTATCTAATTATTCAATTTGTTCTTTCCAATCAGACTGGGCGGTAATTAAACCTAGAAAGGATGTTTTTTGCCTGGAGGGAAAAAGAGAATTTGAGAGAAATACGTTAATAATAAATAATATAATAATAATAATAATTTTACCAACGGTTCCAATTTTAGGAAAGCGAAAATGGAAGTTTCGATTTAAAAAGAACATATTTGAATAAATATTAAAGATTATATTAATTAAATTACGACTTAATACAAAAAGACCTATTTACCCAGGTATCACAAAACGCGTTGTTATACCGTTGTATATAAGTCTGTAAAGTGAAAAATTAGTTATAACCACGTTATAACAACGTTATGTGCTACATGGGTAGGGTGTATTTATATTACATATAACCATAATATATATATATATACAATTTCAATTCCAATATCAAAATATATTTGCGTTTTTTTATTTATTGTTTTTATGGCTAATTTTCTTAAATTTCAAACACAAAATTCATTCTTCCACGTCTTACATGTGTGGGTCTAATAAGTAATCCTTAGTGCAAGTATTAACTTCAAATTTATCACAGAAAAAGCTTTAATGATTTAATTTAATGAAAAAAAAAACTGAAATTCATAATATATTTTCTGAGCATTTAAATTTACCATGATTTAACATTATATTTTGATTATTGTTCTCAATAATAATGCATCTCCTGAATGCTGAATTTTATAATGATTTAAAATTCTCAACTTTATCTATCTATCTATCTATAGCTATATGTATATATAAATTCAAGATATAGGGGAGAACCGTTTATTATGGACCCCTAAGCAAGAATGCTCATAAAACTAAAATTATTAAATTAAAAAGCTTAATTTGTTGGCTGCTCATTACAATGGTATAGTTGCATAGTTCAAGCTTGGTAAAGTACCCTGGGAGTTATTAATAATTTCAGGAAATTATTATTTTATTTATGTATCGGTGGTCTATATTACACACACGTTCGTGTAATATGGACCAAGTCGTCCATAGTTGTCCTTCCCGTTCGCCAACAGTTGACACACTTGGAATTGTGAAACGAACTGTCCAGCATGTTCCCTCACACACTTGTACATCTCTTGGGAATAGTAGAAATGGACGGAAAAAAAAAGTTAATGGACGAAAAAAAGGGGAGGTCTAAAGGTTATATCCATTGGGTAGTGTGCGAAAGAAGTGATAATTTGATTACCCCTGCTTCCCTGACCTATTATATAGCCTCAAGATTTTGAGTATGCGACATATGTACGCTGAGTATTAACAAAATCTCTCTGTTTTTATTTTGGACCACTGATACATATTACACAACACAGCATAGTTCATATTACACAGTTATATTACATGGTTCATACGTAACGGTTCATATTACATAGTTCATACGTAAACAGAGCAACGTGGTTTCCAATCCAAAATCGCTTTGCAAATTGATGGCCATGAAACGCATGTCTAAATTGTTCATAACATAAGTACATTTGCTACTATTAACACAAAAATTACATTACAATTGCCTAACAGCAGAAAGTAATACTTCCATTTTAACATACTTGTTACATCAATGATCATATAAACCGAAAACTCAATTTGATAATCGTCCAAATACAGGTATGCATGTAAAAGTCACTCCATGGTTTGTGTAACAATAATATTCACTAAAGGCAATGAGACGATTTCACTATCTAGTGTTGAACATACAAATTTCCTCATGATTTATGTTACACGATGGTCCATAATAGACGGTTCTGCCCTATATATATATCTTGAATTTAAATTTCCTTTATTCACTACAAAAAAAAAAAAAAAAAAAAATCAATTATATCATTAATGTAAAAACTTTAAACTATCTCCAAATTCTTCAATTGTTTAACAGGACTTTATTGACACCAAAATTAAAATACATTTACAAACATTTGTATTGCCAATACATGATAGCCTTAAATAACTAAAATACTTTGGGCTGAAATATCTAGTTTCATTGTACTCTTGGGTGAGATTTTAACTTTGATCTTAATCGATTATATTTTATGTTTAAATACTACCGAATAGTTTAATGCATCAAACTAGAGCGCACTAAATAATTTCTATACATATAATTGATTATTGATATAATAAAAATGTAATAATTGAAATTCCTTTAAAGACAGGCGTTAGAAAATATTAGCTACGATATTTTGAATATACTACAAGTATTAACATTTTGATAAGATAAAATTTGTTTTATAATTAATGATAAAGTTATTCAAACAAATTCAAATTGATATCAAAGTAGCTTAAGGGGATAATACATAAGTTCATTTATATAATTTGCCGATCTATATTTATTTTTGCTTTATTTTACCAGCGACGGATAAAGAATTTAACCTTTGAGATTGGTTATGATTTTTCAATATATTATTCCAGATTAATGAAAAATGCATAATCCAAAATTCATACTAACTAAGAAATCAAAAATCCTAATTTTCCAAAACACAAAATCATTTCGAATGAAAACTGGACAATGGTCTAATTTTATAAATATCATAGATTAATTCGTTGGCTAACTTTGAATGCTAACTTATTTCAAAATGGACTCCATTTAAAAATTTTAAATTATTGTTAGTATGATTCCATATTTATGAAAGGATTTTTTTTAATCTGAGCATGTCTACAGATGATATCAAAGTTATGTTTATTTATGAATTTGGTCTATAATTTTGTTTAAAAATTAAAAAAATTATAAAGAATAAAAAAAATCAATTTACCAAAGGGATTATTCAAAGTTTAATTCAAAGTCATCCTTTATATATATTCAATATTCATGTAAAAATATGATCCCGTTTCTTATATGTATATATATATTTTTATATATATTCTTGGCTTTCTTACATATATATATATATATATATATATATATATATATGTGTGTGTGTGTGTGTGTGTGTGTGTGTATATATATATATATAATTTCCTTTCATATATATTCAATTTTATTTTTATTTTAAAATGATATAATGTTAATTATATTCTTTATGAGCTTCTTAACTAATGCAATAAAATTTCCTCTTTATTCTTTATTCTTTGTTCTTAATATTTAATATAGCAAATCGACACTAAATATTCTAATATTAATATTACAATAACAAATATATCTTCAAAATAATCTATAGTTTTGAGGAGACTTTAATTACTTTAGCTTATTCTCACATTAAGGCCAAAGAATTCTCTTATTATTAAAACAGATATCCGATTCCTTTGAAGATTAATTAAATATTTTCTGAAATATAATTCCCTTTAAATAATTGTTTAATCTAATTTAGAAAATTCATTCCTTTAATGCATTAAATAAAATAAATCGATAAATAACATTCAAGTATTATTAAAATTATTTCTATATGAATTAAGTAATTATATTCTATTTCAATAGACTAATTCACTTTCTAATTGGTTAGTTAGTCAATTTCATTGAAATACCTTTCAAATTTTGTTCATTTTATCCAAAATGTAACTACAACGTTATTCACAGAGATTGTCACTTTCTTTAATTTTTAAAATAGTTAGATACCACTTTTTAGACGTATTTAATTTTTTATAAATTATATTGAAAATTAATGATTAAAATTAACATAAAAATATTTTTATCTTTTTAACGCACAAACTCATTGCACTTGTAATGACTTTTATCATTATTTAAAAAAAAAAAAGTTTTCTCTTATATAAAGATTATTTAGTAATTTTGAATCTCTAAAATATCAAGATAAGTAGAATTTATATATAACAACTTATATTAATGTTTTAACTTTGGATTTTTTAACTTTTAATAAATTGTACTTTATCAGAAGAGAACGACGCAGAGAATTATATTTATAATTTTTACGTAGATTTTATGAATTTGTGAGAAGACATTTATTAAAGCAAGGATTGTTAATATTCTTATAAAAATGGCAGCTTTCCTGAGTGTTTCGCAAGCAAATAGGCAAATTGTTTAGTAATGCAATCAGTGTGATACTAGTTCATAACAGGTCCTGGCAATGATGTTATATACACCACATAATGCAAATATCGCTTATTCACAATCTCTGAAACAAACTAACAAATCAGAGATATCAATACAACTAAATTATTCTAGGAAAGGATCTCTCTACTTTTATGGTCTTGGTAATTGGTTTGGCGTGATAATTGTGTAGATTATTCTGTAAAACCCAGCAATTCTGATCCAAATTCAGATATGACTTCAAGATTTTGGTAACCATAATTTTCTCTTTAGCAAAATAATATATATATGTATATATTGAAAGTCGTGAAATATTTTAAATATATTTTTACGGCTTTGTTTTTATACGTCATACGTTGTATTAGATCTGACAAAATTAAAATTGCTACCTAAAATGCTGGTACGTAACTCATATAAAAGTAAAATAAACGAACCCAAACATCATTTACGAATTATCGTTATATTGACAAGAGGGTTTTCGATAGAGATACCTATTACATATGAAACGACAATTCTTTGCCTACCTCCCAGAATATATTCTTTGTGTTGTTGAAGCGAAATATGAAACATTATTTACTTTGATCTTATCTTATGAATGACATTTATCGGATTTTGTTTATTAAAACAAGCACGATATACCGGTGCCATTTCAATATCCCATTTTTATTCTTACAGAAACAAATACATCACAAACATCTATTATTATATTTTCATCTTCTGGAGATTTTGTGTGCTTCAACAACAATTAGTTTATAAAATTTTTAATTTAGAATTATTACATGTCACAATCTATTTCCTAACTGTAAAATTCTAAACACTTTGGATGTTTTACTATTAAACTAGTAAGCTATTGATGGGATTGTATGATTTTAAGATCAGTTTTATAGTTAGATTTTTATCTCAAACGACAAACATTTTTTCTGTTTACTTTTACGTTCTATTATTTTATAAGGTAGACGTACCGTCGGGATAAGGAGGTCGCCGAAGGAAATCAGTATTGAAGGTGATAAGCGTTGAGTTCGGATTAAATTGTTGGTTGTGGGTGGGTAAGTTTCGCTGAATCCAACAGAGTTTGACGACGTTAAGGTCGAAGTTACTAGATTGAAAGTGTCGAGTAGAGGTGATTTTAGATAAGCATGGGGTGTTTAAAAGAATATTAGGATCGACGTAGATTGGGAAAGACGATTGAATATGGTTAGTGAATATGGTGAAATGAAGTGGAAGTTGATGTCTATTTCGAAGGAGTTTAAATAGTGTGATATTAGCGTCGTCAACTGTGGTGTATGAAATAGCGGATATTATGAGACAGTGGTGTATGGAGTAACACATATTAAGCGATAAGTTAGTGGAGAGCGTATTATACTTGTTAATACTGAGGGGTTAGATCGAATGTTGTTCAGCCGTGACGAAAAAAATTTAGAAAACTAGTTCTGGATGATGATTAAGTTGTAGCGTAAATCTACGCTCTGGAACTTGTTCTGGAAATGAAGCGGAAGGTTATGTCTATTTTGAAGGGGTTTAAATAGTGTGATATTAGCGTCGTGAAGTGTGGTGTAAGAAATAACGGATATTATGAGATAGTGGTGTATGGAGTAGTGGCTATTAAGCGATAAGTTAGTGGAGAGCATATTACACTTGTTAATACTGAAGGGTTAGATCGAATGTTGTTCAGCCGTGACGAGAAAGTTTAGAAGGCTAGTTCTAGATGAAGATTAAGTCGTAGCGTAAATCCACGCTCTGGAACTTGTTCGACGCTAACAGCACTCTTCGAAAACCGAAAGTTTCCGATAAGCCATTGGATGTAATTTGTTAAAGCTTCAAACGGTGCACTTATTTATTTATAATAGTTTTAATTTATCCAAGTTAAGAAATTCTGGGAGTTCCTTTAATCTCCTCCACGTCCTTTTATTCTGCTAAAATAAACTTTGATGATTTTATAACTAAAAATTTCTAATTGTCTCTTAAGCTAAACATTTCTTACAATGAGTTCTATTGAAGTTAGTGCACAAACCTTACAATTTTTTTCGACATTGTGTTCGTTTATCTAAATTATACTTCATTAAAGTGGGATAAATATAGTTTTTAACAAGTTTTCATAATTATTTTAGTTTTTAAAGCTAATTTTACCTTAGGCACTACTTATGAAAAACTTTTTAGAAAAGATAAATAACTTTTATGAATTATGTTCTTCTATATGTCAACAACAACATATTTATATATAGAGAGAGATAGATAGATAGACAGAGAGAGAGAGAGAGAGAGAGAGAGAGATAAGTAGATAGATATATTTGGGTTTTATTTAGTTGTATGTCTTTATTTACTTGAATTGTTGTGTTTTGTAGCAAGATCAGAACGAACACCTGTAGATTATTGGCTTAAAACAGCTCTACATTCTTTGAAATCTTGCGATTTTCTACTCTATAAAGAATATATTTTTATGAATGTCTAAAATATAGTATTAGGTTTTATGTAAATTCATTCAGAGAGACTTACTCTGGTGATAAAATGCTAACTTTCTGCATTTATAGCTTGTTTTTGCTTTCAAATAGCTCATTTCCCTTTAAAAACTCGTTAAAATGCTTCACCAAAACGGTTATTGGCTTTGGCGTCAAATTTGGCGACTTTGCTTGCACGGAAAAATATTCGGACCACAACATCATAATCCAGCATCTGCGTTGTGTTCGATTAAATAAACAGATGATCAACTCATCTTAGAAATACACTGTTTTAATATTTTATAACAACGCAATTTTCTCCATGCATCATAGAACCACCCTAGGCGTTTACACAGTCAGATAATCTTTATGGCGTAGACTTATGTAAATAGTCGATGTCCCACTGTGTAGAAATTGCCTCGAATACAGTAACTGCTAAATGGCTTTAAAATTATTTTGATTCTACTAAAATCTCTTGCACAAAATGTCCCAAAAGTTTAACCGTTCTTTATTTTACGTAAAACCTTGTAGTACCCTGCAGGCACCTAAAAATGTTGTTTTAACAATGGAACTGTACATGACAGAGAGTTATAGCACTCCAATTAGAATCTGACCGTTAACTACCATATCAGGTTCTACCAAATAGAATATGATTTGTTTTTATTTGGTACTCTACTATAGTGGAGAGTTTCGTAAATGAAAACTATTTCTCAGTAATGAAGGGGATTATAACAAAATATATAGATTAGGGACATTCTGTACATTTTAAAAGTATCATAAATATGTATCAAAATAGGGAAATTATATATTAAAGCAAGCTTGGAATTTTGATATTAAAAGAATCCCACAACATAACAGAAAAAAAATAAAAAATAATAAATCGATCATTTATCAATACTCTCTCTTATAGTTGTAAGAATTAGAAATAAGAATTGCAATGAAAAGCTTTTTGCACAACGAGAACATAGAATGCACATAAAATGTATGCTAAATTGCTTTAGAAAGTTTTTTCCGTTTTGCGTTGCTTACTAAGCAAATATCATCAGATTTTATTTATAGTTATTTTTATTTTATTTTTTTCTTATTTAATCGATAGGTCTTATTTTACCATATTGCATCCGTTTCTCTTTAACGTTCGAATGCAATTCCATTCCCTTTGATCTGATTTAGATGAAACTTATTTTGTCTAGACTATAACGGATTGGTTTAACGTTCTAAAAGAAAGAAACTATTGAAGACGAAAACTTTTGTGTACTAGACTTTTATTTGATAAATAGTTCCTTTGTGTTATCCTTTGCAGTTTATCGCACGTGATCGTGGCTGTGTATTGTCTGATTTATTTCATTGTAAATTGCTACAAAAGTCGAAATGATAATTCTGAAAGGAATTAATAAGAGATATTTAATTAACCCATTATAATATAATTTTAATGATTTAAGTATAAACTAGCAGGCTTTGCCCGCTTCGCTGGTCACTAAATTTAAAGGAAACTCTTTTCTATATAGCTTTATAAAAATAAAATAAAATAAATTACTGAAATTGTTCAAAAGCTCGATTCAGGTCCCTACTGCCTTCGGCAGCGATTTGGTCATCCACTGCAACTCGGTCGCTTGTCCCTATTACGTGCGACAATGGTTTACCAATGAGCTTCTATTTAGGTGCTTATTATATAACAGTTTCGAAATAGATAGTATCGAAAAAATTGGAGTTTCCCTTTTATATTTGAATCCCAGTTACATGTGAACAACACTATACGTGGTGCACATAATATTTGCTTTTACGTTATTTCCTATGTTCATTTTGTTTATTCAATCAACCATAAAATGACACCAATTTCACGCCAAATCTTACAATATGCTGTGACCGGCTACGTCTGTCGCATGAGACAATTATTTTTTTGTGCTTATATATAATTCATGGTTTGTAAACCTGATAGTACAGCCCTAATATAGTTCTCTTTGGCGACTTTTCAATTTTTGTCACCATTTTAGACTTTTAATCCATTGTAACAATAAGACTTAATCCCTTGAAACAATATGTTATGAGCGCTATTTCTGACGTATTTTAGACAACTGATCTTTTTATTTTTATATTTATTTCCCATTAAACATATTTTTATTTATTTATTTAAATATTAATTTGAATTATTCAAATATTTCTATTCGACAGCGTGTAAGTGCAGTAACACACAGAGGTTCATTTGTTTGTATGATAAATTAGCATAGTGATTATTATATAAAAAAATAAATAAATAGGTAAACATTGTCGTGCTACACAACTTTATTATGTCGCTCCACTGGCGGCTTTTGAATTTTTGTCGCCATATTAGCGATGGATTTTTTTTTCTTGTATTTTTTCATACAAGAAAAAATACAAGGGAAGACTGTTTTGCTAATAATTTTATCAGACTCTTTTTTGTTTATACATAAGTATACTTCCTATTCTGCTTTTATTTTTAATGGTTTTTAGGTTTAAAATAGTGCTTGTTGAAATAAATTTCCCATGTTTAAAACTGCATTTTTTCTGTAAATTTTGTGTAAAAATAAATCATTTATGTTTTTATATATTTCATGCGCTACTTAGATTAAAATGGCTCTTGCTATATTAAACTTCTTGTCGAAAAACGTTCGGTGTACTTCAACACCAAAATTTAAAAAATCGCTCAGCAGGATCTATTAATGAAACTGATAAAATAAAAATATGGTTCATAGAGTTTAAATAATCTATTTAAAAAAACTTTTAAAACCCAAATTCTTAATGTATCGTATCACATACATAGATATAGTAATAATATATAGAATGATCATTGGGGAGAAAAAAAGGATTCCTTTTCACTCGGGAAAAGATGGCGATTTTACCAAAAATGGCAGTCTTTCCCCGAGTGAATACACACGGCAGTACACACGAATATTTTAGCAAATAAAATTCATAAATAATTTATTTACTAAAGGTGAATGAAAAACTCCAGATATAGTTTCAAATTCATTTTTCTTCTTTTCCTTTTTTTTCAATACCACTTAATGGCTGATTCCAAAGCTTTTTTTTCGGCATCAAAAATCTTTGTACGATAATCCGCGATTGTAATGAAATGCTCGCCCTCTGGTGGGCTAAGGTGAAATTACAATTAACATGCTTTAATTCGGCTTCCATCAAGCCGCCATTGTTTGCGATGTTTAGTTTCACATATATTTATTGAATAAAAATGAATAAATCCGGTAAAAAAGACAACACATACTGTTGTGTGCTACAGTGTAACTCCAAAGGATCAAGAAATCCAGAATTAAACTTCCATTTATTTCCAAATGACAAATTTAAAATTTCAGTTGCTTCGGCTAATGGAAGTAAAGAATTAATCAGATGATTTGAAACTAATATTTGTTCAACTTCAGTTAAAAATCTGCTTTCGATCGAACTTTGAATCGAACTTTGAAATATTTTTTTCCAAAAGCAATGAATTTTCCATGATGTAATGGCGGAGAAATTGTAGTACGAATATTAAGTAGAATAACAAAAAGAACAATAATAAATACACGTGGCTATTATATTTACTAACAACAAAAGCTGAAAAAGCGCAATCTATCGATCATTACAAACGCGGATATGGGGATGATAGATCTATATATATTATATTTATGATCACATAAATATTTTCAAAGTTAGAATAAAACTTAATTTGAAAAAAAAAAAAAAAAAAAAAAAAAGATGTAACTTTTTTGTTTATTAACCAAAAAAAATGATGAAATTTGAAATGTAAGTTGGTCTTGTGGGGTACAGGCTGTATATTATATTTTTGTGTTCGTGACAGAAAATTTAAAAGAATTTGAAAACTGCAAATTTTAATCCCACTTCAGAAACATGTGACTTAATGTGAAGCAGATTTTTTATTTTTTTTTTTTCTCCTAACGGTTTCCATACAATCTTCTGCTGTTGCCACCTAAAATTCATACTTTAGTTAATTTTAAAAAATCTAATTGTGTGATTTATAAGCTGTTTAATGCATCGGATTCACAAAAATTTTCCCTTTCATTTGGTATCTTATTTGTAACGATACGACTGACATTTCTAATTTATTTTCGAATCTTTCTGATTTATTTTCTTCATTTTAAATAAATGTACGGTTTTGTTTCATTATTATTATTCTGTCGAAAAAAAAAATGTCAACAATTAAATTATGTATAAAATTTAAATGGCTTATTTATCAGAAATTAGAAGGTTAATATTTTCACATTTTAATTAATTAAGAAAAAACTAATAAAAAATTCGAAAATCTGACTTCGATGTGCACAAGGACTTTTCGGGGGGCACCTTTGTAATAAATCTCGTGACAGTCCGAGCTACCGTTTTCGAGAACAGTGAAATATATATACAAATATTGCTCACTTAATAGTATAAGATGTGTAGTGTTTGTCCAAATTTCTATAAGAGTTAAATATTTATTATTTCTCAAGATGTTTAGCACATTTTTTTTCTTTAATTGTTATTTTTTATTTTGCTTTCTAATATCTCTTGTTTTTCAAAATTGTATATTAGCACAAATTTAATAAGATTTGTTAAAAATAAATAAATGGATAAATAAAAATTTATTAAAAAAAAAGACATATGAAAGAACAATTAAATATATAATTACTAAGTTGTTAAAAAAAAAAATATATATATATATATTTGTAAATGCCCCTTTTAATTTGTTTCTGTACACCCTTTGAATTTTGAGAGAAGTTAGCATATACATTAAAAAAACTTTAATGAACCCTTTTTTCCCTTTTAAAATAATAATAATAATAATAATAATAAATGTATAAATTATTAAGGTATAATAAGCTTCTTTAATTAAATGATGATAATTAATATTTTATAAAAGTTTAATATTTCATTAGCATAAAAAGTTTTAATATTAAAATTCTTCATAAAATTTCATTTTCATTTTGCTTTTGCTTTTGCATATCCGCTAAATTTGAAAAAAAAAAAAAAAAAAAAAAAAAAAAAAAACTTTATGTATTTAATGAATTTAACATTCTAATTTGAATGCAAAATTCATTGGGTATAACAAAAATGGTAATTTTAACTTAAAAAAATTATATGTTTGTTAAGTATAATATGAAATTCAAATATTTGCTTTCTGTAATATTGTTTCATTTAAAAATTCTTTTTAATTTATCAGATTCATTTTACTTATATATACGCAGGCTTTGGATTTTAGGGAATATTATTGCATGCATTGGAAAAATTAACAGTGTGTTCTTAAAATAAATATTAACTCATAGAGATGTAATGAGATTTTTTTTATGTATATATATATATAACAATATTAATTATTGAATAAATATTGTATTGCAGTGAAATAATTATCTGTTTATTATAAACAAGTTTTAAAAAAGGGATAGCTTATTAATATTTTTATTCTTCCTTATATCTTTTAAATTTTAAACAAAATTTTTGCAGTACTAGACAAATTAAAATGAGTGGTTTTAAAATGTTTGTTTATAACATAAAATTATATGAATATTCGTTAATTATTAATTTATGTATTTATCGCAATAAAACATTCCCTTGCTGAGATGTTGTTTAATATATTATTAATATGTTTAAATTATCACAGTCATTTTGCTCGATATTTCAATAAAAGTATATTTTGATATTAAAAAAATATTTGAGATATAATAGCAGTTTGTTATAAATGTAATACATTAAACATATTACAATTCTTCCCTACTGAAGGATTTCAAGAAAAACACATTTAAATGTCTCGCATTCTAATTTTTTTTTTTTTTTTTTTTTTTTTTTTCTGATATTCATAGAATTTTTCAAAAAATCTGAATTTAATTTAAAAAAATGGATATTTATTAATTTTTAAGTGAAATATTTCTTAGTTTTAACAATTTGATTTTTTTTTATCATGATTTTTATTTTTGGAATAATTAAATGCTTAGTTATTTTATACTAGAAAAGCCCCGGTTCGGGAACAAACCGAATTCTGAATGCGGGAAAATTTTTAAAATCAAACTTGAAATGTACAAAACTCGGCGAGATGCTGCTTGCGTGCCAATAGATCAAAGTTTGTTAATAAAATCATTTTTAAATTTATGAAATCAATGAAGGTAGTGAATCAACGATAGCTTTGCCCGCTTCGCTGGCCACTGTATTTAAGTAAACTTTTTTCTATATCGCTTTATAAAATAATAATAATAATAATAAAATAAATCATGAAATTGCTCTAAATCCCGCTTTGGTTCCCCGCTGCCTTCGGCAGCGACCCACTCATTCGCAGACTCTCGGGTGCCTGTGTGTATTGTCTATGACAATAGCTTACCAGCGGGCTTCCATATGAGTGCTTATCAGACGACACTTTCGAAACGGACAGTATCGAAAATATTGAAATAGCAATTTTATATTTGAATCCCAGCTGCATATGACCAACACTATACGTGGTGTGTACATAATATTTTCTTTCGCATTTTTTTCTATATTTATTTGATTTATTCGATCGACCATAAAATGACAACAATTTCGCGCCAAATATAATATAATGTGCTATGATCGGTTACGACTATCGCATGAGACAATTTTGGGGGTTATAATAGTAGTTGATTTAGTCAATAGCAGTTGGTACAATAATAATAATAATAATAATAATAATAATAATAATAATAATAATAATAATAAATAATGAAATAATAAATATGTAAACCTGATCATGGTACAGCCTTAACATAGCTCCCCTTGGCGACTTTTGAAATTTTATCGCCACTTTATACAAAAATGCATACTTTATGATTATTTTTTCTGTTTTTTTTTTTTTTTTTTTCCCTTACCTGTTCTTTCTTTTCTTCCATTCCGTTCTTGTCCATTCAGAATGCTTATGTGGAGAAAATGTTAATCAAGTTGTTCTGCCCACATGCAAAAGAAAAGAAGTGCTTAGGATGGCAAACGAAATACCATTGGCTGGTCAAATACCATTGTTAGGCCAGAAATTTCATTTGAAGTCTGGAGTTTGGACTGTATTGGACCTTTAGAACCCCCGTCGCGAAGAGGACATAAATATGTGATTTGTGCAGTTGACTTATGTACTAGATGGGCTGAAGCTATTCCCGTGACTAACATCAATGCTAAAACAACTTGCAATAATCTGATGAGAATATTTACGCAGACAGGGTTCCCCAAAGTAATATGTACAGACCAAGGTTCTAATTTTACTGCTAAATTAAGTGAAGCATTTGTGGAACTTCTCCGAGGTTTGCAACGCCAGGTCATCCAGAAAGTATGGGTGCAGTGGAACGTTGGAATCGAACATTGAAAGGTTGGTTGGTTGTAGGATTTAAGGCCGATTGACTCCTGATGTGTCCTAGGCCCAGAGGGGGAGTGCCCTCCGTGGGGGTCTTTCTAAGGGGTCCTAGCCCGTATTTACGCGTAAGAACATTGAAAGATATGTTAAATAAAAATATACAAGAATATGGATCTAACTGGGATTTGCATCTTCCATATCTACTTTTTGCTTACAGAGAAGTTCCTCATAGTACGACAGGTGTTTCTCCGTTTCAGTTAGTTTATGGGCGTTTGCCTCCTGGACCATTGGCACTATTGAAAGACTTATGGCCTGGTGAGAGGAAAATTCCCACTTCAGCTTCCGCATCAGTTGAAAAATATATATCAGAACTAGTTGAGAAACTAAGAAAAGCACATGAAATTGCATCAGAATATGCTCAGGATTCTCAAGAAAGATATACTTCGCGGTATAATTTGAGAGCAAGAGATAAACAGTTTAATGTTGGTGATAAAGTACTAATACTAGTTCCTTCATCTTCGCATAAATTACTTAAAACTTGGATTGGCCCAGCTACTGTCGTTGAAATCACTAGACCACATTCAGCCTTAGTTGAATTAGAGAAAGGGTCCAGAAGAGAACTGCATTTTAATAAGCTCAGACCATACGTTGCTCGAATTGACCATGTTGGCTTAATATTTGATGAAGATAAAGATTCTGGTGATATTCATTATGCACCATTCGGAAATGGATGCTTAACCCCTAAAGAGATAGCGGACCATATTGATAGTTTAGATTTAAATTTTGAAAAGAAAAATGGTTTGAAAAATGTGATATGCAAATATAATAATGTTTTCAGCACTAAACCCGGAATCGCTAAAGTAGAAGGACACAGTGTCCGCGTTACTAGAGATTGCTGTCCTAAAAGACTACGTCCATATAGAATACCGATAGTTATGCAAAAGGAAGTGGATCGACAGATTCAAAAGGGTACTGGCAAATACCTATGAAAGAACACAGCAAACATTATACTTCTTTTACTACCCACTCAGGGCATTTCCAATGGAATGTGATGCCATTTGGTATGAAGAACGCTGGTAGTACATTTCAAAAATCTATAGACAAAGTTTTAGAGTGTCATAAAGATTATTGTCGTTCCTATATCGATGATGTTGCAGTATTTTCTACCACTTGGAGTGAACATATAACACACTTGAAAGCAGTTCTCAAAACATTCCAAGAAGTTGGTCTTACAGTTAATTTAAAGAAATGCGATTTCGGAATAAATGAAGTGAAATTTTTAGGCCATATTATTGGATCAGGAAGACATACACCCGATCCCGAAAAAACTGAAGCTATATGAAAAATTTGCAGGCCTATCACCAAAAGAGAACTTCGTAGTGTAATTGGTTTGGCTAATTATTACCAGGAATACATTCCAAATTTTGCTTCAGAAATTCTTCCCTTGACTGAATTAACAAAGAAAAGCGTACCTAATGAAATTCCCTGGTCTGATGCCCAAGAAACAGCTTTTCAAAAATTGAAACACCATTTAATGAATATGCCATATCTATATACGCCTAATATAGCAAAGCCATTCAAATTATACACTGATGCTTCGAGCAAAGCTATAGGAGCATGCTTATCTCAGTCGGACGATTCTGGCAAAGAACATCCGATTGCTTTCTTTAGTAAAAAACTTTCTCCGTGCCAAGTCAGATGGTCAACGATCGAACGAGAGACTTACAGTGTGCTGACTGCTCTACGAAATTTTGATACTTGGCTCTTCGGTGCAGAAGTCGAAGTAATTTCCGATCACAATCCTCTGACTTTTCTGACCCAAACAATGCCACATGGTGCAAAGTTAGCACGTTGGGCTTTAGCTTTGCAAAGATATAATCTAAAAATTACGTATAGGAAGGGGAAAAATCATGTCAATGCCGATTCTTTATCTAGACTTCCTTAAAATATTTTAATAGTATTTCAGTTATATCTAATTATTCAAATTTAATTTACCTCGTGATATACTATATAATTCATGTGCATAATATAAGGGTTGTTTGTAAGATATTTAATGTTAGATCAATTATTTGTGTATATTGCTGTTGTTGTTTATTGCTGAATATACTATGCATTTAATTTTTTTTTCTTTGGGCATATAAACTCTTGATATAAACTTTTAGGATTTACATATATGAACATTTTTTTTATAAACTTTTTCTAAAAAGAATTTTTGTGGTACCTACATGAACATTTCCTTAGAAACTCTTAGTATTATCTGTTGGTGTTCTTCCTATATGAAAAACTTATATGAAAAACTATTCAGCATTATCATGTATGTGAACATTTGTGTAGAAACTCTCTATATCATGAAACAGTATCTAAGTTTGGTAGCATCATAGTCACTCCTGCGACGTATGAGCTCAAAAAGGAGGGACGAGTAAAGTTTCATGATGTTATGAAGTGGTATTTAGATAGGAGATGAGTGGCAACAACCAAGGAGAAGAGAACGGAGTTGGATGGACGAGAAGAAATGGCATGCTTCTAAGCATTCGAGAAGAATTTTCTTATTTATGTTCTAAATGTTTTATATATGTTTTGTGCGTTTTTAGTAATGTGTTATTAAATGTTTCGTCTTCAAGTACGATGTCTTTTATTTCAAAGTCATGACTGAATTCATTTAATTTTAAGTGATGGTGTCTCCAATCAAGCAGAGACCAGGACCGAATTTTACTGTTTTTCAATATGTTTTTCATTTATTTATATTTTTGATGCGCTATTTGGCTTAAAGTGGATTTTGCGAAAGTAGTGTCCTTGGCGAAAATTTTCCGATCTATTTCCGCATCAAAATTTAAAAATTTTCCCAGGATTATCAATAAGTAAAGCTCTTTAATATAATGTTGAATAATCTTTCATGCCAAACGCTATTCATCCGTGCCAAAAACATACAATTTAAACAAAAGGGAAAAAAAATCTAAGATTGAGGTATATTATTATTATTATTTATTTATTTATTTATTTTTACTCCGTTTATATATTTTTATTTTTTTATATGCATGAGGAAATTTAATGTTTTATGATTTTTTATTTTTCGCGTGAAAGCATATTTCATTTTATGCTGGAGGGGGGGGGGGGGACTTTTTTTTTTTTATCAATTAAAAATTTAAATGTCCAAATTTTAAGCTATTACCAGGCTATTATTTTCATATTTTAAGTAATTTTTAAAAAAATTAATTAAAATTTCGTTACAAATAAGGTACCAAATAAAAGAGGCGATATTTTTTAATCCGTTCTGAAACAGCTTATTGATCGGTCAATTAGATTTTTTTAAACAAACAGAGTCCAAGGTAATCTCTTAGCTGTTATATAGATATTATGTTTATTAAAGATAATTTATTATTATTATTATTTATTTATTTATTTAAAAGGTATTTCTTAAAAGTATATTTAAATTATAGATCACTAAAATAATATGTATATATATATATATATATATATATATGGTCGCTATGAATATTTATTTAAAAATTTGGTTGTTCGATTTCGTTTGATTTTCTTTTATTTTTAGCGGATTTACATTTAAAATAATAATAATAATAATAATGCATCATTTGTACATAATTAATATATTTTATTTATTTATTTATTTATTATTGTAAAATAGGGATATTAAGATTAAATAAGCCTCTTTAAAAGGTACAAAATTGATAACAGATAAAAATTTTGTTACCTGAAAAATGTGTGAAAGAGAAAATTATTTTCAATTTTAACTCTTGTTTTATATCATGCAACTCTTAGAAAGTGAGTTATATATGTTTCTGACATATTATACATTATAAGAATTAACTTACAAATATATCCATTGAAATACAAAAACACATGTAAAAAACAAGTATTTAGATATTGCAAATAATAAAAATCATAATCAATGTACATTTTTAATTGTTGAGAAAAAATAATTTATTTTAAAATTAAATGCGTTATACGACAAATTCATTTCTTTCAAATATTAATTTTTAAATATTACACTTTTGATTTAAATTAAATAATATGTAATATATTCTATAAATATATTTTTATGTATTTATAAATTCAATAAACATTTTCCTTCTGCGAAATATTTTGAAAAATAATTAATATTATTAACAATAATTCTTTTACATTTTCTCTTACATTTTTGAAAATTAATTCAATAGTAATGTTTCATCATTTTTTGAACTTTTGTATTAAAATCATAGAAATCTAAAGATAAATTATTTTTAGAAATATGATTTAACCATTCAGACATGCAATTATCACCAAAATAGTTTTAGGGAAGCAAGTATATATATATATTATATTAATTAAAGTGCATTTTTATATTAAAAAAAAAAAAAAAAAAAAAAGACGCCAAAGGCAGCAGTAAAAAATTATACAAAACTTTTATCGTTTTGAAAAGAAAGTAATAAGTACCTGTAAGAGTTTAAGATAAGCGGGCGTGGTTAACAAAAAGAAAAAATGTAAATAAATACAAAAACAAAGAATTAAAGTATCCAAAAAACATGTGAAAAAGTGGAAACTGAAGGGTATTTTTCACATGAAGTGTTATTTTTACAAATGTTTTTTGGATACTTTAATTCGTTGTTTTTGTATTTATTAACACCTTTTCATTTTGTTAACCACGCCCACTTATCTTAAACTCTTACACGTATTTAGTACATTTTTTTTCAAAATTATACAATTTTTGTAGAATGTTTAATAATAATTCTGTATAATAATTTTGTATAATGATTTTTATATATATTTTGAACGAAATACTTTTTTTTTTTTTCAATTCTTTAATAGGAAAAAAAAAAAAATTCTTCAAAATTTATAGTGTTGTAATACTGAATAGTTATCTAAAATATCATGTAAATATAATGCATGAGAAGTTCAATCTAGGAATGTCTTCATTGATGATGTAATTTCAAGTTTTATTAAAAATAAAATTCATTAATAAAACTTATTATAGGAATAAAATGCATAAAGTTCATTTTTAAAGCTTTTATTGCTTGACTTAACTATTGAATTGTAAATATATATGTTTATAAAATCTGTGTAGTTTTGTATCGCATAAAAGATTAAATTACATACATAATAAATGCTAATTTATATGCATAAGGTTTTATTTTATTAGGGTAACCATAAAAGTTGGTTTGATTTACGAAGATTTATCTTGCCTCATTTGTTAGCGGTCTCAAATATTTTATTCAACTTGAGTTACACCGTAGTTGATCTCATTTGCTTTGACGTTATTTATTAGTATTGTGTCTTACGCACAGAAAAACAAATTTACTCAGCATTCCATGTAAGCGAGGAAAGTCTGTTGTGGAAAAAATTCTACTCTGCAGAAATAGATTTGCTTTAATGCTATATGCTGTAGACATACAACACAAACATACTTAAATAAAACTTAATATTTAGAGAAAAACAATTGCGTATGTTTGAAATCCGCAGAACGCATCCTTCCCTTAAATTAATTTTAAGCAGTTTCACATGTGGCTCACATAATTAAAAATTATGCATGTAAATACATAAAAGTAATGTAAAGTTTATTTTACAAAGAATTAAGGATTTCTCACAAATTCTCATGCGATAAAATTTCTAACAGACATTTGCACAGCATATATATTTTAAACTTAGAGTTTTTTAAGTTTTATGTAGTCTGTAAAAAAAAAAAAAAAAAAGAAAGGAAAAGAAAGAAAGAAGGAAAGGGAAAGGAAAGAACTGAAGAAAGAAAAATGAAAGAAAAGGTAAGCTTTTTTATTTAAACATTTTATTTTAAATTGATGTTAAACAATAAAAAGTAAATAAAGATCTCCCAAGACATATAAAAATAGGAAAATCTATAGAATGTGTTAACGTTCTTATATAAGTTTCTTTTCTTTTCTTTTCTTTTTTTCTTTTTAATTATGATTTCTCTTATTAGAAATATTTTCTTCGCTACACTTAGTTATGCAGATGAAAAAACGTTATTAAAATATTTGAAACTTTTTTTTTTCACAGTTAGTGGAAGAAAAAGTATTGCTTGAGTGTTATTTAGCTTTTCAAAAATATGATAAATTTAGAAACAAATTACATATTTACATAATAAATCATAGTTGAGCGGAAGGAAAAGTTTTGTCTTTGCATTAGTTCATCCATTTTTTCATTTATTTTTTTCATTTATTTATTTTTTATCTTTTGCACATAATTTTGAAAAGTATTAATTTTTAATAACTTTAATTTTTAAATAATTTACGTATTTGCAATAGTCTTATTTTTTCAAATAGAAATTGGTTTTCTTAAAATAGTAATAATAATAATAATAATTACTTCTGAATGCGTGGCTGGATACTAAATCTCAGCTATGCATGCAACCTTTTTTAACGGAAATCTTGAAAAAAATATTATCTCTTTGTAATAACAATAGACTTCAAGGGTTTACTAAATTTTTTTTTTAGAAAAAATACAAGAATATGTGTTTACAACGGAAACAGTCACAGTGAAAAGAGAAAAAGAGCAGCTTCATGAAACAAATACTTTACGGATATTTAACAGCCCATTTTGTAACTATGCTTTTTTTTTTTTTTTTTTTTTTTTTTGCCAAACAAAATTTTATTACCTCACGATTGCTCTGGTAAAATATCAAATCGCTCTGATTGGTAGTTTTAAAATTATAGTGTTTTGAAATTTTAACTTAAATGATAATCACCCTGTATTTCTCTAATGGTTAATTGTCTAAGCTTATAAAACGGTTTTTGATAATTTAAACCAAAAATAGGACAAATATATTATTTCTAACTTTAGTTATAGAAATTTGATTTGTGCTGATGTAGAGATAAGAAAACACAAGGAAACGACTTTTATTAAACAAAATATAATTTCTAAATGTTGCATAGTTATAAGATGTATATTTTGACCCATTATATATAGACTAACAACATGTGTTTCCTGCATTTCCTTCTTTTTCATACGTGTTTATATGTGTTATTTTGAGAACGACGTGAAAACCATCGTTTAAAGAAAAATGACCATGTATATGAAAACAAAGAAATTAATTCATCTAAATGTCACCAAATTCCGATATATGTAACAGGTATTGGAATTTTAAAAGTAATATCTTTGCAGCCACTCCAATTATAATATCTCTGTATAGTAAGTACCTTCGAAAAGTTTTAACACACAGATGTGTCAGTATGTGCATTACTAATAAAATTAAAGTAAACAAATAACAAGATATTCATAACGGGGTTACTTAGTTTTATCTAACTTTACTTTTCTAGAAAATATAATTACTCTTGTTTTTCTTGGAAGAGAAGTAATAACAGTAACTCGACAAATTTTCGCGTCGTGATCCAATCCATCTGTCGAGTTTTATTGTGTAAACATTGATTTCATAACACTAAGCTCATAAAATATCAAAACTTTGTTGGAGAACGGTTCTCTTCCTACATTCTTTGATTGGATCAAAGTGAATTGTATTAACTGGGATTTATATAAGACATGGTTACATGCTGCAGAAGTAAAGATCAGTAATTATTTCCATCTGCTGTTGGCACGGATATATACAAACATAAATATAACATATTAATTAAAAGATGTGTATCGGAACAAGATGCAAAAATAAGAAATACTTACATATAAAGAAACTTTTCTAAATAGTAGTGCAGAGTTGATAAAGTTAACTTATTTGTGGGTCTACATATAAGCATAATATTTATCAAAGATTATTCGAAGATGAAATGTGCAATGTATCATTTGTCAGATGAAAATTGATTTTTCCAAAATGTTTGAGTTTGGCTTAATCTTACATTTGTCTTCGATTTTATGTGTTTTATTACACCCATATGTCAACTGACTGAAGTGTACAGATATTTATTTATTTATTTATTTATTTATTATTTATTTTTTTTTTTTTAAGAAACCGTAAATGTTTCCTACACATGTCACATTTAAATAATAATAATAAGAAGAAACCTATATATATTACATACAAAATTAAATCTTTTTTTAAGAACACAATCAAAAAATGTATTTATGATTAATTATAAGATATATTTGTAAACGTATATAGAGTGTGTAAAGTAGTCCATTACGAAAGGTGTATCAAAAAAATTAAATTATCGTTAAAATGTATTTGAGATAAAGACTTAATTCTTATTTGTTATTCTTAAAATCTATAAGTAGTCAACGAGAAGAATTATACAATTTTTTTTTCAAGCAAATCTTGTTTTCTGATGAGGCTATTATTCTGTAACTTGGCAGATATCAGCTAAATCAAGCTCAGTTTCTCAACATGAAAGTCAAAATTGATAGCTGAATTTTAAAATTTTAAGACATGGAGATCATTCAATACACAAAGTAATTATCCATTTATCTCAGTTCTTTCATAACAAGAGCTAGAATTTTACGAAACTCCATTTTATGGGGAATCTGTAGACTGCTTGAATTTACGACTTTCTGAAGCCACAGAAATCCTTGATTTTCAATATTATGTGCTTAGAAACAAATTATTATGCAGAAAAATTTTATTCAGATGTCTCGCGTATTCCTTTGTAATGATACTATTCAACAAATGTTTATAAAATTTTTATAAAAAGCTCAAATGAGGTTATTTTACATTTATATAATCATAAATGTATAACAAATTCGCATTCCATGGTATAAAGTGTATAAGAAGTTACTGAGTAACTATATGTATTGTTAGCTCATTTTTTTTTAGAAGGGTTGAGATTATTTTAAAATTAGGTTAAAAACAATATTAAATTAAAGAACTGGTGTACAATCAGTATTTAAACTTAAAAACGTCTTCACACACCATAAAATTAAAAAAAGAACTACCGATTTCGAAAGCACTCGGCCTTTCTTATTTGGTGCAAAACATCCCATACAGCACAGAATGTTTCAGTTATGTTGCAAAAAGCTTACAATCTTTCAAAAACGTAACACATTTAAGTATGCTCTCCGATATCTTTCTGAAACTTTCGCCCTTTTTGGCTTTCTATCTGAAACGTGATTATAACGTTTCTGTTATGTATCTGATTTTTTGTTACGATCGCGGACATTTCTACTTTTTTGAAACTAATCGGAAAGTAATCAGAACGATTTTAAACATTTCCGAAATATTTATAATGTTTCAATGTTATGTGATTGTTACGTTTCTGGAACATACTGTGCTGTTAGGGATGTGATACTACTTTAGAGGAAAAGTAGTCTTGCCTTTGCCTGTAAGGTACGTCACGTTTCTTTGCACCTGAAAAAGAAAGATCACGTCCCTTCAAAACTGGTAGCGCTTTCATTAATTTTATGGAGTGTGAAGAATTTTTTAAGTTTAAATAGCATATTTCAAGATAGGTTATATTTCCCATAAAATACCAAAATTGTATATTTTTGCTGCATTTCCAATAAATTTGAATTATCCAGATCATTGCATTGAAATGGTATAAAATTGCATGAAAACGAAATTACGAAACTGACTCTAATAAAATGAATCGTAAAATTAGAACAAGGTAAATGTATCTAAATGAAAGGCGGGTAGCCTGCTAGGTCAAGCGTTTCCGGCTGCGACCGTGTAGAGCAAAACTCTAGGCAGCACTAGTTAAACCTTTAAGATAAAAAACCTTCCATTATATAGCTATTAATTATATTTGCGAAATCAAGTAGAAAAAGTTTAATTTTTCATCGTTGTCGCTATGTTGGAATGCATCTGTGAATCTTACAAACTTACATATACTGGTAATATTTTATCTCATAGATGAATATATTTTTAAGTTAAAAAAAGTTTATAAGTTTATAAGTAAAAAAAAAAACAGTTATTAGCTTGTAAAAACTGTAAATTAATAAAGGTAGCCATCGTGTTAATTCGTCTTTACGCGTTTTTTACAGCAATAGTTTAGAATATATACAGAAAATGTCAATTATTAAAAATAATAATAATAGTTAAAATAACATAACATTGCAAAAATATACATTTTGAAATGTCTGAAATACTATAAATATGAAACAGAACTAGGATGCTTTTACAGTGTTCAAGAGTTAGATTACTTTATTATACGTCCTTTAGTCCTAACAAATAAAATTTCGCCACCCAAAATGCTGAAATATAACTCATATAAATAGAATAAACGAACACAAATATCATCTAGAAAAGGTTGTTATATTAACAAAAGAAAAATAGAAATCTGTATAACACATAAATCGATAAATATTTGTTTATCTCACGGAATATTTTTTTTTTTTTTTTTTTTATTCTTACGAGATATGAAACCTCATTTACTTTGGTATTGTCTTAGAAATATTCATGTATTTATCTGTATATAAAATATATGAGTATAAAATGTTTATTTATGTATTTATTTTTTAATGAAATAAATATATTAGAACAGTTTCATATTTAAACAACACTCATGGATTCCATAAAAACAAATGTATAATAAATATATATTTTATCTTTTCGAGATTTTGTATTGTGTAAGAATAAAATCTTTAACATATTACAACATGTAATTTTAAGTACATTTATTTATATAGTGTAAAATTTTAAGGTTCACAGCTATTTCACTATTGAAACAGTGAATTATATGCATATTTGTAATTAGATATTTACCTCGAAAATGAATACAATTTGCATTTCTTTTTCCTCATTATTATTTTTGTATTTCTTTTTTCATTTATGATAATCAAATTCATGAAAATCTAATTAAAAGATATTTAAACATTTTTTCAGAACTAATTTTAATGATTAAATCTGATTTTATCTTAAACAATCCTCTGTCTAAGAAAGATAAATACCGTTTACGAATTGTGTTTCTATGTTTATCTACACCAACATTTTCATATAATTTTAAAACGCATCTTGAAGCTCCCTAGAATATTTTCTACTGAAAATGATATAAAAAAGCTCTACTGATTTCGAAAGAAAGAATCACAATAAAATCGGATACATTATGCGTAATGATAGGTAAATTTTAAGCATATTTTAATATCGTACTGTAACTATGTTTAATACAACTGATGTCTGTTACAAAGATGCAAATGAATACATCATGATAGGTTGAGCAGCAAGGATTGTGTTTTAGTTCCACACAAATACATTGTCAAAAGAAAAAAAAAAGAAAAAAAAAAAGTCCTGATTGCTGCAATTTGATACCAGAAATTTTCTGTAATTCAGAAAAGTACGTTCTATCAACGGAAAAATTACATTGATAGAACGTATTTTTCTGAATGACAGAAAATTTCTGGCAGCAAACTGCAGCAAACAGGACTTTTTTTTGACAGTGTATACATTCCACTTTATAATAAAAATATTCAATATTGCACTGGGAAGTGCATTTTTAATCGGGTTATGTATTTTTATCGTTTTTCAACAGAAGTAAAAAGTTTAATATTAAACGATGTAACAGCAAATTAAAGTTGGTAAGTCCAATATAATTAATGCTAAAAGCGTAACTTTTTTTTCTTGTTCCATTTCTCAAATAATGAGATAATTAACTTTTGCACACTGTGTAATCTGAGAAATGTGTTACGAATGAATCCCATTCACTTTTAGAACTGATAAATATTTATAAATTTATCAAATACAAGATTTATTCAAACAAATAGCTATATATTCGGTTAAGCAAATACTAATTCTGATTTTCTATACGCTCCCAGAATTTATATTTACTCTAACTTTCCCGGAACAAAAAATAAGAGAAACTGAATAAATTTCTGAGTCCTGATCAAACACATTTGTTACGTTATTCTGTATAACCGTTTATTTCATATCACAAATTTCACAGAATATCAAACTAATACGAAAAGTCGAAGTATGTTCTCTTTTTTAACTGTATGAGTAAAATAAATTATATTAATTTGGATTTACATTTCTGAATTTGAATTAATATCTGGAGGATCAAAATGAGTTATTTCTCTTTACTTTGTCATTTAAGAAGAATATATTGAAAAAAATGTCATAATAATAAATTTAAGCATTTATTTTTATTTATTTATTTATTTATTTTTTGTATGAGTAAAATATACGATATTAACTTGGATTTATATGACTGAATTTGAATTAATATTTGGAGAAACAAAATGAGTTATTTCTCTTTACTTTATCATTTAAGAAGATATATAGTGAATAAAAATGTCATAATAATACATTTGGAAGAAACTTATTTATGTAATATGTGTAACATTTCTTCTACCAAAATTTCAGAAACATGACAATGTTATTTTTGTTTGTTTGTTTATTTTAACAAGGTAGGAGATTTAATCACTGCTAAATAAATATTTATGTTATGCCATGATATTCTATATGTAATTCAATTTTAATCTATCGGTTGATATTAAACTTTAAATGATGTAAAACTAAAATAAAATAAAATTCAATTAAATAAACAGCCTACGACTTCCTTTACCCACTACAACACATACTATATACTATTTTTGGAAAGAGGGTAATCAATTTTTGGAGGTAATCAAAAGACATAAAATCAATTTAACAAATTAGACACTTGAAAATTTCCCTGTAAGAACAAACTGATGCATACGTCTTTATGATACATAAAAGAGAGTTTACATAGCGAGTTAAAAAATGGTTAGAGCCATTTTTTTAAACATCCATATCCGAGATTTATTACTGGCCGTAGCTAATCAGGATACCGGTAAATTTTTCTGTAGTAATCAGTAATGCATACTGAAGGACATTTTAAAGGGGGTTTATACAAGGTCTGTCCAATAAATACGCGAACTAAGGGCATAAAAAGTTGATTTTGCAAAATTTAGTCTGCATCGATTTTGTCCCCTTCAACGTACTCTCCATTCCTTGCTATGCACTTATTCCATCTCCTTTTGCACTGTTCAAAGCAACATTGGAAGTCCTCGGCAGTCAGGCCTTTTAGTTTTCTCGTCGTTTCTTGCTTTATTGTGTCAACGTCTTCCCAGTGAAGCCCCCACATCACATTTTTGCATTTTGGGAATAAAACAAAGTCGTATGGGACGAGATCTGCCGAATAAGGAGAATGATCAAGGATGGTGATTGAATTTTTTGCCAGAAACTGGCGAACAATCAGTGCTGAATGTGCAGGTGTATTGTCATGGTGTAGGATCCATCCATCGCCTTGAGTCAAATTTCGTCGCACACGACGCGCGCGTTCTCTCAAACGCATGAGAACTGTATGAAAAATAATTTATTATTTTTGTCAATTTAAATTTTCGACACACAGTAAAAACAAGGACAACAGAAACTAACACAACTGGCACAATACCCACAGCTCGACGATCCGCCATGCACTGATGGTTCACTAGGTCTAGGGAACTAGCATCGCTAGTGAGCGAGGCTACAGTCCGCGTCATGTCCGACAGATGGCACCAGTTTGCGTATTTATTAGAAAGACCTCGTATAGCAAATTTGAAAGAAGTCGTTAGAAATGATTTCAGAGACCGACTTTCGCTCCCATTGTCGAACTTCACCAATGCTTGGCAAATATATCTCTTCACCAGAAACTAACAATTAGATACAAAATGACATGTAAAAAGGGGATTATATAGCGAGTTAAAGAAAAAGAAATAATAAAATAAAATCGCCGTTTTATTGAGCCGTTTTAAATAAATGCGCTTGCGTAAAACTGACGTATTTACACAGGACACCTAACAATTTTCCTAATCTAACCAACTAATACATTCCGAAGGACATATAAAAGGTATTTATCTATCAAATAAAAAAAAAAAATGTTAGAGCCGTTAAAGTGCATTGTTAAAAATTTTAGATCAAACTTGAACCAATATATGGAGTAAAGTTAAAAGCAATACCATAATATGATTAAACCTCTTTTTTTAGTTTTCTACTTTTTGCGATTGAATTTCAGTTGCACCAAAACTTGGAGCTACCATATATCCACTCACAAGGTAAGTGTTTCGGCGTACATTCAAATGTAATCCCTTTGTATGCAAGAGATGACACCACTCGCGCATGAAAATCACCGGCTGTAAGCTGGAGAGTGAAAATAATATCTGTGAAGTGAGATCGCGTGTCCTTATGTCATTCAAAATAAACATTCATTATAAGGAAAAAAAAAAAGAATTCTTTATTCAATTGATCACTAACCAGATTTTACTATAAGAAAGTTTATTGAAGTATATCCCTTAAAGAAGAAAGTAAAATCTATTATACAGTCCAATAATTGTGAATCAGTAAAATTCTTTTTGTAACCAAACCAAGCTTAAATTAAAAAGCGTGGACGAAAACATAGGGTAAAGTGCAAAATTTCATGCAACAACTCACCCATGGGTCAAGATAAGACCCTAGAACATTTACCACCTTTTATCAAAATCAAGGAAACATAGAATTAGCAGAGAAGGAAGCGTGGCACAGTGCCAGAAGTGTAGGACTTGAGAAAAGAAGGACTTCAATTTGATCCCCGCCTCTGTAGAATATTGAAATTTCAGTTTATTTAAAACATAATACCAGTATTTGGTTCAACATAAAATTACCAAATCATGATAAAAGATTAAACCAGCTACTTTAGTACCAAGTTTTAGCTTAAACTAACACCAATTTTTTAACAGTGTATAAATATGGTCGACACATTAGAACAAAAAAATCATCTTATTAATTTGCAAAAATACGAAGAATACTATTGAATAATGAAAAAATTTACTTAGTAGTAATACAAACAGGTAAACCTTGGGAAATCGATTTGTTGAAGTAGTTGATGTCCTGCTGCAGGGGTGCAAGAATTTCAGTCTCAAAATAAAAGACTCTCACCAGCACTCGTTATCAATAATTTCTACTATGCTCAATCGCAATAAATTTAAGGACAAATATGGTACAAATTATAGATAAAAATACACAGGTGTAAGTTTACCGTTCTGAGACGGAAACTCTTGCATTCCTGTCCTGCTGTGGTAAAACTTTCGTTAAATGCAACATTTACTGAATGACTTCTAGAAATATCGAGACGGAAAATTTTATAGCCCAACATCTCTCACAAATTGTTCAATTGCGGGTAGGGTTGGCTTGATTTTGCCCAACCCGAAAAAACCCAGTTGGGCTTTTTCAATAAAACCCACTTGAAAAAACCCAATTGGATTTTTTCAAAATCCTTATTTAAAATTCCACTTATCTAATTTACAATAAACATATAAATACAAAAAAAAAAAAAATATTATATACATTATTAGAACATAAACAAAGAATTTTCAGAAATATTGTAGGTTCTCAAACTGCTCTGTAGAAAAATAAAGCCGGTAAAATCCCAAATGGAAAAAAATTATAATTATCTTATTGAAACAGAATAAAAAAATAAATGCATAAAATAAGAGTTGTTTATTAATTCAAAGAAAAACTGTGGGGCTCAAAAAGAGTAAAATATAAATAAAGATCAAATTAAAAAAAATTCTGAAATTTTTAACAGTGAAACACTGTTAGGTAATGTAGAGTGATATGAATTACAAATATTTTATGAGAATCTAATGCCTAAGAAAAATTTAATAAAGTAACACTTATTTGTTATAAAAGGCAGATAAACAGAATTTCAGAATATTTAAAGAACAGCTATTAATTATAGAAATACTTTAGAAATTTTAATATTAAATTTAAAAAAAATTTTAGAAATTTTTAAAACTAAATTTTTAAAATTTTGATTTTAACGAATAATTAATATTTAATATTTTTAATTATCTTATGATGAATGAGATATTTAATGTAACAAAAAAGGAAGTAAGAAAATATTCCTGAAAATATTTTGAAAAAACCCTGATAAACCTGAAAAAACCCACTGGGCTGGGTTTTTTACAACCCTGATTACGGGTTAAATTTTAACAGTTGCTTTGTTAAATTGACGATAGATTCGGACACCTAATTGGCATTTATGAACAATAACATATAACGAAAATTGTTTAATTACGGATCAATGCATGTTTAAATATTATTGCACTCTAAATATAAACCAGTCTGGTAAATAACTAGAGCACTATTAGGTGGAGAATAATTTGTTTCCGTTTAAAAGTATGTTATAATGTGAAATTTTATAAATATGTACTAATTAGGAGTAAAGATGTTAGTTTAAGAAAAAATGTGGATCTATAAACATCCTACATTAAAAGAAAAAAAAAAGGCAGAAATCTGAGTGAAAAATAGGAAAATTATAAGTCAAAGCAGGGTTTGAATTTCGACATAAAATTTTTACCGATACATAAGGAGGAAACAACCTTGACACATAGAAATAGAATGTTTTTTGCTATTGGTAAGAATTAGAAGCAAAAATTTAGATTCAATAAATAATAATTCAGAACATTTTAACTACACATTAAGTGATGTTACGTTGCTTTAGAAAATTTTTTTCGTTTTTCATTGCTTTCTTATGCAAATTTGATCAGTTTTATTTTTCTCCTGATTTAAGTTTTTGGTATTAATTCACCATATTACATCCGTTTCTTTTTACCGTTTAAATGGAATTCCATTTTCTTTGATCTTCTCTATCAGAAGATTTTTTTTTTTTCTGAGCTATAGTCGATTGGTTTAACGTTCTAAAAGAAAACCTCTGCCGATGCAAGAAACTTTTGTGTACTAGACTTTTATTTGATATATGTTCCTTTATTTTTTTTCATTTTCAGTTTATCGCATGCGATAGTGACAAAGGATTTTCAGATTTATTTCATTGTAAAATGCACCAATAACCAAAAATATAAAAATATGAGCGAACCTAATATGTGGCATTTCTTTAACTCCTTATAATATAATAAGAATGATATACAAGTAAAAAACGAAATATTTGCTTGATATTTTACAACAATTAAGTATTTGAACTTTCTGAAAGGCTTATATATATATATATATATATATATATATATGACACTCTTTTTTGCTACCTGATATTCTGTGAATAATAACCAGTAGTACTGTGTATGACGGTCAAAAAAAAAAAAACGTTGTTCAAAAATGAATAATAATAAACTTTTTAAGAAATAATAAATTTGTTTGAATATAAAATAATTGTTTAGAAAAGTGGAAAATATTCTACACTATTACAGTCACTATGAATTTGATTCAAATGAAAAAATGTTTAATTGTCTTTTTTAATTTATTTCTTTAACTTCTTTGAATTTAAAGAGATGTTAATGTATACATTGGAAAAATTTAATGAACGTTGTCAAACAGAAAAAACACAAATTGAGACATAATAATCTGGTTCAAACATGAAACAATGGTTAAATATTTTTCAGAAGTTTAATATTTTGTTACTGTGGAAAGATTTAATATTAAGTTCATTAGTAAATTGTTATTTTTATTTTTATTTCTTATACACAGTATGTTTTAAATAAAAATATTCCTGACTATGTTTAACATAGTTCTTTGTTTAAACAACTTTCACCGAGATGTAACAAACATGTTAAATGTAACTTTAAAAATATATATTTTTTCAATTGTTATATAAAATTTAAATATTTGTTTATTTTATGCGGTTTCACATAAAAATTATTTAATTAGTTACTTTAATTTTACTTATATATGAGGAGCAAATACTAAACCCTGTTTCCCCCCCCCCCTCCCCACCCCAAATAAAGTGTTACTGATTTATCTTCGAACGCAGCATAGAATAGTTTATCTACATATTGTTCTATGTACGCCTACATATATTCCTAGTAACCAGTAATACATTTAATAAACGATAATCGGAGTTTAAGTTTAGTTACTTTTAATTTATTAATTTGCGTTTTCTCAATGAATCCCAGGTTTGAATGTTTGCTCCTCATATATGCTTTGAAATTTTAAAATTATTATTGTATAAATTAAAAAAATAATAATAATATAGGTTCCTAAATTAAAAATTAATAATTAATTATATAGTAGGTATAATAAGTGTATTTTTAAATATAAAACAATAAGTAAATATTGTATAGCAGTTGAACAAATATTTGGTTATTGTTAAAAATTTAAAAAATTATATGTTACTTTTCTTTTCAGTTATTATATCTTTTAAATAATATTATTGAATCAATGAACAAAAATTATGCACATTAAAAAAAAAAAAAAAAAAAAAAAAAAAAAAACATTGATATGTAATAAGCTTGATTAAATTATAAAATCTATTGAACATTTGCTAAATATGGATTTATATGTTTATTCCATTGATGAAACAATAAAATATTTCACCACTGGAAGAGGGATTTTATCAAAAATATGTCTAAATTGTCACATTTGCTTTGCTAATTTGTATTTTTTGAATTTTAAAGAAATAGCTGAAATATGTTATGAATAACAATATTTTACGATGTTACAAAATACCAATTTAAGATATACATTTTTACTTTCCGAACACTATAGTGAGGAAAGTATTGTAATCATGTCAAAAATCCGAATTCGAGATTTTGATGTTTCTATACGTTTCGAGGTCCCCTGAGTCCGTTTTCACTATTTTTACGATGATATATGTATGTGTGTGTATGTGTGTATGTGTGTATGTGTGTATGTATGTATGTGTGTTTATGTCTGTGAGTGAACACGCTAGCGTCTAAACGCCTTTTTCGAATAAGCTGAAAGTTGGTGCGCATATGGTAAGTCACCATAGTACGAACCCTATAGATTTTGGTGAATCTAGCACTTATAGTTTTTTTACAGGGACATAAAGAAAAATTCTTTATCATTATGGTCTATGGGACCAAAATCTTAAAAGTGCGATAGCATCTAAACGCCTTCTTCAATTGAGCAAAACATTTTTACACATATTCTAGGTCACAGTTACTCAATCTGTATAGAGTTTGGACAATCTGGCACTTACAGTTTTTTTACAGGGGCACAAAGAAAAATTCTTCATCATTATGGCCTATGGGGCCAAATTTTTAAAGGTGTAATAGCGTCTAAACGATTATTTAATCTGAACAAAAAATTTGTACACAGTTGGGTACACAGTTAGCTCACAGTTGCACGAACTGTATAGATTTTGGTGAATTTAGCACTTACAGTTTTTTTACAGGGACACAAAGAAAAATTCTTTATCATTATGGCCTGTGGGACCAAATTTTTACTTTCTTCTATATTCAATAGAAAAAGTATTGGATTCGTAAAAATTTTCGACCTCGGGTTTTTGATGGATTTACACGTTTTGAGAGCTGTAGAAAACGGTTTGACCATTTTTAGAAAATGTCTGTATGTTTGCCTGTCAGTCTCTGCGTGTGTGTGACACTCTTTTGTGGCAACTGTATCTCAGGAACTACTTCACAGAATTTCACACAAATTGGTATGTAGTTGCCCCTTGACATAAATTAGTGCCTCTCAACTTTTGATAAAAATTGTCTTACAGGTTGCATTGCCATTCTGCTTTTTTTTAATTTTAACATGGTGGTATAGTACAAAATTTTGTATAAATATGCATAAAGAGAATTATTTCTTAATAATCATTATGAAATTTACTAGAATTATTTATAATAGAGATAGTCAACTGGGAAAAATTTTTTGTATGTGTAGGAGCCTCGCCTCTCCCCGCCCCCGGAGGGGGAGTTCCCCCTCGAGAGGAGTAAATTTTCATGATGGGTATCTTTTAAAAGAGCTCGCCAGTACCTTTAAAACGAATGGCCATAGATCTGCGATAATTTAAAATCAAGTTATCGATTTTTTTAAATGTAATATTGACAGTAAAATTGACATTTTTGGATATTTAGTGTTATACTACTTCTCTAATATGGAAATTATCTGCATTACCATGGAATATAATTTTTTTAAATAATAATTTTAATAAATTATTTTTACTGAGTGAATTTGTGTAGGAAAATATAGAAGAAAGTCATGTGGCGGCCAGAACATACTAGTTAAAAGTGCGATAGCATGTAAACGCCTTATTCAATTGAGCTGAAAATTTATATGAATATTATAAATCACTGTTGCACTAACTATAAGCAGTTTGGTGAATCTAGCATTTATAGGTTTTTTACAGGGACACAACAAAAAATCGTTTTCATTATGATCTATGGGCTCAAAATTCAGTAGCGTTAAATAAAACATCGTGTAATATATGGAGAAAAATACTCAAACACTTTATTATGGTTTTATCTCTTTTGTTTGTTTAACAACTCCTCTTTCTTTACTTTTTCTACAAAACTGTTAATTACTTAATGTTCGGAAAGTCGAGTGGAGTCACTCCATATTTTTTTTCTTAACCTAAATATAAAATAGTAAATGATTTTTAATATTTACTTTTATTAAAGGATTTTAATAAATAAAACTTTAAATTTTATTTTCATTCTCACATTCATTCGAGTTTTTGAGAACTCTTAGTCACAAATTTTTGAAAAGTAGTAAATATTACAGTACACATCTCAAACAACTGATATTAAAAAAACAAAACTCACTAAAATACGTATAAATATATAAATATGTATTTATTATATTATTTTCTTTCCTGTTTAAGATGTTTAAGAAAAATATTTTTTATTGTTGTCGTTTTTATTTTTGTTCATTGTTTTCTTCAGTTATTTAGGACTTCTTTAATTTGCATAATGATTATTTAAATAACAAAAACTTTGATAGAAGAATTGAACATATGGAGTTTGTTTAAAATATGAAACACAGATGAAAAATAAAAAATTGATTACTATGAGTATTTATTTATAATTATTGCCCAGTTTCACTTTCCTTTTTTATATATTTTAGCAGTTTTATAAAAATTTGCTGAATTTTTTCTTCATAACTAAAACTTTTTTATTATTATTTTTTTTTAATATTATTATTTTTACATATAATAACACTATTTAAAAAAGTACATATCGAGAAATATTCATTGAAATATACAAAATTAGTAACAGATAAAAATTTTGTTAACTAAAAAAGTTTTGAAATAGGAAAGTTACCTAATGAAATCTTGGTCAAAAAAGAAAAAAAAAACCATTTCCCATAGAAGAATGTATGATTAGATTAATGACTGATTTACAGCGTCACGCAAAATAAGATAAGATATGTTATGAGAATAAAATATATTCTGAGAATAATAAATTGTTCTACAAGCCATATATATTTTTTTTTTTTTTTTGTGTGTGTGTGTGTGTGTCCGTGTGTGTTTTTACAATTCTAAATAATAAAAAACTATCTTTTATTTTTAGATTGTACATATTTATAATACATTTTATACAAACTTTAAAATATCGTTTTTTCCCCCTTAAATCAAAGAAATTGTTCGTTTAATAAGATAGATCCACAGAGATTCAGGAAAATACTCAGATTCATTATGGTTTATGAAAAGTGATTTGTTAAAACGTATTTAATATGTCATTCTGGTTAAAAGCGTTTTTAACATACATTTTACAAATGTACAAAAGCACTTTTTTTATAAACTATGTGTGTAGCTGTAATGCGACCTAAATATCAACGTTTTTACTCCCCCACCCGTTTTTTTTTTTTTTTTTTTTTTTTTTTTTTTAACCCAGTCAACCTCAATTTATAAAATATGTTATTATGAGCTTTAATGATAACATATTTTTTATAAATCTGGACCACGAAGAAATGTTCAGATATATTTTAATATATAATTGGAAATGTTCTCTAAGAGAACCTTTAGATGCCTTTTGTTGAAGCTGCCTAAGGAAAATCACCATTTCTTATTGCTTTCTAAAAAATTCTTTTGCTATCTACGGACGCCAGTAAAATAAATATTCACACTTTTATCTTCAAAGCGGTCACTTAATTGAATAACACGTACTATTCTTTTCTGAAACTAAAATGACAGAATATAATTTCCATGAATATAATTTACAGAAAAAAAATTGAAAAATGCAAAAAACTCTATTCCTAAGAAATGCTACTACTCAAAACTAGAAAATTACTTTTTCTAAAAATTTTGAAACAATTATCTCGATCAAACGAGAGCACGTATCTCGTTTCTTTTTTTAACTAACGCTGCCATCCAGTTATAATAACATAATATTATTCTTAAAGTAAATAATAGACTAAAATACATTTCCCAACTTTTGACTATAAATAATAATCTAAACGTAAAACTATTAGTCGAAAGAAATTTTATACAAAGATGGAAACATTAGTTTAAAACAAACATAAAAATAAAATAATAAAATAAATAGTAGAATGATCAACAAGCTCTTATATAATCTAAAAGTTCAGTATTTCTGGCACTTTAATTCTTCTGCCAACTCTGCTAAACTTCTTTTGATTATTAGTAGTACTGTCCGAAACTTTGGAGATGTCATTTGATTCCTTAACTTTACTGAGAGTCATCGGTGTGGACAAATCTTCAGAGGATGTTACCTCTAAGGATAAACACTTTGAATTGGACGTAAGAGTTTATTTTGGGAAGTTTGCCCTTTAACAAGTCGTACTTGTCCGTCTTTACTTGGTATAACATCAGTGATATGACCTAAAGGCCAGTAGATTCTTTTCTTATTATCGGCTCCCACCATAACAGCTTCGACAACTGTAACGGTATGCTTCGCTGGCTTTTTGTTTTTTTCGTTGAATAAGAACCCCAAGATACTCAAATCTAAAACGACTCTGTAAATCTCTAAGAATGGTTTGTCTGTATTTGAACCTCTTACATAAAAAATATTGCTCAACAGGATCTAAATCAGAAAGACTGCATTCATGCACATCTTGAATGAATATTGATGGGGAAATGAGATTTACAGCATCTTCTTCACAGATTTAAGTAAGAGGTCTTGAGTTAATTACCCTCTCACACTCAGCTAGAACCGTCACAATTTCTTCGTAGTCTAGATGTGCCGGTCCTAATACTCTTTTCAAAAGATCTTTTAGAATTCGAACTAATCTCTTCCACCATCCGCCCCACCAATCAGCAGTTGAGGGATTGAACTTCAAATCAATAGAGTTCAGAGCTCCTTGTTTTCGTATGCGTTCCCAGTCTAGATTTTTGAAATAATTAGCTACTCCGACAAAATTAGAACCATTGTCACAATATACAGTAGAGCATTTTCCTCTGCGAGCTGTAAATATTCTAAAGGCTTATAAGAACGCATTTCTTGAAGCAGCAGTAACAAGCTCCAAACGGACTGTTCTGTATACTGATCAAGTAAAAAATTAAAACCCATATTACTTGTTATCTTTGAGAAATTATGGTTCAGACTTATCAAAACTAATTATCTAGAAAACTGCAGCATCTTTAACCCTGTTTTCTGGACGTGGAAGACTAATTACTTCTGAGTTCTTCGAATGGAATGTTTTGGAAGCAATGCAATTGGTTAAAACAATTTTCACCACCTTCCTACCGTTTAGAATCCAATCTTTTTCTCGAAGTATATTTAATAGTATCTGGAGACCAGCATGGTAGTTCCGAACATGTTCTTTATAAATCACCCGTTTCACCACTTCATGTCTTGATGGAAAAACAATAGGTTTAACTCTTTCCTTACCATGGCTCCAATTCAGCTATGACTCTAAAATACCAAAACGCCCGAAAAAAATTTTCCCCTTTCTCCTCGACTCAGATGTCAAAGCGAAAGTAATCAATCTTTGAATGGGAGGGAAGGAATCAAAATAGTATTAGTATTTTCCCTGGAGTGGATCTAGAGGGAAATTTTTCCATAGAATTGCACCTAGCAGGGAAAAAAAAGAAAAAATCTTGAAAGAGATTAAAAATCCATTGCAATTGTAAATAGTTAACTTCTTGTTCGTATTGTGAAGCAGATTCTAAGAGAATGTTCAGTTTTGTTTGCAATAATCGTCTACATAGAAAATACTATATGAAAATACAAAAGAGTGAATAGGATTTATAATGATAAAAGCATATTTCAGTGAAACATGAAAATGTTTGAAACTGAGATTATTAAAAATTTTAGTTTGAGTATTGAGGGTACAATTCTAAACATACTTTTGAATAGGAAAATAAGCATACAAAACTTAATAATAAAAGAATTTTTTCGGGTGATTCAAAATAAATCATTCTGAGGGTATTAAAAGCAACACTTTATAGAAGAAAGATACATATATATATATATATATATAGAAAACTACTGAATTGAATTAATATATATAAAAGTTTAAAGACTAGAAAACCAACGGAAAAATTACAAACCAATGCGCAAAAATGAAGCCAAAAGGAGATGCAAAACTTTAATATAGGAATAAATAAACAAATTCCTATATTAAAATATATATTTATTATTTATTCAGTAAAGTTTATACTTTCAGTTCCTAAAAGTATATTATTTATTCATATATATATTTAAAATAATTAATTTTAAGTAAAAGTATTTTATGAAAATAATAGTAAATAAACAAATACTTTCAAATCTCTGAAATCTCTCTCTCTCTCTTTTATTTTATTTATTTATTTTTCTTAATTTTCACGTAATAAATTGCTTCAAAAATAGCTGATCTCTTACTTGTTAATGAAAAAATCAGATATATTTTTTAAATATTCTATGAATACTATTGCTATATTGGGGAAAAATTATCATCAGAAACTCATACAATCATTATATATATATATATATATATATATATATATATATGTATGTATATATATATATATATATATATATATATATATATATGTATGTATATATATATATATATATATATATATATATATATATATATGTATGTATATATATATATATATATATATATATATATATATATATATATATATGTATGTATATATATATATATATATATATATATATATATCGTTTCACTTTATTTGTGTGAAATTATATTATTTTCACAGGAATTTTCTTGTGCTTTCGAAAATTATTTACTATGTAACGAGATCTAGGTGGTGTGGTGGTATAAGTGTTAAGACCAGTTGACTGTGCAAGGGTCCTAGGGCTGAAAGAGGAGAGCCCTCCATGGGGGAGGTACCTTTCTAAGGGATTCTAGTCAGCGTATACGCAAGTTTTGGGGAATACCACGGAAAACTCCGAATAGCTAGGCCAACGAGCATGAGCTAGAATTGAGCCCTGCACATCACGTCTACCAGCTATAAGAGAAGCTACCTCTAGTCCACTGAGTGGAAAATTAAATCTAAGAAACAACAAAATGCAGCACTAATGCAATTTAAACAATCGATTACCGAAATATATTTTACTATTTCATATTATACCAGATTCCTTGCATTTCACATTAATTGTTATTATTATTTTTTATTATGATTATTATTATTATTTATTATTATTATTATTATTATTATTATTATTTCAAAATATACTATTTTTGTAAGCAGTTAAATTATAATTTAAAAGTAATTAAATTTGGAGTTGTTATAATATATACATACATACATATACAATATATATATATATATATATATATATTGCTCTCTATAGCTAAAAATATTGATATATTTATATATTTATTTTTATTATTATTTTTTTTTTTCTAAATAACTTTTTCTTTTCTTTTAAAAAATTTTTTAGAAGGGAAAATTTATGGAAATATGCAAATTCTACATAAAATAATATTTTATGTACAATTTTCGATTAATATGATTCAAACTAATTATCCAGATTCTGTACTTCAAATGCCAAACATAAAAAATTTAGAGCTATCATATCACGGCATCATATTTTAAATTCATTGCAAGCTATAAATAACTAACTTTCTAATTAAAATAGATATATGATTTTGCTCTTGTTTTGAATAGTTTTCAAATTTATGCGTATTCATAATTTATAATATATATATATATATATATATATATGAATGCACGCATGTAATCGGTGCTAGCATTCTTCTCCTTTCTAATGTGTTCATATATCTTCTTGTAAATATCACGAAAAGACTTATTTTTACTTATGCCCCACACACATGTGTATATATATTATAATTTTCATGTTTTTTTATTCATTTATATTTATCAAGTTTGAATTATTATCAGATTAGCTGAATTCTAAATAATATATTAAATTGATTTCTCTCACTACTAATCCTGTCTATTATTGAAAAGTAGGAATCTGCGAAAAAAAAATGATGTCAGGAGAAAATTCAAATGACTTTCACTGTTATCTAGCACTTTTTAAAAATCTCACTTTTTTTTACATTAAATGTGTAATAAATAAAAGCCATTAAAAAATATTATTATTATTTACATTAGAAATCCATTTATAATTAATCAAATTCTCTTCAGGCTCATTATCAATTTCTTCAACGTTTATTTCCTCTTGACTAACAACTGCGTCATTCTCATATGCAATACTTTCATTTAAATCTGGCTCATCTTCATTATCAAATTCTGAACCTTCAGAAAATTCGGATTCATCCGTTTCCTCATCAAAAACTATTTGAAGAGCTTCTTCTACAGTCAATCCTCTTTTTCTACTATACATAATTAAGATAATTACATAAAAAAATGTATTTTAAATAAAAATTATTCGAAATGATTATATCGCACTAGATAAGTAGTAAAATAAGTAAAGATTAAAAACGACAGCAGCTCAGAAAACAGGAAAAGAAAGCGCGATAGAAACAAATTTTTCATTTTTCCCTTTTAAAGTTCTATAAAAATCCCTCTTCTGAGAAGAGGCTAACAAAGAGAGGATTATCTTTCAGACACACCCTTTGACAACCGTCTTGACAGGTACACTGAAGAAACAAGTGGGGACGAAAACATCCAGGCGCTCTCGGGCGCTTTCGGTCGTCTGAATGTACGGGCGTTTGGGTACGCTCTGGTAAGGAAAGAGTTAAGTAAATCTTCACTATCATTTCGATAAATATTTTTTGTTTTTAAACGAATGATTACAAGCTCATCTTTAAACGTTAGCAAAGTTTTCAATCTCAAGAAAAAGACTCATTCTGCCTCAGAAGTAAAACCTTTAATTCTGCGTCATGAAATTCTGAGGCTGTGAATTCACCATGTTTCCTTTTATTTAAATCCTTGCAGTTGTGCTTGAAACGAAGTATACATGTCGCTTCAGTATTTGTCAGTATACAAGCTTTCTTAGTTTTTTTTCCTTTTCAATCTCTTCCACATTCCAATCGCGATTGGAGAAATTCATTATTGTTTGAAATTCAAAAACCTCTTTCATCCATTGTGGACCATCCCATCATTTTAATGAGATTAGATGCTGCAGCAAGTCTTCAGCATTCTTATCCACCGTTATATGTCTCCATGATGAAGGTTCACTCAGTTTTCTGATCTCTTACCCTCAATTTCTAACAAAAACTGACCAATTTTCTTCTCTCAGTATCCATGCAAGAACCGTTGTAGAATCACTCCAGTAATAAGTCGCAACATTTCTTTAACCAAGAGCTTCAATAACCGAATTCGTCAGTCTCGCACCAATTAAAGCAGCTAGAAGTTCCATTCTAGGAATAGTTACGCCTCTTAACGGAGCCACTCGAGACATTGCCTCAAGCAAAAATAAATCAACTCGATTATCCTTCTCTGCTCTAAGAAATGAAACTGCTGCATAGGCATCTTTGCTTCGTCAACACACGTGTGAATAGTGCAGTTACTTAAATCTTCAGAATACACTTGAGTAAACATAGGGATCTGTATGTCAGTCAAATACTTCAGTTCTTGAAACCACTGCATAAACTCTTTATGAAGCTCACCAGTTATCTCTTCTTACCAACTCGTTCCTAGTTTCCATACCTTTTGTAAAATTATTTTTTGATAAAGCATGACTGGTGAAGTGAAGCCAAAAGGATAAAATACTTTTATAGGGCAGACAGCATTCTTCTTTTAGTTTTTTTTTGTTCCATATTAATGTCGTCTAACCATTTCATGTGAATTTCCAATGTGTCCAGCTCTTTATTCTAAATAAGGCCTAATACTTGAGTTTCCTTCTTAGAACTATTCTCATTGCAGTCGCCAGACCATTCCCATTATTTAAGTTCAAAACCACTTTTGGCCTATAAAGTTTTAGAATCAGCGATAAACTTATCTAATTCATCTTTACTCTTAACGCTGGTAACGAGATTGTCTGCATAGAAACTCTCTAAAAGCCTTTTCCTTAAAGATTCTTAAAATCCGTTACAATGCTGAATATGATACTCAATTACTGCAGCCAAATTGAAGGGCTGCATTTAAAGCTAAAAACAACTCTTATGTGGCGAAAAACTTTTAGTTTCTTTTCTTCTAAGTTTACTCACCATAGAAAACGCAAGAAATCTCTATCCTCTTTACAAATGCTTATTTGTAGAAAAGCTTTCTTAATGTCGACGATAACGCAGAATTCTCTTTTCTGAATCGAAGTAAAATATCTGGGATATGTTCCATTTGCTTAGAACCACATTCCAAGCATTGGTTTAAAGAAGCATAATTTGCTAACTTAGCTGAAGCATCAAATACAGGCCGAATTGGAGTAGTGCTGCTAGTAGGTTTTATTATTGCACTACGATGAGGTAAATAATTGCCATAAAAGTTTACTTCGTTCTTCGGAACTTCCTCAATTATGCTTTCATTAATGCAGCTCAGAATAACATCTTCATATTTTTCATATGTTCATCGCTATATGCATTGCTGTAGTGTATTCGAGGCGCTTCTGCGCCAAACTTAAGTTGTCGGGTAAAAGCAACTTATCATCAGCTCAGGGCAAACAAACTTCATATCGGTCCTCTTTATTAAAATTGCCACGGTTTTTAAAATATGCTCTTTAGTCTGAAGATCAGTCTAGTATTTAAATTTCTTCTCAACAGGATCATAGATTCCAATCAAATCGATTTTCCATATGTTTAAGATTTCAGCTTCATTTACATAAAGTGACAACACTGACATCGCCAAGTTTTCTTCCGAGGTTTTCTTCCGAAGAGGTACTATCGAGTAATATTGGATAGTACCTCTTCGTCAATTTCAGACGCCACATTTATAAAATCATCTTTCTTAAATCCTTTTACTGCTTGAAACATGTTGTTTCTTCACTAATGTTCTGTCGCGGACAACACAAATGTTAAAGCTAACTAAGGAAATTCCTCGTTTCCTATATTGCTTTTTTTTTTTTTTTTTTTTTTTTTTTCTTAAACTAATGCTCTCTACGGACGCAAGTAAAATAAATATTCACAATTTTATCTTCAAAGCGATCACTCATTTGAATATCACTGAGCTTTTCTAAAACTAAAATAACAGTAAAAAAGAATACAGCTACGACCAATATAATTTACGGAAATGAAAACATTTGAAAAATACAAAAAAAAAAAATTATTTCCAACGGAAAAAATGCTACTTCTCAAAACCAGAAAATTATTTTTCTAAAAATTTTAACACAATTCTCTCGATCAAACAAGATTACTTATCTTGTTTTTTTTTTTTTTTTTTTTTTTTTTAACTAACGCTGACATCTAATATTATAATAATATATATAATAATATTCATAAAATTAATAATAGACTCAAATACATTTTCAACATCTTTTGCGCCTTAAATTTAATACTTGAAAGAAATTTTAACAGCTAGAAGTTGAAACAATAGAAAACGTCTGTGCGAATAATACCATTTCTTTTTCTTGTTTATATAATGTTTCAGATTATTAAAATATGATCCTACATTTTATAATGAAATATCGCATCTTGGGGAAGGCGATCTAAAAATGATCCTCTTAAGGGAAAAATTTATGTAAAACAACATAACTGTTTAAATTAAACTTTGACCCTTTGCTAGTGTATTTTACATTATATTTTGCATTATAAACATATTTTGATAGCATTTTAAATTTAAAGTGAATGATGAAAAAAATAGATTTTTGTAAAAAGGTCCAAAATATCATTTTACCCTCATCATAGGGCAAAATAATCTTTCGTATAAAGATATTTGTAAATTGCTTTTTGTCTGAAAAATAAAGGATATAAAAGTAATTATGACAATGCATAATGAAATAAAATAAGTTTTACAATGAAATAGTATACATAATTTATTTTATAAAACTAAAAAAAAAAAAAAAAAAAGGAATATTTTAAAATTATGATTCAATAATAACAGTTATAATAACGTACCTACAATAAAATCAGAAATAAATTAAAGAATGCCTATTTACTCCACATCCGATCCAAATAATGGATTCATAACGATCCACATAATGGACTCAAAACCATTCACAAAATGGATCGTTTTACCTGACAACATAGCCATCCATTTCAGGTCAAATTACTGGAACGCCGATAAACATAACAAAATTAGCAAGTGCAATACACATCTAAAAACATATTTTATTAAGTAAACCATGTCATATTTCTGTTCATGAAAAACTGTTTATATAAATAAATAGGAAAGTTAGTGCATAACTTATAACAAATTTTATAAAATTCACTATTTAAAAAAAATTCTATTCAGCCGTGTAACACTGCAACCGCTTGAATACCGCCATTGCTTCTTCTTCACTTGATACAACTAGTTTATATGTTACCAGATATGTAGCGCTACCTGTTTCGAAGAAAACATATGTAGATCGTTTTGCCCGCTAGGATCATTTTAGGCTACCTTCCCCTAATTATTCGTGTAAAAATTTAAGTTACTCCAACTTGACTTTTCCATATTACATATTAAATGGTTTAACAGATGAGAGTAACAATGCGATTGTATACGGTAAGTACGCATGCAAAGTTTTATGTCGATTAAATATTGGTTGGAAACAAGTTCATTTAAATGCCTTGGTGATCAAAGTATAAACAGAAATACATATTTTTATGAACAACGTTTTTGAGAAAAGCAACATGCATTAAGAGAAATAAACGTAAATTACCAATCGTATGCTAACCTATAAACATGCGCAAAATGATTTGGCGATTTTGAGGAAAAACGTTTCTTTAAAAGAAAATTTAGAGTTGACATTCCTGTGTTACAATTGTTATAGGTGGGGAGAAAACCTGTCCGCAATTAACCTTATCCTTTTATAATTGAAAACTCGAATTTATTCAAACAACTATCGTGTAAATTCAAAAAGTTACAGGAGATAGAATGTAAAGAATCTCAGTTCTTCTAAAAAAAATGGAAGATGATATGTTGTTTTATCAATATTTATTTACAATCAGTGAACACTGTATTACATTGGGCATGGAGTGAAGCAAAAAAAAAAAAAAAAAGTGAGAAAAACTCCTTATGGCTTATCTTTTATTTTGAGAGAACTGAAATTCTGTTCATCCTATCTCTCATAACTTTTTGACTTTGCACGGTATTTGTTTGGAGTTTTCATATCAGTCGCTCAATACTTTTGACTATTAAATTATGCAAATGGAATTTTTTAAAAGCTGGCGCATGTGTAGTTAAAAATTTTTTAGTAAAAATAGTCAAAATTTGTAAGAAATTTAACATTTTCGCATTCTGATTCAGTATACTGTGTGTAATGCACTATGCTAATTTTTCTAAAAATGTTTTTGCATTGGGTCTAAATACCGTACGTAGTACACGTAAATATAAGCGGTATGCTCATAAAAATTTATGCAGATAATGAGAAAAATCCTCATAATCACATGATAGAGCAAAAAGTGCATTTAAAGCATTATTTTTTACAGAATGATTCAAAACATTTATACTTTTGTTTAATTTTTCACTGGTCCCCATTTTCTTATTCAGGATACAACTTTTGCTGAAATATATCAAGTATAAAATGTTCTTTACAATATTAAAGTTTGAAGATGATTTCTAAAGAAGTCTTCTAGATAATTGACAAAACGTCCAAATTTGAAACTGTCCAAATACTTATTCGTAGATAGTGTGTAAAACCCTATAATAAAGCAAATGAAATTTGATTTTTGAAATGTTCAATTTTATTCAATTCTTGTATTATTTTCAGTTACTTTGAACTTATTAGACCCAAGTTTATGAACAACTGAATAATTTAAACATCAAAGAAGAATGAATTAATGGATTTTCATGTATCTGATTGTTTATTGGAGTAATAACAATATAATAAATGTCATTCGTTCGAATACAAGCATTACAGTCTATTAGGAAAGTTCTTGAAAATAAAGTTTAATTATCATTATTTTGTTAGCAATCATTAACTACTAGGTATATGATATAACGATTTTTCAAACATTTTCAAATACAAATAGACACTATGTCTTTAGCGCTAAAGAATATTTCTTTTAGAAGTAACAACTGGAAAAATCACGGCAATAAATAATATAAATATTTAGTTTATAGTGTAGTTAAATAGTTTAATCTTCGTTGGACACCGTTGAATAGATGTATGGACGAAACCAATTTACGTAGAATGTATTACATTGTATTTTTATAGATATTTTCTAAATGTTTTGTTTAACGCTTATTCGTCGTTTACGTGTCCATGTAAGGTTAATAATCATTGTGTACATGAGAAAGAAGTACATTTATTGAAATTTGTTAAAACCGTCACCACACCGTTGCAAAATAAGACAGAAATGTTGTTTACTTGTAAACTTCTCAAACGGTTTTGATAAATATTAAATGTTTGCATTTTTTTAAATGACAATTCAAACTAAATATTCCCAATCTTTAAGAAAGTTAATGTTAACAGTTAAATCTCACTCTGCCCATTGCAAACTATGACAGAAACTTGGTTTCTGAGAAACGGTTAAAAAAGTTTAGATAAAAATTTAGCGTTTAGGCTCTATGTGATCAGAAACATATATGACTAATCCTCACCTTCATGAAAATTACCATTCACACTTGACACAAACTCTACCTGTGGCAAGATATGGCGGAAACATTTTTTTTATTTTATTTTTATTTATTTTTTTTATTTTTTTTATTTTTTGTAGAAACTACTTGGAGTGTTTTAATAAAAAATTTATATTCAGGAGATTTTTGAGTTTGCAATACAATCTGAATTGTAAACTCTTCCTTCCTCCTGATAATAATTAGCATTTGCCTGTTACTTACGCTTCGTCTAAAAAAAAAAAAAAAGGAAAAGGAAACTCCGTTTTCTTTGAAAGTATTTGAATGATTTTGCTAAAAATTTAAAGTATTTGAGATGATAGTTCAACTAGCCTCATCTTTGGTATCATTAGCGATCACTGTTATCCCGCACTCCAATTTGGAGACAAACTGCAAAAACTGGTTTTTCATGTGAAGCACTGAAATAATTTTGAAAAATAAAAGTAGGATTTGAGGATTTTGAGATAAAAAGTAATCTCCTTTATTTTCTACTAGAGAAAAATTAATCGTCGTTTGCAACCCTTGATTTTCCGGTACCAAATGTAGCGCAAATCAATTTCCTATAAAGAATACTTGAAAGATTTTGATTAAAAAAATAATAAAAATTAGGAATTTGAGATGATAATTCAATTTGAATTTCCCTTGCCTCCAAAAAAATTAGCTTTCTCTGGTAGCCCATATTCCTTTCTTGGCAAATAAATGAGAAATTTATTTCCAAAACTAACCACGGGCCACGGTTACCCAGTCGGTAGAGCACCAGGATTGTAATTGAAAGATTGCGTTTTCGTTACTCGAGCCGCCATACACCGTCGTGTAAACTAATGGTGGCTAGTGCACGTAAAATCTGTCATGGTGGCAATGCCATCTATGTTTCCATCAAAATTATACCTCTGGGGGGGGGGTCACCGAAGAAGGCCAACCCTTTCGTGGAGGATCAAAATTATGATGGCATGTCTCAGGAACTCCTCTAGGACTGCGCCCGAGACCGTCGTCAATTGTCCATTGCGCTTCACAAGTGCGACGTAAAACCCAACTAATCAACCAAAAACAAACCACTATATTTACACTATGAATGAGTTTTACAATAAGACCGAGTGCACTCGGCCATCTAGGTACTGGAATATAAAACGAGAACATTTTCCCCTGCTTAACACATTTCAAACAAAACAAATACTATTGCTATATTTTATAAATAAATTATATATATATAAATATATATATATATATTACGAATACAAACAAATGTTTTGTGACTATTTCATTATTTTTTCTTTAATTATTTTTTTCTTTGTGTAATTTTACTTTTTTATTACTTAAAAAAATACTAAAACAAATTTAGAATTTTCGTAATAATTATTTCAATAAGTAATATGTATGCATTAAATATCGCAATATATTAAATATTAAATATATGTATATAATATATGTATTTAATATGTATATTGCAATATATTAAATATTTTTCGGATTACTTTTTAAAGATTATAGTGTATACATTAATAAAGAAATTTTTCTGAACAGTTTAATTTATTTCTATAGCTTGCTGTTGTAAAAAAAATACACAACCTCAAGCGCGTATAATTAACTATTCATACATAACAAATGTTTAAATAGGTATTATGCGTCATAAACTGTTGAGCTGCCATAATAAATTGTACAATGAATATTTGAGTAATAATCCAACAGATAATATTTCTACTAACATTGGTTTTTAGATATTATTTAGACATTAGAGCATAGATATAGTTCAGATTGTCAAAATAGTTCCAAGTCCATAGATTACAAGTAGTAAATTAATTTTTAAAAATGCTATATAGTAGATTAAATATATTTTTTTATGCAATTAAAAGTTAAATACTTATTGTTTCACCAATACAGGACAATATTTTTGATGAGTACATATTTAGATCAATGTAATAATAAAAATTTGCAGATAGATTTCTATTAAAAAATGTGTTTTTGTTCACATTATTCATTTAGAAATATATTCATTATATCGTAATAATAAATTAAAATATTTTGTACATATTATATGGATCTATAAAACGTTAACTTTAAAAGCATTGTTTTTAACCAAATGATTGTCCTTGTTTAATATAGATTTTATTTTAAAACTTTTTTACTTCCTTATACAAAGTATTATAAAGTATAGTAATCCCGATTTGCGAAATGGATATTTTATTTTGCATATCTCAAAATAATTGGTCGTAGAATGTTGCAAATTTATGTGTGTAACAGTCATACTGTCTAGTTGAACACCTGCAACTTTGGTTTTAATACGAGCTCCCGTGTCAGAGATATCAACGACCTTACAAGAATTTCCATGGCGTCTGTATGAAAGTATGTGTATATAGCATAACTCAAAAGCCTTGGACGTAGAACGTTGAAAATAAGTATATAGCTTTGTTATAACATCTAATTATGCACCTCCCTTTTTGGACTTTCTGTGACTCTCCGTCTTGGAGATATTCAGGAACATTTTATTCATAATGACCAAAAATACGAGTACAAAAGTTTTGGCCGTTGTATATGACCTACCATCATAAAGATTTCAAAAGAAGATAATGATAGAGCCAGTATTGATACTGTTATGAAAGTTGAAGACATTTTTGCGTGTAGAAAGTTATTGCCTAAACACATAATCAGGTACTAGTCGACGAATGTATTTTATTTAATGAATATTCAGCCCGTACATAAAGCCCATAAGGATATTGCTATGAAAGGTGTCGACATTCTTACGTATAGAAAAATTCTTAAACGCATGAGCAGGTTCTAGTCGATGAATGCACTTTACTTAATAAATATTCAGCTGATAGATAGAGACATTAAGGTTATTGTTATGAAATTTGTCGACACTTTAGCTTGTAAAAATTTATTATTTGAGACGAGAGCAGGTTCTAGTCAACGAATATACTTCATTTAATGAATTTTCAGCCTGTAGATAGATTTTGCAGTGATAATGATAAAAAAAAAAAAAAAAAATGTCGACAAGTAAGTGAGTAGAAAGTAATTCTTAAAGACAGAAGCAGGTTCTAGTGGACGAATTCACTTTATTTATTGAATATTCAGCGTGTAGATAAAGCCCGTAATAATATTGCTATGAAAGTCGTTGACATTTTTGTGTGCTGAAAGTAATTCTTAAAAACATATGCACATTCTAGTAGATGAATGTAATTCATTTAATCAATATTCAGTCCGTAGATAGAGCCTGTAATGATACTAATAACAAACGTTGTCGACTTTTAGCGTGTAGAAAGCAGTTCTTAAACAAATAAGCAGGTAATACGAATGTACTTCATTTAATTAATATTCAGTAAACAGTTAAATAAATCAATTTTGTGATTCAAAAATCAATAATCAATTAATATTCTTGAAACAATCCAATGAAATGATCATTTTTACTACACAAATCAAATAAATGTTATTAAATACACTACACAGCACAAATTCCACTAAATCAGGAATCACAGAATATTTCCAAGTCCAAATGGAATTTGAATTCGTCGAGAGTACTGTCAGTGTCTTATGGAATTTCAAGGTAGTTCTGCTAGAGAATTTAAAACATCATTACAAAATTTCCAGAACTAGACTGACTAGATTTTAACTGAATTGTTTAACCTAATTTTTTTGGCGAAATTTATCGTTTCTCGTCACTAATTTTTCCCAAAGAGAACAAAACTGGGCCATCTATACTCGAATGATTTTCAATGAACTCTACGCTGTGCATTTGCTAATGGGAGATTCTGTAATAAGCCGTGGAGCACTATTCCTGAAAAAACTGCTATATTTGTCTCAGCGGTATATATAATCGTATTATCGTAATTTTTTTGGTTGCGAGCAGCAGGTTTATTTTTTATTTATTTTTTATTTATTTATTTATTTATTTATTTATTATTTTTTTTTTTTTTGAGGAATGTTCGTGGACTGGAACATGCCTGTTTATTTAAGAATCGGTTACCTGACACAAAAATGTCAATGTTTTCATAACAATATGTGTATTCCAATCGTTGTATAAGAAAGTCATGAGGTATTCACATTAGATTTTTTATTTATGCATTTGCTCACGCATACCAACTTTAAAAGTTCTTTTATTCGTTTGTAGATTTTGTAATAAATACAAATATTATTTAATAAATAGTATTATATATATATATATTTTAACTTTAATAGTATTTTGTTTTATACCTCTTTCGTCAAAAACGAAAACTAAACTGTTAAAAATATATATATATATATGTATATGTATATATATATATATATATATATATATATATATATATATATATATATATATATTCACTGTTTACGAATAAATATTTACTGAAAAATAGTTTTAATTATAATTGAAAATAGACATATACATGTATTCATACATATCTATCTATCTATCTACATCTGTATCTATCTAACTGCACTAAATATGATATAACATTACTATAAAAACTATATATAATTTATACATATATATGGAAATAATAATAATCCTACAATTTTTATAATAGTCAACCTTCCTTAGAAAACTATAAAAAGTAATTTTCATTACAATAAATTATTGCTTTTACCTACAAATAAATCACATTGGTGTATCAAGAAAATTTCTTTGTTTTTCTTTTATTGTATAGAGATAAGAGATGCATTTATTTAGATCTTGTCACATGAAATGCTATTAATTTTATCTCTTTTATTTATATGATTCTGCGAAGATGAAATCAGAATTCTATTTAGTATTTTCCTATAAACAATAAGTAGATTATATTACAACTACTGTAGTTAGTGTAAAAAATTACAAAAAAAAATTACATTAAATTACAAATTAAAATATATAAAAATTAAATTTTATTTCATAATCGACGTTGTTATTATTATATTTTTATTTTAATCCATGACTGCATTTGTTCCTTAAATTTATTTAAAAGTTTATCAACATTTTCATACGTTGGAGTACCACCAGTGTCTCAGTGGTTCTGCTCTCACAGCAAATAGAGGGAAGTGTCGGGTTCGATCCAGGTCGCGCTCTTCGACTTAGCCGACAATGATCTAAAACTCACGGAAAGGCGAGTAGAACCCCTTAAAACTCCCCAAAAGAGGGCATTCAATTCAGGCCTAAGACCTATGTGCATTCAATCAGTCTTAATCCCAAACCACACAACCATAGTTGAGTTATAGTTTTCTTTTCTCGAAATCAACAAACAATTTTCAAATAAACGAATAATTAATTATTGCTACTGAAAATAAGATATGTCGAGTCAGATTCGAAGTTCTTTTAAATAGTTTTTTAAAGCATACCTTAACGTGGACTCTATACAATAATTGTTTCATAGCCTTAATTATATATTTTATACACGGTGATTCTTTCCGTGAAGAACTCAAAAATTCCAACCTTAATTAATCATGGCTTAATCAGATTCTTAATGTCCCTCAATGGGCTAGATTAAGATCTGTCGCGATTTTTCGTCTGATATCTGGCAAAGATTGCCTGCGTAAACATCTATGTCATATCAACGGGGTTCCTGACACTTTTTGCACCCTTTGTGATCTCTACGAAGAAATGGACTTGCCTCACCTGTATAGATGCCCTGCTCTTCCTCCGACATCAATCTGGGAAAGCTACTGGATAGCTCACTTTCATTTATAGATTTATTGTTACTAGTATCTCTCAGTGTTAGAAACTCGATCACTTTTTCGCAAAGCAAGACAAGGCAAAGCAAAGTTATTGACTTCTCCTAAACGTAATTAAATTTCAACGCAGCTGTGGCAATAGTTTGTCGATGTGCTCTCAAACTGAATCAGCAGAGTTTTACTTAATATATTTCTCTAAGTTTGTTAAGCCTCTCCTGAAATGAGTGGAAATCGCAACGTGGAATCGCTCCTTGTTGGGTGATATAGCCTAAAAGCTAATCGGCAACATGTCAAACCAAGATCCAACCAAATATGAAGTTCGGTTAAATTAAGTCCATTGGTTCATAAAGTACAGTGTTCGAACTCAAAAAAGACAGATATTTTCTAAAAATGGTCAAATTGAATTCGGGAAATCTCAAAACGTGTAACTTCACCACAAACCGAAAATCTAAAATTTTTCTGAATCTTATGCTTTCTTCTTATATATGCAGAGGATAGAACAATAGATCCACCTTTAAAAAAATAAGTAGTCAATTTCAGTTAACTGAAATGCAAGGAAATCTCAAAACGCGTAAATTCAGCGAAAATATGAAATTGAAATTCTTCTGTATATTCTACATTCTTCTTATACTACTATCTATATACCACTTTTTAAAAAATATGTAGTCAGTTTCAGCTAACTGAAATGCAAGGAAATCTCAAAATATGTAAATTCATCGAAAACCGCAAAATAAAAAGTTTTTCCAAATCTTATACATTGTTCTTATATATGCAAAAGACATATGCAAGCGCAGTGTGACGTCACTGACAGTTGTTGGGGTCAAATAAAAGACTTCCTATATTAATCGTCCACAGGATTTTTTGTAAAAAAATATTAAAAATTGAGGAAAATTATTTCACGATTTTAATTCCCATTTTTGAATATAGTTGCAAATTAGTTATCGTGCAAATATGTTAAATTAAGTTATTTTGCTGTCAAACTGAGAAAACTCTAATTTTAAATTTCAAAACTCTAGAAAAAAAAATGGGCACAAATTTGATATATGTTCGTCCTTAGCTTTTTGTGTATTTGACGATCAAAAACGTAATACGAAAATATACCTGCCAGATGTATATTTTCGTAATATTGGGTTGTCCGGAAAATAAATTCGCTTTTTTTTTTTTTTTTTTTGAAAATGAAAGATGATTTTCCTGTATTGTATAAATATTTTATTGAATTATATATTCTTTACTTTGACCTGTTTTTTAGCGATCTCACGAGTTGTTACTTGGCAGTTTTTATAAATCAATACTTTATTTTGTCTTCATTAGTATAAACTGGTTTTCCAGGACGTAATGCATCTTCAAAGTCAAAATTGCTAGAACAAAATTTGGTATACCAGTTTTGACACTGGAGTTCTTTAAATAAATTTCCTGTACACACATCGTATACTTTTTTCCTTGTTTGTCCTTTTTATGGCAAAAACAAAATATGCCGAAAATGTCGCTTCCGATTTTCTTTATTTGGTAGGGCACCAATTAAAACCTACTGAGCAGAATAAAACGAACTTTTTTACAAGCAAGCCTTGCTGCATCAGCTGCCACAGTATATAATGGTAATGCAGCTTAATTGTGAAGATGGTATAAAAAAAATACAATTAAGTTTTCTGCTGAGAAAAACGAAATTACTTTCCGAATAACACAATACATATTTATTGTACGAAATATTGTTTTGTAATATTGATTGCTCTCTTAATGTATGATTTTAAAATAACCATGTTTTTGAAAAGAATAAAACATATTCGCCAGATAATTTAGTGAGTTTTTATTATTATTATTTTTTTCCGCCAAGGACGACAGATATCAAATCTGTTCCTTTGAAATGAAGCTCATTTTTTGAAATGAAATGTTTATGTTTATAATCGAAAATGGATGTCCGACATTTTATTTTTCTAGAGTTTTGAAATTTAAAATTAAAATTTTATGAATTTGACAGAAAAAATAACTCAATCTAATGCACACAGACTGTAACTTATATAAAACTATACCAAAATATAGGGATTAAAGTCGGAAGATAATTTTCCTTTATATTTAAAATTAAACTAATTAATGTTTCAAATTAATCCAATTAACGATTCACATAGGAATCCTTTGTTTGCCCTCCCCCCCCCCCCCCAAGCACGGCTAGTGACGTCATCACATCGCATACGTATAGTAATAAATTCACTAATAAAATGTCAATTTCAGTTAATTGAAATGCATTATGTTTTTGCTTAAGAATATGTCTTCAAATTAGAGCTACATAAATCACAAAAAAAAAAAAAAAAAAAAAAGGAAAAAGAAAGAAAGAAATTAAATAAAAAGAAAGGAAGAAAATAAAAATGAAATTAGATCTTAATAAGATTATAAAAAAAATAGAACTCTCATAAATCAAATCCTTTTTTAACTTACGTTCATTTTCAACAGTATAAACTTTCGATCTACAACTCATTCACTCAAATTTCTGTAATTCTAATGGCTGTTTTCTCTTAGATAAAAATTCTGTAGTCGAGAGTATAGTGATGCTACATTATACGAATTACTGTTTCTATGATCTTATTTGAGTTTTAAGAAATTGCCAGATTTAACAACTTTCTACTTTCAGGTATTTTTTTATGTAAAAGAATGCGTGTATAAAAGGCAAAAATGCATAAAAAATAAAAGTAATTTTAAATACCTTCTTGATATCGTAAGAAAATAATATTTGTATTCTGCAGATCTGGCTAATGATATTTTTTGAATGATACCATTTTCAACCCTCTACTCCCATAATTAATACGTTATAAGTGTACCACAAATTTCATGCTTGCCTATTAATATTTTGATCTCTTTCGATTCCTCTTTTAATGTGCGATTGAAAAAAAAATCTTTTATCCAAGTACGTGCAATTTTAAATAACGATTGCATCAAATTTTAGTTATTTTCCTTTTTCTTGAGCCTTACAAATGGCTATTGTCGATAACATTGAAAACCTCTGCTTTCAATGCGAGCAATCCAGAGGGGTGAGTTTTGAATACAGGCCGTATCTATCAGCTTACCAGTTCGTGGATTTTCACAGTATTCTCCGTAATTTTCGTAAACGTGTAATAGAAACTTATTTCCTTGACGAATTCTCCCATGGGTATATTTTACCCAGGTAGAGCTCGCCGGTGTTGATAATCAGACTTAACCTATACACTTCTGTATACCAAAATTTTCTCAAAATACAAGAATTAATTTTTGAATAAATAATTATTCAATTATTCATGTTGAATATCAGGACGTTCCATAGATAGAAATTCCTCATTATACTAGTTTATTTTACTTTTTGAATAGATTATTTTAGATATCTACTATAAATATCGAATGTCTAAAATTTTACAATAAAGGTAAGGATAAACACACATAAGAATAGATTAACAAATAATTTTTTTCTTTGCTTTGGAAGTATTTTTTATCACAGGAATTAAAACTTTTAATAAAATTTTGTCACATAGATTTTAAATTTTAATTAAATACTTTCTTGATTTCGAGTTCATTTATTAAATGTTCAATTTATTTGCGAAATTCAATTGCATTTACAAGTGACATAAAAGGGGAGATTAAATAAGTATTCTTAGGCGTAATTAAAATACGTTTCTAATTTAATTGAATTTTCTTCGATTGCTGTAAGCTATCAGTAGTTTTAATAAGATGACTGAATCAAATTTCATTAAAAAGTTTTCCTTAATTTCAACTGTTTAAATGAAACTTTTATCGATACTAAATTCAAACTACTATAAATTACCATCTTGTCAATACATGAAATGAGTTTACAACTAAATTTCTTTTATTCACAACATTTCCGTTTTACTCTTAAATTAGAATCGGAATTGTTATTCTAATCGATTTTGCTTCAGTTTTACACACAACTGAATAATTTGATATTTGAAACAAAGTAGAGATTAAAGGAAATATTATATATCTCCTTGATGTTATACCGAAATGTGTATTTTAATAATAATACCCTATTGTTTAAAACCACTGTTCGAAAATTTGATTCAATCGCTCTTCATTTTGCCTATAGCTATTCCTTGAAATTCATTGTTATAATAAATAAATTAGTCAAAGCAAACAGTATTTACTACATCAGAAATATTTGTATATTGATGTATGGAGGGGAATAATTACTGGTCAATAAAATAACTATAGATTTTCTATAAAATATAAATTGGTATTGTTTTTACTTTCTGAACATACATAGTTAAAGAAGTAATGTAATCATGTCAAAAATCCGACATTGAGATTTTAGTGTTTCGATACGTTTTGACGTCCCCTTCTTGTTACTTTTACAGTGATGTATGTGTGTGTTTATATGTATGTGAGTGAATACAATAGCGTCTAAACGTTTTGTTCGAATGATCTAAAAATTAGCGCCTATATTATAATAAATCACCGAAGCACGAACCTTATTGATTTTGGTGAATGTAGCACTTACAGTTTATTTTACAGGGACACAAAGAAAAATTCTTTACTACCAAGGAACTATGGTCTTAAATTTTTTAAAGTGCGATAACGTTTACGCAGTTTGGGTACCAATAAGTTTTAAAACAATTTTTTAGATTTATCAGATTATTCTAATTAAATAAAATAAAGACCTGGTGCTCAATTAAGCTTAAACAATAATGGACTTAAGATAGGGTTTAGGAGGGGTTACATTCAGTTAAAAGTTAGATTTAGAATTTTAAGCCACATCCTATTATACGATTGAGATAAAAAAATTATATGTATATAGTTCAAATGAGAATACACGCTAAAACAGGAAGAAATATAGAGAATCCTGGAGATCTAAAGGTCCTACTCAAGTTAAAAGAAAAAATAAATAAAAAATAGTACGTACTAGAATAAAAGCACTTTTTTTTTTTTTTTTTTTTTATATATATATATTTGGGGGATTATTTTACCATTTAATTTATGGCATCTCTTGACATCAAGCGATAATACATGATAATATATAAGAAAAAATTCTGTGCCTTCCTGCTCATCACTGGTATCAGGGTAATCGCCCCGGTGGTTCCTTTTCCCTCAAGGGCAGCAGACAAGAGCAGACTGTCATTTCTCGTTTTCACAGTGGTCATCTGAGGTCTATGACATACAATAGTAGGGTAAAGGTTTTCCATACATGCTCTAAGTGTGTTACTTGTCAGGCTACGCCGGAGCATATCCTCCACTGTCTTAACCTAACTAAAGGGGATCTCTATGAGCATCCGCTCTATATACTTGATATGATCAGATTTGCTGGAGTCGTAAACTTTGTTTAGCTTTGCTGAAAAATGGGGGTTGGCAACAACAACAACAATAAGAAAAAATTCATTTTATTACCTCTACGGAAAAAAAAAAAAAAAATCAAATCTTCAAGGTTTTTTTTCCAACTTGTATATGTGTGTGGATAGCATTGTAGCTTCCAAATATTTAGACTAAGTTCAGTGACTTTATTACTATTATTGTTATTTTTACAAAGACATTTTTTTTTAATGCATAAGGATCTTAACTGTAATTGATAAAATTCTACTTTTTTTTTTTTTTTTTTTTTTTTTTTTTTTAATTAAAATACGTTTTTTTTTTTTTTTTTTTTTTTTTTTTTCAATTCATTTTGTATTGATATTTTAATGTTTGGCAGCAGTCGATCTTTCAATTTCAGTCTTGTGTTATATGATTAATTTTGTGGGTTTTGGTTTGGAGCGCAAAATAGCTTTATTTATTTCTTTAATTTTTTTTTTTATTTTTAAATATCGAATTTTAAACCTATTTGGAGAAAGTCTGGCTATAAATAGTGATTAGTTCTTCACATTAAATAAAATATTTACGACATCTTTAATTCAATAGATTATGATATGAGACATACAATATAAATTGCAGACTTGCACAAAAAAAGTTACGAAATAATAATAATAATAATAATAATTTTAAAAAAAATAATAATTTTAAAAAAATGATAATAATAATGTAATTTTTTTACAGATTTACTTTAAAACATTACAAAGTTTAAATTTAGTTAAAATTTTACATTATTATCGAAATTTTATTGTATAACAGCCATATAAAAGTTTTAATTACGTATTTCTTGAAATTTAATTTTTTGTAATTCGTAGCTAGATTCATAAAATTCTGTACATTTTCCTTTTTTCTTATTACGAAACTGTGACATATACAATATATTTGTAAAATCATATTTTAAGAATAAAACTCAGTTACAACGCGCCTCATAAATAAAGAAACAAGTGATTTTCTCTTTAAATAATAGTTCAAAAAATAAAGAAAGAATCACAATGTATATGTAAGAATGTGGAATTAGAATATAAGTGTATTACAACAAAGGAATATAGTACAGGTTTTAGAAATTTTTTATAAAAAATTAAAAAACAAAGTATGCTGTTTAAAAAATATAAAGACTTTCCGAGTATTTAGTATTTAAATTCAAATTTTGGATCCATTCCTTTCAATTATCTTGAAAATCCTATCAAGCATGCTTAGAACTTAGAGCACGCGTTGCTGTAATGATTACCAACTCTGTTCTACTTGTTGCTTTAATTTCTAAGTAATCGAAAACTGAAGACCATTGGCATACATGTCCCGTGCAAATACTTCCCAAAGGTTTTCAATTAGATTTAGGTCTGGGCTAATGGGTGGCCATTCTATAACAATAACTTTATTTTGCATAAATGAAGCTTTTTTCTGAGTAGGAGGTGTGAATCGACGCATCGTCCTTTAGGAATTTATCCTTTTACCGACCTAAAGTTTTCATTTAAAAGGATATTTCTTTTGAGGACATTTTAATAATCTCGAGAGCAATGTCGACCATTAAGAAATGTTCGTAGTTCCGTGGAAATATAACGCACCCTGCTCCATGAGAATACTCCCTGATTTTTGTCGACTAAAGAACTCACGGTGTTCTCTTAACAGATCATGAAACAGTATGCTCAACCACTAGGTCCAATCAAAAGAAATATTTTTTCGTCCTGATGAACTATTCATCCGTTTAACGACGAAAACCACATGAGTTCTTTTGTTGAAAAAAGGAGGAGATTCTCTCATAGTATAGGTCGCGTTTTGTTTCAATGGAATACAGATATTTCTGATATTGTTTTTTTTTTTTTTTTTTTAATGGTCTATATTCAATCGGGGATTGTTAAAATGCCCGCAAAAACAATGTACTTCCAGCTGGGAAGTATAAGGGGGGGTGGATGACTGGGAATTTCAACAGGACAATGCATAGACTCAAATCTCCCATTCAACAAAAGCTTGGTTTATGCAGAAACAGTTTACTGTTATAGAATGGCTAGCCGTCAATCCAGACCTAAATGCAAGTGAAAACCTTTGGAGTGTACTTGCATGACAGATATATGCCCATGGTTTTCAGTTTTCGACTGTTCAGAATTTAATGCAATAAGTAGAGTTGAGTTGGTACTCATTACAGCCATGAATTCACCTTACTCTATTTCTAAGCATGTCTGATAGGATATTCAAGATAATTTAAAGGAATGTATCAAGAATTTGAATTTAAATAGCAAATACTCGCAACGTTTTTATACTTTTGAGACAACATATTTTGTTTTTTGTTTTTTATTTTTTTTATTGTTCAAAACCTATAATATGTATCTTTGTTGTAATACAGATATATTCAAATTCTATATGCTTATAATATTTTCGTGATTATTGCTTTATTTTTTGTACTGTCATTTCAAAAAATCACCTCTCTCTACATTTATGAGACGCAATGTATTTCTTAACATACTATATATTTAAATCATTCGGTACATTTCCTTTTCTCATTGGTTCATTTGTTTCATTAATATTTTGTACACGAGTACCATTTGTCAATGGCTCAAAGCAAATTACCCCGCTAAAAAAATCTGCAGATAAACTTTTTAAAAATGCCGACAATCTGAAGGTATTTGGAACAAGAATTATAAAATCTACAGAATAGCTGCAGTTTGGCAGCAAAAAAAATTGCAGTTTTTTTTTTTTTTTTTTTTCCTTAAGTTTATTATTGTTCAAATACCTTCAGATTATCTACAGATTTTTTTAGTTTTTCTTCAATTTTTATAGTTATTATTTTTTTCTTTTTTTGTAGATTTCTTTTAGCTGCTTATTGGCATGCTATAAATGTAAAGTGGCAATAATTAAACTTCTGCTATAAACAGCATCCATCAGCTAAATTGGATGAACCGATTGGTACAAAATGTTCTGTTTAAACTATTGATGATATATGCTTAAGGAAGTAAAGAAAAGTATTAAAAAAATACCGGTTGGCACTTTGTATGGAAAAATGACAAATTTGACAAATGCGAAATTTGGCCCACACGAGGTTAAAAGCCTATTTAATGCGTGTGTTAATATATTTTTTAACTATTATTTTAAATTATTTCATCACGTCTCCTGAGACTTAAACATGCTGAATTTCCTGACACTCCCCTCACCTATTTCAGCTGTGTTTTAAATTGTTTATTCTCTAATGATAGCAAATTTGTATTGTAACGTATTTACAATTATGTATCACTTGTAGTAACAATTTATTCCCACTATTTCAAACTAAAGTTATATCTTGCTTTGTTGTTTTTTTTTTATTCTAAATTATTTTAGATCTCCATCCTACTATATGTAGAACTTAGGAATCGGAAAAAAATCTTAGTTCACCATAATTTTATAGATATGAGGAACTTAAGTATTTGCGAAAGATTTCAACCTCGATTATTTTAACGCTACACATTTTGATGTAAGAGTAATCACAAAACTGTTGTGGTGTTTGTCTTACGTTTGTGAGTTAGTTAAGTTTGTGAGTTCGTTAGTTTGCATGTCTATATGAAACTTATGTCAGGAGCAAAGAATCGTGAGTGATCGGACAAGTTTGAAAAAATCAATTATGATATTAGCAAGAACGCTAGTGAGTTGCTATATTCTAGTTCAAAATCTTCATAATCTATTAATCATTCAAAAAGGGCAAAACTACGTATAAACGTGCATTTTGAGGATAATATTCATCATAAAGATGGCTGTCAAAATATTTTTTATGATAATAGCATGGACAAAATTAGCTATTTTTTATTTTCAAAACTTCATACATTATTCAAAATTTACAGTTCTTCTAAGACAGAAGAATAGCGCTAAATTTTGCATAAATTATGAGGTCTTATTTTTTTTCAAACTATAAAAGACGTGTAAATATTACAATATCATTTATGATATTCCATTGAAAATTTTAAAATACAAATGTTCTACGTAAAAAAGATAATTTGTTTTCGGTTATTCGAAAATGAAATATTTATAAGACAGGGCAGAATATGACAATGTTTCACATAAATCTACTTTATGAAAATATTGCTTTGGGAATAATACGGGATTGCATGAAAACTAAAATATGAACAACATCCTCATAAAATAATCAAGAAAATAGGATAAAACAAATGTATTTAAACGAAAGAAGCGTAATGTAATAGGTTGGACATTTTGTCAGTGACTGTGCCGAAATCTCGATAAAGTTAGTTTCTCTTAACGTAAGTATAGTATGTCTTATTGTATAAATTTATGAGCAAAAATACATAGTAGGGAACTAACAGAATCAACTAATTTTTAGTCAATTTAATTTTAGTCAATTAATTTTTAAATTACATTCTCTACAACTTCTAATTATAAACATTTTTAAAAATAATAACAATATGTAAATATTTTAAATGAAACATTCTTAATATGTATATATATAAATGCAGTTTTTATACACACCCATATTTTCCCCGCGATATTGCTACCAGTATTATAAAACATAAAAAAACTTCTTAAATTTATAGGCTTATTTTATAACAAAAATAGCTATTAAAAATTACTGGTATAAGACTCACGGGACAAATAAGTATCATATGAACCGTGAAATGTTGTTTTTACATATATGTAATGTTTATAGTCGCATCTTTGAAGCAAAATGAATAAAGTTTTAACGCAATAAAATAAATATTTTCAGTAGAAAATTTTTAATATATATACTTAATTTCTTGCTTATAATTCACAGATGAGAATTTCCTCTAATTAATACATATATATATATATATATATATATATATATATATATATATATATATATATCGTATAATCCGTAGCAGTGGATAATCAGCAAGTAAAATTCTTTGTAAAAGAAAATTGATATGATCTACAAGAACTTCTAGTGCAATTCTGCAAAGAACTAATGTAAAATATGATCTAATGTAAACCAAATTAAATTTTGATCATTCCTATTTAGAATAAAAAATGTCTTTTAAAATTATTATGCTTTACTAATATAATATATATATATATATATGTATGTGTGTGTGCTTGTTTGTGTATAATGTTGAAAATTGGAAACTAAGACATTTCATTACACAATAATAGGAATAAATTGCGAACTTAGGTAAAATAAAGAAGAGTTAAAAATTAATAATTATTAAAATAAGTAGTGATTTCAATAAATTTTCTAAAACGTATATTTAAATAAAATATACTGAAATTGAGAGTCTTTGAATTTATAGAATTTTTTCTTTGTTTTAATGTGCATACACAGGCTACCAAGATTTTATTATTTCAGTGATGGTGCACTTTGCAAAACATAAGGGGATCGAGGACAGTGAAAATCACTCTTTGAAATTACTTTCTTAGAGTTATGAAAGAGAGAAGAAATGAGTGTATAAGAATGAAAGTGTATCAATAGTAAGTAAAATAAAAGTTTCTCGAAAACTATTGAAATAAAACTATATAATAAAATTTTTATTTTAATTTTTAATTTTTCTTCGAATAATTTTAAAATGCTCCATATACAACTCAATTTTTAAATTTTCTCCTCGATTTTACATTATTATAGTTTATCAATATGTTCTTAATATAATTGTGCACTACTTTGTGGATTGATTAATAAATTAATTTTTTAAAAATATTTTTACGTTTGAAGACAGACATTTCATGTATGGTTTTTAACATTTAAACATAAAAATGTTTAAAAAAATATTTTATCAATAAATTCTCGAAGTAATGCACAAATATGCTTACAATATATTAGTAAAATATAATAATGTAAAATTGAGGAGGAAAATTACAAAAATAAGTCGCCTGAAGTATTAAAAAAAAAAAAAAAAAAAAAAGAAATAATAATAATAATAATAATAATAATAATAAATATATATATATATATATATATATATATATATATATATATATGCAAAATTTGATAACTGTAATACAGTAATTTTAAGATATGAATTTCAGCGTCTATCCAAAGTGGTGTCGTAAAGAAATCGCAGACAATAGGCAGCGCTGCATAATCCGGGAAAAACAATTACGTATATAATACGTGGATTATAAGCAGAGGATTGGTGTATTTAAATTTTGTGTATTTACATATATGTAAATTGTTTTTCTGAATTTAAAAAAAAAAAAGTTTTAACACAATGTAAAATGCATTTTTAGGATATCTTTTTTTACAAAGTTTTACACTTTTTCCGAAAAGAACATATTTTTGTCTTGTACCATACCCACACTTTGCTTAATAAATGAAAAACACTAAGTGTATACAGAGAACAATATATAATCCAGTCACGTAATGTACTACCAGTCCCTTTTATTTATTTATTTTTCATATTTTGTACATATGTGTGGATTTGCCCAAAGAAATTTTGTAAATTGAAACAATCTTATTATATAAAAGAAAAAAGCAATGTCTAAAATATTATTTTGCATAAATAAATGAATAAAGATAAAAACTACCAAGAGAATTTTTTTCTTTCTATTTGAAATGTTTGTATTTGCTTTTTTTTTATATCATGTAAAGAAATATAAAATTTTGAATATAACATGATATGTGTTACGAAAGTTAAATTTTGAAGAACGAGATTTTTTTTTTTTTTAACTGATAAAAATGTATAGTTTTAATATTCTGAATGTAATGAAGATCCTTCAAAATTCTTTCTTTATATCATAAGGTGATATATATACATATTGAAACTTCTACTCCTATTTAAAACATTAATAGAAACGTGTTAATACTATTACACTAGTCGGTCTTCGACAAACTAGCGATCGATGTTTTCAAATGAACCTATTTTAAAATTTACCCTATTCACCAGATCAAAAAACAGTGGCTAAATGTTGCGTTAAGCAGCTAGTAATGAAAAAACGATTACTGATAATTTAACTATGTTCTTAATCAACATAAGGAATTCGAGTCATGAAATATCATTTAAATTTATTCTTTACATAATAAATGATTTATATTATTATATTATTTATATAATAAATGAAATATAATTTTAAATATTTATGAAAATTAATTTCAGCGCAAAATCCTAAAAATCGATTCTATTTTTTTTTTTTTTTTTTTTTTTTTTTTGTCAAGGGGGTTAATACCTAAATAACCTAAATTTATTATTATTAATATATATATATATATATATATATATATTTCTCTCGACCTGAGTCTGATTTCGATAAAAGAAATGTACAATACTAATTTCCAGTTCAAATTTGTCATAATTTTTATTACTTTTAATGTTACTATTATAATCAATATTAAAATTTTTATTATTTATTATGAATCATTTAATTTTTTTCTTTTTTGTTTAAATTGTTCTCTAATTTCGCTGAATGCTTTGACCATAATTTGGTGGTTTGTAACGGTGGCCTAGAAAGAAAACTACCAAAATGCCAATCGGGTATCCTTACGCCATTTTTAAATCTATTCTTTCAAAATGACATTTAGAATTTTTTTTTTTTTTTCAAATCACGGACGAGTAAAAAAAAAAAAAAAAAGAGAGAGAGAGAGAGAGAGAGAGAGAGGTAAAAATCACGCATTATTGGAATTCGGGCACATTTTTTTTTTCTGATAATCAATCTTCTTCCATTATTTTATCGATTACTCAAAACCACGAATAAAAATGGATTTTTTTTTCAGTACATTTTTGTAGCAATGATGTCAGTTTCGAGCATTAGATTTTAGAGACTTAGGCTTTTATTATTAACATAACGAACTTCAGTGAAATTCTCCACGTTGTTACTATTGCTTTTATGCCTGTATTTCTGTCTGCTTGTATCACGATAACGGTTATAAAAACATAAAATTGAATTTGAATATCGTACTTTTTTTTTTTTTTTTGTGAAGTAATGCTGATGGGTCATGTTACGTCATATTGCCTTAGTAAAATGCCTCTGTAGTGTCCTGGCCCGTGTTTACTCGAGTTTTGGAGATACCCAATGAAAACTCTCAACGGCTAGTCCTTAAAGTACGATGTGAAATCGAACTCAGCAACTTCAGTCTTTCAGCTTTGAGTGCAGAACCTCATGGACATTTATGAACATCAAGTATTTATTTGTATATGTTTTAGTATTTATAATATTCATGATTTTGTGCACAAAATCATTTCGTGTTATTATTGTTAAAGTAAGGCATTTCTTGAAATGCATGTTAAGACTGCATTCAATGTAAGGAAATTAACAAACATTTTTAAAGTTCTTAAAAGCATGATTTTTTTTTTTTTTGTAGAAATAGTTGTTGAAAATTCAAATTTAGTGCACATTGTTACCAATTTTAAGCCTAGTGAATATATTGAATATAAAAAAAATGAATTAACATAAATTAAAATCTTGTTTTCTGTAGTGCAAAGTATTAGTAATTAGTTTGTAGGGCTACGCGAATTACTACCGACATGTTTTACTTATATATGGTAGCTCCCCTTAATGGAACGAAACGCAAGTAACATTTACTTTTAGAATATTATAAGGTATAGCTTCATCTTATACTACTAAGTGAGCAATATTTGTATATATATACATATTTCACTGTTCTCGAAAATGGTACGGAATCATTCACGCGATTTAACACAGAAGTGCCTCCCGAAGGGTCATTGTGCACATCGGAGTCAGATTTTCGAATTTTTGATTAGTATTCTTATAATTAATAAAAATATGAAAATAATAAGCGAATAATAGTAAAAAATTAGCCATTTGAAATTTATCCATAGCTTAATTGTTGCCAAAAAAATTGAGTTCATATTTTTTTCTTTTCTAACAGAAAAGTAAATACATTTATTTAAACGTGAACAATAAAAAATTATAAAATAATTACAAGATAAAAAGAACTTTTATATACCATGTTTTTAAATTTTCTGTTGAATCATATAAACGCTACCGAAGGCAGCAGGAACCCGAGCAATTTATAAAAGTATTCAAAAAATTCCTCGCTATCGTGTTTTGTGCTATTATAAAAGTTTCAAATGGCTATCTACCCGGGATGTTAGTTAAAAGTTGATTGCAAGCTTTGTACTGGTAACGCTGCCGAAGGCAGCAGGGTCCCGAAGCAATTGGTTAAAAATATTTTTAAAAAACATTTTCACCGTATTCTGAACTATTCTGAAAGTTTCAAATGTCTAGCAACTCGGGAAGTTAGTTAAATAAAATTTCTGTCGAATCATATAAACGCTGCCGAATACAGTAGGGACCTGAAGCAGTTGACTAAAAGTGCTCAAAAAAGTATTGTCACCGTGTTTCGAGCTATCCTGAAAGTTTGAAATGTCTAGCTAGTCGGGAAGTTAGGGAAAGATCGATTACAAGCCTTGTACTGGAAACGCTTCCGAAGGCAGCAGGAACCCAAAACAGTTGGTTAAAAGTATTTTAAAAATGCATTTTCGCCGTGTTCTGAACTATTCTGAAAGTTTCAAATGTCTAGCTAGTCGGGAAGTTAGTTAAATAAAATTTCTGTTGAACCATATAAACGCTGCCGAAGCCAGTAGGGACCTGAAGCAGTTGACTAAAAGTATTTAAAAAGGTATTGTCACCGTGTTTTGAGCTATCCTGAAAGTTTCAAATATCTAGCTAGTCGGGAAGTTAGTGAAAAATCGATTGCAAGCTTTGTACTGGTAACGCTGCTGAAGGCAGCAGGAACCCGAAACAGTTGGCTAAAGGTATTTAAAAAATGCATTTTCACCGTGTTCTGAACTATTCTGAAAGTTTCAAATGTCTAGCTAGTCGGGAAGTTAGTTAAATAAATTTTCTGTTGAATCATATAAACGCTGCCGAAGGCAATAGGGACCTGAAACAGTTGACTAAAAGTATTTAAAAAATGTATTGTCACCGTGTTTTGAGCTAGCCTGAAAGTTTCAAATGTCTAGCTAGTCGGAAAGTTAGTGAAAAATCGATTGCAAGCTTTGTACTGATAACGCTGCCGAAGGCAGCAGGAACCCGAAACAGTTGGCTTATGGTATTTAAAAAATGCATTTTCACCGTGTTCTGAACTATTCTGAAAGTTTCAAATGTCTAGCTAGTCGGGAAGTTAGTTAAATAACATTTCTGTTGAACCATATAAACGCTGCCGAAGCCAGTAGGGACCTGAAGCAGTTGACTATAAGTATTTAAAAAAGTATTGTCACCGTGTTTTGAGCTATCTTGAAAGTTTCAAATATCTAGCTAGTTGGGAAGTTTGTGAAAAATCGATTGCAAGCTTTGTACTGGTAACGCTGTCGAAGGCAGCAGGAACCCGAAACAGTTGGTTAAAAATATTTTAAAAATGCATTTTCGCCGTGTTCTGAACTTTTTTGAAAGTTTCAAATGTCTAACTAGTCGGGAAGTTAGTTAAATAAATTTTCTGTCAAATGATATAAGCGCTGCCGAAGGCAGCGGGACCTGGAATAGTTGACTAAAATTATTAGAAAAATGTATTGACACCGTGTTGTGAGCTGTCCTGAAAGTTTCAAATGTCTAGCTAGTCGGAAAGTTAGTGAAAAACCGATTGCAAACTTTGTACTGATAACGCTGCCAAAGGCAGCAGGAACCTGAAACAGTTGGCTAAAGGTATTAAAAAAATGCATTTTCACCGTGTTCTGAACTATTCTGAAAGTTTCAAATGTCTAGCTAATCGGGAAGTTAGTTAAATAAATTTCCTGTCGAATAATATAAGCGCTGCCGAAGGCAGCGGCACCTGAAAGAGTTGACTAAGATTATTAGAAAAATGTATTGTCACCGTGTTGTGAGCTGTCCTGAAAATTTCAAATATCTAGCTAGTCGGGAAGTTAGTTAAAAATCGATTGCAAGATTTGTATTGGACAAACCAACAAACAAACAAACATACAAACAAGAATCGAAGTTAATAAAAACATGGTAAAAATAAATCATGCATCTCACAAAAATTGAAGTCATTATCACTTATTTTTATTTATTTATTTTTTTTTTACATTGATAAAATGCTAATATAGTTTACGATGCTATATGTTGTACCAAAATCAGTTTTTATGTATAGATCCTCCTGGGCGATTTTTTAAATTTTTGCATTGAAGTACATCGAACATTTTTCGCCAAGAAGTTTAATTTATCAAAAGCGATTTTAATCTAGGTAGAGCATCAAAAGTATAAAAATTATAAAATATTTCAAAAAGAAAAAAATAAACCGAAATAGTAATCACATAAATGATCTATTTTTATCTGAGTAGATAATTTTATAGAAAAAAAAAATGCAGTTTTAAAAATAGAAAATTTATTTCTGCAAGCACTTTTTTAAACCTAAAAACCATTAATTAAATAAACTGAATATGAAGTATTTTTATATATTAACAAAAAGTTATCCGATAAAAGTATTAGCAAAATAGGCATTCTATTTTTATGCAAGAAACTATATATATTAAAAAAAAAAAAAAATCCCTCGCTAATATGGCGACAAAAATTCAAAATCCGCCAAGGAAGAGATATAATACAGTTGTGTAGCACGATAATGTTTACTTATTTTTTTATATACCAATCACTACGCTAATTTAACATACAAATAAATGAGCTGATGTGTGTGACTGGACTTGGACGCTGTCGAGCAGAAATATTTGATTAATTCAAATCAGTATTTAAATATATATATAGATATATATTTGTGTGTGTGTGTGTGTTTAATGGGAGATATATATAACCATAGAAACATTAATTCTCTAACATACGGCAGAAATAGTGCTCATAGCATATGGATACTAGGGTTAAGTCTTTTTCAGGCATCAATTGTACTGTTGCAATAAAAGTTGTACTCTTGTAATTGTACTGTTGCAATGACCAAAACAAGATTTAGATATTTTCAATATCTATTAGTTCTAACAAGTCAAAATATTGGATATTTAGAGTTTTGTTGGATATATAACAGACATCTAATGGATGTAAAAAGAGTGATATTTGTCGTGCTATAGATATCTGTAGGATAATTATAGGAGATTAATGGATCAATATTTAAAACTGTTATGTGTATTTATAGATGTCTTATGGATGTAAGTGGCTGTATAGGTACTTCATTTACAGAACTATAATCTTAATACAGAACTATAATCTTAATAACTAGAATATTCTATAAATAAACTTTTAAGCCTCTACAAGATTCGCCTTTCATTCAGAAACACTTCAAGAACCCCGATACGCAACAAGATCCTTTGTCGCTTTTGATGTCATGTTATATGTTACCCATAACTCACACTATTAACATTTCTAAAAATCTTTTAATGTTTAAAATTATTAATAATTAACTTTTAAAAGAAAAAATGTACTGAAAAAGAATGATAAAGCATTACACATTAAAATTAATATTAAAATCTATCTTAATCAGAATTTAGGTTTGGATAAAAATTATTTGCGTAAAATTTTCGTTTAAAAACAATTATACAGTGGTAGATGTAATTATAAGTTCACATCCAAAATCTTGTAAAACTATGATTTAGGCAAATGCATTTGTTATAAAATATTTTCCACTTCATTTAAACCTAATTAAATAAGCATTTAACGCTAATATCGTGTTTTCACACAAGGGAAATGTGAAAATATAAGTTATACAAAAAGTTATGTATATATTGAGCTGACATAATTATAAGTTCACTTTAAGAAAAAAACATCATATATCATTAAAATTGCCCTAAAAATGATATTTAATTAATGAATTTCGAAATATCAGTTAAATTATATTGTAATATGCCGGATATCTTTTCTTTCAAAACCAAGCTCAACATACCCAAAGCAAAAACGCTATATGACAGAGAACAAGCTCAAATTGATGCATATATCATGATGGAATTACCGCACTGACAAATAGGAAAGAAGATTGGATATTCCCTATATACTATTAATAATTATATCAAAAAAAAAAAATAATAATAATAATAATAAATAACACATAAAACGACGAAGAAGGAAGCCAATCAGAACGCAGCGTTAAAAAAAGTTTATAGTAAAAAAAGCAACAAATCAAATGCTAAATTCAAATGAAATACACTGTTCACTACAACTCCCTGTCACTCCAAGGCATCTTAGAAAAATTCTGCATAACGAAAAAAAAGTAGTATGGATGAAAAAGAAAGTCAAACCAATATGAGATCTAATCATAAAACAAAAAGTTTAGAATTTTCAAAAAAAATACATGAATTATAAAGGAGAATGGAAATCAGCGATGTACACCGAGGAAAAGAAGTTCAATCTAGAAAGTCCTGATCGGGTACATTATTATTGGCATGATCTAAGGAGAGAGAAACAGATTTAAAAATTTTGGTGGAGGAACAGTCATGATATGGGGAAAGATTTCATATAAAGGTCTCTTGCCTCTCGCGTGGATTTCCACAAAAATAAATTCGGGTATATATGTAAAATTATTAGAAACTGCATTAATCACCCATCCTGAACCAGTTCAGTCACTTGCGGAGGAGAACTTTATTCTATAACAGGACAATGCAGCCATACACCCCTCAAAAGTGACAAAATCATGGCTTCCAGATAAACACATACCATTATTACATGAACCAGCATGCAGTCCAGACCTTAACCCTATAGAAAATTTATGGGGATTGATGATGCGCAAAGTTTATGTACATGAAAAATAATTTCAAACTGTAGAACTAAAGGACAAAATTAGAAAAGTATGCACCGAAATCCCATTAGTTATCTTGTAAAATCTCGTCATATCATTACCAGAACGTATTTTTCAAGTCATTAAACACAAAGGAGGCTACACTAGATTCTAACTTCTTATTATATTTAATTTATTTCGATGAAGCTTTCTCTGAACTTATAATTATGTCCAGCTACTTTTTCATTTTTTGCTTCATATTCCTAAATTCCTTTTCGATATTTACTGTAAAATATCGATACTAAAAGTTCTTAAAAATTAATTTAAAATTTTCCATGTGGGTTTTGTATTGATTTATATTTTTTTGTGACTAGTAAATCTCCAAAGTATAGCTGAACTTATAATTATGTCCACCACTGTATATTGTTTGTTTTAACTTTTCAAAGGAAAATAAAATGAAGATAAAAACTGTTTTCATTTATTATGATTACCATGAAAGAATAGACATCCGTCCTAAAATATTTTAAGGTGTCATTAAGATGATAATGTACATTAAATATTAAAATGTTATGTACAGTGTCTCATAATCAATGCGAACCCAATGATATTTTTTTTCCTCGTTCTACTATCAATACCTATAAAGCTGAAAGTTTCTTTTCGTATCTGTCCGGAATTTTAGTTTGCTATTCAAAGCTACACCATACATCCAATCCCTACGAAAATTGGTACACTTATTAATTAGAAAAATATCTAGTTAACGCTGTATTTTTTTTAGTTCATACAGTCGGATAATTTCGTTCAAAAGATATTGAATAAAAACCCTATTTTGGCTTTACAATTAACAAAAAGAGAAAACAAATTGATTCCATAAATAAATAAATAAACAAATAAATTACACATTCATTTTTTTTTCCAGACCTATAACATATTTTATTTTCACTCGCAACAAACCATAATTTAGCACCAGAGTCGATAGACAGAGTCGATAGATTTAGTCGATAGATAAAAAAGGCAACTTTCCAGATTTGGAAACTACATGAAATATTAAGATTTTTGTTAAGAACAGTTCAATGTAAGTTATACACAAGTAAATTGAATTAGAATCTGTTTTATGTGAGTGTTGTTGGTGTTATCATGTACCTAATAATTGATAAATCGTTTAATGTTATTAAATTATTCACTTTATATATATATATATATATATATATATATATATATATATATATATATATACAAGATATAATTAGAAAAATTCGATCTTTTCAAATAAGTAATAGACACACTGTAAAAAATTTCTTTAAAAATAAAGCACATTTTTAACATAAATACAGCATAGGTTGCTGTATATTTTTACAGCCAGTTTTGTAAAAATAATAGAAGACTGGTTACTTCACATTGTGCTGTATATCGGTATAGAAATTTTTCCAGAAGTCTTTTGGTGCGTATGACATGATTTATCAACCAATCAGGGCTGATGTTGTCCTTATCTGTTTTTGTAAAGAAAAGACAGTGTGAGCCCAACGCCGCCATTGGCAAAGTGCTGGCCTCTAGAACAGAAGATGGTGAGTTCGAATCCTGGGCTATCCAAGACCGTTTGCAACGCATGAAAAAATAAATAAATTACATGTGTAAAAAATAAAAAAATAAATAAAATAAGTCGCTTAGTGATGCGGATTACCCCCTATGTGTAATAATTGCAAGAATTTTTTTTAAAGTATACTGCGGAAATTACAGCACACGTGAGTAAAAATCGCATCTAATTAATTTTACCACGCACTGTAAAAAAAAAAAAAAACAGCACAGTGAGTAAGCAATACTTTTACCACTGTGCTATAATCTACTGCAGAAAATTTTTACTGTGCATTAGAAAATTCCGATACGTTAAGTATTTTGATGATATGCATATATATTCTTTTGTAGAAAAATCAATACATAAGACTGTTTTCTTAATACAATCTGATTATATTTTACGTTACCATCAGAATATCACTATGAAATACTAGTCTATGAGAAGATGTAGTAAAAATAATTATCGAAACTAAGTCATAATAGAAAATATAGCAATGAAATAGACAAAAAAATATAATATTAAAAATTTTTAGTTCCTATAATTCTGTTTGGAAAAAAAAAAAAAAAACTTACACCGTTTATTTCTTTAAACCCATCATCGCCAGTTGCCCATTGCTTAGTTAGCTCTAGTGCGACGTTAAATTCCAACCTCTGTTTATTTATATATATTTTTTTTCTCGTTTCCTATGGAGCAGTTGGTTTGCCGGTAATTCGTATTGCCCAACGTCTAATGAGAGAAATGTGTCGTTTCGGATTGGCTAAGAGGTCCTTGTTCATGCACAAAAACACCCGTTTTTTTTAATGTCTTTTATATATATCTTTATATATATATTTCTTTTGTGCGTGTGTATGTCACTGAACTCCTCCTAAACGGCTGGACTGAGTTTAATGAAATTTTTTGTGTGTCTTCAGATGGATTCGAGAATGGTTTAGATTTACAAATGAAAGTTGTAACTTAATTAGTTCTTTCTTAATTAATTTTTAACCAACTCTTTCAACAACTTTTCCACCTAGATGGCGTGAGTTGTCGTAAACAAGATGTCAGAATTTATTTAATGTTGAAATGAATAATATTATAGTTTTAAAAAATTAAAGAACACGCTTTTATAGAAATGTGAACTAAAAAGCACGAAATATCTATCTTAGTATTAAAATTCAGGGTAAGAGAAAATCGTGTGAGTGAAACACCATAATATTTACATACATTTAAATCTTTAATTAAAATGACTCAGAATTAACAAAAACCATTTTTAAAAAATCTCCCCTAACGGGGATCGAACTCCGGACCTTTAGATTCGTAGCGCGGCGCCTTACCTCGACGCCGCATCGTTCATGGAGGTAAAGTATTTCTTTACAATATAAATTTTTTGTTTGCTCCCAGAGAAGTTACAAACAAACAAACAAACAAACATACATACATACATACAGGTGAAGCTAATAAAAGCGTGTTAAAAATGAATTTTTAACCGTATCTTACGAAGTGTTTAAAATATTTTTTCAAAATTAATATTTTTAGAATTATAACCGTATCTTACGAAGTGTTTAAAATATTTTTTTCAAAGTTAATATTTTAGAATCGTAAACACGATGTCAGAATTTATTTAATGTTGAAATGAAAAATGAATTTTTAAACGTAAGTGTTTAAAATATTTTTCAACGTTAATATTGTTAAAATGTTAAAATTAGTTAAAATGATATATTCTTTTAAAAAATTCGTCAATATCCGACGGAGTTATTTTATGTTAAAATGAAAAATGAATTTTTAGGCCATTATTATTTGTGCAGATGGAAAATGTACTAAAAGTTTTCCGAAAAATTTCACGATCACAAATGTTGACGGATATTCAATATATCGTCGAAGAATTCCCGATAATGGCGGACAATCTTATCATCTATGGCGGTCATCTATGTCAACAACATAGATATTGACAATGATAACCGATGGGTGGTCCCATATTCGCCTCTGCTGAGCAAAACATTCAATGCTCATATTAATGTTCAGTTCTCCAGTTCAGTGAAGAGCATCAAATACATTTGCAAGTATGTGAATAAAGACAGTGATATGGCTGTATTTCGAGTTGAAAATACCAATGTGAATGCTCCTCTGGTGAATAACAACGATGAAATAACACTTTACCAAACTGGCCGGTACGTGAGCTCCAATGAAGCTGTTTGGCGTATCTTTGGTTTACCAATTCATGAACGGGATCCAGCAGATCTTCATTTAGCCGTCCATCTTGAAAATGGCCGGCGCGTATATTTCACGAGCGAGACAGCGATTGATCGTGCTATAAATCCACCAAAAACTACACTCACCGAATTTTTTGAATTGTGTAATCGTGCGGATGCTTTTGGTGCTTTTGCACGGACATTACTCTATTCAGAAGTACCACGCTATTTCACATGTGCTCCAACAAAAAAATGGATGCCCCGCGAGCAAGGCACGCCGATTGATGCATGTCCCGGTTTATTTAAATCAAACACCTTGGGACGAGTATTTACGGTCAATCCTTGGCAGACTGAGTGCTTTTATCTTCGACTGTTATTGGTTAATGTCATCGGCCCTTTGTCATTTCAAGATTTACGTAAAGTGAATGGACAACAGTATCCAACGTATAAAGATGCATGCCTTGCACTCGGCTTGCTGGAAGACGACAACCAGTGGGAGTGTATGCTTGCTGAAGTAGTACTGAACTGTACAGCAAAACAAATTCGTCTACTATTCGCTATAGTGTTGACTACATGTTTCTCGGCCCGAGCAGAGACATTATGGGATAATCACAAAGATTCAATGACTAATGATATATTGCATCAACATCGTTCACGGTGCAACGATCTAACGATAGTATTCAGTGACGCTATGTACAATGAAGCATTGATTGCTATTGAAGATCTTTGCATTATCATTGCCAACTTACCACTCAGTCATTTCGGTATGCATTCAAGAAATCGAAATGCATCTAATTTCATAAGCACTGAATTGAATCGTGAACTACAATACAATATTGTAGAAATGGCAGCGATTGTTGCTCGCAATGTCCCACTAATGAATGAAGAACAAAGAACCATTTACGACCGCATCATGTTCGCAGTTTTGGCAGGACAAGGTGGATTCTTTTTTTTTTTGGGTGCACCACGTGGAACTGGCAGAACATTCCTTATTTCGCTAATTCTCCCCGAAATACGATCAAATAATGGCATCGCATTGACTGTTGCATCATCTGGCATTGGCAGCAACTTTATTGGATGATGCAGAACAGCTCATTCATTATTTAAACTGCCACTAAATATTCAAAATAACCCAGACGCAGTGTGCAACATAAAAAACAATCGTCCATGGCCACAGTGTTGAAATAGTGTAAAATTCTTATCTGGGATGAATGCACTATGGAACACAAACATTCGATTGAGGCGTCGAACAGGACATTGAAAGATATAAAAAACAACGACAAACTATTTGGCGGCACGCTGTTACTCTTTTCAGGTGATTTCAGACAAGCATTTCCCGTTATTCCGTGTTCAACATACGCTGATGAGATCAACGCGTGCTTAAAATCATCGTCATTGTGGCTTAATGTTGAAAAAGTATAACTGAAAGTAAATTTGTGCGTTCAAAAGCTTCAAGATCCATCCGCTGAAACATTCTCAAAACAATTGTTAGATATCGGCGATGGAAAAGTTACTACAGATGAAACTGGATGCATAAAATTACCGACCGATTTCTGCACAATCATTGATTCTCAAGATGCTCTTATTGACCAGATATTTCCCGATGTACACAGACGATACACAAATCATGAGTGGCTGGCAGAAAGAGCAATTTTAGCAGCAAAAAATGTGGACGTCAACGAATTGAATCTCAAGATACAACATTTGTTACCAGGAGACTTGGTGTCATACAAATCTAATGATACAGTTTGCGATGCCACCGAAGCTGTAAATTATCCAACAAAGTTTTTAAACTCACTGGATTTACCAGGAATGCCACCGCATATTTTACAACTGAAGGTTGGATCTCCGGTTATTTTGCTTCGTAATTGGAACCCACCACGGTTGTGCAACGGCACGCGATTAGTCATAAAAATATTAATGAAAAATGTTATCGAAGCCATCATTTTAAATGACAAATTCCGAGGTGAAAATATATTACTACTGCGAATTCCTATCATACCCACAAATATGCCAATTCAATTTAAACGCCCTCAATTTCCAATTAGATTGGCATTTGCAATGACTATCAATAAGTCAATCAGGGCCAAACGATGTCTGTCTGTGGCTTAGATTTGAGCACATCATGTTTTTCACACGGACAATTATACGTGGCTCTCGAGTGGGCAAACCATCCAGTTTGTTTGTATTGGAGAAAGATGGGATAACAAAAAATATTGTACACTCTGTTGCATTAAGGGAATGATATTGTTTTTTAGTAATATTGTTATAAGTAGCGATATGTATATAATTTTAAAGAATCAATTTTAATAAATTAAAAAAATAAATGATTGGTGTTTTGTTATTTTTATATTCTTTCACCGTTCACAGCGCTCCATACATCTTCCACTTACATACCACATCCTAACACACTTACAATAAGTTAGTTATTTTTTTATAGCAAAATATTCTCTAGAAATAATTTATATGACAAAACAACGTTTGTCGGGTCAGCTAGTATATATATATATATATTATAAGATATTTATTTCATTATATTCAACATATTCTAACAATGTTAAAGTGAAACGAGATGAATGTATAAATGCTTGCATGATGTACACTCACATGCAGACAGAGGCCTCAATGGTATTTCTGCTTTAAAGTTCAAAAATAAAGTCATTCCTCACTAGATGATTCAAACTAAAATAAATTATTAAAAAATAAATTAATTAAAAATAAAATAAAAATGGTAACTGCTTTGTTTGTCACTATTTTAAAATTTTAGATTGTCTAATTTAAGTTCACAGGAGCGGAATAAAAATTTAAAGTAAATTTAGGTGAAACGCATAAAAAAATTAACGCTCTATAAAATGCAATTTTTATCTTTAAGGTTATTAAAAAAAAGTGCTCTTTAGAAGACGCTAAAAGGTACATTAATTTATTGTTCTTTCATGCTTTTGCAATTTCGCCTTAATTTAGTGTAAAATTAAGCCTAGAAAGTTTATAATAATGAACTTTCATTTTAAAACCAAAAAAGCCTCTTGAGATAAAGTGAATTAATTGAGGCGATGTTTCATAGTTAGGGTATTTAATTTCCCCTGAAAAGTTTTTTCTATTTTTCTCTTTTAAGGCCGATAAAATGTAAAATAAGTAAAAGTTTTGCATTCTAAAATGTCATGTTTTTAGATAGAGAGAAAGAGAATGGACAAATTCATATTTAAAGATTGATTTTATATTGATTAAAAATTCTTAATTCTGTTACTTACTGAGTTTTAGATTAGATTACAGTTATCTTATAAAATAAAGTTGACACTGGTTGCTATATTTCTTCAAACTTTATACATTTCTTTACGAGAGCTTTTTTTAAAAGAATAAAGACTTTTTGATACTAGATATATCGAACGTTTTGGAAGAAATATTTAAAAGATTAAATGCACAAATATTAAAGTAAAAATGTATCTGTGTGTTTTGAATAAAAAATATGATTTATTAATTATTTCGTTTAGATTATTTTAATCATGAAAAAATATAAGATGAAAATATTAATATTAAAAGATTAAAATTTCTTTCTTTTTTCTTCCTTTTTTTCTGTATATTAATTAGAGGCAGGGCTTGTGAAATACGGTCGCCTGGTTGCTATTGGCGACCAATATATTTTAACTGGTGACTATGTTTTCAACTTTAAGAAAACTCGACATGATTTTTTCAAGATTTTTTGTGAAAATGTTGGCTCCAGAATCGACTCCTATTCCACTCTTCATGCAGTTTAGCTCTCGCCATATTGTTTCGAGGTTTTCTCACTACATTTTGAGACACTTTGTTGAATGAATACACCATTAGATTTACGCCCCATTTCTTCATGCATGTTTCACAACTCGGTGTTAAATTAGTACACCGTTTTAGGATAACACAGCTCTTGTTTGCGCATGCTTAGCAAACAGGAACAGAATCGTTGGCCGGTGGAATGATCTCGGAGGGAATGATGTATCAATTCCGATGGTGTACGTGCTTGTGCGGTACAACTATAGTATTTCCCCACAGCTGAATTTGGCGATTTTTCTTTGGCGCCGATTTGAACGATAACGATGTCGTTCTGGACTGTTTGCGAAATAATATGGCAGCCTGCATGCTATTTATTTTGGATTTACGATTTTATGATTTATGATTTATAATTTAGCCTATGGTTTTATCATTCATGATATATGATATGTGATTTTTAGATTTATGATGTAGCCATAATCGCCAAAAATAAATCGCCAAATTCAGCTGCGGGTAGATATTACAGTTGTTCCGTTTGTGCAAATAATAAAGCTAGTTTCATGATGTTAAATTTAAACAGGTTTTCCTGATGTGCCATTCTAGCCTAGTACATATTTGATTTTTATTCATAGAATTTTAATTTCTATGTTCAATTTAAAAAAAAAAAAAAATGCAGGCTACCAGAAATGTTTGCTGGCGACCAGTTTTTTCAAATTCCTAGAGCCCTGATTAGAGAAATATTTAAAGAAAAATTAAATTTGTTATCTAATAAAATATACAATTTAAACTTTAATATGAAAGCATAAACCTTCATGAAACATCATTTCAATGGAAAATTATATGATAATATATCAACAAAATACAGTGCGGGAAAAAAAAAAAAAAAAAAAAAAAAAAAAAAAAAAAGTATTATAGTACTGATAAAGTAACTTCCTTATAATATATATTTATTATATTTCAGAAAACGCATTTATCAAAATAAATGTTTCGATATGAACAACGGTTTGTAGTAAAATATCAGCTCTCTGCTCGAGTTGAAGTAGTGCTTATAAAATTTTTGAAAAAAAAAAAAAAGAAAAAGAAAGAAAGTATGAGATGGAGCTGAAATTAAATTAAAATCTTCAACCTTTATAATATTACGACTGAATGTTCTAAATAAATGGATTCTAAACATAATTCAGGAGATCGATAAAACACAGAGTTTCTAACATTTTATATTTATTCCGGAGCATTTTTAACCCCGTTTTTATTCCGTACCACTTTTTCCTTAACAATATTTTTTCTTAATTTATCGTAATCATATATTGTGGAAAAGTATCCTATAAATAAAGTAGTGCGTATTAAAGGCAGAGATAAAAATACTACGGAATAAATTAAGATGTTGGCAACTATAAAAATGTATTGTCTATAGAACTTCTGTGTAAAGAATAAGCATTTACATAAGAAAAATGCATTTTTAAAGGCAATACTTTTTTTTTTTTTTTTTTGCATGAATACTAAATATAGGAATAAGAAAAATTTAGTTAGTTATATGATAGTGGAGTTTTAGTATCAAAATTATTTAATCACTAAAATTAAGAAATAGTTAATGGAATAAAAAGAAAGCAGTAAAATGGATCACTACATGTACTATTTCAATAAAATAATAATTATAACAATTTGAGTTAATTGTGAGATTTTAAACGAATAAAATCATTTTCGATTTTAAAAGAAATGTATTTACTTACATAAAAAAAAAAAAAAAATCCCGTATAATAAATAAATATATTTTTTTATGGTTGGTCATTTTCTGTTAAGGAGCGTGGTAGAAAAAACTTGTGCCCCAAGAGTGACAGAGAAAGGTTTCTTAAAAACAGTAGTTGAAACTGATCCTTGTCTTTAGACACAAGCACGTCATGGAAAAGCAAGGAGGAATTCTTTTCAATCTCGAAAATAAACTGAATGCAAGGCTCAATCGAATTGATCATAGAAAATAAACTGGAAAAATCGACACCAGAGGAAACAAGAACGAAAATGTTATCAGCTTATCTAAACCAACGACAAAATTTATATATATCGAAAAGTTTTTTTTCAAAACAGTACATATAAATGTCGCAAAGCAAATGAGAGAGAGGTGTACCCATTGCCATGCTCTCTCTAAGCCCGCTTTTAAAAAGAAAATGCTTGCTTTCTGTACTTATGTTTTTCGTGCCTTACATTTGTTCTGATCCACCTAGTCTTTCGAAAGAAATTATTTAAAATCTTTTGCTCTTTCTCGAGGTTATAATTATTGTATCATCGATAAAGCTCTTTATAAATTCAAAAATCCTAAATGTTCTGTTTGTAAATTGAACGATCAGTCCGATCCTAGTAGTTTTACTTCCTTATTCATCTCTTTCTTTTAAAATTTCAAAAATTCTTTCACCGCTTGATTTTGAAATCCTTCACAAACCCCTGACCATAATTAAATTATCTTCCCTTACATTTCATTCTTACCGAAAACAGATCTGGCATTATATCTTATTCTTTGTGTAATTTAGGTTACATTGGTCAAACTAGGAGGCGTTTGTATTATCGAATAAGTGAGCAACGTCGGAATGTTCGTAATGAAAATATTTCTAAGTCTTCTATTGATTGCTTCTCACTGCTGGGTTCATGGCCATTGTTTTGATTTTTCTAAAATTAACACAATTTCTTCTCCTATCTCCTCGTCCAATGTGACTTCAGTTTGTTTGTCTGTCTATCCGCGCTCTAACCCAAGTAAATATTCATAGAATTTCTTGAAACTGATATATTCAAGTTCACGTTCGGATATTTCTTATTGAAAATGGAGTGATTATCTCTAATAGCTTGTGTACAGGGACACCCAAAAGTATTCCAAAGCATTGTTTTCTATGAGACGTACTTTTATGAACTATATTTTAGTTCCTTTATTTTACACCAATTTCAATGAAATTGAAATATGTTGTTAAAGTTCACTATCGGATTTTTGCTGTAGAAAATGGAGTAAATACCACCTCTGGTTTATCTACAGGGACGCCCAAAAATATTCCAAAGCATTCGTTATATGAGAGGTATTGTATAAACCAAATTTTTGTAACTTTACTTTGAACAAATAATAAAATTGAAACATATTATTCATATGCACAAAAGAATGCTTTCTACAGTATGTAGTATGATTAGCATTAGAGTTAAAGGGCCATACAAAAATATTCTGCTACATTGAAGGTTTCTATTGCAAATTTGTTGAAATTGCATTTTCGTTTACATTAAGTGATTTTACACATTTTAACATTTTTAAGAGGGAATATGATTTCAATTTAAGTATCTATCAGCCCGACTGTCCATCTGTCTATCGGTCCATTTTCCAGCCCCCGCGTCCGTAAACATTTTCCAAATTTTTACAAAATTATATATGTTATTTAAATTCAGTATGGAATGTTCCCTATTTTAAAAGACATGAATATGCCCTGTGCAGTTCTTTCAAAATTTCATATTGTTATGTGACATTTGTCGTCAAAGCCTCTCTTTAGAGGTTAAAATCGCTCAAAACTGCTGCATAGTGATGAGCAGCCTCCTTCCATCTTTGAATCTTTGAATAGGTCCTGTGCAACTGGTTTGTGTACAGGGACACCCAAAAATATGTCAATGCATTCTATTTTAGAACAGACATTTTTTATAAATTACCTTTAAAGAACTTTCTGTTGTAAATATCATAAAGATTTTTACATTGATTTTTATTGTTCTAAAATAATATTTTATATAGAATATGATTTTGTTATCCTTCAGATTTACAGGGCTGCAGTAAAATATTTAGATACATTATAGACTGCAATTAGAATATAAAGGCTACGTTTCCTTTAGTGTTAAGTATTTTTAACGCTTTCTAAAAATGTTTAAGAATGATTAAGAATTCAATTAGTCTATCTGTATACCCTACAGAACTACTTCTGTCCGTTGAGTTATTACATATGGTAAGCATTACATATGGTTAGCATTAAAAGTTATATCCAATACAACTATTACGTACATTTGGAAAGTGTTAATAATGAATGCGCACCGCATGATTTTGCGTTCTTATTTTAGTGATATATCAGATAATTTGTTTAATAATATGTAATTATTTTTTACTTATGAATAATTTTAATAATTTTATTTATTAAAAAGCTTGTTCTTTAAAAAATGAACTGTGGACAGCTGAAAAATCTTATTTTTCCTGCTTTTCTTATTTTTTTTAAATGCTATGAAACTTGAAATGATTCATTTTTTTTCATATATCATGCTAGAAATACTCTCATAGATAAGATTGCTAAAGCATTTTTTATTCATTAAATATTAATACAATTAAAAGCCATAGAATAGTATGGACAATGAATTGGCAAATTTTTTGAAAATTACCCATATACACAAATTACGATTAAAAAAATATGTTATTTAAATAAATAATTGCGTTTACATTTTAATTTGCTATTAATCCATCAAAGAATATGGTTAAAATGTATCTTTAGAGCTTTTTCAGGTACAATAAATAGGATACGGATTCTCCGAAAATCTTTGTGAATGGAGATCGTAAAAAAAAAAAAAAGTAATTATTAAAAACGTATCTCTTCAGATCTTCATCGAATCTACTTTTAAACATCTTAGTAATGCATGTATGTTTAAGATAAATACTGCTTAGGTGATTAAGACGGAGGTCAAGACTTTTGAAACACCCTGTATATATTGTTAAAAAGTGGATGTTTGTTTATCACATAATCTGAATTATAGTATCCAGAACTATAATATTGTTAAATATTTAGCTCATTTTCATGTTTTAAAGTAGTCATAAAGCCATAGCTATGGTGAAATATTTCATTATGATAGAGTCATATTTCCTGTATTTGTCGTCGTATAATTTTTCAACGACGTATTATTAATTTATTTTTTCACTATATATACATGAAAGGATAAAATAAGCAAGATTCTAAATTAGTATTCAAATTAATATTAAGTGATATCTGGATCAGAATTGGATCAGAATAAATCTTAATTTTAAGAACAACTTTGTGAGAATTCTATTTTAGAGCCCCAGAGAAGTTAGTTTTTCAGCAAAACACATCGTAGCGCGGGAATCGGAGTTAGAAGAAGTTTCATAATCAAAATTATGCAATAGTCGAAATAAGCGACACTACATTGCGAAATACGAAATCCTGGACATCTGGGTCAACCAATGAGAGAATATGGGCTGGATTTTAGCTCACTTAACTATCCAATAAGAATTCATATTAGGAGTTTGGCCTTGCCCCCAAATATCCATATTTAAACGGGAGCACCCGAAAATCGGCGCCTTTTTCATGGAAGCTTCTGCTTAATTAGTTCACGTCAATAACAAGTCTAATTTAACGGTCCCAGGAGGGGGATTGATTCGCGGTTCCGCCGCTAACGGGACGATTTCGGCCCGACTCGGCTACGGATCTGTACGTCAGCGTGCTCAGATTGATGAATCGTTAATAAAGTGTAAAATGATTAAGTGCCTTCAATAAAACGACTGCATTAACTATTTTGGAGTATTAGTTATTTGAGTGAACTCTCTTAATATGAAAAGATTGGCATGAATCACCTATTAAAAGACAATACGTTACAATAAAGCCGACAAGGATGGTCTACCTGTAAGGGAAAACCAACAAGTCAGCATGAAATAAGTTGTGTTCAGCACCTGATATTAGTTTTTAAATATTTGGATGGAACTGCAATATCTTGGAATGTGAATTTTTTCCAAACCAGACCGGAATTTTTCCAAACCAGGCCGGATTTTGCCAAACCAAGCCGGACGATGTCAGAAAGATCAAGCAACAGTAGTTATCAGCTGTAAACAGTGCCTTTAGAATGAAAAGAACAGGATACGTGACTTACACCACTTTTGACTCAAGTTGTTCCGATTGCTCTCTCAAGTGTCGTGATGTATAACAGATGGCCTTTTCGCGTTGGATTATCAGCTGACAGAAACACCTGTTTCTACTTTCACGATTTTTGCGCGGATGTTTTGTTTTGATTAAAGTTTTCTTTTCATCCACCAAGTAAAAAATAAAATTTTTGTTTTTTGTGTTTTCATCTCAGTGTAAAAGAAAAGTGGGTGAGTGATTATTTCATTTTATTTCTAGTCAGGAACGAGGATTTTTTAATTAAACAGTTATTTTTATTGAATTTATATTTATCTTAGTTTATAAAAAAAAAGGGCAGACTATTTATATTAATTGTGATATTAAAAAAAAAAAAAAAAAAAAAAAAATATGAGTGATTTTATATGCTTAGATAAATTGTTTTTTGGTGATATTTAATTTATTGAATATTTATTTTAAAGCTGTGATAATTAATAAATACCGAATTTTAATTGCAAAATTAAATAATTTACCTGTTTCAAAAAAAAAAAAAAAAAAAAAAGTTTATTTTTTCAAAATTTTGAATTGTGAATAAAATTAACCATGTCCAAAGGAAACACCCCAACATGTTTATTGACACCCCCTAAGGGTACAGATGAAAATCTACTTGTAGAGACAAATTTAGAAAAGGATTTACTTGAGGCGAGTAAACTGCCCTGCCCAAACACACTAGTAAAAGCAATAGGTAATGCAGGTGAATCAGATGATGTAAAGAAATCTTTAAGTGTAAATAAATCTCCCACTGTAAGAGAGGACAATGTCATGAAAACGGCATGATGTGGACGTCCTGGCTAATATATTTTGAAGCCTGGTGCGATGAGAATGGAAAAGATGAAGTTTGGCGAGTCCGTAATATACAAAGATTTTTGAAGGGTAAAGCCCTCACAGTGTATATAAACAATAGCTTAAACATGCTTCATTGGGAGGAATTGGTCGAAATTTTTACAGAGGAATTCACGACACCAGGTGAAACATCTTTAACAGATTTCTCGAGCATTTGCTTTAAATCAGGCGAAAATGTCATAGAATATTACCACAAAAAACTCCAAGTAGGGCGAGCACTAGGCCTAGAGCCCAAATTTCTCATGGAAGGATTAACCGACGGATTGCCACTGACTTTAAGACAACTTGTTGTGGCTAATGCGCCAAAAACATTAAATGAATGGAGGGATCTTGTCCACAAACTTAATAAACTGCAAATATCTGAAAAATCGGCTGATCCCCTTCCAAAGGAGTTGCCAGGTCACTTTCAAAGGTTCACCTATCCACAAGACAGGGAAAATAGAAACCCAGTTCAATATGATCCCCGACCACAACCCTGGAGTTACCGGATTCCTAATTTGCAGAGACCACATATGGGATACTCTAATCAAAACAGAAAAAAAATTGGACAAACAATACTCGACCCAATCTAAGAGGGCCTAGACCCCATTTTTCAAACCCTTTGCCTCCTCTCCCGTGTAAATATTGTTCAAAACTCAAAATTCCTAATGCCTTTCATTGGCATATCGAATGCCCTTTTAAACAAGAAAATCCAACTCATGTCACAGAAGAGTCAACAGTGGTAGATAATACAACAGATGGTACAAATAACACCTATTGACAGTTTGCAGCGACCGGTCGCATTATATACAAGGATATCCAAAGAAAAAACAAGCAAACTAATCAAGGTGTTAAAAATCCAGAATCGTATTCTATCATTCCTTTAATCTTCGATACGGGCAGCAGCTTAAGCATTATTCCGCAACATTTTGTCCATAAATTTAAACTTCAAACAAAAAAGGTCTCACCATTACATGTGATTCAAACACAGGGGATGCTGACAATTCGAGAAAAATGTTACTTTAAATTACAAATTGGTAATATTACAAAAAATATTGAAATGTTTATATTAGATAATAACTTACCTTATGCTCTCCTTAGCTTATCACATTGCTGTCTATTTCAATTGAATATTGATTGTGCTAAAAAGCTGGTAAAACAAAATAATACCATTCTCCCATTGTCAAAAAATATATCTAAATGTTCACAAACTTTACATATAACTTCTGAAAGTGAAAATACCCATAGTCAAAGGAAAGATTTTAATATTCCAACAAACAATAGAGTTAGGGAGTTCAAGTACACTCAAGCCACTGAGAACCACGTAAATCCTCAGTCTGCTAGAGAAGGAAAACTTCCTACTTTATTATCAAAATATGTCCAAATTTTTGCAAAATCTAAATATGATGTTGGAAGAATTCATATGGAACCACAAAGGATTCGTTTAACTTCAGATTTACCTATTTCGCTCAGAGCATATAGAACTTCCCCTAAGGAAGAAGAGGAAATCAAAACCCAAATTCAAAATTTATTACAGGCCGGTATTATAAAAGAAAGTTGTTCACCTTATTCCGCACCTGTAACTTTGGTGTATAAACGGGAAGAAGGAAAAAAGACGCGATTATGTATTGACTTCCGTAAACTCAATTCAATCACTAAAACAGATGCTGAACCACTTCCCAGAATAGATACTTTGTTAGACAAACTAGCTAAAGCAAAAATTTTTTCCACTCTTGACTTGGCAAGTGGGTATTGGCACATTCCTATTCACCCAAAAGATACTGAAAAATTGGCCTTCGCTACAACTTTCGGATTATATGAGTGGAAATACCTTCCCTTTGGGCTTAAAAATGCCCCTGCTATCTTCAATCGAACCATTAGCAGGATTCTAAATAAATACAAAATAGACTTTGCCTGTAATTATTTTGATGATATAATTGTATTTTCACAGTCAGAAGATGAACACTTCCAACACCTACAACAACTTTTTGATACATGTGTTAAAGAAAACTTAAAATTAAAACTATCAAAATGCAATTTTGTCAAAACAAAAATTAATTTCTTAGGATACGAAATAACTAATGGCCTAATTACCCCTGATAATCCAAATGTTGAAGTAATAAAAAATTTGAAACAGCTAAAAATGTCAAGGAATTACAGAGAGTTTTGGGATCAGTTAACGTTTATGCTAGATTTATTCCAAAATATGCCGAAACAAGAGCCCCTTTAAATAATTTATTAAAAAAAATGTCCACTATGTTTGGAACCAGAAATGTGAAAAATCCTTCCAAAAACTAAAAAATGCTCTTATAAGTAAACCTATTTTAAGACTTTATGATCCCAGAACTCCCTGTCAGTTATTTGTTGACGCCTCGAGTCATGGTGTGGGATGTGTTGTTAAACAGGCAGATGTGAACGGTACTTTACACCCAGTGGCATATCGTTCAAGAAATTTACTAGATTATGAAAAAAATTATGCAAATACGGAATTAGAATGTTTAGCAATTATTGATGCCTTAGATAACTTTTATCATTATTTGCACGGCCAAAAGTTTGTCATACATACGGATCATGCGTCTCTCACTTGGTTAAAAAATGTTAAAAGTTTAAGAGGAAGATTGTTCCGCTGGTCCCTTAAACTTAGTATGTTTGACTATGAAATTAAATATAAAAAAGGATCAACAAATATTGAAGCTGATATGCTATCTAGATTGTCTGTTTTGGAAAATGTGTCACACCATGTACACCTCCTAGATTTAAATGAAATTATAAAAAACCAGAAAAAAGAAAACATAGGTATTAACATTAAGAAAATTCTTGAAATTGAAGATGTAATTGTAATTAAAAAGAAAGGTGTATAAGATAATAGTCCCGATATCATTAAGATTATCCCTCCTAGAGAAAACCCACACTCAATTTGGACATCCAGGAATTTATAAAATGATAAATTTAATTACACCACAGTATCATTGGCCTAATATTAATAAAGATATTGAAAATTTTGTAAAACATTGTTATACCTGTCAAATAAATAAAAAATGTATAGACAAAAACGGTTTGGTTCATTACAGGAAGTACCGCCAAAGGATAAACCTTTTGAATGTTTGTCTTCGGACACTGTTGGGTTGAACTACTATAATTCTACAAAAAAATATTTGCATTTGGTCGTGGACCATGCAACCTGCTATGCGTGGGGATTTCCATCAAAAAGCGTTACCACTGAAACTTATACAAACTTTTTAAAACAACTTTTTCAAATTCAAGTACCTAAAAAATTGTTAACAGACAGGAATGCAGCATTCACGGCATCCCGTTTCAAAAAATTCCTTCGAAATTATGATACAAAACATTTGTTAACAAGTAGCCATCATCCCGAATGCAACGGGAAAATCGAGCGCCTCAATCAGACTATTGTTACGCGTCTAAAATGTAAGGTTAACACTTCTTCAAATAAAATTCCCTGGACTAAATTAATTGGTGAAGTTTTAAATCAATATAACTTAACACTTCACTCTGTAACTGAATTTCCACCTAGTTATTTATTACTAGGAGAATTACCATATGATGCATTATTAGTAAACAATAGTTACTATTCTTCAATTGATGAAGCTAGAAAAATAGCAAAAGAAAAAACACAATATCATAAAAAAAACAAAATCCGATTTGATGCTCGATTTCTCCCTGTTAAATTTAAAGTTGGTGATGAAATTATTTATGAAGAATTCCAATATCCCAACACATGTAAGTTAAGTCCACCTTATTCAGGCCCTTATACAATCTTAAAACAAATATCTGAAGTTACTTTTGAAATAGACAAACCCAGTCCCCATTTTAAAAGAAAGTCAGAAATTGTTCATTCATCTAAGTTAAGATACTATAATAACCCTCAAAAATTCAAATTAAGTCATGAATAATTTTAGTTAGGGATCAACTCCATGCCCCAGATATATATATTTTTTTATTTATTATTCTCGTGATCTCCTGATCTTCACCACTGTAAAGTGATCAGAGAGCACGGGAAAAATGATTTGTTTTTGCCCTCTGTAGAAATTCACCAGTTTCCACCCTTATCCCAACTCACCTTTTTGGAAAGACTTGACCTTTGAAACCTTGGAAAGACTTGACTTCTCACAAGTTCAGGGGTCAAGTTACCCACAAAACATTTTTTTTTTTTTTTTGGCTTGCTAATGGCTAACCAAACTATGTTGATACCAATGTAGTATTTTAAAACAATTAATTACTAACAGAAAGTGATTAAGTTGGTTTTGTGTAAATAAGTTTGTAAAAAGAAAATGTCTAGTAGTACTGGTATTCTTAGTATTAGTAGTATTATTAGAGTTGATTAAACACTATTGTGTTTATTAAATAGTTTTATGTGTCTGTTAAATGCTATATTTATGAAAAAATTATTTGTGTTAGTATGTAAATAAAGTTTCTAGAAATTGTTAAAAATGTACTATGATATAATTGTTTTTCATATACTTTATGTTTTATTAAAAGATCTTTGCATTATTAAAAAGATACACAAAGAAAAACACAGATTTTGTGAAAAGAAAAGTTTGTTTACAATGTGTTTGTTTACAGTTTACAAAACATTTGTTTACAATGTGCTGTTAAAGTTATAGTTTTATAATTATTGTTATACATATTATATATGGACTCAATAACCAAGGAGATCAGACTTTTTACAACAATTATTTATTGTCAAAGATCAATGGTTATTATTCAAGACATTCAAAAACTTTTATTAGCCAAAAGGAACTTTATGTTTTAAAGACTTTCCTAAACACAAACTAGTTTGTAAGAAAGATATCTTCTCAAATATGTTACGCCGGTAAACATGTTATGTTATAATTTTTTTCTCGTACAGTATGTCATACGTTTTCATACATTATATATTAAACTTTTCTTATGTTTGTAAACAATTGCTGTAAACACTATTATATGTATCGAGCACGTTGACCAGTCCAACATACAAGTAAATAAATTAAAAAAGAAAAATTAATTTTTTTTTTATAAATAAAGGGAAAGGCCATAACTCCTACTTAAAAATGATAACCTAGACAAAAGTGTTTCCGGAAATATCTTCTGTCTCTGGGTGACTTCCCACATACTTGCAGGCAAGTATGGGGGAGCGTCGGCTTGTAGGGGGGGGGGGAATATGAAAGGATAAAATAAGCAAGATTCTAAATTAGTATTTAAATTAATATTAAGTGATATCTTAATAGTATTGGATCAGAATAAATCTTAATTTTAAGAACAACTTTGTGAGAATTCTATTTTAGAGCCCCAGTAAAGTTAGTTTTTCAGCAAAACACATCGTAGAGCGGGAATCGGAGTTAGAAGAAGTTTCATAATCAAAATTATGCAATAGTCGAAATAAGCGGCAATTCATTGCGAAATACGAAATCCTGGATATCTGGGTCAACCAATGAGAGAATATGGGCTGGATTTTAGCTCACTTAACTATCCAATAAGAATTCATTATTAGGAGTTTGGCCTCGCCCCCAAATATCCATATTTAAACGGGAGCACCCGAAAATCGGCGCCTTTTTCATGGAAGCTTCTGCTTAATTAGTTCACGTCAATAACAAGTCTAATTTAACGGTCCCAAAAGGGGGATTGATTCGCGGTTCCGCCGCTAACGGGACGATTTCGGCCCGACTCGGCTACGGATCTGTACGTCAGCGTGCTCAGATTGATGAACAGTTAATAAAGTGTATTATGATTAAGTGCCTTCAATAAAACGACTGCATTAACTATTTTGGAGTATTAGTTATTTGAGTGAACTCTCTTAATATGAAAAGACAATACGTTACATACATATACATATATATAATTTCGTCGTCATGTTTATATAAATGAAAAAAAAAAGTAATCTTTATTTTGTTGAAATTTTTATCATAAATTGCATTTTTGAACAATATATTCATTATTACAATTCAACAATTGAACGAACAACTGCAACAATTATTTTTAAATAATATGAACAATGCAAGAAATTTTATTTCTTTACAACAATCAAATGCTTTACTTTCTAGCATTTTCCTTCTGTCTAATTATAGACCCTCCTCGGAAAATGGCGTATATATTCTTAGATGTATTTATTGTGAGTTACTTTCTTCAAAAGTTTCTGATATGGCTTATTTAAAAAAAAAAAAAATTGATTATCATCCTAGTAATGATGCTCGCAAAATTTATATATGTCCAGCCACCTTTGCTGGATTTGGTGTGATATTCCAGGTCAGAAAACTATCTATCCATCATTTTCTACATCAAAATTTTCGGCCAATGTTTGTTCTAAAAGTATTGATAGTCTTGATCAAAGTGAAAATGAATTCTATCCAACAATTCAAGAGTCAAATTGCATTTCCAAAATCATTAAGAGAAAATATATTAATAAAAATTGGGTTTTTAAAAGAAAGAAAAAAATATCTGTTTTAAACAGACACCGTCCTTTCAAGCATCCCAAACTAAAAACAAGTCCTTCCGGGTTATTCGGAAGGGTAGGTTGATTACTTTTTCCTTATCAAGTAGCCCTCATTTGGTTTTAAAATGGCGGCTACAAATTATTAATGCACTTGGTAGAAATATTGATGTAGGCTATGCACATATGGAGTTTTAAGCAAATCGGTTCATAAATACATTTTTATGTGAATTTAAAATTTTCAAGTGGCCGGCGCTTGGAAACAGATTGGTGGGTTAAGTTGACAAATATATCAAATGCATTTGTGAGATAAGTCTACTGTACACATATAGTTCGAATTATTTCAAAATCTCAAAAGTCATCGTGTTGAAAAATTAGGTGGCTGCCACTTCGATCAAAATGACAGAGAAAGTTGCTCATCTAAGATATCGGTGCAAATTTGAATTTTTTTTTTTTTTGTAGAAATTCTTTCAAAGGGGCTTAGTAAGTTGATAAAATGTTAGTCTTCTGCATTTCTAGTTTGTTTTGTCATTAAAATAGCCTAATTTTTCCTTAAAAATGCATTAAAAAGATCCAGTAACGCATGTAATGGATTTGGCGCCAAATTTGGCGAATTTTCCTCTATGGCGACTTTCTTGGCGACTTTTGGCGAGAAAATACTTATTATCGATATACCAAAGATGGACGCAATAGCGTGATTGGTTCACGAGTTACGTGAATTTTCTAAATTTTTGTTGTTTGAATGATAAAGCCCTTTTTCAACTTTGATGATTTGAATTGATTAAGTATTTCTAAAGTTCCAGCAGACACATCCAAGATATTTGAAGCATAGTTTACTGTCCAGCTGTGGTTTAAACCAGTGCCGTGTTTCAAAAGTTAATATTATGACAAATTTTCAAGTGGAAGTCTAAGTGGCTGTGACTTGGAAAACAAAATGGCAAAACAACTTGCCCATCGAAATCCTCCAGTATATTTGTACGATAAGTACATTGTCCAGTTCTATTTTTAATTAAATCAGTATTTCAAAAATTATCGTCATAAGAAATTTTCAGGTGGCCCCACTTGAAAAACAAAGTGGAGTGAGATGCCCAGCGAACTTATCTGAGATATTTGAATGATAAATCCACTACCCAAATTTGATGCGAATTGATTCTGTATTACTAAAGTTACCATAATGACAAATTTTCAAGTGGCCGCCACTTGGAAATAAAATTGCGGATCAAGTCACCAAGTGAACTTATCCTAGATATATGAATCACAACTTCACTATCCAGCTTTTGTTTGAATCAGTTTAGTATTTTAAAAGTTATCGTGATGGCATATTTTCAAGTGGCAGTGTGATTTCAAGTGGCTGGAACCTATACACAAGATGTCGGGACAAGTTGCCCAGTGAAAACATTCAAGATAATTATATGATAATATCACTGTCAAAATTTGGTTCGATTTGGAGTGTTATTTCAGAAGTTATCGTGATTTTAAATTTTTAAGTGGGAACCTGATTTCAAGTGGCCCAATTTAACTTAATATATCTGCCACTTGGCGGATATAGTTTATTAATAAACTTCATTGAGATACTTATGTGGTTTGTATTTACATTAAAACTCAAACAATTTCGGAATACTCTTTTTACAATTTAAATTTGAAATTTTCAAGTGGTCTCCACTTGAAAACAAAATGGCGGGGCAACTTATTTAACAAACTCATCTAAGATATTTATAAGATAAGTTAAGACACTGTTCAAATTTCGTTCCATTTGGAGTATTATTTCGGAAGTTATCATGGTTTTAAATTTTCAAGTGGTGGACTGATTTCAAGTGGTCCCGCTTAACTTAAGATATCCGCCACTTTACTAAAATTGGCGGATAAAGTTCATTAATAAAGTTATTTGAGTTATTATTCTATGTATACATCAAAATTAAAAATTTCGGAATACGCTTTTAACAATTTGAATTTGAAATTTTCAAGTGGTCGCCACTTTAAAACAAAACGACGGAGCAATTCGGTTAACAAATTCATCTGAGTTATTTATGAGATAAGTTAAGACACTGTCTAAATTTGGTTCGATTTCGAGTATTATTTCAGAAGTTATAGTGATTTTAAATTTTCAAGTGGTTGCCTGATTTCAAGTGGTCCCGCTTAACTTAAAATATCTGCCACTTTATTAAAAATGGCGAATAAACTTCATTGAGACCCTTATGTGGCCTGTATTTACATCAAAAGCAAGCAAATCTTGCTTTAAATATGCTTTTTACAATGTCGGTTTGAAATTTTCAAGTGGCTGCCACTTGAAAACAAAAGGTCGGAGGAACTTGGTTAACGAACACATCCAATATATTTATAAGATTAGTTCACTGTCCAAATTTGGTTCGATTTCGAGTATTATTTCGGGAGTTATCGTGATGACAAAATTTTCATTATAGATAGATAGATAGATAGATAGATATAGATAAGCGAAGTGATTGCAATAGGTCGATTTCTAAAGAAATCAACCTAAAACTCCGAAAGTTGGAAGTTTTTCCATTATTTCTGAATCACCGTATGAGACTGATACTAACGAACCTCCGTTCCAAATCGAAGGGGTATCATTTCTTTTTCAGACAGTGGACGCAACCAATAGAAATCAACAAATTTTTGTTTCATTGTCTGGAACTGATACTGACGAACCATCGTTTTAAATCGAAAGGGAAACAGTTCTTTCTCAGGCAATGGATTCATAGAATGCAAATCAAGAAGCTTCTACTTCAGAACGACTTGGAAAAACAAAGAAAAAAAATACAAAAAAAAACTTTCCGGAATTTTTTTTAAATAGGGTGTTGTTGTTGTTGCATTCCTAGTGTAAAGGACTAATCTTACTTGGGATGCTTGTTTGCAGTACGAATGGGGCCTGGGATATTGAAACTCTCCTGGCAGTTGGCAAGGGGGCCTGCCTCATCAAAACTCCCCTGACAGTAGTCAAGGGGACCTGCCTCATCAATACTCCTCTGGCAATAGGTACGGGGATCTGCCTTATCAAAAATCCCCATGAGAAACGATGCATGATGACATCCTCGCGGTGCTTCTCGGGTTACACTGAGAGCTATGCGTTTAATGTAACAAATAAGTTTTCTTTTTTTTTTGTGTGTGTGTGTGTGTGCGCGTGCGTGCATTTGAGTATGTATAGGTGTATGCGCACGCCCAACATTGGCTCTTTTTTTTTTTTTTTTTTTATCTGCCATTTTGCGTCTTGTCGAATTTTATAGACCAGATAAAAAATAAGTACATCCCCCCCCCGTCACACAGAACTAATTATCATATAAAACACTTCCAAAACCTAATTTGAATTATTTTAACATAGGTTTACATAACACTACTCTTTATGTTACCTCTTAATCTCCAACCTGTATTTATAGTATTAAATTTCAGGGTAAGAGAAAGTCGTGTGAGGGGCACACCAGATCATTTTTTGTTAAATTATGCTGTTAATTCATATATATATACAGATCAACCACTAAAAATTTATCTTTCGTATTCAGAAGGCCTCAAAACGTGATATTATACAAAAAGAAATCGTTCTCCAAAAACTACTTTGTTTACAGTATGGGTATGAGAAATTAATTTTCCGTTTTGTGTCGACAGTGTTCTTCGAAATTAAAAAAAAAAATGCAGCAAAACACTTATGCCAGTTACATTTAATAAAAAAAAATGTTTACCTTAATTTTGGGTAGCCCTGTATATTCTCTATAAGCTATATACACATGACTTTCTGTACGTAAATTTAGTGTTATATGTAAAACAAGTGACACAAAATGAAATACACTTCCAGCAATTCCTGAGTATAGCTCCAATATATCAAAATACTCTGGGTAACCCTGTAAATGAATGATGAATGATTACTATACCACAATCTACATAAAACATGCTTTTGTTTTTATGCGTATAAAAAATCTGTTTTTTTCATTTTCTTTAGGGCAGTCTATAGATGTCACACTGTACATATGAGAAATTTCGCTCACAGACGTAATGTATTTGAATTCTCTTGGATGACCCTGTAAAAAACAATTGTCTGATCGCAACGAATAGCTTAGTGTATTATCGCAATATAATACGGATTTGGAACATCGATTTTGGTCTTCCTGCTACTATTTGTTCTTGAGATATGCTAATAACACATACACATACGGAGAGAGAGACCAACCGCTAAAAACATGATTTTTGAATTCAGAGTATATGAAAACGTGCAAATGTAACAAAAGTTAATTTTCGGAAATTTGACTCAAAAACAATTCTTTCTCTACACCGTGTATATTAGTAAGAGAATGTATAAAGGAAAAGAAAGATAAATGAATTTGAAAATTCCCTTTTAGTACATAAATTATTCATAAATTTTATTTGTTAAATTATCAATGAGTATTCACTTGTTTATTAACTAGGGAAAAGAGAGACATTACAGGTTAAAATAGCTGTCTTTCCCTGAATGATTTTTTTTTCTCAAACGCTGATCAACGTGTGCCTTATTACAAAAGCTATAGTAATTACAATTTCTCACTTTTGTTAAGACCCCTTAAGACTTGGCGAAAAATGCTAGAATTTTCAAATTGCAATAACTCAGCGAGATTTTGACTTAGAAGGATTTTTTTTTTTTTTTTTTTGCTTGTTAGAGCGAAGAGAATATTTTTCTAAATATAAGTCACATGATAGGAGGGGCTGTATAAAAATGAAATTTCGTATTTAATACGTATATAGCCCGCTGTATAAAAAAAAAATACCATATCTGAAATCTACTCTTAATTTGCACCAATTTTGTAATTGGAAGTATGTTTCTATAGTTCTTAGTTTACGAGATAATCGCTGAACATCTATTTTGAATCGCCCAGTATATATCTATCTATCTATCTATCTATCTATCTATCTATCTATCTATATATATATATATATATATATATATATATATATATATATATGTATTCTTTCCATATTACATGACAAGAACTTTATTTTTAAATACAGCTTTTTCGGCAAACAACTGACTATTAAGCAGAAAAATACATTGCACTCTACATTTGAAAGATATCTTTTTTCAATTACAGCTATTTATATTTAATTACTCCTAATTTATATACTCCTGTTTATATTTAATTACACTTTTTCTACATACAAAAATGGCATCATCTTCTTCTTTGGTCAACAAATGCCAAAATCTTCAAGTAACAGTGTTCGTAGGGGTGCAGAATCCACTTTAAATCGTAGGTCCAGACTAACGATCCTTATTGTCAAAAAAAAAAAAAAAAAAAAAAAAAAAATGATTTTTGAACTATTACCCAGATAGACCAACGTATACATTTAATTATGATATTAAACTCTTTCCTCTATTGTATTATTAATTCATTTACAATAAATACAGAAAAAGGAAAATGTTATAAATTATATAACACAAAATTATTTGTACCATCAAGAATAGAATACGGATTCAACAACAAATTATTATTTATAACAATATTTATATAAACTTTCTAGAAAATAGAAAAATGCAAAGAAATTAAATTGATAAATTTATCAAAACTATTTAAACAAAATATTAAATTGCATTTTGAAGGGAAAAAAAAAATATATATATATATATACATATATACATATATATATATACATATATACATATATACATATATACATAAAAATATATATATATATATACAATCTTAACGCTGTTAAAATATTGTGCTTTCTCAGTTTTTCAACCTTATTTCTGTAAAGTATTTTATTTGAAGAGTCAGCAATTATTTTTTATTTTCCTCAAATTATTTTTAAACATTATTAACTGAAATAAAAATCCATTAACATTTTGTATTAAAATTCATATCCAAGCTTTTTCATAATTACTTTTTAGCTAGCCATTAACATTAACTCATATTTTTCTTGCTGCGTAATTAAATGTAAATAATTTCCAGATTAACAAGAAGGGACCATATTCTATTTTTATAAAATATTAGTCGTAAATACTATAGTAAAAAAAAAAAAAAAATCCATTTATTTTTCTCGCTTGCGGAAGATTTCTCTCTTTTAAGTTATGAATGTAAATCTTAATGTGGTTTGAAATATTCCTGATCGAAAAAATTGCAACTAAAAATATTTTGTAAAAATACATTTCCTTTATAGTTTTCAATTCTTTTGGGAAAATTATTTATTTGATTTATGAGGGCACTTTGATAACTGAAACCAAAAAGTTATGCGAAAAGTCAAACCATAAATATAACTTTGGAAGTAAAATTTTCGGTCTGTTATTAAAATAAATGTTTCTTTTCCATAAAATTATTTGCTTTATCTTCGAAGAAACCTTTCAAAAATTTCTTATAAAAGGCAATAAAAATATCAATTTTCCCCTGCCTTTAATGTGAGTAGTGCCCTTAATGTAAAAATAATTTCCGGGAATTTATTTTTCCCTTGAAACATGTGCGCTTTGACTTCTCTTTTCTCCGATCCAGCAGATGGCGCTACCAGCGATTTTGTTATGGCCGCCTCGGACTGGATGAAATTCAGAAACATTCCAAAAGATCTGATCTTCTCCTTGCCTTAAAATGAACGTTTATTACAAACTAAATTATTTTATAAAATTTTATAAACTGTTCTCAAAAACAAGGGTGTTGTGAATGCATTATATTTACTTGCAATTATAATTGTAAACCGCACAGTCATAATACTACAGTTTTTCTAGTTTAAAAAATGTCTAAATTTCGGAAATTATACATCGGAATGTGGTGGAAATTGTGTATTTGTATAATTTTTGGTGTTACAACAGCTAATCCTGATGCTAAAAGACTTTATGATGATCTCATGAGTAGTTACAACAGACTCATACGACCAGTTGTAAACAACAGCGACACTCTGACTGTCAGACTCGGGCTTAAACTTTCCCAGCTGATTGATGTGGTGAGTAAAAAAAAATATATTGCATAAAGTTTATAACTGTATAAAAGCGCACATAAAAATGGGTTATCAATTTAATCTGCAATATATTTTATCAATACGTTTTTATTGTAATTTTGTGTGATTAAATTAAAAAATAATACTTTATAAATAATAATAATAATAATAATAATAATAATAATAATAAAATACAAAAGTACAAAAGTACAATTTTTTCAAACACTTATTTAAGTAATTCAAATTTATGTATGACAAGAAAATGATTCTTAGTTAAATTATTAATTCAAATTAAGCAAGAAAAGAAAAAAAATGTTTCTACATTTCATCATCTTTTCTAACATCATCTTTAATACAAAGTTTAACTATGAAAAATTATTACATTTTAAAGAATAAAAAATATATTATTTTTTAAATACATATTTCATTTTAAGTTTTACCATTCAAAAGGATAGTGAAAATTAACTATATTAAACTCTATTTGATTTCTTTTTTAACAAATAAATAATATCTATATAATTTATCGTTTATGTAAATATATATTTTTTATGAATAAAAAAATTGAATAATAACATTATGTTTTTAGAAGCAAAAGTATATTTGCCAACATTAAAAAGTACTAATAATAAATAAAGAAGAAAATAAAAATAGAGTAAACAAATATTTCATCGTTTATATAAATATATCTTTTAGAAAAAAGTAAATATGCAAACTTTACCTTTTTGAAGAGAATGTATATATATGCTAACAACAGAATAATAGAAGAAAAAAAAAATAAAAAAATAAATTAGATATATATAAATAAACAATAGTTTTTTAGTTGAAGTAATTATACATACATATATATATTCATTATTAACCGTAATATTTTTAGAACATATTTATTTAATACCATCAATCAATAAAAATAAATTTTTAATTGGAAAAAAAAAAAAAAAAAAGATATTATGTAATAAAAAATGCTTTTAATTCCATATGAGAAAAAGAAATGAATTACAAACAAACCCTATAATGTTGTAAAAAATATTTTAAATCTTATTATTTCTTAAAATTTTTTAAAGCAGTAATTTAACTTTCATTATCAACTTTTATTATTATTATTATTATTATTATTATTTTTGAAAGAAAATAAAAAGACCAATATCTAAATATAAAATAAATAAATAAACAAATAAGACATAAATATAGAAGAAATGATGCTTAAAAATTTTATTTCCGTTTTATTACATAATATATATTTTTTGGTAGCACAGTAAATAAAAAGAGGGAAAGGAAAAGAGGATTTCAAACGAATTTTTGTTTTAAATTGCATATATATAAACTGATGTTTACTTTATTAACTACTTAAGAAATTTTATTTTATGTTTGAAATAAATTATAGAATGACATTTCAGGACAAAATTTTATCGTAAAAAAAAAAAAAAAAAAAAATTCAAATATTCATCGAAAACCGTCCTTGTTACATTTTTTTTTCTGTTCAATGTGTCGGAAAATGTATCATTTTTAAATTAACAAATAATTCCGTTGAAAATGATTTTTTAATTTTTATGTTAGATACATTTGTAACCTGGAGGTAAAGGACACATGTTCATTTTGTGAAAAGAGTTGTCACCATCATGTCTTTAATGAGATACAATGAAATACATTTGCCATGAATAAAGAAAATGGACATTCCCCCCCCCCCCCCGTCTTTATAGTAACCCCCCTGTCCTTTATAGTAACTAGACAATAGGGTTTAATGAATCTATATAAATAAGAAATGCACAAAAATTACATGATGCTAACACTTTTCACAAAATGGACATGATGTCCTTTAGCTACGACGTACAAATATGCAACAATAGATAGATAAAATAATTTATTTTTAATAATTATAAGCATAATGATCCTTTAAATAGTAGAATGTTAGTAAAAAGGAGATTAAAAAATAGAATTTCTGTTTTATTTATTTTATTTATTTTATTTTATTTCCTTTGAATTCTTGATGTTAGAGAGTAAAACTTGCTTAGAAGAAAATTTCTGAATATGTATTTATTACCATATTTGCACAAAGCATAATTCAGTTGTATTCAGTAAACAATTATAAAATTTGTCAGTCATATGTTATATTAAGACAGTGTACATGAGTTAGTCAACAAGGCATTATGATTTTATTATGCAATACGCTGTTTCCTTTTACACCCTTTTATTGATTTTTAGACACCAGAATTTGAAAGATACTAAAATTTTTTTAGCTCGTTTATATTTTATAGGTATTCATTTACTTTACGTACTATAAAAGTTTTTGGCATAACTACTTATATTGATACATAAATTTGTTTTAATTAAAATTTTATTTATTGCCATTTTTAACACTATCTATTCTTTGAAAAGCGATGCGTATTTTTGCAGATTTAAATTATAAATTTGAATATTAAGATGTGTAGTTATGATTAACACCATGTTATTTTATTTTTAAATACATTACCTTTCCATGACCGAACACTTTCGATTTCAAAGCTTTTTTTAAAAAAATCTCAAAAGGTATTAAACAAATTATCTTGAAACTTCAGGAATGTAAAAAAACATTTTATACCTCATGTACTCCAGTTAAATGCAGTTAAATGTTTGCGACAAAAGTGAAAAGGAAACCAGTAAAAAATTAGATAAGAAAAATGAAAGTATCTGGCATCGCCTTGTAAAAAGTAATACTTGAAATACGATCTGGCTATAGCAAGTGATTATAGGGCTCTTTCTTATTTTATGTAAGAATTTTTGAGTCTCTACCGCATGTAACCAAGGAAATATAAATGTTTATTTAAGCAATTGCCAAAGAAATTCACCTTTTAAACTATAACACGCAAGGTATTAAACCCAGTGCAAAGCTATTTTCGGGAAACCCGACGTACAACATTAGACACAGCATACTTCAATCAGAATAATAATAATGAAAAAAAAATTAAATATCTAATGAAATGTGACTATTTTTGCTAAATAATTTTTAACTGCGCATGCGTAAGATTTAGCGAAATTTCATTTTCATAATTTAATAGCCAAATGCATTGAGCTACAAGCGCATTTCGCAAAATGTTCTATATCATAGAATGAACTGCTATTCAGTTTCTCTCGAAAAAAAAGCTAAACTATAAAGGTTTTACTCACATTTTTATTTTCATTCAATGAATGGTAATACAATTTTCTGTGATTGTAAATAAATATTGAGAAAACCCTCTCTTATCATTTTTTATTTATTTTATTTTTTTTTTTTTTGGGAACAGCTGAAATTCAGTTCGTTCTGTGACATAGAACTTTTTAAGTTTACACGATACTTGCTTGGGGTTTTTGTATAAGTAGCTCAATACATTTGAATATTAATCTATGCAAATGAAATTTCGCTAAATCTTACGAATGCGCAGTTTGAAATTATTTAGTGAAAATACTCATATTTCATTAGATATTTAATATATTTTTTTTCATTCTGATTGCAGTATGCGGTGTCTAATATTATACGTCGAATTTCCTGAAAATAGCTTTGCAGTGAGTTTAATACCTTGCGTGTTACAGCTAAAAAAAATGAAAATGTTCTTTTGCAATCTTTTCAGGAATCCTTTATATCTCCTTGATTATATGCGGTAGAGACGTAAAAATTTAAACAGATAATGAAAAAGAATTTAATAATCACATGCTACAGCCATATTGCGTTTCAAGCATTACTTTTACAGGGTGATGCAAAACACTTTCAATTTTCTTTCGTTTTTAATTGATCCCCCTATCATTTTCGGTGCAAAAGTTTAACTAAAATATATGAGGAATAGTATGTTCTTTAGACTCCTGAAGTTTCAAGATGATTTGTTTAATACATTTTGAGGTATTTAAAAAAAAAGTCTAAAATCGAAAGTGTCCGGTCATTTATGGAAAAGTACTGTACTTAAACATCACTTAAATGTAAACGAAAATTACTTATACGAGTACCAATTTAAATAAAATTTGCTTCGAGTAAGATTTTGTTTTTTACTTTATTTAAATATATATATATATATATATATATATATATATATATATATATATATATATATATATATATATATATATATTTATAGTATTTTTAACATTTTATTGGAAAATAATTCTAAAGATATTTCTTATTTAAATTTTTAAACAGCGATATCTGTTTTGTATTTTCATGAATAAGTACAAAATATTAGAAACGTTTGAAAAATTATGCATAATCAACAGCAAAATACTCTAGATTACAATTTCTTTGTATAATGCATTTCAGGTATTTTATTAAATCTAAAAAAAGTTGTTATATGTGTTGAAAATATTAATGTCTCCAATATTAGCAGTTTCAGAACACAGTTATATTCCTGAATATATATATACAGTCGGTAATAAAAGTAACTGAATACTAGCAAAAATTCGTATATAAAAAAAATATCGAATCATGTTCTTAGACTGACTAAGAACATGATTCGACAAGGATTTATTTAACAAAACGATATTAACTCTACTTTTTTTACATAGGAATTTTTGTTAGTGTTCGAATACTTTTGTTACCGACTGTATATATACATATTATGAAATGTGATTATATATTATATGTGATCTCTAATAAAAGGTCTCTAATATTATCACTTTCAAAACACATTCATATCATGAATGTGTACATATATATATTATGAATACCTTTTCATACATTAAGAAAAATGAAATGACATCTTCTGGAAAGTCTGAACAAATTGAAAATAGAAAATTAATATAAAAAAAATAATAATAATAAAAACCATGAAACATAATGATGTGCAATAAAAATGATGATGGAAAATTAATGCAAGGAAAGTTAATTTAAAAGAACAATAATACAGGCAAGTTGCGCATATAGCAGCAAGACAAGTCATGTATTAGTATGCGGAGAAAACAATAAGCAATAGCCAAATAATTGAACATAAATTACATTAAATTAGGCGAATTTGTAGATAAAGATGAAATAAAACATTCCAATAATTTCGCACAGCAGCAGCAGAATACTTTAGAATTAAAATATTATTCATTGTAAAAAATGAAATGACATCACCTGGAGAGCATGAACAATTCTCTTTATATATATACGTATATATATATTATAAACTAACTAAATGAATGGTAAGTTTATATTTTCAGTTACTCTTGCTTTATTATTATTGTAAACATGTATTACATTCAATATTTTGGTGACTGCCGGTACTCTTTAATGATATAAATGATATATGATGATTAAAAGTTTCAAAAATTTCTTACAGAGAGAAGTTTAACGGTTGCAATTTACCTTTTTGCGTTAAGAAATCTTGGGAATGAATTATGTTACAGATTTTGATTCATGAATCAATTGAGCGCATTTATAGCGCATCTTATCGAAAAGATATAAATACTTAAAAAAATAAAAAATGTTCATCAAACACACAGAAAACATAACAGATAAAGAGCTAAAAGCTATTGTATGATACAATATTAAAAAAAGAAGAAAAAAAGATGAAATTGAATTAAAAATTACACAGGTCGACATGTACAATTTTGATTTTATAATTCAGGCTGATCTTTATGTATTTTGATTGGCTGATACTGAAAATGAAACGAGTTTTTCTCTATCACGTATAGATTTTTGTCAATACATGGTGCCTACCTATACAATTTCTTGCATCCATTACTCTTCCATCATTATAATTATATGGTATGTTTTATAAGATGTTTCCATGATTAATTAATCCTTGATACCTATTATTGAAATATCGCAGCACTAGTGCTCCGTAAAACCATACCAACCAATCAACCGATAGTTATGATGGTATATGTAAGAAATTGTGTCGATAAACAGGATGTTTATCGACAAAAATCTGTACGTCATAGAGAAAATGGGTTGAATTTCGGTTTCAGCACATCTAAAAACATCAAGATCAGTTAAAATCATCAAATCAAATTTTGTAAACTTAATTTTTATAGAGCAGTATTGTTTATATCTACAAATCTCTTTATCTATAAATGTAATGCAATTAAAACGTTCTATGACATACATGCATATAAATAAATTTTAAGATTATATATATATATATATATATATATATATATATATATATATATACATATATACATATATATATATGAAATGGATAAAATAGCTTTTAAAATACCGTTTTTAATAGAAAATTAACAAAACGATTTTTTTTTATCAAGTTAAAATACTAAAATTCCCTAAATAATATTATTAAAAGTATGGAATTGACTATTAAATATGCTTATGTTTGAGTATATAGAACATGATAACAATTAAATCTACTATTATATAAAAAAAATCTTTTAGTACTTTTACTGTTTTATTAAAATAAATCTAATGCTATCATTAATGGAACAAAGCATTTGAAGCTAATTTCGAACAACGATGTGGTATATTTCTGCAGATTATATCGCAAAAAAAAAAAAAAAAAAAAAAAAAAAAAACTTTGCAGTATGATCTTTATGTATATAAGTCATTTATTTCAGAATAAGGTGTGACAGTTGCATTGTTTTCGTAAATTCTCAATTTAAACAATGAATGTTGCCGAAAATAAAATTCGTTTCATATTTATTATAAATGAAATATTGAGTGTTTATACATTTCCTTTTTCTTTGTTTTTTAACTGAAAACTTTTATAATTAGGAATTCTAGAGATAAACCATTACAGTATAATAATTCCTTATATAAAATACAAAAACTAATAATACAATAATTGTTTCTGTGTAAAATATGCATGGCTTTTCATCAGGCACTTCTAAATGCCTCTTGAGAGCAAAAATGCAGATATTTTTAATTTAATGATTTTATTTCTTAATCATTTATCAGGCTTTTTTTTGTGTGTGTATGTGTGTGTGTGTATGTGTAAGCTCTTTACATCATATATAAACATTGTAGCTATTTTTTTAAGCTAAAAAAAAGAATGAAAAGAAAAAAGAAAGAAAAGAAAATTAAATTTAAATATCTACTAAAGTAAAATGGAAAGCGCGATACAAGTAGCTATAATTTCGTAAGATAAAGTAAATATTTCATAAAGAAAGAATATAGCTTTGCTTCTGTCTCATAGCACTGATTAGTTGAAATATATGCCTTAGTTTGTATCATTGATTATTTTTAATAAATATCCGAACATACTTTTGTAGACAGGGTACGTTAAAATAATTAAAATATACTCTAATAGAATGTGTTAACATTAAAAGAAAAAGAATGAATAAAATTTATAAAATATGCAGCATCAAATAAATTAAAGCGTTTATAGCTTAAGAAGAGTGAATTCTACAAATAAGGGTAAAAATATCTTTTAAATATCTTTTTTATTTAACGAGTACATTTTGAAAATCCCATTTCTTAAAGTACTCTTCATTTTGGAATGAAACTTTGATTTAGATTAAATCCTATAAAACCTATGATAAAGATTATTTTTAGACATTAAAATAAATTTGTTTTACTATTATAGTTTCCATTTTGTTTTAGACTTTAAATACATTTTGGTGTTAGTTAAGACTTCAACCTTAAATGTTCAAGAACTTTCCTCATCTAAACAACGAAACATTTATGATTCTTAAAAAATAAATTGTACATATATCTATAGAATAATAAAAACATATCTTTGGAATATATACTTGAAAAATAATAATATAAAATTTGGTGAAATAATTAAAAAAATTTCAAGTCTGATAAATAATTAAAAATTTTCAAATAAAGTTAAAATTGTTAATTTTATTTTTAATTTGAAGAATTTTCTAGAAATTTTAATATTCTTATATTTTAATATTCTTATATTTCAATACACATGCATGCAAAACTTGTGATTTTATTACGGGGATTAAAAATAAAAAATGGGTCCTACAAGGCTGTTGTTAAAATTTGCAATTATTTTTTTCTGATTATTTCAAAAATTTCAACAGATCTTGTGCGACCAATTTTATGACAGACATGTACATTCTGAACAAATTATATATTTCAAAAATCATGTACATAATTTTATAAAAGTAAAACAATTCGTAACACATCTTGATATGCTTTTCAAGACATTCTTATTTATAGTCCAAAATATCCGAATAAGTTTGTGTGACACTCTAAAAGAAGGCAAAAGGCTTTTTATACAGTACTCCACATGAAACATGTTTTAGGGCATATATAAAAAGTATTGAGCTACTTTTGCTTAGAATAGTTTAAATACCTAAATATGTTTCCATGAGAAAGTTTACTTATACACGTAATGCATACTTCTGCATGTCCCTGTATATGAACTATTAATCCCATCTCAATAAAAGTAATACATAAACAAATAAATATAACAATAACAATAATAACAAATAAATTTTTATATGACACATTCACATTCCTGAATATGGTCATTCTGCTATGTATGCATTAAATTTATAATAATAAAGACTTACAGACCAATCACTACAAACCTAATTTTCAAATTATTTGGACCTAATGAACTGAACATAAAAACTTATTTTCAAAAATTTAACTCCAAAACAATATTTTTTTAACATACATGTATCAAAGACAGTAATAATGTGCGCTTCAAAATAAACACACGAAATTGATATACATTTAAATTATTCGACAGGAATGACTAAATTGTTTAGAAGAATCCCCTACAAAAGCTGAAAATACAAGATAAAAATTCTCCAACGATTTTAAGAAAAAACAAAAGTATCCTTAAATTATGATTGTTATAAAAAAATTTCTCTTGTATATTATTATTATTATTTTTATATATAAAAGGTGAAATATAATATTATTTTAAAAGAAAATATCGTGAAAGTTTTCAATAACTGAGTCGTTTCTTCATTTTAATCTATGTTTGTTTATTTATTTATTTTATTTTTTTAAGTTATAATTCAAAAATCTCAATTTAGTATATATCTTAAAATATATTATTTTATTCTGAGATATCACGTTTTCAAAAGATTATTTTAATGTTTATTGTTTACATTTTATTTAGCTATCTGTAGAGAATCCGTTTTTTTCTCGTCCTGAAAGCACGAATCCAAGTCTGTTATACTTAAATGTCACGTACATTTAATGGATCGTAAAATTGGAAGTATTCAATAGGATATATTTGCTAAGTCCAAGAGTGACATATTTTATTTTTATTTACTGTTCGTTTTTTATTTTTCTTATTACAGTAAATTCAATTAAAAAACCTTTAATAATTATTTTAAATGATTAATTAAATATAGACAAGAAAACTGCAGGAAACAGCTAAGGTACATTAAATTTTATTTAAAAAATTTCCAATAAAAATCTTAGTGTTTAGAGAGGAAGAATATAATTATCCTATTGGTTAAAAATGCACGTACCCCATGGATTTAATAAAATAATAAAAATGGGAAAATAATAAATAATATTAATTTGTGCTTGTATTTATTTTTCTTGTTTATTGGACAATATTTATTTGTATGTAGTGTTCTGGTTATTTAAGGAATGGAAAATAAATAGGACTTTTCACAAACCTTAAAACTTGTGTTCAAAAAATAAGTAAATAAATAAATAAAATTAGATAAAATAAAATAAAATAATTATGTATATAGCGTGCTTTTTTTTTTTTTTTTTTTACCAGAACCCAAATTATTTTGTTCTTTTAACCAAACAGTTTTCCTAAATTGATCAATATATTTTAATAACTAATTGTATGTTGATTTAAAAAACTGCTTTGCCGAGTTAACGCATCGTCCGTTCAATGGCTGTTTACAGAAAGATCTGTGGCGTAGTAGCTATCGAATTATCTGATGACAATTGTTTTTTTTTTTTTTTTTTTTTTTTTTTTTTTTTTTCAATCATATTATTTTGTTTTATGAAATTAAGTTGATTTGTTTAAATAAACAAAACTACTGTTTGAAATGACAGAATAAATTTCAAGATATTCAACAAAATGTATTTTTTAAAACAATTTTATTTTTATATTTATTTATTTATTTATTTATTTTTAATGTATGCAGTTTGCTTCTTCTTCTTTTTTTCTTTTAATGTAAGAAATTACTCACCCAAAAACACGCACGTAATAATTATATCATATTAATATCTGTAACGAGATACGATAAAAAATTTACTACATTGTAAGTAAATGCGTCTTAAAAAAAAGGACGAATCAGCGACTGAAAATGCATCTAAGATATGTAAATGTCTCACTACAGAGCGTAAACTCGATAAATATTTAATTTACGATACTTGTGTTTGTTAATGGTCTGATGAGGCAAATAAATTAATATAAAATATTTTAATATAGTAATATATCTTAAAATAAGACATTCGAGACCAATCACTTAAATTTTAAAACGTCATAAAATAAGACTTTTTTTTTTTAAACAGACATACACTTTTACTATCAGTCTTGTTTTCTTTCTAATTTAAGACTTATTCAATTCCTTTGATTGAAATAATTTAAATGTGTCACATTTTAATAAATAGCCCAAGGAAATGTTTAATCGCTGTTATTTAAGGAAATGGGTAATCTATATTTATGTACACCAAATGCTTCAAATAATGAAATGTATTACAAATAATGTCTTATTTTGAAATATTTATTATGAGGAAATTTAAAATAATATCAGCAAAATAAACTTTGGTTCATCATAGCAGACGAGCACAAATGGTAAGAGATGTGTATGATATTTGCTCGGTTTAAAAGAAAAAAATATATACTCTTCAACTCCTTATTTAAAGGTCTCTTATACAATAAAAGAAAAAAAAAATGTTAAGATGGACGAAACAAGTAACTTGTAGCTAAAATACACATTTGTAATCTTGAACGATTTATGCATATATATAGATATATATAGATAGATATTACATAATATATATACGTTAGCAAATGTTAAATGTGAATGGTCAATAGTGTCATTATGTTTGAAAAAATATATATCTTTGAAAATAAGTATTAAAAAATATAATATTTTTTGACTTCAAACCCGGATTAAATTGAGTATAAAAAGAGTTAAAAAAAAATATTGATACTACAGAGCAATGAAACATAATTCTGCAGCTCCTGAATCATTTGAAATTTTTAATAAAATTTTATGTTCGCGTAAATAGGAGAAAAAGTGAAAAATGAGCTGCCAATCGTAAAACTCTACAATTTATAATTACTAATTTAAAAATTGTTTGTTGCTGCGTCTATGCATTGCCCTGTATACACGAAAATTTCATTTCTTTTCTCTCTATCTAAAAGAAATAAAATAAAATAAATAATTAATCCTTCTTTACGAAAATGATTGTTTCACAATCTGCGTTCAATTCTGCCAGTTCCTTCATTTTTTATGATTTTTAAAAATATGTATAAACTTTTGTGAGACCCACTATATTAAGAACCAGTTTATCGTTGCTCGATCTTTTCATTTTACTCGTTGCCCAATATTACTAAATTTCTGAAAACTTTAGTAACTTTAACAAAAAATTAAGAAAAAATAAACCATTTTGCTCTGATTTATGACCCAGACATTATGTCTAATTCAATTTTAAATTCTAAATGTGTAATTTATATGGTTCAAGGAAAATTTTGTCGTTAGCTTTAAAAAAAAATTAATAAGAATTTTTTATTCATCTAGTGTTGACCGGTTCATATATAAAACGTTTAAAATTAAACTTAAAAAAAAATCGACTTTTAAAGTTATTAAGATGAATAATGCTTTAATTATTTAAATGCATTTAAATTTTCAATTAAGTTGAAGTAAGAAATATTATTTATAAGAATACGATTTTAAATGTATCAAATGTATTACACTTTGAAAAAACAAATATCATGAAATTGTCAATCTTAAAATGCAGTTTATTTTCACTTTACAAATCTTTGAAAAAAAAATCAAGAAATTATTTAAGAAAATTTTAAGAACAATTTTATGTCTAATTAAACTTTGACTGCAAAATCTAATTACTCTAATCAAGTTAGTTTCGAATGACTTTGGTCGATTAATTTATTTCTAGAATTTTAAACTGTGCTACATATCCGACCATAATTTTGCCTTAAAGTATTCAAAATTGCTGATGTTTTAAATTCAATTCTGAGCAAAATTTTTCAACCGCATAACTCTGCAGAATCATTAAGTTTCCAGCAATTATTTGGTTAATCGCGCCACAAAATGAAAAAACTAATGACTCATAAATTAATGTTTCAATCTGCAGCTTAGAAATAACTGCATATTTTTTCTCCTAAATGGCTTAACTAATTCTTAGAATAATGTTATAAATATATTGTAAAGATTAAGTTAGGGAGATTTTTTAATGATTCTTTGAAATATAAGGTCGTAAATTTACAGTATTTTAAATCAAAATTGCTGATTTTTATTTTTATTTATTTATTTATTTATTTTGTAGGGGAAAAGGGTATTACGTTTAAGCTATAAATATGCTGAAAACTGAATAAATTTAGAACTGTTCTAAAAACATCCTTCCATTTGTGAAAAAAAAATATATTTAAAAAATCAAAAATAAGTACATTCTGTAAAAAAAAAAAAAAAAAAAAAAAAAAAAGGCAACAATCTTTTTTTTTTTTCCATGCTACGAATAGTACTTAAAAAAATAAGCACATGAACGTAAAATATAAATAGCATATTTGTTGTGTAATAATTAATCACATTTCATATAACTTTATCATAGGAAATAGTCTTTAACTAACAGTTAACCTTTTTTTTTTTTTTTTTTTTTTTTTTTTTTTAAGATATGCTTTTGAAGAAAAGAAAAAAAAACCATTTTAGGAAAATTAAATTAAATCAGAAACAGTGTTAAAGATGCATTACACAATATGTCATGCTGCAAAGAATTTGATAAATGAGAATATTTTTTTTTTCTGTATTAATATTATTACTGATGTTTTGTACATGAATAAGTTTTCATATATGTATGTATATATAAAGAGATTTTAATGAGACGTTCATTAAAACAATATTGATTGAAATTTTTATTATTCTGTCAATGTTGATATTTCACATATTAATAAATATATTATCCCAAGAATGTCATTAGGCAATAGAAAGAAAAGGAATACAGGAAGAAAAATCAAATTTTAATTTAACGTTTACAGCATTTCTGTCTTTTACGAATTATAACGAATTCTTAGTAATTTTTTTTTTCATTTATTTTTTTTTTATTATTTGCAAGAACAAGAATTTTTAAGAAAAATTTCAGATAATAAATTATTAACAATTTATAAAATATTCCCGGCGTCAAAATTGTATATAATTCACTGAAGAATTTAATAAAAAATATACCATTTAAATTTTATGTTCCTATACCACTTTTTTTTTTTTTTTTTTTTTTTTTAATATCACAATTTTTTTCGTCTCATACCAAAAACACATCTATGAAAAGATATTCTTACAATTAAAACCAATACAACGAATTAAAGTATAAACCTTTAATTAAAATCAAAGAATTTTTTTAATTAGATTATTCCCATTTTTATTTCAATAGCAAGCCTTGTATATATATATATACATATTTTTTTTTTAATTTGATTTTTTTGTTTTAAACTAGATATTTAATACTCAAACGAAATAACCAATCTAAATTTCGTATAAATACAACAGTATTATATGAAAGAACTGTATTACTCAATAATGACCAGAAAATCAATTCTTTAAAATTTAAATGGAAATTTTGAAAAAAAAAAAAAAAATGACTGATTAAACAGACAAATTTTGAAGACATATTTGACAGATTTTGAACAGAATTTTTTTTTTTGACAGATTAATGCCAAAAGCGTGGTTTTCTTTAAGTTTCTTGAAATTTTTGACAATAAGTCAAGCAAAATCTTAAAATTCATTCTGGCAGACGTCCAAATGTATTCTGTATTGTTTACAGCTACACCAGTATAAGAGAGAACTCGGAAAGGATTTTTCTCAAAACTAATAAACAGAATATATTGTGGTTCAAGTTCAGGATATGTTCGTCGGGCTAATTGTCGTTACGGCAGTTTTTAAATAATGCTTATGACAAAACACCAGGCCTACGATCATCGCATAATCAGTTGACATTAATCAACGCCAGAATTTCATGCAGTTTACAAAATCATCACTCAAACTTGCTGATTGAAAAATATTAACTTATGATATCAAAAATTACTTTTTTTTTTTTAAATTAAATTATTAAATTACTTTGTCCTTGTGTCAAAGTAGCTTGATTTTTCATGAAACTGATGTAGTTGTCCTCTCATGCAAAGGTATTAAATTAAAAAATAAAACAAAGTAAAATAAATAAATAAATAAATTTACTTTTTCATTCGGATACAAAATGTTCGACTTGAAGTCAAATAAAAATTCCTTCCTAATCATAACTTAATTTAATAATTACATAATTTTGAATAAACAACATAAAATTCAATAAGCTCGCAACAATTGTTTCGCGTGGAGAGAACATACCACTCTTCGTCAGGTGAACAAAATAAGCACGATTGCTGCCATAAAGGGTAACTTTCTTCGCCTGACGAAGGGTCGTATGTTATTTCGACCCGAAACAATTATTGGGAGTTTATTGCATTTTATGGTGTTTATTCAAAGTTTTGTAATTATTATTTTAAAACGCCAGTTCTGTGGTGTTTTCTTATTATAACTTAATTTAGTATCCGAGTTTTATTTCTGGCTCAGTTTTCCTTCTTTACCTATTTATAAAGTAGCTCTTAATATACTTTTTTCTATGTGAAATTTAAGGGAGTCTACCGCAACTGGCGACTACGCTTTTTTCCCGTTTGAAAGAAAAAAGATTACTATCCTAATAAATTATGAAAAAAATATTTCATGTGGCCTAAAAAATATGGTAACGACGCATATTACAGACTGAAAATTGTTGGTCTATACTGTTAAAAATGGTTTCTTAAAAATGAGCTAAATTGTCTCAAAATAGCTCCGAAACAATATATACTTAAATTTGGAAACCCATGTACTCAATTTTGTGTATATTGACATGTGAAACATAGGGATATTGGTATTCTTATTGGTCAACCTCATTTTTGAGCCTGTCTATATACTCAAAAATGAGTACACGGGTTCTCAAATTTAAGTATATATTGTTTCGGAGCTATATTTGAGACAATTTAGCTCATTTTTGAGAAACCATTTTTAACAGTGTAGTGCACTCTAAAAGAAAGTAACTGCGGGGTACAGAAAAGAAATAATGGTTTAAAACATTTTTACAATTTCGAATTTTCAATCATTCCTTTTAAAATCTAATTCGTGGAGATTATATATATATATATATATATATATATATATTATTTTAATAATTTTCAATTTTACTGTAAACAAAATTTCACAGTACAAAAATTTTCAATTTATTTTCAGTATAAACATAAAATTTAGATAGCACGACTTTTTTCTTAATTGAAAATGCTTTTTGTTTTTTATTTTATTTAATCGAAAATGAAAAATAAATAAATAAATAAATAACGTAAATGCTTTTTTATCTTTATCTTTTTTATTTAGTACATCTAAATTGGTTTTAAAATAAAGAAAAGAGTACATTTTTCTTTTACTATCACTTGATTGATTACCATAAAAAAAAGCCCTGACTAAAATTTAATTATGTTCCTACATTATCAGTTTTTTATTCTATCGTATCATCCATTTTCTCCGGAGCTTGAAAGTGATACTAGATTTTCTTTTAGTTTAGTGAAAATAAATGAATTTTTCGCCCTTTAGTTTTTATTTTTAAATTAAATTTTTTATTTTCTTAGTGGTGACATTTGTGATTTATTAAAATTTCTAAAACAATTTCTTGTTAAATTCTCTTTATTCCTTAATTTATGCCTTACAAAAAGTATAATAAACAAATGTAATTCCCGTGCAGAGCATTAGAAAATAAAAGACATTTAAGAATGAGTAATTTACATTTAAAATGATACACACGCACAAATACGCACACACAAACACACACAGACACACACACACACACACACACACACACACACAAAAAAAAAAAAAAAAAAAAAAAGTCTATGCCTGATCGGTATGTAACAATTGTGTACCCGAATAGTGTGAAAGAAAATTACACACGACATTTGTATGTTGATGTCTCAACGTTAAATTCGCCCCTTTTTGATTACTTTCTTGATGAATAATTCTACGCAATTATATACACTCGAAACAGTTGTTGCGTTTTTTTTTTACATTTTATTGTGCTTCTTTAAAGAGTATTTATATATTTCATATCAGTTAAAGTTTCGTGAGGTGTACAATATCGATTAAAAATTCTTATTTGTTCCATACAACAGACAGAGGATTTTAGCATGAATATTTTCATAAATAATCTTGGTATATTTTGCCACGAATAATTGGGTTAAATTCATAAGATATTCTTTTGAACACAGACCTTCCAACATTAGAATTTATTTCGACGCACTGTTAATGCGTCTTTTTTTCACACCACTCTATATACAGTGAAATTTTCTCAAATTAAGAAATTAATTAATGTAATTAAGATTAAATAAGAAGAAAAATACTGTTAACAAGAGTGGTGTGAATAATGCTCCGACATAAAATAAAATGTTGGCCTGTCTCTGTGAATATAATCTATAATTTCCAAAATTGTCTAAAACTACATCGATTCCTCATGCACAATGTATTAAAATTACTTATTACAAGAAAAAGGCATGCAATATACTTTCCATATCGATAATTAGATATTCCTGTAATATTATCCTATAATATATTTAACTAAAACAATCATTAGTATAGAATTATCTTAAATAAAATATTAATACGTGCAATAATCATAGTAACTTTGAAATAATATATCGTTCAAACATATTATTGTGTATTTCGAGAACACTTCTCTGCATTAGAATAATATATTAGATTAATATCACGCAACGCGATTTATAACTTTCATTGTTAAATGGAGATGATTAAAGTCTCCGTATTGAGAGAATTACCGGTAGATATGAAATGTTAATCCTGGTGTAATTGAATCTGGATGAGAAACTAAACAGAAATTCTTTGCTCATGCAAATATAACTCAAGAAATCTTTGAATGAATATTATTTGTGTAGGAATTAGAATAAAATTTATTCTAATTAGAATAAAATTTATTTAAATGCAATCAATGCCAAAATATGATGCCTTGTGATTCCTTTTACGTGACGCAGATCTTTAATTTGTAAATTGTATATATTTTATATAAAGATATTAAGTGTCTTAATTGAAGTTTTCCTTTTTTGTAAGCCTATTACACATTTACTTATTATCCGGAGGAGGGTTGCTCCGAAGTATAGATAGGACATAGCCTTCCATGGAATTAAGAAAGTGATTTTTTTTTTTTTATTTAATATAAGCATTTAATGTATAATTAAAAGTTTTAGATTTGTTTTAGTCGTTCAAACCCCCATAATTCGAAACAAGGAGGTATCGAATTATGGGAAATCGAACTAAGATTATTCAAAAATGATAAGATATTCTTACAATTAAAAACAATACGACGAATTAAAGTATAAACCTTTAATTAAAATCAAGGAATTTTTTTTATTAGATAATTCTCATTTTTATTTCAGTAACAAGCCTTGTATATTTTTTCGCTTTTTTTTTTTTTTTTTTTTTTTTTTTTTTTTTATTTGATTTTTTAACCAATCTAAATTTCGTATAAATACAACAGTATTATGTGAAAGAGCTGCATTACTCAATAATGACAAGAAAATTTTTTAATTTAAATGGAAATTTTGTAAAAACAAAATAAATGACTGATTAAACAGACAAATTTTGAAGACATATTTGACAGATTTTGAACAGAAATTTTTTTTTGGACAGATTAGTGCCAAAAGCGTGGTTTTCTTAAAATTTCTTGAAATTTTTGACAATAAGTCAAGCAAAATCTTAAAATTCATTCTGGCAGACGTCCAAATGTATTCTGTATTGTTTACAGCTACACCAGTATGAGAGAGAACTCGAAAGGATTTTTCTCAAAACTAATAAACAGAATATATTGTGGTTCAATTCAGGATATGTTCGTCGGGCTAATTGTCGTTACGGCAGTTTTTCAATAATGCTTATGACAAAACACCAGGCCTACGAATATCTCATAATCAGTTGAATTTAACCAACGCCAGAATTTCATGCAGTTTACAAAATCATCATTCAAACTTGCTGATTGAAAAGATTAACATGATATCAAAAAAAAAAAAAAAAAAAAATTAATTTTTTTTTAAATTAAATTATTAAATTACTTTGTACTTGTGTCAAAGTAGCTTGATTTTTCATGAAACTGATGTAGTTGTCCTCTCATGCAAAGGTATTAAATTAAAAAATAAAACAAAGTAAAATAAATAAATAAATAAATTTACTTTTTCATTCGGATACAAAATGTTCGACTTGAAGTCAAATAAAAATTCTTTCCTAAACATAACTTAATTTAATAATTACAAAACTTTGACTGAACATCATAAAATGCAATAAACGCGCAACAATTGTTTCGGGTCGAAAAAACACACAACCCTTCGTCAGGTGAATAAAGTAAGTACGAGTGCTGCCGTAAAGGGTAACTTTCTTCGCCTGACGAAGGGTCGTTTGTTCTTTCGACCCGAAACAATTATTGAGAGTTTATTGCATTTTATGGTGTTTATTCAAAGTTTTGTAATTATTATTTTAAAACGCCAGTTCTGTGGTGCTTTCTTATTATAACTTAATTTAGTATCCCAGTTTTATTTATGGCTCAGTTTTCCATCATTACCTATTCATAAAGTAGCCCTTAATATATTTTTTCTATGTGAAATTTAAGGGAGTCTACCGCAAAGGGCGACTACGTTTTATCCCGTTTGAAAGAAATAAGATTACTATCCTAACAAATTACGAAAAAAATATTTCATGTGGTCTAAAAAATTTAGTAACGTCGCATATTGCAGACTGAAAATTTTAGGTCTAGTGCACTAATAAAAGAAAGTAACTGCGTGGCACAGAAAGGAAATAATTGTTTAAAATATTTTTACAATTTCGAATTTTCAATCATTTCTTTTAAAATATAATTCGTGGAGATTAAATAAATATATATATATAGATATATTATATTTTAATAATTTTCAATTTTACTATAAACAAAAGTTCACACTACAAAATTTTTCAATTTATTTTTAGTATAAACATAAAGTTTAGATAGCACGACTTTTAGTTCCCCATCATGCTATTCGTATGGGGAACTTAGGTAATCGTGAAAATTTTCGACCTCGGTTTTTTGACTTTTCTACACGTTTTCAGGTGTGAGGAATCCGAAAATGACACAATTTCTATGGTGTCTGTTTGTAGGGTGTCTGTTAGTCTGTTAGTCTGTTAGTGGGTCAGTCCGTTAGTTTGTTAGTCTGTGTACACGATATCTCAAGAACAAATTGTCGCAGAGAGGTTAGATCAGTTTTAAAATATTACTTTCGACACTGGCAAGAACCCTATTCATTTGCAACATTCGAATTTAAAAACTTCGTAAGTTATTAGAAATTTACGATTTTCTTGACATGGGAGAAAAGGACAAAAATGCACTTAAACGTGCATTAAATGAAAAATTTTTACTGTAAAAATGTCAGACCAGTTTTAAAATATCAGTTTCGATGCCGGGATGAACATCAATTACTATAAACATGCTACTTTAAAATTTCGCAAGTTATTGGATATTTTCGAATTTCAAAACATGGCAGTTTAGGGCAAAATTTCACGTAAACGTCAATTTTGAGAGATATTTTCATCCTAAAGATGTCAGACTACTTTTGAAATATTATTTAGGACACTGGTATGAATATTAATGACTATGAATTTTCCAATATAAAGATTTCGTAAGTTATTGGAAATTTACGAATTTCTTAACATGTCAGAATAGAGCAAAATTTCACATAAACGTCAATCTTGAGGGATATTTTCAGCGTAAAGATGTCAAACCACTTTCGAAATATTATTTAGGATACTGGCATGAATATCATAGACTAGGATTTTTCCAATTAAAAAAAATCAATTAAGTTATTTGGAATTTACGATTTACTTAGCATGTCATAATAAGGAAAAATTGATCATAAACTTCCATTTTAAGGATCCTAAATACATTAGACAACTTCAAAATTCAATTTATGATATTTGTTTGAACATGATTGAATACAAATATTCTACTAGGAAATTTTCGTAAATTATTCGTAATTTACGATTTTATCAACATAGCGAAATTGTAAATTTTTCATATAAATATGAATTTTGAGGTTTCTTGCATTGGAAATAGTAGCATGAAAACTATACAACAGAATTGACCCTGATAAAATAAATTAATAAATTAGAATAAGATAATTATATCCAAGTGAACGGTGGATAGCCTATTAGGCGAGGATTTCATACTGTCACTGTATCAAGCTTTGGTCAAATTCATTTCTTTTAATATGATTATAATATGTCTCGCACTAGAAATTTCTGAGAACATAAATATGATGGGGAACTGAGCAGAGTTCACCTCTGCCAACTAGTTTTCTTAATTGAAAATGCTTTTCGTTTGTTATTTTATTTAATCTTAAAATGAAAAATAAAATAAATAAATAAATAAATAACGTAAATGTTTTTTTTTTTTTTTTTTTTTTTTTCTATCTTTATCTTTTTTATTTAGTACATCTAAATTGGTTTTAAAATAAAGAAGAGAGTACGGTTTTCTTTTACTATCACTTGATTGATTACCATAAAAAAATAGCCCTGACTAAAATTTAATTATGTTCCTACTTTATCACTTTTTTATTCTATCGTATCATCCATTTTCTCCGGAGCTTGAAAGTGATACTAGATTTTCTTTTAGTTTAGTGAAAATAAATGAATTTTTCGCCCTTTAGTTTTTATTTTTAAATTAAATTTTTAATTTTCTTAGTGGTGATATTTGTGATTTATTAAAATTTCCTAAACAATTTCTTGTTAAATTCTCTTTATTCCTTAATTTATGCTTTAAAAAAACTATAATAAACAAATGTAATTCACGTGCAGAGCATTAGAAAATAAAATACATTTAAGAATGAGTAATTTACATTTAACACACGCACAAATACACACACACACACAAAAAAAGTCTATGTCTGATCGGTTTAATGTAACAATTTTGTATCGGAATAGTATGAAAGAAAATTACACACGACATTTGTATGTTACATTCTCGCCCCTTTTTGATTATTTTCTTGATGAATAATTCTACGTAATTATATACACTCGAAACAGTTGTTGCGTTTGTTTTTGGTCTTTTATTGTGTTTCTTTAAAGAGTATTTATATATTTCATATCATTTTAAATTTCGTGAGGTGTAAAATCTCGATTAAAAATTCTTATTTGTTCCATACAATAGACAGAGGATTTTAGCATGAATATTTTCAGAAATGATCTTGGTATATTTTGCCACGAATAATTGGATTAAATTCATATGATATTCTTTTGAACACATACCTTCCAACATTATAATTTATTTCGACGCGCAGTTAATGCGTCTTTTTTTCACACCACTCTGTATATAGTGAATTTTTCTCAAATAAAGAAATTAATTAATTAAGTAATTAATGTAATTAAGATTAAATAAGAAGAAAAATACTGTCAAGAAAAGTGGTGTGAAAAAAAGACGTGTATTAATAATGCTCCAACATAAATTAAAATGTTGGCCTGTCTCTGTGAATATAATCTATAATTTCCAAAATTTTCTTTGCTTAATCTAAAACTACATCAATTCCTCATGTACAATGTATAAATATATAAATATTCACTAATGTATTAAAATTACTCATTACAAGAAAAAGACATGCAATATACTTTCCATATGAATAATTACGTATTCCTGTAATATTATCGTATAATATGTTTAACTAAAACAATCATTAATATAGAATTATCTTAAATAAAATATTAATACGTGCAATAATCATAGTGATTTTGAAATAATATATCGTTCAAACATATTCTTGTATATTTCGAGAACACTTCTCTCTGCATTAGAATAATGTATTAAAATAATATCACGCAACGCGATTTATAATTTTCATTGTTAAATGGAGATGATTAAAGTCTCCATATTGAGAGAATTACCGGTAGATATGAAATGTTAATCCTGGTGTAATTGAATCTGGATGAGAAACTAAACAGAAATTCTTTGCTCATGCAAATAAAACGTAAGAAATCTTTGAATGAATATTAATTGTGTTGGATCACAAATCCTTCTAATTAGGATAACATTTCTTTGAATGTAATCATTGCCAAAATATTATGCCTTGTGAATCCTTTTACGTGACGCAGATCTTTAATTTGTAAATTGTATATATTTCATATAAAGATATTAAGTGTTTTAATTGAAGTTTCCCTTTTTGTAAGCCTATTACACATTTACTTATTATCCGGAGGAGAGATGCTCCTAAATATAGGTAGGCTCCTATGTATAGACAGTCCATCCATGGAATTAACAAAGTGATCTTTTTTAATTTAATATAAGCATTTAATATATAATTAAAAGTATTAGATTTGTTTTAATCGTTCCAACCCCTATAATTCGAAACAAGGAGGTACCGAATTATGGGGAATCGAACTAAGATGATGCAAAAATCATAAATGACACCAATGCGGGCATATAGCATTATTTCCTACAATAAGTAATCCATTGAGATAGTAGGCATAAAGGCTAGTACTTACTGTCTACAACCCTAATATAACTGAATACAGAAGAGAAACTGGAAAGAAAATAACTAACTATTCAAATACAAGATTAGAATAAATATATATGTAAGTTTTGTAGTGTTATATATTTGTGTAGTGTTATTGTTCTTTTAAGTATAATAAAATGTATCTGAATGTAATGAACGCTGAAATATTATCGCTTGTGATCTTCTTTTGTGTTGAGTTGATATTTATAAAGGAATAATACATTTTTAATGTAAATATATCTATAAATATTTTAATTAAAAGTTCGCTTTTTTTTCAAAAGCCTGGTATCGATCAATTTACATAAAAACAGAGCAGAGGGGACGCTCGGCAACATAAGTAGAACATTGAAGTTTTTCCTTAGGCATTTAAAAACATATCGTTGAAAACAGTGCAGAGGGAACCCTCGGCAACATAACTAGAACATCGAAGTTTCTCCTTAGGCATTTAAAAACATATCGTTGGTCATGAATGAACCAACAACGTAGTTATTGTTACCAGGTCACTAACGTGAGGCAAAAGAACAGATACGATAAAAGAATTCCAAATGAGCCTAACTTGAGCAATATACATCCCCGTCTTCTAATTAATATAAATAAAACTGTATGACAACTAAACAGAAATTATTTGTCCATACGCAAGAAACATCAGGAATTTTTTAATTCCGAATACTCTTTTAAGTAGAATTAAAAATCACTATAATTGTATTGAACTTTGTGATAATGCAAATAAAGTGTAAAATAATATATCTATTTATTACGTTCACATTATACTGATCTTTGGTTTATAATTATATAGGTTTGTATGTATATATATATATATATATGGATAATACTAAGAATATTAAGCGACAGTGTCGCCAGATATGGCGGATTTTTTATTGAATAATCACCAATAATTTTGATAAGTGATGAGTAATTGTTTTCAACACGTGTATAGATCAAATTGATAAAATATAAAAACACAGCACTTTACACGTTAAAATTCAAGTCAAGAGACTTAGTTTAAAAGTTTACAGCATACAAGTTAAAAGGAAGAACAACACGACGTTTCGTCCAAGCATAGTTACTTGTGGACATCCTCAGGTCTAGTTCGCTTACTGCCAGCGTCTTGATCTTTTAATATATCTAGAATGGGTTGCCATACTCTCGCCAATTCCTTAGAATGTACATAATTGATGGCGCGTTTATCGTATTTTATTATCTCTATTTTTTCTTGAATTTCAAGTTTAATCAGATTGGAGGGGGTTGCTATTATTTCAGCTTGATTCCATAAAGGTTTTGCATTTTTATTTTCTAGTATGTAATCTTTAAGAGCTGTATTTCCGTACGGGGATCGTAAAGAATATTGATGTTCAGAAATGCGTTTTTTTAAACTTCTTTTTGTTTTTCCTATGTAATAAACAGTGTCATTTTCAATTTCGATCGGTATTTTATACACGCCTTTTTGAGGAGGGTTAATTCGATGTTTAATTTTTAACAAGCTTTGTAATTTTTGTGTTTTAAATGCTAACTTATAATCGTAATTCTTTAATATATTTCTGATTGGGATAAATTGTTTATGAAAATCTATTGACCCGATGTATTTATAGTTGTCTTTTTTAATTCTAGTTTGATTTAAGGTAATTTTAACTTGATTATGAATTTTATTGAAAACTGATAATTTATAACCACTTTCAAGCATAGTGCGTTTGATGTATTTTAAATCTTTTTGAATAAGAAATTGAAAACTATTATGTGTGTAAGCGCGTTTAATTAATGGAATTATAGCGTTTCCACCCCATGAAAACGCTGATATTTTCCCCCACAAAATTAGTTAAAAATTTAACTTATAAATTTGTAACTAATAACTCAGAACGCTCAATAACAAAACTTAAGTAAAAAAAAAAAAAAAAAAAACAGTGTAGTCTGAGAAATCTTAGTTTATGCAACATTATTAATGCAAATAGTAATATTTCAAAACATTATTATTTAGTTTTCACTACGCTTCATTGTAATCGATTATTTATTTCATTTTATACAACGCCTTCAGTTTTTGCAATTTTTGACGATTTTTTACAGTTGATGGACAACAGGCATTGTTTTCCAAGGTAAAATACTGCAAACAGTACATTTTTGTCATCTTCTCCGTTCTTAAAATCCAATTTTCAAATGTGTAAGCATATTTGGCGCATTTGATATCTTTATTAGGCTGTTATATTTATAAATAACATATCTATATACTTAATTATAGCTACAGTATCGATTGACCAACTATTATTTTATTTTATTATTTATTTATTATTTATTTATTTTTAAACATAGGACTACTAAAAAAAAAAAAAAAAAAAAAAAAAAAAACTGGCGTGTCTTCACTCCACTTTCCGAACATTAATTAATTATCGGTTGTTTATATAAATTATAATGAGAAAAGACATTAAATAAACAAAACAGTGTTGCCAGACTTCGCGACATTTTTATTCAAAAGTCGACAATAGTTTTGAGAAGTGATATTTGATATGCATAATCGAAGATTTTTCTATTCGATTCGCCTTTTACATATATCAAATACCACCTCTAAAAATTATTGGAGGATATTGTATAAAAAAGTCGATCGCGCAATCTGTCAACACTGAAACAAAACAGAAAATTATAATAGGGTGAGGGTGTTTGAGTATTTTTTCCCTATATAATATTTAGCTTTGTAAGTTCAGTTACTTTTCTAAGAAGAGTTAAAACCAGCCCTTGGCCCCCGTACTACATTCACTAAGATTTATTTTAATCGTGCGACAATCACTATCAACATATATATAAACTTTCAACACAATCGAATGAGGCATTTAGACACTATTGCCCATTAAATAATTTGAGCCCAGACGCCGAATCTTTCTTTGTGTCTGTATTAAAAAAAAAAAAAAAAAAAAACTATAAGAGTTAGATACACAAAAATACACAGTTTCTGCGACGGTGACTTATAACATGTATATAATATTTTAGCTTAACTGAGTAAAAAATTTAGACTGTATCGTATATTAAAGATTTTGAGAACATAGGCCATAATGACCGCATACATACATAACCGTAAAAACAATAAAAATGTATCCAGGGAACCTAAAAACGTATAGTTACACTAAAACCTCAAAGTTAAATGTTTGTACTGATTACAATATTTTCCTTACGTATGTATGTTCGGAAAGTAATAATATTATTTTTTTTACATATTATAAAAAAGAAGTAGAAGATACTTTATTTTATAATATATATATATATATATATATATATATATATATATATATATATATACTCAATTATATTTATAAAGCAGGAAATATTTTTTATTTTAAAATTTTGCCTATGCTTCGAAGTTTTCTAAAACCCACGCACAATATTAATTACTAATATATCCTTTATACTTAACTTTACTAAGCGACTTCTCTAAATCTTTTCCCGTAACTAACAATTACAGTAAATATAGAGCAATAATTGCACCTGAAGTAGAATGATAGGAATTCACAGAACTATTTATGGAAATGCTTTTGAAGGATATACTTCAAATCTCCAGAGTAAATATGGTGATAATGCATTGATATAAAGGCACTTACGTAACATTAAAGAATTAATTAAATGGTTCATTTTGAGCTTCAAGTTCTCTGCAAAGTTCGCAGTAATGTGTTAATAAACTCCTATTTAATATTTAAAAAATATTCACAATAATGTGCTAATAAAATTCCTTATTTTTTTTTCTTTATAATTTATATTAATCGTAATTATTGTTTTGGATCATTGCATATATTAAAGATTTTGAGTACATAGGCCATAATGACCGCATACATACATAACCGTAAAAACAATAAAAATGTATCCAGGGAACCTAAAAACGTATAGTTACACTAAACGTTTCTTCCTACACTATAGTTACACTATACGTTTCTTCTTACACTATAGTTACACTATACGTGCCTTCCATAAATTAAAACCAGCAATTAAAAACAATTCTGTAACTAAATTTAATTATACGCAATTTTCTTATAAAATATGAAATTATCAGTCAGAAAAACGCTAGCTTATATGTTATGGAATACCAAAACAGAACTGGTCTTGAATTTAAGTACAATTTTTTTGTAAAATCTCTAATGTTCAACCTAATTTAACGATTTTTGGACAGTAAACTTAATTATTGTTTTTATCCAACTTTTAATTTGTGTCAAAATCGCTTAATAATTATCAGTTTAAAACAAGGATCTTTTTACATTTTATTTAGAAAAAAAAAAAAAAAAAAAAAAAAAGATGAAATAAATAATTAAAGGACACACCACTGACAGTTCGCAGATTTAAGATACCAATGCATGCTTGCCAACCATCTCATTAAGAACCGTACAATTGTTAACGCCCCCTGAATAAACGCCCCTTTTCTCACACCACTATACTTTTAGAGTTATTCTCTCCAAACGTTGTTACGATTAAATAAGACTAAAATTACTCTAAAAAATTATTGGTGTGAAAAAGAAAAGCGGGTACTAAAAATTGTACGGTTCATAATGAAATGGTTGTCAAGTATGCCAATGCAAAGTGACATGAAAGAAAATCACAATTTAATTAATTTTAAAAATCTATATAATCTCTGCATTTTAACCGAACATAGAAATATTTGAACTAAGAATACATAATCACTATTTATGGCCAATTTTAACTTTTTCTCAAAATACGTTTAAAATATGCATACTTGCCAACCATCTCATTATGAACCGTACAATTTTTAGTACCCGCCTTATTTTCCCCACCAATAATTTTTTAGAGTAATTTTAATCTTATTTAATTGCAACAACATTTGGAGAGAATTACTCTAAAGATATATTGGTGGGAGAAGAGGGGCGTTTTTTCAGGGGGCGTCTACAATTGTACGGTTATTAATGAGATGGTTCGCAAGTATGAATATGTAATTTTTGAAGAAAACAATATTTTAAAGGAAATTGAAACAACCTTCAAAAGAGTACAAATTAGAGAAATTTAAAAATTAGAAAACAGACGATTTGAAACTTCTAAATTTCCATCACCAGTGCTTGTCAAATTTTAAAAATTTAAAGCATGAAAAAATGACAGAACCTGTAAGAGAAAACTAAAACACTCTGGAGTTTGCTAAACAAGCTCTGTCCAATGTTTGACCAGTAAAGGCAAATTGTGCAATGTGTACGTTCAGTATACATGTAAAAGTTATGATGATGTGGTTGAAAAGATAAGCAACGAAAACGAGGCACAAAAATCATATTTTTAAAATTTTACAATCACTGATGATGGAACTTTAGAAGTTCCGAAACGGCTGTTAATTAATTTATTAATTTCTCTAATTCGTAATCTTCTCAACGTTGTTTTATTTGCCTTTATGTTACCAGAACAAAGTATTTCATGTTAAATATATATATATATATATATATATATATATATATATATATATATATACACACTCACACACACGCATATATATATATATATATATATATATATAATAGCATGTAATATAACATGACTTGGAAATTGGAAAATAGTTATCTCGCAAATTTTAAATAAAATGAATTAAATATTAGAAGATTAAGCGATCACAAATTTGAAAATTTCAGTACAAAGTGATCTGAAAACACACATTTTAATTAATAAAAAAAAATCTATCATGCAGATTTTCCAAGAACCACTCCGTTTAAATCAGCGTTCTTAAAGAAAAGAACAGCTTAGACATCGGTCTATTCGTTTAAAAGATACAGTGCTACAAGCTGAGATAAATTTTAAATTTATCATAAGAGCTTCTTCTTTATAATAAGGTTTATTAAAATAATTTAAATCGATTTTGCTTCCATTTTCATAGGAAAAGTTCTGAAAAAGGCAACCTTTTTGTTTCTTTCATTTACCATGAAAATAAAATTTTTATTTCAAGTTATTAACTAATTATTCACCAATTTATTATTAATACATTTTTCTTTTTAATAATGTAATAATCATCTTAATATTCTTTCTGCTATTTTGAATTTTTCATTTCCCCAGCTTGAAATTGAATAAAAAGTAACAAGATGCATCGCAGATTTTAAATTGCTTACTTTTTATTTTTATTTATTTATTTTTATGTTCAGTGGTGACTCATTAACTTTTTTCATTACCACTATTTTTATAAAGCAATCTTCGTATTATTCCATCGAAGATGACTGCTGAAAATAACTACTAATTTTTTCTATTAAGAAATAGGTTCATTAAAAAAAATGAATGGGCTGTTCTCAGAATATTATACTAATTATAGGTAAAAGAGAAAAACTTTGAATGTCCTTCCTTTTATAATTTTGCCAAAATGATGTAATTTCCTTTTTTTTTTTTTTTTTTTTTTTTTCAATTATTATTTCATGCAGATGCAAAATTTTGTATTTAATTTAGCATAATGCCAGATAGAAAAAATTAAGTGAAAACAAAGTTAAAATGGTCTTAATATTGACGGCTACGCAAGATTGCCGAGTTAAAAATAAAATATCTCTATCACACAAAAATAAATAAATGGATAATTAAAATATTCTTAATATATATTTATGTAATCGTACGACTTTTAACATAACAAATCAACGAACTATAGCAAATTTCTTTTTTAAATGTTTATTTCATACAGGAATAAAATAAAATAAAATAAACGAAATTCTATCTATACACCTGGCATCTTTTTAGTGTTAAGCACTTATAAGAAGAATGAAAACAAAGCATCACTTAACGAAATCCTCAGAGTTAATCAAATATTTCAATGCCCTACTGCTCCGATAAACCTCGAATAGCAAATTCAGCAATATTTTTTACTTTTTTCAATGATTGATAAAAACACTATAAAAGTATTTGCTTTCATCATCCTTTTCTGCGAATATTTTATCAAATATTGAATGATACCGTATAACTTTAAAAAGATTTAAAAAGTACATATTTCACAAACTTTTTGCACACACATAAAACTCAAACACTCCAAAGTTTAAATTTTAGAGTAAAAGACAGGAGTTCTTTTGAATTTCTATTTACTTGGCGTATTCTCGTAAGTCAATATTGAATCCCTAAAGGACTTCGTAAAATGATAATATGCATTTATTTTATTTTTTTTTTTAATCACATCAGGCAATTCTTTTATTTAAAATATTTATTTAAAATGTGTTTAATTAAATCACGTACTTTAAGTAGCTTTAGTCAGAATCTTAATTTACATATATATATATCTTTTATGCGATTTTTAAAAGTTTGTTGTTCAGTTCCTATTGTAAATACAGCATCAAATATATATATAAGATGTGGATCGTTTTCTTAGCTTCTAGAGAAAGTTAAAAATCGGTACATTGCTATTTTTTTATTTTTTGAGTACGTAGTCTAATTGAGAACTTTATAAGCGAAGGGAAATGAACTAAAACTAAATTTTGGAAGAGTAAAAGAAATCGAAATCTTTTAAGTTTTGGATATTGTTTTCATAAAACGTATAAGAGGTATTGTTTCTTTTTCTTTTCTTTTCTTTTTAACTGATAGTGTAAGATTACAAAATATTTTTATTTGTAAATTGTGGAATGCAATATTATAATCATTTAATAAGAATATTGTAAATGGCCCTTTTAACTGAAATGAGTAACGGTCGTATTCACCAGTAACCTCAACTCCCGGTTGAACACAAAAACTTGAAAAGCGTATAAAGTCAGGGTTCAACATTTTAGCAAAGTTTGACGCGTTGCATCTGTCATCTAGCGGCATTGTTATTTCCAGATGTTTTAGCTGAAAATAACCAATCAAAAATTATATGAAAACTTTGACACTAGATGGCAGAAGAAGCGTGCCAAATTTTCTTTGAAAGCTACACTCTGCCTTTAGATGCTTTTCAAGTTTTGGCATTGAACCGGGAGTTGAAGTTAACGGTGAATAAGGCTGTAAGTTACGGACTGCTTCTTCAGCTATCCAGAATTTTTTTACTAATTCATGTTTCAAGAACTAAGGAAAAAAGTAATTATTTTTCCTATATTTGTATGTAAAATATCCTGAAATAGATTTAACATTGAATTTACTAATTTTAATCTCTTATGTTTATGTTAAAGCGTTTTTTTTTTTTTTTTTTTTTTTTTTTTTTTATGCAACTAAACAAGAATATTATGTCCACTAATCTGCTATTTACTACATTAAAGTTTACCATTAAAAAATGTTGGTGTGAAGTCTCTGGCCAAAAACAGGTTATAAAAATAATCATCTTGCTACATAAATGCTATGCTATTTCTTCCATCCCAATCCAATCGAATCTATTTAAAATGTTTCACATCACACTTGATCTTCTCCTTCTTATATATATATATATATATATATATATATATATATTTATTTTTATAAAAGCTTATTTACATTGGTCTGTAGACAAATGGTTTATCGAATTTATAATCTGCTATAGACAATATTTTATTAATTTCTTTTATACCTCTTTTATATCTCTTTTTATTTTATCCAGTTCATTCAACTGTGTACTGCCCATTTAAAATTCTATGACATCATTTAATGCAAAATTACACTCCTGAAAAAGAAAACAAAAATCTAAATGATTTTCTACCATCATGAAAAACTACATTTTTAATATTTGCGAGGACTGAAAAGAAAGATCAAGAAACAGTTTTTAATTGTAATAAATTTAAAACAAATTATCTTGTAAGCAATTTTTTATATATCTATTTTATTATTACAATCTCTTAACTTGTAATAGTTGCCATGTATTCTTGTACTGCATTTAAAATTTAATATGAGGGATTTTGAGCAAAATTATGATTTAGATATTTTAGCAAATCTGAGTTTTAGGAATGTGTAGAGAAAACACGTAACCAGGCTAAAAGAGAAAACTAAAATTACCACTTTTTTTTTTTTTTTTTTTTTTTTTTTTTTGTTTGTTTTTCCCAGAATGCATCGAGTGACGAAATATTGATATAAATTTATAAAATAGCAAATTCATTCCATGAAAATAAATAAATAAAGAGACAAAAATAAAATTCAAAACCATTTTTTTTTTTTAATTAATTTATTTATTTTTCTTAACATACGCAAATCTGTTTTTGTTAGATCTGAATAATTTTATTTTTGCATTATTACTGACAAATTTAGTTTTATTTAAATTTTCCGTTCTAAATTCGATAGACCAATTTTTATGATAAATCCATATAACTCATTTGTTTAACAGAATGACTGAAAATTTATTATATATATAAGCATTTAACAGAATAAATTAAGTCACAAACTCTATACAAGGTGTAATAATATAAAATATATATTTTAAAATTTTTAGACAGGAGGAAGTTCACTTTAAACTCTAGATAAAATTCGAAAGAACTTCCGAAAAATTAAATAATTTTTAACAACGAAATAAAATAGGAAAAAAATAATTGAAATTCTAAAAGTTAATAAAAATAATTCAATAAACTATAACCTTACAAAAATAATTTCTGTTGTTTCCGAATTAATTTATTATTTCAGAAAATGAATAAAAACAGAAAGACTTTATTTTAATTCGTCAGTTTTAAAACTATTTGATCAAATATTGAAAGTTTCAAGTTATAATGAAATATTTCAAATATAAACTTTTCTTGAATTTTTAAAAGAAATACTTTTTCTGGAAGAAAATTTCATTTAAAACAAGTAACAATTCTTTTGCATTTATCTGATCAAACAACAATTCACGGAACAAAATTAAATATTCAGGAATAAAGAAAGAAAAGTCTATGTAGATTAGAATTTTTTTTTTTTTTTCTGTAAATTAATAAATTTTATTTTATTAATTTATTTTATTCATTTTATTCAACGCTTCAATAAACTGTTGCAACTGTTTCCGGGCAATATAATAGCTATGACTGTGCATTATTTTCTTTAATTATACAGTCGAACCTCGTTAACATGAATTAATTTTAACATGAACTTACTGATAACATGAACAAATTTTTTATCCCCCTTGAGATTCATGTTAACGAGGTTCGACTGTAATTTATAAGTAATATTTTATTTCTTATTTTGAATCAAATCTCTACAAATGATAAACATTTTTGCAATCAATAATGGAGATAACAGTTTAAATACAGAATTGCCAACTTTTATAATCTATTCCGGAGCATTTTTCTCCCGTATTCTTTTCGCACCAGAATTTTCATAGAATGTTTCTCTCCAATATTTAACAACAATTAAATAAGAAGAAACTTATTCTTCAAAATTTCTGGTATAAAAAAGAGGCGTAGTTAACAATGCTTCGGAATAAATTATAAAAATTGGCAACTCTGTAAATATTATAACATCTTTATTTCAGTTTATTTATTTCTATTTTATTTTATTTTATTTTTATGTTCGTAAACAATTTTGATTTGATATACGTTGGAGCATGTTTTACTATTTAAAATATTCAAGATGCAGAACGTGTTGTAAAACTATGTTTGGCATATAAAATGTTTGTTTTTAAATTTAAAGTGTATTGCCAACCATGTCATTATGAACCGTACAATTTTTAATACCCGCCTTTTTTTCACACCAGTCATTTTTTAGAGTGGTTTTGCTCTTATTTAATCGTAACAACATTTGGAGATAATTACTCAAAAATAAAGTGGTGTGAAAAAAGGGGCGTTTGCTCAAGAAGCGTTAACAATTGTACGGTTATTAATGAGATGGTTAGCAAGTATGCAAGTGATAAAAACGTGATTTTTTTTTCGTTAATGTGAAATACTATTTTTTATATTTGAATAACGACAAATATATCTAAAGTTATTTACTTTAATTAAATACTTTACAATAATTAATATTTTATGTCATGAGAATAAAGTTTGTTAATGTACGCCTAAGAAATTTAAAAAGGTGTATAGAATTCGACATCCTCAGCGCGTTCATTATTTAAAGAATATTGTCTCTTTTTCAAATTACTGATGATGACTGCAAACGACCCAAATATTGACGCAAACCGAAAACCTTTAGCTTAAGCTAAACCTAGAATTAACTTATACCTGATGTTGATTAACATGTCAAAAAATACGCTAGTCAGTAGGGACCAGCGCTTTGACTTTCGTTTACCCCTCGTTACAGTGTTTTCCTTTGTATTATTCCCGCGCGCAAGTCGATCCTTGCGTACTTTGTAAAACTGAACATTTAATTAAGACAACATCAGTTTTTTCCTTCGTCAAACATTTAACACATTTAACGCCACGCTTATCTTTAGGGGCCGGCGTTAAGCCTTCTGGTCAGAGAGAGATACACGCATCGGTGTTTGTGCACAGATATTGATAAAAAAAATATTTTGCTTACGTTAAATAGGTTGTTATTCAGTTAAGACTTAATAAAAATATATAATTTAATGTATTAAAACTAGATAAACAAAGATTTAGTTTCCTTTTGTATTTATTACAGAAGTTACTAAATTATGATTAGTATTTTGAAAATTAATTAAAAATTATAAATTTCTTGGATAGAGACGTAATAGAGAAAAAGCATTTGTCGATTTGAGCGTAATACTAATCACGCGAAGGCCATGGGTCGGATCCTCCAAAAGCCAATATGTAATTTTTTGCAGATAATTAATAGAAAAGATGCCAATTGATAAAAGAAAACTTTTTAGTGTCACCACAGAATACCAAACCTTAAAATCACAGTTAAACTTAGAGGTGTGTTAGTCGCTCTTTAGACAAACGGCTGGTCGTAGAGCTACAAAAGTCTGCAGGGAGACCCGTTTCTGAGGCACCTTGAAACCCGGTTTTCGAATTTTTAATTAGTTTTTTAATTAATTAATTCATTTATTCAACTCAGGTTGTCTGGTGTTGCCATCTGTCGTCATAAAGTGAAAATGATTATAGAAGTCTTAGTAGGATGGAATATGTTATCTATATAAAAGGCTGTGCATGAAAGATCTTTATTATTTCAAAATTTTATGCAGTTGGGAAGGGGGGTAAGGTGCAAATAGCGCCATTGATTTTTTAACTTATTTCTGCGAAAATTTATGCTGCATGACTTAACTTAAGGAAAAACTATCTGCAAGACAATGTTTTGAGAGTTTGCGATTGTAGACTAGCAAGTGGACGGCTAGAAACAAGTCAAAATGTCACTACTGTACACACAGTAATGGAAGTTTCAAAAAGTGTCATGTCGCGATGCAAAAAAAAGAAACCTTTGAAGGTGCGAATAGTATGCTAAGGCATGCCGCTGGTCGTGAAAGAACACTAAATCTTAAGAGGATCTATATGTATATGTCGTGGTAGAAATTAACAGAAATCTCACAACTAGTGAGACAGCCGCAGAAATTGCAACTGTTACCAGTCTAAATGTATCTACCAGAACCATTTATGAGCGATTAAATCAGGCTTAATTTGTAAACACTGAAAGCTGTTTAAAGAATCCTACTTTAACAATGCCATAGAAGGATGCAAACGGAAGAATGCAAACGGAAGAATCTTTTCCAGGCTTTTTCTGATAATATCTGCCCATAAAAAATAAATAAATAAATAAAAACACCCTACAGGATAAAAAAGAAAATGTGTTTCATTTGGTTTATAATATAATGTTAATTCTATTATGGGGGAAAAAAATCTCATTATTTTTCTTTCAAATTCATTGCCAAAACTAAAGAAAAATCCACCCACAGTTTGTTGAAAAAAAGGTGCTTTGTTACAAAAAAGTAATTGGTTTTATTGATTATCGCAGTTAACCTCTTTACTATGTTGACAGGGGCACATTTTTCTTTCATTGTTTGGGTCTCTTTTTCATTCTCTAAAAAAATTAGATATTTTTATTAATTCCTTTAAGATAAATTGAGCTAAAATTGTTAAGATAAGGGTCAGGATACTGTTTTTCTTCATTGAAAACTATGTTTTTATTAAAATGATATAAAAAGTAAGTCATATTAAGCCTATTTAAAAAGAAAGAATATTAAGAGTTTTAAAAGTAATAATGATATTTAATTTTTTATTAAAATTGCTAATTTTATTTCATTTTTTTAATATAAACTTTATAGAATACATGAATTATGGAACTATATTTTTATTGAGTCATATTTTCTTGTACAAATATCCTTAAAAAGATTAATAATAGTTATACATCGCCCAACTGATAACCGAAATGTTAGCATTATAGCTTTTAGTTGCCGCTGGCGATTACAGGAGTGATTATTCTTATTGTTTCGGAGCGTACTTTGAACCAGAAATCTTGATCTAATAAGCCTAACAGGACCGTACATTAATATATATATATATATATATATATATATATACACTGCTCGACATTGAAAATGCATCACTAAGAAGGAATGATAATAGCGGAATGAAATTTGTTGGACACATACATTATAGTAGGAAGAACAATTGATTAAAATTTCAGGAAATTTGGAGTAATATGTACTGAGAAAACAGTACATAAAGCAGCGACCTCTGTGAGCAGTAATAGCACATATCTGCCTAGGCATTGAATCGAACAGCGATTGGATGACATGTACGGGTAGAGCACTTCATGAAGTTTTAACACGATGCCACAATTCATCGATCGAAATTACTGGTGAGTGGTGGGGGGGCCAGTCGCTTTTCAACGATTAAACAGTCATTTTCATTGGTGCGAGATCAGGAGAATGCGCTGGCCAGAGCAACAGTCGAACACATTCGGAATCAATGGAGGTCCAGACAATATGGACAACTTGCGGTCGTGCATTGTCCTGCTTAAATTTTGCGCTTCGGAGGCCTTGAACATAGGGCAGAGCTATGGGCCTTAACTCGTCAGAAATGTAATGGCTGGTATTCAGAGTGGCGGGAATGAAAACAAGAGGTAACCGGGACGTGTATCCAATAGTACAACGTACCATGAATCCAGGTGGTGACTCAGTATGCGGCTACTAAAAGTCTGATTACCCTCAAAACTGCATCACTGATATGGGCGCCATTAATGTGTGATCAACGATGAACCTGGACGCAGGAATGGCGTGAAGTCACTTTTCAGACAAATCACAATCCTGTTTACAGCATCAAGATTGCCTTAACCGTATTTAACGGCATTATGAATAATGCACATTGCCAGCTGGGATTCGACATCATCATACTGTCCATCATTTGCAATGATGTTATGGGTTCCCATTGCATATACGTCTCGAATATTTCATGTTCATATTCCTGGCACTCTGAACAGCGGCCATTAAATTTCTGATGAGATAAGGCCCGCCCCTCTGCCCTGTATTCGAGGCCTCCGTAGCGCAAAATTTAAGCAAGATAATGCACGACCGCAGGTTGTTTGTATTGTCCGGACCTTCTTTGATACAGAATGTGTTCGACTGTTGCTCTGGCCAGCGCGTTCCCCTGATCTCGCACCAATAAAAATGAATGTTTAATCATTGAAAAGCAACTGGCCCCACACCACTCACCAGTAAGTTCAATCGATGAATTGTCACATGGTGTTGAAGCTTCATGATGTGCTCTACCCGTACATGTCATCCAATCGCTGTTCGATTCAATGCCTAGGCAGATATGTGCTGTTATTGCTCATAAAGTTCGCTACGTTATGTGCTGTTTTCTCAGTACATATTACTCCAAATTTCCTGAAATTTTAATCAATTGTTCTTCCTACTATAATGTATGTGTCCAACAAATTTCATTCCGTTATTATCATTCCTTCTTGGTGTTGCATTTTCAATGTCGAGCAGTGTATATACATATATAGCGCCTTCGTCTAGAACAAATAAGTAGTCATTTTTTGAGTCACTAAACATTTTTTATTCGAATATCGCTGTACTTGTAACTAAGCACTGGCCGTGGTGCCGCTGAATTGATGATCATTTCAGAAGTAGAACCCAATGGACGGTTGTCGCTACCCCTGTGTTTTGTCTCTGTTAACAGAATATGCAGGCCTTGTGCGGGATTCGAACCCAGGCCCATGCATGTGAATACTGGAAATATAGACAGGTAACAAAATATGCAGGCCTTGTGCGGGATTCGAACCCAGGCCCATGCATGTGAATACTGGAAATATAGATTGGAAAACTGGAAATATAGATTTTCAAGTTATACGTAAAGATAATCAACTGAACTGCATAAAGTAAATGATAGAGAATTTTCTGTCCGTACTTTTCTAGATGCTGAAACGATACGATTATTTTAAATATTTTGTATTGCTAGAAATTCTCTCTTTGATTTCTAGAATTGATTCATAAATTAGAATTGTAGTTACTAAAGCGTACCTTTTATGTTCGCATTTATTTATATTGATTTTAAATAAGTTTTATCGTGATAATGTAGGAAAACGCTCTAGAAATTTAATAGAAGCATCTAGAACTTGCTACAAAGTGAACTAGATATTATGAGAATCACATGGAACTATTTTTACTAGATCCACAATTAATTTTCGAGATATCAGTCGCAGAATTTTATTTTTAGTAGAAACCTAAAAATATAACAGTTGGTACAATTTTTAACAGTCAGAGCGCTATTTTTGCATCTGAAAATAGTTCAGAAATTGTATTGTTACTATATTTGAGGCTTATAATTTTGTGTACTAAAAATTTGTGATTTTGTTTCTTAATAATAACATAAATATACATTTAATTTTTTCACAAGTGTTTTTTCACAAGTGTCTTTTACTTCTTTCTATATAATAAGTTATCTTTTTTAACGGTAACAATTTTTTGAAGACTATTTACTCTGGTGCGTTTAGGTACACAGTAAATGTAAATATTCTCCAATAAAAAAACAACCCACTACATTTTTTATAAATTAATTTATTAATATATTTTCTTAAATATTTCGTATACTATGCATCTTTTTAAGTATTTACCATTGAAGCTAGTTATTATTCTTTGTGAAACTGTAATGTATATAATTGTTTCACAAGGCAGCTCGTTGTTTCATATAAAAAAAAAAAATCATTTAAAGTATGCAATATATGAATCTTTCAATAGTTTAATTAAGTATTCATGGAATGATTGCTTATTGCATAAAGGAAATAAATTTAAACAGGCAAAGTATAAACTGAATATACGTAACAGAATTATGTAACATACAATGGCTCATTAAAATCGGATAACTCGGATAATTAATAACAGGATTAACTGATACCCAACACATTTAAACTGAGCTATACAGCATAGAAATTTTGGTAACTAAGTTGATTATTTTACACTTTAACAGATGCAGATTAATACTTAAACAGTTAAATAATAATATACAAATGAATTATATCCTTTAACTAAATTGAACTACTATTTCATTAGATAATTAGTCATTTCATAAATAACGGATTTAATAATTTAATATTATATATATATACTCAAACTACATAGTGTTTATAGCTCTTTTGGATCTCAATGGACATTTTCTAAAGCGCTAATGGAACAGATATATTTCCAGTTGCAAAAAACTTTTAAATGCTTCTATCTTCTAAAACAATTATGAATTCCTTTAAAAATTAAAAAAAAAAAAAAAAAAAAAAAGTTTTATAAAATCTTTTGATTATACTTGTTATACTTAAAGAAGAAGATTGATTGTAGCCATCAGGACATTCACTGTCGAAACAAGAATAAGATCAAAAACTGATTGAACTGCAAAAACCCACTTTATGGCAACAAAAAATGGATCAAAGTCGAATCTTAAATGCCATTCAAGTATATCTTCGCAAAATTCTCGATTATAAGAAATCTATTAGCTAATATAAATTTTACATTTGAATATTATAGGGTTAATAACATAGATGTAAATTCTTACTTTCTAATTTAAACGATTTTTTATTTTTTGAAAGAGAAATAATATATTATTTATAAAATTTTTATTTGGGAGCTATCCTGTCCCTTTTTAGCTAATCTATGAGCAGATATGTCTGATTTTGGCCGAGTAATTTTAGCTGTCGTATTTAGATAAATTCCACATAGTTAGGTCAAGTTCTCTTTAATTGATAAAATAAGTGTGCGTTTTTACCCATTCATATAGACGATATTTACTTTAGAGCTTAACACTGCATCATATATTGCGAAATTTGCAAAAATTCATTTATGTACATCAGAACATTATTTAGAGTAGATGCTGAAAGGGGCAGTTAAGTGTTGTTCTGCACAGCTGACACAGGAAAAGATTGGTGCAACCTTACAAGCACTCTCGGAGTCGTGATTATTACTTCTGCCTCTATAACGATTCCTTAATTGCCAATTTTTCCCTTTTTTCCAGAAGATATAGAAATTTTTTATTGAAAATGTTAGTAACAATTTTCTATGTATTATCTATAGTTAATCGTAATGGAAAATACTATTAAAAAATAAAGGTGTTTATTCTTTAAAATAAATAAATAAAAGTTGCAACTATGCAATTTTTAATATGATTCTCGTTGTCTGTTGTTAAATAGCATGGAAATTTTTGCATTTTCTTTTACAAGAAAAAACTCACTGATTTTAGATTCCATGTGAGTTGATAGCCAAAGTACTTGTCTAATATGTCCATACAGATCTAATATGTGCGGCATCAGTTATTAAGTAAGTTTCGTAGTTATTAAATAAGAGTAGAAGTAGCGAAGTGGTCTGAGGTTTCATCGTACATATTATAAGATGTTCTGAGCAGTGTACAAGAAATTGGGAAGAAACATATGAAAGAAAGATATCTGGTTATGACTGGAAAATCGTTCATAGTACGATATCCTTCCACCGCAAAAGCTTCAATTTTCTTGGAGATATATGAGCTAATTTTTCGTTTATTATTGCGATTATGTAATCGTGACATTAATTAGGCATTAATGATGCGTTGTCTTTAAATAATACTTACTTTAACTGGATTTCTACCGAATTTTAATAAGCCAATCGGTTGTAACTGCTGATATTGCTTCTTCTCAATCGAATTTATATTTACTGGATACTTCACGAACATGTAATACAGATTTCACTCTGTGTCTCTCTCATAAAGCAATTACGTCTATTTCCAGGTAGCACATAACGTTGTTATAGAGTTGAAAATAGTCTGAACAATGAAACATTGGTTACAACAACGCTATCACAACGTTAAACAACGTTTTGTGCTGCGCGGGTTATTATAACTTGTGATAGTTGGTCGAGTTTCAAAGTCGTTTATTTTTTTTATTTTTTTATTTTTTTTTTTAAACTCTTGACGAAATACGACATGGGACTGCATAGTTATAATTTTTTGTTAGGGTTGGTACTAACAAACCACTCCTATTCTGTTAAAAAGCACATGGCATGTTACTGACTTTACTTAATGAAATTCATTTTATCTCTTTCTTTAACAATTAAATTGAAAACAAATATTGAAATAAATTTTGTGGCAAAAAATAAATATAATTAAGAGAAGTAGTAAAATAGAAAAATTGCAAACAATATCAGTATATTGAAAAATAGTCTGGTGTATCACTCACACGACTTTCTCTTACCCTGAAATTTAATATTACAAATACAGGTTGGAGACGAAGGGATAAAATAACGAGCATTGTTATGTAAACCTGTGTTAAAACAATTCAAATTAAACTTCGGAAGAGTTTTATATGATAATTAGCTGTGTGTGAAGGGGAGCTACCGCCACCCTCAATTCCTCGTTTCATTACTACACCTATATTTATCTAAAATTTAAATCTATTATTAAAATTAAATGTTCACTTAAAATTATACAGACAAATTTCACACGTAACATTACTTGAAACTTACCAATCTTGATTGAAGTTTTCCATCAACAAACTTATATATACTTCAAAATACAACATTTGGAGTTCCTGAAATTATTCGTTTTTAATTTATTCTGAGAGACACAAACAAAGATAAAACGTTAAAAATCACGACTTCGGTAATAAAGAAGACTCAAAACATAAAAATATACAAAAAACAAGCTATGAATATTTAGCTTAAAAACATGCATCATTTACCATGTGTCTATGAGGAATTCATTTTAATTCCTGAACAGATTTCCTGGGACATGGTAAAATATTATAGGAAAGCACTTCCACTAACAATAAAAAAAAAAGGTTATCGCTTAAATATTTGCAGTCCCGTATATCTTTTGTAGATTATGTACAGACCACATGATGAACCTAAATATAATTCTGTAGTAAAAATACACGGTAACACCTGAAATACGCTTTCATCAAATTTCAACTTTTGTCGCTCTATAATCTAGTTATTTTTGGTAGCCCTGTAAACGAACAATGAGTGATTTTCCTACCATATTCTACATGAGACATGTTTACACGCATATAAAAAATATATATTCATTTCATTTGGCACTCTATGAATGTTAAACTTTACATACCTGCAATTTCTTCCATAGACGTATAGACGTAATGTATTTGAATTCTCTTGGGTGTCCCTGTACACGAACCATTTGCTTAATCCCAACGAAAAGTTTAGTGCAGTATTCCTATATGATACACAATTAGAATGCCAAATTTGAACTTTCTGCTATAATTTATTTTTGAGATATTCTGATAACAGACAGACACACACACAGAGACCAATCGCTAAAAACATGATTTTTGGAATCAAGAAACCTCAAAATGTGTAAATATAACAAAAACTCAATTTCGAAAATTTCACCCCAAAACAATACTTTCTCTGCCTTATGGTAAGGAAGAGTAAAAATAGAGTACAGAGAAAATATTTTTTAATAAAATGACGTCATATAATTTCTTCTTTCAAAAATAAATCAAATCATTTTGGCAATGTAACACTAAATTTGTGTTTAATCTTATTTAAAAATACTTTTATTATTAGCATAAAATATTTTTGTTATCATAATTTACTTTTATTAGCATAATATTTTTATTATCATAAAGTACTTTTATTAGCATAAAACTGCATAAATTACTATAATATGAATGGAATTCAAAGAAGTAAATCTGAAATAAAAAGTAAATGTTGTATAAAAATTTAAAACAATATTCAAAATAGTTTATTCATCATTATTTATAATTATTTGGTGTTGTAGTCCATAGATGAATACTTTTTTAGTATACTTGGTAAAAAAAAATCGTATTTACTATATTCTGGCACATCATAAATTTATAAAAACGTTTTGTATTACAATGATACAATTCTCTCCAGAGGAAAAATAATCAAATTGAATTTTAACTACAAAAAAGAAAAAAACAATTAATTTAAGAAGAAATTTATATTGTTTCCTTCAAAAATCTCAGAATAACCTACAGTAAATCACCAAGAAAGAAGTAAACTTATTTTTCAATAACAAATTTGATGTTTAGCGAGAAAAAATTAATTACATTTACCGATCGGTTGCACAACAGATTCTTACCTTTTTTGCATTGAAGATAGACGATGCATTATAAAATCACTTACTTCCATTTTTTATTTGTTTTATTAAATAAAATGAGAATAAAAAAATATTAAAGAGAAAAATATTCGAGAATTTTTGGAGAACGTTTAAAAAATCGCGTATTCTTGTATTCAGAAAATACTTTATGCGGCGTTTAAAATAAATAATGTCCATTAAAGTCAATACAAAGCATTTTTTAAGTTAGATATATTCAACAACTTGATTTGTGCGAAGAAAATTTAAGCAGTAAAGATACAATTTTTATAGACGTTTAATATTTGTAATCACACACACATACTTTTAAGACGAAATTTTTTTGTTTATATATTTAGTTATTTTTTATTACTTTTACCGCATTCCTAACATAGGTGTACATCTAAAATTTTAATTTGATAATTTTGACTGGGTTTTATGTTTCTGGGTGTGTTGAAATCGAAACTAACCTTACTATCGAAACTATGCTTCAGAAACTTCGACATTAACTTTTAAATCTCTACAAAAACTGCAAACAACGCAGAGAAGCATAGAGAGATGCATTCTAGGATTCACCCGAAGAGACAGAAAGCGAAACGCTTGGATTAAGAAGCAAACCAAAATTACTGATGTTATTTCTAGTGTCAAGAAGTTAAAATGGAGCTGGGCTGGGCACCTTTCTAGAAGAAATGATGATAGATGGAGCCCAAAGTCCTATTTTGGACAGTAGGAGATAAGAAAAGACCGAGGAAGAGACCACTGTGTCGTTGGAGAGATGCAATTTTGAAGTTTGGAAGAGCAGAATGAAGAAGATTTGTAGAAGACAGGGCTGTTTGGAATCACCTAGCAGAGGCCTTCATCCTGCAGTGGCTTGATAAAGATTCATGATGATGATGATATAGCGGTGAAAATTATTATGGAAAACCGCACCTCTGGCTGTTATCACCATATATGCATATATGTATATTGGTATTCTTTTCTTTGTTTTCTTTCTTTCAAGAAATACTTTTTCCAGAAATATCAGGAAATTTATAGATAATAATAAAAAAGAACGCAATTTATTACTACTATTTTTTAAGTAAGATAGTACGCAATTAAGAAAGAACAAATCGTTAGCCTTAAATAATAAAAAGTGATAAAAGTTGTTAAATTGTGCTTGAAATTTTATCGGGATTTAGAATTCCTTTCAAATCTAATGGTGCTGAAAATCGTATATCACGTAATCAAGTATATTTTCATTCGATATATATAATATCCTTTAAATCTAAATCAAATGAATCTATCTGAGATATTTTATAAGCATTCTTTGCACATTAACACAAAATACTGCAAATAATGCATGAAAAATATTTTTCGGATTTGGAAAATATTTTCTATGTATGCGACAGTTCAAGTAAACATATACATATACTAGCTGACCCGACAAACGTTGTTTTGTCATATAAATTATTTCTAGAGAATATTTTGCTAGAAAAAAATAACTAACTTGTTGTAAGTGTGTAAGGATGTGGTATATAAGTGGAAGATGTATGGAGCGCTGTGAACGGTGAAAGAATATAAAAATAACAAAACACCAATAATTTATTTTTTTAATTTATTAAAATTGATTCTTTAAAATTATATACATATCGCTACTTATAACAATATTACTAAAAAACAATATCAATCCCTTAATGCAACAGAGTGTACAATATTTTTTGTTCTCCCATCTTTCGCCAATACAACCAAACTGGATGGTTTGCTCACTCGAGAGATGATGTGCTCAAATCTAAACCACAGACAGACATCGTTTGGCCCTGAGACTTATTGATAGTCATTGCAAATGCCAATCTAATTGGAAATTGAGGGCGTTTAAATTGAATTGGCACATCTGTGGGTATAATAGGGATTCGCAGTAGTAATATATTTTCACCTCGGAATTTGTCATTTAAAATGATGGCTTCGATAACATTTTTCATTAATTTTTTTATGACTAATCGCGTGCGGTTGCACAACCGTGGTGGGTTCAAATTACGAAGCAAAATTACCGGAGATCCAACCTTCAGTTGTAAAATATGCGGTGGCATGCCTGGTAAATCCAATGAGTTTAAAAACTTTTTTGGATAATTTACAGCTTCGGTGGCATCGCAAACCGTATCATTAGATTTGTATGACACCAAGTCTCCTGGTAACAAATGTTGTATCTTGAGATTCAATTCGTTGACGTCCACATTTTTTGCTGCTAAAATTGCTCTTTCTGCCAGCCACTCATGATTTGTGTATCGTCTGTGTACATCGGGAAATATCTGGTCAATAAGAGCATCTTGAGAATCAATGATTGTGCAGAAATCGGTCGGTAATTTTATGCATCCAGTTTCATCTGTAGTAACTTTTCCATCGCCGATATCTAACAATTGTTTTGAGAATGTTTCAGCGGATGGATCTTGAAGCTTTTGAACGCACAAATTTACTTTCAGTTGTACTTTTTCAACATTAAGCCACAATGACGATGATTTTAAGCATGCGTTGATCTCATCAGCGTATGTTGAACGCGGAATAACGGGAAGTGCTTGTCTGAAATCACCTGAAAAGAGTAACAGAGTGCCGCCAAATAGTTTGTCGTTGTTTTTTATATCTTTCAATGTCCTGTTCGACGCCTCAATCGAATGTTTGTGTGCCATAGTGCATTCATCCCAGATAAGAATTTTACACTATTTCAGCACTGTGGCCATGGACGATTGTTTTTATATGTTGCACACTGCGTCTGGGTTATTTTGAATATTTAGTGGCAGTTTAAATAATGAATGAGCTGTTCTGCCTCCATCCAATAAAGTTGCCGCAATGCCAGATGATGCAACAGCCAATGCGATGCCATTATTTGATCGTATTTCGGCGAGAATTAGCGAAATAAGGAATGTTTTGCCAGTTCCACCTGGTGCACCCAAAAAAAAAAAGAATCCACCTTGTCCTGCCAAAACTGCGAGCATGATGCGGTCGTAAACGGTTCTTTGTTCTTCATTCATTAGTGGGACATTGCGAGAAACAATCGCTGCCATTTCTACAGTATTGTATTGTAGTTCACGATTCAATTCAGTGCTTATTAAATCAGATGCATTTCGATTTGTTGAAATGACATACCGAAATGACTGAGTGGTAAGTTGGCAATGATAATGCAAAAATCTTCAGTAGCAATCAATGCTTCATTGTACATAGCGTCACTGAATACTATCGTTAGATCTTTGCACCGTGAACGATGTTGATGCAATATATCATCAGTCATTGAATCTTTGTGATTATCCCATAATGTCTCTGCTCGGGCCGGGAAACATGTAGTCAACACTATAGCGAATAGTAGACGAATTTGTTTTGCTGTACAGTTCAGTCCTACTTCAGCAAGCATACACTCCCACTGGTTGTCGTCTTCCAGCAAGCCGAGTGCAAGGCATGCATCTTTATACGTTGGATACTGTTGTCCATTCACTTTACGTAAATCTTGAAATGACAAAGGGCCGATGACATTAACCAATAACAGTCGAAGATAAAAGCACTCAGTCTGCCTTGGATTGACTGTAAATACTCGTCCCAAGGTGTTTAATTTGAATAAACCGGGACATGCATCAATCGGCGTGCCTTGCTTGCGGGCATCCATTTTTTTGTTGGAGCCCATGTGAAATAGCGTGGTACTTCTGAATAGAGTAATGTCCGTGCAAAAGCACCAAAAGCATCCGCACGATTACACAAATCAAAAAATTCGGTGAGTGTAGTTTTTGGTGGATTTATAGCACGATCAATCGCTGTCTCGCTCGTGAAATATACGCGCTGGCCATTTTCAAGATGGACGGCTAAATGAAGAACTGCTGGATCCCGTTCATGAATTGGGAAACCAAAGATACGCCAAACAGCTTCATTGGAGCTGACGTACCGGCCAATTCGGTAAAGTGTTATTTCATCGTTGTTATTCACCGGAGGAGTATTCACATTGGTATTTTCAACTCGAAATACAGCCATATCACTGCCTTTATTCACATACTTACTCACATTTGGTTGAAATGAATTGGAATTTATTGGATTTTATTTATAAATTCCAATTCCTTTCAACCAAATCCCCTGTTCCTGAGCTTCAAAAATGGGGTATCTATAATGTCCCTTGTAATAACTGTGATTTATCTTTTATTGGTCAAACTAAAAGAAATCTTGAATGTCGTTTATGTGAACATTCTCGGTATGTTGTTAATCAAGAAATTTCTAAATCTTCTATTGCGAAGCACAGTTGGGAATTTGATCATAGTTTTAATTTTAAGAGTGCCAAAATTATCTTTCATGCCAAACACGTTTCCGAACTGGATTTTTTAGAAAATTTAGCTATTTACCTTAATCGTGATAAAATTGTCAATGAAAAATCTGATTCCACTTTGCTGTCTACAGCCTGGAAAAATTGGTTTAATTCAATTAAATAATTTCCTTCATTATGTTTATAACATCATATTAGTTATAATAAAATAATTCTTATTTAAATAAAAATAATAATAATTAATGGATAAATTTTATTAAATTTACTTATTAGTTTAATATTATTGAAAAAAAAAATAATAATTGTTTACTCCTTTCCTCCCTCCTCATTTTGTGGTGTGTGTGTACGTGTGTTCCTCTCTGATTGGTCCTGTCCTGCATGTTGCTTCCTATTGGTTGTTTGTGTTGCTCCTCCCCATCTGGATTTTGTCCTGCTTTCAGTCTTGCTTTTGCCTCCAAGGCAGTTGCACGTGTTTGCACCTGATGAAGAAAGGCTACGTCCTTTCGAAACCGGTTGTGCTGATTTAAAATTTACGGTGTGTGAAGAAGTTTGAATTTCTTGCTATTAATATGAGCATTGAATGTTTTGCTCAGCAGAGGCGAATATGGGACCACCCAACGGTTATCAATGTCAATATCTATGTTGTTGACATAGATGACCGCCATAGATGATAAGATTGTCCGCCATTATCGGGATTTCTTCGACGATATATTGGATATCCGTCAACATTTGTGATCGTGAAATTTTTCGGAAAACTTTTAGTACATTTTCCATCTGCACAAATAATAATGGCCTAAAAATTCATTTTTCATTTTAACATAAAATAACTCCGTCGGATATTGACGAATTTTTTAAAAGAATATACCATTTTAACTAATTTTAACATTTTAACAATATTAACGTTGAAAAAATATTTGAAACACTTACGGTTAAAAATTAATTTTTCATTTCAACATTAAATAAATTCTGACATCGTGTTTACGACAACTCACGCCATCTAGGTGGAAAAGTTGTTGAAAGAGTTGGTTAAAAATTAATTAAGAAAGAACTAATTAAGTTACAACTTTCATTTGTAAATCTAAACCATTCTCGAATCCACCTGAAGACACACAAAAAATTTCATTAAACTCAGTCCAGCCGTTTAGGAGGAGTTCAGTGACATACACACGCACAAAAGAAATATATATATAAAGATATATATATATATATATATATATATAGGATATTTTATTTTTCACTGCACATTTATTTTTAAAGTGAAAAAAAAAAGTGGTAAAGCGTGATTGACTAATTTACAGCTTTAAAAGAGAATTGCAGAAAAAAAAAAAAAAAAAAGATTACTTTTTAAGTATTGCATTTTTTATATAATCCTAAAATTTATCAATTCTTCGTTGTCAAAATGAAAATCTCCAAATCCCGCTTCACAGGTCATTATATTAAAAATGAATTCTCAAAACACCATATCATTAATCTTAAAAAAATCTGGAGTGACTCCACTCGACTTTCCGAACATTGAGTAACTAACAGTTTTGTAGATAAAATAAAGAAAGAGGAGTTGCTAAACAAAAAAAGAGAGAAAACCATAACAGAGTGTTTGAGTATTTTTCTCCATATATCACACGGGGTTTTATTTAACGCTACTGAACTTTGAGCCCTTAGATCATAATGATAAAGAATTTTTCGTTGTGTCCCTGTAAAAATCTATAAATGCTAGATTCACCAAAATGCTTATAGTTAGTGCAACAGTGATTTATAATATTCATACAAATTTTCAGCTCAATTGAATAAGGCGTTTAGATGCTATCGCACTTTTAAAAATTTGGTCTCATAGGCCACAATGATAAAGAATTTTTCTTTGTGTCCCTGTAAAAAAACTGTAAGTGCTAGATTCACCAAAATCTATACAGTTGGTTCAAATGTGACCTATAATATGTGTACAAATTCTTTGCTCAGATTAATAAGGCGTTTAGACGCTATCACACTTTTAAAAATTTGGCAAAGTTTTTCTTTGTGTCCCTGTAAAAAAACTATAAGTGCTAGATTCTCCAAAATCTATACAGATTGAGTATCTGTGACCTATAATATGTGTATAAAGTTTTTGCTAAATTGAATAAGGCGTTCAGATGCTATCGCACTTTTAAGATTTTGGTCCCTTGGCCATAATGATAAAGAATTTTTCTTTGTGTCCCTGTAAAAAAACTATAATTGCTAGATTCACCAAAATCTATAGGGTTCGTACTATGGTGACTTACAATATACGTGCCAACTTTCAGCTTATTTGAACAAAGCGTTTAGACGCTAGCGTGTTCACTCACAGACATACACACATACATACACACATACATACACACATACATACACACGCACATACATACATCATCGTAAAAATAGTGAAAACGGACTCGTTGGACCTCGAAACGTATAGAAACATCAAAATCTCGAATTCGGATTTTTGACATGATTACAATACTTTCCTCACTATAGTGTTCGGAAAGTAAAAAAATCTGGTGTGACTCCACTCGACTTTCCGAACATTGAGTAACTAACAGTTTTGTAGATAAAATAAAGAAAGAGGAGTTGCTAAACAAACAAAAGAGAGAAAACCATAACAGAGTGTTTGAGTATTTTTCTCCATATATCACACGAGGTTTTATTTAACGCTACTGAACTTTGAGCCCTTAGATCATAATGATAAAGAATTTTTCGTTGTGTCCCTGTAAAAATCTATAAATTCTGACAAACTTAAACAAATTTTCACATTTTACCCACAATTTTGTCAAAGTCCCACTTTTTTTTTTTTTTTAATTATTGTTACTGAGTGAATTTGTATAGGAAAATATAGAAGAAAGTCTCGTGGTGGCCACAATTCACCAAAATGCTTATAGTTAGTGCAACAGTGATTTATAATATTCATACAAATTTTCAGCTCAATTGAATAAGGCGTTTAGATGTTATTGCACTTTTAAAAATTTGGTCTCATAGGCCATAATGATAAAGAATTTTTCTTTGAGTCCCTGTAAAAAAACTGTAAGTGCTAGATTCACCAGAATCTATACAGTTGGTTCAAATGTGACCTATAACATGTGTACAAATTCTTTGCTCAGATTAATAAGGCGTTTAGACGCTATGACACTTTTAAAAATTTGGCAAAGAATTTTTCTTTGTGTCCCTGTAAAAAAACTATAAGTGTTAGATTCTCCAAAATCTATACAGATTGAGTATCTGTGACCTATAATATGTGTTTAAAGTTTTTGCTCAATTGAATAAGACGTTTAGATGCTATCGCACTTTTAAGATTTTGGTCCCTTGGCCATAATGATAAAGAATTTTTCTTTGTGTCCCTGTAAAAAAACTATTAGAGCTAGATTCACCAAAATCTATAGGGTTCGTACTATGGTGACTTACAATATACGTACCAACTTTCAGCTTATTTGAACAAAGCGTTTAGACGCTAGCGTGTTCACTCACAGACATACACACATACATACACACACACATACACACATACATACACACATACATACACACATACATACACACACACATACATACATCATCGTAAAAATAGTGAAAACGGACTCGTTGGACCTCGAAACGTATAGAAACATCAAAATCTCGAATTCGGATTTTTGACATGATTACAATACTTTCTTCACTATAGTGTTCGGAAAGTAAAAAATAAAAATAAAATAAAAAATAAAAAATAAAAATAAATAAAAAATTCATTGAAATTAGTCAAAATCTAAGTTTAAGTTTCCACTATTTTCTGTAGCGGTATTCCCGCTCGCCACAGTCGAGTCTGGAACCCCAATGCAGTGTATCTTACCTGCTTTTTACTCTCCCTCCCATGCGGTTAAAGTTGAATGTTTTCAAAATTCTCATCAAAAAGCATATTGAGTATACTTAATCAACACTCACACACCAAAATTCGCCATTCTTAGGAATTTTGGACAGAGTTAAGCTTGAAAATGTTTGAGAGGGTTAAATTCGTAAAATTACTTTATATTGCATGTTGCATACACATACCTAACCGATACATCAGAAAATCGCGATCCTGAAATTATTTAAAATGTGTTTCTTTTAATGTGTTTTAAAATGTGTTTTTTAATCTCCCCCCGCTCTTAAAGGAGGGAAAAGGAAATGAATTTCGCAAAATATCTTCATACTATGAGTTAGATATATTTAAACGACGCACGCAACAAAAATTTACAACCTAACATAATTTAGTGTAGAGTGATGCATGGATGCATGTTTTCCCCACCCTCCAAAGGGCGGTAGGGTGTAGAATTTCACAAAATCCCTTTGTAGTGTGTGTTGAGTATGCATAAGCAATCTCCGTATCAAAAATTACCATTCTAAGATAACCTGGAACAGAGTTACGCATTTTTTGCTCTTCCCCGACTCCCAAGGGAGTTACGATGGAATTTCAAAAAATTCCTTTGTAGAGTGTCTGTTGATTGCGCATAACCAATCGGCATATCAAAAAATTGCTTTTATGAGATAATTTACAGCAGAACTACTCGTGAAAACGTGTTTTTGCTTCCTCCCCCCCCCCCCGCCTTTAAAAAGGAGGGAGAGGAAATTACGCAATATCCCTTTACAGTGCGGTTGGGAACCCATAATCATCCATAACCCTAATCTTTTTAAGAAATTTCGGAGCACAGTTACGCATGGAAACTTGGTTTTTTGTCCCTCCTCTACCCGCCAAAGGGGTTAGAGGTATGCGTACTCACGACACACACTACAAAATCCCATTGTAGTGTGTGTCGTGATTACGCATAACCAATCGACCTATCAACAAATCGCTTTCCTGAGATAATTTTGAGCAGAATTACTCTTAAAAGCGTATTTTAGGCCTTCCCACTCGCCCTTAAAAGGGAGGCAGGGGGGAAATTTCGTACACTGCAAATAAAGGCGTCTTAAAGTAAGACAAAAGAACGTCTTAAAATGGATTTCAGACACGTAAATATCTTAAAATAATGCTCAGACATAATAGATATCTTAATTTAAGACACTTTTGTGTCTTAATAAACTGGAGATGAAAAGAACTAATGCAAAGTATCTTAAAAAAGCCTGATGTCTTAAATTAAGACATTTAAAAATGTCTTAAATTCATTTCACATTTCATCGTTAACTATTAGTAGTGGCGCCATCTGTGAATGGAAATCAAAATCATCTTCATTGTCTCGTTTTTTCATAGCAAGATGCAGATTTAGTTTAATAAAATGATAATTTCTTTTAAGAATTTTTTAACTTAGCAGCGGAAAAAAAAAATTTAATTGAAATTATAATCAAATAACAAGAATTTAAATCTCTTAAGACAAAATAAATAAATAAAATTTTTCAGTAATTTTTTTTTGTTGGTGAGATTTTTCTGAAAATCATTTCAAATGAGTAAAGCTAGCCGCTCTTATTTTACTCCTAGTTTGACACTTTTTCAATTCTATTATTAAAATGGTTACTTTTTATTTAAAGCTCTCTCATTTAATTAAATGAAAAAGATTAAGACGAACTCGCAGCGAAGAATATTTTATCGCTAAGAAAGCGAATTTCTAACAAATCTTACGCACAACTTGTAAACAGCTGCTTTCTATTTTTTTTCCTTTTCCTTTTTTTATTTTTATTTTTTAAATCTCTTTTGATATAAAACTCTTTTTTTTAACTTTTTTACCTGTAACTAGACGTAAAACAAAACTTTTCCAATTTTCATATACATTTTTTTTTTTTTTTTTTTTTTTTTTTTTTAAATAATAGTTCATAAAAAGAAATCGTTTTTAAAACATTACAATCTTAGATTTATATATATTTATTTATATTTTACAAAATATTCACTTCTACAATTAAAATTTAGTAGAATTAATACATATTGAGCTTTAGATTTAATCTCGATAGTTTTAAGGGAAAAAATACCGATTATATTACAACACTACAATCTCTTCCGCGCATATTACATTCTTTATTACCATACATCTTCGTGCGAAATCGTGGCGCGATTGGCAAAAGCGTTTGTCTGCGGTAGCAAAGGTAGTAGGTTCGACTCCAGAGGCTGGAGTTCTTTTTTTTTTTATTATTATATTTTATTTATGCTCTAGAATATTATAAAATATGTTTTAAACAGAAAATCAGAATCACCATATCACCTTTATTTATTTATTTATTTACTAAAAAGCCTTGAAATGGCGGATCTTTTAAGCCTAACATGGCGGTGTTTTTAAACATAAAAAGATGGCGGCGTTTTAAGACATTTACAGTGTCTTAATTTCAGATGCGGAAAGTTGTCTGAAAAAGTAAGACACTTTTTTTTCGCTTAAAAAATGACCATCCGTTTAAGACACTTTTGTAACTGAATTTAAGACGTTTTCGTTTACAGTGTAAAATCTCTTTATAGTGCGTGATGGGAACGCATAACCAACCCATACATAAAAATTAATCTTACTGAGATAGCTTGAAGTTAAATTATTGTAAACGCTTTTTTTGCCCCCCCCCTCCCCCCCAAGGGGGTAACGGGGGGATTTCACAAAATTCCGTTACAATGGGTGTTGGATACACGTAAATAAGCCACATACTTAAATTTGTGATCTCAGCTTCTATAGATTTTACCCGACGAATTGGACCCCTCGTAACTCCTCCCCTCCTCCTCAAAATCGAAAATTGCAAAAAAAATAATAATGAGTTTTCAGAAATATCCTCACGAAGACGCTTGATGGTTTTTTATATGTTTGTGCTATTATTTCTGGAGTTCAATTCGAAAATCCTAATTTTGCTAAATTTTCCGTCTAAAATCGTCCCCCCCCTCCCCCCCTTAAATATTAAAAATTCCATTTTTTTTTCTCTTTTAACTGAAGTCTGGTCTACTCATTTTCAATTTCATTCAATAGAGGTGTTTCGCAAAATCTCGTCTCAGTGGGGGTCAGGCTCTTAAAACCTACCTGGTCTTCAAGATTTGCGACTCTCGCTCCCATAGAATCGTCATGGCAGTGATGAGTCAGTGAATCAGTGACTTTACATTTTTATATGTACAGATTTTTTTCTATTTTTTATGGACTACTTGGCTCAAGATGGCTGTCACAAAAATAGAGTTCCTTGGCGAAAAATGTCCTACCTACTTCAGTATCAAAAGTTAAAAACATACCCAGGATTATCAATAAATAAAGCTCTTTAATATAGATCTAAATTAGCTTTCATTTTATTATTATTTAATTTGATAATGACGTCATTTTGTCATGTGCCTGAGCAAATTTAATATATATATATATATATATATATATATATATATATATATTTTTTTTTATTCCTGTGAAAATATATTTTATTATATGTTGAAAAATAAATTAACTCATAAAATTCTTTGGCAACAATTAAAAATTAAAATAAATGATTTTAAATCTTTACTAGCTGGAACCCGTCGAATTCGACGATTACTTTATTGACCGTATTGTTTCAAAAATCATCGCATCATTAGTTAAATGTATTTCAAGTTAAAAAATCTAATATAATTATGACATTTCACTTAAAAAAAAGAAAGTCGGGAAAATGCTTATAAATAGAAATACTATATAAGTCATCACTTTCTACAAAGTACTGTCAATGTGACTCAAACTGACTCCAAATAAACACTTGCTATCTTTTATTTTCTATTTCGTTTAATACATGTTAGCTGACTACATGTTAGCTGACCCGTCCGACGTTTCCCGGGCCCATGGTAATAACCTTAAATTTGCATGGGTTTACATCTTTAACTCGATTTTGTTTGAATTTCTATTTTTAAATAAAAGAATCGCGAAAAAATATCGGCTTTAACAGAAAAATTACCTCGAACTGAACGAAACTCTGCCTTGTGACCCCGGTGCCTTCGGCATACGCCGGCCGCTAACATAAAAAATATTCCCAAAAATTAACCTGAAACCGAACGAAACCGCCCGGTGTTGCCCGGGCCCATGATACCTTAAATGAACATTAAATTTGTATGATTTTTTACCTTTAACTTGATTTTGCTTGAATTTCTGTTTTTAAATGAAAGCATCACGAAAAAAGAAATCAGCTATAACAAAACAATTACCTTGAACCGAACGAAACTCTGCCTTGTGACTGCGGTGCCTGCGGCAGCGCATAAGCAGGCCGATATTAACATTAAAAAAAAAAAAAAATACCAAAAATTAACCTGGAACCGAATGAACCCGCCCGGCAATGCCGGGGCCCATGATAATAAAATTAAATGAACCTTAAATTTGTATGGTTTTATATCTTTAAATCGATTTTGTCTGAATTTCTATTTTTAAATGAAAGCGTCACAAAATAATAATAATAATAATCATATGTAAAAAAAAAAAAAAAAAAACCCTCAAACAGAACGAAACTCGGGCTCGTGACCCGGTGCCTGCGGCAGCGTATATGCAGGCCACTAATAACATGAAAAAATTCACAAAAATTAACCTTGAACCGAACAAACCTCTGACTCATGTTACCTCTGTCTGTGGCTGCGTCACCGTATAGAAGGCATGTTACGCACACGCTGCAAAATCCACTTTCCTCCACCAGGGGGCGCAATATGTTGTATACGAACATCACCAATCGCCTTGAATTTCTAAAACCTTTCAAATAGGGTGTCACATGGTGTCAACTGAAAAATCTTTTAGTTGCACTTTCCACCACCAGAGGGCACAGCGTGTTCTATACGAACAACACCAACGGTCAGGAAATACCAAGACCTTTTTAAAATAAGGTTTAACATGATAGGGTCTACTACAAAATCACCTAGTTCCATTTTTAACCACCAGGGGGCGCACTATATTGTATACAAACAACCCCAATCAACAGAAAATTTCAGGACCTTTATCACCAATCGTCTTGAATTTCCAAGACCTTTCAAATAAGGTGTCACATTGTGGTGTCAACTACAAAATCCTTTAGTTGCACGTTCCACCACCAGGAGGCACAGTGTGTTCTGTACGAACATCACCAACGGTCAGGAAATACCAAGACCTATAAAATAAGGTGTAACATGATAGGGCTTACTTCAAAATCACCTAGTTCCATTTTTCCCCAACAGGGGACGCCCTAAATTGTATACAAACATCCCCAATCAACATGAAATTTCAAGACCTTTAAAATGAGGTGCTACATGTGTGGGTCTAGAACGGATTTCCCTCTCAAACTAATTTTCCCCCCCTTCCACTCCTCCAAATCTACTTTCCCCCTTTTCCCCCCTATAAATACAAAAATTCCAAAATCGCAGATAATTATTTTTTAGTATTCGAGTCTAGTCCCCCCATGTACAATTTCTTCACCGTGAAGTATTTTCGAGCTGAGTTTATCTCACAAACGTGTTTTTAAACCCTGCCCCCCCAGGGGGGAACCTTTCGACTTTTTATATATTTCTCTTTTCATGACACATCTACAGACCAAGACCTTTTTTTAGACACCTAAACCAAATTTTTACGCCTAGCCGTTCTGTTAATTTAGTGGAGACAGACAAAACCACGTTTCAAATTAATATATAGATTCTTTCCTGTTGCCACACTGTAAAAAAGGCACAATAATTAAAAAATAAAATGATAACACGTGAACTTTGTTTTTATAAGGCAATAAAAATTCTAAAAATTCAGATTAACTCGCTGTATTTTTGCATTTCCGAAAATGAAATAAAGAAATAAGAGAAAAAACGGCGAAATAAGTAAACATTTTTTCCTGTTGCCACACTGTAAAAAAGGAACAATAATTAAAAAATAAAATGATAACACGTGAACTTTGTTTTTATAAGGCAATAAAAATTCAGATTAACTCGCTGTATTGCTGCATTTCCGAAAATGACGCCATTCTAAAAAAGAAATGTGCATTTTTCGTATATTAATTGGGACCATTCGACTTTTTTTTATTTTTCTCTTTTCATAGCACATCTACAGACCAAGACCTTTTTTTAGATACCTCAACCGAATTTTTACACCTAGCCGTTTTCTCAATATAGTGGAGACAGACAAAAACATGTTTCAAATTAATATATAGATTATAGAAGAAATATGTATATTATATAGAAGATATAATATAGATAAAGTTTTGCTTCCTCCCCCTCCCCTTGTGGACTAAATTTCTAAAATTCCAAAAATTGGTTTTAGGTATATGTGTTTGCTATATTTAAAAAAAAAATTTTATGGATATCTGTTTTTTTTTCCTTTGAGATATAAAGGTTTTTGTGAAATCTTGTTTTGCCCCTTCTGCCCCCTTAGTAGCCGAATTTCTAAAATTCCAGAAATTAGTTTTTCGGTTTTTATGTTGGCTATATTTTAAAGCAAATATTTTACTGGTATTTGTTTTTGTCTTCATTTATACATGAAGTTTTTTTTTTTTTTTTTTTTTCTTCTGTAAAATCACTTTTTGCGTATGTGGAATCGCATTTTACCACGCACCTTGTGGACCGAATTTCCAAAATTCCAGAAATTGATTTTTAGGTATTTGTGTTAGCTATGTTTTAAAGCAAAAAAATTACGGATACATCTGATTTTTTGTTTGAGATATGAAGGATTTTGTGAAATCACGTTTTGCCCCCTCTTCCCTCCTTCGGGGGCGAATTTTGGAAATTCACTTCTTAGTGAATGTTTACGTAACAGAAGGAGTATTGTTACAACATTTCATGTTTCTAGATCCAGGAGTTTGGGCTGGGCGATGAGGAATCACTCACTCGCTCACTCAGGACGAACGATTTTATATATATATAGGCTGATAATTACAAATTCTTAAGTAATAGAAAACTATTATATATTTTAATGTACGAGCCAGTATAATTAAGCAATAAGATTGAAAATGTAACTATAGACTTAACCACACTTGAGAAATTGGGTTCTGCAAAGTGTGGCAGGTAGACAAAGTGTGGCAGGTAAAGTTTGATACTATGCACAGGTGAAAGTGTTTAAGATTATTTCATTTAAAAATTTTCAAGGAAATTTTTATTTATAATAACAGGGCATAAGTAATTTTATTACATTTTATTTATAATTTAATCATAAGTAATTAAAAAAAGGTTAATTATTCTTAATTATGTTACACTATAAAGAAATTTTATTAATGCTAATGTATTCAGTAATTGTATTCAAAATAATTTTTTTTTTTTTTTTTTTTCTTCTGAAAAACTAATGCTTTAAAAAAATTGGATACTATCTTTATAATATATAACGATTAAAAAAGACAGATAATTTTGCTAAAAAAATAGTTTAATCAAATGGGAATATCTTTCTTGAGGCATAAGTTTATTTTATCTAAATTAAATATGTCTTTTGTTAAAACATTCAAGAATTACATTCAATTGAATATGCATAGTTATTACAAATGATACCTTAAAAAAATACGAGATGCAACTAATGCGATACAGTGGATCAAAAACATAAGAAATGTGTTCTAAAAAATGATTAATTCTAATATAAACATATCTCTTGGGACAGAAACAAGTTTAGTTCAATTAAATATGCTTTTTGCTAATGTATTCAAAAATTATATTCAATAGAATATTCAAAATATTCATAATTAATAATAATAAAAAAAATACAGTTCATTGATGGCATAAATATTCCATTCAAAAAATAATTTAATCACATAGAAATATACTATATCTTTTGTAACAGAAATATATTTTAATTTAATTTCTTTTTTGATAATGTATTCAAGAATTATAATTAATAAAATAGTCATTATTTTCACACAAAAAATACCTATAAAAAAAACTAGATACAACTTATATGACATACTATATGGATAGCATAAAAACTTCAAGCTAAAAATAATTTAATCATATAGAAATATATCTCTTGTGACATTCAGATGACAAAAATTCCTCGAGGCAGAATAAAAAGCACGTTCAAACTTCTTTTTTCTTTTCAAATGAAGCATTTTAAGTTTTTTTTTTCCCTTGTGAGAGTTTCTTGAAACCCAAGTGCCCTTTGTGAAAAATAGTAAGTGAAATGCATCTTCTCGTTCTTTCAGAAAAATACATGTTTGAAAGCATAAGTTTTCTACATTTGTTTTGAACTCGATGGAGTTTTAAGATTTTTCAAACTATGTGGATGCAATTTTATCAGTAATGTATCAGGAAAGTAAATATATATATATATATATATATATATATATATAAATTATTCAAATATTTGAAAATGTACTTCTGTTATTTAAGAATGAAACACATGACATTTAAGGAAAAAAGATATTGCTGAATTATGTTTTATGAAACATAAAAAAGGCCGTAATGTAGTTTTTACCAGTAACCAGTAACAAAGAACAGAAAATTTTCCTTTAGTCAAAAAATAAAATTTTATTTCCGTAGTTTTACAATTAAAATTTATAATTGCGTCAAAAATATCATATTGCTAGGCAAACTTTTTAAAAACTATCATATTCTTTATTTTAAATAAATCTATATTAGCGACGAAAACTTTATGATGGAAGAAAATATATCTTGTGAATTCCGAGGTTAATATTTGGAATTTTGTAAGCAAATAAAAAAGAATACTTTTAATAGAAATTACACGTGTTCTTAATTTAAACCAGTGGTCCTTACTAGCCATACATTTCTTCCATTTTTCAGGTAATTTATGGATATTTACCAGGTGTATAAACTTAAATCCGCCGTTTGCGTATAGATGGCGCGAGTGAGTGTATTAACAGCGGACATTTAAATGTCTTATTGTTTTTGTATTAGTCTGACGTCTGTTCACATAAATCAGTGCAAATCGTTAGTGATTTCATATAAAAACATTAATTTTTCTTCGTGTAAACATGTCTCGTTTTGTACCAAAAAAAAGCATATGCAAGAAGCTCTGCTTTTCTGCTTCAATTTAAAGAAATCAGCTGCCGAATCGCATAGAATGCTTGTGGAAGCTTATGGTGACAGTGCTTTGTCAGAAACAACTTGCAGAGACTGGTTTCGTCGGTTCAAAAATGGCTATTTTGACTGAAATGACAAAGAGCGTGAAAATCGGCCCCGAAAGTTTGACGACCATGAATTACAGGCTCTTTTGGACGAAGATGATACCCAATCGCAAAAAATGCTTGCCGAGAAGTTAGGTGTCACTCAACCAGCCATTTCTATCCGTCTACATGCCATGGGAAAGGCCTTATTATCAACAAAGACATGACAAACTGATTTTTCTTCATGATAACGCGCCAGCACACACGTCAAAATTGGTCCAAAATTATCTCAAAACACTTAACTTGGAGGTGTTACCCCATCCCGCTTAATTCACCAGACCGGGCCCCTTCTGATTATCACCTGTTTTCATCAATGGGCCATGCACTCGCCGAACAGCACTTCGTTTCTTACGAAGACGTTCGAAAATGGCTGGACGAGTGGTTTGCCTCAAAAGATAAGGAATTCTTTTGGCGTGAAATTCACCAATTGCCCGAAAGATGGGAAAAATGTATAGTTAGCGAGGGAAACTATTTTGAATAAAATTTTGTTTTGCTTTATATAAAAAATAAATGTGTTTTTATTACTAAAAAACAGCGGATTTAAGCTTATACACCTGGTACTTGTAGAGGTTTGCGTCCTTGCAGGTAATTTATTCAGAAACCCACTCTTGCACTTCTTCATATGTTGCTTAGAAAATACGTGGGCCATCGAGCTGAACAAGTAGTAATCGGAAAGGTAAACATGGCGGGTGAGACAATATTTCCCAAGCACAGTCCTTTAAAGTTTCTTTAACAATATTTCATTTGTGATATGATGCGTTATCATTAAGAAAATTACCTTGCCGTGTCTTGTTGCTCATTGTGGTCGTTTGGCGATCAAACATGATTCAAATTGAATATATATTGTCCGTAGTCATCACTGTTAACGCTTTCTCTGGGTTTTAGCAGCTCGTAATGCTTGCAGTTGTTCGTCCTTAAAATGTTCATGTCGACATGGCCGTTTTTTGTTGTTCACATCAAAATCACATCTTTTAAAGCGTTTAAACCATCGTTAACGTTTATCTTTGACATAGAGTATGTGTACTATAAGCTTTCCGTAGAGTATGATAGCTTTCATAACGCTATGCTTTAAAATAAAGTAACTAATCAACACCTCTCGCCTATCCTTTTTTTTTTTTTTTGGCACGAACTTTTCCATGTTTCAGCGTAAACATATTTTTTAAGTTAACATTTTCGCATTACTTGACTTCTAAGATTTGTCACTTTTATTCACTGGCATCGCATTTAAAGAATTCTACTGCTACGTCATCCTTTCAAATCTATCCCCGTTATTAACCGGCACACTTAGTAAAACAACTGATTTGACACTTGTATGATTTACGAATTATCATTACAAGAAAACATCTTATCGTTGAATATTTTTTATCGGTGGAATGATTTTTATCTACAATACAAAGTGGTCCAAAAGCCCTTACACATTTTAAACTTTAATATGAAATTAAATAATTATAAGATTGCGGCTTATATAAGAATGCTTCAAATTTATTTATTTTATTAATTTAATTTAATTTTTATTTTTATATTTTAAAAAAAAGTGTGTTTAAACAAATAAAAAAAAATATTTTTGAATTCTGCTCAAAGATGGCAATGTACTTTAAAAAAAGAAATCAAAAGTATAAAAAACGTAAAACAAGGAATTAAAAAGTATTTTATTTTGTGAAATATTTAAATATATTCTCATTCTATTGCTTGAACTACATCTAAACGGTAATCCAATTTTATCGAATGCTAGCAGGCTACGCCCGCTTCGCTAATCACTATTTTGAAATGAATCACTATAAATAACGAATTCTCAAAATTGCATTAATTTTTAACATGTGAAAAAAAAAGAGAAAAACAAATCTGATCGGGAAAAATGTCGCACCGGGTTCACATTGCCTTCGGCAGCGCAGGCCATTGTCAGCTGTGAGCGCGCAATTTATGTTCGACGCTCTTAATCACTACATTATCGTACGGGAAAAACATAAACATAACATACAAAAAAATTCTTCTCTCATCGGTGGAATAATCGGTTCGGGTCCGTTTTCTCGGGCTTTTAAACCTAATAATACTAATTTCAAACCTTCTAACTTTGTTTCTTTATTTTTGCCCTGCGCCCCCCCCCCTTTCTGCTCCTCGTAATTATTCTACACTTTCGAAAATATCCGCAATCGATTTATCGGGACTTGAAACTTAAAACTACTAATTTTCAACGTTGTAACTCTTATTTCTATATTTTTGCTTCTTGACCCCCCCCCCCCCCCACTGCCAGTCTATCCTAATAATTTTTCCCTTTTAAAAATATCTGCATTCGATTTTTAGGTACCAAAAAAAAAAAAAAAAAAAAGACGTGCCAATTTTAAACGGTATAACTCTATTTATATTGTTTTGCCTTTTCGCCCCCCTCTTTTTCGGCTCTCTTAGAAATTTTACAAATTCAAAAATATCCGCAATCAATTTGTAGGTATCAAAAACCTCTATGTACCAATTATGAATAATCTAACCCTATTTTCATTTTTTTGCCCCTCCGCCCCCTTTGTTTCCGCCCGTACTAATAACTTTACACTTTCGAAAAATATCCTTATTCGACTTGCAGGCCCCTAAAACCTATCTGTACCAATTTTGAACGGTTTAACTGTATTTCTATTTTTTGCCATTTACCCACCCCCTCCCCCTTCCAGCCTCAACTGGGACGAATTTCTAAAATTCCAGAAATTGTTTTTTTTTCAGATATTTGTGTGAGCTATATTTTAGAGCAAAAATCTCACATATATCTTTTTTTTGTTGATGTTGTTATAAAGCATTATTTAAAATCACGCTTTGCACCCTCCCCCCTTTAGGGTGAATTTCTAAATTTCCAGAAATTGGTATTTTGGTATTTGTATTAGCTATATTTTAGAGCAAAAATTTCACACATATCTGATTTTTTGTTTGAGATGCATAAGATTATGTTAAATCATGTTTTGCGCATGTTATATCACGTTTTGCCTTCTCCTCTTCCCCTTGGAGACCAAATTTCTAAAATTACAGAAATCGGTTTTTAGATATACTCAAGTTTGTGAAAACTGCAACACCATGAAAGAATTGTCAAAAATTAATTAAATTTATTCCACATATTACTGATAGTGGTACAAATAAACGATCAAATGTATAGGACAAAAAAAAAAAAAAAAAAAGAGCGTCTGAAATCAGTACTCTGTTTGCCCGCCATGCTCAGCGATTAGAGCCTGTACATGTCGTGGCATTGAATCATACAGGTTCTCATGTAATCCTTGGGAATGGCATTCCAGATTGCTTCGATTTGACGACAAAGTTCAATCTTACTGTGCTCCCCACCAGTTCTACGAGCGAGTCGCCGTCCAATGAAATCCCAGATGTGCTCGATGGGCGACGTATCCTGGGAATAAGCAGGCCATGGAAGAAACGAAACCTGTTGTGAACTGAAAAAGGCATGTGCAGTCTGAGAAACATGTGCACGGGCATTATCCTGCTGAAATACCGTCCCCGGAATGCGTCGAAGAATAGGAATGACTGCTGGCTCCAAAATTTCCCTTAACCCTTTGCGGCGCAAGACAATTCGGAATATTTTAATTATATTGCCCCCGGAATTCATGAACTAAATTAAACAAAAGGAAATTTAAAATTTTAAGTTTAAAAAAACCGGCCTTTTCTGATATGTTATAAACGTAAATTTTTGCTTAAATATTTCCATGATGAATTTTTGCAGCTGGATTTTAAATTTTGCGTCCTCGCATCGAGGACAACGCGCGTTAAGGGGTTAAGTAGCGATCGCTGTTGAAATTGCCCTCGATGTGCACTAGATGGGATCGACAATTATACCCAATAGCTCCCCACACCATGATGGTAGTCGTTTGTGCAGTATGACGCTGGATAACACACTGTAGGAGCAGACGTTTCCTCCTGTAATGTGTGGCGCGTACTCTTCCATCATTGTACTCCAGATTGTAGCGAGATTCATCGGAGAAAACAATTTGTTGCCACTAGACACCGCGTTGCTGAGCCCATTGAAGTCAGAGGCGTCTGTGATTCAGCGATAGGGGAATCCTGTGTAGAGGAACCTTTGCACGACGAACCGTGGAGGTAGACAACAAAACACCTGTAGCCGTGCTTCAAAGTTGTACTAACACAAGAGAAGAAACTTTACGAACCGTCACAGCCATGCGGATGAGGTGTCTGTCGTCTCGTGCCATTATTCTATTGCGTGCCCCACTGCCAGGTTTTCAGTTTGTTTGATTCTCCACTGTACTTTTCTTCCAAATAAGAATCACTGTTGTGGTATTACACTGCGTGCGGGCTGCGATTTCTTGATACGAAAATTCACCTTCTCGCATACCAACGATGCAGCCTCGTACGAACTCCGTTAGTTGAGCACCCTCCGCTTTTGACGAGGCATATTGACCACCAATGAAACGTTTACCGCAGACAGTGGACTATAAACAGATTTCAACGCGCCTTTACAGTCTTTTATATACCTGGAACAAGCGACTGATAAGGAGTGGGTTCTCGTTCCACGCATGCGCAATAGCTTTTTAATTCTAATCATTTGCATGCTTTACCTTATTTTACATTTCCTGTAAATTTGGTCCAATTTGCATAATCCCTTCAGGGTGTTGCAACTTTCACAAACATGAGTGTATTTGTGTTAGCTAGATTTAAAACCAAAAATTTTACGGATATATACATATGTTCTTTTGTTTGAGATAGGAAAGATTTTGTTAAATCACGTTAAGGCCTCCCTCCCGCCCCCTTCCTTGGTGGGGCCAAATTTGTAAAATTGCTTCTTAGTGGATGTCTGCATAATAGAAGGAACATTGCCACAAACATTTATGCTTCTAGGTCCAGGGATTTAGTCTGGGCGATGATGAATTACTCACTCACTCACTCACTCAGGACAAACGATTTTATATATACAGATGTGCCCTTTAATTCTTTTTCTTGCTAACCTTAAGTAATTAGCCTTGCGTTTTGAAAGCCTTTTCTTCTGTTTTTCAACTGCAGCGCCGCCTATGAGGGAAACTTTGAACAAATGAGTAAAATTTAAAAATAAATAATTAAATAAAAACATATAAGATTATCGTTGCACTAAAATAAACAAGAAGAAGATATCATAAATAAAAATTTTAATAATAATTACAAATTTAAATGGAGCATATTTTAAATTAATTAAATTTTAGCCTATCAGATTGCTGCTCTGATTGTAACAGATTTTGTAAGGGAAAAAGACATTAAAGATATTCAGGAATACTTTTTTACATTGAACATATTTTAAAATAAGAAGTATCACAAATAGAAATCGCATCTGTTTTTGTTTGAAATACAATGTTTATATAGCATGCTTCCGTTCGATATCTACTTCAAAAGAATTCTTATGATAGTCTCAAGCATAGAAATATTTTGATGAGTTCCGCTTCTCTTTATATCCTTTATTTCAAAGTTATTTTCCAAAATAAAGAATAACATTGACGTTCGATTTTTTTTCTATATTTTTTCTTCTTTTTTTTCTGCTTCCTAATGTAATTTTTTTCTTACAATACTTAATTGAATCGATATTACAATTGATAAATATGTAACTGAGAACATATATTTCTACACTGTCAAATCTGGTTTCTTTTTCATGAGAAAAAATCGCTTATTTTTAGTACAGCCTACACTCAGAATATCTCTGAATCAAAATGGCCTAGACTTGAAAATATATTCTTATTTTCGAGATACATACTCTTCTTAAAAATAACACAAATTATTCTCATTTTTTAGATGCCACTGTTCTATAAAATTGATGAAAATGTAAAATGCCAAGTATATGTTCTGTCAATTTTTATTCCCGAATACAGATGTTACCTTTAATGAAAACTGTTGCGAAAATCGCTACTTCCACTTCAACTTTTTGTAATCCGATCGTCGGCGCCTGCGCGCACGAGAGGAATTGTGCGTTCGATAGCATGAAGAAAAAATGTTCTAAGTTCACAAAATGTAAATATTGTGTATTGTTAGCGCGCGTTAAGTATTTATGTAATTTTATCAGTATTATGTCTTTAATAATTTGTGATTATGTATTTACCAGATAAAATGCGTTTATTTAAAGAAAATGACTACTTTATGAGTGAAAGTTTCCACTTATTATTGAATTAAGAACGAATATTTCATACCTCGAACAATATAGATGAAGGAAGGTAATTTTTCTTACCTTTTATTATTGAAATGAAACATAAATGATTCTATTTGTTTTTAATACGAAATTTTTGATTAGATGAAGATTTGTAGAATCAATTTTGTTGAATACTAATTTATTTAAAATTTAGTATATAGATATCGAATATAGGTATTCTTAAAGTTTGAATTCGATATTTATTGGCATCCTACTGTCGCGATCTGTTTACCTAGGATTAAAATGGAAAAATTAACTAAAGAAAGAACACCTTTAAGAAGTGCGTTTACACGTATCGCTAATTTATTAGAGAATAATGTAATAGAGGAAGATAAGAATATAGAAGAAATTGAAGTTTTATATGCTCAATTAAATGAAAAATGGGCAATGTTATGTCCAAAAGAAAAAGAAATATTAGATGTTCTTGTTAAAGATGATAAGTGTACACAAGATAATTATGATAAAGAGTATGAAGGCTTTAGTTCTTATGAAGAAAAATTTATTAAATTAAGAACAAAAGTTGAAAAACTTTTGAAAAATTCTAAAATTGAAAACAGTTTTCAATCAAATGAAAATATAATGAAACGAAAATTCAAACTTCCTGAAATAGAATTTAAATTGTTCGGGGGTGAAATAAAAGAATGGTTGCCATTCTGGGCACAATTTGAGAAAATACACAACGATGAAGAAATACCAAATGAAGATAAATATCAGTATTTGTTACATGCCACAATAAAAGGCTCAAGGGCACGGGAAATTGTTGAATCTTATCCCGCCACAAACGATAGTTACAAAAATGTAATAGAATGTCTTAAAAGTCGTTTTGGGCGTACAGATATGTTAATTGAAGTTTATATACGAGAAGTTCTTGCGTTAATGATGAATAATGCTATAAGTAAAGGTCCAAAAATGCCACTTTTTAAATTGTATGATAAAATTGAAACATATTTACGGTCATTGAAAATGCTGGGTGTTTTAAGTGAAAATTATTCATCAATTTTATACCCTTTAATTGAATCTTGCTTACCTGTAGATATTTTAAAAATATGGGAAAGAAATTTGAGTTCGACCTTGAACTACGCAAAACAGGAAAATGATGATGAATTGAAATCGGGTAACAAATTAGATTGTTTGATGAACTTTTTACGGCATGAAATTGAAAGTGCAGAAAAGGTTAAACTTGCTCGTAGTGGATTTAATTTTGAGAATGTGAATAAAAGTACTTATCTGTCACCCGTTCGACGTGAAAGAATTATTCCTACCGCAGCTGAATTATATAATTCTTCTGAAGTGGAAAGAGAAATGTGTATTTTTTGCAATAAATCACATGTAAGCAGTGAATGTAAAAATGCTGATAGTTTATCCTATGAGGATAAAAAGGAAATATTGATGAAAAAAGGTGCTTGTTTTAAATGTTTAGCTGCAAAGAAACATTTATCCCGATTTTGCAAAGCGAACACTCTAAACGAAAACGTCTTAAATTCAGTTACAAAAGTGTCTTAAACGGATGGTCATTTTTTAAGCGAAAAAAAAGTGTCTTACTTTTTTAGACAACTTTCCGCATCTGAAATTAAGACACTGTAAATGTCTTAAAACACCGCCATCTTTTTATGTTTAAAAACACCGCCATGTTAGGCTTAAAAGATCTGCCATTTTAAGGCTTTTTAGTAAATAAATAAATAAATAAAGGTGATGTGGTGATTCTGATTTTCTGTTTAAAACATATTTTATAATATTCTAGAGCATAAATAAAATATAATAATAAAAAAAAAAAAGAACTCCAGCCTCTGGAGTCGAACCTACTATCTCTCTGCTACCGTAGACAAACGCTCTTGCCAATCGCGCCACGATTCCACACATAAATTTGTGGTAATAAAGAATGTAATATTCGCGGAAGGGATTGTAGTGTTATAATATGATTGCTATTTTTTCCCTTAAAACTATCGAGATTAAATCTAAAGCTCAGTATGTATTAATTCTATTAAATTTTAATTGTTGAAGTAAAAATTTTGTAAAATATAAATAAATATATGAAAATCTAAGATTGTAATGTTTTAAAAACGATTTCTTCCTATAAACTGTTATTAAAAAAAAAAAAAAAAAAAAAAAAAATGAATATGAAAACTAGAAAAGTTTTGTTTTACGTCGACGTACAGGTAAAAAAGTTAAAGAAAAGAGTTTTATATCAAAAGAGATTTAAAAAAAAAAAAAGAAAGGAAAAAAAAAAAAAGAAAGCAGCTATTTACAAGTTGTGCGTAAGATTAGTTAGAAATTCGCTTTCTTAGCGATAAAATATTCTTCGCTGCAAGTCCGTCTTAATCTTTTTCATTTAATTAAATGAGCGAGCTTTAAATAAAAAGTAACCATTTTAATAATAGAATTGAAAAAGTGTCAAACTAGGAGTAAAATAAGAGAGGCCTAGCTTTACTCATTTGAAATGATTTTCAGAAAAATCTCATCAACAAAAAAATTTACTGAAAAATTTTATTTATTTATTTTGTCTTAAGAGATTTAAATTCTTGATATTTGATTATAATTTCAATTTTAAAAAATACTTTTTTTTCCGCTGCTAAGTTAGAAAATTCTTAAAAGAAATTATCATTTTATTAAACTAAACCTGTATCTTGCTGTGTAAAAAAACAGACAATGAAGATGATTTTGATTTCCATTCACAGATGGCGCCACTACTAATAGTCAACGATGAAATGTGAAATGAATTTAAGACATTTTTAAATGTCTTATTTTAAGACATCAGGCTTTTTTAAGATACTTTCCATTAGTTCTTTTCATCACCAGTTTATTAAGACGCAAAAGTGTCTTAAATTAAGATATCTATTATGTCTAAACATCATTTTAAGATATTTACGTGTCTGAAATCCATTTTAAGACGTTTTTTTGTCTTACTTTAAGACGCCTTTATTTGCAGTGAAGATACCGGCCTGTGATTGCGGAAAATTTCATTTCAAGATAATGTGCCCTGGGAAAAGCGATCAAGAACATCGAATTAAATTTCAGCAATTTGAAAATTTAAATTCTGAAAATAAGAAAGACACTGTTTTAGCAAATAAAACCAGTACTCGACATGTTCTTTTGCAAACTCTGATTGTTCGTCTTAGAAAGGGAAATAAAATGAAATACATCAGGATATTATTTGATTCTGGCAGCAGCAAGTCCTATTTGTCAACTTTTGCATTAAATGAAATGGGATATGAATGCATAGGTAAAGAAGATTTGACACATAGCTTATTTGGTGGAGTAGAACCTGTGATACCCCATAAGAAATATTTAATAGGTCTGAGTGACTATAATGATAATTATCGTTGCAGTCTTGAAGTGTTAAATCAAGAAAAAATTTGTTCTGAAATACCAAAAATTCCCTATGGTTCATTTCTAAATGAAATTAAGCATAAAATTCATTTGTCTGAGCTGAATTGTCATGTTGATTTACTGTACGAATTTTCCCCGAATGAAATCCATGGCTTAATTGGAGCTGGTGTCATTGGAAAACTATACACTGGAAATATAAAACCATTAAAATCTGGTTTAGTCTTAATAGAAACCCGCCTTCGGTGGACGCTAATGGGAAAAATCGGACAGAAAGTTTCAGATAGTACAAGTAGCGTTATGTCATTACATGTAAATGACACGAAAATTTCTGATTTATGGCGACTTGATGTGCTTGGGATTCTGGATCCAGGAGAGAAGAATAGCCGATAGGAACTTGAAATAGCAGCCGAAGAGCATTTTAATAGAAGTATCAAACGTGACGCTGAAGGGAGATATGAAGTGAATCTCCCATGGATCCAAGGCCATCCTCCTTTACCCACTTGTAAAAATATTGCAGAACGAAGATTGAAAGGTTGTATAGATTCGCACAAGAAAAAAGGGACATTAGAAGCTCATGAAACAGTATTAACAGAATGGATTCAAGAAGGTGTTATAGAAGAAGTTAAAATTCTGGGTAATGATGAAAGTGACCATTATTTGCCCCACAGGGCCGTAATAAAAGAAAATTCTACTACCAGAGTTAGGCCTGTTTTTGATGGTTCTGCCAAAGAGAAAAATTCACCTTCAATCAATGATTGTTTAGAGAAAGGACCTAACGCCGTCGAACTGATTCCAGCAATCTTGAATAAGTTTCGATTGAAGAGAATAGGAGTAATTGCTGATATCCGAAGAGCTTTCTTACAAATTGGACTTAGAAAATGTGATAGGCCATTTCTGAAATTCTTATGGTGGGAGGAAGGTGATCCCACGAAACCTAAAGTTTTTCAACATCGTAGAGTTGTTTTTGGACTTTCTTGTTCACCATACCTACTCGGTGCTACTCTTCGATATCATCTGAAAAATGTTTCTGCTCATTTTGAAGAAACAGCTACCAAGATGTTAGAATCATTTTATGTGGACAACTGTATCATCAGCGTTGAAAACTATGAAGACCTCGTGAAATTTGTCGAAGAATCCAAGTTAATTCTCATTTGAGCTTCGAGGGTGGGAGCGCAATTTCCCCAGTCCATCAGAAGAAAGATGTATTCCAGTCCTGGGATTGTCATGGAACTTAAAGAATGATACCTTGTCTGTAGATTTACGAGATACTTTAGAAGATAGTACCCCTGCAACGAAAAGGAAAATACTGAGTGCGGTACATAGAATATTTGATCCCCTTGGCTTCACATGTCCGGTTACCTTGGGGCCGAAGATTCTCCTGCAAGAGTGCTGGAAATTGAAAGTATCATGGGATGCAGAATTGCCTGAAAAAATTACCAAGAAGTTTGAGCAGTGGAAGAAAGAAGTTCCTAAATTGAAAGAAGTAGAAATCCCAAGATGCCTCACTCTGAATCCTGAGGCACTAGAAAATTTAAGTTTACATATTTTCTGCGATGCAAGCAAGAGTGCATACGCTACCTGCATATTCTTAAGAAGTGAAACTGGAAGTTCAGTGTCTTGTCAACTTGTACAGGCTAGAAGCAGAGTTGCTCCTATGAAAACGACTTCTATTCCAAGATTGGAACTACTTGCCTGCTGCATAGGAGCGAGATTAGCTGAGACTGTGGTGAATGATCTCCGAATAAAGAATATCTCAAAATTTTTCTGGTCCGACTCCGCAAATGCACTATATTGGATAAAGGGAAGTGAAAACTGGGCGCCTTTCGTTTTTAAAAGAGTTAAAGAAATTAGATCTCTGACAGAGCCTGAAAATTGGCACCACGTACCAGGGTCTTTCAATGCAGCAGATTTACCATCTCGCAGCTGTAGTGTCCAAACATTGATTAAATCCAAGTGGTGGGAAGGTGTGCAATGGTTGAAGAAGCCAAGACAAGAATGGCCAAGATCTAATGCTCTTCCTGACTTCGATATAGTGTACTCCGAGAAGAAGAAAACAGTAATTAGTGCTACAAATCATGAAGATTCAAGTGAGAAGCTTTATAACCGCATTTCGTCATACAATAAATTGTTAAGAATCACTGCTTGGATTTACAGATTTTTTAATAATTGTAAAGTTAAACCTTCACATCGAATTTTTGGATTCTTAACTTCAGAAGATATAAATGATGCTGAAACTGTTATGTTGAAAAATGTACAAAAAGAATCATTCTCGGGTCCTGAAGATAAACGCCTGAAATCCCTTAACTGTTTTATGGATACAAACGAACTTATGAAAATGAAGACTAGAATCATCATGAGAGAAGATACACAAAGTTTCCGATATCCGATAATATTGCCATCCAATCATCCAGTGGTAGAAAAACTTATCCGAACCAGACATTTAAATTTGAATCATGCTGGTCTCCAGATCCTCATGAACAATTTAAGAGAAGATTTTTGCATTTTAAAGTATCGGAAGACAGTAAGAAAAGTTATCAGAAATTGTGTACGCTGCAAAAGATATGATGCTAGACCAAAGCCCATCATAGAAGCACTTCTCCCAGTTGACAGAATAAAGGAAGCAGCAGTGTTTGAGGTCATAGGAATTGATTATGCCGGTCCTCTAATTCTTCGAGGAGGTCAAAAAGTCTGGATAGTCATCTTCACTTGTGCCGTCTACCGAGCCTTGCATTTAGAGATAGCTACATCCATGTCGACTGAAAATTTTCTACAGGCTCTCCGAAGATTCATAGCTCGAAGAGGAAGACCCACAATAATTTACTGTGATAATGGCTCAAATTTCGTTGGTGCGGAAAATTTACTTAAGAAAATCAATTGGGATACCATTTCTCAATACAGTGAAGCTCCGAAGATCATTTGGAAGTTCAACCCTCCATCTGCACCGTGGTGGGGTGGGTGGTGGGAACGTTTGATTGGTATAATCAAGGGAATTCTTCGAAAAGTCTTAGGAAGAAGTTCGTTGAATTTAGATGAAATGAATACCGTTATTTGTGATACTGAAGGCATTGTTAACCAATGTCCTTTAACTTACCTCTCCGAAGATGTTAATGATCTAACTCCACTTTCTCCTGCTATGTTTTTACGGGATATTAAAGAATCAGGCATTCCCGATCTTGATGTCTTAGATTCATCATCTCTCAATAAGAGATATGCCTATAGACAGCGAATAAAAGAAGATTTACGAAAAAAGTTTCGAATTGAATATTTGGGGCATTCAAGGCAATCTTCGAAATTTACTAAAAATCAACAACCCATCCAAATTGGTGATATCGTTATAGTATCCAGTGAAAACATCAAGAAAATTGACTGGCCTCTCGGTAAAGTTTTTGAACTCTGTCCATCTAAAGATGGCCATGTTCGACTTGTAAAAGTGAAAATGAAAGGTGGTGAATTTTTCCGTCCAGTGCTTAGATTAATTCCTCTAGAAGTAACTCCTGAAAGTTGTGCTGATTTACCCTATTCATCACGAATTTCTAAGTCGGATATCCAACCTCCTGAAAAGAACTCTGTTCCAGTGACTCCTCCAACTGAGTCTGATCCAGTGACTGAACCTACTGAGCCAGTTGACAAAAGTTCTGTAAAGGACATTCCTATAGAGACTGTTCCACTTGAAAAACGATCCAAATATGGACGTTTGTTAAAGCCAAAAGTGAAGTTTGAGTTTCTCTAAAAATCCTCGAAACTCAAAGGTGGAAGTGTGATGCGAAAATCGCTACTTCCACTTCAACTTTTTGTAATCCGATCGTCGGCGCCTGCGCGCACGAGAGGAATTGTGCGTTCGATAGCAGGAAGAAAAAATGTTCTAAGTTCACAAAATGTAAATATTGTGTATTGTTAGCGCGCGTTAAGTATTTATGTAATTTTATCAGTATTATGTCTTTAATAATTTGTGATTGTGTATTTACCAGATAAAATGCGTTTATTTAAAGAAAATGACTACTTAATGAGTGAAAGTTTCCACTTATTATTGAATTAAGAACGAATATTTCATCCCTTAAACAATATATATGAAGGAAGGTAAGTTTTTCTTACCTTTTATTATTGAAATGAAACATAAATGATTCTATTTGTTTTTAATACGAAATTTTTGATTAGAAGAAGATTTGTAGAATCAATTTTGTTGAATACTAATTTATTTAAAATTTAGTATATAGATATCGAATATAGGTATTCTTAAAGTTTGAATTCGATAAAAACCATAAGAAAATAACTCTTTATACACCACAAAATATCACATGGGGTCAAGATGTTTAAGCACTATTTACAAATAAAAAAGAAATATTAAATAGATTGTCGCATAAAATGCTGAAAAAGAAAGGAAATAAAGAATAATACTAACAAATAATAATAATAATAATAATAATAATATTTACAAAATAAATTTTATTAAATTTTATGAATAAAAAATAATAATTATAATAATAAAACTTGAGAAGTTTAATTTTATTTGCTCCCCAAAATAATTCAATTTAAATTAGCGAGTTACTAAAGTACTAAATGAAGACTAACACAGTTAAAATATATATTACATATAATTAAATACAGTACGTTCAAGTGGATACTACAGTATACAGCATACTCTTTGACACAGCGTAGTCAAAGGCCAACACAGTTAGAACTTCATTGCTAAATTCAAATGTTATATTGGCGTGAGATGACACCGCTACGAACTGATCATTGATTGAATCATTTTGATGTCCCATGTGTGAATTGTTCGTTAATGTTGATAAAAATACCATTGATCTAAAAAAATCGTTAAAAAAAATCGCTATACATTACTAATTATTATAAAGTAAATCAATTAATCTTGATTTCACTGCCTTTAAAAGAAAATATTATTTGCCATTACTCTAACTATGTAATTTTTAAGAAAGTATCTGCAGTTGAAGTTAAGAACAGCACATTCTTATATTGAGTTCGAAATTACTTGGAAAAAAATTAGCAGATTTTATTCTAACTTTCAAATACATGATTTTTTATACCGTGTACAATTTATAAAATATACCAATTTAAGATCAACTTCTTTCGAGTATGTTTCCATGATTATTTGTAATTAATCATGGAAATGTCCTATAAGGAAAGGGCATGTTTATAAAGAAATGCTCCGTTAATCAATCTTTGCCACTCACGAATGACAAAAGAACAAACAGTATTGGTGGAAATACCAAAGTTTTGCCCTGAGTAGGTGAGCAGTGTCCTGAGTATAAACAAGTTTGTTTGCGCGTGACATCACGTGCGCTTTCCTTATAAAAGTTATCATAATATTGGTGGAAGAGACACAGAAGAAATTATATTGGTAGGCAAACTGAATTGATAAAAATATGTGCGTGATAGGGAAAAACTGACTTAAGTTTCGGTTTCAGCACACCAAAAAACATAGAGATTAGCCAAAATTATCAAATCAGAATTTTAGGTGTACAGCTGCGCTATTTATAATAAAATAAATTTTATAAAACATGTTTAAAGCAAACACGGCATAACACACCTACAATTTGAAAAAAAGAAGCAGAAACTTAAGTGGTGTGTGAACAAGAGGTATATTCTTTCTTTGAAAACATGTTTGTGTTTTATCTGTATTTTCAGTATATATATATATATATATATATATATATATATATATATACACACTCTGTCACAAAAAAATATATGCACCCAGAAGAAAATGAACTACAATCACGAAACTTAACATGTATGTAGTGCATGAAGAGATAAGCAAATGATTAAAAATACAGAACAAAAAATCGTTTCATTAAGAAGTTAGGGCATGAAAAAGGCTAAAAATCAGTAAGTAGTAAAGCCAGCTTTGGCAGCTATACAAGTCGAAATACGGTGTGGCATCGAATCAGTTAGGTCATCTATATCCCCCTGCGGAAGATTTTGCCATAACTTTTGCAACTGAGCAGTTAATTCACCAGCATTCCAACACGGCTGCAGTTGCCTTCCTAGCACTTCCCATTGTGCTCTATTGGCGAGAGGTCTGATGACCTGGTAGGCCGTGGGAGTACGTCATATACTTGAAGACATTGTTGGGAAAGTAGAGCAGTAAATGGACGAGCGTTGTCTTGCTGATAAATGGCACCTCGGTGGCTTCATAGAATAGGCAGAACAACCGGCGTTAAAATGCTTTCCACGTAACAGCGATCCATCATAGTGCCTTGAAAGACGACTTGAGGTGATCGTGTGTCCCAACAGATCGCTCCCCACACTGTTACACCTTGTTTAACAGCAGTATGTCGCTCGACAACAAATGCCGGATCAGACCGTTCGCATGGCCGATTCCACATGCGTGTGCGATGATCATCAGCGCTGAGACTGAATCGTAATTCACCACGGACGATCACATGTTAGGTCGGTCACACTCCAGCTTGCTTTGGGTCGACAAAAATCCAGTCGACACTACTTCTGATATGGGGTGAGGGATAGGCGTCATAATGGACGTCGGCTGTTTATACCAGCGTCGGTCAGTCGTCTGAAAATGGTTTCCCTTGATACTACTGGATGCCTTGAATGTGGTAAATGGCACTGAATCGAGGATAATGATGCTGTTGGTGAGGTTGGGTCGCTTTTATAATTGCGCGATCCTCGTGTTTATTTACGATCCTGGGACGTCTTTACCCTCCACAATGGTTAATTCTCCCTTCCGTGACCCACTGTTACCAATCCCGAACAACTACCATATCGCTCCAAACGAGGTGGAGGCTGATATGCCTGAAGGACCAAACTGCTTCTCTGAGGCCTACTATACGGCCCCTCTCACTATACAACAATTGTCGGTACGGCCGCCGGTTATGTCTCAGAGGCATCTCAAGTCACAATACCATCCATCAAAGTCGACAGATTCTTTTGAATAGCTCTACGGTGCGAGAAATCATGCTTTTAAGCTCGCCCAGCTGCGCAGTTCAGATGCGCATAACGTGCTTAGCCTTATCTCATTGGCGTTGAAATTTTAATAATTTCCATATCTCTTACCAGACTACGTTTGTACCGAGTTTCGTGAATGTGGTTCGATTTCTTCTGGGTGCATATATTTTTTTGTGACAGAGTGTATATTTCTGGTTGTGTTCACAGATAATTTTGCCCAATATCATCGGTAATATAAATGAAAATTATATGACAATAATGTAAAAGGGAAAAAAATTGTTTATCATCGAAGCTCCACAGAGTTTCTCGCCAAGCAGACTTAAGAACAAAGTAAATCGAGTTTCTCAATGAGAAAGAAAAAGTACAATTAACTACAAAGAAAGTAATATTCACTAATGATTACCAAACAATTTTCAAAGATTATTTCAACGAATATTGTAGTTTATGTTTTCTGAAGTGACAAAATTGTGTTTTGGTATCCTGCAACTTGCATTCTACGTGCACACAAACAAGTTTTGTGAAGTTAAGGATTTAAACATGCTCATTTTATCCTTTTTAAAATCTGTTTTCAACCTAAACCTTCAACTAGGCTACAGTAATTAAAACAATTATATTACTGTACATTATTGTACAGTAATGTAATTATCATAACTATACCAGATTGATGCATATATAGCGTGTTTAGACGTGGTTTTACATGGGGTCTTCAGAGCCTTATAGTTTTTACTGCAATTGGACAAATGTAATACAAAATTTAGTGCATGCACAACGTAATATGTATTTTAAATTTATAAAAAAAATATCAGTACTAAAAGTCACAGCGAGAGTAAATTTTCTGACATGCACGATGTAGTATGCAGTTTAAATTTCAGAATATATATATATATATATATATATATATATATTAGAGGTGATTGGAGGAGAGGAGATTGGCACAGCATAATTTAATTTTTTAGCTCAAATAGAGTTTAACTTTAACTAATTTTCTTGTTTATTAACATTGTTTAATAATTTTTCTTGTTGTTTATTACATTTCACTTTCATGTCATCACTTATCATTATTTAAATATATTTATATATATTATAAATATATATATATATTATAAATAGATATATTATTAATATATATATTATATATATAGATATATATATTCAGTACTGAAAGTTGCCGTGAGGGTAAAATTTTACACTGTAAGCTTAACGTATGTGATAAATGAACACTGTCAAGTGTTGTTGTCAATTCAAAGTTATTCTTAATTAAACGGTAATTAACAACTATTTGATTAAAAAAAAAAAAATTCGATACGTACCTGATGCCTTAAAGAGGAAATTCCAAAAAATGTCCATGATATGAAACACTTTTCACTTCATGTGTAGTGGCGCATCATCTGGCATTGATACGCTGGAATTGAGGCAACCATTTTTCTGATGTTGTGGTATCGCAAAGCTTTCAAGCGTATGGACATACCTAAAAAAAATCCTCAGACATTTCACTCGACAAATTTTTCAAAAAAGTAACAGCTGATAATAAAAGTAGTATAAAAAGACAACATCTGTGGATGCAAAAGAGTCTGTACATATAAGTTATATTTTCTTTCAGTGCAAATACGAGAGTTGTATGTAATGCTATTACCATGCCAATAACAATGTCATCCCTCCACAAAAAATACCATGTATCATTCACTCCCATTCACGTTTAAAATTAAAAAATAATAATGATTATCAATGGGTAATTTAATCTCCAGAGATCAATTACTGAAATCAATCAATTTTACATTAATTAAATTTCGAAAGTTTATGCAGTATTTGCCTCACCATCGAATAAAGTAAAGCTAAGAGAGATTGTGCGGTAGGAGAGATTGCGCACATAGGGATTCGATGGGAAGGAGTGCAATGGGCATTCTGAAACTCCGGATAGTTCTACAATATCGATAACGGAGTGCCCAATTAAATGTGCATATTCATTGCTTGAAAAGTCTAAGATTAAACGTGGTTCTTTTGCCTCCTTTTCAAAAATGTTTGCTTAAATTTTTAAAATCCTTTCTAGGAATTTATATAGAATGGTAGTATTATAAATATTTTTAAATTAAACGATTTCTCATTTACTCGTTTATAAATTTTATTTGTGACAGGTGGTTAAGTGGAAGTAGCATCATTTATAACAATGAGTGCAACGATTATAGACAACGGCAGATTAGGTCAACAAACAAGAAATCATTCAAACTGAAAAGGAACTTTATTAATTTTAAGTTAAATATATTATCTAGTAACTAAATGTTACTTTTTATTATCTAGTCTTTTTTATTTTAATAAAAACTTTTAACCATTATTATTTTTTTTTGTTTCTAAATATTCTGTTTTTTATTTATTAAATTGAAATACCTACATGTAACAAAAAAATATTTGTGTCCAAAAGCCGTATCAGTTTTTAACAATCTAATTGCAGTTAAAATTAAGCGCAATCTCTCCTACCCATTCGCGCAATCACTCCTACCCTATAAGGAGAGATTGCGCAAAACAGCTCTCTTGGTTTTATTACAGCTGTTGCTTTAAATTATAGTATAACAACAAAATAGCAATTGAAATGCGTAGAAGAAGGATCATTTCAAAAATATGCACCAACAGTTCAGCAAAAAATGAAAATTTAGATTTTTATAACGTTTTGTTGAATTGTGCGCAAACTCTCTTACCTTTACCTTATATAATATCTGTTTGACGTGGTATTGGTCGTCCATTACTGGTCATTTGAACAGAACACTGGTCATTTGCTGTTCCACAACAACAATATCATAGGTTCTTCAAATTATTGCTATTTGATTATTTTGCTTTTACGGTCTGACTGCACTTCTAGTATTTCAGTAAGTTTAAAGTTTTAAATAATTTTCTGTAAGTTTGTAACTACCATCAGTCCAATTTGCAAATTTTTCAGTCGTTGGAATTACAGAGGCAAATAATGGTATTATTGCACCGTTTATAAAATACATAGACTAATACAGAATGCCATTGAAAGATAATTAGTCTATAAAGGAAAGACTTTTCTAACCTTCTCTTTGATAAACCTGATCAATCTACATAAAACGCTTTTATGAAACTTTTTATATTTTTTCTTGACAATAGCACCAAATAATCTACTATAGGCAATTTTTAGAATTTTTTGCCTTTTATAACAGAAACCACATATTTTATTTTGCAGCACATACATGCAGATTTTAATTACATTTTGCCCATTACAATACGTGCTATTAGCTTCTGAAACTCTCACGTTTTCTTTTCTCATTTTTTATTTATGATTATCATCTTTTTTTTTTTTTTTTTTGTTAAGTTCATAATTTCAGCATTTTATGGAAAACAATAACTTTTCGACTTGCGTGCGTTTAAAACTTTAAATTCCTGTACATATCATAAAAAAAACTAAATATCAAAGCTGAAAAAAATATAATTGGTTTATACGTGCTATATTAAGCGATTTTACTGCAGCTGAACATTTTAAAATTTCTAATATAAAAGAGCATTGTTTAAAGGGACACATAAACGATTCTGAATACATCACTACTTATAGATATTTATATAGTAAAGTGGTTTGTATATATTTATAATATTGTTCGGAGGCAGAATGTAAACACAATGGATATTTAATAGCCAACAGTTCCCGTACAATTTGTGTCGTAGGCACACAGACATTTATTCTCTAAAAATAGTGAAATCACGTTCTGGGGCTTTCAAAACGTGTAAATCCATAGAAAACCTTAAGTGGAAATTGTCAGGTAATCCAATTCTTTTTACTGTTAAATATAGGAGAAATTAATAAATTTTTAGTGTTAAGTTGTAGAATATGAATGTAGCAGCAACATTAATTTTTTAATACTTTAGTTTTACAAAATAAAATTAAATTGACGTAAATATTTCCGCAACGTTATGTGAGAAAAAATTATAATAAATAGTTATAAGCAAGTAGAAAAACTGTATGATACAGTATTAAACACAATAAATTACGTATATACCATATTATTAAACAAATTACCTGACAAAAAATCTTTTTTTTTTTTTTACTTATATTATTATTATTTATTTATTTTTTCCCAATATATATTAGAAATTACCTTAAAATTTCGAAGCAAAAACAAGATTTAAAATAAAAAAGACAGAAAAATGTTATTTAAAAACTAAAGTGACGTGGGTTTGTGTAGATTAAAAACTAAACAATATATATAGCAAGTTATTTATTACATTAAGAATAACTTCTTCCAAAAACGTAAATGAACTATAGATCTTTTTTAAAAATTATTATTTACAATATTCCTTTATATTATCTATAAAAATTGTAATATTGTTTGTAATATAAGTGATTGTTTTGTATTATTTATTTTAAATATTTCATAAGTAAAATTTCTACAATCCCGACTAAAACCTTTTCTATATATATTTTCTAGGATATAATTTATTTTATGTAGCATTTGTATTACAAATTATTTCTTAATTATAGAAAACCATAATTCTATAAAAAAAATAATAGCGCATGATGGTAAATTTTGCAAATTGAAATGCCTTATAAACTTCATTTTCTATACTTTTCACATAAAACTTTAACTACTTATGAAAGTACAAATTCGATTTCGACTTTCAATAGTAACATTGTAGCAAGATAGTGTTTCAAAAGACGCTACGGAAAATGCATATTACGTCTCAGCATAATTTATGTGAAAGAAATAATTGACAAACAGATTACGAATTTTCCTCAGTAAATTAGAAAATTGGGCAAACATTGTCTAATGAGTATGTTAAGAATAATATTTATGTGTCGTTAATTACTGGAATTCGATAAAAATTTACTTTATTGTCTATGAACAGATAATGAGAGTTCCGAGAAAGCTCTCAAGGGGAATTTGTCTTATTTCTTACAAATTAAAAACTGAATTGTTGCGACATTTTATTTGGAAACATAAACGTAGAACAAAGTTTTTTCTGGTTTTCGTGTTCATTGTTTATTTTCCTTTAAATATAAATTTTAAGAAAGTAAACACCATAGGCTGAGATTTTTCACACAGTTCTTATGTATATTTTACGAAATTTAAACTCTACTCATGAAATGTAAGAGAATAATATGTAGCGCTTGGCAACAGCTCCCATTCAACAATTTCCATTCTCGGAGTTTCCCGGAGTGGCAACGAATTTAATTCAACGTCAGAAAAGCTGAGTTATAAAAACTAAGCTGGGAGCCGAAGCAGTGGCTTCATAAAAACTATTTTTGTTATCATTTAATTTATTTAAGTTGCAAGATGCAACATAATTTAAATTTCATTTTTTATTTTTTGTTAATGTTAATAAATATATTATTCTTTTAACTTGAGTTATTTTTACGCTTAAAACCAATTAAACACAGCCTGTTTAAATGTTCTGATTAATTAGTTGCTACAGTGTGCTACAGCTTCGTTGGCGACAAATATATACTAAGCTTTAGATAAAATATCGATAGTTTTAAGTACAAAATTCCGATTAAAATATAAAACTGCGATTTATTTCTCGAAAACTGTAGTATATGTTATTACTGAAACAAATTTTGATGTTTACCGTTGTAGCATAATTGACGGCGCTCACCCCTGTTTCCGGTGGTAGTCGGTTCAATACCAGAGCCAGATATATATATATATATATATATATATATTTAATATTAATATTTTATGTATTTTCTAGAAAATTCTAAATTCTATTTTTAATAGAAAGCAGAATCACACTACACCATTTTTTATCAATTTATCTAATTGATAGCAACCTTGCTAATTTGTTTTTCTGCTTGCTATTTTTTTATTATTATTTATTTATTTATTTATTGGATGGAGTCAAATGTTTATAAATGTTTATAAATGCTTGCATTTATACCATCCATCCATTATACCCGCCATCATCACAAATGATAGTTTACAAGTTAATTACAACATCTCTGCAGCATGTTGCATATACGATTAGATGCAGGAGGTTTCATAACGAATGGAATTCCTTAACTACATTAAATAAGAAATTTTGAATTAAAATTTTATTTTCATGTAAATAAGGAGAAATATCGAAGATGAGGTGTTAACCGTAAAACCCCACAACTTAAAAGGCACTGATTTGCAAAGTTCTTGTTACTGAGTCTATGCAGTGCGAAAATATTAACGAAATAATATATACCAAAATTTTAACTTTTTCTTTGTCAAAAAAAAAAAAAATAAATAAATAAATAAATAAATATAATATAATATAATATATAAAATATAATTAAATATTATAAAATAAATAATAATAATAATATAAAATAATATAATAATAAATCCCTCTTTACGAAAATGATTGTTTCTTCACAATCCGAGTTCAAGTCTACCAATTCCTTCAATTGTTATGAATTGTTTAAATACTTGCAAACTTATGTAACACCCGCTATGTTAAGAAATAGTTTAACGTTGATAGATTTTTTCGTTTTAATCATTGCACAATCTTACTAAATTTCTCAAAACTCTAGTAACTTTAACAAAAACGTTAGAAGTAACTAGGAATAAATTGAATTTGGATTTAAAAAAAATGAATGATTTTTAGCTTGAGTGAAAAAGTACAGGACAAGTATAGAACCTGAAACATTTGTCTTGGATTTATGCCCCAGACATTTTTAGTTATGCCTAAGGTTAATTCAATTTTAAATTCTAATATATGTGTGTGTGTATAATATATATCTCGTACTATATGGTTGAAGGAAATTTTTGTCATTAATTTTCAGAAATTTTAAAATTTTTAATAAGAATTTTTTTTTATTCAAATAGTGCTAATTCGTTCTTAATACAAAAAGGTTTAAAATCAAATTAAAATAAAAAAATAGAACCTTTTCAACTTTAAGACTTATTAAGATGAATAATATTTTTAATTATTTAAAAGCGTATAAATTTTCAGTTAATTTAAAAAAAGAAATATTATTTATAAGAATATGATTTTAAATGTATCAAATATATTACATTTTCAGAAAACAAATATCACAAAATTGTCGCTTAAAATGTAATTCATTTTCACTTTACAAAGTTATGAAAAAATCAAGAAATTATTTAAGAAATTTATAAAAGCAATTTCATGTCTAATTAAACTTTGACTGCAAAATCTAATTACTCTAATCAAGTTAGTTTCGAATGACTTTGGTCGATTAATTTATTTCTAGAATTTTAAACTGTGCTACATATCCGACCATAATTTTGCCTTAAAGTATTCAAAATTGCTGATGTTTTAAATTCAATTCTGAGCAAAATTTTTCAACCGCATAACTCTGCAGAATCATTAAGTTTCCAGCGATTATTTGGTTAATCGCGCCGCAGAATGAAGAAACTAATGACCCATAAATTAATGTTTCAATCTGCAGCTTAGAAAAAACTGCATATTTTTTCTCCTAAATGGCTTAACTAATTCTTAGAATAATGTTATAAATATATTGTAAAGATTAAGTAAGGGAGATTTTTTAATGATTCTTGTGAAATGTAATGTCGTAAATTTACAGTATTTTAAACCGAAATTGCTGATTTTTTTCAAAGGGGGGGGGGGGTTATTATGACTAAGCTATAAATATGCTGAAAACGGAATAAATTTATAATTGTTATAAAAAAAATTCTTTAGATAACCACATAACTACCAACATTTAAATTTATTTTGAAGTACAGTAGAACCTCGATTATCCGAAGTAATTGGGAGCGAACTTACTTCGGATAATCGAAATTTTCGGATAATCGAGAATTCATCAATAATCATCTAAAATATTTATCAGCACTCGTAGTTTGGAAAGGATGGCTTGCATACAAAAGGAATGTGGAAAAAAAAAAAAAAAAAACCTTTAAAAATACATGTTTGTTAAGAGAAAATTTTGGATGATAGTAGAAAGTGAAAAAAAAAGTGAAGAAGAAACCGACTTCGGTTAACGGAGAGTTTCGGTTAATCGAGGTGAGTTTCGGTTAATCGAGGTTCGGATAATCGAGGTTCTACTGTATTTTCAGTCCTGACTTTATTTCATACCTGACTTTATTTCATACCTTATTTCATACCATTTTAAGAATATTTTTTTTTCTTATTTTATTGTCGATATATATTGGTGAATATTATTCTAAAAGTAATGTTATGCGAAATAAAGGTGTGGATAAAAATAGCTTTGAATAAATTAGAATGTTGGCAAACATAGTAACAATCTTTAAAAAATATTTTTGTTATTTATTTATTGAAAACACTCTTTGGAAGAAAGAAAAAAAATATATACAATTTTGAAAAAGAAAATTAAATGATAAAGGGTGTTAAGGATGCATTATACATATATCAAGATACAAGGATTTTGAAAAATGAAACTGAATTTTTTTTTCTGTTATTATTATTAGAATTATTTTGTATATGAGTTAGTTTTAATATATATACACAATCAAGAAATTTGAATGATATGTTCCTTAAAATATACTGATCGATATTTTTATTATTATGTCGATGTTCATTACATATTAATAAATATATTATTCCAAGAAGATATTTGTGCAAGAAAAAGAAAAGTAATATAGGAGAAAGGTCCAATTTTACTTTAACATTTGGAACATTTGTATCTTTTCCGATTTATAATGAATTCTTTGTACAATCTTTCATTTTTCATTTACTTATTTTTTTTCTTTTAAAGGACAAGAATTTTTAAGAAAATTAGAGAAAATAAATTATTACCAATTTATAAATTATTTCCGATGTTGAAATCGTAAAACAAAATCAGTAGATAATTTTATTGGGTTGTTCGGAAAATAATTTCGTTTTTTTCTTTGAAAATGAAATTATTGAGAATGAATTTTCTTATATTGTATAAATATTTTATTGAATTATGCATTTTCCACTTTAAACGGTTTCTTAGTGATCTCACGAGTTGTTATTTGGCAGTTTTCACAAATCAATACTTTATCTTGTCTTTATTAGCATAAACTGGTTTTCTAGAACGCAATGCATCTTCAACGTCAAAATTGCCGGAACAAAATTTGGTAAACCAGTTTTGACACTGGCATTCTTTAAATAAATTTTCTGTATATACATCGTATACTTTGTTCCTTGTTTGAATTTTCGCCTTTTTGATAGCAAAAACAAAATATGCCTAAAATATCGCTTCCGATTTCCTTTATTTGATGGGGCACCAATTAAAATCTTTTGAGGAGAATACAGTGCGTATCGAAATGATAGGTCCACCCGCAATTTTCAAAATTTCGAATCTTAATTGAGAATAAGAATCACTTTTTCGGTAGAGATAATTAATCAGTAACTGTTATAACTATTTATGAAGAAATTTCTTAAAAATAAATAATTCCTTTTTATTTTATGCAAATTTTCATTTTCAGACCGTTTCAAAAAGATAGGTCCGCCTTCAAAAATTCTGCACCAATCACGTTTATTTCCAAAAAATTTGCATAAATATCGTTGCTTAGTCTTACTGCGGGATTATGCTGGCTGCTGTGGAGGTATTTAAACAGATTTGAACATCACGTTGTAATCAAACGAAATGGGTCGCCGTTGCAGTCTTTCGCTGGTTGAGAAGGGGAAAATTGATGCATTTAAAACGTGTGGAAAATCGAATAGAGAAATAGGAAAAATTTAAAACAGATCACATAATGTTTTAAACAATTATTTGCGACTTAGAAATGCTTATGGCAGGGAAAAATCATCTGGCCGCCCATCAAAATTGACATCCCGACAAAGAAGGACTATCGTAAAGGAGTTAAAATCTGGAAATATGATCTTATCCACTGTGACAAGACAACAAAACCCTCCAATATCAAAATCTATAGTCCATAGAGTGGTAAAGAAGTTCGACAATATAGTTTACGTGAAGAGGAAAGCGTCTCAGAAATTGACTAAAAAGCACAAAGAAAAGAGATTGAATTTCTCACATGAAGTGATGTCCTGGAAACAAGATTGGCATCGTGTGATATTCAGTGATGAAAAGAAATTCAACCTGGATGGTCCAGATGGCTGGCAGTACTACTGGCACGATCTGCGTAACGATAGACAGATATTCTCGAAGAGGCAAGCTGGTGGCGGTTCCGTTACGGTATGGGACGGATCCGGAGGTGCAGGAAAAACTGATATAGCATTTGTAGACAATCGTTTTAATGCTGCAGGCTACCAACAGCTGCTTGAACAATATTTTCTTCCACAATCAGAGCACATTGGGGGCCCATTCTTCATGTTCCAACAGGACAATGCTCATGTGCACACTGCAAAGTCCACTTTCGAATGGTTTCTGGATAATGGTGTACATGTTATCGATTGGCCACCTTGCAGCCCCGACCTGAATCTGGTAGAAAGCATGTGGGGTATACTCGCAAGAGCGGTGTATGCAGGCGGAAGGCAATACAACAGTACTGCAGACTTGAAAAAGGCTATTTCCTCCGAATGGTCAAAAATAGAAAAAAAGTGTTTGCAAAAACTTGTAGAAACCATGCCGAATAGGATTTATGAGCTTATTCTGTAACAAGGTGGAAAAATTATCTTATAAATCTATTTAATTTAACATTAATTTGATGATTGGTTCAGTGGACCTATCTTTTTGAAACAGCTTTTTCCATGTAATTTTTGTTTTCCTTATTATTCCTATTATTTGTATATTATTCATGTATTATTTTACATTGAATGAAGTAATGTAGTTTATAAAATAGTACTTTGTACACAATAAAACCTTTTTTACCAACATAACTTTCGTTTTTACTGGTGGACCTATCATTTCGACACGCACTGTAACTTTTCACAAGTAAGCCTTGCTATATCAGCTGTCACAATGTATAATGGTAATGCAGCTTAAATGTGAAGATGGTGTGAAAAAAATACAATTAAGTCCTCTGGTGAGAAAAACGAAATTACTTTCCGAACAACCCAATACAACGAACACACCATTTAAATTTTATGCGCATGTGTCTCATTTTAATATCATTTATTTTTTCGCCTCATTATAAAAAAACATGTGAGTTGAAAATTTTCGTACAATTAAAACCAATACAGCAAATTAAAGTATATATCTTTAATTAAACTAAATTTCTCTTTTCTTTTAATTCATTCAAATTTTTCTCATTTTTATTTGAATGTGAAGCGTTGTATATTATCTTCACATTTTTTTATGCAATTCTTTGCTTGAATCTAGATATTTAATACTGAAACGAAATAACCAAACTAAATGTTCTTGTTAACAGGTTCAGTTTTAGTTTAAATGTTTATTCTGTTATTGAAAGCATGCAGAAAAAAAATAAAAAGTCGTGTGTGTGGGGGGGGGGGGGAGGGAATTTATATAAAGGAAAAACGAAAGTCGTATAAATACTGGAATATTATAAGAAAGGACAAAGTTACACTGCAATGACATTAAAATCAGAATTTTAGATGTGAATTGAAATCTTTAACAGAAAAGTAAAAAAAAAAAAAAAAAAAAAAGATAGACTTTAATCTAGAATTAAAAATATGTTTTTCTTAACGTTTCATGAAACGTTTTGTCAAATAGTCAAGGAAATTTTTCAAAATTCTTACTGACAGGCATTCAGTTTTATTCCACAAAGTTTACAGCCACACCAATAGCTTGGAAGAACTTGAAAGGACGTGCTCTTGAAACTGATAAACGGAAGATGTTTTGTTCAAGGCCAAGACATGCCTAGCTTTCGTTAGTATAATTTGTTATTATTTCCTGTGAAAGTTGAATGAATAAGGACTAGGACCCCCGGGGGACACACCACCAAGCCTAGAAACCTTACACAATCAATTGGTTTTTAACCCTAACAACAGTACATCACATATTTTACATAATTTTTAACCAGGCATATTTTCATATTAAAAACTTACAGCATTGAAAATTGCTTTCTGTTTTTAATTAAATAATTAAATTACACTGCTATTGTGTCAAAATAGCGTAATTTTTTCTGAGATTGGTGCAATTGTCCTTTCGTACGAAAAATAAATTTTATGAAAATAAATTAAAAAATAAATAAATAAATAAACAAATAATAATAATAATAATTAATTGGTTAAAAATTATTTATTTTATCTCCAAGTCAAATAAGAATTCTTCCTAAACTTAATTAAATTTAGTATCAAAGTTTTATTTTTTACTTAAATTTTCCCGCTTTACGTATTTATTAACTAGCATATACTGCACATCTTTCTATGTAAAATTAAAGGAGGTTTACTGTAAATGGTGAATATTTTTTATTCCGTCAGTAAGAAATACACGCCTGCTCAAAAGTTTAGCAAAATTTAAAAACGATCAAATTTTTTTTTTTTTTGTCAATCTAAAAGTTTATTTCTGGAGGAAAGGATTTTAAACATCGAGTATGTAAAGAACAGGGTGTTTCTCATATTTTACAATGAAGATTCGGTTATAACAACAATCAGGATGCTGGAATCAAATTGAGCAAAATCAATAATGTTTGCGATCACCCTGAATCATTAAGTGAACGAAATCAGCTGTAACTGTAGGACACGTTAATATAGACCTAGTACAATTTCTGGTTGCATTTGTGTAATGATAGTATTACTGTACCAGATTTCTGATCTAAAACATATTCTTGTTACTGACCCGATACAGCATATTTCAAATCTTAACTCTTTTCTTACAGTTACTACTTAAATTTTCTAATAAAATATTTATTCTTCGAAATAATAAGATATGGATGGGTCTCACCTGAAATCTTCTAATCCAAAAGTCCGGGTGTGGATGGGGCAACTATCATCCATTAAAGAAACAAAACTTGATGAATGTAGCACTTCTTAGATGAAAACAGAATTTTAATGCTTTGTTAGCATACACTTAAAATGAAAACGAAAACAGAACAAAAAATATCTACAGTATTTACAATTAAATATTAAAGTCTTTCTTAACATTAAAGTCTTAAATTGTCATTAGTTCTTAAATATTTATTCTAATTCTTAAAAGTTTCAATAGTTCTGTTTTAGGACCGGGGCGTCTGTAAACAAGACGATCTTAGCATAGCCCCATCTCCGTTCGAGGTCTTTTCTGTTCTGCTTCTGATTCTAAAAAGCAACTTTCTCGAATACTTCTCGTTTTCGAGTCGAAAAAGAGATGCAGTCACGAAAAACAGGCGCCCGTCTGTCTGGAAAGGCACTTGTTCTGAAAGCAGAAGAATGAGCGGGAATTCCCGACATCCTCCCACCTTGAGTTGCGACTAATCGGAGGAACTCAACAATCCAAGTTGAAGTCGTTGAGGGGGTTTCACCACACGACCAGTTCGGGAGACCACCAGGGGACTGGAAGTAGGATCATCTGTTGTAGACTTCTTGTTACGGGTTCCGGAACTGGTAGGTTCTGGAGGATCTTTCACAGGTTCTTTTTCTCTGGGGTTGAGTATCGGTTTCTGTGAGAGGTTCTTGTTTTCGGAAGTCGAAGGACTTAAATTTTCTTGAACAGATTTATGTAAAGTGGGGTGATTCTTAAGTTCGGTACCGTCAATTTCTAAAGGAAACAATCTTTGCAATGGACGCAGAAAAAGTCCATTTTCGGTCTTCACCTTAGCTAGGCGTATGACATTATCTTTGCCTGGGTAAATCTCGATCACTCTTGCCAAAGGCCAGTGAACACGTTTCTTATTGAAATCTTCTAATAGGACAACATCGCCGACTTTCAATTGTTTGAATCTTTTGGTCTTAGATGCATGTTGTCGTAATTGTCCTAAATATTCAGCTCTGAATCTGTTTCTTAGGTTTTCTCTGATTATTTGCCTATATCTGGCTCTGCGGTTAAGATCTTTAGAATCTAAAGCATCTAGGTCAGGTACTCCTGATGTTGGTAGTTCTCTTAGGAACATCATTGGAGTTAAAGGTAAGGGATCTGTGTTATCTTCGGAAACATAGGTTAGGGGCCGTGAATTAATCACTTGTTCACAGTCACATAGCATGGTGTAAAGTTCTTCGTAATTCAAAGATGCACGACCTAAGTTTCTTTTCAGGATTCCTTTAACCATTCCAACAAGCCTCTCCCACCAACCTCCCCACCACGGTGCGGCAGGAGGGTTGAATTTCCAAATGATCTTCTGGGTGGAAGCTACCTTGCAGATGGTTTCCCAATCTACACTCGAGAGAGCATTGCTGGTTCCTAGGAAGTTCTTCCCGTTGTCCGAATAGATGATGTAGGGTCTGCCTCGCCTTGCTATGAACCTTCTCAGAGACTGGATAAAACTTTCTGTAGACAGAGACGTAATGGCTTCAAGATGTATGGCTCGGTAGACAGCGCAAGTAAATAAGGCTATCCATGCTTTTGATCCATCAGAAAGATGAAGAGGACCGGCTAGATCTACGCCTACCACTTCAAAGATGGCTGCTTCTCGTACTCTGTCTTCGGGTGGTACTCCAGGTTCAACATCTATTTTGGAAGTCTGAAGTTTTCTGCAAATCACACATTTTCTTATTGAATTTCTAATGGATTTTCTAGACTTCATTATCCAGAAATTTTCTCTAAGTAGTGTCATTAGAGTGCTGACTCCAGCGTGCCGATTTTCTAAATGCTTCTCGAATATCAATCTTTGGACGACGGGATGCTTGTAAGGTAAGATCACAGGATATCTGAAGTTTTCACTGTCGTTTCTTTGAATTATATTGGTCTTTACTCTTAAGAGACCAGCTTGATCTTCGACAGGCCTTAAATTTCTTAATTTTGGATCTGTTCTCCCTGAAAAAGATTCTTGTTGTACTAATCGTAGAAGTACTTTTTCTGCTTTCGAAAATTCTTCAACTGAAATATCCAATTCGGATATTTTCTCTGTAGTCTTTGAATTATGATAAAATCTATATATCCAGGCAATGGTTCTAACTGTTTTCTTGTAAGAGGAAAAATACTGATAAAATCGATTGAAATTATCTTCTTTTTTATCTAAAAGATTTAGGATTGTCTTCCTTTTTTCGCTGTTTATGATTTCTTCGTTTGGGTCTTCTTCTATTTGAGGCCATTCATTTTCATGTAAATAAAGCCAACTCGGACCCTCCCACCATCTCGATTTCTGTAGTTGTTCAAAGGAACATCCTCTAGACGGGAGGTCCGCAGGATTCAAATTTCCGGGTACGTGTCTCCAATTGCAAACTTCAGTCAGATTTCGTATTTCTAACACTCGGTTATGTACAAATGTACCCCATTCTTGTTTTCTTCTAATCCAACCTAAAGCAGTGGTTGAATCCGACCAAAACATGGTATTTACATGTAAGTTTAAATCGTTCTGTACATTTTTGGCCAACCTAGCGCCAATAAGACAAGATAACAGTTCAAGGCGGGGTATGGTCAATTCCTTAATAGGTGCAACTCGACTCTTAGCATTGATTAACTGGATTTTGATTCCTTCTGAGGTCTCTACTCTTATGAATACGCAAGTGGCATATGCTCGCTTACTTGCGTCAGAAAAAACATGTAATGATGTTTTCTTTTCTTTCTCTGGGCAAATGTTAAGCCACCGAGGTATTTTAATTTGGGATAAAAAATTTATTCCTTTCAGCCAATTAGAAGATTGTTGTTTTAAAGTTTCAGGGAGCTCTTCGTCCCACTTCACCTTCTGAATCCACGTTTCTTGAAGGATTAGTCTGGGAACTAAACTGACAGGTGCTGTGAATCCCACAGGATCAAAAATTCTTTGGGTAACTGATAAAAGTTTTCTTTTTGTAAGGGGTTCACTTATCTTTAGGGGTTCTTCAATTTTACAAACTAAACTGTCATTTTTCAAATCCCAGAGTAATCCTAACACGGGAGCAAACCTAGGTTCATCTTCAGTTTTGTCGATCATAGCCTGGGGCCAATTCGATTGCCAGCATCTCAAATTGAAATGTGCCGAAGCCAAAATTCCTTGAGATTCTGATATGAATTTTTCTGTTTCTGGAATTGAATTCAAGCTGAGGAGGGAATTATCTAAATAGAAGGAATCTCTTAAGAGCCTAGCTGTCTCTCGCCATTGTTCGGGAACATTTTCTAAAAGGTGATTTAATGTTGCCATAAGCAAAAAAGGGCTTGAAGTTAGGCCGAAAACCACACGACAATGTCTATACATTTTTAATTTATTTTCGCTATTAAACCAAAAAAATCTTAAAAAGTCGCGATCTTTCTCTGTTATTTTAATTTGCAGGAATGCTTTCTCTATATCGGACGAAATTCCTATCTTGTATCTGCGAAATCTATTCAAAATGCTAGGTATAATTTCTACAAGATTTGGTCCTTTTGTTAAACAATCATTAAGGGAGGGACTGTTTCTAGTGTGTGCTGAGGCATTGAATACTGGACGAATTTTAGTGGTTTCACTAGATTCTTTAACCACAGGTCTGTGTGCTAAATAATGTACCTTGTCCCTTTTCTGGTCCAATACCTCTTCTATAATCTGATTGTTTTCCCAGAAATCAAAAATTTCCCCATATTCCTTTTTCCTATCAGATTTGATTAATTTATTTTCCGTTTTGTACAGGCACTTTTCTGCCAACGAGTAATTATCTGATAAAATCGAATGGTCAACTGTCCATGGTAAATTGACTTCATATCGACCGCTTTTATCTCGTTTAACAGTTTCTAGAAAATAATTCTTGGTTTCTTGTTCTAAATCCTGTTTCGATTTGTTATCTTCATTAGTAATTCCTAGAGTGTCAAGGCGCCATAAATCTGATAAACTGGCGTTTGACACGTGTAATGACAACGATAGACCCGCCAAAGAATTGTCCTGCTCACTCTTGTGACCCTCTGTCTTGCCCAAAATGGTCCAACCCAATTTAGTTCTAAATGTAGTTAATCCCAATTTTGGAAAATATTTTATGTCATCTGTGAACAGTTTAGCGGACATATCAGCTCCCAAAAGTATATGTACTTCGTCTGGATTTTTCTGGTATAAACAGGATTTATTATTTCTAGGGACATCTGATAAATATACACCTTCCTTTTCTAAGAGTTTTACTAATTTATCATCGCGACATAAATTCACGCCTGTGCATATTTTCTCTTGATCTAGTGCTTGTATTTTACACTTAAACTTATTATCTAAACTCCCGATCGTAAATTCATAACGACTATGTTCAGCTGACATTTCCATGCCCCCAAAAAGTCCATGTCTTATTGTTTCTTTATTCATTCTTTTTAATTTTAATTTATCAGCTGCAAACTTACTGATGTAACTATTATGAGATCCGGAGTCAATAATTAACCGAATATATGATGATTTACTATCATCTCTGTTAGAAATTGCTACTATTAACGTCTGCAAATAAACATTCGCTTGTAAATTATGATTCGATAACGCCAATTTAGATGGATCATTTCTTTCGTAATTACTTATTTCCTGTTTCAAATCTTTATTTCCATTACACATTATGTCTGAATGTCTACGATTACATAACTTGCATAAACTTTTTGATATACAGTGTCTAGCTAAATGTGAAGGTTGAAGGCATAAATAACACAATCCTTTCTTACGCAATAGATTAACTCTTTCATCAAATGGTAAATTACGAGTTTTGACACATTTGTTAGTTAAATGCGATTCTGAGCAAAAATTACACCTATCACTTTTATTCTCATTTAATAAATCACAAGCAGTAGGCAATTTCCGGTTCTGAGTATCAAATTTATTAACGCGGGGGGGAAAAACATCTCTACGATTTTTGATTATCTAATCTTTGAGCTCGGGGGGAGAAATGACTGGCGCCGCTATCCTCTTGTCTGGTAGTTATTAAGCATTCGCGCGATACAAGTTGTTTATTTAAGAAAGATAATATATCTTTCACGCCATAATTAACACCGTGAAATTCCATATTAAATTGTAATGCTAAATCTTTAGGTAATATTTTTAGTAATATCGGTGATAATAAACTGCCGTAGCTATCCAAAGAAACATCTAATGATTCTAAACTTCTAATGTTAGTTTGGATTTCATCGTAAATTTTCCTGAGTGATTTAATGTCACTTGAATGTTTTAGTGGGGCAATATTTAATAATTTATTCAAATGTACATTCACTAATAGGTCTTGTTTGCCATATCTTTCTTTTAAAATATCTACTACTTTTATGTAATTACTCGCGGTAACAGAGAATCCTTCTATACATTTTAAGGGGTCAGGTGCTAAAAATGATTTCAAATAATTAAATTTATCTACAGGATCTAAATTTTCATTGTTATGAATAGCCGTTTCGAATGACGACCAAAAAGTCAGCCATTCAGCTGCATTCACGTTAAATTTAACTGGATCTAGCTGTGGGAGTTTAATGTGCATTACTTCTTTAGAAATAGGTCTTCTTTCGTTTTCTATTGATGAAACGCTTGTTTCACTTTTCTTTAGTTCTTTTAATTTTCTATTGGCTCGAAATCTCCAAGTAATTATTTTTTCACGATATTCATTAGCCGCTTCTAATTCGGCTTCTAATTGGAGCTCTTGAGTTAAAGTTTTAATCTCTGCATCTTTAATCTTTAACTCTATAGTAGTTTCATTTAATAATTCAATAGTTTCTTTTAAATCTACAGTATCTGGATCTATATCATCACATAAAGTTTTTAATTTCTCTATAAATTTATTTATACTGTCTCTTATGACAGCTCTTTCTTTTTTAGCTATTACTAAATTATCCATAATAAATGCAAAATTTAAAATTTTATAATATTATCTATCTTTTCAATTGTAAATAATGGATATAGCTGCCCACATCCCGGTATGGGATGCCAAAAAATTATTACTGTACCAGATTTCTGATCTAAAACTTATTCTTGTTACTGACCCGATACAGCATATTTCAAATCTTAACTCTTTTCTTACAGTTACTACTTAAATTTTCTAATAAAATATTTATTCTTCAAAATAATAAGATATGGATGGGTCTCACCTGAAATCTTCTAATCCAAAAGTCCGGGTGTGGATGGGGCAACTATCATCCATTAAAGAAACAAAACTTGATGAATGTAGCACTTCTTAGATGAAAACAGAATTTTAATGCTTTGTTAGCATACACTTAAAATGAAAACGAAAACAGAACAAAAAATATCTACAGTATTTACAATTAAATATTAAAGTCTTTCTTAACATTAAAGTCTTAAATTGTCATTAGTTCTTAAATATTTATTCTAATTCTTAAAAGTTTCAATAGTTCTGTTTTAGGACCGGGGCGTCTGTAAACAAGACGATCTTAGCATAGCCCCATCTCCGTTCGAGGTCTTTTCTGTTCTGCTTCTGATTCTAAAAAGCAACTTTCTCGAATACTTCTCATTTTCGAGTCGAAAAAGAGATGCAGTCACGAAAAACAGGCGCCCGTCTGTCTGGAAAGGCACTTGTTCTGAAAGCAGAAGAATGAGCGGGAATTCCCGACAGATAGCATTGTAAATAAAGAAGACATAAGCTTTTATTTTAAAACTAATTTTAAAAAAAAGTGATTTTTTATTTATAATATGCAAAATTACAAACGGAAATTATCCTCCTTTAGATAAAATGAAAAAGCACTTTAGAAACAATATGTTTCAATAGGAATACAATTATCTTAAATATCTCATAAAATATGAGCATTTTTATGAAAAATGTTTTCACTGCATATGTACAAACGATTTAAAAAAAAAACTTTTTTTGTATAATTTTTATAGCAAAATGTCTTGTTTACCTTATGCCACAAGCGTTGTCAAATATCATTGAAATTCAGAAAATTGTACACAAAAAAGTAAGCAGTTTTTTCAGTTGTTGACCGATGTTGATTTTCTTTTCAGGGGTCATTCATACATTGACGTTTTTTTTAGTAAGTCAATATAGAAAATTACGTTAAATTACAGAAATCCGCTTGATGATTTATGCATGCATAGTAGTAAATGTGTCGTGAACATTGTAATAAGATTTATTTTGTTCATTAAATCACAAAAAACTTGGTTTCTTAAATTACTTAAGAAAATCACAAAACTTAATTATATATATATATATATATATGTATATATATCCTTTTTTTATGTATTTTTCTTTCGATATTACAAAATATTAACTTTGTTACAGTCTGAAAAACAGATTTTTTAGGAGAATTTTTAGGAGTTAAGTGATATATACATATATTGCAGGTTATCGAATTGTTCATTAAATAAAAATCCGTATTTTATTTATATAAAAAAAAATGTGTTATATATATTTTTTTTATACTTATATATTTTATTTTCTCTTATCCAAAAGATAGATAAATTATATTGTAGTGGTGTTCAATTTTCGAAAATTCGATTTTGGTATATGGTGACGTTTTCAGTGTCTTTGGATCAAAAAATCATATTGTTAGCGGTTTATTTGTGTGTTTGCATGTCTCTCCGTGTTTTCTCATCAGCGTATCTCAAGATAAAGTAGCAGAATTAAATTTAAAAACGTTTTCTGAATACGCATCATAATCACACAAAGAAATTCTGATATACATTTCTCTTTTAGTTATTTGGTTTAGATTAGGTATTAGATTTTGATCTGTATTACGTATTAGATTTTGGTATATGTGCCGTTTTCAGGGTCTTTGGATCAAAAAATCACATTGTTAGAGGTTTATCTGAGTGTTTGCATGTCTCTCTCTGTTTTCTCATCAGCGTATCACAAGATCAAGTGACAGAAAGACGTTGAAACACGTTTTACTGAATACGCATCATAATTACACAAAAAAAATTCTGATGTATATTTCTCATGCAGAAATTTTCTCAAATAAAACATTTTCTAAAAATTTTTGGAAGAGTTTTTAAATTACAGTATAAATATTCAGATATAATACTTCATATGTTACACCTTAAATTGTAACTGATGTAGGATAAACGAAAGTAGTGTCAGTACCACAAAAATTTTATTTTAGTTCCTTGTACAACAATGCGTAGTTAGTATTTCAGAAATTTTTATTAAATTTTAACAATATAAATAAGATAAATTAAATCTTCATTTTTATTACATTTATTATATTAATAATCAATTCATGGCTACTTATCTACTAATTATTAAACTAAGAAATTAAGCAAATTTTGTTATAATTTAAACAATAAAATAAAATTTATAACAGTATTCACAACACATCTCTCATCATTTCTTATTATACAGGCGTATTTAAAGCACAAGGGGGATTTTTATCGTTCGCACATTTGCATTTAAAACAATTTTTATAAAACTGCTCATATTTAACGAGCATTTTTATATTCTGTGTCTCTTTCTGTATTATTTTATATTATGTATTATTCTATATTATTTGTATTCTGATTGCAATATATTGTTTCTAAAGTGTTTTATTTTTTTTATTTTTTTTATTTATTTATCTAAAACTTGGGAATAACTTTCGTTTAAAACTCTACGTATTATAAATAAAAAAATATACATATATACATATATATTACAATCTTTTGAAGTTTTCAAATAAATGCTTATACTTTTTTTTTTATTTAACATGGTATCACATTATTGTATCACGAATGCATCCACAAATTTAATTAGGTCTCTATTAACATACTATCCTACAGTTACATATCATTTCGTTCACTTAATAATACAAGGAGATCGCAAACATAATTTATTTTTCTGACCTTATTGCAGGCCCTCTATTTGTTCTCGTAACTTAATCTTCACTGATAAACATGAGAAAGAACCTTCTATTTGCTCATCCAGTGTTTGGAAATATTTCATCAAGAGATAAATTTTTAAATTGAAAAAAAATAGATCATTCGTAAACCTAGCTAAATTTTTGAGCATGAGTGTAGGACTGTCGTTCTAAGAAATTAGAAAAAATACATCATGTGGTCTAAAATTTACGTAATGATGCAAATTAATGCAATTTTAAGCCTACTGCCTTATTGAAATTTTTTTTTTTTTTTTTTGATTTTCTTCCACAGTTGTTTGTGTGATTTTATTAAAAAATTGTATTTCATTCTCCCATTGTTTTAATGGTGTTTTCCATTTCCTGCGGCTTATTTCTGTTGAGCTATCTAAATGATAGACCAGATTGTTTCTGCCTAAAAGGTTGTTTGAGTGAGTAATGCTGACCGGGATGTCGGCCTGAATAGCTCAATTGGTAGAGCCTTGACCTTGTAAGTCAAAGATTCGGGGTTCGAGTCCCGGTCCAGGCATTATTTTCACTCAGTCGGAAAAATTAAAATTTCAATAAATTTGATTATCTTCCACAGTTGTTTGTGTGATTTTATTAAAAAATTGTTCTACTGCCTTAATAAAAAGATGTAGTTATCCAACACAAAATAGATATAATTGGTTAAATGTTTATTTACTATTACAGTCGTCCCCACTTAATCGGGTAACGGATAATAGAATACCCCGCTTATAAGAATATAAATTTATAGAACCAATTTTTTTCTCATAGAAGTAGTGTTAAATTTCCTTGTTTAAAGAAATATTTTTTACAACGCCACCCCGCCTAATCGAATAAACAATAAAAGTTTCTTAAATAAAATTCCTCTACTTCTGCGCAGATTTTTCCTCTCATTCTCAAAAAAGAAAAAAAGAAATTCCGTTCTTCTTTAAAAAACCTTTCATAACTAAGGGATGCCCTACAAACATGAAACGGCATTCCTGCCGAGGTGATAAAAATTGTTTTGCAAAAGCCAATTTTATAAAACCAGCAACTGATAATGAAATTAGAAACTAAAATAGAAATTATCTAGGAATTAATAATCACAAATTTTGAAAGTTTTTAGGTGATTGAAATAGAACTTTATGAACTCATAGATGTGGATGAAGATGGAGAAACAGAAACAGATGAAGAGTTTAATCTCCTAATAAAATCTTTAAATGAAAGCGATAAAGAAGAGCAAATAGATTACCCCTCCAATGATAAATGAAGTTGCAAAATCCTTTAATATTATTCATCGTCATTTTGAGTCTCATAGAAGCGATTATAATCGATTCATGTGCTTTAAAAGAAGAAATCGAAAAATTTTTAGTTAAGTCTATGTCAAAGTAATCAATCATAACTGTTTTTTTTTTTTTTTCTTTTTGCTAAAAATAAAATTATAAGTACACTTCATTTCGTATTTATTCCAAGATTAATTGCATTTATAAATTACTTGTATGTTAACTTAGTAAAATTTTGTTAAATATTTGAATAAGAAAGAGGTCTCGATCATTTATCTTTTCATGTAAGCACGAAATCGTTGTAGGTATGCATATCGAATACCCCGCTTAATCGAATTATTATATTTGGAACGGTAGATATTCGTTTAAGCGGGGCTGGCTGTATTATTAATATTTTTTATTTTATTTATTTATTTACTTATTATTATTTTTACAATTTTGAATTTTCAACATTTTATTTTTTCAAATCTAATTCATGAAAATAAAAAAATAAAAGGATATATTATATTTTAACAATTTTCAACTTTAGTATAAACAAAATTTCACAGTACAAAATCTTTCAATTTATTTTTAGTATAAATATAAAATTTAGATAGCAAGACCTTTTTTCTTAATTGAAAATGCTTTTTTTCCTTATTTTGTTTAACCTTAAAATGAAAAAAAAAAAATATTTTAACGTAAAGGTTTTTTTTTTTTTTTATCTTTTCCTTTTATATTCAGTACATCTAAATTGGTATTAAAATAAAGAAAGAACTACAATTTTCTTTTACTGTCACTTGATTGATTACCATAAAAAATAGCGCTGACTAAAATTTAATTATGTTCCTACTTTATCACTTTTTTTACTATCGTATCATCCATTTTCTCCGGAACTTGAAAGTGATACTAGATTTTCTTTTGGTTTAGTCAAAATAAATTAATATTTCGCCCTTTAGTTTTTATTTTTAAATTAAATTTTTAATTTTCTTATTGGTGACATTTGTGATTTATTAAAATTTTTTAAACAAACTCTTGTTAAATTCTCTTTATTCCTTAATTTATGCTTTACAAAAAAGTATAATAAACGAAAGTAATTCACGCTCAGCGCATTAGAAAATAAAAGAAATTAAACAATGAGTAAGTTTACATTTAAAATAATACACACACACATTATAGAAATAAAACAAAACTGGGGCTGAATTTTTTAATGGTTTTTAAACACACACACTCACACGCACACACACAAAAAAAGTGGGTCTGATCGGTTTAATGTAACAACTTTGTATCCAAATACCATAAAAGAAAATTACACACGACATTTATATGTTGCATTTTCAACGCTGAACTCATCCCTTTGTATTTTTTTCCTGAAAAAGTAGTGTGCGTAATTACTTACATTCGAAACAGTTATTGCGTTGTTTGGCATTTTTAAAGAGTACTCATATTCATATCATTTATCGTTGTGTAATGTGTAAAATCCCGATTTAAAATTCTTATGTATTTCATTCAATAGATAGAGGATTTTCGCATGAATATTTTCAGATATAATCTTGGTATATTTTTCAATGAATATTTGGATTAAATTCATATGATATTCTTTTGAACACAGACCTTCCAACATTATAATTTATTTCGGAGAACTGTTAGTACGTCTTTTTTTTTTTTTTTTTCTCACATCATTCTATTTAAAGTGAAATTTTCTTCAATTTGTAATTACGATTAAATAAGAAGAAAAATACTGTCAAGAAAAGTGGTGTGAAAAAAAGGCAGATATTAACAATGCTCCGGCATAAATTAAAATGTTGGCTTGTTTCTGGTATCATAATCTATATTTCACAAAATTTTCAGTTATTGATGTTGAACTCCGCCAATTCCTCATATACAGTACATAAATAATACATATATAAATATTTATTAATATATACTACTAATATATATTACATATTATTAAAATTGCGTATTAAAATAAAAAGATGAAATATTCCTTAGATTCCTTCCATGGGAATAATTATATATCAGTGTAATATTACCCTATGATATATTTAACTAAAACAATCATTAATATAGAATTATCTTAAATAAAATATTAATGCATATAAATCATATAATAAACATGGTAAGTTTGAAATACTATATCGTTCAAACATATTATTGCGTATTTCGAGAACACTTCTCTGCATTAGAATAATATATTAGAATAATATCACGCAATGCGATTTCTAACTTTTATTGTTAAATGGAGATGATTAAAGTCTCCATATTGAGAGAATTAGCGGGAGATATGCAATGTTAATCCTGCTGTAATTGAATCTGGATGAGAAACTAAACAGAAATTCTTTGTTCATGCGAATAAAACATCAGAAATCTTTGAATGGATAATATTTGGGTAGGATCACAAATCCTTCTAATTAGGATAAAATTTGTTTGAATGTAATCAATGGCAAAATATTATGCCTTGTGATTCCTTTTACGTGATGGTGACCTTTGATTTGTAAGTTGTATTTATTTTATATAAAGATATTAAGTGTTTTAATTGCAGTTTTCCTTTTTTGCAAGCGTATTACACATTTACTTATTATCCGGTGGAGAGCTGCTCTGAAATATAGGATGTTCTTCCATGGAATTATCATCTGTGATCTTTTTTAATTTAATATAAACGTTTAATATAGTTAAAAGTTTTAGATTTGTTTTAGTCGTTCCAACCCCCATAATTCGGAACAATGAAGTTCCGAATTATGGAGAATTGAACAAAGATGAAACAAAAATCATAACTGACCCGAACGCGGGCACATAGCATTATTCCCTACAATAAGTAATCCATTGAAGTAATAGGCATAAAGGTTAGTGCTTAATGTCTACAATCCTAATATAATGGAATATAGAGGAGAAATTGAAAAGAAAATACCTGTTTATACAAATACAAGATAAGAAATAGAATATTCTTTGTGTTGCGTCATATATTTGTGCAGTGTTGTTGTTTTTCTAAGTAGAATAAAATTTGTCTGAATGTAATCAACGTTACAATATTATCGCTTGTGATCTCCCTTTGTGTTAAGTTGATATTTATTTGTAAATTTTACATATTTAGAGAGGAATAATATTTTTTTTTTAAATAAAGATATTTATAAACGTTTAATTAAAAGTTCACTTTTTTTCAAATGCCTGGTATCTATCAATTTATTTAAAAACTGGTGCAGAGGGACCGCTCGAGAACATAAGTGGAGAATTGGCGTTTCTCCCCAGGCATTTGAAAGAATTTCGTTAGACATGAGTGAACCAACAACGTTGTCGGGTCACTTACGGAAGGCAAAAGAAGAAGTACAATAAAAGAATCCCAAATGAACCTAACTTGAGCAATATGCATCTCGTCTACTAATCACTATAAATAAAACTATATGACAATTAAGCAGAAATTATTTGTCCATGTTTAAGAAACATTTTTGACAGAATACTCTTTTGCATAGAATTAAAAATCATTATAATTGCAATGAACTTTGTCACAACGCAAACAAATTCCAAAATATTATGACCTTCATATTATACTGATCTTTGATTTGTAAATTATAAGGGTTTTTATTTGAGTAATACTAAGAATATTAAACAAAGATGTCTATAAATGTTTAAAATTCTTCTTTCCAGCAATGTTTATGTGGGGGCCTCCCTTTTCCGCTTTATAAAACTTAAACCATTTAATATTCTTAGATTTTGACAACACTACTAGAAATAGTAAAATTGTGTGGCTTTTAAAGGTACTAATATATGGCAGCACTAAATTAAATTTATTTACCAAATAAAATGATGTTATATCTAATTTCGTAAGTTTGCTTTAAAACAGTGTGGCCAAAAATATAGTAATTTTAATATTATTTAAAATATTTACGCCCTTTTTTTAGTACCGTTGCTTATTAACTTATTAAAAGGTATCAAATTTTAAATTTTACTAAGTTAGAAACTAATAATTTACTAATTTGGAGTTTAATAATTTAAGGCCCATACAAATTGACCTTATCTTTCTAGTTCTCTTTAAAATAACAATTTTAGAAAAATGCATTTATTTATTTATTTATTCATTTATTTATATTTTGTAATTTATTTATACATATTTTTTATTATTTATTTATTATTTATATTTTGTAATTTATTTCATTTATTTATATTATGTGTAAGGTATAAGTGGCGTCGGGTTGAGAAAGTAAAGGTCGCCAATAGATTTCAGTATTGGAGGTAGTTGCAAATGATAGTGGTGAGTTAGAACATTGAGTTGAGTAAGTAAAGGTCACCAGTTGAATTTAGTATTCAAAGTAGTGTAAAGCGATAGCGTCGAGTTGGGTTACAATGTTTGGTTGAGAAAGAGAAGGTCTCTAACTAGATCCAGGATATGTTGACGGTATTGTAGGTGAGGTATCTGGTTGAAGGACGCGAGTGGAGATGCTTTTGGGTTAGCATGGAGTGTCTCTAGTTATTGGATAGTTAGTTGGACAATTTGAAATCAGGATCTACGTAGGTTGTGAAAAAGGTGTGTAGAAATCGAATGTGGATAGACTTTAGAAAAGTATTCTGGTAAAATGCAGTGGATAGAATTTTCTTATTATGTGGACTTTAAATAGAGCACTTAATAGAACACTGTTCTGTTGTTCGTGATGTTGTGTGGGGAGTTATCCTGACGGAGATCTTCATTAAAAGAAAAGCGCCAGTCCATTGCTCACTGGGAAGGTCCTCGACTTTAGGTTGATATTATTGCAAGCAGCAATGATGAGATAATTTTGACAGTCTAAGTTACTTATTTATGTTCGTTTAGTGAGTTCTTTCGCACCCCAAGCTCTTCCTTACATTAAAACTAAAATAAGCATTGATGTCTCAATTTATCTGAGACTCCTTATTAGTCTTCTGCACTAATTAAGATCATGAATAATAGAGAAAATCAAGTTGATATAGCAAACCAAACGTCATAAATGTCACTGTATGTATTAAAAACCATTATCACACTTTGATTATAGCCACTTTCTATATGAAAATTATATTTTATAATAAAAATTTATAATCTCATTTTCAGAAATTAATTTTATGAAGCTCATTGTTATGATTAGTAGTTTTTATTGATAAAATAAGGTAGTTAATACTTTTATATTAAAATAATCACTAGGACATTAACATTATAATTATGGGAGATATTATACAATAAGGGACAAAAAAAAATTTTCTTGGATAAATGTTAATATTTCTTGGAGAAACGTTCAATTTAATCTTTACTGGATACTGCATACCCGGATCCAAAAAATATTAGTGTTATCCAGGAATTCACTATCCAGTAATCATCTTTACATTTCAATCTTAAAATTGGTTATTTTTGAAAGGAAAAGTTAGTGTCTAAGAGCAGCTTTCTTTTCCCTTGTCCCTTAGTATACACTAATAAACTAGGCGATATGTTATTAGTAAATATTTCTTCCCCTATTGAAAAAAAAAAAGTTAAAACTCGAAAGTATCTAACTATTAACCGATAATATATGTTTGTAAAAAACACTTTTCTGAACTACACGGATTGTTTTTGGTAAATTTTATGCTTTAGAGGACGTTGAATCTAGAATCGACCTCTATTTCAACAAATCGCGCACGGTTCTTTTTTTACCCAAGATAATAGGGGTTTACCATATAATATATAACAAATATTATTACTTTGAACTAAACATATTTTTTCTCATAATCACACAAACAGCTTTTTCATGATATGTTTGACATTCTGTGTTTATCATTTTTGTCTGTGAAAACGTATGTTCTTTTTAGGATACTCCTTCCAAACACTCTTCACTTTAATATCTTTTACAATCCTACACATCCCTCCTATTTTAAAGTTTGTATTTTCAAAAAATTAAATTTAATAAATATAGTTTTAAACTACGAAATACATAGGCTGTTATTCACCAATAACTTCAACTCGCGGTTGAACATGAAAATTTGAAAAGCGTATAAAGGAGTGGTAAAAATTTTCAGCAAATTTTGCCGTGTTGCTTCTGTCGTCTAGCGGTATAGTTGTTTTCAGATTCTTTTAGGTGAAAATCACCAATCAAAGATTATATGAAATCCTCGACGCTAGATTGCAGAAACAGCGTACCAAAAACGAATATTTGGTGGAAAGCTGTACCCTGCTTTAGACGCTTTTCAAGTTTATACGTTGAACCGGGAGTTCAAGTTAATGGTGAATACGGCCATTAGTGAATAAGGTCTTTAGATTAACAGTTTATCTTACAAATTTTTAAGTAATAACTTCCAAAGTCGAATAACAAAATGAAATAAAATAAATAAAAAGTAAATACACAGTGTAGTCTGACAAATCTTAGTTTATGCAACATTAATAATGCAAATAGTAATATTTTCAAAACATTATTATTTAGTTTTCACTACACGTCATTGTAAACAATTATTTATTTCATTTTAGACAACGCCTTCAATTGTTGCACTTCATAATGATATTTTATAGCTGATGGATAAAATGTATTGTTTTCTAAAGTAAAATATACAGCAAATTGTACATTTTTGTATTGTACTTTTACCTTACACTTGCTTAAAATTCAATTTTCAAATGTGTAAGTATGTTTGGTACAACAGATATCTTTATTAGGCTGCTATATTTATGAATAACTTCTGCATATACTTAATTATAGGTGAAATATCGATTGACCAATTATTTTGTTTTATTGCATTTTTTCAATTTAAACATAGCTCTGTTAATTAAAAAAAAAAAAACTGTAGTGTCTACCCTCAACTTTCTGAACATTAAATAATTATCGATTGTTTATCAAATAAAAATGAGATAAGATGTTAAGTAAACAAAAGATAAATCTATAATAGGGTGTTTGAGTATTTTCCCCCATATAATATTTTACGTTAACGCTATAGTACATCAAATAGTTTGAGCCTATAGGAAATAATAACAAAACAAATTTCTTGTATCCCTGAAATATATATATAAAGGATAGATTCACCAAAATCTAAACTGTACGTGCTTGAATCACCTACAATATGTCTATAAATGTTCAGTTCAATCGAATAAAGCATTTAGACTCTATCGCACTTTAAATTATTTAATCTCATAGGCCATAATGATAAAGAATTATTTTTTGTGTCCCTGTAATAAAATAATAAGTGCTAGATTCATCAAAAATTATGCTGTTCGTGCGACAGTCACCTAAACTTATATACAAAATTTCACCTCAGTCGAATTAGGCGTTAAGACACTATTGCATTTTAAATAATTTCACTCCAGAGGTCATAGTCATACAGAATTTTTATTTGTGTCTCTAAAAAAAAAAAAAAAAAAAAACTATTGGAGCTTGATTCAGCAGAATCTAAAAAGTTTTTGCGATGGAGGCTTACATCATGTATATAAATTTTTAGCTCAATCGAGTAAGAAATTGAAACTGTATCGTGTTTTTAAAGATTTTAAGCACATAATCCATAATGGTAAGGAATTTTTCTTCGTGCCCCATAGTGAAAAAGTATAAGTGCTAGATTCACAAAATCAATAGGGTTCCTGATACGGTGACCTATAACATACGTACCATCCTTGAGCTCATTTAAACAAAGCGCTTAGAGCAAAAATGAACCCAAGGGACATAAAAACGTATAGATTCCTCAAAGTCGCATGTCTGTTATAATTACAATACTTTCTTTACATATGTATGTTTGGAAAGTAATATTATTATATTTTCTAGATATTATTTAAAAAAAAAAAAAAAGATAGAAAAGATTATTTTAGAGGAATATATATATATACTGAATAACAGTGTTAAAGCAGGAAACATTTTTTAATTTAAAATTTTATCTATGCTTCGATGTTTTCTGAAACCCACGCACAATATTAATTATTAATACACACTTTATATTTAACTTCACATAACGACTTCTCTAAATCTTTTCACGTAACTAACAATTATAGTAGAGTAATAATTGCGCCGAAAGTAAAATGATAGGAATTCACAAAGCTATTTACAGAAATGTTTCGGAAAACTTTTCTGAGCTTTTGAAGGATATACTTCAAATCTCCAGAGTAAATATGGTGATAATGCATTGATATAAAAGCACTTACATAACATTAAAGATTTAATTAAATGGTTCATTTTGAGCTTCAAGTTCTCTTTGTAGTAAAGAGCTAATACACTTCTATTTATAACGTAAAAAAAATCCATAATACTAATAAAATTCCTTCATTTGTTTATACTTTATACGAAAAGTATTAAATGTTTTGTGTAATTGGATATGGAACTGTCATAAGTTAAAGTCAACAATTTAAAAACATTCTCCTTGAATTTAATTAAATACTATTCTGTTAATATATATGTAATTTTCAGTTAGATGAGCTAGCTTGAATGTTATGGAATGTCAAAAAAGCTGGTCTTGAATTAAGTACAAGTACCATTTTTCAGTAAAATCTTTTATTTTCAACCTAATTTAATGACTTTTGGACAGTAAAATTAATTACTGTTTTTAGCCAAATTTTAATTTGTGTTGAAATCCATTAATATTTCTCAATTTAAAAAAAGGGCTCTTCTTACATTCAGATAAGAAAAATAAATAAACTATACAGAAATAAATAACTAAAGGGAATATTGAAGTTTCGCAAAATTTAAGATATCAATGCAAAGTAGCATGAAAAAAGTCACAATTTAATTAAATTAAAAAAATAAATAAAATTTCTTTTTTTCAACCGAACTTAAAATTTTTTTAATTACTCATTATCGCAAATTTATTTTACAGAAAAAATATTTTAAAGGGAAATGAAAGAACGTTAAAATGAGCACAAATTAGAGAAATACAAAAAGAAACAAACGACCGTTACGGAACTTCAAAAATACCATCATTAATGCTTGTAAAATTTTAAATATATTAAACATTAAAAAAAAAAAAAAAAAAATGAAAGAACTAGAAAAAAAAAACAATAAAGATAAAAATAAAAAAAAACCTAAACCCCCCCGGAATTTACTAAACAAGAGCGGTCCAATGTTTGGGCAGGAAAGGCAAGTTGTGCAAACTACTTCCAGTATATATGTAAAGGTTACGGTGATTTGGTTGAAAAGAGAACCAATGAAAACATGGCACAAAAAACATATTTTTAAAATTTTACAAGCACTGATGATGAAATTTTAGAAGTTCTGAAACAGCCGTTTGTTAATTTTTGAATTTATCTAATTTGAGCTCATTTAACATTGTTTTATTTTACTTTATATTACCAGTACAGCGTATCTTCTTTTATAAAAAAAAAAAAAAAAAAAAAAAAAAAAAAAAAAAAATATTCCATTCGAAAAACCTACGTAACGTATATTATAACATAATTTAGAAGTTGGGAAAATAGTCACCTCGTAGTGACGTACATACAGATTTTCAAAGAACAATCCTGATTAAATCAACGCTCTTATGAAAAAAAAAAAAATAGCTTAGATATCGGTCTATTCGTTTAAAAACTAAAATGCTACAGGCTGAGATAAACTTTAAATTTATTATAACACCCTCCTTTTTTACTCGGGTTAATAAAATAAGTTAAATCAATTTTGCTTGCGTTTCTATTGGAAAAGTTCAAAATGAAAAGGCAGTCTTTCTGTTCCTTTTATTTACCATGTCAACAAAAATTTTATTTCAAATTATTATCTAATTGTTCATCAGTTTTTATTTATACAAATTTTATAAAAATATTGTAATAATCCTCTTAATTTTCTCCCCGCTATTTTTAATTTTTCATTTCTTGTGCTTTGAACAAAAAGCACACAGAAACATCGTAGAATTTTAATTGCTTGCTTTTTATTCTTATTCTTATTCTTATTGTTTATATTTTTAATGTTCAGTGTTGACTGATTCCCTTTTTTCATTACCCCTATTTTTAAAAAGCAATTTTTGTATTATTCGATCTTCGATGTCTGCTGTAAATATATACTAAAATTTTCTATTACAAAATAGGTTCATTAAAAAAAAAGTGACTGCGTTGTTCTCAGAATGTTATATTAATTATAGGTAAAAGAGAAAATTTTTGACTGAACTTTGTTTTATAATTTTACCAAAATTATGTAATTTTCTTTAATTTGTTGTAAATATTCTTTTATGCAGATGAAAATTTTGTATTTAATTTAATATAATGCCAAAGAAAAAAAAAAGCGAAAACAGATTTAAAATGGTCTTAATGTTGGGGTCTGCGCAAAATTGATGGATTAAAAAAATACCTCTATCCCACGAAAATAAATAAATAAATGAATAAAATACTCTTAAGATATTATTCAAAAAATAAGAGTAATATGAGTTATGACAACGAGTTATTACAACATATATTTATTTAATGAATAACTTATAACATAACAATTCAACGAACTATAGAAGCTATAACAAAAATTTTACTTACTGTTAATATATCTGTTTCCTATAAACCTCAGTTTCTGATTCGTAATTTTCTTTCTGATTTTAAACTTGTTATTTCCACCTTTTCCCGTACAGGAGTTATTTATAACTCCTTGTAAATCTTACAATTCTGTTTATATCGAGGAAACTGGTCGTTCCCTTCATACTCGAATTATTGAACATAAAAGAAATTTCAAAAACCGAGATATTCGTTCTAAAATTGTCCAGCATGCCATAGAAACCGACCATCTACCTGACTTTGACAATACTAAAACAATTGTATTTAACTGTTTAAATTATCATTCTAGAATTTTCCTTGAGGGCTGGTATTCAAAACTATATTCTGCACCTCGTAATGAAGCATGCACAGTCCCTCCCTGTGCTTTTTTAGAAGAAATCTATACGTTCAACTCAACGTTTACTTTTATGATGTTTTTACTGATGTAGAGCCTAAAATAAGGCTCAAAATGTATAAATGTATGTTGTGTTTTATTTTAATATTTTAATTGTGAGTATATTTTAATGGTATATTATAAATGTATAGATTTTTAGTGTAATTAAAATGTTGTAGAACTATAGCAAATTTCTTTTTTTAAATATTTATTTCATACAGAAATTTAAAAAAATAATAATAATTGAAATTCCATCTATACATCTGACATCTTTTTAGTGTTAAACACTTATAAGAAGAATGAAAACAAAACAGCACTTAAAGAAATCCTCAGAGTTAATCAAATATTTCAATGCCCTACTGCTCCAATAAACCTCGAATAGCAAATTCAGCATTTTTTTTTTTTTTTTTTTTTTTTTACTTTTTTCAATGATTGATAAAAACACTAAAAGTATTTGCTTTCATCATCCTTTTCTGCGAATATTTTATCAAATATTGAATGATACCGTATAACTTTAAAAAGATTTAATAAGTACATATTTCGCAAACTTTTTGCACATACATAAAACTCAAACACTCCAAAGTTTAAATTTTAGCGTAAAAGAGAGGAGTTCTTTTGAATTTCTATTTACTTGACGTATTCTCATAAGTCAATATTGAATCCCTAAGGACTTCGTAAAATGATAATATACATTTTTTTTTTTTTTTTTTTTCATCACATCAGACAATTCTTTTGTTTAAAATATTTATTTAAAATGTGTTTAATTAAATCGCGTACTTTAAGTAACTTTAGTCAGAATCTTAATTTAGATACATATATATATATATATATATATCTTTTATACGATTTTTAAAAGTTTGTTTTTCCGTTCCTATTCTAAATATCATTAACTGTTTTCTTAGCTTTTCCAGAAAGTTAAAAATCCGTATATCTGCTGCTTTTATTTATTTTTCTTTTTTAAGTACATAGTCTTATTGAGGACTTTAAAACAAAAGGAAAATACGAAAACTAAATTCTGGAAGAGTAAAATAAAAGCAAATTAATTTAAGTTGTGAATATTGTTTTTATAATACGCATAGAAGGTATACTTTCAATTTCTTTTTGACTAATAGTGTTAAAATAAATAGTGTAATTTAAGTAAGTTTAGATTGAATTTTAATTTACACACACACACACACACACACACACATATATATATATATATATATCTTTTATATCAATTAAAAAGCTTGTTTTTCACTTTCCTATTGTAAAAATTCAGTATCGACAATGTATTTAAGATGTGGATTGTTTTCTTAGCTTTCCCAGAAAGTTAAAAATTGGTACATGTGCTGCTATTTTTTTCTATTTTGTAAGTATATAGTCTAATTGAAAACTTTATCAGAAAAGGGATATACGAAAACTAAATTCTAGAAGAGTAAAAGAAATCAAATTAATTTAAAATGTGGATAATATTTTTATAATTGTATAGAAGATATAGTTTCAAATTCTTTTTAACTGATAATGTAAAATTTCGAAGTATTTTTGTTTGTATATTATATATTTGTATACTTGTTTGTATGCTTAACTAGTATATTCTAAAATTACTCTTTTCACTGAAGGTTACTGACTGCTTCTTCTACAATTCAGAAAATTTTGATTTTCCTAATTGATTAAATTAAGAACTTAAGAAAATAATATACATCTGTATATATATATAAATTGCGTGTCACGATGTTTGTCCGCGATAAACTCCTAAACTTATGATCCGATTTTAATAAAATTTTGCACACTGTATGCAGTTTGGTCCAACTTCAGAGATAGGATAGTTTTTATCTCAATTTATAGTCACAATATTTTTTTTATTGCAAATTATTTGTTAATTATACCCCTTTGTTATAGTTGCTCCAAAGTATCTGCGAGTTTCATAAGTTTAATTGTTGCCCAAAAAAGAAAAAAAAAAAGAGTTCATTTTCTTTCGACATAAAAATAAATACATTTAATTAAACGTAAACGTTAAAAAAGTATAATAAATAGTTAAATTATGCATCTGACGAAAATTGACATCATAATCACTTTAAAGATCATAAATACACATTGATAAAGTGCTAATGTAGTTAAATACAAGTGAAGTGTGACGTCACTGACCGTCTTTTTGTAAAAAATTATTGAAAATCGAGAAAAATTATTTCCCGATTTTAATCCCCATATTTTTGCACAGATATGTATTTGTTATCATGCGTATGCGTTATATTGAGTTATTTTGCTGTCAGATTGACAAAAATGTATTTTTAAATTTCAAAACTCTGTCGTCCTTGGAGGTTTTTTTTTTTTTTTTTTTTTTTTTTTGGCGATATAAAACGTAACACGAAAGCATACAAGCCAGATGTATATTTTCGTAATATGTATTGTGCGAAACATTGTTTCATATTATTCATTACTCTCTCAATAAAAGTTGTTAAAATAACCATGATTTTTGAAAGAAATTAAATATGTTCGACAGATAATTTTGCGATAAATATATATATACACTGATGGAAAAAAAAATCCCAACACCAGGAAGGAGCTGTGCTAGATAAACGAAATTTGGTAGGCGTGTTAATACATCTGAAAGATGACGTCGATTCAAATTTCGAGCTACGCGCATAAGTGTGGCGCTAGTAGCGACACTATGAACATGCAAATGAGGTTTGCTTTAAATAAGCGCTGTACGGTTCGTGATCGTTATTTACAGTTGAGATTTGACGTAGTGGGTTAATGTTAGTCAAGGATGCCTCTAAGAAGACGAAGAAGCCATTATCAACAGCTCACTGAGTTTAAACGAGGTCGTGTAGTAGGGCTACGAGAAGGTGGGTTTTCTTTCCGCGATTTTGCAGAAAGACTTGGCAGGAATGTATCCACTGTGCATGAGTGTTGGCAGCAGTGGTCAACGGAAGGTACTGCCTCAAGAAGACCGGGTTCCGGGAGGCCACGTGGCACTACTGAGAGGGAAGACCGCGGTGTTCGGCGTATGGCTGTGGCTAATCGTACTGCGTCTGCAGCTGAAATTCGAGCTGCAGTTGGCCCCACAGTGACACAACGAACTGTTACAAATCGGTTACTTCAAGGACAGCTCCGAGCCAGACGCCCTGTAGCGTGCATTCCACTGACTCCAAACCACTGCCGTTTGCGACGTGAGTGGTGTCAAGCTAGAGCTCATTGGAGGACGGAGTGGAGATCTGTTGTGTTTTCTGATGAAAGCCGGTTCTGCCTTGGTCGCAGTGATAGCCGTGTGTTGGTTAGAAGGAGGTCAGGTGAACGCCTGCTAGCGACCTGTCTGCGGCCGAGACACACAGGGCCTACTCCTGGAGTTATGGTTTGGGGAGCAATTTCGTATGACAGCAGGAGCACTCTCGTTATCCCACGCACCCTGACTGCAAATTTATACATCAGTCTAGTGATACAACCTGTTGTGCTGCCATTCATGAACAGCATTCAAGGGGGTGTTTTCCAACAGGATAACGCTCGCCCTCATACCGCTGTTGTAACCCAACATGCTCTACAGAGTGTCGACATGTTGCCTTGGCCTGCTAGATCAGCAGATCTTTCTCCAATCGAGCACGTATGGGACATCATTGGACGAAAACTCCAGCGTCATCCACAACCAGCATTAACCGTCCCTGCATTGACCGGGGGGACATCAACCGTCCCTGCATTGACCGCCCAAGTGCAACAGGCATGGAACTCCATCCCACAAACTGATATCCGACACCTGTACGACACAATGCATGCACGTTTGCATGCTTGCATTCAAAATTCTGGCGGTTACACCGGTTACTAATGTACCAACATTTCACATTTGAAATGGCTCTTCTCGCCAATGGCTCTACCTGTGATCTTGAAACTTTAATCAATTAAATATGTTACCTAGACAAATGTATTGCTGAAATTTCATTACTGTACAATAATTTTTTCTTGGTGTTGGGATTTTTTTTCCAATCGTGTATATATTTCTTCTTGATTAACTTGAATTTACTATTAAAATTTTAACATACTCAAAATCCTCTCATCACTTCGTTAAAATATATTAATCTTTTCCAAAATCTTTTTCTATTTAAAATGATACCTGTATCTTATACTATTAAGTGAGCAATATTTGTATATATATATGTATATTTCACTGTTCACGAAAACGGTAGCTCGGACAGTCACGTGATTTAACACAAAGTTGCCCTCCGTAAGGTCATTGTGCACACCGAAGTCAGGTTTTCGAATTTTTGATTAGCTTTCTTTTAATTAATAAAAATATGCAAATAAAACTTCCCATTTCTATAATGACGCAGAAGGGAGAATCTTAGGAGAGATTTGATATGTTTATTTCATTTTCATTGATTTGAGTGTATTTTACATTCAACTACAGCTACGTTATGAGGAATTACAAGAGATTTGATTGGTTTATTTGATTTTTATTGATCTGAGCGTATTTTACGCAAAACTAGAGCTACGTTATGAGGAATTACGTGAGATTTGATTGGTTTATTTGATTTTCATTGATTTGAGTGTATTTTACGTTGAACTAGAGCTACGTTTAGATATTATTTAAAAATATTTGAATTTTTAATATATTAATGTTATGCGACTTTTACAGAGAAGAAATTACGATTGACGCCGCAGGCGCCCAAGAGCATGTTTTTTGGTAAAAAATTTTATAGGTCTCTCGCCAGCTAGCTGGTGAAGTCAGCTAGTTTACTTTAAATGCCCAATATTTCATGAGATATCCTATTTTAAAGTTTTAGAATATTTATCAAAGGAACAACTATAGTATTTCCCCACAACTGGATTTGGCTATTATGGTTAAATCATAAATCCAAAAATCATAAGTGCTAAAATCATAAGCTAAAACATAAATCATAAATCTAAAATAAAACCATGCAGGTTGCCATATTTTATTTCAAAGAATTCAAAACGACATCGTTATCGTTCAAAACGGCGCCGAAAAAAAAAAAAAAATCGCCAAATCCAGTTGTGGGGAAATACTATATACCTTATAAAATTATCAACGTGTAACTTAGCCACAGCAACGCTTGCCCGGTCTGCTAGTATATATATATATATATATATATCTTTAGATAGAAAAAATCCTGAAATAATTTTAACTTTTAATTTTACTAAGTTTATTCTGTTATTACTTTACTATCTGTTTATGTTAAAGTGGACTTTAGAATATAACTAAACAAGAATGTTATATCCACTAATTTCAAAACAGGTGTTGTTCAAGCATGACAATAAAATAAGTTTCGTTTCCAGTTTACCTAAAAATACTCTATAATCAACTTTTATATTACTATAAACTTATTCAATGGCTTACAACAGTGTTCACAACTTGTATATATATATATATATATGAACTTCCTTTTTTCAATAATTATCACTATTTTTGAAAAGCAATGTTTGATATATATGATATTCGATAAAGCAAACAATCAGTTTTGCAAACATTACAGTTAAAAATAGAGTTGGATATTGAGAAGGAAAGCCACTAGAAATTGTCAGTATTTGCTTACAGTTTTTTAGCATTACTGCAGTAAGCAGTTAAAACATTAAGATAGGCATATCATATGAACCATAGTGCATATTATGAATTTAAGACACAATAGATTTGGCATATTATAGAATGTCATTGTTTTGGTTCGAAGTGGAATAATTAAGTAAATTTCGGCATAAGTTCTTCCATATAAGAAATTTCTGATTAGTTTGATTATCACAAGAAATTTATTCATTGGCTCAGAATTTTTTCTGTATTTCTTTAAGGGGACTCTCTCTACCTATCGTCTCCGAAAGGCAATGTAATTGTATGGGGAATTTCGCCCTATTATAATTCATTAACTAATACATATTTTTAAATTCTGTTTTCCCTTTCCGAAAATTCACAACTATTAAACAATTTATCGCTTCCTAAAAATTGATTTTTTTTTTTTTAGGACTGAGGGCCTATTAGTCTCAATCTGGGATTTTTGCGTTGTCGATTTCGATAGTTGAACATTTGTCGAAATCTAAAATTTATCGAAAATATAATTGAATAATTTGAAAGCGATGTTACAATTTGAAAAAAGAAAAAAAAAAAAAAAAAAAAAAAAAACTAATAGTCCTCCGTCCTAAACTAAATTCTGCTTTTGCCAGAATTTCATCAAAATCTTTTTTTTTTTTTTTTTTTTTTTTAATTATTATTATTGAAAGAAAAAAAAAGAATATTAATAATAATCAGTATCTTTACAAGCGATATCGGAAAAGTTTTTTTTAATAATTTTGAATTAGGAAATAAAAAGTGCGCGTGAAATAATATGAAATAAAAATAAGTAAAAAGTGAATTTAATGATTTAATGTTTTTGTTTTTCAGGGGCTGCTCATGCATATAAAAAATGCGTATTAAAACGAGTCGAAGAAGGAAGCGAAATAAGTATTGAGTTATATTACGATAAATACGATATATAATATGATACGATATATTAGACCTATTGTCCAGGGTTAGTAGGCATTTTCGTTGAAAGAAACAGTTTGTTCGTTCGGTGCAACTTGCACATTAGTCCCGTGAGGTACAACTTTCACATTAGTCCCTTGAGGTACAACTTTCACTTTAGTCCCGTCAGGTACAACTTGCACGTTAGTCCCCTTTAAATATAGTGACCAGCGAAGCTGGTAAAGCATTCGTTGATTCACTACCTCAATTGATTTTTTTTTTTTTTTTTTTTTTTTAAAGTTGCAAAATAGGAATTTTCAATATGTGATTTTTTTTTTTTTTTCTTTTTCTTTTAAGATTTCATTTTTAAGCTCAAAACTGAAATAATTCACATTATGAAAAATCGCATTTTACAACCTCAAAATAAAATATTAAAAATTTAAAAAGATAATTTTTAGAAAACGATAAACTGTGTATTAGTTCTGAAGTTTTGGAAAGTGAAAACGGAATTTAAAAATATGTATTAGTTAATAAGTTATAATAGGGCGAAATTCTCTGTAGTATAACATTGGCTCTGGCTTCTGGGGACGATAAGTGGAGAGGCCTCTTGAGTACATAAGATGAAAAGTGAACCACGCCAATGAAAAAAATCAATTAAGAGAGAATAATTGTGACAATTTCAAGACATTTTATTTTTGGCAGTGACTACAGCAGCATCATAATGGATCTACTGGAAAAAAAAAATAAAAAATAAATAAAAAATGGAGATAATTGACAGAACCTTATCTCAACAAATGTATTAGCAACTAACAGCTTTTTGATATTTTCTTATATACGTAGTGAAAAAAGTAAATCAAAACACATAGCATGAATAAATTATGACACAATAACTGTCAAAAGGAATTTTAGAGCATGCTTACCTTTAAATTTTCATTCTCACAATGTGCATTTATATGAAATTTTATTCTGTACTACAATATTAAAAATTATGAAAAAATCGAATGGCAGCGAAACCTGTTGACCAGTGGAACCCAAATGTAATCCGAACCAATTTTAGTGGAGTTCAAACTAAATATAAGGTTTTTTTAAATTTCGGTCAATGGTTCCTGAAGTGCAATGTTCTAAAAATTATGGTAGCACACAGAGACACAAATATTTATAAAAATGGTCAAATCAGGACATTTCAAAACGTGTAAATCCATAAAAACAGAAAAATGAAAGTTTCTCGAATCCAGTATTTAGAAATATTAGTACTTAGAAATAATAACTTTATATAGAAAGAGAAAGAATATATTTCTGTGTAAAATGTAATATGTCTATGTACATACATACATACATATATATATATATATATATATATACACTACCGCTCAAAAGTATTTGCCCACCTTGTTTTTTTTTAATATTTTTACCATATTATTTTTTAGACATATAATTTTTATTAATTAATAAAATACACATCTAATCATTACTAAATATTATAAATTAATTAAGATATAATTATTTTTCAAGAAGTAAATTGATTTTATTAAAAACACCAATGAAAATGAAAATTTCATAGACGTTGTTTTTGGCTTATATTTTTAATTTGGAGATCTTAATTAACTATTTTATTATTTAATAATGATAATAATATACTATGTGTCTGACATATATATTTTGTTTTATAGGTTATCGCCATATTTGTGCTTTAATCCATTAATAATTGAGTAAATTGACAGTGTTCAATTAATACAAGTAGAAATTGAAATTATGCCAAAAAGAAAGGAACTTTCTACTCAGAAACGAGCTATGATTATTGGTCTACATCAGAGTGGTAAATCTAATCGCCAAATTGCGAAAGATTTACGAATTCCACGCCGAACTGTAGATTATAATGTAAAAAAATTTCAAGTATCAAATAGTTTTGCTAATAAAAAACGCAGTGGAAGGCCCCGCAATACAACTTCTACTGATGATAGATATTTAGTTACAACATCTAAACGTAACCGTAGACTCACGGCACCTGAAATCACTGCCCACGTAAATTTAAATAGAGATGTACCCATTAGCGTTTCTACAGTTAAACGAAGACTTCAAGCTGCTGGTCTTCATGGTCGTATTGCTGTAAGGAAACCTTTGTTACGAGCTGTAAATAAGAAAAAGAGACTCCAATGGGCCAAAATACATAAAGACTGGACAACCAAAGAATGGGAAAAAGTATTATGGAGTGATGAATCTAAATTCGAGATTTTCGGATCTAAGAGAAGAATATTTGTTCGCAGATCAGCTGGAGAAAAAATATTAGATCAATGCGTAGTACCTTCAGTAAAGTTCGGCGGTGGTTCCGTAATGGTATGGGGATGTTTTGGAGGTGGTTCTGTTGGAGATCTGGTTAAAATAGATGGAATATTGAAGAAAGAGGGGTACAAGAGAATTCTTCAAAAGAATGCTATTCCATCAGGGAAAAAATTAATTGGAAAGGAATTCATTTTTATGCATGACAATGACCCAAAACATTCTTCAAAGCTATGCAAAGCGTATTTGGAAACACAAGAACGAAAGAATGTCTTAAAAGTAATGCAGTGGCCTCCACAGTCTCCCGATCTAAATCCGATCGAATTGATGTGGGATGAATTAGACAGAAAAGTCAGAAAATCATGCCCGACATCAATTACCCATTTGTGGAGCCTTTTGCAAACAGAATGGAAGAAAATCGGCAAGGAATGCTTGGAAAAACTAATCAAGAGAATGCCAAGAATATGTGCTGCATTAATAAGAAATAAAGGAAACCATATTGATGAATCAAAAATATGATTTAAATATTTATTTTGTTTATCTTTCAGTTTACTTACATCTGTATTTTTGAATAAAATATAAATTATTATGAATTGTCACAATAAATTATTATTAAATCGTCTTACAGCATTATTTGGATGGTGGGCAAATACTTTTGAGCGGTAGTGTATATATATATCGTTTCTCTGTCCTGAGGCCGGGGAACCACTGAGAGTATAAATCTTTAATATGGGTATATTTCAAAAGAACTGATCAATATCTTAAAAACGAATAGTTGAACTCACGGTAATTAGAAACAAAGTTATTGATTTTCTTTTTCTTCCTTTCTTTTCTTTTTTTTTTCATTTTCATTTTTAACAAATTAATAAAAAATCCTGAAAAATAAAATTTTCTCATATGATGTCTGCAGTGCATAAAATTAACTTTCTGTCTCAAATAATCTCTTTAATGTTATATTTCTCTGCGGTGGAATTCGTATGCATTCATCATGGAAAATATTTTTTAAACATAATGACTTAAATAAATATTTTACACTGTGTGAATTTGCATACTAAAATATATAAAAAAAACACTGTGATGTTCACAACATACTAGTTTAAACCAATTTTATTACCACTATTTTTTAAAGAAAACTCTGATAATTATAATCTGCTATTTACTACCTTAAAGTTTACCGTTAAGAAAACGTTGGTATGAGGTCTCCGGCGAAAAGACGGTAATATAGTACCTAAGCTAAACATTTTGACAATATTCTTTGATGTAGAGTAGTAAATATTCCAACGAATTAAAAAAACTCTAGCATACTATAAAGTGTTGAGTTTTACGACACTTTAATAAGGAAAAATGAATACAGCTGTAGGATTACGCCATCTTGCTACATAAGTCCTACGCTATTTCTTCAATCCGAATTCAAACAAATTTATTTAAAATGTTTTTCACCATATTTGATCTTTTTTTTTTTTTTTTTTTTTTTTTATAGATAAAAGTTGATTTATACGGGTTTTTAAGGCATCTGCCTACTTTAAAATGACCATTTTTGACGACAAAAAAAAAAAAAAAAAAAAAAAAAATCGATTTTCTGTTTTTTCTTTGGTTTTAAAGAATAGACTTTTAGCTTTCTAAAACACCTTTACATTTGTTTGTACACTAATTAGAACCGAAGTTATAGCCAATTAAGTAAACCGGAAGTGAGATTCTTTAAGACAGGAAGTGCTCGATCTCGCCAGTTTAAAGAGCTGGTGATAGGTAAACATTGGTAATTAGGCTTGATTTCATATTTGTTTTCAATTTAAATCATTCAGGTTATTATTATTATTATATAAACCTGATTTCTCATAAAGTTTTCAAGTTATTTCTATGAAATTTTTTCACAGTATACAACAGATTTCCAGTCACGTAATGAACTAAAAGATAAGTTCTATGTACTATTTTGAAGATTTTACATGTGTTTCTTTTCTAAAAAACAGTTTTTTTTTTCGGAAAATTCTGTATTTTTCTCTGTTAGTTACCATATTTCAGTCAATTTTAAGAATATCTCTTAACTTTTAGTTCAATGCACAGTTAAGGGTCATATCATTATGTATTTCAATGGATATTAAATTAAATTCATTTTTATTGAGTATATGAGGTTTGGCGTAAACGTGAAATTTTGCTCATTTTTTACACAAAATCACCTATTTTTTTTTTTTTTTTTTTTGCAAAATAAAGAAATATTTGCTTAAAATGTACTATTTTTCATCATTTTATGTCCGTTTATAACTAAAAATATAATTACTTTAGTCTGCTTTTTAGAAAAAAGTGCTCCGTAAGTAGGCAGATACCTTAAACAAATGGCTTATCGAATTTATAATCTGCTGAAGACAATATTTTATCTAAGTTTTATATTTCTTTTTATTTTATCCAGTTCATTCAACCCTTTTCAGCCCCTTTAAAACTCTCTAACATTATTTAATGAAAAATTACATTCTCCAGAAAAAAAAGTAATGATCATCTGTTACCAACATTTAAACATGAGAAAGAAAATTTTGAATACGTAAAAGGACTCATATGTATAAAAAATCAAGGAGCAGTTTTTAATTGTTGTAAATTTTGAACAAAACATTTAAGAAAAGTTTTTATATACGTAATTTATTATTATACTACCTTAACTTGTAATAATTACCAAGCAATCTTGTACTGAATTTAAAATTTAATATGAGTACTTTTGAACAAAATCCACTGTGATTTAAATATTTTAGTAAATCTGAGTTTTAGGAATCTGAAGAAAAAAATACGACAGAAACCAAAAGTACCTTTTTTTTTTTTTTTTTTTCCCCAGAATGCATCAAGTCACAAATGACTCGAAATATTGAAATAAATTTATGAAAATGTGAATTCATCTCATGAAAATAAAAGGGCAAAATGAACATTCAAAACATTATTTTATTTTATTACATTTATTTCTTTTTTTACAGAGCATTCACATACCTTCTGTTTTTTGCGATGTATGCAAATTTATGGGATTATATCTTAGTTTTATTTTGCCAATGGTTAGAAACGTAAGTAATATTTTTGTATAATTGTAGTTCTACGTTATTATTGACAAATTTCGTTTTATTTATATTTTCCAATCTAAATTCAAAAGACCGAATTTTTCGATAATTCTGTATAACTAACAGAATTACTGAAACTCTATTATATATACAAGTATTTAAGAGAATAAATTAAATCGCAAAATTTATACTAAATGTAATAATATAGAATATATATTTTAAAATTTTCATAATATAGAAAGTTCACTTTAAACTCTAGATAAAATTTTATAGAACTTCGGAAAAGTTAAATAATTTTTAAAAACGAAATAAAATAAGAAAAAGATAATCGAAATTCTGAAAGTTAATAAAAATAATTCAATAAACTATAACCTTACAAAAATAGTTTCTGCTAGTTCAGCATTAATTTATTATTTCAGAAAATCATTAAAAACAGAGAGAATTTATTTTTCTTCGTCAGTTTTAAAACTATTTGATCAAATATTGAAAGTTCCAAGTTATAATGAAATATTTCAAATATAAACTTTTCTGAAATTTTTAAAAGAAAAATTTTCTGTATAAGAAAATTTCATTTAAAACAAGTAACAACTCTTTTGTTTTTATTTGATCAAACAACAATTCAGCGAACAATATTAAATATTCAGGAACAAAGAAAGAAATGTCTGTATAGGTTTGAATATTTTAAATCTTTCTTTTTGTTTTCTTGTAAATTAATGAAGTTTATTTTTTTATTATACTATGCGCTTCAATAAACTGTTGCAACTGTTTCCGGACAATATAAGAGCTATGATTGTGCTTTATTTTCTTTAATTATAATTTATTATAATTTATAAGTAATATTTTATCTCTCTAGAAATAGTAAACATTTTTGCAAACATCGAGGCGATATTGGTTTAAATGCAGAGTTGCTAACTTTTATAATTTATTCCGGAGCATTTTTAGCCCTGCCTTCTTTTCGCATCAGAATTTTTGTAGAATATTTCACTCCCATATTTGGCAACGATTAATTAAGAAGAAAATTATTCTTCAAAATTTCTGGTATAAAAAAGAGACGAGGTTAACAATGCATCGGTATAAATTAAAAAAAGTGGCAACTCGGTAAATATTATAATATTTATATTTTACTTTTATTATTATTATTATTATTTATTTATTTATTTATTTATTTATTTTATTTTTTTTTTTTTTTTTTTGTAAACCACTTTTGTTATAATAAAATATGTGATTAGCATTACAAATGCATAATTTTAAATGTCAAATAAATAAAAATGTGAAATTATTTTCATTAATATGAAGTACTATTCCTTATATTTGAATGCTGACAAATATATCTAAATTTATTTACTTTAATTTTAATTAAAATTATTCAAATACAATTAAAAGCTTATGTCACAAAGACGAAGTTTGTTAATATAAACCTATGAAACTTCAATAGGTGCATAGAATTCAACATCCACAGTGCGTTCAGTATTTAAATGAGGGAGGTTTGTCTCTTTTACAAATTACCAATGATGACTGAAGACGTCACATTGTATTGTCGCAAAAAGAAAACCTTTAGCTTTAGATAAGCACAGAATTAACCTGATGTTATTTAACACTTCAACCAACACGCCAGTCAGTAGGAACCAGCGCTAGACTTTCGTTTACCCCTCGTTGCAGACTTCTCGTTCATGATAATCCCGCACGCATGTCGGTATTTGCGTACATTCAAGACTGAACATTTAATTAACACGACATCGTCTTTTTGGTTTCGTCAATGGTTTAAAAAATTAAACGTCACGCTTTTTGCTAGGATCGCTTGTCTTGTGATCAAACGCGAAACACACGCATCAGACCTAGTACCTTGATTGCTTAGGCGACATCGGTTCTCGTTCAGTTAAGGTAATCTAATTAAGATAATCTAGTTAAAATAATCTAATAATAATAATTTTAAAAAAAATGTAATTTATTAAAACTAGATAAACAAATATGTAGTTTCTTTTTGTATTTATTACAGAAGTTACTAACTATTCGTGTTAAACTTTTCACTACCTTTGAGCCTAATATGTTGGAATTCTATTTACATTGTATAACATTTGGCACATTTGTTTTGTTCATAACATTCTCCAAATGTTATGGACACTAACTTTTTTTCTTATGTATTTACTTTTGTGTGTTTATATACATTATTTTCTATTTGGTTATAAATACCACTATATGATATACCACGCAATTCACTATCAAAGACCCTTAAAAGACTATCATACCAACCTACCAGATAATAGTTTTAATTATGCATAACCACATAGGACTGCACAATAAATATCAAAGATGATACAAATAAAATAAAATAAAATAAATGAATTGGACATTTTCTTTTTTCTGGTGAAAAGAACTGTTTTCTAAATGTTTTTAACGAATCGCAGAAAAAGAAAATATCTCTGTATATAATGAAATAAAATGTATGTGTGTCTATCTGTCGCTTTTTAGGCACGTCTCAGCCACAAAAATTTGCATGGAGGCCCTTATTGACTTCTCCTGGGTGCACCCGATTTTTGAAAATGTAATTAATAGTGCTAGTGAAGCAAGCAAAGCTTAATAGTACCAAATAAAGTAATTAATAAATTGTTTCTGAAGAAAATCAAATCACTTATCAAATTAATTAATTGAATGAGTTAAAATTTCTAGGGCTCAGAACATTTAATTTTTTTGAATACCACTATTTATATAATGTAATATTTATATTATTCAATTTAAGCAGAAATACAGCAAACTATTGCTAAATATTCTTCTTTTAAATAGGTAGTGCTAGTTAAAAATTGACTGTGCCAAACGTGATTTTTGTGAAAATATTATTAATATATTTCGGCGTATCTTTATTTCTTCAAGTGTTAAACGTAATTGTTTGCATGTACACAATTTTAAATTTTATAAAAAAATAACATTAATATCTTTACTAAGATGTTTTAGGTTGATTAAGAAATATTTCGATACAATATATATATATATATATGTGTGTGTGTGTGTGTGTGTGTGTGTGTGTGTGTGTGTATGTATGTATGTGTGTGTGTGTATTTGCCGTTTTATAAAATATAGTGGAAAGAAAAGTTATATTGCGTATATACTTAAACATTATTATAATGTTTATTTAATTAGAATTATAATAGTACTGTGGCTTAAAAAAGACTATTTCATTTTGAAAATTAATATTTTAATGGGAATTTAACCATCTTAGCGGTATTGGGTAACTTAACGAATAGAAAACGAAATGTTCGCATTTGAAGTGAAGTTTTATTTTATATATTATATTATAGATTGTGCAAATATATTATTGGTTGATTGTGCAAAAGTATCTTTTGGGAACAGCTTTAAATATTTAACTTAATAATTTTAAGATTAAAAATTTGTATAGGAAATATTTAGACATATATGTGCGTTGTTAAATAATTGTTGCTGGATTGATTCATAACTTTGTAATGCAGCATCTGTAACCATTAAATAGTGAAACATTCTACCATAATTGTGTGTTTGATTAAACCAAAACCTTATGACACAGTTGTTTCAATCATAAGATTATGAAACTTAGCAGAAAATTTGCTTAATCACTGCAGAATATTATACTATCTTATTGTTGCACCTACTGCTCTAGCAGGTTTTGCTTGAAGGTCACATGTTTTAGCTACTTCATTATTATATATTGGTTCAACCTTCACTGTAAAAATTCTAAAAACGGATAGATTCTTTTTAGAAACCAAAAGTTTTAATTGACAACACGATTCGTTTCAGACCTGCAACGAAATCGACCTTTTTGGTAATGAAAGATTTTCAAAAAGACTTTTTTATTACCAAAAAGTTTGATTTCGTTGCAGATCTTAAACGCATCGTGTTGTCAATTAAAACTTTTCGTTCTCAAAGCGAATCGACCAGTTTTAGATATTTTTAACAATGTAGCACAGACATTTTTAACAACTAGCGCTTTTAAATAACTGAAAAATATGCTTTTTGTGATAATGAGATAATGAAGAACTAACAAAGTTGTATGTTCTATGAAAGTATAAAGCGAAGTCATACGCGTTGATTTCGAATTTTAAAATATTTTATTTAATTGACTTTTACCGTCTCTAAAATTTCAAATCAGTCGGACGCCTGAAAATGTTTGAAAAATAAGTTGCGAGATAGTAATACATTCATTTGTAGATATACAACTACAGGAGAAGCTAATAAGAATTTTGTAAAAATAAAATAAAAAATAAAAATATGTCTCTTATTTTTAAAAAATAAAAATTGTAAAAAAATATCTGTAACACAACTCCCATTAATTGTATGTACCTTCATACCTGCCAACATCCAAATTAATATTCCATAGTATTGTTAGTTCCGCCCTTTTTTTAATTTCATACCAGTATCTTTTTAAAGGGTTTTTTCCCTATTTAATTGTAATCACATTTGGAGAATATTACTCCAAAAAAATACTGGTGTGAAGCAAAAGGCGCTACTAACAACAGTACGGAATATTAATTAGGATGTTCGTAGTTTTTTTTTTTTTAACGTTTTAAGTCAATTCGACGACTGGAAGTGGCTGAAAATTAAAACACCAAATTCTTATTATACACATACTGCTCAACAATTGCTAACATACAAATGGTTTTTGTAATGTAACGTTTCCGAAGACTAACCATTCATAATAATATTAAACATATAGAAGACTTAATAGGGTGGGACCTGTTTTCTATATAAAATGCTGTGCATGAAACATCTTTATTATTTTGAAATTTTATGTAGTTTGGGTTGTGTTTCAAATAGCGCCATTGATTTTTGAAATTATTTCTGTAAAATGTTACGTAGTATGGCATAAATAAAGGTAAAAATGTATGCAAGACATGATTTGGGAACTGACAATTGTAGACAAGTGGACGGCTGGAAACAAGTCAAAGTGTCACTACGGTGTCCACAGTAATGAAAGTGTCACAAAGAGACGTGTGGCGATGCAAAAAAGCCGCTGAAGTTGCGAATAGTATGAGAAATCATGCCGTTGGTCGTGGAACGAACACTAAACCTCAAAATGATCGATATGTACATCCTGTGGCAAAAATTAACAGAAATCTTACGCGTAGTCAAATAGCTGCAGTCATTGCAACCGTTACCAATATACGCATATCTGCCAGAACCTTTTATGAGCGATTAAATCAGACTGGTTTCTATGAACGAAAAGCTGTTTAAAGAATCCTATTTAACAATGCCATAGAAAAATAAAAAAAATATAGACTGCGCTTGTGTAAGGAATATATTGTTCGGGGCCAGAAACAGTGGTCCAGAGTGATTTTCTGCAACAAATCCTGCTTTACTATGACATGTCATTCTGGTTACTATTTACTGAAGGAAGAGTGGGGACATGTAATGCAACACAGAATGTCAAAGGACGGTATCACTATGGACAGCTCATGATGGTGTGGGGCGACATTATTATTAATGGCAAAACAACGCTTCACATCTTTGAACCAGGTACAATTGCAGCGCAGCGGTATTACAGATTGGTCATAATAGATCACATTCATATTTTTACGGATGCTTCGGGTCCATATTCTTTGTTTGTGGATAACAACGCGCGCCCACAGAGAGCCACGGAAATAATGGATGCATTAGGAAATGAAAATACTGAACGTGTGGAATGTTCTGCTTACTATCCGGAATTAAAGCCTATAGACAGTACCTGAAATGCTCTTGTCATATGTATTTCTCTTCAAACACGCACTCCCAAATCGTATAGCGAATATGTACCATTTTGCATGATAAATATAACACTCCACTCGTAGAACAAAATTTCCTATCTTCAATCATTACATGTTGTTACCCATTTCAAAAAGTCTCCATTCCTTAATACGTACAGCAGTATATATTAATACGTACACACATACAGATCAAGTTAGTAAAAATCATATTAAAAATGTTTACGATGGCGAAGTATTAAATATTTATACCAATAACAGAATGATATATTTTGTATAGATAACAGAGCTTATTCCTCCTAAGAAGCACACAGAAGAACCTTTTCCAGGCTTTTTCTGATAGTATCTGCCAATAAAAAATAAATAAATAAAATAAATAAAACCTCTACAGGATAAAAAAGAAAACGTGTTTCATTTGATTTATAATATAATGTTAATTCTTGTAGGGAAAAAAAAAATCTCATTATTTTTCTTTCAAATGCATTGCTAAAACTTAAGAAAAATCCACCCACAGTTTGTTAAAAAAAAGGTGTTTTGTTACAAAAAAAAGTAATTGGTTTTATTGATTATCGCAGTTAACCTCTCTACTATATTGACAGGGGCACATATTTCTTTCATTGTTTGGGTTTTCTCTTTCTTTCTCTAAAAAAAGTAGATATTTTAATTAATTCCTTTAAGATATATTGAGCTAAAACTTGTTAGAAAAAAGGGGGAGGATTTTGATTTTGTTCATTGAAAAATATTTTGTTTTATATGTATATTAAAATGATATGCAAATTAAGTCATTATAAGCCTATTTAAAAAGAAAGGATATAAATATTTTTTAAAGTGTTAGTGATATTTCTATTTAATTAACTAGGGTCTCTGCCTCCTGCTCGCTCCGCTCACCAACCCCCGAGGGAGGCTTCGCCTTCCCCAGTCTCGTATCAAATTAATCCCTGCGGGACTCTGACCGCCTATTCGCTGCTTTGCCTTTCACTGAATAGGAATATTAATAGTCAAAAGCAGTAAGTCAAAAGCAGAAAAATGTTATAGAAATCTCAGCATTCAATGTCAAATTCAAATACATAATATTTTATACCACATTTTATTTTATTTATTTATTTTATGAAATATACTAAAAATCAGTATTTCTTTTTCAGAAGAGAAATTCGTAATATCTAGATCATTTTGCATTACAGTTTTATTATATTACCCCTTTCAAACTTTTGTCACTATTTGGAGATGAATTATTTGGTATAACTGTTTGTTAAAGAAAAAAATGTATATATGGTACCCACTTTGGCATAGATGATATCTGTCATCCATGGCGATTTTTGTATTTGACGATCAAAAGCGAAATACGAAAATAGCTGTCATATGTATATTTCCGCAACATATATTATACGAAAGATTGTTTCATATTATTCTTTGCTCTCTTAGTATACGTAAATAAAATAATAATGATTTTTTAAAGGAATTAATATGTTCCATACATAACTTGACGATTTTTCTATCGCCAAAGACGACAGATATCAAATTTGTTCCCCTATTTTTTCTAATGTCTATATGTTTTACTATTACATTTTTTAGTAAATTTAGGGTAATATATAATACTCTATATATATTTCTAATATACAGTTAGGTAATAATTTTACACATTTGAAAATATTTGAAAAGTTCATTATTATTTTTGTCATTTTAATTTGGAAAAATGAACTGAATCTTCAATCGTTAATTCTTTGCTACCTACTTCTTAAAATAACGAAGGATAAAATGTACTCGATTCTCTGTAAATGTTTATGTGATGATTTTTTTCCTGGCCATAAATTTGAAATGATTCGGATATATTTTATTCTAAATATAAGTACACTTAAACTAAAAAAGTAAAAAAGATAAATACACTTTAAAGTAAAAAATATAAGTACACTTTAAAGTCAAAAAGAAATGCATTCAAATACACAGATACGGCATTATTTCATTTTTCACAAAAAAAAAAAAAACTTATATATTAAATATATATATATATATATATATATATATATATATATAAAACATGAAAGATTGACCAATAAGAAAATTAATTTTCTAAAGGTAGAAAAAATAAAGATATTTGCGAACGACAAATTACAATACTAAATTTATTTCTGCATAGAAAATATCTTTTTTTTTTTTTTTTTTTTTTTTTAATTATTTTACACCGTGGATCACATTTCAATTTCCCGTAGGAAATGGCATCATGATAGAAAAACAACGTCATAACGGAGACTTTTTTCAAGGTGGCAAATAGAGTACCTTTATAAACTCGAAGTTTTTAATTAATAACTTCCTTATTTAAAAAGATATTAATTTCTAATTAGCTGAAATTACTTCCTTGGAATACACGGCACACATTAGTACCTCTCATGATGCGGAGGACTTTGCCCTCCACGAGAAGATGCAGTCGCAGACAAAAAAAAATTGACGCCACAGAGAGTTATTATTATTATTATTTTTTTAATATATAGAAAAAATGATAACTTTCTCTTTTTTAAATATAAACTTTACCAAGTCCATGCATTATGGAACTATATTTTTATTGCGATCTTTTATTGTACAAAATTTTCTTAAAAAACAATAACTATTGTTATTATTTTATAAATTATTATACATACATACATTATTATACATACTCGATGTATTATTACACTTCACCCAACTGATAGTCAGAATGTTAATTGCCGATGGCGATTTCAGGAATGGTTATTCGTATTGTTTCGGAGCTTACTTTGAACCACAAATCTGGATCTAATGATCTTCAAAGGACCGTACACTGAAAACAAAAACGTATATACCACCTACGGCTAGAACAAATAAATAATCATTTTTTGAGTCACTAAGCATTTTTTTTCCAATGCTGCGGTACTTGCAACTAAGCAGTGGCCGTGGTGTTGCTGAATTGATATGGTCATTTCTGAAGAAGAACCCAATGCACGGCCCAATGCACCCTTAACGTAGACAACACAGGATGAAACATCCAAGCCTTGCACGGAACCTACTGGGAAACCGGGCCTTACCCTGTGGGAGTCAGGGACGCTAGCCACTACACCGTAAGGACGGCCACAATCCCTAAGCTAAAAATATAGATATCTGAGTTATATTTAAAAGTAAGCAACTAAAATGAATGGAGGAAATGATCAAGAATCTCCCGTCTATACTTTTCTAGATGGTGAAATGATACGAATATTTTGAATATTTTGAACATTTTGTATCGCTGGAAATTCTCGCTTTGGTTTCTGAAATTGATTCATAAGCTAGAAATATAGTTACTAAAACATGGCTGTTATGTTTGCAAAGATATTAAAATAAGTTCGACACGATGAAGTAGGGAAACACTTTAGAACTAGATCTAGACACACCTAGATCTCGCTACAAAAGGAAGCTAGAATTTATGAGGATGATATGGAACTATTTTGACTTGAGCTCCAATTTATTTTTGAGATGTCAGTCGCAGAATTTTATTTTTAGTGTAAACCTAAAAATATACCAGATGGTGCTATTTTTGACAGTCAGAGCGCTATTTCTGCATTTGTAAATAGTTTAGAAACTGTTTTGTTATTGTATTTGAGGATTATCATTTTGTATGCTAAAAATAAGTGCATTTTTTTTTCTTTTTTTTTTTTCTTTTAATATTAACATAAATATACATTTTACTCTTTCACAAATAACTGCTATTTTATAAATCTTTTTTATTTTTCACTGCTAACAGATTTTTGAAAACTATTTACTCTTGTGCATTGAAGTACGTAGTAAATGTAAATACACACAAACACAAAAAAAAAAAAAAAAAAAAAAAAAATCCTCTACATATTTTTAAAAATTAATTTAATAATATAATTTTCTGAATATTTAATAATAATAATATCTCTTTATGCATTTACCATTAAAGTTAATTATTATTCTTTGTGAAACTGTAAATGTATATAATGATTTCACAAGATAGCTTGTTATTTCATGAAAAAAAATATTCATATCATTTAAATTATGGAATAAATAAACCTTTCTGTAGTTCAACTAATTATTAATACAATGACTGCTTACTGTATAAATGAAATTTAAACAGACAAACAAAGTGTAAACTGAATATATGTATCAGAATTGTGTAGCATACAAAGGCTCATTAAAATTGTATAACTAATGACACGATTAACTAATACACAACATATTTAAACTGAATTGTATGGCATAGAAATTTTGGCAACCATGTCGTTTATTTTACACTTTAACAGGTGTAGGTTGTTACTTTGTCAAACAGTTAAATCATAATATACAAGTGAATTATATGATTTAAGTAAATTAAGCTACTATTTCAAGAGATAATTAGTTATTTCATAAATAACGGATTTAATAGTTTAGTATTATATCTGTACTCACATACTGTGGTTTTAGATCCCAATGGACATTTTCTAAAGCACTAATAAAACAAATATATTTTCAGTTGCAAAAAATATTTAAATGATGATACCTTCTAAAAAAAATTATAAATTACTTTAAAAATTTAAAAAAAAAAAAGTTTTATAAAATTTTTTGATTATACTTGTTATACTTAAAGAAGGTTGACTGTATCCATCAGGACGTTTACTGTCGAAAAAAGAATCAAATCAAAAACTTATTAAACTGCAAAAACCCACTTTATGGCATCAGAAAGTGGCTCAAAGTAGAATCTTAAATGACACTCAAGTATACCTTCGCAGAATTCTGAATTACAAGAAATCTATTAGCTAATAAAATTTTTACATTCAAAAATTAATGTATTATTTATAAAATTTTTATTTGGGAGTTATCCTGACCCTTTTTAGTTGGTTGGTTGGTTGGGTTTTACGTCACACTAGTGCTGCGCAATAGGTAAGTGGTGACGATGTGGGACTCACCCCTAGAAGTGGTCCGGAGACATGTCATCACAATTTTGATTCCGCACGGACAGATGGCTCTTCCGCTTCAGTAACCCCCAGAGGTGTAATTTTTTTATGGGAACATGGAGGACATTGCCATGTGGTGGCCACAACATACTAATTTTCTTGTTAAAATGGGTACTAACATAGCACTCGTATTCTGTTAAAAAGCACATGGAACTCCCAACGTATGTTATTGACTTTATTTAATAAAATTAATTTTATCTATTTTTACTTTCTTCTATATTCAATAGAAGAAAGTATTGGATTAGTAAAAATTTTCGACTTCGGGTTTTTGATGGATTTACACGTTTTCAGAGCTGTAGAACACGGTTTGATCATTTTTAGAAAATGTCTGTCTGTCTGTCAGTCTGTCTGTGTGTGTGTGACAAAATTTTGTAGCAACTGTATCTCAGGAACTACTGCACAGAATTTCATACAAATTGGTATGTAGTTGCACTTTGACATAAATTAGTGCCTATCAACTTTTGGTAAAAATTGTCTTACAGGTTGCGTTACCATCCCGCTTTTTCTAAATTTTTAACATGGTGATATAGAACAAAATTTTGTATAAATGTGCATAAAGAGAATTATTTTTTAGTAACCATTATGAAATTTACAAGAATTATTTATAATAGAGATAGTCAACTGGGAAAAATTTTTTGTATGTGTAGGAGCCTCGCCACCCCCCTGTGGGGGAAGTCTCCCCTCGATGGGAGTCAATTTTCAAGATGGGTATCTTTCGGTAGGTCTCGTCAATGCCTTCGAAACGAATGGTTGAACTATAAATCTGTGATAATTCAAAACAAAGTTATCAATTTCTTTTTACTTTTAACAAAAAAAACTTAGAAAATAAATCTTTTTTTTTTTTTTTTTTTTTTGTACGAAATTTAACGAAATTTGGTATTTAGTTGGCCCCTGACATAAATTGGCGCTGTTTAGATTTGGGGACCAATCGCTCAACAGGTGGCGCTGTAATCGTATTTTTTCTAAATTTTTAACATGGCAGTATAGGACAAAATTTCGTACATAATGAGAGTTATTCTTAACCTGTAATTGTAAAATTAATATGAATTATTGATAATAGTCGTAGTTAATTTGTAAACAAAAATTGTGCATGTGGGGGCATCCCCGGGGGGAGGGGGGGGGAGTAAATTTTCAATATGGGTATCTTTCAAAAGGTCTCGTCAATACCTTTAAAACGAATGATTAAACCATAAATGTGTGATAATTTAAAACAAAGTTATCTTTTTTTTTTTTTTTTTTTTTTTTTTTACTTTTAACAAAAAAAAAAAAAAAAAAAGAGGAAAAATAATTGTTTTTTTTTTTTTCTATATTGTTACTGAGTGAATTTGTATAGGAAAATATAGAAGAAAATCTTGTGGTGCCCACAGCATATTAGTTTTAAATTGTTAAACAGAAAGAAATATTGAAATAAATTCTGTAACAAACAATAAATATAATTAAGGTACGGTGCCTAAAATGCATAGTGTGGAATCAGTGCACTGAAGATTATACACTGACTCACCAGAGGTCAGTGCGATCGAGTTTATTGTTTTAAAACCGAAATTAATGTATTTATTGTTTATTAATGTGCTAAGAAGACTCAATTTCTTAGCAATATTTTAAACAGTCGGTTATAAGCGCTTTTGACACTGTATATTCTAGGCATTATAGTTAAGGTAAGTCGTAAGTAGTAAAATCCAAAATTGCAAACAATATCGGTATATTAAAAAAAAACTGAGTACAGAGAAAATATGTATAAATAAAATGACTTCTTATAATTTCTTCTTTCAAAATTAAATCCAATAATGGCAATGTAACACTAAAATCTTCTTTAAAGATACTTAAAAAATACTTTTATTATCATAAAACTACATAAATTACTAAAATATAAATGGGATTTACAGATGAAAATCTGAAAAAAAGTAAATATTGAATAAATATTAAAAACAATATTCAACAGAGTTTGTTTATCATTATTTATAAATATTTAGTATTGTAATCCGTTGCTGAAAACATTTTTTTAATATACTTTGAAAAAAAAAATCGAATTTACTATATTCTGGCACATCATAAATTTATGAAAACATTTTGTGATACAATGATACAATTCTCTTCAGAGAAAAGAAAATCAAATTGAATTTCAACTACAAAAAAGAAAAAAAAAAAAACAATTAATGTAAGAAGAAATTTGTATTGATTCCCTCGAAAATCTCAGAATAACTTACAGTAAATCACCAAGAAAGAAAGAAACTATTTTTCAATAACAAAGGTGAGGTTTAGCATGAAAAAAATTAATTACATTTACCGATCGGTTTCACAACAGATTTTTATTTTTTCGCCTTGATGATAGACGATGCATTATAAAATCATTTTATTCCATTCTGTATTTCTTTTTTTTAATTAAAAAATATATATTATTAAAGATAAAATGATCCGAGAAATTTTAGTGAACGTTTAAAAAATTGTATTCAGGAAATTACTATAAATGGCGTTTAAAATAAATTATGTTAAATGCAGTGCAAAGTAAATACGGAGTAATTTTTAAGTTAAATATATTCAACAACTTTATTTGTGAGTAGAAAATTTAAACAGTAAAACAACAATTTTTTAGCTATTCAATATTTTATTATTTGTAAGCATATTTTAAAGACGAAATATTTTATTTATCTATTATATTTTATTAATTTATTTTATTTCATTTCATTTTATTCTTTAACTCATTCATAACACAGGTCTACATCTAATATTTTCATTTTATAATTTTGTCTGTTATTTATGTTTTTAGTTCCCCATCATACTACAGATATGGAAAACATAGGTGATCGGGAAAATATTCTTTTTTTTTTTTATTTATTTTTTTTTAAAACCTTTTTACACGTTACGTTTTTAGGTGTGAAGAATCCGAAAATATCTATATAGGTATGGTGTCTGTTAGTTTGTTAGTCTGTGTGGACGATACCTCACGAATAAATGATCGCAGAGAGGTTAGACCATTTTTAAAATATTATTTATGACATCGACAATAACCCCCTATTCATTAACCTGACCCAAAATTGGATAGCAGTCTTATGTAAGACATACTTTGGAGGAGTTTGCTGGGTAACTTGAATTACCATTTTGTTTTAAACTGGCTGCCACATGAACATTTCAAAATCACACCTTTAAAATTGTATTTAAGAAAATATTTCCATAAGATTCGATATTTCCATACCCCATATGCGAAAGAAATGTTGAAGGGTTGTAAAGGCAGTTGTGAATCCTATTGAGATCTTACTAAATAAAAAGTACTATATTTATTAGAAGAAGAATATTCCTACTACCGTAGTAAAAACTGGTGGAACAAAACTGTCTGTAAAAAATTAGAAATGTTCATTTTCAATTGTTCACACGTAAATATTATTATTGAAAATCCCCGGTCGGTTGTTGGATGGCCATTGCCGGACCATGATTCCTCCCCGATAAGGCGATTAACTTCGGGCATGGTTCGGAGTCTCTGTATCTCTGTGTGCCACAATCAAACTTGTTAATTAACTTGATCCGTCATTTATTTCAAATTAGCGGCTACTTAAAACCATGCGATATGTTGAAGATTTGTCACCACCACAGTTTTTAATTTCTCAAATAATTCGAAACAAGAATTTGTCAGTAAACTTATCTTAAAAATTCTTTTAAAGTTTCATTGGACAACTTGAACTTCCATCTTATTTTTAGTAGCGACAATGAAAATTTTATACTAACATAAAAAACGTAAAATGTAAAAATCCCCATATTCGATGCTATATTGAAATATATAATATTTAACAGCACATTATTTTTATTTATTTTTATAAAAATTATGCTAAAAATCAGTTTTTTTTTTTTTTTTGATTGGAAAGAATAACATAATATCTTGACCACTTTAGTATATGACCTTTTTATTTCTTTTTTACAACCATAGATCTTGACGGTGGTACCCCAGTCGATAGAGCGCCGAGCTCGTAATTGGAGATTGCGGGTCGGTACTCGAGCTGACCAAAGACCGTCGTGTACACTAATGGTGGCTGGTGCACGTAAAATTTGTCGTAGTCGCAATGTCCTCCATGTTCCCAGCAAAGTTATACCTTTGGGGATCACGGAAGCGGGGGGAGACATCCCCTCCGTGTAGGATAAAAAATGTGATGGCCCGTCTCCGGAATATCCATAGGGTATACTGACCAAACGTCCCCATTTTCTGGGGACAAATGGGGACGCCCTTTTTTTTGAAGGCATTTTTCTAAGTTTTAAAACATTGTAGAAACTAAACTATTAATCAATAACACTTTATCTTTAGTCCTTATTTATTAGGAATGAAAAAATACATCCATAATTTGTTAATTGTAGCAATTTTTAATGCTTCTCTTTTATATAGGTACTTTGATCTGGTCAGCCTACCCAAGGAGTACGTCCCAAATCGTCGTCAATTATCCATATCGCAGTAATGGTACGTCGTCAAACCTAACCTGCATAACTATCTACCTACCTACAACCATGGATCATATTTTAATTTTCCCGTGTAATAAAACTAATTTTCTAAAAGTAGAGAAATAAAAGTTACTAATAGCGGCATTGACATAATTTTTTTTTTTTTTTTTTTTTTTTAACCAGGCTTTCGGGCCGTTGTACCACAGTAGGTAAAGCGCCGAGCTCATAATTGGAAGATTGCAGATTCGATACTTGAACCGGCCTATATAAAGGTATATAGGCCTATATAAAGGCCTATATACCGGCCGACTATAAAGACCGTCTGGTATATTAATGGTGGCTGCTGCACATAAAAGAAGCCGTGGCCTCCATGTTCCCATCAAAACTATACCTCTTGAGATCCTAAAAGCGGGGGAGCCATCCCCTCTTTGGTGGATCGAAATTGTGATGGCATATCTCCAAAATAACCTTAGGGGTACGTCCCAGACCGTCACCAATTACCCATAGTACAGTACTGGCGTGACGTTAAATCCAACCTACCTGCCTACCTACAACCATGGATCATATTTTAATTTTCCCGTTTGAGAAAATTAATTTTCTAAAAGTAGAGAAAAAAAGTTACTAATGGCGGCATTGACATTCTTTTTTTTTTTTTTTACAACTATGGTTTTGGGCCGTTGTACCCCAGTAGGTAAAGCGCCGAGCTCATAACTGAAAAATTAACGATTCGATACTTGAACCGGCCAAAGACCGTCGGGTATATTAATGGTGGGTGGTGCACATAAAATCAGCCGTGGCCTCCATGTTCCTATCAAAACTATACCTCTGGTGATCACCAAAGCGGGGGAGCCATCCCCTCCATGATGGATCAAAATTGTGATGTCATGTCTCGAAAACATCCCATGGGGTACGTCCCAGACCGTCGCCGATTACCCATAGCGCAGTACTGGTGCGACGTAAAACACAACCTACCTACCTACAATCATGGATCACATTTTAATTTTCCCGTGTAAGCAAATTAATTTTCTAAATGTAAACAAAAAAAAGTTACCAATAGCGGCATTGACATTCATTTTTTTTTTTTTTTTTTTTTTTTTTTTTACAACCATGGTTCCGGGCCGTTGTACCCCAGTAGGTAAAGCGCCGAGCTCTGATTTGGAAGATTGCCGATTCAATACTTGGACCGGCCAAAGAATGTCGAGTTATTAATGGTGGCTGGTGCACATAACATGAGCCGTAGCCTCCATGTACTCATCAAAACTATACCTCTAGTTGTCACCAAAGCTGGGAGCCATCCCCGTGGTGGAACAAAATTGTGATTTCATGTGTCCGAAATATCCCTAGGGGCACGTCCCAGACCGTCTCCAATTACCCATAGTGCAGTACTGGTGCGACGTTAAATCTAACTTAGCTACCTACAACCATGGATCATATTTTAATTTTCCCGTGTAAAAAAATTATTTTTCTAAAAGTAGAGTAAAAAAGTTACTAATGACGGCAATGACATTCATTTTCTTTTCTTTTTTCTTTTTTTCTTAACTACCATGTTTTCGGGCCGTTGTACCCCAGTAAATAAAGCGCCAAGCTTATAACCGGAAGATTGCCGATTCGATATTTGAACCGGCTAAAGACCGTCGGGTATATTAATGGTGGCTGGTGTACATAAAATCAGACGTGGCCTCCATGTTCCTGTCAAAACTATACCTCTGGTAATTACCAAAGTGGAGAAGCCATCCCCTGCGTGGTAGATCAAAATTGTGATGTCATGTACCTAGGGGTATGTCCCAGACCGTCGCCAATTACCCATAGCGCAGTATTGGTGCGACATTAAACCCAACCTACCTACGTACAACCATGGATCATATTATAATTTTCCCGCGTAAAATTACTTCATGACGGAGGAACAACGTCACTGGGAGAAACTTTTTCAAAATGACAAATAGAGTACCTTCATAAACCTGTCATTTTCAGTTAATAACTTCTTTAATTAAAATGTTAGAAATTTCTAACCAGCTGAAATGCCTGCCTTGGTGTATTCGGAGAACATTGATAGCTCTCATGACGCGAAGGACCCTGCCCTTCGCGAGAAGATGTTGTCACAGACAAAAAAAAAAATTGACGCGAGCAACAGTAACTTTTTTTAAATATATATATATATATATATATCATGAAAAACGGCAGTTTTTCTAGTGACGCAAGCGCAAAAACAAACGAACGCCACGACACTCAGCGGAAACGGAAAAACGAACGAAAACTGCGACACTTATATATACAGGAATTTTAAGATCAAAGTAACCGCTGAAAGCCGACACTTAATATCTCAGGAAATATGGGAGGTTACGTTCTGATATTTTCAAAATAGACTTTCACCTTCTGTCTGATCCTACCCTGAAATCCCTACATTTCTGCGTGCAATATATTTCGAGATATGAATTGGCCCATTTAAGTTGTAAATGGACGGCGTATGTAAGGAACAAATTTTTCTCGAATATGGCTCGAGCGAATTTAGTTTAATTGATATATGATATTAATCGCTTTTATCTGATGTGCCTGACATCTCCCTTTTCCCTAGGAAAACTCTTGTTTTTTTTATAACTCAGTTTAAAAATCGAACTATTTTTTACTCCGAAAATACCGTGATGCGGCAGTTTCGCGGACGAATTTCTTCTCTTCCATCTGAAATACTGAATATCAAATAATCGTTTTGGCTCCATCTATCGGGGAGCGTCAAAAATAAACACAAAAAATAAAATAAAAAATATTTTTTCTTTTTTTAATATATATATTAAATGAGTTATTTATTTAGGTACTTGTATTTTATATGACATTTGTTTATCAAAAATATTCTTTGTATTTACATTGTTTTCATGCTGATACGTTGTTAACTTTCAAAATTGGTTCTATTTTAAAAGGTGATTGCAACAACAAAAAATTTTTCCTCTATTTTCATAAAAATGACAAATAATATGATAATCATATGCAAATATTTGTAATTTTTTCAAAATTAGGTGATAAATCACTTAAACTACGGATTGAAAAAATTCTTAAAACAGAATTTGAAAATAATTAATTTGCTCATTAAGTTTCTAGTATATATATAATATATAAATTACAAAATGTTAAGCTATAATAAAATTTTGAATAGATTAAGATTTTTTTTTTAATTAAATTCATAACAAACTATACTACTTAAATATTTACCAGTATAAAATTTTCACTTTTTAAAGATTTTTCTATTATTATTTATTTTTCTCTTTTAAATCAAATCTATACCTAAAACATTATAATAAGAAATAAATATAAATAAGAAATTTTTGTCATTTTTAAAATGTACTATATTATGCCTTTGTAATGTTGCATGTGTCCATCTTTTTTATCACTTTTTATAAAATTTTGAAATTTTATTTAGTTTGTTATTTTGTTCGATTGTGACCTATAAAACAACACTTTTAATACAGTGTTATTACCATGCTCCTTTAATTTTGCGTTTTGATCATTAACCCCTAAAAAGTAATGATATCAATACAAAAAACCCTTAACGGGTCAAAAGTTTGTGACGCAGCATTGTACTTTATGACTATAAGAATTAGAAATACGGGTCTTAAAAATAATGATATCAAATTTTCAGTGACGCTTTGATATTAATTAAATTATACATAGATTTTCTTATTTGAATTTGCTTTTTCCTTTTATTTATATTTACAGTGTAAACGTTATTTTCAACATAAAATAATATATAGCATTTACTCATTGATACCTTTCCATTCACATCTCTTATACTATGAAAGCATGTTTTTAAAAGAAATTATATGAAATTCCAGTAACGCAGTGGTGTTACATTAAGTGATTTGTTTTTAAATTTCTCTGCAATTATTTTGTTTTGCATATTAAAGTATATGTGCACATTGAAATATTGCTTTTAATTTTCAAATACGCTGTCAAATGTATCACTTTCATTAAGCTTATATTATGTACTGAAATATATTTATTTCAATGAATTATTCTATCTTTTGCGTCACGCCATCCAAAACTGAAAAAAATTTCACAGTTTTTTTCTTTGCATCACGATATCTATTTGCATGCATTTTCAATTTATTTGGATGAAATGACACAAAGTAAACATTTCCATATATTTTACTTACAGTTTTGGATGGCGTGACGCAAAAGATAGAATAATTCATTGAAATAAATATATTTCAGTACATAATATAAGCTTAATGAAAGTGATATATTTGACAGCGTATTTGAAAATTAAAAGCAATATTTCAATGTGCACATATACTTTAATATGCAAAACAAAATAATTGCAGAGAAATTTAAAAACAAATCACTTAATGTAACACCACTGCGTTACTGGAATTTCATATAATTTCTTTTAAAAACATGCTTTCATAGTATAAGAGATGTGAATAGAAAGGTATCAATGAGTAAATGCTATATATTATTTTATGTTGAAAATAACGTTTACACTGTAAATATAAATAAAAGGAAAAAGCAAATTCAAATAAGAAAATCTATGTATAATTTAATTAATATCAAAGCGTCACTGAAAATTTGATATCATTATTTTTAAGACCCGTATTTCTAATTCTTATAGTCATAAAGTACAATGCTGCGTCACAAACTTTTAACCCGTTAAGGGTTTTTTGTATTGATATATATATACATACATATATATATATATACATAAATTTAAGGAAAACTTATTATTACATTCATTTTGTTACTTTTTATTAGAATTAGATATACAAATATCAAAACTATGTAAAATTCAAATAAATTCTTTTCGTTGTAAAACAATTTTACACAAAATTTCTATACTTCAGTACTACGTAATTTTACTAATGCAGGAAATCTGAGCATTAGACATAAGAATGGATGTTTACTCTTGATTTAGTGAGTTACATGTAATAGTATTCTATGTGACAGTAATCAATACCAGTCATTTGTCCATTCTATAATGCCATTTAGCTTTGGAGTCGGAATTGTAATTGTGAAACACTGTTAAATAAGATATGGAACTAGTTGTGTAATATCACACAAAAAAAAGAAATTAATTTAAAATGGGACAAAAAGGTAATTTTTAAAGAATTTTGCGAAGAGGAACAACCATCATCTAAGCGTGACAGTAAATCTTAAAAATGTTCCTCTTTATGTATATATATATGTAATAATAAAATTAATATTTCATTAATCTGGATAATTAATTTAATTTAATTATTATTAATTATGAAGAATTTATAATTTTAACTATATATTTCATTCGGGTTTAGATATTGCATCAGCCTTGCCACGTGTCGAAAAGATGATTGCGTAAGATCCCCAATCCTTTGTCCATTACCATATAAGGTTATAAAAAGTAAACGTAAAGCTAAAATGTACATGTACAACCATGTAGACGTAGTCTATATCTACAAGCTTGTATATTTGGCACTTCGGAGTTAGACACTGAACAATAAAGATGTGTGATATATTGGCTCATGAAATTCATTTAATTTTGGAGTATTTAATTTTTATTAAATTCAAGTAACATGCGAAAATAGAATGTTACAAGTCGACATGGATAGAATGCCATGCGAGGACTATTTCATCTAAAATGGACTTTATTTAAAAATATAAGCTTCAAATATTTTACTTTCGATTTGAATCAGTCATAAGTTTCGGATGAAAAGTCAAGTCAGAGGAGCGGAATGCGCCTTGGACCCCCCTCTTCAGTAATGTGGGGGAAGAAAAATTTCGCCTCGATGTCATTGGTAGAAAAAGAAAGGAGTGACAAATTAGATATCACAGATAGGTTTCTTTTGAGCTATGCCGTAATTTCGACGATAAGGTACCGCGGAACGTTTCAAGAATTTTCCGGTGAATTGTGTATTCTCATATAATTTTTAAAAATGGAAAATTTAAAGAAACAAAGAAGATTACTAAGAACTCAGGTGACGAAACTCCTCGGAAAAGAAGAATTAATTAAAAATACAGAAGATATAATGAAGTTAGAAGTTTTAAAAGAGCAATTACAAGAGAAGAAAACAGAATTGAAGAATCTTGACAAGGAGATAATTAGTATAACAACAGAAAAAGATGAAGAAATTTTGAAAGACTGTGACGCTTCTGAGGAATACCAAGAAAAAATTATTGAAGCCTTGAAGAAAATTGAAATTAACTTAAAAGAAGAAAAAATGAAAAAAGAAAAAATAGTAGAAGTTTCAAAAAGTGCCGCTGATACAACAGAAAGAAACGGACAAGCACAGACGATTTCAGCACGTCTTCCTAAAGTGGAACTTCCTGTTTTTGAAGGTGATATTAATACATGGAACTCTTTCTGGCAAATATTCGATGCCACCATCAACCAAAGGCAAGATTTGGCTGTGATAGAAAAACTAACATACTTAATATCTTTATTGAAAGGAGAGCCATCAAGATTAGTAGCTGGCTTTGCCATGACCGCAGAAAATTATAAAGATATTATTCAACTTTTACAGAGTCAATATGACAACAAAGAAAGAGTCGTAGACTTAAACGTGAAGAGAATTTTGGAAATGAAACCTGTGACCTCTGTAGCGCAAGTGAATGAATTAAAAAAACTTATTACAGAACTCTCTATTAACTTAAGAAATCTGAATAATGTTGGAATAAATATTCAAAACTGCAGCCCTGTTATTAATACTAAAATAAACAGTTGATACCTTCGGAACTCCTATTAATTTTTGAACGTCAAAAGGAAAAAAATAAAGAAACAAGTACAGAAGATTTAATTGCATTTTTACAGAAAGAAATAAGCTACAGAGAAAATGTCACCTTTAGTTTAGACCCAAATGCTCCAAGTTTTAAGCCTCGTAATTATTTCCAGTACAGATCAGTTCCTAAACAAGTGCAGAATTTGAAGTCCTTAGCCAATGTGCAGCCGCCTAGAATGGGAACTTATCAGCATACGAATGCCAAACAAAATTATAAAGAAGCAAGTCAGACAGCGAAGATTCCTCGTCCAACGACAACAGGAAAAACTAACTTGGTTTGTTTCAAATGTAACGAAGTAGGCCACATAGCCCGACAATGCCCATCCAAGTGATATCAATATACGCCGCCTATGAGCGTGCAAAATGCAGAACATATTTCTGAAAGAGTTAAAACTAATTTTCTTCAAACTGAAATATGTTTTCCGGACACTGGACAGATTCAGTTATGTGTTTTGGATACTGGAACAAACATAACAATTCTACTTATAAGTTTCATGACGAATTTACAATATGTGGAAGTCCCAAAAATAAATAAAAAATTTAGACAAACTCAGGGAGATGTATGGATAAACAAAGTTATTGAGGTAAGTGCACAAATAGGTAGCTATTCAAAGAAGATTCGTATGTATGTCATTGACTCTGATTTACCATATATTTTGTTATCATTAGAACATAGGTTACTTTTTAATTTAGATATTGATTCAAAGGAGGGAAAAATTTACCAAGGTGATAAAGATATAACTTATTATAATATGAACATTAAACAGGAGTCAATGAGTACATACTATTTGCATAAACTGGGTAAAACTAAAATTAGTAAAAAATCTAAGATACTTAAACAAAATTATATTAATGATAACTTTATTAAAATTTGTGATCCTAGTGATGAAAGTATTTATGATGATGTCAATAGTTCTAAGTGTAATTTTGTTGAAAATAGAAATTTCTTTTACGAAAATGTGAATAATAGTAATTCTAAGTTTTGTGAAGTTGATAAAACAAATATTCAGTGTATTGATAATGCATGTGCAGCAAAGGAGAGCGTTGGGGATGGTAGCTTCCCTCACTTGGCTGAGAACATTGAAAGTCATTTGGCTATTTAGGAGTGTTTACCTGGATTCGCTGAAATGGATCAAGTGACGAAGCTTGCATCTCTAATACGATCCTTCATTCATATTTTTTCTAAAAATAAATGTGATATTGGAAAGATTAGAATGGAACCAGCTAAGGTAAATTTAACATCAGAAAATCCTGTATCTTTGAGACCCTATCGGGCATCGCAAAAAGATAATGCTGAAATTAAAAAACAAATTGTTGAACTTTTAAGATATGGTATTATTAAAAAATCCTATAGCCCTTACAGTAGCCCAGTAACATTAGCACATAAAAGAGGGGAGGGAAAAACAAGATTATGTATTGAATACAGGAAAATCAATGAAATTTGTAAAACTGATAAAGAACCAATTCCCAGGATTGATGGAATATTAGATCAATTGAGTCAAGCTAGAATTTTTTCAACTTTAGACATAACATCGGCATACTGGCATATTGCCCTAGAGGACAAAAGTAAAGAAAAATTAGCATTTACCTGTAATTTCGGATTATACGGATTTTAAGTTCTTCCATACGGTTATAAAAACAGCCCCGCTATTTTTCAAAGGTCATTAAAGCAAATTTTAAATAAATATGAAGTAAATTTCGCCTTAAATTATTTTGATGATGTGGTAGTCTTTTCAAACAATGTACAGGAACATTTAGAACACCTTAAAACTCTTTTTCAAATTTGCGAGAAGGAAAACATTAAATTAAAATTCTCTAAATGCCAGTTTGCACAAACAAAGATTTCTTTTTTGGGGTATGAAATTGGGGAAGGGACTTATTCACCAAATAATGCAAATGTAGAAACTATCAAAAAACTTGTTCCTCCATGTAATACTAAACAATTGCAAAGATTTTTAGGAAGTGTCAATGTATACAATAAGTTTATCCCTAGGTATGCTGAAGTAAGAAAACCTCTCAATAATTTATTGAAAAAGGATGTGAAATGGTTTTGGGATGATGAATGTCAAAAAGCGTATGAAACTCTTAAAAATTGTTTAATATCAAAACCTATCTTATGAACATATAATCCTAATTATCCATGCAGTTTGTTCGTAGATGCTTCTGGAGATGGCATAGGGAGTGTTTTGAAACAGATGCATCCTGACGGCAATCTGCACCCTGTAGCATACCATTCAAGGTCCTTAAGACCGTACGAAAAAAATTATAGTGCCTCTGAGCTAGAATGTTTAGCTATAATAGATTCTGTTGACAAATTTCATTGCTATTTACATGGAACCCATTTTACTATTTACACTGATCATGCAGCACTAGTGTGGTTAAAATCAATTAAACATCTTACCGGTAGATTATTTAGATGGTCCCTTAAAATGTCTATGTATGATTATACCGTAAAATATAAAAAAGGATCCACTAATCATGAAGCAGATTTTTTAAGTAGACAACCGATTTCTCATTTTTTAAGTACACAGATTAAATTATTAGACATAGATGAAATTAGAGAATATCAACAACTGGATAATTTATCTAACCCTAAATTTAAAAAAATAAATGATTTATTAACTATTCAAAAGAAGGGTTTAACTAAAATTGTAGTTCCTTTCTCTTTAAGGTTGAAATTAATGGAAAATGCACATATACAATTTGGCCATCCAGGGGTCCAAAAGATGTTACAAATTTTATCACCTATATATTATTGGGAATCTATAATAGTTGATGTTTCTAATTATGTAAAATTTTGTGAGATATGCCAACTAAACAAAAAATGTCATCAGAAAAGATTTGGGTTACTACAATCATTACCACCTGCAAAATTACCTTTTGAATTAATGTCTATTGATACAATGGGAGGTTTAGGGTATTACCACTCCACCAAAAAATATTTACATTGCATAACTGATCATTGTACAAGGTATGTGTGGATTTTTGCTAGTACTAATGCTACCACTGAGACCTATATTAATTGTTTGAAGCAAATTTTCCAAATTGCAAAACCTAAACAACTGTTGAGTGACAGAAATAGAGCTTTCACTTCTCCTAAATTTAAACATTTTTTAAAGAATAATGGTATCACTCAACGATTAACGCCTTCCCATAGACCACAATGTAATGGAAAACAGGAACGGGTTGGGGCAACAATTATACAGAGGATGAGATGTAAAATTAATTCCGGAAATTTGAAAACTCCATGGCCAAAATTATTAGAACAAGCAACCGCAGAATACAACAATTTATGAGAACTTTAATGTTTTAATAACAGGAAATTTGTGATAAATTTTAAATTATTTTGGTTTGGTTTGATATTCTTTAATTGTTATTCTTTTATATAGAATAAAATATAGAAAGAGATCTATGTTACTCTTTCACGTATAATAATTTCATATTATTTTTAAGTGAAAATGCTTAAAATACAGTTATCATGAGAAAAGATAAATTATCTCTGATAAATTATCTGTAAACAAGTAAAAATGTTCATCCAGATTTTTTTTATATATTATAACATTATGATAATACAGGACAATTCTGTTTGATTATTCATGAGTTGTTTATTTTAGTGATATATCAGTGTTATATTTCCAGTATTTTAAAATTGTTTATTTATTAGCGTATTGAGAATATGAAAATATTGATAATTGTTTATTTTGTAAAAGCATAATGTTTACGAACTTAATAGCTCACTCAATGAGAAAATAAAGTACATTTGAGTGACTCAGACAACATTGTGTAATTAGGTAAAGTTATAATATCAAGAGGTGCACCTCTAACAAAAAGTGTATAATGTAAATAAGGCCTTATCTTACCAGTATTTTGTATTATTTTTTTTATGAGTACTCATTAATAACTGTTGTAATAGTTCATAGGTAGCAACGCTAGCGAAAATTTACTTTGATTGTAATTTAGTGTTTTTTACAGGGCCCTGAAGATATATTCTGTTTATTATTATTATTCTGTTTTTTTTTTTTTTTTTTTTTTTTTTTTATCCATTGTATACAATGGAAGTTTAATTCAGGATGGGATGCAAACATGACGGTAAGAAGACAAAACTTAGCAATCTTCTTGTCAGATATATTGTCTCCTTTCTTGTATTATCACTATCCATTTTTTTTTTTTGTGTGTGTGTGTGTGTGTGTGTGTGTGTGTGTTTATATATTAGTATAAATGGATAAAGGATTTGTAATTTGTAATTTTTGTAGTTTTAGGATTTTTCAAAATTTTGGGGTTATTCTAAGAGTTAATCTACTTGCTCCTGGGTGTCCTCCACCCTATGGACGCATAGGGTGTAGTCCTCTCGGGAGGGGGGATGTAATAATAAAATTAATATTTCATTAATACGGATAATTAATTTAATTTAATTATTATTATTTATTAAGAATTTATAATTTTAACTATATATTTCATTCGGGTTTAGATATTGCATCAGCCTTGCCACGTGTCGAAAAGATGATTGTGTAAGATCCCCAATCCTTTGTCCATTACCATATAAGGTTATAAAAAGTAAACGTAAAGCTAAAATGTACATGTACAACCATGTAGACGTAGTCTATATCTACTAGCTTGTATATTTGGCACTTCGGAGTTAGACACTGAACAATAAAGATGTGTGATAGATTGGCTCATGAAATTCATTTAATTTTGGAGTATTTAATTTTTATTAAATTCAAGTAACATGCAAAAACAGAATGTTACATATATATATATATATATATATATGTGTGTGTGTGTTTGTGTGTAATAAATAAATAAATAAATAAATCCCCCTTTACTACAATACCCCCCCCCTTTTTTTTTTTTTTTTTTTTTTAACCGCGTTCATCTCTACCGATTCTTTCAGATTTTATGAATTTGTTAAATGTCTACAGACTTATGGGACACGTATATACATATATATATCGAATGACCCATAAATTTGTAAACAGTAGAAAAATTAGTAAAAACTGAAGAAAATTAAATACTATAATTTGGTTTTTAAAAAAGTTATTCTCAAGAAGAATTTATTTCTTAATAAAAAAAAAAAAAAAAATGGGTAGTAATAATGCGAAAAGCATGTGGTATTGGAATCGAGAAATTACTAAAAACATCTGAATGAGAGTCCTGTGAATTAGAGGATATCCTGTTACAGTTCTGATGGAAGACACATAGATGATATTCTCTTATGCTTATGAACAATTGTCTACATAAAAACGTAGCTCTTCACGGAAGTATCTATTTTGTTTTGTGTGCAGCGTCGTCTATTATTAAAAACTTAAACTAATTATTTTGTATTTACCAAAGAAAAATCTCTTAGTTAAAGCAATTTTTTCGCATACCACATTAAGAAACTTAAGACAAAAAAAAAAAAAAAAAAAAAAAAATCCCGTTTAATTAAAGTAGATTGCCCGCCCGCTCAGTCTTTTGCCCGCCTTAGGCATTCCACGAAACTCTAAATAAATATGTTATTTAAAAAAAAAAAAAAAAAAAAAAAAAAAAAAATACCCTCATGTTAACCTTTGAAGGGACACCAGCATCTATATTTGCCCGTGATATTTACTTCATCGATTGCTGGTGATGAAATTAAATCATATAAACATGAATACGTAAAATTAACAGTTGCTAATTTATAATTGTATTCTATGTTGCTATTAAATTTAATGAAAATCTTTTATAAGTTTATGAAACAGATTTTGTTAATTAAGTGAAAAAGCTGCTGTAATTCATAATTGTATTCTATGTTGTTATTAAATTTAATGAAAATCTCTTCTAAGTTTATGTAAGAGATTTTGTTGATTAAATGTTAAAAAAAAAAAAAAAAAAAAACCTTTACTCAATTAAAATGTTGTTAAAAAAGCGTAAAATTTTCCTCTATGAAATTCCTTTTATGAAGTACAATAAAGTTTTAAAAGAACGAAGAAATGTTGGGATTAGTGTTTAAAATTTGATGCGCGGGTGAAAGTGCTTAAGATTGTTTCACTTAAAATTTTTTAAAGAATTTTTCATTTACAATTACGAGACTACACTATCTACCAATAAGTATTTGGACACTTTCGAATTTAGACATTAAAATTGCTAAAAGAATTTCCACTTTTTTTAATAATAACACATAAGTTTTTAGACCTAGTGCAAAGCTATTTTTAGGAAATATGGCATACTAAATTAGACACAGCATACAGTAATCACAATGCAAAAATATTAAATATCTTGCGAAATACAAGCACATTTACTAAATAATATCTAACTACGCATGCACAAGCTTTATAAAAATTTCATTTGCATAATTTTATAACCAAAAGTATTGAGCAACTTATATGAAAACCCCAAAGAAAAATCATGTAAATTCAAAACGTTACGAGAGAACAGAATTTCAGTTCTCTCAAAATAAAAGCTGAACTATAAGGGGTTTTACTCACATTTTTATTTTGATTCAATCAATACCCAATGGTACGCTGATTGTATAAATAAATATTGATACCCCCCCCCCCCCCAACCTCCAACATCTTTCTTTTTTTCGAGAAGAACTTACATTCTGTTCATTATATCTCTTGTAACGCTTTGACTTTAAATGATATTTGTTTGGGGTTTTAATAGAAGTTGCTGAATACCTTTCGATATTAAATTATGCAAATGAAATTTTTATAAAGCTCGCGCATGCGTAGTTAAAATTATTTAGTAAAAGTGCTCGTATTTCGTAAGATAATTAACATTTTTGCATTCTGATTTCTGTATGCTGTGTCTAATTTAGTATGCAATATTTCCTACAAATGGCTTTGCACTTGACTTAATACCCTATGTGTTATAATTTAAAATGTGGAAATTATTTTTGCGATTTTTTAAGGAAACCGTTATATCTCCATGAATATATGTGGTAGCCTCATAAAATTTTTCATATAGATAATGAAACAAATCTTCTTAAACACATGCTATAGCCAAAACGCATTTAAAGGCATTACTTTTTACAGGGTGATCCAAAACATTTTTATTTATTTATTTATTTATGTTTTCTACTGCTCCACTTTTCTATTTCGGGGCATAGATTTTGCTGAAAAATATGAGGTATAACTCGTTCTTTGCATTACCAAAGTTTCATGATGATTCTTAAAAAACCTTTTTAGATATTTGACAAAAAATTCGAAAGTGTCCAAATACATATTGGTAGATAGTGTATATAGCATAAGTAATTAAAAAAAATAAATAAATAAATAAAATTTTGATCTATAATATTATTCTTAAATATGTTATACTATAAGTAAATTTTCTTTTTGGTAATACATTGAGTAATTATATTCAAAATAATATTCTTTTTTTTTTTTTTTTTTTTTTTTTTTGCAAAACTAATGCTTTAAAAGAATTGGATGCTATCTATATAATATGTAAGAGGCAGATAATTAAAGATAATTAAAGGTAATTAAAGGCAGATAATTTTGCTCAAAAAATAGTTTAATCAAATGACAATATCTTTCTTGAGCCATAAGCTTATTTTATTACTTACAAAACTTTGTATAAACACCATAAAATTTAACAAACTCGCAACAATTGTTCCGGGTCGAAAGAGCAAACGACCCTTCGTCAGGCGAATAAAGTAGGTACGAGTGCTGCAGTCAAATCGGCAACGCACAAAACCGTTTGTAATAAAAAGCAAAATCATATAAAGTGGAATGCAAATATAACTGCTGGTGTGAGTAGAATTGTAAAATAAAACAAGAAAATAAATAAATAAGTAAGATTAAAAGCATAACAAAAATCTAAAAAATATCAAACTGAACCCGTTAGTATTCGCTATAGACAGTGCCACCTGGTACAGATTGCGCACTTTTTATTCAACTGTCATCAATAATTTTAAAAAGTGATATAATTGAACGTTTCTTCGGTTTTATTCGCCATTTATGTATATCAAATGTCACTTCTAAAAATTTTTGGTGGCTATTGAATAAAAAAATCTGGCAACACTGAAGGAAGGGCGGAAAATCGACCAACTAGTGACTACTAACGGGTTAAACGAAAATCTAAGTTACGTGGTTAATTTCCAAGCATCAGAGAAGAATGGAGTGGAAGAAATATCATTAACAAGATTTTTCCAATTTTTAAATATGTAAAATGCTTCATGGATATCCAAATAAGAAGATTAAATTATGTTAGTTTTCGAAAAATCAAAATGATGAGCATGAGTCCAGCAGTGGGAAGCAATAGAAGATTTGGAAATCTCTTCATTACGGACATTCTGACGGCGCTCATTTGTTCTGTACTTCAAATGCTTCCTAGTTAGACCAATATAACTTAAGTTGCACGACGAAGGCGAAAGTAAATAAATGCCAGAACGGTTTTTGGTAAGAATGGGTTCCTTAATAGAAGTTAATTAATTTATTATTATTATTATTATTATTATTATTATTATTATTTTTTTTTTTTTGACGGGTTTGTAAATGACTTTGAAACCAAACGGTGAAAGAATTTTTAGAGATTTTAAAAGCAAGTGAAGAATAAAAAGGTAAAACAACTGGGATGAGACTGTGATCGTTCAATTTGGGAGTAGAACGTTTAGAATTCTTAAATTTATATAAAGCTTTATCGATAATATAGGGAATATTATCGATAAAGCTTTATATAAATTTAAGAATTCTATCGATAATAGAGGGGGTATTATCGATAAAGCTTTATATAAATTTAAGAATCCTAAACGTTCTGCTCCCAAATTGAACGATCACAGTCTCATCCCAGTTGGTTTACCTTTTTATTCTTCACTTTCTTTTAAACTCTCTAAAATTCTTTCACCGTTTGGTTTCAAAGTCATTTACAAACCCGTCAAGAAAAAAAAATAACTTTTCTTAAGGATCCCATTCTTACCGAAAACCGTTCTGGCATTTATTTAATTCTGTCTTCGTCGTGGTCAAACTAGGAAGCATTTGAAGTACTGAACAAATGAGCGCCGGCGGAATGTCCGTAATGAAGAGATTTTGAAATCTTCTATTGCTTCCCACTACTGGACTCATGGTCATCATTTTTATTTTTCCATAACTAACATAATTTCATCTCCTGTCTGTTCTTAACATTTGGATATCCATGAAGCATTTTACATATTTAAAAATTCGAAAAATCTTGTTAATGATATTTCTTCCACTACATTCTTCTCTGATGCTTAGAAATTACTCACGTAACTTAGATTTTCGTTTAAGTTTGATATTTTTTTTTTAGATTTTTAGATTTTGTTATATTTTTAATCTTACTTATTTATTTATTTTCTTGTTTTATTTTACAATTCTACTCACACTAGTTGTTACATTTACATTCGACTTTAAATGATTTTGCTTTTTATTACAAACGGTTTTGTGCGTTGCCGCTTTAATTGTAGCACTCATACCTACTTTGTTCGCCTAAAGAAGGGTCGTGTGCTCTTTCAACCCGAAACAGTTGTTGCGAGTTTATTGCATTTTATGGTGTTTATTCAAAGTTTTGTAAGTAATAATTTAAAACACCAGTTCTGTGGTGCTTTCTTATTAATAAGCTTATTTTATCTAAATTAAATATGTCTTTTGTTAAAGCATTCTCGAATTACATTCAACAGAGTATGTACATTTATTACAAATAATACCTTAAAAGAATACAAGATACAACTTATGTGACACAGTGAATCAAAAGCATAAGAATTGTATTCTAGAAAATGAACAAATCTAATATAGACGTATCTCTTGGGAGAAAAACAAATTTTAATTCAATTAAATATATTTTTCGTTAATATATTCAAAAATTATATTGAATAAAATATTCATAATTTTCATAATTAATAAATTAAAATAAACACTGAGGACAAATTTTATGATAATGTAGTTCCTCGATAGCGTAAGTATTTCATTCAAAAAATGATTTTATTATATAGAAATATACGTCTTGTAACAGAAATATGTTTTAATTCAATTAAATTTCTTTTTCGCTAATTCATTCAAAAATCATACTTAATTAAATATTCATTAGCTACAGTTTATATGACATACTATATCGATAACATAAAAACTTCAAGATAAAAAATAATTTAATCAAATAAAAATATATCTCCTGTGACATTCAGATGACAAAAATTCCTCGAGGCAGAATAAAAAGCACGTTCAAACTCCTTTTTCTTTTGAAATGAAGCATTTTAAGTTTTTTTTTTTTTTTTTTTTTTTCCCTGTGAGAGTTTCTTGAAACCCAAGTGCCCTTTGTGAAAAATAGTAAGTGAAATGCATCTTCTCGTTCTTTCAGAAAAATACATGCTTGAAAGCATAAGTTTTCTACATTTGTTTTGAACTGGATGTAGTTTTAAGATTTTTCAAGCTATGCGGATGCAATTTTTATCAGGAATGTATCAGGAAAGTAAAAAAAAAAAAAAAAAAAAAAAAAAAAAAAAATGTTCAAATAGTTGAAAATGTGTTTCGGTTATTTAAGAATGAAACACATGACATTTAAGTCAAAAATATATTGCTGAATTATGTTTTATGAAACGTAACTTTTTTCATTAAAAAAAAAAAAAAAAAAAAAAAAAAAAAATGTTATGGGTCATTGCCAACATAAGGGGTAGAAACCATGTCCCTTAGCCCTCAAAAATAGAAAATATTTTCAATCAGAAAAAAATTTACAACTAGGCTATTTCTTACGATTTTCTCTAGTTGAATATTATTATAAAAGTTTTTAATGTTATTTATTTTTCTTAGAACTCGATTGATAAAACCTGGAATGTCCACTCCGTGGACTGTCCCCAATGGAAGTCTGCAGAATATAGCATTATTTTCAAGCTTAATATTAATGTTTTTTAATTACATTTTGATTTAAGCAGGACATAATTATCCTTAAAAATATATTTATTAAATTTTAGAGTTATAAAATGAATCTTGTTTTTTTAATTAATTTATAACAAATGTCCCTAATAAAATGCGTCCACTCCGTGGACAACTAGTTAATTTCCTAAAAATTTCAGTAAATGGCACTGTCTGTCACCAGTGTGTAACTGAGAAGAAAGAGGGGGAAGCCATCTTTGTTTTTACCTACATGTGTTGAACTCAATGCTTTATTTCGTTCTGTTAAAATAGATTTCATCTGTGATACCTCTGTTTGGCTATCTCATCAGTCCACTCCGTGGTCAGAAGTATACAAGTAATTATAAGGATTATTTATTATCTAATTATTATTACATTTAAAGATTATAAGACTTAATTCAACACTAAAGTTAAATTGTTCCTGACGTTGTTGCTTTGTTCCTTAAAATTCAAAATCAGACATTCTGTCCACTCCGTGGACTTCCACTCCGTGGACATCATTTGATCACGAAGTGGACACTTCTTTCCACGGAGTGGATACTCTCAAAATTAATCTTAAAAATAGATACATTTGAAAAATAATCTAAATAAATTTGATAAATAAATTTTATCCGTTTATTTTTTTAATTTATTTTTTTCTTTTTAATTTTAAAGGTAAAATGTAGAAAAGGTGACATAACACTTTAGAAAAATAATTGCAAAAATATAATTAAATTTAGTTTCAGAAGAAAAAATAAATAAAAATATTTTTGTTTTACAGCAAAACTAAAATTGTTTTGTATTTTTTTTAATTGAATAACTTTATATATATATATATATATATATATATATATAAACAATACTTAATATATATATTTATTTTCTTTGCAGAAATTTATTATGCTGTTCAAGAAAAATGGAAATTCGCATGCAACCCAATGCAGGACAAACAAATGTGCACAAACCTTCGCTCAAACTCAGTCAAAAAGAAAATTAGGTGGAGTTGAAAATCAAAAAGATAAGAAAAATAACAAGAAAAGGAAACTTCCCAGCCAAACTACAGAAAAACGTAAAGAACAAAAAAGAAAAGTATGCAGAGAGCAAGAGACAGACTAATGCTCCTATTACACACAACACGTTTCCACACAACTTTTGAGATAATTGTAAATTTGGCTCAAATCACGTCAATGCCCAGTGTAATAGGAATTGGGAATACGATCAATTTTTTCTGGCAAGTCAGACTGTGATAAACCAGTGAGAAGAAAGCTCTTTATTTACCGAGAAATGACAGCGCCGGCGGGAATTCATTCACCGTTTTCCTCTTCGCTCTCCCATGGTACCCCGTTAAAACAGAGATAAATAGGTGTGCCTTGACATGTACTGTACACCGTGTAAACCAGTTTTTCGAACAATTTTTGATTCAACTATTGTAACCTTCTTTCGGTTTGCAGCTTTCGAAAATTGGAGCAAAAATTGGATGAAATAAAAGTCGCGTGAAACATCTTTGTGTATAATAAGAGCATAAGAAATGATCCCGCAAGACATGAAGAAGGAAAAGCTAAAGAAAGATAAATATATCACAGAAGGAAGAATACTGTAGTTAAAATGTTTGAACAAATGAAATGAAGTGTTAGGAAAAAATGGAAGAACCAAAACAGAAATCAAAGGGAGAGATTGAAGAAACAGAATAATCTTTGAAGAACATCTCAGAGATGATACACCTCCTGAGACACCTCGTTCAGCAGCCATAAACATCACACTACCACAAATTAATCCATCTCTGAAAACAAAACCATCTGTATCATCATCTAGCAGACTAGAAAGTGGAAGAAAAAGGTCGAAAAAGAACAGTGAAAGGCTTTGTGAAGAAAACAAAAAATTGGTTAGGAAGCTTGAAAAACACAAAAAGCATGTGCAAAGATCTAAGGATGTGAAGTCAAAAAATAATACTACTGATTCTGAAAAACCCAAGAGAAAAGTGAAAAAAATTATCACAGAAGCAAATTCAAAAGAAATTGAGAAATGTATTATTTTTGGGGAGGTTATAAAAAAGCCAATAAAAGAAAGTTTTAAAGGCGCAAAATCAAAGAAGAAACTTAAAGAAATCTTCGAAGTTTTAACAGGAAAAATATAGCAAGGAAATACAAGTGTCTTCAACATATTAGATCAATCACATAAAAAAAAAAAAAAAAAGAAAAAAAGAAAAGAAAAGAAAGAAAGAATATGCGGAATCAACAATTATTTTCCTGTTATTTTCATTTTTCAAAAAAATTAAAGTAAAAATATTTCTTGATTATTTTCTAAAACACAAGTAAAACAATAAGGATGAAAAGATACAGCTGCAAAATAACTTTCAGGTTTGGATATTTATAAGTGTCCACTCCGTGGTCAGTGATGTCCGCTCCGTTGACACATTAATTTTGAAATTAATTAATTACCAACCAAAAAATAGCTAACGAGATAGCTCATCAAGTAATTTAGATTCATTGTTGTCAAAAAGGAATTAAGGAATTTTTTCAAATTTTTTTGGTAAAATTTTTATATTTTCAAATTAGTCTTCGTTTTCTACCCTTTAGATTGGCAATCACCCTTATGCAGTTTTTATCTGTAATAAAGAATAAAAAATTTTCATTGAGTGAAAATAAATGAAGTTATGCTACCGTTATTTTACAATTAAAATTTATAATTGCGTCAAAAATATCATATTGCTGAATGAAACTTTTTATAAACTATCATATTCCTTATTAAAATAAATCAATAAAAATAAATTATATTAGTGACAGATTTTTTATGGCCGACGAGAAGAAATCTTGTGCATTCCGAGGTTAATATTCCGAATTTTTTTAAGCAAAGAAAAAAGAATAATTTTAATAGAAATAGCACATGTGCTTTATTTAAAGCAATTGCCATCATTAGTCACATACTTTTTCCATCTTTCAAGTAATTTGTGGATATTTCTCAATAGAACTTTGCGTCCTTGCAGGTAAACTACTCAGAGACCCAGTCTTCCACTTCTTAAAATGTTACTTAGAAAGTGCGTGTGCCATCGAGCTGAACAAGTAGTAATCTGAAGAGACAAAGTTTTGTAAACATGGCGGGGAAAAGAATATTTCCCAGGCGAGGTCCTTTAAAATGCCATTAACACGATTTCAACTGTGAGATGATACGTTATCATGAAGCAGTTATCATCACTGAGCTCCATTTTACAATGTAGCTCAGTGGTTATCATGTCCTGTCTTTTTGCTCATTGTTGTCGTGTAACGATCAAACATGATTCAGATTAATTATTTGTTGTCCGTAGCCATCACTGTTGACGGTTTCGCTGTGTTTTAGCAGCTCGTAATGCTTGCAGTTGTTCGTCCTTAAAATGTTCTTGTTGACCTAGTCGTTTTTTGTTGTTCACATCAAAATCACATCTTTTAATGCGTTTAAACCATCGTTAACGCGTATCTTTGACACAGAGTATGTCTATTACGGGTTTCCCGGAATATATGTAGCCCTTTTCTTAAAAATAGAATAATTAATCAAAACCTCTTGCCTATATATTTTTTTTTTTTTTCGGGGGGGGGGAGGAGGGGAGAATGAACATTGCCATATTTCAGAGTAAATATATCTATGAAGTCAACATATTCGCTCTACTTGACTTTTCAGATTTGATGCTTTTATTCATTGACACGAAATAGCCCAAGCAACGCAACATCGCATCTAAATAATTCTACTGCAACACCACCTTTTCAAAACTATCCGCATTATATACCGGTACACCTAATTAAAAAAAAATAATAATAAGATTTGCTACTTGTATGATTTACGAATGATCATTACATGAAAATATTATATTGTTAAATACTTTTTATCGGTGGTGTGACTTTTATCAATAATACAGAGAGGACCAAAAGCCCTCACACTTTTTAAATTGTAATATGAAGTCAAATAATTGACGTATAAGATTCCAGCTTGTATTAGAAGGCTTCTCAAAAAAAAAAAAAAAAAAAAAAAAAAAGGACTTTTTTAAGTAAATAAAAGAAAATTAGTTTTAAATTTCGCTCATAGAGGGCGATGTACTTAAAAAAAAAAATCAAAAATGAAAAGTAGGAAAAAGTAAAACAAGCAATTAAAAATATTTTATTTTGTGAAATATTTAAATATATTCACTTTATATTGCTTGAACTACATCGAAATGATAATTTAATTCTATCGAAAATATTCTTTTTAGTTGTTTTTCTTGCTTAACTTAAGTAAATAATCTCGTGTTTTGAAAGCCTTTTCTTCTGTTCTTTAGGTGCAGCGCCACCTATGAGTGAAATTTTGAACAAATGAGTAAAATTAAAAAAAAATTAATAAATAAATAAACACTGTTACACTAAGATAAGTAAAAATAAAATCTTATAAATATTTTTTTTTTAATGATTATTGCAAAGTTAAATTAAGCATAACTGAAGATAATAGAACTTTAGCCTATCACATTACTGTTCTGATAGCAATAGATTTTGTAAGAAAAAAAAAAAAAAAACTTTAAAAATATTCAAAATATTTTTTTACATTGAACATATTTTAAAATAAGAAGTATCACAAATAGAAATCGCATCTGTTTTTGTTTGAAATGTTTATACAGCATGTTTCCGTTCGATATTTACTTCAAAACATTGACGTTCGATTGTTTTTTCGATTATTATTATTATTTTTTTTGCTGTTTCTTAATGTAATTTTTCCTTTCAATATTTAATAAATCGATATGATATTACAATAATAAATATGTAACTTAATGCAAGTATTTCTGCAAGTATTTTCGAAATACACATTCTTCTTAAAAATGATACAATATGTTCTAATTTTTCAGATGCCAGTGTTCTGAAAATTGATTTAAATGTCAAATTTTAATCAATCTGAGTATATGTGCTGCCAATTCCTATTACCAAACGGAGATGATACTTTAATGAAAACTTTAAGAAATGTATCTTTAAGCACCGCAAAATGTCATATAGGGCCAAGAGGTTTAAGCACTATTTACAAATAAAAAAGAAATACCAAACAAATAGTCACATAAAATGCTGGATAAGAGCGAAAGAATGAATTAAAAAAAAAAAAAAAAGAAATATTCACAAAACAAACTTTTGAAATTTTATAAATAATAAAACAATAATAATAAAAAACTTGAAAAGTTTTAATTTTATTTCTTCCCCAAACAACTGAATTTGAATTAGGGAGCTATTAAAGTATTAAACGAAGGCTAACACTGTTAAAATATATATTATTATATATAAGTAAATATAGTACATAGAAGTAAAAATATAGTACACATTATACTAGTGTAAGGCCAACAACGTTAGAAGCTCATTGCTAAATTCTCATGTTATTGTGTCGGGAGATGACACTGCTACAAACTGATCATTTTTTTAATCATTTTTATGACACCTGTGAATTTTTGGTTAATGTTGATAGAAATACCATTCAAAAGTCCATAAAAATTCAAAAGTCGACAAGGGGAGCTATATTATGGCTGTACTATAATCCGAGTTACATATTTAATTAATTAATTATTAATTTTTCTATATATTAACTACTATTATCTAACTCAACTAATATTATAACAACAAAAAATTGTCTCATGCGATCGATGTAGCCGATTATAGTATATTATAATATTATATTTGGCGCGAAATTGTTGTCATTTTATAGTTGATCGAATATGTCGAATAAATAAAGAAAATAACGTGAAAGAAAATATTATGTACACCACGCATAGTGTTGTTCTTATGTAAATGGGATTCAAATATAAAATTTTTACTTCATTTTTTTTCGATAATTTCCGTTTCGAAACTGTCATCTGATAAGTACCCAAATGGAAGCCCACTGCTAAGCTATTGTCACAGAACACAGGGACATGCACCTGAGAGTCTGCGAATGAGTGGGTTGCTGCCGAAGACAGCGGGGATAAGAAGCGGGCTTTTGAGCAATTTCCTGTTTATATATATATATATATATATATATATATATAAACCGATACACTAAATTAATTGATTTCACATTCCGTCATTTTCGACGGGGTTGTATACTAGTTTAATACAAAACACTATTTACCGTTACTTTAACTATGCAAATTTTAAAGAATGTATCTGCACTTGACACTAAGAAAAGCGCATACGCATACATTCAAGCCAAAATTACTTGGAAAAAATTAGAAGGTTCTTATTTTCATTTTCAAACCCATATTTTTTAATACTGGGTACAATTAATAAAGTATACCAATTTAAGACCAACTTCATTTTTGGTACTTTCTAGTATGTTTCCATGATTATTTGTAATTAATCATGGAAACATACTTTAAAAGTTCATATAAATATATTGGTGGAAGAGTCAAGGAAGGAATTATGCCGCTAGACACCTTGTATGACAAAACTCTCCACGTGATAAAAAAAACTGGCTTTAGTATCGGTTTCAGCACACCAAAAAACATAAAGATCAGCCAAAGCCATCAAATCGAAATTTTAGATGTAGACCTGCGTTATTTATAATAAAATAAATTTATAAAAAAAGATGTTGAAGCTAAATATGACACAGCACGCTACAACTTAAAGGAAAAAAAAAAAAAAAACTTAAGTAATGTGTGAACAAGAGGCATATTCGTTTTCTTAAAAGATGCTTATGTTTAATCTACATTTTCCAAAAGAAATATATTTCCTGTTGTGTTCACAGATAATGTTGCACAATTTCAATGGTACGATAATTGAAAATTATATGATCTATATATATAAAAGAGTAAACTCACTGATTCACTGATTCACTGATTCACTGATTCACTGACTCAACACGGTTGTGGCGATCCTATGGGAGATAGAGTCACAATTTTTGGTGAGCAGGTTGATTTTAGGACCCTGACGCTCACTAAGACGGGATTTTGCGAAATACCCCCCCGTTCCCCCCCCCGGGGGGGCAGAAGGCAAAAATCACCTTTATAAGCATATATCGGCTCCAAATTGCTTCACGGTGAAGAAATTGCAGATGGGGAGACTAGACTTGAATACAAAAAAATCATTTTCTGCGATTTTGGAATTTTGGACTTTTAAGGGGGGTAGGGGGTAAAAATGGAATTTTCAGGGGCGCATAAGGCAAAAACACATTTATAAGTACAACTCGGCACCAAATTACTTCACAGGGAAGAAATTGCATATGGGGAGACTAGGCTTGAATACGAAAAAATCATTTTCTGCGATTTTGGAATTTTTGATTTTTTTGGGGGAAGGGGGTGAAAATGATTATCGGAGTTGCTGAAGACAAAAACACCTTTATAAGCATAACTCGGCTCCAAATTGCTTCACGAGGAAGATATTGCAGATGGGAAGACTAGACTTGAATACAAAAAAATCATTTTCTGCGATTTTGGTTTTTTGGATTTTTAAGGGGAAAAAGGGGTGAAAATGATTTTCGGAGGCGAAAAGGGAAAAACACCTTTATAAGCATAACTCGGCACCAAATTACCTCACGATGAAAAAATTGCAGATGGGGAGACTAGACTTAAGTACAAAAAAATCATTTCTGCGATTTTGGAATTTTGGATTTTTAAGGGGGGAGAGGGGCTGAAAATGATTTTCGAAGGTGCAGAAGGCAAAAGCCACCTCTATAAGCACAACTCGGCTCCAAATTGCTTCACGGTGAAGAAATTGCAGAGGGAGAAACTAGACTTGAAAAAAAAAAAATCATTTTCTGCGATTTTGGAATTTGGGATTTTTAAAGGGGGAAGGGGGTATAAATGATTTTCGGAGGCGCATAAGGCAAAAACACATTTATAAGTATAACTCGGCTCCAAATAACTTCACAGTGAAGAAATTGCAGATGGGGAGACTAGACTTGAATACGAAAAAATCATTTCCTGCGATTTTGGAATTTTGGATTTTTAACGGGAGAAGGGGGTATAAGTGATTGTCGGAGGCAAATTTAGAAAAATACGGATTTTCGAGTAAAAGTAATAGCTCAAAGATGTAAAAAAAAAAAAAAAAAAAAAAAAAAAAACCGCCAAGCGTCTTCTTGAAAGTATTTCCAAAAACTCATTTTTTGATTTTTTCCGATTTTTTTAGGGCGGGGGGAGGGGGGGCAAAAAAATAAAAATAGTTTCAGATCGTTCAAAAGTGGTACATAGAGGTTTTCGATACTTACAAATCGATTGCGGATATTTTCGAATTTGTAAAATTATTAGAAGGGGTGGGAAGGGGTGGGCAGTATGGGGGGGCAATGGGCAAAAACAAATAGAAATACAGTTAGGCCGTTCAAAATTGGTACCGATAGGTTTTAAAGGCCTGCAAGTCGAATGGGGATATTTTCGAAAGTGTAAAGTTATTAGGAGGGGCGAGAAGGGGGAGGGGAGAGGGGGGGGCAAAAAAATAAAAATAGAGTTAGATCGTTCAAAATTGGTATATAGAGGTTTTCGATACTTACAAATCGATTGCGGATATTTTCGAATTTGTAAAATTATTAGGAGGGGCGGGAAGGGGGAGGTGTGGGCAAAAACAAATAGAAATAAAGTTAGGCCGTTCAAAATTGGTACAGATAGGTTTTAGAGGCCAGCAAGTCGAGTGGGGATATTTTCGAAAGTGTAAAGTTATTAGGAGGGCCGGGAAGGGGTGGCGGAGGGGCAAAAAAAAAATAGAATAGAGTTAGAGCATTCAAAATTGGTATATAGAGGTTTTTGATACCTACAAATTGATTGCGGATATTTTCGAATTTTTAAAATATTAGGATAGACGGGAGGGGGGCGAAGGGGGAAAGTAATAGAAATAAGAGTTAGAGCATTTTGGGAATTTTTTCTGAATGCAGTGAGAACCCGGTGCGACATTTTTCCTAATAAGATTTTTTTTCTGTTTTTTTTCACGTGATAAAAATTAATGCAATTTTGAGAATTCAGAAATTATAGCGATTCATTTAAAAATAGGGACCAGCGGAGCGGGCATTGCCTGCTAGTAATAATATAAATTAAAAAAATCTTCTATCATACAAGCTCAACAAAGTTTCACGCCAAGCAGACTAAAGAACGAGACAAATCGAGTTTCATATTAACGAAAAAGAAATGTGCAATTAACTACTAAGAAAGCAATATTCGCCAGTGATTGTTAAGAGGCCTGCCCACTTATCGTCATCAGAAGCCAGAGCCAATGTTATTCTATGGAGAAATTCGCCCCATTATAACTTATTAACTAATATATAGTTGTAAATTCCGTTTTCACATTAAGAAACTTCACAACTATTAAACAATTTATCGCTTTCTAAAAATTATTTTTAAAAATTTTTAATATTTCATTTTGAGGTTGTAAAATGCGAATTTTCACAATGTGAAATTTTCCATTTTTGAGCTTAAAAATGAAATCTTAAAAATAAAAAAAATCAATTTTTAGAAAAAGGTAAATTGTTTAAAAGTTGTGGATTTTTGGAAAGTGAAAACGGAATTTAAAAATATGTATTAGTTAATGAATTATAATGGGGCAAAATTTCCCATAGAATAACACTGACTTCGGATTTCGGAGACGATAGGTAGAGAGTCCCCTTAAGATAAGATTTTTTAAACAATCATTATAGTTTATGTTTGTAGAGTAAGAAAATTGGTTTTGATATCCCTGCAACTTGCAATTTGCGATATCACAAATACGTTTTCTAAAGATACGGTTTTAAATGTGCTCGTTCTAACCTTTTTTTTAAAGTCTATTTTCAACCTAATCATTTTAACAGGTTACAGACGGTTATAATCGAGCTATGCGCAGATTGATGCATATACAGGCTGTTTAGATGTAGTGTTATGAGGGATATTTAGATTCCTATAGCTTTTACTGCAATGGGTGAAATGTAGTATAACATTTCGTATATGCACAATTTAGTATGCAGTTTAAATTTCCGAAAAACAATAAGTATTAAAAGTGGCCGCGAGAGTAAGCTTTGCATTCATGCACAACATAGTATGCAGTTTAAAATTCTGAAGAAAAAAATCTGTACTGAAAGTCGCTGCAAGAGTAAACTTTGGCACTGCATGTTTAATGCATGTTGCATATATGAACGTTGTCAATTGTTGTTATCAACTAAACAGTTAACGTTATTGTCAATTAAACGGTAATTAAAAATTACTTTATTTTTAATAAAAATTTTATTCAATACGATCACCATTCTGACTTTCATTAACTGCATACAACATACGAAGTTTTCAAAGAAAGCTCGCATTATATTTGCATTTATCTATTTAATTTATAATGATACTTGATTTTTTAAAGTGGAAATGTCAGAAAAATTACCCTGGATACACAACGCTTTTCAGATACTGCCATAATCAAAAATTACAATTATTGAATTACAATTATTGGCCATCTTGGGGAATGCACGAGTAATTATTTTTCTGTACGGAAATGTCGTAAGATATTTCTTTCCCTGACATCCGATGTGTCGTGGCGCACCATCTGGCATGTTACACTGGAATTGAGGCAACCATTTCTCTGCAGTTGTGGATCGCAAAGCTTTCAAGCGTATAGGCACACCTAAAAAAATCGAAGAACTTCTTCACTAGGAAAATTTCTTCAAAAAAGTAACAACTGATGATAAAAAAAGTGTAAAAAGCAACATACTGTAACTTTCTGAGGATGCAAAGGAGTTTGTATGTACGTTTAGTTTTCTGCCAGTCCAAATACGACACTTGTGTATAATGCTATTACCATGTCATTAACAATGTGATCCCTCCATAAAATCCACCATGCATCGACTACATCCACTCGTATTTAAAGCTTAATCTATATATATGGGTAATTTTATTGCCAGAAACTAACTTTTCTTTTGATCATCAAGACCAATCTACAGAAAATGCTTTTATTTTATTTTATTTTATTTATTTATTTATTTAAAAAAAAAAAATTTCCTTGACCATAGCGGAAAATATATTCTCATATAGGCAATATTTGGATTTTTTTTTTTTTTTTTTTTTTCTTTTTTTTTTTTTTTTGGGTTTGTTAAAAATAAATCACATATTGTTAAGTAGACTCCAATAGAAGCCACGTACTTGCTGCGCATGCATGTAGATTTTAACTACATTTTATCCATTACAATAGCAGGGATGGAACACGGGCGCAGAATTCATACCGGTATTCGTTTAACAAACTTCTCAACCTATAATATCGTTGATTTAAGAAGTAGACAATTTTGTTACAATGATAGTGGTATGAATTCTGCGCCCGTGCTCCATCCCTGCAATAGGAGCTATAAGTTTCTGAAATGATTACGTTTTTGTATGCCGACTTTGTATTTATTTTTTTAAGTTCCTAATTGCAGCATTTTATGAAAAGCAATTAGCTTTTGGCTTGTGTGCGTTTGAAGTTTTGAATTCCAGTTCATTCAATTAAAAAAAAGTGTCAAAACTAAAAAAAAAAAAAAAAAAAAAAAAATGTTTTATACCTGTTATATTAAGAAATGTTTCTGCAGCCGAACATAATAAAATTTCTAATGTGAAAGAGAATTGTTCACAAGGACACATAAATTATTCTGAGTACGTTACTGCTTATAGATCTTTATACAGTGAAATTGTCCGTACTTATTTTTGAATGTTCTTTGAACACACAATGGATATTTGATAACCAACAGCTATCATGAAAATTTCGCCACAGACACACAGACAGGCATTCTCTAAAAATAGTAAAATAGCGTTCTAGGACTCTCAAAATGTGTGAATTCATTGAAAACCGGAAGTGGAAAATTTGAGGTAATCCCATTCTTTCTACTATTAAATATAGGAGAATCTAATAAATCTGAATTGTTAGTGTTAAGTTGTAAAATATCAATGTAACAACAATATTATATTTTTTAACACTTTATTTTTACAAAAACAAATTAAATTGACATAAATATTTCCGTAACATTATGCAAATAATAAATAGTTATAAGCACGTAGAAAACTTCATGATACGGTATTAAATACAATGAGTTACGTATATACCATTTTATTAAATAAATTACCTGACAAAAAATATTTGTTATTATTTAAATGAATATCAGGAAAATTATCTTAAAATTTGGAAGTATAAAACAAAATTTAAAATTAAAAAGATAGAAAAATGCTACTTAAAATCAAAGTGACGTTGGTTTCTGTAGTTTTAAACAACATGTATAACAAATTATTTATTGCATTAAGAATAACGTCTTACAAAAAAGGAAATGAACTAAAGTATCTGTTGTGAATAATAATTATTTGCAATATTCTTTTATATAATTTATATGCAGGGTGTCCGGGAAATATCTTTACACTTTCAAAAAATCATAAAAAACTAAAGTAACAAAGATATAAACTTACCGTTTATTGTATTCAATGCAAAAATCATCAAAGTTTTGCACAGAAAATATTCAGATCAATTCAATGTGCGCGCCATTAGTAGCACGCAAAACATCCGGTCGGTAAGAGATTTCTAAACATGTTCTCTGCAGCTTTGCAGAATCGACAGTCTCTAAAGCTGCAGTAATTCGAACTTTCAATTCGGTTGTGACAGCAATTGGTCATTGGTACACAATGTTTTTTACGTACCCCCGTAAAAAAAAAAAAAATCCAATGGCGTTATATCGGGTGATCGAAGTAGCCAAGGTATGGGACTTCCTCTTCCAAACCTTCGTCCTGGGAATTCGGAGTCAAGAGCACTGCCTGCGCACTTCCAAACTCCAATGTAGCGGTGCCCCATTCTGCTGGAGCAGGATATTCGACTGCAAATTTTTTACTTGAGGGAATCCGAAATTCTCTAATATGTACAGATAATTGTCAGAGCGAACTGTTGCCTCGGAAAAGAAAAAACTTTCTATAGCCTCATTACAAAGTAAATCGCACAATACGTTTACTTTTGGACTGTCTCTTGCATGCTCCACTGATGCATGAGGATTTTCAAATCCCCAAATCCGGGTGTTGTGCCTATTAACAAGTCCCGATACCTGAAAAGATGCTTCACCCGAAAACATTACACGTTGCAGAAAATTTCCATTGTCATACATCTTTTTTATCATCTTGCCAGCAAAACCTTAGTTACAGAAAACTTTGATATATTTTTGCATTGAATACAATAAATGGTAAGCTTATATCTTTGTTACTTTATTTTTTATGATTTTTGGAAAGGGTAAAGTTACTTCTCCGGCACCCTGTATATTTTTGCATATAAAGCATTTGTAATATAAGTGATTCTTTTGTGTTATTTATTTCAAATATTTTATATGCAAAATTTCAAGTATCCCGACTAAAATTTTTCTATATATATTTTCTAGAAGATAATTTATTTTACATTGTATTTGTACAAATTACTTTTTTAATTATTAAAAACAATAATTCTATAAAAATAATAACGAATGGTGGTGAATTTTGCAAACTGAAATACCTTATAAACTTCATTTTATGTACTTTTAACAAATAACTTTAATTACTTATGAAAGTACAAATTCGATTTCGATTTGAATTGTAACATTGTAGAAACATAGTATTTCAAAGGACGCTACGGGAAATGAATAATTGCATTGCTGCATAATTCATGTGAAAGAAATAATTGACAAACAAATTACGAATTTTCCTCGGCAAATTAGAAAATTGGGCAAACATTGTCTAATGAGTATGTTAAGAATAATATTCATGTGTCGTTAATTACTGGAATTCGATAAAAATTTACTTCATTGTCTATGAACAGATAACGAGAGTTCCGAGAAAGCTCTCCAGGGAAATTTATTTCATTTCTTACAAATTAAAAACTGAATTGTTACGACGTTTTATCTGGAAACATAAAAGATTATTTACCATAACAAATTTTTATAACAATTATATTCAGTTCACAAAGAATTATTTCATTCCTTCATGTTACGTCTAAGATAAAATAAATATTATTTTTTTATTATTATATTTTTAATTAATCTGTAATTAAACATTCAGATTAAAATAGAGAATTTTTTCGCTTACAAGTTTAAACTTTTAAAAGGCGATTGAATTATTTTTTCAGCATAATTTCAATTCCCAAATGCAAGACTTCATGTCTGAATTTTTCAACGAAATTTCATTTTTATAACTTACACTGTGAAAAACATTATACCACTTTAATCTAGAACGAATAAGTAGCCATATTCTAAATCTCTGAACTAGAAATATGAATTTCAGAGCTATGCGCATAAGGTAAACAAATAACCTGGATAGACGAAATTATCGAGAATTTCTAGTCTACACTTTTCTAGATGGTGAAACAGTATTATGAATATTTTGAATGTTATAAATCCCTTGTATTGCGAGAAATTGTGGTTGATTTACTAGAATTGGTTTATAGAACAAAATTATAGTTACTAAAACTCGCCTTTTGTGTTCGCATTTATTTACAGAAATTTTTAAATGATATTGACTCCACCATTATATAGGAAAATGGTCTAGAATTCTAATACGAGTTTTTAGAACTCGTTAGCAAAGGGAGCTAGAATTTATAAAGATGACATATATATATATATATATATATATATATATACTAGCTGACCCGACAAACGTTGTTTTGTCATATAAATTATTTCTAGAGAATATTTTGCTAGAAAAATATAACTAACTTATTGTAAGTGTGTAAGGATGTGGTATATAAGTGGAAGATGTATGGAGTGCTGTGAACGGTGAAAGAATATAAAAATAACAAAACACCAATCATTTATCTTTTTAATTTATTAAAATTGATTCTTTAAAATTATATACATATCGCTACTTATAACAATACTGCTAAAAAACAATATCAATCCCTTAATGCAACAGAGTGTACAATATTTTTTGTTATCCAATCTTTCGCCAATACAAACAAACTGGATGGTTTGCCCACTCGAGAGCCACGTATAATTGTCCGTGTGAAAAACATGATGTGCTCAAATCTAAGCCACAGACAGACATGGTTTGGCCCTGAGACTTATTGATAGTCATTGCAAATGCCAATCTAATTGGAAATTGAGGGCGTTTAAATTGAATTGGCACATCTGTGGGTATAATAGGGATTCGCAGTAGTAATATATTTTCACCTCGGAATTTGTCATTTAAAATGATAGCTTCGATAACATTTTTCATTAATTTTTTTATGACTAATCGCGTGCCGTTGCACAACCGTTGTGGGTTCAAATTACGAAGCAAAATAACCGGAGATCCAACCTTCAGTTGTAAAATATGCGGTGGCATGCCTGGTAAATCCAATGAGTTTAAAAACTTTGTTGGATAATTTACAGCTTCGGTGGCATCGCAAACTGTATCATTAGATTTGTATGACACCAAGTCTCCTGGTAACAAATGTTGTATCTTGAGATTCAATTCGTTGACGTCCACATTTTTTGTTGCTAAAATTGCTCTTTCTGCCAGCCACTCATGATTTGTGTATCGTCTGTGTATATCGGGAAATATCTGGTCAATAAGAGCATCTTGAGAATCAATTATTGTGCAGAAATCGGTCGGTAATTTTATGCATCCAGTTTCATCTGTAGTAACTTTTCCACCGCCGATATCTAACAATTGTTTTGAAAATGTTTCAACGCACAAATTTACTTTCAGTTGTACTTTTTCAACATTAAGCTACAATGACGATGATTTTAAGCACGCGTTGATCTCATCAGCGTATGTTGAACGCGGAATAACGGGAAGTGGTTGTCTGAAATCACCTGAAAAGAGTAACAGAGTGCCGCCAAATAGTTTGTCGTTGTTTTTTATATCTTTCAATGTCCTGTTCGACGCCTCAATCGAATGTTTGTGTGCCATAGTGCATTCATCCCAGATAAGGATTTTACACTATTTCAGCACTGTGGCCATGGACGATTGTTTTTTTATGTTGCACACTGCGTCTGGGTTATTTTGAATATTTAGTGGCAGTTTAAATAATGAATGAGCTGTTCTGCCTCCATCCAATAAAGTTGCCGCAATGCCAGATGATGCAACAGCCAATGCGATGCCATTATTTGATCGTATGTCGGCGAGAATTAGCGAAATAAGGAATGTTTTGCCAGTTCCACCTGGTGCACTCCCCCCCCCCAAAAAAAAAAAAAAAAAAAGAATCCACCTTGTCCTGCCAAAACTGCGAGCATGATACGGTCGTAAATGGTTCTTTGTTCTTCATTCATTAGTGGGACATTGCGAGCAACAATCGCTGCCATTTCTACAGTATTGTATTGTAGTTCACGATTCAATTCAGTGCTTATTAAATCAGATGCATTTCGATTTGTTGAATGCATACCGAAATGACTGAGTGGTAAGTTGGCAATGATAATGCAAAGATCTTCAATAGCAATCAATGCTTCATTGTACATAGCGTCACTGAATACTATCGTTAGATCATTGCACCGTGAACGATGTTGATGCAATATATCATCAGTCATTGAATCTTTGTGATTATCCCGTAATGTCTCTGCTCGGGCCGGGAAACATGCAGTCAACACTATAGCGAATAGTAGACGATTTTGTTTTGCTGTACAGTTCAGTCCTACTTCAGCAAGCATACACTCCCACTGGTTGTCGTCTTCCAGCAAGCCGGGTGCAAGGCATGCATCTTTATACGTTGGATACTGTTGTCCATTCACTTTACGTAAATCTTGAAATGACAAAGGGCCGATGACATTAACCAATAACAGTCGAAGATAAAAGCACTCAGTCTGCTTTGGATTGACTGTAAATACTTGTCCCAAGGTGTTTGATTTGAATAAACCGGGACATGCATCAATCGGCGTGCCTTGCTTGCGGGGCATCCATTTTTTTGTTGGAGTCCATGTGAAATAGCGTGGTACTTCTGAATAGATTAATGTCCGTGCAAAAGCACCAAAAGCATCCGCACGATTACACAATTCAAAAAATTCGGTGAGTGTAGTTTTTGGTGGATTTATAGCACGATCAATCGCTGTCTCGCTCGTGAAATATACGCGCTGGCCATTTTCAAGATGGACGGCTAAATGAAGAACTGCTGGATCCCGTTCATGAATTGGGAAACCAAAGGTACGCCAAACAGCTTCATTGGAGCTGACGTACCGGCCAATTTGGTAAAGTGTTATTTCATCGTTGTTATTCACCGGAGGAGCATTCACATTGGTATTTTCAACTCGAAATACAGCCATATCACTGCCTTTATTCACATACTTGCAAATGTATTTGATGCTCTTCACTGAACTGCAGAACTGAACATTAATATGAGCACCAAAAATAAATTTAAAAAACTGGCGTACAGACAGGCGCAAGAAATTCAAACTTCTTCACACACCATAAATTTTAAATCAGCACAACCAGTTTCGAAAGGACGTAGCCTTTCTTCATCAGGTGCAAACACGTGCAACTGCCTTGGAGGCAAAAGCAAGACTGAAAGCAGGACAAAATCCAGATTCCACTTTGCTGTCTACAGCCTGGAAAAATTTGTTTAATTCAATTAAATAATTTCCTTCATTATGTTTATAACATCATATTAGTTATAATAAAATAATTCTAATTTAAATAAAAATAATAATAATTAATGGATAAATTTTATTAAATTTACTTATTAGTTTAATATTATTGAAAAAAAAATAATAATTGTTTACTCCTTTCCTCCCTCCTCATTTTGTGGTGTGTGTGTACGTGTGTTCCTCTCTGATTGGTCCTGCCCTGCATGTTGCTTCCTATTGGTTGTTTGTGTTGCTCCTCCCCCTCTGGATTTTGTCCTGCTTTCAGTCTTGCTTTTGCCTCCAAGGCAGTTGCACGTGTTTGCACCTGATGAAGAAAGGCTACGTCCTTTCGAAACCGGTTGTCCTGATTTAAAATTTATGGTGTGTGAAAAAGTTTGAATTTCTTGCTATTAATATGAGCATTGAATATTTTGCTCAGCAGAGGCGAATATGGGACCACCCAACGGTTATCAATGTCAATATCTATGTTGTTGACATACATGACCGCCATAGATGATAAGATTGTCCGCCATTATCGGGATTTCTTCGACGATATATTGGATATCCGTCAACATTTGTGATCGTGAAATTTTTCGGAAAACTTTTAGTACATTTTCCATCTGCACAAATAATAATGGCCTAAAAATTCATTTTTCATTTTAACATAAAATAACTCCGTCGGATATTGACGAATTTTTTAAAAGAATATACCATTTTAACTAATTTTAACATTTTAACAATATTAACGTTGAAAAAATATTTGAAACACTTACGGTTAAAAATTAATTTTTCATTTCAACTTTAAATAAATTCTGACATCGTGTTTACGATTCTAAAATATTAACTTTGAAAAAATATTTTAAACACTTCGTAAGATACGGTTAAAAATTCATTTTTCATTTCAACATTAAATAAATTCTGACATCGTGTTTACGACAACTCACGCCATCTAGGTGGAAAAGTTGTTGAAAGAGTTGGTTAAAAATTAATTAAGAAAGAACTAATTAAGTTACAACTTTCATTTGTAAATCTAAACCATTCTCGAATCCACCTGAAAACACACAAAAAATTTCATTAAACTCAGTCCAGCCGTTTAGGAGGAGTTCAATGACATACACACGCACAAAAGAAATATATATATAAAGATATATTTACTAGAGCCACAATTTAAATTCTAGATGTCAGTCGCATAATTTATATAATAATAGATTTAAAAAAAAAAAAAAAAAGAAGAAGAAGAAGATTTCACGGTAATGGGAAAAAAAATCCGTAAGAGTTGGCAATATATGTTATCTTGCGCTAAAAATTTAAAATTTTATGAAAATTATGAGTAAAAATAATTTCTTTCTCTTTTTGTTTTCCGATATACAAATTTAGACACTTTTGCTATATGCAAAATACGCAATATTAATTAATAATATCGGTATCTTTTACAAAATAATAGATTTAAGATAATAGTTTACCATTTCAAACCTTTTATTTCCATTTGTCTTTTACATGCCTCGCAGTCAGTATTGCCAGTTTGGGCATATTTTTATTCTATATCCACCAGTAAATTTAATTGTAATGGTTGCTTAATCACTTGGAAGATTAATCGGTGAGAGTTGAATAAAAAGTGTCTCCAATCTGGCAAAACTGCTCGCAGCGTTCATCACCTTCATTACTGGCATCGAGCCACCTATTGACGAAAATTCTAATTAATGTTTTCGATTTTCGCAGAGCGCATCAGTTGTACTACATACTAATGAAGCTTTGTTCTGCTTGAAGCCTTAGAACAGGCTCTAGAGCTTTCTGAATAAGCGAACCTTAATTATAACAACCCTGCGTAAAGTATGTATTAAAAAGTCATTTATAAATTCTTCTTATTATGATTAAAATTGTAAAAAAAAAAATATTATATTTTAAATAGGCAGTATATAAAATATCACTTTCTTGTAAATTTTTAAATTTATTTGTTCAGTTTTAAATTGAAAAACATTTACAAGTTATTAACATTATAAGATTTTACAGCATTTTTTTTCTTCTCTTTTACATCAAATATTTTGTTATTATTTAACAGGAATCTATTGTAGTACAGTTTTTTTTTTTTTTTTTCAATTCAAAGAATATGTTTATAAAATGGCAAGTGTAACTACAATTTATATTTATTTTGAAATTAACAGTATACATATATACACATATATGAATGTATATATATATATATATATATATATATATATATATATATATATATTACTTTAGTACAGTTTACATATACTGGTGGACAGAATTAAAGCAACAATCTGTTTTTTCGTTCTCTTCCTTTGCACATAAATCTCAAACAAATAAACATATGAATATAAAATTTGGATGGCCTGTTCGTTATCAAATTATTAACCGAATTTTGTGTAACTTTACCACAGGAATAATTTTTAAGCTGATAAATAATCATTTTTCTCTCAAAAGTAAGTTTGAAAAAAATGAAAATTTTCAAAAATTTTAGGAAAAAACACTTAATGAAAAAGTGGTGTTTAGGATGCATTAGAGATAGGTAAAGACGCACATGCCGTGAAATGTTAAACTAAATCGGGATCTTTTTTTTTTTTTTTTTCTATATTAACTTTTTTTTTTTTACTTTTATAAGGGACTTTAATATATATATATATATATATAATTAGTAATTTATAAACTAATCATCTATAAAATCATCTAATCAATTTATAAATTAAGCTAGCATCACCAGAATAATAAAAATGACGATAAATAGTTTTATAATGAAGATCTTATTCAATTTTCATGTTTGTACGTATATTTTTTAAAAAGCTATTCATATGCAAAAAATAAAATAAAATAAAATAAAATAAAAATAAAAATAAGAAATAGAAAATTGAATAAAGGTAGAAATATTTTGGTTGTAATCTAATATATGGATGCGTGTGCATCTTCACTTTTCTTTAATGCATCCTTAACACCACTCTTCATTAAGTATTCTTTCCTAAAATTATTGAAATTTTTCATTTTTTCCAAAGCTTACTTTTAAGAGAAAAATGAATATTTATTAGCTTAAAAATTATTCGTATGCTATATTTACATAAAATTCCGTTAATGATGTAATAACTAACAGGCCATCCATATTTTATGTTCATATGTTTATTTATTTCTTTAAATTATGTGTAAAAGAAGAAAACGGGAAAAAAGGTTGTTGCTTTAATTTTCTCTACCAGTGTATATAAAAAGCATTGCTCTGAACAATGAACCTTTTTATTTTATTTTATCTGTTGTATATATATATATATATATCTATATATATATATATATATTGAAAAATTTTACTAAGTCATCATAGTTTGCAACATTTTAATTTATTTTAAAGCATTTTTAACACTGACTTTATTTTGCACCACTTTATTTATAGAATGATTTTCTCCAATATATAATTTGGTAAAATAAGAAGAATATAACTCTTAAAATATAAATGGTATGAAATAAATGCAGGACTAAAAATACTCTTGAATAAATTAATTTTTATATAATATTATTAGCATACATAATACTACACATATTAATATTCACATAATAATATTTTTTTTATATAATACTAGTTCATTTAATTTTTACACGATACTCGTGTATTGTATGAAAATTAAATCAACTTCTGAGTACAAGAAATAGTAGGATACTTCGAACCATTTTATTTGAAAATAAAATAGAAAAGAAGAGGTTTTCGCATAGCGTGAGTAAATACACACCCGACAGTCAATTTTTCTATACTATTGCAGGGATTTCTCTCTTTTCGGAAGATAAAAAAAAAGAATTGAATAGAAACCACATTCTTCAAACCGTCATTCTGTTTCTGATACTCTTCTGCCTTTTAGAAAAAATAATTTGTTCGTGAATCCCATTTTTTTTTCTCTTATCTATAATTATTTTGTGATATTTCAGAGCCATGTTTTTAGAATATATATAAAGTTATACTAACCAATCGATAAGTTATGGATTTAAATAAAATCAAAATATAATTTCCTAAATAATTTAAATACGTAGTGTACTAAATTTTCATATCATTGAAATCTTTGACAGTTTACTTTATCTTATCCATTTCTGGTAAAAAAATATTTTTTTTTTTTTTTTTTTTTTTTTTGGGGGGGGGGGGGGGGGGCTCGAAATTTAAGTTTTAGCAGTTGGCCTACGTGTATGTCTAGCTATGTGTGTACCACTTTATCAGTATAACTCAAAAAGAGATGTATTAGCAAAAAATTCTAATTCTGCATTCTAAACATTTGAAACTTTTTACTACTACCATTCAAATTTTATAAAGACATAAAAATGTATTCAAATATATTACGTCTATGAGCAAAATATTTCGCTTGCACATATTAATATATCTATATTGCATTAGAAATAATCAAATTAACGTATAACTTTTGTAAGGATAGAACATTCTTCCTGTGTAATATAGTTGCAAAAGAATTCATTGGTTTGCAGCGTAGTTGCTAACTTTTATAAATTTAAAATAAGGATAGTCACCACTATATTTTTAGAGAAACTTGTCACATTAATTTTCTGAGATTTAAAATCTCGAAATTCATAATCATAAAATTTTTGCGTAAATTCTTCCAAATATTCGGGAAAATTTGGCTGCTATGGTTTGCAGGGACACACAATTGCATTCGGCTGTACCAGCAGCTAAGTGTGATAACACAGGATACTACACTAAATGTAATCCAAATTGTGTTATGTAATACTTCTTTACTGCGTTGAATTTGATACATAAAGAGATGCGTATGCAATATTTAGACAAAATACAGAACAACCCAAAATTAATTCATTGTGCTATTTTCAGATGAATGGAATGGATGAAGCAGCTGTGCTGAATTATACCATATCAGAGGGAAAAGCTTAGGAATGATAATTATTTTCTCTCATCCTGATAATTGACACAATATTTTTTCTAGTCCAATTCTCGATGTTGTAGTTTTTACAATAATCGCATGCTTTGAAATCGCTGAATCCGAAAATTCGGTTTTTAATAATTGTTTTTCAAGTCTGTGTGCATGACTCCTATCAACATAATTTTAAAGCATATTAAGTTGAATGTCTATATGTACTTTGTTAAGTTGAATATGTATGTGCATATGTAATATGTAAACTATACGCATGAAAACAAGAAAAGTTATTGTTTTATATTTAGTGGAAAGTAAACATCTGGAAGAAAAGGATTTTTAAGCCAAAAAAAGAAAACAAAATGTAGTTATATACAAATTATACAAGTTTGTCCAGTTGCAAATTCTCTTTCATACATATAAGTCACTTACTTCGTCCATCTTACTTTATTTTTCTTTTATTATATGAAAGAGCTTTAAATAAAAATATCATTATTACTATTGTTTTTAACGGATGAGTAACACAGATTTTTTTTTTTTTTTTTTTTTTTTTAATCAATTATTTTAAAGAAAAATCCTAGCAAAAATAATAAGATACATATATCTAGAGCATTATTTTTAAAACTTTAATTTCAACAAAGCTAGCAAAGTTTAAAGAGTATAGCTACTTAATATATTAATATTATATTTGTTGAATGTGGAAAGAATTTAAAGCAGGATATACGTATTGCTTAAAGCAGATTTCATATGAAAATTTTTCATATCAAATAATATAAGTGTTTCGTTGCCAACCGCAGGATAATTATCGTACACATAGTTGCCGAGGTCTCCAATTTAGGCGAGAGACTTCATACCAGTAATTTTCTATAGTAAATTTAACATTATTTAATTGCAGGAAATTAATTGAAAATATTGCTATCAAAAAACACTGGTGTGAAACCTGATTTAAAAATTGGAAATTTTGATATCGTACTGTTGCCAACCCTATTTGAAAACATAAAATGTCTGAATTTCTCAGTGTCTAAACTGTAAACTATATTGATTTCTTAACCTTTAAAGTGTAAGCATGTCTTAATTTCAGACATATTAATCTTATTCAGATACTTATCTCGATTCATTTAAAAAGATGCTTATGTGCTTTGATTTCAGAAGTGTTTGATGTTCGAAATTTCGCATGCACGTGTTTCTGTAAATTTTGTTTCTGAATTGGTATTTCAAATACATTTCTGTCTGAATTTAAGACACTTGTATTAACAAGGAAAATAACTTTGCGCATCCGTGTTTAACAATTTTTTATTTTTGGTATATGTATAAACCAGAAGCATTTACCGCATCGATTGCTGAAATTAAAATTTAAATATTTAAATTACGAATATATAAAATCATTTTCATAAACAATATATAATGTTTTAGCAAAACGCCAAAAGACAAGGATTATTTTACAAAATATGAAATGAAATCTACGACAACTTGTTAATAATAATGACAATAAAACACAGTTATTTCATATTATTTGACAATTGGTCTCGCAACAATTGTTTCGTATCCAAAGAAAACATTGCACTTCGTTAAGCAAACAAACTAGTCATTAGGGCTACAAACGAAGTGGAAACGTTGTTCGTAGCGTTTGCATTGCCGCTTTTTTGACGCACTCGTGCCTAATTTTATCGCCTAAAGAAGTGTCACGTTTTCTTTCGACCCGAAACAATTGTTGTGTGTTCTTGCATTTTATGGTGTTTATTTTAAGTTTTTTTATTTATTACTGAAAAACACTAGTCTTGTGGAGCTTTTTTACAACTATATTAATGGTGATACTTTATTAAAATATTATTTTATAGCTGACTAAGGGAGGCATACTATTGTAACAATCGCAGCTATCGTAGATCACAAGTCGGATCGTACATTCCGCAGCAAAAGTATCCGAGCACTAGAAATAATCCCCGTCTTAGAAAAGTACACTTAATACTGCTTTGTTAAATAAATCCTTGTTGATTCATGTTATTAGTCTGTCTAAGAACATGATTCGACAAGGATTTATTTAACAAAGCAGTATTATGTGTACTTTTTTAAGACAAGGATTATTGCTAGTGCTCGGATACTTTTGCTGCGAAGTGTACGATCCGACTTGCGATCTACGATAGCTACGATTGTTACAAATAGCCTCCCTAAGTTGTTGAACAAGCCTTTTCTTCTTTATTCAGCTTTTATTTATTTTATTTATTTATTTATTTATTTATTTATTTTTAAGGTAGACACCATTTTTAAACAATATGGTGGATCGAGTTGTTTAAGAAATTTATTTATAAAAATGATGTGGCCTATGCACAAACTGAGTTTCAATCTATCAGTGCAAAAATATGTTTCTCGACTGTATTTGAAATTTTGAAATGACTGCTATTTTAAAACAAGCTGGCAGATGGAATTCACAAACAAATTCAGCCAAAATATTTTAAATAAATATGCACTGTCCAATTTTTGGTTTAGTAAAATACTTCGTAAGTTCGCGAGATGATACATTTCTCTTTGTATGCATATATACCGTCATACCAATATCTGAACACATTGCAAGCGGGAGATTGCGATCACAGTCCGAAGGAAAATTAAGCCCCACCTTTAACGTTAAATATTAAAGAAAAAAAAATTACATTAAGAAAAAAAAAATGCACCGCCTTCATCTAGAATGAATAAATGGTCATTTTCTAAATCCTTAAACTAGAAATATAGATTTCCGAGCTATGCGCATAAGGCACGCCAACAAACTGAATAGACGAAATGGTCGAGAATTTCTAATCTACACATTTCTGGATGGTGAAACAATATTCTGAATATTCTGAAACTTTTGTATTATGAGAAATTCTCGCTTGATTTCTAGAATTGAGTCATAAACCAAGATTATAGCTGCTGAAACCCGCCTCTTGTAGTCACATTTATTTGGAGATATTTTCAAATAGATTTGTCCTCAATAGTATAGGCAAACGCTGAAGAATTCGAATAGAGATCTCTAGAATTCGGTTTCGAAGGGGACTAGAAACAATCTTATAAGAACTTTATAAGGATGACATGGAACTATTTTTTCTAGAGCCACAATTTAGATTCTTGATGTCAGTTATAGAATTTTTTCTCAGTAAATTGGCGTGCCTTATACTCATAGCTCGGAAATCTATATTTCTTGTTTAGGGATTTAGAAAAGGTCCACCTATTTGTTCTAGATGGAAGCGGTTTATTTTTTTTTTCAGTGTACGTATCTGTCTTTAATGTTTTATGTGTTGCCAATGTATATATATATATATATATCCTAATGTTATTTATGCCATTATTTGTTTAAGATAAGAGTTAAATAATTTAAACAAGAATACATAAATCCGTTTTGTAAAATAATATATGTTTTCAAAGGCTTATTTTAAGAATAACAAAATATCCCGAAGTCAATGTTTTAAATTATTTAGGAGAAATTTTAGTATCTGTCCTTTCTTCACACCACAGTTTCCTGCAATATGTACTGGGTGCATATGACATGGATTTTTATAAGAACTGTTCCACCGTTTTTTTTTTCTTTTTTAAGAAAGCTCGTTTTAAAAATATAGGGTTTAAGAATGAATTTTGTTGTTAAAAATAGTGATGAAAAAATCCTTTAAAAAATGCTGATGCTATGCACCCTGTATGTCATTATAGTAAAATGAGAAGAAAAATGCTCTTTAAAAAAAGTAGTGTGAAAATACAAGTTGGGTATTAATGATGCTCCGTATTAGATTAAAATGTTTCATGCGTTTGAATACATGGTGGACGATGTAAAAGAGTCCACGTGGCCAGCATAATACAAATGAAGCGTATTTTATGATGACCAAGTCTGGTTTTTATTATTTGGGCTTTTTTTACGTGTGCAAACATATATGTACGGTTAGTGGTAAATCATATGTGGTAAATCACATAAACTAAATGATTTCAATAGGTTGATTATTTAAAGAAACAATCTTAAATGGCCATATTTGTAAAGAAAATATTAATCTGAATATAATACCCAAAAACAGCTGACTATTATTTTGATCTTGGCATCTCTCAAAAAGTCCCTAGAGAAAAATCGCGTTAAAAAAAATTGCTATTTTTTTTATATCTTCAGTTTGTGCTATACAAGTATTTGTAGAATTACAATCACAGTCTTTAATGAGACGTGAATTAATATTTGATTAATAAGATGTGATTTATTGTTTTTCAAAAAATAATTATAACGTGTTTTATGCCATTTTTCAATCACAGTTGCCAACTTAGCACCTCTTGGCTACTGCAAAAATTCCATAGAAATATTTATTTTTTTTTAATCAGTGAATTCTAATGGTTTTCACAGATAATAATAATAATACTAATAATAATAATAATTATTAAATTTTCCGGTAGCCAAAAGTTGTAAAGTTGGCAAATGTATATTCAACATTCAAAAGAAATTGAAAAACATAAGGAAAATTAAAAGACCAATTTATTTATAATGCCAGTTTTATTTAAACCAGTAAATAAATTCTATGTCTTAGCTACGTAAAATTTTGTCTATATTCAATAACTTATTGCAGTGTATAAGATGAACCAAGAAACTGATGGCTATATCTCTTTGTATTATAGTTTTCAAATTTTGTTTGTTTATTTTTTCATTTTCTTTTGCTTAAACTTTCTTTATTTAATTGTATTTATTTAACAAATAACAATCGTTCTTACTTAATAAGGTTTAAAAAAAGTACCAACTTGCTGCAAAAATGCTCTTACAATATACCGATAATTATTTAGTTGTTTATTTTACAAATATAAGTTTCGAAGCTTATCATTTTTATCATATTCGAATATCAAAAAATAAATAAAACGTGAAAAAGTCTATAACTTTTTTTTTTAATATATAATCTAAATATTAAGGAACTTTATACACTGGTGTTCAAAATTAAAACAACAACCTGTTTTCTCGTTTTCTTCTTTCGCGCATAACTTTAAACAAGTAAATATATGAGTATAAAATTTGAATGGCATATTTGTTATCATATCATTTATTGAATTTTATATAACTTTAGCATAAGTAATAATTTTTAAACTAATAATTATTCAACTTTTCTCAAAAATAAGCTTTGGAAAAAATTAAAAATTTTAACAATTTTAGAAAAGAAAACTTTACGAAAACTGGTTTTAAGGATGCACTACAGACATGTGAAGAAGGACATGCCTTCAAATGCTAAACTAAATACCGATTTTTAATTTTTTCTAAATTTTTAACATGGCAGTATAGGACAAAATTTCGGCATCGCTTCCCCCCTGGGGGGGGGGGGGGGTAAATTTTCAAGATGGGTATCTTTCGAAAGATCTCGTCAATACCTTTAAAACGAATAGTTGAACCATAAATCTGTGATAATTTAAAACAAAGTTATAGATTTTTTTTTTACTTTTAACAAAAAAAAAAAAAAAAAAAAAAATCGTTTTTTTTTTTTTTTTTTTTTTTTTTTTTTTTTTTTTTTAAATATTGTTACTGATTGAATATGCATTACTTTTAACAAAATAAAAAAAAAAAAGAAAAATCGTAATTTTTTTTTGGTTACTGATTCAATATTTATGTAGGAAAATATGGAAGAAAGTCTTGAGGTGGCCACAACATACTAGTTTGTTAAGTTTTCTTTTTTTAAATTGTTAATTTTTTTAATTTTTTCCAAAGCTTAGTTTTGAGAAATAAATATTAGTTTGAACACTGTTACTTTTACTAGAGTTATAATATAAAATTCTATTGATGTTATGATAACAAACATGCCATCCAAATTTTATGTTCATATGTTTAATCCGTTAAAAGTTATGCGCAAAAGAAGAAAACGAGAAAATGGGTGGTTGCTTTAATCTTAAACACCAGTATATGAATAAACACGCTTGAACTAATATTATATGCAAGACATTTATTTATTATTATAGTCATGTTTTACATTTATAAATGCATGAAATAATCAATATCATTGCAAATAATCCATATATAATCTACAAATGTAAAGATTTATTTATATACTATCTAGAACTATATCAAAATATTTCTCTTTACATCAGGCAGAAATTATTCGCATAAAAGAGTTCAGATATTTTACGGATATCATAACTTAATATAACGTCATCTGGTAACAGAGAAAACACGAAGAAATACCCACTGACCGTAAGCATTTGCTCTAGATGCTGATCTTTACATAAATAAATTGAAAGAAATATGCGACAAGGGTATAAAAGATAAAGAAAACATCCGAAATGGATAAATTCAGTCTGTGTGATATAGTAGATATCCTTTTGAGGAAATGTAAATATATAAGCATAAATATTGAAGAATTTATAATACAGTCTTTTGGATTTATAACTATTTCATTTTGGTTAATATTGGTTGGTGTAAGTCTCTGAATACATTAAAATATTTTACACTATTTTTCGAAAATAATTCAATAAATTATTTTTTCTTTGTAAACTTTACATATTTGCGCATTGCTTAAAACTAAAACATATCATAATTTAAGTTAAAGATCATGAGATCACGAGATTACGAGATACACGAGGTATCTGCTTTATCGACAATTAACAGCTGATCCCACAAGCTTTTAGTTTTAGAAATATATTTCCAGCTACATAAAAATTTGGAAATTTTTCAAAATAAAAATTAAAACTTATATATTCCTGTAAATATATTTTTAAAATATACTTATTTTCTATTAGTATGGTTCATGAATTAAATTAAGACTAATTTCAATATTTGTAACAACAGTTGTAAACAGATAACTCTGTGACATATAATAACAATATGGAATCACATGAAATAGCGCTCCATAGCTCAGAAATATAAATTCCAGTGTTGAAACATGAACATTTCACACTTAAATGCAAAAAATTATCACTTTGAGCACCCGAAGCGTTATTTTATTCGGTTATTTATTGCGTTTACAGCGCAATTTGTCGGTAGCAACTATGAATAATTTTGAAACTTCTGTATTGTCTTTTTCAATGTTTCACAATAACCATATTCTTTGTTACAGTCTTTGAACGATTTCTATTTCCGGGATTTTTAATTTTAAAATCGAGTATTCAATGCTGGACCCCCTGTAGAAAACGTTTAACAAAAATTTATCAGAAAAAAGTTTTCTTTCAAAAAGTTACTCGACACCAAATATTGCAGTACACTGTTGAAACTTTTGTACGGTATTGAACCAAAATATGGTACAGAAAATATGGTACAGAAATCATTGGATGATGAAAAGTTTTACCATTATATGGTGCTTGGTTTTTAACAAGAGGAGCGAAATCATTGTAGAATGTTTCACCTTCACGTAGTTGCAACTACTGTAGCACCAAGTTTTGGTTCTATCAAGCATATTGCAACTAATTTAATACAAATTTTTAATTTAAAATAGCACTGAAATTTTTAACAGTACAGTTGACAGGTATGCATACGGTCGTTTGTTTTAAGCCTAACAATGTAGAACATTAATAAATTTGGAGTATAAATTGAATATTTTTGTACAACTGAAAAAAAATGTCTTGACTGGTAGTTGAAACTGAAATCTATCGAGTAATCTCTTTATTTAAATCGGTTACCAAAAAGAATGTGAGGATTAAATCAACCTTGAACGAAATAAACCGATCGAGAATTTCTGGGATAGCTCAGATAAGTTTCAGACCCTTATGCTCAAGACATTTTTAATTTTATGTAAAATTATTACATATTTCAACTCAAAATTTACTAATCAATTAAATTGAAATGAAAATTCTATTTCTTTATTTACCGCAATAAAAGGTAAATGTTGCTTTCCTTGAATTTAATTATTTATTTATTCTTTTTTTTTTTTTTTTTTTTTTTTTTTTTTCCAATCTGTAATAATTTTGACTATGAGGGTGAAATTTGTTTTGGGCAAGCTACATTAAAGACAGCAAATTTTCATAAATAGCTGAGTAGTTGAGTATCGGCATATTAACCCTTCACTCTACACTTTTTAAAAGTGAAAAATAATAATTAGCAGTTTTTAATATAAATTATTAGCAATATTTAATAGAAACTAGTGCAGACTGGTGGTCAATTTTTTACATTACTAAGTCAAGCACATTTGTAGATGTGTAAAGCAGTTTTCAGTGTTAAATTATACAGGACATCAGAGAAAATTCAATTCAAACTTAGATTTGCAGATATGGAAAGGGGCGCAGAGAAGTAATTCACAGTTTCGGTTCCTGAACGTTACGTTTCTAGTTATGAATAATATTATTTAACTTTCTTCTTCAAATATGGTAATTAATCAAATGCTTGCGAAAAATTTTAGTTCTTATCAAATTAGAGTGTCTTTATACCAAAAGAAAAAAAAAATCAAATATTAAATGCTTTACCCATTAAATATTATCCCAATGCTATATATTGGATAGCACCTCAAACATGAAAAAATCAAATTAAATTAATAAAGTATTAAAAAATTTGCAAAAGGGAAATATAAATTACACCTAAAACTTTATTTTATTCACCTAAAGCAGTGAAATTTTACTTTTAAGAATTATTTTCATATTAAATTAAAAAAAAAAAATGTATACCTAGATAATAATCTTGTCAAAAATCATGCCACTAGAATCCATTTTATTCTATGCAGTCCAAAAACTGAAGATGATGGTTTTATTTGAGATTCATTATAAAATGTTATTGATACCAAAGGAATATTATAATAGCTAATAATTTAGTGCAGTATTTACTATGCAAAACAATGCGGATAGAATTTAAAGGCATATTGAGCATTATGTATAGTTGTTATATTATATTTAGAGGAACGATAGGGGATATGGAATAGTCAGGTAAAATGGAATAACTAATTATATTAAAAACAAATAATAACAGGAGACTTCGCGTTGGAATATTAAAACCCGAATAAACTACTCCGTCAGAAATGCCAAAGTAAATACTTTTTCTTTGGCGTTTCTGACGTAGTAGTTAATTCGGGTTTTAATATATTAAAAACACTTTAAACATAATTAACAAAATATTTTTAATATTTAATATAATTAACAAATGACACGTCTTCAATTTAACTCTTTTTTTTTAGAGATAATTTATAAAAATGTAATAGCGTTATATCTCATCTATACGAAGCTGCAACCTATCGGAAGCACGTCAAATGTCTTCACTGGGCATCAAATAACAATTCACCTTGCGTCGGTGAAAAGAACAGTTTTTGTGTCATTAAACTTCTTTAGATTATCAAGATTAAGATTTTTTTGGAAATAATTATTACGAATTTCGTAACCTATTTACCAAGCAGTAAAAAGAGGGAAAAACCTAGTGCCTTTTCCGGTAAATGAGTTGAGTTGATTAGTAGTTTGATTTTCATAAACTTATTTCTAACAACAGATGTTTCAGGTTGAATTATTCCCCAACGTTGCGATTCCAATGATATGGAAAACCAAATACTCTGCATTATTAGAATTTTTGTAAAACTTGAATGTTGATAATTTTTACTTTCCGAACAGTATAGTGAGGAAAGTATTGTAATCATGTAAAAAATCCGTGATTTAGATTTTGGTCTTTCAACACGTTTTGAGGTCGCCTGAATTCATATTTACTATTTTAAGATGATGTATGTGTTTGTGTATGTGTCTATGTACAGATGGCTCACAAAATAATGTGAACACTTTCTCTTTTTTACGTTTTGTTTTGTATCTTGAAAAGTTCTTTACGAATCATCTTGAAACTTTGGTAGCGTACAGAACATGGTATTTGTCAGTAAAAAAAATGTGTCATGAAAAAGAAAAGGGGACTAGTAAAATGTTAATCGAAAATCAAAAGGCTTTGTATCACCTGTAAAAGGCAATGCTTTAATTGCGTTTTGGCTATAGAAAATGATTATGGGGACTTTTCTCATAATCTGCATAAAATTTTATGAGGCTACCATATATATTCATGGAGATATAACAGTTTCTTTGAAAAATTGCAAAAGCAATTTCCACTTTTTTAACTATAACATGTAGGGTATTAGACCCAGTGCAAAGCCGTTTTCAGGGAATACTACATTAGACGCAGTATATAGCATTCAGAATGAAAAAAATGTTTAATATCTTACGAAAGACGAGCACTTCTATTAAATAATTTTTAACCTCGCATGCGTAAGCTTTATGAAAATTTTATTTGCATAATTTAATAGCCAAACGTTTTGAGCAAATTTTATGAAAATCATAAACAGATATCATGTAAATTCAAAACGTTACGAGAGATACAATAAACATAATTTAAGTTCTCGAAAGAAAAAAAAAAAAACGAAAGGTGTTAGGGGGTTTTATCAATATTTATTTACAGCCAGCAAAAGCACTGTAATATCATTAGACATTCATTGAATCAAAATAAAAATGTGAGTAAAACCCCTTAATAGTTTAGATTTTATTTTGAGAGAATTGAAATTCTATTCTTTCTATCTCTCTTATCGTTTTGAATTTACATGATAGTTGTTTGGGGTTTTCATATAAATTGCTCCATACTTTTGGCTATTAAATTATGCAAATGAAATTTTTATAAAGTTTGCGCATGCGTAGGTAAAAGTTATTTAGTAAAACTGCTCGTATTTCGTAAGATATTTAAATTTTTTTTTATTCTGATTGCTGTATGCTATGTTTAATGTAGTATGCCATATTTCTTGAAAATGGCTTTGCAATGGTTTTAATACCCTTCGTGTCATAAATTAAAAAGTGGAAATTGCTTTTACAATTTTTTGTAGAAACCGTTATATCTCCATGCATATATGTGGTTGCCTCATAAAATTTTATACTGATAATGAGAAAAGTCCTCATAATCACTTGCTACAGCCAAAACGTATTCATACTGTTGCCTTTTACAGGGTGATCCAAAACCTTTTATTTTTGTTTAATTTTTTTACTGGTCCTCTTTTCCTTTTCATGACACAACTTTTTCTGAAAAATATGAGGTATAACATGTCCTTTACACTACCAAAGTTTCAAGCTGATTCCTAAAGAACTTTAAGAGATATTTGACAAAACGTAAAAAGGCGAAAGCGTTCATATTATTTAGTCAGCCATCTGCATGTGAGTGAACATGATAGCGTCTAAAATATTCGTTCGGACGAGCTGAGAATCGGTATGTATGCTATAGGTCCCCATTGTACGAAGTACATAAATTTTGGTGAATCTAGCAAATATAGTTTTTTTTTACAGGGACACAACGAAAAATTCTTTATCTCATTATGGCGTATGGACTGAAATTGTTTGAAGTGCGATAGCTTCTAAATACCTTATTACATTGAACTGGAAATTTATATACGCGTTAAAGACCACCGTTGCTATGACTGTATAACTCTTAGTGAATCTAGTACTGATTTTTTTTTTTTTTTTTTTTTTTTTTTTTTTAACAGGGACACAAAAAAAAATATTTTTCATTACGCACTATGTGCTCAAATTATTTAAAATGCGATTGCGTCTAAACTACTTATTTGAATGAACTGAAAATCCATATACCTGTTACAGGTCACATTTGCACAAAGCATATAGATTTTGGTGAATGTAACACTTATAGTTTTTTTACAGGGATACAAAGAAAGATACTTTATCACTGTTGCTTTGTGTTAATAAACATTATAGACGCTTACATTTTTCTATTAATTAAGAGAGGTTTTTTTTTTTTTTTTTTTTTTTTTTTGTGTGTGTGTGTGTGTGTGCGTGTGTGTGCGTGTGTGTGCTTAAAACAGTACATAACAAATACGTGAATATTCTATTGAAAACTGTAGGATAGTTATATACCAATGTTTTAAAATTACAGTTACGTAATGCTTGCTTTATTAATAGAAACTTGTAAAGGTAAAACATTTTAATTAAAATTTTATATGCATATTTTGAAGGTTTATAGAATACATTTGAATTTAAATTTCATACATTCTATACCTACTATACTGCAGTCTTTATTTCCTATTAATATTATGTAGTTGAATATTTAGCTCCTAATAATAACTATGTTTGAAAACATTATATTATATATATATATATATATACTGTATCTTTTCCATTTAGAATTTCACATCCTTAATCTATAAACCATATCCTTAACAAAAGGACTTTAGTGTGGTCTAATTTAGAGTTATTTACATTCAGCAATCCTTTGGGATTATTTGGGAAGTTGCTGGACTGCCCTTAATAGCCTTCGTTGTCTGCAATTCAAGGAACATATCCCATTAACGTCTATATCATTGTAAATGTCATTAAGGAAAGCCTAAATTATACGCAGTCCGTGGAAAATTTGTTCAGAAGTTTCATCTTAAGTTCCTTTCATTATACAACTCTTCCCCAGTTTCAGGAAACCAAGATTGATTACATAAATCATTCAAATGAAACACTCATTTTCTCTTTGGGAATTTCAATGATTTATTATAATCAAAGAATCTTCTAATAATTTCATTGCTATATTAACACTGAAGATAAAAATTATATAATATGCATATAAATATTTCATTATTAGAAGGCGTAGAAATCAGGAAACAAATCGCGAGTATAATTATTAAGATGAAAAAAAAAATTAAGCAATGGACGATTACATATTTAAAAAAGCATACTATAAACAATAGATAATCAAAAAAATCGTAAATGATGAAGTAATAGCTTTGAAAATACTGCCAAAACATCATAATCTCGTCATTCATTTCATAGGTGTAAGTTTATAAAATTGTGAATTGTGTCTGTAAATATGAATACTTTTCGCCAAATTTATACATCTATATGTTAAAATAATATATAAAAATAAAACCTAATTTGTTATAGCTATCACAATTTTTTGTAGTATTCTTTATAACAGCCACGTAACGATTACCAAACACGAAAATTTAATCATAGCGTCTCCCAATAAAAATATTTCATATTCAGTTTGGTGAAATTTTGACGAATAGATGTTGAAATGTAGCTATATGAAAAATCATTGATGGTGAATAATAATAGCACCACATGGACTCAAGTTCAGAATAACAGCGTCTCTGCCAAAATAACTAGTATGTTGTGGCCACCACAAGACTTTCTTCTATATTTTCCTATACCTATTCAATCAGTAACAATATTAAAAAAAAAAAAAAATACGATTTTTTATTTCTAAGTTTTTTTTTTTTTTTTTTTTTTTTGTAAAAATTAATACATATTCAATCACTAACAATATTAGAAAAAAAAAAAAAAAAAAAAAAAAAAAATGCGAATTTTTTTTTTTTTTTTTTTTTTTTTTTTTGTTAAAAGTTAAAAAAATCGATAACTTTGTTTTAAATTATCACAGATTTATGGTTCAACCATTCGTTTTCAAGGTATTGACGAGATCTTTCGAATGATACCCATCTTCAAAATTTACTCTCCACGGGGGGGTACTTCCCCCCAGGGGGGGAACCGATGCCCCCCCATGCACAATTTTTTTTCCTAGTTAACTACTACTATTATCAATAATTCATATTAATTTTACAATCACAAGGGTAAAATAACTCTTATTATGCACATTTATACGAATTTTTGTCTTATTCTGCCATGTTAAAAATTTAGATAAAATGCTATCACAGCGCCTCCTGTTGAGCTATTGATCCCCAAATATAATCAGCACCAGTTTATGTCGGGGACCAACTAAATACCAAGTTTGGTGAAATTTCGTTTAAAAAAAAAAAAAAAAAATACGATTTTTTTTCTAAGTTTTTTTTTTGTTAAAAGTAAAAAAAATCGATAACATTGTTTTAAATTATCACAGATTTATGGTTCAACCATTCGTTTTAAAGGTATTGACGAGATCTTTCGAATGATACCCATCTTCAAAATTTAACCCCCCCGGGGGGGGAACCGATGCCCCTCCCATGCACAATTTTTTTTTCCTAGTTAACTACTACTATTATCAATAATTCGTATTAATTTTACAATCACAAGTTTAAAATAACTCTCATTATGCCCATTTATACGGAATTTTGTCCTATGCTGCCATGTTAAAAATTTGCATAAAATGCGATCACAGCGCCACCTGTTGAGCTATTGATCCCCAAATCTAATGGGCACCAGTTCATGTCAGGGTGCAACTAAATACCAAGTTTGGTTAAATTTCATTCATTGGTTCGTGAGATACAGCGTCCACAAAAAATTGATACAGACACACAGACAGACAGACAGACACACAGACAGACATTTTTTAAAAACTATCAATTCGTGTTCAGGACATCCCAAAACGTGTAGATCCGTCAAAAAACGGAGGTCGAAAATTTTCGCGAATCCAATACTTTCTCTATATTACATATAGAAGAAAGTAAAAAAGAAAAAAAACTAGTATGTTGTGGCCACCACAAGACTTTCTTCTATATTTACCTATACATATACAATCAGTAACAATATTTAAAAAAAAAAAAATGTACGATTTTTTTTCTAAGTTTTTTTTTTTTTTTTTTTTTTTTTTGTTAAAAGTAAAAAAAAAATCGATAACTTTGTTTTAAATTATCACAGATTTATAGTTCAACCATTCGTTTTAAAGGTATTGACGAGACCTTTCGAAAGATACCCATCTTGAAAATTTATCCCCCCCGGGGGGGTACTTCCCTCCCAGGGGGGAAGCGATGCCCCCCCATGCAGAAATTTTTTTTCCTAGTTACATACTACTATTATGAATAATTCATATTAATTTTACAATCACAAGTTTAAAACAACTCTTATTATGCACATTTATACGAATTTTTGTCCTATGCTGCCATGTTAAAAATTTAGATAAAATGCTATCACAGCGCCACCTGTTGAGCTATTGATCCCCAAACATAATCAGCACCAGTTAATGTCGGGGACAAACTAAATACCAAGTTTGGTTAAATTTCGTTAAAAAAAAAAAAAAAAAAAAAAAAAAATTGCGATTTTTTTTTTAAGTTTTGTTTTGTTAAAAGTAAAAAAAATCGATAACTTTGTTTTAAATTATCACAGATTTATGGTTCAACCATTCGTTTTAAAGGTATTGACGAGATCTTTCGAATAATACCCATCTTCAAAATTTAACCCCCCCAGGGGGGGAACCGATGCCCCCCCATGCACAATTTTTTTTTCCTAGTTAACTACTAGTATTATCAATAATTCGTATTAATTTTACAATCACAAGTTTAAAATAACTCTCATTATGCCCATTTATACGGAATTTTGTCCTATGCTGCCATGTTAAAAATTTGCATAAAATGCGATCACAGCGCCACCTGTTGAGCTATTGATCCCCAAATCTAATGGGCACCAGTTCATGTCAGGGTGCAACTAAATACCAAGTTTGGTTAAATTTCATTCATTGGTTCGTGAGATACAGCGTCCACAAAAAAATGATACAGACACACAGACAGACAGACAGACACACAGACAGACATTTTTTAAAAACTATCAATTCGTGTTCAGGACATCCCAAAACGTGTAGATCCGTCAAAAAACGGAGGTCGAAAATTTTCGCGAATCCAATACTTTCTCTATATTACATATAGAAGAAAGTAAAAAAGAAAAAAAACTAGTATGTTGTGGCCACCACAAGACTTTCTTCTATATTTACCTATACATATACAATCAGTAACAATATTTAAAAAAAAAAAAATGTACGATTTTTTTTCTAAGTTTTTTTTTTTTTTTTTTTTTTTTTTTTTGTTAAAAGTAAAAAAAAATCGATAACTTTGTTTTAAATTATCACAGATTTATAGTTCAACCATTCGTTTTAAAGGTATTGACGAGACCTTTCGAAAGATACCCATCTTGAAAATTTATCCCCCTTTGGGGGGGTACTTCCCCCCCAGGGGGGAAGCGATGCCCCCCCATGCAGAAAATTTTTTTCCTAGTTACATACTACTATTATCAATAATTCATATTAATTTTACAATCACAAGTTTAAAACAACTCTTATTATGCACATTTATACGAATTTTTGTCCTATGCTGCCATGTTAAAAATTTAGATAAAATGCTATCACAGCGCCACCTGTTGAGCTATTGATCCCCAAACATAATCAGCACCAGTTAATGTCGGGGACAAACTAAATACCAAGTTTGGTTAAATTTCGTTAAAAAAAAAAAAAAAAAAAAATTGCGATTTTTTTTCTAAGTTTTGTTTTGTTAAAACTAAAAAAAATCGATAACTTTGTTTTAAATTATCACAGATTTATGGTTCAACCATTCGTTTTAAAGGTATTGACGAGATCTTTCGAATGATACCCATCTTCAAAATTTAACCCCCCGGGGGGGGAACCGATGCCCCCCCATGCACAATTTTTTTTCCCTAGTTAACTACTACTATTATCAATAACTCGTATTAATTTTACAATCACAAGTTTAAAATAACTCTCATTATGCCCATTTATACGGAATTTTGTCCTATGCTGCCATGTTAAAAATTTGCATAAAATGCGATCACAGCGCCACCTGTTGAGCTATTGATCCCCAAATCTAATGGGCACCAGTTCATGTCAGGGTGCAACTAAATACCAAGTTTGGTTAAATTTCATTCATTGGTTCGTGAGATGCAGCGTCCACAAAAAAATGATACAGACACACAGACAGACAGACAGACACACAGACAGACATTTTTTAAAAACTATCAATTCGTGTTCAGGACATCCCAAAACGTGTAGATCCGTCAAAAAACGGAGGTCGAAAATTTTCGCGAATCCAATACTTTCTCTATATTACATATAGAAGAAAGTAAAAAAGAAAAAAAACTAGTATGTTGTGGCCACCACAAGACTTTCTTCTATATTTACCTATACATATACAATCAGTAAAAATATTTAAAAAAAAAAAAATGTACGATTTTTTTTCTAAGTTTTTTTTTTTTTTTTTTTTTTTTTTTTTTTGTTAAAAGTAAAAAAAAAATCGATAACTTTGTTTTAAATTATCACAGATTTATAGTTCAACCATTCGTTTTAAAGGTATTGACGAGACCTTTCGAAAGATACCCATCTTGAAAATTTATCCCCCTTTGGGGGGGTACTTCCCCCCCAGGGGGGAAGCGATGCCCCCCCATGCAGAAAATTTTTTTCCTAGTTACATACTACTATTATCAATAATTCATATTAATTTTACAATCACAAGTTTAAAACAACTCTTATTATGCACATTTATACGAATTTTTGTCCTATGCTGCCATGTTAAAAATTTAGATAAAATGCTATCACAGCGCCACCTGTTGAGCTATTGATCCCCAAACATAATCAGCACCAGTTAATGTCGGGGACAAACTAAATACCAAGTTTGGTTAAATTTCGTTAAAAAAAAAAAAAAAAAAATTGCGATTTTTTTTCTAAGTTTTGTTTTGTTAAAAGTAAAAAAAATCGATAACTTTGTTTTAAATTATCACAGATTTATGGTTCAACCATTCGTTTTAAAGGTATTGACGAGATCTTTCGAATGATACCCATCTTCAAAATTTATCCCCCTTTGGGGGGGTACTTCCCCCCCAGGGGGGAACCGATGCCCCCCCATGCACAATTTTTTTTTCCTAGTTAACTACTACTATTATCAATAACTCGTATTAATTTTACAATCACAAGTTTAAAATAACTCTCATTATGCCCATTTATACGGAATTTTGTCCTATGCTGCCATGTTAAAAATTTGCATAAAATGCGATCACAGCGCCACCTGTTGAGCTATTGATCCCCAAATCTAATGGGCACCAGTTCATGTCAGGGTGCAACTAAATACCAAGTTTGGTTAAATTTCATTCATTGGTTCGTGAGATACAGCGTCCACAAAAAAAATGATACAGACACACAGACAGACAGACAGACACACAGACAGACATTTTTTAAAAACTATCAATTCGTGTTCAGGACATCCCAAAACGTGTAGATCCGTCAAAAAACGGAGGTCGAAAATTTTCGCGAATCCAATACTTTCCCTATATTACATATAGAAGAAAGTAAAGAAGAAAAAAAACTAGTATGCTAAGGCCACCACAAGACTTTCTTCTATATTTACCTATACATATACAATCAGTAACAATATTTAAAAAAAAAAAATGTACGATTTTTTTTTCTAAGTTTTTTTTTTTTTTTTTTTTTTGTTAAAAGTAAAAAAAAATCGATAACTTTGTTTTAAATTATCACAGATTTATAGTTCAACCATTCGTTTTAAAGGTATTGACGAGACCTTTCGAAAGATACCCATCTTGAAAATTTATCCCCCCCGGGGGGGTACTTCCCTCCCAGGGGGGAAGCGATGCCAACCCATGCAGAAAATTTTTTTCCTAGTTACATACTACTATTATGAATAATTCATATTAATTTTACAATCACAAGTTTAAAACAACTCTTATTATGCACATTTATACGAATTTTTGTCCTATGCTGCCATGTTAAAAATTTAGATAAAATGCTATACATATTCAATCACTAACGATATTAGAAAAAAAAAATCGATAACTTTGTTTTAAATTATCACAGATTTATGGTTCAACCATTCGTTTTCAAGGTATTGACGAGATCTTTCGAATGATACCCATCTTCAAAATTTACTCTCCACGGGGGGGTACTTCCCCCCAGGGGGGGAACCGATGCCCCCCCATGCACAATTTTTTTTTCCTAGTTAACTACTACTATTATCAATAATTCATATTAATTTTACAATCACAAGTGTAAAATAACTCTTATTATGCACATTTATACGAATTTTTGTATTATTCTGCCATGTTAAAAATTTAGATAAAATGCTATCACAGCGCCACCTGTTGAGCTATTGATCCCCAAACATAATCAGCACCAGTTAATGTCGGGGACAAACTAAATACCAAATTTCGTTAAATTTCGTTAAAAAAAAAAAAAAAAATTGCGATTTTTTTTTTAAGTTTTGTTTTGTTAAAAGTAAAAAAAATCGATAACTTTGTTTTAAATTATCACAGATTTATGGTTCAACTATTCGTTTTAAAGGTATTGACGAGATCTTTTGAATGATACCCATCTTCAAAATTTAACCCCCCGGGGGGGGAACCGATGCCCCCCCATGCACAATTTTTTTTCCTAGTTAACTACTACTATTATCAATAACTCGTATTAATTTTACAATCACAAGTTTAAAATAACTCTCATTATGCCCATTTATACGGAATTTTGTCCTATGCTGCCATGTTAAAAATTTGCATAAAATGCGATCACAGCGCCACCTGTTGAGCTATTGATCCCCAAATCTAATGGGCACCAGTTCATGTCAGGGTGCAACTAAATACCAAGTTTGGTTAAATTTCATTCATTGGTTCGTGAGATACAGCGTCCACAAAAAAATGATACAGACACACAGACAGACAGACAGACACACAGACAGACATTTTTTAAAAACTATCAATTCGTGTTCAGGACATCCCAAAACGTGTAGATCCGTCAAAAAACGGAGGTCGAAAATTTTCGCGAATCCAATACTTTCTCTATATTACATATAGAAGAAAGTAAAAAAGAAAAAAAACTAGTATGTTGTGGCCACCGCAAGACTTTCTTCTATATTTACCTATACATATACAATCAGTAACAATATTTAAAAAAAAAAAAAATGTACGATTTTTTTTTCTAAGTTTTTTTTTTTTTTTTTTTTTTTTTTTTTTTGTTAAAAGTAAAAAAAAAATCGATAACTTTGTTTTAAATTATCACAGATTTATAGTTCAACCATTCGTTTTAAAGGTATTGACGAGACCTTTCGAAAGATACCCATCTTGAAAATTTATCCTCCCCGGGGGGGGTACTTCCCTCCCAGGGGGGAAGCGATGCCCCCCCATGCAGAAAATTTTTTTCCTAGTTACATACTACTATTATGAATAATTCATATTAATTTTACAATCACAAGTTTAAAACAACTCTTATTATGCACATTTATACGAATTTTTGTCCTATGCTGCCATGTTAAAAATTTAGATAAAATGCTATACATATTCAATCACTAACAATATTAGAAAAAAAAAAAAAAAAAAAAAAAAAAAAAATGCTAATTTTTTTTTTTTTTTTTTTTTTTTTTGTTAAAAGTTAAAAAAATCGATAACTTTGTTTTAAATTATCACAGATTTATGGTTCAACCATTCGTTTTCAAGGTATTGACGAGATCTTTCGAATGATACCCATCTTCAAAATTTACTCTCCACGGGGGGGTACTTCCCCCCAGGGGGGGAACCGATGCCCCCCCATGCACAATTTTTTTTTCCTAGTTAACTACTACTATTATCAATAATTCATATTAATTTTACAATCACAAGTGTAAAATAACTCTTATTATGCACATTTATACGAATTTTTGTCTTATTCTGCCATGTTAAAAATTTAGATAAAATGCTATCACAGCGCCACCTGTTGAGCTATTGATCCCCAAACATAATCAGCACCAGTTAATGTCGGGGACAAACTAAATACCAAGTTTGGTTAAATTTCGTTAAAAAAAAAAAAAAAAAAAAAAAAAAAAAAAAAAAAATTGCGATTTTTTTTTTAAGTTTTGTTTTGTTAAAAGTAAAAAAAATCGATAACTTTGTTTTAAATTATCACAGATTTATGGTTCAACCATTCGTTTTAAAGGTATTGACGAGATCTTTCGAATGATACCCATCTTCAAAATTTAACCCCCCCAGGGGGGGAACCGATGCCCCCCCATGCACAATTTTTTTTTCCTAGTTAACTACTACTATTATCAATAATTCGTATTAATTTTACAATCACAAGTTTAAAATAACTCTCATTATGCCCATTTATACGGAATTTTGTCCTATGCTGCCATGTTAAAAATTTGCATAAAATGCGATCACAGCGCCACCTGTTGAGCTATTGATCCCCAAACATAATCAGCACCAGTTAATGTCGGGGACAAACTAAATACCAAGTTTGGTTAAAATTCGTTAAAAAAAAAAAAAATGCTATTTTTTTTGTTAAAAGTAAAACTTTTTTCCCAGTTAACTATTACTATTATCAACGAGACCTTTCGAAAGATACCCATCTTGAAAATTTACTTCCCCGGGGGGGTACTTCCCCCCCAGGGGGGGGGGGAACCGATGCCCCACATGCACAAATTTTTTTTCCTAGCTAACTACTACTATTATCAATAATTCATATTAATTTTACAATCACAAGTGTAAAATAACTCTCTTTATGCCCATTTATACGGAATTTTGTCCTATGCTGCCATGTTAAAAATTTGCATAAAATGCGATCACAACGCCACCTATTGAGCGATTGGTCCCAAAATCTAATCAGCACCAGTTCATGTCAGGGTGCAACTAAATACCCAGTTTGGTTAAATTTCATTCATTTGTTCGTGAGATACAGCGTCCACAAAAAAATGATACAGACAGACAGACACACAGACAGACATTTTCTAAAAACTATTAATTCGTGTTCTCCATATCCCAAAACATGTAAATGCATCAAAAAGTGGACTTCGAAAATTTTCGCGAATCCAATACTTTCTCTATATTACATATAGTAGAAAGTAATAAACAAAAGCTTTTCAAGATAATCGTTAAATTTATTTTTGTAAATAACAAGAATTTACGATAATTATTTTAAAAAATAAAATTAGATATTGAATGAAATATACTTTTTCTAAAAATACGGTCTTCCCACAATTAATATAGTTAAAAAGAAAAAAAAAACAGGCATCTAATACCTATTTGTAAAGGGTTTATTTCTATTTCTATTTATTTCTTTTTTTACAAATTTCAATTACATTATCATATAATCACATTATTACTTTATTATTTACAGTTGTTTGCGATAGATGAGTGAACTATAAATCTATAGACACTGGTTGAAGGAAACACTACTACTCGTAGACACCACGAAAACATTTAATTCAAATAAAATGTTGAGTTGAAAAGGGATTGGCAGTGGTTGGTTCACTGCGCTTACATCTTTGGCACACAAAATAAAAGTAGCACATATTCTAATAACAGATGGAGAACTCTCGTAGTCTCGTTCCCAAATCTTACAGTTTGAAGCGCTTAAGTGCGCCCACTAGATCAGAAATTCTTAAGCAGGGAGGAAACAACAATTAAAAAAAAAAAAAAAAAAAAATGTCTCCACCGAACATTGACAAACTTATATTTTGACTGTAACTCTAACCTGTTATGATGGAAATTGTTGCGTAATTTTTATACGAATTGCATGATTTTACTCCCTTCTCTGTGATTATCTAATGTCTGAGTAATTAGCGTTCTGGCCTGCAATTATCAAGAGTCTGAATACCTTTCTACCTTGTCTGAATACAAGCATTCTTAGAGATTTGAAATCAAATTTCGTTATTAATATCCATCTTCATCTAAATTAAAACCATTGTTGTGATGTAGAAATCACATATATTTTAAAAATTCTCTATTTAATTTTAATTCAAATCTATTTTATCGCTTTTTATAATAATTCACTCGTGTATTCAATATTAATCTTTAACTGCCGAATTCTTCCTCTATCAGTAAAATAAAAATAAAAATAAATGTAAAAGATAATCAATCTCCTTGCATATTCTCATAATCATTTCCTATCATAAAGAGTAATACATGGCTCATTTTATTTATGTTCCTCCTAAATCACAGTAGCCTTATTCCTAATGTAATTTATTCAGTTAGACAAAATATCCTTGAACACAATTAAATTAAAGCTATATTGCGGTTTACTTTTCTCAGCATGAATCTCTGGCGAAATTTGTGATTTTTGATAGGGTTATCATATTATGGCAATCCTACGCTGTATTCAAAATTGTTAGCTTAATTTCAGTGTAACGTATCTTTAAAAAAAAAAAAACCCACTTTTTATGTGTTCTTGCTGGCGATGAAATTAAATGCCAATATGTAACAATAATTTGAATTTGGCTGAAACTTCATCATTCTTCTCTGATCGCTCCTGCTTAGAAGATACGGATGTAGTTCCTAAAATATTTATACGTTAGGGGCACCTTCCCTCCGTATTTTATGCAGCAAGTCAATAAAAAAAACTGTGCACAAATCTTTGTCAAATTTTTATTAATTTCTGAATTTATCATTTTAAACACCTCTGGATAGAATCTTGGTTATTTTAATGGAAGAATTGTAAACTGTTGCTAGCGGCAATCAACGCAAGTAGGTTTCACCTATACGAAAATATGGCCTAATGGAGACCATCGAACTGGAAACTTCTATTAACATTTTATCTACCTGCTACTAACTGCAAAAATCTTCTCTGCATACCTGAATTATCCTACGAAATATTATCTTACCTACTGTACAAGAGAATATTCGCTACAATTGTCAAATCAACTGATAGTTAAGCTATTTCTATGAACAACATTCTTTTGAAAAAAAAAAAAAAAAAAAAAAATGAAAAGTCATTCATCCTGAAAATGGGGGGAGGGGCGGTTGTTACTCACAGGGAAGAAGTGATACTCCAGTCTTTTTTGGCTGGTTGATTATTACCAATATAAATATATTTTTGTTTAATTTTATAATGATTAGTTAAAAAAAAATATCGATGTGTAAATTTATGTAATTTTTCCCCATAATGCCATATTAAAAATTATGAAAAAACAGGTTGTCAGAACTATTTGTTCAGCGATTTACCCCAAAATGTAATAAGCACCAATTAATGCGGGAGGTTTTATTAAATATCAAGCTTGATTAAATTCCGTTCATTGGATCGCGAGATGTATCTTCCACAAAATTTTGGCAATACACATCACACACTGAGGGACATGGGGATAGATAGGTATTTTCAAAAAAATTATTAATCGCGTTAAGGATTTCTCAAAACGTATACTCCAATCAAAACCAAGGTAATTTTTTCTTTTATAAATCCAATATTTTCTTCATATGAAAGAAAAGTACAAAGTAACAATTTTTACTTTTTATTACCCATATAATAACATAAGAAGAATTGTTTTCAGGTCAAATTTTCGAAATGGAGCTTTTGATATATTTAGACATTTTGAGGTCATCGTTATACGAAAATGACGATTCTGAGGTTGATCTGCATGTGCATCTATGTGTGAAGCTGTTATCAGCCTTACACATACATACACAAATATATATTAAAAATACTTTAAAACACGTATTAAAAATTGTTTACAAAGTTTTCCGCCACAACGTTATGGCATTTTCAGGTAATTTTTTACGTAAACTTTTTTTTCGTAAAAAAATACCTGAAGATGCCATAACGTTGTGGCGAAAAGCTTTGTAAACAATTTTTAATAAATTTTAATACGTGTTTTAAAGTCGTAAAAAATTACATGAAGATGCATAAACGTTGTGGCGAAAAGCTTTGTAAACAATTTTTAATAAATTTTAATACGTGTTTTAAAGTGTTTTTAATATATATTTATTACTATGTTAACACGTGACTTCAATACGAATTTTAAACTTTTAGAAGTTTTAACCATATACATACATATAGATAGATATACGCTGTTAAAAAATTTGTCCTGGGTTGAACCAATGTAGCTGCAACCATGTGATGGTGAAACCCTATACCATTATTTGGTGCTTCGTTAAACCAAGGCTTGGTAATGCGACAGCTACATTCAAAAAGTGGAGAAATATTTTACCATAATATGGTGCATTTTTGGTACAAGAAATACTAAATCATGGTTGAAGTTTTCACCATCGTATGCTTGTAGCTACAGTTGTACCAAGTTTTGGTTCAACTTAGAAAATTACAGCTATAGTAGTACCAACATTTGGTTCAACCTTGAATTGAAATTTTTAACAGTATATATATATATATATATATAGATATATATATATATATAGATAGATAGATAGATAGAGATATAGATATACTGTTACGAATTTGTAAATAATAGTAGTTATTTCGTATAATTTCATTCAAAGAGACTTAGGCAGGTTATAAAATGGTATTTTTCTGCATTTCTAGCACGTTTCTGCGTTAAATAGCTCATTTTCCTTTAGAAAACCGCTAAAAAGCTTCACAAGGCAGGTAAGGGTCTTAGCGCCAAATTTGGCGAGTTTTTTGGAGACATTGGCGAGAAAATCCATATTATACATATCTTGAATGTTTAAGCTGTAACTCCGTTATTTGAGAAATTACCAGAAAATTTTAGGTTTATAGAAGGCTATAAAAAGAATCCCGAACGGGCCATCCAGATCAGTTTCTCACCGAAAGGTTTACTGTTAAGAGCTCCTGACGGAGTCTCTTGCTACTGTTTGATTACATCCTATAGTTGTGTATTAATGCTATGTTAAAGTTTATGCTGTGAATTTGAAATTGTCAGCTGTTATTTAAATTCTGTTTTTGCTGAAGTTGATATTTGGTTTACAGAACTGTAATCTTCTAGAATATTCTATAAATAAACTTTTAAGCATCTGCAAGATTCGCTTTTTATTCACAGACAATTCACGGACCCCAAGTACGCAACAATATATATATTAGCAAGGCATCCACACTCGACAGTCTAAATTTCATCACATGGGGATTCTACTTGAAACTTTTTAATGAAATTTAACTAGTGGTTCATATACAGGGATACCCTTAGTGACTTTCTCAGGGGCCCAAGGCATCTTCAGAGGTCAACCTTCATAGTCGGCATTCCTGAGATAAGTCATGTTTTCACATGATGTATGGCGCCACCTACTTGAAGCTGGACCAAGAAAGAATGCAAACATCACTTTCCTTAACAACGCCGAACATGAAGATTAATCTTTGAAGATGCCGTAGGTCTCCCAGAAAAGTCAGTAAGGATGAAGCCTTTAATTAGAGTTTTTGTCTTGGAAAGCATATATTTTTTAAATAAATAAAAGCATGTTTAATTGTAGGCTATGGCTTTAAAATTAACCACCATTCATTTACAGGTCAATAAAAAGGAATTCTGGCAGATTTTGACTATACTTGCAATGTAATTCACGTTTTTTAATGTGTTTTTTATACTGAGTTTAATTTAATTATACTATATTATGTGTATATAACTTATAGTGGAATTACCTGCTATTTCAAATTCAATGAGTAGTTTATTTTCTATTGAACTTAAAAGTTTTAAATTCTTTACTAAATTTTGCCAAGTTCATAAATGCTGCTTAGGTATAACAACAAATTTCTCATACCCATATGATAAACGAAATACCAGTTTGGGTTCCAAATATAACGTTGATTTTTGTTATGATTGCGCATTTGTAACTTCCTGAATAATAGCAATAACAAGTTTTAGCGGCTTATCTGTGTACGCATCTGATATCACCATATGTTATAAACAAATAATTGCAGGAAATTCTAATTATGTATTTCGAACACAACAGACGTTGTCAATTGAAAATGTTTACGAAAACTGATAATTTGGATTGTTAAAAGAGAAATTTGTGTCTGAATAATTTTTAATAAGTTTTTAAGTTTATCAACATCTTTAATTTTTGTTATTTATTTATTTATTGAATGCATGTATTAACACTTTCGTGCACTAAAGTATATGTCACATAAAATTGTTTCTAAAATTAATTCAACTATTTTAATAGTTGAAATTACTTTTAAACCGTTTATATGCAGTGCTTGTTGTTTTAGCCTTAAAGTGTAATATGTTTATTAGTACTGAAAGTTAGTGTACAAAAATTCGTGTAAGATCCACACCAGTTTATTATAATTTCTTTTATCTTTATTAATATACTAGATTATCATTATATTTCGACTTATTTATTTATTTATTTTTTCTTTTCAAAAAATTTAAATAATATAATTTTAATTAGGATTATTAAGAGACTTGTACTTTTTTTTAAATCAGTGTTATTATTCCATGCAAAAACTTCATTACACTAAAACTCCTAATCCATTTCCAGATTTGTGTGCACTGATTTACGTTCAAAACTCGATTCCTTCTATACGGACGTTTTACATAATCTTCACATACATCAGTTTCGCTTAATTTAACTAATGTAGTAGTTTCGGCCATTAGACTACAAATGTGGGTGTATCCGTTATTTACGAAGTCACATCCAATTTTCCTGGATGTGACATAAATCAGTGACGTTCATTTATTGATCTTCTTTTGTCGTACAGATTTCGAGGCGAATTTCTAGCTGTCAGATTGTGTGTACTGATATTTCCAAATCTGTTTATTTTTCAATTATAATAAAATAACTGAAAGAACGGGGTTAAATTAAAATGAAAAAATTTAGATGAATACGAAATGTTGATTAACCTTGTGCATATGTCAATTACAAATTATCAAATTTGAAATATATAGTCTTTCAAAATATAATTTTTTGCCTAATTTACTTAATCATATTTATTGAAATTTTATTTTTCTGACTGAGTGAAAATAATGCCTGGACCGGGAGTCGAAACCCGGATCTTTGACTTACAAGCTCAAGGCTCTACCAATTGAGCTATCCAGGCCGACAATAAAATTTCAATAAATATGATTTTCTTCCAATCAGTTGATTGCGTGATTTTAATAAAAATTGTATTTCTTTCTCCCATTGTTTAATGGTGTTTTCCATTACCTGCGGCTTATTTCTGTTGAGCTATCTAAATGATAGACCAGATGTTTTCTGCCTTATGGTTGTCTGAGTGAGTAATGCCGACCGGTTTGTCGGCCTGGATAGCTCAATTGATAGAGCCTTGATCTTGTAAGTCAAAGATCCGGGGTTCGACTCCCGGTCCAGGCATTATTTTCACTCAGTCGGAAAAATAAAATTTCAATAAATATGATTTTCTTCCAATCAGTTGATTGCGTGATTTTAATAAAAATTAAAGGTACATAATTGAAAATTATAATGAAAAGATAAAGAAGGTATCACAGAGTAACGCAATCTATAATGTAACTAAATAAATTTACTGAAAATATTAATTTTGAATTTCAAAGTAATCAAATAAATTTAATAAAGCTTCTAGAAATAGTGACTTTCTCCAGTGTAATAAGCAGATTTTAGAAAATGTACGGATTTAATTCGACGAATATTCTCAAAAGAATTAAATCAAACTATTATTCGCACAGGATAAGTCCCGAAAATAGCATTATGTACGTTACAATAACAAATATTATTTTCTTTTTTAGAAAATCTTTCAATGGATTATTACATAACCTTTTAGTAATAAAGACAGAAGGCGTAAATCCGAAGAAAAAATGACACATTAAAGAATGCTCATATTGAATTTTATCCTTTTTTTTTTACTTTCTTCAATGTACAGTCGGTAACAAAAGTGTCCGAACACTAGCAAGAATTACTATGTAAAAAATGTACACTTCATACGGTTTTGTTAAATAAATCCTTATCGAATCATGTTCTTACACTGACTAAAAACAGAATTCGACGAGGATTTATTTAGCAAAACCGTATGAAGTGTATTTTTTTACATAGGAATTTTCGCTAGTGTTCGGACACTTTTGTTACCGACTGTATATAAGAATAGTATTGGATTCGTAAAATGACTTCCAGTTCTACTTCCGGTTTTTAATGTAGTTGCACGTTTTAAAATGTCCTGGACACGCTTTGACCATTTTTAGAATATCTCTACCAGAGTGTGTTTGTGTATCAACAATTTTGTGGACACAATATCTCACAAACCAATGAATGAAATTCAACCGAGTTAGATCTTGATATAATTTGATGATTGATTACATGTGAGGATCAGTCGCTTAACAGGTGACACTGTCATCCCCCCAACCTTTTTTTTTTCAAACATGGCAGTATAGGACAAAATTTAGCATATATGCTCAAAATGAGAATATTTTCTAAGAATGATTGTGAAAATGATAGGAATTATTCATAATAGTAATAGTAAATTAGAAAAATATTGTGTGACCTGAATATTGTGTGATTTTATCAAAATTCAATTAAAATTTCTTTTACATAATATTTAATGACAAATCTATCATTCAGTCTACAAAATCTCCAAAATATATTTACAATTAATATATTAGTTCAAAATATTTCAAGCCTTTTGAATTGTCCTCACTGCTAGTTTTAGGAAAATTGTTACACTATACAAGACAATAACAATGTATCTAAAATAAATAATATATTTTACTATACTGCTACCCGGAAATTTATTTTTATACTGGAAAGGTTTAATTAAAAAACGTATTTTGTTTTAAGATTTAATGAGTAAAATGAAAAAAGTATCTGTAAATTAATTTTACTTACAGTAATACAACTTGCAGTATGGTAAAGATAAAATTTTATCTTGATTTCAAATTATATTCTTAGTAATACTGGATGACAGTTCTAACATCCAGTCTTCAAATTCTCCGAGAAATGTTTGGAATTAATCCATTAGTTCAAAAGAGTAACGTTAGTTTACATAACATTTTGTTTACCAGTATTAATGCAAATTAAATGTATCTTGTAGATCTTACCCAATAAATACACGTGAATAAATGCAGTTACAAAGTTATAGTTTGTTATATAGAAAGAAAACTCTATTTAATGGGAAATTTCCAAAGGATTAATCACAATTGCAATAAAATCATTACATTTTTTTTTTTAAACTCTTGCTTACTTTTGAAGAAAATCGTTACCTTTCTGGGGAGCACAACGTCCCCGGAATGTGTAAACTTTCAATCTGTTGAATAGTATCTTTCAAAATTCGGATATCTTTAAAAGAACTAACTAACGTCTTAAAAATGAATCAATTTTTGTTTTCTTCATTTTTAATAAAAAGAAAAAAAAAGCATTTCGTCAGATTTCGGTATAAAATTGACTTTCATTAGATATTTAATGTTATACTTCTTAATAATAAAAATAATCATAATTCACCTAAGAAAATAATTTTACTTAATAATTTGTATAGGGGAATATATAAGAAACTCTTGTGGTGGCTTCAGCATACTGGTTTAATCATAGCAGTTGTTTAGCGTAATAAGTAATTATGGAAAAACCCAGTAATTCAATTACTAATTCAGATAGATATTACAGATTTTGAAAACATTAAATTAACTATTTTTTTCCAAACTTGTTCGCTAAATTTGTCGTTCGCCAAGGATTTAAACCCTGCTTGATGATTGAGGTATTCGATCGACAATTCTTATTTTTCTAATGCCTGCACTTTCATTTTCGCTGCAACAACTCTTCTAATAACGGACACAGACGTCTCACATACGTACTTAATATGTATAATATTTATCTTAACCTTTCTGGGTCCTAAAATTCATAAGCCAAATTGCTTGAAAACTATTATTACAATACCAGTTATTAAAACAAAAATTATAATGAAGTTTTCAACCAACTATATGAAAAATGCCAAGGGTTGAAATCGAAGCAGTTACACTCAGTGGTAGAGCATTTTCAGGGTAAGTGTAGAGTGCCCGGGTTCGATTCCCGGCACTGACATTTTTTACATAGTTATTATAAAAATTCAACCTTACACACTCCACCTGAAAATCCATGGCTGATGAACCTCGTTTCACTCCGCCCCCCCCTCCCCCCCCGTTATACCTGCGTTTGCAGATACGGTCACTTTGCCAATTGGTATTATGTGAGAAATGCCGAGTGATTATCACCTAGAGTGGCTCAATGGTAGATATCTATATGGTAAGCAGATTACCCGGGTTCGATTTTCAGATCTCGCAATTTTCTCTCAGATCTTCTCACGTAGTTAATCTAAAAGTTAGTCTTACATGTAGATAGTCTTACACGCTCCATCTCTAAATAAACCATCGGAATGTTTGTATCCAGTCATTTTTATAGAAAATTATGGTTTAGCTACATTTCATTGGGCATCTTTTATCTATGTCAAGCGAGGAATCTGCTTATGCAAAATTTGACGGTCTTCATTGGACAACCTGCATATCTAACAATATACCAAATCGATTTATCTGTCTTTTATAAATTATTTATATAATTATATTAATTTGAAATTATACTTAAAGTATTAAATATTAAATCCTAATTTATTTAATTTATATTTTAATTTTAAAATTATTTTTAAAATATTTTAATTTATTTTAATAATATTTATATACTATTCTTCTACTTTAATATTGTCTTTCATCTCATCTTGTCCCTGAAAATACATTTTAGCGATTGCTTGTAAGTATCAAGTGGTTTGTGCTTGGTCTATTTATTTATTTATTTTTTCAATTTTAGTAGGTTTTTAAGTTTAATAATTCCTTTTTATCGTCAAATATTTCCTTTATACATATATATATTTGATAATATTATCGGGTACAAATAGTATCATTTTTCAAAAATCTTTCACCATTACATAAATATTATATTATTTCGCTCTAGAAGTTATAAGTAACTCTAATGACATTATAAGCTGTTTATTTTATTTATTTATTTATTTATTTTAGATTTTTCATGAATTTTCATTCTTGTACCACCTTTGCATTAAATTATGCATTTCTCGATACGTGGGCTTCAGTTGTTATGTTTATATTTTGGTTTTTTAGTGATTTTCGTTCATAATGTTTTTCCTGATTTCTTCGCATTCCCATTATGATGTAAATTATATATATACAAACAAACATACAAATGTGTCAACTACAGAGTAAAGAATAATGCAAATAATACATTGCGTGAAAAAAGTTCACCTAGAAATTGAATAATCATATTTTTATTTCAATTAATAGCATATTTTTTTTACTTTTTAATACTATAAATAATATCTAATTTAACGAAAGAGCCATTTTTATAAAATAAAAACTATTGTCAGATAAAAGAAATTTCTTCTGACATATGGATGACAAAATGCCTAAAGGAAAAACTCTTTCTAAAAATGATGAAACTTAGATTTTTTTTTAAATGAAAGAATTTAAAAACGTTTCTTTTTTGTGAGTTTATAGTGTATCTGAAGTAGTCTCATTGTTAAAAAAAATATTAAGCGAAATGTAGCGTTTCGTGGGTTTACAAAGATGCATTTCGCTTTATCATTGATTAAATTTTCTTTTATATTTTTATTTATTTATTTATTTGCATTTGAATTGAAACTGTAGGCTTTTTCTCGATATTTTGTAGACAATGCAGCTTTGATCTTTTATGTAATGCTAGCAACGTCAAAATATTAAAAGGACATTACGGATTATTATTATTAGTTTTTTTTTTTTTTTTACTTTCTCTTACCCAGAAGGTAGAGGAAGTATTGTTTCTTCGGTGAAAATTTTGAAATTGAGCTTTTGTTATATCTACACGTTTTGAGGTCCTCTGAATCCAAAAAAATGTTTTTAGCTGTTGGTCTGTGCATGTGTGTCGGTCTGTGTGTCTGTCTGTGTGTCCATCTGTGTGTCTTCCTTTTATTAGCATATCTCAAAAACAAATCGTAGCTGAAAGTCCAAACTTGGTATTCTAAATGTGCATCATATAGGGAGGCTAGACTAAACTTTTTGTTGAGATCAAGCAAATGGTTCGTGTAGAGGGATACCAAGAGAATTCAAATACATTACGTCTATGGGTGGAAGTTGCAGGTAAGTAGAGTTTAGCATCTATAGACTGTACTAAACCAAATGAAACGAATACATATATATATATATATATATTTATATATTTATATACGTAAAAACGTGTTTCATGTATAATATGGTATAGAAATCTTTCACTGTTCGTTTACAGGGTTACACAGAAGAACCATATTATAGTGCGACAACACTTGAAAACTGATGGAAGTATACTTCAGGTTGTGCTGTGTATTATTAATGTAGGATTATATTTATGTGCGCCCTGTGATGCGTGCATAACTTTCATAAGATATACAGGGCTGTCAATATTTAAGCCATAACATTCTTTTAATTGTTAGTTGAAGTCCTTTACTATAATATTTTACCATTCCCAGGTTACGCTGATAACAGACATCCGCAAAGATCGACTATTAAAAATTTGACTTTAGTATTCATTGAATCTCAAAATGCGTAATTATACAAAAAGAAAGAAAAAGAAATGCTGAAAATTTAACTTCAAAAATGACTTTATTTACCGTATGAGTAATCCATTTTTATTCCTGAGGAGTTTTCCTGGACCTGGTAAAATGTGGTAAAGCACTTCCTCCCATCATATTAAATATAAAAGTACAGTTTCACTAAATCATTGGTAGCCATGTATGTCTTATATAAATTATGTACGTAGTACATTGTATACTTAAATATTGTTCTCTCTTAATAACGCACAGCACAATATGAAACGCACTTCCAGCAATTTCCATTTACAGTCACACTACATTTTAGTATTTATAGGTAGCCTTGTAAAGGAATGGTGTATGGTATTATTCCATATTCACAAGAAACATGCTTTATTGTAGAAGGAAGTAGTGAATATGGAACACGATTTTCCTTTGAAATCATCATACGAAACTGAAATATTCTGAATCGTTTTGTTGCAGTAGAATGACATAGGTGAATCATAAGGTAAGTTATAACGGTTTTCTGTTTTACCCGTATGTTCCATATTCCCCACCGTTCCTCTATTTAAACAATATGTGGCCATTTCATTTGTTTAGTGCACCATATAGATGTTAAACTGTACCTACTAAAAATTCACCAATAGATGTATTGAAATTAATTTGTCCTGAATTTTCCAGTACACAAAAAAGGATTATAATTTTTAAAAATTATAATCCTTTTAAAATTTATAAAAGGATTATAAAATTTTAGTATAGCATTCCTATAAGATCAGTTTTAGAATGCAGAGTTTGGACTTCCTGCAAGTATTTTCTCTTGGAATATGTTGATAGCTGGCACACAACGGACGCATACACCGACCAAACTATAAAAACTTGATTTTCGGATTTATGGAGCCTCAAAACATGTAAATACAACAAAAAATCCATTTCAAAATTTGTCCCAAAAACTCTCTGTACAATATAGGTGAGAGAAAATATAGAATAACTTGCTCCTCACAGAACTGAGATTGTTGATACATACTATATATTGTGAGATAGATAGGTAGATAGATAGATAGATAGATTTATTGTATAACATTTTAAAATATCACAAAATAGCTGTACAGTTAAAAAAAAATGACATAACATGAAAGGAAAGTTAAATATTTAAATATATTTTTGTGCGTATCTCATAATTAAAAAAAAAAAAAACTTTTACAATCTTGATTTAACTCCTTTGTAATTTTTCAACAAAACGGTAAAAAAAGTTCCTAATTTTTTCATTCAAGAAAATTGTATAAAATTATTTATTTTTAACTTTTGCAATGTTTTGTAGCTTGAAATCAAGATCGAAAGCTTAATTTTCCAGAAAAACCAACAATCAGGGTTATTATGACTGGATGTTGGTTTTCAAGTAAGTAGAAAGAAAAAATATTTGTTTTAAAAGTTAAAAGAGAATTTTATGACAACAATTTTACGTATAACAACATTATACGAATTACAGCACTATTCTCAGATTCGCTATCCAACCTTCATAAATAGATTCCGATTCACTCTCAGATGCATTTATATTAAAATTAGAATCCGATCACATAGTGATTCAGACTACATAATGTGCACAATATTAAAAAATATATTTTACCACAGAGTACAAAAACACGTGCATTCATAAGCCTAACTGAACTAAGATTACAAAATAAGTATTACAAATATTTAAAATTGGATAGTGCTGACAGTTTGAAATTAACCCACTATCTCCAATTAGATTTAAAATAGTCTGGTACTTCTACCTAGAGTGTAAAATAAGAAATAAAAAATTATCCAGGTATCAGGAAGGCTTCATTTGAATCTTTTTAGTGCGATACTTTTGAAAATTCCAGCCCGGGAATATCACGGGCACGAGAAATAAAGAGCGAAACCTCACCCCGTCATTTTCACAGGAGCTAGAAGGAAGGGGTTAAAATATTACAAACTAGATTTTAAAACAATTTTCAAAACTAAAAAGCATTTACTGTTTTCTTGTTTGAAATTTTTGGATATATTTTTTTTTCATTTATTTTCTAGTTTCTTTCATTACAAAGCTGCCAATTATTACGATTGTTGGAAACCGGTATTTTTGTACGTAAATATTCATCCTAAATTACAAAATTTGTCTATAAAATTGCATTGGTATCCAGAAATTATAAAACCTGTCAACTATGATATTTTTGCACTTTTCTAATGTCTCTTTCTCTTCTTTGTTTACTGGTTAACTTTCCTTTCTTCTTATTGTTTTCTCTACTTTCATATATTTTCAATTTCTTTTATTTTGAATTTTTTCGTTTAGTGGTAGAACATGTTTTATTCTTTCATCAAATTAAGAAAAATAAAATTTTGAAAATGTTTTCTAAATATTTTATGATTTTTTAAAGGTTTTATTCCTTTTATTATACTTCTGTCACACATTAAAAACTTTAAAGCTAGTTTTGATTAAAATTGAAACCTTAAGAAGCAAAAAGACAACTGAGGTGACTCTCCTTTCTTTTCTTTATTATTATTATTATTAAATTCTAAGAATAAATATAAAATTTATCTATCCACAAATATACTACTTATTACTAAATTATGAAACTGTTTTATATTGATAGGCATTTCAATACTCACAAAAAGCTATTTACTCTATCACTTGTAATTAACTGAAATTTTATTAGATGCTAAAATATCCATAAAATAGCGTTTTATATTGAGTCTAATATCAATAACAGTTTAACTAAGATTAAGAGCGTCAGAGCTTAAAGACAAGATCGGCCATCTAATTCCCTTAAATTTCAGGAAAGGAAACCAGAAAGCGGAGAAATTAGGATTCATTCCCATTGGTGGCGGTGGATTTTCTAAGAAACCAAAGAAAATAAGCTGCGAGTACGATTTCCGTTTCTTTTATTAAAGAAAACTTAATATTGTTCGAAGTTCTAATTCAGTTACCTAGAGATTTCTTTGTATTCGGAAAAATAAGCCAATTGTTTTAATTGGAAGTACAATAAAGTAAAGTAAGTATAAAACTAAAGATTTAAAACTTTAAGCCTATGTGTTTTAATGCAAGGCTATTTAATTGTTTGTTTTACCTCAACCGTGTTATTTGCTTGATTACATTTTACTATAAAACTATCCTTAAAGTATGTATCAAATATAATAAAAGAGGACTGTTTACATGGCTTTGAAAAAAATAAATAAATAAATAAAAAACTAACCCTAATACTATAATTCTTGCTGATTCTCATGTAAAATAAACTTCTGAATCTGACTATGACTTCCATTTTAATTAATCACGCACCATTTTCTCGGGACACCACTCCTTCTCCCAAATTTTATAGCTATTCGCTAATTTTAAGGCCATGAATTTGATATGGTGGGGTGAAAAAGATTATTTTAAAAGATAAGAAAAAATATTGTATAATGTATAATAAATAATAATAATAATAATAGCGTAATAAAATAAAAATAATAGCCCCCCCTCCCCCTTCAAATCAAGTTCATAACCATAAAATTACCGAATAGTGCTAAAAGTAACGGGGCATACCCCCCTCCCCAAACAAAAAGGTAGGTGATGGGCGTCATAATCGGATTTAGGAGGTTATTTTACATACGAATTTGCAAGATTGGTATTGGGGTCGATTGTCTTGCTTAGCAGTGTTATTTTTTATGTTTATTTTAGAAGATCTAACAGGTATTATATATGTGTGCTTAAGTGAATTATACATATTTTAAACAAACAACTAAGCACATTTTTTAACTAATCATACAGTACAGGTGGTATTTAAAATTCAAGGTAAAAAATATAGTATTTGAAGTCTATAGCTACTAAAGAGTTTTATTTCATTTATTGTAAGCTAAAATCGTCATTTCTTTTTCTGTAAGTTAAAGTTATTTTTATATTAATAAAACAAAAAGTTTGACTTCTTGAAGAATAATTTATTTAAAAATAGAATAAAATAACTATAACAAGTTTTCATACATTATTGCTGGATTTTATTCACCCTTTTCAACGCCGCTCATGATACGAGCTAATAAGGGATATTAACAGTGCACAACGCTAGATAGCAGAAAACAACATAGAAGAAATGTCTATATTTAATGTCCAATTGAAATACACATTATGTAATTTAATATCCTAAGAATAAAATGTTTTAGCACTTTTAATCTTTTAAACAATTTCAACACAAAATGAACCATAAATAAAAAATAAATAAAAAAAATTTACAAGACAAGAAGTAATTTAAAGAAATTTAACGATTATAAATTTTCGAGTTGTGAAAATGAGATTTAAAGTAATCTAGAAAATAGTTGGTGATTCTGATTACATAATTCCCTATAGAATAACATGACTACCGTCGACCACTATGATATGTGGTAGGTCCCCTTATAACTGAGAAATTAACAAACAATTTCAGCCAGTTTTAACGTATTTACGCTGGTTATTAACGTATTTTATGCTTTTTTTTTTATGTATGTTCACAAAAATGTATTGGTGTGTTCCCTTTATTGTTGAATATTATAAATAAAATTTACAAACATATATATATATATATATATATATATATATTTATTTATGCTAGTAATAAAAGTAAACCAAAAACAGAAATTAAAAATTCTTTGAAAATCCAGTATTTTAGAAAATTTCGTTGAAATGTATGCAATTTAGTTCAATAAAGACTTAAAAACTAGAAAATGAAAAAATATAAACAGTCAGTTGGTAATTTTTTAATGTAATTTTGAGAAAGTGTTTCGAATTAGTCAGAAATATGCGAAAAACGCATGTAAATTTATTTATGTGTTTAATACAGCGTTATGCAGTGAAAATGAAGTCTAATCATTTATACATACTATCAAAGAAATTGACTGGAAAACTACCTACTTGTACAGGACCGTTCAAAACACGATTTCTAAATAAACAATTGCAATCTAATAATTTAAAATATCTAAGAGAAAATGATTATCTTAAATTTTCGGAAGATCTAAATACTTTAGTTTTTATGTGATTTAAAGCATTCAATTATAGCTAAAAGTTGAAAACTGGACTTCAAATAATACTTCGTTTATCATATAGATATGAAAAAATAATAATCAGACATAGCAAATATCCTAGATTTGATAAAATTTAGTGAATCATAATCATCAACTACATTCAATAGAAAGAAATATTTCCGCTTACTTCGCTATAGCCCTGCGTATTATCTGTAATTTTTATACACACCACATAGTGTGCTTAAATTTAAAATAGTTCGCAAAACACATATCACAGCATGTAATACGCTTCTAACAATCTTCCAGCATACACTGTAAAAAAATAACAGTAATTTTTACAGCAGAATGTGCTGTTATCCATTTTTGCCAGTACATTCTGCTGTTAAATAGCGTAAACAACTGTAAATAGAGAATATTTTATAGATGTATCTAATACTATAAGTACAGATTTCAGATTAAGGGTTAAGGTAACGAAAACTGTTATTTAAACCTATGTTAGAACAATTAAACTTAGGCTTCGGAACAGCTTTATTTGACAAATAATTCTATCCACCCGTTTCATTATTTTACCTACATTTATAGAAAATTCAAATCTGTTATTAAGTTCAAAAGTTCATTTAAAATTATTTAGACAATTTTCACACGCATCATTCCTTCTAACTTACCAAACTTGAACAAACTTTTCTAGTAACAAACGTATTCACTTCAAAATAAATCATTTGGACAACCTGAATTTATTTGTTTTTAATTTACTCTAACAGACACAGGTAAAGATAAAACTATAAAACTTGACTTCGGTATTCAGGAAACCTCAAAACGTTGAAATATACAGTAAACCAATCGATGAATATTTAGCTTAAAAAAATGCGTTATTTATCATATGGCTTTCAGGAATTAATTTCAATTCCTGTGCAGCTTTTCTGGACATGGTAAAATATTATATGATATAGTATATTATAGTAAAGCACTTCTACTAACAAATAAAAATGAATGTTATGGCTTAAATATTGGCAGCCCTGTATATTTTCTGAAAGTTATGTACACATGACATGTTGCACATAAATATAATCCTATATTAATAACACACGGCACATCTTGAAAAAAACTTCCATTAATTTTCAAGTATTATCGCATTATAATCTTGTTCTTTTGTGTAGTCCTGCAAACAAACAGTGAATGATTTCTATACCGTATTCTATATGAACACTGTAAACGTAAATGTCTTAAATTCAGTTAAAGTGTCTTAAATGGATGGTCATTTTTTAAGCGAAAAAAAAAAAAAAAAAAGTCTTACTTTTTAAGACACCTTTTTGCATCTGAAATTAAGACATTGCAAGTGTCTTAAAACGCCGTCATGTTTTAGGCTTAAAAACACCGCCATGTTAGGCTTAAAAATACTACCTTTTAAAGACTTTTTAATAAATAAATAAATATGGAGTACGATTATGTTTTTCTGTTAAAAATTGATTTTAGAATTGTTTAGAGCATTAATGAAATATTTATATATATATAGTCCCATTATCCGGCGTTGGGATTCGAACTCATACTGTCCAAGTATCCGAAACCTCGAGTCAATCGTTGTCGAAGTCAAGCATTTAACAATTACGCTACCGTCGAATACAGCAATACGTATTTTTATGATATGATATACTGCAGTATTCGCGAAACAAATCGTACTGTTATGTTTTATTTCTAATTTTTTGCCATAAAACTTTTGATAGTATGGTATCTTAAACTTAATAAATATTATCATCTTAAATTTCATATTTAGATGACTAGGATTTTTTAATAATGTATGTATGTGAATACGTATGTAATGTATGTGAATACAATAACAAGTATGTGAAGGTTGCATCCCTCGATTATAACGATTTCTTTCCTTAAAGTGATATTTAAATAAAAACAAACTATGATCATGAATACAGGAAAATTTTTTGTTTTACATTTAGATGTAAGTAAATTTGTGAAAGAAAAAAAAGTAATGCACAAATTATTCATGATTGTTCACTTATAAATTCGCTTTCTTCTTTATAAATTATTCATTACATCCGTCTTCACACTTTTTCCTTCAATATAAGAAAGCTTTAAATACATTTTTTTTTTTTTTTTTGGAACGAAATAAGCTTTGTGTCTAAATATGTTGTTTATGAATTATGTTAAAGATAATAGCATTCAAATATCATTCACATCCCTAGAGTGTTATTGCATAAAAATTTAATATCATAAAGCTACCTTAGGCTTATTCTAAGTAATGCAAGTGTCTGAAAATTCAAACGCGTTTTGCTGTCTGAAAATTCGCGTATTTATGTGTTTCAGACATTTTTTGTTTAAATTGGCATTTCAGACGTATTTCTTTCTTAAATTAAGATATCTATAAAGTCTAATCTATATTTTAAGACATTTACGTGTCTTAAATGCCATTTCAGTTGTTTTTATGTCTTACTTTAAGACCCTTTTATTTGCAGTGAAACATCCTTTTACGCATATAAAATATATATATTCGTTTCATTTGGTTTAGCGCAGTAACTCTACTTTTAAACTCTACTTACCTGCAATTTCCCCCATAGACGCAATATATTTGAATTATCTTGGGTGTCTCTGTACACGAACCATTTACTTGATCTCAACGAAAAGCTTAGTGTAGCATCCCTATATGATACACATTTAGAATACCAAGTTTGAACTTTCTGCTATAATTTGTTTTTGAGATATGCTGATAACGAACAGACACACACACACACAGATACACGGACACACAGTCACCAACCGCTAAAAACACGATTTTCAGATTCAGGGGACGTCAAAAAAGGTGTATATATAATAAAATCTCAATTTCGAAAATTTGACCCAAAAAATAATACTTTCAATTAACCTTATGGGTAAGAGAAAGAAAAAAAGAAAAGGTTTTTCATATTCAACCTCTCAAATGCCGTCTACATAATTTGCCAGTGAAATTTACATCATTGATTTCTGAGAATAAAATTTAAATTTTTTTAAACTCTAATACTTAAACCTTTGCCAGTCCTGTTTAATTTCACTCCGCTGGACATCGTTGCTAAAATTTGAAACATTTTTATTCAGTCCAACATTAAATTTTGACTGTAACTGTTGCCTAATCAATTCGAATGTTATTTATCCATTATGTAGATGAAATACCATTCCTCAAAATTATTGGCTGTATTTGAATAAAAGAGTTCCTAAATTTGGAAACTTATTGCTTTAGAGCGTTAGGACCGGCAAAGTCTTAAAACTTCTTCCGATATTTACAATAACGTTTTACAGGAAACACAAAAGTTTAACATGATGTACAAAATAGGAAAATCTGCCGTCCACAAAGTGTTATTGCTCATTTCCTCCGATTATCAAAGAGATGAAATGCAAAAAATGCATACCGTCAGATTTTAACGGCCCTTTTTTAATGACTCCCTTTATTTATTTTTATTCTCTTAAAAAGGAGGTTTTTTAAACATCTAGTGAATTATTTATACTTGGAACGTTGCACTGCAAAGAATTAAAAATACATATAATTTTTATTTTCCTTACTCTATGTTAAAATGGATATACTTCTTTCTCAAATTTAAATCTGCCTGCATAATGACTTGTTGAACTTAGGAAATTCTCTGCTTCGACATGCTAAGCTCATAATAATGTAATTTCGCTTAGTCACGAAATGTAGATTTATTCGGAGTCCAAAATTCCTGTTATTAATTCGCACGTCAAAGGTAGGATTACTTGAAATAACATTTAAATTCTACGGAGTCTGGCTGAAATTTCGCTTACGGTGCTTTTAATAATACATTAATAATACATTGAAATTCAATATATTATAATATATTTTAGTATTACATATTTTGCATAATATTGTATTTCTTTGTAAAAGCTTTCTATAATAAAATCCGAAATATTGATCGTACTTGAAATTGTATAACACGCATTAATATTGAAAAGTTTACTATGGAATTTTTTTCAATACAATCGAATATCAAAATTTCAAATTTCAAATTTTTTAATCGATATTTAGAAAAATGTATTTCACATATAGTTAAAGACACGGATAATGCGATAATGATTAAATTTTTCGCTAACAAGTATTATTAAATGTGATTATTCACTGTTATTTCACACATCATTTAAGCAATTTTCATTTCGCATTTAAAAGTACGGTATATCGCCCTCAGTACTGTTTCCCATCATTTATAGAAAAGATTGCACTTTATCTGCTATAACTTGTATTTCTTAATAACCGAATTTCGAAAAGCACATTTTTTCAAATAATTCTTGCTACATAATTAACATAAACTTTGCAATTCAGAAATATTAGTACATAATGAATATTAAAATTATAAACATAGATTTAAACTATGTTGTGAACATCAAAAACATTTATTCTATATCACTCTATATAACAGTTCTGTTTCCTATTTTGTATGTACAAAAGTTTAATTATAGCTTCTCATAACAAAGATTTTAAATATAGATTTTGGTGCAGTTTTAGTCAACAGATGCTAAGATGTAGCCATATCAAAGATCACAATAGCAGTTTAAATTGTCGGCCGATATACACCTAAATAATTAACTCATTAAATACACCTAACATTCTTTTTCATAATGGTAATCTCACATATCAAGTTTCGTGCAGTTACATGCCATAGGAATTGAGATTTAGCTTTCCTATTCACGGGGTAATTTGCAGCCACTCTTGTTAGCATTTTAAATCATTTTTTTATTACAATTTATGGAGACATTATGAAAATATTTTTTATGCAGTTTCAAAAGTCATAAATGTTTTCCTTTCTCACATTAATAATTTTACTACAGAATTTTTAAATATTTTTTAAGAGTAACTCCGGCTTGATGCAAAAATGTATAAAACTATTTTCAATTTAGACGCATTTATGCCTTTTGTGTTTTTGGTAGCATATTGAGAAATTCTTTTACGATTCACATTTCATATTAACTCGAAAATCTCTTTCATTACTAAACTAGAGTTATAAAAGGAATGGCGAGAAATTTTAATTCATTTTCTTTTCATATTCTATGAAATTGACTCTATTCTATTTTTCTGTCGATTTCATTCTATATTTCAGATTCTATGAATTCGATGTCTTGAATACCTATTTAAAATAGTTTGTCTGAAAATGGTAGCTTTCGAAAAATGTCTAATACATGAAACTTTACATATGAACCAAACTCTTGGCATTTTGTTCAAATGTACAGTTTTTTATCGTTATATATAATCAGTTTTAATTTTTAAAAAGGAGCATAAGCACCAAAATAGGATCAGCATATTTTTTCATAATAACCCTCTCACATATCAGGTTTTGTGCAATTATATGCAATAAAATATCAGATGTAGAATTCCATTAAGGGAAAAATTATAATGTAACAGCATCATTTATCAGCCAAAATGCACCCGTATTGAATCAGCATAATATTTTCTAATAGCCATCCCAGATATTAAAATTTCCACACATATGTACACTATAGTAGTTAAGATACAGCCTTCCGGTAAATAGGGGAAACTGCTACACAGTCGTGTCAATTGTTAAATGAAAAATACAAATTCAAATCATCACCATTTTATCTCAAGATCCAGCCAATTAATAAGTTTTGTAGAATTATGACCATAATTTTATTGGATACAGAACCCATAACTTTTTTATGACACATAGACATAAAGACATTATTTTAAAATGGTCAAATATTGTCCGACATCTAAAAACGTAAAAATCCATGTAAAACGTTTTTCAAAAATTCCAAATTTAAAATTAAAAAAAAAAAAAAACGGTTTCTTGGTTAGTATGACAGGAGCACGGATTCTATAGACAAGACTATTGCTATGAATTAAACATTTGGTTAACATCATTTGTTGTGTTTCACCTTCAATATGTCAGGATGTTCGTCAACATCATAGACCTATTATAACAGTGGACGGAGCATTCCTTTATTATGGGATTATAAGAAAGTGTGGTAAATATGAAACAACTGAGTAAAGTGAAAAGATTACTTTTTTTTGGCATTTATCGAAATATTGGTTATTATTTATTTTGAATATAAATATTTATAATTATTATTATTTATTATTAAATAATACATCAAGCAAAACTTGCGTAACACACTATAGCTTCTAAAATTTATTTTTACCGTGTTATTAATACTTTCCAATAAAGTTCATAAGTGTTTATAACTTCGGTTTGTCTGTCTGTCTAAACTCGCTTTTATTCTCATATATAATAATGGAATTTCTTGAAATTAATATATGGTATATAGTATTTAAACTAATTTCATTTAAAGAATTAAATATAGCAGTTATATGTATTTTACAAAGATAATTACTTAAAAAGTACGAAATAATGAAATATAAAAAAGTTCTTACCTGTAGTCCTCATTTTACATATAGTCCTCATTTTACATAACTTCTAGGGCATTTACAGAACATTTAACCATTATTGATTGTGATAAGATTTCTTTTAGTTTCAAAACAATATAACTTTTAAAGGTAAATAAACATTTTAAAAAAAACTTTAAATAATAATAAATAAATAAATAAAGATATCGTCTGCGTAAGAAAAAGTAGAGTTTAGAGTTTGGCGAGAAATTTTCCTTGTTGCCCAGTTTGGATACTGTAATCAATGTAGTTACTCGTATCACATGACTTTTTTTTATGAGTGATCTTTGCCACACACATAAAAAAAAAAAAAAAGGTGCCATTGTTTCGTCCACTGTTATAATAGGTCTAAAGTTAATATCCAGTTTTAGCATTTCATTTTATTACTTATCTTATCTCAACTGTTATGCATTCGATTAACATTTAGTAAAACTAGTTGGCATAGGTGGACTCTGCTCAGTTCCCCATCATATGTGTGTTCTCATAAATTTCTTGTACAGGACATATTATATACATGTTAAGATAAATGAATTTTACCAAACGCTTGACACAGTGACAGAACGAAATCCTCGCCTAATAGGCTACCCACCTATCAGTTCGATATCTTATTCTAATCTATTAATTTATTTTATTAGGATCAATTTCGTAGTTTATTTTCATGCTATTATTTCCAATGCAATAATTCTCAAAATGCGTATTTATATGAAATATCGCCCCATTTTGCCGTGTTGATAAAATCTTAAATTTCGAATAACTTACGAAATTTTCCTATTAGAATATTTTAATCAGTCATGTTCATAAAAGTATTATAAATGTTATTTTGAAATTGTCTGATATATTTATGATCCTCAAAATGGAAGTTTATGCTCGATTTTGCCTTATTCTGCCATTTTAAGTAAATCGTAAATTCCAAATAACTTACGAATTTTTTAAATTGGAAAATTCATACTCTATGGTATTCAAGTCAGTATCCTAAATAAAATTGCAGAAGTGGTTTGACATCTTTATGATGAAAATATCCCTCAAGATTAACGTCTGTGTAAAATTTTGCCCTATTCTGTTATGATAAGAAATTCGTAAAATTCTAATAACTTACGAAATTTTTATATTGGAAAATTCATAGTGAATAATATTAATACCAGTTTCCTAAATAATATTTCTAAAGTAGTCTGACATCTTTACGATGAAAATATCCCTAAAAATTGACGTTTATGTGAAATTTTGTCCTATTCTGCAATGTTAAGAAATTCGTAAATATCCAATAACTTGCGAAATTTTAAAGTAGCATGTTTATAGTAACTGATGTTCATTCCGGCATCAGAACTGATATTTTAAAACTGGTCTGACATTTTTACAGCAAACATGTTTCATTTAATGCAAGTTTAAGTGAAATTTTGCCCTATTCTCCCATGTTAAGAAAATTGTAAATTTCAAATAACTAACGAAATCTTTTAATCTGAATGTTTCAAATAAATAGGGTTTTTGCCAGTGTTGAAAGTAATATTTTAAAACTGGTCTGACTTCTCTGCGATTATTTGTTCGTGAGATATCGTGTAAACAGACTAACAAACTAACGGACTAACACACTAACACACTAACACACTAACACACTAACGGACTAATACACTGACACACACCCTACAGACAGACACCATACAAATTTTGTCATTTTCGAATTCCTCACATCTGAAAACGTGTAAGAAAGTCAAAAATCCGAGGTCAAAATTTTTTACGATTACCTAAGTTCCCCATACCCATGGGGAACTAATAATACATTAAACAAAAGTCTCGTATTTCGGAGAAAAAAAAATATTTATAACCTTTCAAAATTAGATTAAATAAATAAATAAATAAAATGTTTGAATTAACAATTTTTCTTACATGCTCCATGTATATTATTTCTGGTTCCATTTTCATAGACAGTCGGATTCAAAATTATGCAGTTAACTATTTTTACACACTGCCTTATATTAAATAAATAAAATTTAATTTAATGATTTTGATTTATTTTCTATTTTGAGTTGAAAAAGTAATATAAGATATTGATAATATAAATTTAATAATCTGGTGTGTCACTCAAACGACTTTCTCTTACCCTGAAATTTAATACTATAAATACAGGTTGGAAATTAAGAGGTAAGATAACGATGTTATGTAAACCTATGTTAAACAATTCACATTAGGCTTCGGAAGAGTTTTATATGATAATTAATTCTGTGTGAGGGGGACTACCGCCCCCTTCAACCCCCTGTTTCATTAATGCACCTAGATTTATATAAAATTTAATTCGGTTATTAAAAAAAAATTCTGTTTCTAAAAAAATAATTTATTAAAATTATTACTTAAAAAAATTATTTTTTATGGTAATGCAGACGATTTCCATATTAGAGAAGTAGTATAACACTAAATATCCAAAAAAAAGTCCATTTTATTCTTAATATCTAAAAGTTTTTTTTCGTTAAAAGTAAAAAAAAAATCGATAACTTTGTTTTAAGTTATAGCAGATCGATGGTTCAACCATTCGTTTTAAAGGTATTGGCGAGCTCTTTTGAAAGCTACCCATCATGAAAATTTACTCCCCTCGAGGGGGGATTGTCCCCCCCCCCATGGTGGGGAGGCGAGGATCCTACATACACAAATTTATTTTCCCAGTTGACTATCTCTATTACAAAAAATATATATTCGTTTCATTTGGTTTAGTGCAGTCTATAAACGTTAAACTCTACTTACCTGCAATTTCCCCCCATAGACGTAATGTATTAGAATTCTCTTGATTGTTCCTGTACACGAACCATTTGCTTGATCTTAACGAAAAGCTTACTGTAGCATCTATATATGATACACATTTAGAATACCAAGTTTGGAATGTCTGCTACTATTTGTTCTTGAGATATTCTGATAACAGACAGACACACACACACAGACATACACACAGACACACAGACATTCAGACATACATACAGACCATTTGCTAAAAACATGATTTTCGTATTCAGGGGACCTCAAAACGTGTAAATATAACAAAATCTCGCGTTGGAAAATTTGACCCAAAAACAATACTTTCTGTACATTATGGGTAAAGTAAAAATTTAAAATACAATCACGTGCGATTTCGTTTAAATTAATAAGTAACCGTTGTTATTAAGTATAAGCTTTGGTGCAATTACTTGAAATAATCCCATATTTATTTATTTATTTATTAAAAATAAATAAATAAATAAAATAAAATAAAAAGAGGAAGGGAAGAAGAAGAAAAAGAATCCATTTCTTATCATTCTTTTTCTAGAAATATTTACAAGCAGAATGTCTAACGAATAAAAAAGTCTACATTTCCTACATAAAAATATTTTTTTCTTTCAAGTGCATTGTATATGAAAAATGCTTTCAATACCTTCTTTTACAAAAGCTATCTGCTTCCAATTCTTATTACAGCCTCAAGCTATGAAATGTTTTGATGAATTCCGACTTTCTTTGTATCTTTTATTTTAAAGTTGTTTTCCTGAAATAAGGAAATAATTTTGACGTTTCAATCATCCATTTTTGTTTTCAAATAAATATATTTTTCAAAAAATCCAGTTATTAAATTTATCTTTTGGAAAATTGCAGTCGCAAAGAAAATTCTAATTCTTTAACCAGAAACAGTCGAAACGATAAATTACTAAAAAAATTAATCTGCGAAGAAATTATAATATAGTAATATATTAAATTTACATAGAATATCTCATTTCTATTCCATTTTAATGCTTCTTCTTACATAATATTATTCCCATAAGATGGAAATAACTGAAGCATTTTTATCTCTGTAGAGATGTTCACAAGTATTTTACAAACATACAATTTGAAGTTATTTTTGAAACAAGAATTTAAATTAAAAACATAAATATTACTGTGGAAAAAAAAATGTATATATCATTTATTGAAAATATAAATTTGTAAACATGCGAAAAATTTTTGTAGTATTTAAAAAATCTCATGCATATGATTTCAAAACATTTTGGAAATACGAAGGGAATTTTTTAAAATGGGCCAATCTAGAATATTGCAGTCTAATGCCAGATGAAATCAGTCAAACTAATATTTCTAATTTAATCCTGAACATTGTTATACCCGCTATCTTTTCATACCACATTTTTGGAGAGTATTTCTCCTCTTATTTATTCAGACTTACATGTTGAAGAAAATTACTCTACAGAAAAAATGGTGTAAATAAAAAGTCAGGTACTAACAGCGCTTCAAAAATAAATTAGAAATGTTAATAACACATCTCACAAGGAAACATTCAAAAGGTGTCATCTTCAAAAAGTATTGAAAAAAATATATGTGATTCTACTCTTCATGAAACACCAGAAAATGAAAAAAATTATCGGCTGAAATTAATTACAGCGACCACAAACAAATATCAAAATTAAGCATATTTGGAGATTTCACACTGTTAGACGATTGATTTTGAGTACTTGGCGGAAAAGCAAAATAGGGTTCTGTTCACACACGGCAATCTCGGTGCTAGCAAACGTATCTCCTAACAGCACTAAATCGCCAAATATGCTTAATTTTGATAATTATTTGTGGTCGCTGTAATTAATTTCAGCCGATAATTTTTTCATTTACTGGTGTTTTATGAAGAGTAGAATCACACACATTTTTTTCAATACTTTTTGAAGATGACACCTTTTAAATGTTTCCTTGTCAGACGTAAGAACCTAAATAAAAATATCAAAAACATATGAAATTGTCCAGTACATTAGTCCTAGAATAAGAGTTACAATAAACCTTTTTTTACGCTTACACAGACACACAGTCAGGTATTTTCTAAAAGCTGTCAGATGGTGTTCAAGGCATCTCAATACATGTAAATCCTCCAAAACACGAAATTTGAAAACTTTTACGAATCTAATAAATTCTTCTTATAAATACAGGTTAAAATATAAAACCTTATAATTTGTTTGTGATACTTTCCAACAAGTTAAAAAATAAAAATAAAATTTATGAATTAATTGTATATCCGTTCGTCTATCTGTCCGCGTTCTAACTCCTGTAAATATTCATGAAATCCCATCAAACTGACATGTCATATTTAAGTTTGTTGTGGTATAATCTCTATTGAAAATGGTATAAATAATATCAATGGTTTGAGTACAAGCATACCCAAAAGAATTCTAAAGCAGTGCATTCTATGAGAGGTATTCCTATAAACCATATTTCATATTAACCCAGACCTTTATTTTCTGCAAATTACACTGAAAAGGATATTTATTATTCACGTTCATAAAAAATTTCTTTTCTGTAGAATATAGTACGATTATTATTAAGATATACAGAGCCACGTAAAAATATTTAGATACATTAAGGATTAGAATCAAAAATTGCTGGAATTTCATTTTCGTATTTACTAAGCATTTTTAACACTTTCTAACAATGTTTAAGAGTAATTATGATTTGTATTAGACTATTTCTCTCTCTTTCCGTCAGTCAGCTTCTAGCGTCGAAAAATATTTCCAGATTTTTTTCAAAATTACATATGTTAATAAAGATCCCTATGCATAGTCTCAATATTTATAATAGTAACTGGACACTTAAACACGAACACCCAAAATAATGCCAACTCATTGCGTTTTATAAAAGTTTTTTTTTTTTTTTTTTTTTTTTTTTTCATATTTAAATGAGTTTGTACCTCACGAATGATAAGGAAAATGACATATATTACTTATATGCTAAGAAAATGTCTTCCACAAAATAGAATATGTTTAGCGTTCAGATTTGCATGGTTGCACTACGTTAAGGACTAAAAATGGAAATTGCATTCCCGTTTGTATTAAGCATTTTTAACATTTTTCAACAATGTTTAAAAGCGGTTAAGAATTTAATTAGCCTATCTTTCTGTCCGTTTGTCTGTTCGTTGTCTAATCACATAAGTACAGTACACTGAAGCTTAAACGGTGAAACAAGCACGTACAATTAGAAATCATTAAAAATGTACGTGACCGCACAATACTTCGTTCTTGTTTACATTATACAAATCACCATTTTATTTATTTTACCCGTTAGTAGTCGCTAGTTGGTCGATTCGCCGCCCATCCCTTCAGTGTTGCCAATTTTTTTTTTTATTCAATAGCCACCAGAAAATTTTTGGAAGTGGCATTTGATATATGCAATTTACATATATTTGATACATAAAAGGCGAATCGACTCGAATAATCATCGATTATGTATATCAATTACCACTTCTAAAAATTTTTGGTGGCTATTGAATAAAAAAGTCTGGCAACACTAAAGAAATGGGCGGCGATCGACCAACTAGGGACTACTAACGGTTTAATTATTTTTATTAGGGATATTGCATTTTTCTGAGCCATTGCATTTTTCATTAAAGAGCCATCTGGCGAAGGAAATTTCTGTAATCTACTGTTCGATTCCAAATCAACAAAGCTTTCAAATGATATATTACTTATGAAATTATTTTAATTAGTGGCTAAGATACAAAAGAAAACCGATTCAGGACACTTCAAAACGTGTAAATCAGTTAAAATCTCGAATCCCACTTTCAATAATATAAAAGTACTTGAAAATATCTTTCGAATGATGTATTAAAAATAATTTAAACATAATTAGAATTTGAAATATTGAAATTTAAAAATATTAAAGCGCCATCCGGTGGTAGAATTTTCTGTAATCTACTGTTCCATTCCAAATCAACAAAGCTTTCAAATGATGTATTAATTATGAAATTATTTTAATTAGTAAACGAGATACAAAAGAAAACCTAATCAGGAGACCTCAGAACGTGTAAATCGGGTGAAGTCCCGAATTCCACTTTCGATAATATAAAAGTACTTTAAAATATCTTTCGAATGATGTATTAAAAATAATTTAATCGTAATTAGAATTTGAAATATTAAATTTTAAAATATTGCAGCGCCATCTGGCGGTAGAAATTTCTGTAATCTACTGTTCAATTCCAAATCAACAAATCTTTCAAATGATGTATTACTTATAAAATTATTTTAATTAGTAGCTGAGATACAAAAGAAAAACCTAATCAGGAAACCTTAAAACGTGTAAATCACGTGGAATCTCGAATTCCATTAAATACGGTTGTCGGTTAATGGGAGGCGACAGAGATTTGCCGCGTCTACTCTTGAAATTCAGTTCAAATAAGTTTTAAATAACATATTACTTTTGAAATTATGCTAATTAGAAGCTGAGATACAAAAATGATATAAATACTGTTATTAAACGACTTATGTCTCAATTTTTCGTGGTTTTTCTTCGAAACTTGCGTAATTCCGTGCTAAATACAGTTAAAAATCCATAGTATGAAATGTGATCGGAGTATCAGAGTTCGAAACTCTGCAAAATATAAAAGAATAAAGTCGTTCTGGTTTTCCGTCGTTTTCTCCGAAACAACCGTTCCTTTTCTACATCCCCCCCTCCCTTTTCGTCCCTTCTAATAATTTTACACTTGAAAATATCCGCAATCAATTTATCTTGCCTAAAACCTAATAATACCAATTTCGAACGCTGTAACTCTTTTTTTTTCCCTTTCGCTCCCTCCCCCCCCAAGCCCCTTCCTAATAATTCTACACTTTCAAAAATATTCAGAATCGAATTATCGGGCGTTAAAACCAAATATTACGAAATTTCAACGGCATTTCTCAATTTAAAATACTGCATAATATAAAACAAAACTTAATCTTACCTTGTGTTTTGGTCACATGAGTCGTGATAAATATAATTCCCAATAAAAATTTAATATTTTTATTTATTCACATATTTTCATGAAAATTGAACAGTAGCTTTGTAATATGCTGTCTAGGCCGAATATTAATTCAAATGTAATGTTATTGAAAATTTTAAAAAGTTTGAAAATTGCAATTTTTTCCCCCACTAACACGTGACATCTTAATCGGTTACAATCATTTTTTTTTTTTTTTCATGGCAGACGGTCGTCTGGCATTTGAAATGAAGTTGCCACAAAAAATTCATGCTTTAGTTAATTTAAAAAAAAATCTAATTGTTGTACTGATAAGCCGCTTGCACGCTTAGATTCAGAAAAAATATCCCTTTCATTCGGTACTGAAATCGTGACGATCGGACTAATATTTCTAATTTATTTTCCACTTTTTCTTCATTTAACTCCGTTAAAATGTCTTTTTTTATGCTAGAGCGGCGAATTCTCAGTCATTGAGATCGCTTTTCGATTAGACATGAGTGGACATTTTAATTAATATCTCCACAACTAATTAAAAATTTTAAATTCTGACCTCGGAAAGCCTCCAGAGCATCCGTATGTCATTTCATGTATGTCAATTCTCTGTGTTGAATAGGGGCTGAGCGTATAGAATAACAGACAGACAGACAACCTTTCCTTTTATTATTATAGATACTCGCCTTTTCTTCTTTTTCTTCACTTTTTTGAATAGTAATTTTTTCTTATCTCTAAGTACCCCAATAGATTTAAAACACGTTAAAACACAATGAATCCTCAACCAAAACATGTACAAAATAAGCAGTGGAACCTTTTTGTGGAAAGTGTCTGCCCAATTGGCTCAAATTTGGCTAAGCAAGCGCCATGTAATAATATTAGTATATAACCCTGTCAAAAATGACGGAATGTGAAATCAATTAAGATAGTAAATCAACGAATGCTTTGCCTGCTGAGCTGGTCACTATATTTAAAGGAAACTGTTTTTTATATCGCTTTATAAACAAAAATATTTTTTTTAAATCATTAAATTGCTCAAAAGCACGCTTCCTGTCCCCTTTGCCATCGTCAGCGATCCACGCATTCCCAGACTTTCGGGTGCCTATCCCTATTAGCTGTGACAATTGCTTGTCAGTGGGCTTCCATTTTGTTGCTTATCAGATAACAGTTTCGAAACGGACAGTATCGAAAAAATTGAATTATCAATTTGATATTTGAATCGCAGTTACATATGAACAACACTGTTTGGTGCACAGAATATTTTCTTTCACGTTATTTTCTATATCTATTTGATTTATTCAATTAACTAAAAAATGACAACAATTTTACGCCTAATATAATATTACAATATGCTATGATCGACTACATCTATCGCGTGAGACAATTAATTTTTTGTGTTTATAATAGTAGTTGAGTCAGTTAATAGTAATTTGTATATAGAAAAATAAATATATAAATATGTAAATCTGATCATAGTACAGCCTTAATATAGCTCCCCTTGTCGACTTTTGAATTTTTATCGCCATTTTAGACAAAAATACATAATTTATGCGACTATTTTTTCTTTTTCTTTCTTTTCTTTTCTTTTTTATTTCTTTTTCTTTTTTTTTATTTCTTTTCTGTTTTTCAATATTTTGTAATTTATTTTTATTTTTGATGAGCTACTTGGCTTAAAGTGGTTTTCATAAAAGTAGAGTCCTTGGAGAAAAATGTCCGATCTATTTCAGCATTAAAATTTAAAAGTATTACCCAGGATTACCAATGAATTAGCTTTCATACCAAGTGTGATTCATCCGTGCCAAAAACAGACAATTTAAACAAAACATATATGTATATATATATATTTTTTTTTCACTTTTATTATGATTTATGCCAGATATTTGCATAGGATAGCATTTTCAGATCTAGTATAAACCTAGAAAAAACTAGGCAACTTACTGCCCCAAATTTATTAGGAAGTTTTTACATTAGTGCATCAGCATAAAAATATTTATCTTAAATAATAAATTTCCTTTAATATATTTTTATTACATTAAAAATTGTTTTATATAATGGTTTAAACAATCGTTACTTTTACCTAACCATACATTCATTGGAAACACCCTTCCCTAGTAACGAAATTCTGCTTTAAAGTATGTATGTACCTTTTGAAATGAAATGTTCTCTGATAATCTTTAACTGTAATATTAAAAAATATATAATTTAAACGGTAGAATTTTCCATAATTCGAAATAATACCTCTCAATTACCCATTATATTTCTTCTTTTGCTTTAATAAGAACAGAGTATTGCCTTATCGCATTTAAAATCCAGTAAATATTTGAGAAAACGATTTATTCTTTTTTAATCTTATTGATTTGTTATTTCTAACATGAAATGAACGATATCACAGACAATTAAGAAAATTGGTTTCTTCTGTATGTTTCCCAACGGATAATTTGTAAAGAAATGGGATAAAGAAAGAAAACATTTGTATTTTTATACATATTTGTTTTCATTTTTATGTGAAAGTTGTTAGGATCAAAAATTGTTGCCATTCGGCATTAAAAACTATTATATTTTTTCTTGAATTCCCTTATCGATACTTATTTTTCTTATCGAAATTACAAAGGAATCTTTATTATCCTTAAAATCCAGTAAATATTTGATTTTTTTCTTTTTTCTTTTCTTTTTTCTTTTTTTTTTTTTTAAATCTAAGTGATTCATTATCGTTAAACAAAACTAAAGATTTTACTGGAAGTTATGAATATTGGTTAGTTTCCTGTACCTCTCAATGGAAAAGTTTTCTTTATATTTATTTATTTACTTATTTCAGAGGTTATAAAATAATATTTTTGTAATTTTGTAAGGGAACAAAAAAGGTACAGTCTGATCTTATACTAGTATATTGTTTAAAATAATTTTCGAAAAAAGAAAAAAAAAATCTGTATTAGTTATAGATTTATTTTATTTTAATTTATTTTAATTTAATTTAATTATTTATTTATTTATTTTATTTTTAAGATATGTTTCAGTATTCAAATGAATAAAAATACTGCAAATGCTTACTAACTATTACTTAACCCCTTACCTGCCGACGAAAAATTACAAGATTCACTTCCCAGTGCTACCCTGTTTCACGCAGGTACGCGTTGTTATGCGTTTACTGTTCTAGAAACATTCCGTTTTCCGATTCGTTTCACTCCTCATCTTCTCTGAAATAAGTAAATCATTCGAAAATAGAGTAACAGTTATTTAATTCCATTCCAAATCCATGGGAATAGTTGCACTGGTAGCCAGTGGCTGATCCAGAACTTAACTTTTAAGGGGGGGGGGAGATTTCTTAAGTATTATTTCAGATCAATAAAAAGTTTACAATTGTAATATTCAATTGTGAATGTCAGTATTTTTTTTTTTTTTTTTTGGTGGGGTGGGGGGGGGGGGGTAGATCCGTCACTGCTGGTAGCAGCGCAACAAAAAGGTTTATACTTCGGAAAAGCGTATATACACCCTGGGCGGTTAACGCATCGGCTTAGCGAGACGAATATATATGTCCTGCTGGGCAATTAACTGGTTAAATATAAAGTAACGTATATAATGCAACTAAAGCTTGTTATCATTTTTCATTCAAAATTAAATTATTTATACTATACATAATATCATATTTCCTCACGGCGATACGGAAAAACAGGAAATATATCATTATAGAAATTGTTAAGAATTTAAAATACAACCATAAAAACGAAAGACTACGTATTGAAAAATACATAAATTAGCTTAAAAAATAAAAATTCAGGAAATAATTATGAAATACCTCACAAAACTGCCTTTTTTTTTTTTTTTTTTTTTTTTTTTCCTGATGTACTTATTACAGTTAGGCTGAAATCAGTACCCGACAACATTGTCAACTATAAACAAGATAAAAATGAATTATTAAATTAAAAAAATCTGCATAAATGTAAATAACAAAGTAGAATTACAATAGCAAGCACTAAAATATATTAAGGTAAAATTTGAGTTGTAATACAAGTTTAAACTAAATTTATAGAATATAATTAAATTGATGAAAATAATACTTAAGATTGAATACTTTAAATGTAGGGTCAAATTAATATAATAACATAAATAATCTATAAGACTTTACTTTATAACAGATTTAAAAATAAATAAATAAATATTAAATCGTTGAAAATTCACAATGAATCTAAGAAAAAATAATCTAAGTTATATCTAATCTGTTAATCTAAGAATACTAGAAATAGATAGTACTCGAGTATTAAATAGTACACTGCAAAAAAAAAAAAAAAAAAAAAAAAAAAAAAAAAAAAACTGTTGAAAGTACTGCAAAAATCTGGCAGCTGGGGTGCCAGTATTTCTCAGTCAAATATACAGTTTAAAACCGTAAAATTGTATCACTGGCATATATTTTACACAGGAATCCTGTAAATCAAACAGGTTTTTTGTTAAAAGTACAGTTTTGTCCTGCATATTTGACGGAGAAATACTGGTACCCCAGGTATTAGATTTTTCCTGTACTTTTAACAGATTTTTTTTTTTTTTTTTCAGTGTATTGTGTAATTGACAGAATAATAGATAGAATAATAGGTAAGAAATGATATATATTGTTTAGTTAATAATAAAATTAATTTATTATTACGAATAATTGAAGTTATTAAATATTAATTTTAGTTAGATTTTATTTAAGCAATGGCAATCATTTCACAATGACGTATCGACAACTGACGGGTAGAAAAGTAGGTAAGATATTATAAGTACGGTATTATCTATAAATTAGCACTGTAAAATGTATTTTTAATGATTGAAAGCTGTATTGCGTGTTATTTATATGAATATTTAAACCAATAAATAAAAAATTATTAAAGTACACTTTCTGTATCTGTGTATGCGTCTCTGTGTATGTGTGATGTAAGAGCCACTATCAGCGACCAGCCGGGTAACTATGATACTAAATGTGTACAACTTACTTATGGATATTAAATGTGTGAACAGAACTGAGTTATATATTAAAAAATGAAATTTATGTACGTTTTAGAATTTTATCGTAGCATGATCATTATTATATTTTTGCTTTCTTTTATTGGAATGCAGAAAATAATTTGGATAAATTAAAGGCCATAAAAATTTGTGGAAGAAATTCTCAGAGTACATACAGTATTTTATTTATTTATTTATAATTTACTTTTACAGATTAAAATACCTTGGATAACTACTGAATATCCATATAGTTGAGCGACCTCAATAAATATTATTATTATTACTATTATTAATGTTATTAATACGGAGAACTATTAGTCTCAATCTACGGATAAAACGTTGTCGCCAGTTTTACGATGGTTGGACATTTATCTTTATCTTTATCGAAATTATAATTGAATAATTTGAAAGCGATGTTATAATAATAATAATAATAAAAAAAGAACTAATAGTCCTCCGTACTAAACTAAATTCTGCTTTTGCCAGAATTTCATCAAAATCGTTTTTTATTTATTTATTTATTTATTTTAAGAAAAGAAAAGAAAATTAATAATAACCAGTATTGAAACGGACCGTTTCAAAAAAGTTGAAGAAGCCCTTTTTCATTATTCAAAGTTTCAACCACTGGGCGATACTACTATTTTTAGTTCCGCGTGAATAATAAGAATTAGAGAGAAAAAAATATATAGCTGCACTATAAATGTTGGTGCATTTTTAAAAATCAGGAATTCGCGTGTTGATAAATATTTTCATAGAGATATTTGGCATTAGCTTAAAAATTTTATTTAATTAAGTAAGTACTTTTCTTTTCTACCGTGAAACAATATTTTTCATTTTTATTTGTCCTTTTATATCTAATTTTTGAGGTTATTTTATGTTTTCCTTTTAATTGTGTAAATAGTCATAATTTGTATTTTATGAATTTTTAGGACCGAGGACTATATTAGTCTCAATCTAGGGATTTTTAGGATACCAGTTTTACGATAGTTGGACTTTTATCGAAATTGAAAATTTATCGAAAATCTAATTGAATAATTTGAAAGCGATGTTATAATTTGAAAAAAAAAAAAAAACTAACAGTCCTCCGTACTAAACTAAATTCTTCTTTTGCCAGAATTTCATCAAAAACATTTTTTCTTTTTCTTTCTTTTCTTAGAAAGGAAAAGAAAAGAAAATTAATAATAATCACTTTCGAAATGGACAGTATCGAAAAAGTTTTTTTTTTTTTTTTCCCAAAAATTTTTCTCATATCATTATTCGCGTGAAAATATATTTTATTATATGTCGAAAAATAAATTAACTCGTAAATTTTTTTGGCAAGAATTATAAATTAAAATAAATAATTTAAAAGTTTAGAAGTAAGAATTTCTAGTTATATATATATATATATATATATATATATATATATATATATATATATATATATATATATATATAAATTGCTATGATTAGCAATATCGTTTTACGAAATCGTTGCAGCTTTCTCTGCTTTATGAAATATGCGCCCCTTGAAATGTATGCTTCTAATTTTAAGCATTTATATCCAATTGATTATGTGGTTTATTATCTTTTTTCTCTTTCACAAGTTTAATGGTCCTTTTTTATTATCCTTCAGGTCAGCGTAAGTACTTTAAGTTAATATGGTAACTCATTGGTTCCTTATCTATATCGCAACTTTTTGTGTCGTTCTTTCCTCTATGTTAAATTCAGTTCTATATTTTAGTGTGCTGTTATTGTTTTGGTTCTATTAATTGCTAAATTTTAAGATTAAATTTTATTACGTTATCTATTATTTATATATATATATATATATATATATATATATATATATATAGGACGGAGGACTATTAGTCTCAATCTACGGATTTTTACAATACCAGTTTTACGATAGTTGGACATTTATCAAAATAGAAAATTTATCGAAATTTGAATAATAATAATAATAATAATATTAGTCCTTCATACTAAACTAAATTCTGCTTTTGCCAGAATTTCATCAAAACCTTTTTTTTTTTCTTTTTTTACCCATTATTTACACATTTTATTGCATAATATTTCCACTTTTATATTTAATTTTACTTATCAACATTCAGCTACTTATTTATTTTCACAAGTAAGAATCGATTCTTTTATATTGTAGTGTAACTGTTACATTAACTGATTTAGCAATAAATAGTGGATTCACTACTTTCGTTGATTTCATAAATTTAAAAATGATTTCATTAACAAACTTTGATCTATTGGCACGCCCGCAGCATCTGACCGAGTTTTTTACATTTCGAGTTTGATTTTAAAAAAAATTCCCGCATTCAGAATTCGGTTCGTTTCCTAACCGGGGCTTTTCTAGTAATTAAATAAACTGAAAACAGTTACAAAAATTGCCTGGTTTAATTCGCCCTTAAAACCAGGAAATTTAGTACTTGTGTAATATATAAATTATAATTTTTATAACATATAGCTGAGAAAAAATTCAAATTTAAATCCGATTTTCTAAAACAATTATATTATTTTTAGAAAGTCATAACTTTTATTTTATATCCCGTTTATTTAATTTTAAATGCACACATTTAAAAAAGTGATATGGCATTCCCATAATAAAACATTTTGTAGTATATCTTTTAGAAAATTTTCCATATAAAAATATATTTCTGTAAATTTAATTCCGATTTCTTTTAAACATACACGGTATCCATCTCTAATGCACATGTACATAACGATTATTTCATATATCTGCATAAAAAATATTTACAAAATTTAACTAATCTCTGTAGTGTCTTTTATAAGGAATGCATGTTATCTACATAAGCTTTAAAATATAAGTATCCTTTAATATTTATAATGCTGTGTGTGTGTGTGTGTATGTGTATAATTAACATTTATGTATGAAATCTAACCAATCTCATATTATAAGTATAGATAACTAAGTGCATTTGCTTTCTTCATATATAAAACACATGTATAATTTTTGTAAATATGTGCTGTCGCGAAAACGTTATTTGTGTTTAATTTTGCACGGAAAGAACAATAATATACTTAAATTTAGAAGTTAATCTTAATATTCGTAATACAAAAAGTTAGAACGATAAAACAACACCAGAGAGTATTATGCCACCTATTTCTGCCTACATCATTATATACATTCTCTGAATTAATGTTAAATGGTAAATTCTGTTGAAATGACTAGAATAATGAGAAGATGTAATAGGTGCAGTGATAAAAAAAAACTCAAGTAGCCCTTAAAGGTATCATTATTATTCGACTCCCGATTTCCAATAAAGAGTCCCTAGAATCAAATCAACTTAAACGAAATTTTTTCCCCTTTATGAGATAGAATATATCATGTCGAATAGATACAAAAGTGTTTTTCGATTAACGATTTGGAATCTTATTCAACAATGTCTTTTTTATTTACTTATTATTATAATAAGAATTTAATATACACTACCTACCAATAAGTATTTGGGCACTTTCAAATTTAGACATTTTGTAAAATATCTAAAAAAGATCGTTAAGAATCACATCTTGAAATTATGGTAGTGTAAAGAACGTGATAAGATATTGAATATTTTTGAATTCTGATTGCAGTATAATGTAGTATACAATCTAATGTAGTATGCCGAATTTTCTAAAAATAGCTTTACACTATATCTAGACCCTACGTGTTATAATTAAAAAAGTGTTTGTTTTTTTTGCAATTTTTTAAGGAAACCATTATATTTTCATGAATATATATGGTAACCTCATAAAAATATAAACAGATAACACTGCTCGGCATAAAAATTGAATCTGACACCATTTCAGCATATTCTTATGTAAAATGAGCTCTTGAATCCGAATATGACCACCATTTTGCCCAATCACCTACCGTTTTTTAGATTCACCCCCTCCCTCATTTTTATCATTGTTTCGTAATTTTATATCCATCAGTTTGATTTGGAGAGGAACGATAATTATTTTAACCGTTAAATGTTTTCTGACCAGAGGAGCTACAGAGGTAGAAATTTCTAAAACACGAACATTTGTAGTAAGGAGGAAATTTGAGAGGATTTGTTCCCAGAAAACAAAAGAAAATCAATAAAAACAATCAGTTTCTGTTTCTTTTTTTTTTTTTTTTTTCTTTTCATATTCCAGCTTCCAGTTTGCCATTTTCTTATCAAAACAACCCAAATAATAAAAATTATACAGTGATTTTTTTTTTCAAAATGTTGGTGAGTGGAGTAAAGTCTCAAAACCCTCGCAAGAAAGTTTGACTGATTCACTGTACGACGTTTGCTTTCAATAACTCCCACGTTAAATGTTTTGGGAGTAAAACATGAACAGTAAAATCTCCTGATTTGACACGTGTTAAAGGTCATTGCTCTTATCATTGTAGTCGTCAGTCGTTATCTACCTTTAGTACACGGATTGCCATAATAGAGTGTGAACTTTATGGTGTTCTTGACGGTGGTGATCTTGTGTGGTGATCTTTAACACGGGTCAAAGGAGGATATTTTACTAAATTAAATAAAAAAGCACCACAAAACTGGCGTTGTAAAAAATATTCATTACAAACTTTGAATAAACACCATAAAATGCAATAAACTCGCAACAATTGTTTCGGGTAAAAAAAAAAACACGACCCTCCATCAGGCGAATAAAGTAAGCACGAGTGCTGCAGTCAAAGCGGCAACACACAAAATCGTTTAAAATGAAAAGAAAAACTTTATAAAGTAGAAAGTAAATATAACTACTAGTGTGAGTAGAATTGTACAAGAAAGCAAGAAAATAATTAAATGAGTGAGATTAAACATATAACAATCTAAGGATATCAAAAATTAAACGAAAATCTAAGTTACGTGAGTAATTTCCAAGCATCCGAGAAGAATGGAGTGGAAGAAATATCATTAACAAGATTTTTCGAATTTTTAAATATGTAAAATGCTTCATGAATATCCAAATGGGAGGAATAGACAGGAGATGAAATTATGTTAGTTTTGGAAAAATCAAAACGATGACCGTGAGACCAGCAGTGGGAAGCAATAGAAGATTTGGTAATCTCTTCATTACGAACATTCCGACGGTGCTCATTTATTCTGTATTTCAAACACCTCCTAGTTTGACCAATATAACCTAATTTGCAGGACGAACACGGAATTAAATAAATTCCAGAACGGTCTTCGGTAGAAATGGGATTCTTAAGAGAAGATAATTTAATTTTATTGACGTGTTTGTAACCAAACTTTGAAACCAAACGGTGAAAGAATTTTAGAAATTTTAAAAGAGAGTGAAAAATAAAAAGGTAAAACAACTGGGATGAGACTGTGATCGTTTAATTTGGGAGCAGAACGTTTAGGATTCTTAAATTTATATAGAGCTTTATCGATGATAGATGGGTTATAGCCACGAGAGAGAGCAAGAGATTTTAAATAATTAATTTCTTTCGAAGATTAGACGGATCAGAACAGATGTGTAAGGCACGATAAACATAAGTGTAAAAAGCAGACATTTTTTGTTGAGGGGCGTGGTTAAAGAGAGCATGCGGCGGCAAAGAGACTGAGAATGGTTTTCTAAAAACAGTATTTGGGAAACAATCCTTTTCTTTATTCACAAGGACGTCAAGGAAAGGCAAAGAGCAATCCTGTTCAACCTCAAAAGTGAATTGAATGCATGGGTCAATCGAATTGACCAAAGAAAGTAAATTGAACAAATTGACATCAGGGGAGACAAGAACGAAAGTGTCATCCACATACCTAAACCAGTGAGGAAATTTATATACACGAAGAGTTTTTCTTCAAAATAATGCATATAAATATCACAAAGTAAAGGAGAGAGAGGACTACTCATGGCCATGCCATCATTTTGGGAATAATAAGTACCATTAAAAATGAAGGCAGTTTGCCTGATACACAAATGAACTAAATTTACAAGCTCCTCAAATTCAATAGAATAATAATGGAATTCACGTAGTCTTCTCTCTAAACAAACCAGAGCACCTTGAACCGGAACATTTGTAAAAAGGGATTTGACATCTAAAGAAATCATAGTATAGTTAGACGGAGAGATGCATTTAAGTTTGTCCACAAAATCATACGAGATTTTTACAGTATTAAGATTAGTAGTAGTTAGGTGAGAAAGAGTTACTGTTCATGTTTTACTGCCCTAAACATTTAACGTGGGAGTTATTGTCGTTAACGTGGGAGCTAACGTCGTACAGTGATTCAGTCAAACTTTCTTGAGAGGACTTTGAGACTTTACTCCACTCCCCAACATTTTGAAATTTTTTTCATTGTATAATTTTTATTTTTTGGGGTGTTTTGGTAAGAAAATGGCAAACTGGAAGCTAGAATATATAAAAAATAAGAGAAATATTACGAAAAAAAAGAAACAGAAACTGATTGTTTTTATTGATTTTCTTTTGTTTCCTGGGCACAAATCCCCTCAAATTTCTTCCTTACCACAAATGTTCGTGTCTTAGAACTTTCTACCTCTGTAGCTCCTCAGGTCAGAAGACATTTAATGGCTAAAATAATCATCGTTCCTATCCACATCAAACTGATGGGTATACAATTACCAAAAAATTATAAAAATGATGGAGTGGGTGTATCTAGAAAACGGTGGGTGATTGGGCAAAATGGTGGTCATATTCGGATTCAGGAGGTCATTTTACATGCTGCAGCCAAAATGCATTTGAAGCATTACTTTTTACAGAGTGATGCAAAATATTTTGTTTTTTGTTTAATTTTTTACTGGTCCCCATTTCTTCTTCAGGACATACCTTTTTCTGAAATATATGAAGTATAATACATTCTTTACCCTACCGAAGTTTCAAGATTATCTCTAAAGATCTTTTCTAGATATTTGACAAAACGTCTAAATTCGAATGTGTCTAAATACTTTTTGGTAGATAGTATATAATATTTTATTGTTGTGAATTACTTTAACTGGTGCTAAATAGATGGTGCAACAATTTGTAAAAGCACTGTATATGTTTAAAATAATAGGTATATTACTTTATATTCAAAGCAGAAGCAAAACCATTTAATTTTTTTTTTTAACTCTGTGACGGATGCGAAATTTTTGAGACATGATTTTTCACTACATCTATTTTTGTTAAAATTGCTGTAAATTTCACGATGATAGACACTGAATTATTTTTTAATAATCAAAACACATTTTATTATACAATATACGATACTTTACAAAATAAATTTCAATTATTAAAACAACAACAACAAACAGAAAAAAAAAATGTGACGATTACTTTATATGCTATTAAAAATGCTATGTGATTAGTGAGACTTCATATAATTTTTAGTATAATTTGACATTATCTTGTGAAAACTAACCTTAAGATTTACAATGCAGGATTGATGTAGATGTTCAGTGGATTTTATGTCAAATTAGTGCTACACTAAAGGCAACTGATAACACAGGGATATATTATCCAATACAGTTTTTTTTTTCTTTTTTGTTACTTTTCAAATAATAATCAAAAGATTAAAGATATAAAAAATACAGAATACATCTAACAAATTGCTGTAAAATTCTGAGAATTGACCTTTTATTAATGATCGCTTCCTTTCTCCGAGGAAAATGTCGTTACAGCTTTTATGGTATAAATTTATTTGTATGGTCAGTGAAAGGAATACAATCGCAGACCTTACTTTAGTGTGATTTTTTTTTTTTTTTTTTTTACAGTTTATATCATTAATTAATTAGTATTTTTTTATTATTTATATTGCAATTTATATTTTTACAATTTTTATAAATGAAAAAAACAATCTAGTGTGGTATTGATTTAACACTACTTTCTCTCACCCTATATTACAATATATAACTGCAGTTTAATGTGTAATAAAAGAGGTATTGCACTTAAATATTTTGATTGTACTTTAAAAATCAATACTTTAAAAGCAAAAGAAAAAATATTAATTTTTATTAACATACATGAAACTTTTTTTTATATATTTATATAAGTTTCTAAGTGAATTGGGTTGGGAGCTACTGACTTCTCAATCCCCTTTCCTATATTGCAGTTATATTCGTAGAACTGTTAAGGCTGCTGTTAAATTAAAAAAAAAAAAAAAAAGAAAAGAAAAGAAAAAAATATATTCCAGTTTATTAAAATTATATTTTCTTCACTACTCTTTTAATCGAACCATTTGTCCGAGCTTATAGTTAAAAGTTTCAAGAAACATCCATATTTAATATACATTTAGAATATAGTCGAGCTTCGTTAACGTGAATACGTTTAACGTGAATTCCTTTTAACATGAACTGTTTCCACAATCCCCATTAAAATGATTGTTAGTTTAGTTATAAGAAGATTAGTTTCTAATTTTTTCCATTTGAGGTTCGCATTAACGAGGTTCGACTGCACTAAATTTAGACGTCCCGTAGTTTTTTGAATTAAGCTAATAACAGACCCATAGATATACATATACACAGACGAATATATACACACACATAGACTCTTGGAACTCAAAAAATTAATTATAGCAAAAACTCCATTATGCAAAATTTGAACACTAGTCCAATACTTTCTCTTCTAGATATGGGTGAAAAAAAGAACAGATTATTGAAAAAAAATTATGAGTGAAAAAAAAAAAAAAAATATTACCTTTACTCTCAGATTACCTTTTAATAACAACAAACAATAGCAAAAATGTACACATTTATCTATTTTTACCTATCTAGAGGCATTCGATACCAAAATAAAAGTTAATTTAAATCTTTACGGATTCTAATCAAAGAATCTGACCTAAGAAAGATGAGGTTCTGTGAACTCTGTTAATGAACTTGGCTCTCCTAATCAACTCAATGATTGGATCACTGGCTCCACCAACAAGGATTTCAGAACGGTGCAAGAGTTCTTTATTCTTGCAACTAAATTAATACTCAGAGGTATTACAAGAAGTCTCAGGATAAGAAACTTTTCTGGGAATGTAAGGCAATGATTAAATCCTTGAAATTCATCAGCAGGATGGATTAATCGGTCGCTGAAAAAAAAAAATAATAACAGAAATCCAAAATAAATTATATCTATTATAAACATTTATCTTCAAGCTATCATACAAAGAATCAACCAAACTTTAGATAGAAAATAATATTTAGAAATAATTATCTTAATCTTTATATACAGAGGTATACGCATTAATTTTTCAGATTATGTCAGAACATAGTTCACAACCTCTGTTTTAAGCATCATATCTCCTAAATTATATATATACTAGCAGGCTTTGCCCGCTTCGCTGGCCACTAAATTCAAAGGAAACTCGTTTCTATATAGCTTTATAAAAATAAAATAAAATAAATTACTGAAATTGTTCAAAAGCTCGCTCCAGGTCACCAGGTCCCTGCTGCATTCAGCAGCGATTTGGTCATCAACTGCAACTCGGGCGCTTGTCCCTATTACCTGCGACAATAGTTTACCAATGAGATTCCATTTAGGTGCTTATTATATAACAGTTTCGAAATAGATAGTATCGAAAAAATTGGAGTTTCCCTTTTATATTTGAATCCCAGTTACATGTGAACAACACTATACGTGTTGTTCACATGTAACTCGGACTGGACTCAAACGTAACTGGGTTTAGACAACATAATATTTGCTTTTACGTTATTTCATATTTTTTTTTTTTTTTTTTTTTTTTTTTGTTTATCCAATCAACCATTAAATGACAGCAATTTCACGCCAAATATTACAATATGCTGTGACCGGCTAAGTCTGTCGCATGAGACAATTAATTTTTTGTGTTTATATATAATTCATGGGTTGTAAACCTGATAGTACAGCCTTAATATAGTTGTCTTTGGCGGCTTTTGAATTTTTGTCACCATTTTAGACTTAATCCATTGTAACAATAAGACTTAATCCCTTGTAACAATATGCTATGAGCGCTATTTCTGCCGTATTTTAGACAACTAATCTTTTTATGGTTATATATATTTCCCATTAAACATGTTTTTATTTATTTATTTAAATATTAATTTGAATTTTTCAAATATTTCTGTTCGACAGCGTGAGAGTGCAGTAACACACAGAGGTTCATTTGTTTGTATGATAAATTAGCATAGTGATTATTATATAAAACTAGTATGTTGTGGCCACCACAAGACTTTCTTCTATATTTTCCTATACATATTCAATCAGTAACAATATTAAAAAAAAAAAAAAAAAAAAAAAAAGAAAAGATTTTTTTTTTCTTTTTCTTTTTTTTTTTTGTGAAAATTAATACATATTCAATCACTAACAATAATAAAAAAAAAAAAAAAAAAAAAAAAAAATCGAATTTTTTTTCTAAGTTTTTTTTTTTTTTTTTTTTTTTTTTTTTTTTTTTGGTAAAAGTAAAAAAAATCGATAACTTTGTTTTAAATTATCACAGATTTATGGTTCAACCATTCGTTTTAAAGGTATTGACGAGATCTTTCGAATGATACCCATCTTCAAAATTTAACCCCCCCAGGGGGGGAACCGATGCCCCCCCATGCACAATTTTTTTTTCCTAGTTAACTACTACTATCATCAATAATTCAAATTAATTTTACAATCACAAGTTTAAAATAACTCTCATTATGCCCATTTATACGGAATTTTGTCCTATGCTGCCATGTTAAAAATTTGCATAAAATGCGATTACAGCGCCACCTGTTGAGCTATTGATCCCCAAATCTAATGGGCACCAGTTCATGTCAGGGTGCAACTAAATACCAAGTTTGGTTAAATTTCATTCATATGTTCGTGAGATACAGCGTCCACAAAAAAATGATACAGACACACAGACAGACAGACAGACAGACAGACAGACAGACAGACACACAGACAGACAGACAGACAGACAGACATTTTTTAAAAACTATCAATTCGTGTTCAGGACATCCCAAAACGTGTAGATCCGTCAAAAAACGGAGGTCGAAAATTTTCGCGAATCCAATACTTTCTCTATACTACATATAGAAGAAAGTAAAAATAAATAAATAGGTAAACATTATCGTGTTACACAATTTATTATGTCGCTCCATTGGCGGCTTTTGAATTTTTGTCGCCATATTAGCGATGGATTTTTTTTTTTTTTATGAAAAGGGGAAGACTATTTTGCTAATAATTTTATCAGACTCTTTTTTGTGTTTATACATAAGAATCCTTTATATTCTGCTTATATTTTTAATGCTTTTTAGGATTAAAATAGTGCTTGTTGAAATAAATTTCCTATCTTTAAAACTGCATTTGTTCTGTAAATTTTGTGTAAAAATAAATCATTTATGTTTTTATATATTTTATGCGCTACTTAGATTAAAATGGCTGTTGCTATATTAAACTTCTAGTCGAAAAACTTTCGGTGTACTTCAACACCAAAATTTAAAAAATCGCCCAGCAGGATCTGTTAATGAAGCTGATAAAATAAAAATATGGTTCATAGAGTTTAAATAATCTATTTAAAAAAATTTTTAAAACCCAAATTATTAATCTATCGTATCACATACATAGATATAGTAATAATATATAGATTGATCATAGGGGACAAAAAAGTGATTCCTTTTCACTCGGGAAAAGACGGCGATTTTACCAAAATATGGCAGTCTTTCCCCGAGTGAATACACACGGGAATATGCACTAATGTTTTAGCAAATAAAATTCATGAATAATTTATTTACTAAAGGTGAATGAAAAGCCCCAGATATAGTTTCAAATTCATTCTTCTTTTTTTTTTTTTTTTCCTTTTTTTTTTCCTTCAGTACCACTTAATGGCTGATTCCAAAGCTTTTTTTTCGGCATCAAAAATCTTTGCACGATAATATGGGGATGATAGATCTATCTATATTATTATATCTATGATCACATAAAACTTTTCGAAAATAGAATAAAACTTAATTTGAAAAAAAAAAAAAATAATAATAACTTTTGTTTATTAACCAAAATAATTGATGAAATTTGAAATGCAAGTTGGTCTTGTGGGGTACAGGCTGTATATTATATTTTTGTGTTCGTGAGAGAAAATTTAAAAGAATTTGGAAACTGCAATTTTTAATCCCTTTTAAAAATCATGTGACTTAATGTGAAGCAGATTTTTCATTTTTTTTCTCCTAACGGTTTCCATACAATCTTCTGCTGTGGCCACCTAAAATTCATACTTTAGTTAATTTTAAAAAATCTAATTGTCCGATTGATAAGCTGTTTAATGCATCGGATTAAAAAAAAATTTCCCTTTCATTTGCTATCTTATTTGTAACGATGCGACTGATATTTCTAATTTATTTTCTAATCTTTCTGATTTATTTTCCTCATTTTAAATAAGTGTACGTTTTATTATTATTATTATTATTATTATTATTATTATTTTGTCGAAAAAAAATGGCAACAATTAAATCATGGATAAAATTTTAAAATTAAAATGTCTTATTTATCAGAAATTAGAAGGTTTTTATTTTCACATTTTAATTAATTAAGAAAAAAGTAATCATCCGATTGATAAGCTGTTTAATGCATCGGATTTACAAAAATTTTCCCTTTCATTTGGTGTCTTATTTGTAACGACGCGAGTGATATTTCTAATTTATTTTCTAATCTTTCTGATTTATTTTCCTCATTTTAAATAAATGTACGGTTTTTTTTTTTTTTTTTAATTATTATTATTATTTTGTCGAAAAAAAAAGTGGCAACAATTAAATTATGGATAAAATGTTAAAATTTAAATGGCTTTTTTTATCAGAAATTAGAAGGTTATGATTTTCACATTTTAATTAATTAAGAAAAAACTAATCAAAAATTCGAAAATCTGACTTCGATGTGCACAATGACCCTTCGGGATGCACCTTTGTGTTAAATCTCGTGACTGTCCGAGCTACCGTTTTCGAGATCAGTGAAATATACATACAAATGTACGTTTTTTTTTATTATTATTATTATTTTGTCGAAAAAAAAAAAAAATTGGCAACAATTAAATCATGGATAAAATGCTAAAATTTAAATGTCTTATTTATAAGAAATAGAGCATTTCCTCGTGACGTCATGTGGTTGGCAAAAAAGCTCGCTCGACTTTCCCGCGCCCCACCCACCATTGATTTTCCGTTGGTAGTAATCAAGTAATCGCCATCGCTATGCTTTTCCCCAAGCCTTTTTGCCAACCACTCATAAAAGTTGAGATGTTTGTTTACAAACAAGGAACTGCCCTATTAGAAGGTTACTATTTTCACATTTTAATTAATTAAGAAAAACTAATCATCCCATTGATAAGCTGTTTAATGCATCGGATTTACAAAAATTTTCCCTTTCATTTGGTATCTTATTTGTAAGGATGCGACTGATATTTCTAATTTATTTTCTACTATTTCTGATTTATTTCCCTCATTTTAAATAAATGTACGTTTTTTTTGTTTTTTTTTTTAATTATTATTATTATTATTATTATTTTGTCGAAAAAAAAATTGGCAACAATTAAATCATGGATAAAATGCTAAAATTTAAATGTCTTATCAGAAATTAGAAGGTTACTATTTTCACATTTTAATTAATTAAGAAAAAACTAATCATCCGATTGATAAGCTGTTTAATGCATCGGATTTACAAAAATTTTCACTTTCATTTGGTATCTTATTTGTAACGATGCGACTGATATTTCTAATTTATTTTCTAATATTTCTGCTTTATTTTCCTCATTTTAAATAAATGTACGTTTTTTTTTTTAATTATTGTTATTTTGTCGAAAAAAAAAAATGGCAAAAATTAAATTATGGATAAAATCAACGAGATATATAAAGTAGAGTGATAGATGGTAACCCTTGAGAAGGTCCAAGATGAGTCATGTGGCATGCTCTCCTTGCACATGCGTATTCGGTGGTTTCCTTGATAACAGCTCATTTTCAGTAAATTTCTATGTCAACGGTTTCAATGTTTATGTTTACTTTACGCAGTTTAATATTCTTTTGTTCTAAACCATTTTGATTTTGATTTTACTTCTTTTTTATTTCGTGTAATTGAACTTTAACCGACAATATGCTTAAAAATAGTTGAAAAATTATTATTTGTTGTTAAATTTAGCTCTTTAAAAGTTTAAATTTTCTTTTATAAACACTTTTAAACTTCGTTGAGAAACGATGAAAAAACAGGTATTTTATTATTTATTAAAATGTGAAATATGTGTAAAATTATTTTAAAAACAATTTATTTCGGTCATAGGACTGTCATGTTACCTAATAATAATGATAATTTGTCGAACTGATATTTTAAATGCCAAAATAGCGATAAAGGGCCAAACACTGCAACCTATTTGAGCATGTCACGTGATTCATCTTGAACCACGGAAAGCTAATCCTTCATCTATTGAATCAGCACTCTAATTTATATATCTCGTTGGATAAAATGTTAAAATTTAAATGGCTTTTTTATCAGAAATTAGAAGTTTATTATTTTTACATTTTATTTAATTAAGAAAAAACTAATCAAAAATTCGAAAATCTGACTTCGATGTGCACAATGACCCTTCGGGGGGCACCTTTGTGTTAAATCTCGTGACTGTCCGAGCTACCGTTTTCGAGATCAGTGAAATATACACATATTGCTCACTTAATAGTATAAGATATATATATATATTAAGTAATAGAAAAAAAAAAAGTCATGTAAAACATGGTGAGCGAAAAACGTTATTTCTAGGAAAATATGAATAATTGGAAGCTATGCAGTAATATTTTTTGATGTACTATAATTTCGGTGATTTATGTATTAGCTTTCTAATCAAAATGTAATTCGCACCTTCTCTTTATAAATATCATTGTTTATAAGTTTTATTTTTTATAAACATTAAAAAAAAAATTATGCATAAAATATCGAGCGAAAAATAGTATATGTAATAAAATTAAAATTTGGAAGTTTTGTGTGGAATTATCACATATAAAATTAGATATATAGAATAATGTAGTATTAGATATTATATTCTAGAAGTTCATAAAAATAATGAATTTAGAAATCTAGAAAAAATATATGTTATGGTATCCTAAAATAACATTCACCGTACTCATTTATCTTCATATTAAATATATTATTCGTCAAACCCTATTCGTAAATGTCAAACTTTAACCAATAATCACTGCTCTGCAGGAAAATTGACCCCAGCCTCATTTCTGCAAATTCTTATGTAAAGTGACCTCCTGATTTTTTTACCCCCCCCCCCTATTTTTATCACTGTTTGGTAATTTTGACTATGAATTTTATTTATAGGGGGGGGGGGAGATTATATTAACTGTCAAATATCTTCTGAGGGGCTGCAGAGAGGAAAAATTCTAAAACATGAACATTAGTAGCAAGGGCGAAAATTAGGATAGGAGATTTGCCACTGAAATTATAAATTACATTTATTATCTTTTATTAATTATTATTATACATTATATTTTTATTTTTAAGTGTTAAAACAATCCTTTTCTACCCTCCAAACCAAATTCATGGCCACAAAATTACCAATCAGTGACAAAATTGGGGTAAGGGATGGAGTCCCTAGATAATGGTGTATGATTTGGCCAAATGGAGATCCTATTCAGGTTCAGGAGGTCATTTTACATAATAACCAACCGGCAGGAAGGGCATCAGGGCTAAGAAAAAAAAATGTAGCACAGTATAATTTCCTAAGTGATTATACCAGATTTACAAATGCATATATTTTTTAACTTCCAGTTTACTTAAGAGAAGACAAATGGTACACACCTCTTGTTTTTTAAGCATAGGTTTTTACAGCCGATGAAGAAGTTAAAAAAAATATTAGAATTTTTTTTTTACATAGAATAAGTTAAACCAAAATATAAGCATTAGGAAAATATAAAAATTCGAATTTTAAAACAGGTTGATCCAAAAAAATTGAAATGATGCTGAATTCTTTAACTATTCGAGTCAATGTCTTATTATTATTATTATTTGAAATTAAGGTAGAAACTAATACTTTGTTAATAAATAATATACATCTTAATTTTCAGAAAGTTACACATTTAAAGTCTTTATACAACATCTACATTGTTAAAATTTTCAGAAAACTAATGGTAATAATTTAAGTCTCATGCAAAATTACATTACAGAGCAAAATAAACGGAGATGTTAAAAAAATCTATCTTATATATGAATTTTAATGATTCATACAAATTTAGTTAATTATTGTCAAGAATATATTTATGACTTGGAATGCATTTTCTGAATTAGAAACATTTATTTTTAATTTTTATCCATAAATTAAATAATTAAAATAAGATAAAAATACAGAATAAAGATTCAGAATCTCGTTTATTTACTTTTGATTGAGAAGTACTGTAAATGTAGAGAGACTCTGGATAAACATTTTTTAAATTTATAGAAGTTTTTTAGAATGTTGCTCAATTAGAAAATTTGGTCAATTAGAATTTTTTTAATTTCCATATAACCTACCGTTGAAAAAAAAAAAAAAAACGCAAAACTGTATCTTTAAATATATATTAACTCTTTAAAAAGATAATAGTTGATAATAGTTAAAAACAACATGTGTAATAAATAAATGTATTAAAAAACATTTTAGAAATCCGTACTTAAAATTATTAAATTTAATTAAAAGATTTTTAAAAATTATGTACAATCAATTCAAAGTTTTTCGCTTTAACTTTTAAGCCATCTTCAGGAATGACCAAAAAAAAAAATGTTTCTTTTTAATAGTTTAAATACTTAAGTAGTAGTTTACAGTTACAGTTACAGAAACTTCACATATTATTGAAGGTGAGCTGCCCATTGGCAGATATGTGTTTCCAATAGCTTCTACAAATTTATTAATATATTTTCCTGCCAACCCTATCAACCATTTAACATATTTTAGTGGGTCAAACACCACATTTTTTTTATAAAATTAATCTAAATTACTTAACCGTAGAAAATTATAATAAGAACTCGTTTTTGAGAAGGAATGGTATTACATGTATTGGTATATGGATTAAAAACATTTATCTGCACTAGGAACATAGGCCTGGATGAGATTCCCTCGAGAGGAATTTGTAGTGGGATCTAGATCATAGTCCCGGGAATTTCGGAGAAAAACACGGAAACTTTCGAATGGTCAGACTTACAACTGTTACTTGGGTTCTCGAAACTGGAATCTCTCGTACAATAATATTGCTCTGTACTATATATATATATATATATATAATCGAAAAATTACTGGTTAATGATGAATAATTGCTCTTTTACAATCATTCAAAAGAAAATACTTCCTAAACAAACGCAGTAAAATGCAAAAATACGCAATAGTTATTTCTATCAATCATAATTAAGCATGACAAAGCATGGTTACTATATTTTGTCGATCATCAAGCAAAAATTAGAAAATTTAAGTTCAGCATATACGTCGATGCTTTCATGTTGCATCCGTGCTTACTTTTATTTTCGCCCGATGAGAAGTCGCAATGAATCATTTTAATTAAATGTTTTTTTAGAAAACAGTTTTTTCATGTTTTTGTATTTTACTACGCTCACTTACAAAGTTTTTACTCTTCTTCGAGGGTATTGCATACTCCATAGAAATAATCAACTGATTTAGTGCAGTGCCGTTGTATAATATTTTGGTTAGAAATAAAATTACTGCGTTAGACGTTGTTAAAAAGTTTATACACTATTAACCTATAAGAATAAATTAATGTTATTGTTTTGAATGAATTATAAAAATATTTTTGTATTTATTCTTAAAGTGGGATATTGGATTAAGGCCAAGTGAATACAAGATGGTTCTAGAACTGGGCAGAATTCGTTTCATGGGGTCTTTCTAAGGAATTCTACCCCTTTTCACGTAAGTTTGGAGGGGGGGGGAGAATCTACGAAATTCTTCGAATGGTTAGGTAAGCGAGAGAGATCTGGAAAACAAGCCAACTCGTCTCTCTAGTCTCTATCAGTTTTGAGAGTAGAACTTCTCGACTGCTGGTTGGGCATTTATTTTATAGGGGAAACATTATCAGTGTAATATCTGTACTGGTAAGTATAAAGGGTTTAAAAAGATTTTAAAAACTTCTTTACACACCATAAATTTTAAGCCAGCACAACCGGTTTCTAAAGGACGTAGCCTTTCTTCGTCAGTTGCAAAAAAACACGTGCTACTGCCTTGAAGGCAAAAGCAAGACTAAAAGCAGGGCAAAATCCAGAGGGGGAGGAGCAACACAAACAACCAATAGGAAGCCTCATGCAGGACCAATCAGAGAGGAACACATACAAAAAAAGAGGAAGGAAAGGAATAATCAATATATTTTTTTTACTAAAATTATACTAATAAGTAAATTTAATAAAATTTATTTATGTATTAATAATAATAATAATAATATTGATATTATTATTATTATTATTTAATCAGAATTATTTTATTATAACTATTATTATGTTATAAACATAATGAAGGAAATCATTTAATTGAATTAAACAAATTTTTCCAGGCTGTAGACAGCAAAGTGGAATCAGATTTTTCATTGACAATTTTATCACGATTAAGGTAAATAGCTAAATTTTCCATAAAATCCAGTTCGGAAACGCGTTTGGCATGAAAGATAATTTTGGCACTCTTAAAATTAACACTATGATCAAATTCCCAACTATGCTTCGCGATTGAAGATTTAGAAATTTCTTGATTAACAACATACCGAGAATGTTCACGTAAACAGCATTCAAGATTTCTTTTTGTTTGACCAATATAATAAAAATCACAATTATTACAAGGGACATTATAGATACCCCACTTATGAAGCTCAGGAACTGGGGATTTTGTTGAAAGGAATTATAGAATTTATTGACAGGTTTAAAAATAACGTGAAAATTGAAACGCTTCAAAACTTTGGCTAATTTAAAACATAAGGGGGGGGGGATAAAAAAGCAAGACAACAAGATTATCAGGTTTAATTTTATCATCAATGGAAAGAGTAGAATTATAAGTTGGCCTACTGAACTTTTTGAGAGCTTTATAAATTTTAGAGGGTCTAAAACCTCTTTTAATAGCGACAGACTTTAAATAATTGAATTCTTCTTTAAGAGAAGAAGTATCAGAACAAATTTTAAGGGCACGATACACGTAAGTGTAAAAGGTGCCAATTTTTTGTTTAGCCGGATGATTATAGCGAGCATGGGGAGGATTAGAAACAGAGAAAGGTTTCCTGTACACAGAGGTTTTAAAAGAGGAATCACACCTAGTATCAAGAATTTTCTAAATTTTCTATTGCGAAGCATAGTCGGGAATTTGATCATAGTTTTAATTTTAAGAGTGCCAAAATTATCTTTCACGCCAAACGCGTTTCCGAACTGGATTTTTTTTGAAAATTTAGCTATTTACCTTAATCGTGATAAAATTGTTAATAAAAAATCTGATTCCACTTTGCTGTCTGCAGCCTGGAAAAATTTGTTTAATTCAATTAAATGATTTCCTTCATTATGTTTATAACATAATATTAGTTATAATAAAATAATTCTAATTAATATTAATAATATTAATATTAATAATATTAATATTAATAAATAAATAAATTTTATTAAATTTACTTATTAGTATAATATTAATAAAATAAATAAAACAAAAAAAAAAACAAAAATTATTGATTATTCCTTCCCTTCCTCTTTTTTTGTGCGTGTTCCTCTCTGATTGGTCCTGTATGAGGCTTGCTATTGGTTGTTTGTGTTGCTTCTCCCCCTCTGGATTTTGGCCTGTTTTCAGTCTTGTTTTTTCCTTCAAGGCAATAGCACGTGTTTTTTTTTTTTTTTACCTGACGAAGAAAGGATACGTCCTTTCGAAACCGGTTGTGCTGGCTTAAAATTTATGGTGTGTAAAGAAGTTTTTTTTAATCTTTTTTATTGATTGTACACCAGTTTGAATTTAGTTTTGGTAAAGGGTTTAAGTCCAAAAATGTCGATTTTGAGTTAAGTACATAGTCAGACCCAGAAAAAAAAATTCTCTATCGATTGGTATAAAGAATTTAAATCCTTTTAGTATTTGAGAAATTCCATTAGTTAAAAAAGATTCAAGTCAGAAATTTAGCATTAATATTTGTATAAAATATTTAATTCTTTTTTTTTTTTCCTTTATTATATGAAGTTGGACAATCACTGAACGGTATAAAGGGTATAAATCAACATTATCCCTTTTTCCTAATCGATTCTTCTGATTAGTTTTGATTAAAATAGTTTTGATTAAAAATATCAATATGATATTATGTATCAAAAGCAATTTGTTAGGTCTCATTAAAAGCTTTCAGTGGTAACTCAATTTTTTTCCAATTAACCGGTGTGTTTTTGAATTGGCTAGCTGCTAATTAATAAATGTAAAATTCATGAAAAGGCAGAAAGTGCATGAAAGAAGACTGCATGAGCAAGATGGGTGTATTTATATCAAAATGTTTTTTAATAAATGAGATAAACAGGAACCGGTTGGAAGCATTATCGGGAGAATTAGATAAAGCAATTATTACCTATATATTCAGAACAAATCTTTTCTTCTTCGTGAAGAACAACATTTTTTTGAGGTAAGAGGGTATATTTATAGTTGCAAATTAATGTAAATCTGAATAGGCTGCCAATAAAAATCAGAAACTCAATTTTAGCACATCATTTCTTGAAAAGCTAAATTATTTATGTCTACAGCAAAATCAGAATGAGTCTACATTTCCAAAATTAATCTTTTGGTTTCTGTAGTTTATTCATTAGGCATTTTCACTGCAAACGGAAGTAGAGAAGTAAATGCAGAGCCTAACATAATTTATAACATTTTCGATTACTTGCTTGAACCTGATCATATCATTCCTTGTCTAGAAATTCTAAAAGCTTGTATCACTCCGTTCGCTTATCATGAGTAATTCTATATACAGCATGGGGTGGGTTCTAGTTTTTTTTTTACATTGTAATTAACAGAACATAAGTATAATTTTATTTAGAGATACATAATAGAAAATCAACAACAGGTTTTTTTTTTTTTTTTTTTTTAATGTTGAATATCACTCCAATACACAATACACCTAATATTTTGCAATAATTTAAACTCATTTTTATCTAACTCTCCTTTTCTCTATCTCATTTTCTCACTTTTTTTCAATCTATCTATCTATTATCTATCTATCCATCTCTGTATCTCACACTCCCTCTCGCTCTGCTTTTATTTTTCGGGGATGGGGTAGAGCAAGTTTCTATAGATAAAGGACTTTCAAAGAACAAAAATCAATTACTTCTGTATAATTATGAAAAAGTAATATATAAAATGACTTTCAGCATATCAATCTTAAAAACTTTAATAAATTTTATTTTATTTCCAACGTTTCGGTTAAATTCCTTCATTAACCTTCTTCAGGGAAGAAACGATGTTTAAAAAAACTTAAAACATAGATAATTTAGGTTATTCCTTGATATCACAAATACAACTTCTAGGAAAATCAACAGATGATTACACAATTTATAAAAATATACTATATACATTTTAAAAATATGCTAAAACATTTAAATGAATTTAAACATGACACTACAAGAAAAGAAAACTACTAAAGCAAATGGAAACAAAAGTATCAATATTGCGGGGTTGCCAGAACTAAGCTAAAAGCAGGGTAACCATAAATGAATTTAAGCCCAAGAAATGAAGCCAAATTGATGGGGGGTTTATGGATAAGGAATCGTTAAAAATTAAACAAATCATTAAATCGTTACAAATTAAACAAATTAATTAAATCGTTACAAATAAACCCCCCATCAATTTGGCTTCATTTCTTGGGCTTAAATTAATTTATGGTTACCCTGCTTTTAGCTTAGTTATGGCAACCCCGCAATATTGATACTTTTGTTTACATTTGCTTTAGTAGTTTCCTTTTCTTGTAGTGTCATGTTTAATTCATTTAAATGTTTTAGCATATTTTTAAAATGTATATCGTATATTTTTATAAATTGTGTAATCATCTGTTGATTTTCCTAGAAGTTATATTTGTGATATCAAGGAATAACCTAAATTATCTATGTTTTAAGTTTTTTTAAACATCGTTTCTTCCCTGAAGAAGGTTAATGAAGGAATTTAACCGAAATGTTGGAAATAAAATAAAATCTATTAAAGTTTTTAAGATTGATATGCTGAAAGTCATTTTGTATATTACTTTTTCATAATTATTAATACAGCATATATAAAAAAGTGGAATAAATATTTCTGATTTTTTTTCTGTATATTAATAGGCAAACATGACATTTGTCGTACACTTTTAACGTATTAATTATAGGAGTAGAGGGTTGAAAGTGGTATCTTTCGAAAGGTATGATGAGACAGATTTGCAGAATACAGAAATTATTTTCTTACGATTTCAAGAAGGTAATTTAAAATATTTCTATTTTTTCAAGCACTTTTTATTTTATACTCATATTCTTTTGTATTCAAAAATTTCCTAATGAAAAAAGTTGTTAAATCTAAAATACAAAGAAAACATAGGCCGCGGTAGCCCAGTCGGTAGAGCGCTGGTCTTGTAATCTGAAAATTGCGGGTTTGGTGCTCGAACCGGCTAAAAACCATCGTGTACACTAATAGTGGCTGGTGCACGTAAAACCTGTCGTGGTTGCAATGTTCTCAATGTTCCCATCAAAATTATACCTTTGGGGATCACTGAAGCGGGAGAGCCATCCCTTCCGTGGAGGATTAAAATTGGGATTGCATGTCTTCGAATAACCTCTAGGGGTGAGTTACAGACCTTCACCAATTGCCCATTTAATGCACTAGTGTGACTCAAAACCCAACCATCCAACCAACCAACAAATAAAACCACGGACACAGTAATTTGCATAGATGTAGCATTCTTAAGCTCGCAACTATACAGAATTTTATTAAGAGGTGACGGCCATTAGAGTGGTTAAGATGATTATGAGTGAAATGAATTTTAGATCGAAGTTTTGTACCATTGAACATATGCACAAATTAAAGAAATGATTTATGAAAGCTCTATATTTTTTCTAATTTATTTATGACATAATTTCTTTTCTTTCCTTTTCTCCTTTCTTCCTTTTTCTTTTTCTTTTCTTTTTTTTTTTTTTTTGTGATTTACGTCAGCTCCAGCATTTTTAGCTAAAATATAATGCATTTCAACTAACTGAAATTGACTATTTATTTTTGAATAAGTGGATTTATTACTATATCTTCTGCTTATATATTAGGAAAATATAAGATTCGGAATATTTTTCAATTTTCGGTTTTCAATGAATTTACACGTTTTGAGATTTCTTGAAGACGATTGAATATTGATTACATTGGTTAAATTTATGTTCATGTTAGTCGCTAGATGGCGCTTTCATATAAAATGATACAGAAGAAAGTATTAGATTCGTGAAAATTTTAGATTTCCGGTTTTCAATGAATTTACACGTTTTTAAATGTTATAAACATGATTCGCTCATTTTTAGAAAATAACTATTTGTCGATGTGTTAGGGAAATTTTTTAGTATATCATGGACTATTTGTCAGAATTTAAGTACGATTGATAATTGGTTAGAACTTGATTTAAATTGCTGCTGATTAGCGGTTGGAATATATAACCCAATAGGTGCCGCTGCTATGTTGTGATTCACTCCATTTAAGTTAAGGCTATATCTGAACTTCTGTAGTGTATAAACGTATCAAACATGATATATGATATGGACATTATGTTGTGGACTACGCTGTTTTAATTTGGGTGATTATCGTCCGACACGTGGCGCTTCTGTGTTGCAATTTAATTCCGTTTACGAGAAGGCAATTACTTTGTTTTGCTTTGCAAAAAAATGGTCGTGTTTTGACAACTGGGCGATATTAGTTTTTATTAATAAGCAAATTTAGTTGTAGAAATTCGCAAAGTTGCCAATAAAGATTGTTTTACTTTTAGCATTTATAATTTTACATATGCATGTCACTAGGTAAATCTAGGTAAATTAAGTGTTAAATGCAATATGTAATTATTATTTTCATTTTTTTTTTTTTTTTTTTTTTTTTTTTTTTTCCCTTTTCGTCAGTAACACTATCCCTTCTTTATTCTTAAACATTTCCTTACTGTTATTTTTACTTAGAAAAAGAAGAAATCTGTTGATTTTTTGTTTATATGTAAAAATGTTATTTTTTAATGCACAATCATAAAATTCCTTAGAAAAACAAACCATTTTTTCCATCAATAAATATCCAACATTGTTTTTCTTAGCTATAAACATCTCGGCATCTAATGAAATTCTGCCCAAACTAGATTACCAATCAAATAAATTTGTTTAACTTAATTTTACACGAGGGAGCTTTTATTTGAGGTTTTGCTAGAAATACAAAAAGCATTTCTTATTTTCTTAATTCTTAGAGTTCTAATCCTCCTTGTTATGTTGGTTACTTTAGGGCATGCTTGGATGATTTGTAATTATCATTATAAGATAATAGAAGCATTACAAAATAGTTTAGTAAATAAATAATACTACATTCAATTAAAAAAAAAAAAAAAATCTTCATTAAAATATTATACAGTAAAACACTTAGTATTGATGCAAGAGTATATTTAATACTTTAATGCATTTTCTTTTAAATATTAAACTATTTCTTTGATTTACATTTGTTCTATAGATTTCATTCTTTATGTAAATTGTGGGGAAACTGTATAAAAAACTGAAGGTGTTTAGTGATTATATTTCTTTATGTTTCTTTTAAGGGGGCGTAGAATTTAAAAAATTAAAAATTTGGCATTTAAAGATTTTAATTTATATCAAAGAGTGTATTTATATATATACTTTTTAAACATTACCTAAAAGCTATGCATTTAATTTACTTCATTTGGTATGCAATACTGATTACTAAACAAAACTGTGGTTTGAAAGATATAGGCTTTGACATACAAAAGAAAAAGAAAAAAAAAACTCTTAATCAAAATTTTCTATGAATGCGTCAAAAGGAATTTGTAGTCACTAATTTCATATATTATTATCCCATAAAGAAAATAAACATTAAATTATTAACAAAACACATTGTAGATATACTTTTAAGAAATCGACTGTAAATTGTCCCTTTTAATTTGATAATAAATCTGGTACAGCTATCACAAAACTTTCTTCTTTGTCATTCAGTATAATAACGCTACCTGCCAGTTAACATGCATACATGTGCAGTTTTATGGAAGTGGAAGTGACAGATGATAGGATATAGCTATATGAACATGCAAGAAAGAAATAATCTATTTTAAAAAACTTTTAAAACCCAAATTCTTATTATAGCGTATCATATAAATCTTTTCGAAGTTAGACTAAAATTTAATTTGAAAAAAAAAAAAAAAAAAAAAAGTAACTTTTTTGTTTATTAACCAAAATTGGGGAAATTTGAACTGTGTTAAGAAAAGATAAATAATGTTTTTAAATTCACAACAGATGGCAGCACCACACGATTGCTTATAAGTTTTGTGATTTCATTTTCTGATTAAGGGCCAATATCTTCAATTTAATTATTCGTTTGAGGCACCATTTTATTATTATTTTAGTTTATTATTATTTTTTTTATATTATAACTTAACATTTTACTGATTTGGTTAATGTTTATATATTTTTCCTAATCATTTTTATTTTGTATTGTTAATTGTTTCATTGACATTTTAGTGAATATTCCGCCCAATAGAGGATGCTTGTAGTCCACAAAAAACTCTTTTTTGCTTCTAAAAAGTGATGTAAGAAAAAGGCTTCTTAAAACAACTCTTCAAAAATTCTTAGAATACTGTGTAGTCAACGATAAATTTTCTTTTATCAATTGACATCTTTTCTACTAATTTTCTGTAAAAATTAACACTCCGGACCTTCAGGGTATCGAATGCGGTACCACCGGATTACTAACATGACGCTCTTACCAACTGAGCCCCGGAGAGACAAGTGAAAAAACTTGTATTTACCTTAAAATAGAGGAGCATTTTTTATTTGGTTGAGATTCACAAAAGTACCGTAATGAATGACAGTAAGTAGACAGGTCTGGACCAACTTCATCTCATTAATATAACTAAATATAGAGTTGTCTTCGCTGCTCTTAATATACGTATATTAGCTTGCTATAGAGCGTTTTATTAATTTATTTATATTAAATAATGTCAATAATAATGAACAGGTAAGATTCCACTTACCTCAATAAGACATTCAGCACTGGTGAATTGCGTCCAGTCATTCCTGTGTTGACCGTCTGGATTCAATCTGTAAATAAACTTGTAAAATGCACATCATTATTACACTCGTGTATATCTATATAAATAAAGAGAAGTGTCTATGTGTCTGTGTGTGTGTCTGCGCTCTGGTGCTCACACTACTAATCGCAGAGCCTCCAAATTTGGCATATAGGTACCTGGGACCCTGCAGGTGTGCACCTCATCGAGATTTTTTCGAATTTCGAATTTGAATTTTTTAAATTAATGTTTTTTCGAATTTAAATATTGGCTTCAATGTTTCATTTTTCAGAAATTTCTTTCGTTTCAAAAGTCTGCGTATCTTAGCAACGGCTATTAAACTATTTATTTATTTGAATTCATTTGAGGAAGAAATCTTTTTTATTATATTTATTGAAATCAAATAGTTATACACATACAGTAGAAAAAATTAAACATATTAAATTTTTAGATTTTGGCATATAGGTACCTGGGTCCCTGCAAGTGTGCACCTAATCGAGATTTTTTCGAATTTCGAATTTGAATTTATTAAATTAATGTTTTTCCGATTTTAAATATTGGCTTCTTTGTTTCATTTTTCATAAATTTAATATTTTGCTTCAATTGTCTGCGTATCTTAGCAACGGCTATTACGCAACTTATTTTTATTTAATACATTCATTTAAAGGCGATTTTTTTTTTTTTTTTTTTTTGGAAACAAAATTGTAATGCAGTAGAAAAAATTAAGTATAATTAATAGTTTTAATTTAAAAAACGTTTTTATAACAGTTACGTTTAAGTTTTTATAGTAGACCAACTTCTTATTTTTCATTTTTTAATTAATTCTTTTAAAAGAAAATTTTTTTTTTTATTATTATTATTATTTACAGTATTTATCGGGAAAAATGGAAGTACATACATAGCAAAAAGGATTGAATTGATTAAAATTTATTTGTTTATATATTATATTTTAATCTACTTTTTATTTTTATTTATTTTATTACATTGGTCGAAATCAAATCGTAATATAGTGTAAATAGCATGGGCTATAAAATACATGGTTCAAAACTAAAATATTTAATAGATGCTGAGATACAGTCATCTTTAAAATCGTAGTTCTTAAATAGTAGCAGATCTTTCCTGTCGTCGATAAATATCCAGATTAAAGTGCCTGGGAAAGATCTTTCTGCAGGCATGGGAAACCTAGACCTGATGCATTGCGGGAGGGAAAAGAGCTGCCGTAGGCAGCGAGTACCCGAAGCGAGGTTTGAAGCAATTTTAGTTACTTTTTTTTTTTAGTTTTTGTGTATAATGTGGTGTAAAAAAATAAATATTGATAATTCTTTCTAAAATTCATTTAAATATAGTGACCAGCGAAGCGGGCGTAGCCTGCTAGTATTAAATAATTAGAGGGATATTTTTTCCTTTTATGCATATATTTGCTTTTTCTTGAGCTAAATTACATATTTAATTTAATAGCATAATATATTGGTAAGAGAGTTTAAAACGCCCTGCTAGGATATAAATTTTACATGTTATCTGGAATGAAGCAGTACAACATCTACATTAAACTGAAATCGGGCGAGAGAGTTTCATTAGGATAGCTGAGTAAACAATTTTGCTCCGTCATTAAACTGGAAGTGGCGCATGTTTCGCCTTACATCTGAACTGATTGTTCTTTCAAATAAGTCAAAGTTTCTAAAACACTTCTTGAATAAAATGAAAATAGCGGGCATACAAAAGTTATTATAATTTTCTGTTTTCTTACACTTCACTTGGCCCAATTGATATCAATTGAGACCTATTTCAAATGGATAGTTAGTTTTAAACCACAAACAGAATCAATTCAAACCTATCTTCTAGTCTACCTATTATTTGACGTTTTATTCTATCTTGAAGAAATAACTTCAGCAATATGCAGTTTATGGATTAAAAAACCATCAGAAGATAAACAAATAAATCAGCTTTTGTAGTAGCTCCCAAACCAAACACACGTGTGTAAATTATTAATATGGCTTTTACTTAATTCAGAAATATGAGAACTAAATATTATCTTAAATAAACTACATGGAAATTTAAAATATGGCAATTAAAGACTAGTTAAAGTAAAATGATAATTCTTTTTAAATTTTAGGGAGTGTTCACGTAATAATACGAATAATTTAAAGTGAAAATATGAAATTTTATAGATTTTGAAAAAAAATATATATTTTTTTTTTAATTTAAAAGATAACTATTATAATTATGGTTTCTTTTTTTTTGTGTGTGTGAAATGTGATAAATATTATTTCATAATTTATTGAAAACTTGAACCTCTTTTTACATTATCAATTTTACCATTCTCCATTATCATTGTTATAACTGTAATTAAATATTCTATAAAAGTTTGATAAATCGGCTATCACTCCATAAAACTTAACTACAGATTACGAAAATTAGTCTCAAGTATATATAATACGACGAATGTTGAAATATACACGAATACTATTTTACCAGTGTTTCACAGTAATTGACAATTGAGGTAAAGCAACGGATTAATTAACTCGCAGATGCTCCATAGCTGATGTCACAATTTATAGTGAAACCTAGGTACTTTATTAATTCAGTACGACTGATCGTATTAAACGCCTAGCATTTAAATGCTGCGATTCCTTTACTATGAATCTATTTAGATATTTATAAATTTCATAAATTATGCTAATAATACATTAAACAACATCTGTAGTACAATAAACATTGAAAATTTATTCATTTCATTTAAACTTACATGTATTCCGGTGATGTAAATTATTTTGGACCGGTCGCTCTGCAATTTTCTTTCAACATTAGATTCATTAGACCAAGACCAATGATTAAAGTGTATTCCGAAATGCTTCTAGCATCCATGCCTACGCCGGAATTTGAAACCTGCATCAGTAAACTGAAGGCCAGATACCTAACCATTTAGTTACCAAACAGTCATTGAACAGCCAAATTAATTTTAAGGCGAGATAAAATGACCATAATGGGATCGAACCTCGATCCTAAACTTAATGTTCCAATGCAACTATTAACTCACAATAAATTTGATAGTAATGTAGGGTGGCACTAGAGCCTAGGCTTCTGGAAATGCCTCCGTGAGTTTTTCTAAAGAGTCGTTGCATATATTCACACAAATTTAGAAGAAAACAACGAAAAACTTCGAATTGCTTGGCTGACCCGTACAACCTAACTTCGAGCTTGGCACTTCTCGTCTACTAGCAGGAAAAACCCCTCCCCCACACACAGAGTGCATCCCCCTTTAGACACAGGTCCTTAGTGTAGACATAATTGGATGTATATCCGTCTATCAGCTTTGAAGAAAAATCTGACCAGCACTGCAAATAATTCGGCTTTTACATTAAAATATTTTGTTTATATTTAGTTCAATTCATAAATTAATTCTAAGAATCTTATAGATTAAAATGTCTTTTCGAGTACATTAGTTGGTTAGTTAAGGATAAATGATAGACATCCTGTATAAATAGGTCAATTTTAGGTCTCGCAAGTGTATTCTTTTGAAAAATACTCTATGGATTCTTTTCAATCTTGCCATATTAACTTTCCTTTTTATACGATTTCGTATGTATTTTTAATTACCGGTGAGCAGATGCGTTTTCCATATTTTAGTGAAAATCGTAAGTGGAGCCGAAAGTCGGGATCTCAAAAAAAAAGGCCCTAATGGTTTTCTTCAAATAGCTACACAAACTCTTTTTTAGCTGTCTTTTAGCATGTATTATTTGATTGACAAACTACAGAAGAAACTGAATGGCACTCTCATTAGGTAAGTCAGTTACAGATCTCGGAAATGGATAATTAAAAAAAAGAAAAAAGAACGGCTCTGAAAACTTTTAAAACGCGTTATGTAAATTGTTTATATGTCTTCACGACGTATGTATCAGTTTTCTCTTACAGGAAAATTGTTAGGCGTCTGGTTTGTTAAATCAATTTCGTGTCTTCTGACCAGACTATTTTTAGAAAGATTATATAATATGTTGGTAATGAAGTCGTGTGATTTTTACACCCTAGATTATTTTTTCTTTAAATTTAATCGCATGACTGCGTCGTAATTCTCAAAGCAGATAAGTATTTCAAACTTTCATGTGAGTGAATAATAGCCGTGACATGACGATCATATAGCACTAGTGGAACAATTTACGTTATAACAAAAATTCATTTTCTCTCTTTCTGGTCTTGAAAAAGACCGAGCGGTACTGCGCTCAAAGCTGGTATACATGAGGTGCCAGCTTCAATCTCAGGGAGTTTTTAGTGGTTTTCTCCGAAACATGCGTAAATACGGGCTAGGACCACTTAGAAAGACCTCCACGGAAGGCACTACCCTCAGGCCAAGGATCCTAGAGCAGTCAATCGGCCTTATTCCCAAACTACAAACACCCACACGCTGATCCGATAAATCTTTGCTGTTGTCAGGATAAATCAGGATTTTCATATGATATATGCTATTTATATTTTCTCGAAATTATAAATCCTAATTATTCCGGTAATATTAATATTATTGGTACTTTTTCATTAAAAATTTTAAAGGGAAATAAAAAAGCGGAACTGAACAAACAAACAAACAAAAATTGATTACCTTATTAGTGGGCAGTTGGTGTTCAGGCACAAATAAAATATGTAGATTTTTGGCAATTTATTTTAATCATTCTGATTTTTATATCACTATTAAAAAATAACAAGGACACACATAGAGTTATAAATTTACCATAAATTTTATGTGTTATAAATGTCTCAGTGGCTATCATAATAAATTACATTACGCACCCTCCTTTTTGTCTGTACTTATCTTTATTGGATAAAAAAATATTATTTTCTATAACGTCATTCAAAAACATTAATTTTCATTGAAAAGAATTTTATCCTGAAAATATTTGATAATTTACATCAAATAATAATTTATAATATTTCAACATAATTTGGAAAACATACTCAGCCTACATACATGTATTTTTCAAAAAAGAAATTTTGTATTACATATATTTCATTATTATTTTTTCAATAAACCTGAAGTTTATTAGCAATAATGAATATTTATTAAGCGATCGTATTAAATTCTTTCACTTCTAAAATCATTCTTGCATTAATCGATTAAAAATAATAATAATAATAATAATAATATTTTCTACTAATGAATAAAATTTCGATTGTAAAGTATAATCTCAATCATTGAAGATTCGTTATTAAATAACACAATTATTTTATAAAAGCATAAGATAAATATTCTTTTTTTTTTTTTTTTTTTTTTTTTTTTTTTAAGAAATTATACACATTTATTTTTAAATATTATTATATTTTAAAATACTATTTCGCATATGTAAATGCGCTTTAAATGAACAAATTATTCATTGCATTTAATTTATAAATTTATCTTTTTTTTTCAATAAATCTGAAACTCATAAACCAAAATATTTAATTATTTAAACATTCGCTGTCATTTCCCCCGCTTCAGAAATCACTCCTGTATTAATCAATAAAACAAATCGAATAGATTCCGCTAATGAATAAATTTTCGAAAATAGCTTTATTCATTCTGAAAATAACCTTCATAATAGCACTCCAAGAAAGACAGGCAGTTTAAAATGAAATATCTTATAAAGATTCTATTAAAATATTAAAATTTTCAATAACGCGCGTCTAAATTAATATAGACTTATTTATCATTTTGAATAAATAAATCGTTCGAACGCATGCATTTATAGATAATGCCAATCTATACTTAACATCAAATATTGTATTCACTTTAGAAAATATAGCTAGATTTTCCCTGATTTCAACTAAAAAATGTATATGGGATTAATATCAACAAACACTTTCTTAATTAACTGTATCGAATTTAAGGTATACTTGGAAGATAGATGGCGCTGTATCTCAGCCAAATTGCTAGCAATATCAAACTAATGAAAAGGCTGAATTGGTTTGGGATGATCTCCATACTAATGAAGTGGTACTCTATGCTCCTTTAGTGGTGATGCAAATGTATTAGAAAATCTTATTAATGTATTGACTGCAGTTATTCAGATTGATATGGATATCGTTAATGGTCTCAAGGGCACATTTTAAAAAGAGAACTGTCACTATAGGAAAGTAGTTTTCCAATTTAAATTTACACACAGCCGCAGTAAATTTTATTGAACTTTATTACTTAGTATCTATCTTAATTAGAACTTCACCATTAGCATTCACGTTACATAAGAAAATTAATTGAATAGTTTAGATTAGTGCAGCGTTCAATTGATTTTCTGGTTTTCTAGTCTTATGAATTTAAGCAAGTTTTAATTAAAGCTGATAATAATAAATTCCTGAATTCAAGTTATTTTAAAGTGATAAGTGCACGGATTTGTCTAAAAGAAATCAGAAATTGGATGTTTTTATGAATTTCTTAGTAAATAAGATAAATATGCGATAAGTATTACTAAATTTAAATAAGTTTAAATAAGATAAATAAATTTGCATAATACAAATTCAGACTTGTACAATAAAAATATTACGACAGAAAATAAATTAATCATTAATTAAAGGGATTTTTAATTTATGTAGGTATGTTGGCATATAGAAAATATATAGATACACTAAAAAAATAAACAAATAAAAATATAAATAAATAAAGTAGAAGAATAAGAAGCTTTAAAAATTTAAAAAATGCCGACATTATAAAGACAATGCACTTCTGCTTAATTTTAAGCATGTAACATGCAGACACATAACAATTTTCTTTTCTTTAAATTGAAGGGCAAAACAAATTTTGTTGAATAATTGTAAAAAAATAAATATAAAAAATAAATATTTAAAAATCGATTGTTAGCTGTTGGTTTGACAAGTAGTAAAATAATTAAGTTAAACAAAACTCTCCTATTTCTGAGAAAAATTTAAAACCGTTCAAAAATTTGATTAGTGGATCTGCAGATCAGGAGCCTCAACGTTCTCCTTGCATCACATTATTCAAAATATCCTTGTTATTCATTCTATATTACATAATATATATAGAGAGAGACTAAATTGACTCGCTACATAAAGTGATACGTTTCTGAGGGGAGGTGCCTCACTCTCAATCCGCCGCTGTATCTCTCTTTCTATATCAACCTGCACATATATGTTTATATATGTTTATATATATATATATGTATGTATATATACATATAAATATTCCTAGTAACTAATAGTCTTGTATCACTTTCTTTCAACTCATAAATACTTGTACTAATTTTCATGTAAAATAATTGGACAACATATCGGAATTATTATATGTAATCTTGTAATCTAACTACGAATTCTATGCCAACAATTTTCAACAGAATAAAATCTTTTTGTAAAAAAATAGAACCGACTCCAAAAAGCAGCTACTATTCAAACAATTAAAAAAAAAAAAAATTGGTACGAAATGAAACGGTAAATTGCGCCTAAAAGTATAAAATAATTTCCATCGCCAAACAACCTATAACACTACAATTAATCATAACTTTTGAAGTCGGCGCAAAATTAAATAAAATTTAATTAGTTTTTAAAGGTTCGTTTTTAGATCGGTAGCAACAAATGCTGTTGTCTCGAATGATCCATTTTCATGTTTCCTTTATTATTTTATCACTGTATACATTTGGTCCATTAGTAGCATCTACATAGAAAAGTGAACATTCTTCACAATGTGGTATTTATGTTTCTACGAGGTTAGAGCTTCATTCGCAAATTTGGTATAACTTTGATAACTATCATCCTTGGTGGCTTTCGGATTTGGCGATCAAAACGTAATGCAAAAATTTACACGCAAGATGTACATTTTCATAATATGTATTGTACGAAGTATTGTTTCATATACTTGATTGCTCTCTTAATATACCTTATCAAAATAATAATGATATCCAAAAGAAATTAAATATGTTTGCCAGATAATTTTGCAATTTTTCTTTCCCCAAGGACGTCAGATACCAGCATCTTTCCCAACTTTTGCTGTATACGAAATCTTATTTGTTTTCTTGAATCAAAGTAGCTTTCGGCTGCGTTTTGCATGTGACAATGTAAGATGTATATTTTGAATAGGATTTGATTTTTGTCTTGAATAAAGGTATGAATTTTTATTTACTTTTGCGCCGACTTCAAAAGTTATGATTAATTGTAGTGTTATAGGCTTTTTGGCGAAGTAAATTATTTTATAGTTTTAGGCGCAATTTACAGTTTCATTTCGGACCATTTTTTTTTTTTTTTTTATTGTTTGAATAGTAGTTGCTTTTTGGAGTCGGTTCTATTTTTTTACAAAAAGATTTTATTTTTCTCTTTTCAGTGAAAACTTATTCATATAGCAGAACATCAGAAGACGTTCGACAACAGTTTAACAAATCACAACTTCCAAGAAATATGACATAACTCAAAAAATGGTTCATGTCACTGAAAAATACATGAAATGCACCCAATGTAAAAAAAAAAAAGTTACATCTCTATCTACAAAGTTATCCACTCGAGAGACAGTTATTTTTAAGTTGATTTTTCTCAAATGCTGCATTTTGAAACTGTGTCAATTTTTTTGCCTTTATCGGATATGAGCAAAAAACTATCTATTGAATGAACATACGTTAAATTAAAAAGTCTTTAGAAATGTAAAGAACGGATACACTGTATTCGTAACCAAAAATTTTGTTAGGCATATATATTGAACTTTACAGTGAATACGCGTCACCCGCTGCGCTGGAAATTGCGCAGCGTAAAGTTCAAACATAGAGCAAAATATGCATTGCAGCTGACGAACAGAAGTTTCAACATCGATACTTACATACTGCTTTTACCAGTGTAGCTGCATGCGTTGAGCAGTTAGAGTGAGAACAGACTTTTGTGAGTATCCTGTAATTTGTTAATATCTTAATGAAATCATAATGAAACCTATTTCAGGCCAAGATCATTACGACAACAAAAAAAGTATTAAAATTAAATCATCTCTTACGAAGTTATAAGCTAACAAATTTCTACAGCAACAACAACAATGAGAAACATGGTTTGTATTGAGAACCTCTTCCTTTATGAACTCGGTTTAAAACGTCTATGCGTTAATCGATGTGACCGCTTACAATAACCATACTTTACATAGCATACTTTACATAGCAGAATTTTACATAGCATAAATGTCACCCGCTACGCTACAACATATACAATGTCGTTCAAGTGTGCACAAAATAGGAAATTGTAAACAAACAAATGCACGTTTTAAGCGTTCTGTTTTTAGCATTAATGTCTAAATTATATTTTTGTACTAAATCGATGATGCACTGCAATTTTATTATTCACTTTTTTCCCCCTGTCATGAACCGTTTCCGATATAGGAACGCTAACTCCACCGTTTTCCACCAGGTGGCGCTGTAGGCGGTTGAATCGCTTTCTACATATGCACTTTACTATACCTACATACCATTTTTATGACTATAGCTGCAGCTGTTCAGCAGTTAAAAGAGTTGGGACTGACTTTTTTGGGCAACCTGTATTTTCTTTTGATCGTAAATATATTACAATGGGACCTATTTCAGACCAACACCTTTACAATAAAACAAAAAGTATCAAAATCGAATCATCCGTTCAGAGTTATGAGCTAACAAACAAATACAAAAAAAAACATACGCTTTGTATTGAGAACTTCCTCCTTTTTTAAGTCGGTTAATTAGAGCATCTCTTACGAAGTTATAAGCTTACAAACACCAACAACAACACATAGCTCGAATTAAGAACACCCTCCTTTCTGAAGTTGGTTGAAAACGACTTTGTGCTAATCGATGTGACCGCTTACAGTAACAGTACTTTGAACCAGAGTATACGTGTCATCCGCTACGCTGCAAAGTGTGCAACGTAGGTTAAAGGTGCACAGTGTAGGAAATTGCGAACAAACAACTGCACGTTTTAAGCGTTCTATTTTTAGCAATAATGTCTAAAAACTGTCTTTTCGTAGTAAATTGATGATGCTCTATAACTTCGTAATTAACTTTTCTCCCATCTTGAACCGTTTTTGAGATAGAAGCACTAATTCCACTGTTTTTCATGAGATGGCGCTTTATTCTCTTTAGGTTGTAAAGATATTACAATGGGACCTACTTCAGACCAAGGTCTTTACAACAAAACCAAACGTATCAAGTAACCGTATTTTGAACTATATAACGTACCATCGGTAACAAAAGTGTCCGAACACTAGCAAAAATTCCTATGTAAAAAAAGTACACTTTATACGGTTTTGTTAACTAAATTCTTATCGAATCATGTTCTTACACTGACTAAGAACAGGATTCGACAAGGATTTAGTACACAAAATCTGATGAAGTGTACTTTTTTTACATAGGAATTTTTGCTAGTGTTCGGACACATCTGTTACCGACTGTATGTCTCACCAGCTACGCTACAACGTGTGCAATGTAGTTCAAGTGTGTATAGTATAAGTAATTGCGAACAAACAAATGCACGTTTTTAGCATTGTATTTTTAGCATCAATGTCTAAACTATCTTTTCGTACTAAATCGATGATGCTCTGCAATTTTATAATTCACCTTTTCCCTTGTCTTGAACCGTTTCCGAGATAGGAACGCTAGCATGAATGTCTAAACAATCTTTTTGTACTAAATCGATGACACTCTTCAACTTTGTAATTCACTTTTTTTCTCTAGAACCGTTTTCGAGATAGGAACACTAACTCCTCTATTTTCCACTAGGTAGCGCTGCAAGCGGTTTAACGTTGTACTGCATGGCCACTTTGCTATACTTACATACCATTTTTATCACTATAGCTGCAGCCGTTTAACAGTTAAAAGAGTTGGGGCTGATTTTTTTGTGCACCCTGTATTTTCTTTAGATCGTAAAGATATTACAATGGGACCTATTTCAGACCAAGACCTTTTCAACAAAATAAAAAGTATCAAAATCGGAGAATCCGTTCAGAAGTTATGAGCTAACGAACATAAAAACAAAAAACATACGGTTTGAATTGAGAGTTTTCCTTCTTTTTTGAAGTCGGTTAAAAACATGCTTTTAAATATTCTAATAAAATTTCATTATATTTTATGGTGTGTAACCATGTTCAAATGCGCTTTTAAGAAATACCGTCTATAGATTATGGTACGAAATTCTTTTGTGTATCCATGAAAAGGAGTCACAGTTAATATATGCACCAGTAAAAAAAATTCACTTAATTAATTATATTTCAATCTGATTATAATTCAATTAATATTTCAATCTGATTTGACATCATTCGGATAAATCACTAAACGTCATCGGAATTCTTCTATGTGGTCCTGTAAAAAAATATTTCGTCTATGCATACTCCTTTTTATTGTTATTATTATTATTATTTGAGGGAGAAAATATGCTTTTAAGTATATATATAATGTATGTTAAATCCATTATGTTCAATGCAGCATAAATACGTTTAAATGCTTTTAAATATGAATTCGTGAGTAGGCTTTAATGCACAATATTATTTTGAGTGTCACTGTCAATGACCCATAAACATTGCATATACCAGTAAAAACTATATAACTCGTTCTATGTTTTCCATGAATAATTGTTCAAAATTCGGCATAATCTGGATAATTCCGTGACATTGTCGGAACACTTTTGTAAGTTCCTGTACATTAATTATGCATCCTAAGCACACAAAACTAATTCAAAATACTATACAACGAGAGGCCGTACGACAGAAGCAAATTTTTCCTGAAAAAGTATGCGGACGAGACGGATTACATGATTGTGTACAGTTATCACATGCTTTCATATGCACTGTTAAAAATTTCTGTAAATTTAATGTAAATATTTATCCAGCGTCTCTGTAAATTTACAATAATTCTTGGTTAAAAGTGAATAATCGAGATTCGCAATCTGTATTTTTACCTCATTTTATTATTTAATTTCTTAATAAAAATTAAAAATGACTGTTTCTACTTTAGAAAAAGCATTCCAAGTCCGAAATATATTCTCACGAATAATTAATTAAATTAATATTAGTTATTAGAATGAATGTATAAAATAATTTTTTTAATATCTCCGTTTATTTTTCTCTGTAATTTTACGCAAGACTTAAGATAATACATTACACAGAGTTTTCTGTTGTAATTTTTAACAGTGTGGAAGAATAGACAAAAAAAAATAAAGAAAGAAAGAAAGAAAAAAGAAAAAAAGAAAAAAGAAAGAAAAAGAAATGTGACAAAATAATCCTGACAAATTTCTTTTTAAAATGCAACAATCCTTCTACGTTTAAGTCATAGTCCAACATCAGTACAATTGTGCCTATTTTCTCCAAATCTAGTTTTACCATAGTTGCAGTACAATATGTTTTTAAATAATTTTACCACCTACAAACAAATTAGTCCTTTCTATGTTAAAAAGACTCTATTGATATATACAACTGTTGGGGTATTTATAATATTCCTTATCCGTGTGGACAATCATACATTTTTCAATCAAAACATAAACTCAAGTTTCATCTTAAGGAACTCATGGGTCAGCTAATAACTTGATCCCCTCAGAATTGTTTTAAGTTAGGCTCTTTTATTTATTCTATAGAGAAATGAATGCATACTAATTAATAAAGTCCCTATCTCTTTTAGTTTTTGATATACAGGGCTGCAAAAAATAGGTAAAAAAATGCAAATTTTCAAAATTCTTCTGCTACAAATGTCTTATATTTTGTTCCTCATGGTATGACTAGAAGACTTATACTACAAGCTTTGAAATGATATGTCATATGCGCATATTTATTTACTTATTTATATTTATTCAAGGTCAAACATTTTGACCTTTTTGACTTTCAATATCTGCAAAAGTACAATTTTTTTTTTTTTTTTTTTTTTTTTACATTATATATTATTCTTACGTTTATTGTCTATAATTATTGTGAGTTTCAGCATGGCACGGCTATGGGATTCTGAGTTATAAATTAAAAGGCAACCCTCAATTAGCATTTGTGTACTAACATAACGCAAGTTTTACAAAAAAAAAAAAAAAAAAAAAAACGGAAAAATAATATAACCTACACATTGTAAGGGAAACTTTATTACAACTTTCAATAGCTGACATTCAATACTTGTACCCTACCAATCAGAGATTAGTGATAATTTGTTTCTAAATGTTGATTTGTTCACCGTAAAAGAAAAAAAAGAATAACGGCCTTATAAAAATTAGAGGAATTTTTGGTAGTTTATTATTATTATTATTAATATATTTTATTTTGTTATTATTATTATTAATATATTTTATTTTGTTATTATTATTAATAATATATTTTTTATTATTATTAATAATATTAATATTATGCATCAATGGAAATTAATACAATGAAGGCACATTCAAGAAAAATCAGTATTGTGTTATTTAAAGGAGGCTTTTAAGCAAGGATGAGTATCCAGACATTAAAATTGGACTTTTTACATTTAGAGAACTAAAACCAAAAAACTGCATTTTGGCTGTCGAGCAAGTAAAACACATTCTGTCTGTGTTTATCATATACATGAAAATGTTACATTAATGCTGATTTGGTGCAATTTGTAAGAACTGAGTGAAGAAAAAAAGAATCAATTAAATTCTAAAAATAATTGCATAAATTTTATTGGCTTGTAATCCCCACAACTGCCATTGGAAAAACTTACACTCTGTCTTCTGAAGAAATGTTCAATGCTCGTGCCTCTTTTAATTTAACTGGAAAAGTAGTTCACCACAGCAAAATGACTAAAATTTTTGTAAATATACTAAAGTAAGGATTTTTTTATTATTATTTTTTTTTTAGACAAAATGGGAAAAAGGATGTTTTATTATAATTATTTAATCATTTTAAATTCAGATTTTTGTATGATTGTAAGTTATTTATATTTTCAATCTATTAAAAACCAGAGGTTAAAGATCCCTCTAAACCCAACACACATAAACATCAACACTAGCTGTTCTCTACTCTTTAAGCAATACATTGTTGCACGTAACAGCACATTTAAAAGGAATGCTCAGCCAGCTGATTAACATTCCAAAACTTCAAACTTTCAATATCTATATATCACGTAATTATTAATTACAAAATATAGTAATTAACTATTTTCCTTTTAGAGAATCTCTACACGCTAGTTTTGCTTACCCCAATGAAATACCTACTATCAATATTAAAAATACCTTAAAAAATATCCTTACAAAGGAACAGCAAATTAATTTCGGTTACAATCGTAACCATCATCAGTACTGATCACAACCTAGACGTCGTTCCTTAGTTGCTAAATGTTGTTATGTTGGCGCCGTAGTTCGTTCACTTCTCTTCGATTTCTTCCAGTAGCTGTTGCCATTCAGGCGGAATTGAATAATTCTCTCTGTCATTAACGGTTTTTGAGTTAGTTATAATTTCGATGGCCTCCCTTTTTAAAGCGTAGTTATAGGTGTTATAAGGTGCTATTTTTTTAATGTTTATTGAGTTAGTATTAATTGGGTTATTATTGTGGGTAGTGGAAAAGGCTGTGGAGGATTTACCATATTTTAGATCTGCACGGTGCTCTTTTTCGCGTTCGTTTATCCGTCGTTTCGTCATGCCAATGTAGCTCGCCTTTTCACCGTTAATATGTTCGAAGTCTATTTTGTATATGCCTGCGGTGGAGTTTTGGGGGATGATATCTTTTTCGTTGCGTATGTGCTGGAAAATATTTTTGTTAGGTTTAATTGGAATATTAATATTAAGGTTTTTAGCTTCGTTCCGAATTTTTATGCTGGCGCCATTACAGAAAGGTATGGATGTGGTGAAATTGGATTTTGTTTTTTGTGCATTACTAATTTTATTTAATGTTTTTATGCGTTTTTTGTAGAGAGTGTTGATAAGGTTTTTGGAATAGTTAGCTTTACTGGCAATGTTTTTGATATGTTTAAGTTCGTTATTGAGTAGGTTTTTATTAGAGCATACGAGGATTGCGCGATTAATGTATGATTGTAGGGCAGAGTATTTATATGAGAGTGGGGTATTACAATTTTTGTTTATGATTTCGGAGTTAGCTGTTGGTTTCCGGTAGACGGTGGTATCAAGGGAGTTATTTGGATTTTTTATGATTTTTACGTCTAGAAAGTTTAGGGTGTTATTTGTTTCTATTTCCATGGTGAAGTTAATGTTATTATCTAGGCTATTTAGTTCGGTTAGAATATTATCGGGATTTATGGTGTTAGGTATTATAGCAAAGACGTCATCTACATAACGAGTCCAGAGTTTACATTTATTTATTATATTGGAAGCGGAGTTTTCTAGAAGGCGTAGTTTTAGTTCAGCGATAATCCCTGAGATAGGGGACCAATGGGGTCCATAAAAACGCAAGGGGTGCCAATGGGGTCCCCTATCTCAGGGATTATCGCTGAACTAAAACTACGCCTTCTAGAAAACTCCGCTTCCAATATAATAAATAAATGTAAACTCTGGACTCGTTATGTAGATGACGTCTTTGCTATAATACCTAACACCATAAATCCCGATAATATTCTAACCGAACTAAATAGCCTAGATAATAACATTAACTTCACCATGGAAATAGAAACAAATAACACCCTAAACTTTCTAGATGTAAAAATCATAAAAAATCCAAATAACTCCCTTGATACCACCGTCTACCGGAAACCAACAGCTAACTCCGAAATCATAAACAAAAATTGTAATACCCCACTCTCATATAAATACTCTGCCCTACAATCATACATTAATCGCGCAATCCTCGTATGCTCTAATAAAAACCTACTCAATAACGAACTTAAACATATCAAAAACATTGCCAGTAAAGCTAACTATTCCAAAAACCTTATCAACACTCTCCACAAAATACGCATAAAAACATTAAATAAAATTAGTAATGCACAAAAAACAAAATCCAATTTCACCACATCCATACCTTTCTGTAATGGCACCAGCATAAAAATCCGGAACGAAGCTAAAAACCTTAATATTAATATTCCAATTAAACCTAACAAAAATATTTTCCAGCACATACGCAACGAAAAAGATATCATCCCCCAAAACTCCACCGCAGGCATATACAAAATAGACTTCGAACATATTAACGGTGAAAAGGCGAGCTACATTGGCATGACGAAACGACGGATAAACGAACGCGAAAAAGAGCACCGTGCAGATCTAAAATATGGTAAATCCTCCACAGCCTTTTCCACTACCCACAATAATAACCCAATTAATACTAACTCAATAAACATTAAAAAAATAGCACCTTATAACACCTATAACTACGCTTTAAAAAGGGAGGCCATCGAAATTATAACTAACTCAAAAACCGTTAATGACAGAGAGCACTATTCAATTCCGCCTGAATGGCAACAGCTAGTGGAAGAAATCGAAGAGAAGTGAACGAACTACGGCGCCAACATAACAACATTTAGCAACTAAGGAACGACGTCTAGGTTGTGATCAGCACTGATGATGGTTACGATTGTAACCGAAATTAATTTGCTGTTCCTTTGTAAGGATATTTTTTTAAGGTATTTTTAATATTGATATTAAATATAGTCCTTATATTAAAATTTTATAAATTGAAATACCTACCTAAATCAAACGAGAATACTGATGGAGGGTTACATATTAAGTTATAACTCAGTATGTTATGGTCGTCCCATGTTGAAACTCACAATACTTACAGGCAATAAACATAGAATAATATATATTTTTTAAATAAAATTAAATATTTACTTTATGAGATATTGAAGGTCAAAGGTCAATGTTAGCCATAAAAATATTTTTTTTTTCAATATATGCATGTGATATACATCATTTGAAAGCCTGTATTATAAGCTTTCTAATGATGGCTTTTTAATATCTCTAAGTTAATTGGGGAACAAAATATGGGTACATTTGTAGTAGAAGAATTTTGAAAGTTTTCCTATTTTAGCCATTTTTGCAACCCTGTATATCAAAAACTAAAAGAGATTGGGACTTATTAATTGCTATACATTCATTTCTCTATAAGGCATATAAATTAGCCCAATCTCATAAAAATCTTAGGGTTCAGGTTTTAAGTGGTGTTGGTTTGACATGGAATGACCTAATAATGTACCGGGTGATCCAAAAGTCAGGACAAACTTTAAAAATAAATAATTCGAAAACAAATCAAGATACAAATATACGGTTTGCACCAAACGGATGGAAAAGAAACCGGGTTTTGTGTGGCAACGAAAAAAAAAAATCTGTTGGCGGCCAACACATGCCGCTATTGTGTTTTATTTCACCAAAAAATGATTTACAAATGATTAAAATGTTGACAACTTACAAGTCAGCTTAATTATAGTTAATTAGTACTACTACAGTAACTGTTCAATGTGCTGTCCATCATTCAGAAGTACAGCTGTGAGACGATTCACCACATCGTTCACAGCACTTAGTAGCATTTCTTACGTTATGGCAGACACATTTTGGCGGATGGCATCTTTCAGTGCTGCTAGTGATGCCGGTTGGTCGTGGTACACTTTTGACTTCAAGAATCCTCACAGCCAAAAGTCACAGGGTGTCAGATCGGGAGATCTTGCAGGTCATGCGTGATTAAACTATCTCAACTATGGACAGCATTTCGATGCATATAAGCTTCGACTACCATTACCTGCTGCAGTTGCTCCTTTTTATATCGTTTGTTGCTTTGCATAATCCTACATCAGAAATCCGACAGCACCATCTGTTGGTCGCAGACAGAACTATTTTTTTTCCGTTGCCACACAAAACCCGGGTTATTTTCCATCCGTTTGGTGCAAATCGTATCTTTGTATCTTGATTCGTTTTCAAATTATTCATTTTAAAAGTTCGCCCTGACTTTTGGATCACCCGGTACAATCGAAAAAAAAAAAAAATAAATAAATAAAACTTTATCTCATGAGCATTTTAAGATTTTTTTAAAATAAAATATTTTTTTTTTTTTTTTTTTTTTATTTCAGTAGTTTTTAAAATTTTTAATATACTTAATATCGATATATTTCAATGCATATGGAGGCAAACTTCTATAACTCTAAGACAGTAACTTGAAAAAAGTATTTTCAACATCCACCATCACCTTAAACCAACAGTTTGTTTAATTAAAAAATATATATTCAAATGTCAAAAACCTATTGTTATAATCTTGGAAAACTCACTTTTCACAATTGCTATTCCCTCTGCAATTTTTACTTCGCTAAATTTAATTAAAATGAAAATAAAGCATTCGTTTGATAGTAAAATACGAGAAAAAAGGGAAACACGATTTAATTACTAACTGCGCTGAGTAAACTTTGTTAGTTCCATGTACAGACTAATGAAATCACGCGTAAAGGTAATGGGAACTACTTAAGGAAGTTAACGTTACTTCTCCATTTCTTTTCTATCGGACAAAAAGACGGGCAAATAAGGGTTTCTATAAATGTTATGTATATCATTAAAATGACTTGTGGATAGAAATGAGTCTACAATGAACTGTTGCTATGGGTACATGATAATATTATTAACAATATTTCATTTAGTTATATACAATAACTTTTTTAAACAATACAATTAAAAAACCGTAATGATGAATTTAAGGAAGAAGAGTATTTTGTAATATAATTTGACGAATAAAATATAATGTTTCAAATTTTTTATATCTAAAGGAAAATATTTTAATGTTTCTTTAAAATGTATTGAATTAAATTAAATTAAATATTTATAGCTTTAGAAGATTAAGTTTTATAGATAATCATAAAAGCATTTTTTGAATGGATTTTTCCCAATTCGAATAATTTTAAGTATTTATCTTAAGGGGGCAAAGAATGATAAAAAAAAAAATTGTTAAAATCGAGGCAAGTGAAAATATCTAGATTGTTTTAATTTTTTTTAATTTAATTTAATTTAATTTAATTTAATTTAATTTATTTATTTATTTATTTATTTATTTTGTAATGCATTAATCTATCTAATACTTTTAAAATAATATCATTCTAGATTAAATAAATCTAGATTAAATAATATTCATTCATTCCTCATGCATTGTTTATAAGCTTTTAAAAAATTTGAACCACGAAATTTATTTCACTTGGTTCTAAATTTTGGGAATAACCAGCCATTTATAATGCCCCACGCAAAATTTCTTTCTTTTATTATCTTTTTCTTTATATATATTTAAATATATGTATATTTAAACTTTTTTTTAAATTGTATGATTTTGGTGGAGATTCAAAATAATTTAGAATTCGCCTGCAATATTTTGAAATTGGGCATTATTTTAATTAATTATAATTAAAATCTTCTAAAAGTTTAAAATTCGTATTGAATTCACGTGTTAACATAGTAATAAATATATATAAAAAACACTTTAAAACACGTATTAAAATTTATTAAAAATTGTTTACAAAGCTTTTCGCCACAATGTTATGATATCTTCAGGTAATTTTTTACACAAGCAAAGAGTAGACAGTATTTTGTATAACAAAGGAACTTGATACGGTTATAGTAAAAAAAAGATAGCGTGTACACTATATGATGCGTTCATTAGTTGCATGAATTAAGGAAACAAGGTTGAGTTCCAGTAGGGTCACACTAGGGATACATGGCATAAAATTTTGTAGAAGATACATTATCTTGAAAAAGAACACTGGAGGTTTCCGAAAACCACTTGCAGCGTAGTTATGTAGTTACACGAATTTAGGAAATAAAGGTTGAGTTCCAGTAGGGTCACACTAGGGATACATGGCATAAAATCTTGTAGAAGATACATAATCTTGAAAAAGAACACTGGAGGTTTCCGAAAACCACTTGCGGCGTAGTTATGTAGTTACATGAATTTAGGAAGCAAGATTGAGTTCTAGTATGGTTACATTAATGTTACATGTCAAAATTATTTGTAGAAAAAAAATTTAAACTTAAAAGTAGACAGGAGAATTCCACAAAAGATCATGCTGAAAAAAACAGGTTAACAGATTGAAAAATAGAGGTTATGAAGAGGTATAAATATAGAACTGAAGAGGTATAAATATCATTAATTTTATTAACATAATGTATGTCATATTTTATGGAGAATTGCTGAATCTTTAAAATTAATAGCTTTATTGCATTTAAAGATACTGATAGCTTCAGTCAAGAGAAGGTCTTGAATATCACGTGAAGCAGAAATTTTATTTTAAATGGTTTCTCCATAAAATAGGCTTTTTCTTCTGTAAAATTACATTTTATCTTTTAAAATATGCCCTATGGATAAAAATGATTGTTTTCATAACAGTACATTATTTAAGAAGCGACAGAATGAAGAAAAAGTAATTAATTACAAAAATAATTAATTTCTTGTCCCCTTAAATACTTCGTGTGTCTAAATATTAGACGAAATCGTATAAAAATTATGGTTATGTCTTTACGTAGGTATTTGAATAAATCTCTGTATCAGTTTTCATTTTCGTCTTAATTCAGACATTGTTAAATACATTTTAGATATTAACATATGAATAAATACACAAATTAATGAACAAATATGTTCAAAATACATTTTTTAAAACACAAAAATGTATTGATGAGAGAAAAATCAATAAAATACATAGAATATTTATTTAAAAAAAATAATTAATTTAAAAATTAATTATTAGATTTTTTTTAGGTCCATGAATTTTCTTTGTTATTTCTGTTCTTACTCTATACTTATATTTTAATAGATATGATATTAAATGTACCTGTGATTAATGGTTTTTAGAAAAATTATCTAAAGTAAAATCTTGTTTGAAATCGTTACGATTAGGAAATATTTGATAACTTCTTTAAGTATTTTTTTCAAAAGTTTCTACATTGACATTTCTGTATTTAACATTTAGAGGAAACTTCATATGATATCAGTTATTTTATCGTATTTCGTGTTGCTATAAAGTATGAAGTTAAATATGTGAATAATAAATATGTATTGAAAGATACAGAAAAATTTTACCTCTATTACTAACACGAAACATGTAATGCATTCTAGCAGTTTATATAAGAAGAAAATGTTTACAACTAAAGTTTTAAATTAATAAACAGTAAGAAGCAGACTTAAAATATCATGTATACTTAAAATATCATCAAAATTTTACTGTCCAAAATTTTTTATTTGATCACTTGTATTTCTCATACATGAAAATTACATATTTTTTCTCGAAAGACGATACTCACATAAGAATTTTCTAAAAAAATAAATAAATAAATAAATAAATAAATAAAAGATTGTTTTTTTTCTAAATTAAAAATAAGATAATTTGAGATACACAATTAGTGAAAATTTTGGATTTTTCTCTGCTTCTGTGTTTAATGATAGTTGAAATCTTTCCACCTTTTTACTGAAAAATTTAGTACCAGTTATTACAAAGAATGTTTTTTTCTAGTATATTTCTATGATCGATAAAAGTTTAATATTTAAAAATGCTAGTTCTAAATCTGACCTGAAACTGGAAAACAAAATTAAGTATATTCCGGATTTTTACAACCAGTAATTGCAATTGCAAACCGTAATTTTTATTATAATTATTTACTGAAAATCACTTGAAAAGTATGAAAAATATTACTGGTAAAATATTTGTGATTGTAAAAAAAAAAAATATCTAAATTATTGGCAATGAAAATTCGGCAGATCTTATTGGGGATACATATTTAAAATTGATGGTTGGTTGGTTGGTGACGTGTCCAATTGAAGTCAAATCAAATCATTCCATGTGCCAAAATCATGGCCTTGGCAATGTCCACAATTTTATCACTATAGAGATTTCCCTGAAAGGAAAATTCGTCAAAGGCCAATAAGCTTCTTATGATGGCCGGGCAGTTGAAAATGCGTTCTGGGGTGCGTTCCTCCTCCAGGCAGTTCCTACATGATTTGTAAGTTCTGGTGCCGTCTGTATTCACTGTCATTCCACCAAAGTGTTGGGTTCAAAGTCTGGATATAGTCTTGGTAATCATCCTGTCTGCATTGAAAACACATAGTTGATGTTCCTTTTTGATGTGTTTTTCTTTCAGTCTGTATGTAGCAACTGCATTAGCGTCTCCTAAATTATGGTGCTGCAAATTTCCGAGTTTAGGTCTCTCGCCTCCTTCGCCAGCTTATCTGCTTCCTCGTTCTCTTCAATACCAACATGTGCAGTTGTCCACTGGAAAGTACAGCTTTTCCCAAGGTGGCAAATTTCCTCTAAGTAGTGATGGATATCTTGTGCGAGCCTGGAGTCTCCGTTCCCTATCGCTTCCAGGGTAGCCCTGGAATCACAGAAAATGACGAGCCCACTAGCTCTACCAGTATCATTCAGAGAAATATACATTTGTAGGGCCTCAAGAATTGCTTTTAGTTCGCAAGTAAAATTGATGCAACTAAACTACAATAGGAAATTTAATACCATTTTATTTATAATCATATTTACTTATAAAAGCAATTAATTTTGCTAACCAACTATTAGCTAAATTAATTGATATAACTAGTAAGCTACATTTTCATGTTTTAACAGATAATGTTTAGCCTGTTTCTTAATTGAGAAATTAAATGAATTTAAAGTATATTAAAGCTTTAATTTTTCCATTTACTAAATTGTGTAACTGTTTAACTTTTAAAAGCAGATAATTTTAATAACAGAGTTTCTGTTAAGCTACATTTTAAATTTAATATCTTTTTAATGTATACTATTTAATTTGTCAACTAACTGAGAAATTCTACTTTCTAATAATAGAAAGTATTGTAATAAAACTTTAACGTTTTCAATTACGAAGTTTTGTAATTGCTTCAATTATAAAAGGAGTTGATTTTACTCCCCACGTTTATTAGCAAAATTACATTATCATTTAATTCGATATTATTTTAATATATTTTAATTAATTACTTACCAATAAAAAAATTCTACCTCCAAATAAAAGAAATTAATATTTAAAGCTATACTTTTTCAATTACTACGTTATATAACAGTTTGACTTATATGAAAGCAATTGAATGGACGAACGTTTGTTTATTAATTAAAATACGCTATGTATCTAGTGCAATATATTTTTTAAATATAAGCCAATTAATTTGTTTAGTAATTCAGAAATGCAACATTTAAATAGAGAAATTCGCAGTTTAAATGTCAACTTTTTCAATTACTTAGTTTTACCCTATATTAATACAAGTTTCGATACTAATGTAAATATTTTGTCAGCTCCATGACATAGCAGTTTCCTAATAATATTCATATGAGAAAGCATTCGTGCACACTGAATTTGTTCAAATATCTCATCCCTATTAATCAAGCATTTTCCTTGTGTTACGCCCAGTTACCGCTAGAATTCTCATCAAAGCGAACTATGATACATTTGACGAAGAGAATAACTAAATATTACGTGCTCAGAAACTGTTATCATCTGTCCGATTAAATTAAATACATTATGTTACAACCTTAGATATTCAGTATTGTTAGAGTCAAATGTGTCACGTGAAACCTGCATGCAGAACTATCTATTTAACGGAAAACAGAACATGAATCATTTGTCAAGCATTCACAAAAAAATAAAAAAATAAATATATATAAAAAAAATTAAGGAATTTTAACACTAATTTTTTGTTATTATTATTATTATTTTATTGAAATGATAAATTTTAAATTGAATGTAACTATGCATTTTAACAATATGAAAAATTCATAAATCAAAAAGTTAATTCATTTTAACGATGAATAATTGTTAATAATAAAATTTTAATAATAATAAAAGTTTTTAAAACTAGTTTGCATATCTGGTATTTGCTAAGTTTCCTATCATATGCTTGTTCTCATCAAATTCTACAATAGGGCTTACTGCATTTGTTTTTACAGAAATGAAGTTTAACGATCACTCGGCAAAGTTTTAGAATGGTATGTCCACTAACTATATTACCCTAATTTCGTTGCAATATAATTACCATATCCTAATTTATTCTTTAACTGTAGTATTGTCAGTTTCATATTTCAGCTTTCATGCAACTCCATAGTACACTCTATAACAAAAAAAAAAAAAAAAAAAAAAAAGAAAAGAAAGAAAAGAAAAGACGCACCAAGAAGAAGTGGGGACAAAAATTGGTAAATGGGGTGGAATGGGTGGTCCGAATGGGACAAAAATTAGCAGACGTTATGTACATGTGGAAAAAAAACAATTGATTACAGTTTCAGAAAATTTGAATGATTTAATCAAGAGAAAAGGCCTCACAAAGTAAACAAGTCAATAACGCGTTGGTGCACTTGTGCCCCTTGTGTAAGCAGTTATTTGGCTTGGTATTAATTGATAGAGCTGGCAGATGTGCTCTTGTGAAGTACCGTGTCAAATTCTGTCCAATTATTGCGTTAGATTGGTAAAATCCCGAGCTGGTTGTAGGACCCTTCTTATGATGCTCCAAACGTCCTCAGTGGAAGAGAGATCGGGGACTGAGTTCAACCCCACTGAGCCGCCTATTAAGGGTATTTGCAGTCACTGAAGTACCAGTTGCACGTAGGATCGACGATAATGATGAACTGGTGCTTGATTCCATCAAAGCCTGTATGTATGTCAATTTGTGTCCAGTTTGCATTACTCCTTCTTGGTGCGTCACTTTTTTTGTTATAGAGTATATTTTCGATCGAAATCTCCTTATAATGCAATTTTATGTGAAACTTGCCAGTTTATGTAAAACCTCTATTCTCTCATGTTAAAATGATAGCAAATTTCGAATAACTCACAAAGTTCCAAAATATAATACTAACAGTTAATGATGCTCTCGACAGTATCATAAATCATATTTTAAAACCTGTCCATCATTTTTACGACATTACCATATCGCATGTTCATGTGAAATTTTGTCCTAATCTTTGATGTTAAGAAAATCGTAAATTTGCTATAACTTACGAAGTTTTCAAATTAGAATGTTGAAAAGAAACAAGAATCTTGCCAGTTTTACAAGTAAATTTTTAAAATCAGTCCGATTTTTATGCTACCATTGTTCTTGATATATCGTGTACACAGATTAACAAACTAACAGAGTAACAAACTGACACCCTACATAGGATATCACACCGAATCTATCTCGATTGTACATAGTCCATAGTGCATATGTGACCGCAGCACCAAAGTCTCCCTTATCCGAGACTTTTGGTACAAATTATTTTCTTTGCGTAAATTATCTACCGATATCGTTCACAATCTGCATATGAAATTTGATTTCATTCCAAACACTAGTTTTAGCTACAGATGCGATGAAACAGGGAAACTTATTTTATGTCGTAACTGCCAACTTGCCAGATTCCGTAAAATTGTCATTACCCGCAGCTTTTTTCACACCAGTCTTTTTTTTAGAGTACTTGTTTTTTTTTTTTTAAATCATGAATGCATTTAAAGAAAATTTCTCTAAAAATAAAGTGTGGGAAAAGGGGCGTAGTCTAACAATCTTACGCAATACTAATTAGTAAGTTGGCAGATACGTTATGGCCACCTTGTAGTTTTAGTAATAGCGGATAAAATCTCATAAAATAATGCAGTATAAGACTAATTTAGAATAATTATTTGAGATTTTGTGCTAATAATGTTTTTTTTTCGTTATGCTGAAAGTAGACTAGCAAATCAATATCTAAAAACCTGATTTTGATTCAATGGACCACAAGCTATGTAATTATAACGAAAATTCTATTCGAAAACTTTACCCTAATGAATATATTTTTATTAACGTTATTTCTCTACCATATCAGATAAGAGAAAGTGAATAGTGGTTTAAATAAACTTTTAAACTTTTTACACATTTCACAATCAGAAAATAAGATTAGTGTTTCCATTTAAAAGAAGACTTTTCCTGAAAATGTTGACATTTCTCTAAAACTTTACTGCAAACGAACAAAAATGCTAATAGCATTAGTAACTGAAAATATATATATATATATATTCTGGGGGTAGGATATGTAAAAATATTTCAAAATTTATACAAATACAATTGACGATATATAAATAAGGTTTAGTAAATTCCTTCTTTCTTCTTCTTTTTTATTTTATTTTATTTTATTTTATTTTTCATTATAGAGTCTGTTTTCATACTTAATTTACAAAGAAAAAAATATACACTAAATCCAAATGGGAAAATAATAATAATAAAATATAATATAACAGGACGGAGGAATATTAGTCTTAATCTACTGATATTTACGATACCAGTTTTACGATAGTTGGACATTTATCGAAAACGAAAATTTATCGAAAATTTAATTGAATAATTTGAAAGCGAAGTTATAATTTGAAAAAAAAAAAAAAAAAACTTATAGTCTTCCGTACTAAGCTAAATTCTGCTTTTGCCAGAATTTGATCAATTTTTTTTTTTTTTTTTGAAAGAAAAAGATACGAAAAGAAAATTAATAATAATCAGTATCGAAACGAACAATATCATTTTTTTTTTTTACCCGTTATTTACACATTTTATTTGATATTATGTATGGAAAAAAAAATCAGTCTCGCTTATCAGAAACAAATTAATGTTGAATTCATAGAAATATGTAACTTGAATTAAAAAAAATCTGGAGTGACTCCACTCGACTTTCCGAACATTGAGTAACTAACAGTTTTGTAGATAAAATAAAGAAAGAGGAGTTGCTAAACAAACGAAAAAGAGAAAACCATAACAGAGTGTTTGAGTATCTTTCTCCATATATCACACGAGGTTTTATTTAGCGCTACTGAACTTTGAGCCCTTAGATCATAAGGATAATGAATTTTTCGGTGTGTCCCTGTAAAAATCTATAAATGCTAGATTCACCAAAATGCTTATAGTTAGTGCAACAGTGATTTATAATATTCATACAAATTTTCAGCTCAATTGAATAAGGCGTTTAGATGCTATCGCTGGTCTCATAGGCCATAAAGATAAAGAATTTTTCTTTGTGTCCTTGTAAAAAAACTGTAAGTGCTAGATTCACCAAAATCTATACAGTTGGTTCAAATGTGACCTATAACATGTGTACAAATTCTTTGCTGAGATTAAAAAGGCGTTTAGACGCTATCACACTTTTAAAAATTTGGCAAAGAATTTTTCTTTGTGTCCCTGTAAAAAAACTATAAGTGCTAGATTCTCCAACATCTATACAGATTGAGTATCTGTGACCTATAATATGTGTATAAAGTTTTTGCTCAATTGAATAAGGCGTTTAGATGCTATCGCACTTTTACGATTTTGGTTCCTTGGCCATAATGATAAAGAATTTTTCTTTGTGTCCCTGTAAAAAAACTATAAGTGCTAGATTCACCAAAATCTATAGGGTTCGTACTATGGTGACTTACAATATACGTACCAACTTTCAGCTTATTCGAACAAAGCGTTTAGACGCTAGCGTGTTCACTCACAGACATACACACATACATACACACATACATACACACACACATACATACATCATCGTAAAAATAGTGAAAACTGACTCGTTGGACCTCGAAACGTATAGAAACATCATAATCTCGAATTCGGATTTTTGACATGATTACAATACTTTCCTCACTATAGTGTTCGGAAAGTAAAAAAATCTGGAGTGACTCCACTCGACTTTCCGAACATTGAGTAACTAACAGTTTTTTAGATAAAATAAAGAAAGAGGTGTTGCTAAACAAACAAAAAAGAGAAAACCATAACAGAGTGTTTGAGTATTTTTCTCCATATATCACACGAGGTTTTATTTAACGGTAGTGAACTTTGAGCCTTAGATCATAAGGATAAAGAATTTTTCGTTGTGTCCCTGTAAAAATCTATAAATGCTAGATTCACCAAAATGCTTATAGTTAGTGCAACAGTGATTTATAATATTCATACAAATTTTCAGCTCAATTGAATAAGGCGTTTAGATGCTATCGCTGGTCTCATAGGCCATAAAGATAAAGAATTTTTCTTTGTGTCCCTGTATAAAAACTGTAAGTGCTAGATTCACCAAAATCTATACAGTTGGTTCAAATGTGACCTATAACATGTGTACAAATTCTTTGCTGAGATTAATAAGGCGTTTAGACGCTATCACACTTTTAAAAATTTGACAAAGAATTTTTCTTTGTGTCCCTGTAAAAACACTATAAGTGCTAGATTCTCCAAAATCTATACAGATTGAGTATCTGTGACCTATAATATGTGTATAAAGTTTTTGCTCAATTGAATAAGGCATTTAGATGCTATCGCACTTTTAAGATTTTGGTCCCTTGGCCATAATGATAAAGAATTTTTCTTTGTGTCCCTGTAAAAAAACTATAAGTGCTACATTCACCAAAATCTATAGGGTTCGTACTATGGTGACTTACAATATACGTACCAATTTTCAGCTTATTCGAACAAAGCGTTTAGACGCTAGCAAGTTCACTCACATACATACACACATACATACACACATACATACACACATACATACACACATACATACACACACACATACACACACACATACATACATCATCGTAAAAATAGTGAAAACGGACTCGTTGGACCTCGAAACGTATAGAAACATCAAAATCTCGAATTCGGATTTTTGACATGATTACACTACTTTCCTCACTATAGTGTTCGGAAAGTAAAAAGGATGGAAGAAATATATTTTCTGAATGACTATACTAAAAAATAATTAATAATTGTATACATTTATATATTGAAAAAAACTGATTTCTGACGATTTGATTCGTTAATGAGATAAAATATGGTTGTAGATACACTGATCATGGAAAATTTATTTATTTATTTATTTATTTATTTATTTATTTTTTCAATTTTGAAAGACTACACAACGCAGATGGGGTGCAATAGCAATGAAATAGCAAATCATTGTAAATAGTAGAAATAGACAGTATCTTTTTTCATTGGGTGAGCAGTTTATTTTTATCTTTTCAAAAAGAGGTAGAAAACGCGTTTTATTTTCTTTCTTTTCTTTTCTTTTCTTTTTTTTTATTATTTTTATTTTTTTAATACCCAATGAAATATATTACAGAGTCTTTCGAAAATCGTTGTGTGTCTTGATTTTTCATGCTTTTACTTATTTCTATATTCAACAAAAGAAATTAATGGATTAGTAATTTTCGAAATTATCTTCACTAATAATCAATTTCGATTTTTATTTTTTGGATTTTTGGATTTTAGAAGTTTTGAAGAACAATGCTCAGAATTTCATATAAATTTATATTTAGTTGAGGATTGACTAAAATTAATGTCTATCAGATTTTAGTGCACATCCCGCAATAGTTGGTGTTACTATGCTGTATTTATCCTCGTTTACGAATAGAATATATCTCAAGCTCTATATTGTTTAATTGCAAAAAAATTTAAAAGGAATTATTACTTTTCATATATGCATATATATTTATAAAAATATTCTTTAGGTGTCTTACCTTTTACGTGTTTTATAAACACGCAAATTTTCAAGTTTTAACACTTTGACTGCCATGGCTATCATACGTGATAGCCAGTGATACTTCCGTTGGGACACTGGCTATCAGCCATGTATTTTCAACACTTCAGTCCTTGGCTATAAAAAACGATATCAGTTACATTAAAATCGTACTGGAGTTTGATTGTTGGATAATGAGAATCTCCCCATGTGTTGCAAAATGAATCACATTGAAATATGTATATATATATATATATATATAATTTTATGTCGAAAAAAATACCGGGAATATTATAAACTGTGAAATCAAACGAACAGTTACAGTTTGCACAAATCCTGGGAATTTATAATAATTTGTAAAGATTTATTAAAGCAAAAGAAATTAAATGTAGCTTATCGTATGGCTTTTAAAATGTACTATAATAGATAAATAATATGATAAATAACTACTATCTTTAAAGATATACATATCATTTTGTAGTATAAATTAGTTTTTTCCAAAAGCCAATCCAAAATTTTAACTACAATTTTAACTTTATAATATAATGTGTGTAATTGCCTCACGTCGTGTTTAGGTTGAGAAATTCTTATCTCGCATACCTCATATTGGCTCGGTATAATAATTCGTTATTCCTTAAATTACACATAGTTATGCCAGTTCCACATGCTTGCGAACTATGCATTTGACAGGGTGATAATCTGAATATTCCACGCAACGAAGCAGAAGACAGATTTAATTGATACATTGCGTACATACATCCAAAGTGGCAGAATAATTCCTACAAGGTAAATAATGACGTAAATTACTTGAATTTTGATTATTGTGTGACATGTTATGCATAATTTTGTGATGTAATATTACAGTTTTATTAAAATTTTAATTACCGGAACAAGCTGATTTATTTTTATTTAAAAGAAGATATTTTTAAAACTGATCATTAGAATGAATCATTTTCGAATCTACAAGAAATTATAAATATATTGATATAGATATGCATACATAAAATAGCTTATTAACAAATTTTTTTATAAAAAAGGTTTATTTAAAACATTTTTTTTTTCAAAATGATAATATACTACAGAGAAGTACAACAATGCTTGATTCACCAAAAACTATACTATTTGTTCGTCAATCACCTGCAATACGTATATACATTTTCAGCTCAATCGAATTCAGCGTTTAGACGCTATCGTCTTCTAAATAATTTATTCTCATAGGCCACAATGATAAAGAATTAATCTTTGTTTTTCTTGTAATAAAATCATAACTAGGAGAGCTAGGGGCTAGTTGTAACAGGAGTAAGAAGTCACACGCAATTTACACAATAGTTTGCAACATTTTTGATTAGATATTTCGAGATAAACATAATTCTTACGACACGCCTTACTATGTAAGCACAATTAGTGTTCCGCAGAAACGGTTAATGAGAGGTTCTGTACATGTGCTACGTTTTAGCTAATTAGTGAAAAAAAACATGTGTCGTAAATTTTAATTAAATGTATGTTAATTAATATTTTAATGATTTGTTTAAAGCTATTTATTTTGTCTATATGTGAAGTTATAAAATACAGGTTTGATTTTTTGTTTAAATCGTTATATATTTTCATAAATAAACATAATGTCCAAAAGCATACGATGGGGTAAGTTGTAACATGTTACGACTTACCCCTTCTTTTCGATCCATGTAATTACACATTCCACTTTAAATGCTAACAAGCAAATTATTTATTCTATGCTTTATTCTATGAATTTGTTTTCTTGTTTTATAATGAGGAACTATAAAGAAATATGAAAGAGCTTCAAAGAGTCAAGACATATATGAGTTGGCTACAGCTGAAGTATTCGAGATAGGTACAAGTTTTACACACTCATCAAAGTTTTGTCTTCTCCCTAAGGCTTCATTTTGGAAACAGTCTAACAGAGGCCAACAGTGTTGCCAGATCTGGCGGATTTTTTATTCAATAATCACCAATAATTTTAAAAGGTGATATTTTATATACGTAATAGACAATTAATTTTCGAAGTGATTAAGCAAACGTTACAGTTCAACTTTTTGGTGATTGTTGAATCTTCCAGATCTGGCAACAATGGTAGCCAACGCAAAAGAAAATTTGTCATCTTAATTGACACATGCGAAAGAAAATCATTGGGAATATTTTTTTAAGAGATAATTAAAAAGTAACACAAACATAAAGAGAAAGGAAAAATTAAAAGAAGGAAAAAAAAAAAAAAAAAAAAAAAAAAAAACACGAAAGGTTAAATTATAAAGAAAATAATTTTGACTCCATATCAAGGTAGTCTCTACCTTTTTTCAGGGTACTTTGCGAAATAAGAATTTTATGCCTTTTTGGTTACTACTATTTTTTTACAACTTCTATACTGTTTAAACACGACATACTGCTTTTAACACTTTCGCGACCACTGACGTAGATTCTCTTCATTTTGAAATCTGTAACTACGCTTGTGGTTGTTTCTGTTACAATTTGTATATTAGTATATTTCTTAAGAATATTCACTTGCGAGCTAAATATGGATACAAAAAACCTTGTTCTGAAATAATGTAGCTTAAAAGAATAACGCTTTCTATCAGAGAAACAAAAACAAGCGGTCATGAAAATGATAAAATATGACATAAATCTCTCTAAGAAATGAATTGGTGGTCAATGAAGCGAAATTGTTTTATATTTGAAAGTGTCCTGGAAAAAAAGGCGGTGACTACGACCCTTGCTCCAGATACACTTTCTGAAACACAAGAGAGGTTTTACTTAGCTTCTTGAGATGCTTACCGCCCTTCTGAAGCACGAGAATGGGTACAATGCTTAATTTGCAAAATTCAGACACACATTAACTGTGTGAGAGGGAACAATATATCATTAGTTTATATTAACTGCAGTTATGAATAAGGCTGACTTTTAAATTAATTAGTTATTTAATTTTATCTTTATTTTACTCTAAATCATTTGATACAATTCCTTGTTACTATTTCAAGTAGGTATAGTTTTGTATTAGTTATTAATTTTCATTTTTTAATGAAATTAATAAATTATTAATAGCAAAAAAAAAAAAAAAAAACTTTTGAAATGGTGTCGTTTTTAGTGCTAGCAATTCTCGCATATCTGTTACAATTTGCCCTACGTGTGTTACGATTTTCCCCAAATCCGAGGCAAACAGTAACAGGCAAAAAATTTTGAAAAAATACTTTTTGTGCGAAAATCAACAAAATTAACGGATTTTTCTTTTATGAATATTAAAGATGAACATATAATTTAAGAAAAACAGCAATTATAAACAAGAAAACTTTAAAATATTAAAACATATGATTAGTTTCTAACAGGCGTTACAACTAGCCCGTATCTACCCTACACATAACCAAATCCTACTCAAATCCTCTAATTTATTTGTATTAAAAAATTCTTATTTTTTATGCGTTTCTTCATGTAAAAAGTATTGTTTACGATAAATTCAACAATATTTAACACACATTTTCTTAATATCATAATGTTTGGCAATTATTTATTATTTATTTATTTTTTATTCACAGCAACCAACTTCCCCTTGTTTTCCAAGAAACTTTATATAAGAAATTTTCAATAACATTTTTCAATTTACTCAATCACCAAAGATTAATATAGTATATTTATAATCATAAATAACAGTGTTAATCTGATTTAAAAAGAAAAAAAAAAAAAAAAAAAAAAAAAAAAGAAAGAAAAAGAAAGAAAGAAATGTGTTAGCAGCTAAAATTATTTTGAATTTTTGACACAGATGACAACGTTTATCTAAATTAAGGTATCATTTTAATGTGCGCTGAAAAAAACATATATATATATATATATATTCGTGTTCTGGTATTATTTCTGGTGATTCTTATGTAAAATGACCTCCTGAACCTGAATATGACCCCATTTTGCTCAATCACCCACCTTTTTCTCGGAACGCCATTCCTTCCCCAATTTTTATCTCTGTTCGGTAATTTTTTTGTCCATGAATTTGATTCCAAGGGTGGAAAAGTATTGTTTTAACGATTAAAAATAGAAAATAAAATGTATAATAAGAAATATTAATAATAGATTAATAAAATGTAATTTATGTAATTTATAATTTCAGAGGCAAATCCCCCCCTTAAATTTCCCTGTTGCTACAAATGTTCATGCTTTAGAATTTTTCACCTCTGTAGATCCTCAATAAAAATACTGAATAGTTATAAAAATAGGGGGTGATGGGGCAAAACGGGCGTCATATTCGGATTCAGGAGGTCATTTTACATAAGAATTTGCAGAAATGGTATGGGGCCGATTTTCATGAAAGCAGTGTAATTAATAAATAGATAACTGAATAAATATATTTTTTTATTTTTATACAATAATTTAGTTTATATATTTATAATAAATAAAATAAATTTTAATACCTTTAAAAATAAGTAAAATAGACAAAGAATTAATTTTTTCGAGCAATTTCTATATTTTTTAATTAAGAAAATGAATAATTAAAATATTTAAATTTAAAGCGTGCATTTATCTATCTGTATTATTTAAAATAGTTGTTATTAATTATATCATTCGATATTTAACAGAAATAATATTAAATTGCATTCGTTTAGCTGAAATTTTGACTGAAATTGAAATTTTTGAATGCACGGTTAGAAAAGGAATTTAAAGGATTTAATAATTTAGATCTGTTGGAATTACGTTTTTAAATTCCTTTATCTTCGTTCACATGTTCATTTATTTTGCTTTAAATACACTAATCCCTCGTATTCAATAAATGATTTGGCTTAATTCTTAAAGACTAATAGATATCAATTATCATTTTAGCTAACACTATTTCAATAAATATGCCCCTATAAAAAGTATTGATTATCATAATCCTATCTTTATTTTCTTTTCTAGACAGCTTATTGGCTTTTAATTTTTTTTTTTCCAATTTAAAGCAATATTATATATATATCTAAAAATATCTCATGGTGGTTAAAATTAATATGACTATACTCATTAACCTTTATCTCCCTTTCTATAGATCCGATTCAAATGAAGTTTCAAATACGTGTTGTATTAATCATGGAAATTTCTGTTATAATAGAGAAAAATATAACTTTACATTTCTACAAATGGATTTATGGACTAAGTAAGATAAAAAATTACTTTATAATAAACGCGATTACCATCCTGAGAAGAAATTATTTACTCACAGTGATCATGCTCGCCGCATCAGCAAAAAGATTCTAGAATTAGTTGTTCTAATAAAAAACCGCATTTATAACTGCTTAGTCCGTAAAGCACTTTCTGTTGCACTAACGTCACAAATGTCGCAAATGCTTAAACAATAGCAAGCAAAAAACAACAGGGTAAAATGATTGCGACATTGATTTTTTTTTTTTTTTTGCGTAAACCTTATTAAATTTTTATACGTATATTAATATAAAAATTAAAAATTAAATTAAAATGGAAAATCGGCCATACAATAAATAAAAAAACACCTAAACATGCAAAATATCAGAATTTTTTTTTTAATAAACTAAAAACCATTAAAGCCATACTCAGGGAATCCTTTCAAAGTTAGGTAGAAAGAGTAAAATGTTTCAAGAGCTGCTAGTAAAAACACACTGAAAAAGTAATCCCATGATTGACATTTAGAAAGTAAATTGTGGCTCTAGTAAATATAGTTCCATATCATCCTTATAAATTCTAATTCCCATTTCTAGTAAGTTCTAAAAATATTAGAATTCAAGACCGTTTCGTTATATAATCGTGGTCAATCTTATTTAAAAATCTCTGAGAATAAATGTGAACACAAGAGACGAGTTTTAGTAGCTATGACTTTTGTTTATGACCCAGTTCGAGGAAATCAAGAGAGAATTTCTCGCAATACAAAGGAACCCTAATATCCATCACACTCATAATATTTTCTCACCATCTATAGAAGTATAGAAAACACAAGAGACGAGTTTTAGTAGCTATGACTTTTGTTTATGACCCAGTTCGATTAAATCAAGAGAGAATTTCTCGCAATACAAAGGATTCCTAATATTCATTACACTCATAATATTTTCTCGCCGTCTATAGAAGTATAGTATAGAAATCCTCGTTCCGTTCGTCTATCCATGTTATTTCTTTACCTTATACGCATAACGCGGAAATCTTATTTCTGATTTAGGAATTCAGAAAATGACTGTTTATTCGTTCTAGATGAAGGTGGTATAGATTTTTCTCACTGCAAAAATAACATAACCTCCTTACATTTTTATATCTCACCGAGAGAAAAGAAAAAGTCAACAGCAGTTCAGAATACAATTATGAAAATTTAAGTAGATAAAAAATCTCTCTCTCTGTCTGTATATTTTATATATATAATTTCTTAAAGAAGCGTTTTCTTGATATATATTCGGCAAAGACAATATATATATATATATATATATATATATATATATATATATATATATATATATATATATATAATGGTTTAAAGATAAGCGTTTTTATGCATTATTACTTCCAGTAATTATCCCACACTGACTCCATTTACTTATACTGCTTAAGCTTCTGTTAATGAAATTGGTCAGAAGCGGAGAATAATTATCCTAGAAAATGCAAATGTCATTAGTGCGCTCGTGCCTTTAATTAATTCAGAAGTTATAAAAACTATCCCTAATTGCTTAAATCAACATACCTGTAAAAAAAGAACTGAGAGAAATCCGGATTAAAAGTTGTTTAACAAGATCTACGTGCCGCATACAATAAATTCCAAAGTTAATTTCGCAAATATATTGTCGTTTCGAATGTGCTTTGATTCAAAAGTGTGCTCTTTTTTTTTTTTTTTTTTTTTTTTTTTTTTTTGGGGGGGGGGGGGGGTAGGGGGGAGAGGGAGATTTAGAGGTTTTTTTAATATAGAAGTGAAATTATTCGTAAACTGCAACTGCTTTCATTCACTCCTTAAATTTGCAGGATATTTTATTTTATTAACCAGATTCTTAAAGATCTTAAAAATATTTAATTTTATTTACAGGTTAAAGGATCTCATTATAGAATGTATAAAAGATCTTCAATTAGTATTATTTTCAGTAGTTTTCAAAGAAAATTGTTTTATTTTTTAAAAATAATAATAACTAAACTTCATAAACTTCAATAAATGTTTTTTATTCATACAGAGGAACGGTGAGGAAATGGAATAGTCGATTAAAACAGAATACCGTTATATCTCGCCTGTACAATTCTGTAACCTATCGGACCCAGGCCTCAAATATGAACGGTAGTTTACCTCGTGTCACTGTGAACAGCAGTTTTTGTGTCGTACAACTTGTTTGGTTTATCAATATCCGGATTATTTTGGGGGTAACTATTACAACTTGTATGATCTATTTAGGAAGAGGCGTAATTGAGTGAAAATCTAGTATCATTTCCTGTAGGGGAGTTTAATTAGTTAGCACTCTGATTTCCATGAACTTATTACTAACAACCGTTAGTTGAGGTTGATTTACTATCGAAGTTGACAATTCGAGCAATATGGAATATCAATTATTTCGTATTATTTGCGACTTTTGTTAAACTTGAATGTTGATTATTCTTTTAATACTGTTTATTTTCAATAATAATTTTAAAATAATATATTTGTATTGCAATTATTCATGCTTTTGTATTAAAATACTGCCTTATTCCATATTATTCTTTAAGGAAATAAGTATTCCATATATCCTTTCATAACTATTCCATATTAGCCATTTGGTCCATATTACCCTACAACCGCTTTTTTTTTTTTTTTTTTCCATGAATTTTGCTTGTAGACTTTTGTATTATAAAACCATCAAAACAAATCAACGTTGTTTGAAATAGTTGCATCCACAGTCATCCAAAATATTTTAGTTTATTACGGTGAATTCAAATAGAAAATGTATTCCATATTCATCTCAGTTCCTCTACCTTAAATGTTTGGCTGATTATTCAATAAATCACATTTATAATAAATAAACTGCCTCTTACTCCTTATATTACATACTCATTAATTTCGTCATATTTAATTTTTATCATTTAAAATTATAGACCTTGATATGATAACTGAAGATAAATTTTTAATTTCAAAATATCAATAGAAACACTACTAAATCTTAAGTTTTACAAAATAATTTTTACTGGAATCTTTCTATACCCTATTAAACTACTAGAACTTATTTCTTTTATGTCAATACTTTTTTGAACTTCTCCTTTATTTATTTTTTTATTTTTTTGCTTTTCTTCCCATGTAAAATAAAACTAGTATGCTGTTGCCATCAAAAAATTTCCTTTTACACCATTCTATAAAGCAGTGCCAATTAATAGTTAAGATGCACAAAAAATTAGTGAACATAATCTCTCATAATATAGATTTTGCATATTCAGATGATGCAATGTTAACCAGTATATGCTGAGATACTGTCATGGTAAAAAACACAGAAATTTAGTAACAGCACAGAAATTTAGTAACGCCTGCCATCAGATATACATCCGAATGTAATAAGAATATTTTATCATACTATGTTTCTAACATAGCACGTTTTATACATTTAGATAATTTTAAAAACTGAGGTGTATTTTTCTCGTAAAGGGCAAATATTACTGTTTAGTAGCAACTGTTGTTGTCCGATATGAACCTATATTGAATGACAGTTTTTCATAATATCATTTCACATATCATGTTTGGTCTGAGATATTGCCATTCCGTAAACGCAGTGAAATTACTGCATAGAAAGGTCACCTGTAATCCAGTATTCATCAAAGTGGATCCATCATCTTTTTTCATATTAAATTTTGTGCATTTATACACAATAGATTTTGCGTAATAGCTTTACCAAAACTAAATTCAAAAACTGGCGCACAATCAATAGAAAGATCTTCACACACCATAAATTTTAAGTCAGCACAACCGGTTTCGAAAGGACGTAGCCTTTCTTCATCAGGTGCAAACACGTGCTACTGCCTTGGAGGCAAAAGCAAGACAGAAAGCAGGGGAAAATCCAGAGGGGGAGGAGCAACACAAACAACCAATAGGAAGCATCATACAGGGCAGGACCAATCAGAAAGGAACACACGTACACACACACACATGCACAAAAAAAAAATAGGAGGGAGGGAAGGAGTAATCAATTAAATTTACTTTTTTTTTAATTCTTATTTTTATTTATTTTTTTTATTTTTGTTTGTTTTATTTAATTAATTAATATTACACTAATAAGTAAATTTAATAAAATTTAATTATTTATTATTATTATTTTATTATTATTATTTTATTATTATTATTATTATTATTTTCTTTAATTAGAAATATTTTATTATAACTAATATTATGTTATAAATATAATGAAGGAAATTATTTAATTGAATTAAAAAAAAAATTCCAGGCTGTAGACAGCAAAGTGGAATCAGATATTTCATTGACAATTTTATCACGATTAAGGTAAATAGCTAAATTTTCCAAAAAATCCAGTTCGGAAACGCGTTTGGCATGAAAGATAATTTTGGCACTCTTAAAATTAAAACTATGATCAAATTCCCAACTGTGCTTCGCAATAGAAATTTAGAAATTTCTTGATTAACAACATACCGAGATTGTTCACGTAAACGACATTCAAGATTTCCTTTTGTTTGACCAATATGAGATAAATCACAATTATTACAAGGGACATTATAGATACCCCACTTATGAAGCTCAGGAACAGGGGATTTAGTTGGAGGGAATTAGAATTTATTGACAGGTTTAAAAATAACGTGAAAATTGAAACGCTTCAAAACTTTGGCTAATTTAAAACATAAGGGGGGATAAAAAGGCAAGACAACAAGATTATCAGGTTTAATTTTATCATCAATGGAAAGAGTAGAATTATAAGTTGGCCTACTGAATCTTTTGAGAGCTTTATCAATTATAGAAGGTCTAAAACTTCTTTTAATAGCAACAGACTTTAAATAATTGAGTTCTTCTTTAAGAGAAGAAGTATCAGAACAAATTTTAAGGGCACGATACACGTAAGTGTAAAAGGTGCCAATTTTTTTGTTTAGCCGGATGATTAGAGAGAGCATGGGGAGGGTTAGAAACTGGTTGTGCTGACTTAAAATTTATGGTGTGTGAAGAAGTAATAGCTTTAGTTTAAATGGAGGCAACTGAAGCACAGAAGCAACAACATTTAAGTTATATATACAAAAAAATATAATCATAACTAATTTAAGTCGAAAGTCTAGTTAAATATAAAGATTTCTTGAATTTTGTCTATTCGTTCGGCACGTATAGCGTCCTCAAAAAATTAGTAACATACAGACAAAAACAAACACGCAGATATTTTGTAAAAATGGTTAAATATCAAGGCTGCTACAGGCGACGTTTTTTTTTTTTTTATTCTTTTCGAACCAGTATTTCTAAAAAATAAAATGTGTAATCTATTTTCTCAGGTACAGTCGGTAACAAAAGCATCCGAACACTAGCAAAAATTCCTATATAAAAAAGTAGTGTTAAGACTGTTTTGTTATATAAATCCTTGTCGAATCGTGTTCTTAGACTGTCTAAGAACATGATTCGACAAGGATTTATTTAACAAATCAGTATTAACTGTACTTTTTTTATATAGGAATTTTTGCTAGTGTTCGGATACTTTTGTTAACGACTGTAAATCTGCGCTTTATGTTATGGAAATAGTGGTACGAAAATAATAATAATAATAATAATAAAGAATCGCCTGGGGTATCCCTGAAATCTTGATCGGGAAATCTGAAATCGCATCGCGCAAACCCGTTGAAAATTCGGAGGTCGAAAGTTTTCAGAATCCAATATTTTCTTCTTATGCATATAATAAGCTCATTTGAACTTTTTTATATTTTTTTTACTCAGTTCAAAAAGCGATTTCATGCATTATAGTAAACGATAGTTTTTCAATATTTCTTCATGTAACGATACTATTTAGTTTAGGATACGCAAAAGAAATCAGAGTCTTCGACAAAGACGATTTTTTTATGACACAGTACCATGATTGAACTAATTTCTTTGAACAATCATGAACTCAAATAATTAGATAAAGCATTCGGAAAGATTTCTTAAACAATTTTCTTTTCGAAATCTACTAACTACCTAATAATATATTTATATCTGTTTTTACTAAATTATCTTATAGTATAACCACGTTTCCTACACCTAGCAGTGAGGACGAGTCGAAGATCTTGGAGGGTTTCCAAGTTGACCAACAGGTTTGAATTTAGTAAACATCCAGTCATTCGGTATTCCCTTATCGCTTATTTTCTCTGAACGAAAAAATTGTCTCCCCTATTTTACTAGTGGAGTCGTTGAATCCGCACTTGCGCAGAGGCTTCCATGGTCGCAACAAATGTAGTTAAAGAGTACCACTTATTTGCAAAATATTTACAATAACTTTCGATATCATTTTTTATATTTATTGAAAAATATTAATTAGTTACAAGAGGTTAAAATTAAACCAACGGTATTCAAAAGCAGATAATTATGATGCTATCTTTGGATCAATAAAAAACTGTAATTGTGCGTTATATAGATCATAGGGAAAAAATGTACGTGAAGAAAAAAATTGCATTTTATTAACAGAATAAATTAAGCAGGTGGGAATAAGTATGCTGCAAATAAAGCGTTTTTTACTATTTGAACAATTTTGTTACAAAAATTCAACCATTAGAACAAGCGATTTCTACCATTAGAACAAACCATTTGCTCTGAAAGACAATGACATTGGCCAAGATGAAACGCCCGCATTATTTGTTTTTATAAAAAATCGCATTTATATTTGCTTTGAGCCGCAAAGTGTTATTTGTTGCACGAACAACGCAATAGCATTAAGTATGACAAGAATCCACAATGTTGGCAAAATCTAAAACTTTTTTTTTTTTTTTTACGGCATATTTACAATCTACAAATAAATAAATAAATAAATAACGTTCAGTTCGGACTGATGACAAAAGCCGGTGTTATCGATATTGAAGTATTGTCAGTTTAACAAAAATCAAATTCTTTTTATTAAGCAAATAAATTTGTCAACATGTGTAATAAAAATAGGTTTCATAAATTATTTCTCCTTTTAATTAAAACGGATAATTTTTATTCATTGCATATGCGTTTTTAAGGAATAAAAGTTTGAATTTGAGACAAAGGTCTGGGATTTCAACCTCCTCCCCCCCTTAGGGGTAGTCTGTAGATATGTCAATAAAATTTATATCTTCTGAGAAAAAAATAATGAAATAGGTAGGAGTTGAAATACTAAAAATATAACTTACTTCAAAGTTCACAAAAAGAGGCAATAATCTTTTTAATCAATCACCAAAAATAATTAATTAATTAGTTTATACTCATATCATTAAAAAAAAAAAAAAAAAAAACTTTTACAAAATATTCTTTATTTGCGGCTCTGCGTCTAACAATGAAAGTACTGTTAACAATGAAAGAACGACTGTGATGAATTAATGTCACTTAAATATAAACGAAATTAGCGCTTAAGACATCATTTATTCGGTGACAGTAGAATAAAAGTACACTAATTTTTTGTTCAGTACTAATTAGCAACAATAAAAAATGAAGAATACAACAAGATACTTTCTTGCGAATTTATGTCGTAGCAGATTTTTAAATATAAATAAAAGCTTCTAATTCTGTTGCTTTATCAATTATGGGAAAAGAAGATATGTTAAAGTTTTACAAAAAAATAAGTTTAAAAATTTTAGCAACGTTTAACAAAAAATAAATAATTAAATAAATGAATAGTATGATTTAAGAATAGCTTGTTTGATATTTCGCAATTTTACCGCCATATCCCTTTTAAATCAATTTTTTAATTCTTAATACTTAAAAATAAATAAATAAATAAATAATTGTATAGAACTCCCTTTTTTCATATTTTAATAAATATGTTTACAATAGCATTTTTAAAAGTTAAAATAATTCAAATTAAATAAAATATATTTTTAGACAGCGTTTTCTGCATCATAAAATCATGCTTTTATTAATTAGAGTAGGCTTGTTAAAAAATAAATACTACTTAGTAGTAAACGAAATTACGTAATCAGGTGTGCCACTCACACAACTTTCTTTTCCCTGCATCCGAATACTATAACACGCAAATTATAGATTAAGATGTAAGATAACATGTGCTGTATATAAAGGTACTTTTAAAATATTTGAAAATAAATACGAAAAAAGCACAACATTTCTTTCATATCGAAATATATAGCCACGACATTTCAGCAAGCAAGTGAAATAAGTACGAATGTAGTGTTAAAAAGCAATGCAGATAAATTAAATAAATAAATAAATAAGTACCAAATTGGTGTAAAATACACTTTAAAAAGGTTTGAAATATTAATAAATAATAAGTTTATAAAAATGCATTATAAATTCCAACAGTATGTAACGTTGCTAACGTCAGGCTGCACTCCTGTCTACTGTTGTCCGCAAGATGAAAGTTTATGCTTATGTATTTTGCTCAAAAAAATTATTCTTCAGCATATTTTACCGAAATTACAAAAATATGAAGCAATTATATATATTTTTTCTTTTATTAATATATATATGCAAAATAACTAAAGCCAGATGAAAACTTAATCCCAAAACACACGGGGGCTTTCATCAGGGGAGCTCCCCCATGTAGGGAAAGGAAAATGAGAAATTTCTGATGAAACGCTGATAATTTAACCTAAAAACACGTTTCTAGCCCCCAACGTCTCACAGATGGAAGCGAGACCATACAGCAAACGAATTTAATTAACACAAAGCATAAAAAGCAATTAAATTCAGAAATCAAGCACAAAATATAATACATCAATATAAAATACAAGAATATAAATAATACAAGAATATGTAAATACATACCTGGACAAACTCGAATAGTCATTAGAATATGGAAATTGAAAACCACCCCCCATTATAAACATTGAACCCGCTTCAGCTAGTAGGGCCACTTACCACCACTTAAATATCGCCCAAAATGGAACAACAATTATAGTTTTATATTTCCTTTTGCCGCATTTGTGCATTGGTTTATAAAAACTCTGTTCTAGTTCTATATATTTAATAATTCAAGTTTTACTCCATCTTATATTTAAATTTTATCTTATATATATATATATATATATATATATATATATATATATATACATATGCATATGCATATGAATTTGGTATTAATTAAATCACAAAGTAATCTCACAAACATAAAACTCCTATATTAAAGTATATTTCTGGTTTTGTTTTTATTTTCAAAAAGTTGTTTAGAAAATACTTTTCTGCATCAGAAATTTAAATGAGATTTCAAAGAAAAAACAAAAATAAATTTATTCCATAAACTTGTGTAAACATAAACTTTAGTTCACATTCTTCGATATTTACACTTCTTAAATCTCCACAAAAATTTTCTATACTTCATCTTGTTCTCTACATTTTTTTTTTTTTTTTTTTTAAAGTTTCGTACATAATAAACTTCAGGTTTTATACAGATAAAAATGAAATAAATCTTGCAATAAAGTCTGCATATTCCAGAACTTAAAGCAATCTTTAAAATTTTCTTAAAGATCAAAACAGAATATTTGGAAAATACAGATTTCTTGGGAAATGTAGCAGTAAGTTTTCTTTTCACAGCTGTTGCCAGCGTGTTTTTAATATTTTGGAATATTAACTTTTAAAAACTATTGGAATGCTCTTGAAATTCCGACTAAAAAATCAGATTATTATCGATTCATTGATTGTAAAAGTTTTTGCTCAGTTAAATTCGGCATTTTTCTTTTCATTTTATTTAAAAAGTATTTTTTATTTTCAAAATCGAGTCATAGGATTTTGAATAAAAAAGAAAAAAAAAGGTCAGTTATTAAAATGTCTCTAGATATTATTTGTGTTTTATTTTGAATACGGGAATGTTGCCAACATGTAAGGTTTTTATTATTATTATTAAACTTGCTCTGCTATTTTTTAATTAAAATATTTATCCTAATACATTTTTCAGTTTAAACTAGAAGTATAACTCTTTAAATGTCCTAAAATAATTTTATTATCATTGACATTGTACCTGATTTTAGCCCGAGCACTACTTATGATACATTTTGTATAATTTACCAATATTTCCAAAAATTAATCTTTTTGCAAAAATGTAAATAAATAAATAAATAACAATAGTAACAATAAAAAGGAATTTAGATTATATATATATATATATATAAATTATTTATTTATTTATATTTTTTTATTATTATTTTTTTAAATAGTATTTAATTTAATTAATTAATTTATTTATTTTATTTATTTTTTTTCGTGGTACAAAAAAAAAAAAAAAAAAGAAAAGAGAGAGAGAGAGAGATTGTAAAGTTTAATATTCATTTTCGTATAAAAATGCAAAGAAATAAGAGAAGAAATATAAAGAGTTTTTTAAATAGTATTTTTATTTAAAAAATTTTTTATTATTATTATTATTATTATTTTATGAACGGAAAGCTTTTTTTCTCTTTAATACTTAAAAATTTCCATAAGGACATACGTCTTAGTAACTACTTTCGTAGCATTAAAATATTTTAAATTGAGTTGTTTTACGAATATTAAAAAAAAAGTAATTGCGTCTATAATTTTAAAAACTGCATTTTTTACTCTAAACTAACTGTTTTCTAAGGTAATCATGAAATTTGTTAAAGCATCAAAAGGGATAAAATAAAAATGTATTTTTTAATGGAAACTTCAATAAAATATCCCACTGAGCTTCTTTTAATAAAAAAAGAAAATAGTAAAAAAATACTGTATTATTTTATTAAAAATTTTTCACATGTTTTCAATTTTGCTCCTGCATAAAATACTTCTTGGAAAATAATTTGGTAATAAATTGAAATTAACGTTTCATACATTCAAAAAAAAAAAAAAAAAAAAAAAAAAAAATGGCGAATGTTTACAATTCATTAACTATGGTTTCTTCATATAGTTATTCTTTTTTCGGTAGATCCTATATTTAAAATATAATGTAATTCTAAAAACAAGCACTATGTATCTAAGACTATAAGAAAAAAAATATTGTTTAACGATGAATTGTACACACGCCCTTATAGCAACTTGTAACCAAATAAATCCGCAAACGTAAACAATGTTATTCCTATAAATCAAAACATAAAATTCCTATTTTATGCTCGCTTTTATTATTCACCTACAACATATGGCCAGAACATTAAAATATACATTTCTCAGCGAAAAACTTTTGATGTATTGGAGCAAACGAGAAGATTTAAATTCAAAACATGAATAAAACATAAGTATTTCTCACAAATTAAAGCGTAAATGCGACTTACAGATGTGTCTTTGTAAGCAGAAATGGCCTCGAGAACTATTGCACGGATAGGTAAGAGACGAAAAATGGACGTAATTCAAACATTTATTCGAAATTTTCCCCTTTTACGAGAGACAAAATCCAGCATAAAAATTATTCGCTTAACTTTATACGGTGGAATGAAATGTAAGCTTTCAAGTCTCTAATGGGCTATAAAATCAGTAGAAGTAGAAAGTTTGTTGAGAAATTATAAGGAGATTAAATCGAAAAAATAATATGGGTTTTAGATTCAAATTTGATAGATATACATACTCATTCAAAATAAGTGAATTTATAGTTTTGAAATTTTTGTAGGTAAAAGTAAAAGTGGTTGTTTTAAAAGAAAATTAAATGATATCCGACCTATTTAAATCACTCCCCATTATTATCAGACATGCCAATATTTTAATTTATTCCCGCCCTATTTTCAAACTACTTTTCTTAAAGGATATTTTTCTTCTTATTTAGTCGTGATTCCATAATGGAGAAATTTTCACCACAAATAAGTAGTACGATAAAAGGACGGACTCTAACAGTGTTCCGTAGTAAATTAAAATGTTGGCATTTCAGCATTATGTGAAACGAAAGCATCTGTCCTTTTGAATTAAAAATAAGAGTAATACCAGAATTTTTTGTTTAATAATATCACCTTCTCAAAAGAATGTATTGTGGTGGACATAATTATAAGACACCTATCTAATTTGGCAAATAGTGAAGGAAAAGATTCAGAGCTTTAAAACGTTTTATCAAATACGTCAAAAACATAAATTTATTCTGTTATCACACGTAATTGTTTTACAGAAATGATATTTTTATAGAGTTTAATAAAAAAAATTAAAAATACCATGGACAAAATTATAAGACACCCTAACATTTTAATTAAAACACATGCTTTTTTTCGAAAATAATGTGAAATATGCAAATTTTCTGCACGCTGTTATGACGTCAGCAGTTAACTAAAGCAGACGATAATAGACTTCACGCATTTACAAACATGCCACGAGGTACAGAATTAAAATGAAGTAAATTTCGCGAAATTTGGAGATTAAATGGAACTGGTGCTTCAATTAATAATGTTTTAAAAGTTATTAAACGCTCTAGATGAGCAGTTAGAAATGTTTTGAAAAGAGGAATTAATGGATCGGTGATTGAAAGATCTGGACGTACTCCTTGCTTTTCCTCGAGAGACAGACGCCATGTGCTTTCGCTCGCTACACAGAATAAGCTGACCACTACAGGCATTAAAAATGCTTTGAAACTGAATTGTTTGAGGAGAACCATTCGCAAGGTGTTGCATAATGCTTCCTATGTGAAATATAAAAAACTGAAAAAAAAAACTACCGCTTCTATGCCGGCACAAAATGAAGCGTGTAAACTTCGCTAAACAACCTATGGCCTGGACCTCCAAATGGTACTCTGTGTTACTTTCTGATGAAAAAAAGTTTAACCTCGATGGCCCTGACGGGTTTTAATGTTATTGGCATGATTTACGGAAGTCTCCTCATGTACTAATGAGCCGCCAAATGGGTGGAGGCTCAGTAATGTGTTGGGCTGGTTTTTCGGCTCAAGGAAAAACAGATATTGTTTTTGTGCATTTAAGAATAATTTCCGAAAAGTATAAGAATCTTCTTAAAGATCAACTAGCCATATACGGTGAAATCTTTGTGGCGAAAACTACACTTTCCAGCACGATAACGCGCCGATTCATGCTTCACACGAAACAAAAAAGTGGCTTTCAGAGCAAAGTATCAATGTTCTCCCGTGGCCTTCTTGCTCCCCAAACTTAAATCCCATCGAAAACTTGTGATGGATCTTAGCTCGTGCGGTTTACCGAAATGGGAGGCAGTTTATATGTGTCGAAGACATAAAGAATGCTATAAAATGTGCTTGGTCTTGCGATATTTTGTTAGAATTGTTAGATTCGATGCCGAATCGCATCTTTCATGTTATAAAAAATAATGGCGGCTCCATCAAATATTGAATAACCATGTTAGACGATTTTCTTTTACACCATTAGTGTCTTCTAATTATGTTGACCACTGTATTTGAAAAAAAACGGTTGGTGTCTTATAATTTTGTCCATTATGTTTTTAAGTTTTTTCATTAAATTGTATGAAAATATCATTATTATAAAATAATTATATATGATAACAGACGCATTTGATAAAACATTTTTTTAAGCTCTGAATCTTTTCTTTCACTATTTGTCAAGTTAGATAGGTGTCTTATAATTAAGTCCACCTCTGTAATTTTTCAAATGTTATACAAATTTTTTTAAACGAAAATTCCCGGTATTATTATCAGCTTAGTCAGAAGTTGTAAAATTATTTGTGTGACGTCTACTGCAAAATAGCAAACCAATACGAGCACGACATTTTGTCATGTGATGATTGTAACAGTTTCAGAGTTATCAAACCAATGCAGTACCTAGCAGAAAAGTGAAAGTTTAAATTTAAAAAAGTTAAAGTTATCATTTGATATGTTATTTATTCGTCAGTGCAATTGTTACGAATTTTGCGAAGAAAAGTATAATTACAAAAGGCAAAAGTGCGAAATCATATTAAAAAGCTTATGCGAATTTTGATTCCGAAGTTTTAATAACGGCGATTTTCACATTACCGATCAAGAACATAGCGACACTCTACTGTAGGCTAGGCTTGAGAATTTTCAAGCCGTACGCATAGAATATATATCCCAAACGTAAAAAGAACTTTTCGAACTTTATTCAGAAATCAGGAAGATAGGTACTATACGTGTATCGAGCCAGAGAAACAAGGATGAGCATGTCTTGGAGTGCCAATACCAATAATGTTTCCTATGAAAAATCATGACGAGATATGAAAAAGCGATATGTTAAATAGTCCGAAATGCAAAAATCATTGGGTTAATCCCACAAAAGTAACAAAATCAGAGCCTAAATGAACCAATTCACTGCGAAATAGTTCTCTTATGTATTTGGTGTATTTGGTGGGGGTATGAAGGGTGTGTTTTCTATTACGAAATGTAGGAGTCTGATGCAAGTGTTATTTCTAAACACTAAGTATCAATTGCTTATTTTAAAACCATTCAAGAACACATTAGTAACGCAAGAGGTTTTGAACACTGGGCGTATAGCCTCGACATAGCTCCTTCGAACAATTTTACAATTCTTTACAAATATTCAAACAAAAATTTATAATTCTCTACAATGTTAAGAGGATATACAAATTATCTACAAATGTTGTACTCAACTATTAAGTCAAAAATATATGAAAATTTTGTTTCTAACAACGCTTAAAAAATACATTTTTTTTCTATTTTCTTGCCATACGTGCTCAGCAGTGTATAATCCGCTGATAGGAATTTCATGTAATTTTTAAAGAAAAAAATCTTATTATCCGCAGCAATAAAATAGCAAGTAATAATTCTCTCTAAAAAGAAAATAATTATGATTCGTAAGGACTTGGGGATACCATCTCTTACTTTTGTTACCTCTGCAAAAAAAAAATATATATATCTTGCCAAAAAAAAAGATCTAGAGGTAAAAAAAAAAAAAAAAAAAAATGTCTGGCGTGACTCCACTCGACTTTCCGAACATTGAGTAATTAACAGTTTTGTAGATAAAGTAAAGAAAGAGGAGTTGTTAAACAAACAAAAAAGAGAAAACCATAATAGAGTGAGTATTTTTCTCCATATATTAAACGATGTTTTATTTAACGATACTGAACTTTGAGCCCATAAGATCATAATGATAAAGAACTTTTCGTTGTGTCCCTGTAAAAACCTATAAATGCTATATTCACCAAAATGCTTATAGTTAGTGCAACAGTGATTTATAATATTCATATAAATTTTCAGCTCAATTGAATAAGGCGTTTAGATGCTATCGCACTTTTAAAAATTTGGTCCCATAGGCAATAATGATAAAGAATTTTTCTTTGTGTCCCTGTAAAAAAAACTGTAAGTGCTAAATTCACTAAAATCTATACAGTTTGTGCAACTGTGACCTATAACATGTGTACAAATTTTTTGCTCAGATTAATAAGGCGTTTAGACGCTATAACACTATTAAAAATTTGGCCCCTTAGGCCATAATGATAAAGAATTTTTCCTGGTGTCCCTGTAAAAAAACTATAAGTGCTAGATTCATCAAAATCTATAGGGTTCGTACTATGGTCACTTACAATATACGTACCAAATTTCAGCTTATTCGAACAAAGCGTTTAGACGCTAGCGTGTTTACTCACACACATACATACACACATACATACACACATCATTGTAAAAATAGTGGAAACGGACTCAAGGGACCTCGAAAAGTATAGAAAAATCAAAATCTGATATTCGTATTATTGACATGATTACAATACTGTCCTCCTCACTATAGTGTTCGGAAAGTAAAAAAAAAAAAAATAATAATAATATAATGATTCGTGTTATAATTATAATATTTATTCCGTAAAAAAATTATGCATATAAAATTTTGGCTTAAACATTTAATTACACAGTAATAAAAATAAATTATGAACTTCTGTAAATTTAAGGATGCATTACTTTCAATTAGTAGAGAAAAATTATATATGCTATGGCTTATATTTGAATATACTGAAATTCTGAATCTTTAAAACTGCAGGTTTTTTTTTTCTGTTTTTCCCTTTGTTTTAGTATGGTTTGGCCTACACGGGTGCTACCAAGTTCTAATATTTATACCTTTGACGAAATCTGATAAACTAAGATATTGAAAATGCCACGTCATTCCAGTTTACATAAGTACAATATTTCTTTATGAAAGAATGATATTCTCAGTAAGAAACATTTTATTGACAAATTTAAAGTAATTAATTAAAACAATTTCGCAGATAAAAAGCGACGCTGCATAATCCGCATTAAAGGAAAAAATAATACGCTGATTATAGGCTGCAAATTAGGGTATTAACAACTTAATTTGCATTACAACTGAATTAGAATGGTCTTTCGATTTTTTATATAACATAGCTTTAGTAATTATACTTGATACGCTTCCTTCCTTACTTGCACTATATTTGTAATATTTTCATATGTTCGATCACCCCACAACATTCCTGTTATAACGACAATAGACCTCTGTTAAATTATTTAAACGTTAGTATGCAGAAATTTTTTTTTGTCTGTTAAACGTCAGAGTTACATTAAATGTACAGTTTATAAAGCGAGAATTGATCGATGCAGTGAGAAAATTATCCAAAATTTTGATACATTTGTCACAAACGAAACGTCATGTTATTTTGGCAGCGCAAACTCCAGAATAAATTTAGTCAGTCATCAATATTTTTAGATTAAATACTGGTGACACTATATCTCTTGATCTTTATATGATTTCAGCTACTAATACAGTTAGAATAATTTATTCAAAATTTTAACATTGTTCGAATATGTAACGAGGCTAAATGTATGAAATTGTGATAAAAATGGTATCGCCAATTTTTAGTGTTTATTTTTATTCAATATTCACCATTAATATTTAACAACAATGTGTAATTGATTTATATCTAACTTTATTTAAAGGTCAAATAATATTTGGTAAAATTTGTGCTGGCTCTCAAGTAAAAAGTTTCTTAAAATTTGGTAATTGACATAATATAATGACTTAAAAAAATATCGTAAGATATTTTTAAGTTTACGGCGTAAAATGCTTGTTCTTTAAAAATATTGAGTAAAGGAATCATTTACGCCTAAAAGATTAATCAACATATTGATGAATAGTGTTTGGAATCATAATACTTTTTTAAAAACTATGGTCTAATTTTCGAAATCTTTTAATTGTATAATTTTAGCGAGAAAAATATATCAATGTGACAAATGTGAAATAACGTTATGCATATTAGTTTTATTATTATTATTATGTATTCCTCCCCCCCCCCCCAAAAAAAAAAAAAAAAAAAAAAAAAAAATGTAGTTTGAGTAGGATAAAATGAATATTTACAATAATAAATTATTTTGATTTACTGAAATGAATAAATAAATACAAATAAAATACTGATTTCAAAACAGAAATAGCTTTTATCTTAAACATCTTCATATACAGTTGCACCTCTCTGTATTGAACCTGGAATATAGTGAATTCTCGGTTATTGTGAACGTTTTTAACAGTTTCAATTGAACGACGATTAACTGATATTAATTTAAATGTTTATGGTAAAATGATGAGAAAAGAAAGCACGCTTATAATGAAGTGAAATCTCTCTCTCTCTCTCTCTCTCTCTTTTTTTTTTTTTTTTTTTTTTTTTTTTTTTTTTCACTTTCTTTCTGTCAACAAAATTATTTGGATCAGGTCGTTATTAGCAGCTTTAGGGAACGGGTTGGTTACGAAAATTTTAGAAATTTATGAAAATATCAGGCGCCACCGAGTAGAAGTACGCTACGCTTGGAGTTTTCAAGGCTCATAATATTCTAATACAAATTTTATCATAAATAATTATTTATTTTCGTGGAATGTAAAAATAAAACTAATTATACGTACTAATTAAAATTATACCATTATAATTTTTGTTTGCATATTCAACTGATTAATAATGTATTACTAAATTGTGTATTATCTTAGAGAAAATTTCTAACACTACCACCCTCAAATTCTATACATTTATCAATATTTCGACGAATTTGCATATAGTGAACCCTCGGTTATACCGAACTTTGTTTTAGGTCTGCAAAATGTTCACTATAACGGGGTTCGACTTTACTTTTAACCGCCATAATATTTTCAGTTATAAATTACTTTTTTGATCATTTGTATTTCAAGAATGAACATTTGAAAAAATCGAAAGTAAGTCTGGATAATTAGAATAAATTTTTTATGAAAAAAGTAAAAACATAACCTCAATAATTTTCTAGAAAGATTGCACTAGACTTCAGCCAAAACTCTGCATACGATTTTTAAACTGTCTCTTATAAACTTTTACTCCCTAAAACCGAAACATACGATTAAAAAAAAAAAAAAAAAAAAGTTTCATCGTGTTTTCTCTCTCTCTCTTTTTTTTTTTTTACGAATAATTTTAGCTGAATTTCGTGGGAAATTATAAAAAGTGGTATTTTATAATTGGTAATAAAAACATACTCAACTTTAAACATTTTTACTTTAAAATAATATTTATTAAAGTAAATCTAATATATATATATATACAAAATTGAAATTAGGTGGTACGTGGGGGGCAATAGAAGGTTTTAAAATGGAAGAGTGTTTTGAGGAGGGGGGGGGGGAGGGGGAGTTCAAAAGTAGAAGAAAGGCTTTCACAAGTAAAGAGAGTGGAGAGAGGCTCTTAAATATATCCTAATTTAATGTTTTGTTTTTATGAGAAAGAATATGTTTAGACCTGTGTAATAAATTTAGTGATTTCTTTTTAATTTCAAACCAATTTTTAAGTAAAACAAAATGGGGGTTGTTTTTGAATTCAGCATCCTCGAAAATATAATGTTTATTAAAAAAAGAAATCAAGAAAGGTGTGAATAAACTGGCTTAAAAAACTGGTGGGTGAGAATATAATCAGTGTTCCCAGATTTTTATATTTTTTTAATCGATAGTCACCAATAATTTTGAGAAGTGATATTTGATATACATAATACACGATTAATCATCGAAGCGATTATGATACAGTTACGCATTAAATTTAGTGATGGATTATTAATAAAAAAAAGTCGTAAAATGTGGTAACACTGAATATAACATCGGAATTCTGAGGATCGTAATCGAATACGATAAGTGTTTAAAATGTAGTAGATTATATAGAGAAATGAAAGAAGCTGGGATATATTACAGAACTGTTTTTCCAATAATCATTTTTTTTTTTTTTTTATTCGTTTTCTATAACTAAACAGCCTTTTGTTTTTTTTCTGAATCAGCCTTGTATTAGCGCTTTATAATTCTTTGCGCAAAATGTAATGTCATAATAATTGTGTATGTGTGCAGCGGGCAGTTATGGCTAATTATCTGTACCAAGGACACGTACTCAGGTCTCTCTAAAAGGTCTTATCCTCTATTTAACTCGAAATGGCTTAGTTGACAAGTGTGACCTGAGCTCAATCTCAACACGAGAACAAAACGTTAAGGCCACTAGTTCAGGCCTCGCAGCGTTCCTAAAATTTTATTCTCACTTTATTGTATTGTCACCACTCTCGTCAATAAGAAATTTTTCTTGAATATTTTAATGCTAAACATGAGTAAACATTAAGTAAAAAAAAAAAAAAAAATTAATTAAGGTGAAAATATAATAAAATGTACGTAAATTTTAAGAACGCTGCTAGGTCTGCTAGTTGGGCCACAACAGCTATATGATTGATAAATATCAAATGCAAAAGTTTTAGATAAAAAACTACTCACAAGGAAACATTCAAAAGGTGTCGTCTTCAAAAAGTATTGAAAAAAATATATGTGATTCAACTCTTCATAAAACACCAGAAAATGAAAAAAAAAATATAGGCTGAAATTAATTACAGTGACTACAAAAAATTATCAAAATTAAGCATATTTGGTGATTTAGCGCTCTTAGGCGATGTGTTTGCTAGCACCGAGATTGCCGTGTACGAACAGAACCGTGTTTTGCTTTTCCGCCAAGTACTCAAAATCAATCTCTTAGCAGTGTAAAATCGCCAAATATGCTTAATTTTAATAATTTTTCGTGGTCGCTGTAATTAATTTCAGCCGATATTTTTTTCATTTTCTGGTGTTTTATGAAGAGTAGAATCATTTATTTTTTTTTTTTCAATACGTTTTGAAAATGACACTTTTTGAATGTTTCCTTGTCAGTATAATTTAATAAGTTATAAATTACAATTTTATTTTCCCCCGACATTATTATAATGTTTGCTATGTTAAATATAATATAGTTAATAAAAAAATTTAAAGAAAAATGAAACAGTTTTTCATTTCAGAAATAATAATAAGTGGATTATGAGGTTTCGGAATTTTTTTCATACTTATTCGAATTATCTGTTCTTTATCACTCTACCTGCCTAGCACTGATTTAATAGAAAGAAATAAAACCAGTAATTGAGTCTCATGGGGAGTAAGTAAGGTTAATCAATTCTCCAGAATGATCTGAAACCGACTTCATTGGAGCATTTCAATCAATAGGAGAATTTGTTCTAAAAGTTCATACGCGGATAAATTAACGTATAAGAAATGTCTTGTAATTTATTGATGTGATGTGACTTTGTAAAGCTAAAATACACTTCGCTGGTATAAAAGTATATAATTTTTTTTTTTTTAGATACAATATTTTGAACAATTGTACAATTTATAGGAAAAAAATTGGAAAAAAATATAATTTTCTTATTAACTTTGCGTAATGTTTTCGAATTCGCTTAGATGTCCCTGCTAACAAACACTTTCTCCCATCTCAATAAAAAAAATGTATATCACCATTACATGGTATAGATATCGCGTTTGGAATTCTTGTTAATAGTTGTTCTTGAGTTATGTTGATTACAGACTCATAGGCTGACAAGCACACATGCACACAGACCGACCACTAATTTTTTTCAATCAAGGAACATCAAAACATATGCATGTATTAAAATCTTCATTTAAAAGATTTGACTCAAAAACAGTACTTTGTCTACCATTTATGAACAAGATAAAGTAAAAATTGTGTAAGACGTTTATTGCACATCGTTTAAACTTAAATGTGCGTAATTTTTTCTCTACAAATATTGCATACTAATCATGTTCTACAGTTAATACATGTCCTACATCTAATCAGAAAAGCACACCTAGCAACGAAGATAGATTTGACCAGTAAAAAGAAGTTGATATCTATAGTTACATTTTAAATTAAAATAGTAATAATAATAATAACAATAATAATAATTAAAGTAACAATTTTAGCATTATGATATAAGACATTAACTCTTCTGTATGGAATATCAGAACCAAAATATATAACTCACACAAATTCAAAATATCGTCTAATATAGTTTTCACCGTCTCTAAAATACAGAGTGAGCCAAATATCCATGATATATTTTAAATTGTAATGTAAAATCAAATAATTGGCGATGAAAAATTTTGTTTAAGATAATAAGTATATTAGTATAAAAATTTGGTCATAGATGTCACTGTACCTTAAAAATAGCCAGAATAAATCAAAAAAGCAAACCAAGCATTAAATAACTTATTTGGAAGAAATCACCAAATATCGGCATGCACCCCTTTATAAATTGAGCCACATACAAAATGCAGTATTATTTAATACACGTGTTCGATTGCATTGATTGTGGAGGAGACTACGTACGTTATTATATGTTATTCACGTCTTCAGTACTTTACACTCAACGATAGAATATGCAATATGCAAACGCTTTGTCCTTCACGTAGTTTTAGAAAGAAATCAAGAATTTTTAAATCTAGGCTTCTTGGTGACAATAACTGAACTACAAGAAAAGTACATAAAAAAAAAAAAAAAAAACTGGAATTAGCGCCATCTAGGGAGAGATAAAATAGCTAGTATTTTTATTTCCATAACTCTCTCAGGGGCAATTTAAGTACGCTTACTTAATACTCCTAGAATTCACGAGCAAAATTTCAAGGAAAGATATAAATATATATATACATTTTTTTTCATTAAATTATAAAAATAAAATTCCTTTGAAAAATTCCTTGTTCAGTTCTTGCAGACGGGAATTAAATTTAGGTGGTTAGTTTAAATAGCCACCGTCCTACAGACAGTTGGTTAAAAATGTTCGCTATATAAAGCACTGTTTTACAAATCGCACTCTCGTTCAACATCATTTATTTCGTTTTATATTAAAATTTACAAAATGTCGAGACTTTTGTCAGATCTGTATTACTGAGCTTATATAAAAGAATATATGTGTTAGTATTTTTAGTTAAACATGTACAGTTTCTTCTCTACATATATAATATATTTAAGAAATCTTTCAATAAATTCCTTTTGAACAGAAAACAATAACCTTTCGAAGTAAAACAAATATGATAAAAAAAATTAATGTTTTGACATTTATATTTCAATTTCAAAATTTGTTTGTCAAATAGAGCGTACTTGACTCACTGTTTTCTATGTTTCCGTGCTTTCTGGTAATGTAAAACACTTTAAAAAAGCTTACGAAATTCAAAATTTGTCTGTCAAATAGGGCGTACTTGATTCACTGTTTTCTATATTTCTGCGCTTTATTGTAATGTAAAACACTTTATAAAAGCTTACGAAATTCAAAATTTGTCTGTCAAATAGAGCGTGCTTGGCTCACCGTTTTCTATATTTTTCTGCTTTATTGTAATGTAAAACACTTTAAAAAAGCTTACGAAATTTTACATACATATAATACTTATTTACGTCGAAACTTATTTTTGAGATATTCATTCATTTAAATTACACGTTTTCATTTTCCCTTTTGACATCATATGTAACTAAATAAATTTTGTATAATAAAAGAAAACTGTTTTTGACAAAGTTTTATATATCTGGTATAGAGTGAGTTCTTATTAAAATGAATATGGTACTTGAAAGGTTAGTATTTGCTAAATAAGTCTTTTTTATTAAAATTATTGTTTAATGTTATTATAATAAGCTTCGCTTTCTAATAATTCTTTTTTTTTTTTTTTTTTTTTTTTTTTTTAACGCGTACTTTCATCTTTGTTTCGTAGCAATTACTTCGGCTCTAATAATTTTCAACTTGGGGATATAAAACTAAGACAAAAGATAATGAAGGGGCATTATATAGGATTTCGGAGAGATCAATTTCCGTTTATACTTGTCATCTGCTTATTTACTTGGACGCAGATGTTGTTTATCTCCAATTAAAGAACAAGTTAAAAAAAACGCTAAAATGCGTGTATTTCTCTAAAGTTATATTAAAAATAGTTTTTCTCTAAAATAAATTGTTGACACTTGGCACATGAATACGAAATAATTCCATCGAGAAAATTTTAAATATATTATATATATATATAGAATGCGTTTTACAGATGTATTTATTAAAAATTACTCTTAAAAGTAACTAAAAAATTTTGATTCCCAAAACATTTTTTATCTATTTCAGAATGCAGTAAATAAAGGGATACGTTTGCCAACTTTTGGGAAAAATCTGTCTCAAATTCGTCGATTTTTAAGAAGGGTCAATTTTCAAATTCGTTTCTTTTCTTTCCTTCATAAATAATGTCTTTTCTCCCTAGTAAAAAAAAATAAAAGAAATGTGAATTTTTAAAGACCGATTGACCAATAAAATGCGATACATTTACGACCAATCACGAAATGCGAAAATATTTTGTTAGCAAAAAAAATGGCGGGTTTATTTATTTATTTATTTATTTAAATTCATTTTTTATCTTTCTTATTTTATTCTATTTTATTTTATTTTATTTTTATTTTATTTTATTTTATTTTTTTTTTTATTTTTTTTTTTTTTCAGTGTGTGTATGTGTGTATAATTTAAAGAAGCGGTCGTCAACTTTTTTGACTTCGTGGACCATTATATTCATATTTTAAAACCTCGCGGATTACTAATATGAGTATTACTGATTTAAAAGGTAAATATATATTTAGAATAATATTCAGAGAAGCCCCATTATATAAGATTGGAAAAATATTATTTTATACAAAACATTACAAATGCTTATTTTAACATAAGAAAAACTTAAATATTTACTTAATAATGGGTATGGCGGTTAAAAATTGTTTGATTGTAGTAAAACAATTATAGGGGAAAAATATGAACACCACTTTTTTTTTTCTGACTCCACATTATAAGACACTCAGACGAAAGATTTACATTTAGTGATAAATTACTAATTCCGTACATAAAACTCTATTTACTAAAACTAGTAATATGTATATTATTGGGTTGTTCGATAAATAATGTCGTTTTTAAAAATATTCGCTTCTAAAAACCAAGGCTTCTTCGAACGTGGAATTTTTCAACTTACCGAAAGATGGCAAAAAGTCATAAAATAAAATGGTCAATATATCATTGATTAATGTTTGTTGTTAATATAAATTAATTCACTTTAAAAAACATGAAAAAAAAACGACATTATTTATCGAACCCAATATATTGTTAGCTTATTAAAATCCCATACGAAATTATATTTTTGATGTACAGTTTAAACATTTGAAGAATTCAAATATTCTGAACAATTTAGAACAATTCCTAGCTAAGTATCAAATGCAGATCACTTATTAAAGCCAATAAATATGCAATGTTACTTACAATTCAAATTTTTGTGATAAAAGGTTATTTCTTTTATCCTTTCTTTCATCCAGGAAACTCTGAATTCTAATGTTATGAGCATATTGTTAGTCAGCATGCTCTAACGTTGTGAGTATGAACTAATATCATTCAGAAAATTCTGAAGTTAAAATTAACATTAGTACAATTTCTAATAAAAATTACAAAATGGAACTAATGACAAGATTTTTATTCGGATCAACAAATTTTTGTAGTGGACCACTAGTAGTCCACAGACCACCGGTTGCGACCACTGATCTAAAGAATACGTTAACCCTATAAGGCTCAATTTTTTTTTTTTTTTTTTTTTTTTTTTTTTGTGCGCGACAAAAATATATAGGTCATAATTAGTGATCAGAAGATAAGGAAAACTTATAAAAATAAAAATAAAACCATATTTTGCGGAAAAATCAATTTTTTATTTCAGTTTCACATACGGTACACTGATTCTTAACTATACTTTTTGGTATTAAACTAGTACAATTCAATTGTTTTGGAAATAGTATTGTATATTGGACACACATGCATAGAACAACACAGTATTTTTTTTCGAGTCAAAACTGTTAAATAACTATTCTTTTTTTTATTTTTGAATTCAGACAAACGACTAACGTATCACTTTCATTCAAATTCCACACTGAGTGCACTATAACAAAAACACGAACGACATCTTTAGGTAAAAATTCGTATTACTACATTGCTAAATGTCAGTAACTTCTATCAAGATGTCAAGAGATGTCGCTACTAATAGTTTTATAGCTATAGGAACGATTAAATTCGGTGTTCTACATATGGAACTGGGTGCCTTTTAGCGTTAATGCCGCGGTCAAAAAACGAAAAAACGAAAAAAATATATACATAGAATATCACATAATAAAATTCTTTATTGGAAAAGTTAGAATACTTGGTAATTTAAAGAGTTGATATTTCTTCCTAACTTTGAATAGGAATTTTAATATAAAATTCTAATAACATTTACATATTTTCATCTATATTTCAAATTTATTAAATGTAGTATATTTAGGAACCAAAAGTTCGGAAACTGTATTATGGACTTTTTTAATGCATAAATGCATTACTAGAGCATCCAAATGTTCTAATTTCCTAAAACATAATGATAACAGAAATTTCCTTTGTTCAGAAATATTGATAACCTATATATTGATAATGTTCGGACCATTTCATAATTTGAAGATAGCACAGCCTCCTCGAACAAATTAAGATTGGGAAGAAAAGAAGAAATCAAAATGAAAGAAAAAAGAAATTCTATTAAAGGACATAGTCTATATTGCAATTAATTGGTAACAGTATTCAATCTTTTACTCAAGTAATTCACAGGCGAAAAAATAAATCTTCAGAGCTTATTGTTTCTTCATTATCATAGATTACACGAATTCTATATGTATAAAAATCACTTTTTTCATCAAGATTTATCAATGGTCCTCACGTTTGATGCTTAATTTAGAATCAGCAATACAACGTATAAAGAAAAAATTCCTTCACATATAGCAAAACGATATGTAATTAATAATATTTAAAGTTCTAATTTTTACTGACAAACTTACGATTATTATGTTTTATTTACGGAATTTTCTAACATGGTTTAAAATATTTCTACGAAAAATAAAATCTGTATAACAAAACAACATAATGCCATACTTGCCAACATCCTAATTAATATTCCGTAGTATTGTTAGTCACGCCCTTTTTTTCCCACGAGTAAATTTTTAGAATAATATTCTCCAAATGTAATTAAATAATAAGAAAAATACTCTAAAAAGATACTGGTGTGAAAAAGAAAGCGAGGCTAACAATACTAAGGAATATTAAATAGTACAGTCGGTAACAAAAGTGTCCGAACACTAGCAAAAATTCCTATGCAATAAAAGTACACTTCATACGGTTTTGTTAAATAAATTCTTGTCGAATTATTGTCTTAGTCAATGTAAGAATATTATTCGATAAGGATACATTTAACAAAACCGTATAAAGTGAACTTTTTTTACATAGGAATTTTTGCTAGTGTTCGGACACTTTTGTTACCGACTGTATGTTGGCAAGTATGTAATTGAATAGAAATTTTAATATAAAATTCTAATAACATTTACATATTTTCATCTATATTTCAAATTTATTAAATGTAGTATATTTAGGAACCAAAAGTTCGGAAACTGTATTATGGACTTTTTTAATGCATAAATGCATTACTAGAGCATCCAAATGTTCTAATTTCCTAAAACATAATGATAACAGAAATTTCCTTTGTTCAGAAATATTGATAACCTATATATTGATAATGTTCGGACCATTTCATAATTTGAAGATAGCACAGCCTCCTCGAACAAATTAAGATTGGGAAGAAAAGAAGAAATCAAAATGAAAGAAAAAAGAAATTCTATTAAAGGACATAGTCTATATTGCAATTAATTGGTAACAGTATTCAATCTTTTACTCAAGTAATTCACAGGCGAAAAAATAAATCTTCAGAGATTATTGTTTCTTCATTATCATAGATTACACGAATTCTATATGTATAAAAATCACTTTTTTCATCAAGATTTATCAATGGTCCTCACGTTTGATGCTTAATTTAGAATCAACAATACAACGTATAAAGAAAAAATTCCTTCACATATAGCAAAACGATATGTAATTAATAATATTTAAAGTTCTAATTTTTACTGACAAACTTACGATTATTATGTTTTATTTACGGAATTTTCTAACATGGTTTAAAATATTTCTACGAAAAATAAAATCTGTATAACAAAACAACATAATGCCATACTTGCCAACATCCTAATTAATATTCCGTAGTATTGTTAGTCACGCCCTTTTTTTCCCACGAGTAAATTTTTAGAATAATATTCTCCAAATGTAATTAAATAATAAGAAAAATACTCTAAAAAGATACTGGTGTGAAAAAGAACGCGAGGCTAACAATACTAAGGAATATTAAATAGTACAGTCGGTAACAAAAGTGTCCGAACACTAGCAAAAATTCCTATGCAATAAAAGTACACTTCATACGGTTTTGTTAAATAAATTCTTGTCGAATTCTGTTCTTAGTCAATGTAAGAACATTATTCGATAAGGATATATTTAACAAAACCGTATAAAGTGAACCTTTTTTTTACATAGGAATTTTTGCTAGTGTTCGGACACTTTTGTTACCGACTGTATGTTGGCAAGTATGTAATGTGCAACGCACACTTGCAACAGCTCTTTCGTATTAAAATATGTATGCTCGAATTTCCTCAGACGAATAAAAATAAATCTTTGTAAACGAAAATAATGAATTCGAAAAACATCCAACAATTATTTCAGAATGAAACAATTAAGCACAATCTTTCCACAATAGAATAAAAATTAATCTTTGTAAACGAACAAAATAAATTTCAAAAACACGCAACAACTCTTTCGGAAGAAAATAAATAAGCACGACCCTTCATTAGACGTATAAAAATAAATCTTTAAAAGTAAATGACATAAAATGCAGAAACAAACAGAAAAACTTTCGGTTTGAATTAATTAAGCACAATTTCTCATACGACGAGTAAAAATAAACCTTTAGAAGCAAACGTGACAAGTATATAAACGCAATAATACATTTGGATTGAAAAAATAAAACGTGATCTTCCATCAGAAGAATAAATATAAATCTTTGTAAAAAAAACACTATAAATTGAAAAAAACACGCGAAAAATGTTTTCCGTTTTCTACAATTACAGTGGTGGACATAATTATAAGACACCTATCTAGTTTGACATATAGTGAAAGAAAAGATTCAGAGCTTAAAAAATGTTTTATCAAATGCGTCTGTTATCATATATAATTATTTTATAATAATGATATTTTCATACAATTTCACGAAAAAACTTAAAAACATAATGGATAAAATTGTAAGACACCAACCTTTTTTTCCAAATACAGTGGTCAACATAATTAGCAGACACTAATGGTCTAAAAGAAAATCCTCTAACATGGTTATTCAATATTTGGTGGAGCCGCCATTGTTTTTTATAACATGAAAGATGCGATTCGGCAACGAATCTATCAATTCTAACAAAATATTGCAACACAGTTCTTCCCAAGCACATTTTACAGCATTTTTTAGGTCTTCGACACATATAACCTGCCTCCCATTTCGGTAAACCACACGAGCTAAGATCCTTCACACGTTTTCGATGGGATTTAAGTCTGGGGAGCAAGAAGGACACGAGAGAACATTGATACATTGATACTTTTTTATTTTGTGTGTTGCATCAATTGGCGCGTTATCGTGCTGGAAAATGTAGTTTTCGCCACAATGACGTTCACAGTATATGGCTAGTTGATCTTTAGGAAGATTATTATACTTTTCGGAATTCATTCTTGCATGCTCTAAAACCATATCCGTTTTCCCTTGAGCCGGAAAATCAGCCCAAACCATTACTGAGCCTCCACCCATTTGGCGGCTCATTAGTACATGGGGCGACTTCCGTAAATCATGCCAATAATATTGAAACCCGTCAGCACCATCCAGGTTAAACTTTTTTTCATCAGAAAATAACACAGAGTACCATTTGGAGGTCCAGGCCATACTTTGTTTAGCGAAGTTTAGACGCTCCATTTTGTGCCAGCTTAGAAGCGGTGGTTTTTTTCTTCACTTTTTTATGTTTCACATAGGAAGCACTATGCAACACCCTGCGAATGGTTCTCCTTGAACAATTCAGTTTCAAAGCATTTTTAATGCCTGTAGTGGTCATCTTTTTCTGCGTAGCGTCTACATGGCGTCTGTCTCGCGAGGAAAAGCAAGGAGTACGTTGAGATCTTCTAATCACCGATCCATTAATTCCTCTTTTCAAAACATTTCGAAATGCTTATCTAGAGCGTTTAATAACTTTTGAAATATTATTAACCCGTTAGTAGTCGCTAGTTGGTCGATTTGCCGCACATCCTTTAGTTTTTCCAGATTTTTTTATTCAATAGCCACCAAAAATTTTAGAAGTGACATTTGATATGCATAAAGCGCGAATAAAATCGATTTAACGTCGATCTCGTCACTTCTTAAAATTATTGGTGACAGTTAAATAAAAAGTTCGCAATCTGTAATAGGTGGCGCTGTCGATAGCGACTACTAACGGGTTAATTAAAGGACCAGTTCCATTTAACCTCCAAATTTCGCGAATTTCACTTTCTTTTAATTCTGTACCTCGTGGCATGTTTGTAAATGCGTGAAGTCGGTTATCGTCTGCTTTAGTTAACTGCTGACTTCATAACAGCATCCAGAAAATTTTCATATCGCACATTATTTTCGAAAAAAAGCAGGTGTTTTAATTAAAATGTTAGTCTTATAATTTTGTCCATGGTATTTTTAATTTTTTTTATTAAACTCTATAAAAATATCATTTCTGTAAAACAATTACCTGTGATAACAGAATAAATTTATGTTTTTGACGTATTTGATAAAACGTTTTTAAGCTCTGAATCTTTTCCTTTACTATTTGCCAAATTAGATAGGTGTCTTATAATTATGTCCACCACTGTAAGCATTACTTTTCACACGATGAATAAAAGTTTGCACGAGCGCACAGGAAATCAGCCATACCAATTATTATTACTCGTTTTAAAGATCACAAAGTACGCTCCAAATTTCATTTTTTCCTCCCTCTTTAACTTAAATTATATATAATTCATGTGTATAACAATATTCAAAAATGAAAAAGTGTTACATTCCCTCTAATCCTATATAATGTTCCTATAAATTAGTGCTTTAAATTAAATTCCATAATACGATATATTTAAAAAGAAATTTCTTATCTTGAAGTAATTTGTATGCATTGATAAATTTCTAAAGTTGTTACATATAGGTACTGTTGAAATTAATATTCTTTAAATTACATTTTCGCCGTATAAGCCCAAGTTTTCAATGACAATAACACATATTACATACACATATACATACACAACATATACTTTAATTACACTGCATAAAAAAAGTAGACGGACACTTCTTTACAATTTTTTAAAACCCTGTCTTTGTTTGATAGGAAATGTCAATTGAAATTTTTTAACATATTTATACTTATCAATCTTCTTTTGATAGACAAATAAAAATATTCAATTATTTATAAATTTAATGTACGGAAATGCAGAAAAGGGAAAATATATACATTTGCACATTATTTTTTTTTTTTAAAGTAGACGGACACTAGTCAAAAACTGCAATTATCTAAGTGAGTGTTTCTTGCGGAATACCAGTTTTGCATGTACATGTGCATTTGGTATTTTGCAAATTGCTAACCTTTTTGACAAGATGGTTTTACATAGTTAATTTTCTTGGAGATGAATGCGCCATGCCACGAGGAATTCCTCTAACTGATTACCAGAAAGGACAGATTATAGCGCTGAAAAATGTTAATAAAGGAGTCAGGGAAATTAGTAGGCTACTTCTAATAAGCAAAAGGAACTTCAGCGATTCTCTACGTGCTCCTGAAGCTCATGGCGTAAAGAAAAAGAGTGGCCGGCCAAAGAAACTTTCGCTTAGAGATCAAAGAAAAATATTTACTGAACTGAAAAAAACTGGAGCATGAATTCCCAGAGTTCGAATAAGCACAGGAATTACTAACGTAACTTCTCAGACAATTTATAACTACATTAAGCACTCAGAGCTCTTTCAATATAACAAGAGAAGACATCATCCATGCTGGAAGGATCATCACGTGACAGAACGCCTACAGTGGGCTCAAAACCATATGTCTTGGACTACAGAATGGATATCTGTAGTTTTTTCAGATGAGAAAAAAATTAATTTAGACGGCCCAGATGGATATCAATATTATTGGCACAGTTTAGAGAAAGAAGACGAAGTGTACTCTACTCGGCAATTTCGTGGTGGTGACGTGATGATTGTGGCCATCTGTTGGCTATGGTGAAAGGAAAAATTTAGTGTTCCTAAGTAAGAAGCAGACTCACAGAGATTATATTGAAACACTAAGCAGTGAGTTTTTCCCTTTTGTGTGTGATCTTGGAGGAGAAAACTGGATTTTCCAACAAGATGGAGCGCCAATACACACCGCTAACAACGTTAAAAAATGGTTTCATGAAAACAACTTCAATGTTTTACCCTGGCCAGCCAAGAGTCCGGATATGAATACTGTAGAAAACATTTGGGCTATACTTGTTCACAAAATGTATGAGGGTGGACGCCAGTGGGAATCAATTCACCAGCTCAAAGAAGCTCTTACAAACATTTGGGAAATTTTCTGTCAAAAACAAATTCAGAATCTCATTGATTCGATGCCTAACAGAGTATACGAACTTATTAAAGCAAATGGGAGACGTACCCCTTACTAAAAATGTTTTATTTTAGAGATACAAGGTGTGTCCGTCTACTTTTTTTAAGAAAAATTAGAGTGCAAATATGCACCATTTTTGTTTCCTGAATTTTTCTACTACATAATTCAAAAGGATTAAATCTACAGTCGGTAACAAAAGTGTCCGAACACTAGCAAAAATTCCTTTGTAAATAAAGTACACTTCATACGATTTTGTTAAATAAATCCTTATCGAATCATGTTCTTACACTGACTAATAACAGGATTCGACAAGGATTTATTTAACAAAACCGTATAAAGTGTACTTTTTTTACATAGGAATTTTTGCTAGAGTTCGGACACTTTTGTTACCGACTGTATATCCAAAATATAATAATATATGATGTTTCAAGAATATAATTATATCAGAGAAATGAACCTCATATCCCTAATTAAAGAAATAAACGGCTTTAAAGTATTACAGGTAAGTGTCCGTCATTTTTTTTATGCAGTGTACTTCAATTTTGTACAGTCGGTAACAAAAGTGTCCGAACACTAGCAAAAATTCCTATGTAAATAAAAAGTACACTTCATACGGTTTTGTTAAATACATCCTTGTCGAATCCTGTCTTAGTCAGTGTAAGAACATGATTTGATAAGGATTTTAATTAACAAAACCGTATGAAGTGTACTTTTTTAACATAGGATTTTTTGCTAGTGTTCGGACAACTTTGTTACCGACTGTATTTCTGATATCAGCTTTGTTTTAATATTTCAATGAGTAATAAATACTTTGGAAACAAATACAATAACTTACAAAAACATACAACAGTTCTTTCAAATGGAAGTAGTCACGAGTGCAACATGTAAGCAACATTATATTTCTTATGTATGTCTATATTATTCATTACTGAGCAATCAATGAATTCTTTTTTATATTATTATTTCCTGTAATATGGGAGGGGGGAGGTGATTGAAATGCTTTTCGTTTGTTTATATATATTCCATTTAGAAATCTATTTTATTGTTAAACGAGTAAATCTCATATATTAGAAGATTAACTCGTTTAGCAATGACGTATAATTCTCTATGAAAAAGACTACTCTCTCTCTAATATTTTTACTTTCCGGATACTATAGTGAGGAAAGTATTGTAATCATGTCAAAAATCCGAATTTGAGATTTTGACATTTCTATACGTTTCGAGGTACCCTGAGTCCGTTTTCACAATTTTTACGATGATGTATGTATGTGTGTGTATGTGTGTGTACGTGTGTGTGTATGTATGTGTGCATGTCTGTGGGTGAACACGCAAAGCGTTTGCTTTGTTCGAATAAGCTGAAAGTTGGTACGTATATTGTAAGTCACCATAGTACAAACCCTATTGATTTTGGTGAATCTAGCACTCATAGTTTTTTTTACAGGGACACCAGGAAAAATTCTTTATCATTATGGCTTATAGGGCCAAATTTTTAAAAATGCGATAGCGTCTAAATGCTTTATTAATCTGAGCAAAAAAATTGCACATATTTTATAGGTCACAGTTGCACGAACTGTATAGATTTTGGTGAATTTAGCACTTACAGTTTTTTTACAGGGGCACAAGGAAAAATTCATTAACATTATGGCCTATGGGGCCAAATTTTTAAAAGTGTGATAGCGTCTAAACGCCTTAATAATCTGAGCAAAACATTTGTACACATGTTATAGATCACAGTTGCACCAACTGTATAGATTTTGGTGAATTTCGCACTTACAGTATTTTTACAGGGACACAAAGAAAAATTCTTTATCATTACGACCTACGGGACCAAATTTTTAAAAGTGCGATAGCATCTAAACGCCTTATTCAATTGAGCTGAAAATTTATATGAATATTATAGATCACTGTTGCACTAACTAAAAGCATTTTGTTGAATCTAGCATTTATAGGTTTTTACAGGGACACAACAAAAAATACTTTATCATGATCCATGGGCTCAAAGTTCAGTAGCGTTAAATAAAACATCATGTAATATATGGAGAAAAATACTCAAAAACTGTATCATGGTTTTCTCTCTTTTGTTTGTTTAACAACTCCTCGTTCTTTACTTTATATACAAAACTGTTAATTACTCAATGTTCGGAAAGTTGAGTGGAGTCACTCCAGAATTTTTCTTTTATTATTATTATTTACGCAAGATGAGTATAATACTGCCAAAGACAAATATCTAGTAATAACCATGCAAAATACATAATATGTAGGAATTGTTTTGTGTAGACCGGTATTTTATATAATAACTCAATACGCACCATTTTCTGGAGAAACCGTGCTTTTAAGCGTCTGAAAAAGGCTTATTATAGTCATCTTGTGAAATGTAGAGTAACCGCGTTAAACTGAACTTAAAATAAATTCCAACCATAGGCCATAATGTTTCAAAATTATTTTGCGGATGTTCTGGTAGGCGATTCGTTAGTACTATAAACACCAAAATCTGTTGCATTAATCCCATGTAACTCTTACTTTAATCCGGTATTTTATGTGACCGCTATTGCGATACAGACGTAATAGAAACTGACTTAAAAAAACTTTTAGAGTCTTAAAAGAAACTTATAAGTCTTTCTGATTTGTGTTTTCGTGAAAGAGTTTATCTTTTTTTAAAAAAGTTCTAAAATACAAGTTAGTTGCCCTCAATGAACGATCGATAAAAAAATAATAATAATAAGGATGCTGTTTTCATGCTGCAATTATGTGTATCAGTTTAATAAAACAAAAAAGAAAAAAAAAGTAGTAAAAAAAAAGAGAGTAAAATAGAAGTTAAAAAGAACAAAATAATTAAAAAATATATATATATATTTTATAACACATGAAGCTTTTATAACACATAATAAAGGTGCCTGTGCTTAATTATTTGACACTGTTTCGTATTTTCATCTTTTTTTTGTTTCAGAGTCTTATTTTTCTTAATTCAACATCTACTTCCAGATCATTTTTCTACAACATTAAAATGTACTACTAAAAAAAAAAAAAAAAAAAAAAAATCTATCAAAGACTCGCTTTCGAATATTTGTTGGCTATATGCAGAATATATCGCCAACAAATATTCACAAGCCATAATTAATACATATCCTGAAGGTATCACTAACAAATATTTAGAAACCATCATCAATGCATATTCAGAAGATATCGCCAACAAATATTAAGAATTCATCCTGTGAGGTTTGTGCGGATGCACCTCCATCTTAATTAAATAATTAAGTAACTAAGGTAAATTAGAGCACAAGACTATGAATTAAAATCAAATAAGCTTTAATTTAGCTGACATAATGGGAGGTAAATCTGGCCTTTCAAACTCAATCAGTAGAAACTTTAGATAAATTAGAGAATTAACTTAGATAAATATAAAGTAACTCTCACCCAGGAAGACAAGAGAAGTAGGTTGAAGGCTGCACTCTTTGACCACTCAACGATATGAACAGAAAATTGCCGGCTGGATTCCCACTGCACGACAAATTTTACACACCACTTTTTTCTGTATTCTATAACTTCACTACACACATCGGACTAGCAAACTCAAATAGCTAATAACTTCACCCTTCGTATAATAATCCAACTTCAGCAATACACCACAAACTATAGTTTTTAGTCTAGCATAAGAACTAACCCATCTACACCACACTCTTTCCGAAAAACACCTTCCTATTTATCCTTCATTCCACCGACTTCCAGTCTCTACACTTTAACAAAACTTTAAAGCCGCTTCGCATTCGCCAACTTACTTCTTTCGTTGCAGCACTATGCTGACGTTCCAACCTAAAATTTCGCCAACTGCTGGAGTCGAAGCATTCAACTCTCCCATCTATTGCGTCGCTGGATCCAGCTCAATTAGAAAAACATGTGGTGATTTACTATAGTCTCAACCTTACAATTTTCAATAGAGATCCAGAAGATGTCGCCAACAATTATCCGGAAGCCAACTTCAATAGTTATTCAGAAGGTATTGCCAATAAATATTCATTAGCCATCATCAATACTTTTTCAAAAGGCACTCTCATTAAATATTCAGAAATCATCCAATTTATGAATGGTGATGGTCTCGGATATCGAAATCGGCAATTGGTTTCTATATACAATCAAGGATGAATTTCTCACTTATCAGTAGTTTCTAAAAATTTAAAAGTTTTTTACAGATTTGACATAATATTTTAAAATAATTCGAGAAATTAAAGGATAAATTTAGATATTAGCGAGCATCTTGCAAATTCAGGGTGTAATACAATAAATGGCACCAACGCAAAATCGGTGTCTGAGAGAAATAGTCCTGTCGTACTAAAAAGAGAAGAAATCCTTTTTTAGATTTTCCCTCTGCAATTAAGTGTCTTTTTCGAATAAACCTCTCTGTTAAAAATAGTTTTAATAACAGCAATAAAATATATTCATAAGAAATATTGGAAAGCCTTTTAAATGTATTAACACACAGATAACACAACTATTTTTAATACATGCCACTTAATGTACTACGCATTAATAATCACTAAAATGCTGAATACATTTGAGATAGATCAGTCTCATCTAACCCATAAATGGTAATAAAGGAGAAGAAAAAAATAAAAATAAATAAAAATAAAAGAAAGGGCAGAAGAATTTTATCACATAACGCTATGTAATCAGAGTCAAAATTGCTGGCAACGATCTCTCATTCTTCACTTAGGCAAAAAAGAAGAAATTCTTCTTCGGAGTTTATGTTTGCCTCGTTAGCTAAGTTTGCACAAATTACGTATGTATAGTAAGTTGTTGGAGGGGAAGAGGAATAAGTTATATCTATTTTGTTTTTTATTTTACTTATTTTATTTTATTTTTTCTTAATCTTTTTTCTCGGATTTTTTTACATGTTGAGCAAACTGAGCATTAAGAACTCGAATGATGATATTTTGGAATCCATCATTTTTATTTTCTAAATCAATGATACTTACCTCAAAAATCTAAAGACTATTTTTTTTTTTTTTTTTTTTTTTTTTCAATTTTTTTTTCTACATTTAGAATCGTTAAGCTTGAAACAATTAAAAATAAATATATCATATTTAAATCATATACAGTCGGTAACAAAAGTGCCCGAACAGTAGCAAAAATGCCTATGTAAAAAAAAGTACACTTCATACGGTTTTGTTAAATAAATCCTTATCGAGTCATGTCCTTACATTGATTAAGAACAAGATTCGACAAGGATTTATTTAACAAAACCGTATGAAGTGTACTTTTTTATATAGGAATTTTTGCTAGTGTTCGGACACTTTTGTTACCGTCTGTATATATACTTTTTTAAATCATTTGTGATTTTTTTCAAAATTTAGTCATGAAGGATTTTTTTTTTTTTTTTTTTTTTAATAATACTTTAGGAAAGTTAGCAATAAAAAACAATTAATCAATCAACTATCATCTCTTAGAAAGTCCACTACGAAGAGTATCCTCACTTAAACTCAGGTCCCTATTGCAGACAATTGGCATCTAAATTCGTACACCACCAATAACATCAATCAATTTTCATATTTTGAGTAAAACATAGTACGATCTTCAGATGAATGAATGGATGTGTTTTACGCCACACTAGTGCTGCGCAATGGCCAATTGGGGACGGTGACCTCTAGAGGTGGTCTGGAGACGTGTCATCATAATTTTGGTGTAAGATCTTTGGAGGATAATTTATTAAGTTACATGTGATATAAACCATGTAATAAATTTAGAGAACGCGACAAAATATTTAATAAATATAAAGTAACTTAGTAATATATATGAATAAATTGTTCAAAATAGGTAGATGAACTGTCTTGTTTATAAACATTCATGTAATAATGACATTATAAGTAGTTGCCGAAACGTTAGTGGAGGCCTCCGTGTTGAAAGTGGAGACTCAAAATGTTTTATCTATTTGTCTGTATGTAATATGTATGTATGTATCGTGATATCGGCCGCAAAATCAGCCTATTGACTTGAAATTTGGTACACATGTTCATGATCCCCACAAAAGTAGCTGTACAGTTTTGGCTGTGTATTCTGTTTGTAGTTCGTGTACAGGGACACACCAAAGTTTTTCTCATCATTACAACCTATGGCCAGATTTTCGTTTAAATTCATTTTAACGTGGCTACACTGCATTCAACAAAATTAAATTAACATACATTATTGAGATGCTTTAAAGCATGATTTCGGAAGAAAATGTGTATTTAGACTTAATGTACAGGAATTTATAAAAGTGTTCCTACAATGTCATGCAACCATCCAAATTATGTCAAATTTCGTTATGCTGCATTTAACATACTAGGATTAGCACATACGTTAATAAGATACTTTATTAAGATACTTTATTAAGATACCTTATTAAGACGTGTTTTATCTAAACAAAAGATATGTATAGACTAAATAATTTATTTACAGAGCCACAGACAATAATTCCGAGATGACCTCTGGTAAGCGGGTAGTCTGTTCGAATCCTATGCAAATTATGAGCATTTGTTGTGTTTTTATGTATCTGAAATAAATGTTTTTGAATTAAAAACTAGAAAAACTTTTGTAGTCTGGATAATTGCAGATATAAGCGGTCCTCGTGACAAACGAAAGTCTAAGTTCATAATAAATAATAATAATAAAAAAAAAAAAAAACATTTAACGTAGACCATAGATATGATATCTTCAAAGAAATAATTATTTTTTGGGGAAAAAAAAAGATAAAAAAATTCTAAGAGGATAGTGGAGGGTAAACATTGTTCGTTGAAATTATTGTTTGAAAATTGCGAAAGTTATCATATATAAGCTTTGAAATAATCATTATTGAATATATTAAAATTTCTTAAATCTATCGGTATTAAGGCGTTAAAAATATTGTTAATAATTTTATTATTACTATTATTATTAGCATTATTATTACTGATCCATTCGTATTAGTTAAAAAAATATCTCCTCAATTTCACATTGTTATAGTTTACCAATATATTCTACACATATCTCTGATTATTTTCTTTATGGATTCATTGATAATTTTTTTTTCTTTTATGTGCGAATACTTTATAAAAATTAATAAATTTTAATTTTAATTTTAATCTATGGATAAGGTTTTCTGTTAAGCAATCATCTTCAAAAAATACATCTTTTCATAATTCGTCATTTTTTCTTATTAAGTCTGAAACCACACAATTACAGCAGAACACTATAGAAATACAAAGAAAACATATTGTTTGATATATTCTAAAACACATGTCTTTATTTATTTCGTTACCGATATATTAAAGTTTTTGTGAGTCTACTTTTGATATTTTAAAATCTATGGTCAAAGCTAAAGTTCGTGTTCTGTTTTTTGATGTGTAAAATACTGTTGATTCCTTGCAACATTCTTTAAGCCATTGCAGAGTATCAACAGTATTTTTGTCCTTCAAAAAATAACATTTAACAAACACACGAAATTCAGCTTTGTCCATCACTTTGAAAATATCAAAAATAGAGTCACTAAAACTTTAATATACCGGAAACTAACGGTCGAAATATTCTGAAACTATGTCACGTATTTCATTTAAGCCGCCTTCTGCGTGTTAGTCAGGGTACTTTTTAACCGATGTATTACATAGACTGTATGAGTAGTCAAATCTCTCCTTTCTAAATTGTTGAAATAACAGAGTGTGTTTAATACTTCTTGTTCTTTCAATTACAATTCCTACACTTCAGCAGTCAAAAGTTGCTCTAAACATGAAACCCTCGCAAAATATTAACCCTCTGACCGCCTTGGAAAATGGCAAGATTGTAATGTTATTTTCACTGCACAGTTTTTCTTATGCAATAAAATAATGCTTAATTCAACTTGTGATTAAAAATGTAACTATGCACATGATTAAAAACCGTATGGATATTGTTAAAATCTTCAAATCCGAAAAACGACCTAAAAATGCATAATTATATAATTTTTAATTATTAAAGTATTGTGAAAAAAAGGACAGTCCAATTACCAGATATATCTGTCAACGGCAGTCAGATGGTAAATAAATAACTAGAAAATTAAAATCATTATCCGTTAAGGAGGCAATGATAGGGCTTACTTAAAAAAAAAAATATTGCATACTTTGTAAGAATTGGGAGGAGTGCACAATTTTCTATCGAATCCAACATTTAAACTATACAATGATGACTTTGTATAGGGAAACCTGAAAATCTAAATCTTAAGTTCTTCACTAGTGGATGGTAGATCTTTTAAATTTATTAATCGCTTTGTAGTAAATTTTTAGGCTGATTACAGAAATATCAATTTTTTCTCGTTTAATTTCTTTAAGAAACATTTTTAAAGTGTTCGATTTTTGTGAAATGTACGTTTCAATTTGCGAATTAAAAAAATAATAATAATAATAAGTTACATTTCAATTTCATTAATTTTGTGAAAGCTACAGTTAAAGTTCATCGATTTTTGTTAAAGGCTAGTATTCGAACCCGAATTTTTCAAGATAGGTGCCAGTAAAGGCTATTTTGTCATTATCTATTAAAGAAGTTTGCGCCTCTATACTACAAATTTACAACTTTTGCAGTTGATAAATTTAAGCGTGAATTTAATATAATTCTAATTAAAAGAAAACGTTTAATTTAAGCTTACCATGATGAAATATGTGGTTTGTTTTCGCTAATAATTGCTAAATGAGGCGATATATACATATATATATATATATATATATTGTTCAAGCAAACCGAAAAAATAAGTTGATTCCTAAAATAAGTGATTATTTCCCCGATATATATATAGAGTAGGTGATCCAGTAATTGATATCTATCCCGAAATAATTAATAAAAAAAAAAAATAATAAAATCTAATATTTTACATATAAGAATTTTAACATTTTATGTCAAACACGGGAGCATAGGGTGCTAATAACAGGTAAAATGAACAACTAGCAGTGTCAAACACTGAAACATAGGGGGCCAATTACTGATAAAATGAAAAACTGGCAGTGTCAATTCCTGGAGCATTGAGTGGGTGTCAAATAAAAATTCATAAAAGAAACATAATTGTTATCAAATGTATATATTTTAGCATATATGTGGTTCTGAATGTCTTTCATACCATATGTACTAACTTAAGATTTCTAAAAATATTTTCTCATGACTAGAACATTAAAACATCAGAGATTTCTCTAAAAGTGTCAATCACTGGTGCACTTATCCCATATATATATAGATAGATGTGTGTGTGTGTGTGTGTGTGATTTTTTATGATTAATTTACAAAATATGACATATTTTGGGGTGTTTTTTTCTAAAGTTCAAGACAATTTTGCCTAAATTTGAATTAGTTTCTTTTTTTTTTCTTTTTACAGAAATGTGAAAGATGACTAATTCACAAAATATGACATTTTTTATATGCTTTTCCGAAAGTTCAAGATCATTTTGCCGATATTTGACTTAGTCTTTTGTTGTTACAGAAATGGACAATTTTTAGAAAAAGTAGCGAGTTGATCATTTTTTTAAGTTCTCTGTTGGCGAGAGACAAATACATTATTCGGCTTTATCGCGCTTTTGAGGTTGTCAGTTTTCAAAACATATTGTTACATGGAGGAGACAGCAAACTAATCGTGCAAGAAATTCTTGATAAACATCGTGTATAAAAATAACATTTCCTATTAAACAGTCTGTAGAAATTGTTGCTTGTAATGTTTTAAAATACTAAATAATTTCATACATATAATTGTTTTCCTTTCTACCAATATTATGCAAAATTAGTAAATTTTAAGAATTGTAAACAAAAAGTTCTAAAACACACTGCCTAAGAATACGATATATATTAACTATATAAAAGAAATAAAGTAAAATAAAATAATTAATATCGTTTAAAAAGATAAAAACATAAGATAACTGTTTCCTTCGTTTTTCATTACATTTTTTTTTTATAATTTTAGCTAATTAAGTTTAAACTATAATAACATTAACTGTTGTTCAAGATAATTTTATGTTTTTCTTGAATAAATTTAAATTAATTTAAGAAAAGAAACTTGAGATAAATTAAAATCCCCTTTAACAATTTCTCTTGTAGGCCTTGCTTATCAGTTTAAAAGATTCACTTAAACACTAATTATGTTAATTTATTTTTCTAGTATCTTTACTTTTAAAGAAAATGCATTTTCTTTACGATTTACAAAGTAATATTTTCTTTTTTCCTATGTGAGGTATGTTTTTTCGTAGATCTAATGTAATATTCTCTTTTTATTCATGTTTAATAACGAAATCCCTAGTGAAAGAATATTTTTAAATCAAATTTTAAGATTAAGATAAAATTTATAATTATAATTTGAAAATTTCTAATTTAATATAAACGCTAAATAGTTTTAAAATGTATGTGTTTAAATATTTTTATTTTATTTTATGGGAAATATAAAATCAAAACATGATTCAGTATTTCTGTTTAAAAAGAGGCTAAAAGAATAGTTATACGAAGCAAACTAAAGAAAAATACTAGAATACAACTTTTAGAAGTTTTTGAAAGACATTTAGCATTAGATTATGGAAATTAATTTATGAAAAGAAAAAATCATTAGCAAAAAATTAGCTAAATTATCGAAAAAATCAATTCAGATGAGAAATTTGCCTTAAGTATTATTTTAGCATTAGTATTAAATATGTGATGTGATTGTATGCATTCTAAATTGATGATAAGACTTTTTCATGTTTATATTACGGCACAGAAAAAAACGTAATATGTTGTAGCCATCACAAAAGTTTTTACTATATAAGTTTCTTTTTATAACAACGCAACCTACTGGTAAAAATGCAAAAATATTTAATCAGTTTTTCACATTAAAGATTTTAGATGTGCAGTTTTGTAATTCTGAATCAATAGATGCTAATATGAATTCATATGAATATCCCAATAGTTAAATAATAGCAGCATACATTTGTCTGTTGAACAGTGTATTGTAAAATATCGTTCAAGCGGCCAATCAATCTCCAAGGAAAATCGGGATATATTTCGGAAGGCGGCAGGTAAACGGTAAGAAACGACAAAAATATAGAAATTGACATGTATTTTCCTGCTAAAATTAAGTGGCATAAAAAATATTAAAAAAAAAAAAAAATTATATACCGGGTGATCCGAAAGTCAGGACGAACTTTAAAACTGAATAATTCGAAAACGAATCAAGATACAAAGATACGTTTGCACCAAACGGATGGAAAAGAAGCCGGGTTTTATGTGGCAACGAAAAAAAATAGTTCTGTTGGCTGAAAGATCCCATCCGCCAAAGTGTGACTGCCATAACGCAAGAAATGCTACTAAATGCTGTGAACGATTTGGTGAATCGTCTCACAGCTGTACTTCTGAATGATGGATAGCACATTGAACAGTTACTGTAGTAGTACTAATTAACTGTAATTAAGCTGACTTGTAAATTTTCAACATTTTTTCATTTGTAAATCATCTTTTGGTGAAATAAAACACTATAGCGCCATTTGTTGATCGCCAACAGAACTTTTTTTTTTTTCGTTCCCACACAAAACTCGGTTTCTTTTTCATCCGTTTGGTGCAAACCGTATCTTTGTATCTTGATTCGTTTTCAAATTATTCATTTTTAAAGTTCGTCTTGACTTTTGGATCACCCGGTATATTTAAAATTGCAGTTATAAATAAAAAGATAAATTAACTATTGATTAACCAACATTCAGCTAACCGGAAATGTTTTGGAAAAACTTTTTTTTCCCTTACAAAAATCTTTTTAAAATTTTGCTGCTATTTTAGAAAGCTAACTTTTTCATTTTCAAATAGTGTCCGATTTATTATAAAACAAATCAATGTTCATATTGATAAAGGCGAATCTTAAAAGAAATAAATAAGGCAAAATATTTAATATATTCGAATAAAGTCTTCTGCTGAGTGAAAGGGGGCGCTTATTTGATATTTTTAGAACAAGCAAAATTAAAATGAAAAGCAGAGGGGGGCGTTTAATCCAGAGGGGCGCTTTTTCAGCATTTTGAGGAACACCTAAACTAGATAGCCCCAAGTTATGTAATGGTCCATTTAATTATAATTTTTTATCAAAGTCTGCGCATTATTTCTTGATCTAGCGATGAATTTTGTTACAGACAAATTGACAGATATTTTCTAAAAATGGTCAAATCGCATCCAAAATATCTGAAAGAGAGTAAATCATCGAAATCTGAAATTCGAAAATATTTACAAAGTCAATATTTCTTTCTATGAAAATAGAAGAAAGTTATAAATAATATTATCAATATTTAAAAACAAAAACTTTTACTATATAATAAAAAGAATAAAACCTTTCTTATTTTACTTTCCGTAGAACAATCTAATATCTACTTTTATGTCATTTTTCCTATATTTTGAAAGAAAAATATGTGTGTAACTAGGGTCTAGTTATTAGAAAACACTGTCAGTACACAAAAATAATGAAAGCAAACTACCTCTCCGATTTCCAATAGCATAGTGATAACATAAATTTTCTTAATTTAGAAATATCGGTATTCCATATATCGATACTGTTGCAAACATTCTATAGTTTCAAGACATTGTTGTCTCTTCTAACACATAAAAGATAAGTAAAAAGGAGAATAAAAGGAAAATATACGTGAAAAAATTCCATCAGATGGCGCTAGCTAATCAGAAACGTAGTTACCCAGCAACGAGCCTGTATTTTGCGCTCTGGAATGTAGAAAGAAAAAATCTCTGTAGTTTATTTTTTCCTTCATTAGCAAAGTTTACACACATTTTATATGTATAACATTTACCGAAAGACAATATTTTTATATTTTTATCGCACTTTTCTTTTTATTTGGCGTTCCAATTGAACATCAAGAATGTAAATAGATATATCATGTGAAAGAGTATATACTTTTATAGTCAATCTAATAAATCATTTCTAAATAATAATTCCAGTGCCATTTTTATTTCCGAAAAAATGGGATTATTATTTCTAATATTTTTGATAATGTTACATTTTTATTTTTAGGGAAATCAACAGAGAATTTAAAAAAATATATATTTACTTTTTAATTGAAAAATTACTTTTCGTAGCTCTTAAAAAAATATTCTAAAGTAAATAAAGAGAGAGACAGAGAGATTAAGAGATTACTTATATATATTTTTTACTCGCTGCTTGTTATGATAAGTCATCGAAATAACGTATTTAAATCAGAAATTCCTTCTAAAATAATTATTTAATTTCTGACAAGTTTGTTTCAAACTATTAATTTAAATTTCTGGTTAGAAGTATTTTTGTAGTGCGAAAGTTGTTCAACGTTCTATCTCATCCTAAACTGTGAGAGCTTCACTGTTGCCAACTCGTATTGATTTTTTTAATTACAGTAAAGCACCATTTATACGTCTTTCAAGGGATTAACGTAAAAGGAAGTATAAATGAAAAGACGTATAATAGAAATTTTAATAATATAACGCTTTGATTACAGCAAAATTTATATTAAAATACCAATTAATAAAGTTTCTTAAGTTAGTAAATGTATAATTATACTTATTTTAAGACAACAATTAATTAAAAAAATAAAAAAAGATTTATTATAAAAAGGGGAGAAAAATTATACTATTAATGCATGACTGAGTACTAATTATATATATCAAATATTAAGTATTATATTACATTTCTTAAGAACCATATGGACACATTTTGAATATTAATTAAGTATATTGCGTATCTTTAATAATAAGCACATACGATTGATGTCTATACAGACAGTTATTTAATAACATTAAAAATCTTTAATATCCGACTGATTTGCTGCTAGTCTATGAGTATTGAAATTCTACTGTGGATTCAATTGATTCTTTGATCAGTATTCTTCGAACTTTCCTGTGTTCCTCTATTTATAATGTTTTCTAGGAAAATTTCGTGTTATTTAGAATGGAAAATAATAACAGGTCAAGAAGTTTTGCGAATTTAATTAAAGTTGAAAAGACGTATAACCGATATTAGCGGCGTATAAATGAAGAATTTTTGCTTTAAAATGAATAGGAATGAATCGGGCCTTCACTAAAATGACGTATAAATGTAAAAGACGTATAAACGGTGCTTTACTGTATTAAGATCTTGAATAAGTTCTCTCTGCTTTTTGACAGATATCGTTACCAGGACTATGCACATGTAATTTGATTTGGTAACACATCTATAAGAAAGTATTGTCGGTAATCTTGAATTTCAGTGTATGTTAGTTCGCAAAAGTGTAAAAAAACTTTTTTTTTTACGTCGAGTTTTGTGCCAAGTAAAAAGTATTTGCAGAGACTATTTTATTCAAAAGAAATCTGCAACTGAAGCACACAGTATTCATATTGAGACTTATGGTACATCGGAAACGACATGCAGAGACTGCCTTCGACGTTTCAAAAATTATGGTTTTGATCTTGAAGATAAAGAATGTTGTGGCGCACCGAAAATTTTTGAAAACGAAGAATGGGAGGTATTACTTAATAAATTCCAATGTCAGGCACGAGCTGAATTTATAAAATCGTTACAAGTAGATGACACAACAGTTTTGAAAAGTTTGAAAGCATCAAGAATGATCCAGAAGAAAGGACATTGGGTGCCGAACCAAAAAAAAAAAAAAAAAAAAACAGTGAGGTCTTATTCAAGGATCACTAAATTTGAAGAATGGTGTTAGATATATATGATAGTCGATTATATAAACATTCAATTATATAAACATTACAGTTAAAAATTAGTGGTGAATATAGTGTAAAAAAATCGCTACACGTTGGCAACACTGGAGATCGTTAAAGTAGGGCGATACTTACTATTATAGGGCAATACTTACTATTATGGGGCAATACTTACTATTATAGGGCAATACTTACTATTATGGGGCAATACTTACTATTATAGGGCAATACTTACTATTATGGGGCAATACTTACTATTATAGGGCAATACTTACTATAATAAAGATCCTTATTTTTTTTCCTTGCCTGTTGCATTTTGAGTACATTCTAAGTTGGAAAAGAACATTTTATTATTACTCCCTTACATAAATATTATTTACTTGTACCAGGTTCAAAGTCTCCGTCCTCTTTTCAGGACACTTTCAGGGATGACAAATTTTCCTCATTTTGGTACCAATATTTTTATACAATAACCTTACTCCACTTTAATCACGACACATTACTATATAAATACGATAAATATTTCTATATTAAAATAGTGGTAGCAGAAAAGGTGGAATTTTTTCATCCCTGATAGTATCCTGTAAAAGAGTTGGAGACTTTAAGCTCTGCTTGTTTACGTAGCCAGCCCTAACGCTGTAAAGCGCTCTAAACAGTGTTACCAAATTTAGAAACTCTTATATTCAACTAACCCCAATAATTTTGAGGAGTGATATTTTATATATTTAATGATAACCTCCAAAGTGATTAGGCAACCGTTAGAGTTAAAATTTAGTGATGGATATTAAATATTTCCTAAAATTGTCAGTACTGACCACTGGAGTGAAATAAAATAGGGCCGGGAAAGAGTTAAACTAGTTGGCATAGGTGGACTCTGCTCAGTTCACCATCATATTTATGTTCTCATAAATTTCTAGTGCGAGACATATTATAATCATGTTAAAAGAAATGAATTTGACCAAAGCTTGATACAGTGACAGAATGAAATCCCCGCCTAATAGGCTATCCACCGTTCACTTCGATATATTTATCTTATTCTAATCTATTAATTTATTTTATCAGGGTCAATTCCGTTGTTTAGTTTTCATGCTACTATTTCCAATGCAATAATCCTCAAAATTCATATTTATATGAAAAATTTAAAATTCCGCTATGTTGATAAAATCGTAAATTACGAATAATTTACGAAATTTTCCTAGTAGAATATTTGTATTCAATCATATTCAAACAAATATCATAAAAGTAATTTTGAAGTTGTCTAATGTATTTAGGACCCTCAATATGGACGTTTATGCTCAATTTTGCCTTATTCTGACATGTTAAGTAAATCGTAAATTCCAAATAACTTACGAATTTTTTAAATTGGAAAAATCATAGTCTATAACAGGGGTGGCCAAACCGCGGCCCGCGGGCCGCATGCGGCCCACCGCGTATCTCCTTGCGGCCCGCGAGGAGGCTAACGATATTTAGTTTGACAACATTGGTTAACGGATCAAAATTTAATAAATGCGTTCTGACTTTTCGAAGTGAAAATACCTTTCAACGGCAACGGTTATGGTAGCTAAAAATCTGTTGTAATGAAATATTATTATATCCATTATTATTCTTTTTATTATAGTTTTAATATATTGTCATCAATTTTTCACGATTCTATTGTCAGTTTATGAATGAAAATAATTTAAATTAATGTATTCTGCTCCGAATTTTCACCCTGCACTTTCCCGAAAAAAGTATACACATACATGAATCATATACTCACTAACATATATGCACATATGCATATGTACAGTCATAAAATAGTAATAATAATAATTTCCTTCCCCGATTAATTTCACCGTAAATTATCGTAGAAACCAGCAGCTAATGCCTAACGATTGGTAATAACATCTAGTTTTTAATTCAATTGCTAAATTTTGTTTAGGGTGTCATGTACATATTAAAACTTGCACAAACTTCTTCTTCTTTTTTTATTTTTATTTATTTATTTTTTTTTTCTGGCCCGAATAGTAACACCCATTTTTGACAGCATATTCGAATTTCGGAAGTCAAGGCGGTTCGGAAAAAGGTATAGTACCTTATATAAAATTTTCATAGAGTTAAAAGCAAAAATTGATCAAGGGTAAATCTCTATTAAAAAAAAAATCAAATTAAGATATCACAGATAAAAGTATTATATCTATTTAGATAATAATCGGAAGGGGTGGGGGGGAGGGGGGGTAAGGGGGGCTTTTTTTCTTCACTGTACATACGGTGCGGCCCGAATTAATAAAATAAATTTCCAATGCGGCCCACCAAGTGTTTTGGGTTGGACAGGCCTGGTCTATGATATTCATGCCAGTATCCTGAATAATATTTCGAAAGTGGTTTGACATTTTTACGATTAAAATATCCCTCAAGATTGACGTTTATGTGAAATTTTGCTCTATTTTGCCATGTTAAGAAATTCGTAAATTCCAATAACTTACGAAATCTTTATATTGGAAAATTCATAGTCATTAATGATTCATGCCAGTGTCTTAAATAATATTTCAAAAGTAGTCTGACATCTTTACGATGAAAATATCTCTCAAAATTGATGTTTATGTGAAATTTTGCCCTATACTGCCATGTTAAGAAATTCGTAAATTTCCATTAACTTGCGAAATTTTCAAAGTAGCGTATTTATAGTTACTGATGTTCATTCCGGCATCAAAACTGATATTTTAAAACTGGTCTGACATTTTTACAGTAAAAAGTTTCCATTTAATGCACGTTTAAATGAATTTTTGTCTTATTCCCCCATGTTAAAAAAATCGTAAATTTCGAATAACTTACGATGTTTTTAAATTCGAATGTTGCAAATTAATAGGGTTCTTGCCAGTGTCGAAAGTAATATTTTAAAACTGATCTGACCTCTCTGCAACAATTTGTTCTTGAGGTATCGTGTACACAGACTAACAAACTAACGGACTAACGGACTAACACACTAACAAACACCCTACAGACAGACACCATACAAATTTTGTCATTTTCGGATTCCTCACACCTGAAAACGTGTAGAAAAGTAAAAAAACCGAGGTCGAAAATTTTCACGATTACCTAAGTTCCCCATACCTATAGTATGATGGGGAACTAAAAAAGTACAACATTTTACAAAACAGTTTATGATTAATTCCATGACACCTAATTTGTTAGTGACACAAAGGGATGTGATTGGATTTTTCTCATTTGCTACCACTATTTTCTAACCATAATCTTTTCAGACATTGTTAGCTAATATAGTTATTTAATCCCTAGAAATTTTTGTGAAAATACAATAAATATTATGAAAATCATGATAGCTTAAGAAATGTTTAAATCTCATCCTTGTGTAAGTAAAAACATTTGCCGTGGAATTACCTTCATTTAATACATGCAATTAAAAACTAATTAAACACCACCGGCTTCGCCACGTGTAGGGAAATAAATCTAATACGCAACTATTTTTAGCAATATAACGTTTATTGATTGACAATCAAATTAAGAAATCACTCGACGGCTACAGAAACTTTTTAATTGTAATAAGGGAGAAACTGGATATATTGACATATCCGGTTTCCTTTTTCCATCATTCCGGTTTAAAAGAGATGCTCATTGGATGAAGAATATTTACATATCGAAATCCTATACATACAATGACAACTCCCTTTCTTCAATATCCAATTTTTTTGTTTGGGAAATAAATTGATTTTAGAGAGCGAACGAGAACAGCGGCGTTATTTATAACTTGATGAGATGGAAAATTGTTCAAGCGTTTAGCAATAGAATAGTTGATATTTTATTCCATTTTATAGAAAGTTGAAACCCATGTAAATAATTTAAATAAAATGAAGTGAAAGGAATACAGAAGTTTTACAAAATGAGTAAATAAAACAACATTTCATTCATGTACTGTACTTAAATCAAAAAACAAACCTTTTAGATGAGAAAAAAAAATCTACTAAATACACAATAAATAAATTTTCATTTTGGGAATTTTTAATGTTAAAATCTGCATTTTACTAAATGTCCAAAGCAAACAAAAACTCATTTTATAATTTCTGTCATATTTCTGCAGTAATTATTTTCGGTTGAGCATTACATAAATTATAGATAAAAAGTACTGGTATTAATGTTCCGTTTTGAAAGGGAAACACTTGCTCCACTGTAAGCTTTAATGTGCACGATCGTAGATAAACGATCGTAAGGTGACACCTCAAACAAATAACCTATGGTACTGAATTATGCAGAAAAGATTTTTAAAAATATGGTTTACAATTTTCCGTGATTTAAGCAAATTATTTGAAAGCATCTCTTTTAATGAACTTTTGTAACAGAAAAATTTTGCAAAAAATGTGTACAATTTTCAAATAATATTTAAATGATGACAAACTTAACAAGCTAGTTATGAAAAATAAATTTACTTGTTTCGTTACCCGACCGTGCAGCGCCTTCTATCGACGAAAAATTAACTATTTTTTTTTTCTTTTGCCACCCCCCCCCCTTTTACGAGAATAACTTTTCCGCAAACCGCGTTCAATTATACCAATTTCTTCACTTTTTATAATTTTTTTTAAATGTCTACAAACTGATGGTACACCCAGTATATAATGCAATTTTTTTTCTATATTTATAATGGAAACAAAATACAGCTGGTACTAAAACATTTACATGTTTGAACAATTAAAATAATAATAAAAATAAAAAACAAACATATAATAAAATGCAACTAAATTCTAGTGTAAATCGCTTAAAAATTATGTATATTTGTAATATTAGTTAATTTGCTACAAATATGTTCTTAAATATTAACTTAAAATTAACATTCATTTCTAAATTTATACTCCTTTTTAAAACACTGAAATTTAGTTTTATATGAAATAATCAACATTACGTTCATCCAAACATCGATTCAAATTATTTGAAAAACACAAATTGTAATCAAAACATGTTTAATTTTTTATTGTAATATCGAACCTTTTAAGAGAAATATATATCTTGAAAAAGAAAGAATACAAAAAAGAAGTATTAATATTCTATACTAAATTATTATTCGTTTTTTTAAGCGCTTACGTTTATTTCCATCTTAATAATTGAAATATCTGGCACCTTTTAAGTGCATAGAATAGTTCTATACAATTGTAACTCTCAACTTGAAACCTACATTCATTATATGACTATTTGATATATAAATATCGAACATACATATTTATTTCTCTTCTTTCTTTTCCAAACAGATGACGTAAACGCCGATTCTTCAATTAATCGCAAAAGATTCAATTTTTTTTTTTTTTTATTAAACGTTTTAGATATGATTGTTTTATGATACTAAAAGTGATTGGTAATTTAATATGCCTCTTAATTTTCAGTCCAATTTCCAAACATTTTTACTTTCCGAACATACATATGTAAGGAAAGTATTGTAATCATGTCAAAAATCCGAATTCGAGATTTTGGTTTTTTCTGTACGTTTTGAGGTACCCTGAGTCCGTTTTCACTATTTTTACGATTATGTGTGTATGTGTGTGTGTATGCATGTATGTACGTGTGTGTGTGTGTGCATGTGTGTGAGTGAACACGCTAGCGTCTAAACGCTTTGTTCTAATGAGCTGTAAGTTCGTACGCGCATGTTGCAAGTCACTATAGCACGAACCCTATTGATTTTGGTGAATCTGGCATTTATAGTTTTTTTACAGGGACACAAGGAAAAATTATTTATCATTAGGGCCTAAGGGACCGAAATCTTAAAACTGCGATAGCATCTAAATTCCTTATTTAATTGAGAAAATATTTATACACATGTTATAGGTCGCAGTTACTCAAATTGTACAGATTTTGGAGAATCTGGAGCTTATAGTTTTTTTACAGGGACACAAAGAAAAATCCTTTATCATTATGGCCAATGGGACCAAATTTTAAAAAGTGTGATGGCGTCTAAACGCGTTATTAAACTGAGCAAACAATTTATACACAAATTATAGGTAATTGTTTCATGAACTGCATAGATTTTGGTGAATCTAGCGCTTATAGATTTTTTACAGGGACACAAAGAAAAATTCTTTATCATTATGGCCTGTGGGACCTAATTTTAAAAAGTGTGATAGCGTCTAAACGCCTTATTCAATTGAACAAAAAAAATTATACATATATTATAGGTCACAGTTTCACGATCTGTATAGGTTTTCGTGAATATAGCACTTTTACAGCAACACAACAAATAATTCTGTATCATTATGGCCTATGGAGAGAAATTATTTAAAGTTCGATAGCATCTAAATGCCTTATCCGTTTGAGTAAAAAAAAATTATATACGAGTTTTAGGTCACAATCACACAAACTGTATAGATTTGGGTTACTCTAGTAGTTACCGAGTTTTACAGAGACACAAATAAAAATTGTTCATCATTAAGACCTATAGGCTCAAATTATTTAAAGTGCGACAGCGACAAAACGCTTTATTCAAATGAACTGAAAATTTATATACATGTTATACGTCACCATCACACGAACTTTATGAACTTTAGAGAATCTGGTACTTATGGTTCTTTTTACAGGGACAAAATGCAAATTTCTTTATGGGTTTAAACTTTAAAGTGCGATAGCGTCTAAATGCCTTATCCGATGAAGCTGAAAATTTATATAAATATTATAAGTCACTGTTGCACTAACTATAAGCATTTTGGTGAATCTAGAATGTGAATGTTTTTACAGGGACACAACGAAATATTCTTCATCATTATGATCTAAGTGTTCGGTAAAATAGCGTTAAATTAAACATCGTGTACTATATAAAGAAAAATACCCAAACATCCTATTATAATTTTATCTTTTGTTTATTTAACAATTTCTCTTTTTTTACTTTATCTAGAAAATCGTTAATTACTCAATGTTCGAAAAGTCGAGTGGAGTCACTCCAGATTTTTTTCTTATTCGTCTAAGTTTCCTGAAGAAATAATTTCTTGGTGTTTCATATAAGATAAAGCTAGGAGAGTTTGCGCTTAATTCAACAAAACGTCATAAAAAAGTCTAAATTTTAATATTTTGCTAAATTGTTGGTGCATAGCTTTGAAGTGATCCTTTTTCTACGCATTTCCATTGTTATTTTATTGTTATACTATGATTTTAAGCGACAGCTGTATTAAAACTAAGAGAGCTATTTTGCCTTATTGGATAAGAGAGATTGTGCTTAATTTTAACTACAATTAAATTCTTTTCAATGATAATTGCACTTAAATGACACTGGTATCAGGTTTTTCTAAACAAATATTTTTGTATTATATGTAGTTATTTCAGTGTAATAATTAAAAAAAAAAAAAAATACTACTAATAAAAGGATTAAAAATTTTTATTTAAAGAAAATAAATTAAAGAAGCATATAAAAAAAAAACAAGGCTTGACAATAAAAAGTAGCATTTAGTTACTAGATAATATGCCTAACTTAAAATAATTAAAGTTTCTTTTCAGTTTGAATGGTTTTTTGTTTGTTTGCCTAATCTGTCGTTGTCTATAATCGTTGCACTCGTTGTTATGAATGATGCAACTTTCATGCAACCACCTCCCATAAGTAAAATTTATAAACGAGTCCATGGGAAATCGTTTAATCAAAAATATTTTGTAATACTATTATTCTATAAAAACTCCTAGAGAAAGTTTTTAAAATTTTAAGTAAACATTTTGAGAACGAGACAAAATAACCACGTTTAATCTTAGACTGTTCAAGCAATAAACGTGCACATTTAAGTGGGCACTTCTCTATTGATATTGTAGAACTATCTGGAGTTTCAAAGCGCCGATTGTACTCATTCCTGCCGATCTCTTATGTACGCAATCTCTCCCAGTTTTACCTTAAATCACTAGACTTAACTAAAGATAGAACTTTGAGAAAAGTTACTATGGTTGATCATCTATAGTGATATATGGTTATAGTGATATATGGTTATGATTCATAGTAATGATTACATGATTCATATAGTTATGATTCATAGTGATTTATGGTTATATCACTATTTACGAATTGAAACTTTTTCTGATATTTCCTAACGGTTAAATAAATACAAAAATTTTAATTTGCAATGACTAAATGATTTTTTTTTAATGTAATTAATATTTTTAAGAAACAATGCTAATCAAAGTGTACCAGACATGTATTAGTACATTTTCTTTTGTAACCTTTCTTCAAATTTCTTTTCACTTAAAATACACTTTTCTGAGTATAAATAAAACAAATATCCTGCTATTTTTACAGAATTGTTATAATTTTTTTAATTTATACATATTTTCAAACTACTAGTGCAAATTAAAATTTATATATAAACGGAAACGAATGCAAAAATTACAATAACTTTGGTATTTCTGTTAAAGCTACCTAAGGAAAATCCCCGTTCCCTATTGCTTTTTATAAAATCTAGTGTTATCTGCGCACGCCAAAAAATTAAATATCCACATTTTATCTTCAAAACGGTCTCTCAGATGAATAACACGTAGGGCCTTATTCACCAACTTCTTAACACTCGGATTAAACCATGGATCAGCAAATCCGAGAATTAAAGTAGCCGGTGAACAGCGGATTTGGTTGATCCGTAGCAGAGGTTCACTTTCTGCTTGGCGAACTTCCGTAGCGAGAAACTGCCTATCCTTGTAAACATAACTTAACAATTCTATTATGACGCAGTATGGAAAGATTTGATTGGTTCATTTGTTTTTTATTGATTTGAGTGTATTTTACATTGCACTAGAGCTACATTATGGGTAATTAGGCTATATTGAATTGGTTCATTTGTTTCGAGCGCATTTTACGTTGCACTACAGCTACATTATGGGAAATTTTGGTCGTTACATGCGCGATAGTGATTGCCACGGAGCCGAGTTACGTGCGTTTTCAGATTCATGCACAGCAGGGTAGGGGTGTCCAGTGATGTTTTTTGGGTGTTAACATGCGCGACAGTGATTGCCGCGGAGCCGAGTTACGTGCGTTTTCAGATTCATAGCTTTATACACCCATGTTTCTTTGTTGGTTCATATACCTTAGGGGTATGTCCCAATTCATCCTCCGTCGTTACAGTGGCCGGATCCGTGAACTTTTAAAACAGAGAAGCTTTAAATTGCTACAATTAACTAATTATGCAGGGTTTTTTTTTCATTTTTAATTAATAAGCACTAAAAATAAAATTTGAATATTAAATAGTTTACTTTCTATAAAAAAAAAATTATAATAATGCGAATAAAGTAAACGTTGTCTGTAGAAAATGGGGATATTTGGTTGCCGTGCTCATTGCCCACAACGTAGCACTAGTTTGACGTAAAACTCACTCATTCAATCACTTGTTGGTCAAGTTTATGAAAACTAGGGAATTTTCCCCTCCGCTGAAATGTAAGTGTTAATGAAAAATTCTAAACGATACAGTCGGCTGCAAAATTATTCGAGCACTAGCCAACAATTCCTATATTTAAAAAGTACACTTAAGACTGTTTTGCTAAGTAAATCCTTGTCGAATCATGTTCTTAGACTGATTAAGAACATGACTCGACAAGGATTTATTTAACAAAGCTGTATTAAGTGTACTTTTTTTTGGCAAGGATTATTGCTAGTGCTCGAATAATTTTGCAGCCGACTGTATGTGTCTGGAGAAATGAAAGCGTATCATTTGATAACTTGAAAATATGTTTTTTATTTTATTTGTATATTCTCATAAATTTTATACCGATGTATTTCGATTCATTTGAATGCGGTTTTAGAATCCTCGAATGTTACGAATTAACTGAGCGCGAAGTGAAATATTTCATATGTGATTTACGTATTATGGAGTCAACAGAAATTTCAAAATGAAAAAAAAATAAATAAATAAAATAAAAAATAAATAAAATTCATGTTGCATATATTGTAAGATTTCATGCTTTTTTAATTACTTTTAAAGTTATATTTTTATTCTGAATTTTCATTTATTTAATTACATTTATTGTGTTGTTGAAATTAATTTGCTCTTAAAACTTCGATGACTAAACGTGCATTTTGTTAAGTATTTGCTTATTTATTAAAATATTGTAGTTAAAAAGTTAATTAACCATCGCCATTTTATAAAATTTCTTCGATAATTTTATTTAATTACGTTAAATAGTCGTCTGCATTAATATTTCTTTCATTTCGAACGTAAACAAACGTTTTGTAAGGTTGCCATAAGATAAATTCATTTCGTTCGTTCGTTGGCGCACGGATAATATCGCCAAAATGTAAACAAACACCAGAGAACCTCTGTTCTACAGATCTGCCGCGGACTTTTGTTGGAGAATACCGATTTTTGTACGATCGAGCGATTAGCACTGATCCGAGGTTTAATCTGAGTGTTAAGAAGTTGGTGAATAAGGCCCGTACTGCGCTTTCCTAAAAATAAAATAAGAGTAAAAAGAACACTGCTACATTTGATATAATTTACAAAAAAGGAAACACATGAAAAATACAAAAATCTTTATTCCGAACGAGAAAATGCTACTATAATAAAAAAAACAGAAAATTACTTTTTCTAAAAATGTTTAACACACGCAATGCTTTCGATCAAACGAGACAGCGTATCTTGTTTTTTAACTAACGTTGGCATCCAATAATAATAATAATAATAACGATATTCGTAAAGTAAATAATATACTCAAATACATTTTCTACAGTTACTAAAAATATTATTATATACAGTAAAAATTTCTAAACTTTTGATACAAAATTAATGTTTTATAATGAAAAAACATCTAAAAGTTACCTTTTTGTTACTTTTAAAATTAATTTAATTGAGATGAATGTTCCTCAAAAAATAATAATAAATTAACTTAAAAGAAAACATTTAATGTTCCTTCTCTAAAGCACTTGAATTTATTTCTCCATTAACAATCAAAATATATGACAGGCTTGGTGAGCATAGAAAATAGCTCAATATAAGGGTAGACGCACAGCTGGTATCCTAGTCAATATATGGGTATTCGATATGTAAATATTGAACACGCAAAATTTTTTCTCTATTTTCTTTTGCTAACAGATGACGTAAACGTCGATTCTTCCATTAATCACAAAAGATCCAATTCCCTCTTACTCTTTTATTAGATTTTATAAAATCAGCTGTTGAGAAATTTTGAATTCTTAATATTTAGTTTTCTAGGAAATTCATTTTGAACTAAAACTTTCTTCAGTTCACGCAATAGTAGTAATGTGTTGCAATAAATATGATAAATATGAAGGATTTGGTATAGCTAATTGGCAGATTGTACACTAATACCTTTTATTTATCAATCATATAGTCAACAATTTCTCCTTTTCTCAACTTAACTGTAAAAATAATTGTTTCATGAATTAAGTAATAAAGCTATTCTGCGTAAACGAAATTTATTTTCAAAAATAAAAAATTAATTAATTAATTAAAGTTTTTTATTTTTTATTTTTTTATTTTTTATTAAGGTGCCTGCCTACCGTCGGAGGTGATTTTTTTTTAATAATTGAAAAATTGCCTATTTATGTGCGTTATATTATAGAATATAGTAAAAAACAGTGAATAACATGAAAAAGTATGCAAATTTTAAAATCTATATTGAAATTTAGGTTCAAAATATGCATAAAATTTGTGAAAAAAGAGCCCTTTTACAAAACATCATAAGTCAAATTTAAATAAAGATATTTTTATTCTGTAAATTTTATTTAGATTATTGAGAGGTCATTAAGGGAGTGAACTGCTCTCAAAACTATAACCATGTTACTTAATATTTTAGAGAAGATAACATTTTTACATGCTGAAAAAATAATGAATATACATGACAATTCATAATTTCTATCGACAAAAAAAAAAAAATAATAATAATAATAATTTAACTAGATTCAATATCGTAGTTCAATCCCTAAAATAACTCCTCTAGAATATTTTGTCAAAGTTTCATAATGTTTCAATTATAACTTTTGGAGTTATGATGTTTTGGAATAAAGCAAAATGCTAAAAATCTCATTTTGAGAAAAAGCAGAAAACAGATTTAAAAACAAGATTTTACCTATTTAATAAAAAATAATTTTAAAAAGTTCCTGACTTATTTCAAAGTTTCTTATTTTCTTGTTTAAATTCATTTTATATTCAGTAACAAATTTTGATTCTTATATTGAGTAAAATATTTATGTAAACAAACATTTCCGGGTCATTTACGGTCACTTCCGGTTTCAAAAACTACCGAGTGACTAATAAAAAAATGCCTGTAATCTAAGCAAGATAGAAACAAAATTCAAACTGATTTAGAAAGCTAAAATGTCAAGATTTAATAATAACCCAAAAATGGAAAATCGGAGTTTTGAACGAAAATTGCATTTTAACGGTAGGCAGACACCTTAATTACACTTTTTAACAAAGTTGAAAACTGTTTACGACTTCGGTTTGTCAGTGCATCTTCCCATGTTCCAACTCCTGTAAATATTAATAATAAAATTATATATGTTATTCGAATTCCTTATCGGATGTTTTCTATTGAAAATGGAGTAAATATCACATATTATTTGTGTATCAGGATAGCCGAAAGTATTTCAAAGCATTGCGTTCTATGGGAGATATTTTAAAAACTATATTTTACTAACTTTAATTTGCACAAACCTCAATGAAATTAAAGTACGTTATTCAAAGTCACTGTCGGATGTTCCCCATTGAAAATGGAGTAAATACCACCACTTTGAGTACAGCGACACCCGAAAGTATTCCAAAGCATTGCGTTCGATGAGAGGTATTTCTATAAATCGTATTTGAATAACTTTACTCAGCACAAATCTTAATGAAATTGAAGTATGTTATTTATATGCAGAAAAGCGTATTTTCTATAGAAGATAGGATTAAGATTTGCAGAGACATGCTAAAAAATTCTGTTAAATTAAAAGTCTATGAAAATTACTGAAAATTCATTTTCATTTACATTAATCATTTTTAAAACTGTCTAGCAACTTTTAAGAATAAATATTATTTATATAATTTGATCTGACAGTCTGACTGTTCGACTGCTTATGTATACGACTGCCTGCCTGCAGCGTCCGTAAATATTTTCAGAATTTCTCCAAAATAATGTAGGTTATTCGAGTTCACCACTGAATGCCCTCTATTTAAGATGGCATTAATATACTCTGTACAACTGCTTTGTGCACATGGACATCAAAAACATTTCAATGCATTTTTGGACACCCAAAAAATTTCAATTTTAGGAAAGATCATTTATCTCTATATATAAAATCGTTTGTCCTAAGTGCGTGAGTGAGTGAGTGACAGATTTATCATCGTCCAGCCCAAACCCCTGGAATTAGAAACTCGAAATATTTTGACAATGTTCCTTCTGTTACGTAGACATCGACTAAGAAACGATTTTACAAAATTCGCCCCAACGGGGGAGTGAAGGCAAAACGTGATTTCATAAAATCCTTTTTATCTCAAACAAAAAAACAGATATCCGTAAAATTTTTGCTTTAAAATATAACTAACACAAATATCTAAAGACCAATTCGTGGAATTTTAGAAATTCAGTCCGCAAGGGGGGGGGGGGGAACGTAATTTCTCATGCGTAAAAAGGTATTTCACATAATGCCTCAAAAAAAAAAAAAAAAAAAAGATATGCGCGAAATTTTTGCTCTAAAATAAATAGCCAATAAAAATACCTAAAAACCAATTTCTGGAATTTTGGAAATTCAGCCCCTAAAGGGGAGAGGGGACAAAAAATAATCCTTTATATCGCAAACAAACAAAAAAAAGATATATTTGACATTTTTGCTCTAAAATATAGCTCAAACAAATATCTAAAAACCAATTTCTGTAATTTTCGAAATTCGTCCCATGTGGGGCGGGAAGGGAGAAAAAAAATGTAGAAATAGAGTTAGACCGTTCAAAATCGGTACAGAAAGGTTTTGGAGGCATGCAAGTCGAAGGATATTTTCTAAAGCGTAAAGCTATTGTGAGGAGCGGGGAGTGGAGGGGGCGGAGGGGCAAAAAAATAAAATAAAAATAGAGTTAAATCGTTCAAAATTGGTACATAGAGGTTTTTAATACCTACAAATCGATTGCGGATATTTTCGAATTTGTAAAATTTTCAAGAGAGCCGGGAGGTGGGGGGGGGAAGGTGAAAAACAGTAGAAATAGAGTTAGGTGGTTCAAAATTTGCACGTATTGTTTTTTGGGACCTACAAATCGATTGCAGATATTTTCACAAGAGAAAAATTATTAGGATAGACGGGAAGGGGGGGGGGCGAAGAGGCAAAAGTATAGAAATAAGAGTTACAGCGATGAAAGTATTATTGGATTTTAAGGCCCGATAAATCGATTGCGGGTATTTTCGAAAATGTAGAATTATTACGAGGAACAGAAAGAGGGGCAAAAATAAAGAAATTCAGATAGAAGATTGGAAATTAGTATTATTACGTTTAACAGCCCGAGAAAACGATTGCAGATATTTTTGAAAGTGTAAAATATTAGGAAGGGCTGGAACGGTGGGTGAAGGAACACGCGCGCCGTGCGCGTGTGTATACGCTAGGGCAGGCAGTGGGGTCAGCACCGATTACTACACCGATAAGAGAAGATTTTTTTTTAATATTATTTTTTATGTTTTTCTTTACAATAATATAGTGATCTCTTATGAGTGTCGAACATAAATGCGTGAGCAGCGCACAATGGCCTGCGCTGCCGAAGGCAGTGAGCACCCGGTGCGACATTTTTTTTTTTTTTTTTTTCACATGATAAAAATTAATACAATATAGAGAATTCGTTTATTAGAGTGATTCATTTAAAAAAAGTGACCAGCGAATCGGATGTAGCCTGCTTGTTTATTATATTTTAATAACTTTCTACTGCAAAAATCATAATCAAATTGACATTTTTGTTGATATACTAAAATTTTGTTTTGCATGATATATTAGGATATGATATGATTAGCTTTTAGCTTTACAGAGCTACACTTAAATAATGGGGTATATTTCGGTCTATAGTTGTAAATTGCTAAAATTGCCTTTCCATTTGTGAAGCATTTTTAACTTTTCCAACATTTTTTAAGAGTGATGATGAATTCAATTAGTCTGTATGTCTGCCGTTCTGTCCTTTTGTCAGTCTATTGTGTGATAACGTAAGTATGGAACTTTGAAGGCTAAACGGTGCGACGACTACATACAGTTGGAAAGTGTTAATAATGAATGTGCATGATTTTTCGTTCTTGTACCGCATGATTTTTATTCTTGTTTTCTTTTTCTGTACATTCACTTGTTCATCTGCTAAAAATTATACTCTTAAATTAAAAAAAAATAAGAAGAAGAAAAGAAAAGAACGAAAGAAAACAAAATTTAAAAAAGAAAACAAAAATTAGAAATAAATATAATAAAACTATAAAAACTTTTAATTTAAATATCGAGAAAGTATATATATATATATATGTATAATTTATATATTATCAAGAAAAATCTATCACACATTAACAAAATTGAAACGTAAAGATACATGCATATAAAACATAAATATGGGTACAGATACATAAATATATGTATTATGATTAAAGTCAATAGAAGTGCAAGAATAAGCTAGATTATTTTTGTAAAGAATACTATAATTCTAGTTAAGTTTTATGTTATTTCGTTTAATATATATATATATAGCGAGAGAGAGAGAGAGAAAGCATAGCTGCCAATTCTTACACTTTTTGGAAAGTGGAAAAGTTTAATAGAAATTTTTTATATATTTTTGTCACAGTTATCACTATATAAATATAATAAAAAAAATCTCTGTTAGACTTTTCCGTTAGCCAACAAGCGTAAATGTTGGCAAAAATGAGAATGCCGTCTGCCAAGTTTAACTCAACTTATTGTTGACCGGCCACGAATTAATTCGTTCAATTAAAAAAAAAAATCGATCAATGTCTTTAAGTAATCCTTGAAAACAATACAATATTTTTATTTAAAAAAAAAAAAAAAAAAAAAAAAATGTGCGTATTCAAGTGGAACCCTTTCAGAGTTACTAGTTTTATAATTTAGAATTATAATTTTATAATTTTATAATTAAGTATTAAGAATTCTTAGTACCGACCTTCATTTCAAACCCTTTTTTAAAGCGTAATTGTCTTCTTATTTAGTGGTTGTTACGTATTGGAGAAAATTACTCTACAAAAGGCAGTGTGAAGAAAGGCGTGGTTTAAAATACTCCAGAATAAATTACAAAAGTCGACCATTCTGTCTTTTAAGTTTTGTGGGTGCATAAATATGCCAGTGGAAATAACCGTATCGAATGCCGAGTATAAAAGTTAAATGTTTTAAACACAAACACAAAAGTATATTTTGTCAAATTATTGAACGTGCTAGAGAAACGTCAAAAGGTGGGTATTACTGTTTAAATTATTAAATTATGTGAGTGATATCATCGTGATGATTTTAGCTTTAAATTAAGATTCACTAGACCCATTTTTAATGACGCATAATTACAGATGAATTACAAACATTCCTAAAATTTATGCTACAAATGTGAATATATGCGGAAAACCAGAAAAATATTTAGAACAAATTGAATATGAAAATATTTAGATGAAAATATATTAAAAATTAAAGCTTCTTTATCTTGTTGTAGATGATTCAAAATTTAATAATGTAGCTCATATACTTACAAATTTGTGTACTTTTCTGCATAAAAAAGGGGAACAAAATACATGTAAAATCTGTAGAATTACAAAAAATATAATCACATCTTTTTATTTAATTTCAGCATATAATATAGATTTTTTCAGAAACATATGTGAGAAAAATCCAATTCGTTTATTCTACATTTTTAATTTATTATTGCAAGTGGAGTTTGAAATAAAACTCCACAAAAATAAATAAGTAAATAAATAAAAAGAAAGGAATTTTACCAAGAAAAAAAAAATATTGATTTTTAAAAACCCAATCTTCATTATTCTCCCTTTTTTCTTCTATTTCTACGCAAAACAACAAATTTCGCGGTGTGTTTGTGGTGAGATATTTCTTTCGCCATTTAAAAGAGCGAAGTTTTTTTCTTTTGTTTGATTGATTAATTCGTTAAAGAAGAAAACAGAAAGAAAAAAAAAAACAAATATTCATTACTTATTTTTATTTTTCTAAAGATAAATTGAATTTTTTTTTTTTTTTTTTTTCTATTTAAGTTTCATTATCTAGTTTAAATAATCGATAATCATCTATTAGAAAGTGGTTTTTGTTTCTTCTCATTGTTATAAAACAGAAACATAGATTCAAAGAATTTTGATAAAATTAAATTAATTTATTAAGTAGAAAAACATTCAATAAAAATAATATAAACCTTTTACGCTAGTAGAAATCAAATCTAGTATGTTAAGACACTTATGAAATTTTCTTCTATAATTCCCAGTACAAATAATTCCTTAAAATTATATTTGGAAAAAAAATATTTTTTCTGATAAATGTAGACGACTTTCATCTTGGAGAAGTATAATACTAATGTCCAGAGGAAGTCAATTTTGTACCCTATAAATGACATTTGAGGTCAGGTTTTACTTTTTTTCCATCAGATTTTTTTTCTTTTCCTTGAAAACAGGAAAGGTCGCTAAATTTTCTTTAGATTATCATAGATCGATGGCTCTACTATTCTTTTTAGAAATATTGACAAGTTTTTTTCAAAGAAACCTACACTGTAAAAAATATGATCTATTTCATGCCAGAAATTCTCTGTAATATGAGAAAATACGTTCTAGCAACGTAAGTTTTTCGTAAATTACGCGTATTTTCTAAAATTACAGAGAATTTCTGGCAGCAAATAGGACATATTTTTCACAGTGTATATAAAATTTACATCCCCGGGTCATTATTCACTTCATTAAGGTAGAAAGCGATGCCCCTTACAAATGTCCTGGTTGACTATTACTATTGCAACCTTTTTTTTTTCCTATTGAAAAATTAATAATAGTTCTCATTATGTACATTTATACAAATATTTTATCATATGCTGCCACTTTTTATGCTTTGCCGGCCCTATTCAATTGCACTTTCTGGTCAATTTTGCTAAATTTAAAGACTTTTTTATTCAGTACTAGCAAACTTTGCCCGGATCGCTGGACACTAAATTTAAAGGAAACTCTTTTCTATAGAGCTCTATAAAAATAAAATAAAACAAAATATTGAAATTGCTCAAAAGCTCGCTTCAGGTCCCTGCTGCCTTCGGCAGCGATTTGGTCATCCGCTAAAACTCGGGCGCCTGTCCCTATTACCTGCGACATTGGTATACTAATGGGCTTCCATTTAGTTGCTTATTAGATAACAGATTCGAAATAGATAGTATCGAAAAAATTGAAGTATCCCTTTTATATTTGAATCCCAGTTATACACATGAACAACACTATACGTGGTGCACATAATATTTGCTTTCACGTTACTTCCTATGTTTATTTTGTTTATTCGATCAAGCATAAAATGACAACAATTTCACGCGAATTATTACAATATGCTATGACCGGCTACGGAACAATTAATTTTTGTGGTTATATATAATTCATGGTTTGTAAGCCTGATCATAGTACAGCCTTAATATAGTTTCCTTTGGCGACTTTTGAATTTTTGTCACCATTTTAGATTTAATCCCTTGTAACAATAAGACTTAATCCCATGTAACAATATGCTATGAGTGCTATTTCTGCCGTATTTTAGACAACTAATCTTTTTATGGTTATATATATTTCCCCTTAAACGTATTTTTATTTGTATATATTTATAATATTTAAATATTAATTTGAATTAACCAAATATTTCTGTTCGACAGCGTGCAAGTGCAGTCACACACAGAGGCTAATTTAATTGTATGATAAATTATCATAGTGGTTAGTATATATATATATATATATATATATATATATATATATATATATATATATATAAGGTAAACACTATCATTCTACACAACTTTATTATGTTGCTTCATTGGCGGTTTTTGAATTTTTGTCGCCATATCAGCGATGGATTTTTTTTTTCTTTGTATGAAAAGAGGAAGACTGTTTTGTTAATAATTTTATCAGACACCATTTTGTTTATATATAATAATCCTTCCTATTCTGTTTATATTTTTAATGGTGTTTATATTTAAAATAGTGCTTGCTGAAATAAATTTGCTATCTTTAAAACTGCATTTTTCTATAAACTTTCAATAAAAATAAATCATTTATGTGACTACTATTTAGTTTTAATGTTTGTTTTTTTTTTTCTTTTTTTGTAATACTTTATAATTTTTTTATATTTTTGAGGCCCTACTTAGATTAAAAGGCCTGTTGCTATATTAAACTTCTTGTCGAAAAACATTCGATACATTTCAACACCAAAATTTAAAAAATCGCCCAGGAGGATCTATTAACGAAACTGATAAAATAAAAATATGTTTTATAGAGTTAAAATCTGTACTGATAAGTATAAAGGATTTAAGTCCATATTCTTGATTTCCATATCCTTGATTTAAGTCCATATTCTAACTAAAAACTAATCAGAAGAATCGATTAGGAAAAAGGAATTATGTTGATTTATACCCTTTATACCGTTCAGTGATTATCAACCTTCATTTAATAAAGGGAAAAAATTGAAATGAATATTTATACAAAAATTAATGCTAAATTTCTGATTTGAATCTTTTTTTACCAATAGATTTTCTCAAAGGTGATTGGTGATTGGTGATTGGGTTTTACGTCGCACTAATGCTGCGCAGATGGGCAATTGGCGACGGTCTGGGACACACCCCTAGAGGTGGTCCGGAGACATGCCATCACAATTTTGATCCTCCACGGAAGGGATGGCTCTCCCGCTTCGGTAACCCCCAGAGGTATAATTTTTGATGGGAACATGGAGGACATTGTGGCCACGACAGATTTTACGTGCACCAGCCACCATTAGTGTACACGACTATTGTCTCAAAGACTAAATGACATGGATTTAAATCATTTATACCAATCGATAGAGAATTTTTTTTCTGGGTCTAACTATGTACATAACTCAAAATCGACATTTTTGGACTTAAATCCTTTATACTTATCAGTACAGAAATAATCTATTTAAAAAAACGTTTAAATCCCAAATTCTTAATATATCGTATCACATAAATCTTTTCGATGTTATAATAAAATTCAATTTGAAAAAAATAAAAGTAACTTTTTTGTTTATTAACAAAAATTGATGAAATTGGAACAGTCTTCAGCTGCTGCCACCTAAAGTTCATACTTTAGTTAATTTTAAAAAATCTAATTGTCCGATCGATAAGCTGTTTAATCCGTCGGATTTACAAAAATTGCCCCTTTCATTTGGTTCCTTATTTGTCACGATACGACTGATATTTCTAATTTACTGTCTTATTTTTCTAATTTATTTACCTCATTTTAAGTAAATGTACTTTTTTTTCCTTTAATCTGTCAACAAAAATTGGCTACAATTAAATCATAGATAAAATTAAAATGGCTAATTTATCAGAAATTAGAAGGTTATTATTTTAACATTTTAATTAATTAAAAGAAAACTAATCAAAAATTTGAAAATCGGGCTTCGACGTGCATCGAGAGAGGTCATTACGAACCTCCATGCAAATGTGTGTAGCTCTGCGATCAGACGTTTTCCTAAAAAGCTCTGGATATAAAAATTTCCTAAAAAGCTCTGGACACATACTAGGCGAGACGTATTATTCCTGGACGATAGGACCAATGCCCCATCCCGCCCGTTCCCGCTCTTCGATTTATTTTTCTAGTGAATTTTGTCCTTTTATTACTTCCGGTGTGAGCCGTTTTTTTTTTTTTTTTTTTTTTTTTTTAACACACTTGACATTGTGATTTTTTTTTTTTTTTTTTTGGGGGGGGGGTTTCTTCCCATGCTATTTCTATGGGTTTTTAGCCTTTTCCCTCCTCTTTTTCTACATTCTAAAGTGCGGTGGTCCCCTTTCCTTTTTCAGGACACAATGACACACACACACACAAAATTTTTATTTTATTATATGTATAGATACACCACTGAATTTTAACTGTAATGATTGCCATATCATTTCGAAGGTTATCCGTCCATATTGTTTATCAAATATCACTCCTCAAAATAATTAGTGTTGGTTCAATAAGAGTCCCTCAATTTGGCAACACTGTTTAGACTGCTTTAGAACGTTATGGCATGCAAAGGTTAAAAAGCAAAATGACGTTTTTTTTTTTTTTTTTTTTTTTTAAACACACTTGACATTGTGATTTTTTTTGGGGTTTTCTTCCCATGCTATTTCTATGGGTTTTTAGCCTTTTCCCTCCTCTTTTTCTACATTCTAAAGTGTGGTGGTCCCCTTTCCTTTTTCAGGACACAATGACACACACACACACAAAATTTTTATTTTATTATATGTATAGATACACCACTGAATTTTAACTGTAATGATTGCCATATCATTTCGAAGGTTATCCGTCCATATTGTTTATCAAATATCACTCCTCAAAATAATTAGTGTTGGTTCAATAAGAGTCCCTCAATTTGGCAACACTGTTTAGACTGCTTTAGAGCGTTATGGTATGCAAAGTTTAAAAAGCAAAATGACGTCACCACCTGATGAGAAATTGAAGCAAATGTAATCAGCATCAATTTAAATTAAAATCCAATTACGTATATCAAGTTTGTTTGGATTTAGTTCATTAGTGCGTGAGATACAACCTCCATAACATGTTAATTACGCATGCATACAGACAGGTACACAGCTAGACAAACATACTTTTTCTAAAAAATCGTCAAATTATATTTAGGACATTTCAAAATGGGTAAATCCGTTGAAAAGGAGAGTCGAAAATCTTTCACAAATCTGACTGTAAAAGTGAAAACAAATTCTTTATAATCACAGAGCATGGAACTATTTCCAATACTCTGAATATATACCTATAAAAGATATGACTATATCCTTCGCTAATATTTTAAAATGAAGAAATATTTACCAAATGCAAGTAGTTTTTTTTAACTGCATTAAACTTAGCTATACACCAAAATGTTACCAAAAATAAATAAATAAAATAAATAATAATAATAGTTAATTAATTAACTATTTAATTAAACAGACATTAAAACGTCGAAACTGACAAGAAAAAAAATGCATTCAAATGCCATAAAAATTTAAGATTATAAGAGTGAAATGTTATTAAAGCTTTTTGGCTCTAACCAGCTTTATGATCATACTATTCAAAGACCCTTTAACCTTTTAACGAACAGCATTCTCGAAAGTAGGATGCATTTACTAACTCCCAACTGCAAAAATACTACCTCTTTCTACAAATTTTTTTCAGCAAAAATTTACTGTTACATCATAGCAGAAAAAGTCATTTATTTATTGTCTTTACCACTTGTTCGAAAATTCTGGTAATGAACGTATTTACATTGTCCCGCAATGGGCTAACACATTGCTTGAGAGTCATCTAAATATATATATATATATATATATATAAGAAAAACAAGGATCGCCTTTAGACGTTCGTCTAATTAAAAAAAAAAAAAAAAAAAAAAAATTGCGTTTTTATTTTAAACAGTTTTTAAGCCGCCGCATGGATTGATGAGGATAAAATATTATTGATATAATCACAAATACGTTAAACGATTTTGTTAAGCAATATAACGTAATAGAAAAATGACAAAAGCTGTGTTTTACTTTTAAAAATAGCAAACACATCATCATCATCATCATCAATTTAAGTCTTTATCAATCCACTGCAGGATGAAGGCCTCTATTAGGGGATTTCATAATACCCGACTTTCAACCTACCCTCTGTCTTAATGTCTCGGTATCAAAAATAGAAATTCCATAAAAATTGATAGTCCATCTATCATTTCTTCTCGCAAGGTGCGCAGCCTAACTCCATTTTAACTTCTTAACTTTAGAAATAACATCATCAGTAACTTTGGTTTGTTCCCTAATCCATGTGTTTTGCTTTCTGTCTCTTCGGGTGAATCTCAACAAACATATTTCCATCTTCTCTCAGTTGTTTGAAGTTTTTGTATAGTTTTACACATTCATGTCCAAATTCCTGAAGCATAAGTTGAAACACGATAAATTGTACTGATCAAAAACTTGTTTTTTCAAACAAATTGGGAGGTCACTTTTGAATATAGCTTTATTTCTTTCGAATGCTCTGCATGCAAGTTTAACTTGGTTGTTAATTTCTTCCATGATGTTCCCTTTCATTGGAAGGACTTGCCCTAGATAAGAATAACTGTATACCGTTTCTAATTCATCCATACTAAAAGTGATCTTCAGTGGAGAAACAAAGAAATTTGACATAATTTTGTCGCAATGAGGTTTATTTTCAATCGAATGAGCTTGTTTAAACAGCGAAATACTCCAACGAAAATATGTTAATTAGGAAAACACAAATTATGCTGTAGTAGTATATTCATAGGTATAGTTCATTTAAATTCTTAACGTTTTTACACAACTTAAATTGGTGTAAATTCCAAAGCACGCTGCATTATTTGACCGGTACAATTAGATGCTGTTTGTCAACAGATTATATCCAACATTTTTGTCAAAACCTAGGGATTAAGAGCGGACAATACCTAATCTCGTCGGCAGCCTTCGCCCATGTTATTCTATGGGAAAATTTGTTTACATAATTACTCATTAACTAATGAATATTTTTCAATTCTGTTTTCACATTTAGAAAATTCATAAGCGTTCAATTAGTAATTGTTTTCCAAAAATTGATTTTTTTAATTTTTAGTATTTCATTTTGCGATTAGAAAATGAGAATAATGCATTTTGTGAAAAATCGCATTTTTGAACTCAAAATTAAAATGTAAAAATTAAAAAAAAATGAATTTTTCAAAAATGAGTACTCATTTAACGGTTATGAATTTTCTGACTGCGAAAACAGAATTTAAAAATATTCATTAGGTAATGTGTAATTGTAGCAACAAATTTTCCCATAGAATAACATGAGCGAAGGCTGCCGGCGAGATTAGGTATTGTCCCCTCTTAAGTAACAGCGATAAAATATTTTAGATGTCTGAATTAAACAATATAAATACCCAAAGAAAAATATTTTAAAGTTTAAACCTGGTATTTACCGTTCTCTGGTGTGAAAATAGCTCTACAATAAAGTTAATTTATCATTTGCTTATTGAAGTAATTAATCTAAAAAATACCTTTTATATACTTTGTAAACTATACTTTCAAATTCGGCTACTTTTGTACACTATTTGCTAGTAAGTATTTGGACACTTTCGAATTTAGACATTTCGTCAAATATCTAGAAGAAAAGTTTTTTAAGAATCACGTTGAAACTTTGGTAATGTAAAGGACATGTTTTGTTTTTCAGCAAAAGTTGTATCTTGAAAAAGAAAAGGGGACCAATAAAAAATTAAATAAAAATCGAAATGTTTTGGATCACTCTGTAAAAATTAATTCTTTAAATGCCTTTTGGCTGTAGCATGTGATTAGGATGATTTTTCTCATTATCTGTATAAAATTCTATGAGGCTACCACATATATTCATGGAGATACAACGGTTTCTTTAAAAAATTGCAAAAAACAATCTCCACTTTTTTAATTATAAGACGTAGGGTATTAGATCCAGTGCAAAATGTTTTTTTTTTTTTTTTTTTTTTTTTTTTTTTAAGGAAATATTGCATACTAATTTAGACACAGTATACGGCAATCAGAATGCAAAAATGTTAAATATCTTACAAAATACGAGCACTTTTACTAAATAATTTTTAACGACGCATGCGCAAGCTTTATAAAAATGTCATTTGCATAATTTAATAGCCAAAGGTATTCAGCAGCTTATGTAAAAACCCCAAACAAATATCATCTAAATTCAAAACGTTATGAAAAGTAGATTGAACAGAATTTAATTTCTTCTCGGAGAAAAAAAAAAAAAGAAAAAAGAAAGGTGTTAGGGGTTTTTATCAATATTTATTTACAATCAGCGAAATCACTGTATTGCCATTTGGCATAGATTGAATCAAAATAAAAAGGTGAGTAGAACCCCTTATAGTTCGCTTTTATATTGAGAGATCTGAAATTCTGTTCATTCTATCTCTCGTAACGTTTTGAATTTACATGATATTTGTTTGGGGTTTTCATATAACTCTGCTCAATACCTTTGGCTATTAAATTACGGAAATAAAATTTTTGTAAAACTTGCACTCGTAGTTAAAAATTATTTGGTAAAATTGCTCATATTTCGTAAGATATTTAACATTTTTGCATTTAGATTGCTGTATGGTGTGTCTAATTTACTATGCCATATTTCCTGAAAATGGCTTTGCACTGGGTCTAATAACGTCCTGTTATAATTAAAGTAGTGGAAATTTTTTTTGCAATTTTTTGAAGAAATCGTTATATCTCCATGAATATATGTGGTAGCCTCATAAAATTTTATAAAAATAATGCGAAAAATCCACTTAATCATATGCTTCAGCCAAAACGCACTTAAAGCATTACTTTGTACAGGGTGATCCAAAACATTTAGATTTTTTTTTAATTTTTTTGCTGGTCCCCTTTTCCTTTGAAGGACACAACTTTTGCTGAAAAATATGAAGTATAACATGTTCTTTACACTACCAAAGTTTCAATATGATTCCTAAAAAACATTTCTAGATATTTAACAAAATGTCTAAATTCGAAAGTATCCAAATACTTATTGGTAGATAGTGTATACTTTTAAATGGAAAAATAAACAAAATTCTGAAAATCTAGAAATTTCAGAAAATGTATGAAATTGAAAACTGAATAATTTATTATAATAGTAATTTGAAACATACCCAATGACTAATTTTAAAAAGCGGATACTATTTTAATCCTATTAATCTTGCATAAAACGGAGAATTTTGAGTTTTCTAAAATAATAATAATAATAATAATAATAATAATAATAATAATCAGATTATTCTATATAATACTTATGATAATATACTAGAAATACTATCTGTTGCTTTACATGTATGACTAATAAACGAAATGTATCGTATTTTAAATTTACCCGAAATTGGTATTTATTTATATAAAAAAATTTCTAGTTATTTGTTTTACAATTATATAATTTTAAAAAGGCTATTTAATATTGTGTGTACGTAAAATAAAAGTAAAACTATTGATTATCAAGTAAGTAATGTTGGGAATGTTATAAAAAATGAACACTCCCCAAATACGCTGTAGTCATTAAACTGTTAATGTTGAAAAAAAAACATTTAAAATACTTTATATTTTCAGATTATCTTCCAACCTAAAAACTCATGTTTATGTAAGTACATGAGACACTTTAGTATCCCTGATGATTACATTCTTAATCTTACATAATACCATCGAATATTTCTTACATTTTTAAAAGTTATAGGCTAGATTCACATAAAAAATAAACAGCCAAACAAAAACGTTACTTATAACAAAAAGAAGAAAAATTATACTTCGGAATCCCCGATGATTTTATTGTTAACTTTGCATAAAACCATCTAATATTTCTAAAAGAAAATATATTTATTCAATATCTATCAAAAACATTTTTTTTTTTTCAGATTTTTTCTTTACAGCATAAAAATATAAACATGCATATACCCGATGTCTCTGAAGGGTACGCTTAAAATTTCAAAGAATAACCAAATATTTCTTTAATAAAAAGACATATTTTCAATACTTCTTCTCTTTTTTTTTTTTTTTTTTTTTTTTTTATGTTATTCTTCCATTTAAACTTCTGACAAACACCATCTGTGACTGTTCCAAACAAACAGCCAAAAAAAAAAAAAAAAAAAAAAGAAAAAAGAAGAAGAAGAAGAAGAAGCAGAGAAATATTTTTCTAGTTTTTTAAAGTAACCTTATTTTTTACTTATTTATTTTTTTATTGTTGTTTTATTTTTAAAAGTATTCTTTTCCTGGTTTTTTTTATCTTTACTTTATACAATAAAGGTTTCATAAAATCAATTTTTATTTCAATATTTGTAGTATGGGCAATACTGAAAAATATTAGACTATGCTTTTAAAATCTTACTCTTTAGAACAAAATTTTGCTATTATTATTATTATATATTTAGTGCTTAACCAAAAAAAAAAAGTATATCATTTTTTAATTGACCTCGTTTGACTAATGAAGGTCATTAGTGGGCATAACTTCCAATGCGAGAGGTTTATTTATTTATTTAGCTTAAAGTTGTAGATAATTTCATACTTGCCAACCATCTCATGGAACGGAATATTTTTATACCCCCTTTTTTTTCACATCAGTCATTTTTTAGAGTACTTTTATACTTGTTTAATTGTGACTACATTTAAAGATAATTACATACCTGCCAACATCCTAATTATGAACCAGAAAATGTTTAGTAAACGCTCCTTTCTCCACATCACTTTATTTTTAGAGTAGTTACCTTCAAAAGTAGTTACGATTAAAAAAAAAAAAAAAATAGATCTGGTGTGGAAGAAAGGGTGGTACTAAAAATCTTACGTTTATTAATGAGATGGTTGGTAGATATGTAATTACTCTAAAAATAAAGTTGTGGGGGAAAAGGGGCATGCACTAATTCCATTTCCTAATTAGGATATTGGCAAGTATGTAATTCCATATCACAGTCATGTTAGTCACTTACAAGGACAAGAATTAAACATTTTTTCCTATCACTACTTTTTAATAATAATTGCTGCCTTATTTAATCACAAGAAACTGCTGTAAAATTAGAATATTTTTTTCTGTACGGAAATAGTGATAGGAAAAGAAAATTACAAATTTTATTGTATGACTTATATGCCGTTGAATTATCCTTATATTTTTAATATAACATGGATTTCAGAAAGTACACCAGCCTCAGGATTATACACTAAGGAGCATTGAAAATAGCGCACCAAGAAGGGAGAAAGGTACAACCACAAAACTTTGCAAATAAGTACCGTCAGATCCGATATGCAAATGATGCAAGTTTGGTGCGCCACACACGCTACAGTGGCGCTGCAATCGGTAAGTGGGTCGTATATGAACCAACAAATAGTGAAAGATTCATAAACGTGACGATCTCATTTCGACTCTAGAGAGACTTTAGTAAGCGAAAAATGCCAGGGAGACGTGTGAGAAAACATTTGACACAGTTAAGCGAGTTTGGGAAGGATCTGCTCATTAGCTTGAAAACTGCAGGCTGGTCGACGCGCTATGTTGCTCGTCACATCATCCGTTCTGAGTGTACCATCAGAACATGTTGGGAGTAGTAGACACGAGATGGTACCATGGTACCCACGGGCGGAGAAATGGGTCTGGAGCTACCAAGAAGACGACAAAGCGAGATGATCGAAGGATCGTGAGACAAGCGCTCGTGCGCCCCAAAGTGACTCGTTCCACGATACAATCAAATATAGGGGTACCAGTTGTTTCAAAAACCATTTCTAGACGGCTTGCAGAAGCTAATCTGCAATCCAAGCGTTTTTTTCGTGTACTGCCTTTAACACCGAAACATCGGCGTCTTCATCTACAGTGGTGCCAATCCAGAGAGACGTGGAATGTTACAGACCGGCGAAAAGTTGTGTTTAGTGATGAATCCCGATTTGTTTTGAGGACAGATGATAACTACGTGCGGGTATGGAGACGTCCTAGTGAACAGTACAATCCCCCCCCTCTCTGTCGCGCGACACACTGCACGCATAGCAGGCGTAGTGGTCTGTGGGGGCATAGTCTATGATAGCCGATCCTCTCTAATTGTCATACGTGGAACCTTAACTGGCCAGCGTTATGCTGATGACATTCTTTGACCCCATATGGGACCTCTCCTTAATAGTCTTCCACAGGCAATTTTTCAGCAAGATGATGTTCGCCCGCTTACAGCTCGAATTGCTCAAGATTTCCTACGTAATGGTCAGACTCTTCCATGGCCGATCCGCTTCCCGGACCTCTCTCCTATAGAGTATGGGATCAGCTGAACCTATGGGATCAGCTGAAACGCGAGATGCCACCGTGTCACTATGTACATGATCTGGAGGTGGCTGTTAAAGATATGTGGGCCCAGCTGCCACAGGGCAACATCAGACGTCTGATCAGTTCAATGCCGGACCGTGTTGCGGCATGTACTGTCGGTAACAAAAGTGTCCGAACACTAGCAAAAATTTCTATGTAAAAAAAGTACACTTCATACCGTTTTGTTAAATAAATCCTTGTCGAATCCCCTTCTTATTCAGTCTAAGAACATGATTCGATAAGGATTTATTTAACAGAACCGTATAGAGTGTATTTTTTTACATAGGAATTTTTGCTAATGTTCGGACACTTTTGTTACCGACTGTATTGAAGCAGGAGGTGGTCCGAAGCGATACTGAAGTTGTACTGTATTTGTCTGATTGGACACACTATATTTGTTTGATTGTCTTGATTTCGGGATCAAGTGAATCTCTCATCTGTATGATTAAGCGTAATAAATTTCATTTCAATCTGATGCTTCCTTCTTGGTGAGCTATTTTCAATGTCTCTGAGTGTATATAATTTTAAACTGTTGTTTTATAGGTATTCCATAAATTTTTCCCCTGGGTTTTGTTTATTTCCATAATTGCCAACATTTGAATTTATTCAGAAGTAGTTTTACCCCCGCCTTTATTTCGCACCACTTTATTTAAAAAATAAATTTCTCCAATACATAAGTGCGATAAAATAAGAAAAAAATTACTCTTAAAAAAGTGGTATGAAAAAAAGGCGGAGCTAAAAATGCTCCAGAATAAACTAAACTTTTGGCATCTTTGCATTTCTCATCTTTCAGTAAGTTTGGAAAGTTGGAGACTATTTCATTATCCCAGCTACAGAATCGAACCACTGGTTTCTTAGGGATTTTCTTTTCTATTCTTGTAAAAATTGGCTGTTTTAATTTTCTTTCGAATGTTAAAGAGGCTCTTTTATTTATAAACAGTGGTTAAAACTGTTTAATTTTTTCGAGTAACGTCAATATGTTAAAAAATTAATATTTTGAAAGTAGAATAATAAATCCGTTAGATTTTGCTCAATTGATTGTTGGATGTAGTAAAGATTCTGTTGTATGGAATAAGGTCGCTTGAATATACTGCGATCCTAGGGCAAAATTTACTAAAGACCCTACATGATAAGAGACTGGACATTGACCAGCCGGCTGATCAGCCAAGTTTGTTCAACCTGTTATATATTCTACCATTAAGATATTAAAAAAAAAAAATTAAATGGCTTTCTGCGAACGCCTATGAGGATAAATAGAGCTATTTTCCCGACAGTTTTATTAAAAGAAATGTTTCAGAAGCTAGTAATATTATTATTTGTTCAACGGTGCGCGTTTGAGTTGTCTTTGAACGAACATCTGCCATTTTTTTTTCAATATCCGGTCTCTTTCCATTCATTGTCTCTATAGAGTAAATTATCCTTAGAACAGGTTTTGCTAAGGTTTTTTAGGCATATTTATATTTTTTATTAGAAATACACTTGAACCTTTGAATGTTTAGTCCAAAAGCGCTACCTGGGATCGAACGACGCGCTTCTTGAAATCTAGCTATAGAAGAAGAACCTTTCGACCATTGAAGAGCTGAGCGTAGTAAAAAAAATTACTAATAATTCGAAAATTTATTTTCATTGGTATCCTCTTTTCTGACAGCCCTATACATCTGTCAGTCTGCGCTCTCAATCACGTTAATAACACTGCTCGGAATGAATATTGCCTCTGACACCATTTCAGCATATTCTTTTGTAAAATAACCTCCTAAATCCGAATATGACGCCCATTTTGCCCTATCACCCACCGTTTTTTAGGAATGGCTCCCTATTTTTATCACTTTTCGGTGATTTTATGGCTATAAATTTGCTTTTTAGGAGGAAGAGGGTTATTTTAACCGTTAAATATCTTCTGAGGGGCTACAGATTTGGAATATTCTAAAACATGGACATTTGCGACATGGGAAAAATTTCGGGGTTAATTTGCCACTGAAATGATGCAATACATATCTTATATTTTTTAAATTTGTTATTAACGTTATTTTTTAAACTTTATACTTTTTTTTATTTTTACGTGTTAAATTAATGATTTTTGATTCTCCAAATCAAATTCATGGTCATAAAATTATCGAACATGGAAAGGAAATTGACGGAGGGGTTGGTGTATCTAGAAAACGGTGGGTGACTGGTCAAAATGGGAGTCATATTCGTATTTAGGAGGTCATTTTACACAAAAATCAGCAAGAATGGTATCAGACCTTAAAAAAAATGTTCAAAGCAGTGTAATTTTAGCCAACTTTGTGCTTTACAGAGAATATTTGATAGAGTGTTTTTTTTTTTTTTTTTTTTTTTTTTTTTTTCCTACCAGAAATTTTTAATAAAATATTTTTATAAATTTGTAATAGTTTTCAATGATTTTAATCAGATTGCTTTTTCGCTCAGGAAAAGTGATGTTAATGGAAAAATACCAAACAAACTCTTACCACCTATTAGAATGATTTTCATTTTGTCGCTCTGACTATCAAGAAGCACTACCTTAATACCATTAGAATAGCAACAATATATATTTTAAGAATACACTGTAACTTGTTTTTTTTTTTTTAATAAAAAATTGTGTAGAACTAATTATTATATAAAACGCTTCCGAATCCTAATTTGAATTGTTTAACATAGGTTTACATAATAGTACTCGTTTTCTTACCCCTTAATCTCCAACCTGTATTTATAGTATTAAATTTCAGGGAAAGAGAAAGTCGTGTGAGTGACACACTAGATTATTTTAATTATTTCTTCTGTCATTTGAAATCCTAAAAAAAAAAAAACATAAAAATAATACAAAATAAATAAATAAATAAAAATTAATTAATTAATTATTAAAAAATTACATTATTGACAAACTGTGTTTTATTGTTTATTATTTCGTCAAATTTTATTCTTAAAGTTGAAATGAAGAAAACCTTGGACAAGAAAAATATTTTTTATTACTCCTCTAAACAATTTTTATACAGATTATGTACATTTGTCTAATAAATCAAAAGGAAAATTACAAATTCATTTTTCCAAACAATCGACATTTTAATATCAGCACCTATTTTGTTTGCGATCTTATTCCTTTTGATACAAATTGAATAAATTGTGACGGGATTTTTAATTTTTATTGTTCTTACAAACAACAGTATTACACTGAGAAAAAATATATATATACCGCCTTTCTCTAGAATGAATAAGTGGCCATTTTCTAAATCCCTTAACTAGAAATATAGATTTCCGAGCTAAGCGCATAAGGCACGCCAACAAACTGAATAGACGAAAGTATCGAGAATTTCTAGTGTACACATTTCTAGATGGTGAAACAATATTCTGAATACTCTAAATTTCTGAATCATTTATATTGCGAGAAATGCTCGCTTGTTTTTCTAGAATTTGGTAATAAACCAAGATTATAGTTGCAAAAACCCGCCTCTTGTAGTCTCATTTATTTGCAGAGATTTTTAAATAACTTTGTCCTCGAGAATATAGGCAAACGCTCTAGAGTTCTAATAGGGGCTACTAGAACTCGCTTTCCAAGGGGACTAGAATTTATAAGGATGACATGGAACTATTTTTGCTAGAGCCACAATTTAGATTCTAGATGTCAGTTACAGAATTTTTTCCCAGTGTAATGTTTCATGTTTGTATTGACACAAAATGTTTATGTACTTCTTAATATAGTCTAAAAATACTCGAGTCTTAGAAAAAAAGAAAAAGAAAAAAAAACAGAAAACTTTTTTTTTTTTTTCTTTTTTTTTTTTTCTTTTTTTTAGTAATGACCGATTTTTTATTTCTAAACCTATTTATAAAAATATAAGGAAATAATCCACAATATAGTCTTTTAAAAAAAATAGAAAACTGCTACTGTACTTGATTATTTTTATTTGCAATTAATTTACGCTATATTTTTTTCTTTGTTTTTGTTTTCAAATTATGCTAAAATAAAGAAAATTCCTGATCGCGAAAAATTAGTTTTTATTATTTCTAAAAACAATTTTATGAGAAAACATCTATGTATCTATGTATCTATGTGTATATATATATATATATATATATATATATATATATATATATATATATATATATATATATATTTGTTAATATTATTTAATAAGCACAAATACAAGATACAAAAATATTCTTTTATCCAAACAACTGATGATATTTTAACATCATACTAGCCCCTATTTCGTCAGCGATCTCATTCATTTTGTTACGAATTGGATAAATTGTGACGTGATTTACAATTTCCATCATTCCTACAAAAAACCATTTTACTGTTACGTGTTCTTTCATCAGCAAAAAATATTTATGTAATTTTTAATACTTACAAAGGAGGCTCAGCTCTCAGAAACAAGAAAAATATCTATATATTTCAGAAAATGCCCCCATAGTTTATTTATCCAATTATTCTCTTTTGCTTTCATTTTGTCACGAATTCCATTCATATTTTTCTCTTCATATTGTTAGCATCGGGGATTTTTCGACAAGAATAACAATTATCATTATTTCTATTAACAATTTATTTTTCAGCACTTTATGTCATTTTATGAAGTATATGAAATATTTATGCAATTGTCATGGTATCAGAATATATTCTTATGTAATATTATTATAATTTTTGTCATTTATTAAATGAATAAATCGGTTTAAACTGAGATTTTTTTATATATATATATTTAGTAATACTGTATAAAAATTCTACAATAATAAGAGTATAGGAAAAGGTTGGTTGGTTGTAGGATTTAAGGCCGATTGACTCCTGATGTGTCCTAGGCCTAGAGGGGGAATGCCCACCGTGGGGGTCTTTCTAAGGGGTCCTAGACCGTATTTACGTGAGTTTCGGAGGAAACCACGGAAAACTCCGAACGGCTAGGTCGATGAGCGCGACCAGGGATCGAACCCGGCACCTCCCATCTACCAGCTTTGAGCGCAGAACCTCTCGGCCGCTGGTGGGCAGAGTATAGGAAAAATCAGATTCTTTCAGAAAAAGCCTTATTTTATTTGTCCAATTATACTCTCGTGCCATCTGACTGAAGAAATAATAAAACAACTTAGAAAGCTTCTTTTTACGAATCTATATAAATAAAGTTGAAAGTTTTTAGTTGTATCTGTCCAGATTTTTATTTTGCTAGGAAAGATATACCATTCAACCTATCACTTTGAAAATTGGTACACTTATTATTCAGCACAAAATACAGCTAAGTGCTATGTTTTAGTTTAATCGGATAATTGAATGAAAAGATATTAAATAAATACTCCATTTTAACTTTAAAACAAGAAAGAAAAATCATGCAGTACGCATTGATTAGTAACACTTTCCAACTGTACGTAATTGTTGTATCGAATAAATTTTATTATTCTTTGCCTACGTTATCACACAACAGACAGAAGGACTGAAAAATATACAGATAGACTAATTGATTTTAAAATTGCTCTTAGGCATTTTGGAAAGGGTTAAAAAAGCTTTACGCAAAAAAAAAAAAAAAAAAAAAAAAAAAAATGCAGCCATTAGATTATAATTACAGCTTTTGATCTCTCTGAATATTTTAGTGTAGCCCTGTAAATCAGAAAGTTAATCATATCATATTCTATACAAAAGATTATTTTAGAGTATTGACAATAAATTTCAATATTTTTATGATTTTTACAGTAGAAAGACTTTTAAATATAATTTTTAAAAAATTCTGTCCTAAAACGTAATGCATTGGCATATTTTTTTTTTTTTTTTTTGTCCCTGTAAACAAACTAGTTGTACAGGACCTATTAATGTCATTCTAAATGGAGAAAATTCTATAGGGATAATGTTTATAAAAACAACACTCATAGAACACAATGCTTTTGAATGTATTTGGGTGTCCCTGTACACAAACCAGAAGAGATATTCACTCCATTTTCAATATGGAACATCCGATAGTGAACTTCAATAAAATATATCAGTTTCGAGAAATTCCATAGATAATTAATGGAGTTGGAGCGCGGGCTTACAGACAGACAGACAGATGGACAGATACACAAACTGAAATCATATTCACACATAAAAATGTTAGAAAGTGTTAAAAACATTCAATGTAAACGAAAGTAATATTTTAGCAATTTTTTATTAATAGCTCTTAATATAAATGGATATTATTCTGTCACCCTGTAAATCTAATGCTAATTATGCTATATTCTATGCAAAGCATTTTTTTTGTGCAGATAAATAACATAATTCAATTTCCTAAAGCTTCGTGGAAAGTAATTAAAATTTGATTTATAGAAATATCTCTCATAGAACGCAATGCTTTGGAATACTTTTGAGTGTCCCTGTATATAAATCGGTGGTGATATTTCCTCCATTTTATACTGGAAACATCCAGTAGATAATTGGAATAATATATTTCAATTTCATTAAGATATGTCTACAGTAAAGGTATGAAAATATGGTTTATAGAAATAGCTCTCATAGAACACAATGCTTTGAAATACTTTCGGGTGTTCCTGTACACAAACCAGTAGAGGTATAAATTCCATTTTCAATAGGGAACATTCGATAGTGAACTTGAATAACATATATCAGTTTTAAGAAATTCCATAAATATTTACGGGAGTTAGAGATCGGACAGGCAGACAGGCAGACGGACGGACGGACGGACAGGCAGATACACAAAACTGAAATCATATTCACACTTAAAAAATGCTAGAAAGTGTTAAAAACGCTTAACGTAAACGAAAGTACAATTCTAGCAATTTTTTATTAATACCTCTTAATATAACTGGATATTTTTGTGCCACCCTGTAAATCTAATGCTAAGCATGCTACATTCTATGCAAAGAATTCTTTTGTGCGTGTAAATAACATATTTCAATTTCTTGAAACTTCGTGGATAGTAAAGTTATTAAAGTTTGATTTATAGAAATATCTCTCCTAGAACGCAATGCTTTGGAATACTTTTGAGTGTCTCTGTACATGAACCGATGGTGGTATTTCCTCCATTTGATAGAGGAAACATCCAATAGTGAACTTGAATAACATATTTTAATTTCCTTATGTCTACAGTAAAGGTATGAAAATATGGTTTATAGAAATACCTCTCATAGAACACAATGCTTTGGAATACTTTCGGGTGTCCCTGTACACAAACCAGTAGAGGTATAGACTCCATTTTCAATAGGGGATGTCCGATAGTGAACTTGAATAACATATTTCAATTTCATTAAGATATGTCTAGAGTAAAGGTATGAAAATATGATTTATAGAAATACCTCTCATAGAACACAATGCTTTGAAATACTTTCGGGTGTCCCTGTACACAAACCAGTAGAGGTATAAACTCCATTTTCTATAGGGAACGTCCGACAGTGAACTTGAATAACATATTTCAATTTCATTAAGATATATCTACAATAAAGATATGAAAATATGGTTTATAGAAATACCTCTCATAGAACACAATGCTTCGGAATATTTTCGGGTGTCCCTGTACACAAACCAGTAGAGGTATAAACTCATTTTCAATAGGGACCGTCCGATAGTGAACTTGAGTAACATATATCAGTTTCAAGAAATTCCATAAATATTTACGGGAGTTAGAGCGCGGACAGACAGACAGACAGACAGACAGACAGACAGACGGACGGACAGACGGACAGACAGACAGACAGACAGACAAACCGAAGTCATAAACACTTTTCAACCTTGTTGGAAAGTGTTAATTAATAAAAAGATTAGATAATGATGAAAAAATAAATAAATAAATAAGTAAATCACACATTCTTTTTTTCAAGACACAAACGAAAATATTAAAACCCGAATAACCTACTACATCAGAAACGCCAAAGAAAAATATTGGAAATGCATACAGCTGTTTCGGTAGCCTAAAGCTTACCGTCTTCAGGCTTCACGCTTTAGGCTACCGAAACAGCGGTATGCATTTCCAATATTTTTCTTTGGCGTTTCTGACGTAGTAATTTATTCGGGTTTTAATATTCCAACGCCAAGTCTCCTGTTATTAAACGAAAATATATTTAATTATTGCACATGAAAACTTAAAAAAGGGAGATGGGGTTCAATTGTATTATTTACATGAAGGAAAACATATTTTTATGTCAAAAATAAATGGGCATACAAATATTTTTTTAATTAATTGTTTATTTGTGGTTTTATTCATTTGAATTCTCACAATGAATTTAAATTGTTATAATTAAGACTTTGTTAAATCAGTACGTGTTGCAATTCATTTTACTCCTTTCCTTTTATTACATTATTATTTTTCCCCCACAGTTTTAACGTTTAAATAAAATTGGTACTAAAATTCAACGGTCATGTAAAACAACTATAGTTTTTCTTTATTCGTATGTTTAGTACCTATGCATAAAACATATCTGCCAATATTTAATTTATTCCGGAGTATTTTTTGCCCCGCCTTTATTTCGTGCACCTTTATTTATAAAAAAAATTCTCCGATATATAACTTCGATAAAAAAAGAAAACAAGAACGAAAACTCATGCGTTACTCATTGATTATTAACACTTTCCAACTATACGTGTTTCTTATATCGTATAACTTTCAAAGTTCTTTGCCTAAATTATCACACAACGGACAAATAGAAGGATTTAAAAGCATACAAATAGACTAATTGTATTCACAATCGCTCTTAAACACTGTTGGAAAGTTTTAAAAATGTTTAATGCAAAAAAAAAAAAAAAAAAAAAAAAAAAAAAAAAAATCAGTGCTAAATGTATATGAACATTTTAGTGTAGCCCTGTAAATCTGAAAGTTAAACCATATACTATGCAAAACATTATTTTAGCATATTAACAATAAATGTCAATATCTTAATGATTTTTAGAATACAAAGTTATTTAACTGTGATTTTAAAAAGTATCTGTCCAAAAACACAATGCATTGGCAATTATTTTGGGTGCCTCTGTAGACAAGCCAGTTGTACGGAACCTATTAATGTCATTTTAAAAAGAGAATATTCCATACTGAACTTCAATAACATGTATCATTTTTTAAAAATTCTTAAAATACTTAAGGATGTTGGGAAGCAGGCAGACTGACAGATAAAAAGGTGGACAGTCAGACAGATACACAAATAGAAATCATATTCGCACAGTTAAAAATTGTTATAAAGTGTTAAAAACTTTTCATGTAAACGAAAATAGAATTTCAGCAAATTTTCAATAATAGTCCTTAATGTAACTGAATGATTTTGTGTGGCCCTGTGAATCTAATTCTAATCATGCTATATTCTACAGAAAGCATTCTTTTGTTCATATGAATATCATATTTCAATTTCATTAATATTTGTGCAAAGTAAAGTTATTAAAATTTGGTTTATAGAAATACCTCTCATAGGACGTAATCCTTTGGAATATTTTCGGATGTCCCTGTACACAAACCAGTGGTGGTATTACTCCATTTTATATATGGAACATTCAATAGTGAACTTGAATAACATATTTCAAATTCATTAAGATTTGTTTAAAGTAAAGGTATTAAAATATGGTTTATAGAAATACCTCTCATAGAACACAATGCTTTATAATACTTTCGGGTGTCCCTCTACAGACACCAGCAATGGTATTTACTCCATTTTCAATGGGAACATCCAATAGCAAACTTGAATAACATATTTCAATTTCATTAATATTTGTGCAAAGTAAAGGTATTAAAATATGGTTTATAGAAATACGTCTTATAGAGCATGATGCTTTGGAAAAAATACGGGTGACCCTGTGCACAAACCAGCAGAAGTATTCACAGCATTTTCAATAGGAAACATTCAGTAGGGAACGTGAAAATCATATATCAGTTTCAAGAAATTTCATGAGTATTTACGGGGGTTAGACCGCAGACAGACAGATAGAGGGACAGACAGACTGACGCACTGACGCACTGACAGAAAGACGGACAGGCAGATAGACAAACAAACCGAAGTCATTAAAAATTTTAACCTACTCTTACTTTAAAATACTCTTAAAAATACTTCTTTAAAAATACTCTTAAAATATAAGTGGTTTGAAATAAAGATGGGTCTAAAAATACTCCGGAATAAATTAAAATGGTATTATCTATGCATAAGAAGAGAATGAATTTAATGCCTCCAAAAACGCGTATTTCTTATGTAATGGCTTCTGCATCACAAAGGAAATGACAAAGAGAGCAAAAGAAGAAACTCTTCAACAGCTACAGGTTAGATTAATTCAAAGAGAACACCAGAAACTACATGTAGCATGCTGCCATACATAAATTTGAAACAAAGTTTATGTATATTCTCTTTCAGGAAAAAATAAAATTATTGTTTACAGAGAAGTTATATACATTTGTGAACATGCTTTATCAACCTCCTGGGTTCAGAATGGAATCTATTCATTTAAAACCTTTAATCGCAATATCATAAAGCTGGAAGATTTTTATTATAATTTAATTTTAATTCTATACTTTCTTTATTTGTTATTCTTTAATTCAAAAATTTTATAAACACTACTTCAACCAGAGCAGCGCTCGGAACACCAGCCAATTATTAATGTATTTCATTATATTTCATTGTCAGTTATTTTGACAAACTCTATTATCAGTGTTAAAATTAATTGAAACATGGATGCGAAAAACATATTTTTATTACTTTTATAAACAATTTTTACACACAATATATACATTTGTCTGATTAATTTCAATATAAAACACAAAGAATTTTATTTCCAAATATCATAAAACATTTTAATAACCTAGATGATCTTTTTTTATAGCCTATTTTTTCATCTGTGATTTTATTCCTATTGGTACGATCAGGATACATTTTGACGTGATTTATGATTTTTTATCATTCTTACAAATAACTATTTTCATGTTTCTTTTTCTTTCATCGGCATAAAATATTTATGTATTTGTTAATATCGTCTAAATAGGCTCATCTCAAAAAGTAAGAAAAAAGTATCTTTATTTCTCAGAAAATGCCCAACATTTTATTTGTACAATTATTATTCTTTCCTTTCGATTCGTCACAAATTCTATTCACATTTCTATTCCGATTGCTAACTTTGATGAAATTTTGACATGAATAACAATTGTCATCATTTCTATAAACACATTTTCAGCACTTTATAATATTTTATTAAATACGTTTGTTTTTAATACAATTATGTTACGATAATATTATTTATTTCATTGGAAATTAGATTCAGTTTCAGAAAAATTTTAGACATGAATAAAGATTAATTCAGTTTCTATTAATTTTTATGCAAATACAGTAGAACCTCGATTATCCGAACCTCGATTAACCGAAACTCTCCGTTAACCGAAGTCGGTTTCTTCTTCACTTTTTTTTTTCACTTTCTACTATCATCCAAAATTTTCTCTTAACAAACATGTATTTTTAAAGTTTTTTTTTCCACATTCCTTTTGTATGCAAGTCATCCTTTCCAAACTACGAGTGCTGATAAATATTTTAGATGATTATTGATGAATTCTCGATTATCCGAAAATTTCGGTTATCCGAAGAAAGTTCGCTCCCAATTACTTCGGATAATCGAGGTTCTACTGTATCTACTTTAGCGTCTATGTTGTCTTTTCCAGTGCAAAATGTAGTTCTAACTGCAAAAGTATTAATGTCAGGATTCTGAAATTTGTAAATTTTTGCATACGTATTATTATTTTGTCACCACAATATCAAACAACTATTTTTACTTTCTTCTATATACATATGTAAAGAAGTTTCTTGACGCTGTCGTGATCTTTGGTTAGTGTAGATATCTGCAAGAGAAGTTGAATTAACAATATTTCAACAAGGAGTCCAATGGCAGTCATCAGGAAGTCTTTATTGAATAATTCGTCCAACAAAATCTAGGAATATTTCCAACAATTTTTACAGAGCGTTGTAAAATGTTTACTAATGAAGTGCATAAACCCATGGTTAAATGTTGAGATTGTCGCATAAGATGGGGGAGAGAGCGAACGTAATTACATCGTAACTATACTATGATCTCGAGCAGTTCTGAGCTCTTTACACTAGAACAGATCTGAGATGTCTGAAGAAAAAGAGCCAAATTTTAGAAAAACAGCCAAATTATAGGGCTAAATATTTTCATTGTTTATCGGATAAAACAATGTTAATTTTTGAATTTGTAATGACGGTTTATAATTGTATTAACCTTTTAATCGCCAATTTTTATGCCAAGCGACCTTTCGACTAGAGAAAATGACCGTTATGAACTGAAATCATTAATATTGGGTAATTTAAAATAAATTATATCCGGTGTTGCAATAATATAAATTCTGACAATGAGTTTTCTTTTTTTTTATGACTATTTGAGAACACTTTTTTTTATAATTACGTTTCATGTCAGAATTTCCGTTAGATATTATTTCTTTTATTTTCTTTTTATCCCATAAAATAAAGTACTTTTCTATTTAAAAAGATAAACACATTATTTATGATTTAGATATAAAACATATACAATTTAGATTTCTGAGTGATGTGTGTTATTGTTTTATATTAATAAATAGTGTAGGTCGTATGTATAATTAAAATTGTGTAATTTTTAACGACATTTAAAAATAATTCTTTCTCCAAATGCTTAAGAACAAATTATGTAAATATAATATCTCACTTAAAATTTGATTATTTTTTTATTGCAATAATGCATTAATTTATCATTAGATTTTATTTTATTTAAAAATTCAATTAAAATTTAACCAAATATATGTGAACACCTTCACATATTTCTCCCCTTCGCCTAAAAAGAAAAAAAAATCGAAAGGTAATCAAAAATATTGCTCTCTCTCGCATCAAGACAAAAACATACTACAAATTTCAAAATAACTTTCTATATAAAATCAATATTACTTCAAAAATATTTTTCATATTACAAGGTGGCTAATAATGTAAAATTAAACATCAAATATATATAATACCAATAATTAATTAGAACTTGTTTGTACTGGACATAGTTATCTTTCATAAGAAGCAACAATGTATATTGAAATCATGACATTATAATTATAAAATAAGCAATGCAATGCAGGATTTATAATAATTCACAGCTGTATGACAATGTATTCTCAACAAATTTTTCTTGAAAATGTATGACAAATTGAAGGCAAGGAAAAAGGAAATCAATAATTACAAAATTAAAATATTTTAAGTATTCACAAGTTTATGCAATCTATTAATTTGCCTGAAATTATTTATTATTTACTAATTTCAATAAAAGAATATTTTGATGAGATATTTTGGTATGAAAAATTTTTTTTAGAATATAAAGAAAGTACCAGAACGCCAATATGTGAAGACCTAAAATTTATACAAATTGAGCCAGTGTGTGTGAATCAGTATACAAATTATAATTGACATTATGGGTTGTGAGGCCACAGCCAAAAATAACTTACTGTGTTAGGGTGTGAGGCAGAAGAGGCATATATATTATGTGTAAATAAGATTACAGCAAGCATTCTGCAACACGACATAATTAAATGTCTTTTGTTTGTGTACAGTGAATTGCGAAAAAGAAAAAAAAAATAGCTCAATCAATAAAGTAATAGGACACAAGTATGAAGTCTGGAAAATTTTTAATAGAAAATGTAATTAGTTTTTTTGTTCAATTATAATTAATTATTTCTAAAAAAAAATGAAGTAAGTTCATTTTTCAAACATTATGTGGTTTAAAAAAAATGAAGAAAGATATCAATATACTACTAATTCCCTTTTCCTTAACAAATATAATAATTTATAAAACATGAATCACAACTGAAAAGTGTAAATTGTCAACATGAACAAATTCTAATAATATTTTAATAATATTTATATTTTATTCTATTAATAATATGTATTATTCGTGATGTTTGTATTGAATAATGATTAAATAATTGAGAAATACAAAATGTTAAACTTGTTAAGTATGCATGATACGATACTTTTTTTTTTTTTTTTTTTTTTGTGTGTGTGTGTGTGTGTGTGTTTAGATCACTTACGTCTTGGACGAAGATGTGTAAATATTAGAACCTATATATTTTATATTTATCCATTTATTTTTATACAATACTGCAAGGTAAGCCATGTGAAATAATGTGTAAGATGGATAAAATTATGTGCATTTAACAAAAGTAACCCTATTGCAAGACTAGAATGACTAGATTTACATGCAGGTTACCTTAAAAGTGTATGTATATAGTGTATAAAAATTGAATAGTTCCTTTTTTTTTTTAAATAAGGAATTTACCTTCAAAATGGACAATAATATTAAATAAAAATTGAAGTATTTGTGAAAATTTTTGTACTTGTGTATGTGGTATTATATATGTATAAAATAAATAAAATATAAGTGTATATGTGTACAGTTAGAAAACATCTGTATCTCGAAAAACTACACATTCATGTGAATCACTAAAAATTGACTCACAGTGTTTGCAAATTGGAAAAATACCACAGAAAGAAATAAAAATGTTCAAGTGCAAAAATAATTTTTCCATACCCATAACATGAAACAGTAAGAAATTTATAATTAACATTCTGCATAATTAAAGAGAAAAATTGTGTGATAGACTCTTTAACGCTATTTATTTATTTATTTATCCTCTGTTTTTTTTTTTTTTTTTTTGTGTGTGTGTGTAAAGAACTTTAAAAAAATATATTCAATACAAGCGAAAATTTTTAAACTTAAGGCTAAAAAAAAATCAATTGAAAAAGTCTTTTGAAAGAAACTGCAATGTTTCACAAAAATGTCTCATCACTCACCGTCCAAAAATAAAAGAAAAATCGGTCCAGCCGAATAATATTGTGTGGACAATGAATAACAAAACAGAAAACGTCCCATACACATAAAGGCCTAAAAAATGCATGAGCCATCCTTCTGCAAAACACAACAACCCCACACAAAAATTACCTTAAATTTTGACTAACACAATGAAATCTTTGCATTAAAAATTTAAGAATTTATAAGAATAATGAAAAAAAAAATATTCAATAACTAGAATTATGAGAAGACCCCTAGCAAGTTTGTGAAAAAAATAAAAAAAAAATATGTATATGGTAAAAATGAGATACAAATGCATATCACTGCATTGATGTGTTAAAAATACCACAGGAGAGGTAATTTCGTTTTATGTGTCCATTCTTCCTTTTGTGTGCTATGTGTAAGATGGATAAAATTATCATTATTATTATTATAATTATAAAAATTTTATCTTTTAATAAATTTCTAACTATATTTTACAAAAAAAGGAATAACAATTTTAAAATTAAAATATTGCAGACCACCTGACATGTGAACACATGACATGCCAAATATTTAAGTCAGAGAAAAGTGTATAAACTCAGAAGAGAACATGGCTGAATAATTGGGTTGTGAGGCCAATTAAAACATGCCGTAATGTGTGAAATGTGTCAAAACGTGTAAAATAACTATTGAAAACATTGCCATTTAACCGTACCCCAAATTAATCAAATGACAATGAAGTTCTGACCCAAAAGACAGCACGCATAAGAACTCATGTACATAATGCAGCAAAAATGTATACAGAAAGAAACACATAAATTTGTTACTTATTTGTGATGATTTTTTTTTAATATAGTTTATCGGTAAAATTACCTTGTAAGCAAGTAGAAAAACATAAAAATGAAAAAAAATTACATTCTCTATATATATTACTAATAACTTTAAAACAAAGTGTATGTTTAATTGTATTCGTATATTAATCATAAAATACTTCAAAATGGAGAGAATAAAATGTAAACAATAGTATAATTAGTGTATTATTGTGTTATGAAATGTCATTTAAAATTGAGCAGAATTATAAATATTATATATAATGTATATCCCTTTATATGCTCATGATTATAACAATATTTGATTTTTTTTTTTTTTTTTGATGAAGATTGCATATGTGTGTGTGTTGAAAAAGGTGAAAATATACATACTTTACATTTAAGTATATACAGTGAAATAACCAATACAATATATGATTATTTATTTATTTATTGTATATATTTATTAAAAATAATTAGTGAATGTTTGAAAAATAGCTTTCGCATAATAATATTAATGTGAAATGTGGTTTTCCCAACACAATTTTTGGTGTTGAAAATTTAAACTTATAGTCAAATATCAGCACATTATATAAAAACAATCTGCATAAAAGATAGACCAAAGGAACACAACTGTGTTAACAGGGAGTGTGTGTTTATGTATATTTATTTATTCATTTATTTTAACAAGTAGCTGTGACAACATAGTTAAATTAATTTGATTTTTTTTTTAAATACTAATGCGAGATTAAAATTCTCGATAACTTTCAATCATGTCCGTAAACATTCTAGAATGGTATTACTGATGAAAAAAAATAGCCACAATATTATTATTTATGATCTCTGATGACAGCTCTTTAATTAATAATGAAAAAAAAAAAAATGTGCACATGAAATTGTTTAAAAAAGGTCATGACAATATAAACTTCTAATGAGTTCAACGAGGCCTCTTAAAATGAGCTCAAAATCAATATAAAGACTAGCTACAAGGGCTATCATAAATGCTCATATCAATTTCCATAAAAACTCGAGTAAAGGAAGCATAAATAACTTCTCAATAAAAGATGAATTCAAATTGTTCATCAAGTCAACTAAAAAAAAACATAATCATAATCAGCTGACATGTATAAAAAAGCAAAAAAAAATATTTGCTCAAAAGTTGCGCAACGCTGTTTTCTAAAAATGATGCATCTAATACACAAGGCCTGATATTTGATGTTATAAAATTTGCTAGCAATTAGATGTAAATCTTAATATTAATGTATACATATTAATAAAAATAAAAAGATACACATACGAATAAGAATATAAACCAACAAATAAATATTTATGATAAAATGTGAGTAAATAAGTATATATGATGCTTTAACACAGTTAAATTATATTTACATTAAAAAAAAACATAAAAATATTACTATTCTTCTGATTACTATTTCCTTTAATATTATTTCATGCATGGTGAGTGACAGATATACATCTCAGTCTTTCAGAAAGAATAAAAAAAATATAAAAATAAACATGCTTCAACAAAATATTTTCACCATTGTATGAATAAAAAGAATGTATCCATTTCATTTCTTTTTATTTATTTATCCATTTGTTAGCTTCTCAGTTTCCCTGTTTATAAATTTTGTTTAATCAGTATAATCAAGTTCTTGTAATATATGAAAGAAAAATAAACAAACTTGATGTGTGTAAAAAGTGTAAACAAAAATATAAAAATATGTTATTGCACAGTGTTAAAAAAATATATATAGGCATAGCAAATTAATACGAAAGTGAATTTTTGAATGTACGTGAAAGATGAAATGTGTAAATTTATAGCAATGTGTGAAAATAAGAACATCATGCATGTAAAATATTATGGGCGGGAAAGTCTTTTATGAACAACAGCTGTTTTACTGTAATGACGTAATCCCGTCACATCTACATGCAGTGAACAAATGTAAAAAAAATGAGAAAAAAATTTAATAAACAAAGAAACAATGTTTATCAATTTAATTACCTTATTGCCTTCATTTAATTATTATTTTTTTTATTTACATATGTATATGAAAAACAAATGCAGAACTGTAAATTTAGCAAAGTAAATATTTTGTATAAATGAAAATAAAATTCTAGCAAAAGTAAAATTGTGCAATGCAAGGTAATCAAGGCAGATCTCTCCCCATAAAGAAATCTGGCCAGGATTTCCAAAGAGAGAAATATACCCCGAGTACCAAACAAACACTACCACATTCAAGACGTCATTAAATGCAACAGTGGTGCACAAAATCATAAAATTTAAATCTTAAAATGGGAAACGTATAAAACTTTTGAGATGTAGAAAATAAAAATTATAATGTGTATAAATTATCATTACAAAAAAACTTTACAACTCGCTATTATTTAATAGAACCTAGAAATAGTGTATGTATAAAAACATGATTGAAAATGTGTTAGTGTAAGAGAAAAATTTTATTACAAACGTCCGAAAACAAATATTTCTAAAGTTTCAGGATGAGCCAAACCAATCAATTTATCAATGATTGATTACTAATATTCCCCACAAGAATTGAAAGATCAATTTTATGAAAATGTGAAATGTGTAAATGCAAAATATTTATAAAAAATGTGTTTGTAAGTGTGTAAATAGTGGGAAATGCTCACCTGCCGCTTATAAACACCTAGTCCCGAACGATTGCAAAAAAAAAATTCTTACTTAAATTATTTTAACTTTTTTTTTTTTTTTTGATAAAGTTATAAAATGTACATGTAAAGAAAAGATGCCTAAAATCATAATGTAAAATTGAAGTATTTTGAAATGTTTAGCAAGAAGGTATGAGAACATTTTAATGAAGGGCTACCTATTTGTGACAACAATGTAAACTATGTGTGAAATAACTTTGTTTGAGTGTGAAACAAGAATGAAGAAAAAAATTAGAAATAAGTTTTAAATATATAAAACAATGTATAAATAGATAATACTTAAAAAAATATTTATGGTCTTACCAAAATAAAGTAAAGCATATTTCAAATACAAAGGTCAATATAATTTATGTAGAATTCAGCCTGAAATACTGAGAACAGATTTAACTCGTTTATCTTCTTATTCGATATAAACAACTTTGATTATAGATGTGCAATTAAACATCACTCCCTTCAGAAAAAGATGAGATATTATAATATTTATTACTTATTAAGTCTAGATATTCTATATCTTTCTCTCAAAGAGTAAATTTATTTGAACTTTAATAATATATAAAGTCGATAACATGTATATATATTCATGTGCATTTCAAATTATCTAACAGAAAACTCAAAAATTTCACATTTTCTAAAAGAAATTATTATTAATCTAAAAAAATTATTTTCTTTATAAAATGGATAATGTATATACCTGTATATCCATACCCAACATTTTAATATACAGATTAAATACAAGAAAAATATATATAGAACGTATAAATAAGCAAGAGTACTACAATGCAAGTAAAAATTATAATAAATATAAAACGAGAAAAATATAATTTAAAATTATTAATACATATACTTTTTAATTAATAATTAATAGAGTTGCGTGCTCCATTCAAAAACTATTTAAGTGTTATATAATATACAAAGTTTAATTTTCCACCTTCAAACACTTTCTTCAAAACTAAGGAAATAGTACTTACCAATCTTGAACAATCAAAAAAAAATTTTTTTTATTTATTTATTTATTCATTATTATTATTTATTTTTTTGAAGCACTGAAATTCGTATATTTTACGAAACTAAACCGATATTCATTACAGCAACTTGCTCTTCCTGGTAAAATAGTTCATTTTCCTAAATTATCGAAGTTTTGAAGGAAAGTTTCAAATATTCGTAGTGCCCACATAATTATCCACATTCGTAGTACGTAGTAGTCTTTTTGAACGTAGGAAAAAAATACTTCTATATGTTTAAGGTTTTCCTCCTGTATGAATGCGTATATAATAATGGAATGTCACATTTTTTTTTTGTGATTGTACGAAAATGACGATTTTAATATAAAATTTCTTAACGCAGAAAACAAAAGTATGTTTTGTATACTTGCGTAGAAAACAGCACACACAGGGAGAACCGATCCAGGCATGCAAACACTGCAGCCCCTGCCAGCGATGGAAAATGCACGATCATTAGAAAATGGAAAACATATCGTGAACTCTGTTTCATTATTAACGTAGATTTTTTTGCTCACAAATCTTGATTGTGGAGGTGTCACATGTGAAGCAGAAATTATTTTTCTTAAGTTTTGTAGGAGAAAACCACGAGTGGCAAAAATGTATAATATCACCATAATGTTTGGCATAAATTTTGAACAGGATTGCTTGAACGGAAAACATCCGGACATGATGAAGGGTATACCGTGTCCGAAACAACTGCCATCAAATCGAGAGAACGGCAAACCCTCCAAAGTGCTATCGCTCGAACTGGAAGACAGGAGTTTACAAATCTTTTATCTAGAAAAGTACTGCATTGTCTCTATACGTCAGCAGGTAAAGAAGTGTCACCAAAGCAAGAAATGTACACTCCACGTACATCTATTTTCTCCTTTTCATTTAATTCTTGGAAGAATTCTTGGAATTTTTCTTTAGCTATATTCGTAAAACAATAAACCTCTTCTTTAGGCCCTTTGAAATAGTTATGTCAGTTTTTTGCAAAATCTAAAAAAAATTCTAGAGTCTTTCAAAGTACTCTAGTTTTTCAAAGTTTCTAGAGTCTTTTTTTTTTTTAAAAAATTTCCTAACCAAAAACGTGACTTTGAAGCTTTTCGATGGCAAAGTTTAAGTAACAACTTGCGAAAAATGTTAAACAAAATATACATCAGAACAACACAGCCCCTCTCCCCCATGTCGACCAATCTCAACTCCTGGTGCTTTAGCACCAAGATATGTAAAGAAGTTTCTTGACGCTGTCGTGATCTTTGGTTAGTGTAGATATCTGCAAGAGAAGTTGAATTAACAATATTTCAACAAGGAGTCCAATGGCAGTCATCAGGAAGTCTTTATTGAATAATTCGTCCAACAAAATCTAGGAATATTTCCAACAATTTTTACAGAGCGTTGTAAAATGTTTACTAATGAAGTGCATAAACCCATGGTTAAATGTTGAGATTGTCGCATAAGATGGGGGAGAGAGCGAACGTAATTACATCGTAACTATACTATGATCTCGAGCAGTTCTGAGCTCTTTACACTAGAACAGATCTGAGATGTCTGAAGAAAAAGAGCCAAATTTTAGAAAAACAGCCAAATTATAGGGCTAAATATTTTCATTGTTTATCGGATAAAACAATGTTAATTTTTGAATTTGTAATGACGGTTTATAATTGTATTAACCTTTTAATCGCCAATTTTTATGCCAAGCGACCTTTCGACTAGAGAAAATGACCGTTATGAACTGAAATCATTAATATTGGGTAATTTAAAATAAATTATATCCGGTGTTGCAATAATATAAATTCTGACAATGAGTTTTCTTTTTTTTATGACTATTTGAGAACACTTTTTTTTATAATTACGTTTCATGTCAGAATTTCCGTTAGATATTATTTCTTTTATTTTCTTTTTATCCCATAAAATAAAGTACTTTTCTATTTAAAAAGATAAACACATTATTTATGATTTAGATATAAAACATATACAATTTAGATGTCTGAGTGATGTGTGTTATTGTTTTATATTAATAAATAGTGTAGGTCGTATGTATAATTAAAATTGTGTAATTTTTAACGACATTTAAAAATAATTCTTTCTCCAAATGCTTAAGAACAAATTATGTAAATATAATATCTCACTTAAAATTTAATTATTTTTTTATTGCAATAATGCATTAATTTATCATTAGATTTTATTTTATTTAAAAATTCAATTAAAATTTTACCAAATATATGTGAACACCTTCACAACATATATACAGAATGCATTTGATTTTTGATCATTTTCGAACTCCAGTTTTCGGTGGATTTACATATTTTAGGATGTCCTGAACACCATTTGACTTTTGAAAATTCTGTCTGTGTGTCTGCCTCTATGCGTGTGTGTATCCCAAATTTTGTGGACGCTGTATCTCACGAACCAATGAACTAAATTTAACCAAACGGGGTATTGGTTGAACCTTGACATAAACTAGTGCTATATTTGGGATCAATCACTCAACAGGTGGCGCTGAGATCCCATTTTTTCTAAATTTTTAACATAGCAGTATAGGACAAAATTTCGTATAAATGTGCATAATGAGAGTTCCTTTTAACGTGTGATTACAAAATTAGTATAAAGTATTGATAATAGTAGTAGTAGACTAGGAAAAACGTTTGAGTATGTGGAAACATCGATTCTCCCTTTTGGCGAAGCAAACGCGGGTATAAATTTCCAATATGGGTATCTTTTGAAATATCTCGTCAATACCTTTAAAACGAATAACTGAACCATAGATCTGTGATAATTTAAAGAAAAATTATTGATTTTTTTTCGTTTTTTAAGGGAGAAAAAAATAAAAAAACGCATTTCTTCTGATGTTGGCTTAAAATTTATTTTCTTTTTGCATCTAGTGTTATAATTTTGTCAGATAAAAACCGTCCGTATTTATCATTGAAAATAATTTTCATAAATAATAATTTAAGAAATAATTTCTACTGCATGAATTTGTGTAAAATTACATAGAAAAAAGTCTTATGGTGGCCACAATATACTAGTTTTAAATAATGTTACAGCATTCAAACGTTAAAAAAAATATCCTTTTTAAAATAATGGTAAAACTATAATAAAACGAATGTAAAATTTTAGGAACACTGAGAGCCCCGTTTGTGTACTCACAAATATTGTTTAAAATTACCAATCCAAATGAAGAAAATAATATCTTTTATAATACAATTAAAGTTTAACATTTTTAATATTTTTTCCTTCATAATATAGACATAACGTTAGCACCATTTTGTCATATTCAAAGTGTGATAAGCCACTCTTTAACACATTAATGTTCACTGCCTTTTTTTTTTTTTTTTTTTTTTTTTTTTTTTAATTACTTAACTAATTACACAAGTCTACAAAAATAATTTCATTTCAAAATTTTAGCTGATACATATGTATTTTGGTGTACAGCAACCGATGTTGAAGCCAATTTTAATTTATCACGTACAGATTTTTATCAATATAGGGTGTCTACGACACAATTTCAATATTTTATATAGTTTATAGCATGTTTCCATGATTAATTATGATTAGTTAGGAAACATACTATAAAATTACCCTTTAATTGTATTGGTAAAAGAGCCACGGAGGGATCCGGACATAATATCGCGGGCAAAATCTCGCCGGACAAAATATCGCGTCGACAAAAAAAAAAAAAAAAAAAAAATGTGTTATATTTCCAGTGTGATCTCTGGCAGGGGCCATAGGGCTTTGTAAATATAAATATATATATATATATATATCATAGAGTGGAATTTCGTTATTTAATCTATATTTAATTTTAAATTATTTTATCATTTGCTTTTCACCACTCAAAATACATTTTTAAAATATTGTACATCACTGCTGACATCAAAGCTAAACACTGTTCCCAAACCTGAATCAAAAATTTTAAAATTTGTAAGCACGATTTAATTTATTATGACTTATCTTGGCAAAAGTGAATAAACATAGTTTCTAAACTCAGTTAAGCAAAATTCATAACAATTTTCGTGATGGGGTTTATCTGTTACTACAGTGCTCTGACTAAGGTAAATATGCATGTGTTATCACGAAATTTTATTGTTCCATTCAGTTATGTAGGCAATATTTTGTCCCCGCAAGATCTTGTTCCCAACCCAGCCACGGAATAAATTGTTTTGGTAGATACCTGTAACGGCAAATATTTAATCGTGATAGAGGAAAAAGTGGCTTCAGCTTCGCGTTCAGCATACCGAAAAGACATAAAGATCAGCCAAAATGATTGAATCAAAATTTTAGATATACACCTGTGTTATTGTTATTTATCTAAGAAAACTTTTCTGTAGTTTTAACAAGCCTTGATTATGTCATTGTGGGGTTCTGGGACAAAATAACTTCTAATCATCGTGTTAAATTTAATTTTCATGCCCAGCTACACATTTGGAGCAATAAAATTGAACACTTACGTTCAATATATATTAAAAATATATAGTATTTTTAATTCTCTGTATTGGCATCTTTAGTCTCCTTCTCCGATTTTCATACACAATAGGAAAAAAATAAATAATACGTCAATACTATACTTCTCAAGAATGCTCATTATGAAGCCTAGAGAATAAGACAGTATTTTAATAAACGAAAATTCTACAGTTTCATTTTTTTTTTCTTTTAATTTTGACCCACTACGAGTAATTTTAGAGTATTATTATGAGTGAAAACATATTACAAATATTTAACAATTTGGCGGCCTTCAAATTATGGGAGTCACACAAATGCCTGAGTTGTCTATGTAGTAATATAGCCTTGGGCTTCATTCGAGAAACCCTACATTTCTGACAAGATTAAAATAGTGAAACATGCTTCCTATTCAAAGAATGTTTATAGTGATACGACATACATTAAAGATATGTAAAAAAAAAAAAAAAAAAAAAGTTTAATAACCCTTTATATGTGTTATTGCCGAAACGTCAGTGGAGGCCCTACATTGAGACTCAAAACGGTTTTGGGCTGTGTCTGTGTGTCTGTCTGTCTGTCTGTCGCGCGATAGCGGCCGCACAAATAGCGCTAATGACTTGAAATTTGGTACATATGTCCATGAGCCCCACGAAATCAGCTGTATAGTTTTTGGTATGTATTCCATTTGTAGTTCGTATACAGGGACACGCCAAAGTTTTTTTTATCATTACGGCCTATGGGAGGAATTTGTATGTATCGCGATAGCGGCCGCAAAAATAGAGCTATTGACTTGAAATTTAGTATACATGTTCAGGAGCCCCACGAAATCACCTGTATAGATTTTGGTATGTATTCCATTTGTAGTTCGTATACAGGGACACTCCAAAGTTTTTCTTATCATTACGGCCAATGGGAGGAATTTGTATGTATCGCGGTAGCGGCCGCAAAAATAGCGCAATTGATTTGAAATTTGGTACACATGTTCATGAGCCCCACGAAATCAGCTGTATAGTTTTTGGTATGTATTCCATTTGCAATTCGTATACAGGGACACACAGAGTTTTTCTTATCATTACGGCCTAAGGGGGGAATTTGTATGAATCGCGATAGCCACCGCAAAAATCAAGCTATTGACTTCCAATTTTTGACGAAACGTCAGTGGAGGCCTTCTGTTGAGACTCAAAAGGATTTTGGGTGCCGTCTGTCCGTCTGTATGTCTGTCTGTCGTGTGATAGCGGCCGCAAAAATCACGCTATTGACTTGAAATTTGGTACACATGTTCATGAGCCCCACAAAATCAGCTGTATAGTTTTTGGTATGTATTCCATTTGTAGTTCGTATACAGCGACACGCCAAAGTTTTTCTTATCATTACGGCCTATGGGAAGAATTTGTATGTACCGCGATAGCGGCCCCAAAAATCACACTATTCACTGCAAATTTTGTACACATGTTCATGAGCTCAACAGAAATAACTGTATTGTGTTAGGCGTGTATTCCATTTGTCGTTCGTGTACAGGGACACGCCAAAGTGTTTCTTATCATTACGGTCTATGGGAAGAATTTGTATGTACCGCAATAGCGGCCGCAAAAATCCTTCGATTGACTTGTAAATTGTCGCACACTTTCCAGCTTTGCATATAAGTAGCTGTATAATTTTTATTGCTATATTGTTTATAAACTGTGTACAGGGACACGCCAAAATTCTTAACATTACGGCGTATGGGGGTGAATTTCGTTTAAACGTATTTTAATACCATTACTTTGCAATCAAGAAAATGAAACTAGCGTACGTGAGTAAGATGCTTAAACTTATGTTGTTTGAAGAAAATATGTGCTTTTAAGATTTCTAATTAATGTACAGGACCTTACAAAAGTGTTCTGACAATGTCACGGTGTCATCCAAACGATGTTAAATTTGGAACAATTATTAATTTTAAATGCAAAATAAGCTGAATAGTTTTTACTGGTGTATACAATGTTTATGGTTCGTTTACAGAGCCGTTAACAGCACAACAACAGCACAAACTGTTTAACAATAACACATAAAGCAAGTCTCATTCAAAAAGGCCCAAGGCAAAGCAAACTGACGCAGATCTGAGACTGACTGCCTCGGTGAAAAAAATGCTCCTTTTATACTTTTCTATCGAACCCAGGCTGTTTCGGAAAATTCTCGTATCTCATCATCCAATGAGATTAGAGCGTCCATATTTGGTATATCCCTAATAAGGAAGTTCTCGCCAAGGTCGCCAAAAAATCGCCAAAGAGGGAAACAGTCGCCAAATTTGGCGACAAATACTTTTCTTCCCTTCTTGGAGCTTTTTAATGCGTTTTTAAGGGAAAATTAGGCTATTTTAACACTAAAATGACTGGAAATGCAGAAAATTAGCATTTTATCAACTTACTAAGCCTCGTTGAAAGAATTTATGGAAAAGTAAATACAATTATTTATAATTCCGTATCACTTTATATGATATACAGATAAGTATACAAAGAGAGATAGAGCAGGGGGTTGAGGGAGGCTGCAGCCCCCACTCAGGAATGTATCTGATTATGATAACAAGTCTATCGAATCAATATATACTGTTATATAATAAGGAATAAATAAAAATGACCTATTGAATAATGTCTGATACAAATAGGACGTTGAGGCTCCTGATCTGCAGATCCACTAGTTTTACTAATACATAATTACACAAAATGATTTAATAACCTCGGCAACAATCTTTCATCTGCCAATAATTATTCCAAGTAATGTATATCATGAAGTTCATTATCTCTACTTTTAAATCCTATTTCCCGTGTTTACTCAAAATAAATATGAAAGACATATTAGTCAGTACAGAAAAAAAATTACATAGTTGTTTGCACATCATAAAAATAAACTCTAACGTAACAATTTCAACATCGATCATAATAGAAAGATTTTTTGCATAATTCATAACATGTTTTTCTTGTGGAAATAAATGTAGCTAATTTATATATGTATAAAAATTTTGTATCTTTTGATAATTTTTTTGGAGTTTTATTTTAAAAAAAAAAACTAGAAAAATGAAATTACTTTTTTCTCTATTCGTAAATGGTAATATTGGATTCGAAAAACTTTTGAGTTCCTGTTTTCTAGGAGTTTAAAGATTTTGGGATATCCTGTTTACGATTTGACGCGTTTTAGATAATGTCCGTTCTTATGTGTGCGTGAAAATTTTTTCTTGGCAAATCTAGCTCTAGAATTAATTCTCGAAGTTTCATAAAATGTACATTTAGTTTCACTCTTATATCAGTTGGTTATCTATCAACTTTTGGTTCATATAGCCCAAGAGTTGGTCCTTTCTTTCCATTTTAAAATAATTTTTAATATGGCAGCACAAGACGGATGACATATTTTCCTAAAAATTTATGTTTTATTGCAAATTGACATAATTTGGTGGCTATCGTATTTTGGTGCATGTCGCTTACAGGTGGTGCTGCTATACTGCTGTTTTTATCATGTACGGGAAGACTATATCTCAGCTTCTACATAGTATAAATGAACAAACTTGATGAGATGTCTCTTATGAAAAAGAAAGCTGACTTAATTTACAAGTTTTTATATTATCTATCACTTGAGGTAAAATATATCACCTGGTAATTTTAATTTTGGATGGTACTATCCTAATAATAGTTCTTAAATAAATATTTTATTAATATTAAATTGCACTTTCACTTTTTTTTTTTTAATTTAAGTACATTTACACAAGTGTAATCTGTATAAATTGCAATTGAAGTGTGTATACAGGGTGACAAGAAATAGCTTGGACACACATGATACATTATAACTTTAATGCTAATGAAAATATTACAACCAAACTTCAAAATAAATATGAATACATTATTTTGTCTAATATATTTACAAATTTTCTAAGTGGCTACCTTCAGCCTTAATACAGAGCTTTAAACGTGTCACAAAATTTTCGACTACGGACCGCAACTCACTGATATTTTATCCCATTCCTCGCATAAGGATTTCTTTAGGGAGGCCAAAGTTTTATGAGGTTTAGCACACACCCTTGTCTCCAAGATGAGCCAAACAGAATAATCCATTGGGTTCAAATCTGGGGAATACGGCGGCCATTCTTGAACTCCAATGAAGTCAGAAAAATTTGTCTTGCACCAATCTTGAGTGCCTTTAGCTCTGTGTGCAGGTGCGGAATCCTGTTGGACGGTTCATCTTTTGTTTCCAAAGAACTTTTGCGACAAAGGTAAGACAACATCTTCCAAAATTTGTTTGCGATATGTTTGTTGATTAATCTTTATCCTTTGATCAACAAAAACAAGTGGTGCTTTACCACTAGCACATATCCCAGCCCAAACCATTACAGATTGGGGTCGTTGACGTCGTTCAACAATGCAAGAAGGTCCAGGTGCTTCTGCTGACCAAACTCTATCATTATGGCTATTGTGAGCTTGTTCAATCGAGAACAGTTTTCCATCTGAGAAGACAAATGTTTGCCATTGATCACCTGCTGCCCGCTTTAACAGTTCCTTACACCTTTGAAGTCTTGTGCGTTTGTTCTCTGCTGTTAGCTTTTGAGCCTCTTTCATTTTGTAAGGGCGAAGACCAAGCTCTACTCTTGCCATCAAGCATGCGGTTTCTCGGTTGATCTTCATCTCTCTAGCAACCTTTCTCATTGAAATCCTAGGATTTCGTTGAACTCGTTTTTGGATAACTTTTCGGTTTCTTGATGTGTTAACTGTGCGCTTTCTTCCTCTTCCTGGCCTGTCACCATCATATCCGAGTTCTTTAAACCTTTTGATTGTGTATGAAACCGTCTGCTTAGGCACTTTCAACAGTCGAACAATTTCACATTGTTTCTTTCCTTGCTTATGTAATTCAAGTATGGCAGATTGTTTGTTAACCATAATGGTTATCTCATAACTAACTTACTTACACCTGTTTAGTCGCTTTCTAGGATCAATACTTAATGAAATAAATTTATAACTTTAGTGGTAGTTACAGATATTTCGTTTGAAACTTCGTCCAAGTTATTTCTTGTCACCCTGTAGTATTGCAAAGCGGATTAAAGCCAATTGTCTTCATATGCAACCTGAGATACCATGGGGGATTCTTTCTAACGGATTCTAACCAGTATCCCCCACGTTTCGGGTACAATCACTGAATTGTTATTGTGAATTGATAATTAATTGCCGGTTTCACTAAATGTGGCTGTCCTTTAGAGTTCCTTATTATGTACATAAATTGAAGAAATTGTAAAAGAAATAGCTGAAATATCGTGGCACACTTCCAAAAACTGTGTGATTTTCAGGAAATGCAAGACTGCCAATTTTTAACTTTAATCAATTTCACAGCACTTTTTTTGGTCGTGTAATTTTCTTTAATATGTAATTACGGTTAAACAAGGAGAAAATAACTCGGAAAAACAATAGTGGAATAAAAGGCGGGTACTAATAATGCTACGGATTAAATAAGAAATAGTGGTAACTTTACAGTTGATTAAAAACTTTTTCTGAATTACTAAAACTATAAAAAATTTCCTGGCTTTTACAATATACTGCAAACCTTAAACAATCTTTTAATATTACAACGAGAATGTATGTCTCTGGTTCGGAATCATAGTTACATTAGATTTCAATATCTGCTCGATTCTTAAGATTTTATTTTTTATGAGATTACTTTTCTTTAATATCTGTATATTAAAACTGTATTATTATATACTTTTTATTACATATTTTCTTTAGAACTGTGTCTTATTGCAAAAAGTGTATTAATAAAATTTAATTTCACAACAATAACAATTATTTTATGTTTCAAAATTATTCAATTTACTATCGCATTCATATCGGAGACTCAATTTTAAAATCTTAATTAACCTTATGAAAATTTTATCTAATAATCAATCATGTTAACTCCACCCATGTCACAGCATTAACGCTATGCACGACGCTTCCTTGATAAAGCGTCACTGTAATTAGTTTAGGAATTAAGTTTAAAATATTTAATGATCGTCTGCTTTATAAAAAATATCTCACGATAATGGTCTCAGAAGAAAATTTAAAACTTTTTACCGAAGGAAATATTCTATGGAACATGTGCCGATGAACTTTTTTTTTTTTTTTCTTCATTTCATTACACGAACATCTTCGAAAAGTTTTTGCTGCTTTAAAATTTTATTTGTAAAAAATATATGTATTAATCTAGAACACACTTTTTATCGGAAATTTGCCGGGTAAAGTTTAGTTTTTAAAGTTTTCACTTTTATATTGCTTTTCTATTTAACATGATTACTGATGTAAAAGTTTTCAAACTTCAGTTGAATTTCCGAAAGATTTTTTGCTATTGAAAAATAATGCTGTAATCAATATTGAATTTATTAAAACATCATTCAATCTAATTTTAAAGAATGTTAAATAATAGATAAGTATATAAATAATAGTTGCCGAGTTAGACGGAAGAATTAGTACCATATAACTTTATAACAATATTCTTTTAATTGTCTATGATTAACTGTATTAGAAAATATTATTAGAAAATGGTGGTGTAATTTTTTTCTAAAAAAGGAAGAGAAACGTTTGCAACTGTAATATATACATATGTTCCAAAGTCATCCAAAAATTAATTTTCCACGTCCCGTAAAAATAAACAAAATATAATTAGCTGAAAAGATTTTACGCAAAAGGTAAGCAATATTTCAGATGATTCACAAAACAATAATCCCATTTAACTTATTGCCGGTCATATTTAATTTCACCCTTTTAGTCAGTATTGCCAAATTTAGGGACTTTTTTATTCAATAGCCAACACTAAATTTTCACTGTAAAGATTGTCTAATCATAACAAAGGTTATTATTCCATTCTGTATATCAAATATCACTCCTCAAAATTATTGGTGATAGTTAAATAAAAGAGTCCCTAAATTTGGTGATACTGTTTAGAGCGTTTTAGAGCATTAGAGCCGGCAGAGGGTGAATCGCCCTACTCTAGAAAGATCAGCATGAATTCTTGATTTGCAATCATCTTTAATTAGATATGTAAATATTGAACATAAGAAATTTTGCGTACTTTATTTAGAAAAGCATAACATACAAAAACTATTTTTTAAAAATACACCATTAAAGAATAATTTATGAATAATTTACATTAGGGAAATGAGCAAAAAGGCTAAAATACAGTTTTAAGCAAACAGTAAAACGCACTTTCTACTTTTTTCTTAAAATGTTATATCAATATATTCAGCAATATATCAGTAATTTTTGCAAGCATGCTAACATTTATATTTTATTCCGGAGCAATATGTGTAATCCCATATTTCTGAAGAGTAAATTTTTCTTTCGGAACTGGATTGTTCATTTTTGGGTTAACTAGTAAGATTACTTTATACCCAGACTAAATTTTAGTATTATCTGTTATTAGAGCCATTTTAAAATGTAAACATAACTGCAGAAACCATTCATTGCATAATAAATTTTTATTTTAAAGACAAATATAAAAGTTAGGTTTAATTAAAAGACTTTTTTTTTTTTTAAGTTAAAGATATTTAATAATATAATAATGTGTAAGTTTTTTTTAAGTACAATATATTTAAGATTTTTAAGGTAATTTTAATAAGTATAATAAAATAGCTGACTGTTACAAGGATGTTAAATTGCAAGCGTTAGAAAGCATTAAAGACGATAAGAAGAGCTAACAGTTCTAACAAAACGGCTCTTTTTAAGGGACAAATATAAATGTTATTTTATCTCGTAAGTATACATATATAATACTATTTATTTTATTTTTGTAATTTAAATATATAAAATGAAGTAAAAAACATAGGGAGAGCTCATTTTGAGTCAAAAGCAATACTGTAATGAGGGCGTTTCCTGTTGGAGGGACTGGAGATTTCATAGTTGTGATAGATCTGCTAATGATATCGTTAGTTATGTTATTTATAGAACTGAGAAAGTTTGTAGATAATTTTTAACATGATAATGAAACGAGGTGTTTCCTAACCCTTTACAGGTCCTATTTTATTTCATTTTATGTTCAGTGCTGTCAAATTTAAAGGCATTTTTATTCGATATCCACCACTAAATCTTAATTGTGAAGATTGCCTAATCACTTCGAAGGTTATTCGTTCATTATGCATATCAAATATCACTCCTCAATATTACTGGTGAGAGCTGAATAATAGAGCCCCTAAATTCGGCAACACTGTTTAGAGCGCTTTAGAGCGTTAGGGCCGGCAGAGGGTTAAATAATTTCTGATGGGAGGATTTCTCGGATATCTGTAGCCGTTTCTAATTTTCCATTGTGTTTTGTTGTGTATTTTTGCTAAAACATTAAGTGAAGATTCACAGCCTAAATCCCAAACAGGGCTAGCATAAGTCATAATAGGTTCAAGGCATGTACTGCATAAAATTAATTTCTTACGAATAGATAAAATTTTGCTTTTAAGAGAGAGAACAAAGACTTACAGGTGTCGAAAGCTTTACAGCTTGTAGCCAATGTGTGCTTTTTCAAAGTAAGCCATTTGTCTGAGTGACAACTATGTATTTGTTAGAGTATAACAGCATCATAGAGAATGATGCTGGTTAGTATATGTTATTTCTGGAAGAAAATATACAGCATAGGTTTTATATTCGTTGACTAATTAACGTCATAGAATGTACCATTGTATAAGTGTTTCAATGTGTTCTTGAAGATATTTATATATGATAAATGAGTATATATTTGCCATGCAGGTAACAGCGTCGATCACATAAAGGGCAAAATTTGTGCGTGGGTGTTTTGGAATGTCATTAAACGGGATGTTGAATAATGTTGGACCGATGACTGATCCTTGTAAAATGCCTGAAGTGATATGTTTAGGCAGTGAAGACATGTTGTTAGTATGGATAAATGAATTTCATTCACTACGATAACTGTGTAACAGACTTGTAAGGTAAGCAGTGACATTAAGTCTAATTAATTTGTTTGTAAGGCCCTCAGGCATCACTTGTCGAAGGCCTTAGTGATATCAAGAAATATTGCAGAAACTGCAAACTTTCGCCTTAAGGTTTTCACTAAAGAATTCGAAGCAGTTGGCGATGTGTAGTGTATTTGCAACGAAAGCCAAATTGCTCATGTACACGTAAGTTATTATTTGTGTGTGAGATGAGACTAGCTTTGATGACACGCTTGACAACTTTACTGAAATAGGGAAGAAGAGATATTGGTCTAAAATTAGTTGTATCAGAAAGACTTTTGAAAGGTTTTATCTAGGTGAAATTGCAGATTTGTTTACAGTTTAGGGAAGTAAGAGAACTTAAGAACATTATTGTTCATGAAAGTTAAAAATATAATTAAATTAACAGGAAGATTCTTAACTGCTTTGCAAAAAATTTATCAATATCAGGAACTTTACTGTTCAGTTTGTTAATAATATTAGAGATTACGTAGGGTTTAGTGTTAGTATCAAGAGGAAGGGAGATAGCAGGGAAACTGAGAAAAATCTTCGTTTTATTATTACTATGGCTAAGATAGCGTGCACCAACACTATAGGGTGGAGAAAAAATCGTTTCTAATATGCTGTGACCAAAGTTACTGGTTTATCATCACCAATTTAATGAGTTGTGTTGTTTCTATTCAGAGGGAATAGAGGTATTACTATCATTTCAGCGTTTATTAATTTTTTCATGTGATTAAATAAGAATAAAGTTATTCTGGAAAAAAAAAAAATGGTGCGAAGAAAAAGTCAAGTATACTAATAATGTTCCGTAATTATTTTAAAATATTGTAATGCCTGTTTCTGGTCGAACTGTACTCAAATAAATCAATTACTCAGATTTCACGTTCGTGAGAAAGTAATCCGGCAAAAAAAAAAAACTGATTTTGAAAATTTAAAATTAATTCGTATTTTCATAGCTCGTATAATGAATTTATTAATTATATGGATAGGATTGTTTGTTGAATAAATGGGTTAATCATTGCACTAAAACTTAACAATGGATTGATATGAAAATAGCTTTTATCTTATTTAAACATTTTATTAGCTTTAATCTTATTTAAAAGACTGCTGTTTAATTGTAGTAGCAAATTAGTTATTAATGATTTGGAATACAGGAAAAATGCAAGTGTTTTGTAAATGTTGTGTTTGTTAACTACAATATGATTGCCACTTAAAATAGTTTAATCTTATTTAAAAGATTGCTGTTTAATTGTAGTGGTAAAATTATTAATTATTTGGAATACAAGAAAATTGCAAGTGGTTTGTAAATGTTGTTTATGTTAACTACAATACGATTGCTACTTAAAATAACTTTAATCTTATTTAAAAGATTGCATGTTAATTGTAGTTGTAAATAAGTTATTAATGATTTGGAGTACAAGAAAATTTCAAGTAGTTTGTAAGTGGTGTGTTTGTTAACTACAATATGATTGCTACTTAAAATAATTTAATCTTATTTAAAAGATTGCTGTTTAATTGTAGTGGTAAATAAGTTATTAATGATTTCGAATACAGGAAAATTGATGGTGGTTTGTAAATGTTGTGTTTGTTAACTACAATATGATTACTACTTAAAGTAACATTAATCTTATTTAAAAGATTGATGTTTACTTGAAGTGATAAATAAGTTATTAATGATTTGGAGTACAAGAAAATTTCAAGTAGTTTGTAAGTGGTGTGTTTGTTAACTACAATGTGATTGCTTCTTAAAATAACTTTAATCTTATTTAAAAGATTGCTGTTTAATTGTAGTGGTAAATAAGTTATTAATCATTTGGAATACAGGAAAATTGCAAATGTTGCTTTTGTCAACTACAATATGATTGATATTAAGCATGTGCTTGTGTTGCCGTGAGTATTTAAACATTAATTAAAAGTTTATTTTACTTTTTAAAAATTTTTAGTTTTACATGCTTAACTTTCGGCGCTTTTTCATAAATCCTTTAAGGCTAAAAGGAAAATATAATGTACCATTCCAAAATTTGTTTTAAATATAATTCTAAAAATATTATAAGAAACTCAGTTATTGTGAATGTTATATCCAAAATTAAAAATGAAAGCAATATTAAAATAACTACACTGTAAACTTTGTTTTCTCTTTTAGTTTTATTGACCTGCTAACTATGCTAGTTTATCCGTAATGGTATTAGGCCTCGCCTTTTTTTCACACCAGAATAGTTGTAGAGTAAGATTTAGCAATATATTCTCATGATTAAATAAGAAGACTATTGCTTTACAACTATTCTGGTGTGAAAAAAAACAGGGGCTTAATACCATTACGGATAAACTAGCATAGTTAGCAGGTCTAGTTTTATATGCTTTATATATATATATATATATTATTGTAGAGAAAATGAGATATTAAACAAGGGGTAAAAAACTTTAAGAATTAATTAATAAGTTTAATAAATAGATCAACTATTTTTAGGTTATTTAAATTTTATATAAATCATTATTAAAAAAAAAAAATGAATCTTTTAATTTTTTTTTTTTTTAACTGTTTTAAGTTTGCTGAAAATAACTGTAAAATGAAACATAACTAACAAATCATTGAAATGAAAGCGAGTTTTAAATTGCATTCATACACTCGAAATGTATTTTTAAAGTATATTAAAGAAAACCATTTCCTAAAAACTTAAGTGGATTGTTGATTTTATATTTTTTCCTTCTTTTCTCTAGTCTAGATAATGTTTTCTCCCTGAATATTTAATAACTATATAATACCTAAAACTTAGGGACGTAATCTTCGGAGGAAATTATCATTTTATTGGAAAATTCAAGAAATGTAAAATACTTTAATCTATTTAAATACTTTTAGAGTTTATATGCACATATCAGTAATCTAGCATTTACGCATACATTTATGTAGAGTAGAAATAAGTGTGCTATTGATTTTCTAAATTTGAAAATGGGGACAGAATAAAGTTTATATCTTTTTAAAATAAGATTATTGATTTTGAATAAAATATTCAGAAAATTCTAACCACAAAATTTTAACAGAAACAAAAAAAAAAAGAAACATTTCTACATGTTTTAGATTTTTACGCATCGTTAGTTATGCATCTTATAGAAATAAATAGTTTTGTAAATTGGATTGGTAATAATTGCTCAGAATCAAACACTGTAAAATATAATTTTGAGCTTTGGAAAACTTTTAAGTTTTTTTGGGTGAGGATAGATATCTGATATTAAACTTTCCATATAGAATAAAAGAAACTAGTATAAAATAAGTTAGAAAAAAAGAAGAACAAAAAAAAAATGAGTTATGAAATATGAGTTGAACACTGAAAAATAATGTCTTCAGCGAAATGAAAGACTATTTTTTTAAAACCCACACTTTTATCTTTAATCAGATTTTATTCGCCCGACATTATCGGCAATTTTCAATCGATTATTAGAGAAAAAATATCATATTATTGCAATCGCAATTTTATTTTGGATTGAGAAAGAAAAATTTTAAAAAAATGTGGGAGAAAGATTTATGTCTAAAATATATGCCAATGTATCGGTGTTTAAGAAAGGGGGAGGGATAAAACTTTATTTCTTTAAGTATTGATTTTCGATTTATACAAAGAGTTCCTAAAAAACTGAAGCACATTTTAGAAAGATGTTGCGTCTGTAATATTTTTCTTTTAAGTTATATTACCATTTAAAGTTCTAGATGTCATATAAAACTATATATAAATGTATGTACTCAAATTCTTTCTAAACATGTATTTTATTTTTTAAAAGGATATTTTTTTATAATTAAAGAGTGGTGTTAAATTCTCTCGAAAAATGTATCAAAAAGGAAGAGGGGGCTCTTAAAAATGACTGATAATTTGTAATACTCCCAGTTCTGCTAATCTATCAGGTAATAAAATAAAGGGTAATCTGCATTATACAAATATGCAACTATAAAACCATTTCATCACTATCTTGGAAGAGTCGATGTAATGACTCAGGACTATTTAATAACAATTCTTAAGACTAGTTCTCATTCATATACGTACAGAAAGAAGATTTGTACTACACTATATATGACCGGCTAATGATTTCTTGCCACAAACGATCGAAATCTTTTGATATTAGACGTCTTGCCAAATATTTAGAAAAATAAATGAACGAATTATCCTGAAACTTCAGGAATGAAAAAGTATATTATACTTCATATATTTCAGCAAGTTTTTATTACAAAATAGAGATTAGTAATAAATAATTATTTTTAAGAAAAATGTAATAATGTTTAGAATCATGTCTAAAGAGTAATACTTGAAATTTGTTGTTGCAGTAATATACGATTAAGACGTTTTCTTTCTATAACATGTCTTCTGTTTTATGTCTTCTGGCTGTCTTTTTAACATGTCTTCTGTAATGTCCTGCGTAATGCCGTTAAAAAAAAAAAAAAAAAATTGCATACTGAAGTAAAGACAATATAGTACAATCAGAATTTGAAAATATTAAATATATGATGAAATATAAGTATTTATATTAAATAATTTTTAAATATGCATGCACAAACGTTGACTTTATTTTTCTTAATTAATTAAAAAAGCACGTTAGGCTACTTATAAAAATTTCAAACAATATTCGGAAATTTCAAAAGGTTATTACCATTAAAATAAACTGAATTTTAACTACTTAACAAAATAAATATATAAAATGAATAAATAAATAAAAATAAATGGAGCAAATAACTATTTATTTATTTATTTATTTATTAACATGCATTATATTGTCAATAATGAGCGGGCACGAGTATTAAAAATAAATAACTCCCCCTTTTTATCAGGCGGGAGGGGGCGGGGATGGACTGAATTTCAGTGCATTCTATCGACGTAAATATTTTGAATTTTAACGATGTTTGATTGGGATTTTTATATGCGTAAATTAATGTATCCAGAAAATAAATTGAGAAAAAAAAAAAAAAAAAAAAGTTGTTAAAATTAAGTATGCACAGTTAAAAATTTTAGTAAAATTACTCATCTTCGCAAAATATTATTATTATTATTATTTTTAATTATTATTACAGTAAGTTGCTTCTTGTCGTATGTAAATTTTTCTGAAAATGGCATTGCATTGGCTAGAACACTCTTTATGTTATGAAAAAAGCACATTTTCTTTCTGAAAGGAACCTTTGTATTGCCCATAAGCATACATGCTATTCTCATAAAAATGAATACAGATAGTTACATGAATACAGATCAAATGAATACAGATGAATACAGATGCTATAGTTACAATGTATTTTATGTATTATTTTTTGCAAGTCGATCGCAATTATTACATTTTTAGTCTTTAATTTGTTATTGGTAACCTTTTTCACTTCGGGACAAAATTTCCGCATTTAGGTATAAAGCATAACAACGTTTTCCACCCATGCATTTTCAGGATAATAGTCAAGTATTTTTCTAGTTGTTTGCCAACGTCTTAAATCGAAAGTGATTGGTTATTCATGGCAATGTAGTACTTTTTATCATTCTCGCAGATATTGCAGTAAAGTTTTCAAGTATGCACATGTTTTAGAAACTGTCCGTGTTGCATAAATAAACTTTGCCTTTGACTTTTTTGATTATTATTACCATTAACCTCAATATGTAATTTAAAATCATCCTATGTTGTTCCGGTGAGAAGTTTTATAAATGTACGTGAATTGCATTAAGGTTCTTCATTAAATCTATGACTTAAAAATAAGGGATTTAAAAATATTTTTTTAGAAAAATTTTTTTGTTCAAGCATCCCATGGTATGAATGACTTCCCATGTACAGTCGGTAACAAAAGCTTACAGTCGGTAACAAAGTGTCCGAACACTAGCAAAAATTTCTACGTAAAAAAAGTAAACTTCATACGGTTTTGTTGAATAAATCCTTGTTGAATCCTGTTCTTAGACAGTGCAAGAACATGTTTCGATAAGGATTTATTTAACAAAACTGTGTGAAGTGTACTTTTTTAACACGCTTTTATTAGCTTCACCTGTATGTATGTATGTACGTATGTATGTATGTTTGTAACTTCTCTAGCAGCAAACAAAAAATTTATATAGCAAAAAAAACATGTTCCCTATGTGAACGATGTGGCGTAGAGGTAAAGCGCCGCGCTACGAACCTAAAGGTCCAACGTTCGATCCCCGTCAGGAGAGATTTCTTAAAAATGGTCTTTTTAAATTCTAAGTTATTTAAATTAAAGAATTAAATGTATGTAAATATTACGGTGTGTCACTCACACGATTTTCTCTTGCCCTGAATTTCAATACTAAAATAGATATTTTGTGCTTTTTAGTTCACATTTCTATAAAAGCGTGTTCTTTAATTTTTTAAAACTATAATATTATTTACATAGGAATTTTTGTTAGTGTTCGGACACTTTTGTTACCGACTGTGTCAGATGGCTTGACTCAAAATTAGTTCCCCAGGAAAGTGGGTTCTCATGTCTCACTTCATCAACCAATGTAAAGGGCAATTATATTTTTGATGATAAAGATTCCAACGAAATGAATTACAAATAAATAACTTGTCTAATCCTAACCGTTAATTTTCATGTTATAATTCGTAAATTTTGAGCATCCCACCCCAGTCCAAATTCACATTACTTTGATTTATAGCAATGAAATACACTCAAAAAGAACATTATAACATGTTATAAATTATTATTAATAGTGCATGATAAAAATATATTATTTAGAAATATCTTTGATTATATTACAATGCAAATTTATATGATAAATTTTTGAAATAAAAATGATGACTAAATTTAAACTCCAGCTTTCTTTTATTATTATATACTTATTCATTTATATAATTTCTTTCCCTCTGTTAACTTTATTTATAATTTTTTTTTTTTTTTTTAATGTTTTATAACGATTCTTTTCTTTTCTGTCTTTTTTTCTGACATCATACGATCAGGCTTGTTTTTTACGTACATAATCAATCATAATAATTCTTTAAAAAAAAAAAAAAAAAAACTATTTATTTCAAACTTTATCCTAATCCTTCGTACTAACATTTGGTTAACAAGCTCTAATTAATTAGAATAAATTAATTAGATGCAAGAAAAGGCGAGCAGGATTAAAAGCTTCAATAAAACTGTCCGGATCATTAAATATAAATAATAAATATGCAAATTAATGAAGTGATAAAATTGAGTATAATACCTCTGGCTCGCTGGCATTGACGATATTTATATACTGGAATATTGTGAAAGGGATTATTCATCAAAGGCTGATAGCTATTTTCTATAATGTATCAAAATTAATTAACTACGTTTAATTAATTACCTTCTTTAATGACAAATAACTTATTCTCTCCATATAACTTTTGGGATAATTTATTAGATCCTAATTTTTTTTTAAATTTAATTACACATTTTAGTTTCACTCTCTGAAATATTTTAATAACATTATATTTTTTAATAAATATTTTATAACTTGTTTGACATTTCTGACGCAAAGCAACAATGCAGAAGTACTAGTTTAATAGTTTAGTATATGATATTCATTCAGAATTAAAAGTTAATTTTACTTGTAAAATTAACTCAATGTGTATATCACAGGGATCAGTCTTAATATAAGCAAACAGTGAATTTCTATAATATCAGCCATCTACACTTTTTGATACATAGCTTCCAACTTGTACAGTTTATTAACACTTTTTTTTTCTTAATGAAAAATTCCCCCTTCTTTAATTACAGAAACCGGTTTTGAAATTTATAAAGATTTCTATTAAAAAACTTTGGCAGCAAAAATAGGTACATGTTGACGACGTGTCGGACAGTTACCTCATACATACGAGATAAATAAAATAGAGTGATAAATGGTAACCCTGTCCAACATGAGTCATGTGAGATGAACCATCTATGCATTGGTTTCATTGATTACAGCTTATTTTCAATAAATTTCTATGGCAACTGCTTGGAGATTGAACTTGGCGAAAGTCATAACCGCCAATGTTTTTGTTTACCTACGTAATTTAATATTTTTTTTCGTTCTAAGTTATTTTAGTTTTTATTTTACTTCTTTTTATTTCGTGTAGTCAAAATTTAGCAGACAAAATATTTAAAAATAGTTATGAAATTATCATTTGTTTTTAAACTTAGCTCTTTTAAAAGTTTAACTTTTCTTTATAAACACTTTTAAGATTTGTTGGGAAGTAATGGAAAAAAAAAAGTATTTTATTACTTATTATAATGTGAAATATCTGAAAAATAATTTTAAAAACAATTTATTTCGGTCATAGGAATGTAGTGTTACCTAATAATAATGATAACACAGGTCGACACGTAAAATTTTGGTTTTATAATTTTGGCTGATCTTTATGTTTTTTGGTGTGCTGAAACGGAAACTTAAGCCAGTTTTCCTCTATCACGAATAGAATTTTGTCAATAGATTTTTGCCTACCTATACAATTTCTTCCATTACTCTTCCACCAGTATAAATATATGGTGAGTTTTATAGTACGTTTCCATGACTAATTAATTAGTCATGGATACCTATTACTGTAATTGCGTAGCACTAGTGTGACGTAAAACCATACCAACCAACCAATTATCCTATGATTATGATGGTATATGTAAGAGATTCTGTCGGTAAACACCCTGTATTGACAAAAATCTATACGTGATAGAGAAAAATGGGCTACATTTTCGGTTTCAGCTTATCAAAAAACATAAAGATCAGCTAAAATCATCGAATCAAATTTCGTCAACTTCATTTCTGTAGACCTGTGTAATTTGCCGAACTGAAATTTTAAATGCCAAAATTGAACATAGCAATCTATTGGTTCATATCACGGGATTCATGTTGAACCAAGGAAAACTAAACCTTTATTCATTGAATCAGCACTTTACTTTATTCATCTCGTTGCCTCATAATTCCTGTGATTGGTTATTCTCTTAAACTCTTCTCATTAAACAAATTTCTTGATGAAGTATATCTTAGATTGTCGAAACTAAATTCTAGAGATTTCCAGGTTGTCTTCCTGAATATTGAATCCGAAACTCAAGTATTTTATAATTAGTACCGTTGACGCTGACGTCGCTGAAAGAATTGACCAAGACATTTTCAGATAAAGCAAATCAATAATTTTGAGCTTGGTAAAGTCAGCCTGTAGAAGTTGTTTACCGACATTAATATCACAAGTGCATAGTAAACATATTTTTCTCCGACATATTTCATCGTGTAAAGCGTAACAATTACATATACAAATTCATGTGAATATTAATGCGAAATTCCTAAAAAAGGATATCATTTAAGAAATCAAACCACTTGTAAAGTTCTTTACAGTTTTTTTTTTTTTTTTTTTTTTTTTTTTAGTTTTTAAAATTTTTTAAAGTAAAGGAAAGGAAACTAATTATTGCGTTCATCTTTCTAATTTTCAGTTCACAATGGCCGTAAAAGATAAGAGGATAAAACAAACAAAAAAAAAAAAAAATTTTTTTTCAAGGATTAAACGATGCAGTTAAAAAAACGCATATGAAAAGACGTCGCTCAAGTTATTAGGATTGTCCTAATATCTAATTTGAAAGTATACTTGTGATAAATTTTCTAGAACAAGTATTCTAAAATTTCTTAAAATTTTCGAACAATTGATTTATCAATTTTAACTTTCTCTTACCCATAAGGTAGAGAAAGTATTGTTTTTGGGTCAAATTTTCGAACACGAGTTTTTGTTATATTTACATGTTCTGAGTTACCCTGAATACGAAAATCATGTTTTTAATTTATTTTTTTAGTTCATGTTTATTCCTTTTAATAATTTGAATAAATTATTTTTTAATAACCGAATTAAATTCTATATAAATGTAGGTGCATAATGAAACGGGGAGTTGAGGGGGGCGGTAGCCCCCTCACACAGAACTAATTATCATATAAAACTTTTCGAAAGCCAAATTTAAATTGTTTAACACAGGTTTACATAACAGTACTCGTTATCTTAACTCTTAATCTAGTAGTATAGTCTATAGTATTAAATTTCAGGGTAAGAGAAAGTCGTGTGAGTGACACACCAGATTATTTTAATTAATATTAATTTTGAAGTTATTTTATGTATTACATTTTTGTATCATTTTTTTAAATTTGTAATTTACAAATAAGCTTGATTGATAAAATTTAAAAAAATAAAAATGAAAGATCAATTATAAGCATTTTGTATAGGATTATATATATACTAGCAGGCTACGCCCGCTTCGCTGGTCACTATTTTTAAATGAATCATTATAATTAATGAATTCTCAAAATTGCATTAATTTTTATCATGTGAAAAAAAAAAAAAAGAAAAAAAAACTCTGATCGGGGAAAAATGTCGCACCGGGTCCCCACTGCCTTCGGCAGCGTAGACCCGTGCGCGATGCGCACGCGCGAATGCATATATATGAGCGCCATAATAATTTTACAAATTCGAAAATATCCGCAATCGATTTGAAAGTATCAAAAACCTCTATGCACCAGTTTTGAACGATCTATCTCTATTTTTATTTGTTTGCCCCTCCGCTCCCTCCCCCCTTCCCGCCCCTCCCAATAATTTTAAAGATTCAAAAATATCCGCAATCGATTTGTAGGTATCGAAAACCTCGATGTACCAATTTGAATGATCTAACTATATGTTTTTTTTTGTTGCCCCTCTGCCTCCCCTTCCCGGCCCTTCTAATAAATTTACACTTTCGAAAATATCCCCATTCGGCTTGCAGGCCTCTAAAACCTATCTGTACCAATTTTGGACGGCTTAACTGTATTTCTATTTGTTTTTGCCCATAGCTGCCCCTTACCGCCCCACCCCCTTCCCGCCCCTCCTAATAATTTTACAAATTCGAAAATATCCCCAATCGATTTGTAAGTATCGAAAATCTCTATATACCAATTTTGAACGATCTAACTCTATTTTTATTTTTTGCCCCCCTCTCCCCTCGCCCTTCTCGCCCCTCCCAATAATTTTACACTTTCGAAAATATCCCCATTCGACTTGCAGGCCTTTAAAACCTGTCTGTATGAATTTTGAACGGCCTACTGTATTTCTATTTGTTTTTGCCCATAGCCCCCCCTTACCGCCTCACCCCCTTCCCGCCCCTCCTAATAATTTTACAAATTCGAAAATATCCCCAATCGATTTGTAAGTATCGAAAATCTCTATATACCAATTTTGAACGATCTAACTCTATTTTTATTTTTTGCCCCCCTCTCCCCTCGCCCTTCTCGCCCCTCCCAATAATTTTACACTTTCGAAAATATCCCCATTCGACTTGCAGGCCTTTAAAACCGGTCTGTATGAATTTTGAACGGCCTACTGTATTTCTATTTGTTTTTGCCCATAGCCCCCCCCCCTTACCGCCCCACCCCCTTACCGCCCCTCCTAATAATTTCACAAATTCGAAAATATCCCCAATCGATTTGTAAGTATCGAAAATCTCTATATACCAATTTTGAACGATCTAACTCTATTTTTATTATTTGCCCCCCCCACTCCCCTCTCCCTTCTCGCCCCTCCTAATAACTTTACACTTTCGAAAATATCCCCATTCGACTTGCAGGCCTTTAAAACCTGTCTGTACCAATTTTGAACGGCCTACTGTATTTCTATTTGTTTTTGCCCATAGCCCCCCCTTACCGCCCCTCCCAATAATTTTACAAATTCGAAAATATCCCCAATCGATTTGTAAGTATCGAAAACCTCTATATACTAATTTTGAACGATCTAACTGTATTTTTATTTTTTGCCCCCCCTCTCCCCTCCCCCTTCTTGCCCCTCCTAATAACTTTACACAATCGAAAATATCCCCATTCGACTTACAGGCCTCTTGAACCTATCTGTACCAATTTTGAACGGCCTAACTGTATTTCTATTTGTTTTTCCCCATAGCCCCCCCTTACCGCCCCACCCCCCTACCCGCCCCTCCTAATAATTTTACAAATTCAAAAATATCCGCAATCGATTTGTAAGTATCGAAAACCTCTACGTACCAATTTTGAACGATCTGACACTATTTTTATTTTTTTGCCCCACCTCCCCTCCCCCCCTTCTTGCCCCTCCTAATAACTTTACACAATAGAAAATATCCCCATTCGACTTGCAGGCCTTTGAAACGTATCTGTACCAATTTTGAACGGCCTAACTGTACTTTTATTTGTCTTTGCTCCATAGCCCCCCCCCCTTGCTGCCCCACCTGGGGGCTGAATTTCTAAAATTCCAGAGATTGGTTTTTAGATAGTTGCATTAGCTATATTTTAGAGCAAAAATTTCACGTATATCTATTTTTTTGTTTGAGATATATAGGATTCTGCGAAATCACGTTTTACGCATGTGAAATCACGTTTTGCCCCCCCGCCCTCCTTGGGGACCGAATTTCAAAAATTCCAGAAACCGATTTTTAGACATTTGTATTAGCTATATTTTAAAGCAAAAATTTTACGGATATCTGTTTTTTTGTTTGAGATATGAAGGATTTTGTGAAATTACGTTTTGCCCCCCCTCCCCCCCTTGGGGGGCGAATTTTTTAAAATCGCTTGCGGCGTTGTCTTTCTCGGGTCGTAAACATTAACCGTGCCAAATTTGGTCCCGCTCGGTGAAACGGCCTAGGATTCTATAGCGGACACACACACACACACACACACACAGACAAACACACAAACTCTGCTCTTTTATATATATATATATATATATATATATATATGTATATATATATTAGATCTAAAACCATTTTTCTTCTCGTGTAATCAATCGTTTGAAAAATCAGCAAATAACATCTATTTAATTTAATCTTGTCATTTACTTAGACTCATGCAAAATAATAACAGAATAACAGCAGAAGGAAAGAGAAAAAGGAATAATAGAAGAATAGAAATAATTTCTTTTTTTGCATCTGATTTTTATTTCTGGTAATCATTGAATATCAGAGAATAATAATTCATTCTTCTTTAGCCCTGAAAAACCATATGCGAAATTAATATAAATATGATTAAATGTCTCACTATAAATTCCAATCCATATTTTTAACGCATTAATTGAATTGGACGCTCATGAATAAAACTACGCATAATTTATGATTTATTTAAATACCGAAAGAAAAAAAAAAATATTCATTTTCACATATACAGTCGGTAATAAAAGTGTCCGAACACTAGCAAAAATTCCTATGTATAAAAGTACACTTAATAATGTTTTGTTAAATAAATCCTTGTCGAATCACGTTCTTAGCATGACTGAGAACAGGATTCGACAAGGATTTATTCAGCAAAGCTGTATTAAGCTTACTTTTTTTATATAGGAATTTTTGCTAGTGTTCGTACACTTTTGTTACCGACCGTATGTAAAAAAAAAAAGTAAAATCCCGATAATATATATATATATATATATATATATATATTAATGCAAAATTTTTTTTAAGAAAAGCCTAACATGGAATCAAGTAAATGTACAGTATACTCCCGATTATCCGCAAAATTGAGTGGCACAGATTCCGTGGATAATGAAAATTGCGGATAAACTGCAAAAATGCAAAAATCAGAGATAAATGAGATAAAACTGTACATTTTTCGTTCAAAAATACGATTCTATTGTATGTAAAACTTAATACAAACAATGAAAATATTAGCAATATAGGAAAATATTTTATTTTATGTACTAAATGATGCAAAATCAATAAACAAAAAACTGTATTTACTATGAGGTCAAGATACAATCTCTTAACTACTTTATACACTAAATGAAACAATAACGCAGACATGCCAAATTTTAATTTGCCGGAGCATTGTGAATTCCTTCCCTTTCTTCACACCGCTTTACTTGTAGAATAATTTCCTCTAATATGTAATTACGATTAAATAAGAAAAAAACGTAACCTTCGAGAAAAGTAAAGTGAAAATATCTGATGTGGACACCACATGACTTCGTTATACAATCATAGAAATATACATATTGTTATGAAAACATTGACAGATAGCGGGATTCGTAAATAAAAAGGTAAGTTCCAGTCCATGAACGTTCCTTAAAACAAAAACAAAACAAGGAAAAATAAAAGATACTCCAACCAAAAAAAGGCTCGATAATAAGGTTATATATGCCGCCGAGACAAATATAGTAGTTTTTTCAGGAATAGTATTCCATGGCCTACGACTGAATCTCTCATTGGCAAATGCACAGCTCAGAGTACAATCAAAATCATTCGAGTGTAGTTTTGTTCTAATTGGCAGTGAAAATTATTCGCGCACAGACGACCCAGTTTTGTTCTTATTAGCAAACATTAGTTGCGAGAAACAATACACTTTACCAAAATAATTAACTCATTTAAAATTGTGAAAAGGTTTCTGGCTATCATGAAACATTATTTGCCGCAAAATTTTATCGCTAATCTCGCCAAGCCGCAAATTATAGCCAGCGTATAATTTTGGTCTTGGCATCGAATTTGGCAACTTAGTGACCGAATTAGGCAAAAATTTGTAGTTTAGGGTTACCGAAGTTTGGAAGCTCTAACTTCAATAAGAACAGAGTTCTAGAATATTTCGGAAAAATTCATTGGTTTATATCACAGAACTAAATTCTTCGAAAGATCTGTAAAAGACTCACAAGACTATAAAAAAAAAAAAGAAGAGTGATTGTTCATGATTGTAAACTAGAACCTGTTTATATCTTTACGTGCTATTTTCTACACGGTATTACAGTAAACATCGAAACACATGAAAGTTTTTCATTTCCACGAAGGTGGGCTTTGACTTAGCGTCAAATTAGGCATTCAATTGTGGCGAAAAATGGTAGAAAAGGATTCACAAAATTTAGACACTCTAACCGCAATAAGATTCTAGTTCTGGAAATTTTGTAATGTTGCATAGATTTTTCGCAAAGAATTACTTTGAAAAATCCATAAACCACTGAAAATACTCTCGATAAATTCAAATTCCATTCAGACTTCGAAATATTCGGTCGTTCCTGATTTAGCGAAATTTATGACCTGTAGTGTATTTAACAATGTTCATAATCTAAATGCTTATTTGATTTCTGTAGTAAAAATGACCATTTCATTGAATTGTTTCAAGTATATTAATTTTTATAGCCAATATATGTACATATATATATATATATATATATATATATTCAACTGTTTACTGAATCTTAATTAAATAAAGTGCATTCATCGACTAGAACCTGCATTTCTTTAAGAATTACTTTCTACACGCTAAAATGTCGACCACTTTTTTATCAGAATCATTACAAGCTCTATCTATGCGCTGAATATTCTTTAAATGAAGTACATTCGTCGAATAGAACCTGCTTATGTCTTTAAGAATTATTTTCTGCACGCAAAAGTGTCACCGATTTTCATAACAATATCATTACGGGCTATATCTAAGCGCTGAATATACATTAAATAAAGTGCATTCGTGGATTAGAATATGTTGTGTCTTTAAGAATTCCTTTCTACACGCTAACATGTAGACAAACTTCTTTTATCAGTATCATTACAAGTTCTATCTACGGGCTGAGTATTCATTAAATAAAGTGCATTCGTCGACTAGAACCTACTTCAGTCTTATCAATTTCTACACTCTAAAATGTCGACAGCTTTCATAACAATAATATTACGGCCTCTATCTATGAGATGAATATTCATTAAATAAAATGCATTCGTCGGCAAGAACCTGCTTATGTCTTTAAGAAGTTACTTGTTGTACGTAAAAAGGTTGACAAATATGATAACACTATCATTACGGGCTCAATATAAGTGCTAAATATTCATTAAATAAAATGCATTCGTCGACTAGAACTAGTTATATCTTTAAGCATTACTTTCTACATGCAAAAATGTCTTCTACTTCCATAACAATATCCTTACTGGTTCTATCATTAGCTTATTTTGAAATCCCTATGATGGTAGGTCATATATAATGGCCAAAACTGTTGTATTTTTGGTCATTATAAATACATTTTTTCTAAATATCTCCAAAACGGAAACTCACGGAAAGTCCAAAAAGGTAGGTGCACAACTAGATGTTATAACAAACCAATATCCCAATTTGCAACGTTCTACATCCAACCGTTTTTGAATTATGTGAGATACACACGCCACGTACTTACAAACAAACGTCACGAAAATTCATGTAAAGTCGTTGGTATCTCTGAAACGGGAACTCGTATTAAAACCAAAGTTGCAGGTGTACAACTAGACATCATTATAGTGGCATATATAAATTTGCAACATTCTGCGATTATTCGTTTTTCAGCTATGCGAAATACAAAATCATTTCGCAAATCTGGTTTACTATACTTCCTTATTCTTTGTATAAGGAAGTAAAAAGGCAAGTACTAACAATGCTCTAAAATAAATTAAAACATTAGCATGTCTAGTACCGTATTGCATTGTACGAATATTTAAACAAAAACAACATAGTTCTTTATATATATATATTTTTTTTTCTTTAAAAGAAATAATAAATTGCGTTTGTTTCTCTTTGAAAAAACAATTTTTCTTGATTCCGACTTTTTTATGCTCCCGCAGATAATCCACAACGTGCATCTGCTCTAAGATAATCGGGAGTTTGCTCTATTACTATTTTTGCTTCTTTGTGACATGATACGATTGACATATAGCAGAAGGAAAAAATAAAATACTTGTTCTATATATAAAATAGTCATTTTCTTTGTCATATATTTAGTTTCAAATAAAAGAAAAAAATATAATATATCTATATATATATATACATTTTTAAAATTGTATATTAAAAGTATGTCTATATATATAAATGGCTAAGAGACTTCCTTGGACTCTGTTTGTCTGTATGTTCACTCAGTTGCCACCAAATTTTCATACATTAGTTAATTTAAAAAAATCTAATTGTCCAATCGATAGGCTGTTTAATCCGACGGATTCAGAAAAATCGCACTTTTCATTTGGTACCTTATTTGTAACGAAGTTTTTATTAGATTTTTTAAAATTAATTAAAAATGAAAATAATAAACTGGTAATTGCTTAAAAACTGGACTTTTAAATTTTTCATTGTTGCAAAAAAAAAAAAAAAAAAAAAAAAAAAAAAAAAATTACGAGTTATTATTATTATTTTTTCTGCATAAAATTAAATATGCTTTCACGTGAAATATAAACAGTTATAAAATATTAAATTTTCTCATGCATATGAAAAAATGAAAATGAAGTAAAAAATCAACCATAACCTTTTTTAATATACCTCAATTTCTGATTTATTTTTTCTTTTTTGTTTTGTTTAAACAGTACGTTTTTGGTACGGATGAATCGCTTTTGGCATGAAAGCTAATTCAGCATTATATTAAAGAGCTTTTCTTATTGATAATCCTGGGTATTTTTTTTTTTTTTTTTTTTTTTTTTTGATGCTGAAATAGGTCGGACATTTTTCGCCAAGGACTCTAATTTAAGGAATGCCACTTTAAGCCAAGTAGCGCATCAAATATATAAATAAAATATAAAATATTGAAAAACAGAAAAGAAAGAAAGGGAAAGGAAAAAGAAAAGAAAGACAGAAAAAGTAATCTTTTGAATTATGTATTTTTATCTAAAATGACAATAAAATTTCAAACGTTGCCAAAGGGCACTATATTCAGGCTGTACCATGATCAAGTTTACATATTTAATTATTTTTCTATATACCAAAATACTATTAACTAACTCAACTACTATTATAACCCCAAAAATTTAATTGTCTCATGCGATAGATGTAACCGATCATAGCATATTATATTTGGCGTGAAATTATCCTTTTATGGTTGATCGAATAAATCAAATAAATATAGAAAATAATGTGAAAGGAAATATTATGTACACCATTTATAGTGCTGTTCATGTGTAAATGGGATTCAAATATAAAACTGCTACTTGAATTTTTTCGATACTGTCCGTTTCGAAACTGCCATCTGATTAGCACTCAAATGGAAGCCTCGTATTAAGTTATTGTCACAGGCAATTGGAACTGGCACCAGAGAGTCTGCGAATGAGCGAATGAGTAGGTCGCTGCCTTAGGCCGCGAAGAACCAAAGCGGGCTTTAGAGCAATTTCATGATTATATATGTATATATATATATATAAAGCTATACAGAAAAGATTTTCCTTTAAATATTTCGACCAGCGAAGCGGGCAAACCCTTAGTTGATTCACTACCTTCATTGATTTCATGAATTTAAAAGTGGTTTGGTTAACAAACTTTGATCTATTGGTACGCACACAGCATCAGGCCGAGTTTTATACATTTCGAGTTTGAAATTTTTCCTGCATTTGGAATTCGGTTCGTTCCCGAACCGGGGCTTTTCCAGTATTTTATAAATGATAAAGCAATACAAGCAAACTGGTTCGCACTAGCAGCCGAGCGGCTATGCGCACAAAGCTGGTAGACATGAGATTCCGGGTTCGACCCCAGGTCGGAGTTTACCGTGTTTTTCTCCGAAACTTCCGTAAATACGAACTAGGACTCCTTAGAAAGACCTCCATGGAAGGCACTCCTCCTTTTGTCTAGGACCCTAGAGCAGTCAATCGGCTTTATTTCGAAACAACCACACGCAAACTGGATTTTCGTTTTTAAGATAAAACAAGTCCTTCCGGCTTATTCGGAAGGGTAGGTTGATTTCTTTTTCCTTATCAAGTAGCCGTCATTTTGTGTTAAAATGGCGGCTACAAATTATTAATGCACTTGGTAGAAATATTGATGCAGACTATGCACATATGGAGTTTTAAGCAAATCGGTTCATAAATACCTTTTTATGTGAATTTAAAATTTTCAAGTGGCCGGCGCTTGGAAACAAAATGGTGAGTTAAGTTGACAAATATATGAAATGTATTTGTGAGATAAGTCTACAGTACACATATAATTCAAATTAATTCAAAATCTCAAAAGTCATCGTGTTGAAAAATTAAGTGGCTGGCACTTCGATAAAAATGGCAGAGAAAGTTCCTCATCTAAAATATCGTTTCAAATTTGAAAATAATTTTTTTTGTAGAAATTCTTTCCTTGGCTTAGTAAGTTGATAATATGTTGATAATTGGCTTGATAATTGGCTTAGTAAGTTGATAATATGTTAGTTTTCTGCTTTTCTAGATTGTTTTAGCATTAAAATAGCCTAATTTTTCCTTAAAAACGCATTAAAAAGATCCAGCAACGCAGGTAATGGATTTGGCGCTAAATTTGGCAACTTTTCCCCATATGGCGATTTTTTTGGCGACTTTTGGCGAAAAAATACTTATTATTGATATACCAAAGATGGACGCAATAACGTGATTGGTTCACGAGTTACGTGAACTTTCTAGATTTTTGTTGCTTGAATGATAAATCCATTTTTCAACTTTGATTTGAATTGATTAAGTATTTCTAAAGTTACCGTGATAACAAATTTTCCAGTGCCCGCCAGTTGGAAACAATACAGTGGAACAAGATGCCCAGTAAACATATCCAAGATATTTGATTTATTAAAAATGGCAGATAAACCTCATTAATAAACTTCATTGAGACCCTTATGTGGCCTGTATTTACAACAAAATTCAAGCAAATCTTGCTTTAAATATGCTTTTTTCAATGTCGGTTTGAAATTTTCAAGTGGCTGCCACTTGAAAACAAAAGGTCGGAGCAACTTGGTTAACGAACTCATCCAAGATATTAATAAGATCAGTTCACTGTCCAAATTTGGTTCCATTTCGAGTATTATTTCGGGAGTTATCGTGATGACAAAATTTTCATTATAGATAGATAGATAGATAAACGAAGTGATTGCAATAGGGCGATTTCTAAAGAAATCAACCTAATAAAAGCAAGAATTACAGTACAAAAGCATAAAGATTACAATAAATGCATAAAGTAAAATGATACATCATTTAATATGAAAGTTAAAGGTAATTCTTTTAGTTAAAAGATTTAGATTGAAGTAAATAGATGTAGAATAAGAGTTAAAGTATTTGTAGACATAATAAAATTCGTTTAAAACATATGATATAATTTAGAGAAACTGCACTAGAAGTAAACACTTTAAGGACATTTTCTTTTACAATGTGCGTTAATTTTCAATTTTAAAGGCTCTAATTCTAACAAGTATTCGATGTTTCAAGCGCTTATCCCTTCTGGGGCAGGTTCCAGGGATAAACTTCTTTCAGACAGCAATTTTCCGTTAAACATTTTTTTTTTTTTTCAGCTTTTTAATTTGAATGCACGTGGGAAAATTTTTGTTTATATTTAAAATATTTGAAACCGAAAGTTTGACATTGTATCCTCGTTGAGTGTATCTGTCCGGATTATTAGATTCTATAACAAAAAAAAAAAAAAAAGAAAGAAAGAAAAGGTACATTTATTAATACGGACAAAATGTAGGACGCTGTATGTTTTCGTTCAATCGTTTATTATTAGTGCTAGAGGCCTATTTCAGTCGGTACAGTTGTCGAATTTTTATAATACACTCTTAATTAGTTCTAAGGGCCTATTTCAGTCGGTTTATTGAATGGGGATTTATTGAATGAAGTCCCCCCAAGGCCCAACATTGACATGAGTCCCCCCCAGGCCCAACTTTCACATGAGTCCCCGCAAGGTACCCCTATTTCAGTCGGTACAGCGTTGTCGAATTTTTATACGTCACTCTTAATTAGTGCTAAGGGTCTATTTCAGTCGGTTTATTGAATGGGGATTTATTGAATGAAGTCCCCCCAAGGCACAACTTTGACATGACTCCCCCCCCAGGCCCAACTATGACATGAGTCCCCCCCAAGGTACCCCTATTTCAGTCGGTACAGCGTTGTCGAATTTTTATACGTCAATCTTAATTAATGCTAAGGGCCTATTTCAGTCGGTTTATTGAATGGCGATTTATTGAATGAAGTTCCCCCAAGGCACAACTTTGACATGAGTCCCCCCCAGGCCCAACTTTGACATGAGTCCCCCCCAAGGTAACCCTATTTCAGTCGGTACAGCGTTGTCGAATTTTTATAATACACTCTTAATAGTGCTAAGGGCCTATTTCAGTCGGTTTATTGAATGGGGATTTATTGAATGAAGTCCCCCAAGGCCCAACTTTGACATGAGTCCCCCCCAAGGTACAACTTTGACATGAGTCCCCCCTCCCCCAGGCCCAACTTTGACATGAGTCCCCCCCAGGCCCAACATTGACATGAGTCCCCCGCAAGGTACAACTTTGACATGAGTCCTCCCAAGGCCCAACTTTGACATGAGTCCCCCCCCAAGGTACAACTATGACATGAGTCCCCGCAAGGCCCAACTTTGACATGAGTCCCCCCAAAGGTACAACTTTGACATGAGTCCCCCCCCAGGCCCAACTTTGACATGAGTCCCCCCCAAGGTACAACTTTGACATGAGTCCCCCCAAGGCCCAACTTTGACATGAGTCCCCCCTAAGGTACAACTTTGACATGAGTCCCCCCCAAGGCCCAACTTTGACATGAGTCCCCCCCCCAGGTCCAACTTTGACATGAGTCCCCCCCAAGGCACACCTCCCCCTCATTGGAAAAGAGAAAAAACGTTGTTTTGCGGCTATAAGATAGTTTGGACTTCCAACGTTATTTGTTACAATATCTGCAGCTGAAACACATTGGTTTGATTTAATGAAAATTTTATCATGGAATTTAGATCGTCACGAATTAACTAAAGAAGAATTTGTCGATATTAACAAGTTTAGCAGTAGGCCTCTGGCACTAAATTAAAATCTGTCAATGTCAGATTTTCATGTTTTAAATAATGAAATAATGTCGTGTCTGTATAATTATTATTATTATTATTATTAGTGCTAGAGGCCTATTTCAGTCGGTACAGTTGTCGAATTTTTATACTTCACTCTAATAGTGCTAAGGGCCTATTTCAGTCGGTTTATTGAATGGGGATTTATTGAATGAAGTCCCCCCCAGGCACAACTTTAACATGAGTCCCCCCCAGGCACAACTTTGACATGAGTCCCCCCCAAGGTACCCCTATTTCAGTCGGTACAGCGTTGTCGAATTTTTATACGTCACTCTTAATAGTGCTAAGGGCCTATTTCAGTCGGTTTATTGAATGGGGATTTATTGAATGAAGTCCCCCCAAGGCACAACTTTGACATGAGTCCCCCCCAGGCCCAACTTTGACATGAGTCCCCCCCAAGGCACAACTTTGACATGAGTCCCCCCCCAGGCCCAACATTGACATGAATCCCCCCAAGGCCCAACTTTGGCATGAGTCCCCCCCAAGGTACAACTTTGACATGAGTCCCCCCCAAGGCACACCTTTGACATGAGTCCCCCCCAAGGCACACCTCAACCTCATTGGGAAAAAGAGAAAAAACGTTGTTTTGCGGCTATAAGACAGTTTGGACTTCCAACGTTATTTGTTACAGTATCTGCAGCTGAAACACATTGGTTTGATTTAATGAAAACTTTATCATGGAATTTAGATCGTCCCGAATTAACTAAAGAAGAATTTGTCGATATTAACAAGTTTAGCAGTAGGCCTCTGGCACTAAATTAAAATCTGTCAATGTCAGATTTTCATGTTTTAAATAATGAAATAATGTCGTGTATGTATTTTATTATTTTTATTAATACTCAAAAAGTTATTTTTTCAGAGTGACTAAAATGCGCTAGTAGTGGACATTTACTAGTGGACCCCTTTTCTATTCCAGCAGTTGAAACATTTCAATTTCTTTTTTTAAAGAGACGAAATGAAATGCGTACTGATCGAAAGCACATATTTAATTAACAAAAAGTATTCCTGCTTCATTAATGAATTAAAAGAATAAAAATGTATACAAGGTGACCGGAAAAGATTTGTCCAAACTTTAAAGGTGTTTGAGAAGCCGATTATAAAAAGATTCAAATATTGTATTTTAATACAAAATAAAAAAAATTAGCCCAATAAATAAATTTTGCATTCTTATTTTAATGAGTGTCGCAAAATTTTTGAGACAAATAGCCGTTGGTTGTACAAGAAATTAATAATAATAATAATAATAATAATAATAACTGAATATTGTTTTACAAAATCTCTTTAATTTATTCCGTTATCTTTAGAAAAACATATTTACACAGCCTTTAACGGTTCATTATCTCCCCACCCACACCCTTTTTGTTTTAGGATTTTTTTAATGTTTTTATCATGGGCTGGATGACATATGTTTCAACATTTTTCCAATTTTCGAGTTATTACATTCACTAAATGCCGCTCAGATTTCCCACCCATTGTCTTACGCCAACTAAATAAGAACACCCCAAAATCATAAACCCTACCCCAAAAAATTGGTTCATGTCATCTTCTGACACGAAAGTTACTTTATTTAGTGAGCCATGACAACATCTTTTTTTTTTTTTTTTTTTTTTTTTTTTTTCTTTTTCAAATGATGGCTACTGGCGAGGTCTGGCCAGAACGTAATTTTTATAGTTACCGCATTCGATAGAGGCCAACACCTACCAATGAAATGTCACTTATATCCTATATGATTTTAAAGCTCTGATGTAATAATTTGAAGTTCGTGCTAACCAATCATTTATGTATTTATTTATTTATTCATGCTACTCAAGAACAACCGTAGAGCATTAGCACTCTTCCTCCTGCTTTCTTAAGTACGTCGGGATTCGTGAATTCGAATTTCCTGACAGGGAGGTTATATACTGCGGTAACAAAACAATGTCTTAGGAATAATCTTGCCCTGCCAACCGCGAAAGCATAACAAAAGCAGTTAAGACGATGCCAGGCAGACAGGGGATCTCAACGCGAACAAAAAGAATCGTCTCTGCTGAAGAGAGGTCCGACATAATACTGGATACCTGAATATGAGAGGTATAGTGCAGAGGGAATATCTGACAGAGAGAAATTATTGCAGGATTCCCTTATGCAAGCAATGAAAAGAACAAGACAATGAAAACCCATCCACAATTTACAAGGTTTTTAAAATTTTTATAAATATGAAAAGCTTCAAAGAAATCGAGTTCGTGAATGGATTTAGGTCTGCAAATTATTTTAGCTGAATTAAATTTAAATTGGGATTTCGCAGTTCCCTATTTGTCTGATTGTTGGAAATTTTACATTCAGTCCACATTATCTTAATTTTCTACTGTTTACGCTGCTAACATTCCTAAATTCATATTGGGCACACACTCCACCTTTCCCGTAGTCCTGTTGGTAGAACTAAATTCGGTCCCTCTCCTATATATACGAGCACTTCTCCAGATTCAGAATTCTTTTTGCACTGAAGACGGTACGCTTAAGGCTACCGAAACAGCTGTATGCATCTCAAATATTTTTCCTTTGGCGTTTCTGACGTCGTAGTTTATTCGGGTTTTAATACTTTTTTGTTAAACAAATCCTTGTCGAATCATGTTTTTAGCTGAGAACATGATTCAACAAGGATTTGTTTAATAAAACAGTATTAACTCTCCTTTTTTTATATAGGAATTTTTGCTAGTGTTCGGATAATTTTGTTACCGACTGTGTGTATATATATATATATATATATATTATTCATAAGTTAGACTGAGTTCTTTTCAAAAATTGTTGTCTAATCAATTATAACTGTTTCATAGCTGAAATTTAAATCAATTTTAGAGTAATAATTGGTGACTTTAAGTGTTAATTTTATATAAATATTTTCACTTATTTAATTTTTTTTTATAAATTAATTTTTCAATTCTTTTTTAAAGAAACATTAAATAAATTTACACATATTTTAGTTTTATATTGGCAAGGCCTTGTCCATCTCGCTTGTCAATATTTTTAATTGAATTTTTAAAATTCTGTACCATTATCATAAAAATCTCAAATTCTTATATTTCAGTTCTTCTTTCTCATTTCGGACTAGAACACAGAATGTTATTTTCTGTTTCGACTTCGATAGTTACTATCAGCAATTCTGAACAGACAATAAACGCTTGAAAATATTGTGTAAGTCTGTTAACATTAACCGAACGCGATTAATCGATTAATCAGCACAGCCCTACATTTTATATATTTTTGCATCATTGAAATATGTTTCAATTTTTATGGTTTCAAACGCTAAACAAACATGTTAAATAAATAAAATTTCTGAATACATGAATTTACTGAAACATTGATATACGTATATAATTCGGCTTTTTATATGACAGATTTAATCATTTTATTTAGGATTAAATGAAAAAATAAATCTATGATAGAAAAAATCCTTTTTTTTTTCATTTAAAAGATTTTTATGTGTGATAAAATAATAGGGAGTGATGGACATTTTTATTTTCAATCTACAAGTAATAAAGTGGAAATAATAACAAAGCGCCGAACCATTCTCTGTAAACAACAACATTTTTTGTACTGTTTAGAAAAAATAGCTGGTCACAAAACATGATAGAATGAAATAAATTTTTATATGCTATTTATAAATCTATAAAAGCGTTTCATAAAGATGTTATTGCTTTATATGTTTTATATCTCTTTCATAAACTTATAAATTATTGGTCCCATTATTTAATTTTTTTCTTTCTTCTCCTTTTTCTTCTTCTTTCTTTCTTTCTTTTTTTTTAAATAAATTGTTAAAAATAATAATAATGAATATAAACTAGTTGAATGATTTTATTTTATTAATTCTATGTATTCATACATAAACTGCTCATTACAACCTGAACCAACAATTTTGTTGGACATTGGTTGGACAATTTGGTTGGACGATTGGTCAAATACCAAAGGACTGGTATTTGAAAGTAATAAATAAAGATCTTCTCATAATAGCATAAATTAAAAAAAAAAAAAAAACAGTGGTACTGGGTAGAAACAAAAACCATGACACTTCGTCAGATGAACAAATTAGGCACAAGTGCAAAAACAAGGCGGTAACACAACACAGTGCATTTTTACAAATTATTGTGTTTATCGAAGGTTTTTTTTTTGTGCAATATATTTTTTATACTTTTAATAAAAACTTAGTTATTTATTCTAATAAAACTTACCCTATTATGTATAACCTGTCTATACACCCTATCTGGGATTCGCTCCTAAGAGAAAGAGAACGGAACTTCACAGGGAACGGCTTATTTATAAATTATCCTATGTCTTTGATTCACATCTTTCAGCAATGTGAAAAAAAATGAACTGGGAGAGCGCTGTATAAATATGCAGATAGTTTTGATTGGCAAAACCGAATGCGATATAGATGGAAGTGAGCTCCTGGATGAGATTTTAGTTTTAGCACCAATGCTGCTACAAAAATGCTGCTCAATAATATTTAAAATTATCTGACTACTAGTTTTTTAAAGAAACATTTACAAGTGTTTTTCTGAGTTAATAAATATTATCTACCTTCCATGTGAAAGTTGTTAGTGAAGTCAAGTGATTCTCAAGATAAAATGTTTGGCAGTAGAAATTAATATGGTCAATACCATTAATACAAACACTCTCTTATAAGGTGCCATAAAGTATAAGGTCCGAAAATGCTCTTTTAATATTTTCACATTTGTATTTTTTTTTTTTTTATGATGTTGAATTAGTTTATCATACAATATACAGTAATAAGTGAATGGTTTAAAACTTATTTGCTGAAACATTAAATAAGTATTATTATGCAATATAAATGTAATGTTAATTTATTATATTACATCACTTCAAAACAGAAATTTATCGTTGATAATTAACATTGCATTACTATTTTTAATGCATGTCATAATTTAAAAGGCATTAATTCATGAATGCCTATCGGAAACAAAGCCTGATTTTACAATACAAAATACACATCAAGCACAGTGAAATAAACTAAGTTCATATTAAGCTATTCTAAAGGTGAAAGGCACTAGTTAATTTATCATTCCACATTTGCAGTAAATCACTATCGGACAGGTCCTGGTTCTAATGAAAATTTCATAGAATCTAGCCATGTTTTTTGTATACTCAGTTATCCTTAACATTCACAAATTTTACAGGATTTCCTTAACACAATCCTCAGAAATAATAAATTTACAAGCATGTTACTCATGCTTTCATTGATTTCAAAAATACAAGTTCTAATTGCATTTTTTCGAGTCATTGCAACAATATCCTTGAGTAAACATGTTTGTTTTAACATCGAAATTCTTTGACGATAGTTGTCTAGTATAAATTCACTCTTTTTTTTAGATTTCATTGTTATTATTTATGAACACATTCAAAGGTATATCGACTCGAGGAACAAAACAGATATATTATTTCTCTTTACCTTAGGTTTATCTAGAAAAAAAAGAAAATTGTTCAAAGGAAATAGACAACTCTTTTATCACTCTTGAAGATATTTTTCTTTCTGAGAATGATCAAGTAACTGGAAAAGATCGCAGTTACTTCTTAGAACAAAAAAAAAAAAAGAGAGAGATAAAGGTAAACAGCAATTAAAATAGTATAATAGTTTTACTTTCTTTTATCCATATATGTGGTAGAAAAAGCATTGTTTTTGGATCAAATTGTCGAAATTCAGTTTTTGTTATATTTACACGCTTTGAGGTCCCTTGAATCCTAAAATCATATTTTATTTGTTGGTCTGTGTGTGTGTGTGTGTTTCTGTGTGTGTGTGTGTGTGTGTGTTATCGCCATATCCTATTTAAAGAACAAATAGAAGCAGGAATTCTAAATAGAAGCAGAAATTCTCATCCATAGTTCAAATACTTTACGTCTATGAGTAAAATTCCTGGTAAGTAAAGTTTAACATCTATAGGCTGCCTGAAACAAAATGGAATTAACATATTTTTATAATTGTGAATTAAGAGAGGAAGAATATCCGTCTCAAGACGGAACTATTGTATGACACTCAAATTTCTATAAATATTTAACATAAATTTTTCAGCAACAGAATGTATTTTCTTTTAGGAAACATACGGGAAATTCAACTGCACACGTTATGTTAATCACATGCAGACATAAGATTTTTTTTATTTTTTTTTTTTAGTGTTTTATTATATTTCATTTATTCTTTCTTTATTTATTTGTTTATTTAATTTTCTACCATCATTTTCATACAGTAATTTTCATCTCATTTTTACAGAAAATAATTGTAGAGTTGCCAACTTTTTAAAAATTATTCTGGAGCATTGTTAGTAACGCCCTCTTTTGACGCCATTTTCTTTTCCTTGAGAGCAATCTCTTTGTTATTTTAGATACATGTTCGAGAAATTTGCTATAGAAAAAAAGTAGCATGAAAAGAAGGCGGTACAAACTATGCTCCAGAATAAATGATAAAAAATCGTAAATCTATTAATTACAATAAAACAGGACAATTATTATTCTTCGAAAATAGTGGTAGCAAAAAAAAAAAAAAAAAAATACTTGAATCATATCATGGTGTAGTACTGACATAGTCGATGTCATGATATTATTCTGTGAATGAGTTATTACCTAAAAATACAGATTCTTACTTATTCATAAATCATTATTTAAGTTTCTTAAAGCCTATAGATTCTGTGATAAACATTTTATTATAACTAGTAGTAGCAATGTTGGTTGAAAATATTTAAAATTTATATATTCTTTCGCGAACTCTTACACTTACCTCACAATGTTAAATTTAGACTTGGACATTGTATTCCTCAACATTCTTCACAGATGGTTTTAAACGGTATTTTACAGTACTTTCGCCCACCTGGTGGCCGATATTTCCAAATTTGCTACTTCCATATTATTTCTTCAACCAATATTCACCAAATCGAAAACAGTGACCAAATGTTGGGTTAAAAACAAATATTTAATAAAAAAAATAATAAAGTTTAACTGTATTTTTTATCAAAATAATGGAATTCGGAAATAAATGGCGGTAAATTTGACAGCTTTCAACGGAGGTCAATAAAGGACACTGTTAAATCACCAAATGTCCTAACACAGTATTAGTGCCGTTCCTAACATAGCATTAGACCTATTCTTTGAAATTTTCTTTTAGATTTATTTTATTTCTTTCAATTCACGGATTAAATAATAATAATAATAACATTGTGATACATTGTTGTTATTATTACGTCATTTTTTGTGCTAAATCATCATTTTTTCCATTATTTTATTAAATTCTGTTTATTGTGTATGTTTGTTATTAAAATAACGGAATTCGAGTGATGAAGTGTAATTTAAATTGAATTTCAATGCAAATTCATTAAAATTGTCTGTAGCTTGTTTAACGACGGATATTAGCAATTAATACTGCAAATTAATTTTAATTTTCTTTTTCATGCCAATTTAAGTTGTTTATCATCGATTTACATTTATTTTTATTTTTATTTTATTATAACAAATCTGCTCTGAGCCGCGTAACACATATAATACGTTTATAATCATCTTTTGTTTTTCTTTTTCTTTTTATTATTTTTTTTTTTTCTGAAATAATTATCTTTCTTTTTTATTTTATTTATTTAAAATCCTGAATAAAATTTTATTTGTTTATTTATTTTTCAGTATATTCTCAGAAAGTGACGTCATTTTTTCTGTTAAGGGTCCGCTTCACTCGCCGCTGCCGGAAGCCGAAGCTAATGATATTCTATGGGAAATTTTTCTTTACAAATAACTTATTAACTAATACATATTTTTAAATTCTGTTTTCACATTCTGAAAATTTCCAGCTGTTAAATTGACGGACCTTTTTTAAAAAATTATTTTTTTAATTTTTTATATTTTATTTTGAGGCTGCAAAATACGAATTTCGAATATGTGAAATTTTTGCATTCTGCAATTTCAAAATAAAATATTAAAAATTAAAAAATATATATTTTTAAAAAAGGTCCGTCAATTTAACAGTTGGAAAATTTCTGAATGTGAAAATAGAATTTAAAAATATATATTAGTTAATAAGTTATTTGTAAAGAAAATTTTCCCATAGAATAACATTGGCTCGGGCTTCCGGCGACGGCAAGTGAAGAGGGTCATTAAATTAAACCTTTCTTCGAAATTATTTAATCTTTTGAAAACATGGATAATAATGTATTTTCTTTATTTCAGTATGTTGTTCCAACAGCAATGATATCAGTTTCGAGTGGTAGTTTCCATACACTTGGGCTTTTATTATTGAGAAGGTTGCAAAAGCTAATGCTCAATATTATAAATAACTTTATCTGTGATTTAATTCGTTGTATTCAATGAATTACCACTGAAAAGTTTTTTCAGAGACTAAATATTAAATATTCTGTTGTTATTATTACCATTCAAAGAATTTGATTACGCTTCGACATTCGATATACGAGTATCGCTATATATTCCGCACTTCAGCTTTTTTTTTTTTTTTTTTCTGCTATATTCTACATCCAAATTTCGTCTCCATTTATTACTTCATTGAAGAGAGGTTCATTTTGTTGACCGGAAAGGACAGGAGTATTGGAAACACGGTTTGTTACGTTTTGTTGAAACATACAAACCAAATATCGGGTTCCTAAATGTATCCAAGTTCTTAAAATAACAATAGCAAAATACAATAAAATGATGAATATTTTATCCCTTAATAACACTGCGCTGCAAAATAATAATAATAATAATAATAATAATAATAATAAATCGAGCCCTGATAACATTTTTGCTAATTCTTATGCAAAACGACCTCCTCAATCCGAATATGACCTCCATTTTACCCAATTACCCACCGTTTTCTCGGGATGCCTCCCCGTTCCCCAATTTTCATCACTGTTAGGTGATTTTATAGCCATGGTTTGCAGAATGGAAAAGAATTATTTTAACACTTAAAAACAAAGAAATATAATGTATAATCTCCTTATATTATTAAAATCTGTACGCGTGTGTTTTTCTGTCTGTCTGTGTGTGACTGTCTGTGAGAAACGGCTTGAAACAGCGATGCGACCCTAATTAGCGGAGAAATTAATTAAAATGTCGACCCATGTCTAACGAAAAAACGATTCAAAATGGCACGCGATCATCATTTTCGAACGGGACCGCGTACCTCAAAAGAAAAAGCAAAGAGAGAAAATTTCGTGGGTTTTTGTAAAGCGATCCTGTTCGAATGATTCGAGATATCGAAATACACCTCAAACAGCAGAAAGAGCATTTATTACCGATTCTTACGGTACAATTTCTTTTTTTTTTTTTAAATACGGATTTTGTATATTTTTAAAAAAAGTTTTAAAAAGGGTCGAAAATTTCTCTTTTTCTCGATCGTCTTTTTTGAAACGCCCTGTACGACCGAGTAACTGTTCCATTTCTTAACAACTGGTATATTCGGAAAGGTCATTTAATCCTTTTTCGAACCATATAAACATTTTTACAATATACGGATTAGCGATCCATATTTTTAGATTTTACGAAACATCGATTTTTTTCACAAAACATTTTATAACGCAAAAGCGTTTAGAGATAAATCATTTCTTTTTTTTCTTTCTTTTTTTTTTTTTTTTTTTTTTTTTTTTTTGTATATAGATCTCGCTTCCATAATTCAATTCCCAAAAGACTGAGAGAAAATTTCAAAAAGTGAATGAGTTATAATTTTTTTATTTTATTTTACGCATTAAAGCATTGAAAATCGCGAATTTCATTCCAGATTGAATTCCGTAATCAAATCAAGCAGCTGTCGGTTTTCGTCACCATGGCAACCTGTTCAGAGAGTAAGCATTTCTCGATGGAAGCGAAAAAAAAAAAAAGCGATAAACATCTGGTATTTAACGAGGACACGTGTTTTGGTACTGCGATTTAAAATTGCAATTTTGAAAAGGCTTCAGTTTTTCAATGTCGCACGCTAAACTTGGTATACAGACCTAACATCACAAGACAGCCTTACAGTTGAAATTTCATCGACTTTGCAAAAAATTTACATTTTAATTGGAAATTAAATTTTATTCTAATACGCGTATTTCAATTTCTAATTACGATTAATTTATTTTTAATGCATCATTCGAAAGATATTTTAAAGTTCTTTTATATTATCCAAAGTTTCACCAGATTTACACGTTTTGAGGTGTCCCGGATGAGTTTTCTTTTGTATCTCAGCTACTAATTAAAATAATTTCATAAGTAATACATCATTAGAAAGCTTTTTTGATTTGGAATCGAACAGTGGAATACAGAAATTTCTACCACCAGATGGCGCTGTAATTTTTCAAATTTCAACATTTCAACGCGTATTTCAATTTCTAATTACGATTAAATTATTTTTAATCCATCATTCGAAAGATATTTTAAAGTTCTTTTATATTATTCAAAGTTTTCAACAGATTTACACGTTTTGAGGTTTCCTGAATCCGTTTTCTTTTATGGCGCTATAATATTTTCAAATTTCAATATTTCAATTTCTAATTATGATTAAATTATTTTTAATGCATCATTAGAAAAATATTTTCAAGTTCTTTTAAATTATCGAAAGTTTTCACCAGAATTACACGTTTTGAGCTGTCCTGAATCAGTTATTATTTATGGCGTTGTAATATTTTCAAATTTCAATATTACAATTTCTAATTATGATTAAATTATTTTTAATACATCATTCGAAAGATATTTTAAAGTTCTTTTAAATTATTGAAAGTTTTCACCAGAATTACGCGTTTTGAGGTGTCCTGAATCAGTTTTCTTTTATGGCTCTAATATTTTCAAATTTCAATACTTCAATTTCCAATTATGATTAAAAAATTTTTAATACATCATTAGAAAGATATTTTAAAGTTCTTTTAAATTATCGAAAGTTTTCCCCAGATTTACACGTTTTGAGGTGTCCCGAATGGGTTTTATTTTGTATCTCAGCTACAAATTAAAATAATTTCATAAGTAATACATCATTAGAAAGCTTTTTTGATTTGGAATCGAACAGTGGAATACAGAAATTTCTACCACCAGATGGCGCTGTAATTTTTCAAATTTCAATATTTCAACGCGTATTTCAATTTCTAATTACGATTAAATTATTTTTAATACATCATTCGAAAGATATTTTAAAGTTCTTTTATATTATTCAAAGTTTTCAACAGATTTACACGTTTTGAGGTTTCCTGAATCCGTTTTCTTTTATGGCGCTATAATATTTTCAAATTTCAATATTTCAATTTCTAATTATGATTAAATTATTTTTAATGCATCATTAGAAAAATATTTTCAAGTTCTTTTAAATTATCGAAAGTTTTCACCAGAATTACACGTTTTGAGCTGTCCTGAATCAGTTTTCATTTATGGCGTTGTAATATTTTCAAATTTCAATATTACAATTTCTAATTATGATTAAATTATTTTTAATACATCATTCGAAAGATATTTTAAAGTTCTTTTAAATTATCGAAAGTTTTCACCAGAATTACGCGTTTTGAGGTGTCCTGAATCAGTTTTCTTTTATGGCTCTAATATTTTCAAATTTCAATACTTCAATTTCCAATTATGATTAAAAAATTTTTAATACATCATTAGAAAAATATTTTAAAGTTCTTTTAAATTATCGAAAGTTTTTACCAGATTTACACGTTTTGAGGTGTCCCGAATGGGTTTTATTTTGTATCTCAGCTACTAATTAAAATAATTTCATAAGTAATACATCATTAGAAAGCTTTTTTGATTTGGAATCGAACAGTGGAATTCAGAAAATTCTACCGCCAGATGGCGCTGTAATTTTTTCAAATTTCATTATTTCAATTTCTAATTATGATTAAATTATTTTTAATACATCATTCGAAAGATATTTTAAAGTACTTTTATATTATCGAAAGTTTTCACCAGATTTACACGTTTTGAGGTGTCCTGATTGCGTTTTCTTTTGCATCTCAGCCAATTGAGTTAGATCGTTCAAAATTGGTATACGTAGGTTAATTAAGAGGGCATGAAAGGTTGGGGGAAGAAATAGGCGTGCACCACGCGCGTATCCCCTAACTTGTGTGCGCGCAGCACGCACGGGTCTGCGCTGCCGAAAGCAATAAGGACCCGTCCCGACTTTTTAACCAATGAGAAATGATTTTTTTTATTTTCTTTTCTTAAGAATAAAAATTTGATTTGAGAAGGAATATGTGTGCGCAGCGCGCATGGGTTTGCGCTCCGAAGGCAGTGGGGACACGGTGTGAGTATTTTCCCGATCAGAAATGATTTTTTAGGGGGCACGAAGGGTCAGGGAAGCAATACGCGCGCGCAGCGCGCACGGGACTGCGCTGCCGAAGGCAGTGCGGACACGGTGTAAGTTATTACCCGATCAGAAATGATTTTTTTTTATGGGGCAGGAAAGATCAGGGACGGAACACGCGCGCGCAGCCCGTACGGGACTGCGCTGCCGAAGGCAGTGGGGACACGGTCCGAATTTTTTCCCGATGACAAATGATTTTTTAAATTTTCTTAAGAATAAAATTTTGACTTGAGAAGGAATATGAGCGCGGAACGCACGTATACCCTCACATGTGCGCGCGCAGCGCGCATGTGTCTGCGCTGCCGGAGGCAGTGGGGACCCGGTGGGAGTTTTTACCCGATCAGAATTTTTTTTTTTTCAGGCACGAACGGTCAGGGAAGGGATACGCGCGCGCAGCGCGTGTAACGCTTAAGTTGTGCGCGGGCAGCGCGCACAGGATTGCGCTGCCGAAAGCAGTGGGGACCCGGTCCGAATTTTTACCCGATGAGAAATGATTTTTTTAAATTTTCTATAGAATAAAATTTTGACTTGAGAAGGAATATAAGCGCGCAGCGCGCATGGGTCTGCGCTGCCGGAGGCAGTGGTGACCTGATGGGAGTTTTTACCCGATCAGATTTTTTTTTTTTTTTTTTTTTTTTTAGGAGCCACGAAGGGTCAGGGAAGGAATACGCGCGCGCAGCGCGTGTATCCCTTAAACTGTGCGTGCGCAACGCGCACGGGACTGCAATGCGGAAGGCAGTGGGGACCTGGGCCGAATTTTTACCCAATCATAAATGATTTTTTTTTTTTTTTCAATTTCTTTTCTTAAGACTAAAAGTTACTGTTAGTGATTCATTTGAAAATACTGACCCGCTAGCGGGCGAAGCTCGCTAGTAAGTAATAATAATAATTGATTATTAAAATATAATAAACGTAATATATAATTTCAGTGGCAAAATTCCTCTGAATCTTGCCCTTGCTACAAATGTTCATATTTTAGAATTTTCCAACGCTATAGCCCATCAGAAGTTATTTAAGAGTTAAAATAATCGTCCCCCCTCCCCCCCCCCTTAATTTAAATTTATAGCTATAAAATTACCGAAAAGTGATAAAAATAGGGGGGGGGCTGTCGATAAAATGCGGTGGGTTATAGGGCAAACTGAGCGTCATATTCAGATTCAGGAGGCCATTTTATATAAAACTTTGCAAAAATGATGTTACGGCCGATTTTCATGCAGAGTAGTGTAATCTTTACAGTAGTAATTCATTGATTACAATGCCTTAAATTACTGATACATTCATCTATAAAATCGGATTTGGGCTTTTGTTATCACGTAATCTATCTATAATAATAAATGGAAAGGTTTGTCTGTCTGTCTGTCTGTCAGTCTGTTCTTTTATACGTTCAGCCCCTATTGAACGCAGAAGTACAAGAATTGACATACGGATGCTGTGGAGCCTTTCCGAGGTCCTCCTCAAAACAGAATTTAAAAATTTTAATTAATTGTGGAGATATTAATTAAAATGTAGAATCGTGCCTAATCAGAAAGCAATCTCAATGACTCAAAATTCACCGCGATTGCATAAAAATAGATATTTTAACGGAGTTAAAAGCAGAAAAAGTGGAAAATAAATTAGAAATATTAGTCCGATCGTTACGAATTTGGTACCAAATGAAAGAGGCAAATTTTCTGAATCTAAGAGTGCAAGCGGCTTATCAGTACAACAATTAGATTTTTTTAAATTAACTAAAGTATGAATTTTTTGTGGCAACATTATTTCAAACGCCAGACTACTGTCTGAGATGAAAAGGGAAATGATTGTAACCGATTAAGATGCCACATGTTTTACAGTGGGGAGAAAAATTGCAATTTTCAATTTTTTTCAAATTTTCATTCACGTTACATTTTAATTAATATTCGGCCTAGACAGCATGTTATAAAGCAACTGTTCAATTTTCATGAAAATATCTGGGTAAACAAAAAAATTACATTTTTATTAGGAATTATATTTATCACGACTCAAGTGACCAAAACACAATGTAAGATTAAGTTTTGTATTATATTTTGCACTATTTTAAATTGGGATATGCCGTTGAAATTTCGTAATATTTGGTTTTAACGTCCGACAATTCGATTGTGAATATTTTTGAAAGTGTAGAATTATTAGGAAGGGCTTGAGGAATGGGGGGGGGGGGGGAGGTAGAAAAAAAAAAGAGTTACAGAGTTTGGAATTGCTATTATTAGATTTTAAGGCAAGATAAATCGATGGAGGATATTTTCAAGTGTAAAATTATTAGAAGGGACGGAAAAGGGGGGAGCAAAAATGTATAAAAGGAACGGTTGTTTCGGAGAAAACCATGGAAAACCCAGAACACCTTTATTCTTTTATATTTTGAAGAGTTTTGAATTCTGATACTCCTTTCCCATTTCATACTATAGATTTTTAACAGTATTTAGCCCGGAATTACGCAAGTTTCGGAGAAAACCACGAAAAAGTCAGACATAAATCGTTTTATAATAGTGTTTGCATCATTTTTGTATCTCAGCTTCTAATTAGCATAATTCCAAAAGCAATATGTCATTTAAAAACTTATTTGAATTGAGTTTCAAGAGCAGACGCCACAAATTTCTGTCACATTCCATTAGCCGACTACCGTAAGTAATGGAATTCGAGATTTCACGTGATTTACACGTTTTAAGGTGTCCTAATTAGGTTTTCTTTTATATCGCAGCTACTAATTAAAATAATTTTATAAGTAATACATTATTTGAAAGCTTTGTTGATTTGGAATTGAACAGTAGATTACAGAATTTTCTACCGCCAGATGGCGCTGTAATATTTTAAAATTTCAATATTTCAAATTCTAATTATGATTAAATTATTTTTAATGCATCATTCGAAAAATATTTAAAGTACTTTTATATTATCGAAAGTGGAATACTAGTTTTCACCCGATTTACACGTTTTGAGGTGTCCTTTTAGGTTTTCTTTTGTATCTCAGCTACTAATTAAAATAATTTCATAAATAATACATCATTTGAAAGCTTTGTTGATTTTGAATCAAATTGATTTTTTGATTTTGAATTAAATTGTTTTTAATACATCATTCGAAAGATATTTTAAAGTTCTTTTATATTATCGAAAGTGAACTTCGAGATTTCACCTGATTTACACGTTTTAGGGTGTCCTGGTTAGGTTTTCTTTTGCATCATAGCTAATTGAGTTAGACCGTTCAAAATTGGTATATGTAGGTTAATTAGGAGGGGCTGGAAGGGCGGGGAAGGAATAGGCGCGAACAGCGCGCACGGGACATCGCTGCCGAAGGCAGTGGGGACCCGGTCCGACTTTTTATCCGATGAGAAATTATTTTTTAAATTTTCTTTAATTAAGAATAAATGCTTCATTTTAGAAGGAATATGTGCGAGCAGCGCACGTATATCTTTACACGTGCGCACGCATGGGTCTGCACTGCCGAAGGCAGTGGGGACCCAATGCAAGTTTTCACCCGATGATTAATGACTTTTTCTAAAATTCCTTTTCTTAAGAATGAAAGTTTATGAGTAATAACATGGAATTTTGAGAAATCATAAGGATGGTGAAAGAATACACGAGCGCAGCGTTCATATATATGCATTCGTTCGCGCGCATCGAGCACGGGTCTACGCTGCCGAAAGCAGTGGGGACCCGGTGCGACATTTTCCCGATCAGAATTTTTTTTTCTCTTTTTTATCATGTGATAAAAATTAATGCAATTTTGAGAATTCATTAATTACAGTGATTCATTTAAAAATAGTGACCAGCGAAGCGGGCGTAGCCTGCTAGTATTTAATAAAAAGAGTTAATGCTTCAACATCAATATTTTCACAATTGCTAATATTGATGCTAATATACTTGCATTGCCTAAAGTCACATGGAAAACCCATTCTCGTCTGAACGGATAGTTGTCAAGTCTTCCGATTTGGGGGAAAACTTTAAACCAGAACTTTTTCACCAAAATTTTCAGTTTATTCAATCGTAGAAAAATAATATAGCAGATTTCTATTAAAAAAAAAATCTGGTGTGAAACAACCACACGACTTCCATTACCCACAATTATACGCATTAAAAGTATTTTTTGTTGATGTGATCAGGAAAAATAATGTGATCAGAAGACAAAAAATCCGTACAGCTGTTTTTAAAGGAACGCCCTTGGGAGACCTGAAATTGAGCTATTTATACAGGACTCCTATCAATTTTCCTGAACTAACCAACTATATCATTCGAAAGGACATCTAATAGAGTGTTTATATAGCAAATTTGAAGAAAATCTTTAGAGCCGTTTTTGAGATACGGACTTACGGTCCCACTTCCGGTTTCCGATGTCCCACTTCCGGTTAAACTCAATTATTGACAGGAAAACAATAATTACATACAAAAGCATATTTAAAAGTGGGTTAAAATGGCGAGTTTGAAAAAAATCCGTGCAACCGTTTTTAAAGGAACGCCTTTGCGAGGCCAGAAATTGAGCTATTTATACAGGACGCCTATCAATTTTTCTGAACTAACCAACTATATCATTCGAAAGGACATCTAATAGAGTGTTTATATAGCAAGTTTGAAGAAAATCGTTAGAGCCGTTTTTGAGATACGGACTTACGGTCCCACTTCCAGTTTCCCATTTCCCACTTTCGGTTTTTCAATTTTCACTAAATTCTATTCTAAAGTTTCGATTCTAAAGTTTTCAATTCTAAAGTTTCGTAGCTCTATCTTTATTAGTTTCTGAGCTATAATAGCCAGAAGATTCTCCACATACATACACACACACACACACACACACACACACACACATACATACATACACACTGACCAATTGCCAAAAACCACTTTTTTGGACTCATGGGACCTTAAAACGTGTAAATCAGGTGAAAACCCGATATCGAATTTTCAGACCGAATACAATACTTCTATTACCTACGGTAGTAGGGTAATGGAAGTAATAATGGTGATAAATTTGATTTAAAGGTTATAAATGTTTGAAAGGAATAATTTTGTACACAGATAAACATTGGGTTACCAGAAAACTTTATGTACATACAGTTTTTCAGTAGCCGAATTTTTGTCTGTTCACAAAAGTGTTGTCTATTCGTCTCCATTTATTATCTCATTAAAGAATATTTGATTTTTGACAATTTTAATGACAGTAGCACCCTTTTTAATATTTATATATTTTGCTGAAGATGATTCGTTCCATTGCCTTCTGGATTGTGGTCACAACTAGGTAAACATGCTGTTGGCCGTATGTAGTTAACCTTCATAAGGCTAGCTGTGCTTGTGCCATGTGTGGGCCACCAATCTTTTCACTGCCATCCATATTCATATGCATTGTTGGTCTGATGCATATCAGACCAACAACTACATTTCACAAAAATTACTCTGTGATATGCAGCAATGTCACCATTAGAGGAATGGAACCTTTAGAGGATAAGCCAGATATTTCGTAATACATGCCAGATGGGTCCCTATTAAAATGTACCTCACTGGTTTGGTACCTTTAAGTACAGTTTTACCCTTAGTACATTTCTTCAGTATTACTTCGGAAGTAGAGTCATTGCTTTTAATTACCCCATATGGGTTGAAACAGACATAGATTAATCTCGCCTTTCGAAAAAAAACCACATGTTTAATTATTTTATCCATTTCCGTTTCAAAATTATTTAATTTTAAAATAAGGGAACTCTTTGTTTAAATAGTTTTTTACAGGATATTCCATAAACATTTTTTATCTATTATATTTTGCAAATTATATTGTATTTTATACTACTGCTTTTTTATTAAAAAAAAGTAATTTATATATGTATACATGCATATATATATATATATATATATATTAAAAATAAATTATAAAGTTTTACTTATTTTATGTTTACTGATTTCTATTAAAAATTATTACTTTTATTTCTTTTCAGAACCTGAGAAATCAAATAATGACAACGAATGTCTGGGTTAATCAAGTAAGTCCCTTTACAAGTATTTTGTTGTTTGTTCTTAAAATTAACTATTTTTATAAAGAAGATAAATATTTCTTTTGAAGAAAAAAATCTCCTAACTGTGAAATATTTATTTAAACCATGCATTAAAATCAGTTAATTACTTCATCCATTTTCTGAGAGAATCAAATAAAGTTTTCTGTGAATTTATTCGACAGTTTTATAAAACTGGACTTAGACGTAATAGAGGTATAAGAGGTATTAGATACTGACTACAAGAGGTAATAAAATATTTCTTTTACGCACCGCAATCCAAATTTCTCAAAACTGAAATACTAATGCCTTACTTATTGACATTTCATATGCAAAAGGTATGCATTCATGACAACAGCATAAAATGTAGCATCTATTTTTATTGCACATGTTTTAAATTAATGTCATATCAATTTCAAATATTTAATCTTTTGCTTTCACAGTGAAACCTCTTCCATCTCTTCTTTATTTTTAAATGAATGAGAATCACTTTTAAGACTGTTCTCTTGATAATAATGGGATTCTTTTGGGATTGAAATCTTATGCTTTACGCTCACTTTTCCTATAAAAATTGTTCAACAATTTTTAGTTAACTTTTAAAGTAAGTAGGATAACATTGTTAATTCTTTCGACTTGAATGAGACATAAATCTGAACGCATATTTTAAACTATTTTGAAAAACATACTCACTTTTACTAGTTAACTATTTTAATACTCGATTTTTTTTTCACTATTAATAACAATTAATAAAACTTTATTTTTTTTTTAAGTTATAAAAACCTTTTTTTTTTTTTTTTTTTAATAATAGAAGTATGATACCAGTATAGTTTTTATGTTAGTTGTGTCATATCTGTACTGATAGGTGTAAAGGATTTAAGTCCATATTCTTGATTTTTCAGGAGACGAAAAATGAAGTTAAAAAAATTCTGTATGAAAACTTATCTGCTCAATACAGTTTTAACCAGGATATTATCATAATATACAATTTTGTGAATAAACTACAAATATTTAATTTTAAAGTTTGTTTATTTTTAACAGATTAATATAGTTTTGATTTATATAGTTTTATATAGTTTGTTTTATACCAAACATGAATGCTAAATTTCTGACTTAAATCTTTTTCACAAATGGATTTTCTCAAAGACTAAATGACATGGGCTTAAATACTTTATAGCAATCAATGAAAAAAAAATCTGAGTTTGACTATGTACTTAACTCAAAATCGACATTTTTGGACTTAAATCCTTTATACTTATCAGTACAGATATAGTAGCGCAAGGTTTCGCTGCCAATAACGATGGAATTGTTTACACGTATGTTTGCCCATACATGCATTAGTTCCAGTTAGTCTATTGATTGGACTTTATAAGCTGTTATAGAAAAACTGTTTCCTTCTTTAAGCTATAAAATTATTTTTCCATTTAAGTTTTCACATTTTTGAAATAAAAATTTCTTTTCGATGTGTTGTTTTTATTACATTTTAAACAAAGTAAAACAAAATACGTTCTTTTCATCACTTTTCTTTTCACAAGCACTAAGAAATTCTAGAAAACAACCTTTTTCTTAATAAATCTTTTTCTTATTAATAAAGAAAAATGCTTAAAAATTTTATTTATTTTTTCAAACAAGAAAAAAAAGCTTTTAAGTTCTAACAATTTGTTATATTTTCATAACTTAAATATCATTATCTTTTATTATTTTTTATTTTATTTATTTTATTTATATTTATTTTTTATTTAATTTTTTATTTTAATTTTAATTTTATTATTATTATTATTATTATTATTGTTATTTTGTTCTCACAAAAGCTTAACTTATTGATTTATATTTATTTTAGTCTTCCTATATGTTTTAATAAGGACTGATATTATATTAAAAAGAAAGTCTTATAATCCATATGTTTGTTTACTTACGACCAGTGTCTGCCGATCTGGCGGATTTTATATTCAATAATCATCAATAATTTTTAATTGTAACGTTTGCCTAATCACATCGAATATTAATCGTCTGTTATGTATATCAAATATCACTTTTTAAAATTATTGGTGACTATTGAATAAAAATTCCGCCAGATCTGGCAGCACTGCTTACGACTATTATAAGTATGTATCCCGTGTACACTTATTCAAAGCCTCATTCTTATTTATTTACTCATTTATTTTGTATATTTTTATAGGAGTAATGTAATCATGAAATAAAAAATACTTTAATGAGAAAAATATAACTCATATCTTAATTTCAATTAATTTCACAAGCTTGCTAAAATATTCAAAGTGATTTTGTTTAGAAAGCATAATGCAAAACAATAAATGAATAAGTATATCAATTAATATAATATGAAAAACAACTTAGTATTTGTTTATTTTTTGTTTTATTTTACTTCTATTTTTATTTTATTTACCTCATTTTATTTTATTGCATTTATAAAAATACTTATATTTTGTACAAAATACTTTAATCAAGTTCTTCACACATGCACTTCAAGTATAAATTATTTTGCATATCATAAAAAAGGTTAAGTCATCTTTGTTTACAGCAGATTTTACTTTTTTACGTTCAGTTGGTAACAAAAGTGTCCGAACACTAGCGAAAATTCCTATGTAAAAAAAGTACACTTCATGCGGTTTTGTTAAATAAATCCTTATCGAATCCTGTTCTTAGTCAGTCTAAAAACATGATTCGATAAGGATTTATTTAACAAAGCCGTATGAAGTGTACCTTTTTTTTCATAGGAATTTTTGTTAGTGTTCAAACACTTTTGTTGCCGACTGTTCCATTACATCTTTGTTACTTTTTTGAAATGGTAGCCATTCATGCCTTTCATAACATTCTCATTTTTATTATAATTTCTGTAATTCTTTCCCGTAACGTTAAAAAATAATTCATAATTTAAGAGTGCTGCATTATATTTTTCTTTTCAAAATTTGTTTTCTGTAATACTGATTTGTTTCATTCAACTCATTTTTTGAATATATTTCACTTTTATTTATATCTAACAGGCGATTCCTGCTGGTTACAAGTAGTCACTATATGTAAAAAAAAATTTTCAAAAATTACTAATCACTACATTTTAAATCGCATCATATATATAAAAGTTCCATTGATATCTCTTAAAACCTTACTTCGTTTTCTTGATGCCTTCGTCAGCGTCTTCCTCACCTACGCTATACCGGTACCGATTCCGCACTGCCTGCATTTCTACCTTAAACAGGCATTTTAATTTATATGCTAACTGGACGATAATTAGTGCTGCTATTATTTAAGAATTAATTTTTTCGGACAGATATTTTTTGGTCAAATTATCGTCTTCACTCCATTACAACAGATGGCAGCACCAGACAACCTTTCCAGCAGTAAAAATTTTAATTATTTAACACATCTAATCAAAAAATTGGAAATCAGGCTTCAGGGTGTATCACGAAAGGTTGACATGAACCTCCATGCAAAATTCTGTAGCTCTGCGCTCAGCAGTTTTCATACAAAGCAATGAACACGCACATACACACATTATCTTTTTTTATATGTAGAAATAGTCACAAGTCTCTTTTATGCATCGTCAAATTAATTTCGATCTTCTTTTTCTTTTTTCTTTCTTTTTAAAACACCATTTTTATTTATTTTTTGAGCTGGAATGATACAGCTACTTTAACTGATTAAGTGTTTTAATACTTGAAAATTTTTTCATGATTAATAACAATAAACAAATATTTTGTTTTCATTTTTCCAATAGTTAGATGTGATATAATGATATGCATTATTTCGCTGATGCCGTATGATACAAACTTACATTGTCCAATAATAAAGGAATTTTATCCGTATATATTCACCCATAAGTGCAGTAGTTCCAGATAATTTATTGATTGAACATTGCAAACTGTCATAAAAATACTTTCTCCTTTTTTAAGTTTTAGAGTTTCTTTTATCATCTTAAATTTTAAACCACGAAAAAAAAATTTTTTTTTTTCAATGTATTGCCGTTATTACATTTTAAACAAAGTAATACGAAACACTTTCTTTTCACCACTTCTCTTTTAACAAGCACTTTGAAATTTTAGGAAACAATTTCTTTTTCTTTTTTTTTCTTTTTTTTTTCTTTCAATGAAGAGAAATGCTTAAATTTTTTATTTATCTATTTTTTTCTTTTTTCAAACAATGGAGAAATCTTTTATGTTCCAATAATTTGTTATTTTTCTTTTTTTCGCAACTTTAAATACCATTATTTCTTCTATTTTCTTAGTTCTCACAAAAGTTTAATATTGTTTTATTTCTACTTTATTTTTATATGTGTACTAACAGGAATAATGCTTACCTTAAAAAAATAAATATATAAATAAAACTGATGCTTATGTTCGCACCTCGGAAGGTGCTTATTCGCACCTCGGAAGGTGCTTATTCGCACCTCGGAAGGTGCGAATACAAATATTATTTTCTTACGATGTCAAGAAGGTATTTAAAAATACATTTATTTTTTATGCATTTTCCCCCATTTTCCCCTTTTATACACGTATTCCTTTACATTAAAAAATACCTAAAAGTAGAAAGTTGTTAAATCTGGCAATTTCATAAAGCTCAAATAAAACCATAGACACAGTAATTTGTATAACATAGCATCACTATACGCAAGCGAAGTGATGACGTCACTGTCTGTCCATGGAGCCATGAAAAAGATTTTCTATGTTAATCGTCCATTGGATTTTTTGTAAAAAAAATTTTAAATATAACGGAAATTATCTGCCGATTTTAATTCCGATATTTGGGTAAAGTTATATATAAGTTACTGTCTACATGTGTTTGATTGAGTTATTTTTTCTGTAAAATTGATAAAATTTTAATTTAAAATCACAAAACTCCAGAAAAAAAAATGGCAAACTTCCAGTTTCGAATGTAAACATAGACATTTAATTTCAAAGGGTGATATTTAAACAATAAATATTCAACTAATATACTAAATAAAAGGAAAATGGATTTGTTACTAACTGCTGCATGTATAAGTAGACGATACGGAAAAAATTCCGATTTCCGTTTTTTGCTGAATTTACATGTTTTGAGCTTTCTTTACGTTTCAATTAACTGAAATTGGCTACTTATTTTTTAAAAAAGTGTCTTTATTGCTAGCTTTTGTGGGTAGAAGAAGCAAGTAGAAGATACATAAAAACTTTTGATTTCCGGTTTTCGATGAATTTACACGTTTTGAGATTTCCTTGCATTTTAATTAAGTGAAATTGACTACTTATTTTTATTTTTTAAAAAGTGGATTTATTATTCTTTCCTCTGCATATATAAGTAGAAAATATAAGATTCAGAAAAGTTTTAGATTTTCGGTTTTCGATAAAGCTACACATTTTGAAATTTCCCGAACTCAATTCGACCATTTTTGAAAAATATCTATTTTCTTTTTTTTTTTTTCCTTGTTCAAACACTGTACTTTATGAACCAATCGAATTGATTTAAGAGAATTTGATACTTGGTTGGGCCTTGGTTTGACATGGTACCTATTAGCTTCTAGGCTGTATCACACAACAAGGGGGTTTTCACGTTGCGATTTTCTCTCATTTCAGGAAAGGCTAACATGTACAGAGAGAAATAGTTATATTAAATAAAACTCTGCTGATTCAGTTAGAGTTAATATCGGCAAACAATTACCGCAGCTGTGTTGCAATTGCATTCCCTTTAGGACAAGGCCATGACTTTGCTTTGCCTCGCTTTGCAAAAACAATGGTCGAGTTTCGACCACTGGGCGATACTAGTCTATATATTAATAGGCAAGCATAAAATTTGTAGTCCCTTTTTAACATATTAATTATAGGAGTAGAGGGTTAAAAATGGTATCATTCGAAAGGTATGGTTAGCCGGAAGGTGCGAATACAAATATTATTTTCTTACGATGTCAAGAATATATTTAAAAATACATTTTTTTTTAATGCATTTTCCCCCATTTTTCCCTTTTATACACGTATTCCTTTACATTAAAAAACACCTAAAAGTAGAAAGTTGTTAAATCTGGCAATTTCATAAAGCTCAAATAAAACCATAGACACAGTAATTTGTATAATGTAGCATCACTATACGCAAGCGAAGTGATGACGTCACTGCCTGTCCATGGTGCCATGAAAAAGATTTTCTATGTTAATCGTCCATTGGATTTTTTGTAAAAAATTATTAAAAAATAACGGAAATTACCTGTCGATTTTAATTCCGATATTTGGGTATAGTTATATATAAGTTACTGTCTACATGTGTTTGATTGAGTTATTTTTTCTGTAAAATTGATAAAATTTTAATTTAAAATCGCAAAACTCCAGAAAAAAAAATGGCAAACTACCAGTTTCGAATGTAAACATAAACATTTAATATCAAAGGGTGATATTTAAACAATAAATATTCAACTAATATACTAAATAAAAGGAAAATGGATTTGTTACTAACTGCTGCATGTATAAGTAGACGATACGGGAAAAATTCCGGTTTCCGTTTCTTGCTGAATTTACATGTTTTGAGCTTTTTTTACGTTTCAATTAACTGAAATTGGCTACTTAGTTTTTAAAAATTCTCTTTATTGCTAGCTTTTGTGGGTAGAAGAAGCAAGTAGAAGATACATAAAAACTTTTGATTTCCGGTTTTCGATGAATTTACACGTTTTGAGATTTCCTTGCATTTTAATTAAGTGAAATTGACTACTTATTTTTATTTTTTAAAAAGTGGATTTATTATTCTTTCCTCTGCATATATAAGTAGAAAATATAAGATTCAGAAAAGTTTTAGATTTTCGGTTTTCGAGAATTGCCGCAGCTGTGTTGCAATTGCATTCCGTTTAGGACAAGGCAATAACTTTGCTTTGCCTCGCTTTGCAAAAAAAAAAAAAAAAAAAATGGTCGAGTTTCGACCACTGGGCGATACTAGTATATTATATTTTCCATGTAAACGCATTCAATTTTTTTTCTCCTTGTGCATTTAATGTTAGTGAACTGGAAACAAAATACAATTTTTAAAAGAAAATATAATCCCTATATCGTACTGAACAATTTTTGTAATTTTTTCATTATCATTATCATTGCTATTATTATTACACTATTACATATTATTGCAATTATCCAGGGTGCACATAAATGAATACCCCCAAATTTGCAGGTCTATTGAAAGCAAACTACACAAATTGCAAATTTGTTGCTCATCGGAAATCAGAAATAACACTTTAAATTTTAAATTTGACACAATTATAAGTGTCCAATGTGAGCCCCTTTAGTAATGCGAAGGATACCTATAGGTGGTTTGATAATACATCCCACAAGTTTTGCTTTTGCAAAAGCACTATTCATCACCATTTCCGAAACCAATGTAAGATTCTCCACCGATAGGGTGGAATAATTCCGTATTCATAACGGAATTATTCCACACTACATTTATTTGTACATTAGTAATTAATTATACACTGCAATACCTCTGCGACTGTTGCATCATCAAACCCACGTGACCTCGCACCCAATGAAATTTAGGGGGGGGGGGGACGTAACTGTAATCAGTAACTGTCTTTTCTTTTTGCCAGAAACAGTGATACCAGATTGGGGATTTTTGAGGCTTCTGTGGACAATTTAGGGGACCAAATGTTTGTGGGGAATTTTTGGGGACAAAACTGGGGAGTTCTTCAACTTCCTGTCAATGTTGGCAACGTAATGATTTATCCCTGTGACCCGGGATTTTCAATAGCTTTATTGTTATTTGGGGATTTCTTTCAAAAATTGCCTTCATTTGGGGAAAAATCTGAGCGTAAATCCACTTAAATCTGCTTGATTTTTTTTTTTTTTTTTTTTTGAAAAAAAAATTATTTTCCCTTTTTAGTAGAAATCAAGTTGGGAATTTTTCGAAAAAAAAAAAACCTTATTTGGGGAAATTTGAAGACCTGTTTGGGGAAATAATTTTCGACCATCTGGCATCACTGACCAGAAATGTTCGCAGAGTTGTCGTCTGCGTGTTTATTTATTTATTTATTTTTTAATGTTCTAAAGTAAAATTGTAATTTTTGTATGATGCATATATTATGTTTGTGTCTTAATTAAACTTTGTCTTGTGCTAAAATGTGCAGAGTCTTCATCTGAGTCTTCATCTCTTTATTTGACGCCTAAAATTAAATTGTTTTTTATGCAAAAGCAAAGAATAATTAGTCTTATGACTACATTAAGTGCTCTAATGAGCTAGCCAGCAATCCGCGATTGTAATGAAATGCTCGCCCTCTGGTGGGCTAATGTGAAATTACAATTAACATGAATAGCTTTCGGCTTTCGACGAGACGCCATTGCTTGCCGTTGTTTAGTTTCACATATATTTATTGAATAAAAATGAATAAATCCGGTAAAAAAGGTAGCACTTACTGTTGTATGCCACAGTGTAACTCCAAAAAATCAAGAAATCCAGAAGTAAGCTTCCATTTATTTCCAAATGACAAATTTAAAATTTCAGTTGCTTCGGCTAATGGAAGTAAAGAATTAATCAGATGATTTGAAACTAATATTTGTTCAGATTCAGTTAAATATACTACTTCCGATCAAACTTTAAATAAACTAAAATATTTTTTTTCAAAAGCAATCAATTTTCCATGATGTAATGGCGGAGAAATTATAGCACGAATATTAAGTAGTAACACAAATAGAACAATAATAAATACACGTGGCTACTATATTTAATAACAACAAAAGTTGAAAAAGCGCCATCTATCGATCATTACAAACGCGGATACAACACTAGCAACATGTTGCATTAGTAACTGAGTCTTTTTTTTTTTTTTTTTTTTTTTATTTAATCATATAGAATGTTTTTTGTTGAACGATAAACATCCTAGCGAGAAATGAATTACATACATTAAACCTGCAGATTCATTCTGGTGGTCTCGTTCCGCTTTCTATCTCAGTCTTCATGAATTTAATTGTCATTTTTCACTTCTGATGAACAAGAAGATTGTACTTTCTTTAGTTTTCTTTCAATATCTAACACAGTAGCCTTTCAAAGTTAGGATATTCATTTATGTACACCCTGTATTACTATCATTTGAATTTTAATTATGTGTACAAAACTTTAGTTATAACTAAAAGTTATTTATATCAAATCGAATAAAATATGATTTGATGTTTTTCTATCATATAGATATTAAATGAATAACATTTTTCGTGAGAACTTAGTAACATAAACTTATACAATATGTGCATGAAAATGCGATTTTCTGCTTATAAAAACAGATTTTATTGTAAAGAACAGATAATATAAAACACGCGAATAAGGCATTTGCGTGATAAAAAAGTATGATAGGATTGGTTTATAAGAAAAACATTTAAACTTTCAAGCAATATTTCGTGAGTTCTTAGGAACATGAAAATCTGCGTTACAACATCAGAGGCATTATTTTACTTTATTAGATTTTTATTATTGAATTTTCTCTTTATAAATTTAAAATATTGTTAAAAAAAAATTGTGCAAAATATACGTTGGAAGTTATTCTCAAAATCTTTTGATACTTTCTCGCATATTGATTTTCGTTGTTATATAAAGATGATGCAATGTTAATAGAGGTTTAAATATCTTGTAATCTATCACAAAAGTCTAACTGTTTTATTTTGTTATTGCAGTTTCATTTTTTTTTTTTTTTTTTTTTTTTTTTTTTTTATGCTTTTAGTTTATTGAAAAGTTAAAAAAAATTCTTAAAGGTTTGGCTGCATATTTACTTGGCATAACGAAAAAAAAAAAGTAGGGAGTTAGATCGGGTAAAGATTAAAAAAAAAATAAATAAATAAATACAGTTTAATATTTTTTACAGTATCTTAGCTATTTCTTTTATGTATAAATTTCATTTTACACCTGTAAAATGCATGCGTAAGGCAGAGAATTGTGTTTCAATTTTGAAAATACAAAGTTTACGTATATAAAACGAATAAAATAAATAGGTTTATAAATCTGTAGCGTTAACAAAGGTTTAAAAATTAAACAATATTAACATACTATAAAGATTTATTCATAGATATTTTTGAAAAATACTTGTGCTGTAACATATGCTAAATATATATTTTTCCAAGTAAATATAAATATATATATATATATATATATTAAACAAGTATAGCAAACATATATCTATATTGCAACATGTGTATATAACATGATGTCTACTCTTAAATGCATACATAATTACAAATATTTATAATTGTTTTGTTTTGTGTACCCCTTAAAATAACTAAAAATATTAAGCTAATTACTTACTAAATTTTTTTAAATCAATAACTATCATTATTTTCATAAGATTTTTTTTTCTATTTACAGTTTTTTATTTAATGAGGGTTTGATATTAACACCTATATAAGCATTGTCGCAAAAGATTAAAATTATTTTCGTGCAAGTGATTGTTATTATAGAAAAGACAGATCTGTAGGCAGAAGCGAAATAAAGCTGTTATTACACGAGGTGTCACTGTCGCATCAACTTCAAGTGATTTCGTATTGTATTGGGATTGGAGGGAGGGGGGGGGGGTGAGTTTCTCGACACCAAACAATTTCAAACACTAAAGCGACATTATCGGGAAAAAATTATGTTGCCTCTATGAATGAAGGATTTTCTTTATTCATCTCAAGTGTAGTTCTTTATTCAAGTGTAGTTTATTGATAGATTCACCCAGAATTGCAATTCATCATGTAATAACGGCTTAAGAGCAGACTTACAAAGGTCGACATTGGCAATAAACATAGCGATTCTGAGATACATTTGATATCTTAATGTATCTCCTTTGATATCTTAATATATCCATATTTGTCGGAAAAAAAAGGTTGGTGTTGTTAAAATTTGGAAGATCTATCATCAATAGGAGACAAGATCTTGTAATTTTTTATAGAATGCATTTGTGTTTAGATATTTGTGCTGTGAGTTTTGTGAGAAACAGTGCTTAATCAAATTTATCATTGTTCCTGAATCAGCAATATTCTTTCTCTGGGGTATATTTAACGCAGGTTTATTTCATTTTTAAGTTAAGCGGGACAAATTTACTGGAATATTTCAAGAATATTCGTTGAATGAAGTGCATCCATGGACTGAAAACAGTCCTTTTCTTTATGAACTATCATCGACGTTTAAGAAAATTGACATTTTCTTAATAATACAATATAACAAACATAATTTGCATAACTTAAATTAAAACCCTAAAAAAACATAAATATAACACATTACGAAAGAATTTATCTTGAATTATTTTTGCACATTGCATAATATAAATAAATATAAAAAAGTATCTAGTTTAATAAATAAATAAATAATTTTTGCTTTGATTTTAAGTGTAAAAATGCCGTTGATTCCAGGTTTTAAAAATTATGTTTGTTTGTTGCAAAGCTTAAAATTAATGCTTGTAAAATTATTTAACATTTTTCATAACATTTTTCAAAAAATATCATAATTCATAATTACAAACAATATCAAACTAAATAATACCATATTTGCTATAGTTGAAAACGTTAAACAATAATTGAATAAAACCGCTTAGATAAACAGTGAACAAAGACTATTCTGTGGTAATTTTCCCCCTTTTTCTTATGTTAGCGTCTAAAAATTTTCAGAACTAATAAATGCATCAAAATATAGCTCCACTTTGACATGAATATCTTGTTCCAAAATGAGTTTTATTTATTTTTGGAAAGAACATTAATCAAAGCAATGTGAACATTTTTCATTTTAAATCATCTTCCATTGCAGGCGCTTTAAAAATGATGGCTCATTTCGTTCATGTCTCAACTGGGAGAAACTTGCTGTCGTCCATTTTTCTTATTTTAGTGTTAGAAAAGACGCGAATGAAGTAATAATAAAAATAAAAACGATGTTCTAAAAATAAAGATTGTTTAAGGAAAACAAATCAAAATTGTCGTGAGAGGATATTTTCAGTTGAATGCTGAATTCAAAAGATACTTTGACTGTTCTTTTTATCGGATGTAATGTCTGGCAGTCGGATCCGTAAATTATTGCTATAATATTTATTCATTCCAAGAAAACGGTGATTTATCGAAATATTCATGTTGATTTAATCGTCAAATATATTAATATAAGATAAAAAGCGAAACATTAAATTATAAGTAAACAACATTAAAGAGCAAAAAATAAATAGATAAATAAAATAAATAAATAAATAAATAGCAATAAAAATAAAAATAAAAATAAATAAATAAATTATAATACAAAATAAAAACTAATTTACAGTAGTTTTGAAATAAGATCACTTCATCACTTAAAGTACTACTAATATGTAATATCGATGATAAATTAGTTTCATTTTGTGCTTTTAACTTTGTTTACTTGCATAATAAAATTACATGCACAAAGGAATTTTCCTTTATAAGGCGTTAAAAAACACTGCTTGGAATTTTCTGTGGTTTTCTCCGCAACTCGCGTAAATACGTTATAAGACCCATTGTAAAATCACATATAACTTGCGAATGCTCCCTTGCGTATTCAATGGACCTCCAAACAATCGTACCATACTTATCAAACTATTTTAAACACCATGATATGTAACTGCATAAAATATGATATGCGATTTGATTATTAAGGACCAAATTAATTTTCTTATAGATTATTTATTGGTTTATTTTTTCTAATTTAACTGTTTCATGAATATAGAAACAGTTGAGTTTCGCACATATCGCATTTAGAATAATAGATATCGCAATAGTATGAAAATGTTGCAATAATACAGTAATTTAAACTGCTTCAGGTATTGCAATAGGCGGAATACCATAAAGTAGTTTCTCGTGAAAACTTTCTTCAATAAATTATATTTTTAACTTTTGTGAAATAAAAAAAAAAGAAAATTACGAATAGTAAATATTAATAAAGTATAAATTGATATTCAGTTAAAAAATTGCTGAAATTTAAAGTGGGTTTGTCACTTTACAATTTCTATGTATCTAAATCATCCACAAAATAATTGAATAAAATTTTCATAAACAAAAATAAAAGTTAGAAAATAAAACTAATAAATGAATAAATTTGCCATTTTTGTGTAACAGATATTCAGTTAAAGTTAGCAATTATTTTTTTTAATTAAAGCATGTTACTTTTTAAAGTTATCTGGACATTATGCCAATTAAATACCTATACACCTTTTTCAAATTTCTGTAATTTGTTTCGCTTAAAGAATACCAAAAAAATGCAATAATAAATATATTTCTACTGTTTAGTACACAAATGCCTTCTGGTATTGTAAGGTTCTAAAAATAAATCAAATAACTTGTTAAAAATTTTATTTTAAAAGCTATAAATTGTGTTGCATCAAAAAATTTTATTGTTATTCTTTATTCGAAAAATAATTGCTTACGTTTTCTTTTTTTAATCGAGGTCTGTTTTATTAAATTTTACATTGTCTGAAAACTCTGACTGTATAAAATAGCATCAAGAAAAAATTAACAAAATAACAAAGGTTCAAATTTTATGCACAAAATCTAAACAAATTCAATTAAAAACTCTACCATAAATCCCAATTTCAGTTAAACAATTTTAAAGTTGTCTCGACATTTTTCTACTACAGAACATTAATCAGAACAAACCACCATTTTTCATTTTAAAGCATCTCCCATTTCAAGGCTTTAATGTGACGTTTTTATAATACATAGCTGTAAAACACAAATATATCTCTCATCAGTTTATGTAATTCCCTTGTCTGTTTTTTTTTTTTTTTTTTTTTTTAACAAAAGTAAAGAAAGAAATAAAATTGGCATTTGGGAGAAACAAATCAAAATAATGTCACAAAAGTTAAACAAATAATTTGTTTACTGCATTATGTTTTATTTAATGTTTTACTTTGACAATATCTTTTGGGAGTTACTTTTTAAATAAAATTTAAAATATTATTGTGTAAAATAAATACTTAAAACAAAAAAAAAAAAAAAAAAAAAAAAAAATAGAATTTTCATCAAAACTAAGAAGATTTTGCCTGATATTTTTTTCTTTTCAATCTTTTTAACACTTTTTCCTGCTTTACACAAAGCATCCCACCTGGGGCAATACATTTGCAAACTGCATAGAAAATTATTCTACTTTTACTTCTGTTTAAAATGAAAACAACTTTTAAAATATTCTATTCATTTATTTACCATGTTTTTTATTAACTTCTAATCGTGTTTCTGTTTATTTGCCCGGTACAAATCTTGCAATCTATTTTTAACTAACTTCCCTTCTAGCTAGACATTTGAAACTTTCACAGTAGCTCAGAACCCGGTGACAACACAATACTTGGAAGTCAGATTTTCGAGTTTTCGATTAGTTTTCTTTTAATTAATTAAAATAGGAAAATTATAAGCTCCTAATAGCAATAAAAATAGTCATTAAAATATTAGCTATAATTTAATTGTTGCCAAAAATAATTTACGAGTTCATTTTCTTTCGACATAAAAATAAATACATTTAATTAAACGTGAGCGTTAAAAGATTGTAAAAAGGTAAATTATGCATCTGGCAAAAATTGACGTCATTATCAAAAATAATAATAAAGTGCTAATGTAGTTCATGATGCAAATATCTGTTGTTCTGAAAGGATTAATATTTTATTTTTAAAACCAACTTTTTTTTTTTTATTCAAATTTCCCGTAACTCTTTAACCAATCACATTAGATCGTCCATCTTTCAAATATCGATAATAAGGATATTCTTGCCAAAAGTCGTCAAAAAATTCACCAAAGGCAAAACGTCGCCAAATTTGGCGCCAAACCCAGTACCTGCCTATTGGAGCTTTTAATGCGTTTTAAAGAGAAATTTAAGCTATTTTAACGCGAAAATGAGCTGGAAATGCAGAAAATTGACCTTTTATCTACTTACTAAGCCTCTTTGAAAGAATTTATACAAAAATAAATACAATTATTTACAATTTCGGAACAATACGCATTGATAAAATGCTATTTAATGTAGTTAGTTATATAGCTATGATTTAACAGAAAATTTAAAAACATGATTTATAAAAAGTTTTTTATCTTATAATTAATTATATGACTGTTACATTTGTTTAATATATGTACTATTATGTAGAATTACATTTTTTTTTTTTTTTTTTTTTATAAAGTGCAAAAGTAATGCTCACGAGTAGAGTTATACATTTCTAAATATTTTTCTCCAACATTAGCTTTCACAAACATGTTACATATTAGGACTCCTAATTGAAATTTCACTAACATATAACTGTTCACTAACCCTCCCTCTTTCCTTTCTATTTATTTTTTCTATTTTTCCTTATTTTTTTTATTTGCAGGAAATTTCTACTTTGAAAGTACTTATGATATGTATTTTTTCAACAATTTTTATCACTTTTTATCCATAGCTGCGACTAAGGAGTAGTACATTTGAAAAAAATATTGACCATAGTGTTGGTGTTGAAAACTAATAATTATTACCTTTTAACGCCAGACCTCCGTAGAATTTGTTTAATGCCCTTTCGCTTTGTTTACTGCATTTGTACCTACATCCTTCGCCTAATAAAGAGTTGGGATTTCATTCTTACCCGAAACAATTGTTGCGATCTATATATTTTTTTTAAATTTGTAATATTTATACAAATATAGTAAGAAATATATTACTTATTGTTATTTTATAATTGTTGATCCTATTAGTTATTTTTACCTTTCATACTATAAAACCTATCTGGGGCAATTACCCTTGCTGATTCCAACCTCATTTTTTTTTTCTGTTATAAATGGAACTATGGCAATAAAACAAATTCTTATTACAGACTATTTTATGGTCATGTGATATTTAATGAATGTAGATGGATTATATATTTTTTTTTCCAGAAGTTTCATAACCAATGATATATCATAGCAAATCGCATGATTACTGTTATACGATTTCTAAATAATATTTTTTTATGTCTCCAGACAGTAATGTGTTAACAGCTGCTAGCGTTTTATAAAAAAACTTATTACAATGCCTTTGATTTTTTGTAATGTCAGAATATCTATATCAATCTGTATATATATATATATATATATATATATATATAATATCGTAAAAGAATAAATATTCATAAAAATATAAATCATATTAAATTTAAAAATATCCAGTAAAAATACTTAAATAAAGAAACTACTTCATCATACATATTACAACCTTAAAAATCTGTAGCATAATTTGTTCGAAAATGGATATTAGGATATGATATATGAAGCATATATGAGGTAACAGGTGTTAGCTAAATTTGTTAGATCGATTTCTACTGTTACAATTGTAGGTTATCAAAATTTAAGAGACTTTGAACATGGCGTTATTATTAGTGCACGAGAGATGAGTGATAGTATCTCAGAGATAACGATGAAACTTGAATTTTCGTGTGCTAGAATTCGTGTACAAGAATTTCCCGAACGCATCGTGAATATCAGGAATCCGGTAAAATATCAAATCTCTGACACCGCTGTAGGCGGAAAAAGATCGTGAAAAATTGGCACCAATGACGACTGACGAAAATCATTAAACGTGAGAGACGTGACACCCTTCCTCAAACTGCTGCAGATGTAAATCCTGGGGCATCAACAAGTGCCAGTTTGCTAACTATTCAATGGACCCCCATTGATATGGGCTTTCGGTGTCGAAAACCCACTCGTGTACCGTTGTTAACTGCACGACACAAAGCTTTTCCCCTCGCCAGGTCCAGCTAACACCGGCATTGAACTGTTGGTTACTGAAAACACTTTGTTTGGTCTGGCGAGTCTCGTTTCCATCAGTTATATCGGTCGGATGGACTTTTACGAGTATGGAGACAATCGCGTGAGTCCATTGACTCTATATGCCTACAGCGCACTGTTCAAGCTGACGGAGGCTTTGTCCTGTTATATGACGTGTGCAGCTGGTGTGATAGGTGACCCATGATATGCTGAATTACGATTCTGACAAGTGACATATATATAAGCATCCTGTCTGTTCACCTGCATCCATTCATGTTCATTCTGCATTCCGACGGACTTGAACTATTCCGGCAGGACAATGTGACACTCCACATGACGAGAGTTGCTACCGAGTGGCTCCAAGAGCACTCTTCTGACTTTAGACATGCACAATAGTCACCTAAATCCCCAGATATGAACATTTTTTGAGCATATCTGGGATGCTTTGCAATGTGCTGTTTAAAAGAGATCCCCCTCGCACTCCTATAGGTGTGTTGATTGTCCCCCTTGCTTTATAAAGTGAATTATCTCCAACATTCCTTCAGACATTATTTGAGTCCATGCCACTCTGCATGCTCGCGGGTGTCTTTACACGTTATTAATCTGGTGTGCCAGTTTTTAGGCCCTTCAGTGTATATACAGGGTGATTCGAAATTCCCACCGGGGATTAAAAAAACTGCACTTATAAACTAAGACAAATACAATAAAAACGAACCTTTCAGTAAATACAGAAATATTTCAAGATTTTTATAACAACATTTGTGAAAGAAATAAGCGAATTAAAAGCATATTCAGGGACGAACAAAAAAGTTTTTGTTCACTAAATCAGAGTCAATAGTGTTGGAATAGCGGGAAATTTCGTACGAAATATCGAATTCAAGCGCACAGAGACAAGATAGTTCATGTGTGGTACAAATTTAAAGAAATAATTGATTCTGCCGCATTAATTAGTGAATGACAGGAACTGAATTATCACATTCATGTAATTACCTCACAAATATTAATTCATTTATGACGTGTAGGTGATGGTTCACTCGTCCTGTAACGTCCTTTAAATAAAACTTTAATTGTTTCTGTATTTAGTGCAAGATTTGTTTTTGCTTTAATCGTCTTATTTCTTTAATTATTCAATCATTTTTTACACATGTGTATATATATATGCGCTTATACTATGTGCATTATTCTTAAATTAAAAAACTTGGGTATTTTCTCAATCTAAAGCAAAATATAAATTAACGTATTAAAAATAAACTAAAGTAAATAAGTTGTTGAATGTGTGATGTGGATTAGATTGTTAGTGTTTTTGCCATTGTTTCATACCATTGCCTTTTTAAGTTTATATCTAGTTATTTTGTTTCGCTTGTGTATGTTTCTTTGGTGAATTATTTGACTGACTATTCTTCGTTCTCATTCTTTTCTTTTACTATAAAAGGATTATATACTTACATTGAAATATTATAATTGCTGCATTTGCTCAAATTGTTTAGATGTAATTGTCCAATTTATTCAGATTTTTTTTTTTTTTTATCTCCTGCTTGTTTAAATAAAGTTCTCTTCTTTTGTAACAGTGATTTAATTAAAATAAAATATATGATATGCATATATTTTAAATTTGCCAAGTTAAGGCTTATTAAAAATGAAATTTAATTTATACACTATGTGCATAGCTGCAATTGCACTTATACTATGTGTATTATTCTTAAATTAAAAAACTTGGGTATGTTCTCAATCTCAAAAAAAAAAAAAAAATTAATGTATTAAAATTAAAGTAAAGTAAATAAGTTATTGAATGTGTAATGTGCAGTAGATTGTTAGTGTTTCTGCCATAGTCACATACCATTGCCTTTGTAAGTAATTATAAATTATGTATATATGTATATATAGAGAGAGTTCAGAAGCAACTGCGAAATCCCTCTATATATTCATAATACTTGTTGAAACCAACAATTTCAATGCAATTTCGGATATAAATTACAATAAATTTAAAATCATCGTGAAATAAGAAAATGTTCCGAAGCATATCCGATCTAAATTTTGTTTTTAAATTATCCATGGTTTTGATACGTCATTGCTGTTTCTTATGTTTGAATAGATGAATCTATATTTTAAATATAAATTAAGTGTTGCAACTATTAAAGTTATATTGCACAATTAATTGCCGAAACGTCAGTGGAGGCCCTCTGTTGAGATTCAAAAAGATTTTGGGTTCCGTCTGTCTGTGTGTTTGTCTGTCGCACGATAGCGGCCGCAAAAAACCCGCCATTCACTCGAAATCTGGTACACATGTTCATGATCCCCTCGAAATCAGCTGTACAGCTTTGGGTGTGCATTCCATTTGTAGTTCGTGTACAGGGACACGCCAAAGTTTTACTTATCATTACGGCCTATGAGAAGAATTTGTATATACAACGATAGCGGTCACAAACTCACATTATTCACTTACAATTAGGTACACAATGTTCATGAGTTCAACAGAAATAGCTGTATAGTGTTAAGTGTGTATTGCGTTTGTCGGTCGTGTACAGGGATACGCCAAAGTGTTTCTTATCATTTCGGCCTATGGGAAGAATTTGTATGTATACCGCAATAGAGGCCGCAAAAATCCTTCTATTGACTTGCAAATTAGCACACATGTTCAAGTTTTGCATAAAAATAGCTGTATATTTTTTTATGGCTATATTGTTTATAAACTGTGTACAGGGACATGCCAAAATTCTTAACATTAAGGCGTATGGAGTGAATTTCGTTTAAACGCATTTTAGCATCATTAATTTGCAATCAACAAAATGAAATTAGTGTACGTGAGTAAGATGCTTAAACTTGTGTTGTTTGAAGAAAATATGTGCTCTTAGGCTTTCTAATTAATGTACAGGACCTCACAAAAGTGTTCTGACAATGTCACGTAATCATCCAAACTATATTAATTTGGAACAATTATTAATGAAAAACGCAGAATAAGCTGAATAATTTTTACTGGTGTATTCAATGTTTTAGGTTCGTTTACAGGGACACAGAAAAGAATTTCGTGATATTAGAGTCTATGGACAATTTTTTATTTAAGGGAATGTTAATGTGTTTATGGTCCATTGAAAAGAATGGAATTAACATACTTAAAAGCAGGTTTACGCTTAAAAAATATTTGTACAGACTAAATAATTTATTTATGGGACCACACAAAAGAATTCCGATGACATACTGTAATCATCCAAATGATGTCAAATTAGACTGAAAAATTAATAAGTTATACTTAATTAGGTGTATTCTTATTATTGCCGTATATAATAATTGTAGCTACTTTCCCGGAATACGTAAAAGCGTACGATTACGGTCTATAGACGGTATTTCTTAAAAGTGTGTTTTACCATGGTTACACCCGATTAAATATAATGGAATTTTACTGGAATTGTAAAAACATGTTTTTCGGTGGAAAATGTGGAAATAGAATTGATAATTAATTTACAAGGTTACACAAAATAATTCCGATGTGCAATGTAATATTTTTGCATGAAATTCGGTACAAATATTTATAAATTTCAGGGAAATAATACAAGACTACCAATTACTAAGAATACATATATATATATATATATATATGTGTGTGTGTGTGTGTGTGTGTGTGATTTACAGATAGGTATAAAAAAGATAGATACAGCGGGGGATGGATGGAGGCGGCAGCCCCCTCAGGAACGTATCTGTTTATGTAGAAAGTCATCGAATCAATAGATACATTATATAATAAGGAATAAATAAAAATGACCTGTTGAATAATGTGTGATGCAAACAGGACGTTGGGGCTCCTGATCTGCAGATCCAGTAGTAATTTCGTTTAAGATAAATTATAATTTAAAAACTATTCTGTTTAAAGTCTACAGATGGTTTTGTAGTGGATGGGGGGAAAAAAAAGTAAAAACATACTATTTCTCTTCAGACCAGAGAGACTTTTTATTTTTATTTTTATTTTTATTTTTATTTTTATTTTTATTTTTTCAAACATGATAAAAGAAAGGTCGGCAACATTTCTTGTAGATTACTTCGAATTTCGCATAATAACATGTAATCTGTAACAGTTGAGGTTAGATGTCAGGGCTAAGGCCAATTGATTGCACTAGCGTATGTGGGCTGAAGGGGACGTACCCTCCATGTGAGTCTTTCTAAATGGTCCTAGTCCATATTTACAGAAGTTTCGAAGGAAAACGCGAAAAATTCTGAACGTCTAGGCCAACTAGACGGATCTGAGATCGAAATGAGGGTTCTCATTTGAACCAACTTTGAGAGCAGAAGCTCTCGGTCACTGGTGGAGCTAGAGTGTAACAGGATCTGAGAGTTTACAATTACGTAAAAAGAAAATGTCTGAGTCAAAAAGTTTTGAAAAAGTAAATATCTATTAGTCATTTCGTTGTCATAATAATTCTAACATTTTTATTGAAATTTGTTGTTTTATTGTAATTTCTATTGTATTTTAGTTGTAATTTCTATTGTATTTATTTTATTCTATTGTATTTTGTGTTTATTTTGACATAGTCTGCATTATGATTTTGTCATCTTTCTGCATTAAATACAAAATATTATCGATAATTTCAATACGATTGGACACAAGTATGAAAATTTTTTACAGTCGAGCTACATTTAATAATGACTTGCAAAGCTTATATTTAGAGCATCAGAAATTGTTATTTCTCTTTCAGTCCACTACATTCCATTGTTGTTTGTAAAGTTATTTCTTTTAAACATCATTTTCTTCATTTCTTTCTTTTATTCATATACGTATTATTCATTTACATAAATTAGGAATTTTTAATTTTGTTTTTCTTTTGCACAGTAAATATACTAATACTTAATGTTCATAAAAATTAAAGTTTCATGGCCCGCCATTTTTTTTCTTTTCTTTTTCATTATTTTTTTTTTCTTTGGCCCGCGAGTAGACTAAAGATATTTAAAGTTTGACAACTTTGATTAACTCATTAAAAATTAATAATTGCGCTCTAACATTTCGAAGTGAAAATATCTTTCAACGATTATGGTAACTAATGAATCACACTGTTATAAAAAAAAAAAATATTGTTAGATTCATTATTCATTCTATTATTTTATGGTTATTAACGTATATTCATAAATGTGATACTATTGTTAGTTTATCAACGAAAATAATTTAATTTATTCTGCTCCGAGTCTTCATTCTGTCCTCTCCCCCAAAAAAATGTTTTACATACACGATTCAAGCACTCACAAACATATTTTCACATACACATATATACATACTATTAAATTCCGTGGTATACTATTAATTTCCGTGGTATACCGTGAATCCCACCTGAATAAAATAGATATCCAATGCAGCCCACCAAGTGTTTTGGGTTGGACAGGTCTGATTTAAAAGATTAGTTATTTTTTTTTTTTTTTTTTTTTTTTTACATTTAGTAAAATCAGACCGTTTCAAATTTTAGTCAAAAGAATTCCAAGCATCAAACAATGTCACTGATTTCTTTCAGCATTTTTTTTTTTTTTTTTTTTTAAGAAAAACGTATAAACGTATTCTGTTATTAGGTATACCTTAAGAATTGGGCATTCAAGGATAACGCATAAATATTTACTACTTGGACAACAGGAACCTGACTGTCCGAAATGTCATTTCTGTGTGCTTACAATTCGCCATTTGCTCACTGACTGTCCTTGTCTTCGTCATCTGTATAGACATTACTTTAATTCATCTTCACTCAATCTGACAAGCCTTTTAGGTGCAAATCCTCATTATCACTTGAGAAATTTTTTGAAAGAGGCTGGTTTTTACTTCGACATCTGATTTTATTCTTTACAATGTTCATCCCATTTTACATCTGTTTTTTATTGTATACACTGTTTTTATTATTTTTTATTTTATCTTGTATGTAGTTTTGCTTGTTTTTTCTACTGTTTTTTTTTTTTTTTTTAATGACATTCTGGATGGGTAAACCCATCCTGAAGATACTTTTTCTTTTACCTGTTTGTTTGGCGCAGCATGTCCTACTTTGGACCTTGCGCCAAAAAAAGCCATTCAACCAACCAACCAACCTTCAGAACAATATCTTACTTTAAAAAGGGGTTTTCTGCATTCGAATTGAATTTTATATTTGCTTACAATGTATATATATGTGTGTGTGTGTGTGTGTGTGTGTGTGTGTGTGTGTGTGTGTGTGTGTCAGCTCCATTTACTATATCAATTGCTGAGAATAAAATTTAATTGATCAAATCACAAATACATTCGAACCTCCTTAACATCAGCACTTTTAACGTGAATTACTTTTAACACGAACTCTCTCCAGAATCCCCGTCAAAGTGCAGATTAATTTAGTTATGTGATGATTAATTACTAATAGCATGAACTACTGATAATATGAAAAAAAAAATTTCCCCTTGAGATTTATGTAACGAGGTTTGGCTGTATATGAAATCCTTTTAATTTATAATGTAAGGTTTTAGAGGAACATCAAAATTCACCGTTTTCTGTTCAAAATAAAACAGAATCCAACCGGCAATGTATTAACATCTTTTAGTTTAAAAAAAAAAAAAAAAAAAAAAAAAAATCGTGTAAGAAGTAAATTTCATATTATTGTTAACTTTCTTTTAGCACTTAAATTTAAAATAATATTATAGTTTTAAAAAATTAAAGAACACGCTTTTATAGAAATGTGAACTAAAAGAGCACAAAATATCTATCTTAGTATTAAAATGCGGGTAAGAGAAAATCGTGTGAGTGACACACCGTAATATTTACATACATTTAAATATTTAATTAAAATAACTTAGTATTAAACAAAAGCCATTTTTAAAAAATCTCCCCTGACTGGTATCGACCGCTGGACCTTTAGTTTCGTAGCGCGGAGCCTTACCTCAACGCCACATCATTCATGTAGGTAAAGTATTTTTTTACAATATAAATTTTTTGTTTGCTCCCAGAGCAGTTACAAATATACATACAAACATACATACATACAGGTGAAGCTAATAATAGCGTGCTAATATACATATTTTAGAACATTACAAATATATATTTTAAAAGACGATCAGATAAAATGAAATAAGCTTTTTATTTTAAATTGAAGTTGTTGTGAAACATACAACATTGAAAACTTAAATATAAGCTGAAAAAAGAAAAAAAAATGTTTTACTTTGACTGAAATGGCACTTTTCAGTTTAAAATAAAAGTTAATATACTTAAATTTAAAAATCTTTCTTTCTGATATATTTCTTCTCATATTTAAAAGAAATATCTTTAAAAGTTTAAAGAAAGTTAGTGAAATTCGAACAACTGTGAATATCCACTTTTATATGAAGGAAAGGTTGTTTTTTTTTCTGCTGTTATATAAAAAATCTTTAAAATAAGTACATAGTGAGAATAAAATATACCACTTTCATCTAGAACAAGTAAGTACCCATTTTCTAAATCCCGAAATCAGAAATATAGATTTCCGAGTTATGCGTATAAGGTAAAGAAATAACCTGTATACACTGAGGAAAAAAAAAATATACAACCTTCCTCTGGAATGAATAAGTGACCATTTTCTAAATCCCGTAACTAGAAATATAGATTTCCGAGCTATGGACGTAAGGCACGCCAACAAACTGAATAGACGAAATCATCGAGAATTACTAGTGTACACATTTCTAGATGGTGAAACAATATTCTGAATACTCTAAATATTCTGGATCATTTGTATTGCGAGAAATTCTCGCTTGATTTTCTAGAATTTGGTAATAATGCAAGATTATAATTGCTGAAACCCGCCTCTTGTAGTCTCATTTATTTGTAGAGATTTTTAAATAACTTTGAACTTGAGAATATAGGCACGCTCTAGAATTCCAATAGGGGCTTCTAGAACTTGCTTTCCAAGGGGACTAGAATTTATAAGGATGGCATGGAACTATTTTTTCTAGGGCCACAACTTAGATTCTAGGTGTCAGTTACAGAATTATTTCTCAGTGTAGACGAAATCATCCACAATTTCTAGTCTACACTTTTCTAGCTGGTGAAAAAATATAATGAATATTATGAATGATATGAATCCTTTGTATTGCGATAAATCCTCGTTGATTTCCTAGAATTGGGTTATGAAACAAAATTATAGTTACTAAAACTTGCCTCTTGTGTTCAAATTCATTTACAGAGATTTTTAAATGGGACTGACCCCACCATAATATAGGAAAACGATCTAGAATTCTAATAGGGATTTTTAGAACTCGTTAGCAAAGAGAACTAGAATTTATAAGGAACTAATTTTACTACAGCCACAATTTAGATTCTAGATGTCAGTCACAGAATTTTTTCCCGGTGCAGAGTATGAAAAAAAAGAATATCAGAATTTTAAAGTGAATGAGTGTTATTTTTTATTGGCTTTTCCGAGAATTATAAAAAAGGAAGGAAAAAAAAAAAAAAAAGAACTTTCCACGTGATTTTCTAATTTGACTTTACGCTGTTTTGCATAATATCATCATAATAAACTACAATGACTAAATGTACGACAAATGACCAGAAGATTTAATGAAACAACTGAACAGAGAAATTTGAAGCTAATTATTTATTAAAATATATCTTTGGTATAGGTAAAATTATGTATGGGGCAGCCATAAGAATTTTCGTCTTTTTTATCATTATTATTATTACCTTTTTTTTTTTTAAACTGAAGTGAGTGATTAAATTATTAGACATTTTGATACTTTTTATTTTTTCTACGGAAGCACACGAAGAAATGATCTTGAACTCACGCATGCAAAGCACGTTCATAAAATCCCATTTCCCAATAACGATTTAGTCCCGAGTGTAACTAGAGGACCAACCAAAAATAAAAAATATGTATCAAAAATACTTTGGATTACCATGTATAAAATAAAAGCTACGTATGCTTATTTCGGGAAATCGCACAAATATTTAGACTTTTTTCTTTTCATTTTATTATTATTATTATTACTATTTTTATTATTGCTGTTATTAATATTTGGCTTTTTTTTTTTTTTTTTTTTTTTGCTTATACGAGTAACTAGAATGGATTTCATCATTTTTTTTTTTTTTTCCAAAACTCCCCGAAAAAATTTAAAAAACAAATTTATTTAGCAAAATAAAATGCACACGCTTTTTTTCACTAAAATGGGAATATTCGTAGCTTTTTTTTTACTGCGCATGCGTGAAAAATAACCCTTTTTTTATCATTAAATAATTAAACGCTAATTTTATTGGGCAACTTTTGTCAAAAGTTCATTTGAATACAGTAAAATTTAAGTAAATTATGGACAAAATAAAGAACTAGATTTTAGAGATTTTAGATTTTAGATATTAGGTTGAAATATTGTAAGGGGTTTTTCACAAATCACGTATTTAATTTGAAAAAAATATATATATATATATATTTCAGCCATATTGTAAAAAATCTTTTTTTTTTTCTTTGACCTGTTATGAACTCACAAATGTTTAGTAAATAAATAAAATTATTTTAGAGTTACAACAACATTAAAACCTTTAACACGTCGCATTCAGATCCGGGTATAATTTAAATTTGTTTTTTGCATATTTTTGCCTTCTAATGCTTTGGTTTAACGAACTCTATCATTAAAATGTGTAAATATATATACAAAGGGCATTCCATAAAAACTGAGAGTAAAATCATAAAAAATCAAGAAATATATTTACAGCAAAAAATACATCATTCTTTTTCAAAATACCTTCCGCCAGATGATATGCAACGGTCCCATCGTTCAACCCACTTTTCAAAACAAGTAGAGAAGCCCTTTTCTGGAAGCTGCTTCAAAGAACCCTCCACTGCTGAAATAACTTCAGAATCTGTATTAAATTTTCTGCCACGGCGCTTCTCCTTCAATGTCGGAAACAGACAGAAATCGCATGGTGCAAGATCTGGACTGTAAGGGTATAAGGCATGATATAATATTGCTTACAAATATATTGCTGAACAGAAGTAGCGACATGCGGGCGAGTATTATCGTGATGTAATATCCAATTCCTTTCCAGTTCATGACGCTTTCTCGATATGTGTTGTCACAAAATTTTCAAAACTGAAACATAATATTCACCTTTCACAGTAGTTTTTGGACGCACAGCATGCTGATAGATTACACCTTTATGATCAAAGAAAATAATCATCATTACGTTTCCAGCAAATTTGGTTTGTCGGATTTTTTTCGGAGGCGGAGAATCAGTATGTTTCCATACACATGTTGCGGATTTGGTAAGGGGATCATAATGATGCAACCAAGTTTCATCACCTGTTATTACAGTCTTTAGGAGATTTGGATCATTTTGAAGCATCTGTTTCCATTCACAACATTGGTGAATTCTTGTTTTCATTTGTTCTTTAGTAAGGTGATGAGGGACCCATCTGGAACAAACATAGCGAAGCTGTAAATTGTTGCGTAGAATGCGAAATATCGACGTTTTCGAAATGTTTGTTGATGCCGCTATCTCCTCACATGTCATTCGCCGATTTTCTTGAAGGATTACCCACACAGTGTTAACATTTCGATCCTTCACAACACTTTTTGGTCGCCCAGGCCTAGGAACCAGCTCTGCAGACAAACGGCCTTTTTCGAAATCACCATGCCATCTAAAAATCGTAGACTCACCAAAACATTTGTCTTTGTAAGCTTCTTTCATTAACGTAACTGTTTCTGGAGCTGTTTTGCCCAAACGGTAGCAAAATTTTATGGCACAACGCATTTCGTTTTTTAACTCTGAATCACTAATCTCGATTTCTGTAGGGCAAATAAAACAGTTCTTTAACAAGCACGGAAATATGAAAATAAAAACGTCTGCTTCATTTAGAATTTTGTATAAACGTACAGTTAACAGTTTGAAAAAATCGCCTGCACTTCTATTTTTTAGTTTCGCAGTGTTGCCACTACGTAAAAAAATAACTCTCAGTTTTTATGGAATGCTCTTTGTATATATATGTATATACATTAAGATTATAATATATTTAATATTATTAATTTAATGTTATTATATTTTAATATTATTTTAGTTATTTTATTTTAATAATGTAAGCTATTTTAAACATGCCAGCTCATTTTTAGAAGCATTTGCTTATTTTTTCTAAATTATGTGAATTTTTAAACTGTAGGGTAAAAGAGAAAATGGTAAAATAGATCATTTTTATATTTTTTGTACATTTCCCCTTTTATGATTGATCTGTAATTTCTAGTTCACAAAGTCAAGTCATCTTTCTATCATATCTGATATTTTTTTCAAGTCAGTATTCATGATATTTAATTTTTAAATGAATTTATAATTCCATGTTCCATTTAGTGAACATTGGCGTGTAAAAGGTTAATGTTTCTCAGATTAATAGTGCTGATTAAACTTCAATAAATATCGCCATGTGTTTAAGCGCTTTACTTTTTCTGAAACGGCAGAAAATAATTACTTTTTATATAGTGTTTCGTGTGTTGGACGTACAAATTTAAGATAAGAAATAATCCATATTTTCATTTTATCTTATGAAATATATTTGTAAAAATAAAATCTCTACCTCTACTGAATCTGGAAAAAGGATTTAAAATATTTTTTTCTTGTTATATATTTTAAAATTTCATTTTCTATTATTGCAGACTTTACCCTTAGTAATATTTCTATCATTAATTCCAACAATATAAAGCTCCCAGACAAAATATTTTTTTCTTGTTATATATTTTAAAATTTCATTTTCTATTATTGCAGACTTTACCCTTAGTAATATTTCTATCATTAATTCCAACAATATAAAGCTCCCAGACAAAAGCCGCATTATTAAAAGTTTCTTTCAAATCTTCAAAGCACTGAATTGTAAAATGCCGAAGTTCCTTTCTCATATTTTTCAGTAATTTATTTTATTTAACTGTACTGTTTGTTATGCGTCTCCATTACAAACCAGTGTTAAGTAAAATATTTTTTGAAAATAAAATAAAATAAATATTTGTGTGTGTGAAATTGATTTATATATATATATATATATATAATGCAACCATAGATGAAGATGTATTTTATAATATCAGAAATATTGAATAAATTAATTTGATTTTATTAAAAAAACTGAAATAAAATGTGTTCATAAAAAAATGGATGACGACAGTACAGGAAAAAAAAAAAAAAAAAAAAAAAAAAAAAAAAAAACACTGATAAAGGGGACAGTGCGTCCTAAAATTTTATAAGCAACGGGATTTTCTTTTTATTTATTTTACAATTGAAAAGATGAATAAAGATTTCAATATCAGTTTTAATTATAAGTAATATCAAGACAATAATAATACTATGCAAAAATAATATCACAATCACATATCTTGTGATAGAAACTGAATATTTATATTCCCAAAAGTTTATAGACAACTAAATTTTTTTTTACTTTCCGAACACTATAGTGAGGAAAGTATTGTAATCATGTCAAAAATCCGAATTTGAGATTTTGATGTTTCTATACGTTTTGAGGTCCCCTGAGTCCGTTTCCACTATTTTTACGATGATGTTTGTATGTGTGTGTGTATGTATGTGTGTATGTATGTCTGTGAGTGAACACGCTAGCGTTTAAACGCTTTGTTCGAATAAGCTGAAAGTTGGTACATATATTGTAAGTCACCATAGTACCAACCCTATAGATTTTGGTGAATCTAGCACTTATAGTTTTTTTTAAAAGGACACCAGGAAAAATTCTTTATCATTATGGCCTATGGGGCCAAATTTTTAAAAGTGCGATAGCGTCTAAATGCTTTATTAATCTGAGCAAAAAAATTTTACGCATATTTAAAGACACACTTGCACCAACTGTATAGATTTTGGAAATTTAGCACTTACAGTTTTTTTACAGGGACACAAAGAAAAATTCTTTATCATTATGGCCTATGGGACCAAATTTTTAAAAGTGCGATAGCAACTAAATGCCTCATTCAATTGAGCTGAAAATTTATATGAATATTATAAATCACTGTTGCACTAAATATAAGCATTTTGGTGAATCTAGCATTGATAAGTTTTTACAGGGACACAACGAAACATTCTTTATCATTATGATCTTATGGGCTCAAAGTTCAGTAGCGTTCAATAAATCATCGTGTAATATATGGAGAAAAATACTCAAACACTCTATTATGGTTTTCTCTCTTTTGTTTGTTTAACAACTCCTCTTTCTTTACTTTATCTACAAAACTGTTAATTACTCAATGTTCGGAAAGTCGAGTGGAGTCACTCCAGATTTTTTTCTTTAGCATTCAATTCAGAACTTAGAGCATAGCACATAGCAGTTACTTGGTTTTGTTTAAAACATTGCATTGTAAATTTGACACGTGAATGGAGCAATTGTCTTGCTGATATATCCCTTCGTCCCGACCTAACAACTTTCCAAATGGAAGTAACTGTACTTTCATTACCATAAAATTCCGTGCATTTTCCGGTAATCTTCGGATCATTGACGACCTTTAAAAAAAATCTGGAGTGACTCCACTCGACTTTCCGAACATTGAGTAACTAACAGTTTTGTAGATAAAATAAAGAAAGAGGAGTTGCTAAACAAACAAAAAAGAGAAAAAACATAACAGAGTGTTTGAGTATTTTTCTCCATATATCACACGAGGTTTTATTTAACGCTACTGAACTTTGAGCCCTTAGATCATAAAGATAAAGAATTTTTCGTTGTGTCCCTGTAAAAATCTATAAATGCTAGATTCACCAAAATGCTTATAGTTAGTGCAACAGTGATTTATAATATTCATACAAATTTTCCGCTCAATTGAATAAGGCGTTTAGATGCTATCGCTGGTCTCATAGGCCATAAAGATAAAGAATTTTTCTTTGTGTCCCTGTAAAAAAACTGTAAGTGCTAGATTCACCAAAATCTATACAGTTGGTTCAAATGTGACCTATAACATGTGTACAAATTCTTTGCTGAGATTAATAAGGCGTTTAGACGCTATCACACTTTTAAAAATTTGGCAAATAATACTTCTTTGTGTCCCTGTAAAAAAACTATAAGTGCTAGATTCTCCAAAATCTATACAGATTGAGTATCTGTGACCTATAATATGTGTATAAAGTTTTTGCTCAATTGAATAAGGCGTTTAGATGCTATCGCACTTTTAAGATTTTGGTCCCTTGGCCATAATGATAAAGAATTTTTCTTTGTGTCCCTGTAAAAAAACTATAAGTGCTAGATTCACCAAAATCTATAGGGTTCGTACTATGGTGACTTACAATATACGTACCAACTTTCAGCTTATTCGAACCAAGCGTTTAGACGCTAGCGTGTTCACTCACAGACATACACACATACATACACACATACATACACACATACATACACACACACATACATACATCATCGTAAAAATAATGAAAACGGACTCGTTGGACCTCGAAACGTATAGAAACATCAAAATCTCGAATTCGGATTTTTGACATGATTACAATACTTTCCTCACTATAGTGTTCGGAAAGTAAAAAACAATGTCGGCAATTTCATTAAAGGAAAATGCTCCCCACACCATGAAGGAACCCCCTCTTTGTTGACTGCTGAAAAAGTTTGTGGCTCCTTGCGAATATCCAGCCAAGCCATCAAGGCCATCTAAATTGAACTTCTTTTCATCACTAAACAGAACACTCAACCATTCGTCTATCCAATTCATACGATTTCGAGCCTAGTGAACACGAGCGTCTTTATACTGTTTTGTGAACCTTGGTGAACGACGCATTTTGCGATACGCAAGCAATTTATTTACCTGCAGCGGTTGATGCACCGTGGATTTTAATACTGGAACGGTCACTTCTCTAGAATTTTACATTACAGACAGATTCTGGGTTGAAACTAGTCTGAAAATCTCTCTGTCATGCCTTTCAGTTGTTTACTTTAGTCGCCCAGAACGTGATTTTGTTGCCACCTTTTGACAGAATTTGGTAAATACCAGCCCTGCTGCGTCCATTTTTTTTTTTTTCTTTACAATATCCACAACTTTCATTCAACGAGCTTCCAAACGACAGATTTGCAAAATTTCATTTTTGGAAAACTGCACGTTAGAGAGACAGCTGATTTTTTCAGAAATTTCTATTTGTAATATCGATTTTTATGTACAAAAAGTGTTCTAATCCTCGATTTTTTTTCTTTTTTAAATAGTCCCAAGACGGTTATTTCTTGTAATTTTTCCCTGAGAGAAGATCAATATACTACCAAAAATTAATTTACTCTGAGACAATAACCTGTTATATATATTATATAATACTATATAAATATTTCATCCTTAATTTTAATGCGAAAATTTAAAGTCGTTTCATTCTGTTTTTTTTTTTTTTTTTTTTTCTCCAAAGAGTACCAAATTCTTTACTATAAAGACATCTTGTCAAGCATCTTGTCTCTTTATTACAAATCACTGAAAAAGTCAGTAACAATTCTTTCAACATAAATTAAGTAAAATATTAAGTTAACTTTATAAAAATCTTCAATCTTGAATTAAATTAAGTAGTATTTTGCCTCTTAAATCTGTAGTTTTCAGTTTTCAGAATGCTAGAAAATGTCAAAACTTGAAGGTATTTGAATTTAATTTACTATTCGATTTAATTTAATTATTTAATTTACGATATAAAATCTCTGATATTCTACCGAATTTAGAGATTTTAAACTGTTAACTAACTACAAATCATTATTTATAGCATTTTTTTTATTTTTATCAAAATCTTTTGAAACTCCACGATATATAAAAACTGCATTTTTATGCTCCAATTCAAAAACAACGAGAATTTATCATTTAATACATATTAGAATTTGGAATGCTGATTACTCACAAAATTGTCGGAATAGCAATCGGTTTGGTCATCTTCCTCAAAATGAAGAAATGCTGTAATAAAATCAGTAAACATCAATTTCAGTAGTCCTCACATTATAACAACCTATTTTATAACCATGGAGGCTTCCCGGAGTTTCTCTATAAAATTAAAAAAGAAATCTAATGGTTTATGCTCATGGGGCAAAAGGGGCTAAATATGCTTCATTAAATTTTTGAAAACTGCGCATAATTACCCAACCACTCCAAATTAAATAGAAACTTAAACGTTAAAGAAAATTTATTTGAAACAGTCTCAAATCCGGCTAACTATAATCCTCTAAAGTTTAATTACAATAGATTTAATTCCTTTTGCCATATATACAACTAGCAGACTTTGCCCGCTTCGCTGGGCATTATTTAAATGTGTTGTCAAAATCACATATAATTATTAATAACCTACGGTAAAGTTTCCGTGGTGTTCGGTAGAGGTTTTTCCCTCTCGCAAATTGAGGAGCCGGGATCCCCACTGCCTTCGACATGAACTTCCCCTTCTCCAGCGGTTAAGTTCAAAATTTTGCGAAATCCGGCAGATCCCATAGATTTCACAAGACAAATTTAGCGCTAAAAGGGGGGTTTTGAAATTGCTCCTTCGTAATCCCCCCCCCCCCCAAAAAAAGGTCGAAAATACCAAAAGAAGAAAAAGAAAATACGTTTTTTGAAATATCCTAAAGAAGACGCATGGCTGTTTTCAATACCTTTGTAACATTTTTAGTAGAGCTCTACTCAAAAATCCGGAATTTCTGAAATTTCTCCCCGAAAAACGGTTATTCTCCTTCCTTCTGTAAAAATTAAGAATTCCAAAATCATACATAATGCTTTATTTACACTCAAGTCTAGTCTCCTCATGTGCAGTTTCTTCACCGTGAAGTAATTTGGGACCGAGTTATATTTACAAGCGTTTTTTGTGCTTTCTGCCCCCAGGGGGAAAGAGGGAGAGAATTTCAATAAATCCCGTTACTTTAGGGGTAGGATGCATATAAATAATCCAAGTACCAAACATTGCGACCAAAGCTCTCATAAATTTATTTCCCAGGACCAATTTAGCACTAAAAGCGGTGTCTCGAATTTGCCCTTCGAAACACATGCTAAGCCGCATGCTTTTTTTTTTTTTTTTTTTTTTTTTTTTTGTTTAATGTGAGAGTATTATTTGTGCATATATTTTGTGAATTTCATCTATGTAAATAAGCGCATGTAAATAAGAACATGTAATAAGCGTATAACCATGCAAATAAGCGCATACAGCATGCATCACTAAATACCATCCTGTAATTCAACATGCACCCCATCAGCATACTATCTGCGAGCAGAATTTCTTCTGTCTATAATCATTCCCAACGCCCCTCAGCCGCTGTGCAAAAACACGCACACACAAAACAGACAATTACTCTGAAACTTATGAATCTCAAAATTAAAGAAAGAAGAAGAAAAAAAAATGTATATATATATAGGCCCTCTATTCCTCTGAGAATCTTCGCTTTTCTGAACCTCTTCCTTGGCAGTTTCGCTAGCACAAACTCAGGTTCCTGCATCGAAAACTTGGCAATGCTCGCTGATGGGCTCTTCCAATTCCTCATCGTAAATTTTAAGATATTAATGCATTGTGACCAGAAAAAAAAATTACATTTTAATAAATATAAATAATCTTTGAAACAGATTTACATCAAGTATGGCTATAAACCATTCCGATTAAATCGGCTTACACACACACACAAAAAGTAAATAAATAAATAATTTAAAAAAAAAAAGTACCACAGACTGACAAAATAAAGAATCGGATAGATAGAGAGTGCAAACTTATAAAAATTCTCTCTCTCTCTCTCTCTTTTTTTTTTTTTTTTTTCTTCCGGGTATTGAAAGTAGGCTTCAAGCACTGAAAATTGCTTTTAAAAAATGTAAACTGTGATCTGAGATATTTTCTTTTGAATATATGCTATAAAAAAATGTAAAAAAAAAACTTGATTTTATTTTATCTTATTTTATTTCATTTTCGTTTATTCATTGCAAATAAGTCTAAAAATAGATAAATTTGTACTGATATGCGTCTAAATATATTTTTGGAAAATGTTAAAAATGACCAGTCAACTTAAAACAAAGTCTAATTTTCTTAAGATTTATAAAATGCTACATAAAAATATTTTTAAAGATTTATGTTTCAAAAGAAAAGCGAAGGTATGTAATAAAATCTATCATATCCTTGTCTAATATATAATACGTGTGTGTAGATACTCAACAACAAATATAAAAATTCAGTTCCTATGTTCTGTGGCCTAAAACAAAAAGAAAATCATTGCTTGTTAAGAAACAGAAAAAATACAGAGCTTCGACAAAGTTCTCAAAGTACAAAGGGAAAAATTTTATTCGCAATTTTAAGTTTATTTCTTATTCTTTTCTCTCTCTCCAGAAAGACGTCTTCGATTTATTTTTTATTTAACTTGAGACTGTTTCAGTTTTTCTTTTCAGCTTTAGAGAGGGAAAGTTTAAACAAGTTTCTTTTTTCTTTTTCTTTCTTTCTTTTTTTTTTTTTTTACTATTTAACTTTCTTTAAGACGGTTTTTTTCTATATTGAAATAGAATCCTTTGTCAAAGGATTTATTTTAAATTATTTTCTTTACAGTTATTATTTTAACAGAGAAAAAATAGATAAACAAAGGAAAATTTAGAAAAAAGACTTGTAGAACATTAGTTTTTAAATACCCAATTTAGTTTAATATTCTCAAATTGAAGAGTCAATAAATAAAGTTTCTTTTTCCACACCAAACGAAATAGACGAAATGAATTTTCAGAATTTGTATTGTACGCATGTGTACGCATATTGAAGTAATAAGACCAATTATAGATGTGATCTCAAAGTATGGATAGAAAAAAAATTAATATTTTAAAATTTAAAAAAAATCTTTAAAAGAGCTTACACGTTCATAAATATTAGTTTGTTAGAAAGCATTCATTTTTCTTTCTTTCTTTTTTTTTTTTTTTTAAAAATAAAATTCTTAAAATTAAAAAAATTTGCTGCTTTATTTTATATATTTTTTAATTCCTTCCAACCAAGTTGAAGAATATCTTAGTCTTCGAATCATTTGTCAATTGCTCTGTTTGTTCTCCCATTTCTGTAAACTGGTATCTGTAGAACTACCGATTTATATAAAGGGACTTACAAAAATATTCGAAACAATTACAATTTATGAAAGTTTTTTTTTTTTCGGATTTTTTTTTTTTTTAAATCAATTTATGTTGCACAAAATATAACAAAAATCACATATATTATTGATATTTAAAACAACTACAAGATAAAAAGAACTTTTTATATAGCACGTTTATAAATTGGTCGAGATGTAGCCTTGTGCGAATAATATCTCGGTGATGGTTTGTCAGAATTCAATAAATATTTAAAACTTTTTGTACGACACATAAATACATAACATTTTCGTAATTATATGCATAATTAGGCCAAAAATAGCGCTTTGTATTATTATTATTATTATTATTATTTTCAAAAGAATGGAACTTTCCAGTAACGAAAAGATTGATTTTTTTTTTTTTTTTTTAATGAAAACCTTTGAAAATATCATTCAGAAAAACTGCATATGCGTGAACATATTATTCCCTTTATTCGACTTTTAAATTTTCACCATTTTTCGCCAATCATTACGGTGCGTTTTTTAAATTCCAGAAGTTTATATTAAATACAAAGTTTAAGAAATATTTCCAGTGTCAATTTTTATTTATTTGTCTTCAATACCTAGAGGTATCGTAGCATTGCGTTCCAGAATGTAGCCAGTTTGCCGATAGTCTCTACTGTAGAGCTTAACTGAGACCCACAAGTGGCTGAGAAATTCTACTTCAGAAACCAGTAGACGTGAGGGGCCGGGTTTAAACTCAAGTACCTCTCATAGACATATCCGTGGAAATTTTTTTTTGTATGTTTTTCTCCAAAACTTGCAGAAATACTAGCTAAGATTCGTACGGAACGTACTCCACCCAGATTTAGAGCATTAGTGCAGATAATTGATCTTAAACCTCTACACCAAAACTACCAGAACAATATCGTGTTCAAAATGCTATATTAACAAACCTGCAGCTATGCGCTGAACGGACGGCGATTCTATTTTTAATAAATTTAACGTTAAAAATGTATTTTGTTTATATTTGAAAAATAATTATATTGAAGAGTAGTACTTTTACTTCACTCTATTCATATAATTTTCTATATATATTCGTAAAAAATTTCGGCTCATTCATTTCGGATGCATCATTTTTACAAGCGTTATTTTCTTATGGTTATAATGAAATTTGTATTTCTTTAATACACCCCCGGGACACTGAAGCGGAAAGCCATCACTACCGCAGCAGATCAGAATTATGATGGCATGTCTCCTTACCACCCTTAGAGGTCAGTCCCAGATAATCGTCAATTTCCCAGAATGATGATCGCACTAGTGCGACGTAAAGCACACTCAACTCAATCCAATTCAGCTCACATTTTTTTTTTAATATATCTCTTTTATAACCTGTATTTTTTAAATATCATCGTTTATGTTTATATAATCGTCAGAAATTAAATAAACAAATGAATAATAACTAACCCGATCATGTTATCTTGGGTCATTGGAGACACGAGCCATTTTTCTTTTGTCTCCTACCACAGAATTTAGATATAGAAGAAATGTCTATCCAACGTGTCCATGATTTTTTCCTTAAAAATACTATTCTTATATTTTATTAAGCAATTTCAATTTTTTAAATATCTCAATTTGTTCAAAAGTTATGAATTTTTTAGTAAATTCCTGCACTTTACGAAATGGGTGTATTTCTGATGAAAAACATTTTTTTTTTCAATATCCATTGTTTGCCCTTAAAGTGGAAGTATTCAAGAGTGTTCAAGAATTTTATCGGATTTCTTTTCATTATAAATTAAGTGTTCTAACGTTGCCCGGGTCTTCAGCGACCCATGATAAACTAGCAAGGTGATGAAAAAAAGCATCGGGTTAATATAAAGCAAATAATATATCATAACAGTAAAAACTTGTTTATTAAAAAAAAAAAAAAAAAAAAAAAAAAAAAATCTGATTACATAAAAAGAAAATTGCTTTCCAAGAAAAAGTAAAATTGTTTTTACATTTTATTCATTTAATTCACAAGGCATTAATTAGAGAAGTTTAATCGAATTCAAACACCCGTAAGGATAAGAAATTTTCAACAAAACATTTTATTTGAAACTTAAATTAAATAATAATTTCAAATATATGAATTTTTCTATAAACTAATATTCAAAGATAAACAGTAAAAAAATGAAGTTTGGAGTTGCACCAAAAATAAGGCGTTAATTTAGGCTAATTTAGCAGAAACCAATATTTAGAAATTTTGGTGCAAAGTCTCAACATTTCAGTAGCATTAACATAACTTTATACTAACAAAATGGCAAGATTTAGCACCAAATTTCTAAAAATATTAGTTGCATGTAAACTGGTCTAAACTAATGCTGTTTTTTGGTGAAAAGTCTATTTTCATTTCATTTTAGATAATTTATTATTATTATTATTATTATTATTATTCATACAAGGTCGCCTGAAAAACTTTATAAAATGTATGGCATAAAATAAAACAGCCAATTATGCGATTTTTTTATTGTTCATTTTATTTTGTTTTATTTTATTTTATTTATTTATTTTAACGTAAGTCTGGCCCTCCATTTACAAAAAGCATCCGTTTCACATGGATTTATTTTACGTGAGTGAAAACCATGTAAAATAATCTGTAGGAGAATTCCGTGCTCATAAGAACTACGTGTAAACAGAGTTATAATTTACCATGTAAACAGAAACTCGTGTAATAAATAAACAAATAAATAAATAAATCAAGATAAAATAAAATAATTATGTTCCTGCAAAATGAGGTGCAAATGTATAGGGCTGATGTCAATAGCTTAAAATAACCTCTGAAATAAAACAAATTGAAACACCCAGTATATACTGTTAGCTTATCTTAGTATATCTTAATTTTAAACTTTTAAATTACCTAGTTTTTTGCATACAATAATCCGATATATGTCTTTTATGATGTATTTATTATTGTTACCTTTTTAAGTTTTTATTGATTTTGTTCATCATACAGTCGAGAGCAAAATTATTCGAGCACTAGCAATAATTCCTATGTAAAAAGACTCTTAATACTGATTTGTTAAATAAATCCTTGTCGAATGATGTTCTTAGTCAGTCTAAGAACATGATTCGACAAGGATTTATTTAACAAAACAGTATTAAGTGTACTTTTTTTTTATATAGCAATTATTGCTAGCGTTCGAGTAATTTTGCTGCCGACTGTATCTGTCTTATTGGGACTTAGACTTCTTTTAATATAATATACTATGTATATCGAGTATTCTATGAAGTATCACACTCATCACAAAATTTCAAAAATTAATTTCAGAAAATTAATTTGTAAATTTTTTTTTTATTATTATTGCTATCAGTTTACAATATAATATAGAAAAAAAAAAAAGATATTATACCAAAGCAATACCAAAGCAATTCTACTATTCAGCTTTCTAAAATTAACTTTTAAAATTTTAACGGGTGTGACATTTCATAGAACTATCGATATATATAATATGTTATCGATTTTTGCAACAATTTTCTTTTATTGAACAATGAATGAAAACTTTTTAGCAAAAATATTCTATAAATTACAAAGACAGAAATTAATCCAACTTCATTTACATAAACCTCATTGAAAAGAAAAGGAGCAGAAAAAAAATTCTCCTTTTTTTTTTTTTTTTTTTTTTGCCTTTGGTCTCTTTTTAATGAAATTAACATGCATAAGACACTACAGATAAATCAGTTTTAATACTTTCTTTTGGACTATACGAAAAAAAAAAAAAAAAAAAAAAAAAAAAAAAACAAGGTGAAGAAACATTTTCTTTATTTTTTTAGCAACACAAATACTTGTTCAATGAAGCTATAAAAAATGCTAATTAGAAACTCAATTAACACGATAGTTTAGTAAAGTACAATACTTAGTTGGAATAATTTACTGTGTGTTGATCTGAAAATATTTAACAAGCTAATTTATTTCCCTCATTTCATTTACTGAAAGTTTAATGAAAATGTCACAAAATCTTAATAACATTTTCGCACTTTCCTAATTGGGCATTTCCTTTTGATTTACTAAAAGTTTGATATGAACTATTAATTAATTAAAATGACTTTTTTTATTTATAATTAGTGGATATTTTTCTTAGAAGGACTTATAATGTTTTTATTTAAAATTATTTTACTGTAACAAGAAAAAAAAAAAAGTTTCAAAATATATTCAAACCAATTTTATTTCGAATAAGAAAATAAATAAAAGAATTATCCTTATTAATAGAACACTAAATGTGACATCATATCATTAATTTCTTTTTAATTTTTTTCAGAAATGAAAATAATTATTCAATTAACACATAAAATGATCTATTAGAAAATAGATTAGCATGATAGGTTTGAAAAGTACCATACTTACTTGGAATAATAATTTACTGTGTGTTGATTAAAAAATGTTTGACGAACTACTTTTTTGTCTCATTTCATTTAATGAAACGTTAATGAAAATATCACAAAAAATTAGTAAAAGCTTCGCCATTTCCTAATCGAATATGCCTCTTTGTTATGGTTGATTAAAGTTTTACATTAACTATTCAATAATAAATAAAAAAAAAATATGCTTTTCTTTATTATATAGTTTTTCTCTTTGGAGGAAATATACAAACACAAACTAACTCACAAACAATTTTTTAAAACACTTTCTATCCAAATGCATTTCAAACAATAAATAAGAAAACTATCTTACTTGCATAACGTTAATATTTTTTTTTCAACAGAAATAATTATTTTAACAACTCACAAGAAAAAAAAATACTACTTAAAAACGTAATTACATGATAGATTATTGAAGAACTATACATACTTGAAATAATTTATTGTATACTAGCAGTTTTGCAAGCTTCGCTAGTTACCATATTTAGAGTTATTTTGGAAAAAATATTAATCATTATTTCACTTTAAAATAAAAGCCAAAATATAAAATTCTATTGAAATCGCTTAAAACCTCGTTTCGGGTCACGACTGCTTTAGTCAGTGTCTATTGCTGTATCGCTTCCGGGTCCCCAAAAAATTGCATTTGAGCCTTAACCGGCCATTTCAATTTAAGTGCTAACTGGAGGATAATTGGTGCTGCTTTTGTTTAAGCACTACGTTTTTTGGACGGGCATTTACCAGACAGGCGTCATCTTCACACTACGACAACAGGTGGCAGTAACAGATAATCTCCCTAACTGCAAAACTTTTCAAAATAATAATAATAATCGAAAATTCGAAAATCAATTTTTAAGGTGCATCAGGTTAGGTCAAAACGAACCTCCATGCAAAATTCTGTAGCTCTGTGACCAGCCGTTTGCCTACAAAGCGACGAAAACACCTTTAAGTTTTTTTTTTCCCCACTTTCTCGTCATCCACACGGTTTAGGATACTGTGAAGACCCTGAAAGATTTTCTTTTGTCAACTGACACCTTTTCTATTAAATATCTGCCAAAAGTAACACATTCGCCCTTGGAGGATCGAACATACGATCTTCGTACTAGCGTGGCACGCTAACTAACATAGCTAATAGGCCACGAAAAGAGTTTTTACATTTAAGTTTCTATTTGTAGAATTTATCATTTTAGATATTAATATATTTTTAATTACTTATTGAAAAAACTAATAAAAAATTCAGAAATCACGCATCAGGAGAGGTCAAAGCGGATCTCCATGCAAAATTCAATAGCTCTGCGATTAGCCGTTTGTCTACAAAGCGACGGACGCGGACACACATACACATCTTCTATTATTATGTGTAGAAGTTGGTTTAAGAATATTTAAAAAAATACATTATTTGACTTATACTGATTTATTGCAAATTATTATTATTATTTTTTTTTATATTTAATTAATATTTCATAGAAATTAAATAATTTCATGATTATGATTACTGGATTTTTTATATATAATATATATATATATATAACTTTGAATTTTCGAGTCATTCCAGAACGGCAAAAAATAGTTTAAAGGTGTGCTAGCGAACAGAATGATGGCACGAATAATAATTTATTTCAGTGATATTAGATGATACCACCTACTTTTTAAAAAATTCTATTCAAAATATGCAGTTTCCATTTCCGAAAGAAAAAATATAATTCATTTTTTGACTTATAGATGTTACAGGTTTTTTGCTTAAGAATAAGAAAAGTAACTTGTCATTTGACATTAAAAGGGCTCACGACAATCATTTGGTAGTTGAAAGGTTTGATCTATAGCTTTTACATTTTCAAATAAAAAAGAAATTGTTTTTAAAACTTTTTGTTTTACCTGAACTGTAAAAAAATAAATTCACAGGTCTGAGAAAAAAAAAAATAAATAAATAAAAAATAAATAAGCTAGGGGTTTGCAACAGCTAGCTTAGAAGTTTATAATAAAAAATTACCAATCCTTATTACATTCAAGTAAACATATTCTTCCTCGTAATTAAACAATCGGTACTTTTCCGTTTGCGGGGCGGGCGCAAACAAAAAATCACCAATTCAATATTATGGCACCAATTCAATATTATCGCCAATTTATATTATTGCTATTTATATTATTGCTATTTATATTATTATTGCTGTTTATATTCAAATCGCATATTGCATTTTTTACCAATAAACCTTTATCTTGAAAAAAATAGACTGCATCTTCTTCAGTTGTGGGCAAATCCCAAATTTTCATTTTTGTAAAACAAAAATTCAGGTAGAAGAAATAATGTTAATATATTTTACTTAGAAAACAAAAATGTTCTAATATATTCTAATGTTAATAATTGGTACTTTTCCGTTTGCGGGGCGCAAACGGAAAAGTACCAAACAATCTAGTATGATGTGGCCCCCACAAGACTTTCTTCTATATAATTTTACACAAAATCCGTGCAATAGAAATTATTTATTAAATTTTAAATTATTTTCCATGATAAATGCCGACGATTTTCATCTAACAAAATTACAGAGGGTGTTCACGTATTTTTGTAACGATTTTGCAAAGATATATATATAACCAAATATAAGAATTTTATTTTGTCATATGTTCAATCTGATAGCCCTTTTGTTAAACTACCACGTTAGATCTTGATTTCATAGATAGCAAAGTATTTATTAGAACATCAAGGTTGATTTTCTTCCCCTCCTCTTTCAAAATGTTCCATAGTCCATCCAATATGTTTTGGGATGCCGCTTTTAAAATGATTGTTTTAAAGGTCCAAATGTACAATAATCCATAATAGACACGTCTGGGGACTTTGATGGGGTGCATATAAAGCGAATAGTTTCAATTCCGGTTCCATTTTTCATATTTACAAAAAAAAAAAAAAAAAAAAAAAAAAAAAAGAATAGAGCAGTAAATTTAAGAGGTAAGACCTTATCCTGATGGATTTCAATACAGTGAAGATTGTTTGGGTTAGATGATGGAATTTATTTTTTGAAAATAGTTGTTAAATCATATTTATGACAGTAATCTGAGTTAATTATGACATTTTTTCTTGTTTCCTTATTTTAGTTTTTCCGTTATAAGTGATTTCAGTAATAACCATATAGCCTTTAGAAAAACATCCCTTGTTTTCTCTTAATCAATATTTTAAGTATTTTTCTTTTCCTTTTCGCCAGTAAATCGATCTTTTTTTCTATTGAAAGCAGATAATAGTCGCCAAACCTTATCAATATTAACTATATATTTCCATTTTTCAATCATCAAATAGTTTTTTGATACACCAATCTGCACATAGTCTTACGCCTAGAAACATGTTTCGGTATTGATCAATGAACATCATATTTTTTGTTAAGATTAGCTTTAAATACTATTTTATAACATTATTCACAGTTTCGACAGATATATATAAAGATTTTACGATAGCTCTTTGGGGGGTTCGATTTTCTTTTAAAGCATGAGATGCGACTTTAGATTTAATCTTAGGTGTACGGACCTTTGCTGGGTATAAATTTTTCGCCTTTTCTCCAGTCAAAAGCAAACTTTGACATTTATTTATTTTTTTATTAATAATGTCCTTTATTTAACTTTTAGAAATATTAAAACCATGCTTTTCACATCCTTCTTTATAATTTAATAAGAGTATTTCTCTTCGGAAAGCTAAAAAATATAGCCTTTAATCCATTGTTTATTTCCCAGCGACATTTAAAAGCAAAAAAAAAAAAAATTTTAATGCTGCAGAAGACAGATAAGTCTTACTACAATCTAATGTCAGTCACGTTTTTATTTTTTATTTTAAATTTAAATCCAAGGATGAAGTCAAAACCGTTACAAAAATGTGTGAACACCCTCTGTATATCACTAAGTACCGAAAGAAAGTCAATTTTTTGCCAATGTCAGAAAAAAAAATTAAAAAAATCGATAAATTTGTTTTGAATTATCGCAGATCTATGGTTCAGCCATTCATTTTAAAGATATTGACAAGATATTTAGCGATGCTACCGCATGCACATTTTTTTTCTCTAGTTTATTACTACTATTCTCAATAATTCATATTAATTATACAAATACACGTTAAAAATAACTCGCATTATGTACTTTATACGAAATTTTGTCCTGTACTGCCATGCTAAAAATTTAGAAAAACAAAATGGGATCACAGCGCTATCTCTTTTTCAATTGATCCCCAAATCTAATCCTCACCAGTTTATGTCAGGGTCCAACTAAATACGATGTTTGGTTAAATTTCATTCATTAGTTCCTGAGATACTGCATCCACAAAATTTGTGGTACACGCACATAGACAGACATTTTCTAAGAACATTCAAATCGTGTTCAGGACATCCTGAAACGTATAACTCCATCGAATATTGGAATAAAAAAATTTTCACGAATCATATATTTTATACATATATATAGAAGAAAGTATTTTGTTTTTCTTTTTTTGAAGCCCTTTGAATTTGTTTATATATTTCGTTTAATAAATATTGTTCTAAAATCAGAGCTCTTTATTGAATATGGTTTTTATAATCAACAATAAGATACCAGATTTCATGATTTTACGCAAAATTTCTGTAAATACATGAGTTTTGAAACGAAAAAAAAAAAAAAAAAAAAAAAACAGATGATGGACCTCTTTTACTTTGTATATATATATGTGTGTGTGTGTGTGTGTTAATGAGCAAAAGTTTATTAGAAACAGTTAAACAATAAAAAAAAAGTCCTCTGCAATTTTTTTTGTTCCTGATCTGTCTTATTTTACTTAAACGTTGCCGTGTGAAAGATAGGCAATATTAAGAAAAGAAATAATCTTTATTTTCATAAAATAAAATAACACATTTTCAATAAACTGGTTGCAACTTTCTCAAATGACGGAACTTTGAATCTAAATTACGCTATGTTTATACATATATATTCTTCTGAATATTGCCAATTTAAGTCGTTTATGTAGCAAAACAGGTAAAAAAATTCCTTCCCATATATTGAGATGTAAGAATATTATTCCTTTAAACACATTTTAAAATCTTTCAACTGGGTTAAATGTTGTGAAATTAAGAATCATAAAATGTTTGTTTTGATAACTTGGTACCAATAACATTAATAACACTGCGCTCCAATATATATATATATATAGGGGAGAACCGTGTAATATGGACCATCGTGTAATACGGACCATGAGGAAATTTGTATGTTCAACACTAGATGGTGAAATCGTCTCATTGCCTTTAGTGAATATTATTGTTACACAAACCATGGAGTAACTTGTACATGCATACCTGTATTTGGACGATTATGAAATTGAGTTTTCGGTTTATATGATCATTGATGTAACAAGTATGTTAAAATGGAAGTATTACTTTTTGCTGTTAGGTAATTGTAATATAATTTAGTTGTAATATAAATAGTAGCAAATGGTGCTTATTTTATGAACAATTTAGACCTGCGTCATGGGCATCAATTTGCATAGCGATTTTTGATTGGAAACCACGTTGCTCTGTTTACGCGTGTAATATGAACCATGTGTTGTGTAATATGGACCAGTGGTCCATAATAAAAACAGAGAGATTTTGTTAATGCTCGGCGTACATATGTCGAATACTCAAAATCTTGAGGCTATAGAATAGGCCAGGGAAGCAGAGGTAATCAAATTATCACTTATTTCGCACACTACCCATTGGATAAAACCGTTAGACCTCCTCCTTTTTTTTGCGTCCATTAACTATTTTTTTTTTTTCGTCCATTTCTACTATTCCCATGAGATGTACAAGGGTGTGAAGGAACATGCTGGACAGATCGTTTCACAATTCCAAGTGTGTCAACTGTTGAGTAACGGGAAGGACCACTTGGTCCATATTACACATACGTTCCTGTAATATGGACCACCGATACGTAAATAAAATAATTATTTTCTGAAATTATTAATAGTTCCCAGAGTACTTTACCAAATTTAAACTACGTAACTATGCAATTGTAATGAGCAGCCACCAAATTAAACCTTTTTATTTTAATAATTTAAGTTTTATGAGCATTCTTGCTTAGAGGGTCCATATTACACGGTTCTCCCCTATATGTATATATATTCTTTTCTTCCCGGAGCCCTAATACCGTTCACTCTGATTCTTATGTAAATTGACCTCCAGAATCCGAATATGACCCCTATTTTGCCCAATCATGAACCGTTTTCTTGGGACACCATTCCCTTACCCAATTTTTATCACTGTTCGGTAATATTATGACCATGAATTCGATTTGGAGAATGGAAAATAATTATTTTAGCACTTAAAAAAAGAAAAATATGTAATGCATAACAAATAATAATAATGATTGATTAATAAAATGTAATAAATGTAATTTATATTTTCAGGGGCAAATCCCCCCCCCCTCCTAAATTTTCCCCTTGCAGCAAATGTTCATGTTTAAGAATTTTTCACTTATGTAGCCCCTCAGAAGATATTTAATAGTAAAAATAATCTGTTCCTCCCCAACAAATCGAATTTATAGCCATAAAATTACCGAAAGGTGATAAAAATAGTGGAGTGTCCCCCCCCAAAATGGTAGGTTATGGGGGAAAATGGGCATCCTATTCGGATTCAGGAGGTCATTTTACATAAGAATTTACAAAAGTGGTGTTGGGGCTGATTTTCATGCAGATCAGCGTAATCGATATCCAGTGCTATAAATGATACAGAGGCACGTTAGGGGGAGTAAGTGCAAATTCCTTTAAGTTACTTTTTAATTATTTATATATATATAATAAGATCTCTTTTTTTTTTTTTTTTTTCCGTATTGTACTAAATTTTAAGCACATTGAACAGTGCGGGCAGTCTTTAAAGAAACTGAACTGCACCAAAGCAGTCTGTTTTATATTTTATCTTACATTGTCTTTAAAAGTAAAAGTGTGACGATAATTTTTATGAGGTTTCTTCTTTCATAAATACAGACAAAATATATTTCAAACATCTGACTTTAAGATAAAATTTAATTTTAACATTTAATTTAAAAAAAATAATAACAAATAGTTAAATTTTTAATATTTTTTTAATTTTTTGTCCTTTCTAAACTGGAAAGAAAATAATTATTTTTTAGAAAGTTTTTCGTGTGTGGGACGACCAACGTAAAGATAAGAAATAATCCATATTTTTATTTTATTTAATAATATTTTTTCGTAAATATTGTAGTTCTTTTCTCCAATGAATCCTGATTTAATATATCTATATATGTATGTATGTATGTATCCGCTTCCAAATATTTTAAAATTTCGTTTTCTATTATATCAAACTCTATTCTTAATAATATTTCTATCATTAATTCCAAAAACATACTCCCAGACAAAAGCCACATTATTAAAAGTTTTTTCATAAAATTGCAAAATTTTACAATGCTGAAGTTTTTATTTATTATTATTATTATTATTATTATTATTATTATTATTAATTCATTTCATTTACCAGTGTTTTTCATCATTTCTCTACATTACAATGTATACGAAAAGAAATATTTGAAATAAGCCATCTTTGTTTATGTAAATTTGAATGTTCTTTTTTTTTTTTTTTTTTTTTTTTAATTAAAAAAAAGATAGAATAAAATTTTTTTTATAATACTAAGTTGCTGTAAAATTTTTAATTATATTATGCGATTTACATTTATTTATTAAGTTTAAATATTTATTTATTACTAGCAGATCTACCCGGCGTTGCCCAGGTTGGAGTAGTGTTTATAGAATTTTGAAATTAATGAAATAACTGAATAAAGGTGTAAAAGGGAAAGAGAAATGCATGAAAAATATTTTTCGAAGTCTTTATTAGAAAATGTTGCGGAACAACTGGGACATCACTCATTTCTGGCGATTTTCTTTTGGCGACCACGGAGAAATGCCTCTTCCTGAAATGGTTACCGTGGATTCCATGTCATTACCATAATATGATGCCGAAGAATCCAAAATAATATCGTTATCTCTCCAAACGGCACCTAAAAAAAATACACCAAAAAATGTGCACCAATGACCCAGTTGTGCCAATGATACAAATAAATAAATAAATACAAAAGGCACAGCTTTAGTATAGGACCCCCTTGAATACTTTAAGCTTCTTTTTTTTTTTCATTTATTTATTTATTTTTCATTTATTTATTTATTTATTTATTATTTATTTAATTTTGCCATTTTTGCGATGAACTGAAATGGCTATAGCAACTAAAGGCCTTGGCGAGAAACGACCGAGCTACTTCGGTGCCAAATTTTAAATTTTGCCAAAGAGACCTATACTAAAGTTATTCCATAGACAAAAAAAAATATACATATATATATATATATATATATATATATATATATATATATATATATATATATATATATATATGACTAGCAAGCCCGTGCGATATTTTCGCATTTTATTTATCTCTTCGTTACCTTTAAAATTTAAAATTATTGTTATTATTTTATAGATGTCATTTTTTTTTCATATGCATGAACAAATTTAATATTATATATATATATACTTTTTTTTTCAAGTGAAAATATATTTCATTTTATGCTGAAAAAAAAAATGGCAACAATTAAAAATTTAAATGTCTATTTTAAAACTGCTATTTTCATATTTTAATTAATTAAAAAAAAATATATATTCAAAAATTCGTTACAAATAAGGTACCAAATGAAAGGGACAATTTTTCTGAATCCGTCGGATTAAACATTCGGACAATTAGATTTTTTAAAATTAACTAAAAGTATGAAAATTAGGAGACAGAGTCCAAGGAAATCTCTTAAGCCTATCTCTTAAGCCTAAAGCGTGAGAGAGTCAGGCACTAATGAGCGTAACTATATATACTGATATTTACAAAAAAAAAAAAAAAAAAAGTTTTAATTAAATTTAAATTACATCTATTTGAAATTATGTTGAGAATATAAAAGAAGCCATAAGTTAGACATAAAGTATCAATATACACGGAAAATTTTGTTTTACTGTAGAAAAGTAAAATATATAAATGAAAATGGCAAGTTAAGGCCAAATATCTATATGCAAATATTTATTTACACGCGAATTCCTGATAAAATATGTACCAATTTTCGTAGCGTAGCTAAGTCTTTTTTTTTTTTTTTTCACGTGAAATTAAAAATATTTTATTTTCCGAAATAAATAAATAAATAAATGAACGTGTATTTTATTTGTTTATTTTGGTGTGAAATATTTCTTTCTTTTTAATCATTTTAAAGCTAAAATGGGATCTTTATTAAATACCTTTTAATCCAATTATCTGACTGAATTAAAAAATACGGCGATAGCTAGATTTTTTCCTGATTAATAAATGTGCCACTTTTCGTAGCTGTCGATTAAACGGTGTAGCTTTGTATAGAGAGCTAAAAATCCGGACAAGAAAACAACCGGCTCTATATATATAGATTACAGAGAATACAGAAGGGGAAAAAATCACTGATAGATGGCGATATTATAACCTGGGATAGCTGGGAATTCGATATTAATTGTCGTCTGAATTCCTTGACGACATTGAATGCAGCATTTAAACGCTATTGAGTTCACTCACTTACACATACACATTAATCGTATATTCATTCAACTTCATGCATTTTATGATATAGTGACTTATATAATATTAAATTTGAATTCAATGGAATGCAGCGTTTAGACGCTATCGTACTCATTCACTCCCATGCAGTGGCGAAGCGTCCATGGAAGCGATTGAATCAGCGCTTCCCTTATTTAAGATTTTTAAAATGTAATCATGTAACGTTGCCTCGTCGAAAGACTGAATTGATTCTTCCTCTGATTTTGAAAGCGCTTTGCTACGGCGCTTCCATAGTTTTCTGAATCTGTTTTTTCGTGTTTACATCCTCGCCCCTGTTCCCATGTATATATAAATTAGTAGTATACTCATTAAGCTATATTTCATGCGATGGTGATCTATAAAATATAACAGATTCGAATGCAATCGAATTTAGTGCTTAGACGTTATCTCGTTCGCTCACACATATACAGACATATATAAATGCAGGCATCACCGTAAAAAAAAAAAAAAGAAAAAAAAAAAAAATTAGAAGATCTTTTAAACTTATTAAATAAACTTCAAATAATTTCAGACCATAAATCATTACTTATAAGAATTCTATTTTGTATCAGTGTAAAGAAAGAAAAAAAAAAAAAACTAAGTTCTACATCATTAAAATCTATGTAGTTGTGTGTCACCTCTAGCATACCTATAGAATTTGAGCTGAATCAAATGCAACATTTATACGCTATCGTATTCACTCATACACATACAAGCATACATTCAGCACAATCGAAAATGCAAAATGAATTCAGGAGACAAAAACCCAAAGAAATACTAAAATGTCGAATTTGAATTCTTCCATGAAAGCAATATTTCTCTTACATAATATATGATCGGAATTTAATTGTACGTTTTCTTCCATCATCCGTAATTTTTTTAAGTTAACGAATCGCTCATTTTTATAATTCTTCACATTACTCTTATTAAAAGTCTATTCAAGCACATTCTTTAAGCATTTATTTATTACGAAATTTGGTGATAAAAATCCATTTGCGAATTTTAATCCAATTTTTTATCAATTGTTTTTCTTATTAATAAGCATACGGGCTAGGACCCTTTAGAAAGACCCCCACGGAGGGCATTCCCCCCCTAGGCCTAGGACACACAGGAGTCAATCGGCCTTAAAATCCTACAATCAATCAATCAATCAATCAATCTTATTAATAAGCATGTTTCTAGTAAATATTTTAAAAAATTTAAGAAAAAAATGTCTTTAATTGATTTATTTTTATTCTTTTTTGTAAAAGAAAAGTAAATAAATAAATAAATAAACAGCATTTATTACTATTTAATGTCTCATTAAATGTCAAAATTAAATTTATTGTAAACGAGCGACATCTCTTGATGGCTCTATGCTTGTCGAACCTAACAAGGAGAAGAATGTAACCGGCAAATTTCGGGTTTTAAAAGTTATAATACTCAGGCCCCTTAATTTGGATCCACATGCAAATTTGTATGTTTTCTCTTAAAAGTATGCGCATGACCTGTGCAAAACATCATAGGTCTTGGGGACCAGGGAGCTGAGATACAGGTAGTCGAAAAGTTTGAGATGCTATGTCGACATAATATACACTTTTGTATCGTTTCGCCATTTACTTTCGGACTTTGTAAATTTCATTTGTTTTTCTTAATGTTTGCTTTAGCTTGGTGGGGCAGAACGCTACCGCTTTCCTAGATTCGTTTCAAAAAAATATTTTGTTCTTGAAAATTCAATTATTGGATCACATAACAATATCTTATATTAAATATATATATATATATATATATATATATATATATTTACTTAAAAAAAAAAAAAAAAAAAAAAAAAAAAAGGTCTGAAAAATGGGAGAACATTGAACAAGAAAGAAATTAATTCCTTCATGACGGAAATGAGTTGTCAATGACTGCAACTGCTGTCAAACAAAATATAAATACATTATAAAAGTAATTAAAAAATAGAATTGTCTTAAATTTGTACCGCAAGTCTCAGTTTTTGCAATTACGATGACCGTTTTTGTGGGTTTTTAAAAGAAAACTCTCCAAATATTTCAATGAAATGTTAAAAATCCTTTGTTTTGTATAATATTTTTAGTTTTCCCAGAGAAAGGGCTAGAGAAAGCTGAATGATTCAGAAATTTCATATTAAAAGACCAATTTCTATATACAAAAATCATCTTAAACTTTGATTTTATTTTAAATAAACGAAGCTGACTATTTCCTCTAAGATTTCACTAAGCTTTCAAGGGATGAGTGATCATTGCTTATGTTAATTTTCATTTTTGTAAAATTTGGCGAAAATTTCACATATATATATTTTTTTTTTATTTATACTTTAATACAGAAAACATATGAACTATCATCTAACACGAGTTGTAAGTTGAATGATTGATATCTTGCAAATTTTAAATTATCTTTGCAAAGCGATGAAAAAAAATCCCATTTTGGTTAATAAAAAAAAAAATAAATAAATAAATAAATAAATAAATAAAAATGAATGTATGAAACAGCAGGCAGATTTCTATGAAGCATAGATTTGAACCATCTCGATTGAACTAGCAAAGCTGGCAACATACCGGATAATTTCCTACCAATATTTTTGGTACGTGTTTTTTTTTTCTCTTTATGTATTATCGAAAATTCTTCGATCAAATAAACTAAAATAGACAAAATAAATTAAACAGTCCAAAAAAAGCTCCCCAGAAATAATTTTATGGAATAATCCGGAGCGTTGGAATTACTTTACCAGCATTCAAATTTTGAAACAAGTCCTTCCGGCTTATTCGGAAGGGAAGGTTGATTTCTTTTTCTTTATCAATTATTAATGGAATTGGTAGAAATATTGAAGTAGGCTATGCACATATGGAGTTTTAAGCAAATCGGTTCATAAACACCTTTTTATCTGAATTTAAAATTTTCAAGTGGCCGGCGCTTGGAAACGAGATGGTGGGCCAAGTTAACAAATACATCAAATGCATTTGTGAGATAAGTCTAAATATAAGTATATAAGTATACAAATTTAGTTCGAATTAGTTCAGAATCTCAAAAATCATCGTGTGGAAAAATTAAGTGGATCAAAATGGCAGAGAAAGTTGCTCAGTGAACTAATCTAAGATATTGTTGCAAATTTGTAAATAATTCTATTTTTAATAACAGGAGACTTGGCGTTGGAATATTAAAACCCGAATAAACTACTACGTCAGAAACGCCAAAGAAAAATATTACAAATGCATACAGCTGTTTCGGTAGCCTAAAGCGTACCGTCTTCAGTGCAAAAAGGATTCATGCTCAGTAACAATAAGAGCAGAAGACCAATAACTCAACTAAGCCCGTAGAAGCTTAACAAATAATAACAGGAGACTTGGCGTTGGAATATTAAAACCCGAATAAACTACTACGTCAGAAACGCCAAAGAAAAATATTACAAATGCATACAGCTGTTTCGATAGCCTAAAGCGTACCGTCTTCAGTGCAAAAAGTAGTTTATTCGGGTTTTAATTCTATTTTTATTTTATTTTATTTTTTTTATTTTTATTTATTATTATTATTATTATTATTATTATTATTATTTTGCAAATTCTTTCAAAGAGGCTTATTAAGTTGATAAATTGTCGATTTTCTGCATTTCTAGTTTGTTTGAGAGTAAAAACAGCCTAATTTTCCCTTAAAAACGCATTAAAAAGCTTCAATAAAGCAGGCAATGGATTTGGCGACTTTTTTGGCGACTTTTGGCGAGGAAATCCTAACTATCGATATATCAAAGATAGACGCTGTAACGTGATTAATTAACGAGATACGTGAAATTTCTAATTTGTTCTGGGTTCGATAAAGGGGTATAAAAGGTGGTCGAACGTGCCAAGTCAGTCAGTCGCAGTTGAGTTTCGCCAAACGCTTGCATTGCTTTTGAAGGAGTTCTGAGCCTCTTTGAATGAGCCTTACTTTATGTTACTGCTTTGATACAGTTTGAACTGTGAATTTGCTGTTGACAGCTGTTACTTAAGGTGTGTTTACTGGTGAAACTGAAGTTGAACCGACCTGTATCCTCCTAGAATTTTCTGTAAATAAACTACTGAACTTTTGCAAGTTTCGCCTTTCATTCTTGGACAACTTACGAACCCCCCAAGTATGCAACAATATTTTCAAAATAAGTTCACTGTCTAACTTTGGTTCGAATAAGCTCAGTATTTCAAAATTATCGCGATAACAAAGCCTCAAGTGGCAGCGTTCAAGTGGACGCAACTCGGAAATAAACTTCCTCACCGAAATCATAAATGTTTGAATGATAAATCCATTTTTCAACTTTGGTTTAAATTGATTAAATATTTTCAAAAGTTGCCGTGGTAAAAAATTTCAAGTGACCACCACTTGGAAACAATATAGTGGAGCAAGTTGCCCAGCAAACCCATCCAAGATATTTGAAACATAGGTTCTTTATCAAACTGTGGTTCGAATTAGTGCAGTGTTTCAAAAGTTATTGTGATTTTAAATTTTCAAGTGGTAGCGTGTTTTCAAGTGGCCCCGCTTAACTTAAGATATCTACCACTTTATTAAAAATGACGGATAAATTTCATTAATAAACTTCATTGAGAGCCTTATGTGGTCTATATTTACATCAAATTTCAAACCAATTCGGAATACGCTTTTTACAATTTGAATTTGAAATTTTCAAGTGGTCTCCACTTGAAAACAAAATGGCGGAGCAACTTGGTTAATAAACTCATCTAAGATATTTATAAGATAAGTTAAGACACTGTTTAAATTTGGTTCGATTTGGAGTATTATTTCGGAAGTTATAGTAATTTTAAATTTTCAAGTGGTAGCCTGATTTCAAGTGGTCCCGCTTAACTTAAAATATCTGCCACTTTATTAAAAATGGCGGATAAACTTCATTAATAAACTTCTCGAGTACTGAATCCGCAATCTTCCAATTACGAGTCCAGTGCTCTACCGACTGGGCTACCGCGGCCGAACTGAAGTAAACGGAAGATGTACTAAATATTAAACTTTTTCTTTAACTGTTCGCTTATTCATGTACTACCTTTAGAATAAGTTAAATTATTCATTATACATATCTGAATACATTTTGACATGAACATTTTATTAAATATTCGAAAAACCAAGTCAATTAAAAGTGAAATCTAATTTTGTTAAAATTTAGGAAATGCTGAATCAAAACATTGTTAAGAGAATATGTTTTAAATAAGAAGGATATACACTCCTTCTCATATTTATAAGGACACTTTTTATTTTGAAATAACTAACGTAAAAATAATTATGAACAAGGTTATACTCAGTGCACTTAATATATCTAGTATTCTAAAAACCAAAACTGCTATATTTTTTTTTTTATATGAAACAAAATTAATAAAGAAATATGCAAAATATTTTTTCTCCACATTTTTAGATGTTTATAATTATAGGGACAATCAAGATTTTTTCGTTTTATTTAACTTACAAGCGGATAAATTACAGTTGACATGCGATTTTGTTAACTACTGGGCTAGATTAATTCATACCTAAGCCTTCAATTTTTATTGGACTGACATTGCTGATAATTCCTCAAAAAAAGGAACGTTCATGTGGTGAAGTATGATAAATGTGTTTTTTAAGTGGAAGGATAATTTCAATCCGCCGAATTTCTAATGAAATTCGAAGATCTAAAATTGCTGAAGGAAATGTGATCAAACATTGAACTGCTGGTTCGATAGGAGAGAGATCTGATGCAAAATCAGAGTTGTTTTATAGAGATCGAAGACTCATAATTCCTCTTACTGTTCTACTCATAATGACTGTTGCTGAATTTGCTCCTAATTTTTAACGAAAGGTTAGAATCCACATTTATGCATGTTTAAAATAATTAATAATATGTTAAAATGAATAAAAATCCTGTAATAATCAATAAGCATTTAATGGGGGAAAGAACATCTGTGTTAAAGTTGAATAAAGACAATATTAAATGGTAAAATGTTGCATTTTCGGTTGAAAAACATTATATTCTTGATTAATGAAATGGTTTTAACAGTTACTGACACGATCTGAAAATAGCGAAAGACAGAGCAGATTTTTTAAAAGCAGATATGAATCGGGCATTTTAAAGGTGGATCTATGGTGCTCTGGGGAACTGTTTCTACTGAAGGCAGAATGAATTTAGTAATTTGTTCTATTATTATGAGAACATCAAGAGAATATCGTCAAAATTTTAAACTTGGAATTCTCAGATTTGTGTTAGATTTTGGGGGGTAATAATATTTTTTTCAGCAAGACTTGCATTTTTGCTCTACTTCTAGAGCAATAGGAAATAGTTTGAAGAAAGAATCTTCTTTATTGTTGCCTGTCCCTTAACCTAAAAGTTGAAAAAACCTTAACTTATCATATTAGAAAAGTGTATGCAAGTGGGAAGCAATTTTAAATAGTTTAAATGTATTCAGAATATCATCTATGCTGTATGAAATGGTATTGAAACTGAATATTAAAGAAAACATATATGTATATACCAGAGAGAATGTCTGACTGTTTCATCCTAAAAAGAGACCCCAAAAAATATTAATTCAAAGAATAATTGAAAAAAAATTCTAAGATTCGAGCTGTCCTTATAATTATGAACACCTGAAAAATGCTTTTTTTTTTTACCGTATTTAAAGTTTTAAGATAGAAAAACGCTAAAACTTTTTAAATATCGTCTATTAATGAAATTCAAATTAATAAGAAGTACATTTGTTTAAATAAAAGTGTTCAATATAGAAAAACGGGTGTCCTTATAATTATGAGAAGGAGTGTATATATGTATATGTATTAAATTCTCACATTTCTTTGTCTATTAATGTATAAATATATAAAGTTCGATTCTCTCTTTACACAAGCAGTGACAAATATAGAAAGACAATTCCTATGTTTTGTGGCTTAAAACAAAATGAAAAACGTCGCTTGTTAAAAAAGAGAAAAATACAGAGCTCTACAAAGTTCTCAAACTGTATAAAGAGAAAAATTTTAAACGCAGTTTCAGCTTTGTTTCTTTTTATTTTCTCTCTCTCTTTCTCGAAAGACGTCTTCGATTTATATTTTATTTAACTTGAGACTGCTTCTTTTTCTTTTTTTATTTTCTTTAACATTAGAGAGGGAAAGTCTCAACTTTTTTTTTTTTTTTTTTTTTTTTACTGTTTAACTTTTTTCAAGACATTTTTTATTATTATTTTTTATGTTGATAAATAATTCTTTGTCAAAGGATTTAAATTATTTTGTTTATGTTTATTGTTTTACGAAAAAAAGAATATTTTACAAAATTAACGTGTCGAGTATAATTTTCCAAATATCTATTTTATCTTTATTTCAAAATTTTCAAATTGAAAAGTTAATTGATATAGTTTTTATTATTATTGCTATTATTAATTTAACTTGACGAATTCATACGTATGTACGTTAAAACAACAGCCAAAATAAGACTTACAACCTTGGATTGAAAAATAAATATTTAAATGTAATTTGTTTCTTAAAAAGAACTTACACGTTGAGGAGATACTTTCTATTTCAAAGTGAAATTTTCAAACTTAAAATCTGCATTTATATTTTATTTTTTTTAACATTTTTCTAACAATGTTGAAATATGTTAATGATTTGGAGTTGTCTGTCAATCTGTCTGCTCGTGCTTTCATTTTTGAAGGGTAAATTGAGGGAAGACACCGTATTTTTCGTTTAATATTTATGTAAAATCCCCGTTTTGGTGATATTTATTATTTATTGATTTATTGGGAAAATTTATACTTTTGAGTATATATTAAAAATATATTTAACTTAAATACAATTCAGTAAATATTACATTGGCGCATATATGAGAATGACCTTTCAAAGATAAAGTTTCACATTTTTTATAATACACACACACACACACAAAAAAAAAAGTAAATTTACGGGATTTGACCGTATAATTTTACGGTAAATGACCGTTTTACTAGCTAAACGGTCAAAACTCGTAAACTGATGTTATCAAAATTATTTTGAAATACTGACATTTTTTTACGGTGAAAAGCCGTTAATTTATGTAATTTGCTCAAACATCAGCTTTTCCGTGACGTCATATAAGAATCGGTCCATATCTGAAACTGAAAATATAAATGTATTCTTATTGGTTGAGAGAGTTTATTTATACAAAACATTCATACAAATAGCGTTTGGTGTAAAAGTGCTATTGTTTTCTTAATTTAATACAAAGAATTTAATTGAAAGTTGTATGCCTGTCACAACGTAGAATTACGGGAGATAAATTATTTTGTTATTTTGTTAACGGTCCAAATGTTATTTTTTAACGGGCATTGCCTGGAATTTCTGCTGCTGGGCTTTGCCTGGAATCTTACTTGAATTTTTCTAATTGTGCACTGTTAAAATTTTCTGTAAATTTAATGTAAATATTTATCCAGAGTCTCTGTAAATTTACAGCAATTCTTAGTTAAAAGTGAATAATCGAGATTCTCGATCTTTATTCTGTATTTTTACCTAATTTTGTTATTTAATTTTTTAATTAAAATTAAAAATGACTGTTTCTGTTTTAGAAAAAGCATTCTAAGTCCGAAATATGTCCTCACCAATAATTAATTAAATTAATATTAGTTATTAAAACGAATGTATTAAATAAGTTTTTTAACATCTCCGTTTATTTTTCTCTGTAATTTTACGTAAGATTTAAGATAATAGATTACACTGAGTTTTCTGTTGAAATTTTTAACAGTGTGCAGTGTCACTAAAATTTATTTATTTATTTAAACATATGGTTTTATTCTATGTATGCCACAAAAAAGTAGCTCCATGTCAATAGAAAACTTTTTAACTTTAAATGTCGTGTAATGCTAGTGTTAATAGTTTAAAAGATGGCATTTTGTTCAAACAAACTGAATTATCAATATAATCATTTAATGCAATTGTATAAGAATGAATGTACTACGAAAAAAAAAAAACTGTCATTCTTTTTATAAAAGAGGAAAAGAAAAAAAAAAGAAACCACATGTTTATATTTTTCCCTGAGAGCCATTTTTATTTCCAACAAGAGGGATCTATAAAAGCTTCTCTCGATGCCAAAAACATCGAAATTTTAAAAATTAAAAAAAATATATGTATAATAGTTTTGAGACAAAGCGTGTTTTTTGTCTGGGGTTACATTTTTTGAGACTTAGATATTTTTCTCTAAAAATATTACATAATACGTATGTTAAAAAAAATAACAGATGGAAAAAGTATAGATTTTAAATAAGGGTTCTTGAGAAAATATCTTACGCACTTTTATTTTATTTTATCTTATTTCATTTTCTATGAAAAGTAAAAATGACCTTTTATATGAAAACTTTTGAAAACTTTTATTCTATATCATAGATTTTTTTTTTTTTTTTTTTTTTTTGTGTGTGTGTGTGTGTGTGTGTGTGTGTGTGTGAAAAAGAGAGAGAAGGACAAAAATCTATTTATATATTTATCTTTATATAATCTTTTAAAAAATATTGTTATCTTCAAATTCAAAGCTTCTAGTCTTCTAAAAACGTTTAGATTTTTTCCTTTTTCTTTTTTCTTTTTTTTTTTTTTTTTTTTTTTTAAGTTTGTCTTATAATATAAATACAAATTCAAGTGCTTATTTGCCTAATAATAAAAATAATTCTTATTTTTACTCTTTAAACTTATAATGATTTTAATCTTCTAATCTTATTAATAAAATCTTATTAATATTTTTCTTCCTTCTATCAGCTGTCTCAGGAAAATTCTACTGCACTTACAGGCGTGACATTTGGCAATCACATAGTCTGGATTGTCTCCGTGTGCACAGTAAAGCCGAATTTTCAAATTTTTAATGAGGAGGAAAGTTATAAAACCTTTATGCTTTATGGCATCCTTTTGCATTTTACTTATTTTTTATTTGAGTTGCAATTTCAAGTGTTACCAACAAAATTAAATGCTTACAACTTTTTGTTTCATTTACATTTTTAACTTAAAAAAAAAAATCATCTACACGCAAATAAAAGAACTGCATAATTAAAAATTATAAACCTGTATCATCAAAAATTACTGATAAATCTGGCGTTATAATAGGTTTAAAACTTTTATTTTTATTTATTTATTTTTTAAATATTAATTTGAATTAATCAAGTAGTTTTATATATATATATATATAGGAATTGTTACTTTCTTTTACTCATATGTACGGTAGAGAAAATATTTTTTATTGGTCAAATTTTCGAAATTGAGTTTTTGTTATATTTACAGGTTCTGAGGTTACCTGAATCCGAAAATCATGTGTTTCGCGGTTGGTCTGTGTCTCTGGGCGTGTATGTGTGTTATCAGCATAACTTAAAAATAAATAACAGCAGGAAGTTCAAACTCGGTATCCTAAATCTGTATCATATACGGATGCTACACTAAACTTTTTGCTCAGATCAAACAAATGGTTCATGTACAGGGACACCCAAGAGAATTCAAATACATTACATCTAAGGGGGAAATTACAGGGAATTAGAGTTGATAAACTATAGTCGTTAAACTTTACTCTTTAGCTTCACTAAACTAAATGAAATGAATATATATATGATGAAATGTTATTTTTCCGACTGAGTGAAAATAATGCCTGGACCGGGAGTCGAACCCCGGATCTTTGACTTACAAGATCAAGGCTCTACCAATTGAGCAATCCAGGCCGACAACCGGTCAGCATTACTCACTCAGACAACCTTTAGGCAGAAACATCTGGTCTATCATTTAGATAGCTCGACAGAAATAAGCCGCAGGTAAAGGAAAACACCATTAAACAATGGGAGAAAGAAATACAATTTTTATTAAAATCACAATCAACTGATTGGAAGAAAATCATATTTAATGAAATTTTATTTTCCCGACTGAGTGAAAATAATGCCTGGACCGGGAGTCGAACCCCAGATCTTTGACTTACAAGGTCGAGGCTCCAGGTCCAGGCATTATTTTCACTCAGTCGGAAAAATAAAATTTCATTAAATATGATTTTCTTTCAATCAGTTGATTGTGATTTTAATAAAAATTGAATATATATATATATATATATATATATATATATATATTTATGTGTATAAAAGCAGGTTTAATGTAGAATATGGTATGAAATTCATTCACCCTTCATTTACAGGGCTACACAAAAGAACTAGAATAAAGTGGGACAGTACCTGAAAATTTATGACAGTGTTTTTGAGATTGCACTGTTTGTTATTGATATAGGATTATACTTATGTGAACCATGTAGTGTGTACATATTTTTAGAAGATATATAGATCTGTCGACAATTAAGCGAAAACACTCTTTTTCGTTGAATGTAATTAGTCGTAGTGTTTTACTATAATAATATTTCAGGATGCCCTGCTCGAGAACTGAAATTAATTCTTCATACTCATCCGGTGAATAAAGCATTGTTTAAGCTAAATATCGATCGCTTTTATTATTATTATTATTATTATTATTATTATTATTATTATTATTATGACTAAGGTCTATTAGTCTCAATCTGGGATTTTTGCGGTGTCATTTTTCGATAGTTGGACATTTATCTAAATGATTTTTCGATCGTTGGACATTTATCGAAATCTAAAACTTATTGAAAATATAATTGAATAATTTGAAAGCGATGTTATAATTTGAAAATAATAATAATAATAATAATAATAACAGTCCTCCGTCCTAAACTAAATTCTGCTTTTGCCAGAATTTCATCAAAATCATTTTTTTTTTTTTTTTCTCTTTTTTTTAAAGAAAAAGAAAAATCAATAATAATCAATATCGAAACAAACACTATCGAAAAATTTTTTTTTAAATAATTTTGAATTAGGAAATAATATGTGCGCGTGCAAAATGAAACAAAAATAAGTAAAAAAATGAATTTAATATTTTTATTTTGTATATGAAACATGATCGCGTGCTATCTTAAAAAGTAGATTTTTTTTTTTTTTTTAGTAAATTTAATATTAGGATGTTTCAATAAATAAACACACATTAAAAATTGTTTAAAGTTTTTTATATGAAATAAACTTGAATAATAATGAATGGTGTATTTTAATATAGACAACTAGCAGGCTTTGCCCGCTTCGCTGGACATTAAATTTAAATGAGTTGTCATTAATCTTTATTAATAACATAAGTTCTCCCTGTGATTGGTAGAGGTTTTCTTGCTCGCAACGTGAAGAGTCTGGGTCCCCACTGTCTTCGGCAAAACTTACCCACTTCTTACTTCCCCTTCCTCAGAAGGTGAGTTCGAAGTTTTGTAAAATCCCACTAATGTACATAATGCGTACACTTAATCAATATCCACACACAAAAATTCGCCATTCTAAGATAATTCAAAGCGAATTCAAACGGAAAAACGTGTTTTTACACATGCTTATTGTCCTCCGACTCCGAGAAGGTGGTGGGGGGGGGGGGGGAATTCGAATTTCGTAAAATCCCGTTACAATAAGTGCCGGTTGCATACAAACAATTTTTTCACAAAATTTCGCGACCACAGAAGTCTTTAATAGAAAATATTATAAATTAAAAAAAAAAAAAAAGCAAGTAAAGAAAATATATAGACACGACATTATTTCATTATTTAAAACATGAAAATCTGACATTGACAGATTTTAATTTCGTGCCAGAGGCCTACTGCTAAACTTGTTAATATCGACAAATTCTTCTTTAGTTGATTCGTGACGATCTAAATTCCATGATAAAGTTTTCATTAAATCAAACCAATGTGTTTCAGCTACAGATACTGTAACAAATAAAGTTGGAAGTCCAAACTGTCTTTTGGCCGCAAAACAACGTTTTTTTCTCTTTTTCCCAATGAGGGGGAGGTGTGCCTTGGGGGGGACTCATGTCAAAGGTGTGCCTTGGGGGGGGACTCATGTCAAACTTGTATCTTGGGGGGGACTCATGTCAAAGTTGGGCCTTGGGGGAACTAATGTCAAAGTAGAGCCTGGGTGGGGACTCATGTCAAAGTTGGGCCTTGGGGGGACTCATGTCAAAGTTGTACCTTGGGGGGGACTTATGTCAAAGTTGTGCCTGGCGGGGACTCATGTCAAAGTTGTGCTTTGGGGGGACTTCATTCAATAAATCCCCATTTAAAAACCGACTGAAATAGGCCCTTAGCACTATTAAGAGTGACGTATAAAAATTCGACAACGCTGTACCGACTGAAAAAGGGGTACCTTGGGGGGGGACTCATGTCAAAGTTGTGCCTTGGGGGGACTTCATTCAATAAATCCCCATTCAATAAACCGACTGAAATAGGCCCTTAGCACTATTAAGAGTGACCTATAAAAATTCGACAATGCTGTACCGACTGATATAGGGGTTCCTTGGGGGGGGGGGACTCATGTCAAAGTTGGGCCTGGGGGTGGACTCATGTCAAAGTTGTGCCTTGGGGGGACTTCATTCAATAAATCCCTATTCAATAAACCGACTGAAATAGGTCCTTAGCACTATTAAGAGTGACCTATAAAAATTCGACAACGCTGTACCGACTGAAATAGGGGTACCTTGGGGGGGACTCATGTCAAAGTTGTGCCTTAGGGGGACTTCATTCAATAAATCCCCATTCAATAAACCGACTGAAATAGGCCCTTAGTACTAATTAAGAGTGACCTATAAAAATTCGACAACGCTGTAACGACTGAAATAGGGGTACCTTGGGGGGGACTCATGTCAAAGTTGTGCCTTGGGGGGACTTCATTCAATAAATCCCCATTCAATAAACCGACTGAAATAGGCCCTTAGCACTAATTAAGAGTGACCTATAAAAATTCGACAACGCTGTACCGACTGAAATAGGGGTACTTTGGGGGGGGGGGGACTCATGTCAAAGTTGGGCCTGGGGGGGACTCATGTCAAAGTTGTGCCTTGGGGGGACTTCATTCAATAAATCCTCATTTAATAAACCGACTGAAATAGGCCTCTAGCACTAATTAAGAGTGACCTATAAAAATTCGACAACTGTACCGACTGAAATAGGCCTCTAGCACTAATAAATACAAAAAGCACAGCTTTAGTATGGGAACCCTTTGGTGACTTTAAATATTTTAAGCCATTTTTGAGATGTACTGAATTGGCTATCTCAATTGTGCAATTAAAGATCTTGGCGAGAAACGTCAGAACTACTTCGGAGCCAAATTTCAAATTTTGCCAAAGGGATCCAATACTAAAGCTGTTCCATACCGAATCTGGGTTGAAAACGGAAAAAGGGTAAAATAAATTAGAAATATCAGACCTATATTTATAAATTTGATACCAAATAAAAGGGGCGATTTTTCTGAATCCAGGGGTGCAAACAGGATTTCGATGCGACAATTAGATTTTTAAAAAATAACTAAAGTATGAAATTTAAGTGGCAACGGAAAAACGGAAAAAGGGGAAAATAAATTAGAAATATCAGACCTATCGTTACAAATTCAGTACCAAATGAAGGAGGTGATTTTTCTGAATCCTGTGGTGTAAAGAGTTTTTCGATACAACAATCAGATTTTTTAAAATTAACTAAAGTATGAAACTCAGATGGCAACACATGATTTCAATCTTTTCATAATTTGTAGTGCGAATCACGCGAATAAAAAAATCTTTAACTTAAAAATTTATTTTTATATTTTATTTTTCCATTCAAAGCGTTTTAGTGAAAAAATATTTATGGCGCATGCGCAGACGTTTTTTACCCACAATTTTAACACTATTCATAATTTTGAAAATTTCTATAGATATAATTTCATGTTGGGTGAAGACCTAAGTTTCTGTCAAGCGCCGTTGAATTCCGTCCAGCCGTCCTCGAGTGATGCCCGGACAAACGTGTTTTAGTCTTTTACCCCCTAGGGGGGAACGGGGGGGAATTTCTGAAAAGTTGATAGATATAATTTTAAGTTGGGTGAAGACCTAAATTTCTGCCAAGCGTCGTTGAATTCCGTCCAGCCGTTCCCGAGTGATGCCCGGACAAAAAAAGCGACATTCGGACACGATGACACACACACACACACACACACACACACACACAGGCAAAATTTTCTGAAGTCATTTTCGGCTTTCATGGGGTGTGAAACGTGAAGATATCGCAAAATTTTTCGATTCCGACAAATTTACAGACAAAACTCTGATTTTATTAATATAGACTAGCAGGCTTTGCCCGCTTCGCTGGACATTAAACTTAAATGAAGTCTCAAAATACCATATCTTTATTAATAACCTAAGTTCTCGCTGTGATTGGTAGAGGTTTTCTCGCTCGCAAATTAAGGACTCTGGGTCTCCACTGTCTTCGGCACAACTTACTCACTTTTTACTTCCCCTTCCTCAGCGGTGAGTTCGAAGTTTTGCAAAATCCCACTAATGTACATAATGCGTACACTTAATCAATATCCGCGCACAAAAATTCGCCATTCTAAGATAATTCAAAGCGAATTCAAACGGAATAATATTATAGTTTAAAAAAATTAAAGAACACGCTTTAATTTACTTTCCTTATTTTAAATAAATGTAATTTTTATTGTTCACGTTTTTTTTTTTTTTTTTTTTTTTCTGTCGAAAAAATAATGATAATTTTTTTTGGCAACAATTAAATTAAGGAATAATATTAAATATTTTAAATAAATGTAATTTTTATTGTTCACATTTTTTTTTTTCTGTCCAAAAAATAATGATAATTTTTTTTGGCAACAATTAAATTAAGGATTAAAATTAAATGGCCAATTTATCAGTAATTAGAAGGTTTTTATTTTAACATTTTAATTAATTAAAAGAAAACTAAAACAAAATTCGAAAATCGGGCTTCGAGGTGCATCAGGAGAGGTCATTACGAACCACCATGCAAATTTTTGTAGCTCAGCCATCAGCCGTTTTCTTAAAAAGCTCTGGAAACCATACACAATGGTTTTTTGTTTGAGATATGAAGGATTTTGTGCAATCACGTTTTGCTCCCAGAGAAGTTACAAACATACATACATACAGGTGAAGCTAATATAAGCGTGTTAAAAACATGTTTTTACACATTTTTATTGGGAACAACTTCAGTATAACCCCACAACGATATTTGGCGATTTTTTTTTGTTGGCGCTTATGGCTAAATCATAAATCATATATGATAAATGATAAAATCATAATCTAAATCATAATCTAAATCATAAAATCATAATCTAAATCATAAGATCAAAAATCCAAAATAAACAACATATTAGGCTGCATATTATATCGCAAACAGTCCAGAACGACATCGTTATCCTTCAAAACGGCGCCAAAGAAAAATCGGCAAATTCAGCTGTGGGGTTATACTAAAGTTATAGCGTTTATTGCCCTCCGACTCCGAGAAGGTGTGTGTGTGTGGGGGGGGGGGATTTCGAATTTCGTGAAATCCAGTTACAATAAGTGCCGGATGCAAACAAACAATTTACGCACCAAATTTCGTGACCACTGAAGTCTTTAATAGAAAATATTATAAATAAATAAATACAAAACGCACAGCTTTAGTATGGGAACCCTTTGGTGACTTTAAATATTTTAAGCCATTTCTGCGATGAACTGAATTGGCTATCTCAATTGTGCAATTAAAGATCTTGGCGAGAAACGTCCGAGCTACTTCGGTTCCGAATTTCAAATTTTGCCAAAGGGATCCAATACTAAAGCTGTTCCATATCGAATCTCGGTTGAAAACGGAAAAAGGGTAAAATAAATTAGAAATATCAGACCTATATTTATAAATTTGATACCGAATGAAAGGGGCGATTTTGCTGAATCCAGGGTTTCAAACAGTTTTTCGATGCGACAATTAGATTTTTAAAAAATAACTAAAGTATGAAATTTAAGTGGCAACGGAAAAACGGATAAAGGGAAAAATAAATTATAAATATAGGACCTATCATTACAAATTCAGTACCATATGAAAGAGGTGATTTTTCTGAATCCTGGGGTGTAAACAGTTTTTCGATACGACAATTAGATTTTTTAAAATTAACTAAAGTATGAAACTTAGATGGCAACACTTCATTTCAATCTTTTCATAATTTGTAGTGAAAATCACGCAAATACAAAAGTCTTTAACTTAAAAATTTATTTTTATATTTCATTTTTTCATTCAAAGCATTTTAGTGAAAAGATATTTATGGCGCATGCGCAGGCGTTTTTTACCCACAATTTAAACACTAATTATAATTTTGAAAATTTCTATAGATATAATTTCAAGTTGGGTGAAGACCTAAGTTTCTGCCAAGCGCCGTTGAATTCCGTCCAGCCATTCTCGAGTGATGTCCGGACAAACGTGTTTCAGTCTTTTACCCCCTAGGGGGGAACGGGGGGGAATTTCCGAAAAGTTGATAGATATAATTTGAAGTTGGGTGAAGACCTAAATTCCTGCCAAGCGTCGTTGAATTCCGTCCAGCCGTTCTCAAGTGATGCCCGGACAAACGTGTTTTAGTCTTTTACCCCCTAGGGGGGGAACGGGGGGGGGGAATTTCCGAAAAGTTGATAGATATAATTTTAAGTTGGGTGAAGACCTAAATTACTGCCAAGCGTCGTTGAATTCCGTCCAGCCGTTCCCGAGTGATGCCCGGACAAAAAAAGCGACATTCGGACACGATGACATACACACAGACACACACACACACAGACACACAGGCAAAATTTTCTGAAGTCATTTTCGGCTTTCATGGGGTGTGAAACGTGAAGATATCGCAAAATTTTTCGATTCCGACAAATTTACAGACAAAACTCTAATTTTATTAATATAGATATAGAATGATTTTTGAAATTATAACATGTCACTTCTATGGTTAACTGTTTAGCAGACAATCGTTATAAGATTTTTTTTTAAACATTGAAAGCATCTTTATATAAATAAATGGCGATGAGATTTCCTTAGATTCTTTTTTTTTTTTTTTTTTTTTTTTTTTACACGTTTTGAGGTTTTTTGAATTTCGAAATCAAGTTTTTAACATTTGATTTTTGTCTCTGTCTCTTAAATCAGAGTAACTTAAAAACAATAATGTTAGGCAATTCAAATGTTGTATTTTGAAGTTAATATAAGTTTGTTACTTGAAAAGTTTGATCAAGATACATACGTTTCAAGGAATGGTGCGTGTAAAAGTTGTCTGAATAATTTTAAATGAACTTTTGAAATTAATAACAGAATTATTTGTTGAGCAAAGCTGTTCCGAAGCCTAATTTTAATTGTCTTTAATGTAGGTTTATATAACAGTACTACTTATCTTACACCTTAATCTCTAATTTGTATTTATATTATTAAATTTCAGGATAAGAGAAAGTCGTGTGAATGCCACACTATATTATAATCCTTGATTTCATCGTGCGCAAATTAATGTGGATAGAGTTTTAATATAGGACGGACACTCTTGGCTATTTCAATAGATTTTGCCATTTTAGCGTTGAATTAAAATGGCTATCGCGATAGCGTAAGTAAATATCGTGGTGAGAAGCGCCCGAGGTACTTCGGTGCCAAATTTCAAGTTTCGCAAGGGGAATCCTATAACTAAAACTATACCCTAATATGAATGCCTGTTTTGTTTATTTTAAACGTTTCTAAACAACATGATGAAAAGCTAATGATTAAATACCGTTTGCATTTCGGGCCGCTGTAGCCCAGTCGGTAGAGCACCGGCCTCGTAATTGGAAGATTGCGGGTTCGGTACTCGAGCCGGCCAAAGACCGTCGTGTACACTAATGGTGGCTGGTGCACGTAAAATCTGTCGTGGCCGCAATGTCCTCCATGTTCCCATCAAAAATTATACCTCTGGGGGTCACCGAAGCGGGAGAGTCTCCCCTCCGTGGAGGATCAAAATTGCGATGACATGTCTCAGGACCACCTCTAGGGGTGAGTCCCAGACTGTCGGCAATCGCCCATCTGCGCAGCACTAGTGCGACATAAAACCCAACCAACCAACCAACCAACCGTTTGCATTTCATTAATGGCTGTAAATTACGGTACTTTGTCATGGTTTTCATTTCTGAAAATAGTCGTGAATCGAAATATATTTATTTAAACGTTTTAATAATTCTTATTGTTTTAATAATCATTTAAATATAGCGAGTAATTGTGATTAACTATGGAGATTTTTTGTGAAGTTTTTCGCCGCGAGACATTCAGTTTTGCCCACCGAGAGTAAAAGCCGAAGTGTTTTCTGAAAAATTGTATCCGAAGGAGAAAACATGGTTTGAATGTTTGCTCCTCCCACCGGATGCGCCAAAAGTTCGTGAAAACTTTAAAAATTCATTAAAAAAGATCAAATGGCGATAACAAAAAAAAAAAAAAAAAAAAAAAAAAAAAAAAAGCGGTTTGCACGAATGGCATCAGAAAGAGGGTGGATTATTCTTTAAGAACAACAACAACAAAAAGTTTAAAAAAATGATCGGTAGGTGGCACTGCTGTGCGTACTCGAAGCTGATTTATGCAAATCAGGTTGTCAATAAAACACCTGAATGTACATGGACTCTTCATTCGATGCCGGCATTATGCTATTTTTGCAGGATCAAGCGTTGATTATCAAGCTCTTTTATAAGAATGACGAATAAGTAAACAGACGCACTGAGGAAATTTCGCACTTCAAAAGGACTGAAGAAGAAAAAAGGACCCATTTCACTATCAGGGATACTGAAACTTGTCAAGAGCTTCGAAGAAATGGATCGTTTGGAAGATCATCCACGAAGTGTTAGACCTTCCTTGAAAGAAGTGCGTGTTGTAGCTGTACAGAGTGTAATAATATGGCAGCAGAATCATCCACGGGAAGCAGCAGTGCTCATGAGGTTGGGAAAGTTTTGGAGTGCCTGATTCATCGATTCGACGTATCCTTCACGGGATACTGCATTTGTATCTGTACAAATTGCAGTCACTGCATCAGATCATGGCAGCAGATATCGCTGCAAGAGAATCGTTTGATAAATGGGCTCTAACAAAAATAGAACACGAACCACAGTGGTCGTTTAATGTCTTATGGACAAACGAATCCCACTTTGCACTACATGGGGAAGTCAATACGCACAATAGCCGCATTTGGGTGACATCAAATCCCCGTAAATACGCGATGAAGCCGCTTCATTCTCTTCATGTAACAGTTTGGTGTGGTTTCACTGCCTCTTTTGTTGTTGTCCCTTTCTTTTTTGAAGAGCGTTGTCAGAAATCTCGCTGGAAAACACGCATAGTGACTGTTGAACTGTACCTCAGTTTTTTGTGTGAAAAGGTTGTGCCAGCATTACAGGCAAGAGGTGTTTTTTCTACAGTAAATTTCATGCAAGATGATGCCCCGCCCCACGCTTCCACCTCAGTAAAGATATTTCTTTTGAAAACGTTTGGGGAAGACTGAGTGATAAGTCGAGGTTATAAGATAAAATGCCCCCCACAGTCACCAGACTTGACTCCTGCAGATTTTTTGTCTGTGGGGCTATTTAAAGTCGCTGGTGTACCGGTCCGCCCCTTCCACATTGACGGAACTTAAAGGTACCATGCAACAGACCGTGTCTGGGATTCATCCAGACATGTTGTACTCAGCTGTCACAGGTGTTGTGACTCGCCTTATTTGCTCCATACAATGTGGTGGGGGTCATGTTGAACAACTTCAGCTTAAATAAATCTTTGAAAATGTAGAATTGTATTGGTATTGTGTTTTTTCTCATTTTATTTTAATGTATGACTCATTTGCATTAATTTGCTTAACATATTCAACATCAGCGCCACTTATCGGTTATTTTTTAAACATTTTTTCCCCTAAGGAAAAAAAAAAAAAAAAATATCCACCCTCTTTCTGATGCTATTCGTGCAAACCGCACTTTTTTATCATCATTTGTTCTTTTTTAATGATTTTTTAAAGTTTTCCCGAACTTTTGGCGCACCCGGTATATAGTTTAACACACGATTTCATTAGCGACATATTACCGACTCTGTTCACATTAATTTTAAAATACATCGATCATGTCGAGTGTTGGTCATGTAAATGATATCGATCATGTCTTATCGTTCATTTATTTAATTTCTGTATAACGATTAGAAATTAAATAAATAAAAGAATAATATTTAAAAAACAAATAAATATTTCTAAAAGTAACCAGTGATTAAAAAAAAAAAAAAAAAAAAAAAGATAGAGAGAGAAAAAAGTAAAATGTTATGTGTAAACTTTACTCAATTAATGCATAAGTTTGAGATTTTTAATTGTATTCTAATACACTAATAGACAAACAATATCAAGAAAATATTAATTTTTTAATCTTGAAGAATTCATTATATTTCATTATATGTTGCAATTAAAAATATGAAACTTTCTGTAAATAAATTTTCAAAGACGCACTAGTTAAAATAAAGTTTGAAGTTTCGCCAAAAAGATACTGACATTTAAGGATATTTAACCGGAAATTAATATTTAAGAATTTCTATGCAAACTTTCACAACTTCAGTAGTGCGAACCTAAAATTATCGAACTTAAATGGTTAAATTTAGCATCAAATTTCGAAAAAATACTAGTTACAGCTAAATTAACGCCATTTTCTGGGGGGAAAAGTTAAAATCTATTTTAACTCCACTTTAGATTGACTTTTCTATTCATTATTTTTATTTAGGATCATGTATGTATATAATCAACATTTTAAGAATTTTAGTGTTAAGCTTCACCACTTCAGTAGCCCTAACCTAAAATTATAGAAAGAAAAATATTTTCTATTTGGAAGTATATATATACAGCATTCCATTTACGCGAAACACATTAGAAAAAGAGGGGGGGGGGAATCTGTTATATTACAGAAAATTCCTGTCAGTAAAAGTTGCCAGAAAATATCTATATGCTGCAGGAACAAAATTGCAGACAGAAATTTTCCGTAACCGAACTATACAGAAAATATTCGTACAAATAGAATTTTTCCGTAGTGCACGTTGTAAAACATAACTCATGTTAAATAAAATTTCCTGTTAGAGCAAACAGGATCGAAGCAGTGCCCGCCGCATAGTAGGTAATAGACTTTACGATCAAGCCACGGAGCCATGTTTCATGTTGTTACTCAGCACTTCTCAATCTTGCTTTGATTCCAAATTTTCCGTATACAAAACAGAAAAAAATATGTACTTTATGTACTTACCAGATTTTCTCTGGTTACAGAAAAAATAAAAATGCCTTTCGATGCGTTAGATGTTATTTTATAGTACATTTTTGTAGTTTTAGAAAACAGAATTTTTCTGAAAGAATGTTATAGAAGTTTTCTATTTTTTAACATTTTTTTTTTCTTTTTTTTCTTTTTACATTATGTATTATCTATATATATAATTTCGTATTTCATAAGAAAATAAATTTATGAAGTAAGACAATAACTAATCTGTCTTTCGAGAGATTAGATGTAATTTTATGATTAATTTTTGTAGTTTTAGAAAAAAAAGTTTTCTAAAAGAAAGTTATAAAAATTTTCTACTTTATAAAAGATTTTTTTTTTTTTTAACATTGCGTATTATATATGTAGAGTAGTGCTCCAGTAATTGACATGCTCCAATAATTGACATCTAATCCGAAATTATTAATAAATAAGAAAAATAATAAAAGCATATATTTTACATATAAGAATTTAAACATTTTATGTCAAACACTGGAGCATAGGATTCTCCAGTGGTAAAATGAACTGGTAAAATGAATAACTAGCAGTGTTAAACACTAGAACATATGGGTGCCAATTACTGATAAAATGAAAATCTGGCAGTGTCAATTACTGGAACCCTGAGTGGGTGTCAAAATAATAATTCATAAAAAAAGAAATAGTTATCAAATGTATATATTTTAACATATATGTGAATGCTCGATATATATATGAGGTTATTAATATTTGCCTTTAAAATTATCTTCTTTACTGCACAGTTTCAAATAAACTTTTCTTGTTAAAAAAAATAAATAAATAAATAAGAAGAAGAAGAAAGAAAGAAAGAAAGAAAAGAAAAGAAAAAATCTATAATTTACATTGACTTAAAGACAAAAAAATAGCCAATATTCATTTGCATGCAAACTCTTTAGGAAAAAAAACGAAAAAAAGATCTCTTTTTACCGCCTTTGGTCTCTTTTTAATGAAATTAGCTTGCATATGACATTAGAATCAGGTTTAATACTTTCTTTTGAACTATAGCAAAAAATTTTGAAGAAACATTTTCTTTATTTTTTTTTAGCAACACAAATACTTGTTCAATGACGCCATAAAAAATGCTAATTAGAAACTCAATTAACACGATAGTTTAGTAAAGGGCAATACTTAGTTGGAATAATTTACTGTGTGATGCTCTGAAAATATTTAACAAGCTGCATTTTTCTCCGCTCATTTCACTTATTGAAAGTTTAATGAAAATGTCACAAAAGCTTAATAACATCATCGCCTTTTCTTAATTGAATATATTATTTAGTTGATTCAAGTACATTTTTTTTAGAAGAACATACAACGTTTCTATATTAAAAGAATGCGTTGCAACAAAAACAATAAAAAAAAACAAACAAAAAAAAAAAAAAACTGTATTTCAAAGAATTTTATTTCGAACAATAATAATAACTAGTATCGCCCAGTGGTCGAAACTCGACTACTTTTTGCGAATCAAAGCAAAATCTTCTCATACACGGAATTTTTGGCAAATATGCACCCAAATTAAAACAGCATAGTTTTACATAATATCCATCTTATAAACGATGTTTGGTTTAGTGCGATTATGCAATACAAAAGTTGAGATGAAGCCGGTCAGATTAAGTTCAGGAAATCTCAAAGCGTGTAATTTCATCGCAAACCGGAAATCTAATTTTTTCTGAATTGTCTAATTTCTTCTTATATACGCAAAATATAGAATAAAACAGCTACTTAAAAAAATAATAATAATAAGTAGTTAATTTCTCTTAATTGAGGTGCAAGGAAATCTCAAAACGTGTAAATTTATTGAAAAACGGAAATCGAATTTATTTTCGTATCTTCTACTTCCTTCTTATACATGCAGAAGCTGGTAATAAATCCACTTTTTTAAAAATAAGTAGACAATTTCAGTTAAATGAAATGCAAGGAAATCTCAAAACATGTAAATTCATCGAAAACCGGAAATCAAAAGTTTTTCCGAATCTTCTGCTTTCTTCTAAAATATGCAAAAGATACAGTAATAAATCAATTAAAAAAAAAATAATAATAATAATAAGTAGTCAATTTCAGTCATTTGGAATGCATTATGTTTTAGTTTAAAAATATGTCTTTAAATTAGAGCTGATATAAATCACAAAAAAAAAAAAAAAGGAAAAAAAAGAAAGAAAGAAATTAGATCTTAAATAAATTAGAAAAAAGACAACAATAATAAATAAAAAAAAAACATAGATCTTTGAGAAATCAAATCCTTTTTTAATTTACGTATACAGGGTAGTTATAATTAAACTTCCCCTATAAACAGCATCCTACAGCGCAAACGGGTAAACGGAATGTAACGAAATTTGCTATATAGACTACACACGAGATGCGCTCGCGGAATTTCGAAAAAAAAAAAAAAAGACCAAAATATCCACTATAGGGCGCCTTTTCCGAAAAAACCTTAAATTTAACACAATAAACGAGCAAAACGGAATACAGAAACAATATTAACAATCCAGAACAAGGATTATGAGTAACAAGAATTATGAGAATTTAAAACAGGGAAAAGCTGTCAGTTCTAGGGGGGGGGGATGTCGAGATTTGCATGCTTGCGAAGAAGAGGAAACTTTATGCAAAACAGGTTAGGGTATAAAACGTTTGCAGACGTTGTCATGTTTTATGTCGATGTTTCCGGCTGTAATGATGTCGGTATCTTTAGTGGAACGTGCGTTATTGGTGAAGCTGTTTTACGAAAACAAGCAGAATGCTTCCGCTGCATTTCATGAATTTCGTCATATAAAGAACCTATGGCGTGGACCAATGTCTACTAAAGGCATCCGAGGCATGATTAAGAGGTTTGAAGGGATATTAGGAGTTCAACCTGAAAGAGGCCGTAAACATGTCACACCGGTACTTGTTGATGCCGCCAAGACAGCTGTTGTTGTGCAGTCATAGAAATCAGAATTTGGGGGCAGTAGCGCAAGCGCAGTTTCTCGACAGACAGGTGATTCTTACAGCACCGTCCGAAAAGTTCTTAGAAACATAATGCACTACTTCCCATACAAGATCCACCATACCCAAGAGCTGCTTGATAAGGACAAGCCACAGCGTTTCTCATTCACAGTCAGTTTTCTCAACAGAATGACTGTTGATCTTTCATGGTCTTGGAATATTCTGTGGCTCATTTCTACCTCAATGGGACAATCAACATACAGAATTGCTGCATTTGGATTATAATTAATTTCTCTTACCCGCATTTGTTTATCACAAACCACTTTTTCTTTCCAAAATAAATTCTATCGTCAGTCTGAAGGTCTAGCCATGGGTTCCCCTCTCTCCCCAATTCTCGCAGATATTTACATGCACTATTTCGAAAGCAAGCTTTTTAAGAAAATATCTTTTCCTTTTGCACCCGTTACGTTGACGACACATTCACGCTTATCGACATAACTCGTCACAATATTGACCATGTCTTAGAAACTTTAAATTCAATTGACAATAATATCCAGTTTACATATGAAATAGAAAATAATGGTTCACTTCAATTTCTTGATACACTCGTCTCTCGCACTGTAAATGGGTTTTCAACCACCGTCTATCGTAAAAATTTTGCAGTATTCCTTCCTCCCCATGCGCGTTCATGTCACCCACCTAACCAAAAAATGGCTGCTTTCTATACTTTTGTAAACCATGCCCTTAATTTGTTCAAATCTTATTAAGCCATTTCAATTGACAGAGGTTATGACCCTTCCATTATAGACAAAGATATCCAAAAATTACAACTCCCTCGTATTTCGTCTACTAAATCAGTCTCTTCTAATATCAGTATTGTTTTATCCGATTTTCCTAAATCCAGTCAAACCACAGCTAAAATTCTCAAACAATATGATTTTAAAATAATATTTTCGCCTTCCCGTAAACTCACCTTTTCTCAGTTAAAAGATCCAATTGATATGCAAAATTCTCGGGGCATTTATAGTTATTTTTCCTGTCAGCGTGGTTTGTCACATATTGGCCAAACTAAACGCTGTCTTAAATTTCGTCTAAAAGAACATATGAATTACGTCCGCAAACAAGAAACCAATAAATCGGGTATATCTAAACATTGCTGTGAGGAAAATCATAAGTTTAAATTTAATTGAGCTAAAATAATTTGCAGACCTAAATCCATGATTTCGATTTCTTTGAAGTTTTTCATATTTATAAAAATTTTAAAAACCTTGTAAATTGGGATTTCGCTGTTCCCTATTTGTCTGATTGTTGGAAATTTTACATTCAGTCCACATTTTCTTAATTATTCTAATGTTTACACAGCTAACATTCCTAAATTCCTATTGGCCACACTCCCCACCTTTCCCGCAATCCTATTGGTTGAACTAAATTCGGTCGAGCACTAAATACGAGCACTTCTCCAGATTCAGAATTCTTTTTGCACTGAAGACGGTACGCTTAAGGTTACCGAAACAGCTGTATGCATCTCAAATATTTTTCTTTGGCGATTCTGACGTAGTAGTTTTCGGGTTTTAATATTCCAACGCCAAGTCTCCTGTTATTATAAGTAAGAAAATTATTTGTATGGTTCAGTGAAATTAAATAAACAATTGAACATTAACTAAAATGTTATGCATAAATTTTCTTAAAACTAGCCAGTAGTACAAAAAGGACTAAATAAATAGAAAAAAAAATCCTCAAATATGTAAAAGCTTACAAAATAGTTTTATTCAATTCGTGCCCTCAGTTATGGATTTTTAGTCGAATTCTACGACATCAGCTGAACAGTACTTTTTCAAAAAAAAAAAAAAAAAAAAAATTGTAACAGGCATAATTTCTTTATGCCTGTTACAAATTATGTTGAAGAATAAAGAATCTTTTGTAAGGAACTTTTCAATGATAGGACGTCAGTTGTTCCCTGTATACAAATATTTGAAATTTTTGTATACAGAGTCAGTATAGAAAATTATTATTAAAAGAAATATATATGTGTAGCCTCTTATAATATGTATTAGGTAAAAATTCGCTGGATATAATTAGAAAAAATAGTTTTAACGATGATTAAACAAATGACGTATCCAGTATGCATACACACCCGCATACATATATAATATATGAAGAAGAAAAATATCAAAAGGTTAAAAAAAAAATAATAATAAAATAAGCAATATTAAAATATAATTTACACTCTGAATGCTTAATAAAATGTAGCAATTAGATGATATCTAAACCCAAGTAAAAAGTAAATAACTAGAAATAGAAAAATAAATATAAACAGAAAAATAACAGAAACTAGTATGATTTGGCCACCACATGACTTTCTTCTATATAATTTTACACAAAATTTATTCAGTACAAATTATTTATTAAATTATTAAATTATTTTCCATTATAAATGCAGACGATTTTTATCTGACAGAATTATATCACTAAATTCCGAAAGAAAGTCAAATTTTTGCAATTATCAGAAAAAATACGATTTTTTTTTTTTTTTCTAAATTTTTTTTCGTTAAAAAAAAACGATGTTTTAATTTATCAGAAATCTATAGTTCAACCATGTTTTAAAGGTATTGTCGAGATCTTTCGAAAGATACCCATGTTGAAAGTTTACTCCCCCGGGGGGAGGGGGGGGGGTACTTGGAAGCGATGCTCCCACATGCACAATTTTTTTTACCTAGTTAACTACAACTATTATCAATAATTAATATAAATTTTAAAATCACAAGATTAAAATAACTCTCCTTATGTACATTTATACGAAATTTTGCCTATACTGCCATGTTAAAAATTTAAAAAAACTGCTATAACAGCGCCACCTGTTGAGCAATTGTTCTCCAAATCTAATCAACAACAGTTCATGTCAGGGTCCAACTAAATTCCAAGTTTGGTTAAATTTCGTTCATTGGTTCGTGAGATACAGCGTAAAGATAGAAAGATAAAAAGCATTGAATCTTTTATCAGGGAGATTCCTCAAATGCAGCGTAGAGAAGGAGTTAGTTCTGGTGTAAAATTCTTTGGGTATATTGGTGATCTTACAGTGTTTAATCGCAGTAATTTCTTAGAGGTTTCTGCTGATATTATCCTACGGAATTAATTTTTAAACACACTAGTAATGAAGGTATAATTTCTTTTTTATGTTCAAGAATTAAGTTAGTTAAGATATCTTAAACTTCTTATCTATAATGACATTTGTCTTTATGATAAAATGTTAGATTTCAATTGTAAAGTTATAAGTTTAACTGATTGGTTATAATGTGTTAGTAAAAAAGTATTGAAAAATGTCTTGTTTTCACAAAAAGCTAGAATTAAAAAATTTCAACAATTGCGATGGTCTCGAAGTTGCATTACACAATTTATCCGAAGCCATGAGATGGAATGGTTGTCTTTTTTATATTTTCACTGCTGTTCATACCTGTTAATTTTTTTCATATTAGCTGTCTTGGTGTTTATCTACCTTTTTTTTTTTTTTTTTTTTTTTTTTTTTTTCGTTTTTGGTAAGCTTTTTCTACAATATTTTTGTATAAGTTTCTACATTTATATTTATATAAACTGATATGTAATTTTGTTTATTTTGTGTTTAATTAATTCTTCACACGTAATTGCGAGGTACAGTGGATAAGCATTTTTTTTTTTTTTTTTTTTTTTTAATCTCTTGGTAAGTTCAGTATCTCTTGAAACATCTTTCTGCTTTTTATCCACCCTGCATTCAAGGGGTCTCCCTAATGTTAGCCTAAATTTTTTTTGGGTTGATTATCTTTATGGTATTATTGTTAATTTTCTGTCTATAGTAATATATATATATGGTTATGATTTGCATGTCTCATAAAATTTAGCATGTTTTACTCAACCTTACAATGTTGAGCAAAGTCAAAACAAAAAATTCTATTTCTAAAATAGGATGATGGCATATTACGAGAATAAATAAAAATTCAATGAGAAATTCTTTTAGACAATATATATTTATTTATTTATTTATATACAATTCATGATACAATGATCAAACACCAAGAAGGAAAGCATGAACAAACGAACGAAGAACCAAATACACAAATAAAGCCTTCTTCGTGTAAGGAAAACGGTATTTAAAAATTTAAAAGGAATTATTTCGGAAACTTTGGTAGATGGCATCATATATAGATAATATGATCAAGTAATAACAGAATATTCATAATAGAAGAAGAAGATAATAATAATAAAAATAATAGAAGAAGAGGACGATGGAGTAGAAGCCATATATATATATATGTACTAATGATGATAGCACAGCGCTGATAATGACACAGCTTGCATTGAATTTTTTGGCTTGAATAACTTTGAAATTAACTTTTTCTTTTTCTTTATTAACATTGTTAAAATGTATATGTATATATATATTGGGTTGTCCGATAAATAATGTCGTTTTTTGAAACCTTTGCTTCTAAAAACCAAGGCTTCTTCGAACGCGGAATTTTTCAACTTACCGAAAGATGGCAAAAGGTCATCCAACAAAATGGTAAATATATCATTGGTTAATGTTTGTTGTTAATATAAATAAATTGATTTTGAAAAACATGAAAAAAAGCGACATTATTTATCAAACAACCCAATATATATGTGTATGGTTTTAATTTGTACATTCCACTGCCATTTGCATGTATCATAATTTAAATTAAGAATTATCTGTATATATATATACCCTTGTGCAAATTAATTGAAACAAAATCAAAAGATTGATATAACTAAGAAAAAATCCTATTTTATATAAATTTATACAAAATCAAAACTTTTTAGTACATAATATTGTCCCTACGACTCTTTATTAACATTTGGACACGACTTGGCATGGATTCTACCAATTTTTTACAGTCATTTATAACATTTGTGTCCTTGTACCACACATGAATTAGCGCCGTGATTAGCTTCTCTATACTTGTACAGTCCATATTTAATAGGTGATTCTTGCATATAGCCCAGAAATTCTCAATTGGGTTCATATCAGTAAAGTTCCCAGGCCATTCCAATGTCTGAATTTGGTTCTCAGACATGAATTTTTTGACCATTTTGGACGTATGGCACGGGACTAAATCCTGTTGAAAATACCCGTTCCATTAGGGTATCGTTTTTTCAACTCTGGAATAACTATTTTATCTAAAATAGTTATGTATTGCACAGAAGGCATCATAATGTCAACAGGCTGCAAAGAAGCAGCCGCACTGTAACCGAAACAACCTCAAAACATCTTCTTTTTAGGTTGTTTAACAAATTGGTTAATGGGGCAACTCCGAATTTTTTCGTCTGACGTTCTCCGCACGTATTGTATTCACTGGCCTTGGGCAAAAAAGTGGTTTTCGTCGCAAAAAGCACTTTTTTCTAATTTTCGACTGTCTAGGTTTTCTATTTTAACACCTACAAGTAGCGCTTTTTCTTCATTTGTTGGGTCAGAAGCTGTTTCTTCATAGGCCGGTAGGCTACAAGAAGACGCCTCCGAACAGTAGATGAGCTAATATTTATTCCATGACCTTTTAAATCTCTATTAAGTGCAACACTAGTCTTTCGAGGATATTTTTTACTTTGCGTAAGTAGAAAGGAGTCATCTCTTGGAGTTGTTTTCTTTTTCTGGCCACATTTCCCTCTCCGCTTTGGATATATGGAACGTGTTTCTCTATTTTGTTTTATAATAGGGCTTACAGTTGCAACACTAACGCCAACGATCTTCGAAATCCCTCTATAAGACTTTGACGTATGTTTAGAGAGAGTAACAATCTTTGTACGCTTTCGTGGTGTCACACACATCTTTGACGACAGTGAACTCTCAACTGATGTGATCATAGCTCGAGCTTTCATTTACGGAAGTTCCTGCGCATGCGCTCTCAGAACCCCTCTGTTTAGTGGAAATTGTTACTAGGCAACGGATTTATTTCTCCCATCCATATTTTAACATATTTGAGCTTGATTGTTGAAGAATAATAGGAATGATTTTAAAATTCACGAAAAAGTAGTTTGTTTCAATTAATTTGCACAAGGGTGTATATATATGTTCGTGTGTGTATGTGTTACCATTAAAACGTATATATGTATTACCTTTAAGACAGAAATTATTCAGAATTCATTTACATAAACTACAATGGGAAAAATTAAGGCGGTAATTTTTTTTCTTTTATCGCCTTGGGATTTTTTGTTAATGAAATTAACATGCATAAGACGTTAGAAGATAAATCAGGTTTAATACTTTCTTTTGACTGAAAAAAAAAAGTGAAGAAACATTTTCGTTATTTTTTGGCAACACAAATACTTGTTAAGTCAAGCCATAAAAAATGCTAATTAAAAATTAAATTAACACAGTAGTCTAGTAAAGGGCAATACTTAGTTGGAATAATTTACTGTGTGTTGATCTGAAAATATTTAACAAGCTACATTTTTTTTTCTTCTTTTTTCTGTTGCTTCATTTCATTTATTGAAAATCTAATGAAAATGTCACAAAAGCTTAGTAATAAATTCGCTTTTTCCTAATTAAACATTTTCTTTTCTTTTTTTCTTAATGAAAGTTTCACATGTATTGATAGTTAATTAACGTAGTTTTTTTTTTTTTCTCTGTTAGCGGATATCTTATAGTATTTTTCTTTAAAATCAATTTGAAAAAAAAACTGTTTTTTAAATTAAATATATTTTTAACAAGTAAATAATAATTAAAAAAAAAATATTATTAACAGAACTCTAACAGTGTCATCAGAAAATTATTATATTATTATTATTTTTTTTCAGCAACGAAATAATTATTCAACCAACCGATAAAAATGCTAATTAAAAAATAAATTAACTCGACAGATTATTAAAGAAAAATGCTCATTTGAAATAATTTATTGTGAAATTATTCTGAAAATATTTGACAAATTGCTTTTTTTTTTTTTTTTTTTTTTTTTTTTTTTAAATCATTTAATTTATTAAAAGTTAATGAAAATGTCACAAAATCTTATAACATCTTCGTCTTTTCATAATTGAGTATTTCCACTTAATTTTACTTAATGAAAGTTTGATATAAACCATTAGTTAATTAAAAGGATTTTTTGTTGGTTTTGATTATCGGATATTTTTCTTCGAACGTCTTATAATGTTTTTACTTAAAATAGTTTTACAGTAAAATACAGTTATCTAAAAAGTATTCAAAAAAATATTTGTGTTTTATGCAAGCAAATAACTATATTACTTAAACACTAAGAGTGGTATCCTAACAATAACTTCTTTTTAATCATTTTCTGAAATGTAAATAATTATTTAGTTAACCCATAAAAAGCTCAATTAGAAAATAAATTAACTTGATACATTAGTAAAGTACCGTGCTTACTTGGAATAATTTGCTATTTGTTAATATAAAAAGATTTAACAAGCATCGTTTTACTTTTTTTCTTTTATTTATTTAAAATTTATTAAAAATGTCAGAAAAGTTTAATAACATCTTCATTATTTCCTAACCGAATATTTTCTTTTTGTTTTTCTTAATGTTTGATACGAAATAATAGTTAATAATAATTATTATTATTTTAAGGACTAGGAGGACTATTAGTTTCAATCTGGGTAAAAACTTAGTCGCGAGTTGCTGTAGACCAGTTTTGTGCAACACCAAAATAAATTGAAATATCAGTCCTATCGTTGCAAATTTGGTACCAAATGAAAGGGGCGATTTTTGTGAATCCAGGGGTGCAAACCGTTTTTCGACAAGACAAGTTTTTTTTAATTAACTAAAATATGAAATTTAGGTGGCAACACTTCATTTTAATTCATTTCAGTCATTTTAAAAAGTATGTAGCCCCGTTTTATGGTTAAAAAATGAGATTTAAAAAAATAATAATAATTTGAAAAAAAAAAAATAATAATAAAAACTTTACAGATTGAAATTAATAGTCCTCAGTACTAAACTAAATTCTGTCTTTGAAAGAATTTTTACATTTTTTTTTTCCAGACAAATAATAGACGGGCGTATTAAGTTTGCATTTGGCTTTATTATTATTATTATTATTATTATTTTCCTTTTGCTATGTTTTCGATTTTCTAAAAAAATACTAGATAAACTTCATACATGTAAAGATTATGTTTAGATTCAAACCTTTCATTAACGATATAATCACGAGTGCTGTCAGATGACCAACTACCAATTAAAGAAAAACAAAAATGGCTTTGGACTATATTGTATCATAAATAGCTATAAATGGCTTACAGCTTTCACACATGATATTATTTATTATTTAAAATATTTGGATGCTTTCTTTCTTATATTTTAATTAGTGAATATTTTTACTTGGACTGTTTATATGTTTTTGTTATTAAAATATCCGATGTGGACACTACAGGATTTCCTTATGCACCCACTGGAATATACATATTGTTATGAAAACATTCACAGTGTTGTGTGAAGTAACTCACTCATACTCCACTGCTTATCACAGAATCTCTCAGTGGCAAATGCACAGCTTAGAGTTCAATGAAAATTATTGAATATAGATGGCTTACTTCGATGGCTTACTTACGGCGGGAAACAGTGCGTTTCACCGAAACAATTAACTCAGTTAAAATTGAGAAAGGATTCACTTATTCTGGTTATCTTGAAACAATATTTCCCATCAAATTTGATCGCTAATCACAATCACCCGAAGCCGCCAAGTTTGTAACCAACGCAGATTTTGGTCTTGACATCGATTTTGGCGACTCGGTAAGAGAATTTGCGAAAGTTTCGAAACTCTGACATCATTAAGAAACAGAGTTCTAGAATTTTCCTGAGAGATTAATTAGTTCATAGCACAGAACTAAATTCTTCGAAATTTCTATCTAACAAGACTGTAAAAAATGGAGAGTGATTATTGATGATTGTAGACTAGAACTTGCCTATATCTACATGCAACTTTCTATGCGATACTACAGTGAAAGATACTAGAATACGATACTACAGATGGTAGGTTTTTTTTTTTATTTTTTTATTCCCACGAAGATGGGCGTTGACTTAGCGTCAAAATACGCATTCAAATGTGGTGAAAACTGGTCGTTCGGGATTCATAAAGTTAGGAAACTCTAACTTCAATATGAATCGAGTTCTGGAATTTTTTGTAATGATTCACGGGCTCCATCATTAGCTTCTTCGGAAATCTGTGTGGTGGTAGGTCATATATAATGACCAAAACCTTTGTATTGTTGGTCATCATGAATATAATTCTAGAAAATATATCGGAAACCGAAAGATACAGAATAATATAAAAAGCAGGGGCACAACTAGATGTTGTAACAAACCTATGTACCAATTTGCAACGTTCTACATCCAACCATTTTTGAGTTATGCGAGATGCACAAACATACACACATACGTACATACCGACGTCAAGAAAAATCGTGTAAAATCGTAGATATCTCTAAAACAAGAGCTCGTATTACAACCGAAGTTTCAGGTTTATAACCAAGCATCGTGACAGTCATAAATATAAATTTGCAACATTCTGCGATCATTTGTTTTTTGAGCTACATGAGATACAATATCCATTTCGCAATCGGGATTACAAGACTTTCTTATACTTTGTATAAGGAAGTAAAAATGTTTTACAGTAAAAATCATTTATGTAAAATATATTCATAAGAATTGTATATCGAATAAGATAATAAGTAAGAAAATTGCATTACTAACAGAACACTAAATGGGACATCGATTATTTTCTTTAGCAACGTATCTAATTGTTCAATCAACCGATAAAAATGTAATTTATGCAAGAAAATTTATTAGAATTCTACTTGTCAACAAGCAAGGATTTATCTGTTTAAACATTTGGAAATCTTTGAGAATTTTATTTAATAAGAAATGCACTTATTCTTAGATGAATATCAAGTGTGAATAATGTGGTAAACTGTTTAAAGTGAAAGTAATATGCTTAAATTAAATTTATCTTCTGTTATGCAACCTCTAGTTTCTCACAAAATATACTTGTTTCGAATAAGAAGGAAGTAAATGACGAATCTGACAAACTTTATTACTAAATATGTTCAACGGAATTTAACTGTATGATGGGTTGTAGGGAAATTTGGGATTAATGCAAAATATTTATATTAAATCGTAAAGATATTTCAAGAGGAGTATAGAAGAAAACTATATGGAAGTGAATTAATGAGCATTGCCAATAGAATTTTATCAGGGGATTTGTTTTTTCCTTCAAATCGTAAAACAATGATAAAGTATTTTATTTTAATTTTATCTGATGATTTGAAATCAATTTATTCTAGTATGGGGTATTTTTTCTATGACTTTTTTATATGGTGTACTGTAAAGCATGTAAAGGATTGTTGCCGAAATTTAATAGATGTCTGTAACGGATAGCGCGCAAACAGCATAAATACGGATCGAAGCGACCCATGTATTTAAATATGATATACCACAACAATAAAAACACTGAAAAATTAGTTGAATTTCTCTAGTGTTGATGACATAAAATTACAGATATTTGATGAAGATAAAAACGATTAAATCGAAAAGTCTTCAACATTTTTAACCAAAAATGTTATTTCAGACAAATAAAATGTGATTTAGTTTTGTGTAATTTTTGAATTGGCAAATGATGAAGGTTTGCACATGTATTGTCATCTAGCGGCAATCGATCAAAATAAGAACCTCTGATGGCTACATAAACCGAATTTGAACGAAAAATGCAAAATGACAAGTATTTGGAGTTATAAATCTAATATAAGCCAATGCAGACTATAATGATGTTTATTAGTCATTACTGTTGATGAATCGGCACATGATCTTAAAAACTAGTGGTTGTCAGGTTCAACATCAATCCATACAAAAATAAAACATTCGAAAGCAAAGTTAGGAGGTGACTGATCATTTTATTTAAACATTTAGAAAATATTATTGAATGGATTTCAGGGATATGCTACAATTAAAAATACTGTGAGAGAGAGGTAACCTTTTTAACGTATATTCAAGTCAAGAGATAATCGTAAAGTGTTCGGGGAGAGAGAAGCTAGCGCACGACTTGCCCAGCCAAATCTGGCAAGCCTGCCAATCACCTGATCCTGGCGTCGCCAAATAAGCACCAAGTGTTACTCTTTGTTCGTGTATTGAAATATATATAAACTTTTTAAATTTTGAGAAGCGGTTGGAAAATATTAACCCTATCGTTGGCGCGCTTGTGTAGAGCCAAGAGAATGAGGTGATTTATGAGTATTGTGAAACAGGAAATAGATAATTACTTTAATATGAGTCATTTAAAATCTATTGCATCAGGTTAAGTAGAGAATGACCGTTATTAAACTGAAATCATTAATATTGCGTAAACACAAATAAATTATTATATGCGATGTTGAAATACATATAATTTGAGAGTCTTTTTGTTTAGGAAAATCTGAGAACACTTTTATTTATAAGAATATTAAACTAATTTATATCTCTCAAATGATAAGTTATTAAATACGTTATTACATTTATAGTGTAAATAAAAACGACATCTTTAATTTATGAGTACTATTAATATAATTCCAAAATGAATGAAGTTTAGATTTAATAAAGTTTTATCTTAATCTGGTTTACGTAATTAACTATATAATACAATTAATTTATTTTATTTTATGAATCAAAAAGTAAACTTCATTAGGATTCGGAAAACTAATATGAAATAAAATTAATTTTAAAACGAAATTTTTTCATGAAAAATGAAATAATTTAAATATTCAAAATTTCAAAGTAAATAAATTAAAAAGTGAAAGAATGTGTGAAAACTCCTTCACACATATCCTCCCCCACAACCAGAAAAAGAAAAAAATTACCTCTCGCTCACTTAACACAGATGATATATATCATAATAACAATAAAGTATCCCTTAATTTTTCATCAGAATTATTATGAATAATATAATGCTATACAAAAATACTAAATAATGTTTACATAAAAATGAGATATTCTTAATTTGAATCTTTATAGATGTGGTATACAGAATTTACTTATTATTAAACATTTCTTTTCTCATGAAGTGCACAGACAATAAAAAAGTGTAAAAAAATCTTGAATGTTACATCAGGTGACAACAATGCTTGTAACATATTTAGACTTTGGTTAACAAAATCCTCTGTAAGAAAAACTAATTAATATTCATATCAATATATAAAATATACAGTGATGCAGATTAATAAATTTAGAAATTTATTTAGCATAAAATTATATGTTTTTAGAAAATAAAAATTCAACAAAGTTTTTAATTTTAATCAAATTTCATAGAATTACTACTATTTTATCAACACCTATTCTTCATTAATTAAAAGAAAAATTTAAAATATTGAGAACATCAAAAGTACTTGTCCATATCCAGAGGGAATGTGTATCTCAGTAGACAGTGAAATTGCCAACTGGTTTGTGAGGCCATGACAAGATCACATACCGAGAAAAGTGTAAGAAAAGTCAGAAGAGGCTTACAGGTTGTGCAAACATAGTGTCACAACAAGCATTCTGACAAGACATATTTATGTCGTGTGTATGTGAAAAATGACTATGGAAGAAAATTTTGTAAAAATTGAGAAAAACTCATGCCAAAAGATTTAAGGATCTAGAAATGGAACAAGCACTGACATACTATAAAATATCATTTTTATCATAAAAGAAAGGTAAGTGTTATTGATTGCAACAAGCTTTAAATAATTGCAAGAAAAATTTTAAATCAATTTGTAATAATAAGATCTATATTTGTATTTACCCTAAATAAACATTTGGGGAGAAAACAAAATCTATTAAGTTTGTAAAAAAAATATGAATAGGTTACTTCTGTTTAATTAAATGACATTATTAAAATTAATATCAACAACCCCTTTTTTTTTTTTTACCCAAAAATATAAATTTCTATTTCTTTATATTTTATTAAAATTATAAGGCATAAAATATTAATCTTGAAAAGAAAATATACCCATTGTCATGAGATGTAAGATAAACAACTGTTAACCCAGTGGTGGCCAACCACCAAGCCAACTAATCCACCATCTCATAACCTCACCATTGCATTTAGTCGTCACCAAATGCAAGGGTGGTAATTAAAATAAGCATTCATAAAATACAAAATTTAAAAGAATGAAAATTAAAAATTTTAATACTTGTGGTCCTTAAAAATATCTGTAGGTCTTGTTGATAATTTACATGTCACCGCAAAAACTTTGCATTCTGAAAAATAAATGATGTTAGTCAAATGCACACATTCAATATGATACAAAAAAATATTCCATGTCTTATTTATTCGTTAAAAGTTTTGTCTGTTTATTTTCAAACAACATACAAAAAAAATGTCCATTATTAATATCATTTTTCTCTTTTTATTATAGTCACCTCAAAAAAAAATTTTTTTTATAAAAAACTACAGATCTGTATGTAAAAAAATGTAAAATAAAAATGTCGACAAAATAAAAATAATAATCTACAAAATGTAGAAAGCCAACAGGCATTGAGAAAAATAAAAGAAGGGGCCTTAAATAATACAAAAGCAGGAATTTCTTTTTATATCCATTTTTTATATAACCATAGCATAAATAGCCATGTATATCCTGCATATACCTGCTTCATTAAAATGTGATACAGCTAGACCACATAGGGGAACTGCACACATTAAATAATAATAAACTGATCAGTAAAATAAAAGCAAAAATATTGCTACAAGCAGGAAGTGCACTTATTATTATTATATATATTTTTTTAAAGTTTCTGTCGATCAAAGAAGTGTCACATAGCACATCAGTAAACATATAAAATTGAATAAATGTGCTAAATATTTTAAGACAAAGTACCCGTTTATATTTCAATTAAACAAGTACATAATAGAGCAGCAAAAGCAATGTGACAATATCATAAAATAAAAATCTTTTATCTCTTTTTTTTTTATATGTGCATGTACCAACATTCCTTGAAAACAGGGCAATTTTTTTTTTTTTTTTTTTTTTTTGTTCTTAAGTAGGAAAGTTCTTCGAATAAGGTGGTTAATCATTCCATGAATTTTATAGTGTTGTATCAGTAAAAAAAACTACTAATACAGACATTAATTTTCTTAGTTAATTAAAAATATGTGTGAGCAACTTATACTGTGTGTGTGTGTGTGTGTGATATAAAATAAATGAAAGTATAGCTAAATCAAGACTATAAATAAATATAGATTTACATGAAACTTCATTTATGTAAGTATTTAAAGATTGTGTATAAACATGGGTTGTAAAATAAATGTTATATTTCCTAGAGATTAAAACAATAAAAATAAACTTTCAAATCTCATAAAGTATAAACAAGTGTTCAGGTAAAAATGAATATTTCAAATTGCACAAAAATACTGAAAATAAAATAGGCTTTGTTTCGTGTAATTCTAATTACATTTCTGTATTATCACTACTAAAATTTAAAAACTTGATGAACAAGAATACCAAAATTAATAGGCTGAGTTTTGTTGAAGTAATGTAACTTTTTTTTTTTTTTTTTTTGAAAAAATTTTTTTTTTTTTAAATTTAAACAATTTAAAAACATTTGTGTAAGTGAGAAAAATGTATGTGAAACAAAAAAAATCCATGTATACATTTAGACTGATGATTCAACTCAGATTTACAAAATTTTTCATATACATGCAAAAATAAAAAAAAATAAAAAATATATAAGTGTCATTTAAAGAATAAAAATGCTACAAGTTCTCAAACACAGTATTTGAATGAGAAATGTTTAATTATATGGTGTAAAAATGTGTGTGTAATTCTTGTAAATAACAGAAATATTCTAAATACACGGCTAGCATATAAGCTAGTTCCACATGTAAATATTTCAAAAAAAAATTGTAAATATGTGTAGATATTTCATATTGAAAATAGTCACAATTGAACATATTGTATTTTGTGATAAGACGAAAAAAAAATATATACGCATCAATTCCATGATTTGGTTATAATAGAGAATATAAAATTCCTATCTATGTTTGTGTGCATCTCATATATTTTAAAAATAAAAAAAAATTAGAAAATAAATATTGTATAACATATAAAGTGAAAAAGTGGCAATAAAACTTAATGTCAAATAATTGTATGTAAGAGTAAAATTGTGTAAGAAGAAAAATGTGTGTGTGAAGTGCACCCATGTGCATTTAACAAAAGCAACCCTATAGCAAGGCTAGAATGACTAGATCTACATGCAAGGTTACCCCAAAAGTACTTATATTATAGTGTATAAAATTGAATAGTTCCTTTTTTTTTTTTATAAGGATTTTACATTAAGAATGGACAATAATATTAAACAAAAAAATGAAGCATTTGTGCAACTTATTTATGAAACGTTTTGTAATAAATTGTGTATGTGGTATTATGTGTGTATTAAATTAAATAAAATATAAGTGTATATATGTACAGTTACCAAAACATCTGTATCTCGAAAAATTACACATTCAAGTGAATCCTTAAAAATGATTGAAGAAAAAAAAAATCACTATAGCAAAAATTGAAAAAAAATCAAATACGCAAATTGAAAAAAAATCACTATAGAAAGAAAATAAAAAAAAAATATGTTCAAGTGGAATAATAATTTTTCTTCCTTTTTTTTTTTTTCAATCCATAATATGAAAGAACAAGAAATTTGTAATCAACATTCTGCATCATTGATTAAAAAAATAATAAAGACTCTTTAACTTTATTTGTTTTCTCGTGTATGTGTGAACAAAACCATTATTTGAAAACAAAATTCAATAACTAATACATAATGGCATATGATTTCCTTTTTAGCTTGAAACCCTTATGATTAAATATGTTACCATGAATTGGCACAAGTTTAAAAATTTTTTTTTGTTTGTTTTTGTATAAATCTCTATATTACCTTAAATAATTCATTGCCATTACTACTTTTAAAGATGTATCAAAAAGCAATTTATATAATTAAAGTAAATTTTTAATCATAAGGCCAAAAATAATTAACTGAAAAAAAAATTTTTTTTGAAAGAAACTGCAATGTTTCACAAAAATGTCTCATCACTCACCGTCCAAAAATAAAAATATATATATCGGTCCAGCCGAAAAAATATTGTGTGGACAATGAATAACAAAACAGTAAACAAAACTCACACACTCCATGGATCCTGAGATAGAGTGCACAAATTCTTCCGTAAAACATCATACAACTTCACAAGAACAAAAAAAAATATCTTAGATTTTGAGTAACTAAATGAAATATGTGCATTAAAATTTAAGAATTTATCAGATTAATGAAAAAAAAATATTCAATAAATAGAATTATGAGAAGACCCCTAGCAAGTTTGTGAAAAAAAAATAAAAAAATATGTATATGATAAAAATGAGATACAAATGCATATCACTGCATTGATGTGTTAAAAATACCACAGGAAAGATAATTTCGTATTATGTGTCCACTTCCTTTTGTGTGCTATGTGTAAGAGAAAATTAAAGGTTATATTTCACAATTACAATAAACCCAGAATTATAGAACATATTACATGACCGTAAAAATTATATTAATGTTGTGTTTTGTGTAAAAGGATAAAACTGATAATGAAAATGTAAACAAAAGAATTCCGTTTTTTTTTTTTTTTTTTTTTTTTTTTTTTATACACCAGCATGTCATATTTTATGTGAAATAGGAAATTGTCAATATCTACCACCCTAACCAAAAATCTCACCAAGGGAAAAATTAATTATCATTTCAATAAATTTTCAAATAAAACCCTTTTAGAATATGCAATAAACATAAGTAAAAAAAATAAATAAAGAAACAGTATTATTAATATATAAATAAAATTTAACACATAATTCCAAAACTTATTTTGTTAATTTTAAGGAAAAATGAATGTCATTGCTAGCAGAATAATAAAAATTGTGGAAAAGAAAAAATGTATTTGTGAGAAAATTTTGAGAAATTAAAGTGTAACTGATACATTTGTTAGTATCCACAAGTTCTTTAAGCAACTACACTATTCTCAAAAAAAAAATATATGTATTATGTGTATTGATATCTACCAGCAATGACACTATACAGTTAAGAGTCAAATGAGGGTATAATCCAAACTATTATTATTATTACCATAAATTACACCTAATAATGTAAGTTCATTTTTTTTTTTTTTTTTAAATAAACCCTCATGAAAATATCATTATAATAACATATGTAAATTTGAACCATCATGGGTTAAAAATATTATCTTCATAACCACCTTAACTATTTATTGTTATAAATCCAAGTAAACATTCAAAATTGTAAAATTAATTACATAAACATATATAACTACTATGCATAATCAAGGATAAAAATTAAATTACCCTAAAATTATTCCTTTAGAAATTCCAAACCACAATATACAATGAATATACATATATGTAAACTTCCTTTTTTTTTATTTTTTTTTTTTTTTTATTCATATTTATACATATCTATTCAAGAAAGTTTAACAAGTGAAAATTAAATGGATGTAAAATATTGCAAAGATATAAATGTAATCATGCACACCAATATATTTTTAAAATAACTGTTTTAAATAATATTCGTTAAAATTTTAAAACATGCCATGAAAAAAAAAATATATATAAATAAAAACGAATATGTCATTATTCATTTAAAACACACATTTTAAATAAATGAAACGAAAAATTACTAAGAAGTTAATAGATATTTAAAAAAATGTTCAATACAATCAAATGAAAAAATTTACGCAGTCTATATTGCTCTCTATTCTGAAATAAAAAATCAATGTACTCACACTACCTGCTACTGGAGGATAATCAAAAATGTTTAAGAATACGATCACTGATGAGTTCTTAATCGACGAATCCTAGATTGTTTTTAGAAGTCTGTACACGTTCTTTGAGTCACATTAATTTTATAAAAATAATCCCTGTCCAAACGTTTCAGCAGTCTTTAAACTCAATCATTGAAATTTCCAGAAATTAAGAGGCCTATAGCTGCACATATGAAGAATTCTCATTTTAAAAACAAAGCTGTTTTCCAAATCAAGGATCGCTAATCATCAGAATTCGGGGTGAAAAGTAGCACGGCAGACGCGATGAGTCAGCATGTCCATCTGTTCTTCTTCCAACTGGCCTGAGTGAAGCATCGTAAAAAAGGGCTGCGTTATCTTAAAGAGAATCGCATTAGATGAGAACTTTTCTCCTTTGCTATTCAAAAGTGAAGCAGGCGGAATGGAGGTCATTAGCCTTTCCTCTACAGCTGACACGGAGTTCCGATATCTTATGAGGCCTTTCTCATCCAAAAGACGAACTCGGACAAGAGATAAGACTTCCAGATGGGTTTTGATTCGACATTTTTCAAAAGCAGGCAAGCGAAGTCTGTACACGCAGGTGCATCTCAACACAAGAAAAATATAATGTCGATTACTTAGTCCTTTCTTCCGTATTTTATAAGGTCATTGAAGTTCAACTTATTAACTCTTTGATGTACAATGTCCATTACAATATATTCAATCTTGCACTAAGAAACACTTGACTATTAAAAACAATTCTTTCGGATGAAACAAAATTATAAATAAACAGTTTATATCATTAAGAAACATACCCTCTCTCTCACATATATTGAAGCAGGGATCCCCGACTGGCACGTAAACCAATTATATATAATGATGTTTATTAGTTATTACTGTTGATGAATCGGCACATGATCTTAAAAACTAGTGGTTGTCAGGTTCAACATCAATCCATACAAAAATAAAACATTCGAAAGCAAAGTTAGGAGGTGACTGATCATTTTATTTAAACATTTAGAAAATATTATTGAATGGATTTCAGGGATATGCTACAATTAAAAATACTGTGAGAGAGAGGTAACCTTTTTAACGTATATTCAAGTCAAGAGATAATCGTAAAGTGTTCGGGGAGAGAGAAGCTAGCGCACGACTTGCCCAGCCAAATCTGGCAAGCCTGCCAATCACCTGATCCTGGCGTCGCCAAATAAGCACCAAGTGTTACTCTTTGTTCGTGTATTGAAATATATATAAACTTTTTAAATTTTGAGAAGCGGTTGGAAAATATTAACCCTATCGTTGGCGCGCTTGTGTAGAGCCAAGAGAATGAGGTGATTTATGAGTATTGTGAAACAGGAAATAGATAATTACTTTAATATGAGTCATTTAAAATCTATTGCATCAGGTTAAGTAGAGAATGACCGTTATTAAACTGAAATCATTAATATTGCGTAAACACAAATAAATTATTATATCCGATGTTGAAATACATATAATTTGAGAGTCTTTTTGTTTAGGAAAATCTGAGAACACTTTTATTTATAAGAATATTAAACTAATTTATATCTCTCAAATGATAAGTTATTAAATAAGTTATTACATTTATAGTGTAAATAAAAACGACATCTTTAATTTATGAGTACTATTAATATAATTCCAAAATGAATGAAGTTTAGATTTAATAAAGTTTTATCTTAATCTGGTTTACGTAATTAACTATATAATACAATTAATTTATTTTATTTTATGAATCAAAAAGTAAACTTCATTAGGATTCGGAAAACTAATATGAAATAAAATTAATTTTAAAACGAAATTTTTTCATGAAAAATGAAATAATTTAAATATTCAAAATTTCAAAGTAAATAAATTAAAAAGTGAAAGAATGTGTGAAAACTCCTTCACACATATCCTCCCCCACAACCAGAAAAAGAAAAAAATTACCTCTCGCTCACTTAACACAGATGATATATATCATAATAACAATAAAGTATCCCTTAATTTTTCATCAGAATTATTATGAATAATATAATGCTATACAAAAATACTAAATAATGTTTACATAAAAATGAGATATTCTTAATTTGAATCTTTATAGATGTGGTATACAGAATTTACTTATTATTAAACATTTCTTTTCTCATGAAGTGCACAGACAATAAAAAAGTGTAAAAAAATCTTGAATGTTACATCAGGTGACAACAATGCTTGTAACATATTTAGACTTTGGTTAACAAAATCCTCTGTAAGAAAAACTAATTAATATTCATATCAATATATAAAATATACAGTGATGCAGATTAATAAATTTAGAAATTTATTTAGCATAAAATTATATGTTTTTAGAAAATAAAAATTCAACAAAGTTTTTAATTTTAATCAAATTTCATAGAATTACTACTATTTTATCAACACCTATTCTTCATTAATTAAAAGAAAAATTTAAAATATTGAGAACATCAAAAGTACTTGTCCATATCCAGAGGGAATGTGTATCTCAGTAGACAGTGAAATTGCCAACTGGTTTGTGAGGCCATGACAAGATCACATACCGAGAAAAGTGTAAGAAAAGTCAGAAGAGGCTTACAGGTTGTGCAAACATAGTGTCACAACAAGCATTCTGACAAGACATATTTATGTCGTGTGTATGTGAAAAATGACTATGGAAGAAAATTTTGTAAAAATTGAGAAAAACTCATGCCAAAAGATTTAAGGATCTAGAAATGGAACAAGCACTGACATACTATAAAATATCATTTTTATCATAAAAGAAAGGTAAGTGTTATTGATTGCAACAAGCTTTAAATAATTGCAAGAAAAATTTTAAATCAATTTGTAATAATAAGATCTATATTTGTATTTACCCTAAATAAACATTTGGGGAGAAAACAAAATCTATTAAGTTTGTAAAAAAAATATGAATAGGTTACTTCTGTTTAATTAAATGACATTATTAAAATTAATATCAACAACCCCTTTTTTTTTTTTTACCCAAAAATATAAATTTCTATTTCTTTATATTTTATTAAAATTATAAGGCATAAAATATTAATCTTGAAAAGAAAATATACCCATTGTCATGAGATGTAAGATAAACAACTGTTAACCCAGTGGTGGCCAACCACCAAGCCAACTAATCCACCATCTCATAACCTCACCATTGCATTTAGTCGTCACCAAATGCAAGGGTGGTAATTAAAATAAGCATTCATAAAATACAAAATTTAAAAGAATGAAAATTAAAAATTTTAATACTTGTGGTCCTTAAAAATATCTGTAGGTCTTGTTGATAATTTACATGTCACCGCAAAAACTTTGCATTCTGAAAAATAAATGATGTTAGTCAAATGCACACATTCAATATGATACAAAAAAATATTCCATGTCTTATTTATTCGTTAAAAGTTTTGTCTGTTTATTTTCAAACAACATACAAAAAAAATGTCCATTATTAATATCATTTTTCTCTTTTTATTATAGTCACCTCAAAAAAAAATTTTTTTTATAAAAAACTACAGATCTGTATGTAAAAAAATGTAAAATAAAAATGTCGACAAAATAAAAATAATAATCTACAAAATGTAGAAAGCCAACAGGCATTGAGAAAAATAAAAGAAGGGGCCTTAAATAATACAAAAGCAGGAATTTCTTTTTATATCCATTTTTTATATAACCATAGCATAAATAGCCATGTATATCCTGCATATACCTGCTTCATTAAAATGTGATACAGCTAGACCACATAGGGGAACTGCACACATTAAATAATAATAAACTGATCAGTAAAATAAAAGCAAAAATATTGCTACAAGCAGGAAGTGCACTTATTATTATTATATATATTTTTTTAAAGTTTCTGTCGATCAAAGAAGTGTCACATAGCACATCAGTAAACATATAAAATTGAATAAATGTGCTAAATATTTTAAGACAAAGTACCCGTTTATATTTCAATTAAACAAGTACATAATAGAGCAGCAAAAGCAATGTGACAATATCATAAAATAAAAATCTTTTATCTCTTTTTTTTTTATATGTGCATGTACCAACATTCCTTGAAAACAGGGCAATTTTTTTTTTTTTTTTTTTTTTGTTCTTAAGTAGGAAAGTTCTTCGAATAAGGTGGTTAATCATTCCATGAATTTTATAGTGTTGTATCAGTAAAAAAAACTACTAATACAGACATTAATTTTCTTAGTTAATTAAAAATATGTGTGAGCAACTTATACTGTGTGTGTGTGTGTGTGTGATATAAAATAAATGAAAGTATAGCTAAATCAAGACTATAAATAAATATAGATTTACATGAAACTTCATTTATGTAAGTATTTAAAGATTGTGTATAAACATGGGTTGTAAAATAAATGTTATATTTCCTAGAGATTAAAACAATAAAAATAAACTTTCAAATCTCATAAAGTATAAACAAGTGTTCAGGTAAAAATGAATATTTCAAATTGCACAAAAATACTGAAAATAAAATAGGCTTTGTTTCGTGTAATTCTAATTACATTTCTGTATTATCACTACTAAAATTTAAAAACTTGATGAACAAGAATACCAAAATTAATAGGCTGAGTTTTGTTGAAGTGATGTAACTTTTTTTTTTTTTTTTTTTGAAAATTTTTTTTTTTTTTTAAATTTAAACAATTTAAAAACATTTGTGTAAGTGAGAAAAATGTATGTGAAACAAAAAAAATCCATGTATACATTTAGACTGATGATTCAACTCAGATTTACAAAATTTTTCATATACATGCAAAAATAAAAAAAAATAAAAAATATATAAGTGTCATTTAAAGAATAAAAATGCTACAAGTTCTCAAACACAGTATTTGAATGAGAAATGTTTAATTATATGGTGTAAAAATGTGTGTGTAATTCTTGTAAATAACAGAAATATTCTAAATACACGGCTAGCATATAAGCTAGTTCCACATGTAAATATTTCAAAAAAAAATTGTAAATATGTGTAGATATTTCATATTGAAAATAGTCACAATTGAACATATTGTATTTTGTGATAAGACGAAAAAAAAATATATACGCATCAATTCCATGATTTGGTTATAATAGAGAATATAAAATTCCTATCTATGTTTGTGTGCATCTCATATATTTTAAAAATAAAAAAAAATTAGAAAATAAATATTGTATAACATATAAAGTGAAAAAGTGGCAATAAAACTTAATGTCAAATAATTGTATGTAAGAGTAAAATTGTGTAAGAAGAAAAATGTGTGTGTGAAGTGCACCCATGTGCATTTAACAAAAGCAACCCTATAGCAAGGCTAGAATGACTAGATCTACATGCAAGGTTACCCCAAAAGTACTTATATTATAGTGTATAAAATTGAATAGTTCCTTTTTTTTTTTATAAGGATTTTACATTAAGAATGGACAATAATATTAAACAAAAAAATGAAGCATTTGTGCAACTTATTTATGAAACGTTTTGTAATAAATTGTGTATGTGGTATTATGTGTGTATTAAATTAAATAAAATATAAGTGTATATATGTACAGTTACCAAAACATCTGTATCTCGAAAAATTACACATTCAAGTGAATCCTTAAAAATGATTGAAGAAAAAAAAAATCACTATAGCAAAAATTGAAAAAAAATCAAATACGCAAATTGAAAAAAAATCACTATAGAAAGAAAATAAAAAAAAAATATGTTCAAGTGGAATAATAATTTTTCTTCCTTTTTTTTTTTTTCAATCCATAATATGAAAGAACAAGAAATTTGTAATCAACATTCTGCATCATTGATTAAAAAAATAATAAAGACTCTTTAACTTTATTTGTTTTCTCGTGTATGTGTGAACAAAACCATTATTTGAAAACAAAATTCAATAACTAATACATAATGGCATATGATTTCCTTTTTAGCTTGAAACCCTTATGATTAAATATGTTACCATGAATTGGCACAAGTTTAAAAATTTTTTTTTGTTTGTTTTTGTATAAATCTCTATATTACCTTAAATAATTCATTGCCATTACTACTTTTAAAGATGTATCAAAAAGCAATTTATATAATTAAAGTAAATTTTTAATCATAAGGCCAAAAATAATTAACTGAAAAAAAAATTTTTTTTGAAAGAAACTGCAATGTTTCACAAAAATGTCTCATCACTCACCGTCCAAAAATAAAAATATATATATCGGTCCAGCCGAAAAAATATTGTGTGGACAATGAATAACAAAACAGTAAACAAAACTCACACACTCCATGGATCCTGAGATAGAGTGCACAAATTCTTCCGTAAAACATCATACAACTTCACAAGAACAAAAAAAAATATCTTAGATTTTGAGTAACTAAATGAAATATGTGCATTAAAATTTAAGAATTTATCAGATTAATGAAAAAAAAATATTCAATAAATAGAATTATGAGAAGACCCCTAGCAAGTTTGTGAAAAAAAAATAAAAAAATATGTATATGATAAAAATGAGATACAAATGCATATCACTGCATTGATGTGTTAAAAATACCACAGGAAAGATAATTTCGTATTATGTGTCCATTCTTCCTTTTGTGTGCTATGTGTAAGAGAAAATTAAAGGTTATATTTCACAATTACAATAAACCCAGAATTATAGAACATATTACATGACCGTAAAAATTATATTAATGTTGTGTTTTGTGTAAAAGGATAAAACTGATAATGAAAATGTAAACAAAAGAATTCCGTTTTTTTTTTTTTTTTTTTTTTTTTTTTTTTATACACCAGCATGTCATATTTTATGTGAAATAGGAAATTGTCAATATCTACCACCCTAACCAAAAATCTCACCAAGGGAAAAATTAATTATCATTTCAATAAATTTTCAAATAAAACCCTTTTAGAATATGCAATAAACATAAGTAAAAAAAATAAATAAAGAAACAGTATTATTAATATATAAATAAAATTTAACACATAATTCCAAAACTTATTTTGTTAATTTTAAGGAAAAATGAATGTCATTGCTAGCAGAATAATAAAAATTGTGGAAAAGAAAAAATGTATTTGTGAGAAAATTTTGAGAAATTAAAGTGTAACTGATACATTTGTTAGTATCCACAAGTTCTTTAAGCAACTACACTATTCTCAAAAAAAAAATATATGTATTATGTGTATTGATATCTACCAGCAATGACACTATACAGTTAAGAGTCAAATGAGGGTATAATCCAAACTATTATTATTATTACCATAAATTACACCTAATAATGTAAGTTCATTTTTTTTTTTTTTTTTTAAATAAACCCTCATGAACATATCATTATAATAACATATGTAAATTTGAACCATCATGGGTTAAAAATATTATCTTCATAACCACCTTAACTATTTATTGTTATAAATCCAAGTAAACATTCAAAATTGTAAAATTAATTACATAAACATATATAACTACTATGCATAATCAAGGATAAAAATTAAATTACCCTAAAATTATTCCTTTAGAAATTCCAAACCACAATATACAATGAATATACATATATGTAAACTTCCTTTTTTTTTATTTTTTTTTTTTTTTTATTCATATTTATACATATCTATTCAAGAAAGTTTAACAAGTGAAAATTAAATGGATGTAAAATATTGCAAAGATATAAATGTAATCATGCACACCAATATATTTTTAAAATAACTGTTTTAAATAATATTCGTTAAAATTTTAAAACATGCCATGAAAAAAAAAATATATATAAATAAAAACGAATATGTCATTATTCATTTAAAACACACATTTTAAATAAATGAAACGAAAAATTACTAAGAAGTTAATAGATATTTAAAAAAATGTTCAATACAATCAAATGAAAAAATTTACGCAGTCTATATTGCTCTCTATTCTGAAATAAAAAATCAATGTACTCACACTACCTGCTACTGGAGGATAATCAAAAATGTTTAAGAATACGATCACTGATGAGTTCTTAATCGACGAATCCTAGATTGTTTTTAGAAGTCTGTACACGTTCTTTGAGTCACATTAATTTTATAAAAATAATCCCTGTCCAAACGTTTCAGCAGTCTTTAAACTCAATCATTGAAATTTCCAGAAATTAAGAGGCCTATAGCTGCACATATGAAGAATTCTCATTTTAAAAACAAAGCTGTTTTCCAAATCAAGGATCGCTAATCATCAGAATTCGGGGTGAAAAGTAGCACGGCAGACGCGATGAGTCAGCATGTCCATCTGTTCTTCTTCCAACTGGCCTGAGTGAAGCATCGTAAAAAAGGGCTGCGTTATCTTAAAGAGAATCGCATTAGATGAGAACTTTTCTCCTTTGCTATTCAAAAGTGAAGCAGGCGGAATGGAGGTCATTAGCCTTTCCTCTACAGCTGACACGGAGTTCCGATATCTTATGAGGCCTTTCTCATCCAAAAGACGAACTCGGACAAGAGATAAGACTTCCAGATGGGTTTTGATTCGACATTTTTCAAAAGCAGGCAAGCGAAGTCTGTACACGCAGGTGCATCTCAACACAAGAAAAATATAATGTCGATTACTTAGTCCTTTCTTCCGTATTTTATAAGGTCATTGAAGTTCAACTTATTAACTCTTTGATGTACAATGTCCATTACAATATATTCAATCTTGCACTAAGAAACACTTGACTATTAAAAACAATTCTTTCGGATGAAACAAAATTATAAATAAACAGTTTATATCATTAAGAAACATACCCTCTCTCTCACATATATTGAAGCAGGGATCCCCGACTGGCACGTAAACCAATTATATATAATGATGTTTATTAGTTATTACTGTTGATGAATCGGCACATGATCTTAAAAACTAGTGGTTGTCAGGTTCAACATCAATCCATACAAAAATAAAACATTCGAAAGCAAAGTTAGGAGGTGACTGATCATTTTATTTAAACATTTAGAAAATATTATTGAATGGATTTCAGGGATATGCTACAATTAAAAATACTGTGAGAGAGAGGTAACCTTTTTAACGTATATTCAAGTCAAGAGATAATCGTAAAGTGTTCGGGGAGAGAGAAGCTAGCGCACGACTTGCCCAGCCAAATCTGGCAAGCCTGCCAATCACCTGATCCTGGCGTCGCCAAATAAGCACCAAGTGTTACTCTTTGTTCGTGTATTGAAATATATATAAACTTTTTAAATTTTGAGAAGCGGTTGGAAAATATTAACCCTATCGTTGGCGCGCTTGTGTAGAGCCAAGAGAATGAGGTGATTTATGAGTATTGTGAAACAGGAAATAGATAATTACTTTAATATGAGTCATTTAAAATCTATTGCATCAGGTTAAGTAGAGAATGACCGTTATTAAACTGAAATCATTAATATTGCGTAAACACAAATAAATTATTATATCCGATGTTGAAATACATATAATTTGAGAGTCTTTTTGTTTAGGAAAATCTGAGAACACTTTTATTTATAAGAATATTAAACTAATTTATATCTCTCAAATGATAAGTTATTAAATAAGTTATTACATTTATAGTGTAAATAAAAACGACATCTTTAATTTATGAGTACTATTAATATAATTCCAAAATGAATGAAGTTTAGATTTAATAAAGTTTTATCTTAATCTGGTTTACGTAATTAACTATATAATACAATTAATTTATTTTATTTTATGAATCAAAAAGTAAACTTCATTAGGATTCGGAAAACTAATATGAAATAAAATTAATTTTAAAACGAAATTTTTTCATGAAAAATGAAATAATTTAAATATTCAAAATTTCAAAGTAAATAAATTAAAAAGTGAAAGAATGTGTGAAAACTCCTTCACACAGACACATGTGGCTTCTGAGCAAATCTGTAAAATAAAGTGTTAAGAGTAAACAAGTTTGAATCAAATTTGGAAAAAAAAACTTAATTTATTTAAACGTTTCCGTTACCCGATAATCTAAAAAGGAATATATGCAATATGTTCAAAGAATTCCTCTATGACGTAATAAAAACATTACTGTGTTATTGTAAAACATTGTTATTGTAAAAAGTTAAATTTAAAGGTAGGGAAATCCCTGGAGATTATTGAAATATTAGCTTTGAAAAAAAAAAAGCATGACATAGATCTTATTTATTTTTCTGCATATTTATTTACTTTATTTTATATTATTTAATTTAATTTAATTTAATTAATTAATTAATTAATTAATTTATTTTATTTTTATTTATTTATTATTTATTTCATTATTATTATTATTATTTATTTTTTTTTTTTTTTTTTTTTTTTTACTGAAATGAGTATTACAGTTACAATAACTTTTGCAACAAACGACACACATTACAAAAATTTACAACAATAATGCACAAATTTTTATACGTATATGAGGTCTTAACAGGCATCTATTCCTTATGTAGGATTCTAATACAGAACATTCTATTCCAAAATTTAGCTCCTTGCTATCTTCTTTTCTTTACAAACACTGCTCAACTGCGGACGAGTTGGCTAACTCGGTTTGCATCGCTATACCTACATAAAAATAAAACAGTATTGCCTGCGGTCATTGTTTAGGAAGGTATTCCATTTTAACCTGTCTCGATTAGTCTGCGAGTGGACCAAGGCTGAGGTCGAATCTGGTCTTCGTAAATATACTCTGAATCACCAAGCGTTCTATTTCGTTCATAGGAAGTCAGGTTACCAAAGGCAAAGTTGAAGTTGGGTTGGTTTTATTGTGCATTAGAGCTACATATGAGCAATTAATTGGCAACGGTCTTATAATAATGAAGGTCGGTTGGTTGCTTGTGGGAATAAAGGCTGATTGACTGCTGTAGGGTCCTAGACTTGAAGGGGAGTATCCTCCTTGGAGATCTTTCTAAGGGGTCCTAGCCCGTATTTACGCAAGTTTCTGAGAAAAACCACAGAAAACTTCGAACGGCTAGGCCGGCGAACCCGGCACCTCACGTCTACCAGCTTTGAGCGCAGTACCGCTCAGCCGCTGGTGGGCCCAAAATAAGAAAAGGAATCATTTACTTTTGCAGATGATCAAATTGTCCTGGCGTAGTACCTCACAACCATGTTCAGAGAGTGACATCCAGACCGTCGCCATTAATCTTCTTCTAGTGCAACGCTAAATCTACTAAAACTCAATAAATATAATTTTTTCAGCGACCACTATGAATTAATATATGGAAAATCATTTTCATTAGAGAGAATATTTTGCAAACTTTTTGAATTATTTCCTATTGATCTGACTTTTGAGGAGTACAACACTCAACGTAGTCAAAAAACGAAGTAAATCACTCAAGCATACGCAGCAATAGAAATTGTATTTTGAGGTCCTGAAATTATTCACTGCATAATAGAAAATGAGAGAATAAAACTGACTAAATTTTTTAAGAATTCAAATATATGTGTTTATATTTTCAAATAAAATACGATTCAGTTTAATAACTCAATATAAAATATTTTATATCTGTAAAAATGAAAATTTTCTACAATAAAAAAGTTTTATTACTTAGAAATTTAAAAAAAAAAAAAAAAAAAGAAAAGAAAAGAAAAGAAAAGAAAGAAAGAAAAAGAAAAGAAAAGAAATTTGCAAAATTTTTCGTACAGTTTATAAAATAAAATATACAATAGCAATAAAAATAAAGATGTAAGCGGAAAAAAGCTAAAAAGCTAATTTTCTTGTAAATTGCGAATTTTCCTTCCACTTCAGTTACAAAAGGAAAGAAAGGGGGGGGGGATATTTTTTTTCCTTTTCTAACTCTCAAAAGTATTTTTTACAACCAATACATATATATGTATAAACGGAAAATTGTTGGTGTGTAAAATTTTAACAAAAAGTATATTAATTGAAAGTTTCGGTAATGTAGCGTTGCGAAAATTTATCAAAAATTGTAGTATTTTCCTGAAATTGCGGAAGGTAAAAAGTTGTGTAGTATAGCATACTTTAAATAAAAAAAGTTTTAACATTTTAATATTTTGCTTTTTTTTTTTTTTTTTTTAACTAAAATTCTGAAGAACGGTTGCAGTTTTTAATTTTTTCTGGTGAAAATACAGTCTATTAACATTTTCAAACTTTCAAATGACTTTTATTTTTCTTTAGTAGAAAAGAACAATTTGTAGAACTTTTTTGAAAAGTAAAATGAATTCAGTTCTCAATGTTAATTTACAAGATAAAATGTTTTGACTAATATATTTGAATTATTAGTTGTCTTTTGTAAATTTTAATCAATGTTTTCACAAATTCAAAAATCATGGTAGCCCGTTTACTAAATATGATGATGTGGGACATTTTTTTTTTTTTTTTTTTTTTTAAGATTATGCAACTTTAGGTGACTTTAAACTGTTAGATTACTTTTTAACTGTTACACTACTTTTTTGAGTTAAGATTTTAGCAAAAAATTTAATAAAGCAAAAATCTTAATTTAGCAAAAATCTTAGCTTTGTGCAGCCACGTTTCCTAAAACTAGCAGTATGGACACGTCCAAAATGTTGGAGGGGCGCCAGCTTGACCGACAGGTTGGGATTTGGAAAACATCCAGTAATTCAATGTTCTGTGTTATCGCTCATTTTCTCTGAGTCAGATGACTGTCACCCCTATTTTAACACGGGACTCGTTGAGTTAGCACTTGCACAGAGACTTCTATTGTTTCATGAAATGTGGTTGAAGAATACATTCTTAGGTACAGCAACAAGGGGGAAAAATATATGCTTACATATTGTCCGGATTTATGCTTGGTTTTGGTCGACTTGCATATAGCTTATTATCAACAGTTTCTATTCTATCGCGAATTCGTTCATACCAAGCGTTAGCACAATTTTCAGTAACTGCTTTTATTTCATATGCATGTACAAACCACTACATGGGCTTCCGTCACCGTTTTTCTTCTTATTGTTTATATGTTGCTTAATTGCACTATAGACCCACTTTTTTCCATTCAAATGGTCACAGTAAGAAGCTGTGCGTTAAAGTTGCAGCTTTTCTAATGCCTCACTTTTTCTGCTTTAGGTATGCAGGTTGGTAGGTAGGTTGGGTTTTAACGTCACACTAGTACTGCGCTATGGGTAATTGGCGACGGTCTGGGTCACACCCCTAGGGATGGTCTGGAGGCATGCCATCACAATTTTGATCCCCCGTGGAGGGGATGGCTCTCCCGCTTCTTTCTACTTTACCATTCAAAATATAAGAATTAATTGGAAGAAATTTAAAAAATAAATTAATTATCTTACTTGATCAATTCAACAAACAAGTTAATTCAATTTTTAGAACAAAAACTTCTTCAGTAAATTAAATATTTTCGAATAAAACATCGTTACGAATATATTGGAAAGGAAATTAGATTTTTACCTCTAAATGTAAACAATTGTTTTTCATTAAAGAAATCCATTAATCTTTAAACATTAATCTTTTGTTCTTTTGTTCTCAGAGAGACTAAAAAACTCACTCTTAAAAAAATCTAGAAGATGGTGAGTAATATTACCAGTGGGACGCAAAAGCACTTGTAGCAGACATTTTAAGGTCATTAACTTAAGATTCGGAATTGTTGTTCATCCCAAGGGTCAGGTACAAAGGATCTTGCAGTTAAGACGTATTGTGTATATGTCAAGGTTTGCTTGGTGAAAAAATAATAATAACAATAAAAGGCAAGGGTTTGCGGTCAAATGAAATGAAAATAGTAGTTTAATAATACTTCACCTAAATAAGTTAAATAATCTTTATGTATTTGCTTCATAATCTCATTTCACTATCTATACATAATGCAACTTTGTATTAATGGAATTTATAAATTATAAAACAATTTTTATTTTTTATTAATGAACTGTATGTCTTCGACCGCTTCACTAGTCACTATATTTAAATGATTTTTTTAATAATCACTACTTTCTTACATTATTATATATATATATATGTATATATAATCTAAAAATATTTTCATTAAAATCGCACAAAATCGTTAAAAATCGAGTAAATAAATATATTACATTTTGTTTTGAAAACAGACAACCATGTAAACTTTTTTTGGCATCAGCTTAATATTCTTTAAAGCTACCTATAAAGATAATATATGGTCTTTATTTTCATATTTCATTCATTTAAAAAACTAGTTGGCATAAGTGGACTCTGCTCAGTTCCCCATCATATTTATGTTCTCAGAAATTTCTAGTGCGAGACATATTATAATCATGTTAAAAGAAATGAATTTGAACAAAGCTTGATACAGTGACAGAATGAAATCCCCGCCTAATAGGCTATCCACCGTTCACTTCGATATATTTATCTTATTCTAATCTATTAATTTATTTTTTCAGGGTCAATTCCGTTGTTTAGTTTTCATGCTACTATTTCCAATGCAATAATCCTCAAAATTCATATTTATATGAAAAATTTACAATTTCGCTATGTTGATAAAATCGTAAATTACGAATAATTTACGAAATTTTCCTATTAGAATATTTGTATTCAATCATGTTCAAACCAATATCATAAACGTAATTTTGAAGTTGTCTAATGTATTTAGGATCCTCAAAATGGAAGTTTATGCTCAATTTTGCGTTATTCCGACATGTTAAGTAAATCGTAAATTCCAAATAACTTACGAATTTTTTAAATTGGAAAAATCATAGTCTATGATATTCATGCCAGTATCCTAAATAATATTTCGAAAGTGGTTTGACATCTTTACGATGAAAATATCCCTCAAGATTGACGTTTATGTTAAATTTTGCTCTATTTTGCCATGTTAAGAAATTCGTAAGTTTCCAATAACTTACGAAATCTTTATATTAGATAATTCATAGTCATTAATATTCATGCCAGTGTCCTAAATAATATTTCAAAAATAGCCTGACATCTTTACGATGAAAATATCTCTAAAAATTGACGTTTATGTGAAATTTTGCCCTATACTGCCATGTTAAGAAATTCGTAAATTTCCAATAACTTGCGAAATTTTCAAAGTAGCATATTTATAGTTACTGATGTTTATTCAGGCATCAAAACTGATATTTTAAAACTGGTCTGACATTTTTACAGTAAAAAGTTTCCATTTAATGCACGTTTAAATGAATTTTTGTCCTATTCCCCTTGTTAAGAAAATCGTAAATTTCTCATAACTTACGAAGTTTTTAAATTCGAATGTTGCAAATGAATAGGGTTCTTGCCAGTGTCGAAAGTAATATTTTAAAACTGATTTGACCTCTCTGCGACAATTTGTTCTTGAGATATCGTGTACACAGAATAACAAACTAACGGACTAACACACTAACCCACTAACCCACTAACAGACTAACAGACACCCTACAGACAGACACCATAGAAATTTTGTCATTTTCGGATTCCTCATACCTGAAAACGTGTAGAAAAGTCAAAAAACCGGGGTCGAAAATTTTCACGATTCCCTAAGTTCCCCATACCTATAGTATGATGGGGAACTAATAAATAAATAAACAAATAAATAAACAAAAACTATTCGAAAACTTGAAAATCGGGCATCCAGGTACATCAGAAGAGGTCAAAACAGATCTCCATCCAAAACTCTGTAGCTCTGCGGCCCAGTCGTTGGCTTAAAAAGCGAGCGACATACGGAAAAACACACAGACACATACACATATCTGTTAATATATGTCGATAAAACAAAATCATATAGGGTGTTCGAAAGTCGCGCAACAACCTGAAAAATTATTTAATTTAAAGGTATTGTTTGAAGAATCTCATCCCCGTTATCGCGTATGTGTCAAATCTTCTGGCATTTGTAAATATGATCTACGTTGAAAAAGTGACTAATCTAAGAAACAAAACGAGAAGAAAAATTAACATTGCTACAATAATACATATCAACAACCAAAAATTGCCTTTTTTTTTTTTTTTTTTTTTCAAATTTCTTATAAATTTTTAGACAACTTTGACAACTACACGCTTTCTGGCAGCCTCATTTGCATTTATAAGAAATGTACCTGAAAGCTACAATTCCTACATTGATAGGCTGACGCATCCGCCATTTTTCATCCAACAAGACCGGCTGACGATTTATTATGGGAGGTTTTTCGGCAATAAATTGCACGAATGACTCCAGAAAAGGGCACCACCCAAGCAGCACCGAAACGTTCTCTGAACGTTCAAAAATTGTTCTGCAAACACGTTCTATGAACGTTCACTCTGAACGTGTTATAGACGTCTATTTGTCCATCTTGAAGACGTACAATAGTACGGTTCAGAGAACGTTCAATGAACGTGTAACTATCACAATCGGTGTTATAGAAGCGTTCTGAGAACGTTCTATGTATACGGTCTCAGAACGTTCTAAACGTTTTTAAAACGTTATACACATTTTCACAACGTTCTAGAAAACGTACTGTAAACGTTCTTAAATAGTGTAGAAACGTTCTGAAAACGTTCTATACACACGTTCTCACAACGTTATGTAAACAATTTTTGAACGTTTTTTGAACGTGCTAAAAATGAATTTTATGTATAATAAAATGGAAGAACTCGCAATAATTGTTTCGGGTCGAAAGAAGACACGACCCTTCGTCAGACGAACATAGTAGGCACGAGTGCTGCAAATACAAGAGCTACGCTCCAGTTTTTTTTTTTTTTTTTTTTTTTTTTTGCAGCACTCGTGCCTACTTTGTTCGGTTGATGAAGGGTTGTGTCTTTTCTCGACCCGAAACAATTGCTTCAAGTTCTTGAATTTTATAGTGTCTATTCAATTTTATCTGTGTCTATTATTTTGTTTACTTTTTTTTTTTTTCATTCCTTTCCTTATTTATCTTATTTATCTTTTCTTTTCTTTTTTTTTTGTGTGTGTGTAATTTTTATCTTTTTTTTTTTTTTTTTTTTTTTTTTCCCCATGAAAAAAATTGTATTAGTATTATGAAATTTTACATACATGCATTGAAATATGGTATAACAAAAGATCAAGTATTTTGAATATTCTGGATAAATATTTGATTTCAAAAACAAATAAATAAATAAATTCAAGATTTGGAATATTTTGAAAAATTTTAAGATATATGCCTCCTGCTAACCAATTATTATCCCCCCCCCCTAGATTTTGCATTATTATAATTTAACAATATACTATATTTGGATATTAATTTTAATAAGTTAAGCAAAAAAAAAAAAAAAGATATACATATATATATATTTTATGTCTAAATTTTGAAACTTACTGCAAACTTTTGGCATTCAAACTTAGAACTATTTTTAAAACTTTAACTTATCAATGATTTCACAAATTAATATCTAGATATGTTATATATTCTATTGATAAAGAGTAATAATGTACAAATGATGGGAGAAAATAAAAGATTTAAGAGAAGTATATAAAATAAATAAATAAATAAATAAAAATTATTAATTAATTAATTAATCTATTTATTTTTTTAATTTAAATTGATTTTGTGAAGTTTTAATATACTTAACATTTTCATTTCTCAAAATATGCGAATGTAAAATTTAAAGTATTGATTTAAAGTTTATGAATTTTACTTACAAATTCATTGAAATATAACAATATACAATATGATAAAATTTCTTGAAAATCCTTTAAATATAAAATAAATAAATTTTGAAATTTAAAATATTTTATAAATTTTTAGAGAACCGGCTGCTAACATTTTTTTCCTTCATTTTACAATATTACAGTGTAACAATAAAATCTAAAAAAGTATACTTAAATATATCTAACATTAAGCTGAAATAATACAAAATCGAATGGGGGAAAAAAAATTAAAAGGTAGTTAGCATGAAAAATTAAAAAAATTAAAGTTTTTAAATTATTATTATTGTTGTTATGCAAAACTATTGGGCAAAACTGAACAAATCCTACGCTCGACATATGAAAATTGTCTAAAAGAAACTTATCTGTTAGGATTATCAAGTGTATCCAAATGTCATTAAGAAGTCTTAAACCAAACGCAATGAAGATTGAAGGCACAAAAATTTACCGTTATCTATCTTAGACTTGGACCTTGGAGTTCGTGCTTCCGTAGTCATTAACTGGCAACCCAATAAAAATTTCACAGTTTGGCGAGTGTTTTCTTTTTTTTCTTTTCTTTTTTTTTTTTTTTTAAGATTCAAGATTCGGCAAAATATATGCCACTTTTATATTATTATTGGGAAAGGAATTTATTTTAGTTACATTTATTATTTTTATGAGAAATACAAAACTCAAAATTTTTATTCAGATTTTTTTTTTTTTTTTTTTTAAATATTACGTGGTATTGTGTATCTATTTAATAATATTTTACAAAATAATTGACGTTTATTATGAAGTAAAATATAAAAATTTGATCGTAACTAAAATAATCGCATGCTTCCTTTTATGAATCAATTACAATAAATTACAGGAAATGTTAAACTAGTGTCTTGTGACTATCACACAATTCTTTTCTTTATTTTCTAATACAATTCACATAGTTTAGATCAAATCACGCATTTTACATAGTAAAATTAAAAAATAAAATAAAATAAATAAATAAATAACATTAATAATAAACTTTATATATATATATATATATATATATATATATATATATATAATATCGATAACTTTGTTTTACATTATCACAGATAATTAATACAACCGTTCGTTTTAAAAGATATCAAAGAGTAATTTTGAAAACATATTATAAAAATTTACGCACCCGAGGAGGGGGGGGGGGAGGATTGCTATTCCCCTTGTTATAAATCTTCGTGTTCACCCTTAATATTTTTAAAAAATCAGTTTCACAATGTTCAACTAAAGAAATCCCTATTGTGCGTCTATTATAAGAAATTTTCTCCTCTATTGTAATATTAAAAATTTTGAAAAAATAAATGACAGCGCGACCTGTTGAGCGTTATATGTTAAAAAAAAAATAATAACAATCTTGAGTGTCACTCACACGATTTTCTCTTACTCTGAAATTTAATACTATAAATACAGGTTGGAGATTAAGAGGTAAGATAACGATGTTATGTAAACCTATGTTAAACAATTCAAATTAGGCTTCAGAAGAGTTTTATATGATAATTAATTCTGTGTGGGCCTCAACCCCCCGTTTCATAAATGCACCTAGATTTATATAAAATTTAATTCGGTTATTAAAAAATAATTCTGTTTTTAAAAAATAATTTATTAAAATTATTATTTAAAAAAATTATCTTTTATTATCATAAAAGATAATTTTTTTGATAATGCAGACGATTTCCACGATTTCCAGACGATTCTTGAATGCAGACGATTTCCATATTAGAGAAGTAGTATAACACTAAATATCCAAAAAAAGTCCATTTTATCCTCAATAAAAAAATATATATATATATATATATATATATTCTAAGGTTTTTTTTTTTTTTTTTTTTTTTTTTCAAATTATCGCAGATCGATGGTTCAACCATTCGTTTTAAAGGTATTGGCGAGCTCTTTTGAAAGATACCCATCATGAAAATTTACTCCCCTCGAGGGGGGACTTCTCCCCCCAGGGGCGAGGCGAGGCTCCTACATACACAATTTTTTTTTCCCAGTTGACTATCTCAAAACAAAAAATATATATTCGTTTCATTTGGTTTAGTGCAGTCTATAGACGTTAAACTATAGTCTATAGACGTTAAACGTCTCCTGCAATTTCCCCCATAGACATAATGTATTAGAATTCTCTTGATTGTCCCTGTACACGAACCATTTGCTTGATCTTAACGAAAAGCTTACTGTAGCATCCCTATATGATACATATTTAGAATATGAAGTTTGGAATGTCTGCTACTATTTGTTCTTGAGATATGCTGATTGCAGACAGATACACACACAGACACACAGACACACACACAGACACACAGACATACACACAGACTATTTGCTAAAAACATGATTTTCATATTCAGGGGACCTCGAAACGTGTAAATATAACAAAATCTCACTTTCGAAAATTTGACCCAAAAACAATACTTTCTCTACCTTATGGGTAAGAGAAAGTATTAAAAAGAGGTAATAATTACTAACTGATATCAAGGTGGAGCTAAATATAAGTTTTCAGGAAACTCTGTTCATTAGTTTTTGACCTAGAGTTGACACAAAATTCTTATCACACATATCCAAACACACAGACAAACTGGCATTTTCTAAGAAATATCAATTTTTTATTAGAACATCTTGAAAAGGGAAAAATCTATCGAAACGCGGGAGCCAAAAATATTTACGAATCAAACCTTTCTTCTTTTTATTATAGAAGAAAGTAATAAATAAATAAGGAAAACAAAATTTTTAGCTACTTTTTTTTATTGTTTCAGCTTCTAAATTTACAATATCATAGATTATTTACAACGTATGATCACTTCACTGTTTATTATTATTATGTTTGTTACTTACATAAGAAAAAAGCAGTAGATTTGTAAAATGTTTAACTTCCGGTTTTCGATAAATATACACGTTTTGTGACTTCGGTATTTTTTTCACTTGAAAATGACTGTGAGTTCGTTAAAAAATAAAGAAATATATAAAAATAAATAAATGTGGACGCGGTTTCTCACAAAGCAATAAACGCAAAGTAACATAACATTTGAATGGACCGGGAATTAAATTAGTGCTTATTAGCTTTTAAGATATTATCGTGCATTATGTGGCGCTGATATAATGTGATCCCATATAAGGAAAGGTTGTATCACAACTTGTATGATACATAAATTCACTAAAGTTATATATGAGATCAGCATTATGTAAATCTCTGCTGATTCAATTTGGGTGCATATATGTCGACCGGTGCCTCTGCTATGCTGCAATTTAATCTTGTTAACGGGGAGGCAGTATATCAGTTTCTATGATATTTAAAGGCATCACATTTCGTTTGTGAGATGGCTATTGTAAAGTTAAATAAATTAATTTTCCATATCGTCTATGTTATGTGGTACGTTGAAGTTTTACCCGTTTAGTTAAAATTTTATTTCAATGTTTGTCATTTAAACACCACAAACTTGGTATGTGAAAAATATATTATTAAAATTTATTCTGATTGAATTCGGATATAAATTGGCAAACAAGTTGTGCTGCTATTACTTTTTACGATTTCTAGATGTCCACATTTCAGCATCTATTGCAGAAAGTTACACGAAATTACATATATAAAAAGTTTATTATATGATAGTAAGTTGATTAAAATTCTGTAAATGCTAATCGTAGCTAACTTTGTTCATATAGAATGATATAAAAGAAAGTTTTGTGATGATCCCAGCATAACTAATTTTGTATTATAGTTGTGTCACTCAACGAAAAAATAGTTATATTTTTATTGATACGAGAAAAAACAGAAATTATTTATTTTTTTATGATAAATTCCGTAATTAACAAAAGAGAAAAATAATTCGAATCTCATTGTTTATAAAAAAGTTTCCATCTCTTCTTCACTATATTGTTTAATTTAGTGATAAACCCTACAGTTAATGCCTTAAAATATGCTTGATTTCAAATGAAGAAGAAGAAATCTCCTGAAATCTATCTTTAGAGCTTTATATAAAAGTTTAAAATAGGTTATTTTTTAAATAGCTCTTATATTGTATAAAAATTTCGTGCATATTATATGCTGTGTAACAAAAAGTATAGAAAGAAAAAAAATTCATACTATTGAATATTTACAATGAGCAATTTCGAATTATATATCATATTTTTTCGGAAAATATTTGTGAGACCCTTTAAAACAATCATTAATATTAATCATAGCATATTCTACACGTTTTATTTTGCCAAATCGCAATACGTATGCCAAAATGGTATACATTCCTGCTCCCGCTTAGTTTAGCAGATGTTCGCAGTGGCGGGATAATCTGCTGATTCTGCGAAATAAATATACAGTTCATGCAATAACATCCGCTTTTGATTCGAAAATTTTATACTATTTAAACCTTAAATCTTTTTCTAAACTAGTATATTGCGGCCATTACAAATCTTTCTTTTATGCTTTTTTGTACAAGTACATGATATTTATTAAAATTATTATTTACCAAAATTATTTTCTATGATGAATACAGACGATTTTCATCTGAAAGAAGTAAAACATTAAGCATACCATTAAAAAAAAAAAAAAAATCTGTGGTATACAGAAGATATCTTAGGAAATGTGTTTTATTAATAAAAAACGTAAAAAAAAATATTGATAATATTGTTTTAAATTTTCACAGATTTTTTAGGGCTCAAGCATTCGTTTTAAAGGTGTGGATGACTTTCTTTGCAAAACACACATTTTGAAATTTTAACCCATAGGAAAAAGCGATGCCCTACACAAATCACCCCCAGATTTTTTTTTTTTTTTTTTTTTTTTTTTTTAGTTGGCTGTTGCTATTGCACACACACGCATATATATATATATATATATATATATAAAGTAATAGAAATTAAGCTATTGTTTTTTCGTTAACGAAATTAAATTACAATATACCAGCGCCACCTGTCGATCGATATGCACCCAAATGGAATCAGCAGAGTTTTATATGATATCAATATTCCATATCAAGTGTGTGTATTTATAATGAAGTGCATTTGTAAGTGTTATTGTATTTATAATAATTTATATCACAAAATCTGAAAAATTGCTTTATGTTAGCGGGATTAAATTGCAGAACAGCAGCGCCACCAGCTGACCAATATACGCTTCTAAATTAGATCAGTGTAATTTTACATAATATCTTGCTTACATGTTAAGTTTGGTACATTTATACACCGTAGAATCTGAGATATAACTTCCCCGATTTACAAAATAGCATCGCCACGTTTCATTCAATACATCCAAAGACAAATCATCAACAATTTAAGTCAAGATCCAACTAAATACCAAATTTTGTGAAATTCCGTTCATTGGTTTGTGAGATACAGAGTCCACAAAATTCTTACAATACACACACAAAAAGACGGACACGCAGATTGAATTTTTCTGATTTTTTTTTTGTCGAATTGTGTCCTAGATATCTCAATACTGTATAAACTGCTGGAAAACCAGAAGTCAGAAATTTTCAATTATAAAATACTTTTTTCTCAGAAAAAAGTAGAAAAACTATTTTTTTAACTTAATATACCTCTGCTAAAATTTTATGAAACAAATAATGTTTAGTATCTGAAAAAAAAAAAAAAAAAAAAAAATCCGGAGTAATATATTTTATTAAATTCAAAAAATAAAATTATAAATACAGTACTTAAACTTTAATTTTTTTTCCCTATTACCTCATCACTATTACCATTCTTCACTGACATGTCAACAAAACGTAAAACTAAAAATAAGGCAACATAAACAGAGAAAAAGGCATTTTGTCATGTTCGTTATAACCACACTGAGACAGAACGTGTTACGACGGTGATATACTAGAACGTTTTTCTTAGAACTAGAATTGTACGTTTTATAGATGGTACAAAGCAAACCTTTTCAAAACGTTCTAAATAATACTATTTCTGAACGTCTAATAGAACGTTCTTTTGACACGAAACACCGTGTTTGAACGATTGTAACCGTTATTAGACGTTCACAGAACGTTCCCGTGCTACTTGGGCACCTGTTTACATTTTCTTCTAATCCAGAAAGAAGAAAAAAGTGGATTATAAATTGCAGATGTGACTCTTGGATACCTGGACCAGAGCACAACTTTGTAGTGTCAGTTTTCCTTTATTTTCAAATTATTTCATTTTATTTTCAAAGTTGTTTGATAAATTGAATACGAATGTACTGCTTTTTTAAGTTATTGTTTCTAATTTCTTTTCAAATTAACGTTAAAATTACCTTTCTTTTAACGTGAAGGATTGCAGTTTTGAAAATGTTGGCGATGTTTTTAAAATTGCCAACTTCTTTGTTTCATGATAAGAATTTCTAGCTCACATGATGTGTGTAGAAGTTCAAGTGCGGTAATAAAGTTAATCAGGTAGCCTAGCTTTTTCTGCCGCCAACATTTTCCAAGATGGGATAAATAATAGCGGACACTGCACCAGCTCGTATCATATAGAAGCCTTACTACTGACAACAAATTCGTACGTAGACAAGTGATAAAATAGTTATAAATTAGCTGAAACAATTTCTTGTTCTTTCTTATCACCAGCTTTCAAGTCTATTTTCGGTACCCATCCATTTATGAATCTAAAAATATATTCGGTATGAATTTTGTAGAGCTGTTGCTTCAAAAAGTGGAAATAATGCTATGTTAGAAGTCCTCTGAAATGCAGTTTTTACATACTTCTTGTATAATAGGTTATTCAATGAAGTAAAGTTTTTAAGATAAGATGCATATAACACTTCAAGAAAGCATAAATAAGTTTCAGCAATAATATCGTGTTCACATTCGTACAAAACTTAAACTGCTGTCTTGAGCAAGAGCTGATGGTGCAAAAGTTTAATAAACGTCAGTTTGCCTCATCCATAGCCCATACAATGCACGGATTATGTCAAAACCCTGAAAGGAAGTAAAAACAATTTATTAAATAACATCTATTGCTGTTTTAAGTGAATAAATTTTTTAAGATGTTTTATTTTTTTCTGATTTTAAGAAATAGGTGTTGATCATATTGGGAAGACCAATCAGAATAACTTTTAGATCAATATCCTTCCTCACATACCACAACAAAATTGCCGTACTTTGGGGGCGTGTTTACGGATGCAGTTTTGAGAAGTGTGTCATCATCGTCCTCTGCCATTTCACTTTTCACATTTGCTGCTCTAAACTTCGCTGTAATCATTTCAATAAAACTATTTTTGTTTGTTTTTTGGATGGCCCAAAGATTTTTCTTGCGATACAGCAAAAAACATCATTCCATCAAATTATGTATCAAATAAAGTGGTTTTTGTTTGCTCTCTGACAAGGAGGTATGAATTAGTAAAATTCCTATTGAATGCAAACCAAGCTTGAATTAAAGAACATGGTCTAAAACATTGAGTGCAAATTTTGTGCAACACTCTCCTCCCCATGAGGCAAGATAGGATCGCAGAATTTTTAGCTGATTCTATCGAAACCAATTAAACAGAGTTAGAAGATAAAAATCTGTGGCCCACTGCCAGAGTATTTGGTTTGAGTAAAGAAGGTCTTCTGTTCAATCCCCGTGTCGATCACAATTTTCTTTTTCTTTTTCTTCTTTTTTTCTGAAAAAATCTTTTTTTTTTTTTTTTTTTTTTTTTTTATTATTAAAATAAATGAATATTTCAAGAGAAAATGATTTTATATTACATTTAGATAAAATTTCGTTACTAATTTGCGCTAGTGATTGATGCAAACTTTTAATAAGTGTTTTTTTTTTTATCGATGACACTAATAGCAAGTGTGAATCGTATGCTCTTAATTGTGTTATTTATTATTCATGCAATTGTTAGCATGAGATATCCTGAAAGCAGGGGCGTAGCTTCAGGGGGGGAGGGGGGGAGTCTCCCCCCCCCCAATGTTTTAAAAAATAGGGCGGCATATTGAAGTTTCTGGGGGCGCTGTTTTGCGACTTAAAGTTCATTTGAAAGTGGATCATAATTTTGTTAATTATCGTTATTTAACAAAAACACTTAAGAGTTTTATGTATCACAAGCTGACCAACTGGTTCACCGACCAGCAAAAAAGTTGTGTCTGACTGTAGCAAACTCCCGTTTGGTGGTGCCTGCGGCGCCCTCTAAACTAGTTAGACGCCTAAAACAGCCTGTTTTCCTATCGTGGAAACGACCCTTGAAAATTCTCATTGTATTCATGACGCTTAAAAAAATCTGATCATAACGAATTCCTGTTTGGGGGTGCCTATGGCATGAGTTCCCGTTTTGTTCACTTACAATAGCCTGTTCGCTTACCGTACAAAAGACAGTTGAAAATTCTAATCGTATTCGGGACCCTTTAAGAGTAGCAAACTCCAGCTGAACGGCGCCCTTCCCTGTTCAGGTACCTTCAAAGGCATAATGAGGTTTCTGGTGCGCTGTTTTGCGCCTTGAAGTTCATTTGAAAGTGGATCATAATTTTGTTGATTATCGTTAGTTACCAAAAACACTTAAGATTTTTATGCATCAGAAGCTTCCTTCGGCAACCAACTGGTTCACCGACCAGCAAAAAAAGTTCGCATTAAAATGTCTCACTGTAGCAAACTCCCGTTAGGTGGCGCCCTCTTAACTAATTAGATGCCTAAAACAGCCTTTTTAAACGTGTATAACAACCAGTTTTCCTACTGTGCAAACTATCCTTGAGAATTCTCTTCGTTATCACGACCCTTAAAAAAAATCTGATTATAACAAATTCCTGTTTGGGGGCACCTATGGCATGATTTCCCATTTCAAACACTTACAATAGTTTGTTCGCTTACCATGCAAAAGACTGTTGAAAATTTTGATCGTATTCAGGACACTTTAAGAATAAGTTTGCAGCAAACTCCAGCTGAGCGGCGCCCTTCCCTGTTCAGGCACCTACAACAGCATGTTCGCTTACCATGCAACGACCCTTGAAAATTCTGACCTTAGCAAATTCACGCTCTATGGCGACTGCGGCGCCCTTCTCCCATTTCAGATACTTACAACTGACTCGTAAGTATGCACAATCGCTTTCTCACCTCCAAAGACTTAAAATTACGTTTTTTCAAGACCTTAGCTCGAAAAAAAAAAAAAAAAAGAAGCAGTTTATTGTACGTTATGGCTATTGTATAAAAACGAAATTAGATAAGATTTGATTTGGTTATAACAATTTCTCACTAACAATTTTTGATTCTAAGTGATCCTTTAAGCAAATTTTTTATTTTAGTTTCATCGCTTACGGGTTTTGAAATATTTATAAGTCTATAGAATTCAACTAGTGTTTCGTGACATGAAATAGCGCAAGGAAGCTGATTTAACGTCGCATTAATAGGCACATATTGGGCAATTGGCGACGGTTTGGGATTAATGCCCCAGTGGTGATCCGAAGACAAGCCATCACAATTTTTATCTTCTGCGGAAGAGGGCTCCCCCGCTTCAGTATTTTCCAGAGGTATTATTTGCACGGAGCATGAAGGTTATTGCAGCTACGACATAGTTTATGTGCACCAGAGACTGACTTTCATGATAATCTTCAATTGGCTCGATTATTGAATCCACAATCTTTCTGTCAAGCAGGTAGACGTGAGGTGCCGGGTACGATCAAAGATAGCGCTTGTCGGCCTAGTCGCTCGGAATTTTCCGTGGTTTTCTCCGAAACTTGCGTGAATACGGGCTAGGATCCCACAGAAAGACCTCCACAGAAGGCATTCCCCCTCAGGCCTAGGACCCTAGAACGGTCACTCGGAATTTTTCCCAAACACCGACACCAACACCTAAGTAAGATATAAATTTCTGTATAAAAAAGATTTAATTTTGGGCAATGGGACTCTTTTTACTTCCTTATACTTTGTATAAGGAAGTAAAAAGAGTCCCATTGTCCCGATTTGCGAAATGGATTTTGCATTTCACATTTCTCGAAAACGAATGATCGCTGAATGTTGCCAATTTATACGTGTGACTGTCATGATGTCTAGTTGTACACCTGCAAGTGTCGTCGTAACACAAGCTCTCGTTTTAGAGATATAAGGGACTTTACACGATTTTTCGTGACGTCTGTATGTATGTGTGTCTGTGAGTATGTCGCATAACTCAAAAGCGGTTGGACGTAGAAAGTTGCGAATTGGTACATAGGTTTGTTATAACATCTAGTTGTGCACCTCCCTTTTTGGACTTTGTATGATTTTCCGTTTTGGAGATATTTAGGAAAATTAGGTTCATAATGGCCAAAATGTATCAAAAAACGGTAATAACTCAAAAAAGGTTTGGACAAATCTTGCAATTTAACTGACTTCCCGACTAGCTAGACATTTGAAACTTTCAGAAAAGTTCAGAACACGTTTACAATACATTTTTAAAAATATTTTTAGCCAACTGTTTCTAATACCTGCTGCCTTCAGCAGCGTTTATGTGATTCAACAGAAAATTTATTTAACTAACTTCTCGAGTAGCTAGACATTTGAAACTTTCAGACTAGATCAGAACACGGTGAAAATGCATTTTTTTAATACTTTTAGCCAACTGTTTAGGGTCGATGTTGTCTTCGGCAGCGTTACCAGTACAAATCTTGCAATCTATTTTTAACTAACTTCCCGACTAGCTAGACACTTAAAACTTCTGGAAAAACTCAGAACACGGTGACAATGCATTTTTTAAATATTTTTAGTCAATTGTTTCAGGTGACTGCTGCCTTCGACAGCGTTTATATGGTTCAACAGAAAATTTATTTAACTAACTTCCCGACTAGCTAGACATTTGAAACTTTCAGAATAGTTCAGAACACTGTGAAAATGCATTTTTTTAATACTTTTAGCCAATTTTTTCGGGTCCCTGCTGCCTTCGTCAGCTTTACCAGTACAAATCTTGCATCGGTTTTTAGAAAAGCTGAACGGCACACGGTGATAATTCATTTTTAAAAATATTTTTAGCCAACTTTTTCGGATCCAATGACAATGTTTTTTAACATTATGTATATTTCTAAAAGTGTATAAGGAAGTCATGTGGTGCCCACATCAGATTTTTTTAGTTTGTTCTTCCACATAAAGGCATGCGGTAATTCTGTCGCGTTCCTTAGCAATGGCTACTACATTTCTTAAATATTTTTCACGCAATATGGGAAAAAAGAAGAACGTTTTTTAATTGGTTTAAATATGTAAAATAATAATAATAATAAATAAATTACTGATTTTCTTTTTCCTTAAGAGTGAACAATACCTAATTTCATAATAAGAAAACACCACAGACCTGGCGTTTAAAAGCAATAATTACAAAACTTTGAATAAACACCATAAAATTCAATAAACTTGCAATAATTGTTTCGGTTCGAAAGAACACACAATCCTTCGTCAGGCGAAAAAAGTAGGCACAAGTGCTGCAGTCAAAGCAGAAACACACAAAACCGTTTTAAGTGAGCAGCAAAAATATATACAAATGAATGTAAACATAAATACTGGTGTGAGGAGAATAGTGCTGACTCTAAAATAAAAGGGCCGCCTGGGGGAATTCAATAAAAAGGGGCATTATTTGCATAATTTGCGGTGTTCTATGTTCTGATATTTGTACGTAACAAAAGTAAATTACTAATTTTCCTTGTATATATATATAGGCTGTATGCATTTGTTATTCCAGGAATGCTGAAGAACTACTGCTAAGAAAGTTTAAAAGTCAGGGGGGGGGAATGTAAAGGCCTCTAAACATTTAAAATGTTAGAAAAGGCTACTTTATACCAAAATTTTTTTTAAAAGGGCTTCCAGGTACTAAAATATGTTGAAAAAGGGCCACAGGGTGTTAAAAACAGTTTAAAAGGGCACCATGCCAAATTAGCCTAGTGTCAGCCCTACGTAATTATGAAATAAAAGAAGAAAACAAATAAATACCTAAGTAAATTAGATTAAAAAGGGGAACAAAATCTAAAAATTTCAAAATTAAAGGAAAATTGAACTAATGTGAGTAATTTCATAGCATCAGACAAGAATGAAGTGGAACAAATATCACTAAGAAGATTTTTTCGAATTTTTAAATATGTAAAAATCTTCATGGATATTCAAATGGGAAGAGAAGACAGGAGATGAAATTATGTTAGTTTTAGAAAAATCAAAACGATGACTATGAGCCCAGCAGTGGGAAGCAATAGATTTAGAGATCGCTTCATTACGAACATTTCGATGATGATCATTTATTCTATATTTCAAACACCTTCTTGTTTGATCAATATAAACTAAATTGCACAACGAACATAAGACTAAATAAATGCCAGAACGGTTTTCAGTAGGAATGGGATCTTTAAGAGAAGATAATTGAATTTTGTTGACGGGTTTCTAAATGACTTTAAAACCAAACGGAGAGAGAATTTTAGAAGTTTTAAAAGAAAGTGATAAATAAAAAGGTAAAACAACTGGAATGAGACTGTGATCGTTCAATTTGGTATCAGAACGTTTAGATTCTTGAATTTATATAAAGCTTTATTAATAATAGAGTGATTATAGCCTCGAGAAAGAGCAAGAGATTTTAAGTAATTAATTTCTTTCGAAAGACTAGACAGATCAGAACAAATGTGTAAGGTTTATGTTTTTCTTACTCATTTTCCAAAAATTGATAAATTTTTAATATTTCATTTTGCGGTAAAAAAAAAAAAAAAAAAAAAGAAAGAAAGAGAAAAATGCACATATTGAAAATTCAGATTTTTGAGCTTAGAATTACATTAAAAATAAATAAACGATTGTAAATTTTCTAAATGTGAAGAAAACAGAATTTAAATATACATTATGTAATGAGTAATCATGAAATCAAACTTTCCCATAGAGTAACATGGGCCACGGCTGTCGGTGAGATTAGGTATTATCCACTCTAAAAACATAAAGTTGCTTTCCTTAGGAACAGTTACTACTTTCATTTCTTAAAATTTCTTTTGAAAGTTTTATGTTTTACCTGAATTACAATGTAATATCTTTAAACTTGTTGGAAAAGGGGGAAAAATCTTTTTCAATTGTTCTACTTTATCTCAAACCAATACTCTGGTTGTCCTAAGAAAGATGCTTTTGCTTACTCTCATACGAGAATATATATAAATGTATTTATTTCTGCAAAGCACATTAACCATATCTTTCGAACGATACTACTTGTAAGCCCTTCCTTTTATTGAATAGGCTAAAAATGTAAGAGGAATTTCATGTCTGCGTATTAATATATAGATTCGCTGAAAAAATTTAGAATGCTCCAAAGAATTACTAAACTAAATACATGAAAAAAATCTTTACTGACTTCGTTGCTTGCCGTTAAACTTTTCCACCGGGTTCCCGGTGGAAAAGGAAAAAAGAAAAAAAGCCTTTTTTTATTTTTTTTTTATTCTTGGCAGATTTTAGGAATAATGCCCCGAAGGAGAGGGGGGTTACATATTAACCGACGAGAGGGGCACAGGCCCTCTCGTCGGTTGGCAACACTCTTGAAAGTATGTGGGTGGCATTTTCAGATGAGGAATACGAAAGGGCGCCAAACGTCGGGTCTCCCCCCCCAATCAAATTTTCACGCTACGCCCCTGCCTGAAAGTACAAGAACTGTTGCTCACCCATTTGACTTCGCATTTAACTTTTATTTCAAATATTTTATTGAAAAATGTCAAATTTCGTGTTCTTGGAGGAATTGACAATAGAATTAAGCTCAAAAACAAATTTTCTCAAAATGATTTTTCTAATATATAATCAGTTTACATCTCAAAAATTTCAAAATCTGGGCAAATATGAATTTTACAAATCTAGTTCTTTCGATGAAAAGCTAAATACTTTCCAAATGGTTCATGATAACAATATTTCACGGTGAACAAGATTGTAATATAATTATTTTTTTATCAATTTTGTTTTCTTTCTCGTGCTTTTTGTAGAAAATAGTTATATTTTCATTCGTTTTCTACTTCTAATCATAATCTATAAATTAGAAACTAAATTTATAAATTTCAACATGATTTTCTTCTCCATAATTAAATAAACTTCCGTTTTTAAACTCTTGGTAAATATCTTATTAATTAGTACACTTGATAAAAAGAAAAGAAAAATCTTAATATAATAAATATTTGTTTTCTGTAACTAATAGTTTAATGTAATTAAAAATATTAAAAAAAAAAAAAAAAAAAAATCTGTTGCACTAAAAAATCATAAAAAAAATGACCAGGCAGAACTTGAAGTCAAGATATTCTGCCCTCAAGCATAACACTCTGGAATTGCACCACTTTTCTATTGGAGTCTGTTTCGTTGGTTTTTATAAAAACAGCAAAAACTTCTAAAGGGTCATATCTTGCCCCAAAGGAGAGAGAGGTTCTTGCACATAATTTGCACTCTTCCCTGTGTTTTCGACCATGGTCTTTAATTAAAGCTTGTTTTGGTTTCAACAGGAATTTTAGTGATTCATACTTCCTTTGTGAGACGCACAGCAAAATTCAATAACCACAATCTTGCAACAAATAATCGGTTGTTATAAACCTTTAAAAGGAATTGCAACTAAAATTTCGTCTGTCTGAAAATAAGCTTGGATACGAGTGTTGTAGAGCTACTGTAATACTTTCAGCAATATCGTGATTTTATTTTTTAAGACAATTTCAATGTCACCTATTTCGTTTTTGTGCATTTATTTTTAATTAGTGTGGTGTGATTTTTCGTTCACCATATAGCAGCCATGATCATCACCATTTTCTTTCCGCTGCAAGAATTAGTTGCAGCCCTTTCGAAAGTTAATATTGACATAATTAACTATTTTTTTTTTAATGTATTTTATAAACCACTCTTCGTTTAGTATAACCCCATTAAACAACCAGTAATATTTTAATATAAAATAACATAAGCGTATCACGAAAGTGCGATATATATATAATTTTATTAAATATAATTCACTCGTGGGTTAAAATTATCAAGCTTACATTTTTGTCAATATCTTCTAAAAGTTCACTAAAAAAAAAAGTAATAATAGTTATAATAGTTATAATAACAGCTTAATAATAATAAATAAATGAATAAATATTTCCACAGCTTTTTTTTCCTTTTCTGCACTCCAGCGTAGCTTATATATATTACAAAAAAAAAAAAAAAAAAAAACATTTTAACGGTTTATTCTTATTTTCTATAACTTTTATTCTTTGCAGCTATATACTTTTTACAGAAAACAAAAAAATTATTTAAGCTAAGGTATGAAAATAATAGTAATAAATGCTAATTTTACTATATTGTTCTCAGGGGGAATAAAAATTATTTCGAAAGAAGCACGAGAAAAAAATAATCTTTCCATAAAGCCTCTAAAGTACTTGCAGAGAACATTTTAGTTCATTATTCTGAGAAATGGAACAGATGTTTGTCTCTAGAGTCTTAAAAAAGAAAAAAAAAAAAAATACCCCTCACTTAGAGAGAAATCTCAGTATGTGAAAAGTGTCCTACAAAAGAAATACATAAAGTAAATGTCTAGAGATCTCTGCTAAAACATGAACTAAAAATTTATAGTTGTGTTCTCAGTCAAATATATCACACAAGAAAAGTTCTATACACACATAAAAGTACTCTGTAATGTTATTTTCTCTCCCCATTTGAAATTTCAGTTTATTAAGAAAATATTTTCCATTCAATTCTTTTAGAGTACGTTTTGTTTTGTTTTTTATTCCTACAACGCACACGTTATTCTCTGCGCATAATATAAGAAACACACAGTTTTAATAAGTTGTAAACATCTACACATTTTTAATGCATTTTAACAGTGTTGAAATTTTTCATTTTATTTAATCAATGAAAAATGTAACAGACATTTTTAATATACCGGGTGATAATAATTAAAGTTAAGATTTCAAAACGCTATAATTTTAAAACCACTATTGCGAATGACTTGATATTTTACCAGAACAATTGTTTGGCAAAGGAAAAAAAAGAGGTTCCAAAATATACCGTACCAAAATATATTCGTAAGATATTTATTTCATGAAGCTCCTCTTTTTCTCTTGTCACTATCACTTTTTCCTCTGTAAACACGTATTCTTGTCTTTTTGCTAAAAAAGTTGTCGTAAACTCCTTAAAGTCTATTGTTTCCTGCTATTCTATTATATTGCTAACAACATTCCTGTGTACGAGTATAAGGAAACTATTTAGGCATTTCTTTCGAGATTACCTTGACAACGCCATCTATAGGCACATTTTATAGATACTGTTTTCCTTCGCCAAACAAACTTTCATTGCCTCACGATTGTTCTGGCAAAATATCAAGTCATTTTGATCGTTAGTTTTAAAATTATAGCGTTTCGAAATCGTAACTTATAATCACCCTGTATGTTTAATAAAAACTACTGATATCCAAAAAGCATAAAAAATTAGCAACAATAATTTTAATTTATTATGGTAATTTCAATTGTTAAACCTTAATTGCCGAAACGTCAGTGGAGGCCCTACATTGAGACTCAAAACGGTTTTGGGCTGTGTCTGTCTGTCGCGCGATAGCGGCCGCAAAAATAGCGCTATTGACTTGAAATTTGGTACAGGTGTTCATGAGCCCCACGAAATCAGCTGTATAGTTTTTGGTATTTACTCCATTTGTAGTTCGTATACAGGGACACGCCAAAGATTTTCTTATCATTACGGCCTATGGGAGGAATTTGTATGTATTGCGATAGCGGCCACAAAAATCTTGCTATTGACTTGCAATTTGGTACACGTGTTCATGTGCCTCACGAAATCAGCTGTATAGTTTTGGGTGTGTATTCCATTTGTAATTCGTGTACAGGGACACGCCAAAGTTTTTCTTATCATTACGGCCTATGGGAGGAATTTGTATGTACCGCGATAGCAGCCACAAAAATCACGCTTTCGACTTGCAATTTGGTACATATGTTCATAAGCCCAACGGAATCAGCTGCATAGTCTTAGGTGTGTATTCCATTAGTAGTTCGTGTACAGGGACACGCCAAAGATTTTCTATCATTACGGCCTATGAGAAGAATATGTATGTACCGCGATAGCCGCCGCAAAAATCAAGCTATTGACTTCAATTTTTGCCGAAACGTCAGTGGAGGCCCTCTGTTGAGACTCAAAAGGATTTTGGATTCCGTCGGTCCGTCCGTCTGTCTGTCTGTCTGTCGTTGCGATAGCGGCCGTAAAAACCACGCTATTGACTTGAAACTTTGTACACATGTTCATGATCCCCAAGAAATTAGCTGTATAGTTTTGGGTGTGCATTCCATTTGTAGTTCGTGTACAGGGACACTCCAAAATTTCTTTTTATCATTACGGCCTATGGGAAGAATTTGTATGTACCGCGATAGCGGCCCCAAAAATAACGCTATAGACTTGCAATTTGGTACACATATTCACGAGCCCAACGGAATTAGCTGTATAGTGTTAGGTGTGTATTCCCTTTGTAATTCGTGTACAGGGACACGCCAAAATTTTTCTTATCCTTACGGCCTATGGGAAGAATTTGTATGTACCGCAATAGCGGCCGCAAAAATCCTTCGATTGACTTGCAAATTGGCGCACACATTCCAGCTTTCCATATAAGTAGCTGTATAGTTTTCATTGCTATATTTTTTATAAACTGTGTACAGGGACACGCCAAAATTCTTAACATTACGGCGTATGGGGTGAATTTCGTTTAAACGCATTTTAATATCATTACTTTGCAATGAAGAAAATGAAACTAGAGTACGTGAGTAAGATGCTTAAACTTATGTTGCTTGAAGAAAATATGTGCTCTTAAGCTTTCTAATTAATGTACAGGACCTTACAAAAATGTTCTGACAATGTCACTTAGTCATCCAAACGATGTAAAATTTGGAACAATTATTAATTTTAAACGCAAAATAAGCTGAATAGTTTTTACTGGTGTATACCATGTTTATGGTTCGTTTACAAAGACACACAAAAGAATTTCGTAACATTAGAGCCTATGGACGAATTTTTAATTTAGGCGCGCACTTTAATGCGTTTATGCTGAATTGAACTTAATAAAGTTAATATACATTATAAAGATGCTTAAAATTATGTTTACTCTAAAAAAAGGTTATGTATAGACTAAATAATTTATGGGACCACACAAAATAATTCCGAGTATGTACTGTAATCATCCAAATGATGTCAAATTAGTTTGAAAGATTAATGAGTTATAATTAATTAGATTTATTCTTATTATTGGCGTTTATAATGACTGTGGCTACTTTTCCGGGATACATAAAGGAATTTCGTACTTTTATGGTGTATTGTCGGTATTTCTTAAAAGTGTATTTTAACATGGTTACACCCCATCAAATATAATGAAATTTTATTAGAATTTTAAAAGCCTGTTTTCATGTTGAAAATTGTGGGCATAGAATTGATAATTAGTTTAAAGGTTACGCAAAATATTTCCGATATGCTATGTAATTTTTTTTGTATGAAATTCGGTATTTATGAATTTTCGGGAAATAATACAAGACCGTCGTTTAATAAGAATGCATATTGTTGCGTACTTGGGGGTTTGTAAGTTGTCCGAGAATGAAAGGCGAAACTTGCAAAAATTCAGTGATTTATTCACAGAAAGTTCCAGAAGAATACAGGTCTATAAACCAAGTATCAGCTTCAATTCAACCAGTAAACATAGCTTAAACAACAGCCGTTAACAGCAAAACAACAGTACAAACTGTTTAGCAATAACACATAAAGCAAGTCTCATTCAAGGAGGCTCAAAGCAAAGCAAGCATTTGACGAAACCGACACAGATCTGAGATTGGAAGCCTTGGCTAAAAAAATGCTCCTTTTATACTATTCTATCGAACACAGACTGTTCTGGAAAATCATCGTATCTCATCAGCCAATGAGATTAGAGCTTCCATATTTGGTATATCCCTAATAAGGATTTTCTCGCCAAGGTCGCCAAAAAAATCGCCAAGGAGGGAAACAGTCGCCAAATTTGGCGCCAAATCCATTTCTTCCCTTATTGGAGCTTTTCAATTCGTTTTTAAAGGAAAATTAGGCTATTTTAACGCTAAAACGACTAGAAATGCACAAAATTAGCATTTTATCGACTTACTAAGCCTCTTTGAAAAAATGTATACAAAAATAAATGCAATTATTTACAATTCCGTAACACTTTATATGATGTACAAATAGATATAGAAAGAGAGATACAGCGGGGGGTTGAGGGGGGCGGCAGCCCCCCTCAGGAATGTATCTGATTATGGTAATAAGTCGATCGAATCAATATATACTATTATATAATAAGAAATAAATAAAAATGACCTATTGAAAAATGTCTGATGCAAATAGGACGTTGAGGCTCCTGATCTGCAGATCCACTAGTATTACTTTGCCATTCCCGTTTTTTTTTTTTTTTTTTTTTTTTTTTTGAAGGGGGGAGGGGGGGTACTTAGTGTCCCTACCTATTTTCTTTTATTGTTGATTTCTTTGATTTTCTATTTATTTATGTTTTTTACTACTGATAGTAGCGTGCTTGATGTTGTTTTTGTCAGGATAAAAGCACTGATTGTTTACCTAAGGACCTAAGCTTGGGAGTATATCTTTATTGAAGGTATTTTTAAAGGATTCTAGTGCGTACACAGGCGAGTTTTAGCGAAAATTACGGAAAACATCAAGTGCCTAGCCTCATCGCTTTCTGAGAGTGAAATATAAATGATTTAAACTCGAGTACGTAAAATCCCTTTGATAAATAATGTAGTGTTTTAGAGAAACATCAAGAATTGGTGCTTAAATTTTAAAATAGGGAAATGTTCGAATTTGAAAGTTTTGATGCTACATTTTGGTATGTATAGAAATTTGTCACATTTACTTCTAATGCAACCAAAACTCAAAAATAGTATCATACTTACAATTAAACTTAGTTAAAACGTATAAATGGGAATGAGAGTTATAAAAATGTATCGTACTATTTAGAGTTTGTAGTGTATCTCTATATCTCGCCCCATAGAATTATTTTAAAAGACATTTGCTTAAAGGGAAAAAAAAAAAAAAAAAAAAAAAAAAAGAGGGTGGTTGAGAGAGAAAAAAAAAAAAAAAAAAAAAAGAGGAGAAAAGAAAATTTTAGATTATTCTGTATGCAATATTTACAAGATACATTTTTTAATGAATACATAACGCTATTTTATTATTTTTGTTACTAAAAGCGAAATTTCACATGCATAGTAAAGTGATTGCCTAATAAAGCATGCTCATTGGACGGCTATCTTGTTTTATTCTTTTACAGAATGGAAATAAAAAAATTTGATAATTTACAGAATGGTTATAATTCAAATTCCGTTATAAACAGCATACTGCAGCAAAAACGCGCTAAAGTATTACTAGTTTATGCTCTAAATATACAGCACTGTTATAAATTGTTTGTACTGTAAATTTTCTGTGACTCAAAAAGACGAAATCATGATTATCCCTAATAGATTTCGAGCCCACCAACAGCCGAGTGATTCTGCGCTCAAAGCTGATACGCGTGAGGTGCCAGGTTCGATCACAGTTCGCGCTCGTTGTCCTAGCCATTCGATATTTTTCGTGGTTTTCTCCGAAATTTACATAATTACGGGCTAGGCCCCTGGAGAAAGACTCCCACGGAGAGCACCCCTCCTCAGGCCTAGGACCCTAGTGCAGTCAATCGGCCTTACACCCAAAATATCAAACACCCTTGCAGGTTTCGGACTGAAGTCGTCTGGACACGAGTTATGAATGCTGCGACTGACCAAGTTTTTCCGGTGGAAGTATAGTTGTATGACTATAGACTGATAGTTTTATGTTCCTAATGATTTTCAAACAACATGAACATTATTACTAATTACAAGTTTTTGCTTAATTTATCTACAAAATAATGCTATATTGTCGAACGAATCGTATTGAAATATGTTACTATTATTTTAAAATCATGAAAGGTATTGGAAAGCAGATCTCCATGACAAGAAGAAATTTGAAAGTGCTTTGGAACCTGAATTCTGCTCAAATTAATATGTTCAAAAACATAGAGTTTTACAATAAACCTGCAGAATTTCTCGAATAGCTATCATTTGAAAATAAATAAATAAATAGACACAATAAGTGGCTTGTCTGTTTAAACTTATGAAACTCTCTGTATTCAAGTCAATTACAAAGAAATTTTTATAACATGAATTCTTGCTTTAAATAGCAGCTTCATTTTTTTATTTTTTTATTTTATATGCTTCTCAAAATAAATAAATAAATGTTTATCATTACTTTGTTTCAGGTATTCATTAAAAATTCCGGTGCTCCGAACGTTTTATGTCCGACATTTAGAAAATCTTTAATATTTTTACAAAATATATTTTAACTTTGACAATTTAATCGTATTCTTATTATAGATTCCTGATATTTTTCTAAAACGCATACTTAATTTATAAAATCATAAATCATAATTTATGATATTCGATGTTTAAAAGAGACACAAATAACAACACATTCGGAGGAAATGCTGTGAGTTTGGTAATTCATGCTTAAAGAACGTATTTATAGCATTTTTTGCAGTATTTTCTCCATTGTTTATTATAGTGACCGTCAGATAGTATTTCAAGGGTCATATAAGCAATGCGAGTGAAAAAGATGATAACGTAAATGAATTAATATTTTAATTTGTAATAATTGAAAATATAATATTAATTTGTAATAATTGAAAAAATCTGAATCAGTTAACGAAATCTATTCCTTTTTTTTACGCCTTTTCCATAAAAGTAATAATTACCTTTTAGGAATAACAGGAGAATTTAATGAACATTACTTTTGTACGCGAAATTTCATTTAATAGTCGCCTCTTTATTAATGTAATGAAACTGAAAACCTAATTTATGAAGGTACATTTTCACAACTTCCGAATAGAAGAGTTTTTTTTTTTTTTTTTTTCCCCTTCATTAACAGGGTGTGATGCTACATAAAAAGTTTTCCAGACAAAAATTGAAAAAAAGTAATTAACTAAGTGGGAGTATGATAATCTGCGCTTAAACTTCCTCTCACCTCTTTCCTTTTCTATTCTCCTTTTTGTTTTCTCTTTCTTTTTATTTCTTTCGTGTTTAGAATGAAGTACTAAGGAAAATTAAATATTTATTTTCAAATGGTAGCAAAATTGCACAAAAATAACATATTTTCTTTTAAGATAACGTGTAAGAGTACTGCAAATAAAATTTTCAATGAGTTAAAAAAAAAAAAAAAAAAATGTAATTACAATTATACATATAAAAACACAGAAATACATTTATGTATAAACAACGAAAAAAATATGTATTCTGAAATTTTTTAAACGTTAAGCAGACTTTCCTTCCCTTTTTTTTTTATTTTTAGTAAGTATAATTTGATGAAAAAATTCTCCAGGCAATAATAAAGAGTAGTAATTAAACCGCACACGAATGTATTTCGAGATTTTGTTTTGTTTCAGTAGCTTATAAAAATAAATAAATAGGATTGTTTTTCTTATTATAAAAGAATGTAATTTTTGTAGTGAATTTTGTATTATGTAAAAGTTGATTGAAGCGATTAAAAATTAACAAAAAATTTAAACTGATAAAGAAAAGATGAAGAAACGAAATTTCTTATATTTTTGTTCCAAACGAATTACAGTGAATAAGGAACAAGAAATAATTACGGAGAATGATAACATTTATCCATTTCTTTAACGATATTCGTATCTATAAATATCTATTTGAATTGAAATTTTTGCGAATATATGCCCATATACTGAGAAAAAATATACCGCCTTCATCTAGAACGAATAAATGGTCATTTTCTAAATCCTTAAACTAGAAATATAGATCTTCGAGCTATGCGCATAAGGCATAATATTTATTTTCCGGTCGGAAAAAAAAATGAACTCGTAAAATTTTTTGGTAACAGTTAAATTATAAATAAAACATGAATGACTAATTTTAAATATTACGAGGATATTATTTTCCCATTTTATTAACATATTAAAAGAAAACATTTATTAATTGAATAAAAGTATTTAAAAAATGCATTGTCATCGTGTTCTGAGCTATTCTAAAAGTTTCAAATGTCTAGCTAGTCGGGAAGTTAGTTAAACATCGATTGCAAGATTTGTACTGGACAAACAAACAACAAGAAAACGAGTTAATAAAAAGATGCTAAAATGGTCGAATTTCAACCACTGGGCGATATTGTTTTAATAAATAAATAAATAAAATAAATAAATAAATAAATAAATAAAATGTTTTAATAAATAAAAATTTATGAATAGCATACGGTTTTTCTGAAAAAAAAAATTCAACTTTAAATAACTCTTAAGATGAGAAATCAAGAAGTATATTTTGTTTTATTTATTTATTTTTCGTCCAAGAATTATTTGTGCCCTTCTCATTTTAATTTTCAAGTTCGCCGAAATAATTAAATTTGTCAATAAATGCAATTCCGTTTTCTCTCCTTTTTTCTACGGAGTACAGAATTTTATTGCTTTTATTATTAATTATTTATTACTTATGTCTATTATGGAACGCCGAATGACTGGATGTGTATCAAATCCTGTAGATCAATTTGGCATCTGTTAAAGCCATTAGAATCGTCCTCAATGCTAGACGCGGGATACGTGGTTGCTCTAAATTAGAATCTAGATTTAAGGAGGTTTCGAATGTATTATAAACATGTATTTTTGACAAAATAAAACTTCAATAAAACTCAAAAAACAAAAATAAATTTACATACATAAAGTATATATATATATATATATATATATATTATTGAACGTTTGTATAAAAATAATTGTATCACTATTTTTTTAGTATTTCTTTTCTTTTTTCCAAATTTTATTTATAAGTCTCGAATGATGGTCAGAAATATCAAATAAACCATGTAAACATTCCTACATTAAAAAATCTTGATTAAAGTAAAAAAAGAATACTTAGAAGCTGAGTATAATTTCAAGATTTTGTGTAGATTTAGTGTCTAATCAGTTTCGCAGATGTGAACGACTCATATTCTCTAAAAAAAAATTCCTCATTTTTTTTTTCTTTCTTAAGCAAGCTTCTCCTTCCAGATATGTTATTTGATAAAAAAAAAAAAAAATCTGTAGAATAGTTGATTGGTATTTTATGTAAATGATGGAATGGCAGCAGAATACGCGCAAAGAAAAAATAAATATATAAATAAAAACATGGTTAGTATTTTTAAAGTCGTAATCTTCCCTCTACAAGGAAGTAGTTTGAAGGAAGTACATTTTCTTATTTACATGTAATATTTAAAGTTTCTTAAAAACATCTTACTTCTTTAAATATTATGCTAGAGATCGTTTACTTTTAAAATCTTATAAAAACATCGTTCATTAAATTGATGGAAAGAAATAATGATTTTCATGACAGGGAGAGATGGAGGTATCGATAAAAATAAATAACTTAAAAAGCACGTTACGTTAACATTTTAATATAAATTTTATGCTAAGCATCTTTAAAACAAAGTGTCTGAAACATTATATTTCGGTAAAGTCATCTTAAATTCTGTTTTGATTTTGTTTTTCCTTTTTAATCGTAAAAGATGACTACGTGATAAGTATTCAAAATATGTATTAAATGTTAGTGAAATTTTTATTGTTTACATATATTCTTAGAAAGAGAGAGTAGTGTACAGATTTCTATAATTGCAAATAACGGTACAAGGGGAGGGGAGGAAACTGTTCAATAAAAAAATTTAAACAAATTTGGTGTAGTTTTGAAATTTCTTATTTAAATCAAACACATTTATAAAATACAATTTAGAGTAGAATTATTTTACATAAAGTTTTAATGATAAAATTATAATAATAATAAATGATTGGCTGAGTAGTAAAGTGAGTAAAGCCGCACTAGAGCTACGTAGTGGACAATTGGTGATGATCTGGGATCTAGGAATGACCCTGAGACATGCCATAACAATTTTGATACTCCAAGGCTGGGATTGTTCTTCCATTTCAGTAAACCCTTTTATCCAAACAGCACATCTTCTTCCCAGGACATCCTCAGGATATCTTGTGGATGGAAATACATCCACGGACATCCGGAGGATTTACTATGGATTAGTTTTAATTTAAGGTGAGTATTATTTTTAAAAATGAATTTGTCGGACTACACCAAAACTGCAAATTTAATGGGCGTTACACTGTTAAAATTTTCTGTAAATTTAATGTAAATATTTATCAAGAGTCTCTGTAAATGTACAGTAATTCTTAGTTAAAAGTGAATAATCAAGATTCTCAATCTTTATTCTGTATTTTTACCTAATTTCATTATTTAATTTTTGAATTAAAATTAGAAATGACTGTTTCTACTTTAGAAAAGTCATTCCAAGTCCGAAATATATTCTCACCAATAATTAATTAAATTAATATTAGTTATTAAAATGAATGTATAAAATAAGTTTTTTAGCATCTCCGTTTATTTTTCTCTGTATTTTACGTAAGACTTAAGATAATAGATTACACAGAGTTTTCTGTTGAAATTTTTAACAGTGTATAAATTATTTTCGTAAATGACTGCCCTAGAGTTTTTGCAAATATATGCATTGAAATATAATAATTTTAAGTATAGTAAAATTTCTTCATAACTGTTTAATTTTAAAATAATTAAATTCAAGTTATTGTTATTATTATTTAATTTTTTAAATGCTCCTTGTTAACTAATCTTTATTTTTTACCATCGATTTTACATAATTACAGTTTCAAAATATATAGTAAAATCTGTATAAGTTGACTACCATCAGTGCAACTGCTTTCTGGCCAACTTAGACAGGTGTACAACTAATAAGCTGGATGTTATTTCCCCTTAAAAAATTCAATCTGTTTTATATTTATAAATAAGTCTAATATAAATGATAGGCAATTGGGATTTTTAGATAATTAAGCACTATATGAAATAATTAGTATCAATAATGTATAACACTTGGATAATGAAATTCCTCTTTAAATAAACATGCAATATATTAAATATTCGAGCCATAATGTAGCACAAAACCCTGTATTTCCATTTCAGAAATATCTCAGCATTAAAATTTTCAATTATTTTCACAAAAAAAAAAAAAAAAAAAAAAAAAAAAAAAAATCATGAATTCACTGAATTTATGAATTTCATGAAAAAAGAAATCATTTGATTCCTATCAAATCAATATTGTTCCCAAAATTATTAAATTAAAAACTTTATCAAATTATTGTCGTAACTAGACAGTAATAGAGGACACAAGTTTAATCCTATCGCTCTTGGAAATAATGAGTGGTCAAGTTACAGAGGGATTTTATGTAGTAGATTACATTGATATTTTCTAAAATTAACGGTTTTCGGGATAGAAATTCAAGATAGGCAGGTGGTCAAATTATAAAGTGTTTGCTTCTTGTACTTTTATTTAGCCACATGTGATTCTCCCTAAAAGAAATCCACTTAGACAGCCTAGACGGCCAACATACAAAGCTAGGCAACTTAGTAGGTTTTACATATTTAGAGTATTACTTATGTATATGAATAGATGCCAACATTTTAATTTATTCCGGAGTATTTTTAGCAAAGCCTTTTTTTTTTTTTTTTTTTTTTTTTTTTCGTACCACTTCTCTTTTCAGGATAATTTTTTCTTATTTTATCTCAGCAGGGCCTCCTAAACTAGATGCCTTCCGCGTGGCTCGGAAACTTGGTGGTAGATAGCACCACCTGGTACAGATTGTGCGACTTTTTTATTCAACAGTCACCAAAAGTTTTTAAAAGTGGGATTTGATGTACATAAAAGACGAATAGAATCGGGGAAACGTCGATTATATATGTCATGTATCACTTCTTAAAATTATTGGTGACAGAATAAAAAAGTGCACAAACTGTACCAGGTGGCGCTGTCTACCGCTTGAACTGTTAGGAGGCTATGATCTAAGTTACATATTGGAAAAAATTTCTTTGTAAATAAAGTAGTGCGAAATAAAGGTGGGGCTAAAACCACTCCCGAATAAATTAAAACATTGGCATCTTTGTATATATATTTACATATTTAAATATTTTTACCTACACATTGCTGATATGTAAGAATGAAGTAGTATTAATAAATAAATAAAAAAAAATGGTAATTTAAGAAGAAGTTACGTTAATATTTTAAATTTAATGTTAAGCATCCTTAAAACGAAACGTTGTACCTCGATGATATCTCAAATTTTATTTTGATTGATGTCGGAAATTCTCTTTTGGCTTATTTAAAATTTTTCTTTTTTTAATCAATGTTTTTTTGTAATAAGCACTCAAAATATACATTAATCTTTAGTGATACTTTTAATTTTTACGTACATTTCTCTAAGAAAAAATAGAAGAGATTTAACGAAATCGAAACTCTGTATTCAAAATCTGTATCATACTGGGATACTACTTGGAAATTTTCCTTAAAATTGGAAATAATAGTTCGCGTACAGAAGTATACAAAATAGCTCAAACATATTATACATTGGCGAAATTTCTGGCTGTTACAATTTAACATATTGCACCAAAAAATTCGACATATAATCTGTTCACGCACATAAGCCTGTTTGCACGTTTCATCTAACATACGGGGTAAAAAATATTTATCCTTCTTTTATAGGGCCATACAAAATATTTCCAGTATATTAGTACTATTGTTGTGGTGAATAGATAATTGTTGTGTCCATTAATTTTATTACTACTTAAATTAAATTTTGAAATTCAATTTTTGAAACTTAATTGATCGTATAGTATTTTGTTGTACCTTGCCGCAATTTTTCCTAACCCAATTCAATAAAAAGATGTTAAAAGAGGCCGAAACCCCATTGGATACATGCTCTCTCTGTGCCTTAAAACCCACATTATAAATTTGAATGAAACTTAATAAATAAAAAAATGCAATTGAAAAGAAGGTCATGATGACTTATGGCAGTCTCTGTTAATGAACCAAATCTATATCTTTAAGTTAAATAAAATCATCAGCAATTTAAAGGTTACAACAGAAACTACCATAAGTTGGATTTTCTCATATAAATATGTACATAAAAAAAGGTATCATTTGATTAACTCATATCTAATGTTAATTGTTAAATAATAAGCAAATAAAAAAAAAATAATAATAACAGGTGAGCCATTACCTCCCAGCCCCCTAAAAAAAAGAAATCTAACTAACTTTAAAATTCAAATTCTCACACAATGTAACCTGCTGGAAGAATAAGGATTTTAACTAAAACAAGGAATTATACACAACTCCCTTTTAGATTAATTAAATTATACACTCATACAATTACACTTTATCTTTTAAAAACAATTAAATCTCTCAGCATTTTCCAGCAAATTACTAAATGGCTCATAACAATAAAATTGGTATTAAGCTAAATTCCCCATGAAATAAAAAAATAATAATATTTCTCTTAATAAAAATAAACACACAACACATGACTATTATAGATGAATGAAAGGTTTAATAGTTATAAACAAACATTATGGGAGGATCCTCTTACATCAATGAAAAGAGAAAAACATAAATATAATAATGTAGCAACCTTTAATTCACAAATTGGCTTAACCAAAACAGAATATATAGTATTTTAATTTAACACATTCAATTATTTTTAATTTTGTTGGTGATATCAATAACCTAAGGTAACAGAGGCTGATATAAAGTCTGCAGGATAAAACCACTGAAGGAATACATTCATGATGACAATAGTCCTAATGGTGTATATTTTACTTCCATAACTGACATGCAAAACAAATAATTTCTAAATAAAGAGGCACTGCAGACCTCCGTCAAGTTCCTTTAGTATTTGCTATATTATGGTACCCGATCAGCTTCAGTTTTCTAAGTTACACACAGTTTTTTTTTTTTTTTTTTTTTAGACAAATAAATTAAAAATAATTGACCATTCTTATTACGAGGTGATTTCCTATTTATGGTATATCAACAAATGGCCTTATCATAAACAATGAAAGTAAAACATAGTTACCGACATTGGTTTTCACGTAGAAGATGATCGTTCAGACTCCGGAAGGCTACAGGGTCTGGTTCCGGAAAGACAAGGGATCCACGATTCTTAAACGGGGAAATCTCCTGGACAAACAGGCTCGCCATAGATAATATCAAGACCGATAGACTGGAACTCATCTTCTAAAATACTCCGAGGGTCCATCTCTCAACCAGATAGGCCACAGAGTAGGCTGGAACTCATCGACTAAATGCTACGAGGGGACCATCTCTCAGCCGGATAGGCCTGAGAGTTTAAGCTCACTACTTGCAGTATCGATTTTTCTTTAATTTCATCAGATGCCAAAGCATCCGTCTCAAAGGAATCAATCTCCATTCCATCAGTTTTTCTTTTTCTGAAAACATACTTCTTACGTTGAGTTAAGGGGTATCCTCATTCAATAATCCTTATCTTGACTCAAACAATATTAACACGCGAGGGCACAAGGGCCACATGCAGGGCAAAAGCCCTTTTTAGCAGAGTGAAAGCTTATATTCACCAGCGTCGTTGGGATCCACGCCTCAATTGAATATTTTCGCGCTTTCCCGAAGGAAGCAAAATTATTGTTGCCACTTACGGCATGAAAACTCACAGGGAAAAACAGCTCGGCCAATCAGCGGCCGTACTACGCCGCCGATGTAGAAGCTGAACTCCGACCGATAATACAAGATTAAACTGAACACGGTCCAGTGTAATTACACGGAAAAGAGATACTGACCTTCACGAGCGTAGGGGTGCCCTGAAGGTCAAAACGGACCTAAAAACACACTCAAACTAGAAGTCAAATTAAATAATAGCAGAGGACGTTTACTCCTTGCCTGAAAAAGGGTTTTCTCTGAAAAGAAATACGATTTTGAAAATGCAGAAGAATTTAGGAGGAGAAAAAAAAAACTGGCACACATTAATAATAACAAAATTCCCCTTTTTTTAAAAAACAACAAATAGGAAATTACGACTTAGCTATTTTATTAGTATAAACAAAAGAAAAAATACAACTGTTAAAATTTCATTTTAACACTATGTTTGGAAATAGTTCGAAGTGCACATCAAGTTGTTTCATGTATTTGTTTTGGTGCTGCGCTAAGTTTGTGTACACTGTTTGGTATGCATATAATTTATTGATAATACACAAGGCTGCTCAAAATCAGTCCAATAAGTTTCAGATAGTGTTGTTGATAGCAATCCTCTGAATAATTAATTTAAAAATTTAATAACTGCTAGAAATGTTTTATAAATTGAGTTACAAATGGAATGTAATGTAACAAATGGAATGTAAAGGGGAGGTAGCCATTACTCGTTACACAGAATTTTTGTTTGCCAAATGAAACTGTTTTTAGCTATTGTTTAAAATACATTGGGAATGTTCAGAATATAACTTATGATACACAATAAATGCAATAGACTTTTAGGTTGCAGAGTAAATGAAGTAATGCGACTGCTACACAAGATTATTTTTGATTAAATAGATAATGTGCCATCCTTTAAACCTAAAACTAGTAATAGCAATTCAGGGATATTATAAGAAATTTCTATATTTTCTTCTTCGAGCTTATCAGTTTAGAAATAAAATTGTATTTTCAAAATGTCACTGATCTTCTAAACAGCTTTAATCGTAACTGCAACTTTCATGTAAATTAAACCATGAAATCACTTTTGAAGGTACAAATCTTAAAAAGTAATTTAAACGATTAAATTTAGCATTTACACTTCTTTTTTTTAAATAGCCCATTACAACTTACGGATCTGTTAAAACACTTGATAATAAATATTCTAAATATCTTACGTCGAATTTTCTTAACGCTTTCGAGAAAATAGAACAATTTAGTAAAACAAAAAGGGGGAAATTTACATTTAAGAAGATAAATTCAATCTAAGCACTTCTACTTTAAATAATTCATCTGAGAGCGATACTTATCTAAAACAAATGCATTTCTCTAAGATTTGTAAAAGTAAAGTTTATCCATTTTCTAAAGGTTATCAAATGTCTCATTGTTTGTTTTGGAATGTGTTCGCATTTAACAAAAAGTAGTGAAAATTGAGGAATTTGAGCAAAGAGTAATTACAAAATTGTCTAAATGTTAGCATGTCTATTTTAAGAAATAAAGATATTTTAAATCGACACAATAGGGCAGAAATATTTTTTGAAGCTAATGAGAGTATAAACATTATAAACTAATGAAAAAATATTGACAAAGATTTTATAATTAATAAATTATTTTTTAGGAAATTGATTATTATTATTATTTTTTTATTTATTTATTTTTTTTTTTGGTTCATTTTTCAAATGTTTTAATTACTTTTTTTTTAAGAAAAAGAAAAATTGTATCACAAAAAAGACCAATTGTTACTGGTCGTTGATGTCTTCCATGTTCCCATCCAAAATTATTCCTTTGGGGATCACCGAATCAGATGAGCCGTCCCCTCCAAGGAAGATCAAAATTTTGATGGCATATCATCCTTAGGGGTGCGTCCTAGACCGTTGCCAATTACCCATTGCGTAGTACTAGTGCGTCGTTAAACCCAACCAACCAATTATTACTGCTTAGTTCAATATGTGTTTTGTAAATAAATTTTGCTTGCAAAATGTTGGGTTGCCTGGAATTTCTATACGACATTTTTCCTGAGATTCTAAACAAGTTTTTAAAATTACAATTCATATTTAAATATTTATTTGGCATCATGCCATTAAATAGCACTTACTCACTCAGCCCAGCTATTAGCCAACTTTCTGATTACTTCATTCTACCATCTAAGTGTAATCTATTTTTTCGTTTGCAGTTATCATAAACAGACAATGTTAAAAGAACCAAAGCAAATATAAATAGCCAATTGTAGCAAACCGCAGAATTATTAATTAATTGCCTTCTTTCAGGTTTACAGTGGTTTACTGTCGGCAGCAAAATAATTCGAGCACTAGGAATAATTCCTATATAAAAATAGTACACTTAATACTGCTTTGTTAAATAAATCCTTGTCTAATTATGTTCTTAGACTGACTAAGAGCATGATTCGACAAGAATTTATTTAACAAAACAGTATTATGTGTGCTTTTTTTACATAGGAATTCTCGCTAGCGCTCGAATAATTTTGCTTCTGACTGTACATTGAAACCTATGTATATATATTGTAGGATGGGCACTTTCTTTCTTCAAAAAGTGATACAACTTAGTAGAAATCTTGGCGTAGTTATGGAAGTGATGGTGGTGTGGTGTTGGGGTTAAAGCCGATTTTTAGCTCTTGGCAATTAGTCCTGGGTGAATACACTAAATGAGGCTCTTGTTGAGTGTATTATTCCGTATTCACTCGAGCTTCGAAGAAAATCGAAGAAAAATACAAACTGTTAAACCGACGAGCATTATCTGGGATTAAATATGCCCCCTCCTGTTTGCCAACTTAGAGAGCAGAATTCCTACGCTACTGTGGAGATCTGGCAATATAAAATGCAATAAAATGCAAATTTTTGTATGTTACTGTAATGTCTGCTGTAAAAATGCTTTTACCTACATAAGCTAGTCAACCAATTTCTTTAGAGTAAAATACTAGTTAATTACAATTTCAAAGATTGCCAAACAAAATATATATCAAACATGTGCTTTCGTTATGTACATAATTAGCACGTATAGTTTTATTAAATTTTATTAATGAAAAAAATTAGTCTCAGTGAGTTTTGCAACTGAAATATATAAGTTTACAGTCGGCAGCAAAGGTATTCGAGCACTAGCAAAAATGATTTTCATTTAAATTTCACTACATATTTCACATAAAAACAGTTAAAGCACGTTAAAACAAATAGCATTATGGAATTAAAACTTTTCTAAAAGCATAAAATGTCTTTAAAAAAAAAAAGAGGCTTCGACAGAAGAAGATTTCAATAATTCAAGTATAAAAATTAAAAAACTAAATTTTGCATATGCGACCTCCTATTTATATTGAAAATTCATTTTATATTTATACTGTTTCAAAGATATTTGAGAATGGCAAAAAACATTAAAATCACCTGACCTAGAAAGTTTTTATTTATTCGTATGAGGAGAGTAGACGGCGTTATGCTGAAATAGAAGATGGGTGTACGACGAGAAAAAGTCCCAGAGCTTGATATACAGAATTTCATATTGGAAATATGAAGAGAATGATATTGAAAAAAAGTTTCCTCCAGAGACTCGCTTTGAAACACGAGACGGTTTTATCCCAATTTCTAATACTAAGAATTTCATATTTCTTCTTTTGATTCTATAGTCTTATAAAACCTAATTCGGCCAATGTGACCAAACCTTCGGCCAAACCTAATTCGGCCAGTGGAGTTTAAATTTATCCAAAAATATTTTTTATCTGTTTATATCATTATCTTTGGACTCTTAGAGAAATTCTGAAATTTTTTTATGTCTCTTTTATAAATAAGATCAACATTCTAGAAATTAAAACAGAGAGCTTTTTTGAACACCTGTATATAGATATACAAACGGAATATACGAAAAGTTTCATGGTACATTCATTTTCAGAAGATATCAAGGGGGGAAAAAAATCTGATTGTGTGATTTTATTGTATCTCTATGATTTGAAGTTTCGTGATTTTTTTTTTTTTTTTTTTTTTTTGTCGTCTAATGTGTGCATGAATACTAAAGCTTAAATATGGCATTCAATTGAACTTAAATTTAGTAATAAGTTTACGGATTATCATCGAAGGAACTGCCGAGATTTTTGTGAGGAATCATAATTCATTTAATAGCTTCAAGAATTCTTATGCACTCAGTTTATTTGAAGTGTCTTTCAACATTGCTAAATTATTTTAAAATACTACCAAAAATTTATATACATTATATTGCTTTGCTAAAGAATGGTTATTATGAGAAAGTTCTTACACATATTAGGATCGATGAAATCTAATCATCTGAAGAGCATTAAATAACTGGAAATAGAAAAAAAAAATCTGATATATGTTTTAAAGTTTTATTACAGTGTTATTATTCATAGAATTTTTGTACTCATCATTTAAAGTTATTGCTGGAGTGCACATTTTCAAATTTAACTAAAATAAGTACTTATTATAAAAATTAAAATATTTGAGATATATTTATCCAAATTAAATTTTGATTATTTCTTAAATTCCTAAAGTAAATTTACATTCCTATTTACTTAATACATGAATAAATTAATATATATATATATATATATATCCCTTTTTTTCCCCTTAAGAATGAATTTTAAATTAAAAAAAAAGAAGAGTAAAATGACATTGTTTATTTCACAAAGAGTTGAATAGTGACTAACATATTACTAGCTGACAAAATAGAAGCTGAGTTTTTCAGGCTATCCAAGAAAAAAAAAATTCGGATCGCTTTGTTTATTTATCTATCTCTCTGTCTATATAAACAATGGAAAATTACCGTAACAATAGCTTCGATATATTGCATAAATTCAAAACAAATCTGAATAATGGACATATGGATTAATTATTTGCCAATTTTATCTGATATCTTCTTTCAAAATGGAAATTCAAACTCTTGTTAAAAACGCAATTACGATCTGATTTACTTGAAACTCGGTATCGAGGTCTCAATCAAATTCAAATTAACTCGATCCACCATTTTATTTAAAAGTGACAGCCATTTGAAATTTTCAAACTCAGATGAAAACGTATTTAGGAACTGATCCAGTTTGCTATAAACACAGAGCATAACAAAGTTTCAACTTAATCCACCATCTTGTTTAAAAATGGTAAGCAACCCTATTTAAATTCACATAAAAAAGTATTTATAAATAGGTATGCATGAAGCTCAGTATGTGCATAACCAGAGCCTGATTAAGGGGGAAGCACACATTATCTCCGCTCTCACCGGAATATTTTTACAATTATTTTTTACTTAATGTCATAAAAATTCCACGCTTTGACGAGGAAATATTTTTTATAAAAAATGAACGGTGTAAAACAATTCAATTTACTCACCGTTATTAGACACCAGAATTCTTTTAAATTAATTTTTAATGAGAATTTTCTGTTTATTATAGGAGGAAAGTATTTGTTAAAAAATAAAGGTGTAAGTATAAATAATGTGTGCTTCCCCCTTAATCAGGCTCTGTGCATAACCCATATAAGATAACAAAATTTATTAATCAACTCCATCTGTAACTTGTTTGAAGATAGCGGCCACTTGGAAAAAACTTTAAACTTAAATAAAAGACGTATTTATGAACCGATTCGCTTAAAATTCAGTGTGTACTGTATGCATAGCCAATATCAAGGTTTTAACCATATTAAGGTTTACTTATAAACTTGATCCGCGACCGAGTTTCAAAATGGCTACTATCTGAAAATAACAAGGAAATCAACTAATTCTTTCAACTAAATCAATTTCTTATATTTTTCACTTTTGTTTATTTACTGAACAATTCAACGATTCATATTTGCTTAAACTTCCAGAATATCTATTAAATATTCTGAAAGCTAAACATATTTATCAATTTTCTTTTAACCCATTAACCGCCAAAATTAAAAATAACATTTTTTTTTCTAAATACAAACAATACCACTCATTAATTTGATCATATATAACAATAATTTAAAATAAAATTTTGAGAATTGGTCTTACTTTACAAAAAATAAGGTTGTATTTCTACAACTTCTTTGGAATCTATATTAATAAAACCAGAGTTTTTTTTTTTTTTTTTTTTTTTTTTGTAAATTTGTCGGAATAAAAAAATGTTGCAATATCTTCAGGTTTCACACCCCATAAAAGCCGAAAATGACTTCAGAAAATTTTGCCTGTCTGTGTGTCGCTTTTTTTGTCCGGGCAACACTCGAGAACGGCTGGATGGAATTCGACGGCACTTCGCAGAAACTTAGGTCTTCACCCAACTTAAAATTATATCTATAGAAATTTAAAATATATATATATATATTAGTTTTTGAATTATGGGTAGAAAACGCCTGCGCATGTGCCATAAATATTTTTTCACTAAAACGCTTTGAATGGAAAAAAAAATATATATAAATAAATTTTTAAGTTAAAGAATTTTTTATTCGCGTGATTCGCACTACGAATTATGAAAAGATTGAAATGAAGTGTTTCCATCTAAATTTCATACACTCCTTCTCATATTTATAAGGACACTTTATGTTTTGGAATAACTAATGTAAAAATAATTGTGAACAAGATTATACTAAGTGCATTTAATATATCAAGTATTCTAAAAACCAAAACTGCTATAATTTTTTTAATATGAAACAAAATTAATAAAAAATAATGCAAAATATTTTTTTCTCCACGTTTTTAGATGTTCATAATTATAGGGACAATCAAGATTTTTTCGTTTTATTTAACTTACTAGAGGATAAATTACAGTTAACATGCGAATTTGTTAACTACTGGGCTAGATTAATTCATATGTAAGCCTTCAATTTTTTTTGGGGCGGACATTACTGATAATTCCTCGAAAAAAAGAACGTTCATGTAATGAAGTATGATAAATGTGTTTTTTAAGTGGAAGGTTAATTTCAATCCGCCAAATTTCTAATGAAATTCGAAGCTCTAAAATTGTTGAAGGAAATGCGATCAGGCATTGAACTGCCGGTTCGATAGGAGAGAGATCTGGTGCAAAATCAGAGTTGTTTTACAGAGATCGAAGACTCATAATTCCTCTTACTGTTCTACTCATAATGACTACTGCTCAACTTGCTCGTAATTTTTAAAGGTTGGGGTACACATTTATGTATGTTTAAAATAATTAATAATATGTTAAAATGAATAAAAAACTGTAATAATCAATAAGCATTTAATGGGGGAAAGAATGTCTGTGATAAGTTGAAAAAAGGCAATATGAAATGGTAAAATGTTGCATTTTCGGATGAAAAACAGTTTATTCTTGCTTAATCAAATGGTTTTAACAGTTACTGGTACGATCTGAAGATATCGAAAGAGAGAGCAGATTTTTTAAAGGCAGAGTCGGGCATTTTAAAGGTGGATCTATGGTGCTCTGGGGAGCTGTTTCTAATGAAGGCAGAATGAATTTAATAATTTTTTCTAATATTATGAACATCAAGAGAATATCCGCAAATTTTAAAAGTGGAGTTCTCAGATTTTTCTTAGATTTTGGAAGGTAATAATATCTTATTCAACAAGACTTACATTTTTGCTCTACTTCTAGAGCAATAAGAAATAGTTTGAAGAAAGAAACTTCTGTATTATTGCTTTTCCCGTGGCCTTAAAGTTGAAAAGAAAACCTTAACTTATCATATTAGAAAAGTGCAGGGAAGTGGAAAGCAATTTTAAATAGTTTAAATGTATTCAGAATATCATCTATGCTGTATGAAATGGTATTGAAACTGAATATTAAAAAAATGTATATATATATATGTATATATATATATATACCAGAGAGAATGTCCGACTGTTTCACCCTAAAAAGAGACCCCATAAAATATTAATTTAAAGAATAAGTGAAAAAAAAATTCCTAAGATTTGAGCTGTCCTTATAATTGTGAACACCTGAAAAATCATCTTTTTGTCCGTATTTAAAGTATTTTAAGATAGAAAAATGATAAAACGTTTTAAATATAGTCTGTTAATGAAATTCAAAATAATAAAAAATATATTTGTTTAAATAGTAGTGTTCAGTGTTTAGTTAATATAGAAAAGCGGGTGCCCTTATAATTATGAGAACCAGTGTACTTTAGTTAATTTTAAAATATCTAATTGTCGTATCGAAAAACTGTTTACACCCCAGGATTCAGAAAAATCACCCCTTTCATTTGGTACTGAATTTGTAACGATAGGTATGCTATTTCTAAATTATTTTTCGCTTTTTCCGTTTTTTCGTTGCCACTTAAATTTCATACTTTAGTTATTTTTTAAAAATCTAATTGTAGCATTGAAAAACTATTTCCACCCGTGGATCCAGAAAAATCGCCCCTTTCATTTGGTATCAAATTTATAAATATAGGTAGGTAGAAGGTTTTATATTTATATATACGCATTTATATATTTTTTTATTTTCCAGAAATAAAATGAAATATTTTTAATTTCACGTGAATAATAACAAAAATTAGAGAGAAAAATAAATAATTGACCTACAAAAGTTGGTGATTATTTTTTAAAATTAAATCAGGAATTTGTATGTGGATAAATATTTTCATAAAGATATTTGGCATTAGTTTAATATTTTTATTTAATTAAGCAGTACTTTCCTTTCCTGCAGTAAAACAAAAATTTTTGTTGTTATTATGTACCTTATGAGGTTCTTTTATGTTCTCCCCTTAATTGTAAATGATTATAATTTGGATTTTATTAAGTTTTTTTATTTTTGTTTTGTAAATATCAGAAAAGAGTTTTTATTTTATTTTATTTTATTATCTTATTTTATTTATTTATTTTGTGCATGGAACAGCTTTAGTATCGGATCCCTTTGACAAAATTTGAAATTTGGCACCGAAGTAGCTCGGACGTTTTTTGCCAAGATCTTTAATTGCACAATTGAGATAGCCAATTCAATTCATCGCAAAAACGGCTTAAAATATTTAAAATCACCAAAGGGGTCCAACACTAAAGCTGTGCTTTTTGTATTTATTCATTTATTTATAACTAGCAGGCTTTGCCCGCTTCGCTGGACACAATAGTGAAATGAGTTGTCAAAATCATATATCATTATTAATTATCCTGAGATGAAGTTCCCACTGTGCTTGGTAAAGATTTTTTCTCGCTCGCAACGTGAGGAGTCCGTGTTCCCACTGCTTTCGGCAGCAACTTACCCGATTCTTAATCCCCCTTACCCAGTGGCTAAGTTCGAAGTTGTGCGAAATCTCGACAAAGTACATAATGCGTACAACTAATCAACATCCACACACCAAAGTTCGCCAATCTATGATAATTTAAGGTGAATTCAAACGGGCAAAGATGTTTTTACACGTGTTTATAGTCCTCTCGACACCAAGGGGGTAAGAGGAGGAATTTCGTAAAACCAATACAAAAAGGGTCGGATACATATAAACAATTTACGCACCAAATTTCGTGACCGCAGATCCCATAGATTTCGCAGGGCAAATTTAGCACTAAAAAGTGCGTCTCGAGTTTGCCCCCTCTTAACCCCACGCCCCCACCCCAAAAGAAAAAAAAAAAGAAACCCTAAAAAAACAAAATGTGCGTTCGGAAATATCCAAAGGAAGTCGCATAGCCTTTTTTTTTCAATATATTTGTTCCATTTTTGGTAGAGGTCTACTAAAAATCAGGAATTTTCAATATTTCCCCCATCCTTTCTCTTAAAAATCGAAAATTCTTAAATGCAGATAATGCATTATTTGTAATCATGTCTAGTCTCCCCATGTGCAATTTCTTTACTCTGAAGTAATTAGGAGCCGACTTATGCTTACAAACGTGTTTTTCACTTTTGCCTACCCCAGGGGGAAAAGAGGAGCAATTTCGGAAAAGTTGATAGATATAAATTTAAGTTGGGTGAAGACCTAAATTCCTGAAAAGCGTCGTTGAATTCCGTCCAGCCGTTCTCTAATGATACCCGGACAAACGTGTTTTTGTCTTCCCCCCCCCCAGAGAGGAACTGGGGGAATTTCTGAAAAGTTGATAGACATAATTTTAAGTTGGGTAAAGACCTAAATTCCTGCCAAGCGCGGTTGAATTCCGTTCAGCCGTTCTCAAGTGTTTCCCGGACAAACGTGTTTTTGTCTTTTGCCCCCCAGGGGGGAACGGGGGGGAATTTCTGAAAAGTTGATAAATATAATTTTAAGTTGGATGAAGATCTAAATTCCTGCCAAGCGCCGTTGAATTCCGTCCAGCCGTTCTCAAGTAATGCCCGGACAAACGTGTTTTTGTCTTTTGCCCCCCAGGGGAGAACGGGGGGGATTTTCTAAAAAGTTGATAGATATAATTTTAAGTTGGGTGAAGACCTAAATTCCTGCTAAGCGCCATTGAATTCCGTCCAGCCGTTCTCAAGTGATGCCCGGACAAACCTGTTTTTGTCTTTTGCCCCCCAGGGGAGAACGGGAGGGGATTTCTGAGAAAAGTTGATAGATATAATTTTAAGTTGCGTGAAGATCTAAATTCCTGCCAAGCACCGTTGAATTCCGTCCAGCCGTTCTCAAGTGATGCCCGGACAAACGTGTTTTTGTCTTTTGCCCCCCAGGGAGGGAAGGGGGGGAATTTCCGAAAAGTTGATAAATATAATTTTAAGTTGGGTGAAGACCTAAATTCCTGCCAAGCACCGTTGAATTCTGTCCAGCTGTTCTCAAGTGATACCCGGACAAACGTGTTTTTGTCTTTTGCCCCCAGGGGAGAACGGGGGAGAATTTCTGAAAAGTTAATAGATATAATTTTAAGTTGGGTGAAGACCTAAATTCCTGCCAAGCTCCGTTGAATTCCGTCCAGCCGTCCTCAAGTGATGCCCGGACAAACGTGTTTTTGTCTTTTGCCCCCCACGGGGGAACGGGGGGAATTTCTGAAAAAATGATAGGTATAATTTTAAGTTGATGAAGATCTAAATTCCTGCCAAGCACCGTTAAATTCCGTCCAGCCGTTCTCATGTGATGCCCGGACAAACGTGTTTTTGTCTTTTGCCCACCCAGGGGAGAACGGGGGGGATTTTCTAAAAAGTTGATAGATAAAATTTTAAGTTGGGTGAAGAACTAAATTCCTGCTAAGCGCCGTCGAATTCCGTCCAGTCGTTCTCAAGTGATGCCCGGACAAACGTGTTTTTGTCTTTTGCCCCCCAGGGGAGAACGGGGAGGGGATTTCTGAAAAGTTGATAGATATAATTTTAAGTTGCGTGAAGACCTAAATTCCTGCCAAGCGCCGTTGAATTCCGTCCAGCCGTTCTCATGTGATGCCCGGACAAACTTGTTTTTGTCTTTTGCCCCCCAGGGGGAAAGGGTGGGGAATTTCCGAAAAGTTGATAAATATAATTTTAAGTTGGGTGAAGACCTAAATTCCTGCCAAGCGCCGTTGAATTCCGTCCAGCTGTTCTCAAGTGATACCCGGACAAATGTGTTTTTGACTTCCCCCCCCCAGAGGGGAACGGGGGGTGAATTTCTGAAAAGTTGATAGATATAATTTTAAGTTGGGTGAAGACCTAAATTCCTGCCAAGCGCCATTGAATTCCGTTCAGCCGTTCTCAAGTGATGCTCGGAAAAACGTGTTTTTGTCTTTTGCCCTCCAGGGGAGAACGGGGGGGGGGATTTTCTAAAAAGTTGATAGATATAATTTTAAGTTGGATGAAGATCTAAATTCCTGCCGAGCGCCGTTGAATTCCGTTCAGCCGTTCTCAAGTGATGCCCTGACAAACGTGTTTTTGTCTTTCGCCCCCCAAGGGAGAACTGGGGGGGGGGGGATTTCTGAAAAGTTGATAGATATAATTTTAAGTTGTGTGAAGACCTAAATTTCTGCCAAGCGCCGTTGAATTCCGTCCAGCCGTTCTCAAGTGATGCCCGGACAAACGTGTTTTTGTCTTTTGCCCCCAGGGGAGAACGGGGGAGAATTTCTGAAAAGTTGATAGATATAATTTTAAGTTGGGTGAAGACCTAAATTCCTGCCAAGCGCCATTGAATTCCGTTCAGCCGTTCTCAAGTGATGCCCGGACAAAAAAAGCGACATACAGACACGATGACACACACACACACACACACACACACACACACACACACACACACACAGGCAAAATTTTCTGAAGTCATTTTCGGCTTTCATGGTGTGTGAAACGTGAAGATATCGCAAAATTTTTGGATTCCGACAAATTTACAGGCAAAAGTCTGATTTTATTAATATAGATAAGGAGATATTTTCTATTAAAGGCATCAATGGTCACGAAATTTGGTGCGTAAATTGTTTATATGCATCCGGCACTTATTGCAACTGGATTTCACGAAATTCGAAATCCCCCCCCCCCCTTCTCGGAGTCGGTGGGCAATAAACACGTGTAAAAATATGTTTTCCCGTTTGAATTCGCTTTGAATTATCTTAGAATGGCGAATTTTGGTGTGTGGATATTGATAACGTGTACGCATTATGTACATTACTGGGATTTTTCAAAACTTCGAGCTCACCCTCTGATGAAGGGGAAGTAAGAAGTGGGTAATTTGATGCCGAAGGCATTGGGGACCCAGACTCCTCACGTTGCGAGCGAGAAAAACCTCTACCAATCACAGCGAGAACTTAGGTTATTAATAAAGATATGGGATTTTGACAACTCATTTAAGTTTAATGTCCAGCGAAGCGAGCAAAGCCTGCTAGTAAATGTATAAAATGGATACAAATAAATGTTTACGGATTTTCCTTGACGGAGCATAAAAGAGCAAAAACTACAGATAGCTTCAAAAGTAATTATTTTGTTATGAAAACTTTTTTGTACAAGTTATGTAAACTCATTCAAATATGAAAATTTTCAAAAGTTTTGGTTTGAAAAGTGATTCAAGTTTGAAATTCATTTTCAAACATAAAATTATTTTTCAAATAAATTTTTTTATAATAAAATAAACATCTACTATTTTCTTTCTTAAAAACAATACTTAATATAAAATATCTTTTTTTAGTTTACTGTTAAACGTAATTATTTCTGGTGTTGTGAGAATGCAACACCAGTGGGTAATGGGTTAAAAAGAAAATTCGCTCTAGCCCTAAAATTAAAGTTCTTATTAATTAAAAATATTCCACGCCAAATAATGAGAAAGCATCCCTTAATAGGCGTTTGATTAATATTTCGCCTTTTTATGCTCGAATTGTTTTCATTGAATAGAAACTCCGAAAACTTTTATTATGCAAGCCTCATTTGCAAAAAGATAACCCAAATGAAGTTCATTTACCAAAGAGTCACAAATCAAACTGCTCTTTACATTATAAATAACAGCAAAGAGTAAAGCCATCTTTCATCGAAGATATTATTCAAATTACGATAATTTTCAGTCGCATGAAAAGAGATCTTTTAGAATTTGGAGGAAGCCGATGGCAGGCGACATAATGGGGAATATTTGAATTCCGATAACGGGACAGGGAAAAGGTGGAGGACTTTTCCCGATAAATCAGATTGGTAGTGTAATTCCAAAGGGAAGGAAGACATTAAGTGTTGTAAAGAAGGCCATGATAGTTTGTTGTGGGTGGTAGTGTATGTTAATAAGTGGTTTTAATTTTGTTTATAATAAGATGTATTTTACAGTAGAGATTTACAATTGTAATGATATACAATTACAACTCCATTTAAATGTTGGAATATATTTCAAGTACTTTTGATATTGAATAAGAAAAGGGATGCAAATAAAAATTCAGATTCTGCTACACACTTACTATAACTCTGTTAACCTCTAGAAGTCATAATAGTATGTAATTCAAATTAGATTGTCCCAATTAAGTTTAAAACTTAATTAAAAAATCATTCTAAGAAAGCAGTATAATATTTAAAGCATGACTCCTTTAATTTTTCCTTTAAAGGTTTAGAAACAATTATGCACTTTGATAACATTAATATAGCATTCTCTTATTTTCTGTAAATTTTACATTTTTTTTTTTTTTTTTTTTTTTTTTTTTTTGAAAATGCATTCATTATGTAAAACTATGTTATTTTTATTTTTAATTTTTTATGTCTATTAATTATTATTTTCTTTTGGTTTTTTAATGGATTTGCACGTTCTGAAAGTTCCAGAATAAAATTAGATCATTTTTAGTAAATGTTTGTTTCCGTTTTAATGTGTCTGTGGCAACTCTGAATTTAGAACTAATGCACAGAATTTCATAAAAGTTTATATTTAGTTGTACTTTGACATAAACTGGTGTCTGTCAACTTTTGGTGCAGATCGCGGAACAAGGTGCACTGTCATCCCGCCTTTAAGAAGTCGTCTATAAGGCACAAATGGAATTTATTTCGGCATCTACAGTCATATATTTCTGCGAACAAAATCCTCTGTACGCAACGAGGAAAACAATTATAATACATAGTAATTTTAATAAATAACTTGAACTGCGTGATTTCGCATAGGAGAATATTCAAAAAAGTTTTGTGTTGGCCACAAGATTCTAGATTTTATAAGGAACAGACATAGAATAAGAATAGTATTAAATTATGAAAAATTTGCATTACTTATCTTAGATTTTTCGAAATACATTAAACATTTCTTTTTGCATTGCTAAGATATTAAAAATCAAAATATAGGAATTTACATCGTTTATCGTGTTAAGGAAGAAAAGAAAAGAAAGATTTTTTTTTTTTTTTTTTTTTTTTTTTTTTAATTGAAGGGGACTGAGACGTGTGCGACAACCGTGAAGTAGGAAATTTAGGTTGTTGCTTTTAATAGCCATACATTTTTTAATTATGCATGTATCAATATAATTTTTTAATGAGGTATTAACAAGAAGTTCAAGAAATATTTGAAGCAAATTATTTACTCTTACGTCTTACAGTTTTTATAATAGCACTGTAAACATATGCATTTTACTCTTAAGGATTTTTTCACTTTGGTACATTTTTCTAAAAAAATAACGCAAATCTTGCCTTGAAATCATATCTGATGATAGAAAATACTTTTGTTTATGTACTGAACCTATTTTATGTTTTGTTGTTCTATTTTTAAAATTATAAAAAAATGGTAATTTTTATTTATTAGAAATATGCATTTTTTAACACATATTTTCGCTCTTTTAAAAAAATATCACAAGGTATATACATAAAAAAATAGTTTCACTATATGCAGAGACACTTATTTTATTTCCCTCTAAAATTTCAAGGAACTAATTTCAACAGATTTTTCACAAAGTGTACCAAAGTGAAAAAATTCTTAAGTGTAAAATACGTATGTTTACAGTGCTATTATAAAAAAAATCTGTAACACATAAGAGAAAATAACTTGCATCAAATATTTCATGAACTTCTTGTTAATATCTCATAAAAAATTATATTGATACATACATAATTAAAAAATATATGACTATTAAAAGCAACAACCTAAATTTCTCACTAGACGTTTGCAGCAAACTCAGTCCCTTGAAACAAGACTTAAGCTTTCAAAAAAGTGAAAATTTCCAATATATTATTCAGTATATGCGGTTTTTATTTATTTTCTTCTTTAAACATTTTACATGAGTTTTGGTATGCATATTTATAATAACAAAATATATGTACTTTTAATTCAATAAAAAATAATGTTCAGTAATATATTTATAGTAAATATGAAAAAATTAAGTACGTAATTTCTACTGACCGTGTGACACATTGATTACATCACGCTGTATTGTAGAATTTTGGAGAGCAGTAGACTATTAACATACAATAACACTGCTCTGCATGAAAAATCGGTCCCAATACCATTTCTGCAAATTCTCATGTAAAATGAGCTCCTGAATCCGAATACGACGCACATTTCGCCCCATCACCTACCGTTTTTTGGGGACGTTACCTTATTTTTAAAACTGTTTGGTAATTTTTATTGTTATGAATTTTATTTGGAGGATTCGAAAGGATTATTTTCATTGTTAAATATCTTCTGAGGGTCTACAAAGGTAAAAAATTCTAAAACATGAGCATTTGTAACAAGAGAAAAATTTATGGGAGGGGGGGGGGGAATCTGAAATTGTAAATTACATTTATTACATTTTATTAATATATTATTATTATCATTTATTATGCATTATATTTTCTGTTTTTAAGTGTTAAAATAATACTTTATCACCCTCCAAATCAAATTCATGGCCAAACAGATTTAAAAATTGGGGAGTTGATGCTATCCTGAGAAAGCGGGAGGGGGGGGGGAGGTTGAACAAAACGAGGGTCATATTCGGATTCAGGAGGTCATTTTATATAAGAATCAGCAAAAATGGTACCAATGGCTCGAATTCTTTTTTTTTTTTTTTTTTTTTTTGCCGCGCAGTGTAATTTTCACATTTTCAGCTAAAATGCAAGCATGTAGAAAATTTTATTACAAACCAAGAATTTAAATTATTATAGAGGTACAATGCATACATTAATAGAATTTGTGGAATGGGTGGGAATGTGGAATAGTCGGGTAAAATAGAATACTGTTATTTAGCACACGTATGGTGCTGCAACTTAATGAAAGCACATTACATATCTTCACTCAAAGAGGTTAGAAGGTTTGTTACGTGATATATAATAAATGAAATTTTGAGACATAAATTTAGAACATTTACATCACATTGTGCTGTGATATTTTGTGAACAGTAGTATAGTAACATAGACACAGAATAATTTGCAACTTTTCAGCTTATACTGTGCAAAAAGTTTGATTATATTTAAAAAAAATAATAATAATAATAAACCCCTCTCACATACTTACTACATCTCATATATTATTTGAATAATATTTCATATACATAAAACTCTTATATATATAATTCATTCTCTTATTATTTTTATTTCTTCCAAAATGTTGTAAAAAAAGAAATTTTAGTCATGATTTAGAATACCTTCTTACTATTAATGCTATAAACAAAAACACTTCCGCTTCTCATAATATCGAACATGTCACTTACTTATAAATTACGATACTTTGCTGATATATCTGCAGATTTCTCCGCCTTTTCCTTGTTCAGATATCGGAATTCAAATATTTACCATTATGCACCGTGGACATTCTTTCTAGGAATTTCAGAGATCTATTTTCATAGCGGAGAAATTATCACTATTGATTAACAGTTTGTGTGGAAAAGTATTTAAAATTATTGTTAATTATTATGTAAAGAGATATTTATTTATGTCTTTAACCCGTTAACGCCCGAATTAATTTTGCAAAATAGTATTAGCTGATTATTTCACTTCTAAATTAATATAGACAAGTTAAAGTAAAATATATTAACTTAAACGATTCTTCTGATAGTTTTAAATTTAAAGCCTATCCTCACTTATTGACGTTTAGTGTTCTAGCGAGAAAACGTCGAGATATAGAAAAACTTTTAGATAACAGATTAATTTAATATTATATGTTGATAAAGATCTCGAAAGTAAAGTATTATAATATATATTATTATTCAACTTGATTTAAATTAGTATACCTGCGCAAAAAGCAAATATATCGGTGACGAATGAAAAATCCTAAAATGACTATCCAAATTATGAAATAATAAATAATAGTAGGCACATAAAACTTTCAGGGATCATTTAGAGTGATGCTATAAACTGTCACTAAAAAGCAGAAATCATTCTAAGAGACCACAAAAAATATACTTACAATTTTGTTAACTGTCCTCAAATGAGGACACTGGGCGCTAACAGGTTAAACTTAAATTCATTCACTCAGTTACACTTAACTAAAAGCACTTCTTTTATTTATTTTTTATTTTTTAGAATTTTATTTATTTAAAAATAGCTGTGCTTAATGTACATTATAATAATGCATTGCAATTATAAACTAGCCGAAACATAAGAAAATTATGTAGTCTTCGCATTTCATTAATTACAGTTGCATAACACATCTAGATTATTAGGATTTCTATTCACTTGTTGTAAAATTAATTTATACTACAAGATTATCATTAACTGTTGTGATTCATTTTTACATAGTTTTAGAACGCATATTTTTAATCACTAATATTAAGCAGAAATATCTTTAATTTATTTTATTCCTATTTATTTATTTACTTCTACAGTAGCGCTACTGGTAGCGCTCAGACGTATAAAATTTCAAATAATTATCTAAAACAACATAATTCAGATTGATATTATACGTGCTTCTTATAAGGACAAAATTAAATTACATTACAAAATATATATGATCTAGTCATCTCGAAACATTCTTCTGTATCATTCTACATTAAAAGCGCCACCTATGGTTATCATTCACAAATACAGGGTATTTATAAAGTCCCGGACCCATTTTGATGTTAACAGACTCATAAAATAATAAAGATAGATTAAAATTAATAACATAAATGGTTAGATAGACTCAAAAATTTTCATGACCCTTGTCAATGAACTTCCACGTGTGCCCCCTTCGTCGCACGCAGAATATCAAGTCGATAGTCAATTTCACGCCGGGTAGCGGCAAGCATGTCGGCATCCACAGAGGCTATTGCGATTGTAATTCTGACTTTTAGGTCATCAATGTTCGACACTCTCCTCCTGAAAACATTGTCCTTTACAAATCCCCAAAGGAAAAAGTCCAGCGGCGTTATATCAGGTGATCTGGGTGGCCATGGAATTGGACCTTCTCGCCCAATCCATCTTCCTGGAAAATGGTAATTCAAAGAACTACGAACGATGGTACCCCAATGAGGTGGTGCACCATCTTGTTGCAAAAAGACATGAGGCTGAAGCTCTTCTAGTTGTGGAAATACGAAGTTTTCCAACATGTCTAAGTATAGACTGATGAGACCGTCTTTTCTGTAAAAAAAGAAAGGCCCAATGACTCGGTCGTGCATTAGTCCACACCACACATTAACCTTTGGGGAATCCCTTTGTGCCTCACGGTATTCATGGGGGTTTTCAGATCCCCATATGCGATTAATAAGCAGACGATATTTAGAAAAGTACAGATATTTAGACTGGAAAATGAAATTATCTGAAATTAACCGCACGCGCAGACGATATTTACAAAAGTAAAGATATCCAAACCTGAAAAGAAAATATATGAGTTATTCCATCAATAAATGTCATATGTTTGTTTATATCTTCATTATTTTATGAGTTATTAAACATCAAAATGGGTCCGGGACTTTATAAACACCCTGTATTTAAATAAAGTAACTTCACACAATAAAAATTTTACATTAGCAATTAGGTAAAATTTAAACCAGTAGATGCTCAGATAAGCCGCCATCTGAAAAATCGCAGAAAGTGAATTGCACCACCATCACCTCTCAATCGATATTCACCCTCAATGAATCATCATATTTTTTAATATTATATGTCTCACGTACCAAGTATCAGGCAGTTATGTATCATAGCAGCTGATATGTATCATAGCTGATATGTATAGGGCAGTTATGTATCATAGCAGCCTTCTTGTAGACGAAAATAAATTGCTACGTAAAAGCGCCACCTGTTAGCCGATTTGCACCAGCGGACCAGCATAGTCCTCATACAAAACTGTATAAGTGCGCAAAACTGGAACTAATACAGCATAGAAGCTGAGATACAGTTATCAACTAAATAGGACAAAATCTTATCATAGCAACGCCCCCTGTTAGGCGATATGTCCCAAAAGTAATCTACACGAACATCAATACAGGTCTAACCAAATATAAAGTTATATTATATTCTGTTCATTGGTTTTTGACATCCCCGAAATTTGATAGCACATAGGCACATATCAATACAGATACACGATAGACAGACAGTTTCTAAAATGGTCAAACCATGTTCAAAATATCTCAAAACGTGTAAATCTATCGAAAACGATTTTTTTTTTTCTGAATCCAATTATTTCTTCTTATACATATGAAAGAAAATAAAAATCCTAAAACTTATGAAAACTTGCTAAATGATCTTATCTTTAAGATTTTGTGTTAATTATTTTTACAATTTTCAAGCAAAGTCTAATTACGAAACAAATAAATATTTTTACTGTTTATTTGTTATTTAATTATAATTAGATTAATTTCTTTTTTATTAACATTTTCCGACAAAGTTGAAAAATGTTAACTCAGCCCTAGAATGCTCTCATATGGCCAGGTTTAATTACATTCATTCTGTACACGATGCAGCAGAAAAGCTTTGGTGTAATGATTTCGAGTGCCCGTAGTACATCGGGATGGGGCCAGTAGTAAAATACGGGCCACAATGTGTTCCAACTTCCAGGATCAATTTTTACGCACGACTCTAATAACTGCTATTTTTTTATATGGGTTTACGGCAGCAAGAATATCCTCCAAACTACTTGCGGAAAGTTTTTTTCTTTTTTCAAGTGTAAAATTTGATTTTTGCAGATATTTGAAAACAGTCTCTTCAAAGTACACTAGTTTCTAGAAGTTAAGTAACAGCTTGTTTTTTATTCCAAAACAGGTAAACACATGAGCATGATATTTGGATGAAATGTTCGTTATTTAAACCTTAATCGTATTACATACTACTTTGAAATCGTAAATAACATGCAAACTGTTATATGTAATTTTTCATAAAAGTATTTTTGAACATGAAAAAAAATTAACAATTTTAGAAAAGAAAACTAATTGTAGGTGTGTTATAGTTAGACAAAAGTACATATGTTTCCATATATTAAATTACAACAGTAATTTTCCTTTTATTTGTGATGGGTGGGGGTGGGGGGGAATACAACGAAAGTTTTGCAAAAAATATAATTTTTCTTTTGTAAACTATAAACATTGCCAAAAAAAATTTGTCAAAAAATAATTTTATAATAAGCACCTTATCGAAATTCTCTGTTTGTATATATATTAAAACAAGAACGAAAAATCGCTCGGTACGCATTCATTTTTTAACACTTTCCAAGTGTACATACGCGTTGCATAGCTTAAACACCAATGTTCTTTGCTTACGCTATCACACAGCAGACAGACAGAAAGACACAAAGGCAGACAGGCTAAATGAATTCATAAACAATCTTAAACATTATCTGAAAGAGTTGAAAATGCTTAAAATAAACGAAAATACAAATCCAGCAATTTCCAATATAAGCCCCGCCTTAATGAATCTGAACGCTAAACACGTCACACTTTATACAAAAGAATATTTTAGCATATTAATAATAAATGTCAATTTCATTATGATTTTTGAGATAGAAAGTTATTTAAATGGGATTTTTTAAAATGTCTCTCTTAAAACGCAATGCCTTAACATTTTGTGTGTGTGTGTGTGTGTGTGTGTGTGTGTGTGTGTCCCTGTATACAAAACAGTTGCACAAAGCCTATTATTGTCATTTTAAATAGAGAATATTACATAGTGAATTCTAATAACATATATCATTTTTAAGAAATTCCAGAAATATTTACGAACACTGCAGGCGGGCATACGGATAGTCAGACAGACAGTTGAGCTAATTCAAATAATATTCATTCTTAAAAATTGTTAGAAAGTATTAAAAAATCTGAATGTATTCGAAAACGCCAAAAAATTTCGAATAGTAGATTTTAATGTAACTGAATATTCTCATGGGAACCTGTAAATCTGAATGACAATCATACCATATTCTATAGAATTCAGTCTTTTGTGCATATGAATAACATTTTGTAATTTCATTAAGAATTGTCCAAAGTATGGTTTATAAAAATTCCTCTCATTGAACGCAATGCTTTGGATTACTTTTGCGTGTCCCTGTAGACAAACCAGTGGTGGTATTTACTTTATTATTAATAAGAAACGTCTCATAGTGAACTTGAATAATATATTTCAATTTCATTAATATTTGTGCAAAGTAAAGTTATTAAAATATTTTAGAAATACCTCTCACAGAATGCAATGCTTTGGAATTCTTTCCGGTGTCCCGGGAGAAAAAAAAAAAAAGAGTGATGGTATTTACAGCATTTTCAATAGCGAACTTCAATGGTTTCAAGAAATTCCTTTTCAATCAATTAAAAAAAAAATGACGGACGGACAGACAAACCGAAGATATAAAAACTTAAAAAATTCATTGGAAAATTTTAAAAATGGACAATATAAGATTGCTTTAATTCATTGGGAACTCATTGGCATACAGAATTATTAGTTTTAAAAAACATTTTGTAAATGCATTAAATTTAGCTTTTGATGTATTTAAATAGGGGGGGGGGGGGGGAACGCTATTGTGGGTGAAATTTTAGGAAACAAATTTCGATTTATATTTCCAATTGGTTTAATCTTTCTAGAGATTTTTCTTTAAGAAATCGCTTTCAAAATATGCATTTTAATTTGATGCTAAAGAGAATAAAAATACATTTCGTATGGTCTATAAAATTTCGGCACGACACGAAATTGCAGAATGAAAAAAAAAGAAAAAAAAGAAAAGAATGGGCAAATGGTGCCCGAGCACACTTACTCACACACACACACACAAACGCACGCCAGGACACATAGAACATTAAATGTCACATTAAATACGCATGGCTGTTAGCGCTACTCGGGAAACACCACGTGGAGATCGCCATGCATCGTTTCTCATGGGAAGTTTTGATGAGGCAGGCCCGCTTGCCTATTGCCAGGGGAGATTTGATCAGGCAGGCCCCCTTGCCTACTACCAGGGAAGTTTTGATACCCAGGTTTTTATGCTTATTACAAGCAAGAATCCCAAAGAGGTTTAATCTTTTGTACTGTAAATACAACACAACATATTTTTTTTTTAAATTTCAAGTTTCGGATTTTGTTTTTCTTTTTAAGTCGTGATGAATTTTCATTGGTTGAGTCCACTAAATGACACAAGCCAGTCAATATCAGCCACAGGCAGTGAAACAGAAACTGGTTGGTTTTGGTTTTTATTGAGTACGTCCACGGCCTGGGAAACAACTGATTCCCTCCGATTTGAAACGGAGGTTCGTCAGTATCAGTCACAGGCAGTACAACAGAAACTGGTTGGTTTTGGCTTTTATTGAGTACGTCCACTGCCTGAGGAAGAACTGATTCCCTTTCGATTTTAAACGGTGGTTCGTCAGTAGCTCAGTATCAGTCTCAGGTCTCAGGCAATGGTTCAAAAATAGTCGGAAGGTATCCAATTTTGGCAGTTTTTTTAGTTTGGGATGCTTGCGAGGATGACGCGTATTTAAGCCTGAAATATAGAGTTTTTTCTTGTGTTTTAAAATATAATTTTTTTTACTACATTTTCTCCTATTTCGGAAAGGTAAATTGGTTCTTCAATTACTGGATTAAGGTTACTTATATTTTGAATAAACAGGATATCACTATTTTTGAAACAAATATTGGGCGAAAGATTAGATGTAGAAAAATATGGATAATTATATTTAAAAACCTGGAATACCATTGCTCTCCAACACGACACGCCCAGCATCTGGACATACATAACTTTCGAGAGCATCATTCGTAGAATGATACTCGGGAAGTTTAAAGATAAGCCAATTGAGTAACTTTTGTACAAAGCAACCGAATAAAAAAGCCCCTAAGAACAGAAGAAACGCCATTCTTAGATGAGAGTGAGTAATTAAACTGAAGAAAATTGTTAAAAAGTAAAGAATTTTATTGTTGTAAAATATGTATTTGAGTTATTGCCAATCTAAAGTGTAGAAAACGAAGACTAATTTGAAAATATAAAAATTCTACCGAAATTTTTTTTAAAGATTCCTTAATTCCTTCTTGACAACTATGAATCTAATTTACTTGATGAGCTATCTCGTTATCTATTTTTTGATTGGTAATTAATTAATTTCAAAATTGATGTTACAACGGAGCGGACATCAGTGACCACGGAGTGGACTCTTATAAATATCCAAAGCTGAAAGATGTGTTATAGGCATCTTTTCATCTATATTGTTTTACTTGTGTTCTAGAAAATAATCAAGAAATATTTTTACTTTAATTCTTTTGAAAAATGAAAATAACAGGAAAATAATTGTTAATTCCGCATATTCTTTCATTTTTTTTTTTTTTAATGTGATTTATCTATGTTCAAGATACTTGTATTTCCTTGTTATTTTTTCTGTTAAAACTTGGAAAGCTTGTTTAAGTTTCTTCTTTGATTTTTCTCCTTTAAAACCTTTTTTTTTTTTTTTTAATTAGCTCTTTTATAACCTCACCAAAAAGGATACATTTTTTAATTTCTTTTGAATTTGCTTCTGTGATCATTTTTTTTTTCACTTTTCTCCTGGGTGTTTCAGAACCAGTAGTATTATTTTTTGACTTCACATACTTAGATCTTTGCACATGTTTTTTGTTTTTTTCAAGATTTCTAACCAATTTTTTGCTTTCCTCTTTCAATTTTTTGTTTTCTTTACGAAGCCTTTCACTGTTCTTTTTCGACATTTTACTTCCACTTTCTAATCTGGTAGATGATGATACAGATGGGCTGAGGTGGATTAATTTGTGGTAGTGGGATGTTTATGGCTGCTGAACGAGGTGTCTCGGGAGGTGTATCATCTCTCAGATGTTCTTTAAAGATTATGATGTTTCTTCAATCTCTACGTTTGATTTATTTTTTGGTTCTTCCATTTTTTCCTAACACTTCTTTTCATTCGTTCAGACATTTCAACTATAGTTTTCTTCCTTTTGTGATATATTTATCTTTCTTTAGCTTTATCTTTTTCATGCCTTGCAAGATCGTTTCTTATGCTCCTATTAGATATAAAAAAAAAATTTCTTATTCCCAATTCCTATTACACTGGGCATTGACGTGATTCTCAAATTAATAATTGGCTCAAAATTTGTGCGAAAACTCGTTGTGTGTAATAGGAGTATTAGTCTTTCTCTTGCTCTCTGCATACTTTTTCTTTTTCGTTCTGTACGTTTTTCTGTAGTTTGTCTGGAAAGTTTCTTTTTCTTGTTATTTTTCTTATCTTTTCGCTTTTCAATTGCACCTAACTTTCTTTCTTTTTGACTGAGTTTGAGCAAAGTTTTCTGCACTTTTGTTTGTACTGCAATGGTTTCCAAGGGAATTTCCATTTTTCTTGAACGGCATAATAAATTTCTGCAAAGAAAATAAATATATATTTTAAGTATTGTTTTTATATAAAACTTATTCAATTAATAAAAATACGAGACAATTTTAGTTTTGTTGTAAAAAAAAAAAAAAATATTTTTTTTTCTGAAACTAAATTTAATTACATTTTTGCAATTATTTTTCTAAAGTGTTATGTTACCTTTTCTACATTTTACCTTTAAAACTTTTTTTTAAAAAAGACTTATAGTATATATCATATCTCTTGCATTACTCTGTAAACAACTCTCATAAATCTGTTTTCAAATTTATATTATACGAATTCTGTTCTTACATTTAAACCATGAAGAGAAATGCTTAACAGTTTAGTAAAAAATAGCAAATACTGTTTTAATGAAGTTGAAATGACATTTTTAGAAAATCACGAATAAAAATATAAAAGTTGGGGAGAAAAATATTTTTTCATTGTATCATAAGCAATCAGCAGGCTAATGAAAAAAAGGGGTAAAATTTATTTATCAAATAGATTTAAATTTTCTTCAAGTGTATCTACTTTTAGGATTAAATTTGAAAGTATCCACCCCGTGATCAAATGATGTCTACGGAGTGGAAGTCCACGGAGTAGACAGAATTTGATTTTGAATTTTAAGGAACAAAGCAACAATGTCAGGAACAATTTAACTTTAGTGTCGAATTAAGTCTTATAATCATTAATTGTAATAATAATTAGATAATAAATAATCCTTATAATTACCTGTATACTTCTGACCAGAGTGGACTGATGAGATATCCAAATAGAGGTATCACAGATGAAATCTATTTCAACAGAACGAAATAAAGCATTGAGTTCAGCACATGTAGATGAAAACAAAGATGTCTTCCCCCCTCTTCCTTTTCAGTTACACACTTGTGACAGGCAGTGCCATCTACTGAACTTTATGGAAAATTAAATAGTTGTCCACGGAGTGGATGCATTTCATTAGGGACATTTGTTATAAATTAACTAAAAATACAAGATTCATTTTATAACTCAAAAATTCAATAAATATATTTTTTAATGATAATTATGTCCTGCTCAAATCAAAATGTAGTTAAAAAACATTAATTCTAAGCTTGAAAATAACGCTATATTCTGCAGGCTTCCCTTAGGTACAGTCCACGGAGTGGATATTCCAGGTTTTATGTATAGAGTTCTAAGAAAAATAAATAATATTAAAAACTTTTATAATAATATTGAACTAGAGAAAATCGTAAGAAATAGCCTAGCTGTAAAACTTTTTCTTATTGAAAATATTTTATATTTTTGAAGGCTACTTTTAAGATTAAATTTGAAAGTATCCACCCCGTGATCAAATGATGTCTACGGAGTGGAAGTCCACAGAGTAGACAGAATCTGATTTTGAATTTTAAGGAACAAAACAACAATGTCAGGAACAATTTAACTTTTGTGTCGAATTAAGTCTTATAATCATTAATTGTAATAATAATTAGATAATAAATTATTTATCTATTTTTTAATTTTTTAATTTATTTATTAATTTTTTTTATCTAATTTTTATTATCTATCTAATAAATTTCTACCCCTTGTGTTGGCATTGACCCATTTATATCTTATATATATATATACATATATACATCCATTGTTCATATTATTAACAGATGTTGCACTTGTTCTTTCAATTGTTGAATTGCAATAATTGGTACATTGTTCAATAATGCAATATTTGGTTTTAAAAAAAATTAACAAAACGAACATAAAGAATTATATTTCATACGAACATGTCGATCAATAAAATAAATGACTGATGAGTTAACAATCAGTGATACTGACTAGGAGAGTCTCCTTAAAGAGCATACACAGAATATTATAAAAAAAAAAAAAAAAAAAAAAAAAAAAAAAAAATCCACTGATGCTATTACTTACTTGTATAATATAAGATCCGTCAAATTTATCGGCAGAATCTCAGTAAATAATTCGTAAAAAATTGAATATTTTTTAATATTCGGTGCGTAAAACCCAAAGGCGCATACGACTTCACGAACAAAATACTTTCTCGTCCAATTCAAATAATTTTAATAAATTTGAAAATTGCTTGCAAATGTTTGCGGATTAATTATTAAATAACTTTTAATTTAGCAGATGAAATGGTTGATTATTTTATACAAAGCATAATCTTATCGAAATGACTTCACAACTCACAGTTCTACAACCTACCGAAGTTTTTTTTTTTTTTTTTTTTTTTTTTTTTAAAGGTTGAAAATATTTAATTTTACTTTTTAAAAACATATTTTTTCGTATGATTAACAAAAATTTATGTCCAATACGCTTAAGTTAAACTTATATTCAGTACTTTATTTTATTCGAAAAATATTTTGAATTTTGCAGTTTGTAAATTGAAATTATTAATGTATAATTTCAGTTTGCTTTTAAGATGCTATTTTAAAATCTTAAAAAAAAAAAAAAAAGATGAAGAAGAAAGAAAAAGAAAGAAAGATTTTAGAAATCGACGCGCAGATAATTTGAAAATCCTGTTTATTTTGCATAAGAGCTCAAATTGTGGACAGTTGTAACTATTCAATTGTTCTGTAATTGTTTGTCAATTTGTTCTGTACGCGTAAGCATTATGGAGATACGCCACCCGGACCTAGTGTTTATAAATATTTTCAGAAATTTAAAAAAATAATGTATTTTATTCAAGTTTTCTATGAAATGTTCCCTATTTAAATGACATTAATAGGTCCTGTATAACTGGTACAGGGACATCGCAAAAATGCCAATGCATTGCGTTTTAGGACAGACATTTTTATAAATCACATTTAAATAACTCTCTACTGTAAAAAGCATAAAGAAATTGACATTAATTGTTAATATGCTAAAATAGATTCTGTATATAATATGATATGGTTAAACTTCGGATTTACAGGGCTATACTAAAATATTCTGATACGTTAAAGACTGCAATTAGAATCTAAGGCCCGAATTTTCTTTTGCGTTAAACATTTATAACACTTTCCAACAATGTTTAAGAAGTATGAATTCAATTAGTCTATCCGTCTGCCTTTCAGACTTCTGTGTGCCCCCGTGTGTGATAACGTTTTATTTCCAATGGCAAAGCAAATGCAAATACAGAAGCAAAATGATTACAAAAAAAAAAAAAAAAAAATAGGAATAGGAATACACAAAAATAAAAAGATGACAAAAAAAATAGAAATGACCGAAGTCATTGCCTTAAAAGTTCTCTGGCACGCCAGTAATTCAGGCAGGCAGTTTCAGAGTTGCCACGAAGTGAAGCACATCGACGGAGGTGGTGTCTGTTTAGAAGCTGCCGAACGATGTAGACCACTTTGCCGTTACAAAAAACGTTACCCAAGGTGCATCAGCGAAGAGGTAGGTCTATGTTGCACCCCTGTGTGATAACGTAGCCAAAAAACTTTGAAAATTACACGATAAAACAAACATGTGCAGTTGGAAAGTGTTAATAATCAATGCGTAACGCATGATTTTTTGTTCTTGTTTTTAATGTGTCCGTTTATTTATTTATTTATTTATTTATTTTTAAATTGTCAATATTGTTAGGAGGCCGGCCTGGTGGTCTGGTCGGTAGGGCGCTGCCTTCTGGGTCCTCAGGTTCCGGGTTCGAATTCCGATGTGGACATGGATGTTTGTGATGTCCTATGTCTACGAAATATTGTGTACTTGTTTATGTGAATTTCTGTAATATGGATCAATCGAGACAAAGTCATTGTAACTATAGGTCTCAAAGCTCTCAAATAAATGTCAAATGTTGAATACTATTAGGATTAAAATATGAAACTTAGTCAAATTTATTTTACCAGTAACAATATTTTCTACAGGAGAAAAAAATGTTTTGTTTCTTTCTATACTTCATTTAAAAAGGAGCTTTTTCTAATTTCTAACAGCACTATTATTTCCCTGATTTTTTTTTTTTTTTTTTAAGAGATATATATTAAAATAAATGAAAAAAAAAAAAGAAAGAAGACGAAGATATTGACTGAAATTTGAAGAAATGTAGTCTTTCTAAATGCATCAACAATTCTTGTATTTCACAGGAAGCGGAAAGACGGCCGACTTTCTATTTCTTGATAAGTTTTTAAAGAAAAATTTTCAGCTTGTAAACACAAAGAAAAGCAGAAAAGTTTAACAAATAGTCTTTTACAAAGGAAAAAAAAATATTTACAAATTTAACAATTCACAGCCAATATATACCTTCTTGGGCAATTGCTAGATTTTTTTTCTCTTTAAGAAAAAAGAATCATCACTGGTAACAATTGATTTGAAGATGTTAATTTAGTTTTGGATTTTATATGCTTATTTGCCTTTGTCGCAAACGCTACATATCAGTTAAATCAGAATTTTAAAGCACCAGTTTCTTGCTTGAACCATTGGAAAGGATAGCGTATGATTCGAAAGGATAGCGTTAGTGCAATTAAGAGACATGAATGCATCAATTTTTTCTCAAACTGAGAGAAAAACAGTATAAACTCATGTAATAGTAATGCATGCGTGGGGAACAGTAGCATGGAATAAAAAGTATGTTTATATATGGTACGGATTTGTGCTTGTTTTCGGTCAACACGCACACGGCTTATTATCAACAGCTTTTATTCCATGACGACAATACTGCTTTTATTTCGTACACATGTATAAACACTGCATGGGCTTCCTATACCCTTTTTCTTAATTTTTAGCAAAACTTAGTGTTTATGTGTTTCTTATTTGCACTCTAGCACGAAAATTCCTCTCTCAGCAAGAAGTTGTGCGTTAAGTCCTAGCTTTTTGGATGCCTTATCTTCTTCTATTTCAGCATGCAGAAATCTATAAGAATTATTTGATAAATTGAAATTATTGAAAAATAATTACAAAAAAAATTAATCTAGTTGATCAATTCAACAAATAAGTTAATTTAATTTAAAAAAAAAAAAAAAAAAAAAAAAAAACTTTTTAAGCAATTTAAAAATTTTCGAATAAAACATCGTTACAAATATATTGGAAAGGAAATTAGATTTTTACTTCTAAATGTAAACAATTATTTTTAATTAAAAAATTCTATTTGAATGTTATAAACATTAATCTTTTCTATTTTGTTCGGAGAGAGACTAAAAAACTTACTCTTAAAAAATCAAGAAAATGGTGAGTAATATTACCAGTGGGACACAAAAACACTTGTAGCAGACATTTTAAGGTCATTAACCTAAGATTCCGAGCAGTTGTTCATCCCAAGGGTCATGTACAAAGGATCTAGCAGTTAAGACGGAATGTGTATATGTCAAGGATTCTCTTTATAAAAAAAAAAAAAAAAAAAAAAAAAAAAAAAAGTAAAAGAAAAACTATAATAAATGGCAAGTGTTTGTGGTAAATAGTATGAAATTAAAAGTTAAAGAATACTCTAATTAAAAAGAATGAATGATATGCATGTATTTACTTTATAATCTCATTTCACTATCTATCCATAATGTAACTTTATCTAATATGGAATTAATAAATTACAAAACACAATTTTTATTTTTAATAATAAACTACCAGGCTTTGCGCGTTTCGCTGGTCACTATATTAAAAAAAAATTTAAAAAATCTTTTTTCTCACATAATTTAATTTCTAAAATTAAAAAAAAAAAAAAAAAAAAAAATTCGTTAAATCACTCAAAACTATATTTTGTATCCTCTCTGCTTTCCTCGCCCACAATCGGGTCCGTGTCTCAACTGCCTGCGAGAAAGACTTACCCGTGTACTTCAATTTGGATGCTTATTGGAGGGCAGTTTCGAAACAGACTCTATCGAAGAGAAACCTAGTACAACTTACCTAAGTAACACCATCTATAAATCGTAATTTTAAATAAACAACATTATACGAACTCTATAAGTTATAGTGACGTCCATTTTATAATATGCATGACTAAAATTTAATTTTTGATAAAATTTTATTATTCACGTTTAAATAAATAAATTTATTTTTATGTCGCAAAAAAAAAGGATCAAGTAAACTTCTATTTTCACCTCAGCTTTATATACTTTACATCTAATTTTAAAGCTAATATAAAATATTAATTTTCATATTTTAATTCATTTAAAAGAAAAATATTCAACTTGAAAATCGGTGATAATTTTATTTTCCTCAGCACCCCCTCTTTAACCCCCCACCCCTAAAGTTTGCCTGACACTTACAGTAATTTTTTCACAAATTGTACGTGATTATACAAAGTTTCATTAAAATCGTAAGAGTTTATGTAAAAACAATTGGTTTCTTTCGATCTGCTCCTGCCCCCCCCCTCCCCCATCTTCCCCGAGGTAGATACTAAATTAATGTTGTACCAAATCAATTGAAATTTCTAAATGTGTAATGTGAAAGCCATTTTTATATATCATTATTTGATATTTATTATTTTGCGATTTGCGAATTGAAAAAGTGCCCTTTTTTCCGGTGCCCTTTTTTCCGGTGCCCTTTTTTCCGGGTGCCCTTTTTTCCAGTGCCCTTTTTTCCGGGTGCCCTTTTTTCCAGTGCCCTTTTTTCCGGGTGCCCTTTTTTCCGGTGCCCTTTTTTCCGTGCCCTTTTTTCCGGGATCCGCATCAGGAGAGGTCAAAGCGGGCCTCTATTCAAAATTTTGCCAGCCGTTGTCCTACAGAGCGATATACGCACGCACACAAACATGCAGACGAGTATACATATTCTTTATTACCACATATAGAGAAAAAAAAAACATACAGGGTGATTGAAAGGTCACGCAAGAACATGAAAAAATGTTTAATTTTATATTTGAGGAATCTTATCCACGTTATAGCGCAATTGTAAAAAAAAAAAAAAAAAAAAAAAAAAAAAAAAACTGAAATTTATAAACAGTATTACTGTAACAGATTTCTGATCTAAAACTTAACTATTCTTACTGACCCGATACAGCATATTTCAAATCTTAACTTTTTCTTACAGTTACTACTTAAATTTTCTAATAAATATTTATTCTTCTAAAATATATTCACTTCTTAAATAATAAAATATGGATGGGTCTCACCTGAAAACTTCTAATCCAAAGGTCCGGATGTGGAATGTGGCAGCTATTATTCATTAAAGAAACTTGATGAACGTAGCACTGTTTAGATGTGAAAACAGAATTTTAATACTTTTTAGCATACACGTAAGACGAAACGAAAACAGAAACAAAAACTATTTACAGATAGGTAATTAAATTAAATCTTAATATTAACGTTCTTAAATGCTAAATAGTTCTGATAAATGTTCAAAAATGTTAATTCTAGTTCTTAATTGATTTAATTGTTCTGTTTTAGGATCGGGGCGTCTGTATACAAGACGATCTTAACATAGCCCCTTCTCTATTCAAGGTCCTTTTCTGTTCTGATTCTGATTCTAAAAAGCACTTTTTTCGAATACTTCTCATTTCCAAATCGAAAGAGTGGCGCAATCATGAAAAAGAGGCGCCAGTCTGTCTGGAAAGGTATTTGTTCTGAAAGCAGAAGAATGAACGGGGGATTCCCGACAAACAGGATGTACGTTTAAAAGGGACTCTAAAAAGAAAAAAGAAGAGAAAAGTCAGCGTTGTTACAATAATACAGATAAACAATCAAAAATCTGCATTTTTTTTTTTTTTTTTTTTTTTTTTTTTTTTAACAATTTCTTATAGATTCTTACTCACTAAAACCTCAAATAATAGTAACAAATGTCCATCACATTTTGTAAAATTCAAACTTTTAGTTGAATTTTGCGTGAAATCATGAAATCTGCTAACCTATTTGTTCATTACAAAAACTACACTCAGTGATTATTTTCTACTTTAAAACAACGTTTACTAAATTGAATCTTATTTAAAAAAAAAAAAAAAAAAAAGAAAGAAAAAAAGAAAGAAAAAGAAAAAAAAAAAAAAAAAAGAAAAAGAAAGAAGGAAATCTGGTGTGAAACAACCACACGACTTCCATTACCCAATATTACACGTATTAATATGCACTTTTCGGAAATAAAGTTATCAGAAGACCTAGAATTGACCTAATGAAATAGACACCTAAAAATTTTCTGGTAAGAGAAGGTAAATACACGTGTAAAAACATAAAACAGAGTTTACACAGCAATTTTTAATTTTTAATTTATTTTTATTTTTTATTTATTTTTATTTTTATTTTTGTGTTTTTATTTTTATTTTTATTTTATTTATTTATTTATTTTTTTAAGAAAAAGAAATGAAAAGAGAATTGGGTAGTGTTTTTTATTTATTTATTTATTTTTGAAACACCAACTTCCAAAATCTAAAACTGATCTATCTGATCAGACGACTATTAATTTTCTTGTGATAACCAAGTAAAGCACGAGAAATGGATACTAAAATGGGTTTATGTAACAATTTTCAAGAAAATCGTTGGCGCCGTTTTTGAGACACCGACTTTTACCAAAGCTTGGCATAATTAACTTTTGACCAGAAAACAGCAATTACATGCAAAAGGATATTTAAAAGAGCGATAATATGACAAGTTTGAAAAAAAATTCATACAGCCGTTTTGCTAGGAACGCACTTGTAGGACCTGAAATTGAGCTATTTACACAGGACGCCTGTCAATTTTCCTGAACTAACTAACTATATCATTCGAAAGGACATCTAATAGAGTGTTTATGTAGTAAATATGAAGAAAATCGTTAGAGCCGTTTTTGAGTTATGGACACTTCTGGTTTTCCAATTTTTACCAAAATTTAGAAAAATTATCTGTATACCAGCCTTGTTTAAATTTTACATTTTCGTAGATAAATCTTTATTAGTTTCCGAGATATAACAACCAGAAGATTCCCCACACACATACATACACACACACACTAAATTACTGCCAAAAAACACTTTTTTGGACTCGGGAGACCTTAAAACATGTAAATCAGGTGAAATCTCGATATCGAATGTTTGGACCGAATACAATACTTCCATTACCTACAGTAGTCGGGTAATGGAAGTAAAAAGAAAAAGAAAGAAATATATACAATTTTTAATGTAGAAGGGATTGGGAGCAGTGGAAGGGGTGAAAAAGTAAGCATGTTAGGAGGGACGTAAAAAAAATAAGGAAAGAAAAAAAAGAAAGAAAGAAAGAAAATGTTTCACATACAAAAAGAGTAAATACAGAATATATATCATGAAGTGGTAATTGTTTGTTTAATTATGAAAAAAATGTGTTTAGTTCGATGTAATAAAAATAGTCCTTTTTTGTTGAAAATCCCTATTATTTTGAAAAATTCCGTACATGAAGGTCAGAAAAGGAAGTTATTTTTACATTCAGCATCCCCAAAAACATAAAATTTACAAAAAACAAAAAAAATACCACTGATTTTTTTTTTTTTTTTTTACTGTGTGAATGTTCAGCTGTGTCCGATTTTCTCGACTACACGTACAAGTCCGTTTGTTAAATGTGAATATACTTTTTTCAATATTCAATTACATATTTATTAAATCTCATCGTCTTAATAATACAAGCTCAAGATTCTGAAACTAGCTCTGAAAAAAATGTCATGATAAAATAATGAAAAAAGTTAATTTAACGCAAACATTTTTATCACAATTGCCAAATTTGTATTGAGATATAAATAAATACAAGAAAAAAAGTATATACCACTTTTATATACAACGTTTTAAAATTTTCTGTTTATTTCCCGTTGTAGTCGTTTCCACTATCCACAGATTTTATAAACATTATTTTTTATATCTTTTTAAAATTTTCGCACAATATTTTTGTAAACAAACTAAATTCACATGTATTCTGTTTTCAAAATCGTCAAACGTCGTTACGCAAAAGTGCAAGCATTGGATTCGATCGAAGCTCCACCCAGCGGATTTTTCAAAATTTACTGAAAAGGAATTGAATTCTGCTTAAAGATGGCTAAAAGTTATAAAAGAAGTCGTTGTCATCGTGTTCTGTGCTATTCTAAAAGTTTCAAATGTCTAGCTAGTCGGAAAATTAGTTAAAAATCGATTGCAAGATTTGTGCTGGACAAACAAACAAACAAACATGAAAGCGAGTTAATAGAAACATGGTAAAAATAAAGTTTTATCTGTTGTTTGCATAGTTTTAGAAGATTCATTCTTTGACTCAATAAATTAAACACACAAAATTCATCGATCCATTTACAGAGATTTATTTTAAAAATTTGTTCCAGTAAAGTGTATAATGGTTACCATCGTAGAAAACAAACTTGATTAACCGGAATTTATTTATACAGAAAACAAAATTTAAGTAACACAAAACTGTTTCAATTTTTAAAATAAATTCTTTTCATAGTATGAGGAATTTTAATACGTCAAGATAAAATGATAATAATAATATATAGCAAATTAAATTTGTAAATTTAAACTACATCACAGGAAATCAATAATATTAATTAAATTGATAGGTGGTTACCAAATTTAATTTAAAGAACTACGATGTAATTTCTAATTTTTTCGTGATGTTTGAACTTCAAAACATATATATATTATGATGTGAAAGCTATTTTTTTTTTAAATATTGTGCAAACCAATGTTTAGTGATTTGAACTAGCAAGAAGAAATAAGTTTAAAAATATATGTGTAAAAATCGTAGTGTCAAATGTCTGCTTTCAAGTCACAGACAGAAACTTTTTCACATAAACACGCGATTTTATCTCTCTATGGAAAAAAATCTGAACGCCATGGTATGTCATAGTTCTTTAAAAACTAATTGTTTACAGTTCCTGAATAACAGATACACATTAAGGATGCAGTTTCAACATTTTAATTGTTTATCAGTCCAGAAAAATGTATCTCAACCCTGAAAATGTTTACGATCACATAATTCTTAAGTTTTTAAACTTATATCCAAAAAGGCCTTAAAAAAACTTAAATTTCGAGTATGTTTTTATTTACAGGTAATTTATGTACATGTAATTAAAAAAAAATCGTCCTCACCATCTAAAATCATATTAAATTTTCTACATTTTACATTCTTTTTTTTTTTTAATGTTTTCGATTATCTAAAAGGTCACCCTGTATCACAAAAAGAGCTACAAATGACTTGCAGCTCTAATACATTTTTGCACCTACTATGCACAGTATTTGTATGTTTTGGTGCGGGGATTACGCAATAACTTAGGCAGACAAAACATTAGAGAAACATTATTATTAAACATAAAATTCCCATGTGTAATATTCGTTGAGATATCAGAATTTTTAGTAAGTATTATTTTACTGCGCATGCGCAAAAAATAAAAACAAATTATAGCATAGGTTGAAAGATAAATATATTGAGCAACTTTTGTCAACAGTTCATTTGAATAGCGTAAAAATTAAGCAAATTGCCGACAAATAATCTCAAGAGAAGCATTAACCTCGGAACTTAAGCAAATAATCTCAAAAAATGATTTGAGTAGCCCAAAAATTTTTCTTGAGATCCAGCAGAAAACATCATTCCATTGAATACTATATCAATTAAAGTTGTTTTGGTTTGCCTTCTGAGACGCACAGCAAAATTTAACATCCATAATCTTGTAACAAACATTTGTACACTTATTTTTAATTTGGGTCGCATGACTTTTCGTTCCCCATGTAGCTGCAATGAACTCTTTTTTTTTTTTTTTTTTTTTTTTTTTTTTTTTGAGGGGTGTGGGGATTTTATAATAATTAGTTGAATGTTTTCAAATAGTAATTTTAATAAAATATTTAAAAACCATTCTTCGTTTAGTAAAGCTCTATGAAACAAACACTAATAATTTTAATATAAAATAACACGAAAGCGCAATACATATGTAATTTTTTCAAATAATTCAATTGTAGGTGAAAATCTTAAAGACTACAGTTTTGCTTATATCTTCTAAAAATTTAATATCAGAATGAAATGATTGCTTAATAATAATAAAAAAAAATAAACAATATTTTCATAGTATTCTTTTTTTTTTTTTTTTTTTTTTTTTTTTTGCATTCCAGCATAATTTTTTATATATACATATGTATGTCTTACAAAAAAAAAAATAATAATAATAATAATAATAATCACATATTCTTACGGGTTATTCTTATTTCTATAACTTCTTTTATTCTTTGCAGCTATATAATTTTTACAGAAAATGAAAAAAAAAATAATTAAACTAAGGTATAAAAATAATAATAATAAACACTAATTTTACTACTCAATTCTCAGAGGGAATAAAAATTATTTCGAAAGAAACACGAGAAAAAAAATAATCTTTCCATAAAGCTTCTAAAGTACTTGCAGAGAACATTTTAGTTCATTATTCTGAGAAATGGAACAAATGTTTGTCTCTAGAGCCTTGGAAATGGAAAGAAAAACTCCCCTTCACTTAAAATGAAATCTCGGTGTATGAAAAGTGTTCTACAAGAAGAAAATATATAAAGTAAATGTCTAAAGGTTTCTGCTGAAACATGAATTAAAAATTTAAAGTTGGGTACTTAGTCAAATGTACCACACAAGAAAAGTTCCGTAAATAAATAAAAGTATTTTACTCCTCATTTAAAATTTCAGTTATTAAGAACTCCATTGAATACTTTTATAGTACGTTTTGTTTTTTCTTGTACCGCACACGTTATTCTCTGCGCATATTATAAGAAACAGCCAGTTTTAAATAGTTGTAAACAACTACACATTTTTAATGCCAATTTAACTGCACGGAAATTTTCGTATTATTTAATCAATGAAAAATGTAACAGCCATTTTTATTACATTTTTATTAAAAATTAGTGTTGGTTGGTTGTTAGGTTACGGTCAATTGGCTACGCTAGGGTCCTAGACCAATAGTTGTAATTTCCTCCGTTGCAGAAAAGAGGTTCTGGCACGTATTTATGCAAGTTTCGGAGAAAACCATGGAAAACGCCGTACAGCTAGGTCAATGACCTCGACCTGTGGCCAAACCCAGCATTTACCATCTACCAGCTTTGAGTGTAGAACCGTTTGGCCGCTGGGGGACTAAAAATTATTGATATATATATAAAGTATAAAAATTGTATGCAAAGCTTTTAATTAAGATAAGTTTAGTCTAATTGATAAACAATCATTTTACAATGTTATTTTTGTTTTTATAAAAAGGAAAATACAGAGGGATAGTTAGGTATCTAACGTTGTTTTTGTCGAGATAAATGCGATTGTTTAAAGAAGGGGCTTAAGCCTGGAATATGTCGTTAGTGGAGGACCTTTTGAAAAATTTTAACCTGGGCGAGTTTAAACGAAAATCACAAACCTTTCTGAATCACAAGCCTCATCTTTTTTGGGGGATAAATTATAAATGATTTAAATCCAAATACGTAAAATCCTTTTGTTAAATAATGTAGTGTTTTGGAGGAACACTTAAAATTGGTGTTTATTTTTCAAAATAGGAAAATATATGAACATGAAAGTTTCAATACTACATCTTGGTATATAAAACAGTTTAGTGCATTTGCTTTTAATGCAAACAAAACTGAAAATGAATATAAACAATTATCAGATGCGCTTACAAAATAATTATACAAAAAATTATTAGTGATATATATGTCTACAAGGTAGCCCTTTGAATGAAAAAATGGCTAATGTAACAAGAGGAATGATCAAGACGAAAAAAAAAAAAAAAAAAAGAACCTTTATTAAACATTCAAAATGTTTATGCATTCAGTGCCTCTTATTTAATTCGTCATTTATCCAACTATAATGTAATAAAATCTCTTGTACTATTACACTGTTTATTTTTCCTTCCTTCAGTACATATCATGATTTACTCGTATGCCAAATTCGATAGGAATCCTTTCACACGCTTTATCACAAAATAACGTTTACAGTGTGAGTTTAATTGTAACAATCTTCTATATGCTTAATTTAGAACATTTTTATACCTACAAACAAAATTTATATGGTCCAACATTGAAACAACTATTGTTTTCGCTGGGCTTTTTGTTAGCCAACGGTTAAAGAGGACCATTGTTTGGATTAATGGCCCACTCGTTGGCATACCGTTGGCCCTGTGTAGTATTTTACTTTTCCAATACATTTTGGTATTCATTATTTGCTAATTTTCTATGCGAATAATCCATGTCATCGATGATATTTTCATGCATATAATAAAATTATATAATTTCTTTAAAGCTACGCGATGGTTTTAAATGAGCCATTATATGTAAATCTAACTCATCTATTACTGTTGTACTCTAACGTTGTTCATAAGTGTCGGGTAACCATAGCTACGCCAACAAATAAAATGCGAAAGGAGGAGACAAAAAAAGAAAGACGTTGGACCAACTACTACTATCCCAACTATCAAAATCTCGCGAACCATTAGCTGCTGATGGGCCCAAAGTTTCATATTTGTAAGGAAATGAGCCATTATATATAAATTTAATACAATAATTATTGTTGGCCTCATAACGTTGTCATATGCTTATACGTGACCAACATCTAACAAATAAAATTCTCTATCTGACAAATAAAATATCGAAGAATAGGACAAAAATTGTGCTGTTGGGCGAACCTACATAATTTCAACTAATCAAATGCTTACCACGTGAACCAAATACTTCTGGGCAGGCCAAAGACACATGATTGATGAAATACCAGTTAAAAGTTCTTAAAGAAACACTGTTCCCTTCTTTTCTCTTTCTTCCCTTTCTATTCATTAAGATTTTGTATAATTTCTTTAAAGGAAGTACTAAATTTAATTTTACTTCTGCTTCAATCCCCCCCCCCCCATACACACACACACTTACACACTCACAATCACACATCTAACCCACTTACGTATCTAGTTCCTATTCATCGTATTGTAATGTGAACCTAATTTCTCATTTCATATATAAAAATTAAATTTAATTGCTTACACGAATTGAATTAAAATGTCGTGATTATAAAAATAGTCAACCATTCTTGATATCACTTCAGTTCTACTAGAACCGACTATCACAAAGAATGACATAACAGCTTAAGAATTGTTTGCCTAATTACATTTCTATTCAATAAATTTTATCTGTTATGCTTTCGTAATACTATACAGACAGGATTAAGTCCTTTTAGTAGAATGAATTTGCGAGCTAATTTCATTTTCATGCTTTAGATTTTACTAGATTCAAAGCTGCATCTGACTGTGACAAAAGTGGGATTTTTCAGTAGTACAACAAAAATAAAACGTTTTCCTTAGCATATAATCAGGAGTATATAACTGTATTCTAGAATAAATTTTAACTTTGAAATTTCTTCTTTAATCAGATATTTTTCAGTTTCCATTTTCCATTCAAGCGACTTACATTTAAAATGCGTTACGCACAGCTAAGCCATTTTTTAAGGGTTAGAAACGAAATTGCTTTATGATAAATGTTTTTAACAAATTATAAATTTAAAACTTAGATTTAGTTGTTTATGCACATAATACTTTTATTTATTTGTTTATATTTTATTCTTTCTAAACATATCTATATTAACAACACTTCATCTTCGAAATCCCGGCAATACCTATGTAATATACTTCGTATAGGTAAAAGTATTTAGACGCTTTGAATTAAGGCGTTCTGCCGAATAGCTAAATAAATAATTCATGGATTATCTTAGGGAACTTTAGAGGAATAAAAACACATCATATTTCATATGTTTTAGCTCATATTCTGACCCCAAGGCATAAAGAGAACAAATAACGAATTAAAGAAAAAATAATATCTGATAGCACTCTGTAAAAAAATAGTAATTAAAATCCGTTAAATTGGGATGCTGTTTGTGATTATATATATACATTTATATGAGACTTGCATGTATATTCTTGGAGATATAAATCTTTTTTAAAAGCTTCTAAAAAAATTTCTTAATATTTTACTTTCTTGTATATAAAAAGAAATTCGTGAATTCGTGAAATTTTTTGATTACCGTGTGTTTTACCGCACATTTACACGTTTTGAGCTGTCCCAAATACGAATCGGGCATTTAAAAAATATTTCACTGTCAAAATATCTACCTGTCTGTCTTTGTGAATGTTAACAAGATTTTGTGTGTGCTGTATTTCACGAACCAATGAACAAAGTCCAGTATAAATTTATATTTGGTTATACCCTGAATTCAAATGGTGCTAATTAGCTGTTGGGATATATCGCCGAACAGGTGACGCTGCTGTAGTGAAATTTTTCCCATTTAATGGAAAGCTATATCTGAATTTCTATAGAGTAAAAGTGAGAAAATTCCATACGTATGGGGGGCGGTAGTGAAAGACTTTTTGAATGGGTCAGCCCCATCTTACTAATTTGCTCATAAAATGTAAAGTTTTCATACTTATGAAATATCATTTTTAGTTAGAAAACTTTACATAATACAGTAGAGATAATATGCAACAATAAAAATTTTAAAATATTAACGATCTCATGAGAAATGAGAAATGTTTGCTAAATAATCCTTAACTGTGCATGCGCGAACATTAACAGAATTTCTTTTGATTTAGTGGCTAAATATACTCTATTTATAGAAAAGACGCGAAGAAATTCTGTAAAAATTCAAAAGTTTATCGCTGATAGTAGAAATAGATTTCAGCCGCTTTTAGAAAAAACATAACGATATCTGTTTTTAATTATTTTATTTTCTTCTGCATACAGTAGAAGACAGTATTGGTTTCGTAAAAGGTTTTTACTTCTGGTTTTCGAAGGATTTACACGTTTTGAGAGGTCCAGAACACAATTTGATCATTTTTTTAAATGTCTGTCTGTTAGTCTATGTGTGTATGAAAATTTTTTTGTAGTGACTGTATCTTAAGTACTATTGCACAGAATTGTCTGCAAACTTTTATGTTGTTGTACATTGATCAAAATTAGGGCCTATCAACTTTTGTTGCAAATCTCTCAACAACTAGCAGTGCTATACTCCAACTTCTTCCATTTAAGGAAAGGTTATATCTCAGGTTCTATTTTGCCTGCAGTTTTCTCCGTAAATGGCGTGACGTTATCCCAGACTTTATTCCATATAAATGCACAAAACTTGGTATATGGGAGGGCCAACATAAAACACTATGCCGATTCAATTAGGGTACATATCGGATAACAAGTGGCGCTACTCTATTGCAGTTTACCCCGTGAACAAAGAAGCTAAATCTCAATATCTATGGCATAAATGCAATTAACTTGATATATGATATAGCCGACATGAAAACAAATGCTTACTTAATTTGGGTATATATCGACCGATAGGTGGGGCTGCTATTTTTTACTTTGAGTGGTTTTCTACACAGTTACATCTCAGCATCTATTGATTAAAATTCTTAAAAAATCCATACATAAAATATTCCTTGTGAGAAATTATGATTAAACTTTTGTACATATTAAACGAAAAATGACGCTGTTATATACACAAATTGGCCAATTAATTAGAAACCTGTGAGAATTTCTACAAATGCTCGCTAACGCCATAAGTATACAAAATGTGTTATCATGGTGTGACGAATGCTGCTGGTATGGAAGTGATCACCTGGTGTTCCTTGATGCCAAACAGAAAGCCATACAATACCTGAATATATTGGAAGATTAAGTGCATCCTGCAATTATACGTTTTTACTCTGAAGATGACAGACACTTTATGAACAACTAGCCGCCTTCGGCGACAAGCCGGTTCGCGATCCCTGAAAAATCAGACTTTACGAAACTCCCGATCGGTGGCGCCTGCGGCGCCTTTTTCCCGTTTCAGGTCTAATAACAGCTTATTGATATATCGTGACAATAGCTTATTGAAAGCGCAGTAAATTCACGTGCGGTAGCGCCTTCGGCGCCCTCTTCCCTTTTCAATATCTGAAACAGCCTGTTCGCTCCCCATATTATGATCTTTCAAATTTCTGACTTTAGCTAAGTCCCGCAAGCGCCCTCTGGCGACAGAGATTTGCAATACATGCTCATCAATTGTAATTCAAATAACTTTTTAAATGATGTATTACTTATGAAATTATGTTAATTAGAAGCTGAGATACAAAGCTAATATAGATATTTTTATAAAAAGATTTGTGTCCGACTTATCTATGGTTTTCTCCGAAACTTGCATAATTCCGGGCTATATAACGTTAAATATCCTTAGTACGATATGTGAGCAGAAATTGGAATTGAAAACTCTGCAATATATTAAAGAATAAAGGTGTTCTGGGTGTACCGTGGTTTTCTCCGAAACTCCCGTTCCTTTTCTACATCTTTGCCTCTTGGCTCTCCCCCCTCCCTCTTTTCCCCGTCGATAACAATAATTTTACACTCGAAAATATCCGCAATCGATTTACCTTGCCTTAACATCTAAATATACCAACCAATTTCAAACGCTGTAACTCTTTTTTTTTTTTTTTTTTATTTATGCCCCTTTTCCCCCTCCCTCAAGCCCTCCCTAATAATCGTACTCTTTGAAAAATATTCACAATCGAATTATCGGGCATTAAAACCAAATACTACGAATTTTCAACGGACAAGAAAATTTAATATTTTTCCAATAAATATGTCATTTTTTTATTTATTCATATTTTTTCATGAAAATTGAACAGCAGCTTTATAAAATGCTGTCTAAGCCGAATATTCATTCAAATGTAAGGTAAATGAAAATTTGAAAAAGCTTGAAAATTGCAATTTCCCCCCCCCCCCAGTATAAAACACATGATATCTTAATTGATTACAACCATTTCCGTTTTCATCACAGACAGATGTCTCGCATGTGTTTTGTTTCGGATCGAGACAGCTTAGAAAATCGTCTGCCTGTTTCCAACTAAATTTCATACTTTAGTTAATTTTAAAAAATCTAAATGGTGTATCGATAAGCCGCTTGCACTCTTAGATTCGGAAAAAATCCCCCTTTCATTTGGTACCAAATTTGTAACGATCGGACTAATATTTCTAATTTATTTTTCATTTTTTCTGCTTTTAACTCCGTTAAAATATCTATCTTTATGCAATTGCGGTGAAATCTCAGTGATTGAGATCGCGTTTTGATTTGACAGAGGTCTATATTTTAATTAATATCTCCGCAACTAATTAAAATTTTTAAATTCTGTTTTCACTATCCCCTCGGGAAGGCTTCTAGGTACCCGTATGTCAAATTTTATACTTCTGCGTTCAGTAGGGGCTGAACGTATAGACAGGCCCTGACTAACGGCAGGGCATACGGGACAAATGCTCTGGGGCCCCCTGTTCTCGATTTTCTCATTAAATCCCTTCACATTCGTAAAGAAAGAGAGCTATTTTGTAAGAAAAAAAGATATCCAGAAGATGAATTTCATTTCAGCTTTTCTATTACCACATTAAATAGTTCGTCACATTTATCGAAGCGCGTTATTTATCTAAAAGCAAACATTTCTGAGTAAATACAATTCGCCGTTTTCTCAGGTTTCTCAAATATTGAAAACGCTTCCTCATTGCAAGCTGATAAATAGAATCTTAATAAATATTTTTCGTTGAATCTACGATATTACTTGTTCAGTTTGGTTTTATTTTATGCGGAGTGTTAATTGCGTTTTTCTTTTATGCGTAGAACTAGCAATCCAGATCTGTTTAACTGATAAGAAATGTATCGAGCTACATTGATTTGCCCACTGAAACAAAAGATGTTTTTTATTTACTTTTATTATTTATTTATTGGTTCATTGCTGATGGATAAATATTACTTATGTATATGTAATATTTGTATGCGTAGAACTGTCAATCAAGAATTATTTATTTGTACATATCAGAGATATTTCAAAGTGTAATCATATGCTTACTGAATCAGTATATATTTTATGCATTTATTTTATTTTTCTTGTTGAGAATAAATTGCGTTCGTATTTTAATGTGTAGAATTACCAGTGTGAATGACATTTAAATGTAAAAAAAAAAAAAGTACATTTTGAGTTGAAGGTATTCAGAAATAGTGAATAAATATAGTGAATAAATTAATTAAGATTAATTAATTAATAAGTGAATAAATTAATAAATAGTGAATAAATTATTTAATTTTCTGTATCATTTTTTTTTTTTCAAATAAGTTTTACTTATATATATTTATGCACTAATATATATCGTTATTCAACTCAATGATTAAATTTAAAACAGGAATTAAATTACCAGAACGTCTAATCTTTAAAAAAAAAAAAAAAAATCACATTGTTGCTTTTAATGTAGTTGGTCAAAACGTTACCGAATGTCTCGGATACAAAAATAAATGCGTTTTTCTAAATGGGAGGATGCTTTTCTTTGAGTATTTACGATGTACGTGTGCTTATTTATATAATCTCATGTAAAAAAAAATTCTTTCAAGTTATCGGTAAAATGTTTTAACATAAACACATGCTTTTAGGTGAATTCATAGAAGGAAAACAGAAGGACATTGGATTTCACAGTTCTTTGGAAATAATGCACTTGCAGTTCCCAAATAACATACACACAATATCGATCCAGATTCAAATTATTCATTGCCTTATACACTACCTACTAGGGATGTGCCATATCGTCAAAAAGTGTGATCCACGGATACGGATAAGGATGCGGATCTTTTGTATCAATATCCGCAGTACGGATACGGATATTTCAAAAATCTACAGTAATTAAGTATGTAAATAATTTTGCTTCCATTACACGATTACTGTAAGTAATGAAGAGAATGTAATCGATGAAAAATTTCGATATCGATTTTTTGCCTGATTTACTTGTTTTAAGGTCTCCGAGTCCAAAACAGTGGTATTTAGAAAATGGTCATTGTGTATGCATATGTGTGTGTGGGGGAGGGGGTGTATCTGAGGGCTCTTCGGACGGCGAGACTGATGAATCTTCTGAATATAAAGATCAAACGACGAAACTTCACATTTAAAATTTCATAGTTTGACTTTTGTTGCAAATTTAAAAAACTCGAAGTAGGATAAGAAAAACCTAAGAAAACGATTCCGCATCTCAAAAACGGATCTAATTCTAATATATATATGTTTTACAATGTTGCAATATAAATTTCTATTTATATGTTTTTCCGTATGTAGGGTGACCAATAATCGGCCCTCGATTGTAAAATTAAATTATTACGAAACAAAAATAGACAGAAGAATGAAACAAACGGCATGTTTGTTTTGAAAGCTATAAAAATGCACAAGTTCAACATTTAATTTCACATGCTACCAATAGATGGCACTGTAGTCCCAAAATCATGTTACCAACAATCACAAGTCAATGATACGTTGAGATTTTGGAATAATTTGTGGCTGTACTGCAATCGTTAGAGGATCGATCAGAAACTCCATGGGTTCATGCAAGATGGGGACCGACCACACCGCACTGCTCAAGTTTTTGCCTTTCTCCAGGAATATTTCGATAACAGAGTAATTGTTTTGTACTCTCCCTCCTTTATTGGAAAAGGCATCGACTGGTCCCCATATTCACCCGATGTTACCCATTGGGACTACATTTTGTGGGACGCATTGAATGACACTGTCTTCCAGAAGAGTCCTACATCATCGGAGAAACTCGAATAGTTAATCTGTGAGGCATGTGCGAGCATTTTTATTGACACACTGTAGAAGGTGACTGAAATTTACATTCTTCGTTTGCGCCACCTATATATACCGACAACTGGACATTTTAAAAAGATTGTGACGTGAGACAATAATTCCTAACAGAGGACGAAATCGTGAACGTCCAAAACTCTGCTTTATGATTACAGTGGCACCCGTTGGCAATATTTTTAAGTAACTTTGATTCGCATGTAAAAGATTTTTACAGCTTTGAAAATAAACATGCCGTTTTTTTTATTATTGTATTTATCTTTGTTTAGGAGTAATTTAATTTTAAAATCAGGGGACGATTATTGGATATCCTGTATTAGTTGGTTTCTTCAGGAAAATTGATAGGCGTACTGAATAAATAGTTAAATTTTAAGTCTCACTTATTGGTTTCTTAAAAAATGGCTCTACATTTTTTCTTCAAATTCGCCATATTAGATCCTTTTTGACGTCGTTGATAGTTGTTTTCCGGTAAACAGATGAATTTTCTATTTTTTTTGGTTAAAAACAAAAGGTAAAAAAAAAAGTTTTTACTTTTTAAGCTATTGTATAGCTTTTAAATTGTATAGCTTTGAGCGCGGCGACCGAATCGAAAAATTCCGTAACGAAAAAAAAACCTAACACAATTCGGCAGACTTCGGTAGACTTCGGCTGTACGAAGCTCGCACGGATCGAGACGAGCTGCTCCGAAATCGGACGTAAGCAGCTGTTTGTGAGAAAGTATATAGGAGTATAGGTATCTATCATCTATGTACAAGAGTGAATAGCTGTACGCGTAAAATTTGTGTATAAAGTAGATAAGATAAAACTTGAATATCCCCATTCGACTTGCAGGCCTTTAAAACCTATTAAATACCTTTTCTCTATTAAAATTTGTTTTCTTATCGGTCACCACACTCAAAAAGTGTAACTTGAATTAATATCAAAGAAAAAACTTCAATATCCCCATTCGACTTGCAGGCCTTTAAAACCTATTAAAATACCTTTTCTCTATTAAAATTTGTTTTCTTATCGGCCACCACGCTCAATAAACGTAACTTGAATTAATATCAAAGAAAAAAATTGAATATCCCCATTCGACGTGCAGGCCTTTAAAACCTATTGAAATACCTTTTCTCTATTAAAATTTGTTTTCCTATCGGTCACCACGCTCAAAAAGTGTAACTTGAATTAATATCAAAGAAAAAACTTGAATATCCCCATTCGACTTGCAGTCCTTTAAAACCTATTAAATACCTTTTCTCTATTAAAATTTGTTTTCTTATCATTATTGTTATCTTATTCATTAATATCAAAGAAAAACCTTGAATATCCCCATTCGACTTGCAGGCCTTTAAAACCTATTAAATACCTTTTCTGTATTAAAATTTGTTTTATATCGGTCACCACGCTCAAAAAGTGTAACTTGAATTAATATCAAAGAAAAAACTTGAATATCCCCATTCGACTTGCAGGCCTTTAAAACCTATTAAATACCTTTTCTCTATTAAAATTCGTTTTCTTATCATTATTGTTATCTTATCATTATTGTTATCTTAGTCATTAATATCAAAGAAAAAACTTGAATATCCCCATTCGACTTGCAGGCCTTTAAAACCTATTAAATACCTTTTCTCTATTAAAATTTGTTTTCTTATCGGTCACCACACTCAAAAAGTGTAACTTGAATTAATATCAAAGAAAAAACTTGAATATCCCCATTCGACTTGCAGGCCTTTAAAACCTATTAAAATACCTTTTCTCTATTAAAATTTGTTTTCTTATCGGCCACCACGCTCAATAAACGTAACTTGAATTAATATCAAAGAAAAAAATTGAATATCCCCATTCGACGTGCAGGCCTTTAAAACCTATTGAAATACCTTTTCTCTATTAAAATTTGTTTTCTTATCGGTCACCACGCTCAAAAAGTGTAACTTGAATTAATATCAAAGAAAAAACTTGAATATCCCCATTCGACTTGCAGGCCTTTAAAACCTATTAAATACCTTTTCTCTATTAAAATTTGTTTTCTTATCGGTCACCACGCTCAAAAAGTGTAACTTGAATTAATATCAAAGAAAAAACTTGAATATCCCCATTCGACTTGCAGGCCTTCAAAACCTATTAAATACCTTTTCTCTATTAAAATTTGTTTTCTTATCGGTCACCACGCTCAAAAAGTGTAACTTGAATTAATATCAAAGAAAAAACTTGAATATCCCCATTCGACTTGCAGGCCTTTAAAACCTATTAAAATACCTTTTCTCTATTAAAATTTGTTTTCTTATCATTATTGTTATCTTATTCATTAATATCAAAGAAAAACCTTGAATATCCCCATTCGACTTGCAGGCCTTTAAAACCTATTAAATACTTTTTCTCTATTAAAATTTGTTTTATATCGGTCACCACGCTCAAAAAGTGTAACTTGAATTAATATCAAAGAAAAAACTTGAATATCCCCATTCGACTTGCAGGCCTTTAAAACCTATTTAAATACCTTTTCTCTATTAAAATTTGTTTTCTTATCATTATTGTTATCTTATCATTATTGTTATCTTATTCATTAATATCAAAGAAAAAACTTGAATATCCCCATTCGACTTGCAGGCCTTTAAAACCTATTAAATACCTTTTCTCTATTAAAATTTGTTTTCTTATCGGTCACAACGCTCAAAAAGTGTAACTTGAATTAATATCAAAGAAAAAACTTGAATATCCCCATTCGACTTGCAGGCCTTTAAAACCTATTAAATACCATTTCTCTATTAGAATTCGTTTTCTTATCGGTCACTACGCTCAAAAAGTGTAACTTGAATTAATATCAAAGAAAAAACTTGAATATCCCCATTCGACTTGCAGGCCTTTAAAACCTATTAAATACCTTTTCTCTATTAAAATTCGTTTTCTTATCGGTCACCACGCTCAAAAAGTGTAACTTGAATTAATATCAAAGAAAAAACTTGAATATCCCCATTCGACTTGCAGGCCTTTAAAACCTATTAAATACCTTTTCTCTATTAAAATTTGTTTTCTTATCGGTCACCACGCTCAAAAAGTGTAACTTGAATTAATATCAAAGAAAAAACTTGAATATCTCCATTCGACTTGCAGGCCTTTAAAACCTATTAAATACCTTTTCTCTATTAAAATTCGTTTTCTTATCATTATTGTTATCTTATCATTATTGTTATCTTATTCATTAATATCAAAGAAAAAACTTGAATATCCCCATTCGACTTGCAGGCCTTTAAAACCTATTAAATACCTTTCCTCTATTAAAAGTTTTTTTCTTATCGGTCACCACGCTCAAAAAGTGTAACTTGAATTAATATCAAAGAAAAAACTTGAATATCCCCATTCGACTTGCAGGCCTTTAAAACCTATTAAATACCTTTTCTCTATTAGAATTCGTTTTCTTATCGGTCACTACGCTCAAAAAGTGTAACTTGAATTAATATCAAAGAAAAAACTTGAATATCCCCATTCGACTTGCAGGCCTTTAAAACCTATTAAATACCTTTTCTCTATTAAAATTTGTTTTCTTATCGGTCACCACGCTCAAAAAGTGTAACTTGAATTAATATCAAAGAAAAAACTTGAATATCCCCATTCGACTTGCAGGCCTTTAAAATATATTAAATACCTTTTCTCTATTAGAATTCGTTTTCTTATCGGTCACTACGCTCAAAAAGTGTAACTTGAATTAATATCAAAGAAAAAACTTGAATATCCCCATTCGACTTGCAGGCCTTTAAAACCTATTAAATACCTTTTCTCTATTAAAATTTGTTTTCTTATCGGTCACCACGCTCAAAAAGTGTAACTTGAATTAATATCAAAGAAAAAACTTGAATATCCCCATTCGACTTGCAGGCCTTTAAAACCTATTAAATACCTTTTCTCTATTAAAATTCGTTTTCTTATCGGTCACCACGCTCAAAAAGTGTAACTTGAATTAATATCAAAGAAAAAACTTGAATATCCCCATTCGACTTGCAGGCCTTTAAAACCTATTAAATACCTTTTCTCTATTAGAATTCGTTTTCTTATCGGTCACTACGCTCAAAAAGTGTAACTTGAATTAATATCAAAGAAAAAACTTGAATATCCCCATTCGACTTGCAGGCCTTTAAAACCTATTAAATACCTTTTCTCTATTAAAATTTGTTTTCTTATCGGTCACCACGCTCAAAAAGTGTAACTTGAATTAATATCAAAGAAAAAACTTGAATATCCCCATTCGACTTGCAGGCCATTAAAACTTATTAAATACCTTTTCTCTATTAAAATTCGTTTTCTTATCATTATTGTTATCTTATCATTATTGTTATCTTATTCATTAATATCAAAGAAAAAACTTGAATATCCCCATTCGACTTGCAGGCCTTTAAAACCTATTAAATACCTTTTCTCTATTAAAAGTTTTTTCTTATCGGTCACCACGCTCAAAAAGTGTAACTTGATTTAATATCAAAGAAAAAACTTGAATATCCCCATTCGACTTGCAGGCCTTTAAAACCTATTAAATACCTTTTCTCTATTAAAATTCGTTTTCTTATCGGTCACCACGCTCAAAAAGTGTAACTTGAATTAATATCAAAGAAAAAACTTGAATATCCCCATTCGACTTGCAGGCCTTTAAAACCTATTAAATACCTTTCCTCTATTAAAAGTTTTTTTCTTATCGGTCACCACGCTCAAAAAGTGTAACTTGAATTAATATCAAAGAAAAAACTTGAATATCCCCATTCGACTTGCAGGCCTTTAAAACCTATTAAATACCTTTTCTCTATTAGAATTCGTTTTCTTATCGGTCACTACGCTCAAAAAGTGTAACTTGAATTAATATCAAAGAAAAAACTTGAATATCCCCATTCGACTTGCAGGCCTTTAAAACCTATTAAATACCTTTTCTCTATTAAAATTTGTTTTCTTATCGGTCACCACGCTCAAAAAGTGTAACTTGAATTAATATCAAAGAAAAAACTTGAATATCCCCATTCGACTTGCAGGCCTTTAAAATATATTAAATACCTTTTCTCTATTAGAATTCGTTTTCTTATCGGTCACTACGCTCAAAAAGTGTAACTTGAATTAATATCAAAGAAAAAACTTGAATATCCCCATTCGACTTGCAGGCCTTTAAAACCTATTAAATACCTTTTCTCTATTAAAATTTGTTTTCTTATCGGTCACCACGCTCAAAAAGTGTAACTTGAATTAATATCAAAGAAAAAACTTGAATATCCCCATTCGACTTGCAGGCCTTTAAAACCTATTAAATACCTTTTCTCTATTAAAATTCGTTTTCTTATCGGTCACCACGCTCAAAAAGTGTAACTTGAATTAATATCAAAGAAAAAACTTGAATATCCCCATTCGACTTGCAGGCCTTTAAAACCTATTAAATACCTTTTCTCTATTAGAATTCGTTTTCTTATCGGTCACTACGCTCAAAAAGTGTAACTTGAATTAATATCAAAGAAAAAACTTGAATATCCCCATTCGACTTGCAGGCCTTTAAAACCTATTAAATACCTTTTCTCTATTAAAATTTGTTTTCTTATCGGTCACCACGCTCAAAAAGTGTAACTTGAATTAATATCAAAGAAAAAACTTGAATATCCCCATTCGACTTGCAGGCCATTAAAACTTATTAAATACCTTTTCTCTATTAAAATTCGTTTTCTTATCATTATTGTTATCTTATCATTATTGTTATCTTATTCATTAATATCAAAGAAAAAACTTGAATATCCCCATTCGACTTGCAGGCCTTTAAAACCTATTAAATACCTTTTCTCTATTAAAAGTTTTTTCTTATCGGTCACCACGCTCAAAAAGTGTAACTTGATTTAATATCAAAGAAAAAACTTGAATATCCCCATTCGACTTGCAGGCCTTTAAAACCTATTAAATACCTTTTCTCTATTAAAATTCGTTTTCTTATCGGTCACCACGCTCAAAAAGTGTAACTTGAATTAATATCAAAGAAAAAACTTGAATATCCCCATTCGACTTGCAGGCCTTTAAAACCTATTAAATACCTTTTCTCTATTACAATTTGTTTTCTTATCGGTCACCACGCTCAAGTGTAACTTGAATTAATATCAAAGAAAAAACTTGAATATCCCCATTCGACTTGCAGGCCTTTAAAACCTATTAAATACCTTTTCTCTATTAGAATTCGTTTTCTTATCGGTCACTACGCTCAAAAAGTGTAACTTGAATTAATATCAAAGAAAAAACTTGAATATCCCCATTCGACTTGCAGGCCTTTAAAACCTATTAAATACCTTTTCTCTATTAAAATTTTTTTTCTTATCGGTCACCACGCTCAAAAAGTGTAACTTGATTTAATATCAAAGAAAAAACTTGAATATCCCCATTCGACTTGCAGGCCTTTAAAACCTATTAAATACCTTTTCTCTATTAAAATTCGTTTTCTTATCGGTCACCACGCTCAAAAAGTGTAACTTGAATTAATATCAAAGAAAAATCTTGAATATCCCCATTCGACTTGCAGGCCTTTAAAACCTATTAAATACCTTTTCTCTATTACAATTTGTTTTCTTATCGGTCACCACGCTCAAGTGTAACTTGAATTAATATCAAAGAAAAAACTTGAATATCCCCATTCGACTTGCAGGCCTTTAAAACCTATTAAATACCTTTTCTCTATTAAAATTTGTTTTCTTATCGGTCACCACGCTCAAAAAGTGTAACTTGAATTAATATCAAAGAAAAAACTTGAATATCCCCATTCGACTTGCAGGCCTTTAAAACCTATTAAATACCTTTTCTCTATTAAAATTTGTTTTCTTATCGGTCACAACGCTCAAAAAGTGTAACTTGAATTAATATCAAAGAAAAAACTTGAATATCCCCATTCGACTTGCAGGCCTTTAAAACCTATTAAATACCATTTCTCTATTAGAATTCGTTTTCTTATCGGTCACTACGCTCAAAAAGTGTAACTTGAATTAATATCAAAGAAAAAACTTGAATATCCCCATTCGACTTGCAGGCCTTTAAAACCTATTAAATACCTTTTCTCTATTACAATTTGTTTTCTTATCGGTCACCACGCTCAAGTGTAACTTGAATTAATATCAAAGAAAAAACTTGAATATCCCCATTCGACTTGCAGGCCTTTAAAACCTATTAAATACCTTTTCTCTATTAAAATTTGTTTTCTTATCGGTCACCACGCTCAAAAAGTGTAACTTGAATTAATATCAAAGAAAAAACTTGAATATCCCCATTCGCCTTGCAGGCCTTTAAAACCTATTAAATACCTTTTCTCTATTAAAATTTGTTTTCTTATCGGTCACAACGCTCAAAAAGTGTAACTTGAATTAATATCAAAGAAAAAACTTGAATATCCCCATTCGACTTGCAGGCCTTTAAAACCTATTAAATACCATTTCTCTATTAGAATTCGTTTTCTTATCGGTCACTACGCTCAAAAAGTGTAACTTGAATTAATATCAAAGAAAAAACTTGAATATCCCCATTCGACTTGCAGGCCTTTAAAACCTATTAAATACCTTTTCTCTATTAAAATTTGTTTTCTTATCGGTCACCACGCTCAAAAAGTGTAACTTGATTTAATATCAAAGAAAAAACTTGAATATCCCCATTCGACTTGCAGGCCTTTAAAACCTATTAAATACCTTTTCTCTATTAAAATTCGTTTTCTTATCGGTCACCACGCTCAAAAAGTGTAACTGTAATTAATATCAAAGAAAAAACTTGAATATCCCCATTCGACTTGCAGGCCTTTAAAACCTATTAAATACCTTTTCTCTATTAAAATTTGTTTTCTTATCGGTCACCACGCTCAAGTGTAACTTGAATTAATATCAAAGAAAAAACTTGAATATCCCCATTCGACTTGCAGGCCTTAAAACCTATTAAATACCTTTTCTCTATTAGAATTCGTTTTCTTATCGGTCACTACGCTCAAAAAGTGTAACTTGAATTAATATCAAAGAAAAAACTTGAATATCCCCATTCGACTTGCAGGCCTTTAAAACCTATTAAATACCTTTTCTCTATTAAAATTTGTTTTCTTATCGGTCACCACGCTCAAAAAGTGTAACTTGAATTAATATCAAAGAAAAAACTTGAATATCCCCATTCGACTTGCAGGCCTTTAAAACCTATTAAATACCTTTTCTCTATTAAAATTCGTTTTCTTATCGGTCACCACGCTCAAAAAGTGTAACTTGAATTAATATCAAAGAAAAAACTTGAATATCCCCATTCGACTTGCAGGCCTTTAAAACCTATTAAATACCTTTTCTCTATTAAAAATTTTTCTTATCGGTCACCACGCTCAAAAATCGTAACTTGAATTAATATCAAAGAAAAAACTTGAATATCCCCATTCGACTTGCAGGCCTTTAAAACCTATTAAAATACCTTTTCTCTATTAAAATTTGTTTTCTTATCATTATTGTTATCTTATTCATTAATATCAAAGAAAAAACTTGAATATCCCCATTCGACTTGCAGGCCTTTAAAACATATTAAATACCTTTTCTCTATTAAAATTTGTTTTCTTATCGGTCACCACGCTCAAAAAATGTAACTTGAATTAATATTAAAGAAAAAACTTGAATATCCCCTTTCGACTTGCAGGCCTTTAAAACCTATTAAATACCTTTTCTCTATTAAAATTTGTTTTCTTATAGGTCACCACGCTCAAAAAGTGTAACTTGAAATTATATCAAAGAAAAAACTTGAATATCCCCATTCGACTTGCAGGCCTTTAAAAACCTATTAAAATACCTTTTCTCAAAAAATAGAGTTAGATCATTCAAATTTGGTACATCGAGGTTTTCGATACCTACAAATAGATTGCGGATATTTTTGATATATTCTCATTGCGGATGTATTCTCATTAATTCAATAAAAGAAAAAAAAAATTGTTTTCTTATCGGTCACCACGCTCAAAAAGTGTAACTTGAATTAATATCAAAGAAAAAAAAATACTGCATAAATAAAATAAATAAATAATTATAATTGCATAAGTTGATAAAAAAAATGCTATGCAATAGCTTTACCGCGGCAGTCCTCGAGTGCCACACGTATTTTTTTTTTTTTTTTTTCGAATTTTCTACAGAAACCCTTTTTAGACGTTCTTTCGCATGTATTACGTGGTTACTACAGTAGGACTCATGGGTGTCCTGATTAGATTGGTAAAATTTATATCTTGGAAATTAGTGTTTCAAGAAAATAGCTCTATCGATTTTCTTTAAACTCGCTGTATAACCTCTTTTTATGCATATATGTTATGATATATGAATTAGTTTGCTATTACAGGAAAATTACTAGGCATGTTATTGACTAAGTCCATTTTATGTCTTCTCTCTGACCACTTTATCTCTAAAGATATTTTATAATATGTATTTCTTCTTGCTGTGCGTTTCCTACAATGTGCATTTTCTAACTAAAGTTTTCATTCATATCCCATTAATTGTTTTGGCAAACATTTTACATTCTTCTATAGGCATATACGTAAAATAAGACTACTAAATTTATATAAAAAAAACAATTACTTCCGGTTATTGAAGGGTTTGCACGTTTTAACATATTCTGAAAACGATTTAAACATATTTACGAAACGTCTGTATATCTATGTATGTAAGGTCGTAAAATTTTGTTACAACTGTATCTCACGAGAAAATACACGAGATGTCACGATTTTTTTTTTTTTTTTTTTTTTTTTTTTTTTTTTTTTTTTGTATTACATTATAAATTTGTGCTGATTTGCACAATTTTTTCTCCCCTTTATAACAGTGGTGATCTTCTCTACTTATTTTGAATTTTCATTTATTTATTTACTGTTGTTGTTGTTACAACAATAATTTTCATTATATGAAGAATAACTTTGGTATATTAAGTTATTTAAAAATATATAAAATCATCTGTAAGAATTCTTTTAGTAAAGCCCTAGTAAATAAACCTTAATAATTTTAACGTAAAATATCTTATGTACGTAACACAAAAGCGATATATATATATATATATATATATATTAATAAAATACAATTGTACATAAATATTATCGAGCCTATAATTTTAAAATTTTGTCTTTATTTATTTTTTTATTTTTTTTTTTTTTTAATAACGAAAAAAATAAATAAATGAATAAATAATAACAACAATAATAATAATAATAATAATAATAGTTGAATCCCAGAAAAAGCAAAATCATGTCTACTGTATTTATTTTTCTGTCTTCCAACTCAAATTAATTATTTATGTTTTACAGAAAATGTGCTGGTCGCATATACTTACTGTTTATTTATATTTTGTAAAATTTTTATTTTTTCTACGCACATACTTTCTACAGAAAATGGGAAATTTTAATTAAATTAAGGTATCAAAATAACAATTATAAAAGCTAATTTCACGATATTATTATCAGAGCGAATTAAAATTACTTCGAAAGAAGCATGAGAAAAAAAAAATAATCTTTCCAGAGAGCCACTAAAGTACTCACAAAGAACATTTTAGTTCATTATTCTGAGAAATGGAACAAATGTTTGTCTCTAGAGTCTTGGAAAAGAAAAGAAAAACTCCCCTTCACCTAGACAGCAATCTCAGTATGTGATAAGTGTTCTGTAAAAGAAATATATATATATATATATATATTGTAAATGTTTAGAGGTTTCTGCAAAACATGAACTAAAAATTTATAGTTGGGTACTTAGTTAAATATACCTTACAGGAAATGTTCTATAAACGAATAAATGTATCCCATAACGTTATTTTTTCTTCCCATTCAAAATCTCAGGTATTAAATAAAGTTTCTTCTTTGAATACTTTTACAGTACTGTATGTTATGTTTTATTCCTACAATGTTCACGTTCTAATCTCTGTGCATATTATAGCTAGCGGCTGCTTATAAATAGTTGTTAATTTTACGCTTTTTTATAATATTACTTTAATTGAGCAGAGATTTTAATTTCCTTTAATCAATGAAAAATGGTACGGAAATTTACAAAATATTTTCTATTAAAAATTACTAATAACCAGAAAAGCTGACAGCAATGATTTTAATTAAGATGTGATAGTTTTAATTGATAAACATTAATTTTGCAATGATGTTCTTGTTATAATAAAAAGAAAAAAAGAAAAAATCTGTCTTCGACGGAATTTAATTTAGTACGACAAGACTAATTTATATATTGCAATCTCGTAACTAAAAAAAAAAAAAAAAAAAAAAAGAGAGAGAGAGAGAGATTTTTTTTCTTGTTGTTTTGTTATTAGCCGCCCTGGCTATAAAGAAGCTCGACATTTATCGTATAATAACCGTTGGAAAGATGACGCAGATGTAACGGTTATTATGTGAGAAAAGTCGAGCTGATTATGAGCTAGGATGGCTCAGTGGAAGAGCATCCGCACGTTAAGCAGAGGGTCTGAGTTCAATTCCCTGATCTGGCATTTTTCCCATAGTATGTATTAAAAAAATCAATCTTATACTCTAAAACACTTAAAATGAATTTTCATGGTTGATGAGTTTTTCCATAAAATTTCTAAATATTTTAAGGTGGTTTAAGAAACGAAATGGTAAAATTGGATATTGGTAGGTACATTCGAAGTGCAACAACGCAAAATCGCTGTCTGAAAGAGTAGTCCTGTCGTACTAAAAATGAAGAGAGACACTGTTGTTGCTTGATGTTGTTGCTTAAGGCTGATTGTTTAACGAAAGGGGCCTAGGATCAGGGATATATCTTTAGTGAAGGTTTTTATGAAGGATTTTTTGCACGTATGTACGGTAATTTTGGAGAAAAATCCAGGAAAATGCTGGACGAATAGGCTTCATAGATTGATCAGGATTAAACATGAATGATTTAAACACTAATATATGAAGTCCTTTGGTTAAATAATGTAGTGTTTTAGAGAAATATCCAACAGTTACTATTCAAAAAGTAAAATATGTGGACATAAAAGTATTAATACTATAGCTTGGTCTGTGTGGAAGATGCGGAGCGTCTTCTGTGTATGGGTGTATTGGGAGCATCTCAGGTGCTCCCAATACACCCATAACTCTAATATCGTATCATTACTAAAATTAGTTAAAGTGAATTTACTTTCAATCAGAGTTGTGAAAATTATCATGGCAATCAAAGTTCATATAGTATATCTCCATATTATTAACATAATTAATTCAAATGTTTTTGCACAAATAAAACAAAAGTTTTTTGTAATATTTTGTATGAAATTTTTGCATAGTATTTTTTTTTTTTTTTTTTTTTTTCATTATTAAATTCCGTTGCCAATGCGTCGTGATTTTAAAATGTTTGCCTAATAAAGTTTATTCATTGAATAGTTATCTTGTTTTTCAGACATACACTTTCTCTTACACAACGAAATATAAAGATTTTTATTAATACACAGAGTGATTATAATTAAACTTTTGTTATAAGCAGGCAAGCGAGCCAACAGATTACCACCAGATTTGTTAAGTTGACAAGTTAACAAGATGCGCTTAGTTAGTTCTTTCTGCTCATCATTTAGTTTCATTCTTCCTCCTTCCCCTTGCAATCCTAAGAAATATATACATATATATACATATATATATATACATTGGCATTATAAGGATACCTCATTAAAAAATGAAATTTATCAAAGTCAGTTTATTCAATTTCACTCCTTAGACATACCACTTTTATCTTAATGTTTTTTTTTTTTTTTTAATAATGTAAAATGTATCATTTTGAGATTAAAATATACAGCCATAAATTTAATGGAGTACAAAATATTTATATTTATTAAAAGAAAAAAAAAAAAAAAAAAAAAAAAAAAAAAAAGAATACTCACTAAGATAAAAAGTGTCATGTTCAAGGAGTACAATCCAATAAACATAGTAAAAAAAAATATATATTTAAAAGAGAAATCTTTATTATACGAATGAACAAAATTTCATAAGATTATAATGGAAGGAAGAAAAGTATGTCTGAATGATGTGCAGCCTTAAAGTATTTAGAAAAAAAAATAATTACTTTAAAAAGTGTCCACGAGATGGAGTTTGCTCAAAAATAGCAAATTCGTGAAATTGAAAAACCCACACAGTATCAGAAAAACTAGTTGGCATAGGTAAACTCTGCGCAGTTCCCCATCATATTTATGTTCTCATAAATTTCTAGTCCGAGACATATTATAATCATGTTAAAAGAAATGAATTTGACCAAAGCTTGATACAGTGACAGAATGAAATTCCCGCCTAATAGGCTATCCACCGTTCACTTCGATATATTTATCTTATTCTAATCTATTAATTTATTTTATCTGGGTCAATTCTGTTGTTTAGTTTTCATGCTACTATTTCGAATGCAATAATCCTCAAAGTTCATATTTATATGAAAAATTTACAATTTCGCTATGTTGATAAAATCGTAAATTACGAATAAATTACGAAATTTTCCTATTAGAATATTTGTATTCAATCATGTTCAAACAAATATCATAAATGTAATTTTGAAGTTGTCTAATGTATTTATGATCCTCAAAATGGATGTTTATGCTCAATTTTGCCTTATTCTGCCATTTTAAATAAATCGTAAATTCCAAATAACTTACGAATTTTTTAAATTGGAAAATCATAGTCTATGATATTCATGCCAGTACCCAAAAAAATATTTAAAAAGTGGTTTGACATCTTTACGATGAAAATATCCGTCAAGATTGACGTTTATGTGAAATTTTGCTCTATTCTACCATGTTAAGAAATTCGTAATTTTCCAGTAACTTAAGAAATTTTTATATTGGAAAATTCATAGTCATTAATATTCATGCCAGTGTTCTAAATAATATTTCAAAAGTAGTCTGACATCTTTACGATGAAAATCTCTCTCAAAATTGACGTTTATGTGAAATTTTGCCCTATACTGCCATGTTAAGAAATTCGTAAATTTCTAATAACTTGCGAAATTTTCAAAGTAGCATATTTATAGTTACTGATGTTTATTCCGGCATCAAAACTAATATTTTAAAACTGGTCCCATATTTTTACAGTAAAAAGTTTCCATTTAATGCACGTTTAAGTGAAATTTTGTCCTATTCTCCCGTGTTAAGAAAATCATAAATTTCTCATAACTTACGAAGTTTTTAAATTCGAATGTTGCAAATGAATAGGGTTCTTGCCAATATCAAAAGTAATATTTTAAAACTGATCTTACTTTCGATACTGGCAAGAATATTCAATTGCAACATTCGAATTAAAAAACTTCCTAAGTTATGAGAAATTTGCGATTTTCTTAACACGGGAGAATAGGACAAAATTTCACTTAAACGTGCATTAAATGGAAACTTTTTACTGTAAAAATGTCGGACCAGTTTTAAAATATCATTTTTGATGCCGGAATGAACATCAGTAACTATAAATATACTACTTTGAAAATTTCGCAAGTTATTGGAAATTTACGAATTTCTTAACATGGCAGTATCGGGCAAAATTACACATAAACGTCAATTTTGAGAGATATTAGTTCCCCATCATACTATAGGTATGGGGAACTTAGGTAATCGTGAAAAATTTCGACCTCTTTTTTTTTACTTTTTTATACGTTTTCAGGTGTGAGAAATCCGAAAATGACAAAATTTGTATGGTGTCTATCTGTAGGGTGACTGTTAGTGTGTTAGTCCGTTAGTGTGTCAGTCCGTTAGTGTGTTAGTCCGTTAGTTTGTTAGTCTGTTAACACGATATCTCACGAACAAATGATCGCAGAGAGGTCAGATCAGTTTTAAAATATTACTTTCGATACTGCCAACAACCCTATTCAATTGCAACATTCGAATTAAAAAACTTCGTAAGTTATGAGAAATTTGCGATTTTCTTAACATGGGAGAATAGGGCAAAATTTCAATTAAACGTGCATTAAATGGAAACTTTTTACTGTAAAAATGTCAGACCAGTTTTAAAATATCAGTTTTGATGCAGGAATGAGCATCAGTAACTATAAATATGCAACTCTGAAAATTTCGCAAGTTATTGGAAATTTACGAATTTCTTAACATGGCAGTATAGGGCAAAATTTCACATAAACGTCAATTTTCAGAGATATTTTCATCATAAAGATGTAGGACTACTTTTGAAATATTATTTAGAGCACTGTCATGAATATTAATAACTATGAATTTTCCAATATAAAAATTTCGTAAGTTATTGGAAACTTACGAATTTCTTAACATGGCAGAATAGAGCAAAATTTCACATAAACGTCAATTTTGAGAGATATTTTCATCGTAAAGATTTCAGACTACTTTTGAAGTATTATTTAGAACAATGGCAGGAATATTAATGACTATGAATTTTCCAATATAAAAATTTCGCAAGTTATTGGAAAATTACGAATTTCTTAATATGGCAGAATAGAGCAAAATTTCACATAAACGTAAATCTTGAGGGATATTTTCTTCATAAAGATGTCAAACCACTTTTTAAATATTATTTTGGATACTGGCATGAATATCATAGACTATGATTGTTCCAATTTAAAAAATTCGTAAGTTATTTGGAATTTACGATTTACTTAAAATGGCAGAATAAGGCAAAATTGAGCATAAACTTCCATTTTGAGGCTCATAAATACATAAGACAACTTCAAAATTACATTTATGATATTTGCTTGAACATGATTGAATACAAATATTCTAATAGGAAAATTTCGTAAATTATTCGTACGATTTTATCAACATAGCGAAATTGTAAATTTTTCATATAAATATGAATTTTGAGGATTGTTGCATTGGAAATAGTAGCATGAAAACTAAACAACAGAATTGACCCTGATAAAATAAATTAATAGATTAGAATAAGATAAATATATCGAAGTGAACGGTGGATAGCCTATTAGGCGGGAATTTCATTCTGTCACTGTATCAAGCTTTGGTCAAATTCTTTTCTTTTAACATGATTATAAGATGTCTCCCACTAGAAATTTATGAGAACATAAATATGATGGGGAACTGAACAGAGTCCACCTATGCCAACTAGTTTAATAAATGTTCACGTTGTTTATGATGCCCTCTGTGGAGGATCAAAATCGTGATGGCATGATTCAGACCGCCCCTAAGTGTGTATCCCAAACCATTGCAAATTGCCCACAGTGCAGCTCTCTAGTGCGTATAGTGCGTATTAAAACATATTCAACCTCAACCTTAAAGTATTTTTGCATTCTGCATGAATTATTGTCATATTTCACATTGTCATTGGCCATTGTCATATTTCACATTTATCATCTAATTAAGATTTTTGATTTTTTTTTTTTTTTTTTTTTTTTTTTTTTTTTTTTAGTGCGTCTCATGGATTGACCACATAAAAAAAATGGTGAAAATCTTCTGTCCCGTTTTAACTTAAGGATGTTGTTTATAGCTTAAGTTTAATTTTAACCACCCTGTTTAAGCATCATTTAGAACATTTTGACAGGAATGCAAAACCCGCATTTAATTAAAATAAATTCTATTTTTTTTTCTCTCTCTCTCTTTCCCATATTCATTTCTTAAGATTTCATATTATTTCTTTTAAGGAAGAACTAAATTTGATTTTGCAATTTCTGATTCAGTTTCTCCAAACCAATATTTATTCATTGTCTTGTAATGTAGAGACAATTCCTCAATCCATATATAAAAAATAAATTCAACAATTTACACAATTTGAATTTAAGTATCGTTGTCATAAAAATATTCAAGCATTCGTGATATTACTAAAATTCTATTGGAACTGGATATCACAAAGCTTGACAAAACAGCTTAAGAATACTTAGTCTAATTCTGTTTCCATTGTACAGCAAATTTGATCTGTTACACTTTCGTAATAGTATGCAGAGCTGATTAAACCTTTTCCGTAGAATAAATTTAGGAGTTAATTTTGTTTTCAAGTTTTAGAATATATTAGATACAAAGCTACATCTGACTTAGATATGATAAAAATTAGATTTTCTCGTAGTACAACGAAAAATAAAGCATTTTCTTAATATAAAATTTCTGAATATGTAATTGTATTCTAGAAGTAAATTTAATTTTAGAATTTCTAATTTAATCAAAAATTTTTCGTTTTCCATTCAAGAGTCTTATTTAAAATGAGTTATGCAAAGCTAAGACATTTCTTTTATGGCTTAGCTATGAAATTGCTTTATGAAAAATTATTTTAACAAAACACTAATTTAAAAACAAGATTTAGTTGTTTATGTGCGTAGTAATCTTTATTTATTTATTTAGGATATCTGTAGTGTTAACAACTTTACATTTTCAAAATATCGACTATGTGTGTTGTAAAATATGATTACTGTGTATGAAAAAAAGTAATTACACACTTTTGAATTTAACCGTTTTTTTTTTTTTTTTTTTTTTTTTTTTCAAATATCTAAAGAAATACATAAATAATATTTTTGAAACTTCAGGGGTGTAAAGAACATATTATACAAACAAACAATATTGTAGCAAAGTTTTGCCGCAAAAGCAAAAATTATGCATATCAATAGGATCTTTTAACTGAGAAAAGGTGAGTTTAAATTGAGTTAAGAGTGAAGGTGAGTTAAAGGTGAGTTATGATTTTAAAATAATATTTTCGCCTTCCAATAAACTCACCTTTTCTCAGTTAAAAGATCCTATTGATATGCATAATTCTTGGGGCATTTATAGTATTTCCTGTCAGTGTGGTTTATCATATATTGGCCAAACTAAACGCAGTCTTAAATTTCGTCTAAAAGAACATATGAATTACGTCCGCAAACAAGAAACCAATAAATCGGCTATTTCTAAACATTGCTGGGAGGAAAATCATAATTTTAAATTTAATTCAGCTAAAATAATTTGCAGACCTAAATCCATTCATGAACTCGATTTCTTTGAAGCTTTTCATATTTATAAAAATTTTAAAAACCTTGTAAATTGTGATTTCGCTGTTCCCTATTTTTCTGATTGTTGGAAATTTTACATTCAGTCCACATTTCCTTAATTTTTCTACTGTTTACACAGCTACACATTCCTTTATTCCTCCCCACCTCTTCCGTAATCCTATTGGTTGAACTAAATCCGGTCCCTCTCCTATATATAAGAGCACTTCTCCAGATTCAGAATTCTATTTGCACTGAAGACGGTACGCTTTAGGCTACCGAAACAGCTGTATGCACCTCAATAATTTTTCTTTGGCGTTTTTGACGTAGTAGTTTTTTCCTGTTTTAATACTGTAAATATTGGTTGGAGATTAAGAGGTAAGATAACGGGAACCGATATGTAAACCTATGTTAAAACAATTCAAATTAAACTTCGGAAAAGTTCATTATTGCACCTACACCCTTTCATTAATGCACCTACATTTATATAGAACTTAAATCTTTTATTAAAATTAAAAGTTCACTTAAAATTATTCAGGCAACTTTCACACGCAACATTCCTTGAAACTTACCAGTCTTAATCAAACTTTTCCAGCAACAAACTTATATTAACTTAAAATTCAACTTTTGGATCTCCTGAAATTATTCGTTTTTAAGTTACTCTAAGAGACACAAACAAAGACCAAATGTTAAAAATTTGACTTCAGTAATCAGGAAACATCAAAACGTGTAAATAACCAAAAAACAAGCGATGAATATTTGGCTTTAAAACATATGTTATTTACCATATGTCTATGAGGAATTTATTTTAATTCCTTACCAGCTCTCCAGGACATGAGGGCCCACCAGCGGCCGAGCGGTTCTGCGCTCAAAGCTGGTAGACGTGAAGTGCCGGGCTCGATCCCCGGTCGCGCTCGTCGGCCTAGCCGTTCGGAGTTTTCCGTGGTTTCCTCCGAAACTTGCGTAAATACGGGCTAGGAACCCTTAGAAAGACCTCCACGGAAGGCACTCCCCCTCAGGCCTAGGACCCCAGTGTTGTCAATCGGCCTTAATCCCTAACACCAACACCAACACCTCCAGGACATGATAAAATATTATAGTAAAGCACTTCCACTAACAACAAAAAATAATGTTATCACTTAAATATTTGCTGCCATGCATATATTTTGAAGATTAAGTACAGACCACATGCTGCACCTAAATATAATCCTACAGTAAAAACACACGGCACAACCTGAAATACACTTCCATCAATTTTCAGCTATTGTCGCACTATAAACTAGTTCTTTTGTGTAGCCCTGTAAATAAGCAGTGAAGGATTTCCGAACCATATTGTACATGAGATATGTTTTTACGCATATGAAAAATATATAGTCATTTCATTTCTTTTATTGCAATTTATAGCTGTGAAACTCTACATACCTGCAATTTCCCCCATAGACATAATGAATTTGAATTTTCTTGGGTGTCCCTATACACGAACCATTGGCTTCATCTCAACGAAAGGCTTAGTGTAGCATCCCTATATGATACACATTTAGAATACCAAGTTTGAACTTTCTGCTACCATTTGTTCTTGAGATGCACTGATAATAGACAGACACACAGACCAACAGCCAAAAATACGATTTTTGGATTCAGGGCACCTCAAAACGTATAAATATAACAAAAATTGTTTTCGAAAATTTGACCCATAAGCAATACTTTCTCTACCTTATGGGTAAGAGAAAGTAATAATGCATATAGTAATGAATGTAGTCAGGTTTCCTGCGTCTGAGGGGAGGGATGGAAACGCGTGACAGACGCATGACATGAGCTTCTTACGCGTGAGGGCGATTCTAAAGGCTTGAAGGAGTGTCAAATTGACAGACAATTTGGGATTTGGTCAACTCCCTGTCATTCGGTGTTCACTTATCGCTTATTTTCTCTCAATGAGACAGGTTATCATCCCTATTTCGACACTGGACTCGTTGAGTCTGCACTTACGCAGAGGGTCCCATGATCGCAAGAAATGTGGTTAAAGGTTAGTAGTACCTTCAATAAATATAAACGAAATCTTTTAATTCGGTGTAGATGTAGCATATGATGTTGTTTTTAATTAATTATATACATTTATAAGGAAGGGAATATCGCTTATATTTATGGAGCTATAAAAGTTTCTTTAAAAACACGGCCAAACTGATGTCATATTTTATTTTATTTTAATATGAGAAGGAAGTATTGAATTCGCAAAAATTTCGTACTTCCACTTTTGATGCATTTACAAATTTTGAGCTGTCCTGAATATGATTTGACCATTTTTAGAGTACATTTGTATGTCTGTTATCTGTCTGTGTGAGTGCCAATAAAATTTCGTTTAAGCTATATTACACACACCAGGGGACTGAATTCAATACAAATATAGGTTTGATCAAACATTGACTTAAGTGGATGCTGATTAGCTTTAATAATATTGCCCAACAGGTGGCTTTACTGCAGTGCAATATATCCCATTTAATTGAAGGCTGTATCTCAGCTTCTATAGTGTATGAATGCAGAAAACTGGATAAGTATGAAGACCGTGATGAAAGACTATATTGATTCAAATTCGGTGTATATCGGAAGAGAGAAGGTGCCGCTATGAAGCAATTATTCTCGTTTACGGAAAGACAATATCTCAGCTTCTATGGTATTTGCATGAAACTTGGTATGGGATGTGAATATTTTGAAAACCTATGTTGATTCACTTTGCATGCATCTCCGACAAGATGTGGCGCTGCTATGCCACAATTCAATTTCCTTTTATGGAAAAGAAATATTTCAGCTTCTATGATTTATAAATGCACCAAAATATGTACGTGAAATAATTATTATGAAAATTTATATTTGTTCAATTCGGTGATATATCTGACCAGACGTGGTGGTACTGCTATGAACAACCAACAATTTTTTTCGTTAGCTGTAACAACTCAGCACTTATTGGTTAAAACTGCATTAAAGTGCATACTTAAAATCTTGTGTAAAGTAATATTGATTTTTTTTTTTTGTTAACCTGTAGGCGGCGTTGTTATATAGGTAGAATGGTATAAATAAAAGTTCACAGCATGTCGGCTTTTACATGAAATATATATATGTTATTTTTAAAAAAATATTTTTTTATTTCTTTGCCTTTAAATGTCATTTTGGCTTATTACAGTAAAGACAATATGCAACAATCAGAATGTAAAAATATCATATATCTAATGTAATTTGAGCATTTCTCTAAATAGTTTTTAACTGCACATGCAAGAAGGATTAGCAAAAATTTATTTTGCATAATTTCTCAGATAAATATATTGAGTTTCTTAAGTAAAAACCTTAAACAAATTTCGTAAAAATTCAAAAATTTATCGTCAATAGGAATTATGTTTCACTTGCTCTCAGGAAATATTTAAATGGTCGGAAATTTTACACAAAGTTTTATTTTAAATCAGATAAGGTAAATATGATACATGTTGTGTGCATATGTAAATAAAGTCTAATGAATAATATTTATTATTAAAGAATAAAAATTAATAAGAATAATTTTCTCAATGAAGATTTTCTTTTCTGATATGCCTATTAAATTTTTTTTTTCTAATTTCTCATTTAAAATTTACTTTCCCAGTTACACGTTTCAAACGTTTATCACGTGTTTAATTAATGCATCTTATGTTCAAAAATCGATATTTTATACCAAGCAACTTTATTCAAACTGCAATTAAGTTTTTACATATCAATTATTTTTTATAAAATTTTTACTCAATTAAAATCTGAGTTCTTTACACTATATTTAAATAAATTAATAACTTTGATTCACTTTTATTGAAATACTTGATGATAAATGTTCTCGATTTTCTCATTAAATTTCCTTCACATTCATAAAGAAAGAGAGCTCTTTTTTTTTTTAGAAAGAGAGATATCTAGACGATAAATTTAATTTCAGCATTTTTATTCCCACGTTAAACAGTTCGTTGCATTTTCTGAAGTGCGATGTTTATCTAAAAGCAAACAAGCTTATGGGTAAATAGTGTTCGTCGTTTTGTCAAGTTTTTCAAATATTTAAATCGCTTTCTCATTGCAAGATGACAAGTAGAATTTCAGTAAGTATTCTGCACTAAAACTACGTTATCACTCGTTCAGTTTGATTTTCTTTTTTTTATGCAGTGAGTTAATTGCACTTATATATTTATTTTCCGAACATACATATGTAAGGAAAAATATTGTAATCATGTCAAAAACTCGATTTTAAGGTTTTTGTGTTTATATATGTTTTGAAGTTCCCTGAATTAATGTTTGCTATTTTTACGGTAATGTATGTATGTGAGTGAATAAGATAGTGACTAAACGCATGGTTCGAATGAGCTGAAAGTTAGTAGTCATGTTTCTATCCCTCGTAGCACAAACCTTATTGATTTTGATGAGTGTAGCATTTATAATATTTTTACAGGAACACAAATTAAAATTCTTTATCATTATGGTCTAATTTTTAAAACTGCGATAGCGTCTAAACACCTTATTCGATTGAAGTCAAAATTTATAATTATGTTTTAAATGACTGTCACACGAGCTGTATAGATTTTGATGAATCTTGCACTTATAATTTTTATACAGGGTCAGAAAATAAAAATTCTTTACCTAAAGGCCTATGGGCTCAAATTTTTTAAAGTGCGATAGTGTCTAAACACTTTAATCGATCGCACTGAAAATTTATACACATGTTATAGGTCGAAATCGCATGTACAGTATAGATTTTGGTGAATCTAGTTCAAGTATTACGTTAAACTCAACTCAACCCCTTTCCCGTTTTAGCTACAAGAGGCTGTTTATGATGGACATTTAATTATAAACCAGTCTGTATATATAATGAAAAACATAAGAAACAAGTTCCTGCAATAAAAATGTTCCGCTTTTGTCTATTAAACAAAATATCCTGTAATAAAGTTTGCAGGAGAAAGAATATTGAATATAAAATGCATACTACTTTGTGTAATATTGAATACATATCAGAATTTCTAAATTAAATTTATAAATACAAAATCATTTTTATAAATACAAATATTATCTGTTAAATTTTTTTTTTCTTTCAAAAATACTGATTCAAAAGCTGAGAAAGCCAATTACAAGTTCTTAAAAGGAATTTTTTTTTTAAATCATTATTTCATTTTATGGTCAAATTTTTGAATGTATTATTTTACTGCATACTTTTTTCCTCAGACTCTTATGTATGACAAATCTGGTCAGAAATCCTATATTAAAATAGATTCAAGAAAAAACTGCATACAGTCACTTACATTGTAATCATCCTGTATATTGACAGAGTTAAAAGATTTACACCTTAAAATAATCATAATAATTACAATTTAATTTAGAAATTTATTCATCAAGCCTGAAAGTTCATTTCAGAAAATTATGAAGTGGAAGGCTGATTTAATTATGATTTAATTATGACTCAGTGACTTTGCCAACGAATGTTATGTGAGAAATGCCTAGCTGGTAATCAGCCAGGGTAGTTCGATGGTTTGAGCATCCGCACGTAAAGCGGAAAGCCCGGGTTCGATTCCCGGCTCTGGTATTTTTCACATAGTTGGTATAAAAAATCAGCCTTCCATTCCATAATTTTCTGAAATAATAATTACTTTTGAAAGTTTTTTTTTTTTTTTTTTTTTTTTGTCTTCTTGTTAAATACCTACTCAGAATTTTTACTTTTTACACACTTTTTGAACATTTACCTACAAAAAGCTTAGTTTTTTGTTCTATTTAACCTATAAAAATTGTACAATTTATATAAAAAATTATGTAACTAAAATTAGCTAATGTTACTTTGGCTCACATATCATTCAAATGCTGCATTTACAGACAAAGCATGTATTATAATCAAGAATTTTCGTAGGTGGATTATGTGTGTAATATTTAAATTTTATCAGCACACCTTAGCAAAATCATTCAGACATCACACTACTAATCCCTCTCTGAAAAGGCCTAGTTTTATGCTTTATTTTCAAAAATAAAACTTTAAATATAACTTTTGTTACATTTCTTCCTGCTTAATACAAACAAATAATGTAAACAGCACGATTTGATTTGTGTATGGGGTCCTATAAGAGAATTGAGATATATTACATTGTACGATAGGCATAAAGGTAAATTCTTTAAAAAACATTTATTACCTATTTACTGCACAAAACATAATGATTTAAACATAGTCAAATGCACGAAATTATGGTGCGATAGAATATGATGTGATTAGCATTAATGATTTTTTACATACGTACATAAACGTTTTCAGATACATTTTAGTATGCGAAACGGAGAAGCCATCCCTTCCGTGACAGATCAAAATTGCGATGGTATATCTCCGGAACACCCCTAAGGGTGAGTTCCAGACCGTCCCCAACTGTCCATTTTGAGCACTAGTGCAACGTAAAACTCAACCTAACAACCATAACTGTAGTGTGTAATTAGAAGTCGCTATTTTCTTTTTGTATTACAAGAAACAGTGTCAAAAAAATTGAAGGTTAAACGATGAAATGGTAAATTACAATTCAAAAACATTTCATAATTTAGTATGCTAAATACATAATGATTGTTTATTTATTCTTTTCTTCATTTGTAAAGGTGTATTCGTAAATTTTCTCCAAAGGAAATATGACTCAAAACATATATATATATATATATATATATATATATATATATATATATATATATATATATATATATATATATATATATATATTCCTTTTCCTATTTTCGAATAGTCTTTCTACGCAAATTAATCCATTTCAAATTTCTAAACGAATCTTCCATAATAGTTAACTTTTGTTGAAAACTTTTAATAATTAACTTCCTCATATAGTTCTTGAAATAAAAGAGAAATATATTTCGCGAGACACAAGAGACTGTGTTTCAGGGGATAAATTTAATTTAAGTATTTTTACTCCCACCACTTTAAACAGTTCATCACATTTATCTGAACATGATATTTATCTAAGAACAAACGTATTTCTAAGTAAACAAAGTTCTCAAAGATTCTTCAATGTTAAAATCGATTCATCAGTTCATGTTGTCAAATAGAAAACCAATAAATACTCTTCGCTAAAGTACACTTTACAAGCACGATGCCATTTATATTTCTGCTAAATACAGTAAAATTAAACAAGCTTCAATTTTCGTATCTCAGTAGCAAATTTCCATCAAAAAACTTTAATCTGATAGTTGCTCATTTTACATACTTCAAAATTATTATTATTATTGTTATTCATTACGAGATAGCACTAATATTTCTCAGGTTCGATAATGTTATTTATTAGTCAAAAATGTGTATTTCTTTCCATGCATAAAATGAAATATCTTCTCCCAAAATAACCTAATTCATAACTGATCATTCAGAAAACTGTTTTGCAAGTACAATATTAACAAGAAAGAAAAATCATGATGATCGCATAGATTATAAAGCACTTTCCCACTATACTTGCTCGTTACATCATACTTTTTTTTTCTATAAAACAATGGAAAGTATAACAAAAAAACGCAAATAACTTAACTAAAAATGCATATTCAGCAACTTACAACTATATCTCATAATTAACCTGAATACTTTGTAGTTTTTTTTCTGAATTAATAATTAATAATAATTAAACTACTTTATACCGAAAACATCTTTTTTAGTATCTGGAAAAATTATATTAATTTTGTAATGTATATCTTAGTATAAAGGTGTTGAAATGAGCTTGAAAAAAAAATCTTACTTAGACTATAACGTATCGTAATACTCTACGATTACATGTACATACACTATTTGTGCTACCTGTACAACTATCAATATGAAACGCTATATAGTAAATCAGAAAAACCTAAATTACACACATGAATATCAAGAATTTGCAAAAATACTTATAGAAATGAGAACGCGACAGACACACAAAACAACAGAAGTTGTAAATGCTTTTTAACTTTAATTAAAAATGTTACAAATGCATAACATAATTGAAAATGCACTTAGGATCAATTTCAACTTGCATCGTTTAATATGCATACATATATATATATATATATATACAGCCCGAAAATCAATCTTTAATCCTACATAGAAAAATGTATTAAATTTACAGGAAAAAAACTGTCAACCAGGGCGACAGTAAAAAAAAAAAATCTGGAGTGACTCCACTCGACTTTCCGAACATTGAGTAACTAACAGTTTTGTAGATAAAATAAAGAAAGAGGAGTTGCTAAACAAACAAAAAAGAGAAAACCATAACAGAGTGTTTGAGTATTTTTCTCCATATATCACACGAGGTTTTATTTAACGCTACTGAACTTTGAGCCCTTAGATCATAAGGATAAAGAATTTTTCGTTGTGTCCCTGTAAAAATCTATAAATGCTAGATTCACCAAAATGCTTATAATTAGTGCAACAGTGATTTATAATATTCATACAAATTTTCAGCTCAATTGAATAAGGCGTTTAGATGCTATCGCTGGTCTCATAGGCCATAAAGATAAAGAATTTTTCTTTGTGTCCCTGTAAAAAAACTGTAAGTGCTAGATTCACCAAAATCTATACAGTTGGTTCAAATGTGACCTATAACATGTGTACAAATTCTTTGCTGAGATTAATAAGGCGTTTAGACGCTATCACACTTTTAAAAATTTGGCAAAGAATTTTTCTTTGTGTCCCTGTAAAAAAACTATAAATGCTAGATTCTCCAAAATCTATACAGATTGAGTATCTGTGACCTATAATATGTGTATAAAGTTTTTTCTCAATTGAATAAGGCGTTTAGATGCTATCGCACTTTTAAGATTTTGGTCCCTTGGCCATAATGATAAAGAATTTTTCTTTGTGTCCCTGTAAAAAAACTATAATTGCTAGATTCACCAAAATCTATAGGGTTCGTACTATGGTGACTTACAATATACGTGCCAACTTTCAGCTTATTTGAACAAAGCGTTTAGACGCTAGCGTGTTCACTCACAGACATACACACATACATACACACATACATACACACATACATACACACACACATACATACATCATCGTAAAAATAGTGAAAACGGACTCGTTGGACCTCGAAACGTATAGAAACATCAAAATCTCGAATTCGGATTTTTGACATGATTACAATACTTTCCTCACTATAGTGTTCGGAAAGTAAAAAGAGATTTTTTCACAAAAGAAATAACTGTATTTTTTAAAGGATTTTCTTTATTTAAATAGTTACTGCTTAAGTATTATTATAAAATAAACACCCCAATTATATTATTTATTGAAATATAATATCTTCTTCCTCAATTTTTTCATAGTATTAATGTGACAAACTGTGAAATCTCATGATACAAATAATATAAAACTAATAAAAGTTGGGGGGGGGGGGGCGAAGGAAGAAATTCGCATAAGTTCTCTCTTACATTTGTACGAGCACAAACAACATATTGCTGTTCCCTAATTCTGTGAAAATCCCAGTTTGGTTAAAATTTAGAGATCTTCGCCTTCAGCTGGTGATTAAAAAAAGTAAAATAAAATGAAGCAGATATTTCTTTCAACAGTTCTATTCTATCAAAACTGTGGATCACTTAAAAAAATAATCCCCATTATATTTTTCTATTACTTTTATTCTAAAAGCACGTTTGAATGCTATAATTATATCACTATTACCAAATAAATTCATCCGTTAAACCGCTTTTGTAAAATGCTTAATAATATTTTCTCAATTTTCTCTCTAAGTTATTTTCTCTTGTAGTTAAAGAGAACACTCTTTCATAAGAAACAAGAGATCACTTTTCAGGAGACTAATTCAATATAAGCATTTCTATTCAAACTTTAATTAGTTCATTGTATTTATTCAAGCTCGATATTTAAGCAAACATAAGTCAATAGAAGTTTCTGCTGTCAAGTGTTTCAGTGTCTCAAGTGTTTTCAATAATAAAATTGTTCAAATACTACTCTCTGACATACAGATTTTCCAATAAATATTCTTTAACAAATTACGCTTGTGTATAACTGCTGTCAAAATATTCGTTTTTATCATAGAATAAATCATATTTTCTATGAATTGTGCTTTTAATTTCCACATAATGCACAGAAAATTTCAAGCATAATACGTGATGGCGTATACACGCTCAAAATACAGGGTGACCAATTTAAAAGAGTACCCGTTGGTTTTTCTTATTACCCTTAAATATGACGGATGTGGCAACTATTCTAACAATGAACTATAATTGTTTGAACCTTGTTTAAGTGTGGGAGACAATTTCCAACACTGTTGGACTAGAGGTGTGTTCGGGCTCTATTTTGGCAATCCGAGCCCGCCCGGGCCCGAAACATTCTTGAACTGAGCTCGCCCGAGCCCGAAAAATTTTGTGTGATCAGAGCCCGAGCCCGCTTGAGCCCGATATTGAAAGCGGTACGCTATGCAACGCATACACAATAGTAAAATTAAATACCGTTTTCATTTTCAAATTAGTTTTCTTATTATCAATCCTCAATTTAAATAACTATAAATGTTATTATAACAATTTATGTCTGTGTCTCAGTATACATATACAATATATTTTTATAATATATATTTATAGTGCAGCCCATTGTTTATAACACGCCTGTCGGGGGACAAAAAATTTATCCGAATGGGTGATATAATGAGGCCCAATATAACGAAGAAGAAAGGATTACTGTATAACACTATGACATAATATGTATCCCGTTGAAAAATAAGTTCTATTTAGAAAAAGGAAAGTCAAAGCTACTAAGGTTTGCAAGATTATTTTGTGATTTATAACCTATCATGACTATTATGGCATTACTAAAGGTGCTCTCAAAATGAATAAAATTTCTTATTTTATTTATTTATTTATTTATTTACATTTTCCAGTTAGTGAAGAATAAAATAAACGGAACTTTTAGCTTGAATCCGAGCCCGCCCGGAGCCCGAAGACTTGCGTAAGATTTGAGCCCGATCGGGCTCGGGATCGGGCTTACGAGCTCGGGCTGAGCCCGTCTCATCTCTATGTTGGACTGTCACAACTTTATTTGTGAATTAAAACAGAAATGGAAATGAACAATTTTTTTTAATCCAGTAATAATTTTAGTTATGAAAAACAAAATTTAATTCAAATTTGTTACATTATCATTCCTACATTACATTTACATTATCATTATCATTTTTAAATTATCCTTCCATAGGCTTTCCAGAAAAGTCCTGCAAACATCGATAAATTAAAACAGATCATAACTGAAGAAATCTCGTCAATAACAACAACAATGCTGCGAAGTGTGTCAAAAACCTGGTTCGACGTGTTCATATTTGCATTCAAAAATGGTGGCGAACATTTTTAACATTTTCTGTGAGGAATGATAATGTAAAAAAAAAAAATTGAATTAAATTATGTTTTTCAAAAATAAAATTATTACAGGATTAAAAAAATTGTGCGTCTCCATTTCTGTTTTACCTCACAAATAAAGTTTTAACAGTCCAACAGTGTTAGAAATTGTCTCACAAACTTAAACAAGGTTCAAACAATCATACTTCAATGTTAGAATAGTTGCCATATCCGTCAGATTTAAGGGTTATAAGAAAAACCCACGGGTACTCTTTTAAACTGTTCACCCTGTATATATGTATATATATATTTTTTTCTAAAAATCCCACAAAATTTCAAGTTATTCCCACATACAGGAGGCACCAAGAGTTCCACCATATCCTTTATGTTTTTGGAAAGAGCCGAAATTTGTGAAAATTTAAAAGACGTAGTCAATCAATTGGAAAAGAACCTTATTTGATTTTAAAACATTTTAGCTGAAAGGCATAGGGGAGGACACTTAGGAGAGCAAATTTTAATATTTCAAGTAAAAAAAAAAAAAAAAAAAAAAAAAGGAGAAGGGGTGTTAGCTGGATTGAAAAGTCTTTTAAAAACATTAAAATATATATATCGTTCTATTCTTTTCAGGAGGTTATGAATAATTAATATTTTCAGTAAAACTACCAGACTTTCTCTGTATCTGTGAATGTCTCGTAAAATCTGAAAGATGTTTCTCAATAATTTGAGAAGGATTTCGTTTCGTTAAAATAAAAAAATTAAAAAACTATAGCTGTGGGGAGTGTGTTCCCATTAATGAAACCCCAAATGGAAGGATATTGAAAAGCAATAAAAATGCATTTTTAATATTAATAGTTAATATATTTAGTATGTTTTTGGAGAAAACTGTATAAAAAATAAATAAGCGGTTTTGTCAAAAATGAATTACAATTAAGCAAATGATAATCTATGTAATATTTCTCTAACGTGGGCCAATTACGATTACATTTTGTCGAAATGACACGATAGTGATGTAATTAATAATATACGCAAGGATAAAATAATAATAATAATATTTATAAATGGGTAATATTTAAGCACGCGTTTTCAGCTTCATGAAGTAATAAGAAAAAATAAAATTTGTCTTATGAGACCATTTTATGGAAAAATGTGTTTTTAAAAGCTGCTTCTTTAGAATCTTTGCAAGCATCATTTTAAATCTAGTAAACTTTAAAGATATATAAAGAATATGAATTGTTATCATAAATTGACTAAAAAACTCATTCTCAAAAAGTGCAATCAAAATAGGAATTAGTTTTTTTTTTTTTTTTAACAAAAAAATACGCCAAAACAAATAAATAAAATGTCATCACCAATACGGCGACAAAAATTAAAAAGGAGTCATGAGGGGTCCTGCAGATGTATGAAAACTGGGTCGTCAACCATGAATTTTATTTTGAAACCTTTCTTTGAATATTTATTGAAATTTTTATTTTTCCGACTGAGTGAAAATAATGCCTGGACCGGGAGTCGAACCCCGGATCTTTGACTTACAAGGTCAAGGCTCTACCAATTGAGCTATCCAGGCCGACACCCCGGTCAGCATTACTCACTCAGACAAGCTCAGGATAGCTCAATTGGTAGAACCTTGACCTTGTAAGTCAAAGATCCGGGGTTCGACTCCCGGTCCAGGCATTATTTTCACTCAGTCGGAAAAATAAAAATTTCAATAAATATGATTTTCTTCCACAGTTGATTGTGGGATTTTAATAAAAATTGTATTTCTTTCTCCCATTATCTAATGGTGTTTTCCATTTCCTGCGGCTTATTTCTGTCGAGCTATCTACATGATAGACCAGAGATGTTTCTGCCTAAAGGTTGTCTGAGTGAGTAATGCTGACCGGGGTGTCGGCCTGGATAGCTCAATTGATAGAGCCTTGACCTTGTAAGTCAAAGATCCGGGGTTCAACTCCCGGTCCAAGCATTATTTTCACTCAGTCTGAAAAATAAAAATTTCAATAAATATGATTTTCTTCCACTTTCTTTGAATAATTTTGGTTTCACTATTGCAAAATATTAATTTGGATCTAAATTGGCTTCTGGTAAGTTAAAATTTTAATTAGGTGATAAAATTAGTATAATATTTATGAGTTTCAAATTTTAAAAGTAAATAAGAAAAGAAATAAAGTGCGAAAATTTCGCACAGATTTGCTAGTAAATATTTAATTCTCCTTAACAGAAGCATGTTGTTTAAGAATTGTAAAATAAAATAAAATATACACTTTTACCGAAAAGTTGGTATATCTAATACAACTACTAAAATTTCAAGTAAGTAGAATCCAGTTTATTATGAAGACAAAACTAATTTCTTATTTATAATAAATAAATAAACAAACTAGTAGATATGCAGATCAGGAGCCTCAACGTCCTATTTTCATCGCTCATTACTCAGCAGATCATTTTTATTTACTCCATATTATTTAAAATTTGTATGTAATTATAGATGATTAACTCACTACATAACAAAATACATTTCTGAGGCGGGCTAGAGCGCCTCCCCCTCATCACCCCATTATATCTGTCTGTCTTCATCTATCGTTTATATGTGTATACATTTATGGTCTTGTAAATCCTTAATACTTGTACCAAATTTGATGCCAAATAATTGCATAACTTTTCGGAATCATTTTGTGTAGCCCTATAATTTAAGTACCAATTATGCCTACAACTTTCCGCAGAAACCATGTTTTAAAAACCTTAAAACAACATATATTTATTTCCTTATGTTTAATAGAATATATCCATATGAAAATACACTTATAAAAAATACAATCTATAGAACGTAAAGCTATGATTTTTTGTGTTTCCGTGTACACAATCCTTAGTTATCATATTCACCAATTAAAAGTATACTACTGATTCCTTGTAATACTTTAGAATTTCAACCGAATTTGACATCACTTGGATAATTCAAAAATGTCATTGGAATTCTTCTAGTGTGGTCTTGTAAATAAATTTTATCATGAAAAACGGCAGTTTTTTGAGTGACGCAAGCAGAGGGATAAATGGGACGCTGCGAACTCACATATACGGCTAGTTTGACATCAAAGAGATTTGTAAAAGCCGACACTTGATATCTTAGCAAATATGCCATATTTTGTTCTGATCTTTTCAAAATAATCTTTTATCTTCGGTCTTAATCTATCCTGAAAATTTTACATTTCTACATGCAATATGTTTTGAGATCTGAATCTCAATTTAAAGCCAAAAAGGGAAAACGGTTGGTGTAATGGACAGAAATTCTGAAAAATATCTCTGAAACGGCTCGAAGGATTTTCATATAATTAATATATATTGTTAATAGGATCTTTCTGAATCTTGTAACGTTTTAGTTTTTTTTCAGGAAAACTCTTGTTTTTTATATAAATCGCTTTAAATATGGAACTATATTACTCCGCCAATTACATGTGTTTCTTCGGGTGACAACGCTGTTATGCGGTTCTTACTTGTGAGGTATGTGGGTTGGTTGGTTGACCGACTTGAAAGCAGCCAATGAATTATTTAGATTTCTTTTTAACGCAAAAGTACTTTATTACATGTTTAAAATATTTATTGTATATATACTAAGTCAAATTCACTTAAATATATTTTGTCTTCTGTTATGAAAAAAAAGTTTTTGATTTCAAAATTTCATATTTAGTCAAAAAAATATTTAGATAATATTTTAAATAAGGAAGTATTTTGTAATTTTAGATATTCCATTTTATTATAATAACGATGAATTTACAACTTTTTAAAGCGAAAAAATTTTTAATCATTCATGAACATCGATTTTATAATAGCTCAATGATTTGCGATTCCTATTCATGTATCCTTCCGCGCCGGGAATGGAAAAAGACAGCGAATCTATCGTTTTTTATTTAAAACATACACTTTCGTAAATACATATATATTTTTTTTCTTTTTAAAAATTAAAAATCTCTTTTTAAAATACAGTTAGAGTTTATTCATTTATTTATTTTTCAGACTTTAAAATGATACATATTTTAAATATTAATATAATAAATTTTTTTTATTATTATTTAAAGCAATAATGACTAGGGGATGAAACAGTGATTAATTGTTTATTAGAAAAAACATTATTTCATGAATTTTATTAAAATTCATGAAAAATGTGTCAAAAAGCAATTATTAAAAAACACGTCAAAATAAATAAATAACATCTTTACTTTGAAACCCATAATAATTTATTTAAAAAATATTGTTCGTTCTTTTCTTTTCTTTTTTTAATTAATTAATTTCTGCATGAAAAATTCTATTTCATAAATATATTTACAATTACAATAAACAAAAAATCCTCCTTTAATTTTAAATAACTATTTCTACCTGTTTCTAAACAAGTTTTTTTTTTTTTTTTTTTTTAAGGGGAAAAAAAGTTAAATATATATGTATATGATTTTAATATAAACTACTAGATGGCGCCACTACATTTAATTTATTTTTCTTAAAAAAAAAAAAAAAAAAAAAAAACTTTTAATTGCTTCGAAACATGTAGAAGTAATTATTTAAAATAAAAGGAGGGTTTTTTGTGTGTTGTAGTTGTAAATATATTTATAAAATAGAATTTTTACGCAAAAATTTCTTTTTTTTTTTTTTTTTTTTTTTTTTTTTAAAGCTTAACTTATATTTTCCATAAAATTTTTCTCCAGGTGATTTTATCTTATTTTTAAAATTATAGAAATGTAAAGCTTAATTTCTATTTTTCCCCCAAACGTTTTATATGAAAATATATATGAAGTAATTTTTACCTGCACTTTTGATGAAAATTTAAATTGTGAATATTGGAGCAGTATCTATATTTAGCCTCAAAAGGGGAAAGAAAATATATAAATTTCCATTTTTAACATTTACTTGATTTTTTTTTTTTTTTTATTATTGTTTAATTTGTAATTCTCTAAAAAGAAACTTGCAAAATGTAAATTACGTAATTCTAACTTAAATTTGAAAATTTCCACTTATTTTTCTTTCTTTCTTTCTTCTTCTTCTTTTTTTTTTTTTTTTTTTTTTTTTTTTTTTGAGTTTGATAATCCCAGTCAATAAATTTTTCTAGTGCGAAGCTTCTCCACTTTGTTCCCAAGTCGCAGGTTACTTGAAAAATTTGTTAATATGATAACGTTTGAAATACTGAATTAATTCACACTAAATTTGTAGTGTAGATTTATCTTAGAAATGTATTTGATATGTTCATTTGCCAACCTAATCCACCCTCTTGTTTCCCTGTGCTAGCACACAGAAAATTTCAAATTTACATTAGAAAGGTTTTATGAACCGATTTGCTTAAAACTCCATATATACATAGCCTTCATTTATAAATCCACTAAGTCCACTAATAAATTGTAGCTGCTGTTTTGGAAAAAAAAATGGTGGCAACTTATAAGAAAAGATAAATTAGTTTACCCTTCCTAGGAGCCAGAAGGACTTGTTTTAATTTTTTGATCAATAACCACTAAAAAGTAATGATATCAGTACAAAAAACCCTTAACGGCTTAAAAGTTTGTGACGCCGCTACTTTACGGCTATAAGAATTTGAAATATGAGTCTTAAAAATAATGATATAAAATTTTAAGTGACGCTTTGCAATTAGTTAAAATATACATAGATTTTCTTATTTGATTATTTACTTTTATCTTTTATTTATATTCATAATGCAAACGTAATACTTTTAACTTCAAGATCAGACAGATATATAAAATACACTCACTGATGCTTTTTCATTCGCATTTCAAATTCAAAATAACAGTTTTAAAAGGAATTATTTAAAAATTCCAGTGGCGCCTCGGTGTTATTTTAAAAGATTTGTTTTTAGATTCCATTAAAATTACTTTTGTTTTGTCTAATAAAGTATATTTACACATTTAAACAGTGCTTTTAATTTTCAAATATACTATCAAATAATTGTACTTTCACTGAGTTTGCATTATGAAGTAAAATTATTTATTTCAATAAATTGATTTATCTTTTGCGTCACGCTATCCAAAACTGCAAGTAAAATTTGTGTAAATGTTTTCTTTACGTCACACTACCTCTTTGAGCAAATTTTCACTTAGTTGGATACTATGATACTATGTTTTGGATAGCGTAATGCAAAAGATAAATCAATTTATTGAAATAAATAATTTTACTTTATAATGCAAACTCAGTGAAAGTATAATTATTTGACAGTATATTTGAAAATTTAAAGCACTGTTTAAATGTGTAAATATACTTTATTAGACAAAACAAAAGTAATTTTAATGGAATCTAAAATCAAATCTTTTAAAATAACACCGAGGTGCTACTGGAATGTTTATATCATTCCTTTTAAAACTGTTATTTTGAATTTGAAATGCGAATGAAAAAGCATTAGTGAGTGCATTGTATATATCTGTCTGATCTTGAAGTTAAATATATTATGTTTGCATTATAAATATAAATAAAAGATAAAAGTAAATGATGAAATAAGAAAATCTATGTATATTTTAACTAATTGCAAAGCGTCACTTAAAATTCTATATCATTATTTTTAAGACTCATATTTCAAATTCTTATAGCCATAAAGTAGCGGCGTCACAAACTTTTAAGCCGTTAAGGGTTTTTTGTACTGATAGTCTATACACATACATTTTTTCTAAAGAAAGCACGTTTTTAGGTATTTTAATAATGTATTTTAATTCTATTATGTCGAATGCAGCATATAAACGCGTTAAAATGCGCTTAGATAAAAATCTGTTCATCGGCTCTAATACCACTAAATTCTTTTGTGTGTCCCTGTAAATGAGCCATTAACAGTATTTTCTTTTTATTATGTTGAAAGTACACCAGTAACACTTGTAAAAAACATACAATGTATTCTATTTACAATATATTAAAATCACACAATCAACTGATTGGGAAGAAAATCATATTTATTGAAATTTATTTTTCCAACTGAGTGAAAATAATGCCTGGACCGGGAGTCGAACCCCAGATCTTTGACTTACAACGTCAAGGCTCTACCAGTTGACTCCCGGTATTGTTTTTTTTTTTTTTTTTTTTTTTCAAATTATAACATCGCTTTCAAGATATTCAGTTATATTTTCGATAAATGTCCAACTACCGAAAAATGACACCGTAAAAATCCCAAATTGAGACTAATAGTCCTCAGTCCTAAAAAAAGAAAACGGGGGCAGTAGTTAAACTCGAGAAAAAATTTAAAGCTCTTTTTAATATAGTTAAAATCAAAGATTCAATTAACGATAATTTGGAAATGACCTTTAGTTAAAATGTTTCTGGTATAAATTTTTAGAGATCAAATTGGTTATTTACAAAATTATATTTTAAAACCAATTATTACTGCAGCACCTCAGAATTGCACGATAAAAACATTTAGAGCCTTTTACGATTGGCATGGCTGAACAGCATACGAAATACTAAGTAAAACAACTGACAGCAATAAAAAGGATTATATAAACAAACAAGTTTACTGTGGCCATCACAAAACCTCCTTCAACATCTTTCTACATGTTAGCGTCTCGTACCAGTTAACATGCATCAAAAGTTAACCAATATAATTTTTCAAACTAAATAATTTACAATGGCAATTAACGCAAATTTAGCCAAGAGCCTCTGGCAATTGCTCCCCAAAATAATCCTGAAAGAAGAAATTAGAAGCGCATCTTTTCTTTTAGTGAAAGCCCAAATTGAATAACCATAATTTTTCATAATAACATCTTCTTATATCAAGTTTGGGACATTTATATATAATAGACGCTAAGGTATAGCCTTCAAGTAAACGGGAAAAACTGCAGCGTCGTATCAGCATAAGTCATCGTCCGAAATTCATTCAAATTAAATCAACATATTTTTTCATGCTGAAAAAATATGTTGAAATAATACACTCGTGTTCATAAATTAAGGATAATTCAGAATCACACGTAAATCGAACTTTAGTACAAAAATTTCACCTTTAGAAATAACACACATATCTTTAAGAATAATATGCAAACTATAGGAAGCCACTAGACGACGCCAATATGATGTCACAATGACGAAATTGTAATAAAGGGGTAGATAAGGAGTAGGAGCAGAGAAGAAAAATTGTTCACAAGCGTTCTGTAAGATGCTCAGTACCACAATCGAATAGTTATGACACAGAGAACGCAGGTGGATGATTTTTTACGTGGTAGAATTATCGGCCGATTGGAATGTGGGCGTACTCAGACAGAAGTATCGGAGGAACTTGGAATCGCCAAAAGTGTCATCTCTAGGCTTTGGCAACGATTCCAAAATGATGGAAATGCCAGTCAACGCTACAGTACTGGTCGGTCCCGAGTTACAACGCCGAATAACGACAGTATTTCGCAGTAACTGCCAAAATAAGCAGATGGCGCACAGCAGCAGACCTGTCTCGTCAGCAATCTGCAGTCACGGGTACCACAGTTTCAAGGCAAACCGTGTATAGATGTTAGGGAGATACTGTTCTATATGCTCTCAGGCCTGTCAGATGTGTTCTGCTTACGGCAACGCACTGTGACCAGCGGTTAGCTTAGAGTAAAGAAGATTCAATGTGGACAGCGGCACAGTGGGCTTGTGTGATGTTTTCCGACGAGTCCAGGTTTAGTTTGCAGTCAGATTCATGTCGGACTTTCATATGGAGAACGCCATGTACCCGTTACCATCAAGATAACATCATTGAACGACACCGTTACGGTGGAGAAGGAGTGCTCGTTTGGGGGGGGGGGGGAATCATACTGCGCTCCAGAACAGATTTGCATGTTCAAATCGGAAGAATGATAGGCTAAATTTATCGGGACATCATTCGGGAACAACATGTACGTTTGTTTAGGTGTGCCATGAGCCCAGAATTTATATTTATGGATGACAATGCGCGTCCTCATATGCAAATGTTGTACACGGATGCCTATAATCTGAAGATATCACCCGTATGGAATGGACAGCATTCTCACCTGACTAGAATCCGATAGAGCATGTGTAGTACATGCTTGGCTGACGAGTTGCAGCCCGTCAACCACCTCTTACATGTGTACCGGAACTTCGGAGAGCATTGCTTACTGAGTGAGATACTGTTCCCTAAGATCAGCTCGATAATTTAATATCAGCATTCCTAGGCGTTGTACTGACTGTATTTCATCATCTGGGAGACATGTAATGTATTAACCCTCATACCAACCATGTTATAATAAGTTTTTGTAAGGGAGATATTTTTTGTAATTACTTCAGGGAGCAAAATTCGTAGTTTTTATGAATGGTATTCTACATAAGCCACCTTTTTTGTTCTTGATCTTTTGTTTAATAAATCCGCTTTATAAATAAGTCATGTTTGTTTTGCCTCTGAACCTTTATTTGCCGCAGACAGCATTATCCTTAATTCATGGACATGGGAATATATTCAATAACCATCTCGCATATAAATTTTTCTTCACTTATACGTTATAGAAGATGAGATATAGCCTTTCTGTACACAGAGAAAACTGCAAGAAAACAGCGCTACTTTTCGTGTGATATTCTCTCAAATAAATCAGCATAATTTTCGATGATGACCATTTTAAATATCAAATTTTCTTCACTGAAAACTCTTTAGAAGATGAACTGCTATAGATCTTATCGTATATACACCGTATATAAACCTTTCTGTTAATGGGGAAAATTTCGCATTTCTTCGTGACCTTTTGACTGATATATGATAAAATTTAATCAACGTTAATATGGGTCAATGCCCAATCAAATGCATATAGTTTTGTAGAATCCCGCCATTGATTCTTGCGATACAACACTCAAGAAATTGTGGAAACACGCAGGCAGAAAGACAAGACAGACAAAACACATCGACACACAGACAGACATTTTACAAAAATGCTCAAATTGTATTCAGGACATTTCAAACCGTGTAAAAAAGAGCATTTTCTGATTAAAGAAAAAATTTTATTTTTTAAAAAATATATAAATTCATTAAAAAAAATTTCAAATGATTTGTTGTTTACAGTTCTGGGTTAAACAATTATCGAATATGACTTATTCATGAATGAATTATTGCACAGAAATCAAAAATAGAAAAATGATGTAAGAAATTTGAAAAACTTAAGCGGTTTAATAAAATCTTATAATCGCTCTCAAATGCTTAATGCGCACAAACACCACTTTTAAAACAATAAATTTTGTTAAAATTCTAAAATAAAAAAAAAAATTATTTCTCGAAATTTATGCAATTTCATCCGATTGTAAAAGCTATAAACACAATTCAATAACCTTAAATTTTAATATACTATAAATCATTCATCATCCCTTTTTCACTCTGACAAAACAAATTTCTTATTTTTTATGCATAAACAGAGATGCATCTTTCGCAACTGCATCTATCACTTTACACCTTTCTGACAAACGAAATTCCAGTAAAGCTGATAAGCCAATCACTTTTCTCATTTCAAGAGGGGAAGTTATTTGAAACCCTTAAATGAATTGGATTTCTAAAAGTTAGGTAAAATATCATTTATTTAAAGCATCCAATCCATTAAAAGATATTCAAATAGCATTTCAAATGATTGCTTTATACTGTACTTCAAGAAAACTGTTTTGGAATAAGTTATATTATTACCTTGCTGATTTTGACTGTAAGTTAAAGGTTAAAAAAAAAAAAAAACTCGACATTTTAAACAAACAAACAAAAATCATTTTAGAAACGCAATTTCGGTTATTATTAAATAAAAAAGTTGGTCACCGCCCACATAGTTATCGATATTTCCAAATGTTATTATTATTATTATTATTATTATTATTATTATTAGCATAATCATTTTAATTATTTTTTATGTTTCTCTCTCTCTCTCTAATTCAGCTTAATGTTTTTAATGTTTTAACCATAATATAGAGATTTTTAGCGGATGCTAAGGAAAAAAAAAACGGCAAATCGCCATATGGCGGTCCTTACATAGTATTAATCTATTCTTTTAAATTACCTTTTAGACTTAATTTATTTATTTTAAATCACATATAAAACTTATTTCTTCTCAGTATATTATTGTAACATGACGTCATATTTTTCTGCTTTTTTTTCTGTTATTTAATTCATTCTTCTAAACAAAGGATATACATATATATATTTTTTTTTCAATACCATTTTGTAGCATTGACGTGAGGTTCGAGCGTTAGTTTCAGGAATGAAGGCCATTCTTTATTCAGAAGATATAAAAACAAATCTTTTAACATAAAATTAAAAATAAATAAATAACAGAAATTTTTTGTTTATTTAAAAAAGTCGAATTTTTACAACTTATTTTTAATGCAAATCATATTTATTTATTTTTATTTATTTGATATCCTTTTATTTTTGTCTTGGTTTTTCATATAATGTCAAAAGTAATAAGTTAAACAAGTTTAATAATCTTGTTTGTTTAGTTTTATTAGTTTTAGATTAGAAAAAAAAAAAATCACAATTTTGCCTAAAAAATTAGAAAAAATAATGCTTAATTACGCATATGATTTTTTTTAAGTACTTAAAATAATAAAAATTCCTTTTTTTAAATTTCTTCACATAATATTCACTTTAAATTTTTTCATGCAACTTCATTTCGATTTGACGAGGACTTATCACTTTGCAGACATCAAAAATCTGAAAAAGCACGAATTGAGATTAATGAGATTAAAGATTCCCTTTTAAAAAAATAAAATCAAAGATAAATTTTGGATAAAAAGCTGTAATGGGCGATTTAATAATAAGATGTTTTTGAAATTTTGCCAGAATGTATATTAAAATGTGAAGATGGTTTTAGAGTAAATTTTTTGTCAAATTTTTGGCATTTCAGAGTTGCTGGGTTCCCTTTAAAAATGCTTATCAATTTCACTGAAATCAAAATTAAGAGAAATCAGTCGTAAAAAATTATTTAATTTCTGCTGAAGAAATAGAAACAGATAGATTTTTTTTTTTTTTTTTTATAATACACCTTTTTTTATAAGGAAACAATATATGTAATCGAAAAAACTTAATTTTGATAAATTTATTAAGTATTTTATGGATAAATTTGCCTAGATAATTTTTACCTATTTCATGCATTTTTTTAATAGATACTACTTTCAGTATATACTTTAATATATACGGATCATTTTAGTGCAAAAAAATCTCAAAATCAAAATTTTTGTCAAATTTTGATATTGTAGAGGTGGCATTCCTTTAAAAATGTTCACCAATTCATCTAATATCAAAACTAAGAGAAAACTATTTTATATAAATATATAGAAATTTCCTTAAAGAACATAAAATACCACTTTTATAAGAAAAAGGTATCTGCAATAAACAAAAAAAGAAAAAAAAAAAAAAAAAACAGTTTTACTAATGTTTTGGTTATTCCTCTGTTCTAGTAAAACAAGACAATTTACTTTGTAAAGAAATATTAAAAGCTTTACTATTTAAAGCATTTCAATTCTGTGAAACGAAATTTTAAGAATAATAACACCTGAATTTATATATTTTAGAAAAAACATTTACTTCTTAATTTTCATGTAGGTAAAAAAGTATTATCGTTTTGAATGAGCAACAGAGCTTAGCATCATTCACGAGTGAATATGTCATTTTACACCTATCTGACAAACAAAATCGCAATAAAGGTGTTAACCCTTTCATTCCCAATTTTTTTCCTTTTATAAAAAATATTAATCTTATATTTAATCATAAATATATTTCAAAAGTAAAAACATATAAATATTTTTTACAAATAGGAGTAAAGTGCGATTTAATATAGTTAACAAAACAACTAAGAGGTGTTTATTCATTTATTTATTTATTTGACATTTATTGAGATCTATAATTACAATGACTTTCATCTCGATTGCTCCATATTTTTACAGATATTCACAGAAATACGTGCACACAATATTGTTGAAGACATAGGACAACACAAACATCCATGCCCGCCCCGAGATTCGAACTCGGAACCTGGAGACTCAGAAGGCAGCTCCCTGCCGACCAAGTCACCAGGCCGGCAAAGGTGTTTATCTATACTTAAAATTAACTACTGATGCCATTGAAAAGAATAACACTTCAATAAATAAAAATATCGAAATTTTAAAAGAAATACATTTTCAATTAATTAAAATACAAATAATTAACATAAAAAAATAATAGAGTTCTAACAGATGACGTCACGAGCAGACGATATTTTTTTGCTGAGGGACAGTTGACCCCACTGACCCATTGTTTATCACTGCGGAATAGTGTTACAAATTTATTGTAACACAGTGTTGTAAATGTATTTGTAAAAACATAAGAACATTCGACTACTACGCTTCCAAAGGCATGGAAAAATTAGCGTTGTTCTTCAGCAAGTACGGTTGCTAAGAAGAAAGTCACGTGGTTGTTAGAACTCTATATTTGAAACAGTTAATTCATTTAAATTGCTCAAAAAAGGAAAATGACTCCGATATTATTATCAGAATAGACTAATACATCCATTGATTCATCAACAGGGATAGTGCAACCATCACAAAACATATTTTTCGGTAGAAAAATGTATAAAGATTATAACATTTTTCATTTTGAATCAGTGAGAGTTTTAGATGATAAGAAATAAAATCTTAAATGTCATGATTCCAACTGACATCACTGGAAATGAAAGCGTTGAGAAATCGTTTTACTTTACGTTGCTATCACTTTTCTGGTTGGTTTCAGATTGGAAACGGGCTCTAATTCTTTAAATAAATTAAATTTTTTAGAGTTGGAGAAATTGTCATTTATTTAAAACAACGAGTTCATTAAGATATTTTCTAATATAAAGGATGGCCATAAAATAACTTTCCTTGTGTGAGGCGTCTGTAGCTAAAATGGAAGAATGTAATGAAACCAAATTTTATACACAGACTGTGGAAGACATACGGAGATTCTTCCCGCAAAAACAAAACTTAGTACCAAAAGACGTGGATAGGAGAGATTTTTAGTGTTCTTGTCACGTACGCCTGGACACTGAACAAAAATAGCGGGCATTTGTTCAAAAACGGCTCGATCTCTGTAGAACATAGTATACTTTTGCCAAAGTCTGACGCTTTTCTTTCAATTAAAATCTCGGTAAAAGGGCTTAGTTATCTTCAGAGAGCCATGCAGAGAAAAATCATGCAGCGTAATGGTGTCATATATAATACGCTGAACAAACATGGGGGAACGGCCGGCGGGTCATTGTTCAGTCTCTTATCATGTAAAGTCTCTCTCTAGTACGCACTAGAGACCCTAAATGAAGATTTACCATGTAGGGTCTCTAGCACGCTCTATGAAATTTTCACAATCGAGCTAGATTAGGAAAATGTGTTAATTTTTACGTGATAGCAGTACCACTCATTTCGTTTAAAAATGGGTAGAGCTAACGTTTTATTCAGCAGATCTTAAAATTATAGTTGATGTGTATTTAAAATGCGTCCTATGTACCTTACCTTAGCACGCTTTATCGTAATCCCTTTCACACTAGAAAATGTAATGCTACGGCAGCTGCTAGAGAATTTAGAAGGCTTCAAATCTTGCGTAAAGTTTCAAAATCTGTTCTAACACTGACATGTGTATGAGAAACAGAAATTCGAAAAAACTCGATCTCTAGTAGTTGGAGTTGCCAAAGGTTTGAGTTGGATTGGGTTGAGGGGATTAAGACCGGTTGACTGCACTAGGGTCCTACGGAGCTGACAAAGGACGAAAAGCAGTATCAAACGATACAATTACAGTAAATGCTACATTTCAGTCCTTATAATGTCGGTCAAGTGCATGAACTGGGAATGACAGATCATGAGAAACCTGTGACTTTCGCTGTAACGTTTCTTATGACATTAATTGGTTCTCGAAAATGTTGTGGGGGGATAGGCTTGTTTTTATTTGAATGGGTCAGTCAATAAAAACTAACAACTGTTAGTCATGGGCATCTGAACAGGCTGCTATGATCCATCAAGGACACTATGCATTCTAGAACAGAAACCGTGGAGTGTAGATTCACTGTGGATTTCACAATAGAACAATGCTCTTTTGAGAATATGATTCTGTATCAGCAAATGATGTGAACTTTTGTCATTTCTTTTGTGGATAGACAAAATAGAGTGCATAGACACGACAATTTTTATGTAAGATGTTACATAGCTACACATTCTTCCTTCAGTACAGAGACTTTTAAGACTATTTTGGTAATTAGAAAGATATATCTGTCAAACTTTTCTGACGGAATGTTGACCTCCTTTCCCAGACATCACTCCATGTGACTTTAGGCTGTGGAGATCACTTAAATCTGCCGTATATGCTGATAGTGTAATAAAGCTGAGTTCCTTGAAAGAGAGCATAATACGAGCTGTTACAAACATCTATGGTGACAGTTTACACACAGCAATAAAGAATGTCATACACCGGATGCAACATCGGGTCGTGGTAGCCCAGTCGGTAGAGCGGCGAGCTCGTAATTGGATAATTGCTGGTTCGGTACTCGAGCCGGCTAAATACTGCCAAGTACACGAATGGTGACTGGTGCAAGTAAAATCTGTCTTGACCGCAATGTCCTCCATGTTCCCATCAAAATTATACCTCTGGGGGTCCCCAAAGCGGGAGAGTTATCCCTTTCGTGGAGGATCAAAATTGTGACCGTCAACATGTCTCCGGACCCCCTCTAAGGATGAGTCCCAGATCGTCACCAATCGCCCATTGCGCAGCACTAGTGCGAAGTAGAACACAACCAACCAAACAACCGGATGCAACATCTTGAACACAGAAATGGTTAGCATATTGGATGTATTGAATATAGCCCAGGGAATCGCAATATAGATTAATAATTTTTCTGTGAGCTTAATACTGTATGAAAGAATGGCGCATGAACTAGAAAATTTCCATAATCTATTTCGATTGGGAAAATTTCTCTGTGTGTACGTGAAAGCTGCGCCGAAATTCCTTATCGGTTAACATAGATTCTAATTTCGTTTTTCACAGAATTCAACTATCCATATCATTCAGAATCTGTATGTGAAATTTGATTTCATTTCGTTCATTAGTTTTAGCTGCATATGCCTCCAAACAAGGAAAATTATTTACGGCTGCTTTGTACTTTTAAATGGTTTAACTTGCACTTCTAAAAAAAACTGTTTTTGCCTAAGAAGCGTTATTAGCTTGCTGACTAAATTTAGAATAAAAAATTTACAAAGAAATCCTTAATTACCATGAAATAAAATTTAATGAAAATAGACTGTATCAATAAAATTAATTATAACAATAAAGTCCATAATATATTAATAACTTCCAGAATGTTACATTCGATATTAGGTCGATTAAATGTTTGAAAGGAGAATTGACTACAAATGGTTGGTTGGTTATTTGGTTTTAATAGCGCAAGATCCAGAATTGGACATACTGTGCAAAACTTTACCATCCCATCCAGAGTCTAAATAATAATTCCCAAGTATAGTAAAAAAAAAGAACCGTAAAAAATGAATATAAAAATAATAATAATGAAGATGTACATAAAAAAAAAAAAAAAAATGGGCAAACTGTGTATACGATAAAAAAAGATGAAATATGTTATAAACAGTGTATATAATAAAATCAGATGCAAAATATGACAGTAAATAATAAAATTAGATGTAAAGAATGATAATCAACGTAAATAATAAAATCGTATGTCGTAGTAAAAATCTGCCTCTTTTAAAAGAGTGGTCGATTGATGATGTGAATAAGTACTTAAAAGGTTTGTCAGATTTGGTGATGATGATTTAAATAAATATCTGTATAAATGACGTAAGCAAGGGCAATCGGTGAGCATATGGCGAATGGTAAGTGAATTAAAATGACATTTGGGACAATCAGATTCTTGTTGTCCCAAAAGTGAGTACTTAAGTGTTAGCCTGGAAGGCCCAATTCTGAGACGATTAACAATGACATCGTGCTTCCTTGGTGCGAGTGTAGGCCAGATGTGTGGTTTGGTCTCTTGTAGTTTATTATTCTCTTGACATACCCACTCTCATTGCCAAATGTTTCTAAGAGACTGTTTGACCAGAGCCTCCTTAAGTAGATGCCTTCCACGCGCAGCGAATCCCAATGTTAAATTAGGCAACATTTAAAAAACAAAACTAACGCTAGGTGACAGCACCTACGCAGAGCAACAATTTTCTTCTCTTTCATAGATAAGTTATATTTTTCATATAAAAATCTAGCTATTAATTTCAATTTAAAGTCCAAAATTGTATTTTTTTTTTTTTTTTCTTTTAATTTGAAAAAATGATGTGAAAGTGCTTTATCGTAAATATTTTCAAAAAAAAAATATTCAAATATTTATATTTAAAAAAGTATAGGGTTTAATTTTCTTCGGAAGTGGACAAGACCTATTTTAGCTTTTCAACTAATTGAATCTAATAAATAACACCTTTTTTAAAAATATATTATTAATTAAAAAACGAAATTTAAAATTAAATAAGCAAAAACATGGCATGTCTATCACGCGATTAAATTATTTTTTATATATTTATTCAATAAAAATTTCAATTTTTTTTTAAATTTAGATATCAGATGAAAGTTTTGTTTATATAAATTAAAATCTCTGAACTTTAAATGAGTTTCAGTTTAGAATGAATAATTTATAATGATAAATTATTAAAATCATGTCTTTTTTTTCTTTTTCTTGTTCATGTCCTTTACGTTACATTTTTACCTTATTAGGTGTGAATTATTTTTCTTAAATCGAGAATTTTATATTATTTATAAGAAAAATAGACCAGCACATTAATGAGATAAGTTAACATTCAGTAATAAAAATTGGAGAAGAAAACAATCTGTTGTCTAGTCCGTCACAAAAAATAAATAAATAACCATTAAGATTTAAATTTTTAAAATTAAGGATTTCTTGAGTATAAGTTTTCTCTCGCACGAAGTTTTTTTTTTTTTTTTTTTTTTTTTTTTAAGATTTTATTAGCTTTACCAGTTCTGAGAGTGTATGCTTTCGAAACTGATAGACAGTTTCGAAATAAAGTTGTGTTATGTTTACATGTTTTGAGGTCTCCTGAAACGAAAAATAATGTTTTTAGCGGTTGGTCTGTGCGCGTCGGTTTGTCTATCTCGGATATACTTGGAAAATGCTGAAAGTGTATTTCATTTTGTGTTAGGTGTTTTTCATATAAGATTAAATTTAAATGCACAATCTGATGTGCACATAGTTTATTGAAAACATACAGGGCTATTCAAAATTAAGCTAAACGTTCTTTTCTGTAGAATGTAATTGACGAAAGTGCTTTGCTACACTTTTTTTTATGTCGACGAATACTGTTGAAGAAGGAAAATTAATTTTTCGAACCTATAATGTAAACAAAGTATTTTTTTGAAGTTCTATTTTCAACTCAGGTTTTTGAATAAAGTCACGTTTTGGGGTTCTCTGAATACAAAAAGCATTTTTTTTTTTCTGTTTTTAGTGATTGATTTATATGCATATTTATTATCAGAATAACTTAAAAACAAACATATGCAGAAAATTCACAATTGTATTTTAAAACTCGTATTAGGTTTCAATTTGAAAAAATTGATAAAGATTGGCAAATTTAAGGATAAATTAATAACATCCTTGAAATATTTTTACTTCCATTACCCTACTACCGTAGGTAATGAAAGTATTGTGTTCGGTCCAAAAATTCGATATCGAGTTTTCCCCTGATTTATATTTTTAAGGTCTCATGAGTCCAAAAAAAGTAGTTTTTGGCAATTAGCCAGTATATGTGTGTGCGTGTATATGTGAGTGTATGGATGTGGAGAATTTCTATTTCAAAAAATCAAGTCATCTTTCTGTTATACCTGATGATTTTTCAAATCAGTAATCATGATATTTAATTTTTACATGAATTTTTAATTCCATATTCCATTTGTGTGGTAAAAGGTTAATAAAAGTAATGTTATGAATCTTAAAACTTAATATTTTTAAAAAGAACAAAAGTAGAAATAAAAATGTTCTATTTTTTCTTTTCAATATTCCCAACACTTTTGTATCGATTTAACTGAAATAATCAAATTTTTATACGCATTTACACAAGTCTTTAAAAAACAGTGGTATAAAAAAAATATAAATCAATCTTGTTCCTATATTGGAGTATTTTATAGTTTTATTCATAAGTTACTAATGTAATTTATGAATAAAACTATAAAATACTACAATATAGAGTTACTTCAAAGTAACTAAGAACAAGTTATTTTTCTGTATTCCTACATCAATAAATAAAAATTTCATTTCATTTTGTAATAAGCATAACTATTTTATTTGTTAAATCTAACTTACTAACAGAGGTGTCAACCCTTCGAATTTTTATATCATAATTTCTTTTAAATTTATCCTCGTCTTAATCACAGAATTTACGATAATAAATAAAAATAATGTTTTTTGTGAAAAATATTACTGATATTAAAAAATCCGGAGGGTTGGTAATTTTGCATTAAATACTTATGCAGTTTACATACCTTGTCTTGAAATATGAAACCGTGAAAACTTATATTTTCACGGCGACTCCGATTTACAAAATGGAACGACGCAATACACCATGCATATTATATTTAAAAAAAAAAAAAAAAAAAAAAAAAACTCCCACATTTGTTAAATTAATAAAACGTAAACCATGAAGAACTCAATTGAAACTCAATCGAATCGCGGGAAATAAACAGAACTTTACGACTCGGTATCAAGCGCCATCTACTGGCTATGTTCTTCTTGTACTGTTGCCAAGTTTTCGAGCGACTCTCTGGGAATCTACTTAAGGAGGCTCTGGTTTGACAGCATACGTATCTACGTAACAGACAGACAGATCTTCGTAAGGAACTACACAGTTGAGTGTTATTAAAGCCTGTTTTGCTGCTATATCAGCAGCTTCGTTACTTTTAATACCAGCATGTCTTGGAACCCAACAAAATAAAATTCCATGTCCCTTTTTTGACAGGTCGTTATATGTTTTTAAAACTGAAATAAATGAAGGTGTACATGAAATGAAAGAAAGAGAATCGAGGACACTCTTTGAGTCTGTAAAAATAATGAATTTTCTGTAGTGATGAGAAAAAATGAAATTAAGTGCGACTTCAATTGATAAAATTAAAAAGTTCTGGGTCAGAGAAAACGGAAAATGAACTTGGGAGATGATAGCTAAAAATATTGTTATCTGAGACCACACCACAGACAATATGTTCACCTGCCTTAGAGCCATCTGTAAAAATTTTAATATAGTCCTTGAAAGTGCAGAAATGAGAACCATACAGAGTCTGGAAAATAGAAGCATCTGTGTTAGATTTGTCAAAATCCTTAAAGGGGGGAATACAGGGGATAACCCTGAAGTTCAGAAGACTAATGGCCAAGAAAGACCATCTACGAACATTCGTGTCAAACTGAGGCATAACAGCAAGAATGTTTTCCTTCTTAGGCTGAAATGAGGAATAAAGGATAGGCGATATTGGAATAAAAAGTGATCATTGTTGTTAGCATGGTGATGGAGTGGATGATGAGGATGTAACAGAATGCAAAAAATACAGTTCTAGTGAAAGGATTTGACTGATTACAGTGAAAGATGGTTCTACACAGTCAGTATATAGACTAATAATGGCAGATGTGCGGAAAACTCCAGAACGGATCCTAAGTGCATAATGGTGCATTGTGTCAAGTTTCTTAAGATATGTGTTTCGAGTAGAGCCGTAAACATGACAAGCATAGTCTAGCCTAGAACGGATAATTGCCCTATAGATCTTAAGCTAGAAAGTACGATCAGCACCCAGGAAGTACTGGAAAGCACTTTCAGAATATTTGATTTTTTATTTCATTTCGTACTAAGATTTAAAATATGTGGAATGAAAGTTAGTTTCCTGTCAAAGATTACACCCAAGAAGCGAGAAGAGTCCAAAACTGGGATTGGCCTTTTATTAATAAAAAATTCTGGATCAGGGTGAAGGTTCCGTCTACGGCAAAAACGCACACATTGTGTTTTATCGGTAGAAAAGATAAAACCATTTTCATTTGTCCATTTAATAATATTTTTGATAGACAGTTGTAATTGGCGTTCAATGAAACGCATGTCATTTCCCTAGCAAGAGATTTGCAGGTCGTCAACATATAAACTCCCATGAACGCTAGGCTGAAATTGTTTCAAATTGCTGTTAATTTTTAAAGAGAACAGTGTATCACTCAAGACATTGCCTCAAGATACGCCTTGTTCCGTAGAAATCGGAATATTCTGAACCAATGTGAACTTAGAAGCGTCTAAGTTTTAAAAAATTTTAAATAAAAATAGAAAGATTTCCACGAAAGTCCAAATTAAAGAGATTCCTTAAATTACCATAGCTCCATGTCTTATCATATGCTTTTTCCATATCGAAAAATACAGATAATAAATAGTTACGTTTCACATTAGCTTTTCGGATGTTTGTATCCAGCAGTAAAATATTGTCATTTGTTGAACGGCCACGTCGAAATATACATTGCCATGGAGAAATAATGTTATTACTTTACAGGATAAAACCAGTCTTGTACTTACCATTGACTACAAATATACAAATGACTACAAATATCCATAATTAACATTTGAAATATACTGAAAATAAGACACAGTCTTTGTTGCAGTAGTCAGAAAATGAGCAAGAATTTGAATTAAAAAAAATACATATAAGAGAGCAAAGATACAGTAAACTGATTTTTTACTTCCTTATACAAAGTATAAGGAAGTATAGTATACGAGGGTGTGGCGGTGTCTGGTCCTCGTTAATCTGTGCTGCACCATCAAGTGCTCGATGGGGTCGTTTAGCAGTCGTCGGGCTACCAACGCGGGGAACCATCCACCCGTGGTGGATCAAAATTGCGATGGTCCCTCTTTCTCTTCTCAATTCGGCCTCCCTGCGCATAGTAATTTCCCTCCCAATTAGGATTTGGCTTTGCCACTTCAAAAACTTCAAAATTTTCGCTATGCGCCCAAAAACAATCTTCCATCCCCCAGTGGCTTCACGTAATTTTTTTTTTTTTAAATTATAATCTCATTGTTCCTCCCTCGTCTTTCTCAAATCATAAGTGTTGTCCCCTTCCCCTTTTCAAATGGCCTCCTCTTTCGGCTTTAATTATTGTGTGCACAACTAACTTTAGCGGCTCCCCCAGCGTTTTCTTTTTTTTTTCCTCCCTGCCTAAATTCAAAATTGTTTTAATTTTGTATAATTCCGGTTATTTCGACTCTCAGCTAGTTAGTGCACTTATTCCAAATTCCTTAACATCTGGAGCGTGCTGCAATTCCTGAGCTTTGGCGTCTAGTTACATTGCTGCCCAGCAGCTTCCACGCGGTGATCTGGCGATTTATTCGCTCCGGCGGACGGCATCCAACCCGTTAAGCTTGGCCGAGCCCAGGCAGGCAGGGGCCGTCCAAAGGTTTCAAAGGAAGTATAGTAATCCCGATTTGGGAAATGGATTTTGCATTTCACATTGCTCGAAAACGAATGATCGCTGAATGTTGCAAATTTATACGTGTGACTGCCATGATGTCTAGTTGTATACCTGCAAGTGTCGTCTTAAGACGAGCTCTCGTTTTAGAGATATAAGGGACTTTACACGATTTTTCGTGACGTCTGTATGTATGTGTGTCTGTGTGTGTGTGTGAGTATGTCGCATAACTCAAAAACGGTTGGACGTAGAAAGTTGCGAATTGGTACATATGTCTGTTATAATATATAGTTGTGCACCTCCCTTTTTGGACTTGGTATGATTTTCCGTTTTGGAGATATTTAGGAAAATTAGGTTCATAATGGCCAAAATGTATCAAAAAACGGTAATAACTCAAAAACGGTTTGGACAAATCTTGCAATTTAACTGACTTCCCGACTAGCTAGGCATTTGACAATGCATTTTAAAAAATATTTTTAGCCAACTGTTTCTAATACCTGCTGCCTTCAGCAGAGTTTATGTGATTCAACAGAAAATTTATTTAACTAACTTCTCGACTAGCTAGACATTTGAAACATTCAGACTAGATCAGAACACGGTGAAAATGCATTTTTTAAATACTTTTAGCCAACTGTTTTGGGTCCCTGCTGTCTTCGGCAGCGTTAACAGTACAAATCTTGCAATCGATTTTTAACTAACCTCCCGACTAGCTAGACATTTAAAACTTCTGGAAAAACTCAGAACACGGTGACAATGCATTTTTAAAATATTTTTAGCCAATTGTTTCAGGTGACTGCTGCCTTCGACAGCGTTTATATGGTTCAACAGAAAATTTATTTAACTAACTTCCCGACTAGCTAGACATTTGAAACTTTCAGAATAGTTCCGAACACGGTGAAAATGCATTTTTTTTTATTTCTTTTTGCCAATTTTTTCGGGTCCCTGCTGCCTTCGTCAGCGTTACCAGTACAAATTTTGCATCGGTTTTTAATTAACTTTCAGAAAAGCTCAGAACACGGTGATTCATTTTTTTTAAATATTTTTAGCCAACTGTTTCGGGTCCAATTACAATGTTTTTTAACATTATGTATATTTCTAAAAGTGTATAAGGAAGTCATGTGGTGCCCACATCAGATTTTTTTATTTGATAAACCCAGTAACTGTTACTAAGTTACGCAACATTACGTTTTAAAATAAGCAAATAAGATTTTTTTTTTTACGCTTTTTCTATATTTAACTAAACGAAAAATATTATATTACTTTAATATATATATATATACATATATATATATGTATCTTTCTTAAACAAAATTTGATTTAGTATCGGAGTCCTAGCTTCAAATCAGACTTTTACTCTTTACGTATTTGTTCCCAACTGCACAATAACATCGACCAACATCGGGGTCCTTTGGACCAACCAATATTGCGTGGCAAGTCTTTCTTCTAATATCTGCTGATATTCGAGTAAGGTGAACCTTTAGAAAAATTTCCCCTTAGAATTATAGTATTTATAATGTTGCTAAAATTGTTTTTTGTCCTATATATTTTTTTAAGTAAATTAATTGTAAATTAAAAACCTAATTTTTAACTTTTTAGAAAATTCAATATTATAGGTCCAAAATTGTTCACTTTCGGAGTATATTGGACAAAATTTGATCAAATATTCTATCTTCACCGATACTCGAAAATCTGAGCAATAGTGGCCAGTATTTAACCAATATTGTTGCGCTACTAGAATGTAAACTATTAGATTTTGTAATGGATTATTCTTTATTGTGTAACATTCAAAGTGATCTAATAAATGTGATGAATGAAATGGTGATAACGTTTTTTAACAGTCTAAAAGAAATAGAATTCGATTCTTAAATAAATTTATTTCTGAGAAACTGGCAAACATTTTAAGTTTATAAAACTTCACTTTTATCCGAAAACAATATATGCAATCCAAAATTACAATTTTAATATAGTCTCACACATAAATTAGTTTGTTTAATAGAGTCTTCAATTTTAATGTAGTCGTAGTAAAATAAACAAATTGCATGCTTTAATAACACAAGAAATTTCATTATTTCCAAATATACATATTATGCATTGAAACGTTTAAAAAAATCAAAATTTCAAAGAAATAACATTTAACTTATTATGCTCTAGATTTCTCGAACATTTATCTTTCTACTTTTTACTAGGAAGAATCAAATTTCTCATTATGCATGCATAACATAACTCAGTTTCTATTACAGTGTCATCTATCACTTTACAATTTTCTAACAAAAGAAATTCCCATAAATCTACTAACCCATCATTAACATTGATATCATTTTTCTTATTTTAGGAGAGAAAAGAGGTTGTGATCTTTTGAATAAATTATGTTTCTGAAAGCTAAAGAAAATATTATTTATTAAAAAATACAGTGAGGCCTCTCAAAATTTTCGTAGGAAATTCGTCATTTGGGAGCTGCGAAGAAGTCGAGTTGGTTTGAAGTCATAATTTTCATTTATAAAGGTACTCTGCGAAGTGATAGCTAATCGCTCGCATTGAAAAGGAAAATTTCGAATTTTGCAAAACTTATCAGATAATTAGATTTTAGTAAGTTTATTGGAAATTAGGCAGCGTATAGATACAAATTAATTATCCAGTGTATAAAAGATAGGTTAAAAATGTACTCGAGGTTCAATTCGGGTGTATTTCTGGTGAGTGCATTTGACTTTGTTGATACATAGTTCAAGATAGTTTGACTATAGTTACGTCGTTTGTAATAATAACCATTTACTATCTCATATTTAAGTGCACGTTAAATTCACTAGAGAGAATAGTCTCATTCTCTTTTTCACCTCTCCTTTTAAATGCTTCAAATAAATTGATTTATTTATTTAACTTTAATATCTGCATTTTATTAATTAAATAGACAGGGGAATGGAGACGGTGGAAGTTGTCGTCAAAAATAAACTTCGCAACAACTAATTAATTAAGAAATTTCCTAAAACAATATCAAATAGTCGAATAGTAAACAATAAACCAACAAATCGGCCCTTGTTAAGCATTAATGGGAGAATAATCATACTTTTAACTTTAATTTAGCTACAATAATCTGCAGGCTCTTTAATTCGGTTAAAGTACTATATAGTCTTATATATGAACTTGATACTTTTGAAGATTTCCATATTTCTAAAAATCATAAAAGAATTGGCATTTGTAAACTCGCAGGACCCATCACTCTGATTGTTGAAAATCTTATATAAATAATCTCCCTACTCTTAAATTTCATTTACTGTCCTTTAGCTGAGATTTTCTGAAATACCTATTAGAGCTAATCCTCTAAATCTTTGTCATTTTATTTGCTGCGTGTGCGTTAATCCGTACCCAGAATCCACTCCCCTTACACGAATAAGATTACAAATCCTTCTGGCTATTTTGTACTAATAATTCAGTTATGCTTAAAGTTACTAAAGCTGCGGTGCATGAATTTTACTATTATTATTTTATTATTAATAATAATTTTATAATTTTTTTTTTTATTCTTTTTTGTGTGTGTGTGTGTAGTATTTTTTTTTTTTTTTTTTTTTTTTTTTTTTTTTTTTTTTAACATTATCCTCGCTTCACCTTTATTTATTTATTAAGTGCCAAAGCTCCAATTAATATTTTCAAATTACACAAATCTGCATAATTTCTTTTTCGAGCTAAATGGAATTTTTCCTGACAAGGAAACATTTAAAATGTGTCGTCTTCAAAAAATACTGAAAAAAATATATGTGATTCTACTCTTCATTAAACACCCGGAAGTGAAAAAATTATCGACTGCAATGAATTACAGCGACCACAAAAAATTATCAAAATTAAGCATATTTGGCGATTTAGCGCTGTTAGGCGTTCAGTTCGCTAGCATCGAGATTGCCGTGTACGAACAGAACCGTGTTTTGTTTCTCCGCCAAGTACTCAAAATCAATCGCCTAAGAATGTGAAATCGACAAATATGCTTAATTTTGATAATTTTTTGCGGTCGTTGTAATTCATTTCAGCCGATAATATTTTCATTTTCTGGTGTTTCATGAAGAGTAGAATCACATACATGTTTTTCACTACTTTTTGAAGATGACACCTTTTGAATGTCTCCTTGTTAGAAATAATGGCTCACAGAAATAATAATTTTATATAGAAAGAAAGTATTTCAGTGTAAAATGTAATATGTATGTATACATACATATATATATGTATATATATATATATATATATATACAGGGCGCGAAATTTCCGCTCGCCAGCTCGCCATTGGCGAGTGGAAATTTTACTGTGGCGAGTAAAATTTCAGTCTAAATATAGATAGAATTCTTACAGTACACGGTGCTATAAAAAAATGTATATATATATATATATATATATATATATCGATTTAAAAACGTATAATAATGCTGGTCTTAGGTAAAGTGACCAGATATCCTCTTTTTAAGAGTACAGTCTTCTTTTTCAACGCTCTGCCTTTTAAAGGAAAAAAAAAAAATACAGGACTAAAAAGTCCCTTTTTTTTATGTTTTTTGTACTCTGTCCTCCTTTTCAAATGAAAAGGATTTATTCCATAATTTCAAAAATTTCACAAAACTGGAAAGCTTGATCGCCTGTTGGCTGTATCGAACGGTGAACACTAACTTAAAAAAAAATAATAATAATAATAATAATAATCTATATTTGTCCAGTGACATTTATAAAAATTAGGGATTTTTCCTCTCGTATCAGTATATTATTAATTTATATTATGGTATACTGATCCAAATTCATCATTTGAGCCAAAAATGTTTCCACCACTTGTGTAAAGTAGCTTTTGAATCGACTTTTATAATCATATTCAATCAATTTTGTGTCCTCTAAAATGAACTCTTTTTCAAAATTGAATGTCTTCTATTTTCTTATAAAATAAAAGACACTGTGTAATTTCTCCTCTTTTTCCAATAAAAAATTCCGGTCACCTTATACGTAAAAAAAAGAGTAAGTTAATCATATTTTGTGGCGAGTAACATTTTTTTTTTTTCAGCGAGTGTAATCTTAGTTGAAATTTCGGGTCCTGTATATATATATATATATACGGTTCCTCTATCCTGAGGGAGGGAGGCTACCCCTGAGAGTATAAATCTTTAATATGTGTATATTTCAAAAGAAATCGCAAAATGTGAAATCGCCAAGTATGCTTAATTTTGATAATTTTTTGTGGTCGTTGTAATTCATTTCAGCCGATAATTTCTTCACTTTCTGGTGTTTTAAGAAGAGTAGAATAACATATATTTTTTTCAATATTTTTTGAAGACGACACCTTTTGAATGTTTCCTTGTGAGAAAACTTCATGCATTTCAGGATATTAAATCTGAAAATGATATTTATTTCTACCCATCACGTACGAAATTTTTTTAAAAATATTGTCACATTACACTAAACACTTTTATAATTAAATAAACACTTCCATTATAACAATATTCTGTTATTATAATAACAATATTCTGTTATAACTGTTAACAATATTCTGTTATAACTGTTATTATAACAATATTCTGTTTTAATATTCTGTATTCGCTCTTTCTGTCTGTGAAAGAAACATTTTTTTTTTTTTTTTTTTTTTTTTTTTTTTTTAAATACCCAACACTATTTACTCTCATCCTTTTCACTGATGTTCCTATTTTCCATTTTGTATTATTTTTTCAAGGAACTTTTACAAATATTGCTTTAAGTTGTTTAAAGAAATAATTGTTGAATAAAATTGTTTAAAAAAGTAATTGTTGAATATAGTTCTTACATTCAACAAAAAAATATACCAGATTTCATATTTTAACGCAAAATAAAAATAAAAATATGCGTTTTGGCAAAAAAAAAAAGCAGTTAAGAAGTTTTATTTGCTTGCTGAGTACTACTAGAATATGAAGTTTAAACAGCAATTTTTCATTATCCCCGAAGTCAATGAAAAAAGAAATGCAAGTAGTAATTTAAAAAAAAAGAAAAGGGGGTTGTATTGAAAATGGGAAACTTTGAAAAAAAAAAATTCTCAAACTTTAGGAAACTTTATTCTACTGAATAGAATTTAAACACTATCCAATAACGTTCTATTTTAATGCACTCTAGTACATTTATCTTCCCACTTTTCACTTAAGCGAAACAAATTTCTTATTTTGAATGCATAACAGAGCAGTGCATTTTTCGAAGTGCATCCATCACTTTGTAACTTTGTGACAATCGAAATTCCAATAAAGCTGCTAAGCCATCATTCGTCGTTAAGTTGCAATGCTATCACTTTTCTGATTTCTAGAGGAAAAGAGGTTGTAATCCTTTAAATGAATGAAATTCTGAAAGTTAAAGAAAATATAATTTATTTGAAACATTTGATCCATTAAGAGATATTCTAATAGAATTTCAACTGATTATTTTAGCTTGTATATCTCGAAAACTGTTTTTTAAATAAACTAGTTGGCATAAGTAGACTCTGCGCAGTTCCCCATCACATATTTGTTTCCACACATTTTAATTATACAAGTGAAATTTTGCCCTATTCTCCCATATTAATAAAATCGTAAATTTCGAATAACTTACGAAGTTTTTTAATTAGAATGTTGCAAATCAATAGGGTTTTTGCCAGTATCTTAAATGATATTTTAAAAGTACCCCTCTAAAGGAACATTTATGCAAAATTTTACTCTGTCCTGCCCTGATAAAAAGATTCACAAATTTAAAATAACTTCAAAGTACTTAAAATAATTTTCAAAGTAGCATGTTTATAGTTAATGATGTTCATCCCGGCATCAAAACTGATATTTAAAAGCTGTTCTTGCAACTTTACGATAAAAATATTTCTTTTCATGCAGATTTAAGTGAAATTTTGTCCTATTCTCCCACGTTAAGGAAATCGTAAATTTCGAATAACTTCTGAATTTTTTAATTAGAATGTTGAAATGAACAGGTTTCTTGTCAGGGAGTCACAACAACTGAGGTCGAAAATTTTATTCTTCCACCACTATTATCTAAAAATAAATTCTTTCTTAAATGTTTACATTATAAAAACAAAATTTGCTATATAAAATTACTGGTATGCAAATTCAAAGCCGTCTAAACCTTGTAAATTTTTAAAAAACTTTAATTCGACCGAAATAAAGGGGGGGGGGGGAATAAACAGTTAATTTGGAAGACAACGCGTGCTCTGGAAAGATAACGTCTTTTAAGGGCAGACAATACCTAATCTCGCTAACAGGCGTAGCCCATGTTATTCTATAGGAAAATTAGTTTCTATAATTACTCATTACCTAATGAATATTTTTAAATTCTGTTTTCACATTCAGAAAATTCATAAGCATTAAATTAGTATTTATTTTCCAAAAAAATTTTTTTTTTTTTTTTAATTTTTAGTATTTGATTTTGCTATTAAAAAATGAGATAAATGCATTTTGTGAAAAATCGTATTTTTGAACTCAAAATGTATAAATTTAGAAAAATCATGTTTTCGAAAATGAGTACTAATTTAACGTTTATGAATTTTCTAACTGTGAAAACGGAATTAAAAATAAATATATTAGGTAATGAGTAATTATGGGAAAGCAAATTTTCCCATAGAATAACATTGGCAATGGCTGCCCGCGGTATTAGCTATTGTCCTCTCTTAATATTAGATATTTAAATAAATCCCCAGTTTTTAATATTATGATTTACATTTAAATACTTGTTTTATTCCAGCACCTACAACAATATTTTTTGTAGATTGACCGCAGGCCGTCTGCTGTGATGTAATATATATTATATCCGTCAACAGAGATGGGATATATGCTTTTTATTTTATCATGAACACCTACATTTTTATCTTCTGTATTATTATTTAATATGCTCTAAGTGTCAAGAAGTGTGATACTTTGCTTTCTCAAATATACTATTCAAAACAGAAATTTTAATAATACTTCAGAAGCTATTTGGTTAATTATTTCGCAGCTTTGGGACCTATAGTTACAATGACTTTTGTCTCGATTGGTCCATATTACATAGTTTTCTACATTCACTAATAACACTGCTCTGCATGATTGCAAATTCCTTTAAAAAATGACTTTCTGAATCCGAATATGACGCTCATTTTGCCCTTCCACCCATCGTTTTTGGGTGACGTCCCTATTTTTATCCCTTTGCGGTAATTTTATGGCTATATATTCGATTTGTAGGGGAGGAGAGGATTATTTTAACTGTTAAATATCTTCTGAGGAGCTACAGAAGGGAAAAATTCTAAAATATGAACATTTGCAGCAAGAAGAAAATTTAGAAGGGAATTTTGCCACTGAAATTATAAATCACATTCATTATATTTTATTAATGTAATTTATGAAATATAATAAATGTAATTTATAAAATAAAATAAAATAAATATTAATAATAAATTAATATTATTATTTATTTTACCTTTTTTTTTTAAAGTGTTATAATAATATTTTTCCATTCTCCAAAGCAAATTCATGGCCATAAAATTACTGAACGGTGTTAAAAATTGGGGAGGATTGACGTCCCCAGAAAACGGTGGGGGATTGAGGAAAATGGAGGCCATATTCGTATTCAAGAGGTCATTTTACATAAAAAACAGAAGAGCTTGATTTTTTTTTTTTTTTTTTTTTTGCAGCGCAGTGTACTTAAGGAAGATGGCGCATCTCAATAGTTAAATGCTTAAAGTTCCCTTCTAATGAATTGCCAGATCTTACAGTTATGCACCCATACCCCTTGAAGCAGGGTATCCATCCTCGGCGCATTTATCGCTGATTGGCTTTTCTTTCTTTGCTTTATACGATGCGTTTTATTTAATTTATTAATTTTATTATTTTTTTTTCAGAACGGGGTGGCAATACATAGATATAAAAATAATCATTGCAGTACATGCTCAAGCAGTAACGGAATTAAGGCAGTAGACACCTGGCTCCAAATCCAGTTAAAATATGATTCCAAAATTTAACACACTTTTTATCATCTTATTGAGCTAATATTTTGTCTGCATATATTCCAAAATTGCCATCCAATCAGCTTAGTTGCAATTTCAAATACACAGCGTTCCTTGATTTTAAAAACCGAAACCAAAAGATCTATGCTACATCTTATATTATTATATAGCTATGGTTTTACAATAACAATTTATTATATTTCACACATAAAGGACACCTCCAACATTCATGCCAGAACCGGACTTCGAACCCACCATGTGAGGCTCCAGAAGGCAGCTCCTTACCGACTGCGACACCACGACGATGTGACAAAAGCTTCTCTTTCTCTTCTTCACAGAAGCAAGACAATGTTTGCAGTTGAATTGTTCGAACATTTAGTTTTGTAAAGTAAAGAATAAGAACTTTGTAATAAAATAAAATGCCATGAAATGCAAAAGTAAGCAACAGTTTTATTCACGTTAAAATATTAAAAACTCTCGTTCGGACGGTTACGTTGCAGATGAATTTCTCGTTATTATATATAAAAAAAAAAATACATAGTTAGGATCTGTAGGAGTTGCATGTAATAGCAATATCTTTATCACATACAATTCCTTAGTTAAAATAGATCCTTTATTTATTTTATTACTTTCTTCTATCTTCAATAGAAGAAAGTATTGGATTCGTAAAAATTTTCGATTTCGGGTTTTTGATGGATTTACACGTTTTGAGAGATGTAGAACACGATTTTACCATTTTTAGAAAATGTCTGTCTGTCTGTCTGTGTGTGTGTGACAAAATTTTGTGGCAACTGTATCTCTGGAACTACTACACAGAATTTCATACAAATTGGTATGTAGTTGCACCTTGACATAAATTAGTGCCTATTAACTTTTGGTAAAAATCGTCTTACAGGTTGCGTTGCCATCCCGCTTTTTCTAAATTTTTAACAGGGTGATATAGGGCAAAAATTTTCAAGATGGGTATCTTTCGAAAGGTCTCGTCAGTACCTTTAAAACGAATGGTTGAACTATAAATCTGTGATAATTTAAAACAAAGTTATCGATTTTTTTTACTTTTTACGAAAAAAAACTTAGAAAAAAAATTTGTTTTTTTTTTTCTCTCCCCTTAATTTTATCAAACTCCCACGGTTTCCGTGTTCTGACAAACTTAAACTAATTTTTGCTTTTTTCCCCTAATTTTGTCAAAGTCCTACGGTTTCCGTGTCTTGACAAACTTTAACATATTTTTGCATTTTTCCCCTTATCATCTTATTGAGCTAATATTTTGTCTGCATATATTCCAAAATTGCCATCCAATCAGCTTAGTTGCAATTTCAAATACACAGCGTTCCTTGATTTTAAAAACCGAAACCAAAAGATCTATGCTACATCTTATATTATTATATAGCTATGGTTTTACAATAACAATTTATTATATTTCACACATAAAGGACACCTCCAACATTCATGCCAGAACCGGACTTCGAACCCACCATGTGAGGCTCCAGAAGGCAGCTCCTTACCGACTGCGACACCACGACGATGTGACAAAAGCTTCTCTTTCTCTTCTTCACAGAAGCAAGACAATGTTTGCAGTTGAATTGTTCGAACATTTAGTTTTGTAAAGTAAAGAATAAGAACTTTGTAATAAAATAAAATGCCATGAAATGCAAAAGTAAGCAACAGTTTTATTCACGTTAAAATATTAAAAACTCTCGTTCGGACGGTTACGTTGCAGATGAATTTCTCGTTATTATATATAAAAAAAAAAATACATAGTTAGGATCTGTAGGAGTTGCATGTAATAGCAATATCTTTATCACATACAATTCCTTAGTTAAAATAGATCCTTTATTTATTTTATTACTTTCTTCTATCTTCAATAGAAGAAAGTATTGGATTCGTAAAAATTTTCGATTTCGGGTTTTTGATGGATTTACACGTTTTGAGAGATGTAGAACACGATTTTACCATTTTTAGAAAATGTCTGTCTGTCTGTCTGTGTGTGTGTGACAAAATTTTGTGGCAACTGTATCTCTGGAACTACTACACAGAATTTCATACAAATTGGTATGTAGTTGCACCTTGACATAAATTAGTGCCTATTAACTTTTGGTAAAAATCGTCTTACAGGTTGCGTTGCCATCCCGCTTTTTCTAAATTTTTAACAGGGTGATATAGGGCAAAAATTTTCAAGATGGGTATCTTTCGAAAGGTCTCGTCAGTACCTTTAAAACGAATGGTTGAACTATAAATCTGTGATAATTTAAAACAAAGTTATCGATTTTTTTTACTTTTTACGAAAAAAAACTTAGAAAAAAAATTTGTTTTTTTTTTTTCTCTCCCCTTAATTTTATCAAACTCCCACGGTTTCCGTGTTCTGACAAACTTAAACTAATTTTTGCTTTTTTCCCCTAATTTTGTCAAAGTCCTACGGTTTCCGTGTCTTGACAAACTTTAACATATTTTTGCATTTTTCCCCTAATTTTGTCAAAGTCCCACGGTTTCCGTGTTTTGACAAACTTTAACAAATTTTCACATTTTATCCAAAATTTTGTCATAGTCCCACTTTTTTTTTTTTTTTTTTTTTTTTTTTTAATTATTATTATTGTTACTGAGTGAATTTGTATAGGAAAATATAGAAGAAAGTCTCGTGGTGGCCACAACATACTAGTTTTTCTTTGCCTTAAAAGCTTATTTTTCACTGAAAAAAAAATTCTCAATTCCCAAACTTTTTTCAAATTAAACCTTTTTACCATGAACTATTAAGTACCATTTCTATAAGTGCTACATAAATTTGTACATAAGCACAAGAAATAGTTTAAGTAAGTACTACACAGTAAACTAGAATTTCACGAAAATAAAAATTATACTGATATCTATCCGTGCATAATACGCATTTAATATTGCCATATATATGTATATATATATGTGTGTGTGTGTTTCAGATCGAAATGATTAAAAAACAGCTCTATGTCGTAAGGGAATGAGTAGATATGAGTGTAACATAGCATTACTATTTACATTTCTTATCTTTACATTGTACTCGTGCGTAATTTCTTCCCCTATTTTTTCTTCATCATATTAACTATAATTTTATCAAATAATTAACTCTTGCCTGCCGAGGAAAATTTAAAAGATTCACTTTAAAGTGCCGCCATTTTCTTTGAAATCTGAAATGAGTAAATCTTTCAAAAACACTGTCAAGATCACTTTCAATTTTATTTTATTGCACTCAAACCGTGTCAGCATCAGCTCAGTACAAAGGATCATACTTCAGAAAAATGTATATATACGCCCGGGTCAGTTAAGGGGTTAATAATATAAATAATAAAGTTATAAAAAAAAGTTAAAGTTTATTAAAGTTTTATTAATATATGGAAACTAAATATATCAGACAATGTTTATTGAGTTTTCTAAAGTAGATCTATATTGTTGCAGCCCAAAGCACAGTTAGTAATACAAAGGGAAATAACATTAAACCAATTAAAATCATATTTTTATAAAATGCGATACCATGAAACTTTCACTAAATCGTCGTATAAAAATTAATACACTCAAACTTTTAAAAATAGTTTTATTCAGATAATAATTCCTTTAAAACGTCAAAAACTGTAAATAATCTTAAAAATTTAAGTGTCTCATTTTATGTTGGCTCTCAACTAAATTCATTAAATTCGACAGAACAGATGCTGTTCAAAAATAAATACGTTAACATTATTATGTGGAAATTTTGCCACGTCTTTGCCAATTTTATTTTATTTACCTTTTCTCCGGCGAAAGGATAATCGTCTTCAGAAGAACGAGATATCTCTAAGGAGTAAATGGAAATGCCCACTGCTTCAATTCAAACTATACTTTCGGTCTTTACTGTCTTCAACTCAATCATTGGTATTGTGTATGTCGATGCTTTGAGAATAATTAAATTTTAGGAAGCATGCGTTATATACCGGGGAATCCAAAAGCGACAGAAAAAAGAAAAAAAAAAATTATTATTCAAAAAGTATTGACTGTAGGTCTATTCAGTTTTCACTAAAATGTACAGAAAAGCATGGGATTTATATATATATATATATATATATACATAATAAAAAATATTACTTTAATTTTTCCTCATTATATCGGGTTGTTTTCACAGTATCCTCTCACAATTTAAACAGATCCGCCTGATATAACGGTATATTGCGAATACTGATCCTTTTTTAGGGTCATTTTCTATGCGCAACGTCTGACTGTTATTCTAATGAATGACGGCCGTCACATTGAGCATTTCTAGTCCTACTTACGTTGTTGAATGCTCTGTGCAGCTGTAAAAAATTAATTTTTCAATTAAATCGCCATTCGATTAAGAAACTTTAAACTAATTTGCCAATAAATCTTTTGTTACCTAAAAATATCCCATGTCTTTCTATGCATTTTGAAGAAAACTTGTTGATGCTACAGTTAATACTTTTTTGAATAATATATATATATTTTTTTCTGTGACTTTTGGATCATCATGTATATCTTTATAATATATATAATTGTGATATATGAAATATGATAGTGGGATGTACAAACAACAAAAATTGTAACGAAGTTTATAAAGAAGGAGAAAATTGTTAAATTTAATACGAAAATTATTCAGGCTAAAACTTTAATATAGTCTGATGAAGATATTACAGGATATACTGAATTTTTGTCCTGAATAATTTTCAAATTAAATTTAACAGTCTTCCTCTTGCTTATTGAATGATTTGTATAAACAACACGACAAATTTGTCGTAATTTTTGTTGTTTATACATTCCACTGTCATCTTTCATATAACACAAATAAATTAAATTTATCTTTTAATGTAAAAATTTAGAACTGCTTTAAGCGCCTGTTTTACACAAATTTAATTTATCTTTTCTATCAAGTTAATACACATATATATATAGTCATTATTGATAGTCATATTGGAAAATAAAAGGCTGTACCTCTTATGTTATTTTTTTAACCGACTTCAAAAAAGAAGGAAGGGTCTCAATTCAAACCGTATGTTATTTTTTTGTTTGTTAGCTCATAACATCTGAACGGATGCTCCGATTTTGATAATTTTTCTTGTGTTAAAAAGGTCTTGGTCTGAAATAGATCCCATTGTAATATCTTTACGATCTAAAAAAAATACAGGGTGCCCAAAAAAATCAGTCCCAACTCTTTTAACTGCTAAACAGCTTCAGCTATAGTGATAAAAATGGTATGTAAGTATAGCAAAGTGGCCATGCAATACAAGGTTAAACCGCTTGCAGCGCCACTTGGTAGAAAATAGCGGAGTTAGTGTTCCTATCTCGAAAATGGTTCTAGAGAAAAAAGTTGAAAAATTTCAACAAAGTTGAAGAGTATCATCGATTTAGAACAAAAAGATAGTTTAGACATTCATGCTAGTGTTCCTATCTCGGAAACGGATCAAGACAGGGGGAAAAAGTGAATTATAAAATTGCAGAGCATTATCGATTTAGTACGAAAAGATAGTTTAGAAATTGTTGCTAAAAACGTACATTTGTTTTTCGCAATTTCTGAGACTATGCACACTTGAGCTACATTACACACGTTGTAGCGTAGCTGGTGAGACATACGCTATATAGTTCAAAATACGGTTACTTGATACTTTTCGTTTTGTTGTAAAGATCTTGGTCTGAAGTAGGTCTCATTGTAACATCTTTACAATCTAAAGAAAATAAAGCGCCATCTGGGAAAAAACAGCGGAATTAGCGCTCCTATCTCAAAAACGGTTCAAGATGGGAGAAAAGTTAATTACGAAGTTGTAGAGCATCATCGATTTACTTCGAAAAGACAGTTTTTAGACATTATTACTAAAAATAGAACGCTTAAAACGTGCAGTTGTTTGTTCGCAATTTCCTACACTGTGCACACTTGAACTACGCTGCACACTTTGCAGCGTAGCGGATGATACGTATACTCTGTGGTTCAAAGTACTGTTACTGTAAGCGGTCACATTGATTAGCGCAAAGTCGTTTTCAACCAACTTCAGAAAGCAGGGTGTTCTCAATTCGAGCTATGTGTTGTTATTAGTGTTTGTAAGCTTATAACTTCGTAAGAGATGCTCTAATTAACCGACTTCAAAAAGGAGGAGGTTCTCAATTCAAAGCGTATGTTTTTTTGTTTTTGTTTTTGTTTGTTAGCTCATATTTTCTGAATGAATGATCCGATTGTCATACTTTTTGTTTTATTGTAAAGGTCTTGGTCTGAAATAGGTCCCATTGTAATATCTTTACAATGAGGGTGCTCAAAAAAGTCAGTCCCGACTCTTTTAACTGCTGAACAGCTGCAGCTACAGTCATAAAAGTGGTATGTAGGTATAGTAAAGTGGACATGTGCTACGTAATTCAACCACCTACAGCGCCACCTGGTGGAAAACAGTAGAGTTAGCGTTCCTATCTCGGAAACGGTTCAAGACTTGGGAAAAAAGTGAATTATAAAATTGCAGAGCATCATCGGTTTAGTACGAAAAGATAAATTAGACATGAATGTTAGAATCAGAACGCTTAAAACGTGCATTTGTTTATTCACATTTTCCTATTTTGTGCACACATGAACGACATTGCATATGTTGTAGCGTAACGGGGGACATTTATGCTATGTAAAATTCAAAGTATGGTTATTGTAAGCGGTCACATCGATTAACGCATAGACGATTTAAACCGACTTCATAAAGGAAGAGGTTCTCAATACAAACCATGTTTCTCATCGTTGTTGTTGTTGAAATTTGTTAGCTTATAACATCGTAAGAGTTGATTTAATTTTAATACTTTTTTTGTTGTCGTAATGATCTTGGCTTGAAATATGTTTCATAAGATTTCATTAAGATATAAACAAATCACAGGATACTCACAAAAGTCTGTTCTCACTCTAACTGCTGAACGCATGCAGCTACACTGGTAAAAGCAGTATGTATGTATCGATGTTGAAACTTTTGTCCGTCAGCTGCAATGCATATTTTGCTCTTTGTTTGAAGCGAAGTGGGTGACACGTATTCACTGTAAAGTTCAATATATATGCCTAACAGAATTTTTGGTTATGAATACAGAATATCCATTCTTTACATTTCTAAAGACTTTTTAATTTAACGTATGTTCATTCAATAGATAGCTTTTTGCTCATATCCGACAAAGGCAAGAAAAGTGACACAACTTAAAAATGCAGCATTTGCGAAAAATCAATTTAAAAATAACTTGACTAGAATAAAACTGGCACAACTGTCTCTCGAGTGTATAACTTTCTAGATGGAGATGTAACTTTTTTGTTCACATTGGGTGCATTTCATGTATTTTTCAGTGGCATAAACCATTTTTTGAGTTATGTCACTTTTCTTGGAAGTTGTGATTTGTGAAACTGCCGTCGAACATCTTCTGATGCTCTGCTATATGAATACGTTTTCACTGAAAAGAGTAAAATAAAATATTTTTGTAAAAACATAGAACCGACTCCAAAAAGGAACTACTATTCAAACAACTAAAATTGAAAGAAAATTGGCAGAAAATGGAACTGTAAATTGGACCTAAAAGTATAAAAATTTCCTTCGTTAAATAACCTATAACACTACAACTAATCATAACTTTTGAAGTCGGCGCAAAATTAAATACCTTTATTTAATACAAAAATCAAATCCAATTCAAAATACACATCTCACATTGTCACCTGCAGAACGCAGCCGAAAACTACTTTGATTCAAGAAAACAAATAAGATTTCGTAAGCAGCAAAAGTTGGCGAAGATGCTGGCATCTGACGTCCTTGGTGAAAGAAAAATCGCAAAATTATCGGGCAAACATATTTAATTTCTTTGGGATATCATGATTATTTTGGTAAGGTATATTAAGAGAGCAATCAAGAATATGAAACAATACTTCGTACAATATATATAATGAAAATATACATCTTGCATGTATATTTTTGCATTACGTTTTGATCGCCAAATCCAAAAACCACCAAGGATGATAGTTATCAAAGTTATACCAAATTTGCAAAGGAAACTCTAAATTCGTAGAAACATAAATACCGCATTGTGAAGAATGTTCACTGTTCTATGCAGATGCTACTAATGGACCATTTGTATACAGTGATAAAATAATAAAGGAAACATGAAAATGGAACATTCGAAACAACAGCATTTGTTGCTACCGATCTAAAAACAAACCTTCAAAAACTAATTAAATTTTATTTAATTTTGTGCCGACTTCAGGAAATTATTTTATACTTTTAGGCGCAATTTACAGTATCACTTCTTACCTTTTTTTTTTTTTTTGTTTACTTGTTTGAATATTAGTTGCTTTTTGGAGTCGGTTCTATTTTTGTACAAAAAGATTTTATCACCCTGCTAGTTTAGAAACAGTTCTATTTGACATTTGTTTCTGTGTAAAGAGGATATCGGCTCTGCAATCCACATTAGAATATAATAGCTACGTTGTTAAAACAGTTATTAGATTAAAATAAATATTTATAATTATTCAGAGAACATTTACCTATACCACACTGTTTAAATTGACCGGTCTTATTCAAAATTTGCAAGTAGCATCACCATAGAGTCTTGAATTTAACTTCCTACAATCATCTTTTAAGTTATGCTGATAACTGTACAGGCGCATTTCTATTACATGTGTATGTGATATTAATTATCTTTCCTAGACAGTTTTTCTGGACATAAAAAACCTTAGTTAAATATTTCCATCAATTACGTCCAAGAAAAACGAATAAATTCAATCAATTTTGTTTAATCTTGTATATTTTCTATAAATTGTGTGCATATCACATATAGTGTATTTAAATTAAACATAATAAGAAAAATATGTAACACAATGTCAAGCGCGCTTCTAGTAATTTCCAGTTGTAGCTTCTAATGTAACTGAATTTTCTATGTGTCCCTACAAACCAATGATAAATCTTTTTATTGCCATATTCCATATTATTCACACTTTTGTGCATATAACGAAATAAATTTTGCTCCGTTCTCTTTAGTGCACATGTTAACATGAACCAACAAGAAAGTTCGCCCTTAGACATAATGTAATTAAAAATAATTTTGCATGCCTCTGTGAACGAACCCTTTGTCCAATCTCAATGAAAAGTTTCACGTAATATCCCGATATAATATAGATTTATAATACCAAATAAGAAGTTTCTGTTAACCTTCCAGCACGCGCATTCAAGAATTTTACATGAACGTCGTATTTTTTACGACGGCTATAATTTTACCGTTTTTGGCACAAAAAACAACAAATATGAATTAAACATTGATAGGAAATTTGTTAAAAAGTAAAACATAAACCTTACTATTGCAAAATATAAGTGATATCACATTCAAATCAAATTCAAATGTTCCTTGGATTTCTTTTCTTCATCAGATAATTCTTGAAGAACGCGGGAAAAATCAGCTAATTTTTTTCATATTTTTTTACCATGAAAACCGATTAAAAAAAAAAAAAAAAATCCAAAATTTCAACCACGACCACTCGTGTGTCGTATATTTTACGAACAAGCTACCGCATAGCACAAAAGTCCGGTTAAAATTTAAAATTATTACATGATTTCCAGTTGACACATCCCTTGATGCAGGGAAGGATTGAAAGAGGAAATAGAAATAACATTCAGACGACCCAGCTATGATACGCGAAAAAAGTGCATTAAAAACATAATTTGTCGTAAATTTTGCACATACGCGCGTGCTGGAGGGTTAATGCATTTTTGAGTTATGCTAATATGCACATACAAATACTCAGAATAACTATTTATCCACTGAAAAACTAGTTATCAAATTGAGGGGACCTCCAATGCATGAAATTATAGCCAAATCTCAGTTTCGAAAAATCTTATCTCAAAGTAATACTTTTTCTACCGTATATGGTTGATGGAATATAAAAATGGAGTAATATTGAATGTCTCAAAAATAATAGCCGATGTTCAAGAGCGAAAAACACTTTAAGGTGCCTGCCTACCATTAAAACGCAATTTTCGGTCAAAACCCCGATTTTCTATTTTTGGGTTAGTATTAAAGCCTGACATTTTAGCTTTCTAAATCAGTTTGAATTTTGTTTCTATCTTGTTTAGAACTTGAGTTACAGGCATTTTAATATTAGTCACTCGCCAGTTTTTGAAACCGGAAGTGACCGGAAATGACACGTAAATGTTTGTTTACATAAATGTTTTACTCAATATAAGCATCAAAATTTGTTACTGAATATAAAATGAACTTAAAAAAGAAAATAAAAAGCTTTGAAATAATTCAGGAACTTATTAAAATTATTTTTTGTTTCATAGGTAAAATCTTCTTTTTAAATTTGTTTTCTGCTTTTTCTCAAAATGAAATTTTTAACATTTTGCTTTATCCCAAAACATCATAACTCCAAAAGTTATAATTGAAACGTTATGAAACTTCGACAAAATACTCTAGAGGTGTTGTTTTAGGGATTGAACTACGACAATGAAACTAGCTAAATTATTTTTTGTTTTTTAGTCGATAGAAGTTATGAACTGCCATGTATATTCATGATTTTTTCAGCATGTAAAAATGTTATCTTCTCTAAAATATTAAATAACATGGTTATAGTTTTGAGAGTAGTTCACTCCCTTAAGAACCTTTCAATAATCTAAATAAAATTTACAGAATAAAAATATCTTTATTTAAATTTGACTTATTATGTTTTGTAAAAGTGCTCTTTTTTCGCAAATTTTATGCATATTTTGAGCCTAAATATCAAAATATTTTTAAATTTGCATATTTTTTTCAGGTTATTCACTGTTTTTTACTATATTCTATCATAAAACGCACATAAATAAGCAACTTTTTAATTATTAAAAAAAATCATCTCCGACGGTAGGCAGGCACCTGAAATTATTACATTCATATAAAATTCAAAAATATCTTGGGGAAATTTTATGTTTTATTGTAAAAGATTTGTAAACTTTCTACTTTATTAACGACAATTTTCCATAAACCATGCCTCGATAAAAGTCGTGAGAATCTAAATTTAAATCTAAACGAATAAAATTTCAATTTATCAACAGAAAATGATCTCTAAATCTTTGAGTATCGAGAAATCCCAAGGTATTACGCAAAGGAGATGTCATTCTGGTTTCTTTAATTGTGTCTCAATGATGTAGATTTTATTTGCATTTTCTCTAAGGAAACATTTTTCAGAGTAGCGACATATCTCTAGAGAAAAACAGAAGAAGAATTTGCTGTAAAATGGATTCTAGGATCAATCGTTTTCTTGTTGTCTTTAATTTAATTATTTTTGATGCACTTACGTAAATTGGGAATTTTAGTGAAATTATGTAAAACACAAATAAACTTTACCTGCCAAAAAAAAAGTCCTTTAATTTTGTTACTATTACTATCATTATTGTTATTATTATTATTATTATTATTACTTTCTAATTTATCTTGGGAAAGTTGCTCAGAAAAATTACAGATGAGTTATTTCGCAAGGAAAATACCATTCAAGTTTCTTTAAGTGTGCCTCAATTATCTTGTTCTGTTTACTTTAACTCCGAGAAAACGTTCTTTGGGGGAAAATAATTCTTTATAAATCCTGAAATTGAGAGGAACATTGACGAAGAAAAATTTCTTCAGAGTAGATAAAAATATCATTTTTTTTCTTGCGAGTTCAATTCAATCATTTTGAACATAATTGCGTAATTTGGGTGAATCTCTCTATAGCACAAAAATAATTTATTGCTGCAAAAATAGCTTATTATTTCATTTAGCTTTACGCTTATTTTTATTGCGTTCAAATCAGTTATCTGCATTGTGTAAATATATGCTATGTCAATAATAAAATTTATGAAAACATATAATCTTGAAAGAGAGAGAGAGACAGAGATTGTCGTACAGCGCAATCATACTAAAAATTAGAATATTATCCAACGCCTAAAATTAAATGTTACTGTAGAAGAGAGAAAAAAGATTTTCAAGTATTACTAAAATTCGTAAATTTCTTGAGAAAATGCATTATTTCAGCAAAAGAATCCTAAACTTTCTATACTATTAAAGACAATTTTCCATAAACCTAGTCTCGATGAAAGCTGTAACTATCTATAATATAACTCTGAATGTATAAAAGCTTAAATTATCATCAGAAGATGATCTCTATATCTTTGAATATCGCAAAAATCCAAGATATTACGCAACAGAGATGCCGTCCTGGTTTCTTTAATAGCATCTGAATCATCTTGATTTCGTTTACCCTTTATCTATGGAAACACTGTTCAGAGTAGCGACATATCTCTAGGGAATAACAGAAATACTGAAGAAGAAATTGCTACAAAAAAAGATTTTGGTGTCGTCTTAATCTGTGTTAGTTTTAACGTAATGTCATAAATTTAGAATATCAATGTAATTTTCCAAAACATGCACACACACTAATAAAAAAAAAAGGGTTGTTTATTACAAAAACATTTAGTCACTTAATTACTTATTATTATTTCACTTGTAATTTATCGAATGAAATTTAAGTAAAAGATTTTCAGTTCCACAAGTTCAGCTTTAAAATCTGGTTGACAAGATGTGCCAGATTCCATCCCAGCTAAGCGCCCACCAGAATAACTGTTTGGAGTTTTCTGTAGTTTTCTTTGAAACTCTTGTGAATAACGTTGACGATTACTTTACCGCACAGAAGTTTTTTCATCGACTCTAGATCAATTATCACTTTAATGCTTTGTAAAAACCTGTACAGTGAAAGCAACATTATAATGTACCTATTGTAAAGAAATAAGTGTGATTTTTGGTATATTCTCAAATATTTTACTTTTCTTTCTTTTTTTTCTTTTCAACGATTTCATCTTTGCATATAATAAAGGAAGACTGAATGCGTATGCGCATGTCTGTCGCTTTGCAGGCAAATGACTAATCACAGAGCTACAGTATTTTACATGGAGGTCCGTTTGACCTCTCCTAGTGCACCTCGAAGCCCGATTTCCGAAATTTTTAATAGTTTCTTGTGTATATATAAATGAATTAATTTAAAATATATAAAATTCTGAAATGATGAACTCTAGAGGTAGAAACGTAAATATTAAAAAGTCTTTCCGTGACTCATTAGCTCATTTGATTAGAGCGTCATGCTAATTACGCGAACGTCGTGAGTTCGATTCTCCAAAGGCCAATGTGTTACTTTCTGCAGATAATTAATATAAAAGATGTCATTTCACAAACAAAAATCATTCAGTGTCTTCACTGCATCCTACACCATATGGATGACGAGAAAAAGAAGAAAAAAAGAGCAAAGTTAAACTTGGTCACTTTTCAAGCAAAAGGTTGATCTCAGAGCTACGAAATTTTGCATGGGATTCCGTACCTCTCTTGATGCACCTAGAAGCCCTACTTTTTTTATTAGTTTTTATTATTATTATTATTATTATTATTAATTAAAATTTTAGCTCTGTGGAGATTGTCTGGTGATATCATCTGTTGTCATAGAGGGAAGATTATAATCTGTACAAAAAATTTCTGTCCTAAAAACGTAGTTCTTCAGTAATAGCAGTGCCTTTTATCATCGAATTAGCACCTTAAATGACCAGTTAAGGCGCAAATGAAAACATTAGAGACACGGAACCGAAATAGCGCAGGTGGGAAATACGCTGCCAAAAGCAGTGAGTATCCGAAACGGCGGTTTCAATGAAATTTTTTTAGTTTCTTTTTTTTTTTTTTTTTTCATAAAGTGATTTAAAATATAGTTACTAATGTTTTTTGAGAAAAAAAAATTAAATATAGTGACTAGCGAAGCAGGCAAAGTCGACAAATTTTTAATAAAGTATTCGAAATATGCTCACAAATTGCAAAGTACAAATTAGTGTAAAGTACGTCCTACTTAAGTATCATCCAGATAACAAACACCGCTATGCTATAGAACGTTGAATAATCAAATGTGTAGTATACTGCGATTCAAAGGTTTAGACATGGTATTATTCAGTTTTAAAGTATATATCTGTGATTTAAAAAAAAAAAAAAAAAAAATTACAAAAGCCTGAAAATATATTTAAAATTACTCTTAAAATGCTATAATCAAAATAGAATTGTTTGATTTGCTATAATAGAACATTTCTGATAAAAACAGAAATATATTTGTTGCAAAAGTTTCGACTCGATTACTAGATTCTGTGAAGTGATACTTTAAAGTGATTTCTACATAAATGCTCAACAGGATTAAGATCGGGGAACAGTTGACATGGAAGCAGCTTAAACTCAGACTGATATTCCTTAAACCAATTTGCGACCGATCGAGCACGATGCGGCTTGGAAGATTTCCTGCTTAACCCATTAGGCGCCAATGTTCCCATTTTGGGAACATTCGCTATTATTATTTTTTTAAACTAAATATTAAAATTATTGTTACAAGGTTAATTACATTTCATTTTAGAATAAATGCGACAAGTTGTGTAATTTTTTTTATAAAGTTTCTCTCATAATTTGTATTTTTTATGGAATTTTAAAAAATGGGAAATTTCATCTTTCCATCATACTCAGTATGTGTGCTTATATTTTTTAAATGTATAAATAAAAAATTATTTTATCTGTTGCAATTTTCTTATAAATCTCCATTGTATCAAATAACATTGATTATGAATGAAAAATTGCAACAACTTGTTCTCAGTGGAAGATTAAATAGCTTGTTCCCATTTTGGGAACATTGGCGCCTTCTTTAGTTTTTTAAACCAATAATATTATACTGGTCGCTATTCTGCAAAGACGTACATGAGATCAAAACCCATAAAATTTGGATATAAAATGTGGGTTCTTGCATCCTCAGAAGGATGTACCCTTTTAATTTGCAAATATATGTTGGTAAAGAGCAGACGCCAAACAATTCATTACATTTGGGAACAAGAGTGGTATTAGATTTGACTGCATGCATTTCATATCCTCCAAGAAATGAACTTTATATTGACTTCGGTGGAATTATTGGTAGAAATGAGAGCTAGAAATTTCCGAACAACTGGAACTATCAGAGAAAACAGATTAAAAAGTTGTCCTGTAATAAGTTCTAAAGAGTTGAAAAAGAAAGACAGAGGGACATTCGATTCCATTATCACCGACTCTATCAGTATTGTGAAATGGAAAGACAATCAAGTTTTTTGTTTAGCTTCAAATTTTGAACCACTAGAACCAATTGGTTCGGCAAAACGATGGAATTCTGTAGAAAAGAAAAAAAACTGATATACCACAGCCACACGTTGTTGCCTCCTACAACAAATACATGGGAGGCGTCGATCTTCTTGATCGATTTTTGAGTCAATATCGGCCAAAAATTAAAGGCAAGAAACGGTGGTGGCCATTTTTTACAAATACTCTAAATATGGCAGTTGTAGCTGCTTGGCGGATACATAGAGAATGCAAAGGAAAACTCCCCCAGCTAGAATTTCTTCGGGAAATTACAACGTCATTGATGAAAAGAGAGGAACCGAGAACTGCGGAACATCTTCGTCATGGCCTTTTTGGAATCATACCGAAAGATGTACGTTTCGACGGTATCAATCATTTTCTTGAAAATGCAGAAAGACAATCTAGGTGCAGAGTATGTATGAAAAACACTAGACTTTATTGCAAAAAATGTAATGTTATGCTGCATAAGAACTGTTTAGTTTATTTTCATTCAAAGTAATGTAAAAATGTGAGGTGTGATTTATAAAAATAAAGAAGTGTGCATAAAGAAAATACAGGTAAATTATTTTTCATTCATTTTCTATTAATAAGTAATAATTAATAATCTGTAAAATACAGAAATTCTAATTTCTAATGAAAAAAATTGCATGATTATCTCTACCCCCATTAGGCGCCAATGTTCCCATTTTGGGAACATCGTCTAAATTTGAAATTTTAAAATTTTTTTGGTATTTTTTTGCGGAAACTTATTAAACCCTTAGTCTACACGGGAAAAAAACAATTCCTTTATAAAAAATTATGTTGGAACATATAGCGGCGCTTAATGGGTTAAAGTGGTCATCTATCTCTCTAAGGGTAACAGACATAATAGTACAGCCATAAATTAGCTTACGTGGGCAACGCTGCAGTTCAGAGTTGTGTCCACGGGTACGACGGAACCAAGTGAACATTCAAGGAAAACAGAAAAAGTAGATTTTAAAACATAAAAGAGATGCACTGCACTGCACAAACATGTTGTGTAATGAAAATATATTTTTATATTCACTTTGCATACAATAACTGAAATAGCTTCAATTGGGCCCCATTCTGGAGCCAAGCATCATTGATTTCAGTTTGTAGAACCAAACATTGTCATTTTTAATATATAAATTTACGCGTGAATATGCCACGAATTCATTTTTAATTAATAGCTAGATATGTTATTTGTATACTAAAAGTAACAAATAAAACTTAATTTTTGCAAGCAGTCTATAAAAAAATTATGAAGTCGAATTAAAAGGGAAGTTATAATGAGATGACGGGAATTTAAGGATAATGATAAGGGGAGGAAAATCCCTAGCCTGAATGTTGTTACAAAAACATCACAATAGGTCACCATAACCATGTGAAAAATTTAAAAAAAAAAAAAAAAAAAAAAATGGGAAGACAATGACCATAGTAATCATAAATTCATGCAGAAAGCAACACTTAAAAAAACTATTATATTACAGGAAATAACTAATACTTGAAAAGAAAGTTACAAAAGTTTTTCATTTTTTAACAGTTTTTTTTTTTTTTTTTTTTTTTTTTTTTTTTTAACAGTGAATTACTATAATACGCCAAACGAAGTCATACTTATTTCCAAATTAAGTAAATTAACGTTAAGTTCAAACATACTTTATTTGTGATATTTTTGTAGAAAAGCAATTACTCTATTTTCGAAGTTTCCTTCTTTAAAGTTTTTAAAAAAAGGGTCCTCGTTAACCAAGACAAATAACAAAATTACATATTTTGAAGCAATGACATCATTGGTCTAACAATAGGGTCATTTTTCGTACCGTATAATGTGGTAATATTAGTGAATGAAGTCAGAATGTCAGTTTTTATGAAAAGCACAGGTGTTTAGTATATTTCATAAAACAATGACAAAACTTACACCACCTTTCACGGAATTCTTAAAAATGTGTTATATACTGTTGCCGTTTTAAACTATCGTCAGCTGTTCTTAGTAGTCTACAAATTCATGTGTGCAGTTTCTTGTGCGATGTGAGTTTCAAACTAAATAGCAAGATTTTGTGTGAAATTCCAAAAATTCGGTTTGATTCTGTTTTATAGTCGGCAGCAAAATTATTGAATCACACATCCACACTTTTTCGTTTGATCGCTAATTTTTGTCATCAACTTACTTTTTTATAAACAGAATAATACTAAGAACATGACTAGACAAATATTTACTTAATAAAACAGTTTTAGATGTTCATCTTAGGTAGGAATTATTGCTAGTGTTTCAATAATTTTGCTGCTAACTGTATATATGTTCTTGATCCGTAAATTTTGACTCAGAGCCTCAAATCCTTTGTTATGATTCAACACTCGCTAACGAATACCCGCATCGTTAATATAAGAATCCCTAACTCTGGACTCTGAAAGTGACAATATCTTTTCTCACAACTACACATAACAGAATGGATTCGCCTCAGATTGTCCTATTTTTACAAAAGGAGCTTCGCTATTATTTTACTGAGGATGCAATTGATGTTTTAGGGGACTAGTAATGCAAAGTCAACGTATATAAACCTTAATTTACCAATCTCCATATTACTAAATTACTAAACTCTGTTTATTAGTTCAGCTTTTTAGAATTCTAGTCAAAATTTAAAAATATTAAATCATTTATATTTTGTAAAGCAAAGAAGTGAGGTCCACATATGTGGAACTCAGGATTAATGAGGCTACCTTAATCTTGTGATGTCTCTGTGGAATCTTAAAGATGGCATGTGCATAACATCCCACGACATATGCTACTTTCTACTACTAAACAAGTGATTCGGCGCTTTTAGATAATAATAGACGATGTTGAGCAGCATATTGAATATGTTGTGACAACGTGAAACTAGTAAATTTTGTATTACATCGTTAAAATTTGTTTAAAGTCATTACGAATCCTCCAGTGATTATTGTAAGATCAAAATTTTTCGTAGCAGTTAAATTTCCCTTATTTCATTTTCTAAATTTTATGAAAGTCTCTTGTAAAGTCTTTGATACAAACTGTTTACACCCATGAAGCTTAATTTGGGCACTCTTAAAATATGGGGAAGTTACAAGCTCTGCCGACTATTTTAGAGCCCTGAGCCTTACTGTAACACTTCTTACTGTATGTTTTAATTTCACTTTTTTTTTCTTCCTTCTTTTTCATGCAAAATTCTACTTGTGGTTCACCCGTCTATCCCCGCCATTGCCAAGTGTAATAAACTTGAAAAGCAGCAAGCCTTTCTGACGATTTCAGAACCCTAAGTCTTTTCCTTCCCGTTTTTCGGTGTCTTTGTTGTATATTTTCTTCGGTGTCACTTCAGTTTTTGTTTTTGGCACTTGAGAATATGTTGTATTTTGTTCTTTTTTCCTTATTATTTTTTCATTATATACTTTTCTCCTCCGCTTTTTTCATTCAAAATTTTTCCTTCTATGTAAGGTTAAAACTTTAAACTATTTTAAGCACTTTTTTAGCTTAAACGTAGACTGCCAAGCTTCGAGATAACTCTTAATTAGCTATGGTAAGTACTTTAATGAATTAACTCGTAGTTATCTACGAGTTATCTCATAGCTTGGCAGTCAACGAGTTAAAAAAGACGACATAAAAGATATGAAGACCAAAAAATTTAGCACAGAATAGCTTAATTATAGATTATCTGAAATATATGAGTAATGATAAATTTTATATAATTAAAAACACAAAGTACATCTTAAATCAAAATTCTTATTAAGTTTTATGAAACACAATCAGATTTTCAAGTAATTGCAAAATATCATTTATTAGGTAGTAATTCAATAAATACAGCAACAATCGAAATAACCGTATTCGACTGGGAATTGATATATTGCGTTCTGGAAAACATCACATCTTATTCTGGCTCTTCACTAAATATATAAATCTCCAGAGAGATCAAGGTATTGCTCAAAAGGAATTTCTTCTTGGTTTCTTTAATTGCATCTCAATCATCTCTGTTTTGTTTCACTTTCCTCTAAGGAAACATTCTCTAGAATGAAGAAGGTATTCTAAGGAGGAAAGGGAATATTAAAGTGCAATTTGCTTCAATTCCGACTATCTGTTCAATGGTTTTCCCTATCGTCTTTAACTTAATTATTGGCATTGCGTACACGCAACATGAATTAGGGAATTTCAATACTCTTCCCTAAAATATAGTTGTTTCAAAATGTAAAGTCGTTCCGTTCAAATATTTATTTGATTTATTTATTATTTTTTTGCGATGAAACAACTGTTTTGTTGAAAAAAAAATTATTTTGTTGATTGGTTTATAAATTTAACTTGTAATTTCAAGAATAATTTTGTTTGTCAGACAAATCAACTTGCATCGATTAACAAAAATAATACGGTTGGAAGAAGAAGAATTGCCACTGGATAGTTTTATAAGCTACGTCATAGATCTCTGTGTAAACAGTCAGTGGGTGAGCGATATGGTGGATCAAAAGAACGGTTTGTTTAAATCAACAAAATAATTTTGTTTATTTAAACAAATATTAGATGAATCAACAAAACTGTTTGTTTAAAATAGAAAGCACTTCAGTTAAAACAACCAAATAATTTGGGCTCTGCTAACAAAACTGTTGTTGAAGCTATAACAATCAAATATTTTGTTGTTTTAACAAAAAATTTTATGTGGCTAGAGTTTTTTTTTTTTTTTTTTTTTTTTTTTTGTGAAGGGTGATGTAGGATTTATGACCAATAGCTTTCTTATGAGACGTACGCATAGGTGGGATCGCTTGCGTAGAGACTTTTCTAAGAAATGCTAGTCTACACAAAATCACGGAAAAGAAAATCTGTGTTTGAACCAGACATCTCTTGACTACCAGCTCTGATATCAGAATTTTTCAGTCATTGGTGGGAGTATTTTATAGGAGATTTAAATAAATTAAAAGAGGTTTTCTGTAATTTTCTCAAACTATTCCTTGGCGCATTTCACGTACACAACAAACACATGCTTCAACGGAGAATATCAAGAAATAAGATAAAAAAAAAAAACTCTCAAAATGACCATATTTTTTTTCTTTTCAACATTAAAATGGTATAAAAATTGGGTAAAAATACATTCTAACAGTTTCTTACGAATTACTATGGGTATTTCGAATTTTGTGTACAATCAAATATCGGTGATTTTAATATATATATATTTAATTTCTTAAAATCAAATAATAATAATAATAATAATAATTTAAAAATAATAATATTAGATATTATTCAAGGAATACAAATAATATCCAGGTATAAATAATTTTTAGGTGTTTAAAATTTAAACATACTGAGACTGGTTATGTTTTCTAGTGTGGATTTAAAAACTAGATTAGATTTTAAATTATATTGCATCAATATGGCGTAATCGATGAAGATTGAAATTTTAATATAATTGAAGTTAAAAAAATCAAAGACAAGTTCTTTTAAATACTAATTAATATTTTTTTTAATTTTATACAAAATTCTGATTTTTTTTTTTTTTTTTATCTGAAAAGTAGAAACAATTTTGAAATTTTAACTAATAATAATAATAATAATAATAAGATATTTTTCATTTGTCTTACTTTTCTTTTTATTTAAAAAATTAATTTTATTTCTTTATAAAAACAAATTGGAGTCTTATTATGATCAAGCATTCCAATAAAAACGATTATTTATTTATTTATTTATTGGTTTTGTGCGTGTGTACTAACTAATTTACGAATATCTTTTAAACCTACAACTCAGGGAAAACCAAATATATTTAAAATGCTTTAAGTCAAGAAAAGTGTAAATTATGGTTTCAAAATAATCACAAATTATGCTAGGTTTCCTCTCAATATATTGTACCTCGAAAAATTCTCAGGATATTGCGAAATCAAAGAAAAATTAGGGAACTAACGGAAAGCAAACAACTTTAATATATTTTCTTACCATTGTTAATTTTTATTATGGATCATAATAATTTGTCATAATAATTTGAATGTTAATTTCGTAAAAATATCTGAGACAAGATTTTTTTTTTCTTTCAAATTTGTAAAGCTATGTAAAAGTAGAAACAATATCAAAATTCTAAATAATAATAATAATGGTAATTCTGAGATATTTTCCATTTTCATTCCTTTCTTGTTTTATTTTTAAAACAAATTTTATTCTACTTTCAAAACAAATTCAAGTCTCAATATGACCAAACTTTTAAACCGAGACAAATTCTCTTTCTTGTAATAGCTAAGAAAGTCTCAACTCTCTCCACAATTCACTAAAAATCTTTTAAGGCTACGACTCAATAAAAAATGAATCGAACTAAATTACCTTAAGCCAAGAGAAATGGAAATTGCGGCCTGAAAATAATCACATATAACACTGGCTTTCCACTAAGTATATTGTATCTTGAAAAATTCCCAAGATATTGCTCGAAAGAAATTTCTTCTTGGTTTCTTTAATTGTGTCTAAATCATCTTCATTTTGTTTGCCTTTTCTCAGAGGAAACATTCTTTAAAAGGGCGAAATGCCTCAGAGCGATAGAAATAATTTAGTAAGAATATTTTTTGATTCAGACTATTATTTGTATTGTTTCTTTACAGATTTTAAATCGAATTATGAGTTTGGGATGGGATAACTTAGCCAGATAACAGAAATTTGAAAATGAAGAAAAAAAAGCTTCATCAGATTTCTTATTGTTTTTTTAAATAGGTTTTTACTTACTAAAATCTAAAAAAATAATAAAAACATTCCATCTTATTATTATTATTTTAATGCTATTTATTTATTTATTTTATTTTTTTAACTTATACTTTTAGCTTAATTTTGCGCGAAAACTTGAAATCCGGTTAATTATTGTTAATTATAAAAACCATATTCAATAAATATTTCTTGCTTTAAAATAATATTTATGAGAGTGAATCAAAAAATAATATAAAATGGAAAGTAGGAGGGATGTGGAGAAGGAGAGGGGGCAATGGAAAGGGTGAAAGCGAAAAGCAGAAAGAAATATTCAAATTTTAATTGAGAAATAAAGCATTTAAATATATATATGTGTATATATATATAATTATACAATAAAGATTGAGAATATGGATTGCTTTTTTTTTAATTGAAAATTACAACAAATTTATCGAGAATTTGATTAAATGTTACGGCAAACTCTTAAATTTCTTTTAAAAGTACAAGTAAGTCAATAAAAGCCCAAACAATCAAAATTACCAATGAAAGAAGTATTGAAATTGAGATTTCCTGAAATAATCACATCTTTTATAATATCACCCTTTTAATCTCCTGAGATCCCGAAAGATTATTCCACAAAAGAAATTTCTTCTGGATTCGTTAATTGCCTCTGAATCATCTTGATTCTGTTTCACATTTCCCTGGAGAGCATTTTCTAGTAGGATAAAATACAACTAGCATACACAAAAATAATAAAGTAGAATTTTTTACGCCCATATCATTGCCTCTATCGTTTTTTCTATCTAATTTAAACAGAATTAGGTGCATGAGGATCAGATTTATATTAAAGAATTAAGAAAACTGAGTAGTATTGTTTGATACACTAATAAATGGCTGATGTTACTAAACTATTGTGGCCTCTTATTGTCCAAATTTTTATTTTTTCGTATTTTTATAAGATAGAGTTAAACACAATTCTATGTTCGAGAACTAAATTTTGAATATAATCATGAAATAAAAAATGGTGAATGTTCTTTAACATTATTATTATTTTTTTCTGAGTCACTATGACTTTTCTTTTTCTTACATTAATAAAAAGAGATCTAGACTTGAGAAAGAAATATTATCTAAAGTTCTAATTAATAGAGGATGTAAAAAAATTAGTTTATTCACTTAAGGGAGTTCAACACTTGTGAAATTTCGAAAATAGACGAAAATACCAATTTTGAGATTTTTAAACTAAAACCTCACCATATCTTAATGTACGTTATGTTAAATCTTCATAAACGTATTCTAATAGGAATGTCTGCTACAGCTGTTTTAACAAACTTCTGTCTTCTGTTTTGTCCTTTAAATCAAATCTTTAAATCCATTTTTTTCAGCTTCTCCTTTTTCATATTTTTAATGTCTTCAAAATGCCAAAGCTTTGTCAAATATGCTTGAAATTGCTTGAAAATTTTTATTTATTTATTTATTTACTAAGAACATTTTAGATTTATGAATTGGATTTGAGTTACTTTAAATATTTTTTAATTCATAGGCAGATCATGCATGACTTTTTTTAATTACTTTTTAGTGGTGTGTTTGGTATTTTGAGATTAATACTGATTAGCTACATAAGGTTCCTAGGCCCTAATTTTTCCCGAAAGATTTTTTTTCTTTTTTTTTTTTTTTTTTTGAGGGGTGACTAATACCATTAAATGAAACTCTACATTTATTAATATATTGCTGTCTACATTATATAAAAATAATTAAGAAAAAATTTATAACAAAATTCATAGGAGTAGCTTTTTAAAATTCATTGTAAAAATTCAACAATTTTAAATTAATAGATATATAAAGATAATGATCTGTGTTTTTAACTGGGAGGAGACCCTCCAATTCCATTATTTATGGCTAGGAGGAACCGACCAAGAGCTAGGCCTAATGTCCAATCCGTACCTTCATGTGGTGCATCTGTTAGTAATGACTATGTTATGAACCAGCACGTAGGGGCTCGCATCAAGACGCATTGGCCAGCGTGATGTGACTTGGTTTCAGAAAAACTAGAAGACACAATCTTAGAATCATTATGGGAGATTTCAGTGCAAGGATTGGTACCAAACATTGAAATAAACATGTAGTTGGTACATTTGGAAAGGGAACTAGAGATGAAAGAGGAAATAGATTGATTAAATTTGCAGAATATGAAAAATTTTATGTCACTAATTCATTTAAAAGGAAAAAACCGAAAGATAAAATTGACATGGAGGAGTCCCAATGGAGGAACAAGTGAAATTGACTACATTCTAACTGACCAGAAACATACATTTACTGATTGTGTCGTGATAAATAGATTTAATTCTGGCAATGATCACAGACTAGTACATTACAAGATAAAGTTCCGGGTTGCATTGGAAAGACAGAAACTTGTGCAAATCCGAAACAAGAGAATTCAACCACAGCATAAAAACAAGAATTCCAGCTTGAACTGAAAAACAGGTTTCAGTTGCTTGAGGATACTGAAGACGTCAATGAGTTCAAGATGAATTCTGCCAATGTTGTTCTGGAATCAACAAAAAATGTTGCTGGTTTATAAGAAGATAAATTTAGTAAGAAAATCTCGGAAGAGACACAACAGCTTATGGAAAATAGAAGAAAAATGAAATATAACAAGGAAAATATTACTGTAAAGTTTGAGTTTTCAGAAATGTGTCAAACTGTGAAAAAAAAAAAAAAAAAGATTGTAGAAGACACTAGGAAATTTAGTTGTAATATGATCCAGCAAGCCATTGAAGAAAATAAAAGTTTGAAAACTGCAGAGAGAAATCTGATGCTTGGTCGGAAAGGAATTCCAGCTTTGAAGACAAAAATTGTAAATATCATTCGGAATCAAGAGCAGATTCTAAAAGAGGCAGCAAATTTTTATTCAGAATTGTACAGCTTGCCAGAACTACTCAGTGGTTCACCTACCTCAACAAATACAAACGACGCTATTCCAGCAATATTGAAGCAAGAAGTAGCTATAGCAATAAAAGCAATGAAAAATAGAAAATCTTCAGGCGAAGGCAAAATGACTGTGGTTATTTTAAAAGAAGCAAGGAATGAAGCCACTGAAGTTCTTACCGAACTATTCAACAAATGTATAACGTTATGTGAGGTTCCAAAGGACTGGAAAAATGTCATCGTAACAGTGGCGTATCCAAGAGTGGGGGGGGGGGTGACAAAATGTATGATAAGAAAAATTAAGCTGTTCCTTACATTTTTTTTTTTCACATTTCAGGCGGAAAAAAAGTATGGCAAGCGTAGAATATTTTTTTCTACGAAGTGGTTTAAAATTATGACTAACTTTTTTTTTTCATTACTCTGCGATAAACACTCCTGAAAATAACTAAACCACTTCATTTGCGCGGCGCGAAACATGTTTCCCCTGAAAACAATTCTCTGAAAGGATTTCACCTTTACGAGTTCATACTCAAGGACAAGAGGGGTCGACCATATGGGGAAGGGGTGACCATTGAAGGAGTGACCCAAACAATACCCCAACAGTAGAAGACATTTTAAATGAACTAGCGAAAACTTCTCGTCGATTAGACTTCGCTCTGTAAATAAGAAAATTCAATGAAATATTTTGCGTAACTATGTAATGAATTTTATGTTTTGTGCAGCAGTTTGTACAGCCTCTACGTTATTCGTCGCTAATTAAAGATTTTTTAGTTTGATCTTCTAATTGGTAAGTTTGTTTTACTATTTTTCATTTTCTTACTCTTATTTTCGGCAAGTAATTATGATATTTTAAAAGATTGTTAAACTTAATTAAAAATAAACTTAATTAAACTTAATTAAACTTAAATAAACTTAATTAAAAATTCGGAAGGACGACTCCCTCCCCTTGGAAAAATCCTGGATACGCCACTGCATCGTAATCTTACTCTTTAAGAAATGAAAAAAACAAGATATTAGGAACTATCGTCCAATCAGTCTGCTCTTAAATTTGTATAAAATTCTGATGAAAGTTTAGACAAATTATTTAGAGAAACAATTAAATGCAGCGCAATCTAAAGAATAAACATGATTTTGAAGTGTTTTTAGTGCCATCAACCATGTTCGTGCAATTAGAGAAATTATTGAAGAAGTAATGAATACGAACCACCATCGACCATTTTTATACAATGAATTAAGGAATACTAATATTAATTCAGATATATTCCCTTTATTGGAAACATTTATAAAGAAGCAACAGCCATTTTGAAACTTCAAAAAATAAGTAATGTATTCAAATTAGAAAAAGTGTTAGACAAGGGGGACACAATTTCACTTCAACTTCTAATTAAAAAAAGAAAAAAAGAAACACTAAATTGAAAAGAGAAAGGCATAAAAATTGACGGATGGTTTATAAATCATTTGAGATTTGCTGATGAAATTGTACTGCTTGCTTCCTCATTCGAGGATTTCCAAGAAATACTTCAGCAATTCAACTAAGAAAACAAGCTTGTTCGATTGAAAGGGAATTTCAGTAAGGCAAAACTTATGCCAAATTCCTTTATTTCTCCAATGAAGATCACTATTGATATGAATGAATTAGAAACGGTATGAATTATACTTATTTGGGACAAGTCCTTACGATGAATGAGAACATCATGGGAAAATTTATAGCCTAGTTAAACTTGCATGCAGAGCATTCGGAAAAATCAGCGCTATGTTCAAAACTGAGCTCCCAATTTGTTTGAAAAGAAAAGTTTTTGATCAGTGCATTTTGCCTGTTTTAACTTATGCTTCAGAAACTTGGACATTAACGTGTAAAACTATACAAAAACTTCAAACAACCCAAAGAAGCATGAAGAGATGCATGTTAGGATTCACCCGAAGAGACTGAAAGCGAAATACTTGGATTAGGGAGAAAACCAACGTTACTGATGTTATTTCTAGAGTAAATAAGAAGTTACGATGTAGCTGAGCTGGGCACCTTGCGAGAAGAAAAGATGATAGATGGACCACCAAAGTCCAATTTTGGATACCGAGAGATAAGAAAAGACCGAGGTCTGTCTTTGGAGAAATGAAATTATAAAGATTGGAATAACAGAATGAATTAAAATTGCAGAAAGCAGGGCAGATTGGAATCACGTAGACAAGGCCTTCATCCTGCTCTGGACTGATAAAAATTGAAATTTGTGATGATAATAATGATGATGATGATGATAATATATATAATCTTAATAACTTTATTTTTCTTGAAATGTCTAATCCCCTTAACTTTTGTGCCTTTTTAATTTGTTACATATTTTAGATAGAGTTAAATATTAATCTATATTTAAATATGAAATATAAATATTACCTGAAATAAGAAGTTATTAATGTTCTTGTAAAATTATTTAGTTTTGTTAATTACTATATATTTTCTTGTTCTTATATACGTAAAATAAGAGTTTAAAATAAATTATAATTGGACAATTAAAATTTCAATATTAACTAAAACACAAGTTAATGGATATTATTATGAAATTGTTTTATTCTCCGAGACACTATGTATTTTCTTTTTCTAACATAAACATAAACTTATGTTCGAAGGATGGCATTTTAATATTATAGCAATCTTGAGAAAACAGCGGCTTTTATAAAATTATTTTATTCTTAAAGTCACTTTATTATTATTATTATAATTATTATTATTATATGTGCGAGACAGATTTAATATTAGTCTACACTACAGAATGTCATCTAAAGCACGTTTTAATAGATATTCTTAAGACATTATTTTATTGACTGACACACGATGCTTTATTTCTCTTACGTGTATGAGATAGAGTTAAGTTTAAATCCATGTCGGAGAGATGACATCTGAATATTATCTAGATTATAATATACTGGATTTGTTATGAAATTACCATATTTTTTGAGTTACTATAACTAGATCGTGCAAGCATGCGATACATTTAAGCATAAATCTCTACTTGAAAATTAATATAACCAAAAAATAATGAGAAAGAATGGAATAATGAGAAATGTTATGAAACATTCCTTCTCTAAATCATGATTTGTTTTCTTCGTCTTACATATCTTAAATATAGTAATACATATCTTATAATGTAAGGATAAATAACTTCCACACTTTAATTTATTTATGAGAGGGATTGATATATAAATATGTTGCAAATCAAAATAGAGTAAAAAACTAATATTCCGCAAGCATCACAAATGTCAATTTTATTTTACTTTTCTAATATCTACAAGATTGGGAAAAGTACGTTGTACTTTTCCCAATCTTGTAGATATTAGAAATAAAATTGACTAATTAAAAGAATCTACGAAACAGTTGTAATTTTCAATAAAAAAAAAAAAAAAAAAAAAAAAAAAAAAAAATGATATTTCACAATCCTATTAGAATAAAAGAAACCGTGAGGGAATCAGCATGCTAAATCGCAAAAATCATCTCAATACTAAGTTTCATGTGACTCTATGCCATAGAAGCTGAGATATGCTATACACTTTATCATTGATAGAGCGACATAACCACCTGTCTGGTCATTTTTGTTAACCCCTTACCTGGCCAGGAAAATTTGCGAGGTTCGCTACAAAGTGCCACTGTTTTCTTTCAACTCTAAAATGAGTAAATCTTCCAAAAACATTGTCAAGATCTCTTTCTAGTTTATTTTATTGCACTGGTAAACCGTGTCAGTAGTTTCACTGGTAGCAGTACAGTACAAAGGGTCGTACTTTGGAAAGACGTGTATATACGCTCGGGGCAGTTAAGAGGTTAAAATTGAATCAACCTAGTATCTGATAATAAATATATTACATATCGAGCTTCTGTCAAAGAAGTTGATGCATAAAGTATCCCGCAAATGAAACAAGGAAGGAATAGTGCCACCTCTGGGGTGGCATATGCCAAAATCTAATTAATACTAATTGATATGGAGTAAAATTCACCAAAAAATGAAAAAAAGTAGCCACGAATGTAGCGTGGAGCAACAACACGCTCGTGCTTACATTTTTCACTTGATGTAAGTCCCTGCTTAATTATAGTGGGTGATTAAACTGTTATGTTTTTATTCTTCTTCTTCTTTTTTTTTTTTTTTTTTTTTTGATAGATTTTTCTTTTATTCATTTGCTTAAAACATACTAAATGAAATAGCTTTGAAAATATGACATTCAAAAAACATTCATAGACTAACACTTTTCAGTATCAATTTAGTCACAAGTGCAATTAAAAGACCTACGCGCATTGAACAAAAATCCAAATTCTTTCAATTATTGTGTATCATAAAAAGCTACAAATAACTTGTAACTTTAACACATGATTTCATTTGCTACTTACAAACTTTGTGCACTTTTTTGTGAGAATCGATTGGTTATTCAGGCAAATACATATATATATATATTTTTTTTTTTTTTCTAAAATTATTATTTGTCAGTTTTTTTTTTTTTAATAGCAAGAATAGATTTCAATAAAATGTTACAAAACTTGCAGAAAAATTGACAAAAGATTAAAGAGAATTATTCTGAAATATGAAATACTCACGTTTAATTTTCACTGAAATATGACTATTTGTAGAAAATACATGCATGTGTAAAAGATAGAAATTTATTTATTTATTTTTTTTTTTTTTATACAGGTTGAAAGCTAGATATTATTAGGCAACTAAACATTAAACAAATTATCAACAAAAGAATGAGCTATATTTTAGGTGTTTACCAACACTGAAATTTCGTAATGGGTTTTTAACATGTCACGTATTTAATTTGAAGACCCAATTATTTCAGTCACATTGAAAAACTTATCACACAGATTTTAGTAAATAAATAAAATTATGTTAGAATAACAAGACCATAAGAGATTTTTGACAAAGAAGAATTTTTTGCAATGTGACTGAGAGAATTGGATCTCTAAGTTAAATAGATAACATGGAAAGAAAATAATAATAAAATTTATGTGAATTATCTAAAATCTAGCTCATTACTCTGCTGATAATTTGCTTAATTTTTACAGTATTCAGATAAACTTCTTGACATAAGCTGTTTAATATATCTTGCTTTCAACTTATGTAATAAAATAATATTTCGTGCATGAGAAGTAAAAAATTATTTACTACAAATACTCATACCTCAAATAATAATAATAATAATAATAATAATAATGATAATAATAAACACATAATTTTTATGTTTCAGAATTATGTTTGTCTATTATTTTGTGAATAGTTCAGCAATTTTAGTGAAATTTTTTTGAAAACCTTTTTTTTTTTTTTTTTTTTTTTTTTTGTTATAACTATAAACTTGCCTAAAAAATATATTTTTCTAAATGATTCTCTTTCCCACAATAAAGCATATAAATATTTTACGTAGTAAGTCAAATTATATGTTAAAGTTTCAAGACATTAAAAGCTTTTTATGACGCAGGGTAATCCAAAGTATTTCTGTTTTTCTTCAATGTGTGGATAGTCTTCTAATCGCACTCGTGACTAAATTGATACTGGGAAGTGTGAGTTCATAAATATTCTTTGCATATCTGAAGTTCAAAGTCATTTCGTCTAGTATTTTTTAGAAAATAGAAAAGATGTCAAAATAAAAATAAAATAAAAAATCTAATAATTTGATCACCCACTGTATTTATACTCGATACAATTGGGACAGTAACTTCGACAATTTATAAACTACCATTAAAATCATGTAGTATGAGACGATGGAGTTCTCGTATGCATTGTCTTCCAGCTATTATGGAGTTATCCACATAGCATATCTTCTCCCTAGGACGTCCGCAGGTTGTCCTGTACTGTGGATGTGCTGTATGGATAAAGAAATAATTAAAACTTTCATCCTGTATTTCATTACTGCGTCTGTATTCATAGAACAGATGAAAAAATAAATTAAATTTTCAAAATTCACATGAAACAATTCCACGGCTTAGATACCAGTCGGAATACTTCACTTACAAGATATTTTTTGATAAGCCAAAACTCCCTGGTTTGTATTTAGGCCTGGTCATTTTTTACTCTCTCAAAAATTAATTTATCCGATAAAATTCGGGTATAGTTGTTGCGTGTATGTACATTTTATGGTATTTTCGTACAAAGGTCTTATTGTTCAAAGCCAACTGTTGCTAAAATTTAATTTAATAAAAAGATTTAAGAATTTCTGAAAAGTAGCCCTTGTTACATAGTCCCCTAATTTTGTTCTTGCGCAGACTTGAAGTCATTTTCAAAGCATTGTAAAATCGTTTTTACAACAAATCAAACTTTGTACATATCTGAAAAAATTTTAAATATTCATCGTTTTATTATGAATATAGAAAAAAGGAAAAACTCCAACATTTGTAAATTTATCTTTAGTTTTTCTATGATTTTAAATATAATTCTTACTGTTTATTCAACTCTTTTACAAGAGCATCAAATGATATTGCAATTCTTTCAAAATTATTTTCAAAAAAGTTTTATTTTTCTGATACATATAGTTAAAGTTATTTGGGCATATTTAAAAGAAAAATGCTAAAATTATAAATGCAATATTTTAGTGATTACATTTATAACTCGATTATATCCTTTAATCAAGTTATATTGCATAACAATAAACCACTTTTAAACATATGTTGATTTTGTTGTATTTCTACCCGTACGAACCATGTTAACAAAATTCATCTTTCCTGGTAATAACTTAATAAAATCCCAAACAATCTACGTTTGTAACAATTGGGAATTGAAATTCTTGTCTCAAAATAATCACATCTTATATTGCGTTTGTGCTAAATATATAAATCTCCAGCAATCCCCAAGATATTGCACAGACAAAATTTAGTTTTTTTTTTTTTTTTTTTATTCGTCTCTGTAATTTTTATTTTGTTTTGTTTCTCCTGAAAATAAATTTTTCAGAATAAAAAGAACAGCTGTTGATAGCAAAGTGAATATTTAAAAAAAAAAAAAAATCTCTTCAATTTAAATTGCATCTTTAGCAGTAAATATAAGGAAAATTAAAAACTATTAAAAAGATTTATTTTATTCTCCATAAAATTAATAAATCAATAAAACATCTTAGTTTTACGTTTTTAGTTATATAAGGGAGCTGTAAAAGACTATTACAGTTAGTTATTAATTAAATGAGTTAACTATTTTCAATGACTGTTTACAGAAGGGAATAACTGAATATTATAACATGTATTGTAATTCTTTAGTGTGACCCTGTAAAAACCAAAGAATAAATATTTTTCATAACACATATTATATTAAACATGTTTTTGAGCACACAAATAATGTAATATTTGATTTTGTTTAGCCCATTATGAATAATTTAAATGGTTTAATTTGTACCAAAAATTTCACCCATAGATGAAAAGTAATTTAATACTTTTATATAACCATTATACTATTTTTCAATTTTCAACTAAAAACATTTTAATTTTGGAATTAAAAAAAAAAATCACATTTTTGGAAATTATTAAAAAGAGAATGAAATATGTAATAATTTAAAAATATTTCTATTACATTAAATATATCATATATCAAATGATAATCAATAAAGAACATTTTTATTATTATTATTTATTATTATATATGTTACTAAAAACCTCAATTTTATTTAGCATTACAGAAATACATTATTTTGTTCCACGAATTCGCAAGATTAAGTTGAAAAAAGTTTATCCATCATGTCTTGGCATTTTTATATCATGTCTGTGCTTCATCCATACTCCACACATTTGATATTTTGTAAAATTATAACGGTATACCTCTTTAAGCAATGAATATACAATTTTTTTAAGAACATATCATTTATGAGATGTGCATTAATCATTGTAAAAATTAACAATAATAGAAGATATTAATGATTTATAATCTTCAGTAATAAATATTTATAAGATAAAGAAAACCTTTTATATATCATATTTTTAAATTTTCTGTTGAATCATATAAACTTCACAATTCTATGTATTAATAAATACTTTTTAAAAAATATTTTGATGAATTATTCCATCAACTTGAAAGAAAATGATCAAATGCGTAGTAAAGAAAGCAATTATATGAAATTTTTAAACATATATTAATTGAATAAAAGTATTAAAAGAATGCATTTCCATCATGTTCTGAGCTATTCTAAATGTTTCAAATGTCTAACTAGTCGAGAGGTTATAGCCATAGAACTATATTAGCACTTAATCAATGTGTATAAAATTTTTAAAGTGATAATGACGCCAATTTTCGTGAGATGCATAATTTAGTTTTTCACAATTTTTTATTGGTCACGTTTAAGTAAATGTGTTTATTTTTCTGTCCAAAGAAAAAAAAATGAACACGTATTTTTTTTTTTTTTTTTTTTAGCAACAATTAAATTATAAATAAAACTTAAATGGCTAATTTTAAAGCTATTACGAGGTTATTATTTTCACATTTTATTAATTAACTAGCTAGCTTCGCAAGCTAGCGGGTCAGTATTTTCAAATGAATAACTAAAATTAATGAATCACTAACAGTAACTTTTGGTGTAAAGAAAAGAAATTTAAAAAAAAATCATTTCTGATCGGGTAAAAAGTCGGCACGGGTCCCCACTGCCTTCGGCAGCGGAGTCCCGTGCGCACTGCGCGTGCACAACTTACGGGATGCACGCGCTGCGCGCGCGTATTCCTTCACTGACCCTTCGTGCCCCCTAAAAAAAATCATTTCTGATCGGGTAAAAACTCACACCGGGTCCCCACTGCCTTCGGCAGCGCCGACCCATGCGCGCTGCGCGCGCACGTAAGGAGGTATACGTGCGCTGCGCGCACATATTCCTTCTCAAGTCAAATTTTTATTCTTAAGAAAAGAGAATTAAAAAAATCAATCCTCATCGGGTACAAAGTCGGACCGGGTCCCCACTGCCTTCGGCATCGCAGTCCCGTGCATGCTGCGCGCGCAAAAATTAAGGTATACACGCGCTACGCGCGCCTATTTCTTCTCTGACCTTTCGTGCCCCCTAAAAAAATCATTTCTGATCGGGAAAAAACTCATACCGGCTCCCCACTTCCTTCGGAAGCGCAGACCCATGCGCGCGCAGCGCGCACATATTCCTCCTCAAATCAAATTTTTATTCTTAATAGAACAAAATCAAAAAAAATCAATTCTCATTGGTTAAAAAGTCGGGACGGGTCCCCACTGCCTTCGGCAGCTCAGACCCGTGCGCGCGCAGCGCGCACAAGTTAAGGGACACGCCGACGGTGCAAGCCTATTTCTTCCCCACCCTTCCAGGCCCTCTTAATTAACCTACGTATACCAATTTTGAACGATCTAACTCAATTGGCTGAGATACAAAAGAAAACGTAATCAGAACACCTCAAAACGTGTAAATCTGGTGAAAACTTTCGATAATGTAAAAGTACTTTAAAATATCTTTCGAATGACGTATTAAAAATAATTTAATCATAATTAGAAATTGAAATATTGAAATTTTAAAATATAACAGCGCCATCTGGCGGCAGAAATTTCTGTATTCCACTGTTCGATTACAAATCAAAAAAGCTTTCTAATGATGCATTATTTGTGAAATTATTTTAATTAGTAGCTGAGATACAATACAAAACTGATTCAGGACACCTCAAAACGTGTAAATCTGGTGAAAACTTTCGATAATTTAAAAGAACTTTAAAATATCTTTCGAGTGATGCATTAAAAATAATGTAATCATAATTAGAATTTGAAATTTGAAAATATTACAGCGCCATAAAAGAAAACTGATTCAGGAAACCTCAAAACGTGTAATTCTGGTGAAAACTTTCGATAATTTAAAAGAACTTTAAAATATCTTTCGAATGATGTATTAAAAATAATTTAATCATAAATAGAAATTGAAATTTGAAAATATTACAGCGCCATATGGCGGTAGAAATTTCTGCATTCTACTGTTCGATTCCAAATCAAAAAAGCTTTCTAATGATGTATTACTTATGAAATTATTTTAATTAGTAGCTGAGATACAAAAAGAAAACCTAATCAGGACACCTGAAAACGTGTAAATCGGGTGAAATCTCGCGCGCATCGCGCGCGGTGTACACCTATTTCTTCCCCACCCTTTTATCCCCTCCTAATTAACCTACGTATACCAATTTTGAACGGTCTAACTCAATTAGCTGAGATGCAAAAGAAAACCTAATCAGGACACCTCAAAACGTGTAAATCAGGTGAAAACATTCGATAATATAAAATAACATTAAAATATCTTTCAAATGATGTATTAAAAATAATTTAATCATAATTAGAAATTGAAATATTGAAATTTTAAAATGTTACAGCTTGAAATTTTAAAATATAACAGCGCCATCTTGCGGTAGAAATTTCTGTAATGTACTGTTCGAATCCAAATCAACAAAGCTTTCTAATGATGTATTACTTACGAAATTATTTTAATTAGTAGCGGAGATACAAAAGAAAACTGATTCAGAACACCTCAAAACGTGTAAATCTGGTGAAAACTTTTGATTATATAAAAGAACTTTAAAATATCTTTCGAATGATGTATTAAAAATAATTTAATCATAATTAGAAATTGAAATACGCATATTTGAATAAAATTTAATTTGTAATTTAAATGTAAATATTTTGTTTATTGACGAAAATCGATGAAATTTGAACTGCAAGTTTGTTTTGTGGTGTTAAGATTATATACCAAGTGTCGTGTGCGAATTTGAAAATTTGAAGAAAATAGAAATTTGCAATTTTTTATCCCACTTAAAATTTATCTAATTATCAACTGAATCAGTCGCGCGGTGTTTTTTTTTTTTTTTTTTTTCACTTTCACCAGACATCTTTCTTCCGTAAAGTGGTTGCCGTGGTAAAGACAACGAACACATTATACAATCTCATGGAATGAAGGTCGCGTATTCAATTCAATGGTTTAATGGCTAAAATTGAAAAAATTATAACTTATTCAGTTTTTGGAAATTTTCTCTCAATCTTTTGGGAATTGAATTGTTGAAGCGAGATCTATATACAAAAAAAAAAAAAAAAAGAAATGATTTATCTCTAAACGCTTTTGACTTATAAAATGTTTTGTGAAAAAATCGATGTTTCGTAAAATCTAAAAATATGGATCGTTAATCCGTATTTTGTAAAAATGTTTACATGGTTCGAAAGAGGATTAAACGGCCTTTCCAAATATACCAGTTGTTAAGAAATGGTACAGTTACTCGGTCGTACAGGGCGTTTTAAAAAAGACTATCGAGAAAAAGAGAAGTTCTCGACCCTTTTTAAAACTTTTTTTAAAAATATAAAAAATCCGTATTTAAAAAAAAAAAAAAAATTGTACCGTAAGAATCGGTAATAAATGCTCTTTCTGTTGGTAGAGGTGTATTTCGATATCTCGAACCGTTCGAGCAGGATAGCTTTACAAAAACCCACGAAATTTTCTCTCTTTGCTTTTTATTTTGAGGTAGGCTGTTCTGTAACAAAATGGCGGTCGGCTGCGATTTTGAATCATTTTTTGATTTGACATAGGTCGAAATTTTAATTAATATCTCCGCTAATTAGGGTCGCATCGTTTAGCAAATTAGATAACGTACATCTGCGATAAATTCTCTGTCCGACGGTACCTGTCCGAAGTCCGTGCGACCATTAGCGGCGGAGCCTTAGCTGTTTCAAGCCGTTTCTCACAGACAGACATACATACACACGCGTACAGATTTTAATAATATATTAATTAATTAAAAGAAAACTTTTATTAATTGAATGAAAGTATTAAAAGAATGTGTTCTGAGCTATTCTTAAAGTTTCAAATATCTAGCTAATCTGGAAGTTAGTTAAAAATTGATTGCAAGATTTGTACTGAACAAACAAACACGAAAGCGAGTTAATAAAAGCGTGGTAAAAAGTGTTTGTCTAACTGTTTGTCCGTTTGTGACACACAGAAAAAAAAGAAAGAAAGAAAGAAAGAAATTTCTTCTATAGATTGAATGTATATATATGTGTGTGTGTAGTTTTACAACATACTTTTAGGTTTTCGTTATTCCTATTAGATTTAATATGTATATATATTATACTACTTTTTGAGTTTTTTTCCCGAAATTTTTCTTTGAGTTGTAATTTTAAGCTGTGCCAATAAAAATAAAATTCTTATATCTTTTTCTTTTATTTATTTATTTTTTAACTTAAACAAGAAACATTTATTTACACGTGAATAATAAATAAAAAAAAAATGTAAAGAGTTTCTTTTGATTTATTTTATTTAAATATTAATTTCATTAGTCTAAATATATTGTCTGCAATCTAATTTGCGTGCATATTTACTTTGTTTTAGATTAATCGTGTTTCTAATCAATATAATTAAACTCAAATAATTAAATGTCATTTATATTTCAATAATGGCTGTGTATCACAGTTATTTGAGCATGGCTTTTGATTTGCTGAAAATAGTCACCAACAGAATTATATTTACTTAAACGTTATAGATAGATAGATAGATTTTATTTATGAATTAATATTAAAAAATTAGTGATTCATTTTATTTTATTTTATATTTTAATTCATTTAATAGTGACCAGCAAAGCGGGCAAAGCTTGCTAATTTCGTATATAAAGTTACAAATAGCTTCTCCATATAAAGCAGATTTATAATATAGAGTTTGGGTTTTTTACTGATATTTGTGCTTTGTGTTATGCTAATGACAGATGCACGAACACGTACATACACTAACCGTTAAACGATCTAAACCGAAAACCATACTCGACCATGTATGGGTAAAAGAAATCTATATATATATAAATGAATTGCTGTTCGTTAGTCTCACTAAAACTCGAGAACGGCTGAACGGATTTCGATCATTCTTTTTTTGTTTTTTTCCTTATAGGTCAGGGATGGTTTAGGAAAAAAAAAATTCGAAAAAATTCGAATAGTTTTCTTATTATTAATTAAAATATGAAAATAATAACCTCCTAATCTATATATATATAAATGAATTGCTGTTCGTTAGTCTCACTAAAACTCGAGAACGGCTGAACGGATTTCGATCATTCTTTTTTTGTTTTTTTCCTTATAGGTCAGGGATGGTTTAGGAAAAAAAAAATTCGAAAAAATTCGAATAGTTTTCTTATTATTAATTAAAATATGAAAATAATAACCTCCTAATACCTTATAAATAGCCATTAAAATATTAGCTATAATTTAATTGTTGCCAAAAAAAATTTACGAGTTCATTTTCTTTCGACATAAAAATAAATAAACGTGATTAAATAAATAATTTAATTAAACGTGAACTTTAAAAAATTGTAAAAAATTAAATTATGTATCTCACAAAAATTGACGTCACTATCGGTTTAAAGATTTCATACGCATTGATAAAGTGCTAATGTAGTTAGTTCTATGATTCAACAGAAAATTTAAAAACACAGTTTATAAAAAGTTTTTTTTCTTATAATCTATATATATATATATATATATATAAATGAATGTTTGTCTGTACGTCCATTATAAAATTGTAAACGGCTTGACCGATTTCGATCATTTTTTTTTTTTTTGTTTTTTTCCTCATAGGTCAGGGATGGTTTAGGAAAGAAAAAAATTGAAAAAATTCGGCCCCCAAGGGGGGGGGGAGGGGGCAAAACGTGAATTCAAAATATCCTTCATAGCTCAAACAAAGAAACAGATATCCGTAAAATTTTTGCTTTAAAATATAGCTAATATAAATGTCTAAAAACCAATTCCTGGAATTTTCGAAATTTGATCCCCAAGGGGGGGGGGCAAAAACAATTAGAAATACAGTTAGGCCTTTCAAAATTGGTACAGATAGGTTTCAATAGCCTGCAAGTCGAATGGGGATATTTTCGAAAGTGTGAAGTTATTAGGAGGGGAGAGAAGGGGGGAGGGGAGAGGGGGGGGGCAAAAAAATAAAAATAGAGTTAGATCGTTCGAATTTGGTATATAGAGGTTTTCGATACTTACAAATCGATTGCGGATATTTTCGAATTTGTAAAATTACACTATGTAACAAAAAAATTTTTTTTGTTTGTTTAAGTGATTTTTTTGCTTTTATCTAATGAATTAGGTCATAAATATAATATAATGAGTGTTCTTTCCTGCTCCTAAACGTTTTTTAGTGTATAGTGGCCGGTTATTGAAATCTAGTAGAACATAATAATAAGTGTATTACCATTTATAGATATAACTGTAATTTTCATCTGCATATGAAATAATTGATATTAAGATGACAAATTCTTTTTTCTTTTTGCAATTTAGGTTGATAATTAAGTGATGGCGTATAACCGCAGCTGTAAACATGATCCAGACAGTTTTTGTTATGTGTGTGGTGTCTTCCTGAGCACCAAAGCAATCAAGCATAAAATCACAGAGGCCAACAATTTTGCAAATGCCTATTATGCATATTTTGATGTTGCGGTGGGCGATCAAGATAAAAACTGGGCACCACATGTGGTTTGTGGATGCTGCAGGTCCACCCTTGAGGCTTGGTACAGAGGAGAGAATCGAAAGATGAAGTTCGGAGTGCCTCGAATCTGGCGTGAACCCACAGATCATCTTATGAACTGCTATTTCTGCGTTGTTGACGTGTCCCATCACCGGAAAAGGAAGAAGACAAGTGTGTTCGACTATCCAGACTTACCATCATCTTTGAGACCCATTGCACACAGTGATGATCTTCCTGTTCCCCCCAATCCGAAAAAAAATGAATGTTCTAGTGTGACAACTGACGAAAGCACCGGAGATGAGGATTGGTATGAGGACGAAGATTTAAAACCTCACTTTCCAAATCAACAGGAATTAAATGACTTGATCCGAGATCTTGGACTTACAAAATCAAACGCCGAGATCTTAACAGCAAGACTGAAGGAATGGAATTTGTTGGACAGAAGCTGTAAGATATCTCAGCAGAGGCAACGTGATCAAAGGTTCTCACAGTACTTCACCCTCAAAGACGAACTGTGCTACTCCCACAACGTGAGGGGTTTATTCGAAGAAATAGGGTTTCTTTATGATCCAAAAGACTGGCGACTCTTCATTGACAGCTCTTGCAAGAGTTTGAAAGCAGTCCTCTTAAACAATGGCAATAAATACCCCAGCATTCCGATAGCTCATTCAGCATCTCTCAAAGAAGAGTATCGACATATCGAACGACTTCTTCAAGAGTTAAACTATGAAGAACACGAGTGGGATGTCATAGGTGACTTCAAAATAATCACATTCTTGGTAGGTTTGCAAGGTGGAAACACGAAGTACCCTTGTTTTCTCTGCTTGTGGGACAGCAGAGATATTAGCAATCATTACAAGAAGGTTGAGTGGCCCATTAGAGATGACTTCGTGATTGGGGAGAAAAATATAAAATTTAAACCACTTGTGAGGCAGGAGAAGATCCTTATGCCTCCACTACATATAAAACTAGGACTTATTAAGCAATTTGTCAAGGCATTAGATCCTAGTTCGGAAGCTTTCAAATATCTAAAAAAAATTTTCCCAAAACTGTCAGAGGCAAAGATCAAGAGTGGAATTTTCGTGGGTCCTCAGGTGAGGAAATTAATGAAAGATGGTGAATTTATGAAGAAGCTTCTACCACTTGAAAGAAAAGCATGGAAGAGCTTCATTGATGTAGTTAATGGTTTCTTGGGCAATCACAGAGTGGATAATTACAAGGAAGTGGTTCAGCAACTTATCGAGAACTACCATAAAATGGGATGCAGAATGTCTCTGAAGTTGCATGTTCTTCACTCACATCTAGAAGTGTTCAAGTCAAACTCTGGCGCATACTCAGAAGAACACGGTGAACGTTTTCACCAGGACATTCAAGCATTTGAAAAGCGATACCAAGGACAATACAATGAACGGATGCTTGGCGACTATATATGGAATTTAATCAGGGAAACTGAACAAATCTACAAGAGGAAAAGTAGAAAAACAATGCATTTTTGAACAATATTATTAAGAGCATCCTGAATTTAAGGATTCAAGTATATTTTTCATTTTATTATCATATAAAGGCATATATTCCTTAAAATTATACTGTTAAAAATCTTTTATGCACACTCTTACCTAACTGTACCATGAAAAATAAAGGCATTATTTGAAAATTTGAAAAATCGATGTAATCTCTTAAAAAACGATTAGCCAGACATCAGTTAGTGTTTTTCTTCAGTTTTGAGTCCTAACCAATGAGAAACAGCAAAAAAATTAACTTAAACAAAATCTTGTTACACAGTGTTATTAGGAGGGGCGGGAAGGGGGGGGCTATGGGCAAAAACAAATAGAAATACAGTTAGGGCATTCAAAATTGGTACAGATAGGTCTTAAAGGCCTGCAAGTCGAATGTGGATATTTTCGAAAGTGTAAAGTTATTAGGAGGGGTGAGAAGGGGGGAATGGGATGGGGGGAGGGCAAAAAAATAAAAATACAGTTAGATCGTTCAAAATTGGTACAGAAATGGTTTTCGATACTTAAAATCGAATGCGGATATTTTTGAATTTGTAAAATTATTAGGAGGGGCGGTAAGGGGGGGGCTATGGGCAAAAACAAATAGAAATGCAGTTAGGCCGTTCAAAATTGGTACAGATTGGTTTTAGATGCCTGCAAGTCGAATGGGGATATTTTCGAAAGTGTAACGTTATTAAGACGGACGGAAGGGGGGCGGAGGGGCAAACAAAATAAAATAGAGTTAGATCATTCAAAATTGGTACATAGAGGTTTTCGATACTTACAAATCGATTGCGGATATTTTCGAATTTTTAAAATTATTGGAAAGGGGGAGAGTGGTGGGGCAAAAAAATAAAAATAGAGATAGATCGTTCAAAACTGGTGCATAGAGGTTTTTGATATTTACAAATCGATTGCGGATATTTTTGAATTTGTAAAATTATTAGGATAGACGGGAGGGGGGGTCGAAGGGGGAAATAAGAGTTAGAGTATTTTGGGAATTTTTTCGGAAGGCAGTGAGAACCCGGTGCGACATTTTTCCTAATCAGATTTTGTTTCGCTTTTTTTTTTTTTTTTTTTTTTTTTTTTCACGGGATAAAAATTAATGCAATTTTGAGAATTCAGTAATTATAGTGATTCATTTAAAAATAGTGACCAGCGAAGCGGGCAAAGCCTGCTAGTTAAAAATAAATTTTAACTGAAATAAGTTTAAAAAATATACATATCATTAAATAGATTTAGAAAATAATCCTGCTTTGGCATTCAAAATATTTTCTCTTACCCCTTGTTAATTTTAGAAAATATTTTACATATATTATATTTCTGTGTATGGGGGGTGTCAGTGCTCGCTTAACGTCCAGTTTTAATATTGTCCATACAGTCATAAAATTTACAGTACCTGCAGCCATAAGAGAGCGCATAAATATCAATTCTCTAAAAAAGTGTGGTCCATTCTGGGGTTCCTTTTATGCGAACCTCTTATTTATTCAAAAATATTTATTAAATATTTAAAAAAATCTGACATATTAAACTTGTGAGTTATGTGTAATTCATTTTCTTACTGTACTGTTTCTGGCCCTCACTGTTCTATACTACGAAAGTGTGATTGGTCCTCTGGTTACTAAAGGCTGGACCACACTGCTCTAAACCATTTCTTTGATGTCATGGTAGTCATTAATGTCATACATGCTTTGAATGTTTAACTTTCATGGGAATGTCTTGCACATCCTAAAATGCCTCGTCAACGGCTTGAATGTTCGTATGCAATTTCAAGAACTTTCTTATGTCATGTATCACAGAATTAAACCTTTAGAAATATTGCTATAGTAACATGAAGCATAAAATGTACTTGTTAAAATCGATTTCACTTTAAATATAGTAGGAACTTCCTTCCTGTGTTTTTAATAAATTAATTTTAAATTAACTTAAAAAAATTTTTATTAACAAGAAATTGCAAAATTTATAAAGTTTACTTAACATACTGCGTGCATTTTTTTTTTTTTTTTATGTAAAAAAAATAGATAAATGAAATTTTCAAAAATAGAGAGAGAATTAAAGACTATACTTAAATAATTTTTTTTGTTAAAGTTTTTTATGTATAATATACAACTATGCAAGTAGAGCAAAATAAAATTCTAGATAGATCATAATAGCATAATAAATTATTCCAAAAAAATATTATTAAACCAAGCAAAATAAAAGTCTCTTTACTTATGCATCATTATGAATCTTTTTTTTTTTTTTTCCCCTACATATACTAATCTCTTCTCAATATATCTTTTTCTTTTTTCATCTTCTTCTTCTTCTGCCCATCTCTCCCAAACAAATGGAATATTTTCTTTTCTTATAAAATTCGGATAATAATTTGTCATAACAACTTTTTTTTTTTTTTTCTTACAGAGACAGAAGCGCATAAATAATGACTCTCTCAACTATTCTTTTAAGTGTCCTTAAAAGCGTTTTTTCCTGACAACTAACTGCCGAAGAAAACGCTTCTCAGTTGTCTACTTTATTATTTTGCTCTTTCTTCTAAGTTCGATCCTTTTTTTTTTCCCCCCTTTTTCTTCTTAGTTTCCTCCAGTTTCTTCATGGTCGAGGGAAAAGGGGATAAAAATCAATAAGGACCCTTATTTTCCTAGATCTGAGGAGAAACAGCAATTGAAAATTACAGAATCTCGGTAGCGTATGTGAGAAGCTTAGAATTTTTTAAATAAAAAGAAAATAGTAGGTTTTGGAATAAATGTGTAAGTCTTTCAGAAAAAAAAAAAAATCGCTGCTTGTTAGGAGTATTAAAGAATGTATTTCTTAAATACTTTTGGGTTTCGTATTGCAAGGAGTATCTGAGTTTCCAATAAGGAAGCTCTTTGATAACTGTCTTTGCTTATTTATTTATTTTTTACATTTATAGCTTGGGAAATATTAGAATATTTTGAAAGATTTTACTCTTCTTCATAAAATAATTCTTTCTTTGGGTTTTTTCTTTCTATGCAAAGATATTTCTAGTCAGTACTTTTTGTTAAGAGTATTTCATGAACATTTTAATCCTAGAACCAATTAGCATTTTATTTATCGCTGTAAATTCTAATATTGTGATAGTGAAATATTCTAGTTGGTGTTAAATCTATCACTGTTTAAAATGAAGTGTTCAGAAATGAGTAAACGAACATACTCATTTCTTAATGAGTAGTTTTGTTTCAAAAAGGAAAACTACCTTGTCTCATTTATGACAAGGCGCATATTTTCAAATTGATATGCGTTCACTTCATAATTTATTACAAATTAATAGAATTTCTATATATATAAACAGAGAGAGATAAAAAACGAATATTATTCTTTCACCTAGTCAGAACTATATTTCATGGCATTTTTATACTGGTGTGTAAAAGAATACGCGGATGAGAATCTATATATTTGGGATACAGTGAAACTTGAATAATTCGAACTTGTTTAATTCGAAATTCTGGATAATTCGAATTTTTTACTCGGTCCCTTGAATTTTGTATTAAAATAATGTTAAAAAATCATGGATAATTCGAATTCTATTTTGGATAATTCGAATTTTTCATACGATTACCTTTAAAATATTACCGTAAAATTTGTTCCCGAGATTTCTCTCAGCTAAAGTGCTTTTTTTTTTTTTTTTTTTTTTTTTTTTTTTAACAGTCTTTCAAAAGAAGGATAAAGAAATACAAGAGTATTTCCTACCTAGTGCATCAGAAGAAGATATGGTCCATATACATGAACTTCAAGGTTTTTTTATTTGAAAGTCATGTCTAATGTAGAAGATTCTGCTTTTGTATCAGTTGACAGGTGGAAGTCATATGCTATGACACAAACATTGTTCTTAAAGAAGCAATGATATATCAAAATTATATGACTATTTCTTAAAAAGTGTTAAATAATTAAGTTCGTAAAAAAATATTGATTTAATTTGGGGGGGAGGGGGAATGTAGTAGTATTCTTAGATATAAAGTTTATGTGTTAAATCTTTGATCGTAGATCATTTTTGAGCATATTAATATACGCAGTAAGGAGTACATGGTATTTTCAAATTTCAGTACAGTGGAATCTGTAAAAGTGACCACCTTGGTAAAGTGACCACCTGACTAAAGTGACCATTTTCTTGACTAAAGCGACCCTTTTCCAATTTTAAAGACCCTTTATAAAGTGACCACCTGCGTATAGTGACCATTTTAGTCGGTCCCTAGGGTGGTCACTTTAGACAGGTTCCACTGTATATTTGTTTCGGAGCTATTTCGAGTACTTTGAGTATGTATGGCCATTTTTGTTCATTTTTCAGAAACCAATTTTTTCAATGATCCACATATTAATACAAGAATAAGAATAATCTAATTTAATATTAAAATATAAAAAGTAAAACAAAATAATAAAAATGCAACTTTTGTTTTCAGTTTAAAATATTTATCACATATATTATCAGGCAAAAACAAATGCTAAGGCCAAGAAAGAAAAAAAAAATCTCATACTCTATTTTATTTTACATTTCTGTTTCATTTTACTCGTCTAATGAAGTGGTTATTTATTTAGTTAAAACCAATACAATTTTTCAGTGTTTCTGATTTTGTGTGTGTGTGTATTTACGAAGTTCTTATTCATGATCATCAAACTTTAGTTTTTCGGTGTTATTTACTGCATATATTATTCTACAGTGGGTGATCAAATTATTCGAAATTATTATTATTTTTTTTTTTTTTGACATACTTTTCTATTTTCTAAACAAATACTGCACGAACTGGCAATGGACTTCAGTCATGCAAAGAACTCGCAAAATTATAAACTCACACTTTCCGGTATCGATTTAGCCACGAGTACAATAAGGGGACCAATCACAAGTTGAAGAAAAGCACAAATACTTCAGCCAATGTAAACTGTAAAAGACGTAGTCTTACATTTCACCAGAAAAATGGTTCCAATTAATTGATTCCAATATTTCGTTGCAATATTTCACCGTTGCAGTAGTGCCATTTCAGTAGTAAGCACCCCTGAAATGATGAAACTTAGCATCAGAATATTGGTTTCAGCTAAAAATGCCTATTTAGCCGCATTATTTTAGGGAAATATTGAACTATTAATTTTAACAGTGTAGTTATTAGAATAAGATTAGACAAATAGATGCAATTGAGGGTTTGGGGAGACGGTAGAATCCTCCCCCCTTCCTACTTGGTACACATATATATATATATATATATATATAATTATTTTACATAATATAGAAAAAATAAAAATGATCTGTTGGGGAATATTATAAATGAAATGTTGAGGCTTCTGATCTGCAGATCCACTAATCTAGTCTAATTTAACTTATCCAATATAATTAAAATAGCCACTTAAGATCATTCATACTATATTTTTTTGATAGATACGCCGATATTGTTGGAGTTAAGACCTACACTACGAATCTCTGTTTTAGAGGGATGTCCTCCGTGGTAGGTCTTTCTAAGAGATCCTACACCTTACTCACGCTCTGGAGAAATCCACTAAACAGTCCAAATGACTAAACTAAATAACCAAGTGTTTGAACCTAGCATCTCTCATCTACCAGTTTAGTCCTGTCTGCTAGTTTAGTCCTGTCTACTAGTTTAGTCCGGTCTACTAGTTTTTTAGATCCGCTCGGTCACTAATGAGGCAAAAAAAAAAGGCCGAATTGATTTAAAGGAAAAAAAAAAAAAAAAAAAAAAAAAGAAAGAAAGAAAGAAAAGTGACCAGACGTTTGTCATCTCAATGCGCTAAACGGTAACCGAAAGACATATACGCAAACATTATCGATTTATTTGGGACATCGCTATCACTTATTCATTTATTCAATACCTTTTCTTAAGGTTGTGGTTGTGTGGGTTAAAACCGATTGACTACGCTATGCTTTTGGCCTATGAGTGGAATGCCCGCAGTTGGGTGTCTTTATAGGTGGTCCTAGCCAGTATTTTCGCGAGTTTCGGAGAAAAATCACTGGACATTCTGAATAGCTATGTCGACAAGGGCTACCAGAGATTCCCGTCTACCAGCTTTAAGTATAAAACGGCTCGGTCACTGGTGGAACCTTTTTTTTTTTTTTTTTCTTAAAAAATGTGTTATGGATAAAAAGTAAGTTCTAGTCCAGAGAAATTAAGAATTTTGTCATATATCCGAAGGTGAAATATATGCAAATTCGAATCCTGACCAGGTCATTGTTACTCTTGTAAAAATAAATTCGGCCAACCCATTCAAAAATTCCCGTGTATTAGTCTACAAAAACAGTAATACGCAGTGTATTAAAAAAAAAAATCCAACCTGGCCAAGTTAGCTTTCTGAATTATATATATATTTGTTACGACAGATATTATTAAAAATATCTTCTCGTAATAATTTATTTTCTCATAATATTTAGCGTAATTTATTTTATTCCTCTTTAATAAAGAGGATATTAGTATTCTTCATTGTATTCTCTGCCTGTATAATAAATATCGTTGAACTTGATAAATGAAGTCTCTTTTATGCATGACCCATTTCAAATACGCAAAATTCTACAGAATCTTACTACGAAAGTATCATTAATAAAAGATAACCGAGTGAAATTAATTCATTAAAAGGCATAAATAAACAGCGCTTTACATAATAAATAACAGTAAAGTTAAGTCATCTTTCATGGAGAATGTTAATCGATGGTGACATAATTTCTGTCTTAGGAAAAGAGACCTTTTAGAATTCTAGAATACGATGGCAGGCTACATGATGGGGGGAATATTTGAATTTCGATATCTGAACAGGGAAAAGGCGGAGAAATCTGCAGATAAATCAGTAAAGTATCGTAATTTCTAAGGAAGTGAGATATTGGATATTATAAAGAAGGGGGCGGGAACTTTTTATAGGATTAGGAAGAATAAGTTAAATAATGACTATAATTTCTTTGTCTATAGCGTTATTTATTGTGAAAGCAGTATTAAGCTCACAGAAAAGAAGAATAGTAAACGGAGAGCTTTTATATTATATCTTATTATTATAATTATGAAGAAGAGTGAACTGAATTCTTCGTTTGCAACAACCATGACAACTTTCATAATTTCCATTTTATAGAGTAAGAGAAACTATATTAAATAAAAATGTTTCAGCCATATAAACCTAAGATAAACGTTCTTTATTTTTTTTTTTTCTTTAATCATTTTAATAACTGAAATACTTTCTTTTTTTGCTAAATAGATATGATGAGTATTTCGTTATGGAAATTAGAGAGTAATTAGCTTTTTTCGAGATGATGCGTATTTCAGCACTTTATTGCTCTTATCTCAACAACCAGACAGTACTCAAACCAAGATCCCGTTCATCGATCTGATCGTTTGGAGTTTTGCAATACCTTATACACACCACACCACACCACACCACACTACACTGTTAAAAATTTCTGTAAATTTAATGTAAATATTTATCCAGAGTCTCTGTAAATTTACAGTAACTCTTATTTAAAAGTGAATAATCGAGATTCTCAATTTTTAATCTGTATTTTTACGTAATTTTATTATTTAATTTTTTAAATAAAATTAAAAATGACTGTTTCAACTTTAGAAAAAGCATTCCAAGTTCGAAATATATTCTCACCATTAATTAATTAAATCAGTATTACTTATTAAAATGAATGTATACAATAAGTTTTTTAACATCTCCGATTATTTTTCTCTGTAATTTTACGTAAGACTTAAGATAATAGATCACACAGAGTTTTCTGTTGAAATTTTTAACAGTGTACACTATCGCTTCAACAATGCGATCATTGACATTTCATTAAATGTTGCATGATTCAGAAAAATATTTCGTATTTTTATTATTACAATGCATGGGAATGTATTTTACGCATTTATTTTTTTGTTATATATTATCTGTGCTTTTTTATGCAATACTATGTATTTGTTTATTTACGTGTATAGATTATCAATTATATGAACTGTATCTATTTTTAGAAATTGTATTTATCAGTATAACTTAGACTATACGTCAGTCATATGAAAGACATATAACATGTAAATTCAATGTCTTCCATAGCAAATTTGATGCTAAAACAATGTAATTAATTAGATGTTCCTGTTCTATTATTCACTTAGATTCTACAGCACAATATAGTGTACTGAGTACCTCTTAGTAGAAGGCACTGAAGTGAATGCTGTTAGCTTAATACTCTTTTCCGTATTTAACGAACTATACAAATACCCTTTCATTTGATTACGTATTCTATTGTAATATATAACATGCTTATATGTATACAACGAAAAAAATTCCTCTTTTAAAAATGACTAATTTCATGCAAAAGTGTACAAAAAGACGAAGTTTCAATTTTCAATTAACTCAATCATTTTTATTTTTTCTTAATCGAAAACATTTCCAATAATATGATACGTTATATAAACAAAACAACTTTAAATCGTTAATTAAAAATGAATATTTAAATTTAAAAATAAGTAAGTAAAAGATAGTTTTAAATCATGTATGTAGTACAAATGTTAAATGCACAGTACAAAAGTTTAATTGCACTGTTAAAAATGAAGTGCTCAAAAATGAGAAAATGAACATACTCATTTCGAAATGAGTATTTCTGTTTCAAAAACGAAAACATGCTTGTCTCATTTATGAAATATCGCATGTTTTCAAATTAATATCTGTTCACTTCATAACTTATTATAAATATGATGAGCTAAAAAAGTTCTCTAATAGAATTTCTACAAATTTAAACAGAAAAAAATTAAAACATAAAATTTACTCCTTTAAATCTCTAGAACTATATTTCGTAGCAGTTTCATACTGCTTCGCAGAAGAATACATGAATGAATATCTATGTTTGGGGTCCTGGAATTCACAACGGTCGATGAGAATTTTTGAGCATATCAATATACTCAAAAATGAGAACATGGAATTTTTTAATTTGAGAAGCTTTGTTTCGGAGCTGCTTTAAGTATGTAACATACTCAAATTTAATAAGTAACTAGACTTCAAGTAGAACAGAAATATCGACATTAATACAACGATAAAAACGCCAATGTAAAGAGTTGCTAAGTGCAGATTTCAGTATCGGTAGCATAAAGCGTACCGTCATCAGTGCAGAATGACGAAGTTGATTATTTCCTAAATTCCCAAATTCCAGTTTCCTAAATTCCTATTAGCTGTTACTCTCACTCTATAATTCGCTTCCCTACCTATATATTTGAGTAATAATCCACTTCGTCATTCTGCACTGATGACGATACGCTTTATGCTAACGAAACTGCAGTCTTCACTTAACATTTCTTTACATTGGGGTTTTTAACATCGTATTAATATTTATACTCAAATTTAACACAATTTTATTTCTATTTGAGTAATTTCGCTCCTTTATTTTTTTCAGTGTAGTATTCACTGTAGTATTCATTATTAAAGATGTACAGGTGTTGGAAAAAATAATGTGAACATTGGACAAAATAAATCTTTTTTACGTTTTTTCGAATATTATGAAAAATACTTACCGTGTTGTACTTAAATTTTGGGAATAAGGAAAATATGTCTCTCCTCATATTTTTCAGCAAAGATTGTGTCACGAAGGCCCTTAGGGGACGAACAACAAATCCAATAAAATAAAAAGTATTTATGATAACCCTGTATATGGAAAAGTTTCGATTGACCTGCAAATTTTAAATATGGTTATAAATGTTATGTTTCATACTTGTGTGGAGTTTTGTGAGAATATCTTGAATATTTAGGGAGTTATTAATATTTTATTTAAAAGTGCAAAAATTTTTCGTAAGTTTTTACTTTACCAAAGTTTTGTCTTCAAATTTCATGAAACTTTCGGAAAACATGACAACATATGCCTAAATCATTATGCAGTAGTTCAAAACAAATATATTTAATATTCAAAGAGATATAGACAGTTGCAGTAAATAATTTATTACTGCACATGTACGAACTATAGCAAAAAAAATTTGACATAGTTTGATACCCAACTGTATACAGCGCGTTACAAAAAACACCCGGTTGAATATCACAAAAATTCATAGAGATGTCAGTGATTAATAAACTGTTTTTCAGCTGTTTTTTGAAAAGGTCTTTACGATAAGGAGTCATTCACAAATGAAATTTTGTATCAGAAAAAACTATGCTACGCAATAAAACTTAATAAAATATTTACGATAAATAGACAATAAGACTTCTTCACACACCATAAATTTTAATCCTCTTGCTTTTGCCTCCAAGGCAGTAGCACGTGTTTTTTTTTTTGCACCTGATGAAGGAAGGCTACGTCCTTTCGAAACCGGTTGTGCCGGCTTAAAATTTATGGTGTGTGAAGAAGTCTTATTGTCTATTTATCGTTTGTACACCTGTTTTGCACTTAGTTTTGGTGAAAATATTTACGATTCATTTTCCTCGTTTTTATAGGTATGTACTGCATACTTATAAAAAAAAAAAAAAAAAAAAAAAAAAGAAAGAAAGAAAGAAAAGGAAAGAAAAAGAAAGATGAACTGTTTGAAAAGAAAAATTAATTATTTTTTCTTATACAAATTTTCATTTGTGAAGGACCCCTTATCATAAAGACCTTTTTAGACAACTGCTGAAAAACAGCTCATTTAATCACCGATACCTGTATGAATTTTTGTAAAATTCAATTGCATTTTTTTTTTTAATATAAGGTGCTCTATACATTTGAGTATTAAACTATGCGCAGTAATAAATTATTTACTATATCTGTCCATATCTCTTTGAATATTAAGTGTATTTGTTTTAAACTACAGTATAATTATTTAGGTATACGTTGTTATGTTTTCCTAAAGTTTCGTGAAATTTGAAGAAAAGCCTTTGGAGTTATAAAGTAAAAACTTGCGAAAAATTTTTGCATTTTTTAATAAAATATTAATAACTCCTTAAATATTCAAGATATCCTCACAAAACTCTACACACGTATAAAATGTAAATTTATAACTATATCTAAAATTTGCAGACCAATTGAAGCTTTTGCATGTACAGGGTTATCACGAATACTTTTTATATTATTGGATTTGTTGTTCGTCCTCTAAGGGCCTTCGTAACAAAAGCTTTGCTGAAAAATATGAGAAAAGACATGTTTTCCTTATTCCCAAAATTCAAGAACAACACGGTAAGTATTTTTCAAGATATTCAACAAAATGTAAAAAAGCAAAAGTGTTCACATTATTTTGTCCAACACCTGTATTTTATTAATTCACAAGAAATGTAAGTTACTATCGTGATATTTGCAATTCGAAGTGTAGGATGTAAGTGTAAGTGTATGAATTAAAGCCGATCGAATGCGCAAGAGTACTGGAATGGGATGCCCAGCATACAGGGACTTTTGAAAGGATCGTAGTTCGTATTTACGCAAATTTCAGAGAAACCCATGGAAAACCTCCGAATGATTTAGCCGACAAGCGCGAATGTCTTCAAATCGAGCACCTCTCGTCTACCAGCTTTGTAAACAAAATCTCTCGGACACTGATGTGATATGCAATATATCAAAATGCATTAAATATTGGTTTTTAACTGTATTTTTATAAATTAAATGCAACGTGCTTAAACTCTTTTCATACTGTAAATACCTCTTAAATGCAATAGTTAATATAAGATATATTGTAATTATTTCAAAGTTCTGTAAATTTTCTCTCTCATAAATTAACGGTTTATTATATTAATTTAAAACAAAACTAGTCCAATATATTTTGCATTGTAATCAATGAAATTCGAAGATTGCATAATTTTGTTATGCTTTGGCTAGTTTATAATAATAATGCATTATTCTAATGTACATTTAAGCACAGTTCCTTTCAAAAGAAAAAAAAATAGGATTTAAAAGAAAAAAAAAATTTAAAAATTAAAAAGTGCTTTTTAAATGAAACTGAATGGGTGAAATAATTCTATTTAAAAACACAAATAACTAGCTTTTTACATAATAATTAACAGTAGATTAAAATTATTTTTCACACAAAATGTTAATCAATAGTAATAATTTCTCCACTATGAAAACAGACCTCTGAAATTCCTAGAAAGAATGTCTACGGTGCATAATGGTAAATATTTGAATTCCGATATCTGAACAAGGAAAAGGCGGAGAAATCTGCAGATATATTAGCAAAGTATCGTAATTTCCAAGTAAGTGACATGTTAGATATTATGTGAAGCGGGTGTGTCTTTTTATAGTATTAATATTGTGAAGATATTCTAAATCATGACTAAAATTTATTTTTTTACAACATTAATTTTGAAAGAAGTGATAATAAGAAGATGAATTAAGAGATTTATATATATGAAAGGGTATTGTGACAGATACGTACAAGACACTTCCGTACAAGCTGAAAATAGTGGCACTTCCGTACATGTCCAGATGGTTTATATACAGGTGTGTTTTCTAAAAATCTAGTGGCAATTGCGTACAATATTTCTTTCACTTTATTTGATGATCATTGTATTAAGGGGTTATATCCATACAATACAATTATTATGATATATAAAAATAATAAAAAATTCTATAGAAAATAGAAATATATTAATGTGGTAAAATAAAGACTAATAATCTTATACGGTCTTATAACTTTTTTAAATGTTTTAGTACAATTAAAAAATGGGTCTATTTTAATGGATCGTTAGTTTTTTAATTCTCATTAAAATTACACAATTACATTATCTACTTGCTTTTGTTGATAATTTGTTTTTTTAGCTGTTTTTCAAATTGGCAGACAAAACAATTCATGCTTGTTAAAAATAAATAAGTATTTAAGAAAAAAAAATATTTTTAAAGACCTTAATAGCAATTATAAGGACCATTATTGGTCTTGACTCAGTGAATAAATAACTGTATGTTATTTCCAGAAAATAACTACGGCTATTATAACCTTATGAGGTTATAATAGTTATATGGCAGATGGGTAGAAATATTATTATAATAACATATGCACTGTAGTTCGTAAGAGAGAGAAGTTTAAATTTTTTTCAAGTATAATCAAATTTTCCGCACACATAGTTTAAGTTGAAAAGGTGCAAATTATTCTATGTCAATGTTACGGTACTACTGTTCATACTAAATCGCAACATATTGTATGTAACAGCTATAGATATTCTAACTTTATGTCTCACAATTTAATATATTACGCACCTAAATTATTCAAGTTTAATGTAAAATATTTCGATTAACATTATTTTTTTTTTCTTAAGTTTTGTTGACCAGTTGCTGAAATTCTCAATAAATCGTTTAACTTGTTTTGCTAACACATTGTCTTCGTGGTTTTTCCTAATTTGAACATTAAGTCCCGCAATTTGCGCCCTTTTAAAACATTATATTATTTCCCTAAATCATTTTAGGTATTTATGATTAAATTATTTAAATTTTATTCACAGCAATCAGTGCAGTACGTGCCACTAGCTTATGCATATGCTAGCTTACACATAAAGTGTTAAACACGAATGCGTTTTTTTTTTTTTTTTTTTTTTTTTTTTTTAAGTAAAGCATTTTTTTAGCGGAAGAATACGCTTAAAGGCGGGGACTCGTTTTCCTTAAAAGAAAAAATCTACTTTTTCGTAACCCGTAAGCAATGTGTTAATGATATTTTATTAACATCGTTATGAACATCACTGGCACATCCTTTTGTTATTGCAGTCTCCAGAATTTACGAGCAAAATTAGAAGAAAAGATATAAATATCTTTTCCAACAAGTTATAAAAATAGAATTCTGTTGAAAATTTCTGGAATAAATTCCTGCAGATGGGAATTAAAATTCGATAGTTAGTGTAAGCAACCACCATCTTTAAAAATAAAAGACATTTTTTTTCCTCGTAAAGCTTTTTTTTTTTTTTTTTTTTTTTTTAAGAAGAAATGCGTTAAAAAACGTAGACTTTGCATAACATGCTGCAAACGTTCCATTATTTCTAAAGGTTTATTTATTTACTAGTTAGTTGTAGAGCGACTGAGGCACCCGTTTAAAAATGATCATTTTATTTAATTTATTTCTCACCTCAAATAATTCATTTGCTAGCAAGACCGTGCGAAATTTTCGCACTTTATTTATCTCTTCGTTACCTTTAAAATTTAAAATTATTATTATTTTATAGATGTCATTTTTTCATATGCATGAGCAAATTTAAAATTTTATTATATTTTATTTTTCACGTGAAAGCATATTTCATATCATATACTGAAAAAAAAATGGCAACAATTAAAAATTAAAATGCCTATTTTAAAGATTTTTAAAGCTGTTATTTTCATAATTTAATTAATTTTTAAAAATCTAATAAAAAACTCGTTACAAATAAGGTACCAAATGAAACGGGCGATTTTTCTGAATCCGTCGGATTAAAGTGCTTGTCGATCGGACAGTTAGATTTTTTAAAATTAACTGAAGTATGAAATTTAGGGGCCAGGCACTGATGAGCGTAACTATACATGCTGATTATTATTATTATTATTATTATTATTATTATTATTTTCAGTTGATTATTACATTAAGACTTTTACGACCAGTGGCATCAACCTGATGCTGTTTTGACACCTCGCCTTTTGGCATTCCTCTAAAACGTTAGTTTATTAAAATTGGCATTTAGAGTAGTCGAGTTTAATCCTGTACGTCCAGAGTACATTACGCTAGTACCATATAACACTCCGATTGAGATAAGACTTGTTCAAAATATTAAAACATGCAGACTTGAAAGTGTTAATTTGACACAAAAGTAGCATAATATGCTTTGCATTCTAATTAAGGAAATAAAGGACTTCCGTAACTTTGTTCTGTTTCAACTACTTCGTAATAACACACTTTTATGTATGGGTCGTTTAATATAAACAGAATTGTACAGAATTTCAATTTGGAAATATCTCCAATTAAATACAACTGAATAAAGTTAATTTAGGGGAAGCTGGGGTAATAAGAGACAAAAGGGGTAATAAGAGACAAAAAATATTAATAAAATCTACACTATTAATCTAAATAACTTGAAATAAATGTCTCGTAATAATTTCATTTAAATGAACTCCTCTTGATTTTTTAGGTGATTTTTTAACTTAAATTTTTTGTTAAATTTTTTATTTAAATTTTCATTGAATCCTTGTCTCTAATAACCCCACGCGGGGTAATAAGAGACCAGGCTTGTAACTCATATCTCTTATTACCCCCACAAAAAATAAAAATGGGGTAATAAGAAACGTGCCTAGAACATGTAAATAAAGAATGCTTTCAGGGTTTTAAAAAATTGTACATCAAAAGTCATAGTCTTGGTCAAAAGGTTACACATTAATAAATCCCAAACATCTTACCTGCAAAGAAAAATAAAGAAAAATTTAGAAAAAGTCACGAACTTTTAGGGTAAGTTCAAAGTGAAGATTTTTTTTTCATCGTAGAAAGCGAATTCAAAATCTGTTATAAACTTCTCAATAAGTGTATTGTAGTAAAGAATACACATGATAATTAATATTACATATTTTTAAAGTTGTCTAAGTATATTTTTTGGTGGGTTTTTTTAACTGTGTCTCTTATAACCCCTGTCTCTTATTACCCCGGCTTTCCCTATTTAAAAACATAATGAAGTAGCTCTTTCCTATTACTTCATAGTGAAGTAAAATAGTTGTTTTACACAGATTATCAATCAATGGTGATAATTTCAGCGCTATAAAAAGAAAAAGATAAAGATGCTTTTAATCTCTCAAAAATAATCTCTATTTGAATTCGGATATTTAAACTAGAAAAAGGCGAAGAAATCTTTAGATATATAAACAAAGTATTGTGATTACCAAGTAAAAAATTGTTAGTTATTATGCTATCATAATGAATACTATTAAAAAATGGTGTGACGGTGCCTCTTGCTTAGCGATCTGCACCAAAAGTGGATTGACACAAATTTATGTCAAGGAGGTACAACTAAAAATAAACTTTAGAAATTCTGATTCTTAATCCATAACTCGATTGCTCAATTCTTGATTCATAACTGTCACAAAATTTTGTTACGGATACAGTTACACACAGACAGGCAAACATTTTCAAAAAATGATCAAATTGTGTTCTAGAACTCACAAAACGTGGAAATCCATAAAAAACCATAAACAAATATTGAACATGAAAATAATAACAGTTTGTTTTCCTTAATGTGGTTTATTTCCACTGAAATCAAATTTAGTAAATTTTACAGAAAATAAAAGAATGATATTTTAATGCATTATTAGAAAGGCATAGTTGTGTCTAAATCTTTAAAAAAAGCAATGGAGTCCCTACAAATTTTGATAGCTGAAATATTAGATTATATATTTAACATATTTAAAGTATTTATGAAACTAATTTAGACAGTAAATTGTACGTTTTTGCTCAAAAACGAAAGCATTGTTATATTTGATAGATTGAGATATGTTTTATAATTGTAATTTTATTATTATTATTTATAATTAAAATATTTGCACAATAAAAGTATCACACTTTTATTGAAATTTACATGTTTGAAATTTTGTACTACTTCTTTAGATAGATTTTTTTATTGCGTTTTCAAACCTAATTGGGATAATCTAATTTGAATTCTATACTAATATGGCTTCTAAAGGTTAACTGAGTTACAGTAGTAGAATCCGAATTGTTATTTACATGACTTTTCCTTTTCAGCATTAAAAGTATTTGAAATACATTCAAACATTTAAATGGAGTTGTAATTGTATATCATTTCTATTGTAAATCTGCAATGTAAAATACATCTCCCTATAAACGAAATTAAAACCACTTATTAACATACACTACCAACCACAACAAACTATCATGGCCTTCTTTACAACACTTAATGTCTTCCTTCCCTTTGGAATTATACTAGCAGTCTGATTTATCAGGAAAGTCCCTCCACCTTTTCCCTGTCTCGTTATCGGAATTCAAATATTCCCCATTATGTCGCCTGTCATCGGCTTCCTCCAAATTCTAAAAGATCTCTTTTCATGCGACTGAAAATTATCGTAATTTGAATAATATCTTCGATGAAAGATGGCTTAACTCTTTGCTGTTATTTATAATGTAAAGAGCAGTTTGATTTGTGACTCTTTGGTAAATGAACTTCATTTGGGTTATCTTTTCGCAAATGAGGCTTGCATAATAAAAGTTTTCGGAGTTTTTTATTTATTGAAAACAATTCGAGCATAAAAAGGCGAAATATTAATCAAATGCCTATTAAGTGATGTGTTCTCATTATTTGTTGTGAAATATTTTTAATTAATAAGAACTTTAATTTTAAAGCTAGAGCGAATTATCTTTCTAAAAGAAAATTGATAAATATGTTCAGTGAATTAATTCAGCTTTCAGAAAATTTAATAGGTTACTGGGAGTTAAACAAATAAGAATCGTTGAATTGACCCATAAATAAAGAAAAATGAAAAGTTTAACAAATCTTTCCAAAATTCAGTCAGAAGCAAAAATTGATTTCTCTTTTCTTTTCAAGTAGCCGCCATTTTGAATCTCGGCAGCGAATCAAGTTTATAAATAAAACTTAACATGTTTAAAACTTTGATGTGGGCTATGTACACATTATATACCGAATTTCAAGCTAATCTGTATGTAAATATGTCTTTTATTTGAGTTTATAATTTTTATTTGGCTGCTATTTTGAAACATAGCAGGTGAGATTCCTTAATACATATTATTTTGATATGGGTTGTGCACATTCTGAGTTTTATGGAAATCGATTAATAAATACGTTTTTTATGTGAATTTTAATAGTACTCACCATTTTTGAACAAGAAGGTGGATCAAGGTGATTAAAAAGGTTGGTTGAAACTTGATATAGGCTATGTACATAGCGAACAAATTGGTTCATGAATAAATCTTTTATCTAATTATGACTTTTCAAATGGCTACCATTTTAGAACAGAATGGAGGATCCGGTTAATTAATAAACTGGATTTATACTGAGTCTAAAGTAAATCGGATTATAATTACGTTTTTTATGCAAGTTTGAAATTTTCAAATAGCCTTTATTTTGAAACAAAATGTATGACAAAGTTGGCCAGCTGATTAATCCAAAATGTTTTTGAAGGAAGTCTATAATTCAGATTTGTTTCAAACTTATTCAGTATTTCGAAGTTTAGATTACGATAATTTCCTATTCTTTTACACAGACAGAGAAATAGATAAGATAAATAAAATGATTGCAAAGTGTTTTTTTTTTTTTTTTTTTTTTTTTTTTTTTTTCTTTTAACAGCAGGAAAAATGTCGGTTTTAATTTTGTGAGCTAGCAATTTATAAACCTTTGTTGAACAATTTGTGAAATAAGAAAACTTATTTTACTTTTTATTTATTTAAAGAAATACCTCTTATAAGCATTTGAGAATTTTCAATGTAAGTATAGCTTAATTAAACAGAAGTGTAAAATTACTTCAGGAATTTAATAAATAATTAAAATTTAATTTAGATAAATATATGTCAGCTGTTTTAATTTCTAAACTAGAACTTATTTTGAGTTAAATTTGAAACGTGCACTCCTCTAAACTTAATACGGTAAATATATAAATTCTAGTACTAACAATATTGTAACAAAATTCTAATATACATATATATATATCAAATTTTCTTTTTCTATTTCCAATGGTTTAATGCTCTTCTGATGATTAGATTTCATAGGACATAGTATATGTACGTCCCGCAACAAAAGATAGGTACAAAGGATTTTTTCTTAGATTTTTCATAAAATAACATTATCTAAATTGTGCTTATCATTTATTTTATCATAAAATAACACTATTCCCGAACTAAGTTTTGTTTTAAGACTAATTTAGAAAAGTTTTAAGACTAAAATTTTTCTAATTTAAGACTACACTCCGCGACAAAAAGATAGGAACAAAGGGTTTTTATAAATTTTTCATAAAATAACATTATCTAAATTGTGCTGATCATTTATTATCATAACAAAATATTATCATATCAAAAACATATTAAATATTTGAATCATATTCAAAATAGTCATATTCAAAAAAAAAAAAAAAAAAAAAAAAAAACCTTTGTTCCTATCTTTTTGTCGCGGTGTGTAGTCTTAAATTAGAAAAATTTTAGTCTTAAAATTTTTCTAAATTGGTCTTAAAACAAAAATTAGTCCTGGAATAGCGTTATTTTATGATAATAATAGATCATAAGCACAATTTAGATAATGTTATTTTATGAAAAATCAAAGAAAAAACCCTTTGTACCTATCTTTTTGTCGCGGGGTGTAAGAGCTATAAGCGCTACGTACGACATTTCTCATAATGGTCATACGTAAGCAGAGTATTTTTATTTTATTTTTTTTAATAATGTAACAATACTGAAATTCACTTCAAATAAATTGAGTCCATGTGCTACAGCGTATAAGAATTCTTCTTCCTGTCCATGTGAAAAAATTCTGATTATTCATAAAAATCTTGACAGTTTATTCGATGATGATCCATAAAATTATTATTAAATTTAAGTTCAATCGGATGCCATATTTATGCGTTACTGTATTCACTCTCTCACACACACACATTACAAAATCGTAAAAATACTAAAAATGAATTAATATTACCTCAAAATGAAATCTCGCAGTCAGATTTTTTTTTCCCTTAAAATCTTCGGAAAATAAATGTACCATGAAACATTTCGTAATACACTTAGGGGAAAAAAATCTGTGACTAACATCTAGAAAATAAATTGTGGCTCTAGTAAAATTAATTCCATCCCATACTTATAAATTCTAGTTACCTTTGCTAGCGAGTTCTAGAAAGCGATTAGAATTCTAGAGCACATTCCTATGTTATCGTAGTCAAACTAATTTAAAAATCCTTGCAAATAAATGTAAACACAAGAGAAATTTTAGTAACTATAATTTTGGTTTATGAATCAATTCTAGGAAATCAGATGAGAATTTCCCGCAATATAATTCATTCATAATGTTATAATATTGTTTCACCATCTAGAAACGTATACACCGTGTCCCAAAAGTTTAGACAATCAATAAAATTTACATTAAGATAAAAAGTAATAAGTTACAATTAAAATTTGTGAGATATGTAATAAATAAAAACAGTTTTGCTGATATACACATATAAATTATGATCAAAGGATTGAAATTATAAACTGTACATTAAATTATATAAAAATGTGCTGTCCCAAAAGTATAGACACAATACAGCATTACATGTTTTCTTTTATATTTTTGTTCACAGAATAAAATATTTTTATTGTCGTATGTTTCTATAAATTCAGAATATTTTCCCCTTTAATTGAAATATCGTCTTCTATATTTTTAGCATAAAAATTTAATGCGTTCAATGTATTATTTTGTTTGTAATTCGGAAAAGACGTTTTCTGCGTATTCTGATAAAAATGCCATATTCTAAAGAAATTACTAAAGATGAAATTATTAAGATTTTACAGTTAAAAGTGTAAGGACAAAATCCTGTACAAATATAGAGAAAAATAAAGAGATCCTTGAGCAGTATTTATAGAGCTTTGAGATCAGGTGGAACATGGAATACTCGAAAGCGAGTCGGAAGACCAAAGAAAACAACGTTACGTGATGATAGAATGTTATTAAAAAAGGCTTCAGTTCATAATTTATCTGTGCGGGGAAATGCATCAACTTCCAGTATTTCAAAAAGCACTGTACACAGAAGAATTAAAGCTTCAAACCACATTGTTTACAGGAGAATGAAAGCAAAACCTTGCTTAAATCAGAGACATAAAGATGCACGTCTAAAGTGGGCTAGAAAGCATATGACATACGGTTAAAAGTGGCTTTCTGTCATCTTCAGTGACGAAAAGAAATAGAATTTGGACAGCCCTGACGGTTATAAATTTTACTGGTATGATCTAAGAAAAGAACCGAAGAACTTTTTCAGCAGGCAACAAGGCGGAGGATCCGTAATGACCTGGGGAGGATTTTGTTTCAATAGGCAAATATTTCTAGGATTTACGGACAGAAAAATAAAATCAGAAGATTATTAGGATATTTTACGTGCCAATTTACTGCCAATTATGAATTTGCTAGCAGGATTGGACTGTGTATTCCAACAAGATGGGACATTCATCCATACCTCCAGATCAACGAAAACGTGGTTTATGCAAAACAATATCACACTATTAGACTGGCCAGCACTTAGTCCGGATTTGAATCCCATGGAGAACATATGGGGGATCTTATCTCGTAAAATATATGAAAATGGAAAGCAATATACATGTGTAAATGACTTAAAAACTGCAATTGTCAAAGCGTGGTATGAAATATACCCTTCTGTAATGCCATGTTTAATTAATTCTATGGAAGAACGTGTATTTGATGTTATAAAGTGTCGAAGCAATACAATTCAATATTAAAAGTAAGTTTTTAGTTACTTTTATAAATGTAAAACCAAAAACACTTACAGTTGTCTATACTTTTGGGACAGCAGATTTTTATATAATTTAATGTACACTTTATAATTTCAAACCTTTGATCATAATTTATATGTGTATATCAGCAAAACTGTTTTTATTTATTACCTATCTCACGAATTTTAACTGTACCTTATTACTTTTTATGTTAATGCAAATTTTATTGATTGTCTAAACTTTTGGGACACAGTGTAGACTAGAAAATCTTGAACATTTCGTCTATTCTGGTTATTTGTTTACTTTATACACATAATTCGAAAATCTATATTTCTAGTTTAGGGATCCAGAAAATGACTATTTATTCGTTTTAGATGAAGGCGGTATATTTTTTTCTCAGCGTATATTCAGTTTGAGTTTATATATACAGATGTTCAAAGAAGTTTGTTTTAATTTCTAAAATACTGGTCTTAGAATTTCTTTAACATACCAAAGGTAATATTATAAAACGTTTCATACACAGATAAAAATTATTTTTCCATAAATTTAAATTCCAATGCGTTGATCGATTTAAGTTTAATAAGACTATAGAATGAAAAGAAGCAATATGAAATTCCTAGTACATAAATTGGAATAAAACCGCCTAGTGTTTCAAAGCGAGTCTCTGGGGGAAACTTTCTTTTCAATATCATTCTCTTCATATTTCCAATATGAAATTCTGTATATCAAGCACTGAAACGTTTTCTCGTCGTACGTTCATCTTCTATTTCAACGTAACGTCGTCTACTTTTCTCATATAAGTAAATAAAAATTTTCTAGGTCAGGTGATTTTAATATTTTTTTGCCGTTATCAAATGTCTTTGAAACAGTATACAAATAAAATGAATTTTCAATATAAATTGGAGGTTGCATATGCAAAATTTTCTTTTCCTATTTTTATACTTGAATTGCAGAAATTTTCTTCTATCAAAGCTTTTTTAAGGCGTTTTATACTTTTAAAAGAATTTTAACTCCACAATGTTTTTTTTTTTTTTTTTTTTATACAAAATCGTACTGTAACTACTTTTATATGAAATATGTCGTGAAAACTTTGGTAGAATGTTTAATTAACTAAAATATCCTGAAAGAATAAATTTTTAGGAATAATAAATCTTTGACTATTGATGGCCCATTACATAGTTAAGTTTCGCATACAATTTAAGATTATCCTACCGCATAGTTTACAGGAAGTAAATTATCCTAAACCTTGTCACCTGAAAAGTAACAATAATCACTTGTTATATTTGTCGTAATTTCTTGCTTTTTTTTTTTTTTTTTTTTTTTTTTTAGAAATTATTGCAAGATGTTTGAGATAAAACGTTACTTCTGAAGTGGTATTATCAGTTACAATGATAGACATGAAATTATGAGCCATAATATTAATGAATTCAAAAAATTAGTTACAGTAGAATGGTTATTCGTTTACGTCTATTATTCAGAAAAATATTGATAAAGTTATTGCAGTAATGCTGGTAGCTTCAAGTTTGGAAGGGCAAATTCGGCAGCGAGGATGAGTCTGTCCTTCAGTAATCACACTTATCCCTAAAAAAAAAAAAAAAAAAAAAAAAAATGTACCGGACAAACAAACAAACAAACAAACAAAAATAGAAGTTAATAAAAACATGGTAAAATTGCAAAATACCATATGGCTGTCAATTCTAGACAACTTTTTCATACCCTGAGTTGTAAGATCTAATTCTAGCTTCATAATATATTTCGTAATTCTCTGAAAATTTTTATGATCACCAAAGTCCCCTGTTAGTATGATGATGTAGTTTTAAAAGATTTCGTAAACTTCCGCCAGGGATTATTTTTTTTAATCAAAATCAAAAATATATTTGTAAATCATATCTTAATTCATATTTATATGACAAAACTTTGCTGTTGTCGCTGTTTTCAAAACAACCTTCAATTTTTTTTTTCCTATCGTCGTTTTTTTTTTTTTATTATCATTATTATTATAATATTAAGAGACTTCTTCCCTAAGAGACACTAAAACATTTGATAAACTTTAGAAAAGGGATAAACATTACTTTTAAAAATGTTTGAGAAAATAAATTTTTTTTAGATAAATATTGTTCACAGATCGTTTAAAAAATCTCTTATTAAGGGCACTTTGCGGCCGAGTAGTTATGTCACCACACTGCTAATCACCTCCGAGCGTAGGAGAGCGGGCTCGATTCCCACCCTCTGGCCCTGTGTGTTTTTTCATTTCTTCGTTTTGTAATTCTGTCATGTGCTATCTGTAATTATCTGACGAAGATTTATAGCGTAATACGAGTCAGGCATACAAATCTGATATATATGTTATCAATAAACATCTCTTATTAAGTCTACACATTTTTTGCGCCAAAATTTCAGTTGAAAAACTCAGAGTGACTATTTTTTTTTTTTTCATTACTATCAATCAATCATCAGATTTTTCACTCAAAGGCGGTTATCTGCAACCCACACACAAACTAACCAAGAACACCGCTCCTTCAAAGACCTCTTATTCAGACTATCATCAATAGATAGGCCATGATTTGACATTGCCTCAACCACGCCAGCCAGCCTTTAATGGACCTGCCTCTTCTTCGCCTACCCACAGGCTTCCATTCAAAAATGAACTTTGGGAGTCTCTCCTGTCACATACGCATAATATGTCCAAACCAAATGAGCTGTTTCTTTTTTTTTTATTATTACAAAAATTTAAAAAAATAAAAAAAACAATAGGTGTTACTTCTCTACATAACGAAATTACTTATTTAACATACATTTGGTTTGGTTAGCTTTGAACAGGTAATTAACTAGTATATTATATTAAAGAAATTGATTGATTACTTGTGTAAGAAGGTAAAAATGTTTTTACAACAGACATTACAATTACATACAAAAATTTTCCTTTTATTGCATTTCCTCATGATTCAATAAAAAACTACCTTTAAAAAATGCACGCTTTTATTAAGTAATGTTTACGAATTCTTTTGTATAGCACTGTACATAATATATAACACTTAAGCACAACCTATAATATCCAAAATTAGTTAAACTTAAAAACACATACCATAACTAAAAACGTATACTGTACTATATACAAAATATTTTGCATGTCTCTGTTAAAAAAAAAAAAACACTATAAATGATAATCATTATATATTAAATAGTGTAACACGTTTCAATTATTATGGAAACAGTTTTCCATAGACAATTATATAATGAAACTCTTTTGTGTACCTCTGTAAATGAATAATAAATTATTTGGACTCTCATATTTCACAAAATTCAGGTACTATTACACTTCATTGATGCATATAAGTTTTATGCTTGAAAGGGTAAAACGCTATTAAAATTCCCCTAAAATATTTTTTTTTTCTATTCATCATAATATAACAACCTTTTTGTCTGTCTCTGTTAATAAACTATAAATACAACATGTTACATTTTAAATGGAGATCACGCCACAGTAAATGCCAATGAGATAAAATTAGAGCAATCCGAATGTATATATGACTGATGGAGCACAACCAGGCTGCTAAATAAGTCGAAGTCCTAAATACATTTATCTTTTTTTTTTTTTTTTTTTAAGTATTAAAAAAGCTATTACATGTAGTCAACAAAATTAGAATACTGAGAGACCTTGAAGTTTTGCTTATTCTCCCTAGTAAACTCAATGTAAAAATGGATAAATACCTAGCATTTCACGATTAGAATCAATAAATAAAATTGCATCAGAATTGGAGGGAGAGGGGGGGATCCACTGTCCATCATGGAATAAGGATACTTTCCCCTGTGAGGTGACATTATATTTCCTTAAAGTGCCATCTTTCACCCTTTAAGTCATCCTGAATTAGAGGTGCCATTTTGTTTACCCTTTTTAAGGGTGCTATGTGCCACCTGCAGTTTTAACAGTGTACATTAACACTCTGAAACACAAAGTTTTAGTATGTTTATGTATAATACTCAGCATTTTTATTTTTATTTTTTAATCTTATTTTATAAAGTGTTTTAAATGTGTTTATTTATATAGTGTTTAAATTATATGTGATGCTTGAAATGTGTTGTTAATTTGGAGACAATGTGTTTCATTACAAAACACTGTTTTAAGAATACATTTTCATCACAACATATTTACAACACTTTTTTTAGAACACAATTTTAGATAGCAACACTTTTCTAACACATTGAAAACACTTATCACAACACAACAAAGTGTTGCTATTATGTTTCTTATGAAGTGTTCTAAGTAACAATACTATAAAGTGTTGTTAATTTGAGGACAAAACTGTTCTTAAATGTGTTTACTTTGTGCGTGTGCGTTTGTAGTGTATCGTCAAAACACCACAGTATTCGACAGATTCTGCGCTAAGCTGATAGCGGGAGGTGGCATAATTGATCCCAAGTCATGTTTGTCAGCCCAACAGCTTGTAATTTTCCTCGATTTTCTCCGAGGACCCCTCAGAAAGATTCTCATGTAGGATATCCCCACAGGCTCATTTACCAAGAGTAAACAGTCGGCTTTAACCCTAACGCCAGCAGTAGCATAACCACAAAAAACTTTTACTTAGTTACATCACTTTCCAAAGGAAGAAAGTACCCATCCTACAAAAAAATATAGGTTTCAGGAACTTGGAAGGGAACAATTAATTATTAATTCTTTGATTTATTATAATTAGATATTTATATTTGCTTTAGCTCTTTTAATAATGCTTGTTCATGATAGCTGTAAACAAAACAATAGAATACACCAGGATAATAGTATGAAATACTCAGAAAGCTAACTAATATTTAGGGTTATTGAGTGAGTGTTTATGAATTGTATGTTTTTTTAACTTGTTTAAAATCTCAGAAAAAAATCGTTTAAAAAGTAAATAAAATTTTATTTACAAAATACATATTGAACTATAGTGTAACCACGTTTCTCGCGGTTAGCATCGAGGACCATTCCAATGGCTTGAAAGGGAGAGGTTAAATTGACCGACAGGCCGGAATTTGGTAAACATCCATTCATTCGGCGTTCTCTTACATAGACCTATTATAAGAGTGGACGGGACAGTGGCAACCTTTTTTAGTGGCAAAGATAACTCATAAAAGGGTCATGTGAATGTTGATCTACAGGAAGCCAAACTGGCCAATATTGAAATTTACTTGTCATGCTCTAAACTCTGCTTTTTATTAAACAGACGATATTTTCCCTTTTTCTTTGAAAGTTCTTTTTAAAATTTTTATTTCCCTTTAAAAGTTAGGTTGTTTTGAATTTAAAAAGAATTTTATTGCAAGAAATAGTAATTACATGTACTCTAAAAAACCCTAGAAATTATGTAAAATAAGTATTTTATTTCACCAGTAAGATTTTTTTTTAATATTTTATTATTTCGTTCTTTTTAAGTAATTATTTTTATAAAATGCTTATAATTGCTATACTTATTTCTCTAAATTGGATTAGTTTAACTGTATTATATCTCATATTATTTCAAAAATGTCCATAATTATTTAGGAGAGTTAAAACGAGTGTAGATAAACCAAAGTTATAAAAACTTTTGAACTTTGTTAGATGTTAATAACAAGGTAAAAATAAATTTCAGCAGCTGTAATATTTTACACTAGTTTTGCTTGTTGTATCTTTTAATAATAATAATAATAATAATAATAATATATAATTATATTCAAAACAAAAAATTGCCAATAACGCGGTAAATGCCAAAAAAGGTAACCTTTTTCAACATCCACATGGTTTCATCTTTGCACCTTTTCTTATATTCCCTTAATAATGGAATGCTCCGTCCACTTTTATAATAGGTCTATGTTCTCTTATCGCTTATTTTCTCTCAATCACAAGGATTATCAACCCTATTTTAACAATGGACTCGTAGAGTCAGCAGTTGCGTAGAGGCTTCCGTGGTCCAAAGAAACGTGCGGTTGAAGAATAAGCAGTAACATTTGGCGTTTTTGTGTACATTATATTTCTGTTAATAAATAAAAGGTGGGTAAAATATTCAAAAATGTACTAAACACTCAATACTTATTTTCTAAAAATAACTTATGTAAAACTAAATTATTAATTACAGAGTCGTCAACATTTTTTGTAAGTTTATAATATCTAAACTCTTATTAGCTTAAAAAATATATATATGCTCTATTCTATCTATTTAAAACCTTTATTTCTTAAAACTGACATGCTAACAGTATGACAATTCCGCGATTGCTCTTTGCTTAATACTTCAAATTTCCCAACTCTTTGTTAAATTCGTACACTTTCAAAAACAAACAGTAGAATATTTGATAAACTTTAGAAAATGGATAAACTTTATTTTTACAAATCTTTGAGAAATGCATTTGTTTTAGATAAGTATCGCTCTCAGATGAATTATTTAAAGTAGAAGTGCTTAGATTAAATTTATCTTCTTAAATGCAAATTTTTCCCTTTTTTTTTTTTTTTTTTTTTTTTTTTTTTTTACTAAATTGATCTATTTTCTCGGGCACGTTAAGAAAATTCGACGTAAGATATTTAGAATATTTATTATCAAATGTTTTAACAGATTCGTAATTTGTAATGGGCTGTTTTGAAAAAGAAGTGTAAATGCTGAGTTTAATCGGTTAAAATACTTTATAGGATTTGTACCTTCAAATAGATGAAAGTTGAAGTTAAGATTAAAACTGTTTAGAAGATCTGTGACACTTCGAAAATGCAATTTTATTCCCAGAGAGATAAGCTTGAAGAAGAAATTGAGAATTATCTGCAAATTAAAATAGAAACTTCTTATAGTATTCCTGAATTGTCACTACTAGTTTTATCTTTATATGATGGCATATTATATATTTAATCTAAAATAATCTGCACTGCAAAAAATATGTCCTATTTGCTGCCAGAAATTCTCTGTAACTTAAGAAAATACGCGTAATTTACGAAAAAATTGTGTTGTCATAACGTATTCTCTCAAATTACAGAGAATTTCTGGCAGCAAATAGGACATATTTTTTACAGTGTGGTGTTGCACTCACACTACTTCTCTTACCCTACAATTTAAAAAAACGCATTATTACATTTAATGTGTAACATATGACGTACTGCATCTGAACTTTTCCAATATATTTGAAACAATAGCTTTAAACAGGTTTCATTTGATAAACAAAAATTCTCTGTGACGGGGAGGGAGGCGCTACCACCCCCTTCTACACCCTGTTTAATTATTGTAATTAAATTTATAAAACATTTGTCGCTGTTATTAAATTTTTAAATTTATTTATTTAGAGGATTGCTATTTAACCACTATCTGAAACTTATTGGACTAATTTTGAGTAGTCCTGTATATTATCAATAAATTATTTATATTACCTAACAGTGTGCTCAAACTTAGTGCAGCACCAAAACAAATGCATGACACAACTTGAAGTGCACTTCGATCTATTTCGAACACAGCACTAATATAAGGGAATTCTTGAATTCTTTTGTGTGACCCTGTTAACGGAGGATAAATATTTTTTTACTCCATATTTTAGATGAAACATGCAAACATGCTTTTGTGCATGAACAGAATATATGTCGATAAGTTTGGTGCAGTCTAAATATGTTAAATTGTAACGACCAGAAATTTCGCTAAGATGTAATGAGGGCTTTTGTATACCCCTGTACACGAAACTTTCTCTTTACCAATTTAAATAAAAAGTTCGAAGTAGCATCCCAATATGATACAGATTTTGAATACTGAGTTTGGACTTAGCAAAATTTATTCTTTTTCATCTTTGAGAAATACATGTAAAAATTAAAAATATCATTAATATTTAATATATGATTTGAGTACTTATTAGGAAATTATTGATTAAAAAAAGGAAAGTAAAAAATAAAATAAATTTTAAAAAAGCGGAAACAGAATTTCCGATATCTATCAATAAAAAAACCTGAGATTCATCGAAATATAATACTTGGTTTTAAATATGCTTAACATAAAATTTAAAATATTAATCTAACTTCTTCTTAAACTACCGATTTCACCATGTTTTTATTAACTTCGATTCTTGTTCGTTTGTTTGTCCGATACAAATCTTGCAAACGATTTTTAACTAACTTTCCTACTAGCTAGACACTTTTGAAACTTTCAGAATATCTCAGAACCCGATGACAACACAATACCTCGAAGCCCGATTTTCGAATTTTCGAATATTTTTATTTTAATAAATTAAAATATGAAAATAATAACCTCCTAATAGCTTTAAAAATAGCCATGAAAATATTAGCTATAATTTAATTGTTGCCAAAAAAAAAAAAAAAAAAAAAAAAAAAAAAAATTACGAGTTAATTTTCTTTCGACGTAAAAGTAAATATATTTAATTAAACGTGAACATTAAAAAATGTAAAAAGTTAAACTATGCATCTCACGAATATTGACGTCATTATCACTTTAAAAGATGTATGCGCATTGGTGAAGTGCTAATGTAGCTATGATTCAACAGAAAATTTAAAAATATGGTACATAAAAAGTGTTTTATCTTATAATTATTTTTATTGATATTACTTTATTCTTCCACATCATGAAAATCATTATTTGTTTCCATCATACTAAGGAACGATGTTTTTATAATATTTCAAAATTAAGCAATCTTTTACATAATATATGCAAATCACTGAGAGGGTTTTAAGGAACTTTAAATATACATGTACTTCAGCAAATGTATTTATGTTAAACTATTTCCTGGCAGAGGGAAAATACAAATTAAAAAATACTAGCTAAGTTTATGAATATATATATCAAGATATGGATATAGATATTAAATGTATGCGTTTGGCATTAAGGCTGATTTAAGGTCTAAACTAGGGTTCTCGGTCTGAAGTGTTGTGCCCTCCATGGGGGTCTTTCTAAAGGGTCCTAGTCCGTATTTACGCGAGTTTCAGAGAAAAGCACGAAAAAATCCGAACAGATAGGTCAACGATTGCGACCTGGGATCAAATCTGTCACTTCCCATCTACCAGCTTTAAACGCATAATCGCTCGGCCACTGGTGGAGCCTATTTTATCATTAGAGCCATTTTATCATTAACATAAAATACTAATGTCCTAAAGAGATTTCATTAATAATGATACTGATTTGAAAGAAAGAGCTTGCTTAAGAAGGATAAATTCAAAGTTTGAAATGTAGGTATAAATCAATAGCATTTCATTTCTAAACAAATATTTAAAAAATATTTATTGACATAACAAATTTGTTGCAATTAGAGTCCAGTTACCGATGACTATTTTTTAGAAAATGTCTGTCTATATTCCTTTGTAACTGTGTGCCCGTCAGACAAAAGTTTTGTTTCAGCTCTAGATCAAGAACTAGTGCCCAGAAATTGATGAAATTTATATTTAGTTGCACGTTGACAAAAATTGGTATTTTTAACTTTCAATGCATATTGTACAAAGGGGTGCTACTATGCTGCAATTTCCCCCATTTACGAGAAAGTTATATCTCAGCTTCTATACAGCGCAATTTAACACATCTTATTATATAAGAGGACCACTATGAAAGCTCACTCATGGTGTAAATGCAATGCTACAATTCTTTCCGTTTACAAGAGTTCTGTATTTTAGCTTCTATTGCATATAAGTGAACCAAACCTTATATAGACTACATTTATTTAAAAAAAAGAAAGGAAAGGAAAGGAAAAAGTCTAAACTGACTTAATTTGATTGCATATAGGCTAACCGTGGGTGCAGTTGTGCAGCTCTTTTCAAGCTTTATTTACCATTTTGACCAAATAACATATTAGAATGATATACAAGAAAGTTTTAAAATGTCCACAACATACTATTTTTTTTTTTTTTTTTTTCAAAAATCTTTAAGACTATTTTTAATTTGGCCTTTTTTTTTTTTTTTTTTTTTTTTTTTGGGGGGGGGGGGTATAAAGACTTTAAAATTAATTGTCTGTCCACTTATAATTAAATGTTTTACATTTAATACGCCAACAGCATTTTGTATTGAATTCGCAGAGTGCAATGAAGGTATATTTCAACAACACTTCATTTTTGATTCAATATTTGAGGCATATTTTATTAAGTTAATAAATCTGTTGCAAATAAAAATAATTATGAATGACATCCGAGGTATTAATTTTGTTCTTTTAATGAACATTTTTAGGATAACTGAGACAATTCCGATCTTCAGTCATGTTTTAATTTATTTATATTAGTCATTTTTAATTAATTATGTATGTTTTTACAAATAAAAGATATGCACTCAATAAGGTTCATTCTATATTAGGGAAATGATGAATGTCATATATGTTTAATTATTGTCTTAGAGTTATTTTTTAATTACTGTCTTAGAGTTAGGAAAATCTTCATATACATGGGCTATTAAAATGAAATAATGTTACACTATTAATTTTTTTAAAAGTTATTCAAATTTAAAAAAAAAGGAAATTTCAAATTTTATTATATATTTTTTTTAATTTTCCAGGTGAATATTTTTTAATTTTTTCCTCTCGATTTTAACTTGTTACATTTTTGCGATTAATATGGTGTGCCCAAATCTAAAGGAGAACTAAAGGGCGTATCAGACTCGACGACTTTACAGGCGATTTTAGAGCCAACCACTGATTAGAGCCGATTTTTCGGAAAAAATTGTCTCTATTCCCAGTGTGATAGCGCAGACCGAAGGTGCCCAACTTTTTCAGAGCTGCCTTGATAAAATTGTCCGTATACTCAATTTCTCCTCGGATTCGTCCAATCAGGATGCGTTATTTTGATACGTCATATTTCCAAGATGGCGGAACACGGGAATCCCTTCAAGTGGAGATTTGAAGAAGAAATATTATCGTTAAGCACGTTTATTTTGCCGTTAAATGATAAGAATTTTCAATTAATCGTTTTTATTTTCGTATGGCGTTATGACAATAGTTGTAAAAAAGATCAAAATAGAAATAATAATGCGATATTTTACACAAATGAAAGGGAATTTTAACGCTAATCATTGCGTATTTTATTCGCGCCAAGAAAAGTGATAAGCGTCAGAAGTTAGTCTTCTTTCATCCAACTTTTCACCCGACTATTGTAACCTCTACGGTGTTTTCGTCGAGGAAAAATCGGCGCTAAAGTCGGCTCAAAAATTGGTTGTTTCTAAAGTTGCTGAATCTGATACGCCCTTTAGCTGTATCGGCTTTATATCAAATCTAAGTGAGTTAATTGTGTTAGCGAATAGATGGTATGGTGATATTGCTAGATGCACATGCGTAGTTAACGGCTTCGCATCAATATCCTCATTGCTGGAGAATCATTTCCGTAGTTCATTGCATGATGGATTCCTCCAGATCAGCACAAAGAGATCGGTCGTGGATGAGCTCATTCGGCAGAATTGCCGGATCACCACGCATGAAATTGCTGTTGAATGTCAATAGGCAAAAGAACTGTGCTTTATCTAATCCACAAAAAGCTTGATTATGGCAAAGTTTGTGCACAATGGGTGCCCAAGCATCTGTCAGAGAATAGAAGACAGAGAGTATGGGCGTTTGCCTGACTCATCTGTTGAGCCATCCACTCCCTTCCTACGCGCTGTCATTAGTGTATCAATGTAAATGTCAATTATTTATAGTTGTACTATTCTACATGAACTGTGAATAAAATATTGTTGTTAAAAATTTCTTCACATATATTTTTAGTCTCCTTTTCATTTGGGCACACCTTATATTTTAAAGATACCTGGATCCTTGTGCATTCATTGATCAGTTTTATATTATATATTTGTATAAATAGTATATAATGTAACATGGTAAAAGACAAGAAACGCATATATATATATATATATTATGTATGCATGTTTATATATATATATGTTTGGAAGCTAAAATTTAATGTAAATATTTAACACTCAATCATAGAAACCTTTTTAAAATATTAACATATCGATGAAAGTAATACTCAAATATGTTTAGAATATAGTAAAACATGCTAAGTTGATTAACTTTGCATGTTGGTCATCTATCTAAGTTGACCTCATTTAGAGATAATGTGGTTATATAAAAGTACAATAAACAAACCCTTTGTTTAGCCTGCCTAACTTGAATTTTGACCCCGAAAAAGGTCAATTTTAGTAAACCTCTGTAACTTGACCACGAAATCTTTTATATATTATGTATGCATGTTTATATATATATATGTTTGGAAGCTAAAATTTAATGTAAATATTTAACACTCAATCATAGAAACCTTTTTAAAATATTAACATATCGATGAAAGTAATACTCAAATATGTTTAGAATATAGTAAAACATGCTAAGTTGATTAACTTTGCATGTTGGTCATCTATCTAAGTTGACCTCATTTAGAGATAATGTGGTTATCAAGCAGAAACGGTCGTTTTGCCAAGCCAAGCTCAGAGAAAAGCAAAACAAACAAACTACCACTAACACAAAGCAGAACGCGCCAATAATAAAATCGACAGAAATAACCCAAGATCGTTAAATGCTTATTATACAGAAACCAACTTTCCCATGTTAAATCGGCAATTTTTTTTTCCGTAAAGTTTTAAATATTGGACGAACGAAATATCGCAGTAAAATGAAACAAAAAGTAAAATATTCGTATCAACGAGATCTTTAATTTGAGATGAAAACGAACTTTCTTAGTTAATAAGTAAAAAAATGGGAGCATTTTCAATTTAGCGTAAAATTAGATGTTTTGACAACTTTTTGAAAAAATTTCTTCTTCAAGAAATTTTTTTTAAAACAAGCTAGAGAATTCATAAATGTGCAGAATTCTTTGAAAACTGGTTTTTCAGATAAACAATTACTTAATCTAGGAACTTTTATAAAATTTAGCTTTTAAAAATCAAAATTTCCTATCTTAATTGCTGAAAAACTGTTAAATATCGCCAAAGAGGCATAAATCGCCAAATATGAAATTGCTTCATCTCAGTTTACCCGAAAAATATTAATTTCAAATTGAGCTGCTTTTTCTTTTTATAAGTTATTTTTTTAACCAAAGAATCTTTGCTTTTATTATTTTGTACAATTTTAAATTGTATATCCCTGTAAACAGAAATGAATACATTTTTGAATAACATTTGTTTCAAATCTGTAGCTTGAATTGCTGATTTTTTAATATTTTTCATACCTTAGAATAAGAAAGTCAGTACACGATATAGTATCCAATTTTAATATCCTTCAATTCAATCTGGCAATGATAATTATGATGCATAAAGATTTCTACTTCCTTCTATATAGTATACTAGCAGGCTTTGCCCGCTTCGCTTGTCATTTTATTGAAATGAATTTCGACTTTCTGTTTTAGTGGATTTACACGTTGTAAGAGCTCCTGAAAACAATTTGACTATTTTTAGAAAATTTCTATTTGCGTGTGTGTGTTCTATGTGTGTGGCGAAAGTTTTGTTCCAACTAGATATCAGGAGCTACTGCTCAGAATTACATATAAATTTATATGCAATTGAACCTTGATGTATAATAGCGTTTATCAATATTTGGTGTCAATTGCTCAACATTGTGCTGCTATACAGTGATTGCCGCAATTTCAGAGAAGGCTATATCTGAGTAACTAATACATGGAATTGCATAAATTTACAAATAAATTTACATTGTTACAAATTATAGTGCTTATCAACTTTTGTACCAATATCTCAACATGTGGCGCTGCTATACAGCGATTTTCGCAATTTAAGGAAAGGTTCTGTTGCATATAATGAAAAAAAACTTGATATGTGAAAAGGCCATTATGAGACATTATGCTGATTCAATCTCGATGCCTATCGGCCGATAAGTGGAGCTCATATACTACAATTTTTTTTTAGAACTGAAAGGATGCCATCTGCATGGTGAAAATTTATTTTCGTTGGACATTTTGTGCAACAATACCTCTCTGAGTTGATAATATTCAGCATTCATAATGAAAAAAATAATGAATAATTTGTGCTGCTTTAATTTGTATAGGAAAATGTAGAAGAATGTTTTGTGATGGACACGACATACTAGTCTGCATAGAAAACCCATGGATAATGTCTAGCAACCAGAATTATGGACAGTTTAACGCAAAGAAAACTTTGTAATACAGTTTAACGCAAAGAACAACATCGCACGAAAGCTGAGTTGAAATCCAGGGCATATCTGATGTAAAGTATCGGGTTAATTCCAGTAAATATAAAAACTATTTAAAAAAAATAAATGATATCTACAAAAAAGACACTTAAAATGTACAAAAAAGCCAAGCTCAAAGAAAGAGAATTGATTAAAGTTGTGTCTAAAAAGGGTGTGATATCAAATTCCCAAGCTTACATTCAAATACTTATTTAATATTCCCTTTTAACTAAATTTTCACATGTGAATCAAGTGCCTTATGATATGTTGATAGAAATCCTTCTTTTCTGTACTAAATACATAATAGCGAGTTTCTTAAAAATATTATTATTTTTATTTATGTATGATGGGCTTGGCGGCCATCTTTCAAGTAATGAATAAACATTCACACAATTTGAAAGAAGTTTCTTAAAATATATCTCATATAAAATTAATTTTGCTATTCCATTCAGCAGAGACGGAAATATTTCGATAACATGATTTCTTATAAGTATTTAGTATTAAGTGCACTTCCATCCTATAAATGCCGGGAATAAAAGAATATAAAAATTTAAATTAACGTAAAAACATGAAGGAGAGGGGGGGGAGCATAGAAGCTTCCACCCCCCGTTATATTTACCCAATTTGAATTTAGCTTCTTGGAATAAATATCTCGTAAAAATAATATGGTTATTCCATTCAACAGGGGTTGAAATATTCAGATTAAAAAAGAAAAAAAAATGCATTAAAAACATCGCAAAAGTCCCGTTAAGCACACAAGTTGAATCAATTTAAGTTTTAACAGTGTTAAGTTTGGCGCACTCCCATCCTCCCATCCTATAATTATTTCCCATTGCGCAGCACTAGTGCGATATAAAACTCAATTAACCAACCAATCAACCAACTCATCCTATAATTGATGAGATTTATAGAATTCAAACTAACGTAAAACTTTGAAAGATGGCCGCCAAGCCCATCATACATGAATAAAAATAATAATATTTTTCAGAAACTCGCTATGATGTATTTAGTACAGGAAAGAAGGATTTCTATCAACATATCATAAGGCACTTGATTCACATGTGAAAATTTAGTTAAAAGGGAATATTAAATAAGTATTTGAATGTAAGCTTGGGAATTTGATATCACACCCTTTTTAGACACAACTTTAATCAATTCTCTTTCTTTGAGCTTGGCTTTTTTGTACATTTTAAGTGTCTTTTTTGTAGATATAAAAGTACAATAAACAAACCCTTTGTTTAGCCTGCCTAACTTGAATTTTGACCCCGAAAAAGGTCAATTTTAGTAAACCTCTGTAACTTGACCACGAAATCTTTTAAAGAGCGCAGGGATTGAATTTGTGTGTACCTCAATCTAATTATGACAATAATTTGATAAAGTATAATATATTAATGTATAAATATAATAATTTTCGGAAAAGCATTAATTGATCCATAAGTCACGATTTTTTTTTTCCGTGAAAATGACTGAAAATTCTTAATGATGAGATACTTATTAAATGGAAATACAGGGTTTTGTGCTACATTATGGCTCGAATATTTAATAGATTGCATGTTTATTTAAAGAGGACTTTCATTATCTAAGTGTTATACATTATATTGATACTAATTATTTCATATATTGTTTAATTAGCTAAAAATCCCAATTCCCTATCATTTATATTAGACTTATTTATAAATTTAAAATGAATGGAATATTTTAAAAGGAAATAATATCCCTTTTATAAGTTGTCCACATGTCTAAGTTGACCAAAAACAGTTGCACCGATGGTGGTTAACTTACACTGATTTTACTATATATTTTGAAACTGCAATTATGGAAAATCTATGGAAAAAAATAAAAATTAGCTAACAAGGAGCATTTTAAAAAAATTACATAATAATAATAACTTGAATTTTATTATTTTAAAATTAAATAGTTATGGAGAAGTTTTACTATACTTAAAGTTATTATATTTCAATGCATATATTTATAAAAACTCTAAAACTGTCATTTACGAAAATCATTTGTAACGTCCACTTAATTTTGAAGTGTTGGTGTAATTCGACAAACTTCATTTTTAACTTCGGTAAAAATAATACCTACCCTAAATGTACACTTATTCATAGTACATCATTTGGATGTCCATGGGATGTATTTTTAAATCCACAAGATATGCTGTTAAGAATAAAAGGCTTACTGAAGTGGTAAGAACCATTCCCTCCGTGGAGTATCAAAATTATGATGTCATGTCTCAGGGTCATTCCTAGATCCCAAATTGATCCCTAGATCCTAACTTCCCACTGTATATTTCTAGTGCGGCATTACACACTTTATCATTTAACCAATTATTAATTAATATTATTATTTTTTTATCATTAAAACTTTATGTAAAATAATTCTACTCTAAATTATAATTTATAAATGTATTTGATTTAAATTGGAAACTTCAAAACTACACCAATTTGTTTAAAAAATATTTCGCTGAACATAGATTCCTCACCTCACCCCCCCACCCCCCCCCTCTCTCTCCACGTACCTTTATTTTTTAATTCTAGAAATCTGTACACTTCTTTCTCTTTCTAAGAATATATGTAAATTTTCAATAACATATAATGCATATTTTGACTATTTCTTATACATAATCTTTACGATTAAAAAGGGGAAAAATCAAAACAGAATTTAAGATGACTTTACCGAAATATAATGTTTCAAACACTTCGTTTTGAAAATGCTTAACATAAAATTTAAATAAAAATGTTAACATAACGTGCTTCTTAAGTTATTTATTTTTATCGATACTACTCCATCTCTCCCTGTCATGAAAATCATTATTTCTTTCCATCATTCTAATGAACGATGTTTTTATAAGATTTCGAAAGTAAACGATCTCTAGCATAATATTTAAAGGAGTAAGATGTTTTTAAGAAACTTTAAATATCATATGTACTTAAGCAAATGTATTTCCATTAAACTACTTTCTAGTAGTAGAGGGAAGATTACGACTTTAAAAATATTAGCTTTTTTTTTTTCTTGCATATTCTGCTGCCATTCCATCATTAACATAAAATACCAATCAGCTATCTTAAAGATTTTTTTTTTTTTTTTCAAATAACAGATTTGGAAGGAAAAGCTTGTTTAAGAAAGAAAAAATATCAGGAATTATTTTTTAGAGAATATGAGTTGTTCACATTTGCGAAATTGATTAAGAACTAAATCCACACAAAATATTGAAATTTCTCGGCTTCTAAGTATGATTTTTACTTTAATCAATATATATATATATATATATAGTTTGTGTGTGTGTGTAGGAATTTTTTACGTGGATTAATTGATACTTCTCTTCATCATTCGAGACCTATAAATGAAATTTGGAAAAAAGAAAATTATTAAAAATAATAATAATAATAATAATAATAATAATAATAATAATGCAATTTTCATAAAAGCGTTCAATAATATTTTTTTTAATTATTTTATATATGTAAGTTCATCTTTGTTTTTTTTAATTTAATTGAAGTTTTATTTTGCCAAAAATAAAGTCAATAATACACTTGAAACCTCTTTAATTCTAGATTCTAGTATAGTGTAACCACGTATCCCGCGCCTAGCATTCAGGCCGATTCTAATAGCTTGGATGGTCTAAATTGTTGGGACTTGGTAAACCCCAGTCATTCCGTGTTCCCTTATCGCTTATTTTGCCTCAACCACAAGGTTATCACCCCTATTTTAACACTAAATTCGTTGAGTCAGCACGTTAGCAGAGATTCACGTGTCGCAAGAAACGTGGTTGATGAAGACAATTAACAATAAAACTAATCATAGAGATTAAAAATGTGATATGGATTTTTTTTTTTATTAATGCCATTTCGAATGATCGAAAATATATACTTTTAAATGAACTTACCAATAAATCTACAAAGTAATTTCCAAAGAAAATTGAAAGCATCAAAGAAGTTAAAAAAAAAAAATGGTTAAAATACATACTTAAACTATAATAATGTAAAATGTTAGGGAAGGGGAAGGGGCACAAAAAACATTTTACAGAGAACGTTTTAAAAGCTTTCAAACATTAAAAAAAATTTTTTTTTTACTTTCTCTTACCCATAGGATCGAGAAAGTATTGTTTTAGGGTCAAATTTTCGAATGTGACTTTTTGTTATATTTACATGTTCTGAGGTCCCCTGAATACGAAAATCGTCTTTTTAGCGAATAGTCTGTGTGTATGTCTGTCTCTGTGTGCCTTATCAGCATATCTCAAGAACAAATAGTAGCAGAAATTCCAAACTCGGTATGCTAATTGTGCATCATATAGGGATGCTACACTAAGCTTTTCGTTGAAATGAAGCAAATGGTTCGTGTACAGGGACACTCCAAAGTATTCAAATACATTACGTCTACTGGGGAAATTGCAGGTAAGAAGAGTTTAACATCTATACACTGCACTAAACAAAATGAAATGAATATGTATTTTTTGTAATAGAAATAGTCAACTGGGAAAAAAAAAAACTGCGTATGTAGAAGCCTCGACTCCCCCCCCCCCTGGGGGGAAGACCCCCTCGAGGGGAGTAAATTTTCATGATGGGTATCTTTCAAAAGAGCTCGCCAATACCTTTAAAATGAATGGTTGAACCATCGATCTGCGATAATTTAAAATAAAGTTATCGATTTTTTTCATTTTTAAACAATTTTTTTTTTTTTTTTTTATGTAATATTGAGAATAAATTCAACTTTTTTGGATATTTAGTGTTATACTGCTTCTCTAATATGGAAATCGTCTGCATTATCATGGAAGGTAATTTTTTTAAATAATAATTTTAATAAATTATTTTAAGTGAGTGAATGTGTATAGGAAAATATAGAAGAAAGCCGTGTGGTGGCGACAACACACTAGTTATTTGTTGTTAGTGGATGTGCTTTACTAATAATATTTTACCATTTCCAGGAAAGCTGTTTCGGAATTGAAATAAATTCCTCGTAGAGATATGATAAATAATGTATGTTTTAAGCAAAATATTCATCGCTTTTTTTTTTTTTTTTTTTGTATATTTACACGTTTTGAGGCTTCCTGATTACCGTAGTCAAGTTTTTTAACGTTTGATCTTTGTCTGTGTCTCTTAGAGTAATTTAAAAACGAATAATTTTAGGAGATCCAAATGTTGTATTTTGAAGTTAATATAAGTTTGTGGCTGGAAAAGTTTGATCAAGATTGATAAGTTTCACTGAATGTTGCGTGTGAAAATTGTCTGTATAATTTTAAGTAAACATTTAATTTTAATAACAGAATTAAATTCTATATAAATGTAGGTGCATTAATGAAACGGGGGTTTGAGGGGGGCGGTAGCCCCCCTCACACAGAAATAATTATCATATAAAACTCTTCCGAACCTAATTTAATTGCTTGACATAGGTTTACATAACAGTACTACCTCTTAATCTCCAACCTGTATTTATAGTATTAAATTTCAGGGTAAGAGAAAGTCGTGCGAGTGACACACCAGATTATTTTAAATTGTTTTAGCGAAACGTTCATATTGTTTGATGAAAATATTTTTAATGAATTCTTTGTTAATATTGTTACGAATGTGTAAATAATAGTAGTTACTCTTATGTTAAAAATAATAGTTACTCTTATGTAAAATCATTCAAAGAAGTTTAGTCATGCTATATTAGCTTAGTCAGGTTAGAATTGCGGATATTTTCTGCATTTCTAGCTTTTTATCGCGTTAAAATAGCTCATTTTTCTTTAGAAACCCGTTAAAAAACTTCAGCAAGGTAGATAATGGCTTTGGCGCCAAATTTGGCCACTTTGTCACTCCTTGGCGACTTTTGGCACTCATGCTGAGAAAATCCTTATTATCGATATCTTGAATATATCTAAGCTCTAACTTGATTCCTTGAGAAGTTACCAGAAAATTCTGGACTTATAGGAGGATATAAAAGAAAGCCCAATCCGGCCAAGTCAGTCAGTTTCACGCCAACCGCCTTACTGGAAAGTGCTCCTAACCTCTTTGATTACGGTTAATTGCTGTGCTTTAATGCTATGCTACAGTTTATGTTGTGGATTTGATGTTGTTATCTTTAATTTAAGATGGGTTTACTGGTGAAACTGCAGTTGATACTTGGTTTATAGAACTGTATTCTTCTAGAATTTTCTGTAAATAAACTTTTAAGCCTCTGCAAGATTCGTCTTCAATTCACAGACAATTAACGACCCCCGAGTACGCAACGATATCAGCATATTTAATTGCATATATAGGCATATTTTAATATCTCTGTGACAGTAATTTACAAAAAAAGATTTAAAACATCATCATCTCTTCAAGAAAACGTCACAAAAATATTCAAAAAAAAAAAATATACATAGTTAATAAACACTTTAAAATTCTATTGAAAACTTTCATTTTAACATAAACTTAACTGATCTAGTTTTGTATACAGTATGTAAAATGGATAAAAAATTTCAGTCCTATTTTGTGTGAAATTTTCTTTTGTCAAAATGTATCTTTTCTTTAATTTTTGGATTTATTTCAAGATTACAACTTGCTTGTTGTTTATAACTGATATATTTATCAAACTTAATTATGCTTAACTCGAGGTCCGCTTGTAAATCCTCGTCTAGATGAGGATTGATACCACTTGACTACAGAGAACCCGAGCAACATCAACCAATGCAGTCTTATCGAATCATTGACTAGTACTTTAATTATTTTATTTATTTGGCAGATTTGAGATCTATAGTTAGAATGACTTTCATCTCAAATGATCCGTATTACATAATTTTACAGTAACAATGGAGAATTTGTTATATAACAGTGTTACTGAATGGCTTCTGCAGTTACGGTTTTGGCTTCATGTTTTTCCGGACATGTCATCTCTTCTTATATCATTCCTCCAAGTTTTCAATAGCTCTTTGTTTAATTTACGCTTAATAGAGCGTACGAATATATATATATATATATTTTAGTTAATGAGTTTATTTTTAAACCCTGTGACAATGACATGGAAAAAGAAAATGTATACTATAATGTATAACTGTAATAGGTTCTGTCATTACTAGTTTATAGAAATAAAGATAGCTCTGGTAGAAATTTTATAGACCTAAACCAATAAATACTTAGTAATAAAAGTATTAAAATTCTGTTCTCCATAGAAAAAAAGAACAGAAAATGGAACTGCTTTTATTGCCAAATTTATTTATTTCCGCAAACTTGGAAAAAAAAATTGAGAAGAGTCTGTCGGAAAATAAAATATACTTCTTGATTTCCCATTTTAAGAGTTATTTAAACATAAATTTTTGTTTAAAAAACCTTATACATTTTATAAACCTTTTCATTTATTTATTTATTAAAACTAATATCGGCAGGTGGAACGACCATTTTTACTTTCCGAACAAGCATATATAAGGACAGTAGTACAATCATGTCAAAAATATGGATTTGAGATTTTGGTGTTCTTTAACATTTTGACGGCCCTGAATTCATTTTTGCTATTTTTACGTTGATGTATATGTGTGTATGTATGTGTGTGAGAGAATGAATACGGCAGCATCTAAACGTTTTCTTTGAATAAACTGAAAGTTTATGTACGAATGTTACGGGTCACCACAGCACGAACTTTATTGATTTTTTGAATATCACTTATAGGTTTTTTACAGGGACACAAAGAAAAATCTGGTGTGAAACAACCACACGACTTCCATTACCCACTATTACACATTTTATATGCATTTTTTGGAGATAATGTGATCAGAAAATATAAAAGTGACCTAAAGAAGTAGAAACCTAACATTTTTGTGGTAAGATAAACTTTATACACATGTAGAGACATAACATATAGCGAGGTAAAAAAAAAGAGAGAGAGAGAAAATGGTACAGTTATTTCTTGAAACACCAATTTTCGAGATCTACCTAAACTTCTGACCTACCTAAACAGGGTAGCCGTTACTTTTCCTCTAATAACTACGTGATACATAAGAAAGAAATGGATTTATATAACAATTTTTAAGAAAATCGTTAGAGCCGTTTTTGAGATATCAACTTTTACCAAAACTCAATTATTGACAGGAAAACAATAACTACATACAAAAGCATATTTAAAAGTGAGTTAATATAGCGAGTTTGAAAAAAATACGTACAGCCGTTTTTAAAGGAACGCCCTTGTGAGACCTGAAATTGAGCTATTTATACAAGACGTCTATCAATTTTTCTGAACTAACCAACTGTATCATTCGAAAGGACATCTAATAGAGTGTTTATATAGCAAATTTGAAGAAAATCGTTAGAGCCGTTTTTGAGATACGGACTTACGGTCCCACTCCGGTTTCCGAAGTCCCACTTCCGGTTTTTCAATTTTCACCAAAATTTGGAAAATTCACCTGTACACCTGACTTGTTTCAATTCTAAAGTTTCGCAGTTCTATCTTTATTACTTTCCGAGATATAATAGCCAGAATATCCTCCACATACATACACACACACTGACCAATTGCCAAAAACCACTATTTTGAACTCAGGGGACCTTAAAACGTGTAAATCAGGTGAAATCTCGATATCGAATTTACAGACCGAATACTTCCATTACCTACAGTAGTAGGCTGATGGAAGGAAAAAATCACTACCATTATGGCCTACGGGCCCAAATTTTATAAAATGCGATAGCGTCTCTAAATACCTTATTCAATGGAGCTGAAAATGTGTACACATGTTATAAGTCACTGTGACAAGAATAGTATAGATTTTGATGAATCTAGCAGTTTTTTACAGAGACACACAAAAAAATTCCCTACTATTATGGTCTATCGGCTCAAATTATTTAAACTGCGATAGCGTAAATGAACTAAAAATTCATATACGTGTGATCTTCGTCACAAGAATTGTATGAACTTTGGAAAATCTAGCACTTAGTTTTTTTTTTTTTTTTTTTTTTTTTTAGGGACACGACAAAAATTCTTTATCATTATGGCTTATGTGCTCAAATTATATAATGCACCATAGCGTCTAAACGCCTCATCCTATTGAACTAAAAATTTATGTACATGTTACAGATCTCTAATAGATTTTGGTAAGTCTAGCATTTATAGATTTTTACAGGGATACAACAAAAATTTCTTTATCATTATGATCTCTGGGCTCAAATTATTCGAAGGGCAATATCGTTAATTTAAACAACATACTATATAAAGAAAAATACTCAAATACCCTATTGTAATTTTCTCTTTTGTTTATTTAACGACTTCTCTTACTTTAATTTATTTATACAACTGTTAATTGTTTAATGTTCGGAAAGTCGAGTGCAATCACTCCAGATTTTTTTAGTAAACATTTTGAAAATAATATATAGAAATTAAAAACTTCTGTATAACTAATAGTCCCAATAATTAATCTATCCTTGAAAGAAATCACTACTCGCATATTTTTTTACTTTCCAAACACTATAGTGAGGAAAGTATTGTAATCATGTCAAAAATCCGAATTCGAGATTTTGATGTTTCTATACGTTTCGAGGTACCCTGAGTCCGTTTTCACTATTTTTACGATGATGTATGTATGTGTGTGTGTATGTATGTATGTGTGTATGTATGTGGTGTATCGTTTTGTATCGAGTGTATGTCTGTGAGTGAACACGCTAGCGTCTAAACGCTTTGTTCGAATAAGCTGAAAGTTGGTGTGTATATTGTAAGTCACCATAGTACGAACCCTATAGATTTTGGTGAATCTAGCACAGGGACACAAAGAAAAATTCTTTATCATTATGGCCTATGGGGCTAAATTTTTAAAAGTGCGATAGCATCTAAACGCTTATTTAATCTGAAAAAAAAAAAATTGTACACATGTTATAGGTCACAGTTGTACGAACTGTATAGATTTTGGTGAATTTAGCACTTACAGTTTTTTTACAGGGACACAAAGAAAATTCTTTATCAGTATGGCCTATGGGACCCAATTTTTAAAAGGGCGATAGCATCTAAACGCCTTATTCAATTGAGCTGAAATTTTATATGAATATTATAAATCACTGTTGCACTAACTATAAGCATTTTGGTGAATTTAGCATTTATAGGTTTTTACAGGAACACAATGAAAAATTCTTTATCATTAGGATCTATGGGCTCAAAGTTCAGTAGCGTTAAATAAAACATCGTGTAATATATGGAGAAAACAACTCAAACACTCTATTATGGTTTTCTCTCTTTTGTTTGTTTAACAACTCCTCTTTCTTTACTTTATCTACAAAACTGTTAATTACTCAATGTTCGGAAAGTCGAGTGGAGTCACTCCAAATTTTTTCTTTTATATGAAAATTCATTTCTATTAACTTCTCTATTTATTTCAGTCCATTTACCTCTCAATCCGACTGGTCAGAGTTCTTTATCTGGGCATTTCAATAACAAAGAGCACTCTCTATATCGAAACATTATGTTAAGAGTTTGAAAAAAATATAATTCTACTCACTTCTGTTGCCAGGCAAATAAAAAATAAAATAAATACAGTAAAATAATTCCCTCACTCCTGTCCCCTTTAATTTTTTTTAAAGATATGATTAGATTATAGAATTATATGTGAAGGGTAAAATTCGTACAAAATTGTAAATCTTGAAATGATCATATTTTGCCCATATTTTTTCATATGGGCATATATTCGCAAAAGTTTCAAATCAAATAGATGAATATTGTTAGAGAAATGGATAAAGGTAATCATTCTCCGTATTTATTTCTTGTTCCTTATTCACTGTAGGTCATTTAGAACATTTGGAAATTCTTTTATTTATATTTTCTTTATCAATTTACATTATTTGTTAATTTTTAACACATTAATAACTTTTTACATAATACAAAATTCACTTCAAAAATTGCATTATGTTATAGAAAGTTAAAGAGTTCTGTTTATTTATTTGTTTATTTTTTAAATCATTGAAATAAAACAAAATCTGGAAATACATTAATGTTTGGTTTAATTGCAACTTTTTATTATTGCCTGGAGAATTTTTACATTAAATTATAACTTCTAAAAGAAAAGAAGAACCTCCTTTACGTTTAAAAAAATTCAAAATACATAATTTTTTTTAGTTAATTACACATAATTTGTATTTCTGTGTTTTTATACGTATAATTATTATTGCACCTTTTTTTTTTTTTTTAAATACATTCAAGTGAATGCTTTTACACGTTGTCTTAAAAGAAAATACGTGCTTTTTTGCAATTTTAGTATAACTTGAAAATAAAAATTTTCTTCAGTATTTTATTCTATACACGAAAGGGTGGGAGAGAGTAAAAGAGAATGGAAAGGGATGGGGAAGTATAAAGAAGTTTATGCACAGATTATCATTCTCCTATTTATTTAATCACATTTTTTTTTTTTTATTATTGTCTGGAAAACTTTTTATTTAGCATCACACCCTGTTAATGAGGGAGAAAAATCTTCATTCCGGAAGTGGTGAAAATGTACCTTCATAAATTAGGTTTTCAGTTTCATTATATTAATAAAGAGGCGACTATTAAATGGAATTCCGCGTACAAAAGTAATGTTCATTACATTCTTCTGTTATTCCTAAAAGGTAATTATTATTTTTATGGAGGGAAAAGGCGTGGGGGGAAAAAAGGTTTCATTAACTAATTATGAGGGTTTTTTTTTTTTCGTACCATTCTCCGATTTTATTTTGTGTAAAATTAAATCAGATTTCAGCGATGGATATGCGTATACAGCGAGTGCATTTGGAGAACCTTGACCTCTGAGTGAATTTCTTAAGTAATTATTTTAGAAATGTAAAACAAACTACAAAAAAAGTAAAGAGTTTTATAAACTATATCAAAAGATTCACGCAATACCTTAATAAAATCATGTACAAAGTTTTAGTATTGTATCAATAAAGGCCCACTTAATTGTTTTGAAAGAGATTTTTTCAGTGTATATGTCACAGTAAATACTCGAAATCCATTTCTACGCGTATTTACTACTAGGAGTAATTACGCGTATTATTTAATTGTAAAGACGCAAGTTATCTATGAGCGTCAGTAACTTCACGTTCTTACTAGTGACAACACGGGTTATCACTGCGGAAGTTAGGAAAAACACGAATTAAAATTTAAGTTCGGATATTTATTGAAGCCTTCAGTTAGAACCCGTTCTTACTGCAAGTATAACAGTGAGAAACAGAAAAATTAAATTGATTTCTAAGTATAGAATAAAACACGAATGGTTTAAAGATTGCTTATTGCGTTGCGAAATACGTTTGATTTTTTTTATTATTATGTGGACCACTAATGTTTGCATAACAGTTTATATCAAATTCTAATTTGATATGTATAGATGATTTATGACAGTATCTTTTGTACCTTACTAGTTTCTAATAAACCATCGAGCTATTGTATTTCTGAATGCCCCTTACCTTTAATTTTGTCAACGTCGGAGATTTTTTTTTTTAAACGTTATCGCCGACTCTATCTTGTGTACGCATTTTATTGCTGAATATTTTCCTGTTTTTAACTGTTTAATTTGGCTTGCTTCGAACCGTGCTACAGTAATGTTCAAGCGGCAGTCTTCATCAAAGTTACCATGTAAATAGCACTAAATTTAAAGCAAAATAAATTAACTTTTTTTTTTTTCCTTTTCTGGATTATCCCATTCTATGTTTGTTTTCTCCATGATTCTCACCGTGTTAAATTTAACGTCACCAATGACTTTTTCCAAATCTTCCTGCTCTAGAGAAGAAATAATGTTGTGCAAAGATGGAATGAACCATAAGCCCGACTCCAAACATAGCCTTATATGAAGTTTAATTTATGCCTCAATATAAAGCAGTTTATTCAAATCTAAAAAGAAAAGATTATAAATAAAATAATTTTTTAATTAAGGTAAACATTTTGTATTTGTCGAATATTTCAAAAATTTATTTCCAATTACACACAATTTTTAAAATGGTCTGGATAATTTGCTTTATTTGTATCAAACGAATTTAACGCATTTTCATTAGGGAACATCCGATAGTGAACTTAATAACATAAATCAGTTTCAAGAAATTCCATGAATATTTACGGGATTAGAGCGCGGACGGACAGATCGACAGACGGACAGACAGACAGGAAGATGGACAGACAGACAAATCAAGGTCATTAACATTCTTCAACCTTGTTGGAAAGTGTTAATAAAAAAGGAAGGTGATAGGGGGTTTTATCAATACTTATTTACAATCAGCGAACGCTGTATTACCATTAGGCACCGAATTAAAATAAAAATCTGAGTTTATATATTTATAGTTATATAGTTTAGCTTTTATTTTGAGGGAAATGAAATTTCGGTTCATTTTATCTTCATAACTTTTTGAATTTATAGGATATTTGTTTGGGACTTTCATATAAGTAGTTGAATATTTTTGGCTATTGTATTATGCAAATGAAATCTTTTAAAAGCTTGCGCATGCGTAGTAAAAAAATATTTAGTAAAAATACTCATATTTCCTAAGATTCATTCTGATTGCGTATGCTGTGTCTAATTTTGTATGCCAACTTTCCGAAAAATGGTTTTCGACTGGGTCTAATACCATACTTGTTATAATTAAAAATGTGGATATATATATATATATATATATATATCTTTATACATATATTTCTTTTGTGCGTGTGTATGTCACTGAACTCCTCCTAAACGGCTGGACTGAGTTTAATGAAATTTTTTGTGTGTCTTCAGGTGGATTCGAGAATGGTTTAGATTTACAAATGAAAGTTGTAACTTAATTAGTTCTTTCTTAATTAATTTTTAACCAACTCTTTCAACAACTTTTCCACCTAGATGGCGTGAGTTGTCGTAAACACGATGTCAGAATTTATTTAATGTTGAAATGAATAATATTATAGTTTTAAAAAATTAAAGAACACGCTTTTATAGAAATGTGAACTAAAAAGCACGAAATATCTATCTTAGTATTAAAATTCAGGGTAAGAGAAAATCGTGTGAGTGACACGCCGTAATATTTACATACTTTTAAATCTTTAATTAAAATAACTTAGAATTAACAAAAACCATTTTTAAAAAACCTCCCCTAACGGGGATCGAACGCTGGACCTTTAGATTCGTAGCGCGGCGCCTTACCTCGACGCCGCATCGTTCACGTAGGGAAAGTATTTTTTTTTTACAATATAAATTTTTTGTTTGCTCCCAGAGAAGTTACAAACAAACATACATACATACATACGTACAGGTGAAGCTAATAAAAGCGTGTTAAAAATGAAATTTTAACCGTATCTTACGAAGTGTTTAAAATATTTTTTCAAAATTAATATTTTTAGAATCGTAACCGTATCTTACGAAGTGTTTAAAATATGTTTTTCAAAGTTAATATTTTAGAATCGTAAACACGATGTCAGAATTTATTTAATGTTGAAATGAAAAATGAATTTTTAACCGTAAGTGTTTAAAATATTTTTCAACGTTAATATTGTTAAAATGTTAAAATTAGTTAAAATGGTATATTCTTTTAAAAAATTCGTCAATATCCGACGGAGTTATTTTATGTTAAAATGAAAAATGAATTTTTAGGCCATTATTATTTGTGCAGATGGAAAATGTACTAAAAGTTTTCCGAAAAATTTCACGATCACAAATGTTGACGGATATCCAATATATCGTCGAAGAATTCCCGATAATGGCGGACAATCTTATCATCTATGGCGGTCATCTATGTCAACAACATAGATATTGACATTGATAACCGATGGGTGGTCCCATATTCGCCTCTGCTGATCAAAACATTCAATGCTCATATTAATGTTCAGTTCTGCAGTTCAGTGAAGAGCATCAAATACATTTGCAAGTATGTGAATAAAGGCAGTGATATGGCTGTATTTCGAGTTGAAAATACCAATGTGAATGCTCCTCTGGTGAATAACAACGATGAAATAACACTTTACCAAACTGGCCGGTACGTGAGCTCCAATGAAGCTGTTTGGCATATCTTTGGTTTCCCAATTCATGAACGGGATCCAGCAGTTCTTCATTTAGCCGTCCATCTTGAAAATGGCCAGCGCGTATATTTCACGAGCGAGACAGCGATTGATCGTGCTATAAATCCACCAAAAACTACACTCACCGAATTTTTTGAATTGTGTAATCGTGCGGATGCTTTTGGTGCTTTTGCACGGACATTACTCTATTCAGAAGTACCACGCTATTTCACATGGGCTCCAACAAAAAAATGGATGCCCCGCAAGCAAGGCACGCCGATTGATGCATGTCCCGGTTTATTCAAATCAAACACCTTGGAACGAGTATTTACGGTCAATCCAAGGCAGACTGAGTGCTTTTATCTTCGACTGTTATTGGTTAATGTCATCGGTCCTTTGTCATTTCAAGATTTACGTAAAGTGAATGGACAACAGTATCCAACGTATAAAGATGCATGCCTTGCACTCGGCTTGCTGGAAGACGACAACCAGTGGGAGTGTATGCTTGCTGAAGTAGGACTGAACTGTACAGCAAAACAAATTCGTCTACTATTCGCTATAGTGTTGACTACATGTTTCTCGGCCCGAGCAGAGACATTATGGGATAATCACAAAGATTCAATGACTAATGATATATTGCATCAACATCGTTCACGGTGCAACGATCTAACGATAGTATTCAGTGACGCTATGTACAATGAAACATTGATTGCTATTGAAGATCTTTGCATTATCATTGCCAACTTACTACTCAGTCATTTCGGTATGCATTCAACAAATCGAAATGCATCTGATTTAATAAGCACTGAATTGAATCGTGAACTACAATACAATACGGTAGAAATGGCAGCGATTGTTGCTCGCAATGTCCCACTAATGAATGAAGAAGAAAGAAACATTTACGACCGCATCATGCTCGCAGTTTTGGCAGGACAAGGTGGATTCTTTTTTTTTTTTTTATGGGGTGCACCAGGTGGAACTGGCAAAACATTCCTTATTTCGCTAATTCTCGCCGAAATACGATCAAATAATGGCATCGCATTTGCTGTTGCATCATCTGGCATTGCGGCAACTTTATTGGATGGATGCAGAACAGCTCATTCATTATTTAAACTGCCACTAAATATTCAAAATAACCCAGACGCAGTGTGCAACATAAAAAAACAATCGTCCATGGCCACAGTGCTGAAATAGTGTAAAATTCTTATCTGGGATGAATGCACTATGGAACACAAACATTCGATTGAGGCGTCGAACAGGACATTGAAAGATATAAAAAACAAGGACAAACTATTTGGGGGCACTCTGTTACTCTTTTCAGGTGATTTCAGACAAGCATTTCCCGTTATTCCGTGTTCAGCATACATGAGATCAACGCGTGCTTAAAATCATCGTCATTGTGGCTTAATGTTGAAAAAGTACAACTGAAAGTAAATTTGTGCGTTCAAAAGCTTCAAGATCCATCCGCTGAAACATTCTCAAAACAATTGTTAGATATCGGCGATGGAAAAGTTACTACAGATGAAACTGGATGCATAAAATTACCGACCGATTTCTGCACAATCATTGATTCTCAAGATGCTCTTATTGACCAGGTATTTCCCGATGTACACAGACGATACACAAATCATGAGTGGCTGGCAGAAAGAGCAATTTTAGCAGCAAAAAATGTGGACGTCAACGAATTGAATCTCAAGATACAACATTTGGTGTTTTGTTATTTTTATATTCTTCCACCGTTCACAGCGCTCCATACATCTTCCACTTATATACCACATCCTAACACACTTACAATAAGTTAGTTATTTTTTTCTAGCAAAATATTCTCTAGAATTAATTTATATGACAAAACAACGTTTGTCGGGTCAGCTAGTATATATATATATATATATATATAGTAAGTTATTAAAGAAACTGTTATATCTCCATGCATATATGTAGTAGTTTCATAAAAAATTATACAGATAATTAGAGGAAACCTCATAATTACATACTACAAATAAAGTACATTTCAAGCATTACTTTTTACAGGGTTATTTAAAATATTTTGATTTTTGTTTAATTTATTTATTGGTCTACTTTTCCTATTCAGGACAAAACTTTTCCTAAAATTTATGAGGTATAATATGTTCATTATATTCCCAAAGTTTTAAGATATTTCCTTTAGAAGTTTTCAACATATTTGACAAAACGTCTAAATTCGAAAGTGACAAAATACTTATTAGTAGGCAGTGTATATTGAAAGATTTAATCTAAAAGCTTCAAACTAAAAGCAGGCGCTGCCATTTATTTATATATATATATATATATATATATATTGTTAACTATATTATTATTTTAAAAATAAAATGATTTTTTTTTTAATAAAATGACTAATTTAGAGAATCTATATATTAATAGGCAAGCATAAAATTTGTTGTCCCTTTTTAACATATTAATTATGGGAGTAGAGGGTGGAAAATGGTATCATTCGAAAGGTATGGTTAGCCGGAAGGTGCGAATACAAATATTATTTTCTTACGATGTCAAGAAGGTATTTAAAAATACATTTTTTTTATGCATTTTCCCCCATTTTTCCCTTTTATACACGTATTCCTTCACATTAAAAAATACCTAAAAGTAGAAAGTTGTTAAATCTAGCAATTTCATAAAGCTCAAATAAAACCATAGACACAGTAATTTGTATAATGTAGCATCACTATACGCAAGCGAATTGATGACGTCACTGTCTGTCCATGGAGCCATGTAAAAGATTTTCTATGTTAATTGTTCATTGAATTTTTTGTAAAAAATTATTAAAAAATAACGGAAATTATCTGCCGATTTTAATTCCGATATTTGGGTATAGTTATATATAAGTTACTGTCTACATGTGTTTGATTGAGTTATTTTTTCTGTAAAATTGATAAAATTTTAATTTAAAATCACAAAACCCCAGAAAAAAAAAAATGGCAAACTTCCAGTTTCGAATGTAAACATAAACATTTCATTTCAAAGGGTGATATTTAAACAATAAATATTGAACTAATATACTAAATAAAAGGAAAATGGATTTGTTACTAACTGCTGCATGTATAAGTAGACGATACGGAAAAAATTCCGATTTCCGTTTTTTGCTGAATTTACATGTTTTGAGCTTTCTTTACGTTTCAATTAACTGAAATTGGCTACTTATTTTTTAAAAAAGTGTCTTTACTGCTAGCTTTTGTGGGTAGAAGAAGCAAGTAGAAGATACATAAAAACTTTTGATTTCCGGTTTTCGATGAATTTACACGTTTTGAGATTTCCTTGCATTTTAATTAAGTGAAATTAGTGAAATTGACTACTTATTTTTATTTTTTAAAAAGTGGATTTATTATTCTTTCCTCTGCATATATAAGTAGAAAATATAAGATTCAGAAATGTTTTAGATTTTCGGTTTTCGATAAAGTTACACGTTTTGAAATTTCCCAAACTCAATTCGACCATATTCGACCATAATATCTTTTTTTTTTTTTTTTTTTTTGGTTCAAACACTGTACTTTATGAACCAATCGAATTAATTTAACAGAATTTGATACTTGGTTGGACCTTGGTCTGACATGGTACCTATTAGCTTCTGGGCTGTATCACACAACAAGGGGCGTTTTCACGTTGCGATTTTCTCTCATTTCAGGAAAGGCTAACATCTACAGAGAGAAATAGTTATATTAAGTAAAACTCTGCTGATTCAGTTAGAGTGAATATTGGCAAACAATTGCCGCAGCTGTGTTGCAATTGCATTCCGTTTAGGACAAGGCAATAACTTTGCTTTGCCTCGCTTTGCAAAAAAAATGGTCGAGTTTCGACCACTGGGCGATACTAGTATATATTAAATTACATATACATATATATATATATATATATATATATATACACCGTGACCAATAAGTTCTCATACAACTTTTGAAGCACGTTAAAAATTTGCACATATGTGTTATTGTAGTCTCAATTATTTTGAAGGCAATTTAGTGTAAGGTATAAGGCAAAATTATAATTAGTACAACTGTAAATGTTGTACTAATTATAATTTTTCTAAGCCTAGGTAGAATGAAGAAATTGAGAGAAATTGTGATAAATAAATTAATCAAAGGAAAGCGGCCGCGTGAAATTTTTAGAGACTTGAAAGCCCTGGGGCTGAAGAGAGATTTCAGTTACAGAACTATCAGAAGGTATAATGAGACGTCCTCTGTCGAAGACAGAAAAAGATCTGGCAGACCGAGGTCCGTCCGGACAAAAGAGGCTCTGTAAAGAGTCAGGGAAAATATACGACGAAACGGACAAAGATCTGCTAGAAAACTAGCATGAGAGCTCAAAATATCGAAGGGATCAATGTTAAACATCCTAAAAATAGACCTTGGATGCAAGGCTTATAGAAAACGTAAAATTCACGGAGTTTCGGAGTCTGCTAAGATGAAAAGGAAGCAAAGGGTGGAAGCAATTCTTGCTTGGCACGCTGGGGATTAATTTGTCTTTTCAGACGAGAAACTATTCATTTTACGGCAAATTCTCAATCCCCAAAATTACAGAGTGTGGTCAGTGTCTATTGATAACATCCCTGAGAGCCAGCATTACGTTCCGCGTTTTCAAAATACTTCGTCTCTGACGGTTTGGGCCGCTATTTTCAAAAGAGGAAAACTTTAGTTAGTCTTCATTGATAAGGGAGTAAAAATTAATGCCCAATATTATAAAACTGAGGGTTTGGAAAACGTTTTACTCCCAAATGTCCAGAGTATGTATGGGGCGAAATATTTTTGATTCCAACCAGATGGTGCCCAATCTCATACCGCACGTTTGGTTCAGGAGTGGTGCAGTCAAAATTTAGCTGACTTTTTGCCAAAGAATGAATGACCCCCAACTCCCCCGATCTGAACCCGCTTGATTATTTTGTGTGGTCATATATGCTCTCCCAACTGAATAACTATAAAATCACCGATTTGAGCAAATTCAGAAATGTAATTCAAAAGATATAGTAGGAAATGTCAATGGAAGCCGTGCGTGCCGCATGTGATGATTTGAAAAGATACTTAAACTTTTTAAGAAATTAAAAGGCGGAATTATTCCAAAACATTTATTGTAAAGATACTCAATGATTGCTACTTTAATTTGATTCAAAAAGTTTTTGTGTAATTTATTTTGTGTTATTGTAATAAAAATTTGAAAGTGTATGAGAACTTATTGGTCACAGTGTATATATATATATATATATATAGTAAAGGTTACAAAAAATAAAAAATCTAAAAAAAATAGTCAGAAAAAATCAAGAATCCCTTTTTAAATTATTTTATTAAAAATACTTACTCTATAGTGTTAAAATACACCACCAGATGGCGTTAAACTATTGAGTCTAATAATATTTTAAATCAATGTTCTTGCAGTATTACTAAAAATTTAATTAGTTGAAAATTTAAATTATTATTTCGAACAGCGTAATCATTAAAGTAAAACAAAATAATTATCTAATCCAATTAAAGTACCTTTATAAGTGTTTAATGTCAGGTCAAACTCAGTTTTGAGAACTCCGTGTTACATGCGTGTCTTCTTTATCTTCATCTGCTATGAACAACTAAACATTTTAATTATTTTTATTTGAGGTACTCCACGTGAATGCAACTGCCTCGTCCAGTGAATATATATATATATATATATATATATATATATATATTTTTTTTGGATTTTCTGAATTATCGTATTAAATAGTTTTTTCTACTTCTTTCTTCTTTATATTTGACTAGCTGACCCGTCCGGCTTCGCACTGATGAACAAATTTTAGTTAAAGATGGATTGATATGTAAAAAATCAAGAAATATATCAGTTTATATGTTATAGTCAGGCAATATTATTAACTGGAAAGTCAAAATATAATTTTACAATTATTTTTTTTAATTAGTTGTTAAATGTTGGAAATTTTTACTTAATGCTATTTATTTATTTATTTCATAAAAAGAAACATTTCTTTACTCATGAATAAAAAATATTGAAAAATAAACCTATGACATGAAAATGTTTTTGATAAAATTGACGTCATAATAGCTTTAATTATTATTTATTTTTTTATTTCGCAAATATATTTAATTTTTTCCATAATTGATTATTATTTTAATAATGTATATTAAAGGAGAAATCAATAATATGAAACAATATTCGTACAATATATACTATTACAGAATCTGGTGTGAAACAACCACACGACTTCCATTACCCACTATTACACGTAATATATACAATTTTTTGGAGATATTACTTGCATTTTTTGAGATTTTCGAGTAAGAGAAACTTGATACACGTATAAAGACACATACAACAGAGTTTGCATAAGGGGAAAAAAATAGATAGTTATTTTTTTAAACACGAATTTCCGAGATCTAAAACTGAACTACCTAATCAGGATGACCGTTAATATTCCTGTAATAAGCACGTAATACTTGAGAAAGGTTATCTAAATTGGATTAAAGAAAAAATTTTCAAGAATACGTTAGAGCCGTTTTTGAGATACCAACTTTTACCAAAACTTAACATACTCAATTATTGACCTAAAAACAATAATTACATACAAAAGGATATTTAATAGGAAGTTAACATGGCGAGTTTGAAAAAAATCCGTACAGGCGTTTTTAAAGGAACGCACTTGCGAAGTCTGAAATTGAGCTGTTTATAGAGGACGCCTATCAATTTTCCTGAACTAAGCAACTTTTCAATCGAAAGGGCATCTAATATATTATTTATATAGCAACTTTGAAGAAAATCATTAGAGGTGTTTTTGAATATGGGCTTAGGGTCCCATTTCTGGTTTTCGATGACCCAATTCCGGTTTTTCAATTTTCACGAAAATTTGGAAAATTTATCTGTACACCAGACCTGAATCACTTGTGAAGTTTAGTAGTTCTATTTTTATTAGTTTTGGAGATATGACAGCCAGAAGATTACACACACACGTACACACACATATACACACACACTGACCAATTGCCAAAACCTATACAATACTTCCACTACCTACGGTAGTAGGGTAATTGAAGTAAACACATACATCTCGTATTTACTACGATAATATACAGATTTTCGTTTTACGTTTTCGATCGCCAAATACAAAAATCGCCAATGACGATAGATATCAAATCTATGCTTTGTTTTCAATTAAAATATTGAAAATTTTAATTAAAAATTTATTTTACCAAAATTTATTATAGCTTCTAGCACTTAGAGAGAAACAGTGTAACTTTTGATTATTGAAAGAAAAAAAAAAAAAAAAAAAAAAAAAAAAGCAATCGGCTTTTTAGTTCTAGCGATCGTTCTCTACATATGCATATAAACCTTTCTTTTTTTTATATTAGTATAGCTATAGAGCATAGGTATATTAAATAGGTTTCCAGTCAACATAATGTAACTCAAATAATTAAATGCTATTTACATTTCAGTAATGGCTGTATGCGCTATGTATATTGAGCTACTTGCCATAACTGTTAGTTGCTAAAAATAGTCGCCAAATAAATTTAAACATCTCAATACGCAAGCGAAGTATGACATCACTGACCGCCCGTGGATGCAAGAAAAAGATTTTCCATGTCAATCGCTCATTGGATTTTTTTTTTTTTTTTTAATTAAAATTCTAGAAGAATTATTTCCCGATTTTAATCCTCATATTTGGGTATAGATATGTATTAGTTATTGTATGCATGCGTTAGATTGAGTTATTTTGCTGTCAAATTGACAGAATTTTAATTTCAAATTTCAAAACTGTCACCCTTTGCGTTTTTTGTATTTGGCGATCAAAAACGTAATACGAAAATATACATGCCAGATGTATATTTTCGTAATATGTATTGTACGAAATATTGTTTCATATTATTCGTTACACTCTTAATGTAAGTTTTTAAAATAACCATGATTTTTGAAAGGAATTAAATTATATTCGCCAGATAATTTGGCGATATTTTTTTTTTTTTTTCTGCCAAGGATGACGGATATCAAATTTATTCCGCTGCAACATATTAGTATATTATATCAGATACTTTATTTAGACATTTGAAAACAAATTTGACTTCAAATTATGATAGAATATTTATCCTTTCCCTTGTAATTAGTTTATTAGTTGGATGTTTATTGTGTAAAATCATCCTTTGAAATGAAATGTTTATGTTTTCAATCGAATATGGAAATTTGCCATTTTTTTTTCTAGAGTTTTGAAATTTAAAATTCCAATTTTACAACAAAAACAATTTAATCTAACGGATGCACATGATAACTAATACATATCTATATCCAAATATGGGGATTAAAATGGGGAAATAATTTTCCTCGATCTTTATTATTTTTTTACAAAAAATCCAGTTCACTTTTTATATTATTGTTCGCGTGAAAATATATTTTATTATATGTCTAAAAATAAATTAATTCGTAAATCTTTTTGGCAACAATTATAAATTAAAATAAATAATATTATAAAATAGAATTTCTTATTTTATTTTATTTTATTTATTTATTTATTTTTAAATTCCAATTTCGTTTACACACATCAGTTTAAACCACGGAGTAATAAAGACTCCGTGGTTTAAACATTGATGCTTAGATATTATATCATATCATATCAAATTAAATTATTAGAAAAATAAACACTTTTAATTCTATAATGACGTCAGATTTAACGTGTAAGTTTAACAATTAAAAAAGCTTTATATGAATTTCAATTTAATGCATGTGCAAATATATTTCTTTTCTTTTCACGTCAAGATATTTTAAAAACGAAATGAATATGTAAATGTTTCTTTTATGTTGGCAGCAGCTAATTTTTTTAATATTTCATTATTTCCATTTCTATTACGGCTTCTATGGGGATTTTAATTAAAATGCTCAGATTTTAAACTAAAATTTATTTTATCAAAATTAAATATAGCCTATAACAATATGGCATACTGTAGCTTTCGGTCAGTGAAAGAAGTTTTTAAATCGGTTCAGTAGTTTCAGAGATTACCCTCCACAAACAAACAATTTTTTGCGCTTTATATAATGATATAGATTTCAATTTTTTAAAGTACGATCGGAAACCCGCTAGTAATTTGCTACTATAACCACTAGCGTAACGAAATCGTACATCGGTGCTCAAAGAAGGTCTCTTCTGATGAGTTTTTTTTTTTTTTTTTTTTTTTTTTCGCCTTTCTGAGCTATCCCTACTTAAAATTTGTCTAAAATAGTGTTTTAATTGTTTATTTTCTCATTGCTAATTTGTAACTTTTGTTTCGGGATCAATAAGTGAAAATTAATTGTTTCAACAAGTGAACATCAGTCTCCTAAGGTCATTTTTAATTTGGTGAAAATTTATTCTGTGTGGTTTCAGTGATCTTGTATGTGTTGCTCAGCTTTCATTGTGTTTTATTATTTACCTGTTAAATTATTTACCTGTTATTTTATTATTTACCTGTTTTAAAATATTATTGTTGTTGTTGTTGTTTATTGATAACATATACATCAGATTTGTATGCTTGACTCTTAGTGAGCTTGTAAATCTTCGTCAGATAATTACAGATAGCACATGACAGAATTACAATACGACGAAATAGAAAAATACCCAGGGCCAGCGCGGGAATCGAACCCGCTCTCCTACGCTCGAAGGCGATTAGCAGTGTGGTGACATAACCACTCAGCCACGGAGGGACCAAAATATTGTTAATGAATGTATTAATAATAAAAATAAATAAATAAATATTTATTTATTTATATATAGTCTAATACTTTTCGAATTGATTATTATATTGAAAATAATGCCTATTAGTTCGAAAGAAAGTTTTGGGAAATCAATGTAAGAGATAATTAAATTTGTTTAATGTAAACTTCACACCTCCAGAAGATAAAGAAACAAACGTATTTTATTCATTTCAATCTTTCGAACAAAATCGAACTCAAGGTGACAAATGACATCAGAGTTATTTATTACTTCAACTGAGAATTGAAATTCGACTCATCGGAAAGGCGAGATCAAGTGATTTAAACATTAGATAAACACAAGAAAAGGGCTTTAGTTCTATTTACATAGACTCTGAAGAAATGCATTTATTTCAGATAAGTACAGCATCCAGATAAATGTGATGAACAACTTAAAGTAAAAGTATTTAGATTAAATTTATCTTCTCAAATTCTAAATCTTATTATTTTGGAGAAACTATTTCGTTTCTTTGAAGCTCGAGAATAAGAAAAACTAAATTAATTTTAACATCAGAAAAGTGTTGTTGGGGTATGTCAGTGTCTAATACTTATTATTTTTATTATTCTATTTACCGATGATCTTTTCGTTTCTTTAAATTTCGAACAACAATGAAAGATAAAGCAACATTATTAACTGATATAAAAAGTTACATAAATTTCAAAAAATCATTTTTTTTTTTTAAGCTATCTAATACAATATGTCTAGAATATTTTCCTAAAGTTTCGATTAGGTAAAAGTCTAAGGGTGAGAGTCTTAGGAAATTTCCCACATGTTTCATTTTATTTCTACTTAAAACTTTAATCACTCTTTTCTCAAATTACTAATTTTGAATTTGGTGGACACGATTTCTCAGAAACTAATGCACCGACCTTACTGAAATTTCGCACACTTCTTCAAAATAGAATTAACTAGCGCTTAAACAAAGGATTTTTTATTATTTTATTATTTTATTTATTTATTTATATTTATTTACTTATTTATTTTTTAGAGTATAACTTAACTTTAAAGTTATACTTGGGATAACATGTACCGAAAATTGTACTGCTTTTGCAATCAACTCTGCCAAAAATTCAATTTTTTTTTTTTTTTTTTTTTTTTTTTTTTTTGTAAACCTTGGTTTAAGCACGAGCTATACTTATCTGCTAACAGAAAAAAAAAAAAATTCTTTTAAGCTTCAGATAAAGCTATCATGAGTTAGTTATCCTGACCACCGCAGAGTTTCCGGAAACCAGATCCTACCGCCGGATTTTTCGAAAATTATTTAAGGAAAATTTATAAAATATTGTTTAAATGTTGCTGTTTTATAGCCTCATAATTTTGAATTAAAATTTTTATTTATTATATTAAAAATAATAGTGTGTCGACTTTCTCGAACCCTGAAGTTTCATACTATAAATACAGGTTTGAGATTAAGAGGTAAGATAACGAGTACTGTTATGTAAACCTATGTTAAAATAATTGAAATTAGGCTTCGGAAGAGTTTTATATGATAATTAGTTCTATATGAGGGGGCTACCCCCCCCCCTCAACCCCCCCGTTTCATTACTGCACCTACATTTATATGGAATTTAAATCTTTTATTAATATTAAAAGTTCACTTAAAATTATTCAGACAACTTTCACACACAACATTCCTTAAACCTTATCAGTCTTGATTAAACTTTTTCAGCAAGAAACTTACATTAACTTGAAAACAACACTTTTGGATCTCCTGAAATTATTCGTGTTTAAGTTACTCTAAGAGACACAGACAAAAATCAAACGTTAAAAAACTTGACTACGGTAACCTTCAAAACGTGTAAATATACAAAAACAAGCAATGAATATTTAGCTTAAAAACATGCATTATTTACCATATGTCTATGAAGAATTTGTTTCAATTCCTGAGCAGGTTTCCTGAACATGGTAAAATATTTTAGCAAAGCACTTCCACTAACAATAAAAAAAGAATGTTATCGCTTAAATATTTGCTGCCCTGTATATCTTTTGAAGATTATGTACCGACCACAAGGTACACCTAAATATAATGCTATAGTAATAATAAATGGTGCAACCTAAAATACACTTCCATCAATTTTCAGCTGTTGTCGCACTATAATCTAGTTCTTTTGCGTAGCCCTGTAAATAAACAGTGAATGATTTCCCTGCCATATTTTACATGAAACATGTTTTTACGCATATAAAAAATTTACATTGATTTCATTTAGTTTAGTGTAGTCTATAGATGTTAAACTCTACTTACCTGCAATTTTCCCATAGACATAATGTATTTGGATTATCTTGGGTGTCCGTGTACAAGAACCATTTGCTTCATCTCAACGAAACGCTTAGTGTAGCATCCCTATATCATGCACATTTAGAATAGCAAGTTTGGACTTTCTTCTACCATTTGTTCTTGAGATATGCTGTTAACAGACAGACACACAGACACACACACACACACACGGACAGACGCACAGACCAAACGCAAAAAAGATGATTTTCGGATTCAGGGGACCTCAAAACATGTAAATATAACAAAAACTCACTTTCGAAAATTTGACCCTAAAACAATACTTTCTCTACCTTATGGGTAAGAGAAAGTAAAAATAGAGAAATCATACTATTTTTAATCTTCGAAACCCAAGTAAACACTTTATTATTATTATATTTTTTACTGTTGATGTGTGTAAGTACCTAACACTTATAAATGAGATCACAAAAGCAAATGGTGTCACTAACTTATATATTACTAACAATCAGAAATGAAATATGTCTTGTTTGAAAGATGAGATCGACTGATTGAAACAGTAGATAAACAAAAGGAAATAGTTTAATTTTACATAAACTCCAAAGAAATGCATTTATTTTAGAGAAGTACAGCATCTAGATAAATCAATGTGATGAACAAGTTAAAGTATTTAGATTAAATTTATCTTCTCGAGTGTAAAATCTTGTTTTTCTCTAAACTATTTCATTTCCTTAAAGCTCGAAAAATAGCAAAAGATACAACAGCGTAATACATTCACTAGCAGTGAAACTGTTTAATTAAAAGAATGTCGTTGGTGTGCATCAACATGTATTGCTTAATAATGTCTTTTCTTAAATTTAAATTTTGTTATTCGTAAAATTTACTTACTTTTCTTTTTTAAAATAACAAAAGATAAATTAACATTTTTATCAACTGATTTAATCTGAACTGCTTTTTATTAACTTTCAGTTTATATATCTAATACTTATAATTATTATAAGTATCTAATACGTTCGATGAACAGCAATGTTGAAGTCATATAAAATAAAAAATCTAGGTATCTCCCAGCATTAACTTTTGAGTTTTTTTGTATAACTTTTAGAGAAATGAATACAAGAGATCTTTGGCATTAAATTACTGTCTATGAAAGACAAATTTATTAAGACGAAAGGACTATTTTTTCAGACAGAAAAAAAAAAAAAAAAAAAAGCATTTTCATGATTTTGCAAAAAAATCACCTCGAATAATGCATTTTGGAAACATCCAGTTAAAAAATAAAAAATAGGTGTTTCGTCCAAAATTAAATTATGTTAGTGTAGATTTTTAATTTATGAACTTCTCGAACGAAAAAAGTTGTAAATGGTTTTGTCTTCAAATAGGTCATTGGATACCTCCGTGTGTACGACTAACCGTATTGTGCCAAACAGTGTGGCTTTCTTTCCAGTAGCAGTACTGGCACATCTCATAAGTCAATATATATACTGTAAGACATGTTTAAATTAAAGCATGGTGCATGTATTTCTATAGCAATGAAAACTTTAAATCCATTTATCTCAAAATGTGATTTTTTTAAGTTGTGCCACTATTACTGCTTTTTAATATAATAGTAATAATGAATATAATAGTAATAATGAATCAGGAAAGAAAAATTACATGTAGGACAACGCTTAACCCCTCTCAAAGGTTTAAATTTCGAAGGTGAGTATTTTTTCAAAAGAACTGGTCAATACCTTTAAAAAGAATGGTTGAACCAGAGATCTGTAATAATATGAAACAAAGTTATCGATTTTTACTTCTTAAAAAATCCTTTAAGAAATGGATTTTTTGAATTGTCATCTGCAGGGCACAAAATTAACTTTCATTCCACATTTAATATTATACTTCTCTAAGATGAAAATTGTCTATATTCATCATGGAAAATAATTTTAATAAAGGATTTGTACGGCGTGAATTCATTTAGGTTAAAAAAAAATTAATAAATAAATAAATAAAAGTGACGGTCACAACACACTAGTTTTATTCTAATTTTATCATCATATTGATCATATGGAATAAATTTGGAGGTCAAGATGATTTTTTTTTTTTCAAATTTTTGGAAAAAGTTTGTAGAATTACAAATCTCTGACATTAAATTGGAATAAACCTCTAAAACTAATATAAACCATGGACACAAAATTAATATATGTCAAAGACAGATAAGCTTTTATAAATAATTAATTTATAAAATTAGATAGACACCTTTCTCAGTTTAAGGGAAATGTATATTTAACTAAAGGTATACATAATATAAACTACAGTTTATTATTTTTTTTATGCATACTTTATTATTATTATTCGTTTGTTCTAAAAAAAAATTCATCTAAAAATACACACCCACTCAAATATAAAGTAATTAATGAAAGACTCATAATTTATTTATTTTTATTTTACTTATTTTTTTTTTTTTTTTTTAATCAATATTTTTTCCATACATATTAATAAAAAATATAACCATCTACTTTAATATTTTTCTATTGAATTAAAAATAAATAAAAAATAACTATTTTTCTACAATTTATTTTATTTTCAACACCTATTTCAGCAGTCAAATGTGAGATATAAAGCAAATAAAGAGGGGAAAAGTAGGGTTATTATGATATCCCTATTTAGTTAATTACTTTCCTTCATCCACATAATGGGCTCTGAAACAATTTTTGATGCGATATCATACCAAGATAAAAGAAAGAAAAATCCATTATCAAGTAATGAAAGCGAGAAATAATAAATCAGGCTCTCAGTTTTATAATGTAAATGAGCACTGAGCTATTAAATAGATTAGCACACAAAAGATACATTTATTCAACTCTTTCATACATTATGAAATGTAATTATTTTCTGGGAAAAACTCTCTATGATAAAAGAGAAATAAAGACTTATAAGAAAATTATTTTGTTTTCGGATTTTATTTCAAGCTAATAGTTATTTTCTTACTAACAAGCATAAAAAATTAATATAAAGGGTTAACGTGCTAAAAAATCGTTAATTAAAAAAATTAAATAAATAAAAATACATAATATCGATTAGAATGTATAACAGTTTCTGATCTCAGCTATATAATTATAAATATAGAATATGTCTTTAAGAACATTGTATTTTTAGCTCAAATAAATCATATAGTAAAATTGTATTGTATATTGATAATATATTGACAGAATCGTTGCAATCAAGATCTTTATTTATCTCGTTGTCAAGACCACATAAAATGACTAAATAGTGTAAAGTTAAAATGTACAGAGATTGCAAAAATTCTAAATATTGAAAACAAATTTAATCAGTATTTATATTTTAAACGAATAATAATTTTGTATATTATACTTTGACACTTCTAAAATAAGCCATTATAAATATCTAATAATTTAAAATTTTGGAAAATGCTCTATTTTAAAAATATTTTAAATTTTCTTCAGCTTTCATTTCCTATATTTTGTATCTGAAATTCATTCTTTTGATGTGTTTCGGATAGGATAAAATAATTTTGAATTGTAAAATATTTACTTAATCGAGGCAAACGATTTATCTTAACGCCTTGCCATGGAGATAACAATTCATAGGAAATATTTCTATGAATTAAAGAGTTTAATTATAGCTTTTATACTGCGTGAATGAATAATTTTAGTAAAATTTTGTTTGCTAATAAACAATTAAAATTAAAAGTATTAAAATTAAATAAGACAAGCTTTAACTACATATACTTTTTATCTACATTTGTAACAAATTTTACTTCCGTTACAAATACGGATAATACATATAATGCATTAGTAACCAATTTAGTACATTATGATTAATTACCTGTTTTTTCAATATGCAGTTTCCCGTGGATGACAGTCTTATAGACTTTATGGAATATTTCATTTTTTAGAATCAAGTTGGCATACACACATATAGGTCTTTGACCATATAGAATACATATGAATGCCAACGTCACATTTTTCCTGGCTATTAGAAAATATTTGAAGAATATGAATTTCTTATTTTTTTACATTAAATTCAAATCTGGCATAGACATTTAAGATTTTTATTTAATTCATAAAATTTATAGAATATCTTTCTAACTGGAATAAATTATAAATTTATGAATAATGAAATACACTAATATCGCCCAATGATCGAAACTCGACCAATTTATTACTTTCTTCTATATTCAATAGAAGAAAGTATTGGATTCGTAAAAATTTTCGACCTCGGGTTTTTGATGGATTTACGCGTTTTGGGATCTGTAGAACACGATTTGATCAATTTTAGAAAATGTCTGTCTGTCTCTCTGTGTGTGTGTATGTGTGACAAAATTTTGTGGCAACTGTATCTCAGAGAATTTCATACAAATTGGTATGTTGTTACACATTGGCATAAGTTAGTGCCTATCAACTTTTGGTAAAAATTGTCCAACAGCTTGCGTTGCCATCCCACTTTTTCTAAATTTTTAACATGGGGTATAGGACAAAATTTTGTATAAATGTGCATAGAGAGAATTATTTTTTTAAGAATCATTATGAAATTTAAAAGAATTATTTATAATAGATACAGTCAACTGGGAAAAAAAATTGTATATGTAGGAGCCTCAGAAACCTTTGGACAGCCCCTGCCTGCCTGGGCACGGCCAAGCTTTACGGGTTGGATGCTTGTCCTCCGGAGAGAAAAATCGCCAGATCACGGCATGGTAGCTTTCTACAACCAGATAGTTGTTTAGTCGCTACATAGAATGAGCTGTGTCCGATGGCTCGTTCAGACTTCAATCATCATCCATGGGAGACTGTAGGAGCCTCGCCTCCCCCCGTGGGGAGGGAAGTCCTCTCTCGAGGGAAGTAAATTTCCATGATGACTATCTTTCAAAAGAGCTCACCAATACCTTTAAAACGAATGGTTGAACCATCGATCTGCGGTGATTTAAAATAAAGAAGTTATTTTAACCAAAAATAATTTTTTTTTAATGTAATATTGAGAATAAAATTGACTTTTTTTTTTGTGTGTGTGTGTGTTATACTACTTCTCTAATATGGAAATCGTCCTGCATTATCATGGAAGATAATTTTTTTCAATAATAATTTTAATAAATTATTTTTACTGAGTGAATTTGTATAAGAAAATATAGAAGGTCATGTGGTGGCCACAGTATACTAGTTTTTAAGTAAGCATTTAAATAATAAATATAAAACTTAGAAATTTCCATGTAAAGAGACGCTTAATGTAAACTAATTGTTCATTTTTTAGAATAAAGAGTCGTGTTTCTTTCAGACAGGAAACGCGTCATCAGCATTTACGGTAGATCAACTTGAATTTCCATAAGAAATGAACTGTTACATAATCTAAGAGTTTACAAATACAGAAAGTGAAAAAGTTTACATCAGAAATATGATTGGGACATTAAATTAAATTCTGATTAAGAAAGAATTAAAATTTTTCATAACATTTTCTGAAAAAAATTTCCACCAAACACACTCTGAAGCATAAATTAATTAACCAATGAACATATTTATAATTATTGTTATTATTTTACTATAAATTTGTAACCCTTAAATGCATAACGATGTACAGTCGGTAACAAAAGTGTCCGAACACTAGCAAAAATTCCTATGTAAAAATAGTACACTTCATACGGTTTTATTTAATAAATCCTTATCGAATCATGTTCTTACACTGATTAAGAACAAAATTCGACAAGGATTTATTTAACAAAACCGTATGAAGTGTACTTTTTTTACATAGGAATTTTTGCTAGTGTTCGGATACTTTTGTTACCGACTGTAGATCTGCATCGTATGTTTGAAACTTCAAATCGTTTTATGTAGCAACCTTTGCATAGTGTCTTTTTTTTTTTTTTTTTTTTTTTTTTTTACCAAAACCATTTTATCGTTTTCAAACGCTGTTAGAATCTTAGACAGTTTATTTCTCTATCTATGATAATTTTCATTGTTGCCGCGCTATCTGAGTACAATTTCATTTCGATGCGGGTGTTACGAATTACGATTATTTATATAAAAAATAATGAAAACGTACGGGAAAGATTGTCTTCAGATAGAAACAAGATAAAACTAACGAATAATATTTATATTTTTGCACATACTGATAAATTTATGTAAGAAAAATGTAGCTTTTTTTTTTATGATGTGGAAATATATATATATATATATTAATTGGTATGCATATATATACTTCTTTTTCCTCATTAACTACACCCATTTCTCAGTTGATTTCAACTGCTATTTATTAAAAATAAAAATTCATGCATTTAAGTGTTAACCCTCTATAAACACCCTTTAATTTAATATTTGTATGATGAAGAAAAAAGAGAAATTCACTATCATTTATCGTATTTTTTATATCTATTTCAGAGATCAAATGATGTGGAGATGTAAAGGAGAGAAAAATTAGGATTATTATGATATCCCTATTTAGTTAATTACGTTAATTCATTTGCATAATGGGCTCTGAAAAGATTTCACACCAATATTAAAGAGAGAGAGAGAAAAACCCACTATCAAATAATGAAAGTTCCAAAGTAATGATTTAGTCGATTCTTTTTAAAATGTAAATGAGCACTGAGCTATTAAATAGATTGAACTCACAAAAGACAGATTCATTCAGCTTCTCCATTGTGTTATAAAATGTTACACCGAAAAAAGGAATGAAAATTTTACATGAAAAACAAAATGAAGTTGCAGGTAAATAAACTAAAATTTTAAGTATAAAATTACACAATAATAAAGAAATTGTATCTATGTGTGTGTATCTATACTTACTGGAATAACTATTTGAATTCTTATGTATGCACAATGTAAAATAATTACCCAAATACATAAAACTGATAAGACATATTACTTTATTTTTAAGTACTTTTTCTTTATAAATGTGACTGTTACGCCGTGATTATTTAACTTCAGTTGGAGGAAATGAACAAGTCCTTCTGACTCATTTGTAAGGTAGGTTGATTTCTTTTTACTTTTCAAGTAGGCGCCATTTTGTTACAAAATGGTGGCTACAAATTATTAATGGGCTTGGTAAAAATATTGATTTAGGTTATATACATATGGAGTTTCAAGCAAATCGGTTCATAAATACCTATTTGTGTGGATTTAAAATTTTCAATTAGCGAGCACTTGGAAACAAAATGGCTGGCCAAGATGGCAAACAAATATATCACATGCACTTGTGAGATAAGTCTACTGTACATATTTAGTTCGAATTAATTCAGAATCTGAAAAGTCATCGTGTTGAAAAATTAAGTGGCCGCCACTTGGATCAAAATGGCGGAGCAAATTGCTCAGTGAACTAATCCAAAATATTTGTAAGATAAGTCCACTGTCCAACTTTGGTCCGAATAAATTCAGTATTTCAAAAGTTAACGCGGTCGAAAAGTCTCAAGTGGCAGTGTTCAAGTGGACGCAACTTGGAAACAAAATTGCAGAGAAAATTGCCCACTGAAATAATAGGTATTTGAATGACAAATCCATTTTTCAACTTTGGTTTGAATTGATTAAATATTTCAAAAGTAATCGTGATAATAAATTTCCAAGTGGCCGGGCCAGCGAAATCATCCAAGATATTTTTACGATAAGTTCCCTGTCCAACTTTAGTTCAAACTAATTACGTATTTCAAAAATTATCGTGATAAAAAAATTTCAAGTGGCACCGTGATTTCAAGTGGCCATCATTTGGAAGCAAAAATGCTCAGGGAACTTATCTGAAATATTTGAATTATAAATCCACTACCCAAATTTGATACGCATTGGTTCAGTATAACAAAAGTTATCATAATGACAAATGTTCAAGTGGCTGCCTCTTGGAAATAAAATTACGGATCAAATTACTAAGCGAACGTATCCAAGATATTTGAACCATAAGTTCACCATCCAACTTTTGTTTGAATCAGTTTAGTATTTTAAAAGTTATCGTGATGGCACATTTTTAAGTGGAAGCGTGATTTCAAGTGGTCGCAACTTGGAGATTAAATGTCGGAACAAGTTGCCCATTAAAGTCATCCAAAATAATTATAGCATAAGATCACTATCCAACTTTGGTTCAAATTGAATAAGAATTTAAAAAATTATCATGTTTATAAATTTTTAAGTGGTAGCCTAATTTCAAGTTCTCTAGCTTAGTTTATAACATCCGCACATTGTCAAAAATGGCGGATAAAGTTCATTAATAAACTTGGTTGTGACCCTTATACGCTCTATATATACATCAAAATTCAACCAAATCGGTCTTAAATAGGCTTTTTACAGTGTGAATTTGAAATTTTCAAGTAGCTTCCGCTTGAAAACAAATAGACTTAGCAATTTGGCTAACAAACTCATCATAGATATTTATGAGATAAGTTCACTGTCCAAATTTGGTTCGATTTGGAGTTTTATTTCGGAAGTTATCGTGATTTTAAATTTTCAAGTGGTAGCCTGATTTCAAAAAGCCCCGCTTAACTTAAGATATCCGCCACTTTGTTAAAAATGACGGATAGAGTTCATTAGTAAACTTGATTGAGACCCTTATATTGTCTATCTTTATGTCAAAATTCAAGGAATTCCAGCTTTAAATACGCTTTTTACAATGTGGATTTGAAATTTTCCAGTAGCCGCCACTTAAAAACAAAACGAACTCACCCTTGGTTAACGAACTCACCCAAGATATTTATAAAATAAGTTCTCTGTCCAAATTTGGTTGAATTTGGAGTATTATTCCGGGAGTTATCATGATAACAAAATTTTCATTATATGTAGATAGACAGACAAATACTAGATATACAGATAAACGAAGTGATTACAATAGGTCGATTTCTTAAGAAGCCAACCTAATATTGCACCTTTCCTTCCGATAATATATTCTGTGCACTAAAAACTTTTCAATAGAAAATTGTCATTAGCTATATTTCTATTTTGAACAGTAATCCCCCCTTTAACGCGTTTCTCTAACACGTTACATTTTATTTGAGGCGTTCGAGCCCTACAGTATAAAACCAACAAAATATTAACAACAATCTGAAAAAATAAATAAATAAATAAATAAATAAAAATAGCGTAAAAAGTATGTAATATTTAAGAAAACATAATTAATCTATTACGATTCGATATATGTCTATTTTGAACAGCAAGACCGGCCCTAACTCGTTTCTCTAAAATGTTACATTTAACTTTAGTTGTACGAACCCTATAATATTCATATACAAAAATATGGATAACAAGATTAAAACAAAAAATTAACGGTAAAACACTTGGAAAAGTTATTTAACATTTAAGAAATAAAGATTCCTATTTTAAGCAGCAAGCCCCGCCTTTATGGTTTCTTCTTACGAATGATAGATAACACATGCGACTGCTCCCCTAATACCAATTAGAAATGAAATATCACTTTTATCTGAAAATTAATGATAGGAATGAGATTTAATTTGAAAACCTATGTTTTTGATGGTACTTAATTTATTCGTGCAAAAATTAATATAGCTCGTAAATAAAAAATTTTTTGTAATAATAATTTAATAATAATTTTCGTAATTAAAAATAAGCTTTTTTCATCGAAAATATGCGTGGGTAGATGAGGTCACCGCAGGCGCTACTGAGCGGTAGTTTACTATGGTCAGAAATTTTAAAAACCGTTTTCACGGAGAACAAACAGTCTGTTTCAAGTGGTGGGGTCAGAAAAAAGTGGTGTGGTTTTTCCACACCACCACAGTGGTGTGGTTTTCCCACGCCCGTTTTTCCGCACCACTTTATTTTTTAGAGTAATTCTCTCCAAATATTTTTGCGAGTAAATAAGAATAAAATTACTCTAAAAAATTACTGGTGTGAAAAGAAAAAAAAAAAAGGCGAGTACTAAAATTTTACGCTTCATAATGAGATGGTTAGCAGGTATCCGATTAGTGAATAGGCAGTTTTAGATTATGAAACGAGCAGAGGGTGCCACCGAGAGAGAATTTGATACAGTCAGAACATTAAAAGGTAATATGAACGAACAGGTTGCAGTAAATTTTGAAAGGAGGAGATGATGTCGCAGGCCCACCGAACGGGAATTTAATACAGTCTGATTTTTCAAGGATTGCGAACCAGCTGGTGGCTGAAAACGACTATATATATATATATGTGTGTGTGTGTGTGTGTTTATAAAAACCAATATATTTTTAGTTTTAAAATGTTTTATATAAACACAAAAAATAAATTACACGTATATTAACAGATTCACAATAGACTCAAATATATAAATATTATGAAGTAAAATGAAGATCAAAGAATTACACTGCTCTGCAACCAAAAAACGGCATAACATATTTTAATTGTTTATTATATAGGTGTATTTTTACTAATTGAAACTCCCCAATAAATGCAATAAAAAGTTCCATCACGTCAAAGTTTCTTTACAAAAATAATTTTTTTTTAAAAGCAAATTAATAAAATGTATATTTTAATTCGATTTTATTTTAAAACATGAAATCTATTATCCTTTTGTTAATTAAAATAATAATAATAATAAACATTTGTTATTTTATAAATATCTTTGAAAAATTAAAAAAAAAAAAAAAAAAAAACGTGGGGGGGGGGGGGGGGTACGTGATGGGCAGAAAAGGAGATCATTTTTCAATTCGGCATCTCATACTGCTGAAAGAAAAGAAAAAAATAGCTTTTTTTTTTGTTGTTGTTGTTTTTTCTAGACCTGTGTTATAAATATTGAGCACAAATTTATTTAGTGTTTAAGTAAAGAAGCTAATCTTGCTTATTGCATCTCTAATAATCTTAAGGAAAGCCATTATAAATGTATTTTAATATTTTACGAAATTCTTCTTTAAAATCTAAAACAAGAATATTTTAAATTGGGTTCAAACATTCATTTTCCTTGCACCAGAAATTCATTCTTTTTATTCTAAGTTATTCTTTTAAATAAAACTATTTTCAGTTGTTAAATATTTATTAAATCGAAGCAAACGATTCTTTTAATGCGTTGCCAAGGGGATAACAATACGCAAGCGAAGTGTGACGTCACTGAGCATCGGTGGAGCCAAATAAAAGATTTCCTATGTTAATTATCCATTGGATATTTCCTAAAAAATTATTAAAAATTAAAGAAAAGTATTTCCAGATTTCAATCTCCATATTTGTGTGTAATTATAAATTAGTTATCGTGTACATGTGTTAGATTAACTTATTTTGCTGTCAAATTGACAACATTTTAATTTTAAATTTCAAAACTCTGTCGTACTTGGCGTTTTTTTGTATTTAGCGATAAAAAACGTAATATGAAAATATACATCTGGCATGTATATTTTTGTAATATATATTGTTCGAAATACTGTTTCATATTATTGATTGCTCTCTTAATATACGTTGTTAAAATAATCATGATTTTTGAAAGGAATTAAATATGTTCGCCAGATAATGTGGCGATCTTATTTTTTTCCGCCAAGGACGACATCTATTCCGCTGCAACATATTAAGTACAGTCGAACCTAGTTAACGTGAATCTCAAGCGGGATAAAAAATTTGTTCATACTATCAGTAGTTCACGCTATCAGTAACTAACCTCCATATAATCAAACTAACCTTCATTTTGACTGGCATTATGGAAACAGTTCATGTTAAAAGTAATTCACGTTAACGAGGTTTGACAGTATCTTAAATCAGATACTTTATTTAGACATTTGAAAACAAATTTGACTTCAAATTATGACAGAATATTTATAATTTTCCTTTTAATTAGTATATTAGTTGGATATTTATTATGTAACTATCCCCCTTTGAAATTAAATGTTTATGTTTTCATTCGAAAATGGAAGTTTGCCATTCTTTTTTTTGCCTAGAGTTTTGAAATTTAGAATTAAAATTTTATCGATTTTACATAAAAAATAACTTAATCTAACACATGTAGACAGTAACTTATATATAACTATACCCAAATATGGGTATTAATTTCCCTTAATTTTTAATAATTTTTTACAAAAATTCCAATGGACTATTAACATAGGAAATATTTTGCTTGGCCCCACGAACGGCCAGTGACATCATCACTTCGCCTGCGTATTGGCAGGAAATAATTTTCGTAGACTAAGGAGTTTAATTATACGTTTTATCCTGGCGTAAATAAATAATTTTAATCAATTTTTGACTGCTAATAAACAGTTAATCTTAAAACTATTTAATTAAATATATATATATATATATATATATATATAAATTTCAGCAAATAATAATTAAAAAAAAAAAAAGCCAAGATGGTTTTAATTTTAAATTTTATCTCTGAATTGAATTCTGTTATGACAGAATGCATTTAAAGTGAAGCACTAACAATAAGAATACAAACACACACACACACACACACACACACACACACACACACTCACAAATAAATAAATAAAGCAATCTAAAGACCACACCATTTAAAAATTTGTACTTTCTCGCACAATTTATAAATTACAATTCTATCCTAAACATACTTTATTTTTGGTTAAGAAGCTTGTATTTTTCCTAACATCAGACTGTCTTTTAACATTAGACAACTTTTATTTTTTATGAATATAGCTGCAGCCGTTCAGTAATTAAAAGATTGAGAATGCAATTTCGTGGGCGCCCTGTATAAGGTAAAGACACCACTGTTCGCCACATCTAAAATTTGCACCAGTGTTCGCCACCCTCACAAAAGACAAGTTAAAATAGCGCTTAATAACATCTATGAACTTGAATTCGTCCGCTCTAGATATTCTAGATCCGGAGAATTTAGCTGGATCAGATTCATAGATGTTAATTAATGATTATTTTAACATGTCTTTTACTGAGGGTGACGAACACTGGTGCAAATTTTGGGAGTGGGGAACACCGGTGTCTTTACTTTATCTATAACATTCTCTGAAACAAATTTCTCCTAAACACATGCACACTAAATATATTACTTTTTTATGTTTATTTTCTTTACACATTTATAATAAAATAAATACCCACTAATTTAATATTTTTCTGTAAAATAAAAAAAAACAAGGAATCTCCTCACTAGCATTTATTATGTTTTTAACACCTATTTCAACAGTGAAGTTTGAGATATAAGAGAAAGAATAGAAAGAAAAAGTGGGGTTATTATGATATCCCTATTTAGTTAATTACTCTCCTTCATCCGCATAATGGGCTATGAAACAATTTTTGACGCGATATCGCACGAAGATAAAAGAAAGAGAAATTCATTATCAAGCTGCGAAAGCGAGAAATAATAAATCAGGCTTTCAGTTTTGTAATGTAAATAAGCACTGGGCTATTAAATAGATTTAACACACAAAAGATACATCGATTCAAATACTTTACACATTATGAAATGTAATTATTTTCGCTGGAAAGTCTTCAACCATTAAAGATAAAGCATATAAAAATTTTATTTTGTTTTCGGATTTTATTTTATACTTCTGAAATTATAATTATTCTTCGCACAGAGAAAATTTTGCAGAATAATTTTAAATAGCTGAAATGTTCAATTAAAAAATGAAAGAAAAAAATGAATCTAGTATGTTGTATCCCCACAAGATATCCCACAAAATTTTCTTCCATAGTATTTCATACATATTCATGCAGTACGAGTACATATTATTTATTTATTTTTTTCCCTACAATTCATACAGATGGTTTTTTTTTTTTTTTTTTTTTTTCCAGAGAAGCGTAACACTAAATGCCGAAAGAAAGAGAATTTTTTACAGCCATCAGAAAAAAGTAATTTTTTTTCTCTCTCTCTTTTCTTTTCTTTTTTTTTTTTTTTTCTCTAAAAATAAAAATAAAAACAAAATCGATAATTTATTTTGTTTTAAATGATAAACTCTGCTTTAAAAGTATTGAAGAATAACATATAAACTTCTTCACACACCGTAAAATAAAAGGAAACATCACTGGTTTCGAAAAGACGCGGCCTTTCATCTTCAGGTGCAAAAGCAAGAGACAATGTAGTATCATGTTTTTTTTTTTTTTTTCTGGATTAAAGCTTTATTTTATAACATTTTTAAAAGAAAAAGAAAATATTTTCAAACGTTTTTATTTTTTAGAACTCGAGTCTTATTTCTTTTGGACAGAGAAAAAAGAAAAAAAGAAAGAAAGAAAGAAAAAGAAAACGTCATCACCATTTGCTCTAGACACCCTTCAATTCTGCATGATAAGAAATAGCCCATGACTGAATCTAAGAATTTTCAAATATATAAATAGGAAAAGTCTCACTCAAGTATAAGACTTGGGTACTAAATTAAATTCAATTTAGTGGGGAAGGGGGCGGGGGATATTACCTTTAGTTTAAAAATTTAAGCCTTCATATTTAAAAAAAAAAAAAAAAAGAAAGAAAAAAAAAAATGTAAAATCGTTGCAAAAGTGAATGTTGATCTTAAATAATGTTGCTTGGAACTGATATCTTAACCCGTTAGCGCTCAGTGTCCTCATTTGAGGACGGCTAATAAAGTGGCACGTATATTTTTTGTGATTTCTTGGAACGATTTCTGCTTTTTTGTGGCAGTTTATAGCGTCACTCTAAATGATCCCTGAAAGTTTTATGTGTCTACTATTAATTATTATTTCATAATTTGGATAGTCATTTTATGATTTTTCATTCGTCGCACATATCTTTGCTTTTTGCGCAGATATACTAACTTAAATCAAGTTGAATAATAATATATATTATAATACTTTACTTTCGAGATCTTTATCAACATATAATGAGAAATTAATCTGTTATCTCAAAGTTTTTCTCTCTCGAAGTTTTCTCGCTAGAACACTAAACGTCAATAAATGAGGATAGGCTTAAAATTTAAAACTATCAGAAGAATTGTTTAAGTTAATATATTTTACTGTCAGTTATCTATATTAATTTAGAAGTGAAATAATCAGCTAATAATATTTTGCAAAATTAATTCGGGCGTTAACGGGTTAATCTGAATCTCGTATCGTTATTAGACAAAAGAGAAACAACTCATTACTTTTACTTGGATTTTATATTTATTTGCTCATTTAATTTAGAAGAAATAAAGAACAAATTGCTGGTTGACATAAACCTGTGCTTTACTGGAAGAAGAAAAATAAAATCGGTAAACTTTTTTGAAAGTAAGATTTAATACATTTGAAGTTTTGTTATACTGTACTCAAAAGCTGCAAATACTGGTTTGGTTGCGGGGCGGGTTTGAGTCAAGTCCTCGACCCGTGCAAGTCTGTGGTTTACATTCTTTTACACTGCCATCACAAGTCAGTTATTGCTTTATTTCAACTTGCATTTTGTATAACTTAAGCATTGTTATAGTAAATTAAAATATTTACATCCAACATATTTTAAAATTCCAATTTTATTTGGAGATATAAAAATTTAAAACAGCGTAAAGTATAATTCCATTCTTTATCCCCTCTCCTCCCATTTTTTAAAAACAGAAATTCGTTTTGTTGCAATTTGTATTTCCTGTTTTCGAAACGAAAAAATGAACAGGTGTTCAACTATCCGAAATGGAGTGCACTGAACACCTGTTCTCCGGCATTTTTCTTCTCCCCTACTTTACCCTTAAATTTATTACATATTCTAGACCTCACATCAAAGAACTTGACCGGATTTTTGCTTGAAGTCGCAGACCGGAGATGATATAGTATTACGTTCTGGTCCACCTCTTACCGGAAATTCTGCTTTCCCTTTCTTCTTCCAAGTACATGAAAAGGATTTATGCAACATAATTTTTATCTAAATATATTGTAAAGATTTCTGATTTATCTATTACATTTCTTTTTCACTCTATAGTCTCTCTCTCTCTCTCTCTCTCTTTTCAGTTAAATAGTATCTGAATTATAAAAAATAATTTTAAATATCATTATATTATTTGAATACACATTTCATAGAAATTTACATCGCTATTATTTAATGTTAATTCCCTAACATTACATTTAAGTGATAGACTTTTCAGTATCAAATAAATTTATTAGTAATTATTTATCGTTACAAAGTATATGCAATTATATAAAAGTTGTAGTTATTGTTTATCTAAATAGCTCTGAAGATAAAAATCCTACCCAAAATACAATTAAAAAGATATAAAACTGAAATTATAATATCATTTGCAAAATGTAACATATCGCCTGTAAATTTTAAGAGTTTTTTTTTCAATGTGGATTTGAATAATTTCAATTTTACTAACAAGGAAATATTCAAAAGGTGTCATCTTCAAAAAGTTTTTAAAAAAATATATTTGATTCTACTCTTCATAAAACACCAGAAAATGAAAAAATTATCGGCTGAAATTTATTACAGCGACCACAAAAAATTATCAAAATTAAGCATATTTGGCGAATTCACACTGCTAGGCGATTGATTTTGAGTACTTGCCGGAAAAGCAAAACACGGATTATAACGGTTCACGAGTAAACACGGTTCGTACACGGCAATCTCGGTGCTAGCAAACTGAACGCCTAACAGCGCTAAATCGCCAAATATGCTTAATTTTGATAATCTTTTATGGTCGCTGTAATTAATTTCAGCCGATATTTTTTTTCATTTTCTGGTGTTTCATGAAGAGTAGAATCACATACATTTTTTTCAATACTTTTTGAAGATGACAACTTTTGAATGTTTCCTTGTAAGACAAAATAATTGAAGTTTTAATTTTAAACGGAACAAAATCAGTGCTGTTTGCTTAAAAAAAAAAATAAATAAAATAAAATAAAAAAATAGCTAAATTAAATGTATTTCTTAAATGTAAACTGTAGTTTTCATTCACGCAAATAGGCAATGTCCGTTAAAGTATGATATTTAAACTTTACAAAAACATGCTATTCTTGTATCCTTATTACAAGTTTTATTTATCCAGTGGCACAGTTTCGTTTGTGATAAATTAGCTGTTTTCAAGCGAGATAAAAATATATTGAAGAAATATAGTTGGATCTTCCTCTGTACTCGAATTTTTAAGGTTGTCTTGTCATACCATAACGATGAAATAAACAAATTGTGCTATAGAATTAAATTTCTCATTATTTAATAAATTACATATAAAATTGTTTAATTAACTATTCAAAACATAAAATAACACTTTTGTTTCTTCTTTATTTATATTTTCTTTCTTTCTTTTCCTTTTTTTCTTTTTATTACTGGCTAAGTTTCGTTTGTGATAAACTAGCTGCTTTCAGACAAGATAAAAATGTACTGAAGAGTAATAATTGGATCCTTTTTACAATGTAACGGTAAAAAAGCAAAACATATCTACAGAACTGAAATTTATTTTTCTTCTATAAATTACATTAAATAAAATTATTTTAATACAATGTTCAATTAATTATTCAAAACAAATTATAACACTTTTATTTATTCTTAATAATAAGAGTCCAAGTTTCTAGAAACTAATGCTCAAAACTGGTGTCATTGTTGCTGGAACAATATATTGAAATAAAAATACATTATCCATGGTTTCTTTTTTTTTTTTTTTTTTTTAAGTTTAATTTAACAGGAAAAATAACGTCACAACTGCAATAATGTACTAAAAAAATAAAATTTAATTTAATCTGTTATATTAAATAAATAAAATAAAAAGAAAGAAAGGAGATTAAATAAAAATAAATATTATTTGTGTAATGATGTAGGTCTAAACAGATTTGTTTAAGTAGTTAAAAAATTGTAAAATAATAATAATAATAATAATAATAATGATAATAATAATAATAATAATAGTGTAAATAGATGATAAAAAATTTATATTCGCATGAGAAAAAAAAAAAAAAAAAAAAAAAAAAGTAATAAATTTGATGTATTTAGGTTGCATTACCCTGTTGACAAATAAACTAGCGATTTGATGAATTTGCGCTGAAGTTTATTTATATAAATAGTTTAATTTAAATTATATTTCGTTCTAGAACTCCGTTATTTTAAGAAAAATACAGTTAAATTTTAAATAATCTTTTTCTAATTATTGGCTATTTATCATGAAATTTGGTCACTGTTTTTGATTTAGCGCATAAAACTCGCCAGGATAAAACAGCAAATTTGGTAATAGACTATATCGGCTGTTAGGCCGAATAGCGGGGATACTTCACACAATTTGACAGGCATTCTAATCCTTTTTAACATTTTCCAACACGGTTCAAAAGTGTTTATGACTTGGGTTTGTCTGTCTGTCTGTCCATCTGTCTGTCTGCCTGTCCGCGCTCTAACTCCCGTAAATATTTATGGAATTTCTTGAAACTGATATATGTTATTCAAGTTCAGTATCGGATGTTCCCTTTTAAAAATGGAGTTTACACCTTTACTGGTTTGTATACAGGGACACTCGAAAGTAGTCCAAAGCATTGTGTTCTATGAGAGGTATTTCTATAAATCGTATTTACATACTATTACTGTACACATATCTTAACCCTTTGAAGCAGATTTCTCATCAAACATATTTTTTACACTTTTTTGATAGCTTTAAGTTATTTTAGATCTAAATAAGTGGAAAATGTTATATTTAAAATTTTAATTAATTTTGGTTCTATAATATAGAGTGGGGCACCGGTGTCCCTTTCTGCGTTAAAGGTAAATTCATCATGGGACACGGGCGTCCCATGAATAAACATTTTTACAAATTGCACTTATTTACAATTACTTAGATATAGGAGTAGCAATAATTCATTACTGATCTTTTTTAAATAATCAAATTTAATTAGAAATAAATTTTTGAAATTAGTTGATAAATTTTTTTCAAACTACTTTTATTTAACATGTTTATTTTAGTAAAAAATTTACTCTGATAATCTAATAGATTTTTTATAGTGACTATTAGACTCTTATAATAAAAAACTATCATATAATAATAATATTTGTACTAAGAGCGTCAAAAAATAAATAAGCAAAAGGGACACCGGTGTCCCATCTGCGTCAAAGAGTTAATGAAATTGAAATATGTTATTCCAGTTCACTATCGGATGTTCCCAGCTGAAAATGGAGTTTATACCTCTACTGGTTTGTGTACAGGGGCACCCGAAAGTATTTCAAAGCATTGTGTTCTATGAGAGGTATTTCTATAAATCCTATTTTCATACCTTTACTGTACACATATCTTAATGAAATTGAAATATGTTATTCAAGTTCACTATTGGATTTTTCTTGTATAAAACGGATTAAATACCAACTCTGTTTTATATACAAGGACACTCAAAAGTATTCTAAACCATTGTGTTCTATGAGAGATATTTCTATAAATCAAATTTTAATAACTTTACTTTCCACGAAGTTTTAGGAAATTGAAATATGATATTTATATGCACAAAAGAATGCTTTACATAGAATATAGCATGGTTACCATTAGATTTACAGGATGACACAAAAATATTCAGTTAAATTAAGGGCTATTAATAAAAATTTGCTAGAATTCTACTTTCGTTTAGATTAAGCGTTTTTAACACTTCCTAACATTTTTTTTAAGTGTGAATATGATATCAATTTGTGTATCTGTCCGTCTGTTTGTCTGCCCGCGCTCTAACTCTCGTAAATATTTATGGAATTATTTGAAACTGATATATGTTATTCAAGTTCACTATCGGATGTTTCCTATTGAAAATGGAGTTTATACCTCTACTGGTTTGTGTACAGGGACACCCGAAAGTATTTTAAAGAATTGTGTTCTACGAGAGGTTTTTCTATAAACCATATTTTCATACCTTTACTGTACAATATCTTCATGAAATTTAAATATGTTATTCAAGTTCACTATTGGATGTTTCCTATGTAAAATAGATTACATACCAACTCTGTTTTGTATACAAGGACACTCAAAAGTACTCGAAAGCATTGCGTTCTTTGTGAGATATTTGTATAAATCAAATTTTAATAACTTTACTTTCCACGAAGTTTTAGGAAATTGAAATATGTTATTTATATGCAGAAAAGAATGTTTTGCATAGAATATAGCATGGTTACCATTATATTTACAGGATGACACAAAAATATTCAGTTATATTAAGAGCTATTAATAAAAAATTGCTAGAATTGTAATTTCGTTTACATTAAGCGTTTTTGACACTTTCTATAATTTTTTTTAGTGTGAATATAATTTAAATTTGTGTATCTGTCTGACTGTTCTTCTGTCCGTCTGTCTGCTTTTCTGCGTTCTAATATTTATGGAATTTCTTTAAACCGATATATTTTATTGAAGTTCACTATCGGATGTTCCCTATTGAAAATGGAATGGATACCGCTTCTGGTTTGTGTACAGGGACACCCAAAAGTATTCGAAAGCATTGTGTTCTATGAGAGGAGTTACTATAAATCATATTTTAATAACTTTAATGTATTGAAACTTTAATGAAATTTTAATATGTTATTCAATTCTCTATCGGATGTTTTCTATGAAAAATAAGAGTACATTTCTAACTGGTTTGTGTACAGGGGCACTTGAAAGTACTCCAAAGCATTGTGTTGTATGAAAGTTATTTTTATGAACCTAATTTTATTAATTTTATTTTCCACAAAGCTTAATGCAATTAAAATATATATTTCGTATGCACAAAAGAGTGTGCCTTCTATGTAATATAGTATGGTTAAAATTAGATTTACAGGGCCACACAAAAATAATCAGTTACATTAAGAGATATTAATAAAAATTTGCTGGAATTGCACTTTTGCTTACATGAGCGTTTTAACACTATCTTATAATTTTAGTGGGAATATGATTTCAATTTGTGCATCTGTCTGTCCGATTGTCTACCTTTCTATCTGTTTGTCTCCGGCTCCTATCATCCGTGAATATTTTGAGAATGTTTTAAAAATGATTCACTCAAGTTCCCTATGGAATGTTCCCTATTTAAAATGTCATTAATAGGTCCTGTAAAACTAATTTGTTTACAGGGACAACAATAACAATAATAAAAAAAAGTCAATGTATTACGTTTTAGGACAGATTTTTTTAAATGTTATATTTAAAAAACTTTCTACTACAAAAATCCTAAAAACATTGACAAGTATTATTAATATTCTAAAATATATTTTTGTATAGAATATGATATGATTAACTTTCAGATTTACAGGGCTACAGTAAAATATTCAGAGAGTTTAAAAGCTGTAATTATAATTTAACGTCTGCATTTTCTTTCTCGTTCAGCCTTTTTAACACTTTCCAAAATGCCTAAGAGTAATTTTAAAATCAATTAGTCTATTTGTATGTTTTTCAGTCCTTCTGTCTGTTGTGCGATAACGTAGGCAAAGAATATTAATAGTTATTCGATACAACAATTGCGTACAGTTGGAAAGTGTTACTAATCAATGCGTACTGCATGATTTTTCTTTCTTGTTTTTTTTTTTTTTTTTTATGTTGCATTTAGAAGCTATAAAGTACAAAAAATGTTCTTAATTATTTCCCATTTCATAGGTTTGAAACAAAATATTAAAAATAATATTTTTTCAAAAACGAAAGACATTTTAACGGTTGTGAATTTTCTAAATGTGAAAACGGAATTTTATTTAAAATATGAGTAAGGTAATGAGTAATTTATAAAATCAAATTTCTCCACAGAATAACTTGGGGTTAGACTGCCGGTCAAATTTGGTGAAGTATTGCCTTAATAATAAAAGGCCAAGTTTCCCGGAACTAACGCTGAAAATGATGTCATGGTTTAAACAATGGAATGGAATAAACATCAACAACATTTTTATCGATGGGTTTCCATACGCACATTTCAGCTGAATAAAATAATGAAAAAGGATAGTTTAACAGAAAAGCTTGCATCAGAATCGCAACAATATACAGGGTTAGCAAGAAATAAATTGCTCACTTCAGAGGGCTCTAGAATCCATGCTATTGGTCCAAATGAGGTAAAATTTTAACTACAGATAATTCAAATGATGCGCTTGACATTTATTAAATAAAAAAAAATTAATACAAAATACCGTCGATAGATGGCGCTATAACACAAATGGTACTTATTTGCATATATTCAAAATCAGAAACAGCATTTGTGTGTTCAGCGCATGCCTATTAGAATTATTCTTTGGATAAAGGACAATATCTACCGTCAAAGACCATCAACTCTGCCTAATCTCAAAGACAGAATTCAGCGCCATGTTTTAGATATTCCGGCAGACTTACTCCGGTCAGCTGTTGAAAATATGATTATGCGATTACAGCAAATTGTTGAACATAAAGGGTATCATATTGAGCAGTTTTATTAATGTTACTTTATTTTTCACGCATATTTTTAAAGCATATTAAATATGGCTATGTGTATTACAGTGCCACCTACCGGCGGAATTTTTTTTTAAATAAATATCAAGCGCAACATTTGAATTATCTCTAGTTAAAATTTTATGTCATTTGGATGAATAGGACGGATTCTAGAGCCCTCTGAAGTGGGCAACTAATTTCTTGCTAACCCTGTATTGAGATAAAGAAAATAAAATTTTATCCATGGTTTTGGAATGTTTGTTGATCTTTGATTCTGAATAAACAAAAACAATTTCTATTTTTAGAATAAATTATTTTCGTTGCTAAGCGAGATTTCATACGTCAGGGGAAAAAAAATAAACTAAATATGTAGAATTCAACTACGTCACGAAAAATTTGCGAGTCTGTATGCGTGTATCATAAATTTTGTGGATGCAGTATATCACGAAACAATGAGCGAAATTTAACCGAACTTGGTATTTAGTTGGGCCTTGACTTAAACTGATGCTAATTACATACATTTTGGAATCAATTGCTCAACAAACGGCGCTGTCATCTCATTTTTCCATTATGTTTAACATGGTAGTTTTGGACAAAACTTCATATAAACGTACATAATGAGTTATTTTTAAATAATGATTGTGAAATTAATATGAATTATTGATAATAGTATAGTATTAAACTAGAAAAAAATAAACTGTGTGCATGTAGAAACATCGCTCCCCCCCCCCCCCCCCCGGCAGGCGGTTTATATTTTCAATACGGGTATCTTTCAAAAGAACTCGTCAATACCTTTAAAACGAACGGTTGAACCACAAATCTGTAATAATTTAAAACAAAGTTATTTCTCTCTCTCTCTCTCATTTTTAAACACACAAAACTAGATGGCATAGGTGGACTCTGCTCAGTTCGCCATCATATGTATGTTCTCATAAATTTCTAGTACAAAACAGTATATTCATGTTAAAAGAAATGAACTTCATCAAACGCTTGACACAGTGACAAAACGAAATCCACGCCTAATAGGCTACCCACCGTTCAGTTCGATATATTTATCTCTTATTCTAATCCATTAATTTATTTTATTGGGGTCAATCTCGTAGTTTAGTTTTAAAGCTACTATTTCCAATGCAACAATCCCCAAAATGCATATTTATATGGAATATCGCCCCATTTTGCTATGTTAATAAAATCTTAAATTTCGAATAACTTACGAAATTTTCCAATGAGAGTATTGGTAGTCAGTCATGTTCAAATAAGTATCATAAATGCTATTTTGAAGTTGTCTGATACATTTATGATCCTCAAAATGGACGTTTATGCTCAATTTTGCCCTATTCTACCATGCTAACTAAATCGTAAATTCCAGATAACTCACGAAATTTTTAAATTAAAAAATTCATAGTCAGGGATGTCAATGCCAGTACCTTATATAATATTTTAAAAACAGTCTGACAACTTTACGATGAAAATATCCCTCATAGTGGACGTTTCTGCGAAATTTTGTCCTATTCCACCATATTAAGTAAATAGTAAATTTCCAGTGACTTACGAAATTCTTAAATTGAAAAATTCATAGTCAAGGATATTTATACCAGCATCTTATACAATATTTTAAAAGTAGTCTGACAACTTTATGATGAAAATATCTCTCAAAAGGGACATTTATGCGAGATTTTACGAATTTCTTAACATGGGAGAATACAGTAAATTTCGAATAATTTAAGAAATTTTCAAAGTGGCATGTTTTTAGTTAATGATGTTCCTCCTGGCATCAAAACTGATATTTAAAAGCTGTTCTTGCATTAGTATAAAAATATTTCTTTTCATGCACGTTTAAGTGAAATTTTGCCCTATTCTCTCATGTTAAGAATATCGTAAATTTCGAATAACTTCTGAGGTTTCTAAATTAGAATGTTGCGAATAAATAGGGTTTATGCCAGTGTCATAACTAACACTTTAAAATTGGTCCGACCTCTCTGCGATCATTTGTCCGAGAGATATCGTGTACACAGACTAACATACTAACGGACTAACACACAGACACCCTACAAACAGCCACCATATCCATTTTTATATTTTTGGATCCCTCACACCTGAAAACGTGTAAACAAGTCAAAAAACCGAGGTCGAAAATTTTCAGGATTGCCTAAGTTCCCCATACCTATAGTATGATGGGAAACTAAAATGGATTTAGAAAAAAAAAAAAAAAAAAATGCATTGTTGTTGTTGTTGTCGTGTATGACAGTGCAGAAGTGATAAAAATAGAAGGGGAAAAAAAGAATAACGAAAAAGGGAGATAAAAACTAAATATTGCCAAAAGCATAGATCACAGCAAAAAAAGGAATTTTTATATATAGCGTGAAATTTGTTTTCTTTGGACTTTCAACATAAATACTTCCCTGTGATGAAAATCGTCTGCATTTACGATGGAAAATAACTTTAATAAATAATAATTTTAATAAATAATATGTGATGCGTGAATTTCTATAGGAATATATAGAAGAAAATCTTGCGGTGGCCATAACATGCTAGTTAATTTCTTGGAGATGTTTAGACTTCAACGCATATAAATCTGCTCAAAAACTTCAAAAAAAAGCATTCATGCTGCCCTCTACCTAAAATCTTATTTTTACACACACGCGAAAAAAAAAAAAAAAAAAAAAAAATCTGGAGTGACTCCACTCGACTTTCCGAACATTGAGTAACTAACAGTTTTGTAGATAAAATAAAGAAAGAGGAGTTGCTAAACAAACAAAAGAGAGAAAACCATAACAGAGTGTTTGAGTATTTTTCTCCATATATCACACGAGGTTTTATTTAACGCTACTGAACTTTGAGCCCTTAGATCATAATGATAAAGAATTTTTCGTTGTGTCCCTGTAAAAATCTATAAATTCTGACAAACTTAAACAAATTTTCACATTTTACCCACAATTTTGTCAAAATCCCACTTTTTTTTTTTTTTTTTTTTTTTTTTAATTATTGTTACTGAGTAAATTTGTATAGGAGAATATAGAAGAAAGTCACGTGGTGGCCACAATTCACCAAAATGCTTATAGTTAGTGCAACAGTGATTTATAATATTCATACAAATTTTCAGCTCAATTGAATAAGGCGTTTAGATGCTATTGCACTTTTAAAAATTTGGTCTCATAGGCCATAATGATAAAGAATTTTTCTCTGTGTCCCTGTAAAAAAACTGTAAGTTCTAGATTCCCCAAAATCTATACAGTTGGTTCAAATGTGACCTATAACATGTGTACAAATTCTTTGCTCAGATTAATAAGGCATTTAGACGCTATCACACTTTTAAAAATTTGGCAAAGAATTTTTCTTTGTGTCCCTGTAAAAAAACTATAAGTGCTAGATTCTCCAAAATCTATACAAATTGAGTATCTGTGACCTATAATATGTGTATAAAGTTTTTGCTCAGTTGAATAAGGCGTTTAGATGCTATCGCACTTTTAAGATTTTGGTCCCTTGGCCATAATGATAAAGAATTTTTCTTTGTGTCCCTGTAAAAAAACTATAAGTGCTAGATTCACCAAAATCTATAGGGTTCGTACTATGGTGACTTACAATATACGTACCAACTTTCAGCTTATTTGAACAAAGCGTTTAGACGCTAGCGTGTTCACTCACAGACATACACACATACATACACACATACATACACACATACATACACACACACATACATACATCATCGTAAAAATAGTGAAAGCGGACTCGTTGGACCTCGAAACGTATAGAAACATCAAAATCTCGAATTCGGATTTTTGACATGATTACAATACTTTCCTCACTATAGTGTTCGGAAAGTAAAAAAATCTGGAGTGACTCCACTCGACTTTCCGAACATTGAGTAACTAACAGTTTTGTTCATAAAGTAAAGAAAGAGGAGTTGTTAAACAAACAAAAGGGGGAAAACCATAATAGAGTGTTTGAGTATTTTTCTCCATATGTTACACGATGTTTTATTTAACGCTACTGATCTTTGAGCCCATAGATCATAATGATAAAGAATTTTTCGTTGTGTCCCTGTAAAAACCTATAAATGCTAGATTCACCAAAATGCTTATAGTTAGTGCAACAGTGATTTATAATATTCATATAAATTTTCAGCTCAATTGAATAAGGCGTTTAGATGCTATCGCACTTTTAAAAATTTGGTCCCATAGGCCATAATGATAAAGATTTTTTCTTTGTGTCCCTGTAAAAAAAACTGTAAGTGCTAGATTCACCAAAATCTATACAGTGTGTACAACTGTGACCTATACCATGTGTACAATTTTTTTGTTTATATTAATAAGGCGTTTAGACGCTATCACACTTTAAAAAATTTGGCCCCATTGGCCATAATGATAAAGAATTTTTCTTTATGTCCCTGTAAGAAAACTATAAGTCCTAGATTCTCCAAAATCTATACAGGTTGTGTTTCTGTGACCTATAATATGTGTATAAATTTTTTGCTCAATTGAATGAGGCGTTTAGATGCTATCGCACTTTTAAGATTTTGGTCCCATAGGCCGTAATGATAAAGAAATTTTCTTTGTGTCCCTGTAAAAAAACTATAAGTGCTAGATTCACCAAAATCTATAGGGTTCGTACTATGGTGATTTACAATATACGTACCAATTTTCAGCTTATTCGAACAAAGCGTTTAGACGCTAGCGTGTTCACTCACAGACATACACACATACATACACACACACACACATACATACATCATCGCAAAAATAGTGAAAACGGACTCATTGGACCTTGAAACGTATAGAAACATCAAAATCTCAAATTCGGATTTTTGACATGATTACAATACTTTCCTCACTATAGTGTTCGGAAAGTAAAAAGGAAGAAAGAAAGAAAGAAAAGAAAAGGGGGGAAAAGATGGTCTGAAAATTATGTGATGTCATTCGAAGAATCCGCCCCTCTACATATGATTTAATGCATATATAAATAATAAAATCTATAAAAATAAAAAATGTTTCTACAATATTTTTTCTAATAATGCATAAAAAACAAACATACATTATCTTCAACTATATATACGGCCTAAAATTTTACTAAACCTTCATAAAACTAGTATGTTGTGGCCACCACAAGACTTTCTTCTATATTTTCCTACACAAATTCACGCAGTAACAAAAAAAAAAAAAAAAAAAAAAAAAAAAAAGATTTTTTTCAGTTTTTTTTCGTTAAAAGTAAAAAAATTCGATAACTTTGTTTTAAATTATCAAATATTTATAGTTCAACCATTCGTTTTAAAGGTATTGACGAGACCTTTCGAAAGATACCCATCTTGAAAATTTACCCTCCCCGGAGGGTACTTCCCCCTAGAGGGGGGGGGAAGCGATGCCCCATTTTTTTTCCTAATTAACTACTACTATTATTAATAATTCATATTAATTTCACAATCACAGGTTAAGAATAACTCTCATTATGTACATTTATACGAAATATTGTCCTATACTGCCATGTTAAAAATTTAGAAAAAATACGATCACAGCGCCACCTGTTGAGCGATTGATCCCCAAATCTAATCAGCCCCAGTTTATGTCAGGGGCCAACTAAATACCAAGTCCAGTTAAATTTCGTTAAAAAAAAAAAAAAAAAAAAAAAAAAAAAAAAAAAGCGATTTTTTTTTCTAAGTTTTTTTTTGTTAAAAGTAAAAAAAATCGATAACTTTGTTTTAAATTATCACAGATTTATAGTTCAACCATTCGTTTTAAAGGTATTGACGAGACCTTTCGAAAGATACCCATCTTGAAAATTTACTCTCCTCGAGGGGGGACTTCCCCCCCAAGGGGGGTGGCGAGGCTCCTACACATACAAATTTTTTTTCCCAGTTGACTATCTCTATTATAAATAATTCTTGCAAATTTCATAATGATTATTAAAAAATAATTCTCTTTATGCACATTTATAAAAAATTTTGTCCTATATCACCATGTTAAAAATTTAGAAAAAGCGGGATGGCAACGCAACCTGTAAGACAATTTTTACCAAAAGTTGATAGGCACTAATTTATGTCAAGGTGCAACTACATACCAATTTGTATGAAATTCTGCGCAGTAGTTTCTGAGATACAGTTGCCACAAAATTTTGTCACACACACACACACACAGACAGACAGACAGACAGACATTTTCTAAAAATAGTCAAATCGTGTTCTACAGTTCTCAAAACGTGTAAATCCATCAAAAACCCGAGGTCGAAAATTTTTACGAATCCAATACTTTCTCTATATTACATATAGAAGAAAGTAATAATAGGGCACAGACTATTATTTCTGTATATATATTACAAAGCAAAAGTAGGAATGCCAAAGGGCAGCTTGGGGGGTTTAAATCGACCTCCCCCCCCCCCCAAAAAAAAGGAAATTTTCGAGCTATAAATCATTTTTAATACTAAATCTTGAATCCCTTCCAAAATTTTTTCTCACTATGGCCTTATAGGAGAGTGATGTAATATTATAAGAAATTCAGACAAATTTCTGAAATTAATTTTAGTTTTAATCATTGAAGACTGCTCCCTTTCAGTTTGAGTGTTTTCTCATGAAATTTTAGTAAAAGTTTAGGGTTCATATACTTGAAAGTAATATCTGTAGTTTGTTGATATACGATATTACAAAACCGTTGTAGACACACTCATTTTTATGGATTTTATTATAGATATTTGTTAAATCATAATTAAAAGAGCGGATTCTTCGAATGAAACTTTTTTTTTTTTTTTTTAAGTTAAAATCAGATTTTGTATAGAGGATGATACAAAAGCTCTTTTGAAGTATTTTAGAGAACAATGGTCATATTTTTTATGTATATATACAATGGGTGATCACTTTTTTTTTTTTTTTTTTTTTACATTTTTTCGAATTTTACATTTTTTCTAAAAAGTACTAGACAAAGTACTGGTACTTTTCTAAAAAAGTACTAGACAAAGTACTGGTACTTTTCTAAAAAAGTGCTGGAAACTTCAAATATGCATAGAACATTTATAACTCACATTTTCCACTATCGATTTAGTCGAGAGTGCAAGTAGGGAGCTACAAATTAAAGAAAATTACAAATACTTTGCATCACCCTATATCATAAAAAGCTGAAAAGTATTTACAACTTTAATACACTGTTGCACTTACTATGTACAATATTTATATGACTTTTGTGGGAATAGCACAATTATTTAGGGAAATACAACTCTTTTTTTTTTTTTTAATTATTATTATTATTATTATTATTTATTTATTTATGATTATTATTTTTACTTTCTTCTATATGTAATATAGAGAAAGTATTGGATTAAGTAAAAATTTTCGACCTCGGGTTTTTGATGGATTTACACGTTTTGAGAGCTGTAGAACACGATTTGACCCTTTTTAGAAAATGTCTGTCTGTCTGTGTGTGTGTGTGTGACAAAATTTTGTGGCAACTGTATCTCAGGAACTACTGCACAGAATTTCATACGAATTAGTATGTAGTTGCACCTTGACATAAATTAGTGCCTATCAACTTTTGGTAAAAATTGTCTTACAGGTTGCGTTGCCATTCCGCTTTTTCTAAATTTTTAACATGGTGATATAGGACAAAATTTTGTATAAATGTGCATAAAGAGAATTATTTTTTAGTAATCATTATGAAATTTACAAGAAATTTTTATAATAGAGGTAGTCAACTGGGGAAAACATTTTGTATGCGTAGGAGCCTCGTGAACCCCTCTGGGGGGGAAGTCCCCCCTCGAGGGGAGTAAATTTTCAAGATGGGTATCTTTCGAAAGGTCTCGTCAATACCTTTAAAACGAATGGTTGAACTATAAATCTGTGATAATTTAAAACAAAGTTATCGATTTTTTTTACTTTTAACAAAAAGTAACAGAAAAAAAATCTTTTTTTTTTTTTTTTTTTTTTTTTTTTTTTTTTTTTAAGCGAAATTTAACCAGACTTGGTATTTAGTTGGCCCCTGACATAAACTGGGGCTGAGTAGATTTGGGGATCAATCACTCAACAGATGGTGCTGTGATCGTATTTTTTCTAAATTTTTAACATGGCAGTATAGGATAAAATTTCGTATAAATGTACATAATGGGAGTTATTCTTAACCTGTGATTGTGAAATTAATATGAATTATTGATAATAGTAGTAGTTAATTAGGAAAAAAATCTCGGTCATCGCTTCCTCCCCCCCCTGGGGAAAGTACCCCCCGGGGGGGGGGTAAATTTTCAAGATGGGTATCTTTCGAAAGGTCTCGTCAATATCTTTAAAACGAATGGTTGAACTATAAATATGTGATAATTTAAAACAAAGTTATCGATTTTTTTTTTAACGAAAAAAAAACTTTTTTTTTTTTTTTTTTTTTTTTTTTTTAATATTGTTACTGCGTGAATTTGTATAGGAAAATATAGAAGAAAGTATTGTGGTGGCCACAGCATACTAGTTTTTATTATTATTATTTATTTATTTTATTTTTTTTTTGGAAGTTTCGTGCTAAACACAAATGGATTTGAAAAATTTTTTACAAAACTCGCAGAAAAATTGACAAATCATAGGGAAACACTATTCTGAAACATAAAATTCACACATATAACATTCGCTGAAATATGACCCTTTTTAGTATTTATTTATTTATTTATTTTTTTTATGCGCATAGCTCATGCACAAAATATAGAAATTCTTTTATTACATGGGTTAAAAGCTAGATATACTGGGCATCTTATGTCAAAAGTTCATTTGAACAGACTGAAAATTCAGCAAATTGTTAGCAAAAGAATGAGCTAGATTTCAAATACTTTCCAGAGTTAAAATTTCATAAGTGGTTTTTCACATATCATGTGTATTTAATTTAGAGATTCAATTACTTCAACCACGTTGCAAAAGTTCTTTTTTGTGAAAAACCCCTTATGGATTTGTAATTCTAACATATTTTTATCTGTTTACTTAAATTTGTGTATTCATAAAAAAGTCTTCCACACACAAAAAAAAAAATTCAACATTATACTAATTAAATTTCTGTTTAGGATGTTAATTAACAGATTAACAGTTAATCTGTTTTAAAAATTGAAAAAAAAGAAAAAAAAAACTTTGCTTTGAATTTAAATTTTTCAAAGAATGACATAAAAATTATCTAAAGTTGCACACAAATTAACTTTGCGTAATTCGAAAAAACTTTCTAAAACTGTTGTTTCATTCACTTTTGATAAACATTGTCATTGATTATTATTTGACAATTATAACATTTTAGAAATTGAAACAGATTGAAAAAGCTAACTAGTAAGTATTTCTTTTCCAAAGATAAATAAACTAAGTTGCAAAATATACAATTACTATAAAGATCAAAGTTAAAAAAAAAAAAAAAAAAAAAAAAAAAATGCTAACTCTGTGGTTAGGGTTTTCGATCCACCTACATATGCAAAAAAAAAAAAAAATTCTTTTTTTTTTTTTTTTTTTTTTTTGGGGGGGGGGGGAGAGGGGGGTTACCCACTTAAAACCAATAAAACAGTTTTTTAAATAGAATTTAATAGAAATTTCACTTTATTTTTTTCATTTATTATTTTTCACTTGACATTATTATATATAACCCTACCCACATAACTTAGAGTGTCATATTAGTGATATATATACCACTTTGATATTATGTAATTTTAGTTCCCCATCATACCTAGGTATGGGGAACTTAGGTAATGGTGAAAATTTTCGACGTCTTTTTTTTTTTTTTTCTTTTAACTTTTTTTCACGCTTTAAGGTTTGAGAAATCCAAAAATATCAAAATGGGAATAGTGCCCGTTTGTAGGGTGTCTGTTAGTGTGTTACTCTGTGTACTCGATATCGATATCTCACGAACAAATGATCGCAGAGAAGTCGGACCAGTTTTAAAATATTATTTATGACATTGGCAAGAACCCTATTCATTTGCAACATTCTAATCAAAAAACTTCAGAAGTTATTCGAAATTTACGATTTTCTTAACATGGGAGAATAGGACAAAATTTCACTTAAACGTGCATGAAAAGAAATATTTTTATCGTAAAGATGGAAAAACAGCCTTTAAATATCAGTTTTGATGCTGAGATGAACATCATTAACTATAAACATGCTGCTTTCAAAATTTCACAAATTATTTGAAATTTATGAATTTCTTAACATGACGGATTACTGCAAAATTTCGCATAAATCTCCCTTTTGTGGAATATTTTCCTCATAAAATTGTCAGACTACTTTTAAATGTTATATAAGATACTGGTATAAACATCCTTGACTATGAATTTTATAATGTAAAAATTTCGTAAGTCACTGGAAATTTACAATTTTCTTACTATGGCAGAATAGGAGAAAATTTCGTATAAACGTCCATTTTGAGGGATATTTTCATCGTAAAGAAGTCAGAACACTTTCAAAATACTATTTAGGTTACTGGTCTGAACATCCCTGACTATAATGTTTTTAATTTAAAAATTTTGTAAGTTATTTGGAATTTATGATTTACTCAACATGGCAGAATAAGGCAAAACTGAGCATAAATGTTCATTTTTAAGATCATAAATATATCAGACAACTTCAAAATAACATTTATGATACTTGTTTGAACATGATCGACCACAAATATTCTAATAGGAAAATTTCGTAAGTTATTCATAATTTAAGATTTTATTAATATAGCAAAATTGTGTGATATTACATATAAATATGCATTTTGGGGATTGTTACATTGGCAATAGTACCATGAAAACTAAACTATGAAATTGGCCCTAATAAAATAAATTAATAGATTAGAATAAGATAAATATTATATTGAAGTGATCGGCGGATGGCCTATTAGGCAGGGATTTCATTCTGTTACCGTATCAAGCTTTGGACAAATTCATTTCTTTTAACATGATTATAATATGACTCGCACTAGAAATTTCTGAGAACATATAAATGATAGAGAACTGAACAGAGTTCAACTATGCCAACTAGTTTTCAACTTTAGGAAAATCTCTTTCACTTCAAACAGTAACACAATAACCTTAAGTAATTCTATCTACAATATCTCTTTTGAGTGGATCAGTTAAAAAAAAAAAATGATGAGAATAAATGAACAAAATTACAAGTTATTTTTGTCAGGGTGGCTAGTCAGGGTGGTGGTTTCATTTAAACTTTTATAAATTCCCTGACTATTTTTCGAGATTTTCCCTGACTCTTACTTCTTATTTCCCATGAAAATTTCACGACATTAGCGAAAAATTTAGCGATTTAAAATATCATTTATGATTTAATGATTAATATAGCTTATTTTCGCTAAATTTGTTAAATTTCCCTGACTTTTCCATGATTCTTTAATTTTCCCTAACTGCTAGCCAAACCAAGTAATTTGCCTAAAATTCTAAAAATTTAATAACAAATATTAAACATAACTAACAAATGTAGCACATTGACCTTGAAGGGTTCGATACAAGCAAAAAAATGGGGTTCCTTTGCTACCCTTTATAAAATTCAAATTCACAAAAACAGCCTTTTTAAAAGAATTAGTTTTATAAAAATGATCTTTTTATAAAACTTTTCCGAGTTTCCAGAATTATTTTTAATAATTACCTATACTTAGTTCATGAAAACACTATTAACTTGATAATAAACATTTATATAGAAGGACTGGTAAAAAGGGAAAGTGTTACATTATATTTCTTCCACACACAAAAAAAAATATGTTTTTCACAAAAATAAATAAAATTTCCCCAAAAATGGACCACAGAAATTAAAACCTGGATCGACCCCTGACATGTAAACATTGAATGCAGCCAGCGATAATTTTGTTTTGTATAGTATTTCTTTGTTAAATAACTTTTCAAATAGGAATGCAATATGTCAGTATCAATATTGTAATAAAAATTTAAAAATAGGTTTTTTGCCTTTTTTAGTTCCCCATCATACTATAGGTATGGGGAACTTAGGTAATCGTGAAAATTTTCAACCTCGGTTTTTTAACTTTTTTACACGTTTTCAGGTGTGAGGAATCCAAAAATGACAAAATTTGTATGGTGTCTGTTTGTAGGGTGTCTGTTAGTGTGTTAGTCTGTGTACATGATATCTCAAGAACAAATTGTCACAGAGAGGTCAGATCAGTTTTAAAATATTATTTTCAACACTGGCAAGAACCCTATTCATCTGCAACATTCGAATTTAAAAACTTCAGCAGTTATTCGAAATTTACGGTTTTCTTAACATGGGAGAATAGGACAAAAATTCACTTAAACGTGCATTAAATGGAAACTTTTTACTGTAAAAATGTCAGACCAGTTTTAAAATATCAGTTTTGATGCCGGAATGAACATCAGTAACTATAAATATGCTACTTTGAAAATTTCACAAGTTATTGGAAATTTACGAATTTCTTAACATGGCAGTATAGGGCAAAATTTCACATAAACGTCAATTTTGAGAGATATTTTCATCGTAAAGATGTCAAACCATTTTCGAAATATTATTTAGGGTACTGACATGAATACCATAGAGTATGATTTTTCCAATTTAAAAAATTCGTAAGTTATTTGGAATTTACGATTTACTTAAAATGGCAGAATAAGGCAAAATTTCACATAAACGTCAATTTTGAGGGATATTTTCCTCGTAAAGATGTCAAACCATTTTCGAAATATTATTTAGGGTACTGACATGAATACCATAGAGTATGATTTTTCCAATTTAAAAAATTCGTAAGTTATTTGGAATTTACGATTTACTTAAAATGGCAGAATAAAGCAAAATCGAGCATAAACGCCCATTTTAAGGATCATAAATATATCAGACAATTTCAAAATAACATTTATGATACTTGTATGAACATGATTGACTACAAATATTCTAATAGGAAAATTTTGTAAGTTATTCGAAATTTAAGATTTTATCAACATAGCAAAATGGGGAGATATTTCATAAAAATACGCATTTTTAGGAAAGTTGCATTGGAAATAGTAGCATGAAAATAAACTACGAAATTGATTCCAATAAAATGAATTAATAGATTAGAATAAGATATCAAACTGAATGGTGGGTAACCTATTAGGCGAGGATTTCGTTCTGTCACTGTGTCAAGCGTTTGGTCAAATTCATTGCTCTTAACATGTATATAATAAGTCCTGTACAAGAAATTTATGAGAATATACATATGATGGGCAACTGAGCAGAGTCCACCTATGCCAACTAGTTTTTTCTTTACTTTACAAAAAATATTATATAGCAAAATATATAATTATATGGAGGGAAGAGTAGAGAGGGATGGGACATTGGGAGGGATGGGACACCATTATTCTTAAAATAGACATTGTTTTTAATTTCTGACTGTTCCACCAAGTGAAGTAACTATAGTCCCATACTTGTTATTATGTATCATTTTAGTTGGAGAATTCTGCAAATTTATATAAGAAAAAAACTATTTTATAACACCAAAAGTAAATAATTACTTAATTTCCAAGGCAAGTTTTCAATATCACTGATGTTAACATAATTGCTTATCATATTTTATATACCTAATTATAATACGACTTTTGTGAATTAGTAGTTAAATTAAGCCTAAAGGTAACATTTCTAATAATAAGTTATTCTTTTTAAAAATTATGAAAAGGGAAGGATGGGACAGAACAGCTCAGGGTGGGATGGGACATATAAAAAAAGAAGGAAGAATGAAGATTCTGATACTCCTTAAATAGAGAATATCAAAAGGTAAATGAATGAATAAATGGGAGAGGAAATGTCCAAAACCATGGATGAAATTAGCAAAAATACAAAAAAGCTGAAACTGTACACAAAGGCAAGAAGTTGACATGAAATAACAAGAATTTTTATGACAAAATCTATTATATTAGACTAAAAAATATTTATTTTAATCTTCAATGTATGAAAAAAGAACAAATGCACATCAGAAAAAAAAGTTGAAAAGCTAAATGCACAAAAGAGCTGAAATCAGCTGAAAAGCTAAAAAATCTCATCCTTGCAAAACAAATTCAAAATCATGGAAAATTATTGGTGTGGCACTCACATGATTTTTACTTACCCTTTTAACTTTTAAAAATACTTTATTTACCATATAAGTATGAGGAATTAATTTTCATTCCTGTGCAGTTTTCCTGGACAGGGTAAAATATACTAAAAGAATTACATTCACCAATTACAACCAATAAAAAAGAATGATTTTGCATAACTATTGGTAGAAAAGTATGTCTTACATAAATTATATACAAACCACATCTTGTGTTTAAATATAGTTCTAAATTAATAAAACAGAAACACATCACCAGAATACATTGAAATACACTTCCAATAATTTTCAGATATAATTCCATTATATTTTAGTTCTTTTGTGTAGCCCTGCAAACGAATGATGAATGACTTCCATACCACATTCTATACAGAACATGCTTTTATGCATATAAAAGAAATATATGTTCATTTAATTTTGTTTTGTGAAGTCTATAGATGTTAAACTGTATCTATCGTAAATTTCGTTCATATGAATTCTGTTGAATGTCCTTGTAGTACATGAACTATTTGCTTGATGTAAACAAAAAAATTAGTCATCTCTATATGATACACATTAAGAATATGAAGTTCGGATTTCCTGCTAATATTTGTTCTTGAGATATGCAGATAACACACACAGGCTAACCACTTAAAACCTTATTTTCATATTCAGGGGACCACAAAGCATGTAAATATAACAAAAACTTAACTTCGAATACTTGAACTGAAAAACAATACTTTCTCTGGTAGAAGAGAAAGTTAAAAAAAAAAAAAAAAGAACTAATGGAGCATTGGAAAATTTTTATTTAATGTTGTACATTAAATTATAATGTTGGAAAAAATATATGTTATTAATACTTAATTAACCTTGGATATGTAAGTGACACACTGTTTTTGTCATTTTTCATAGTATGTCTGTATATTATGTATTTATTTCAACTTTAAAAACATGTACCATCCCTCCCTCATATAAGGGTGGGATGGGGCATTTTTATAACAATGTTAATTGGCTTATAAAAATAATATTTTAATAATTACCATCAAATTTATATTTTTAAAAGATGTTAAAATATTTCAGTTTGTTTCTCTGAAACTTACAGTGTTGTACCAGTAAAAGTAAATTTGTAAGAAATATTTTTGTCAAAACTGTCCCATCCCTCCCTACTCTCCCCTAATATAAAAATGGTACATGGAAGGGATAAAATTTTTGCTTATGTTATTAGTTTTAATTTTGGACAAAATAACTTAATAAAAAACTAATTAAATTCAATATTGCAATAAAATACTGAATACAATGAAATAAGAGATCATTTTACTTTTATTCCTCAGTTTAGACCAAACTAAACATTAAGACTTTGAAAGTCATTCAATTTTTAATTATAATTAATTACTATTATTTTGTAATAAGTTTTCTTTTAGTCTAAAACTATTCTCTTTTGAAATAAAACTTAAAATTCAAATCTAATAGTGTTATTCTATGTTTAATATATATATTTCAATAAATAAAATAACCCCCCCCCCCAAAAAAAAAAAAAAATAAATAAATAAATAAATAAAATAAAACAAAACAAAACACAGGGGTTGTGCTTTAAAAAAAATAAATAAAACCTGCACTGTGTATAGTACAATATCTGCACTGGTTGAAACGCTATATTCCTTCGGAACTGTCTTTCGTTAAGTCTGGTGGTAAACTATAACATCGAAACACGTTTCTTTTTAAAGTCAGACAGTTTTCACTAAATTTTAAAATTATTTTTCAAGTAATTGATTTTATATTTTTAAAATATATTTTGAAACTGTGAGTCTGGATTTATCAGAAAAAGGAAATTTGATCAATTCTCAAATGAGTTTAAATTTCTCATAAAAGTAAACAAAATATTTTACTAGAAAATAATGACTATTATTTTAAGTTAAAAAAAAAAAAAGTTAGGATTAAAAAATTATTACTAATTTTTATCTCTGTTTAAAAAATAAATATTTACTTGCAAGACAAATAACAATAACTAATTTTCAACCTTGATTACTTTTACAAAAATACAAGAATTTACATATAAGAAAGATTTTCTCTTAAACTAAATGTCATTTTAAATTGTATTCTTGAATTATATTTACAAAGTTTGATTATTGCTTGTTTATTATATTTTTGCTTTAATACACATATTTTAACTGCATTAACAGAAACATTAAAAGAGAAATTATTTTTAATTTATCAATTTTAATTAACATTATAAACTTCTTTTATCTATACTGCAGTAAAGTATGATTTGTTACTTAAAGGTCATTTTTAAACAACTAGGACAAATAGATCAGGATTTATTGCTTAAAGTGTATTCCAAAGTACAAACAACTACTCCTACAATCATTTCTGAATCAGGTACCTATAAACTGAAGAGAGTTAGCCATACAGCCACCAAATAGGCTTAGATTGATATGACTGTATTAAAGTATGCAAATAAAAATTAATCTAAATTACGAATAAGAAACTGACTTTACTATTATTATTTTAAATAAATAAAGAAATATATTAAAATATTCTCTCAAAGTTCATACTCAAAATTTATGCGGATCACTTTTAAGAAAATATTAGCAATACATTATGTAAACAATATGTAGCATCCACCACACTCTCAGCTTGCAATTGGAAAACCCAAATTTGTTCCCTTTCAAACAAAACGTGATGTGTTAATCAGTAGTCAGGGAGTCTGTCCAGAGGTAACCAATGAATCCATTAAAAAATACTTCACAAAATTTTATTATATTTTATAAATAATTCAAAATTTTTTTCCTCTTAGAAATGGACTTTTCAATAAATCTCTTTCGTCTCAAAAACTAATCTTTCATGGAGTGAACAAGCTACCCGAATAATGGGACGTGTTTTGCTGCATTTCCCCGAAAAGCTGACATTCAGTTTCTGATTTATAAAAGGTTTCTTTTTATATGTGTGTGTTTAGATCTATAAAAGTGAAACTTCTCACTCACTAAAACAAAACCTTATTTAGTTGTAATTTTAGTTTTGCAAAATTACATTTTTCACAATTTCACAAAAGGAGGAAAAGTTCGAAAGAAATAGACTTTCACACCAGATTAAGTTCACAAAATTATGCATAGATTTTTTTACAATTTCACTTTAACAGGACCTGTCTGAAAAGTCTGGACATACCCCTATTAATACATTTTTTATTATACTTTCGGTTAAAAAAAAAATAATAATAGCAATTGTATGATGCTATTTTACTATCCATGATAGTAAAATAGGCAAAAACAAGACTGACTCAGTCTTGCTTTTGCCTCCAAGGCAGTAGCACGTGTTGTTTTGCACCTGATGAAGGAAGGCTACGTCCTTTCGAAACCAGTTGTGCTGGCTTAAAAATTTATGGTGTGTGAAGAAGTCTTATTGTCTATTTATCGTTTGTACACCAGTTTTGCATTTAGTTTATATGAACCTTATCTTTGATATTTCACCATCGTTAAATTTCATTTGAACGTATGAGATTAGCTACTTCGTATTTCATTTATGGGTTTTAAAAATTATTAAATGCATGTATGTTTGTTGAATAAATGGAGCATGAATGTTTCTGTAACAATTCATAATTAAAAAAAAAAAAAGCAAAAAATTAGAAAGTAGCAATGCTAATGTAGAACATCCCGTAGCTTTGTGTAATTTATTCTTCTGTTGCTTAATTTTGCAGTCTGCATAAGAGTGAACAAAAATTGAATATAAATGCGTAATGTCATAAAAAACTAGAAAGGATCAGAAAATATTGATTAATGCAACTATAATAAATAGCTAGATGATAAAAATTTACAGAAATAGATTTGTTCAGATAGTGGATATACAATATTTGTCATTTTGATAATTAATGTTAAAAGGGGACAATACCTAATTTCGCAGATAGCCAAGGCCCATATTATTCTACGGGAAAATTTGTTTCCATAATTACTCATTACCCAATCTATTCTTTTAAATTCCATTTTCACATCCAAAAAATTCACAATTGTTAAATTAATACTCATTTTCGAAAAATTGATATTTTTTAATCTTTTAATTTTGAGTTCAAAAATACGAATTTTCACAAAATACATTTTTCTTATTTTTAGCTGCAAAATGAAATATGGAAAATCTAAACAATCAATTTTTCAAAAATAAGTACCAATTTAATGATTATGAATTTTCTGAAAGTGAAAATGGAATATTAAAAAACACATTAGGTAATGAGTAATTATGGAAACAAATATTCCCATAGAATAACATGGATCACGGTTGTTGGCAAAATTAGGTATTGTGTGCTTTTAATTGTCATTGCTCTAACCAGGGGTGAAGCTGCTACTTGCATGCAAGGTGAATGGTGTAGGGAAACTTATTCATGACAGGGATTAAGCTGAGTGAAAATTTTCTTTTACAAAAAAGCTAAAATCAGAAAAAAAAAACTTCAGCAAAATGCTAAAATGCCAGAAACAGTAGAGAAAACTAGTTGGCATAGGTGGACTCTGCTCAGTTCTCCATCATATATATATATATATATATTCATAAATTTCTAGAAAAGGACATTCTCTTAACATAGTTATCATGTTAAGAGAAATGAATTTGAAAAAACACTTGACACAGTGACAGAATGAAATCCATGCCTAATAGGCTATCCACCGTTCACTTAGATATATTTATCTTATTATAATCTATTAATTTATTTTATTAGGGTAAATTTCGTAGTTTAGTTTTCATGCTACTATTTCCAATGCAACAATCCTCAAAATGCATATTTATATGGAAAATTTTCAATTTTGTTATGTTGATAAAATCTTAAATAACGAATAGCTTACGAAATTTTCGTATTAGAATATTTGTAATCAGTCATGTTCATACAAGTATCATAAATGTTATTTTGAAGTTGTCTGATATATTTATGATCCTGAAAATGGCCGTTTATGCTCAATTTTGTATTTTTATGCCATTTTACGAGGATCGTAAATTCCAAATAACATACGAATTTCTTAAATTAGAAAATTCATACTCCATGGTATTCATGTCAATCCTAAATAATATTTCAAAAGTGGTCTGCCACCTTTACGATGAAAATATCCCTTAAGATTGACGCTTGTGTGAAATTTTGCCCTATTCTGCCATGTTAAGAAATTCGTAAATTTCTAATAACTTACTAAATTTTTATATTGGAAAATTCAGTCAGTGATATTCATGCCAGTATCCTAAATAATATTTCAAAAGTAATCTGACATCTTTACGATGAAAATATCTCTAAAAATCTATGTTTATGTGAAATTTTGCCCTATACTGCCATGTTAAAAAATTCGTAAATTTCCAATAACTTGCGTTAGCTGGTTGTCAGCCAGGGTTGCTCAGTGGTAGAACATCCGTGCGTTAAGCGGAGGTGCCTGGGTTTGATTCCCGGCTCTGGTATTTTTCACATAGTTGGTAAATAAAAATATCAACCTTTACACTCCAATTTACTTAAAATGAATATTCATGGTTCATGAATTCATGAATAAATATTTTCATGTTATTTCATTTTCGCATTTTGGATAAGTCTTAACATTTCGCGAAAAATGCTACTGTAATGGAAACACTGATTCATGATATGACATGTTATTAATTAAAAGTATTTATTTATACCTATAATAAGTGATATTTTGAGAGTTCATAATACATTTGAAGGCAAATTGAGCATACAAAATGAGAATTTTCTATAAAAACAAAATAATTTAACATGAAATTCAGACACAGTAAAATGCTAAAAAAAAAAAAAAAAAAACCTTAATTCAAAAGGTAGCCCCTAAAAAGTTTCACACCTATTTAACTTTGCACATTTTAATCATTAAGGGCAAAGAATTATATACACTTTAACTTTTTATTTATTCTATTCAGGGGTGGAACGACCTGACATGCACAAAACCTGAAATCTGCTATATTGCTACATGTGTACTCAATGATTTGGGAGAGAAACAACTATCTGGTATATCATTAATGATATATCATATGGGTAGTTATTATTAAGAGTAATTATTTATATTTCGAACAAGTTATACTTGAAGAGATCTTAATACATTCTAAGGCAAATTAAACATTTAAAATGAGAAACTTCTATAAAACCAAAATAATTTAATAATAAATTCAGAGACAGCAAAATTTTCAAAAACCCTGAATTTAGGCGTAGCTATTGAAAAGTTTTGCATATAAAACCAACATATTTCTACACAAATTTAGAAAAATAAATAAATAAAATAAACATTAAATGAAAATATATAATAAACACTAAAAACATGTGTATATGTTCAGGTCGACTGTCTACAAGAGCGACTTAGGCCCAGGTAGGATGACCCTGGGCCTTTCTAAGTGGTCTTAATTTATTTTTGTGAGTTTCACAGAAAACTAAACAAAACTCTGAACAACTCAGCCAATGAATTTAAAAAATAGGCTTGAAAATTACACATTTATACACAACTCCTTTCTTTCAAACTACTGCCCTTTTTTTTTTCCTCCTTAGCACTGCACAAATATTTAAGTTTAATGTATTTAAAGTAGCTTCATAATTCTTGAAAAAAATCTAGAACAAACTATATTATAAATTAGAAATAAAATAATCAAGTCTTTATACAATATTTTATTTATAATCTTTTTTTTCTTTGAGACAATACTTTAACCATCCTTAATAATCATACCATTAAAATTAAAACATAATAATAAGATTTAAGCAATAACAAAATACAGTACATACCAAAAGAAAGTTACTAATGTCACAGAAAAAATACATATATATTTAAATTAGACGGTATATGCTTATATTTTATATCGCATTAAAATACTAGCACAATGTATTTTTAAAAAATATTAAGCAAATTAGTATTGAACATTAACGCAAGCAAAATTCAGTATACAATATTAAAAGTATTACAAATATCAAACAAAAACACATCTTAAATATTAACAATGCTAAAGCTGTATTTTTACAAGGCCTTAAAAGTTACAACATGTGATTTTGGAGAAAATGTATACAAGCTATGTTGGTGGTTAATCAAAAATAACACAGGTCGACAAGTAAAATTTTGGCTGATCTTTATGTTTTTGGATGTGCTGAAACCGAAAATGAAGCCAGTTTTTCAATATTGTGTATAGATTTCTGTCAATACAGGGTGCCTACCTATACAATTTCTTACATTACTCTTCTACCATTATAATTACATGGTAAGTTTTACAGTATGTTTCCATGATTAATTAATCACGGATACCTATTGTTGTAATACAGCAGCACTAATGTGACGTAAAGCCATAACAACCAACCAATTGTTATGATGGTACATGTAAGAAATTGTGTCGGTAAAAACAAAACCCTGTATTGAAAAAAATCTATACGTGATAGAGAAAAATGCGTTGCATTTTTGGTTTCAGCACATCAAAAAACATAAAGATCAGATAAAATCATCAAATCAAATTTTGTAAACTTCATTTTGTAGACCTGTGTAATTAATGAGGTCAAAGGGAGAACAGTTGTTAATTTGCTAATTATTTTCTCTGATTACAGTTATTTTTTCAGTAACAATTTCATAATAAAAAATTAAATTGCAGCTTTTCTCTCAGATAAATTAAATCAAAATAATTGACTAGAGATTTTCCTATTTAATATTATACAGCATATTCAATGTTTTTTTTTTTTTTTTTTTTTTTTTTCCTTTTTGAAGTAAAATATCTGAGAATTTAATTACTTCAATAGTAAACATAATAAGTTCCTATTATTCTACAATACTAGAATTATATTATGCACAATAATAAATATATATTTTCCTTTTTTATATACATATTTACAAAATTTAATAATCTGACTATGCTAATTTCAACAATATTTCTATAAACTTGAAAAAAGCAAATGATTTTAAAGCTGCTCATACAAAAGAAAACAAATTACTAACATTATAAAATGCAGGAGAGTAGAAAGTGTTCAGAACTCAAAAGTTTTTTCCCAAATACGATCTAAATTTCTCTCAGTAACATAAAAATTTACTTTGTTATACACAGCCATTTATTCTATTTAATAAATGGCTAAGAGAATACGTATACACTGTAAATGCAGCTATTAGTTTATATTACAATCAATGCAAAGTAGCAAATTATTATTTTAGATTTACATTTTTATTTTTTCTCAAGAAAACATTCAAAATTTTCTCTGAACCTCGTTCAGGCATTCAAAATTATTCTGGATCCCTCATCAGGGTTTAATTTCTAACCAAAAAAGTATGGGAACGCTAATTTTCAGAACTTACGTTCGTATAAGTCTTTTATTTTCAATTCTATTGAAGAATTTAAAGAAATTTTACTACAGTTTTCCAAGTCGTAAATCAAATCTTACAAAAAATCAGCAGGAACATTTTTCTGATTTTTCATTTGATATTTCCAGTATAAGAGATTGTTTTCTTTTTAAGAAACAAGTTGCTGTTTGCTTTTCTCATTTTGATCAAATTAGGATTTCAATTTGTTGCTCAGTAAAAGAAAAACACAAACTGTATTCATTTATGGTTAATTCGAACAATTTCTACCATTGTGTGAAAAGTGATAGTGATAAATTACTAATCTCTTGCTGGTAAAGCTACATAGATAAAAAACTTGTGTCCAAGTATTACAAATATGGATGTTGTTATAAGAAAAGAAAAGGAAGAGAAGGAAAAGAACAATCAGGAGATTATGAATTTTCAGAAATGATCACACTGGTGAGTTTCAGTAAAGCGCTATTATTGCATTCCCATGCATTCTAATTTATAAAAATTCACTAAAAAAAAAGAAGTATGGGAACTGCATTCCAATGAAAGTTAAGCTCTGTCTCTCATGAAATGTAACTTCTATGGTTCAATTCAGAATGAGTAGCAATTCTATATTTTACATAGTGCTCATACAAAAGAAAATAAAGCTGTAACATTTTTTAATGTAATTTTGAAGGTTTAATTCAGAATTAGTAGCCATTTTTTATTTTGTGTTAACGTTAGGCTATTCTTTAAAAGGGAGCAAAAGTTCCCTGCCCTTTTTAAAATCAGCAAAATGAACCCCTGTTAAAATTAGCAAGCTATGCCTGCCCTTTTTTAAAGCAGGTAGAATGTACATTGCCTTGGCAATATTCCTTAGAAAATTTTTACAAGAAAAATGTACGAAATCAGTGAAAAGATTGTACCAAGGAACATTACAATTTTTTATTACCTATATAAGAAAAAGTGTCCTCTGTGGGAAATTTTCTAAGGTGTCTTAGTCTGTATTTATGTAAGTTTCAGAAAAATCAGACTTGAATGGATGACGTTTTCTCCATGGGAAATTTACTAAGGTGTTTTAGTTCACATTTGTTAAAAGTTTTGGAGAAAAATCACAGAAAACTTCAAGCTTTAATGACGAAGTATTTACCATTAGAGAAAGAAAAAGAATATTTTCTGTAACATTTGTTGAGATAATTGAATATGCGCCAACTCCAGGGACAATTCTAAAAAAAAAATTCATATTCGAAAACAATCCTTTCACAAAAATCGACAGCTTTAAAACAATTCTTCACAAACATCGCACGAAAAAATAACGTATTTGGAAACTAGCCGCAAAAATTACATATTTCAATAATCAAATACTAAGAGAATATTGATGAATTCAATAGGTCAAATAATTACATTTTTAGCAAAATAACACCCATTTTAACAATTAGTTGCAAGTACAAAAATTTAATAATTAGCGATAAAATAATTCCGTAGTTTGGTAAATGGCCACAAAATTAATGCGTATATTGCAAATCATCTTTGAAAAAACAAGAATTTCACAGATTAGTATCAAAATAAAGCCTATTTAAGCAATTAATTCTGATTAAATGAAAATTTTGTTAATTAGCAGCAAAATAATTGCGTATTTCCATTATCAGCTACAAAAATATTGCAATTTATGAAAACAGCTTTTAAAAAATCACAACTTTATAATATAATATTAAACATAGTTTCTTTTCTATTATACTGACTCTAGAATTAAAGGGCCGCTAGGAAAATTCAATAAAAAGGGCAACCTATTTTCAAAAAGAGCATTATTTGCATAAGTTGTGGTCTTCTATGTTGTGATTTTTGTACATGACAAAGTAAATTACTAATTTTACATGCATATATATAGGCTATATGCATTTATTCTTCCATGAATGCTGTAAAACTATTGCTAGAGGGTTGAAAAGTCAGAAAGAAAAGTATCTAAAGTAGGGATGAAACGGATATCCGGTAACTATCCGGTATCCGGCCAATCCGGCTGAGTTTTAAATATCCGGCGGGGTACCGGATATCAGCACACCGGATACGGATATCTGGCAATTTCAAGCCGGATATCCGACGGATATCCGATGGAGAAAATTCAAGCTTAAACTCCCATCAGATAGAAATTTTGCGACAATTTTTAAATTTTTTTTTAGATCAATTGTAGCTTGTAAAGGATTTTTTATTTTTTTTTTTTTTAAGTTGGCTTTTGCGAAAATCGATTTTCGAACAAATTTAGCCAAAAGTAGCTTCAGGTCTAAGAAATATAGAAGCCCTATTTTAATTTTGTACAGAGTTAGCTAGGTTTCTCTTCCAGAGTGATCTATAACATTCCCCCTAATCTTCCCCATAACAATAAAAAGAGCTACTCATTGTTGTTCCTGAACAAATGGTATTTATTCTCTGCAGTTGCAGTGTATAGATAACTCTGTTTTCATGTCTTTTGCTAATATGTTGTTAGATTGTTTAGTAATATTGTTAGTCTTGGATGTTAAAGTTGTTAGATTGTTTCGAGAATGAGTCAAATAATGTGCATTTATTGACTGGAACCTGTTTACTTACAATCCAGTTTTCGATACACAATAAAGCTGTTGCATAAATTCATTTTGAATTATTACTTTCTTCTATATTAAATAGAAGGAAGTATTGGATTCGTGAAAATTTTCAACTTCCAGTTTTCAGTGGATTTACGCATTTTGAGGGAACCAAAACACAATTTGACCATTTTTGGAAAATGTCTATCTGACAAAAATTTTGTGCACTTCAAGAGTTAATGCACAGAATTTCATATAAATTTATACATAGTTGCATCTTACCAAAAAAAAAAGGGGGGGGCCCATCAACTTTTGGTGCAAATCACTCAACAGATGGCGCTGCTATACTGTGATTTCTCCCATTTAAAAGAAGACTATATCTCAATGTATACTGTGTATAATTAAAAAAATAAACTAAGTGTGTCACAGGGAGGGCTATATTATGAAACATGTTCATTCAATTTCTGTGCGTAACGGCCAATAGGTGATGCTGCTATGCTGCAATTTTCCCCGTGAATGGGGAAGTTATATCTCAGATTCATTCGTGTATAATTGCTAAAAATTTAGTATGGGAAAGGGTCATTTTTATAAAACATCATGTTGATTCAATTTTGGTGCATATTGGTCGATAGGTGGCTACATTATGTTGCAATTTACTCTGTGAATAGGAAGGCTAAATCTCAACATCTATAAAATTTAAGAGATAAACAAGATAAAAATAATATGAGAATAAAAGTTGGCTTAATTTGGGTGTATATTGACCAACAGGTGGCGCAGCTGTTCCTCACCTTCTGTGATTCTCCACATGGCTACATCTCAAAATTTTTTGATTAAAATTGCACTAAACTCAATATCTAAAATCTTTATTGTAAGCAGCTATGATTATGTTTCTTCTGCATGTTAAACAGCATGTAGCATTGTTATATAGAGAGATGTAGAAGAAAGTTTTGTGATGGCCATAACATACTATTTTGAAGCTTTTAGTTTATTTATTTATTTTTTTCTTCTTTCTTTTATGTTTTCTTATAAATGTCTCAAAAGAAAGTATTGGATTCATAAAAATTTTCAACTTCTGGGTTTTTGATGGATTGATACACATTTTAAGAAGTCCAGAAACTGGTTTGACCAATTTTTAAAAAAATGTCTGTGTGTGTGTGACAAAAATGCTGTTCAACTGTACCTCCGGAACTACTGCGTACTACAATTACATATAAATTTATGTGTAGTTGCACCATGACATAAATCAGTGCCTACCAACTTTTGGCGCAAATGGCTCAACAGGTGATGCTGCCATACTGCGATTTCCGCAACTTAGAGGAAGGCTATATCTCAGAAACTACTGCACAGAATTTCATATAAAATGTATGTACATGTAACTTGGCATATATTAGTGCCTATTAAATTTTGGTGCCAAATCTCTACAGGTGGTGCTGTTATACAGTGCTTTCTGGAATTTAGGGAAGGCTATATTTTAGGTTCTATTTCATGTAACTACACAAAACTTCATGTTGGAAAGGCATTATGAGAAATTATGCTGGTTCAGTTTGGGTGCATGTTGGCCAGTAGGTGGCTCAGCAATACAGAAATCTTCCCCCTCCCCCCCCCAAAAAAGGGGGAAGGCTATATCTCTTATTCTATTGTGTATAATTGCATAGAACTTGGTATGTGAGAGAACCAGATAATGTGAAACACTATTGCGATTTATTTTAGGTGTATATCGGCCAACAGATGGCAATACTGCACTACAATTTACCCAATGAATAGGCTAAGTTAATCCCAACATCTATGACATATGTGCATGAAACTTGATATATAAGACAACCATTATGAAAGCATATGTTGACCTTATTTATGTGTATATCAGCCGACAGGTGAAGCTTCTATTATGATTTTTCACAAGCATATATCTCAGCATCTGTTGATTAAAATTGCATAAACTCCTTTTGTTAAATATTTATTGTGATAAGCTATGGTTAAACTTTTATACGATTTAAACCGTAAGTGGCGCTGTTATATAGAATTATGTAGAAGAAAGTTTTGTGATGGCCACAACGTATTAGTTTTCATGTGAAAATAACCCTTCAACTGTGATTATATTAGTAAAATATTTTATTTCATTTTTTTTAATAATAGTATTGTAAAAAATATGTAAATAACAAGTTTTAGTTTTATAATTCTGAACAAAACCTATCTTTTTGTGATAGTGCTTTTCACCAAAAATTGCAAGTGTAGGAATGAGTATGTTAGGCTTAAAATTTTATTCTGCATGGCAATATTGCATAAATAAATAGAATAATAAATAAATATGTTTAAATAAATTATATTTAAAATGTTTTTAAAAGAATAGTATATGAAATATGTTTATATTTTGTTTTAAAATAAAGAAAAGAAAAGAAATATACAACACAACAAAAAACAAAACTAATGCCGGATATCCGACGGATATCCGGTCCGGATATCCGTATCCGGCAGGCAGAAGAGCTCCGGATATCCGATATCTGGTATCCGGCAAAATCACTATCCGTTTCATCCCTAATCTAAAGGCCTCTGAACATTTAAGATGTTACAAAAAGGCTACTTGGTGCCGAAATGTTTTTAAAAGGGTCACAGGGTACTAAAACGGGTTGAAAAAGGACAGCAGGTGCTAAAATGGGTTGAAAAACAGGGGTCGATCCAGGTACAAATCAAGATCCTTTGCTACCCCTTCACAATATTCAAGTCCATAAAATGAATCCCTTCACAAAATTCAAATCCATAAAATGGGTCCTTTCACAAAATTCAGATTCATAAAAACAGCCCTTTCACAAGATTTAGTTTTACAAAAATGATGATTTTGTAAAAATTTTCCATGTTAACATTATTATTTTTAATAAGTGTCTTTACTTGGTTCAATAATATGCTATTAACTTGATATTAAACATTAGATAAAGTAACTGCTGAAGTGAAACGTTTCATACGATAATTCTTTTTATCGCAAAAAGAAATAAAATTTTCACAAAAATATTTGGTCTTTCAGAAAAATAATTTGTTTTTTATAAAAATGGGCCCCAAAAATCAAAACCTAGATCAACCCTTGAAAAAGGGCTGCAGGGTGGAACACCCTGCCAAATTAACCTAGAATCAGCACTATAACAATGGTGAAACAGTCCATACTTCCGAACTAATGCAAAATAATTCTGTATTTTGAGATTGAGCTATAAAAATAAAAGTGTAAATTTCCTTAATTAGCAGCAAAATAACTGAATATTTGGGATTCAGCAAAAGAATGCAATTTTCATCGATTAGTAGCTAAATAATATGTGTTTCTGCAATCGGCCACATACTAAATGTATTTCGGAAATCAGCTTTAAAAAGAAAAAAAAAAAAAAACATGATTATTATTGATTAGCAGGAAAATAATAGTTTAGCTATGACTGAAAATATATTTTTGACAATTAGTAGTTTAATGGTTCGGTATTTTGGATTTCAGTTACTAAAGTACGGCATAATTGGGGATTCAGCTTTGAAAAAAGTGCTAATTTCAACAATTAGCAGGAAAAATTTTCCGTATTGGGGGATTCATCTTTAAAAGAGCACAGATATCATCAATTAGCAGACAAATAATTGCATATTTTTTGTAACTGACCTCAAAAATATCACGAATTTTAATCTGGAATCAATTTTTTTTTTAATGCATAAATTATGGCGAAATTGTGGTGTATATTAACAATTCTTCGCGATTATGTAAATTTTATGAATTTCTAGTGATGTTATATATTTTTAGCAATTGGTCGTAAAAATATTGTGAATTTATATAATTAGCTTTAAAAAAAAAAAAAAAAGAGCAAATTTTATTGATTAGCCTAAAAATAACATTTTAAGATGTTTATGGTAATTAAGTGTAAAATTTTAATAATTCAATGCAAAATGAATCCCTATTTCAGCAATTAGCTGTAAACTTAACACAATTAACTTAAAAAACTTACAAGTTGTATAGATTAGTAGCTAAATAATAGCCTTTTAAAGCAACTAATTCCAGTTAACCACAAATTTTGTCAGTTTGCAGTGAAATTATTGCTCTCGGGATCTACATTTTGTTTAGACTTATTTGTTTTATTTATTTATTTATTTTTCATATGTTTAAAAACAGTTTTCTCCTACATTTTCCTCTTATACTTTCTCTATATTGTCCTTTTTTTTTTTTTTCATTTAAATTTTAGTTCCTATTTTTACCATTATTTTTGGACCAAAGTTCACCTTGGTTCCCAAATTTAATAAAAATAAATAAAACATAAATAATATACATATATATGTATATTATTTACATGTATATTATTATATATCCTTTATATGTATATTATTATATATCCTTTTTAATATTTTCCCCCTTGATTTTATATTATTAGAGTTTAACAATATAATCTTAAAAAAAAAAAAAAAAAAAAACATTTGAGTATTACTTTGTGGATTCCTGATACATTATTGTTTAAAAATGTTATACTAAAAATTTGTATTAAATTTTTAAAGATTATTTTTTGTTAATTAAACTTTAACTCTCTCTCTCTCTCTCTTTTTTTTTCTGTATGTTTCTACAGCAATAATTGAAATAGGGTCAGGGTGTTTCATTAACTCTGTAAGCCAATACTTTAAAATACGATTTACTTTTTTATATTATTGTTTTATCTAGTAAAAAGATTACAAATTATAACAAAGTAAATAAAGCAAATAGCTCTTCAATATTTCTTCAAAAATTCTAGCTGGAAGATACTAAGTAACATTTTCGAGTATTATGGTTTAATTCCTGCTTTCCTATGAATAATTTTATTTATTTGGTTAATTTTAATTTTCTTAACTATTGGTTCATTAAGATTATAATCCTTCTATTTCTTGGTGGTTAATTAAAAAAAAAAAATACTTCAACTTCTTACTAAAAAAATAATATGAGGTTATATAAAGTTTTTTAAAAAAGTTCATACAGAATTGATATTAATATAAACATTTTTAAAAACAAAAAAAGCTTGTGTTATTGCCAGTTAGTAATGCATTATTTATTATTCAATAACATCATCTTGCAAAAAGAAATTAGATCTCTAGTGAGGTTTGTCGCAGAAAGCAGGAAAAAATTCTTGCCATATGCAACATGGGCAGATTTAGGGTTATTATTGGTAACAGGGTATATGAGTTGTATTTTTTTAATCTTAAATTTGTAAGTAAAAATTCTGGATTTGTTTAACGATATATAGAATTTTTTTTTAATACATAGAAGATAGAAATAATTTTTCATGTAATGACTATGGAGATTCGTCATGACTTTATAGAAGTTCAATATTTGGATGTTCCACTGTATTTGAATTCTTAACTTTTAAAAATAATATTTACAGCATTTGGAAAATTTCTCAGCAATTTTAATATGCAAGTATAATAGAATGATTCATTTTCACTAGAAATCTGCTTTTCTCAATCAGAAATCATACAGATTGCTAAAATAAATAATACTTATGGTAGAGATAGCCTTAAGGGCCCTCTTCCCTCACCATCGCTGGAAGCCAGAGCTAATGTTATTCTATGGGAAATTTTTCTTTACAAATAACTTATTAACTAATACATATTTTTAAATTCTGTTTTCACATTCTGAAAATTCCCAGCTGTTAAATTGACGGACCTTTTTCAAAAAATGCATTTTTTAAATTTTTTATATTTTACTTTGAAGCTGCAAAATACAAATTTTGAATATGTGAAATTTTTTCATTTTGCAATTTCAAAATAAAATATTAAAAATTTAAAAAAATACATTTTTAAAAAAGGTCCATCAATTCAACAGTTGGGAATTCTCTGAATGTCAAAACAGTATTTAAAAATATGTATTAGTTAATGAGTTATTTGTAAAGAAAATTTCCCCATAGAATAACATTGGCTCGGGCTTCCAGCGACGGTAAGTGAAGAGGGCCGTTAAAGTATTCCATTGATATTTATCATGCATGTCAATAAATAAAAATTTAGACATTTAACTGAACCAATATAACTATGCATTTGCATACAGGCATGTATAACAAAGGTTTAATATCAAAATTTTTACCAGGAACTTTTGCAACAGCATATTAGCAGACAAGCATTATAAACCACACTAAAAGGATAACTGAAAACCTGCAAATATGAAGTAAATTGTAATTACATCTGATTGAAATAAGTTTTGGTTATTAAAGGTTATACAAATTAAAGTTACAGTTATTATTTTATTTATTTATTAATAAAATATGGGGAAGGGGAGATTATCAGGTGTGATTATCAGGGATGGAACACGGGCGCAGAATTCATACCGGAATCCGTTTAAGAAATTTCTCTACCTACAATATCGTTGATTTAAGAAGTAGAAAATTTTCTTACATTGAGAGTGGTATGAATTCTGCGCCCGTGTTCCATCCCTGGATTATGACTCAAATATAAAAACCCTGAAAGTTAGAGCCTCAAATACCCTCCACACACACATACACACCGCAAAATATCAAATGACACTCAAATTATTTAGATCAAAAGCCCTCAATATTTTAACAATTCATTCACATATCACCCGGATGACAAATGAACAATCAATGAAAATAAAAGATAACTCTATAGGAAATATGAAAATACAGATGGATTAAATAAAAACCTTAAAATTAGTGGTAGCCCCTGAATACAAACACCCCTCGATTACATTAAAACAAAAACTTTTTATTTTATTTTTTTTTATTTATATAATCAAAACTAGGCTGATTTAAATAATTCATTCCACAGCTATCTACTAAAAATTAAAAACTGACATATATATTCTTAAAAAAAAAAAAAAAAAAAGCCAGGATTACGTTGGTTTTAGACACAAAAATAGAACCCCCCCCCCCCCCCCCCTAAACTGTCAAAAACTGCACAAAAAAATTTATTCTGTCAAAACCATATTTAAATTAATATAACTAGTTAAAAAATAAAAAAATAAAAATTGATGAGTAATACTTGTTCACTGGTTTAATTCTCAAACTTTTTTTTTTTCTTTCCCATGCAACAATTTTTTATATTTTCTTTGTTGGTGTGAGTGCACCTTGCTATAAATCCAAATAACACTGTACTCATGCCTAGTACTTTTAGCTGATGAAGGGTGAAATTTTCTTGATTATTATTATTTAGATTATTTATTAAATTATTTGAATTTAATTAGGTTAATATATCTTATTCAAACAAAAATTTCTCACAAATTAAAAATGTTTAAAAAAAAATTATCAACTATGACTCTAATCGATATTTTTCAAATTAGAGTATCAATTGTAGAAGGAAAATATAGAATGAACATTAAAGGATTTTAATGATTTTTACAATGTAATAATAATATAAATAAATACTATATAACATTAAACCCAAATCTAAACTTTCTATCTTTTTTTTACAATCCCTTACCCAATTAAAACGGAGAGGCAGATAACATTATAAAAATTCTTAAATATTTAGAGAAAATTGCAATATAAAATTATGAATTATTGTTAATTTTATTTTGATAAGTCACAATTTTACACACAATACAATATATATAATCAGCTACAGTCGAACCTTGTTAATGTGAATTACTTTTAACATAAACTGTTTCCACAATCCCCATCAAAATGAAGATTAGTTTCTGAGTTACTGATAGCATGAACTGTGATAATCCCAGTGGCAGAAACACCGCGACATAATCGCGGACACAGAAAAATGGCTTGAAAACAGTTTTTGTCTACACTAATAAAATATCTGTCTGCAGTCATATAAGAATTGTCGACAATTTACGTACATTTTTCGCCCACGACAATGGGCTACCGATGTATGACATCTTAAGACGCTCTCTGGTAGGAACTCTAGAGCTCCCTATGTGTTGTGTCAAACATTGCTATAAAATATTTAATGAGTTCAACTTAAAATTGTATTTGTGTATTGTTGCACAAGATCATCACTGTTGTTAAGTTCCCCCCTCCCAACCTCAAGATTGCCGCTTTCAGCTTTCAGGCTTTTTGAGTGTAAGCCCTTTTCACCCCTGATTACACGTAAATTTTGCAGATGATGAAATTTTAAAAGCCTGTCGCAGACAGCTACAAAATTTTCTGCCACTGGGCTAATATGAACAAATTTTTCATTCCCCTTGAGATTCACGTTAATGAAGTTCAATGGTATTTCTCATTCAAACAGGTAGTGCATATTTATAGGCCATAACTGGGATATGATTGATCATCATTATCACTTGGTTAGCCCCAGTTTTGTTTTCTATCTCTTTCTGCTACACTGATCTGATAGTTTAAACTAAGCATCCTTACTTGTGATTTAAGAAGCTTGGATCAATCAAATTTTGTTTTGATTTTAACATAGTAAAAGAGGCAGCATGCAAAATAAAAATATTATTTAAAAGTGGAGTAAATAGTAGAGTTTAGGGTATGTCATTGTACAATACCAAACCTAACAAGGCTCAATGAATCCAAATTTGAATTTTCACATGTTTAAATATTTTCACACTTAAATTCACCTATTAAAAATTGAAATTAAATCCAAATATACTTAATAAATAAGCAGGTGTAGAAATTTAAAAAAAATTAAGTCACTGGTTCACAGGACCAGTAATTTTAAGATTTCACAAGTCCATACATATTTTGACTGGTTCGTTCACCCTTTCTATTATATTTAAAAAAAAAAAAACTGTTTTACACATGTTTGTTTATAAGTTGACATGGCAAATATGCTATTCTTTTTTTTTTGTAAAGTATTTAAAAAATACAAATGAAGTTTTATATAAATCAAAAATTTCTGATTTATTAAATGAAAAAAAAAAGTCACAGAATTTAAAATATCACATATTTACTATTAAGAATTAAAAGTAAAAAAAAAAAAAAATTATTAAAATAAAATTAAATGAAAAAAAAAAAAAAAAAAAAAAAAAAAACAGAAAATAAGTGATACTGGCATTTATAATGAAATATACTTACTATTGTTAACATACTATTCTGTGACAGATTTACAGGCAATTTAGAGTAAAGTAAAAAAATAAAAAAGAAACATTTAATTTTGAGCCCTGATAAGGATTTTTGACATTTTCACTGCTTTTCCAATTTCGACCCACAAATATTTGATTAATAATAATAGGACAATATATAAAGTTATTTCATGAAATTATTCAGTTTTTGCTTTTTAGCGAAATTCTTACGTATTTTCAAAAAAGAGGTACAATATATAGCTTTAGCAAAATGAAAAAAAAAAAAAAAAAATATATATATATATATATATATATATATATATACTATATGACTGTTTAAATCAAGGCTGACTTGATTTTGCATGACCCAAAAAAGACTGGATAGGCCTTTTTCAAAATCCTTATTTAAACTTCCTTTTATCTAACTTAAAATTTTTAGAAATATTAAAGGTACGTAACTTTCTCTATAGGGCAAAATCTTTAAAAAAATTCCTATGAAAAAATTATATAAGCAAATAAAAGCATGAAAAAAAAAAAAAAAAAAACAGTTGTTTATAAATATAAAAAAAAATTGAGACACAAGGAATATATGTAAATAAAAATTAAATTTTTTAAAATATCTGAAAACTTTACCAGAGAAATGCTGCTAATTATCAGAAGAGAAGGACAATAAATAAAAACATTTTATGAAAATCTATATAATACAAAAGATTTAATAAAACCAAAATTTAAATCCAATTTTCTGTTGTAAAGGACATATAAACAGAATTTTAGAATATTTAAAGCCCAATTATTCAATGTTTTAAAATTATCCTTATACTTAATAATCATAAAAATTCTTTAGAATTTTTTTAAATTTGTTTTAATGAACATTAAATAAATTATTTTTTAAATTATATCATATTAAGAATATAATTCTTGTCACAAACAAAAAAAAAAAAAAAAAAAAAAATAGAATAAAATAAAGTATTCCTTAAAATTTAAACCCCCGAGACATTTTTTAAAAGTCTAAAAAACACCGATAATTAAAACCCAATAAAACTTAAAAAAAAAAAAAAAAAAAAAAAGATATTAGAAGAAAAAAAAACATTCAGTTGGGTGTTTTTTAACACCGGTTTAAACCCTGTTCATAAGACAAATTTAGGGCTGCACATCAACCATACTCTTTTTTTTTTTTTTCCTTCCCATGTATTCCTATGGAATTTTATATGCTTTGTATGAGAAGGTATCCTTATTCAAAACTGAAGTTTTTTTTTTTTTTTTTTTTTTTTTTTTTTTTTAAATTCCACTTTTTGAATATGTCCTTTTTTTTCCTTAGTAAGCATTATATATATATATATTTAAATATTTTATTTATTAAGAAAAATAAGGGCTCTGTAAAATTACTCAATAAGTGAACAATGGAATATGTTCAAAAAGCAAGATGTTCTAAGAGTGAAATTTAAAAAAACTTCCTTTTTTGAATGATATATCCTTATAATGTGTAATAACAAAAATCCCACAGGATTACACAGGAAAGGAGAGGGAAAAAAAAAATCTGACAGATGTGCAATCTTAATTTATTTAAGATATATTACACAGTATGAAATTAATTTAAAACAAATTTTGAAAAAGTTGAAAGAAAAAATCAATATACTACTGCTTTTTTTTTTTTTTTTTTTTTTAATAGCTAATTAATCATTGTCTAAAGAAATTAGTAATAAAATACAGTCTAACTCATTTCAACCTACTCATGCACACATAATAAAAAAAAAAAAAAATATTTTACATGACATTAGGCAAAATATACACATATGCACAAGAAAATAAATTATTTCATTAAATCAAATTGTATAAATTTGTAAATAAATTATATAACAAAATATATAAGAATAAATGACCTATATACATATTTACACAAATTAATTTTAAATTATTAAAAAAAAAAACAATAAATATTGAATAAATTATAACTATTTAGTATACACTCATTGAGCAAAACATATACACATACATACATACAGGAAAAAATCTTAGTACCTAAATCGCTCATAGAGACTATCGCTGAATTGTACAAATATTTTAAAAAATTGTAAAATCAACTATTATATCAACAAATTATATACAAAATATTTTCACCACATATTCAACTGTACAGAATATATACATTAAATTAAATTAACTAAGGAGGAAGTACAACGATTCTAAAAATTTCCCTTGTTGATTTTTATCAATGTATGCAAATGTAGAGCAAAAAAGATCCTGTGAAATTTGAACATTTCTTTGTTTTGCAGCCTGTTCAAAAGCTTTCCCAAAAAAGTTTTTGGGTGACTGCTGTGACACGGGAGGGATACCTACAACTAAACATTGATCAGGATTAATATCATCAACAGCAAATAACAATAATGGTAAAGTATGTACATTTCTTTTTTTAGAATTATTAACGTGTGCCTCAAGTAAAAAATGTGCTAGCATCAACAGACATTCTGGACGACTGAAATGTCTAACGTCTTTTGTACTATCAGATACCACTGAGTATAAAAATGGCCCAGCGTTTATAATGCGTTTCATGTTTATGAATGATTGAACCTGTTCCATAATTGCAACCATTCTAACTTTTGCAAGTTCGATACCACCTTCAAGAGCTTTATATTCACAGCGGTTTAGTGTGTCGAGAGCATCTAAGAATTTATCTGCAGGAGTTTTTTCTTTATCTGTCGATTCTAAGATTGCTTTTACAGCATATATGACATCAGTGGCACTGAGTTTTCTGCCAAACCCAAAATGTGAAATAAAAGCACCATATACAATTTGATCCAATCCATACTCTTCAGCACCATCTTCCATTAGCGTGCACACATTATTTCGAAAATCTCTTTTCATGTAAGCAAACTGTTGTCTGCATTCACAGAGTGGCAGTCCGATATGTACAAGATATTGATGAAATTTCCTTTGGCCTTTAAATGACCATAGTTTAAACTTACAGGCAATGTGTTGGGAATTTTTCATACTTTCGTATAAAGACCAATGTCTATAAAGCACTAAATTCAAATCTTTCTCAAAAGATATTTTCATACAGCTGACAGAATTCAAGCAGCCATTCTCAGCACGGTTATGACGTGAAAGATGACTCTGCATTGAAGCAGCAAATAAGACATATTTTTCTTGTTCTATCCTCTTCATAACAAACTGTTCAGCTAGACCTAGAATAGCTAACCATAATAAATCATTATTATCTCTAGACATCTTCCAGGCAAGATCGAAAACAATTAGAGATGATGGTTCACCATAATATGTAGTCTGGTAATAGTCAAATAAAATTTTTTCTCGATTTTCTTCCCACAATCTACGACGACGCCGACGAATCAAGGAAGCCTCTGTTGGTCTTCCGTCCTCATCTTCTTCATCTTCGGAATCATCATCTTTAAAAACATCATCGTATGCGGGAATATCTTCACAATCGTCAGATTTCATCAATAGACGAATCTGGGATTCGCTGTACACATTGTAAATATTTACAGGACGATGACTGTCAAAAATGAAAAAGATAACATTTTCATCTGGTTGCATACATTCAATAATATCGATACTTGCACCACAGTTGATTAGTATGACGAACCTCGCTTGGCTTTTATATTTTGCATAAGATTCGATTAACGATGCTTGTCCGTGAACAGGTATCAAAGTATACAATATATTATCACATTTAAAAAGATACTGTAATATTTTGCATGTACATAAAGCGTCCACGTCGCATGCTGCCAAAAGTAGCACTCGATTACCGGAGACAACATCATAGAAATCTGTTTTAATGTTTGATATAAACATTAATTCACCGTAAATAATTCAACTTTTGACTAGAATATATAAAGTTAAAAGTATTTAAACGGTAGTGGGAAGTTATAAAAGTTACTAAGGAAACTTATTCATCATCTGGATCTGGTACAACGCATATCATGTTTACATTTCATATAACCTCTCGTAATAACGCGCCAAAGATTTTGAAAAGTTTTTTTTTGAACAACACAAATTGTTTCACAACCGTCAGTCCAAAATCTGTTGCCCTTCACGTAAGACAAACTTTGACTGTTCACGGAGTAAGAAATATTCTTACTCTGTGCTGTAAAGTTAGATAAATTTTACGTAGCACTAGTGCCATCATTTTAGAATATTTTTAGATAAAAGTATTTCCTTAATTGTAAATATAATTTGTAATACTTACGAAATAAATTAAATCAACCGCCTATGGATATAGTAATTTGATGCAAGTAACTTACATAAAAGTACTAACTGATTGAGAAAAAAAAAAAAAAAAAAATATATATATATATATATATGTTGTTTCCTTCCAGTCCAGAAAGGAAAACTTTTGCTTTTCTTTTCTTCCTTTCGCAGTCGCTTTTCGATATCGAATCCGTATGCGCTTCGATAGTTTGCTCAGGTTAAAGTCTCGAAATAAATAATTCTTATCTGGGAGAGAATATCATTATTGTTATTATTAACTACAAGCTATCGTATTATTATTATTATTATTATTTTTTTTTTTTAGTTTTATTTATGTCGGTTATTAGTTACTAAATTTAATTAAATATTATGCTAGCGATGATGAGCATTGCTCTGTTTTGTTCACTTTTAAAAGTTAAAATAATAAACTAATAGCTAGGTTATTTGGGTCTTAATTAGATTGTTTTTTAAGGGCAGTATTGTTAAAGTCTATTAAAAAGGAAATAGAAAAAAGAAACAATGCTTAAAAAAAGCGTAAATGTAGAAAAACAATGATTTGTAAATTGTAATACAACAATGCTGACGATGTTGGCCCATCATTGGCCAATGAAGGCCGATGACGGGCCAACACTGGTCAATATTGTTGTGCTACTGGGGTAAATGACACTGAAATTTCTTTGTATAACTGAACATCTATGCCTTACACACACACACACACATATATATATATATATATATATAATATATATTTACTCTAGATATTCGTTGACAATGAAACAAATGTTTTGTAATTTTTAAACAAGAAAGAATAATCGTGTGGTTCGTATTGATTATTAATACTTTCCAACTGTACGAATCCGTTGTATCGTTTAATCTTTAATGCTCTTTGCCTTCTTAATCACACAACGGACAGAGAGAAAGGCAGACAGATGCACTAACTGAATTCATAATTACTCTTAAATATTGTTCTAAAGTGTTAAAATTGCTTAACACAAATGGAAATGTAATTCTAACAATTTCCAATTGTAGCCCTTAAAGAATCAGAATATTTTAGTGTAACCCTAAATATGAACGCTTAGCATATTACATTCAATACAAAATTTTTTTTTAGTATTTTAACAATCAATGTCAATTTCACTATGATTTTTGCAGTGGAAAGTTATTTAATTTAAATGTGATTTTTAAAAATGTCTCTCATAAAACGCCTTGCATTGGCATTATTTTGGGTGTCTCTCTACAAAAAGCAATTGTGGTATTAATGCCATTTTCAATACAGAATTTCTCATAGTGAATTTAAATAATGTATAACATATATCGTTTTGAAGGAATTCTGAAACTATTTGCGGTGCTGTAAGTAGACAGATGGAGAGATACAGCAAAAGTATCCGACCAATAGCCAATAATTCTGATATTAAAAAAGTACACTTAATACTTTGTTAAATAAATCCTTGTCGAATCATGTTCTTAGACTGATTACGAACAGAATTCGGTAAGGATTTACTTAACAAAACGGTATTAAATGTACCTTTCTACATAAGAATTTTCGCTAGTGCTCGGATTCGTCTGCCGACTGTAGATAGATAGAGAAAGACAAAAAGATAGATTAATTTAAATCATATTCACTCTTAAATATTGTTAGAAAGTGTTAAAATGCTTACTAGAAATGAATTATGCAATTTTAATTGTTTTAAATTATAGTCCTTAATATATTTGAATAATTTTATGTGGCCATGTGAATCTTAATGCTGATTATATTATATGTTATAGGGTTTTTCTTTCCTTTTCTTTTTTTAATTTGTTCTTATGTATAACATCTCCCAATTACAGTAGGATTTCTGCAAAGTAAAGTTACTAAAATTATTATAGTTTATATAGAAATACTTCTCACAGAACGCAAAACTTTGGAATACATTCGGCTGTCCCTGTACACAAACCAGTCGTGTCGTGGAATTTATTCCATTTTCAGTAGAAAACATCTGATAGTGTACTTTAATAACATATTTCAATTTCATAAGACCTATACAAACTAAAGGCATTCAAATATGGTTTATAGAAATACCTACCACACATCTCAATGCTTTGGGATACTTTCGGGTGTCTCCATACTAGGCTGACCATATCAAAGTACCTTTATATTAGAGAAGCGTTAAAAATTGCTACAACAATTATCCAATTACGGATGTATTTTTTCATTCCTAATAATAAATGACAAAAAATAAAGTATTAGTGATTAATAATTTACTCTCTACAATTTTTTTAAAACTTAGAAAATGCCTTCAGAATAAAGGAAGTCCCCAGATGTCCCCAGAAAATGGGGACATTTGGTGGGGGTATTTACTTCATTTTCAGTAGGGGGGCCGCAGTAGCCTAGTCGGTAAAGAGCTGGCCTCGTAATTGGAAGATTGCGGGTTCAGTACTCGAGCCGGCCAAAGACTGTCGTGTACACTAATGGTGGCTGGTGCACGTAAAATCTGTCGTGGCCGCAATGTCCTCCATGTTCCCATAAAAAATTATACCTCTGGGGGTCACCAAAGCGGGAGAGCCATCCCTTCCGTGGAGGATCAAAATTGTGATGGCATGTCTCCGGACTACCTCTAGCTGTGTGTTCCAGACCGTCGCCAATTGCCCATCTGCGCAGCACTAGTGCGACGTAAAACCCAACCACCCATGCACCCATTCATTTTCAGTAGGGAACATCTGATAGGGAGCTTGAATAACATATATCAGTTATAAGAAATTCCATTAATATTTAAGGGAGTTAGAACGCAGACAGACAGACAAACCGGAGGTAGAAGTCATAGACATTTTTCAGCTTTTTGTTAAAATGTTAAAAAATAAGAATCTGCTCCTTATCTGCAAAATAAATACTGTTTTTTGATACCCTTGCTTTATTTTCTCCCTATATTTCTCCATATTTTTATTTTATTAATATCTTTGATGTTAAAAAAAAAAAAAAAAAAAAGCATAGCCTTATTGTTTTAATTTAAGAATTACAAAACAAAATAATGGGCGAATTTTTCATCAGAAATTAGAACAAAGAAATACTTGGTTTAATGTAACTTCATTTCCTTTCAACTGCTTTTACTTTTAAAAGTGAATAAAACAGAGCAATTCTTATTATTACCTGCATAATGTTTAATTAAATAATGTAAGAATTTTGAAAGAATTTTTCTTCCATTAAGAGCCTCAATTAAAGATATATAGAAAAACTATTTTTGTGAAAATATTTCTTTCTCTCTCAAAATACTAGAACTTGAAGCAAAAAATATCTTTTTCTCATTGTCGATTTGAACACATTTATATTCAAAATATTTTTCTAAAAAAAGAATTAAAAATTTCATTTTAATATATCCTTTTATTCAAATAATCGGAAACGGATGCATTCAAAGTTTCCTTTTCTAGAATACGAATACTTAAATGCTAAATATGCAAATTTTTGAGATCTTTTTTTCTGTAAAACATTTTAAATAGCACCTTACTATATTAAAAGTTCTATTTAGGAAATGGCGATGAGTCGTTACATTATACATTTACAAGGAAACAGTAAGCATTCTCGCTTAAATTTTAATTTTTGATATTAAATAAAAAACATTTTAGCTCTGAATATATTAACTCGAAATATATGTTATGACTTCCGTCCTAAAAATGTCAATGAAAATTAACTAATTAGATTTGCTTAGACTAACTTTCGATTTCGAAAGAAACTAGTTGGCATAGGTGGACTCTGCTCAGTTCCCCATCATATTTATGTTCTCATAAATTTCTAGTTTGAGAGATATAATCATGTTAAAAGAAATGAATTTGACAAAAGCTTGATACAGTGACAGAATGAAAACCCCGCCTAACAGGCTATCCACCGTTCACTTCGATATATTTATCTTATTCTAATCTATTAATTTATTTTATCAGGGTCAATTCCGTTGTTTAGTTTTCATGCTACTATTTCCAATGCAACAATCCTCAAAATTCATATTTATATGAAAAATTTACAATTTCGCTATGTTGGTAAAATCGTAAATTACGAATAATTTACGAAATTTTCCTATTAGAATATTTGTATTCAATCATGTTCAAACAAATATCATAAATGTAATTTTGAAGTTGTCTAATGTATTTATGAGCCTCAAAATGAAAGTTTATGCTCAATTTTACCTTATTCTGGCATGTTAAGTAAATCGTAAATTCCAAATAACTTACGAATTTTTTTAAATTGGAAAAATCATAGTCTATGATATTCATGCCAGTATCCTAAATAATATTTCGAAAGTGGTTTGACATCTTTACGATGAAAATATCCCTCAAGATTGACGTTTATGTGAAATTTTGCTCTATGCTGCGATGTTAAGAAATTCGTAAATTTCCAATAACTTACGAAATTTTTATATTGGAAAATTCATAGTCATTAATATTCATACCAGTGTCCTAAATAATATTTCAAAAGTAGTCTGACATCTTTACGATGAAAATATCTCTCAAAATTGACGTTTATGTGAAATTTTGCCCTATACTGCCATGTTAAGAAATTCGTAAAGTTCCAATAACTTGCGAAATTTTCAAAGTAGCATATTTATAGTTACTGATGTTCCTTCCGGCATCAAAACTGATATTTTAAAACTGGTCTGACATTTTTACAGTAAAAAGTTTCCATTTAATGCACGTTTAAGTGAATTTTTGTCCTATTCTCCCATGTTAAGAAAATCGTAAATTTCTAATAACTTACGAAGTTTTTAAATTCGAATGTTGCAAATAAATAGGGTTCTTGCCAGTGTCGAAAGTAATATTTTAAAACTGATCTGACCTCTGTGCGACAATTTGTTCCTGAGATATCGTGTACACAGACTAACAAACTAACGGACTGACACACTAACAGACTAACAGACTAACAGACACCCTACAGACAGACACCATAGAAATTTTGTCATTTTCGGATTCCTCACACCTGAAAACGTGTAAAAAAGTAAAAAAACCGAGGTCGAAAATTTTCACGATTACCTAAGTTCCCCATACCTATAGTAAGGTGGGGAACTAAAAATAAAGTTTTCATTTATTCCCCCCCCCCCTCTTTTTTTTAAACATACTATGTAAAAAAGTATTGTAATCATGGAAACATCTGGCTATCGGAATTCGGCATACCTATACCTTTTGACGTATCGTGAATTCATTCTTGTTATTTTTTCTGGTGATACATGTGTGTATATGCATTTATGCATGCATTAATTCTTCTACATTTTGATATATGAAGTTGCATAATAATTAATATACACTTTGCTGAAAAAAAAAAATATATATATATATAGATAGATAGATATATGCACATTAAAAAAAAAAAAAAAAACTGAGCCACAGCTATGAAACTTGACATGTGCGTAGTGTACAAGTAGATGAGCAGATGATCAAAACATCGGAACAAAACACCGTTCTTATAACAATGTAGTGCAAAAATGTGCATCTCAGTAAAAAGGTAAAAATAAAACTACCCTTAGCAGCGATACGTGCAGATAATCGGTGAGAAAATGAGTGCATTAGTGGAAGATACCCAGCTGTGCCAGAACTTGTCGAAAATTTAATAAGTGTTGAACAAGTTTGGACCTATTTCAAGAAGTCTGAAGTCTGTTACTTGAGGTGTTTGAAACATATTCAGTTTGTGAAAGGTCTGGGGATCTAGCGGGCTATTTGAAGGTATAATTGCGACAAAAGAGCAGCATGTAGTCGAGCGTTGTCTTGCTCGAAAATAGAATGTGTCTGAGCAGATATCATAGACAATACCATCGGCTACAATAAACTCGTTTATGTACCTGCGAGTGGTAAGATTTTCTTGTATATATTATCTTGACTAAAGTTAATTGGAGACCCCAGAATATCCTTTATTGTCACACCATGTGTAATGCTTGTTATCATAAAGCTTTTTTTTTTTTTTTTTTTTTTTTTTTTTTCTTGTTCAGCCATTTTTTTGTTTTCGTATGAAGGTAACATTCACAAGCACAAAAAATATACAGATACTAAAATTGACAGAAAAGTCTTTCATTATGCAATTATTTCCAATTCCAGCAAAAGAAATGTAATGGCAATATGGAGATGCATTGCTTACGCTTCCATATTTTCAAGGAATCAGGATTTAAAAATGCGTGCTTACTGGATAAGAATCAAAGAGCCAAATGAAGGTGACTGCAGAAACAGTCATTGTAATGACTTTTGTTCCCTTAGCCCAGTCACTCCCAATCATCTTCAAAAGCTATCCCTTGATATCGGTAAATCCCTACAATTTGGCAAATGCCGTAGAATCGTAGATGGAAGTGGTATTCGAGCGGATGTAGCTTAAAGTGACCAGAATTTTTTTTATTGGAAAATGAGGACAAATTACGCAACGTATAGTCGGTAACAAAAGTGTCCGAACACTAGCAAAAATTCCTATGTAAAAAAAAGCACACTTAATATGGTTTTGATCCTTATCGAATCATGTTCTTACACTGACTAAGAACAGGATTCGATAAGGATTTATTTAACAAAACCGTATGAAGTGCACTTTTTTTACATAAGATTTTTTGCTAGTGTTCGGACACTTTTGCTACCGACTGTACTCTATTTTATAAGAAAAAAGAGGACACAAAGTTGAATTTAGAGGACACAAAATTGAATAAAACTGATTATAATAATTGATTCAGGAGCTACTTTTCACCAGTCGGGAATCTATTAAATAATATTTTAAAAGTTTCAAAACATATTTACCTCAAATGATGAATTTGAATCAGTACATCTTATTTAAATCAGTAATGCATGAGAAAAAAATTCTAAGTTTTATAGGTGACAGTGGATAATATAGTTTTTTTTTTACTTATTTACTTATTAGTTTTTGCTACAGATATATACTGTTATGATGAGATTTTGATGTTATCTCACCATTATTTTTAATAAAAAAAATTAAAAATACCATGGACAAAATTATAAGACACCCTAACATTTTAATTAAAACACCTGCTTATTTTTTCGAAAATAATGTGCAATATGCAAATTTTCTGCACACTGTTATGACGTCAGCAGTTCACTAAAGCAGACGATAACCGACTTCACGCATTTACAAACATGCCACGAGGTACAGAATTAAAAGAAAGTGAAATTCGCGAAATTTGGAGATTAAATGGAACTGGTGATTCAATTAATACTATTTCAAAAGTTATTAAACGTTCTAGATGTGCAATTATTTTTTAAAAGAGGAGTTAATGGATCGGTGATTAAAAGATCTGGACGTACTCCTTGCTTGTCCTCGAGAGACAGACGCCATGTGCTTTCGCTCGCTATACACAGTAAGATGACCACTACAGGCATTAAAAATGCTTTGAAACTGAATTGTTCAAGGAGAATTGTTGAAGAAAAAAACACTGCTTTTTAGCCGGCACAAAATGGAACGTCTAAACTTCGCTAAACAAACTATGGCCTTGAAATCCAAATGGTATTCTGTGTTATTTTCTGATGAAAAAAAGTTTAACCTGGATGGTCCTGACGGGTTTCAATATTATTGGCATGATTTACGGAAGTCTCCTCGTGTACTAATGAGCCGCCAAATGGGTGGAGGCTCAGTAATGGTTTGGGCTGGTTTTTCGGCTCAAAGAAAAACGAATGTTGTTTTTGTGCATTCAAGAATGAATTCCGAAAAGTATAAGAATCTTCTTAAAGATCAACTAGCCATATACGGTGAACTTCTTTGTGGCGAAAACTACACTTTCCAGCACGATAAAGCGCCAATTCATGCATCACACGAAACAAAAAAGTGGCTCTCAGAGCTAAGTATCAATGTTCTCCCGTGGCCTTCTCGCTCCCCATACTTAAATACCATCGAAAAATTGTGGGGGATCTTAGCTCGTGCGGTTTACCGAAATGGGAGGCAGTTTATATGTGTCGAAGACCTAAAGTATGCTATAAAATGTGCTTGGGAAGAACTGTCTTGCGACATTTTGTTAGAATTGATATATTCGATGCCGAATGGCATCTTTCATATTATAAAAAATAATGGCGGCTCCACCAAATATTGAATAACCATGTTAAAGGATTTTCTTTTAGACCATTAGTGTCTGCTAATTATGTTGACCACTGTATTTGGAAAAAAAATGTTTGGTGTCTTATAATTTTGTCCATTATGTTTTTAAGTTTTTTCATTAAATTGTATGAAAATATCATTATTATAAAATAATTATATGTGATAACAGGATAAACTTATGTTTTTGACGTATTTGATAAAACATTTTTAAGCTCTGAATCTTTTCTTTCACTATTTGTCAAATTAGATAGGTGTCTTATAATAATGTCCACCACTGTATATATAATTTTTTCCCCCTTAAGAGTGATTGTGAATTCATGAAAAAATACCTGAAATTTTAGGGATAAAAAGTTTTTACATGGGGAGGGAACATATAACGTATTGCAGGGAGGTTCAATCCTCTAATTATGAAAAATATTAACTTTAATTCGGTTCAACAATCATATAGGATTGACAATTTAATCTTATTTTATGAATTAAACTATAAGGCTGGCTTACTGATCCTGTCGTCAGGGCACTGCCTTCTGAATCCCCAAGTCTTGGTAGTATGGATCATTCAAGATAAAAGTCACTATAGCTAGAAATCTCAAAGCTGTCGTATAAATAAAATAACTATAAGAAAAACTATAATTCCGGTATTGAAAATGAAATAAATACTTGAAATCGGATAAATTATCTGAACACATTCACCCCTATTTTTACGGTAATTTCATATAGTTTTAACAAAAGCTGGTAGACAGTTTTTTATAAAATCACATTCATCAATGAAAAAAAAAAAATAGGCAAATAAAAAAATAAAATTAATATTTCGTGCATGAAACGATTATTTTTTAACCCTAGAACACTAGTGTACGTAAATTTTATGTGCAGTCTTCCTTTATTGGTTCTTTTCTGTCCTTTCCCTCCTACCGATACACTTGTTTGGCCTTGAGTACTTAACGGTCCTCTTCACTTACCGTCGCGTGAAACCCGAACCAATGTTATTTGTATGGGGAAATTTTCTTTACAAATAACTTTTTGACTAAATACATATTTTTAAATTCTGTTTTCACATTCAGAAAATTCCTAACTGTCAAATTGACGGACCTTTTTCAAAAATGTATTTTTTTAATTTTTAATATTTTATTTTGAAATTGCAAAATGAAAAATTTTCACATATTGAAAATTCGTATTTTGCAGCTTCAAAATAAAATATAAAAATTGAAAAAAAAAAAAAAAAAAAATTAAAAAAGGTCCGTCAGTTTAACAGCTGGGAATTTTCAGAATGTGGAAACAAAATTTAAAAATATGTATTAGTTAATAAGTTATTTGTAAAGAAAAATTTCCCGTAGAATAACATTAGTTTCGGCTTCCGGCGGCGGTGAGTGAAGCGGGCCCTTAATGAAAAGTTAGTAATATTAGGTAAAACAGCAAACAATTAAAGATATTTAAAAACAACATTAATGTAATATAAGCAAATAAAACGAATTTTACATGAGCACGTAATTACGTATCTCAAGTGATAGAGGCAGATATGAACACGCTAGTGTTCTAGGGTTAAACAAACAGCTATTCTTTATCAAAATTTTATAAAATACCTCACAAGTGTAATCTAAATTTTATATATTTTTAATGGGAATATTGTTCATGTGAAGGTGGGTGAGTAAACATTTCAATCCGCATCTTATCAACAGGAGCATCACTTTCTTAATGATTCTGGGACAATTTTAGCAACGATTCCATGCTCTGGATCAAAACCCGTATCATTATAGGAAATATATTTACCTCATCATGATTCGAAGAATCTAAATAGACATAAGCATAATGTGCTTTGACAAGTTCATTAGAAAGTTTCTTTTTTGTGAACTTAACGCAGAAAAAGTTCATGTTCACTGTTCGATACAGCAAACTAGCGATTCAGTTTCCCAATTTTAAGAATTCATTTAAATTGAAGACTAAAATTTATTTTCATTTGAAAAAAAAAAAAAAAAATAAAATAAATAATAATAATAATAATAATAAAAATGGGACATTTTTAATCCTCCATTGTTTTTTTCTTAAAAGGACAGAGCATGGGAAAAGAAGGCGTCTGACCTTAATGTAGCTGCTATCCTGAATGCACCATTTTTACACTGGTTGCTTGCAAGGTTGTGAGAAAAAAAGATTGGGCGACCCAATTTTAACTCATAGGACTAACGCACGCGCACAAACATGTACACATAAAGCATCCGCTACTGTTCTGCCCACCACCCAACCACTTAACTTCAATAAAATCATTGACTACATATTAGAATAGACACACGACCCGTTATCTATTTGTTTCCGAACATCACATCCCAACCAAGCCACAATTCATTTACCAAACCGGTTTTTCTACCGCCAAACCAACATTCCACTTCCACCAAAGCGATTATCGCCAAAAGAAGGCACCCATTCATCCAAAAACCGTAGTGATGTTCGTGGAATTTTCCACCACAGCTAGTATAGATAATTCGTACTCTATTTCCTCTCAGTACTCAACAGATCAAATATAGCTATTGCCTTAAACGTCATAACTAGATATATTCAGGTGTCTTATATGCTGCAAGTTAAGATTGGTTACTGTCACAGATGTGTCTTTTATTTATTTCATATTTATCTTTTATTATATGTGTATCTGTAATATCCTTTTATAACTGTAAACTAAACTGTCAACCTTCTACTGCTACTGTGATATGTACTTCTACTTCTACTGTGATATCATATGTACTACTATTTCTACTACACACAGCGTTGTTGTTATGCTGCTGTTAGGAGCATGGAGAAGCATGTTATCTCTGGTTTTAGAATGTTGTATAACTGACTTTATTAAACTAATGAAACTTAAAAAGATTGTTCTAGTATGACTCTTCAGCACATGACATGGTGTCAGGATTTTACTATGTATGAACCCATTTCTCTAGTTTCCAGATTGTGAAGGATTGAACTTGTTTAACTGTAAAGCTGCTATCCTCATAGTTTGCAAAATGGAGTTTAAACCACCTTCAGAGATGGATTTTACATCTGGTAATGTTGCAGAGTGCTGGAGAAAGTGGCATCAAAAATTTCAAAATTACATGCTAGTTTCTGAGAAAAGTGAAAAACCTGACAAGAATAAAGTAGCGATCTTGCTGAATCTAATCGGAGATGATGGCGTGGAGGTTTATAATACTTTCAAATTACCCGAAGAGGCTACATATGACGATGTAATCCAGAAATTCAGTGAATATTGTACACCAAAGAAAAATGTAGTATTTGAGCGATTCAAGTTTTTTAGTTGTTCCCAACAGGAGGGGCAGAGCATCGATAATTATACCACGCAACTTAAAACTCTCGCAGCCACCTGTGAATTCAAAGACCAAGAGGAGAGCTTGATTCGAGACCGGATAGTCTTGGGTCTGCGTGACAACAGTCTACAAGAACGTCTTCTAAGAGAGCCTGATCTGTTGCTGCAGAAGGCAGTGGATGTGGTGAGGGCTGCAGAAGTGAGCCGGCATCAGCTAGAATGTATTACAGAACCTGAGTGTGTAGCTGTTGAGGAGATGAGGTACCAAAGAAGAGGGTCATCACAATCAGAAGCCCGAAGCAAGACAGCAGTGGAATTCAGCTTCCAGTGTAACAAGTGTGGAAGAAAGCATCGAAGAGGCCAGTGTCCAGCCTTTGGGAAAACTTGCAATAAATGTAATAAAAAGAACCATTTCGCTGCCAAGTGTGTTGCCAAACAGGTTAGTGAACTTGAGTGTGAGGACAATGAATTTTATATTGACTCTGTGACAGTTCAGCATATTAATGAACTTAAATGGTTAAAAGAACTAAAAATTAATGGCTTCAAGATAACTTTTAAAATTGATACAGGTGCAGAAACAAATGTTTTGCCATTGTCTATATTTAATTCAGTTAAACATAATGAACATGTTAATGAAGTGAATACTATTTTATTAAGTTATGGTAATCATAAGCTTAAAACGACAGGTAAGGTTTTATTGAATTGTACTTTTGATAAATATATTGATGTACCTATTGAGTTTATTTTGATTGATAAAGAGGTACAACCCATTTTGGGATTACCATCTTGTACTAAATTTCAACTGATTCAAAGAATTGATGTTGTTGAGAGTGAAAATATTAAAATTATTGAATTGTATAGAGATGTTTTCACTGGGTTGGGTAAATTTCCTGGGAAACCCTATCATATTGAACTTAAATCTGAGGTCAAACCTGTAATAGATCCACCAAGGCGAGTACCTTTGTCTCTTTATGAAAAACTTAAAGAAACCCTGAATAACTTGGAATCACAAGGCATAATTAGAAAAGTAAACAAACCAACAGACTGGGTAAATAGTTTGGTTATTATTGAAAAGCCGAATGGTAACCTAAGGATTTGCTTAGATCCAAGAAATCTGAATATAGCCATTAAACGAGAACATCATGTAATACCTACATCTGAAGAGTTGATTAGCCGATTAGAAGGAATGACAGTATTTTCAGTTCTAGATTTAAAGGATGGATTTTGGCAGGTTCCCAAGTTTTATTGCTGAAGTTGTACATATTTACACTATCACCCAAATTTAATTGCATTAGTTCAGTAGCTTCCTTATCATAATAATGTGCTCTCTAGGGCATATCTCAAAGATAAGGTTAGTGATGATCCTGACATGTTGAGTGTAATACATGCTGTACAACAGCTTCCTATAAGTGAACGTAGATTAATTCAATTTAAGAATGCAATTTAGTCAGATCCAGAACTAAAGTTAGTGTATGAGTATTGTCTAGAAGGTTGGCCTAATCATAAACAGAATGTTCCTTCTAATATAAGACAGTATTATAAACTTAAAAATGACTTGTATGTTGAATTTGGTTTAATTTTTAAAGACTCTAAAATTGTGGTACCTTCTTGTCTTAGAAATATGTTATCCTTACTCCATGAGGGTCATTTTGGTATGGAGAAGTCTAAAAACAGGGCAAGGGAGATAATGTTTTTGCCTGGAATGTCTAAAAGTATTGAGGAAATGGTCTCGCAGTGTGATGTATGTCAAAAATTTCAAAGGGCTAATGCAAGAGAACCCCTTATGTCTCATGAAATTCCAAAACGACCATTTGAAAAGCTAGGAATTGACATTATGGAATACAGAAATGTTAATTATTTAGTCATTATATGTTATTTCTCTAAGTGGATTGAGGTAGAAAAACTAAGTAACAAAACAGCGTCAGAAATTTGTAAACGGTTAAAAGTTTGTTTCTCTCGTTTTGGGGTTCCCAAAGAAATTGTGAGTGATAATGTACCATTCAATAGCTTTGGGTTTAACGTCTTTGCCAAAGAATGGGATTTTAAGTGCACTTTTGTAAGCCCAAGATTTCCCCAAAGCAATGGTTTGGCTGAAAGGGCTGTGAGGATTGTTAAAGCAATCTTCAAGAAGACTACTGAGAGTAATAAAGATTGGATTGGGGGTTAATGGAGTATAGAAATACACCTATTTCTGGATTGGGTTTATCTCCTGCACAGCTTTTATTTGGTCGCAGACTAAGAACTAAACTTCCTATACATGAAAAATTATTAAATGCAGAGCTATTTACAAATGTAGAGCAGAAATTGGCTACCAGGCAGAAAATCCAGAAACATTATTATGATAAGGAAGCTACTGAACTAATGCAATTAAATTTGGGTGATAGTGTAAATATGTACAACTTCAGCAATAAAACTTGGGAACCTGCCAAAATCAGGTCAAAAGGTAAAAATCCTCGGTCATATGTTGTTCAAAATAGTGCTGGTAATACTTTTGTCAGAAACCGCAGACATTTAAGACCTACAAAAATACCATTTGAGGTGAATGTGAGGCCTGATATAGAAATACCTGAAACTGTGGAAACACAATCTTATGATAGTACTGTTAAACCTGACTTGCCTCATGCATCCAGTACTCAAACAAGGTCTGGTCGAATTGTCAGAAAACCTCAGTATCTCAATGATTATGTATGCACTTAAAAAAAGAAAAAAAAAAAAAAACTTCAAGGGGGGATGTCACAGATGTGTCTTTTATTTATTTCATATTTATCTTTTATTATATGTGTATCTGTAATATCCTTTTATAACTGCAAACTAAACTGTCAACCTTCTACTGCTACTGTGATATGTACTTCTACTTCTACTGTGATATCATATGTACTACTACTTCTACTACACACAGCGTTGTTGTTATGCTGCTGTTAGGAGCATGGAGAAGCATGTTATCTCTGGTTTTAGAATGTTGTATAAATGACTTTATTAAACTAATGAAACTTAAAAAGATTGTTCTAGTATGACTCTTCAGCACATGACAGTTACAGCACCACCTGACGACAAATAATGGAATTATCGTTCCTAAATCGGAAAGAGGTATGAGATTCAGGGTTGGGTTGGTTGGATGGTTGAGTTTAACGTCGCACTAGTGCTGCGCTTTGGGCATTTAGGCAGCAGTCTGGGACACAGACCTAAGGATGGTCCAAGTAAGGGATTTAGAAAAAAATAACTATAAATTTGTAAAGCATCCTCAATTTAGTGCGGAAAGTTACTCAAAAATGCTTTGAGCAGACCTATAATGCTTATTTGTTTAATCGAGATTTCCACAATCCGTGACGTTAAAAACCACAGGCGAACGGAGAAAATAACATCTTTTCGAAGTTAGTAAGGCGTCGAATAAAAAATCAGAGGAGTACTGGTTTGGTACTTCAGCCTAGAGGTCTGCACGGGCCGGGCTTTCGGCCCGAGCCCGAGCCCGGGCCGGGTTCGGGCCGAAATTTTCAATTTGCTCTCGGGCCGGGTCGGGCTCGGGCTTAAAATTTTTTTTGTAGGCTCGGGCTCAATATTTTTTGTGTGTACTCGGGCCGGGCCGGACCTGGAGGAAATTTTAAGCCCGAGCCCTGCCCGGCCCGGTCCGAATCTTTTTCTAGAGTCCTCGTTAATCAACGAAAAAGGAAAATTATAAAATACTTTTTCAGTCATTTATTTTACATACTTTTACAATCTGGTATGTCACATAAAATTTTATTTTGTTAAAAGATGTCTGTAACTTCAATTTAATTGTATATCAGCTTGTCTGTTCGTGATCTGATTTTAAGCAAATATTTTAAACATGTCTCGAAATTAATATATTTTATTTAAAGTAATATTAGATGGTTTCCATTTCAAAATGATATGCATGTTACTACCAGTTTGCGTACATGTAACAAACAAAAGAAATTAGATACGTTACTGTATATAAGACTTTGTTTCTATGGTCTGTAGTGTTTAGGTGGTATGAATGCTATAAAAATCCTTCCGCTGTAACTTCTTCTCTAAGGCTTCTTTTTCTTTTCTCCTGGGCAGTGGATGAAAGTAGCATCATTTATAGCATGTGCAAAAGCATCTTTTCTATTGAATATGGTTGGATTAGCATTAAAATTTTTTTTCACCGGATCACATGAAAAATTTGGATACATTACGATATATAACAGGAAGCGGTTGAAAGTGTATTTTTAGTACTATTAACCATTTTAAATATCTTCGTATATTGTTTGAGAATGCTAATATTTTCGATTTGACTTTCTGTCTGTCTTTGTGCCTTCTGTACGTCTGTAATAATGAAATACTGTTTACATATAAATATCTTGTAAACATTCAGCAGTTTTGTTAAAGAACATTCTATTGCTTAGCTATATAAAACCTCTGCAAAACACATACTAAAAATCTTTTTCGTAGAAAGGCATTTTTTTTTTTTTGTAATTTTACAAATTTTTGAATCGGGCCGGGCCGGGTCGGGCCTGATTTTATCGTTTTTTGTCCGGGCCGGGCCGGGTCGTACACTAGTAAAAAAGAAACGGGCCGGGCCGGGTAAGGAAACCTTTCCAACGGGCCGGGCTGGGCCCGGGCCTGAAAATTTCGGCCCGTGCAGACCTCTACTTCAGCCTGCTAAGTAATGCAAAGGTAAAAAAGGATGTCAAAAGGTAAATGTTGTTTAAAAAAAGTCGCCATGTACATTAACAGTGGCTGGTTCACGTAGAATCTGTCTTGTCTGAAACTTTCTCTATGTTCTGCAAAAATGATCCCTTTGAGGATACTGAAGTGTGGAAAACATCCTCTGCAAGGAAGATCAAAATTATGATGGCATATCTCCTGACCTGACACTTCCTGAGGGAGGATTTCAGACCGTCGCAGGTGTTGAAAGTCCCCTGGTGTAGTGTAAAGGCTGACTAACATAACGATTCACTATGTCCTCAGAATCATGGATCTAGAATCTTGGGCTGAGTATATATTACCTTGGTGTGTCAAGTAACACCGCTTCTAATACAGCTGTGCAGGGTGATTGGTGAAATTCTAGAAAATGAACTGTAATGACTTCGATAGAAGCGATGACCAATTAATAGCGTTCAACTTCAGACTCGGATGTGTCTGCTTTTTGACGATCTCTGATCAGTAAAGGTGTTTACCCGAAATGTGGATTTTCTACGGCTTGTCTGGGCAATCCCCGATAGAGCCATTTACTCTACTTGTTTACCTAGAGTGTGGATCACCGCGGTTCACATCCACTTGGGATTTAGGATCCCTTAAATTTTTTTGGAGGTCTTTCAAAGTTAGGAAACTTTTACTTCGATTATTGACCTTGTGTCGGCAAAATTTTCTTGAGAGTTTTTCTCTTCCCTGGCACTTCGTTTGGAGATGCTGTACCAATGGGGGGTTTAGGTCCCTAATTGATCTTTTTGTAGGTATTTCATTTGCAAGAAGTTACAGCTCTCTTTTCGACCTTATGTTGGCTAATGTATTCTTGCATTGCTTGTAGTTTACCTTCTCATGCGGAAGGGTTTTTTTCTTGCTAGAATTGTATGGTAGCCCTTCCGAATCCTTATGCAAACGATGTTTAGCTGATGGTGCATGATCACAATGAAGGTTTTTTCTACAAACTGGTTGAAAACTCCGATTTCCTTTTGAGAAACAGGAAAAATTGAGGCCGAGTGTTCTTGGCAGGACTTGGAAATCTATAACATGCCCAAAGAAGCTACGTGTCGGCTGCTCTCGACATAAATGTTGGCTAGAGTGAAAAATACGCTGTACCGCTTTGATGCCGGCCAGGTGGTTCGGTCGGTAGGCTTCCAGATCTTCTGGTCCCAGGTTCGAATCCTGGTGCGGGCATGGATTTTTGTGATGTCTTATGTCTTCAAAATATTGTGTACTTTTTTCTGTGAATTTCTGTAATATGGATCAATCGAGACGTCATTGTCAATATAGGTCAAGTCATTGTCACTATAGGTCTCAATATATGTCAAATAAATGTCAAATAAATAAAATGTACCGCTTTGAGGTACTGGAGTTTGGTCCAGTGATTAACAGTGATTAACCCATGTAAGTCGATGGTTGTTTGGTTTGGGAGTCTTGGCATTCGTCCGACTGCCTCAGTTGCTATCATGCATACTGAATGCTGTTTTCTGTGATGTGAGTACAGAAATTTTCGCTTACAATAAGGTAGTCATTCTTTTATCGCATGTCTTTCAATTAAAATGAGACCTTAAATTGGCTGATTTGTAAGGGCTGATTAATAGCAGATTCTCCATTGCTTCCCCTGTTAGTTTCAGTAAATGTCTTTAGAGAAAACAGAATTATATGTATTTCGGAGTTTGTGTTTTAGGAATTTGTTACGGTCCGCGACTCATCCCTGAGGGTTGTCTGAAGACATGCCATCACAATTTTGATCCTTAAAGGAGGGCAGGGCTCCCTCGCTTTGATAACCTCCAGAGATATAATTTGTTACAGTAACATGGAGAACATTGAGGCCACGATGATTTTTACGTGCACCAGTCACCATAATGCACAGAACGGTCTTTGACCAGCTCGGGTAAGAAATGCTAATTCTTCCAATTACGAGTTCGGTGTTCTACGGATCAGGCTACGGCGGTTTTCGCTATAGTAAATGAAAAACATTTTTCTATTTTAGAAAAATCAAGAAAAACGTATTCTGAAAATAGAGAAGAGATAAAATAGAAAAATAAAAATTAATTTAAAGTAAAGAAACAGTGTATGATTAAAAAACGGTAAATGAACTGCAGCGTTATTTTATGAAAAACATTTTTAAGGTCTGTTTATGAAAAAGAGTGAAAATGACGCCCGATTGACACAGTGCGCTTGCGCCTGTCTGTTGCCAACATGTTTTTTGCGCATTTAGGCGTCATTTGCATCTGCATCGTGTGACTGTGTGATGAGCTGTAGAAGTTTATAAAATTAAGAAAATTTAGTCACCTGCCGAGTGTGAGATACGAACTGTAATTTGATTTTTAAGTGAAAGAAACATAGCAAAAGTGGAAACACACAATTATATTTATGAAATTTTTGCGTGACAGAAAAGTGAGAATGTTCAAAAACAGTCGGATTAATGTTAGTGTTCATGAAGCTTTAATCAAATCTTTTGGATGGGAAAAACTAGATCATCCACCTTACAGTCCAGAACTTGCACTTATTGATTTTAACTTGTTTCGGTATTTCAAAGAGTTCCTTAGTGGCGAACGGCTGAACAACGATGAAAAATTAAAAACCTTTGTCATGTATTAAGCTTCTGTACAGGTGGTTCTCTTTGACGTCGGAATACCAACATTTGTTGAGTGGTATGATATGTGGTTGAACAAAAAATGAAATTATATTGAAATCAGATAAAAGTATGTAGAATATGGACAAAAAAAAAAAAAAAAAAAAAACATATTTATACTTTATAGAAATTTTCTATTATTGAAAAATGGGCCTTATTTAAAAAATACCTCTTGTATTATATGTTACATTATAACAGAATATTTTAAGAAAGAAGATAATTAGAAAAAAGTAATGTCAATGCTTTTTCGCATCATATGTGTAAAAGTAATTAATTTGAAAAAAAAACCTCTTAATGTAAGTAATTTGTAATGCGGTACAATAGGATAAAAATTAATGCTTTGACATTTTTAATCTCCCCCCCAAATTCATCTCCCTGCGTGATCTTTTGTTTTCTCTGAATATATATTTTTTCTTTTTCTTTTTAAACATCTGATTAGTTTTTAAAAATAATGTTGTCTGTATAATAATGATAATAAAAACAAGATAAATAAATAAACAACAGCTTTATTTTGCTGCTAACTGAAATAAATATTAAATAAATGAATGAAACATTATAATGACCGATATTTTAAACATATTTTTCTCTGTGTTATTTATTGTAACCTATTTTCTTAATGCAATTTAATATTTTTTCTAAACAAAACAAAAACGTGTAGGAAATGTTACTCCCGACATAAAATTATTACACTAATGAAATTAGTAAAATATAGTAACTCGTTATCTCTTTAATTAAAACAAAATAATTTTCTATTTTTTTAAAACAAATTTTCGGGTTTATATTTCTGCTCTAACGACGTAAAAGGAAAAATAATTAAAAATTATTGTGTTAATTGTAATTAACATCAATTACATATTGCATGCTCTAACGGAACTATAATTATTTTTTTTTAATTACTTCCATGGCGTGTTCATTAAGGCAAATAAAAATTTTCGAAAACTAGTTGTTAAAACAGCTTTTAAATCTTAATAAATAATAACAAGCAAAAGGCTGTTATTTTAGCCATTAAATAAAATAAATATTCACTTTGAACAAAATTAATTAAAATTACGATACTCTTTTGGTTAAAGGATACCGGAAAAATAAAAATGAATAACCTTTAGCTCTTTTTAGCTATATCGGAAAACTGTTGATTTGCTTATCGGGGATTTTCTTTTCTTTTTATATACCCCATCAATTTTATCCTAAAAGGGTCATTATGAAATTCCGGTTCTAATTAATTACTTTTCATATAGCTATTGCTATCGATTTTTTTTCCTGTTTGTGTTGGTAATGAATAAAGATAATTTTTTACGAACCGTCTAAAACGTTGAAAATAAATGAATCTGTTTATATATTTGTCGCTTATTTGTTAGTGTAATTTGTTAAACAAATGATACAAGAACAAGACTGATGTTTTTTCTTGTGTTTAATTGATTATGTAAAACAATCAGATTGGAATAGAAAAATAAACGTAAGAATGCAGGAAAATATTAATATATTAATTATTCATAATGCATTTTGCAAATTAATGTTATTTGAATATTTATGTTTATTATACAAGGAAATTGATAGATAGATTTGATTATTAACTGTCGTGTATAGTGTATACTACCATATGTTGCAGTCACTAATTCTAACTAAAATTAGTTACATGAAGACATTTTTTTTTCTTTTTCATTAAGAAAGAAAAGTAAAAAAAAAAAAAAATAGGTCTTACTGGAAACTAATTACTAAAAAATTTAATTATTTACTAAATATTGCTTTTAAATTTAATTATTTATTTTTCACGTAGCTATCGAAATTTTTCTTGAAGTCAAACATTAAATTTCTGTGAAAAGTAAACGAAGATATTACAAAATCGATTTTACATATATACTTTTAAGAATAATATATGTATTTTTTTAATTTAATTAATGGCAGGTGTACATATGAGTGGGGTTTACGTTGTACTAATGCTATGCTATGAGCAGTTCGAAACGGTCTGGGATACGCTCTTAAGTGGGATCCAGTTGTGATTTATAAAACTTTTTCGGAAGTAGAAATAGTCATTTTTAATTTTATTTAGATATAATACAATTAAAAAATATAAAAGTATTTAAAAAAAAGTTTGAGAATGTCAATTAAGTATTTTTAACTGAAAACTGTTATAAGACAGAAATTTGAATAAACATTTCAGTAAATTTACAAAAATGTTTTTTACTGTCTCCATTAAACGCTTATTTGTTACTGAAATTTCTAGCGGAATAATATACGAATGGGTGAAAATACTGATTACTATTGAGTATTAATAGGTATTATTAATAAAGCACATTAATTAAATATATACATTATACATTTTTAGTATACTAATTATTTATAATGTATCTCCCCAAAGAAAAATTTTTTTAATGCAGATATTGATAGATAAGTTTGATTATTGAGCATTATATACTACCATATGATGTAACTTATTCTAACTAAATTTGTCATGGAAAGTTAACGACTACCGAAGAAAAACAATTGCATATTGCTCATTACAAGTTTTATGTAGAATTACAGTGAATGAAATGTAAAAAAACAAAAACAAAATAGTTAAAGATATCTACAGTCGGTAACAAAAGTATCCGAACACCAGCAAAAATTTCTATTTTAAAAAAGTAGAATTAATACTGTTTTGTTAAATAAATCCTTGTCGAATCACGTTCTTAGACGACTGTACGTCATGATATATATGCTTGTGTAGAAGATGTTAATTTGATTAATTATTGGCAGAAGTATATTAATAATTTGTAATACATTTTTTGAAGTACAAAAATTTCTTTTTAACTTGCATTAAGAAATAAAACATAAATAAAATACATATATGTGTGTGTATATATGAGGAGCAAACATTTAAACCGTGTTTTCCCCTTCGGATACAATTTCTCAGACAACACAAAAACTAGTAAAATAAAAAGAATAACTAAACTTAAAACCCAATTATCGTTTGTTTAGATGTATTAGATACTAGGAAAATATGTAGATATATCTAGGAAGACATGTAGGTGTACTATTTCTATGTTAAGTTTAAAGAAAAATCACTAACTGATTTTTTTTTTTTTAAATTTTGGAGAAAACACGATTTGATTGTTTTCTCCTCATATATATATTTGTTTAAAATCAATCCATTATTGTATTCATTCGTTAATAAGTTATTTTTGGAACTGATGTTATTTTAGATTGAAAGGAATAAACATTTTAAAATAAAAAATAAATTAGTATATTGTGGGCATTACAAAAACATTTTTCCATATACTCCTATACAAATCCACACAGGGCAAAGTATTTCTTGAAAAAAATTTCCCATGATGAATGCAGACGATTTGCATCTCAAGGAAGTCACTAAATGTCGAAAGAAGTTCAACGTTATACCCTATAGACGACCCCTGATGTAATGCACTTTTTTATAAAAATATTTCTTATTGAGTATATTCATACGAAATTTTGCACGATATTGCCCTATTAAAAATTATGAAAAAACGGAATGATAGCACCATCTGCTGAGCGAGATGTCCCAAAATGTAATCCGCCCAATTTAAGTCTAGGTACAATTAAGTTTAGTTATTTTCTCTTTATTGGTACTTGAGATACAGCGTACATAAAATTTTGATAACATATACACAGATATATTACTTACAAACTTTGAAAAAAACACACGACCCTTCATCAGGCGAATAAAGTAAGCACGAGTGCTGCAGTTGCCGTTTTGACTGCAGCACTCGTGCTTACTTTATTCGCCTGATGAAGGGTCGTGTGTTTTTTCGACCCGAAACAATTGTTGCGAGTTTATTGCATTTTATGGTGTTTATTGAAAGTTTGTAAGTAATATTTTTTACAACGCCAGTTTTGTGGTGCTTTTTTATTAAATATACACTGATAGAGACACATTTTAAAAAAAATAGACAAATTGTGTTCAGGACATGTCAAAACGTGTAAATCCATCGAAAACCGAAAGTCGAAAATTTCGCAAATCTGGCATTTTTTTCTTCTTAGAAGAGAGCAATGAATAACAACTACACATTTCAGACAAAATCCGCTTACTTTAACATGGATATAAAATAAAGAAAGAAAAACATAATATAAAAGGGGATATTAGCGTTTAGAATTTAAGCATTTACAATGTTAATTTTGCTTGCGACATTAGGAAGTAATTATACTTATGTAAGAGTCGGCTGCCATTATTAATTTCTGGAAAATGAAAATTTATCGCAAACGACAAACTTTTGTTTTCCTGTAAGAAAGGGGATTTTTCAGTTACAATTAGCGTCTGTGATGTTCTTTTCACTAATTAAAACAAAATAATCTATTTGTTTCTTCATTATAACGATAATTCTAGAACATAATGTAAAAATGCTGGAAATAGTTTTTCTTTGAACAGATAATTAATTGCTAATGGACGTTTAATTTTATAGCACAGTTCTGGTGTTAAAAATGAAATAAAAAATTTAAAATATTATTTTGAAATAATCTTACTTTTCAGTATTCTACGTATACCTTTAAATGTAAAGTTGAATTTAATGTTAATGTTTTGGAAAATTAGTTTTAATCTAGTATGTTGTAACCACCGCAATTTTTTATATAAATATACCTACCAAATACTATATACCAATAAGTATTTTGGGCACGTTCGAATTTAGATGTTTTGTAAATATCTAGAAAAGTTCTTTAAGAATAATCTTGAAATTTTGGTAATGTAAAGAACATGTTATACTTCATATATTTCAGCGAAAGTTGTGTCTTGAAGAGGAAAAAGGGACCAGTAAAAAATTAAACAAAAATTAAAATGTTTTTTGATCACCCTGAAAAAAGTAATGCTATACAGGTAAATGTTTTTTGGCTGCAGCATTTGATTATGAAGATTTTTCTCATAATCTTTATAAATTTGAATGAAACTACCACATATATTTATGGAGATATAACTTTTTTTTTTTTTCCCTTTTTTTTAGGACTGAGAACTATTAGCCTCAATCTACGTGTTTTTAAGATACCAGTTTTACGATAGTTGGATATTTATCGAAAATATAATTTAATAATTTGAAAGCGGTGTTATAATTTGAAAAATAAAATATTAATAGTCCTCCTTACTAAACTAAATTCTGCTTTTGTCACAATTTCATCTTTTTTTTTTTTTTTTGAAAGAAAAAGAAAAGAAAATTATAATAATCAGTTTCGAAACGGATAGTATCGAATTTTTTTTTTTTTTTAAATAATTTTGAATTAGGAAATAAAAAGCGCGCGTGCAAAATGAAATTAAAAATAATACAAGATAATTAAGTTTGAATTTGAGTTGGTAATATTTTAAAATTATATTAAAAATAAATAAATATTAGGTGTGTCGAAGAAGGCTGTTGTTTTTTGTATTTAAAGAAACTGACCACGGCATATTTCCTGGACAATATTTAAATAAGCTTTAAGAAGGTATTTAGTAAGCTTTAAGAAGGTATTTATAATATGAATGAATCTTCGTTACAACCATACTCTTTCGTATCCATAGCGCAATGGTTGCACAAATATGAATATTAGGTACATTGTTAAGAAATAATGTAACCTGTGTAACCTAAAGAAACGCCCACTGGCGGAGTTACAGATTTTCAAATGACTTGAATTCACGTCAGCGGTCGTGAAAGTGTTAAAGGCTGTTATTCACCAATAACTTCAACCCCCAGTTGACTATGAAAATTTAAAAAACCTATAAAGGCGAGGTTCAAATTGTCAGCAAATTTTCCCGTGTTGTTTCTGCCATCTAGCGGTAATGTTATTTTCAGATTTTTTATGCGAAAACAACCAATCAAAGATTATATGAAATCCTCGACGCTAGATGGCAGAAACAGCGAGCCAAATTTTGCTGGAAAGCTGTACTCTGCCTTCAAACGCTTTTTAAGATTTTGCATTGAACCGGGAGTTGAAGTTAATGGTGAATACGGCCAAAAGTGACTAATAGAAGTAAGCCGGTATATATATATATATATATATATATATATAAGATAAGGTTATGAGTCTAGCAATTAAAATTGATTATATTTTATAACAGAAATACACATGAGCAAGAAATGAGTTTTTTTAATGATATCATTGGCGGACATTGTTGATTTGTTTATCACAAATACTTTCTTTCTGTTTATTTCTCTCATACTTTTTTCAAAGGATCTTTTTAGGGAACTGTGGCTTCAGTTGATATTTATCACTTAATTATAATTATTGATTTACATTTTGAAAGTATGAGGACAATAAGTTTTTCTTATTAATTAGATTTTAGAAAATAAGCAATTATTTTCTAGCTTAATGCTTCGTGATGTTTTTAATGTTTTATTATTGGTCCAGCATAAGCCTTATACGAATGAATTATTATATGAAATGAATCGATGTCATAGATTTATCTTATTAACGAAATTGAATAGATAAATCAATTGATATCGCTAAAAAAATACTAATGACGTGAAACTATTATAATAAGCTAATTAACTTATTATACAACACTTGAAAATAATATTTTTCCTTAGTTAATAAAGTTAAGATTCCTATTTTAATACACCTGCATCATTGGAAAATGGATTAACAAACTGTTTTGTATATACTATTAAGAAAATACAGATTTTACTTTAACTTGATTTGTGTAAGAGATTTTGAGATTTATACTAACATTAAAAAGCAGCTGGAAAGGCAGTTAAATATAAAATATATTAATATTATTAGCTGCAAGTTGAATACTTATTCTTAGATATTTTTTATAAAATATTTTAGTTTTAATAAAAAGCTACACCGACGAAAATGAATATTTATTTCAATAAAGTGTGAAAAAAAAAAAAAAAAAAAAAAAAAAAAAAAAAACGGATAACGATTTTTTTATTACATTTATTCATGCAACTTTTAAAACTTGAATATAACTATATGATTTTTTTTCATTAATAAAAATAATAATAAAGTAAAATTTTTTACTTATCTTGGACTGAGATTCCAATCTGTGCCTTAACAGTTTCGAAATTTTCTTAACTGAAACTAAGTACTAAATTAAAAGCAGCTCATAAAAATTGAAAATTTAAAAGAAAATAAGCTGGTGTGTCACTCACACGACTTTCTTTTACCCTGCATTTCAATGCTATAAAGATAGATCGCATATTGAGTCTTAAGATCAATAGCGTAAGATAATAAAGTTCAATTCACTGTTAAAATTATCTAAAATAGGTTACAGTTTTTTTTTTTTTTGACATGTAATTCTTTGAGAACAACTCATCCCAATTATAGTGCATACAGTTATTAAAAAAAAAAAAAAAAAAAAAAAAAAATCAAAGCTGTTATAAATTTGCCTTTAAACTTACTAATCTTGATCAAATTTTTAAGTAGCAACCTAATACGGATTTCAAAATACCAAATTTGAATTTCCTGCAGTTATTTAGTTTTAAGTTATACTGATAACAGATATATATATAGATCGACTGCTAAAATTGGAATTTCGCAATCAGGTTACCTCAAAACGGAATATTATACGAAAGATCAGAGTTTAAAATTCAAAAAATACTTTGTTTACAGCATGAGCATGAAAAATTAATTTTATTTCCTGAGCAGTGATCGTTGACATAGTAAAACGCAGCAAAGCACTTCCATCAATTACAATCAGTAGAACAGAACGTTTGACTTAATTTTTTTAGGTAGCCCTGTATATTGTATTGTCTAGAGTCAATATGCACTATTAACAATATTGTGTACTTAAATTCAGTCTTTCTTGAAAAACATCTAACACAAAAGGAAATACAATTCCAACAATTTCCATGTGCAGCCCCCAATATATCAAAATACATTAGGTAGCCCTGTGAACGAATGGTGAATAGTTTCCATATTACAATCTACATAAAACATGCTATATATATATATATATATATATATATATATATATATATATATATAAATTGTTCATTCCCTTGTTTAAAGCAGTATATAGATCTTAAAGTGTACTTACCTGAAATTTCTCTTATAGATGTAATGTATTTAAATTATCCTGGGTAGTCCTGTACACGAACCATTAGCTTGATCTCGACAAAAAGTTTAGTGTAGCATCCCTGTATGATACATATTTAAATACCGAGTTTGGACTTTCTGTTGCTATTTGTTCTTGAGATATGCTTATAGCAGACAGACACACACACAAACACACATATAGACCGTGTAAATATAACACGTGTAAACATAACACGTGTAAATATAACAAGCATTCAATTTCGAAAATGTGACCCAAAAACAGTAATTTTTCTACCATATGGGTAAGAGAAAATAAAAATAAAAAATAAAAAAAATAATAAAAATAAAAGTCAGAAAATCGTCCTTTGTTAAGACAGGAAAATGTTTTGCCGCGGACATTAAATAAATACCATTTACTGGGACAATTGTCTCTTTTATGCCATCTGATTCTGTCTTTGAATCTCTCATTAGAAGACTCCATGTTTTTAAGCAACACACTTAAATTTTCACATGGTTAAGTCTGTTTACAAGATCTAGTAAGCAAGACTGCCACATTTTATGTTGTGAAAATAGTGGTTCGATGATAATAAAGAAAAATCGCTTGTGGTAGCCCTGAGTAAGCGTATTTCAATAATTTAAAATTATGATGATTTCTCGTTACTTCTCTCGGGCAGAATTAGAAAAGATCTGGAGGTTCAGGCCCAGGAGGCTCTCTCTCTTTTCAATAATCTTCTAAAACAACTAGATCTATCTCTCTCCGCAGGTAAAACACAGGCCTTAACATTCTCTCACCCAAGACAATTGAAAAGAATGCCTGTGATGAGAATTGACGGCGTCAGTGTCAGACATGTTCCTCATATCAAGGTCCTTGGCATCACGGTCGACAGGGGTCTCAAATGGGCCCACATTAAAGAACTTAAATTGAAAACTCTCACACACTATCACAATGCAGCTAAAATGGTTGGAAGGAGGTGGGGAATCTCCACCTCCTTTCTTAAAATATGGTACTGAACAATAATAGAAAAAATATTAACTTACGGGGCTGGCATTTTGGGGGGGGGGGGGGGGGTAACCTGTCGGTTGCTGCTCAGACAAACTTAAACTCAATCCAGAGGAACTTCCTCCTCCAATTATCAAGAGGATATAGAACAATCTCCACTGACGCCCTCACTGCTGTTACGGGCATTCCCCACGTCCATCTTCAGCTTCAACAGACGTACTTAAAAACAAACATTCTTCAATTAAAAAATATTTCTTTGGCAAAAACCCTTTTTCCAAACACAGAAATACAACCCACAGTCAATAGTTGGAATATTCATCCCGGCAAAGATGTTACTTCACAAATAGTAAATTGTAACAAAAATAGCTTTTCTCCTTCTGCTCCTGTGGCTATCTACACTGATGGCTCCAAAACGGACCACGGTGTGGGTGCGGCCTTTTGTGTGATGACCGATGGTTCGGTTGTCCATCAGTGGGCGGGCAGACTGGCCAACTATAACTCTGTTTTCCAAGCGGAATTATTCGCGATCCAAATGGCCATAGACTGGGTTATGACTAATATTAATAACTATCCCTCCCATAATATTTTCAGTGACAGTCTGTCAGGTCTTCTAGCCATTGCTCGCCACAGGAGTAAACATCCACAGGTTATCTCAATTAAATCAAAACTTATTAATCTGGCTAAACATCATTCCCTGGCACATATGTTTCTGCCCACAGGGGAGTTCTCGGCAATGAACTTGCTGATTCACTGGCCAAGGCAGCCACCGAAAACAATTCAATAGATTTTTCACTCCCTGCCCCTCCCTCATACGTTAAACAAGTATTAAAACAACAATTACTTAGAGATTGGCAGGAACTGTGGGATACTTCTCCAAAGGGAAGATACACCTTTAATCTCATCCCACTCGTAAACTTAAATTCTTGGTGTCTTTCCCCCCCCCCGTGACTGCTTTTCTGACAGGTCATGGCCCATTTCCATCCTATTTATACAGATTTCATTGCCGACGCTCTCCTCTGTGTCCTTGCGGGGAGGAGGGAACTCCTAATCACTATTATTACTACTGTAGTTTAACTTCTGCCTTCCACTTAAGAAATCCCACCCCCAGGCCAGCCGATTGGCTGTTTAATATCCTCAATAGAAAAAGCCTGCTTTCTAAACTAAATAATATATTTGAATTCCTTATGAATATGACTAATCTCACAGATTAATCTCACATCTGCTTGCTCTTGCTTTAAGCCACTTGCTCTGCCTTGCTCTACTTGCTTGTCACTTTTACAAGCCTTAAGCCACTTGTCACTTTTCTACCAGCATAGAACATGCCGCTCCTTGTCGCGTGGGAGACCTGTCTCTAGCGGCTTTTGTAATTTTTTTTTTTTTTTTTTTTAGAGTTTAAATAAACTCCGGAAGAGGGGCCCAGCATAGCTGGAATCGCTCGACACTGCTCCTAGAGCGGTGAGCGGCACCTCTTCCCTGTTAATTTAAAATTATAGTATCTCGACATAAAACCGAATAATGTTTTGATACTGTAATGCAGAAAGACATTTTTATACGATTTTAGTTCGTTGAGATTTACATAAGTTGGTACTGCATCTTTTACTTCATCTTTTCAATATTGTTCCCCTGAAGGAGTCATATCTTAAAATAATGAAGGAAAAAAAATTCTGCTGTAAAGGACTTTATTTATAGCTTTATCTTAAAGAAATACATTTTCATTTTCCGAACATACACACACTGATGGAAAAAAAAAATCCCAACACCAGGAAGGAGCTGTGCTAGATAAACGAAATTTGGTAGGCGTGTTTATACATCTGAAAGATGACGTCGATTCAAATTTCGAGCTACGCGCATAAGTGTGGCGCTAGTAGCGACACTATGAACATGCAAATGAGGTTTGCTTTAAATAAGCGCTGTAAGGTTCGTGATCGTTATTTACAGTTGAGATTTGACGTAGTGGGTTAATGCTAGTCAAGGATGCCTCTAAGAAGACGAAGAAGCCATTATCAACAGCTCACTGAGTTTGAACGAGGTCGTGTATTAGGACTACGAGAAGGTGGGTTTTCTTTCCGCGATATTGCAGAAAGACTTGGCAGGAATGTATCCACTATGCATGAGTGTTGGCAGCAGTGGTCAAGGGAAGGTACTGCCTCAAGAAGACCGGGTTCCGGGCGGCCACGTGGCACTACTGAGAGGGAAGACCGCCGTGTTCGGCGTATGGCTGTGGCTAATCGTACTGCGTCTGCAGCTGAAATTTGAGCTGCAGTTGGCACCACAGTAACACAACGAACTGTTACAAATCGGTTACTTCAAGGACAGCTCCGAGCCAGACGCCCTGTAGCGTGCATTCCACTGACTCCAAACCACCGCCGTTTGCGACGTGAGTGGTGTCAAGCTAGAGCTCATTGGAGGACGGAGTGGAGATTTGTTGTGTTTTCTGATGAAAGCCGGTTCTGCCTTGGTCGCAGTGATAGCCGTGTGTTGGTTAGAAGGAAGCCAGATGAACGCCTGCTAGCGACCTGTCTGCGGCCGAGACACACAGGGCCTACTCCTGGAGTTATGGTTTGGGGAGAAATTTCGTATGACAGCAGGAGCACTCTCGTGGTTATCCCACGCACCCTGACTGCAAATTTGTACGTCAGTCTAGTGATACAGCCTGTTGTGCTGCCATTCATGAACAGCATTCAAGGGGGTGTTTTCCAACAGGATAACGCTCGCCCTCATACCGCTGTTGTAACCCAACATGCTCTACAGAGTGTCGACAAGTTGCCTTGGCCTGCTAGATCACCAGATCTTTCTCCAATCGAGCACGTATAGGACATCATTGGACGACAACTCCAGCGTCATCCACAACCAGCATTAACCGTCCCTGCATTGACCGCCCAAGTGCAACAGGCATGGAACTCCATCCCACAAACTGATATCCGACACCTGTACGACACAATGCATGCACGTTTGCATGCTTGCATTCAAAATTATGGCGGTTACACCGGTTACTAATGTACCAACATTTCACATTTGAAATGGCTTTTCTCGCCAATGGCTCTACCTGTGATCTTGAAACTTTAATCAATTAAATATGTTACCTAGACAAATGTATTGCTGAAATTTCATTACTGTACAATAATTTTTTCTTGGTGTTGGGATTTTTTTTTCCATCAGTGTATGTAAGTTTTGTAACCGAGACAAAACTTTGGCTTGAGATTTGGTATATCTATACGTTTCTGAGGTCCCCTGAGTTCATTTTTGCTATTATTACGATCATATATGTATGTATGTGTGTATGTATGTGAGTGAACACGACAGCGTCTAAATGCTTTATTAGAATGAACTGAAAGTTGGTACTAATGCTATAAGACACCGTAGCACAAGATCGATTGATTTTGGTGAATGCACTTATAGTTTTTTTTACAGCAACACAAAGAAAAGTTTTCTATCATTATGTCCCGTGGCCTCAAATTATTTAATGGGCAATAGCATCTAAATGCCATATTCTATTCAGCTGAAAATCTATATACATGTACAAACTGTACATGTATATAACATGTATTTTGTACAATGTTTGTACAAAATCACTGTACAAACTCTATTGATTTTGAGGAATCTAGAACTTACAGTTTTTTTTTTTTTTACACAGACACAAAGAAAAATTCTTTATCGTTATGGCCAATGGGCTCAAAATTATTTGAAGTGAGATAGAGTCTAAATGCCTCGTTTGAATGAACCTAAAATTTACATACATATTATAGCTTACTGTCACATAAACTGTATAGATTTTGGTGAATATAGCGCTTATAGTGTTTTTACAGGGTAACAACGAAAATATTTTTTGTCATTAGGGCTTATGGGCTTAAATTATTTAAAGTACGATAGTGTCTAAACGCCTTATTCGATTAAGCTGAAAATTTATATGCATGTTACAGGTCACCATTGCAGGAAATATATAGATTTTGGTGAATCTAGCATTTATAGATTTTTACAGAGCCACAATGACAAATTCTTTATTATTATAACAACCTATGGGCTCAAATTATTTGAAATGCAATAACGTTAAATTAAACAAAATACCATATGGGAAAAAATACTCAAACACCCTATTACAATTTTCTGTTATTTATTTAACGACTTTTCTTTCATTAATTTAACTTAATAGCCGTTAATTACTTAATGTTCGAAAAGTTGAGTGGAATCATTCCAGATTTTTAATTATTAATTAAAGGTATTTTTAGGTGCACTCAAAGGAAGTTATCATATTCATTACTTAAAATTTAGAGATATTATATTTATAGACACAGCAACGTTTTATAGCAATGTACTTTGACTGTATTTAGACTGCTACTTTGAACACATTCGTAATTCGTATATTTAAATTCAAATAAATAAATGTAATAAGTATAAATTATTCTAGGAAATTAGAGTGTTAATTGATTAAATGTAACAAAGCACAACCATGTTGCTTTCATATTGCACTCATGTTTATATTTTCGCTTGATGAAAAGCAAAGTTTTTTATTCGCTGTCATTTAACACCTATATTCCGATTCACAGCTTGCAGTCTGTGTATAAACTCATAAAAAAATATTCGCTGGCAAAAATGAAATAAATCTTATACCAATCGCTGTAGGGTAAGTGCACTAGTGATTGACACTTTTAGAGCAATCTCTGATGTTTTTAATGTTCTAGTCATCAGAAAATATCTTTAGAAATCTTAAGTTAATACATATGGCATGAAAGACATTCAGAACCACATATGTGTTAAAATGTATACATTTGATAACATTTATTTATTATTATTTTTTTTTTCATGAATTTTTATTTGACACCCACTCAATGTTCCAGTAATTGACAATGCCAGTTTTCCTTTTATTAGTAATTGGTGCGCTATGTTCCAGTATTTGACACAGTTAGTTATTCATTTTACCAGTTATTAGCACCCTAAGCTCCAGTGTTTGACAGAAAATGTTAAAATTCTGAAATGTAAAATATGAGATTTTATTATTTTTATTATTTATTATTCATTTCGGGATAGATGTCAATTAATGGAGCATGCCAATTACTGGAGCACCTACCCTATAATACAAAAAAAAAAAAAAAAAGTTTTAAAATATAATAAATAAAAAACGTTGTGAGCAAACTTCTGGTATAAACATATCGAATTTCATGAACATATTTTGAATTTAGATCATCAGAATTTATTACGATTTCTTTTCTATTCATTTTATCTCTTCATATGCTTTGGTTACTGCACTGGCACTCGTATCTACATTCATCACTTAATAAAAGATCATCTTATTTTGAACCGAAACTATTGTGCGGGTTTCTGAAATGTATGGTGTTTACTTACAAAGTTTTCTATTTCTTACAGCTAACATTAAGGAGTCTTTAATAACAGCTGTCCCATTGTTACAATGCCATTTGAACAAATGGCAATAATAGCTTGTCTGCTGCTAAAATGAGATAAAAAGTTACATTTAGAGTTAAGGAGTACGTATGCATATCCTCTTATCTGTAAAATAAAGTAAATGTTTTTACTTCATATTAATTGAATTTTCTATCTTTTTTGGGAACGTAGATACAGGAAATAAATATTAATAATCTTTTAGTGCTTATACCTTTGGGAAACTGTTGATTTGCTTATCACAAGTTTTCCCATTTTTTTGCCCCCATTTACGCTAAAAAGGTCATTACGGCATTCCAGATCTAATTAATAACATCTCACTTAATTATAGCCATTGATTTTCTTTTTGCACCTATGAGAAAAATAACTTTTATGACTAACGAGATTTTAGAAAACAAGCGGTTGTCTACTGTATTTGTTTTGCTACTTATTGCTGAAATTTTGTTATTGTGGCAGTGTATGATTCATTATGTGAAGTGTATCGTAATTATCGATTTATTTTACTCTCTAACGAGACTTGGGTATAATAATCGATAATAACACATGAGAAAAAAAAAAGTACCGAATAAAATATATGGTTTTATGAGAAGTTAATTAAGTTATTGAAATTATTATTATTATTATATTAGTTTCCCATCATGCCTTAAATATGGAGAACGTAGGCAATCGAAAAAAATTCCGATTTCGGTTTTTGACTTTTTTACACGTTTTGAAGCGTAAGGAATCCGAAAATCCATGAATTTACATGATGTCAGTTTGTTTATTAGTGTGTTAGTTAGTTTGTTTGTCTGTGTACACGATATCTCAAGAACAAATGGCTGTAAAGAAGTCACATGGGTTTTAAATTATTACTTATAATATTAGTTTACACTTATAACAATGTTTACGGCTTTGGAATTCACTTTTTCTACCTATCTCGAATCTTTTTAGAGATTAGGAGTGCAAACTCTGCAATATTTTACCAGGTGGCATTGTAAGCGGTCTCATCTAGTGGCGTATAATCACTTTACTATACCTAGACATTCATTTTTTATGGTTACACAGTCCTACAAAATTGAAGTTGATGAAATCTCATTTGATGATTTTAGCTGAACTTTATGTTTTTTGGTGTACTGAAACTGAAAATGCAGCCCATTTTTCTCTATCACGTGCAGATTTTTCTCAATACAGGGTGCTTACCGACACAATTTCTTATATATACCATCATAACAATGGGTTGGTTAGTTGGTTTGCATGGTTTTACGTCGCACTAGTGCCGCGATATTACAGCAGTAGGTATCCATGATTAATTAATCATGAAAACATACTATAAAACTTACCATATAATTATATTGGTGGAAGAGTAATGGAAGAAATGATATTAGGTAGGCACCCTGTATTGGCAAAAATCTATATGTGATAGAAAAAAGCTCACTTCATTTTTGATTTCGGTACACCAAAAGCACAAAGATCAGTCAAAATTATGAAATCAAAGTTTTACATGTAGACCGTGTTACAGCTGCAGTTATTCGTTAGTTAAAAGGGAGAACAGACTTTAGTGGACACCCTGTCAGTGTTGCCATTTGTAGAGATTTATTTCTACGCGTAAGGAGTTTTAGCAGTTTTCTTCGGCATATAGGGATTAGGGATGAAGTTCAAAATTTTTGGAAGTACCCTTTCTCCCCATGACATTCTCAGTATATCCTAAGTATGATAGTACGTTACGTCTTACGGTCATTCTCAGCACTAAAGTAGGGATTTTTATCCTCAACGTAAATACATTTTGAGCTATCCTTAAGGACAAATTTGAGTTGGCAACACTGATCTTGTACGTGTCATTATAAAGAGCGGTGTACAACCTTTCAGGAGGGAGGACAATTGTATACATGATCGTAGTAATGGCAGTTATGCACTCAATGGCAGTTATGCAGCACATCTTCTTTTTGGAGCGTCTTGGGGATGCCCTGTGGAGCACAGGACGTGTTGAGGATGTTCCATGGAGATCTGTGTTATAAGGACTAAACAATTGTTTGGTGGTATAAATGGATGTTACAAATGCTCATGTATGTTTACACTTATCTGCATAAGTTTTACTAATTTACCATATGCCGCAAGAAAAACACTTGGTCCGCGGGTGACTGGTACAATAACGATTTTCTCCTTTAAGAGTGTTAAACAGGACAGAAATATGTGAATAGACATTAATTTTTCATAACCTAATCAACTGTATTGATATTGAATAGCTCTCCCAGACAGCACATCACCTCCCCAGGATATCTTCAAGATGTCTTCTGGATGAAAAGACATCCCCATCCTTAAGATGTACTGTGGATAAGTTAAGCCTAACTGTGCTGTTAGGGCTCCTTGCCGCAACAGCTGCACGAGCACATTCATTTCTAAAAGGTCGTGCTCCGCTATTCAGAACAACTCATATGTAGCAACTAAAAATGTATTTTTATATGATTATTTTATTAAATCATGTTTAAAAAATAAAATACTATGTTCGTCTTTTTTTTTTTTTTTTTTTTTTTTTTTTTTTTTTCCCAAGTTTTAAAAATTTTGTAGATACTTCTTTTTTTAATTTAAGAAATGTACATATATTTTTTATAATTTACCAGTCTACGTAATCGCATGTGAATTTTTTTTTTTTTTTTTTTAAATAAATAAGTAAAATAATTTTAAATTTCAGACGAGAGACGAATATTAAATGTAAAGTATTATTATTTCTTTTTCTAGAAACTCTGTGCTTGCTGAAGTCACAGAACTAAAATGAAAATTAACTTATTTAAAATTAATGCTTTGAATGCATTTTCTTTTTTTGACCAAATCTAAAATTAATGAATCTTGTGCAAAACTGAATTTTTCTTTTTATTCGTATTATTATAAGAATAATGAATAAACATATATATGCATGCATATTAAAAATAAAAAGTGAATTTTTATTTTTCAGATATAATTTATTACAGGATTTTTGTGTGTTTTTATATGTTTTGATGTATTCTAAAATTATTTTTGAAGATTGTGATTTTTTCGGTATCGTGTGTATGCATGTGTATAAAAATGTACATGATAACGTCTAAAGCTGTATTTGATTGAACTCAACTTTGATACATATTTTATATATCAAAAAATCTATATCATCACGCCTGATGTGTATAGACTTTCATGAATGTGGGAGTGATAGTACATTTACAGGGACAGAAAAACGAACTCTATGTCCTTACAATCTTAGATATTCCGAAATATCATAAGCTATTTTATGTTTCTTTCAGGCCGTTTGTTGACTGAAAATATTTATTTAAATACTGCTTCTTGCTAACGACTGCCTCTAGACTTATACACCTGCAGTCAAACAGCTCTGAAATATTGTTGGCCACTTTAATCTTTATTTTCAGTATACAGCCCTGGAAAAAAATGTTAAGGCAAAACGAAAAGCTTAATTTATTTCACAACCGCTGATATGAGTTTTATGCAAATTTAAAAAATAACACAAGAAAAAGCAATTTTAATTATATCTATAAAAATTTTGAAAAAAAAAAAATTCTTATTTTAAAATTTATTTTCCTTTTTCATATATGTAAAAAGCTGGGAAAAATATTAAGGCCACATAAGGTATTATTTAAAAAACAGCTAATAATCTAGAAACTTCGCCTTATTTTCAGTTAATTTAATCATTTTTGAGATTATAAAATTTTAAAAACTTTAAAGTCTGGGAAAAAACTCCCAAATATTTACAAATGCATATTTAATTTTTTTGCATTTTCAAATACTATGTAATGAATGACAGTTTTAAATAAATCTATAAAAATATTTCAAAAATTAAAATTACTTTTGATTTTACAATTTATTTTTTTTTCTTTAATACATGTAGAAAACTGGAAGAAATGATATACATAAGATAGTATTGAAAGAACTGCTAATAATATAAAAATTTGCCCTTCTTTTCAGTTATCTGAATCATTATCGAGGTGATAGATTTAGAAAGTTTCTAGTGTCTTTTGTTATGTTTTTCCAGCTCTTTTCAATGGCTATTCTCAGCTCATGCTACGGTATTGTAAGTTTTCTCATTGCCATAAATGTCACCAACCAGAAAACCACATGACTTTTTTATTAGATTGAAGTCAGGGCTTCTTGATGGCCATTCAAGCACTTGGACATGATTAGCTTGAAGCTAGGATTTTGTGGAGCTTGATGGGTGTACTTGTGCATTATCTTTCTGAAATATATATAAATATATATATATTTCAACAAGATACAAAATCCTGGCTTCAAACTAATCTTGTCCAAGTGCTTGAATGGCCATCAAGAAGTCCTGACTTGAACCCAATAGAACATTTATGGGGCTTTCTGGTTGGTGACATTTGGGGAAATGGGAAAAGTTACTTGATTAAAAAAAGTTACCTGAAAATGGCCATTGAAAAAAACTGGAAAAGCATGCCAAAAGATACTTTGAAGAAACTTTCTAAATCTATGTCCTCGAGAATGATTCAGTTAATTGAAAACAAGCGCAAGTTTTTGGATTATTAGCAGTTCTTTTAATACTATCTTATGTGTATCGTTTCTTCCTGTTTTCTACATGTATTAAAGAAAAAAAAAACAAATGAATTGTAAAATAAAAAGTAATTTTAATTTTTGAAATATTTTTGTAGATTTATTTTAAACTGTCGTTCATTATATTGTGTTTGAAAATGCATAACATTTCAATATGTATTTGTAAATATTTGGGAATGTTTTGCCAAACTTTAAAGTTTTTTATATTGTAATATCTCAAAAATGATTAAATTAACTGAAAATAAGGTGAAGTTTTTAGATTATTAGCTGTTTTTTAAATAATATCTTATGTGGCCTTAATATTTTTTTCCCCAGCTTTTTAAATATATGAGAAAGAAAATAAATTTTAAAATAAGAAATAATTTAATTTTTTGTAAAATTTTTATAGCTATAACTAAAATTGCCTTTTCTTGTGTTATATTTAAAATTGCATATAAGCGGTTGTGAAATAAATTAAGTTTTTCGCTTGGCCTTAATATTTTTTCAAGGGCTGTATTTCAGTTTATATCCCATCACGAGCTCTTTACACCCTTTGATTTGCTATTGCTATAGAATAGTAGTTTTTATGGTGTTTCTTACTAATGCCCCCTGTCTAACTGCATGCACTTTAATTTCAAGAATTGTAAAAATCGTAGGGAATTTAACGTTTCTTTTCCGCTTCGGATACTTCATACCTGAGTTCTTCTTGTGCTTCTTTTTGTTTTTATCTGAGTTGAATGTTATTATCCGTTTTCTCTTCTCTAACCTCATGCATTTTCAGCCCAGAAACTCAGTCCAAATAACATTTATTAATCATAAAACAGTGGACTTCTGCATCCATGATTCATAGAACACTGATCATCTACATCTTTTAAAGAGTTGAACTATTCGTGTACTGAAATTTAAATTTTATTTCTCTTAAATATTAGCAAAACTATAATGTTAAAAAAAAAAAAAAAAAAAAAAAAAATTGCGTTTATTTATTTATGTGTTCATTATCATTTTTATTTCTTTATTCATTTTACTTTAATATTTAAAGCCACTATTAATAACATTAATACAAAAATTTATTTAAAAAGTTTTGAATTTGATTATCAATATAATTTGTTTTTCTTTCATTATATAAACAGATATTTTTTTTTAACATATATACCCTTTCACCACATTTTCTTGAACATAAAAAAAAAAAAAAAAAATATATATATATATATAAATAAATAAATAAATAAAATAAAATATTCTGCTTAATAGATTTCTATAATGGAGAAACATATATCTTATTTTATCTTTAAATAGGAATAGATATTCGCTTTGCGCCAATGTAATTAAATTTATCTTGTTTTTTGCTTGCCCGTTACATTGAAAATATTAATAAATAACAATTTATTCTTTTTGTTACAAGGAAACTGCTGATTTGGTTATCGTATATTTCTTTCTTTCATTTTGTTTTCTTTTTTCTCTCTCTTCTTATGTTCTTAAGGGAGTATTATGAGATTTCGGTTTTAATTAATTACTTTTCATGTAACGAAAGCAATTGATTATTTGATTTCTCTCTCTCTTTTTTTTTTCCTCCTAGGAGAATAATTTGCACAAATTATAGATCCGCAAGATCGAAGAAAACATGTTAAACTATTTCTATATCTATCATCAAATGACTGTTGTTTGTTATTTAGAAAATATAAATACAAATTGTTCGAGCGTAATTCTGTAATTCGAATCTTATTAACAGATTTTAGGGGGGGGGGGGGGTTGTGAACAACATCTTTTGGCAGAGGTTGATCAACTTTTGTTTTTAACTGAGGGGATTTTCAATTTTAAGCAGTATTTTTTAAAACTGTTATTATTATTCTTTTATCATAGGATTTTTACAAATAAATAGTTGAAGAACAGAAAAATAAATAAATAAATAAATAAAGGAAAAATAAAAATTGAAGAAAATTAATTTGTCCCTGTTTATTTACTTTTGTTACTATGTATTTCAATATATTTATTTTAACTGTGCCATCCCTTAGTAACACTAATAAAGAAACCGTTTTTAAATATTAATTTTGATTAATAACATATTTGTTCTTGAATTATGCGAACTGGTAATTTTTCCACTCTACGGTCATTTTTTCACTCTTAGACGAATTAAACAAATTTTAAAGTAGATTACGAAGTACCACGAATGGTATGCTTGTACGGAGACTCGTTTGCTTGTACCACTGTGCTTGTACGGGGACTCGAAACTGGTACATAACGCCAGAGAAGTAATTAGTGAGTGTAATAATATTAATATAAGTACATAGATTTTTTTTTCATTAAATTAAATAGAAAATAAATTTATTTTTTACAATATTTAAGAATACAGTAAATCACGATAAAAAAAGTTCCATAATGCAAGACAATATATCTATTTGTCATTATTATTATTTATTCAATAATTTGGGTTTGTCTGACGCTTCTGTTATTAGTATTTTGTAAGAGGGAATGGAAGAATGTACACAAGAACTTTTAAAGGTGCTCCTTATTACGTACTTTTTATTACGCTCTTTATAATACCATTTATAAGCTTCAAATATTACCTTACTGAAGTTAATAAAATCTACAATGTTAATACTTTAAAATACTATTGAATGGAAATAGAGTTTAAAATTTTTTTCATCATTTAAAATTAAATTTCTTTTTCAAACTCTGCTACCTATTTCATCTAACAAACAAATTGGTCTTGATTTTTTTTTCTTTCTGAATTATGTGGTTTATTTATAGGCAGATTGGATATTGGCTACCAGAAAAAACGTATTTCGGCAATATGACACAAAAAAGCAGAAATTTTGTTAAATATTAGTAAAATGATAAAAAGTTTGGTAATCAGCTTTCAAAAATTTTTTACTAAATGATTACTTAACTGGGCAGTTGGTTAAAAAATATCGCATAGAATTTATCAATCGACTTGAAAAAAAAAAAAAAAATAAAAAAAAAAAAAAAAATAAAGAAAGCGAAAATTTAATTTACTGACTGTGGTAAAAGACAAATTTTATAAATCGAAATACAAAGTTCAATATTCCATCATATATCAGGAATATACAAAAAAAAAAAAAAAAAAAAAGGGCTAAACAATTTAAAAGAAAAAAAGAAGAAAAAAAAAATTTGTGCCAAAGGCCATCAAACTCTCTCTTTAATATCAATATTTATAACAACGCCCCCTAATATTAATCATCCAAAAATGTTTAATCAACATAACTTTTCTTAGTAAAAACTTTACAGTTTGAACTGCATAATTTAAAATTATGCAGTTTCACGTAATTTTAAGCCATAGATGCTGAGTTATAGCAATGTGGGAAATTGCAGAAAATAAATAAGTAATAGCAGCGTTGCTTTTCGGTCTTTATAGTATTGATTAAAAGACTTGCATATGTAGGAGAGGTAAGAAGGAGGTATTTTCTAAATCAGTGTTAAATCGATATATCTCTATATCGCGATATTAGATGGAAGATAAATCGATTTATAGAATCACTACATCACCCAGTCCTAGTACAGATATTCGTTTTGCGCCGATGCAATTAAATTTATCTTATTTTTGCTTGCTTGTTACATTGAAGATATTAATGTATAATTTTTTCTTTATTGTGTAACAGGAAGCAAAACTTATTTTCTTATCGCACGTTTCCTTTTTTCTTTTTATATTTCTAAAGGACGATTTTAATCAATTACTTTTTATGTAACGAAAGCATTTGATCCCCCCCCCCCTAAAAGAATGATTTGTACAATTCACATAACCCCAAGATCAAAGAAAACATATTAATTTATTTACTATGTAGAGATCATTAATTTAATGACATATACAAAAATAACATAGGTTGTTGTTAATTTGTATATGCGATAGCATAAAATACAATGCTCTCCATAAATACATATGTCCTGGTTCACTATTATTATAAACTATTATAAATAATTTATTTTAATTTCATAATCATTAATTAAAAATAAACCTCACTCTGTTCTTTTACACGAGATTTTGTCTTATGTTGCCATATTAAAAATTATCATAAAACTGCACAGCGCCCCCTGTTAAGTGAGATGCACCGAGATTTGATAGACACCAGTTTATGTCAAAGTCTAACGAAATATAACTTTTAATGAAATTAGTATGTTTATTAGTTCTCCATTTAAAATTGACAAACACACACACACAGACAAACTGCCAGACTTTTTTTAAAAGTGGTGAAATCGTGCCCAGGACTTATGAAAACGAGAAAACTTGCAGAAAAGCGGAAGTAAAAAAAAATACGAAACCAATTCTTTTTTTTTTTTTTTTTTTGTAATTGAACGTAGAAGACAGTAAGTATATATTTAAAAAAATCCTGCATAATAGATTTTTATAATGAAGAAACATCTTATTTAATCTCTAAATAGTAACAGATATTCGTTTTACCGATGTAATTATATTTATCTTACTCTTTGCTTGCCCGTTACATTGAACATGTTAATAAATAACAGTTTATTCTTTGTGTTACAAGGAAACTGCTGATTTGCTTATCTTATATTTTTTCTTTCTTTTCTTCTTCTTCTTCATTTTTTTTTCTTTTTATATTCCCAAATGACTTTTGTAGGATTCTAGTTTTAATTAATTATTTTCATGTAACGAAAGCAATTGATTTTTTTCCTAAGAGAATAATTTCTATAATTCACTAAACCTCAAGATCGCAGAAAACATGTTGTTAAACTGTTTCTATGTATGTCATTAAAGAGCTGTTATTTATTTGTTATTTATAGATAACATAAAATACAATTTGTTTGAGCATGATTGTGAAATGAAATATTTATCAACAAGATTTGGAAAAACTTAGCTTTTCTCCCCTTTTTCTCTTTTTCTTTTTCTTTATTTATTTGAAATTTATTTTAATAGAAAAATAGTTTTCAGACGAGACTTATCATCCTTTGTTCGTAACTAAAGGCATACACGGTTTTAAATAAGTTTATTTTTATATTATTTCGTTGAAAACACTATTTTTCTCTTGTCCTTTTCTTTTTTTTTTTTTTTTTTTTTTTTTTTTAATTTAAAATTTATTTTAATAGAAAAATAGTTTTCAGACGAGACTTATCATCCTTTGTTCGTAAATAAAGGCATACTCGGTTTTAAATAAATTTGTTTTTATATTATTTCGTTGAAAAAAACTATTTTTCTCTTTTTTCTTCTTCTTCTTCTTCTTCTTTTTTTTTTTTTTTTTTTTAATTTAAAATTCATTTTAATAGAAAAATAGTTTTCAGACGAGACTTGTCATCCTTTGTTCGTAACTAAAGGCATACTCGGTTTTAAATAAGTTTATTTTTATATTATTTCGTTGAAAAAACTATTTTTCTTTTTCTTTTTCTTCTTCTTTTTTTTTTTTTTTTTTTTTTTAATTTAAAATTTATTTTAATAGAAAAATAGTTTTCAGACAAGGAAAGAGTGAAAAAAAAAAAAAAAAAAAAGTGAAAAAAAGAATAGAAAAAGAAAATTGTTTCGTGCATGTATATATATTATTGTTATTATTTGCTTTAGCATATTTATTTTAACCATACTATTAAGAACATTAAGGAAGAAATTATTTAATAAATATTAATTTTGTTAAGCGTCAAAATAATTTCCCTTGCATTATGAGAACACATTTCGTTTCTCTGTATACAAGCATTTTTAGTACGTCACATGACGCACTTCTTAAACCCACATCCACTGCTTAAAATAGATCCTAAATCACTAGGTATATCCAATTTTTACCCGAGACTCAAACTCGACATACGACAATTGAACGCCAGGGTGTTAACCATTCATAGCCACCAGATAAAGAATTTTGCGAGCGAACAATTTGCTTATCATTCATTCCTTTCATCGTACGTTCTTTAACATAAAAATCTGGTGTGAAACAATCACACGACTTCCATTACCCACTATCACAGGTATTATATGTACTTTTGAGAGACAATGTGATCAGTAGACATAAAATTGACCTATTTTAGTAAATACTTAAATATCTTTCCGTAAGATAAAGCTGATACAAGTTTATATAACAGACTTTACATAGCGAGTTAAAAAAAAAAAAAAAGTCGTTATTGAAATATCAATTTCTGACATGTAAAACTGACCTAACTAATCAGGATGCCTGTTAATTTTTCAGTAATAATCAAGTAATACATGAGAAAGTGTATCTAAAATGGCTTTATGTAACAATTTTTGAAAAATCGTTAGAGCCGTGTTTGAGCTACCAATGTTTACCAAAATTTAGCATACTCGATTGTTGACCAGAAAACATTAATTGCTTACAAAAGGGAAATTAAAGAGGATGTCTAAATAATCTATAAGAGTTAAAAAAAAAAAAAAAAAGAAAAGAAACTCCGAACAGCCGTTTTTAAAGGAACACACTTGCGAGACCTGAAATTGAGCTGTTTATACAGGATACCTATAAATTTTCTTGAACTATTTAATTCATACGAAAGGACATCTAATAGAATGCTTATAAAGCAACTTTTAAGAAAATCGTTACAGCCGTTTTCGAAATATGAACATTCCTATTTTCACCAGAAGTTGGAAAAACATTCGTACACCAGACCTGTCTCAATTCTGAAGTTTCGTAGTTCTACTTTTATTAGTTTCGAAGATATGGTAGTCAGAAGATTCCCTACACACACATATACACCACATACGGACCAATTGCCAAACACTAGTTTTTTGGACTCAGGAGACCTTAAAACATGTAAAACAGGTGAAAACTCAATTTCGAAATTTTAGCCTGAATACAAAACTTCTATTGCTTACAGTAGTCGGGCAATGGAAATAAAAAGTATTAAAAATGGCCTGGATAAAAGATTTTTATAAAGAAGAAACGTACATCTTATTTAATTTCTAAATATAGAAATAGATGTTGCATCAATGTAATTAAATTTATCTTACCTATTGCTTGGTCGCTACATTAAAAATATTAATAAATAATAATTTGTATTACAAGAGTATTGCTGATTTATTTACCGTATAATTTTTTTCTTTCATTTTATTGAATTTATTTATTTATTTTTTATATTCTCAAAGGACTGTTATGAGATTCCGGTTTGAATTAATTATTTTCCATCTAACGAAAGCTATTGATTTTTTAATCTTTTTTTTCTTTTTTCTTTCTCAAGGGAATAATTTTCTGCAATTCACGAAAACTCAAGATCGAAAGAAACATGTTAAGCTATTTCTGTATTTGTCATTAAATGACTGTTGTTGATTTGTTATTTAGAAAACAAGATACAATTTGTTCGAATATGATTATGTAATTCAAATCTGATTAATAAGATTTTGCAAAATATAGTTTTATTTATGAATTATTTTTATGGAAAATATCTTTTGGTGGATATTGATCATCTTTTATTTTTAAATGAGGACATATTTGATTCGAAGTAAATTTTCTTCTATTATTTAACATAGAATTTTTACAAATGCGTTAAAGAAAAAAAAAAAAAAAAAAAAAAAATATGTAAAAGAAAAAAAAATGTAAAAGAAAAAAAAAAAAGAGAAAGAATGAACTGTTTTATTAAGAAATTTTATTTACGCTATCTAGGAAATAAGGTAGAATTAAAACTATGTAAGCAAACACCATAAATTGCAAAAACACGCAACAGGTGTTTCGAATCGAAATAATTCAGCAGTAGCTTTTTACGTTTCACTTATGCCTACATATTTCGCATCAGGAAGGGCTGTGCATATTTACTGCGACATAAAACAATTGTTAAATATTTTTGAATTTGTGTTTAGAAAGTTTCTATTCAAAAAATGAATCCAGTTATACACCTGTCAATCAAATCTTAAGTAATGGTTCTCTCAATCCCTATTCATTTATACACATTTTTTTTTCTTTTACACAGGTTTAACTTTTCTAGATTTAACATAGCTACGAACATTTACATTGTTTGATTAAAGTTTATTACCACTAGTTTATAATACATACCTCTGATATTTTTTTGCTTTTTAATATCTTAAATCTTACTATTATAACGATACATATCACAACGATACATAAGAAATATAAACTTTATATGATTAATAACTGAAATAGTCAGTATTTCCCGATTTCATCTAGATAATAATAGTAATAATAATACATAAACAAGGAATGGTAAGAATAAAAAAAAAAAAGTAGAATTTAATAATTAGAAAGAATTTAGCGATTTTTAACACATTCCAAGAAGGTTGAAAAGTGTTAATGACTCCGATTTGTCTGTCTGTCTTTCCGCGATCTAACTCCCGTAAATATTCATGGAATTTCTCGAAACTAATATATGTTATTCACGTTCAGTATCAGATTTTCCCTATTGAAAATGGAATGAATACCTCTACTGGTCTGTGTACAGGGATACCCGAAATTATTCAAAAGCATTGTGTTCTGTGAGAGGTATCTCTATAAACCTTTTTTCTTTTATACCTTTACTTTACACAAATCTTAATGAAATCGAAATATGTTATTTATATCTACTATCGAATGTTTCACATTGAAAATGGAGTAAATACCATCACTGGTTTGTATACAGGGACACCCGAAAGTATTCCAAAGCATTGCGTTCTATGAAAGGTATTTCTATAAACCAAATTTGAAGAACTTTACTTTCCACTAATCTTAATGAAATTAAACTATGTTATTCATAAGCACAAAAGAATACTTTTCCCAGAATAGAGTATGATTAGCATCAGATTTACAGGGCCACACAAAAATATTCAGTTACATTAGAGGCTATTATTGGAAATTTGCTGAATTTGTACTTCGTTTACATTAAACGTTTTTATCACTTTCTAAATGTTTTTTAACTGTGGATATGATTTCAACTTGTGTACCTGTCTGTTCGGCTGTCCATCTTTCTATCTTTCCGTTGGTCCGTACCCATCGTCCTTAAATATTTTCAGAATTTTTTAAAATTGATATATGTTATTTAAGTTCACTATGGAATGTTTCTTATTTAAAATGGCCTTAATTGGTCCTGTACAACTGGTTTGTGTACAAGGACTCTCCAAAAAATTCCAATGCATTGCGTTTTCGACAAACATTTTTATAAATCACATTTAAATAACTTTCTACTGTAAATTGACATTTATTATTAATTAATATGCTATAGTCATTTACAAAAGTTTAAGACCAGTAGCCGACTTGATTTTCAGTATTTTAACACATTGCATCATGTGCGCAGATTATTGGGTCATTTCATGTGCTAATTGCATCAGACGCATTCTACTGCAATAAATAAAGGTGGCCGGCTCATTTATCGCCAGTTGTTTATTATTGGATTTTGTCGTAGACAGTGCTGTTGTGTAATTACTGTAATGGGTAAAAAACCTTCACTTACTGTTACAAAAAGGTCAGAAATATTGATCCTGCATAAAATTGGATTTTCTGAACATCAAATAAGTTCGAGGGTAAATGTGAGCAAAACAGTTGTGCATCAAGCTATTAGTAAATTTAAAATTTCGGGAAAATTTGTGGACCTTAAGAAAAGCGGTCGCTCTAGAAAAACGAGTGCACGTGATGATCATGTGATAAGAAGGATGGTCGTACGAGATCCAAAACCTTCTACAATACGATTAGACATTCTGTGTCTGCAAACGGTACTAACATCAGTTTGAGTACTATTTCAAGACGTTTGATCAAATATTTTGGTTTACCACCCTATAAACCTGAAGGAAACCTCGATTTACTCCAAGTATGAAAAAGAAACGACTGACTTTCGCCAAACAATATCAGAATTGGACAGTACAGCAGTGGAGTAGGATCTTATTTTCGGATGTGTAATGTGTGCAGTAATTTTCTGCACGTGCTACAAGTGTTCGCCACGAAGGGGAAAAAGATATGATAAAAGATATACGATTCAAACTGTGAAACGTCCTCCTTGCCAAATGATATGGGGTGCAACGTCTGTGTCCGGTACTGCTAGTCTGCATTTTGTAAACACTTAAAACCACTATCAAAGGATAGCAATACCTTATTTTTTTACGTGAGAAGTTGAAGCTTCACATGTGTGTTCATAAAAGTTCAATTTTCTAGCATGATGGGACTCCTTGTCAAAGGGCGAAGATTGTCAAGAAATATCTGAGGGCACAGAAAATCAAAGTACTTGACTGGCCAGGTAACAGCTCATATTTGATTCCAATAGAGAACATGTAGTGTATTGTGAAAAATAAAGCTGCCGAAAAGCAATCATCCACTGCTATGGCACTTGTTGAAGCAATAAAGCATGTCTGGCGCACAGACATTTCTAAAGCTTACTGCAAGTCTCTTATTTATAGAATATCTAAGAGGATTGCACAAGTTATTGAAAACAAAGGAGGTCCTATAAAATATTGACTTTAATTACAGTAAATAACCATGTACAGTCTATTTTGTTCTTTTATGTGTAAAATATGTATGTTATTTTTGAGGAATTTCTTTAAATCTGATTTTTCTATGGGTGGTCCTAAACGTTTGCAAATGACTGTAAAATAATGTTTTTTTATAGAATATGATATGATTAACCTCCAGGTTTACAAGGCTACTCTAAAATATTTACATACATTAAGGGCTGCAATTAGAATATAGCAGCTGCATTTTCTTTAGCGGTAAACAATTTTAACATTTTCCAAAAATGTTTAAGAATGATTATGAATACAATTAGTCTATTTGTATGCCTTTCAGTCCTTCTGTCTCTCCGTTGTGTGATAACGTAGGCAAAGAACATTGAAAGTTATAAAACAAGTACGTACAGTTAGAAAGTGTTAATAATCAATGCGTACCGCATGATTTTTCGTTCTTGATAAGTTGTACAATAGATATCCTCTTTTTTACTGCCATTTCACTCATCTTGAAAAAGGATTAAGCAACATTGAAATTGCGTAATTGTTATAAGCTTGAATGCAGAATTTTCATATCAAATGTCCATTTTCTAGATATACCAGTTTCCAAATTGTACACTATAGCCTGTCTATCCCTTTTATTTTTCTTTAAGGAAGTTGAGTAATTTTTTAATTATCGTAGTGAATATGAACTTGAACACATATGAACTTAAACACTTTAAAAAATTTCAGTAAAATTTGCGAAGTGGTCAATTAATTACTTATATGGCCAGTGTGTAGTTATTTTTTTACAGTGTACACGTATTTGTAACAAAGTGCTATAAAAGCCAGAGTGTTGATCTTTATTAAAGGTAACTTCCCTTCATCGTGAAAACGTCATGACAGCTTTAACTAACTATAACTTTATTTTAGCGGCCAGTGACTGATAAAATTATTAGTGGCCACAGACTGGCAAAAAATTTTAATGTTTTTTTTACGGTGAATAACGAAGTTTCATATCAAATATTAAGTTACTAGTTCAAGCAAGTTTCAAATTTCACAGGATAACCCCCTCTTCCTTTTACCAGAATTTCGCCTCACTTAAAGTGAAACCCCTTTAAAGAAACACCACTTTAAAACTTTTTGATAGATAGTAAATATGAACTTTACTTGTAGATTATTCATAACAAATATCAGCTTATCAGCCCAAACCCTTCCCAAATACCACAGACCACCATATTTCACCCTCCCCTCCCCTTTATTTTACCAACCTTTAAAATGATTGACCATTTTTATAGTATCATATTGAATATGTACTTGAATGAGGTATAGGGTGGGTCACAAGTCCCTGACACGTTTTAAATTTTAATATAAAATCAAGTAAGGAACATATGTTCAAACTGCGTTTTTCACTACAGTGCTTTTGTCGAAGAAAAGTTTTGTGTAACCTTCCTAGGGTGTTCGAGTCTTTTTGACCCATATCAAATTCATTTCGAATGAATTTATTCGAATGAAAATGTAGATAAAATATTAACTAACTACATATTAACGTTACTAGTATTGATATAATGTTATTATAAATTATAAATATTGAAAATTGCACCATGGGACATTTTTGAACCGAACATCTTATGTGTACATTATTGGAACACCATAAGAAATGTTAAACAAATTAAAAATTAGTTTAAATTTTTTTCCCAGATGGCACTGCCTCAATATTTAGTTTATATAGCAAGAAATTAATTTCGGTTTTTATGTGTAAAATAAAACTTACTTTTTTTTCTACGAAATTTTAACTATAATCAGTCAAATGTCTTTTATTCTGTTTTTTGACCTTTCGCTATCTTTCCAGTAATTTCATGAATCCGCGCAAATAGAATTTATGGTGTTTATTAACAAACAACTCAACCAAGTATCATTTGAGGTCATCGTTAATATCTTTTTTTTTTTTTTTTATCATTTAAAAAATTTTGTAAACTTTGAAATAAATGATAATCTAATGATGCAACATCGGGGATATATGAGGCCAGCGACATCACATCTCTTCCCAACTAAGCTCCAATAATATTTACGTGTTGCTAGAGATGTGTTGTCGCGGTGAAACACGATTCCTTTGCAATTTGTCTATTCTAGTTCTTTCTCTTTGATTGATTCCCCGAATTTCATAGTAAGTTATTAGCAGTAAAAATCTGAGTTAATCGTTTGCTTGCTTGGAAACGGTTCAAAATGCACGTCTTTATAATCCCACCAAAATTGAGCTTAATGTTTATTTGATGCAATTCAACATTTGTGCTGGTTCATGATGATTTTTTAAAATTAATGTTGTTGTAGATTATAGGTTTATCATGACCAATGATAATTCTTTTCGAAAAACGGTCAATTGCATTGTGTTTGAAATGCGTATCACATCATTTTGATTCCATGTGTTAAGTGAATTTCTTTCAATTCATGTAGAAGGCAAATATCAAGCTTCTTAATGAATCTATGACATCTTATTCAATTTTCAGTTTTATGTGTGATACATTCATCCTTTTTGCAATCTTTCGAAAAAATGTTATAATATTGACAGAAAAAGTAGCAAAACATAAAGATATCTATTTGTGCAAACCGACGGTACTTTCTCACTAACCCAATAATTTTGCTACTGATATATCGAACCCTTCGTGATTTCCTTTTGCAGGGCCAAGTAAAGAATAAAATGTAAACTTTTACAGGGGGTTATATTGAAGTGTTGAAAACGTGAATGACGAACGTTATTCAGTTTTTCCACAATCAGAGCTAGAAAACGCGTCAATTGAAATGTATGTGGTTCGGGCTGTAAAGGGTGTACATAATGGGTTATCGTAATAAATAATAATAATAATAATAATAAAAGCTCTTTAATTACACGCGTTGCGTTTTTGATGGTTTTTATTGTTATTTTTAAAACACTGCGCCATCTATGGGTGAAATTTAAAAGTAAAATTTTTATTTTCTGAAACAAAGGGGTTCATCGTAAGAAGCATCATAGTTTATACCATGCTTCCGTATGCCAATTTATTGATTTTTAATTAAAGTTAAAATTGTGTCAAGGATTTTTGTTCCACGTTGTGTTTTTATACAAAATATCAAGTTTCTAGCTCAAGTGGTTCCCAAATTCTACAGCTTACGCTACCCCCTTTTTACTTTCCGAACACTATAGTGAGGAAAGTATTGTAATCATGTCAAAAATCCGAATTCGAGATTTTGATGTTTCTATACGTTTCGAGGTCCCCTGAGTCCGTTTTCACTATTTTTACGAGTATGTATGTATGTGTGTGTACGTATGTGTGTATGTGTGTATGTATGTGTGTATGTCTGTGAGTGAACACGCTAGCGTCTAAACGCTTTGTTCGAATAAGCTGAAAGTTGGTGCGTATATTGTAAGTCACCATAGTACGAACCCTATAGATTTTGGTGAATCTAGCACTTATAGTTTTTTTACAGGGACACAAAGAAAAATTCTTTATCATTATGGTCTATGGGACCAAAATCTGAAAAGTGCGATAGCATCTAAACGCCTTCTTCAATTGAGCAAAACATTTATACACATATTATAGGTCACAGTTACTCAATCTGTAAAGAGTTTGGAGAATCTGCCACTTACAGTTTTTTTACAGGGGTACAAAGAAAAATTCTTTATCATTAAGGCTTATGGGGCCAAATTTTTAAAAGTGCGATAGCGTCTAAACGCTTATTTAATCTGAACAAAAAATTTGTACACATGTTATAGGTCACAGTTGCACGAACTGTATAGATTTTGGTGAATTTAGCACTTACAGTTTTTTTACAGGGACACAAAGAAAAATTCTTTATCATTATGGCCTATGGGACCAAATTTTCACTTTCTTCTATATTCAATAGAAGAAAGTATTGGATTCGTAAAAATTTTCGACCTCGGGTTTTTGATGGATTTACACATTTTGAGAGCTGTAGAACATGAATTGACCATTTTTAGAAAATGTCTGTCTGTTTGTCTGTCAGTCTCTGCGTGGGTGTGACACACTTTTGTGGCAACTGTATTTCAGGAACTACTTCACAGAATTTCATACAACTTGGTATGTAGTTGCACCTTGACATAAATTAGTGCCTATCAACTTTTGGTAAAAATTGTCTTACAGGTTGCGTTGCCATCCCGCTTTTTCTAAGTTTTTAACATGGTGATATAGTACAAAATTTTGTATAAATGTGCATAAAGAAAATTATTTTTTAATGATCATTATGAAATTTACCAGAATTATTTATAATAGAGATAGTCAACTGGGGAAATTTTTTTGTATGTGTAGGAGCCTCGCCTCCCCCCCCCCTGGGAGGGAATTCCCCCCTCGAGGGGAGTAAATTTTCATGATGGGTATCTTTCAAAAGAGCTCGCCAGTACCTTTAAAACGAATGGTTGAACCATTAGATCTGCGATAATTTAAAATGAAGTTATCGATTTTATTACTTTCTTCTATCTTCAATAGAAGAAAGTATTGGATTCGTAAAAATTTTCGATTTCGGGTTTTTGATGGATTTACACGTTTTGAGAGCTGTAGAACACGATTTTACCATTTTTAGAAAATGTCTGTCTGTCTGTCTGTCTGTGCGTGTGTATGTGTGTGACAAAATTTTGTGGCAACTGTATCTCTGGAACTACTGCACAGAATTTCATACAAATTGGTATGTAGTTGCACCTTGACATAAATTAGTGCCTATCAACTTTTGGTAAAAATCGTCTTACAGGTTGCGTTGCCATCCCGCTTTTTCTAAATTTTTAACAGGGTGATATAGGGCAAAAATTTTCAAGATGGGTATCTTTCGAAAAGTCTCGTCAGTACCTTTAAAACGAATGGTTGAACTATAAATGTGTGATAATTTAAAACAAAGTTATCGATTTTTTTTACTTTTTACGAAAAAAACTTAGAAAAAAAATCTTTTTTTTTTCTCTCCTCTTAATTTTATCAAACTCCCACGGTTTCCGTGTTCTGACAAACTTAAACTAATTTTTGCTTTTTTCCCCTAATTTTGTCAAAGTCCTACGGTTTCCGTGTCTTGACAAACTTTAACATATTTTTGCATTTTTCCCCCAATTTTGTCAAAGTCCCACGGTTTCCGTGTTTTGACAAACTTGAAGTCCCACTTTTTTTTTTTTTTTTTTTTTTATCTCTCCTTTTAATTCTATCAAACTCCCACGGTTTCCGTTTTCTGACAAACTTAAACAGATTTTTGCAGTTACCCCCCCCAATTTTGTCAGTCCCACGGTTTCCGTGTTTTGACAAACTTAGAATAATTTTCACATTTTACCCAAAATTTTGTCAAAGTCCCACTTTTCTTTTTTTTTTTTTTTTTTTTTTAATTGTTACTGAGTGAATTTGTATAGGAAAATATAGAAGAAAGTCTCGTGGTGGCCACAACATACTAGTTTTTTTTTTTTTTTTTTTTTTTTTAATTATTGTTACTGAGTGAATTTGTATAGGAAAATATAGAAGAAAGTCTCGTGGTGGCCACAACATACTAGTTTAATGTAATATTGACAATAAAATTGACTTTTTTTGGATATTTAGTGTTATACTACTTCTCTAATATGAAAATCATCTGCATTATCATAGAAGATAATTTTTTTAAATAATAATTTTAATAAATTATTTTTACTGAGTGAATTTGTATAGGAAAATATAGAAGAAAATCATGTGGTGGAGACAACATACTAGTTAAAAGTGCTATAGCATCTAAACGCCTTATTCAATTGAGCTGAAAATTTATATGAATATTATAAATAACTGTTGCACTAACTATAAGCATTTTGGTGAATCTAGCATTTATAGATTTTTTATAGGGACACAACGAAAATTCTTTATCAATATGATCTATGGGCTCAAAGTTCAGTAGCGTTAAATAAAGCATCGTGTAATATATGGAGAAAAATACTCAAACACTTTATTATGGTTTTATCTCTTTTGTTTTTTAACAACTTCCCTTTCTTTACTCTATCTACAAAACTGTTAATTACTCAATGTTCGGAAAGTCGAGTGGAGTCACTTCAGATTTTTTTTTCTTCAGCTGTTAAGAACAATTTCGAAAATGTATAGTGACTTCTTTCAGGTACTGTAAAACACGTGTGGCAATTTCCTTTCGAATATGTCAAAGGCGGCTTCGGGCTGTAAAGGGTGTACATAATGGGATATCGAAATATGGGCGAAATTTAAAAATAACATTTTTATTTTCTGAAGCAAAGGTGTTCATCGTAAGAAGCATCATAGTTTATACCATGCTCCCGTATGCCAATTTCTTGATTTTTAATTAAAGTTAAAATTGTGTCAAGGATTTTTGTTCCACTTTGTGTTTTTATACAAAAATCAAGTTTCTAGCTCAAGTGGTTCCCAAATTCTACAGCTTACGCTACCCCCCCTTTTTTTTTCTTCAGCTGTTAAGAACAATTTCGAAAATGTATAGTGACTTCTTTAAGGTGCTGTTAAACACGTGTGGCAATTTTCTTTCGAATCTGTCAAAGGCTGTGAATTTGTAAAATGGACAAACAAACAAATTTTCCCATTTATATATAGATACACATATACATGTAAAGTTGAAGTACAAAGTTATTTCGCAACTTCCTAATATCTCAACCAACATAGTTTTTATTGCATAAGTTGCACTTAAAAATTCCAATACAGTCACCAGTTTCACAATATTATTATTTTATTAGTTTTAGTAAATTAAAACTTATAGTTGAAGTAAATAGCTAGCAGATGTTAGTTAAAATAAGAAAAATTTACTTTACATCGTACAACAACTATATTCTCTTGTTCAATAAAGATATTTCCTTAAATTTTTATGAGTGTTTAATAAATATCACATCTTTTACTTTTTTTTTTTATATTTTGTATCAAGAGGATAAAAATCCAATTATTATGCTTCATAAATATTAGATAAAATGCAAATCTTTTTTACCTTTCCCCCCATGCTATTGATTTTACTTCAGTGATTTTTAAACAATAAAACAGATGGCGCTTCTCGTTAAAGAAACGTAGTTTAGTTCGGTTAATGGCTATAAAAGAAAAAGAGAATGAAAATATATCTCTACAACAATTAAAAATTGGGTGATATAAAATTATTTCTGTAATAATCAAAAATTACAGAGTGATGTAATCTTATTTTAATTAACAGTTTTTAATCTGGTATACAAAATGGGCAAAAAGTCCGTAAAAACTTAAAAATTTCATAAAACCCGAAAAAAAAAAAAAAAAAAAAAAATAAATAAATAAATAAATAAATAAAAAACGGTTTGCAGGTTTAGCACCGATAAGTCATGGGATTTTTTTTTTAAATGAGAAAAAAAAAAAAGAAATATATATATCAAAAAACAGCCGATAGGTGGGGTTTTGTGCATAAATGAAAGAAAAGACAAAAATTATGTTACAAAATCATTTATTATAGCAATATGTGTTCCACATATAACACAACGCAGGCGTGTCACAAATCCAGCAACGGCAGAGTATAACATGTCTGGCTGTATACATGACAGCTCAAGGCTGATTGCATCTTTCAATTCCGACAGATTGGATGGATGGGATCGATACACCCGTGATTTTAATTATCCCCATAGCCAAAAGTCTGCTGGTGACAGATCTGGAGACCGAGGAAGCCATGAAAACTTGCAACATCTGCTAATGATTATATCTTCCCCGAACGTCTGTATCAGGAATTCCTTCACTGAAATAGCAGTGTGACATGTTGCTCCATCTTGCATAAACGTAACAGTAGAAAGCGCATGTTTTTACGCAAACATGGAACAATCTTTTCGCGCAGAAGCGTTAAATTACGCTGAGCATTTACTGTCACCGTTTTCCACCCATTTACTGGACACTGTGTTTCAAAGAAGAGGGGTCCTATGATGAAGGAACCTGTGAACCCACACCCCACTGTGACTTTGAGGGGAATGCAGTGGTTTTTCAGTGTACTGTCGTTGATTTGACGTCCACCCAGATGCGACTGTTATGTATATTAACGTCGCCAAGGAGCGAAAAATGCACTTCATCTGTCCACAAGATGTTAAAGACCCAGGAAGGATCTTGTTCAATTTTGGAGAGAGCCTACCTCGCAAATGCTTCTCTCTCTACGGTATCCGACGGTAAAAGTACTCCATGAAGAATGTTACGTATCGAGGATGGTGGTAAGCCCAAGCGTCTGCCAGCTTCCCGTGCACTGCTAGTCCCTGCAGCGGATTCTGACGTTAATATTTCCATTTCGGCTGCAACGCGCGCAGAACGTGTCTGCCTTAGACTTGGTCGTCTGGATTTTACATGATCCTCCAGCGATCCAGTTTCCTCAAATCGCTGAACAAGTTTTATGAGGCCTGCCACTGTTAAAGACCCCTTTCCTGTCTTCACATTTTCCTGAAATCGAAGTTTGCGCAGTGCAACAGTCGCTGATTTCTGGTTCAAGTAAAACAGCTTCACCAATAAAGCTTTATCTTTCCCACTCAAAATCTTCATTCACTTACATGGGATGCAACGGAGAACTGGTTCTGGATCAAGAACGTAAGTATTTACAATTCAGGCGACCAAATTTTTGAAACCCAGTTTGACGACGAATCATCGCAGCGTCCTCAAATATAAGGGCCATTCGAGAATAGAGCTAAATTATGCTTTAATTTGAGGACATGTGAGGACAAATTTGTAAATTTCAGAACATTTATCATCAAATGATTTTCAAATTGCTGAGGGCATAGGTTAAAATTCGAGGACTGTCTTCATGATTCGAGGATGTTTAGTGACCTTATTTATAATCGCCTATCTCATTTGCATATTTCTAACTGTTCGTACCAGTGCCATCTGTAGGCTGTTTTTTGAATTAATTTTTTTTCTTGTCTAAAAAATAAATAAATAAATAAATAAATAAATAAATAAAAAAAAAAAAAAAATGCTGTGACCTATCAATGCTAAACCTCCAAACCGTTTTTTATTTTGGTTATTTTTTCGGGTTTTATGAATTTTTAAAGTTTTTATGGACTTTTTGCACACCCTGTACAAATACTAAAATTGAAGTTTTGAAAATTCAAAATGTTTATTTGTTGAACCATATGTTCAAAAAGTATTTTATGACATATATTTGAATTATATAATTATACCATTCTCTTATAACTTTTAAAAGAATATATCAGTTTTGAAATAGTTTTTAAAATGTGTTTTTGTCATATGAATGGTTAATTGTTAATTACGATGTAAGTGAAATTATTGAATATAGTACTGGTATGATTGAATTTTCTTTGTGTTTTCTCGTGTTTTTAACAAAAAAGATAGATATACAAAGTATCTGTAAAACATTAATGTCGGCTTTAATTCCTGAAATATTCATATAATAAATTACAAAATAATGTGTTTAAAAAAAAAAAAAAAGTACAACATCTTATAAAATCTATAAACATTTTTAGGAGATTGAATTCCAAGAATTCCAAAATTTAAACTTTTATATAGTCATATATGAAGAAGAATTCAATTGGTAAAAAACACACACACCAATAACGTGATGTACAAAAGCTCAACATTTTTTCATTCCCAGAGATAAGATTAAACAATTTTTTTAAGTAGTTACTCACACACACATGCAGAAAAAAGTAGATGGGTTTAATTATTTACATTATCATTGTTTTCACTCGAAATTTTTGTCTGACCCTTGAAACACTCTGTTCTGTTTGTCATTTCTTTTGGAAAATTTATACTGAAAGTAGTTTAGATTAGTTTTTTGTCTTTCATATTTCTGAGATACTTTTTATCATACTATGCTTGAGTTTCGTACTTATCTTTATTATTTTACTAGCTACCTTCAGGAACCAACTGGTTTACGATTATTGAAAATTCTGACTGTAAAAAATTCGTCTATAGCGCCATTAACACGACGTATTGTTTCAAAAACTACTAATCATGATAAACACTGTTGGGACCTCTTAAAAATCCTGGTTACGACATGCGTTCTCTCACATGTGCCTTTGACACCTCATCTCCTTGGGAGACACAGCAAGCTTGTACGTGTCCTGTGAAAAATCTGATCGTGGAAACTCCCGATTTCTGGCGTCCTTAACTCGATTAACATAAAGAAGTAGTCTCACTATCTGACTAGCTTCTTAAAATAAAAATATTATTAGTAAAAACAAGTGTCTTATTATTGCCAAAGTTTTTGTTCTGCATATCACTTAAAAATAAATAAAGCAAATGAATGTATTTTTTTCCCCCTTTTTTTTAAATATGACGTCAGTTTGGAAAGTATTTTATCCTGTTCATTTTTCGCATTTAAATATATACAACTTCTTAATCATAACCCTTTCCGACCCGAAATAGTTCTACATTAAAACGTTACATTCTTCTATTTTTGCAAACTGAAAGAAAAATATGGACTATAACCGACATTTGTTGATTGAAAATTGTACTTTACACTTTCTGCTAATTAGTTTGATCGTTCATTTCCTGATTTTATTACACACGACTGTTACAGATGCAAAAATGTAAGTGGATGTCGTGGATGTCTAACTCGTACGATCGTACGGCCTGGGTCGGAAAGGGATAGTGTAATTTTCATAGCAGTAATGTAATTTTTATTCTTAATATGTACCATTCTTTTTATCTGACAACAGCATTAAAATGTATCCAAACTATTACCTATAACATGTAATAAAAGATGTCTGTGCGTATGTCGGTCCCTTCGTAAACAATTGTGGAGATGGAGGATTTTGCATAGAGGTCCATTTTGACCACTTCTAATGCACCTCGAAGCCTGATTTTAGAATTTTTGATTAGATTTTTAAAAATTAATTGAAGTATAAAAATGAAACTTTCATATTAGTTTTAACATTATTAAATAAATAATATTGAACTGATGCCAGAAAAAGTCTACGCGTTTCTTTTTTCGATATAAAATAAATATATTCATTTACATGTAAATAATAAAATTGAAAAGCAACTTTATCAAAAATTAAATTTGCTTATGCATTTTGCAAAATCGAAATCATCGTATAAATTTTATATATATTGTTATTAGTTTTATTTCAATTTTATCATTCAATCTTTGAGTGAATATTATTTAAAAAACAAGAAAGTAAACCGAACCATAACTTATAAATTGTGCAATACTTTCCTTTAGGGCGAGATATAGTTAGACAGAAAATGTGATAGAGTTGAAGAATGATTGAGCGTATGTTATTTATAAACAAGAAAGTAAAATTATACATCACTCATAAAAAAAGGAAATAATTTCCCATATTTGTCGCAAAAGAAATATTCACTGTGGGTGAAATAACTGAAACGTATAGGGAATAGATATCAATTTATTATATACATATATATATAGACACACACACACACACATTTCAATTTATTTTTCATTTTATTAAATTTTATGGAAGTGGATGGTAGGTCGACTATCCAACCCACCGTCGATTAAACCTACCCTTTGCTTCAGTGCTCTAATGTGTTATTCATTATTTATCATTTAACTAATTTTCTTTAGTTATTTCGGTCTCATTATTAATTTTTTTTACTTGATATTACTTTTTACTTAATATAAGTCTGTCATATTTAGAAATTTTTTTTCTCATATATTTAATGGGGAAAAAAAAAGTAATAAAGAAATATAAAATTCTCTAGCTTTATTTTTCATTAATTCTTTAATTCTCTCAAGTGCGCATATTTTATCGACATCGCGCTCCAGAATGATTAATCATGAATGAAAATATATTCACTCACTTTTAGCGACATGTTTGGAAAATTTATGACCGAATAGATTGTTTCTAGAACGCATTTGTTATGTTTTATTAAGAAATTCCATTATTACACATAACAGTTTAATATACACAGTTTGAATTAGTTTAAGAGCGCATACACAGACAAATTAGCTGTAATTAGGCTCTTATGAAATACCTTTAGCCTGTACGTGTGAGGACTTTTCTGCTAATAAGCTGCTACACTCCTGAGATATCGGCTGTAATGAACTGTTGCCATTAATTTCAAAATAATGACTTTTCTAACATCATTTGTTTCGTTTAAGCATATATTAGCAGTACATTAGTGCATTGTATTTGTAGCTAATATGAATTATTCAGTCGAGTCGAGTAAGGTAGGGAAATTTCTAATAACGGCTAATAGAAAACAGATTTGGAATGTGTTTTATTTTTCTTCGTAATTAACGGGTACTTTTAAACGAAGGCGCATTATTTTGTTCAGTTTTTAGAATTTTGGAGCAACAGATGTGTTTTACATTTTTCGTAGAAATCAATTTATACAATTTAACAATCAACATGGAAATTTAATTATATTTTTATTGTCTTTGTCCGTAAAAAAAAAAGTAATGGACAAAGATTTCACTTAAAAATTAGTATGTTGTGGCGATCACAAATTTTTCTTCTATATTTTTCTATAAAAATACGCAAGTGTAAAATATTTTTTAATATTTTTATTTAACAAGATTATATTCCGTGATGAGTGTAGACAATTTTCATTTCAGAAGTAGGTAGGTAGGTTTGGTTTAACGTCGCACTAGTATTGCGCAATGAGTAACTGGCGATGGTCTGGGACGCACCCCTAAGGATGGTCTGGTTCATTTCAGAAAATTAGATCCATTAATATCAAAAGAAAGTTACTTTTGTGCCATATAAACAGTTAAAAAAATTCAGTTTTATAGATTTTTTTTTTTTTTTTTTTTTTTTGTGGGGGGGGGGGGGGAGGGAGTTAAAAAAAGAATGTAAAACATTGTTTCAAACTATCACAGATGCATGCTTTAACCACTTATTTTAGAGATATTAATGAGTTCTTTTGACAAACACATATAAGAATTTTACACTCTCTCGGGGATAACCTTTCCCCAAGGAGAAGTAATGCTCCTGCATATACAAAAAACTTATCGTAGTTGACTGTTACGATTATAAATAATTTTATTTTCAATATCTGCAACGATTTGTTAAAAATAATCCTCTCTGTGTACCTATATACGAAATTTTGCCTTATACTGACATATTAAAAATTATAAAAAAAAAAAAAAAAAAAAAAAAAAAAAAATGGTACGGCAATGCCACCTGTTGAGTGGTATGCACCAAAAGTCGGTAGTCATTAATTTATATCAAGCTGAAACTTCTTTTAACATTTTATAAAATTCTGTTCATAATTTTTTTAACCTAGAATTGGTAGAATTTTTTTGTCACATACACAGGGAGAAAGACGGACATTTTCTAAAAATGGTAATATTGTGCTCAGGGCATCTGGAAACATATAATTCTAATGAAAACCGAAAGTCTTTCTTCTACTGAATATAGAAGAAAAAAAAAATAAGTATTAGGTGTTCCTGAATTTTGAAGAATTTGATGGTTGTGAAGGGAATGAATTTTGAAATCTGTTTCTAGTTGTTTGGGTACACGAATTGTTACTTTTTTGCTTAAAGCATTAGTAATTTGCGTTCTTAAAGCAAATAAAAATAAGTAAAATTAAAGAAATAAATGCAAATAAATAAATAAGTAAAAGTATATTAAAAAAAATGTTTTTTGATAAAATAATTTTCAAATAATGTGTAAAATGTTCAATTAATACAATATAATATTTTTTAAGTACAGATATTTTTGTATAACGCTGGAGTTGAAATAAAAAACGAAAAAGAAAAATGAATGTATGTTTATATTGCTAATCGTAGTAGCAATACTTTGTCTTCTCTGCGATAGACAAATTCCAAAAAATTATAATTAATAGTTAAATGAAAATAGATTACCTATCTGATTCCAATTTCTATTAATTTTAATTTTAACTGTCCTTGAGATCAATACATTTTTCAAAAATGATGCTGAAGTAATTCTCTCAGCTCGACTATTCATTTAACGTATTTCATGGTTGTATTGGGCTCAATAATTCTATTGAGATAATTTTGTATTATATACATTTTTAAGTAAATAATTATCATATTAACATAATCGATCAATTTTCATTAAAGGATATATATTTATTTAAATAACTCTGAATAATTGTACTGTATAGTTAAAAAAAGTACTCTGTAAAACTGCAATGAAAGCCTTTTAATTATTTAAAATCCTTCTTCAGATTTGCATGATGTATTTCAGTACGTATTCGGCTATAAGCTCCGTTTCTCCTTTTACACACGAAAAAAAAAAAGTAACAGGCTTATATTTGAATTATGAAATAGTTAAATTTTTTGTATTAATCACATTATTGTTTTACCGTTTGCCTCATATAAAACTTCATATATCTTATATAAAATTAAATAAGTTAAAAAAAGTTACACAGGAACAGAACTGCCAACATCCTAATTAGTAATTCGGAGGATTGTTAATGTCCGCATTTTTTTCGCACCAGTCTTTTTTAGAGAATTTTTCTTTTTGTTTCATCGTAAATACATTTAAATAGAATTATTATATAAATTATTACAATATAAATCACTATAAAAATTAAGTGGTGTGGCAAAAGGGGCTAGTACTAAAAATACTTCCGATTAAGTTGACAGTTATGCAAGACTTAAAAAAAATAACCAATCTATATGTTTAAATATATACTCTATTAGATGCAAATAAAGCGCGTTTTGCGCCTTACCTCAAGAAAATGAAATCTATATATAAATATTTACTTTTAATATTTTATTACTCAATCTTGAGAAACTATATTTACGGTAAATGAAACATTATGTTATTTATTTCTAAAACTTTTATAAAAACTGAAAATGTTTCAAATAACAATGAAAAGAAAAGAAAAAAATTAATACATTAATTTTTATAATAAATGTTCATTAACCTCAAGTTTTTAAACAGGTTTTAACATATATATTTTACAAATTAATTATTTGCCGGATAAAAGTAACAACGCATTATGTATTTTACTTAATATTATTTCTTTTTCTTAAGTAATATAAAAAAAGACCTATTCATATTTTTATAAATTAAGTTTTATTAAAATTAGCATTATAATCAATAGAATAGAACTTTTTTAAAGACAATATATCCTTAAAAATTTTTCAACATTTTGTTAATAAAATGTGAAAATAGAAAATAACTACTAATTAGCTTCTTTTCAGCTATAATCCTATTGTAAAATTAGCATAATTTTTCTTTCCAAGATAATTTTCTTTTTAATTTGAAATTCCATATGTAAATACTATTATTTGAAGATAATAGCATTTTTAAAAACCATATATTACAAACAGATGATGACTTTTTTTTTTTTTTAATTTTTGTTAAAAGTAGTATCTGTGATATGAACTATAAACTAAGAATCTTAATGAGGGATTCACATACAAAGCCTTTTCCCGAGGCATTATTGTTTAAATGGGCATAATAAGAAGCTATTTATTTAACAGAACAATGTTTATTATCGTGTACCGTCTATTATTTCTTCCTATAATTAGTTTTATAACTAATCATAAATGCCAATTAACGTTAAAAACTAATGTCTAATATTATAGCATACATCTGTAATGTAAAATTTATTATTATTATTTTCTTTTAAATTGTTATTGCACCAGTAAATTTTAGAGCTGTTAAACTCTTTATACAGGTATGCATGTTTTAAAATATGTGCAATTTTATGTATATATATATATATATACATACATAACTGTGTATATGTAAACTATATTTATTATCCCTTTGCGGCGCAAGACAATTCGAATCATTTAAATTATACTGCCACCGGAATTCATCAACTAAATTAAACTAAAGGAAATTTTAAATTTTAACGTTGAAAAAACCGGCCTTTTCTGATATGTTATAAACGTAAATTTTTGCTAAAAAATTTCCGGGATGAATTTTTGCAGCTGGATCTTAAATTTGGCGTCCTCGCAGCGAGGACAGCGCGCGTTAAGGGGTTAACTGTACTTGCATCCATAATCAGGGTGGCAACAGGCCAGTTTTTTCCCTTAATTCTTCCGCCAGTATTTTCCTTTCGGAATTTTTAGTAGTAAGTTTGCGCGATTAATTATGTAAAAAATTATTATGTAAGTGTACTGGTAGAAGAACCAGGGAAAAAAAAGCGAGTCTGTCGCCCATCTGATAATTTTTCCGAATTATTGGCCGATTTTTCTTATTTTGTTATTTTTTAGTAAGGTGGTTAAGAGTTGTATTAGAGAATTTAAATGGTGTTGCAATAATCTTTACATAAAATGCACATATACGTACACGCAAACGAGGGTTGATTAAAAAAAAAAAAAGGTTACAAGCAGCAGCATCTGAAAATTATAATTGTGGAGGAATCAGTTCTAAGACCAAGGAAATAGGACCACAGAGCATCGTAGATCTTATTTTACAGATGTTTTATAACCAGTATTTTTTATCACTTTATTGACTTTGATTGAAATCTGGATCTGAACTGAAGAATGTATACGGATTGGAACAACTCTTACCACTGTTCATGAAAAAAAAAAAAAAAAAAAAAAAAGAAAAGAAAAAAATTCTTCTTCTTAAATGAACAATTTTAAGGTTCAAAAATATTTTAAACAAATACTGGTATGAGTTCTAAGTAGAAATTCCTATTCCTGACAATAGAATATTTTTATGCATCTTTAAACCATAAAAAGTTACAAGCTTCGCTTGCACTGCAAAAACGCATTATTATGTTTTTTTTTTTTTCTTTTTAACAAGTTTTGCATAATAAAGTGTTTAGCCGTAGAAGTTAGTTAAAAGAGCATCTTATAAGTAATTTTTGATGCTTAAATTTTGAATCAAATTGCCATTTAAAGTATTAAATATTTTTTATTTTTAGTCTTTCCTATTTATTGGAGGACACTATTAAAATGTACCAAAAATCATAATTATTTGTAAAGCGATTTCTGATTTTGTAACTATATTATGATATTAAATTCAGCACATATTCAATGTAATACACTTTTTTTTTAATTATTATTATTTTGCACCATAATATAGACGGGGCGGGCCGGGCCGGGCACGACTGCACGGGCCAGGCTTTCGGCCCGACGCTCGGGCCGGGTTCGGGCCGAATTTTTCAATTTGCTCTCGGGCCGGGCCGGGCACGGGCTTAAAATGTTTTTGTAAGCTCGGGCCGGGCCGGGCCTGGAGGAAATTTTAAGCCCGAGCCCGGCCCGACCCGAATCTTTTTCTAAATTCCTCGTTAATCAACGAAAAAGGAAAATGATAAAATACTTTTTCAGTCATTTATTTTACATAATTTACCGTCTGGTATGCCACATAAAATTTTATTTTGTTAAAAGGTGTCTGTAACTACAATTTAATTGTCTATCAGCTTGACAGTTCGCGATCTGATTTTCCGCAAATATTTTAAACATGTCTCGAAATTAATATATTTTATTTAAAGTAATATTAGATGGTTTCTAATTCAAAATAATATGCATGTTACTACCAGTTTGCGTACATGTAACAAACAAAAGAAATTAGAAACGTTACTGTATATGAGGTTTTGTTTTCTATGGTCTGTAGTGTTTAGGTGGTATGAATGCTATAAAAATCCTTCCGCTGTAACTTTTCCTCTAAGGCTTCTTTTTCTTTTCTCCGCGGCATTGGATGAAAGTAGAATCAATTTTAGCATCTGCAAAAGCATCTTTTCTCTTGAATATGGTTGGATTAGCATTAAAGTTTTGTTTACCGGATCGAATGAAAGATTTGGATACATTACGGTATATAACATCAGGAAGCGGTTGAAAGTGTATTTTTAGTACTATTAACCATTTTAAACATCTTCCTTTATTATTTGAAGAACGCTAATATTTTCGATTTGACTTTCTGTCTGTCTTTGTTCCTTCTGTACGTCTGTAATAATGAAATACCGTTTATATATAAATATCTTGTAAACATTCAGCAGTTTTGTTAACGGACATTCTATTGCTTAGCTATATAAAACCTCTGCAAATCACATACTAAAAATCTTTTTCGTAGAAAGGCGTGTTTTTTTTGTAATTTTACATATTTTTGAATCCGTCCGGGCCGGGTCGGGCCTGATTTTATCACCTTTTGTCCGGGCCGAGCCGTACACTAGTAAAAGAGAAACGGCCTGGGCCGAATTTTTTGTTTTCATACCGGGCCGGGCCGGGTAAGCAAACTTTTCCAACGTGCCGGGCTGTGCCCGGGCCTGAAAATTTCGGCCCGTGCAGACCTCTACCATAATATATGAATTCACTGCACATTTATGCATATGTAATATTTATATATATTAAGTTCATTTTCCTTTTAAGTATAAAATAAGTTTTTCCTTTCCTCTTTAAAAAATAAAATAAAAAATAAAATGTTTGAAAAGTACCACATCAAACTGTTTATTGAGAATTTAAATAACTTAACTTTAATCTTCGTTAAACAGAGAACTCATTTTTGTTGAGTTTAGAAGTTTCATCTGTTTCCATACGCAGCGATTACATCAGCAGAATATCTTAAATCATTATCGAGTTCCAACTTTCCAATTTTTCTTCTATTGTTAAAACACAACACAACTTCGAGTTCGCTTACTGGAAATCGAAACTCTTTTCTCCCGATGCCAGATTTCCTTTTTGCAAAGCGATGAAAGTAATTTCGTCCATCTTATTGAAGATCAAATTTCATTAAATAATTGCGAATACTATTAAAGCAGTAGCGGAACTTCAATAAAAGAAAATCTACTAAAATCTTGATTTTTGTAAAAAAATGTGTGTCTGAAGAATTATATATACTATATACATTGTAAAAAAAAAAAAAAAAAAAAAAACGTGTGGCACTCGGGGACTGCCGCGGTAAAGCTATTGCATAGCATTTTTTATCAACTTATGCAATTATAATTATTTATTTATTTTATTTATGCAGTATTTTTTTCTTTGATATTAATTCAAGTTCCGGGGAGGGGACTCATGTCAAAGTTGTGCCTTGAGGGCACTCATGTCAAAGTTGTGCCTTGTGGGGGGGACTCATGCCAAAGTTGTGACTTGGGGGGACTCATGCCAAAGTTGTGCCTTGGGGGGACTGATGTCAAAGTTGTGCCTTGGGAGGACTCATGTCAAAGTTGTGCCTTTTGGGGGACTCATGTCAAAGTTGTGCCTTGGGGGGGACTCATGTCAAAGTTGTACCTTGGGGGGGGACTCATGTAAAAGTTGTGCCTTGGGGGGACTCATGTCAAAGTTGGGCCTGGGGGGGACTCATGTCAATGTTGTGCCTTCGGGGGGACTGATGTCAAAGTTGTGCCTTGGGAAGACTCATGTCAAAGTTGTGCCTTTTGGGGGACTCATGTCAAAGTTGTGCCTTGGGGAGGGAACATGTCATAGTTGTGCCTCTCATGTTAAAGTTGTGCCTTGGGGGGATTTTAATAAATGCACTTTGTTTATTCATATTTAAAACACTTTATACACAAATTTTACGCGTACAGCTATTCACTGTTGTACATAGATGATAGATACCTATACACCTATATAATTTCTCACAAACAGCTGCTTACGTATTCGTCCGATTTCGGAGCAGCTCGTCTGGATCCGTGCGAGCTTCGTACAGTCGTACCATATACATACACGTTAAGGTTCAACTAGTCGCGGGCTCGAACTCATTCGTGGACGCGGCCAAAAAGCACGCTGTCTCACTAGCATTGTGTCTAAAAGAGATAGAATCAGTTATGAACAGTTAGCAGCTAGTCTACACGTATACGTCTAGTCGCACGCACAGAAACACCGTGCCGAAGTCTGCCGAACTGTGTTAGGTTTATTTTCGTTACGGAATTTCTTGATTCGGTCGCCGCGCTCAAAGCCCACGATAAAAGCTATGCAATAGCTTAAAAAAAAAATATATATATATTATAGTTTTAAAAAATTAAAGAACACGCTTTTATAGAAATGTGAACTAAAAAGCACAAAATATCTATCTTAGTATTAAGATTCAGGGTAAGAGAAAATCGTGTGAGTGATACACCGTAATATTTACATACATTTAAATCTTTAATTAAAATAACTTAGAATTAACAAAAACCATTTTTAAAAAATTTCCCCTGACGGGGATCGAACACTGGACCTTTAGGTTCGTAGCGCGGCGCCTTACCTCTACGCCATATCGTTCACGAAGGGGAAGTATTTTTTTTAACCGACTTCAAAAAATTGTATGAAATGAAACTAAATTGCGCCAAAAAGTATAAAATAATTTCCTTCGCCAAACAACCTATAACACTACAATTAATCATAACCTTTCAAGTCGGCGCAAAATTAAATAAAAATTGATACCTTTATTCAATACAAAAATCGAATCCTATTCAAACTACACATCTCACATTGTCACCTGCAAAACGCAGCCGAAAACTATTTTGATTCAAGAAAACAAATAAGATTTTGTAAGCAGCAAAAGTTGGCGAAGATGCTGGTATCTGACGTCCTTGGTGAAAGAAAAATCGCAAAATTATCTGGCAAACATATTTAATTTCTTTGGGATATCATGATTAATTTGATAAGGTATATTAAGAGAGTAATCAAGAATATGAAACAATACTTCGTACAAAATGTATTATGAAAATATACATCTTGCGTGTATATTTTTGCAATACGTTTTCAACGCCAAATCCAAAAGCCACCAAGGATGATAGTTATCAAAGTTATACCAAATTTGCAAAGAAAACTCTAACTTCGTAGAAACATAAATTCTGCATTGTGAAAAATGTCCACTGTTCTGTGTAGATGCTACCAATGGACCAATTGTATACAGTGAATACAATAATAAAGGAAACATGAAAATGGATCATTCGAGACGACAGCATTTGTTGCTACCGATCTAAAAACAAACCTTTAAAAACTAATTAAATTTTATTTAATTTTGCGCCGACTTCAAAAGTTATGATTAATTGTAGTGTTATAGGTTGTTTGGCGAAGGAAATTATTTTATACTTTTTGGCGCAATTTAGTTTCATTTCATACAATTTTTTTTTAATAGTAGTTGCTTTTTGGAGTCGGTTCTATTTTTTTACAAAAAGATTTTATTTCACAATATAATTTTTTTGTTTGCTCCCAGAGAAGTTACAAACAAACAAACAAACATACATACATACATACATACATACATACATACATACAGGTGAAGCTAATAAAAGCGTGTTAAAAAATACTGCATTTGTGATAATAATAAAATGTATGTATATAGAGTACTCACTCATTTTCTTTCACTATTTTTTCATCACTTTCTTCATTAATAAATGCACTTTGTTTATTCATATTAAAAACACTTTATACACAAATAAATGCACTTTGTTTATTCATATTAAAGACACTTTATACACAAATTGTACGCGTACAGCTATTCACTGTTGCACATAAATGATAGATACCTATACACCTATATACTTTCTCACAAACAGCTGCTTACGTATTCGTCCGATTTCGGAGCAGCTCGTCTCGATTCGTGCGAGCTTCGTACAGCCGAAGTCTACCGAAGTCTGCCGAACTGTGTTAGGTTTTTTTTTCGTTACGGAATTTTCTGATTCGGTCGCCGCGCTCAAAGCCCGCGATAAAAGCTATACAATAGCTTAAAAATATGGAAAAAAAATACCATACTTTATTCTTAGTTATATATTTATTTTATTTTGTTCTTAGTCATATTGCAGAAAAAAGCAGCGAATTCAGATGCTGAGTAATGGAGAATAAAAAAAAAATATATATATATAATTGTAAATAATCTGGTGTTACATGAACATTGCTCTTTTTAATCCTACATACATATTATTGCAAATTGTAAGACACCTTAGAGAGTTCATAGAAATATTGAAGTTTTGTGGGGAATAGGTATTTCGCTTGGTGGCGAAATAGCTAAGGTGAATTCTTGAAAGGTGAACAAAAGTGTGGAATAGATATCTCGTTTGATGGAGAACTAGTTAGGTTGAGTTCTTGAAGTGTGGACAAAAGTGTGAAATAGTGATCTCGCTTGGTGGAGAAATAGGTTGAGTTCTTGAAGTGTGGACAAAAGTGTGGAATATGTATTTCGTTTGGTGGAGAAATAGTTAGGTTGAGTTCTTGAAGTGTGGACAAAAGTGTGGAAAAGGTATCTCACTTGGTGGAGAAATAGTTGGGTTGAGTTCTTGTTGGTTGGACAAAAGGGGGAATATAGGTATCTCGTTTAGCGGAGAATTAGGTTGAGTTTTTGAAGAATGAAAAAAAAGGGGAATTGATATCTCGCTTGAGGGAGAAATAGTTAGGTTGAATTCTTGAAGGGTGGACAAAAGTGTGAAATAGGCATCTCGCTTGGTGAAGAAATAATCTGCTTAGAAAGATCATCTACGAAGTTTGTTTGATAATTTCATAGTTGGTGAGGTTTCAGGAAATTGATGAACTGGAGTGGATTTTGAATGGTATTAGAATGTATGCAAATTGATTCTCGAGTGATAATTTTTTAGCAAAATCAAATCTAAATTCGTGGTCGGTTGGAGATTGAGTTGAATAAGAGGTGTCTTGGCTATTCTAATCTAAAATACAAAGTAAGGTAGTATACTAAATTATTTTCGCTGGTTAGTCGGGGTATTCAATCAACTTATAAGTAAACCAGTTAGGTGCGAATAGCCCTGCTTTCCCATCTTAGAAGTTTCCTCTTTACTTAAACAATTTATTCACAGCAGCAGAATGGCAAGAAAGGAAGTTAGTGGAGAGGAATTATCTTCACAAATTTAGAATGCAAGGTATGAGGTTCTATATTTTAAAAAGAAGTTGAAAAATATTTAGAAGCCATTTTATTTAACATATATTTTGTGTGTCTTTTTATTTTGGGCTACAATGCCTTTTCCGTATAAATATTGTAGCTACATTCATAGAAAAACGGTTAAAGCTACATTAATAAAATATATATATACATTTATTTCAAATTATTCAGAGAATTTTGTCTCACACTGTTCATTGAAACTTACTCAACCACTTTTCAATATTCTTTATATTGTCTATAAATTATGCAATCCTAAATAATGTACTTAAATTTAATACAGAAAAAGAAATAGAAAGGAAAAGAAGAAGAAGAAAAAAAATCAAAACGTAATTAGAAACATATATCTGTATTGTCCAGCATATTCTGATATATCTAAATTGTTTTGGGTTGTCCTGTAAAGGAAAATTATTCTTTTGTAACTTCTTCCATGAGAAACGTTTTTTTTGCATACAAAAAGTATATGTTCATTATATTTTTTTAATTATCATCAGCTTCAAGATGTTAAACTGTACGGACTGGAAATTTTGCCGATAGATACAATGTATTTGAAAATTTTTTCATGTCTCTGTACAAGAATCTTTTGTCCCTTTTGAATAAAAAATTTCAAGTAACATCCCCATATGATACAGATTTAGGTGACTAAGTTTAGACTTCCTGTTGATATTTGTTATGCGGATAAAAGACTAAAAGACACACAGATACCAATTGCCAAAAAATTTTGATTCAGGGAATCTCAAAACGTGCAAATTAAAAGAAAATAATTGCGAAAGTTCGACCCCCAAAACAATACTTTCTCTACCATATATGGCTAAGACAAAATAACAAACACTATAAAGTGCCAAAACACACAACAGTTCAACAATTGTTACTAAGGGATATATGTATTATGTTCATTAAATGATATATTAAAGGAAATATTACTAAGTGGTTTATTATGTACAACGTGAATAATTTGACATAGTATCAACGCAGTTCCAACATTTCTCTGTAATTTAATTAAAAATAATAATAATAATAATAATGAAAAGGAACAAATTAATATTTTCCCAAGAAAATAGAATTTTTTGAAACGAAAATTTATCTTTGATAAAATTGAACAATAGGTATTCTGACGCGTTCCTATAAATTAAGATAAAATGCGTTCAGTATGATGATTAAGATATCACTTCATTTACATAGCTGCCAACTTTTGCACTTTTTGACTACCAGTAATTTTTAATGGAAATTTTTTATTAATTTTTGTAATTGTTTTCACTGATTAATAAAAAAAAAAAAAAAAAAAAAAAAATACTCAATGAAAGTAGCATTTAAGGGGGGAAAAAAAAAAATAGCGTAAAAGTTGGCCGCTATGCACTTACCATTTTTACAATGTACAAATATTTTAGACTAGAATTTAACATTACTTAATAGGAACAAACAGATCTACTTGTAAAATAATTTCTGGATTAATTAATTAATACTTGTGTCTAATTTCTGGATTAAATTTATTCTTGAGTCTGATATAAGGAATATTAACATGACAGGAATAGGGTGAAGAAGTCATGTTTGACTGAAATGAAGTAAGTAAATTATATATATGCATTTATATTATACATTAAATTTTCGCGTTAAAAAAATCTATGCTTTTTTTTTTTTTTTTTTTTCAAATTCATATTCATGCTCTATGGAGAATATTTTTATTTATTTATTTTTCGGAATATTCATCTAGCAAAAAGGAACAACTATGAATTGATTTTTCGAAATTTAAATAACCTAAGTTTTCTTTTGTTGAAAAGAAACTGAGAATAGTGTTTTGTTCAGTTAAAAGTTTTATCTGCAACCGTACACCAGCGATCGCTTTAGCAGAATATCTCCACATCATTATCTTGTTCCAGCTTTACAATTCTCTTTCTTTGTTGACAAACACAGAAACTTCGACATCTTTAAACTGGAATCGAAATTCTTTTCTCCGATTTTCTTATTTATACTTGATTTCGGTGCAGTAAAACTAAGAGAAGTTGTTGTCTTTGTCTTAATGAGAGTGGAATTTTGCTTAAAGTAGTGGCTAAATTAAAGGCAAATTAGTTTTTTCTAAGATATATTGGAGATTTTTTTATTGTTATTTTTCATATGTTATAATTTAAAACGAGAAGAAAAAAAAGTTTAATATTTATAATAAAAATGTCAATTTAAGTAAAATTAAACAAAATATGTCATAATAATTTTACAATTTACATATTTTTATTTTGTACCGAAAAAAAAATAAATAAATAAATAAATAAATAAATAAAAATAAATAAAAATAAATAAAAATAAATAAAAATAAATAAATAAATTAAAAAAAAAAAAAAAAGTTTAAATGTCAGACAAATTTTCAAAAACTTATGTTGACAGACATTCAGGTTTATTCTATATGATTTAGAAAATTGGCGACTCATAAAATTGTAGAGTAAAGAAAAAATCTGTAGACATCAAATAAATAAATAAATACCAATACAATAAACTTCTTCATTGTTATCAAATTTTAGAAATTTTTTCCTTTAATATATATTACTTTTTCGAAAAGTAAGATTTTACATATGTGTGAGGATAAATTTAATTACATAAGTAAAAAATTAAATAATTACAAGATAAAAAGAACTTTTTATATACCACGTCTTTAAATTTTCTAATAAAAATTAAAAACACTTTAAAAACACGTTAAAAATACATTTATTAAAAATATCAAAACTTCCAAAGCTTTTCGCCTAGATAAAACAAGGCATCATCAGGGAATTAGTTTTACACACGACAGAGCAGTTATATATACTTTTGTACCATATGGTCAACAGTTAGTCCTTTACAAAAAATAAATTCAACTGGAATTTATACATAGAGGCTGGAACTATGACACGGGAATGAGGTGTTACACTTGGATGCTGGAGCTATTGCAGGATGAGGGGGTGTTACACTTGGAGGTTGGGACAATTTCAGGATGAGGAGGTGCTACACTTGGAGGTTGGAACTATTGCAGGAAGAGAAGGTGCTACACTTGGTGGTTGGAAATATTGCAAAAAGAGAATGTGCTACACTTGTAGGTTGAAACTATTTCAGGATGAGGAGGTGCTACACTTGGAGGTTGGAACTATTGCAAGAAGAGAAGGTGCTACACTTGGAGGTTGTAACTATTGCAGGATGCGGAGGTGTTACACTTGGAGGCTGGAGCTATTTCAGGATGAGGAGGTGCTACATTTGGATGTTGAAACTATTGCAGGAAGAGAAGGTGTTCAACCTCCAAGTGTAATAGTTCCAGCCTCTATGTATAAATTCCAGTTGAATTTATTTTTTGTAAAGGACTTAACTGTTGACCATATGGTACAAAAGTATATATATAACTGCTCTGTAGTGTGTAAAACTAATTCTCTGATGATGCCTTGTTTTATCTAGGCGAAAAGCTTTGGAAGTTTTTATATTTTTAATAAATATATTTTTAACGTGTTTTTAAAGTTTTTAAAGTTTTTTAATTTTTATTGCAATAATGACACGTGTTTTCAATTTAACTCTTAACTTGAGTTTGTTTATATTTAAATTTTCTGTTGAATAATATAAACTTGACAATTATATATATTAATAAATACTTTTTAAAAATTTTTTTGATCAATTATCCCATCAACTTGAAAGAAAATTATCAAATACGTAATAAAGAGAGCAAATTATAAGAATTTTTCAAACATTTACTAATTGAATAAAAGTATTAAAAGAATGCATTGTCATCATGTTCTGAGCTATTATAAACGTTTCAAATGTCTAGATAGTCAGGAAAGTAATTAAAAATCGATTGAAAGATTTGTACTGGACAAACAAACAAAAAAGTGAGTTATTAAAAGCGTGGTAAAATTAGCTGATATTACTAATAAAAAGTCCTTAGAAGATGGTACTAGTGATCTGCAAGCATTCGTTTCTTTTATACGAAGGGATCGAAAACCAAGCAGTTTGGGGAAAAATACACACATGAATCAGAAAATTAAATAAATTAACAGAGTGGATATTTTAAGAAGTAAAACTAAACGAAAAATTAACATTGCAACAATAAGTGCTTTCCTCAGATGACCCCTTTCCTCAGATATATGCATGGATACCTTTTATTAATTTTGATGCCACTGTTCGAGCGTTTATTGATTGAATACATTGTTCAATGTTTGCTTTAAAGTTATAGATAGTGTGGATTGTTCACATAAATATATGCTTTTAGGTGATGTCAGGAGACCGAGGAAATCATAGTGTTTAAGAAAAGAGACAATTTCAGTTTCTGATTAACAAATTCGCAACAAAGATACATACTCAGTTTTTCAGTAGCTTATGTGCACATGATAAATGAGATTGAGAAGTAAACTTTCTCGTACTATTCATCATCGTCGAGTACGAAATTTTACAATCAGGCATGATAATAATTCCATACCATTTTTTACTGTGGACACTTCTACTTCCCCTAAATCGAGTTATTAAACAGTAAATTATTGTGTTTCTGTGCTCACAAACATTTGGGTAATATCTCTTTAAAGTGATTTAAAGTTCTAGTGTTTTTAGTGAAAAATGTTGGGAAATAATGATCATTCAAACTCTTTGTGCTTGAAATAATTTCACTTCCACTGTGCACCAAATAAATGGTGTTTATAGGCATTAACATAAACTGAAACTGAAATTGTCGCAGGCTTTCAACAATCCTGTGCATTCCATTTATCGAAAATAATCCCATTATTATCATCATTTTCTGTTTTGAAATTTGCACTTCTTCTTCTTCTTCCTCTGTTTTTTTTTTTTTTTTTTTTTTTTTTTTTTAAATTTGGGTTGCAGGACTTTTTGATCATCTTGTACTAATAAACACACTTGAATCACTTGAATTAGCATTAAATTTCGATTTGTGTCTTAAATACAAATTGTTTCGCAGTAGACTAGTAGATTAAACTCGTTTTTTTTTTTTTTTTTTAATATACTGAAAATCGATCAAAATTGACTGAGGTTAGTTAGAATATGTGAGAGTTGTAAGTTATGGTTTTCTCGACTAATATTCGTAAGGGTTGCAATGCCAAAACAATTCGTGGATTTGAATTAAAATCTCTTATAAAGAAATACAGTTTTATTTTTGAAATAACTTTTTAAACATTATTTTTTTTTTAAAAAAGGAAGAAGAAAAGAAAACATACATGTACCGTACTTTTAAGCAATATGAAATGCAATTATATATATGAAAGAGAAAAAAAAAATTAAATAAATAAGGAGTTCGATAATGAATAAAGTTTAGAGCAACCAACTATGCAAGACGAATGACATCATAACTTCAACAAGAGACTCAACTGAAGGGAAATTTGATGCAAGGGAAATGTTACAGAACTAAGGGTATAATATGTCTCATCCTTGTGCATATTTTATATATAGTCTGCCGTCAAATGCTCAAACTTCGAGGTGATCAGGCTGTTAAGAAGTAAAAACCACCTTCCCCCTGGAGAGCGCATTCAATACTAAGTTACTATCCAAAGGGTAGCCAAACTTGAGAGCGATTTTCATCGCTCCACGTGTTGAGTTAAACGGCCAGGTCCGCCAGCTATCCGCGATTGTAATGAAATGCTCGCCTTCTGGTGGGCTAAGGTGAAATTACAATTGATATGATAGCTTTCGGCTTTCGAATAGACGCCACTGCTTGCCGATGTTTAGCTTCACAAATATTTATTGAATAAAAATGAATAAATCCGGTAAAAAAGATAACACTTACTGTTGCGTGCCACAGTGTAACTGCAAAGGATCAAGAAATCCAGAATTAAGCTTCCATTTACTTCCAAATGACAAATTTAAAATTTCAGTTGCTTCGGCTAATGGAAGTAAAGAGTTAATCAGATGATTCGGAACTAATATTTGTTCAGCTTCAGTTAAACATCTACTTCCGATCGAATTTTGAATAAACTGAAATATTTTTTCCAAAAGCAATCAATTTTCCATGATGTAATGGCGGAGAAATTATAGCACGAATATTAAGTAGTAACACATATAGAACAAAAATGAATACACGTGGCTATTATATTTACTAACAACAAAAGCTGAAAAAGCGCCATCTATCGATCATTACAAACGCGGATTGGATGACACAGAAAAACATTTTTGACGCCTCTTTCCTAAAGTGGGTTGAGAGGCGTGACAAATGATCATCTTGATCAGTGAAAACTTGTAAAGCATTCGTCATGTGATTTTTATCTTGGTTATATCATTCGATGTTTAGAGAGATGACATGCATCTGGACCACTTTTAGAGATAACTAGGGTGATAACTTGGATCACTATATGATACAGATTTTTGATGACTTTCCCAATTAATTTTTGCATGACTGAAAATTGACCTAGCTTGGCCGTGCTACAAGTACAAAATGAATTACTAGGTTTGCCTCTACAGAGTGACCGAGATATTTCGTAAGTTATTGGGGCAACAAAACAAAGGTTTCTGATTTGAATCATGGTTGGCCATTTTTCGATCCAATAAAATTAAATCAACTAATCCATCAAAATCTACACAGTTAACGACTGCCAGAATGTTGCCAGAAAAAGAAAGAAAAAAAAAAAAAAGGAATATGTGCGTGTAGCGGGAAGACAAGCCCCAATCAGAAAAACATTGACTGCCTGATATCTTACACTTTATATAAAGTTTTTCTATTGGCTGTTCCCACCTCTCTTTATCTCATCGATTTTTCTGATTACATAGAAAATAAACATATTTTCAGACTGAAGAAAAAAAAAAAATTAATTTTTAAAAATATATTTTATTTTCTGCACTTTTGTGGTGCATTATCAGAAACTTTTATTACGCATTTTGCTTTGAGCTATAATTCAAAAATTTTGTTTAATGCAAGCGTTCATACGATTAAAAGTACATGTTACTGGTTCATAGAATAACTTAAAATTGTTTAATTCAGTTTTCGTGATTATTAAATAAATCAATTAATTTATAATTTTCAAGTATTAAATTAAATTTTATATTATATTACAAGTTATTTTAGGCTTACAAATATTATCGTTCAAAGGGAATTCTTAAAATAAATCAATAGCATTCCTTGATACACGTAGGCATGCATTTGATACAGTTCCTGCAAACAAAAGTACATTTGAATAAATCTGAAATTCATTGTCATTTCCAATGCAAAATAAGTTCTTTTCACTGAAAAGATCCGAAATATTCTAAAAGAGAAACTTTAAATAACTCAAGTTTTATCTTCGTTAAAGATAAACTTAGAATCTTGCTTTGTTGAGTTTAGAAATTTTATCAGTAGACTAGCACAGTGAAATATCTTAACATCATTATCTAGTTCTATCTTTTCAATTTCCTTCCTTTGTTGACACACACAAAACTTCTATTTCCCCCAGTCGAAATCGAATTTTTTTCTTCGCTTCTGACGTCTGATTTTTGTTCATCAAAACGATGAAAATAGTTTCCTCCATCTTAATAAAGATCAAATTTCATTAAAAAGTCGGGAGTTGATTAAAAGGAGATAAACATTTTTTCTTAGATCTTTTGAGGAATTTTTCATTTTTTATGCGCTAAAAGAAAGAAAGTTATTTTAGACAATTTATATATATATAATAGAATTTTTGACACATGACAAAAAATATTTATGAACATAAGTTTTTATTTATTATTTATTTTTTTGTTTATTACTCTCTTCTATAGTCATAGAAGAAAGTATTGGATTAGTAAAGAAAAAAAAAAAGTAATTTTCAGATTTCTAGTTTTACTTTCATCTATACTTTTAAGAAAATAGCATTGCATTTGTAGAAATTTTCGATTCCAGTTTTAGAGGATTTACACGTTTGGACCATTTCTAGAAAATGTCCGTCTGTCTATATGTGACCAAAGTTTTGTAACAACTCTAGTGGAAAAACAGATGCACAGATTTCCCTACATTACATATTTAGTTGCATCTTGACATAAACTGTTGCATTTAAACTTTTTATTCGTATCACCCTAAAGGTGGAGCTACAGTGCTACTACAATTCCCCCCATTTACTTGATTGCTAGATGTCAGCTTTTATAATATATAATTACACAAAACTTGATAGTTTCAATGCTGCAATTTTCCTCCTGTTTGGGAAGGCTATATCTCAAATTCTATAGTGTATCCGAGTTCTTACAGTCCGCCTCTTTTTAAGGACTTTTCCACCACTATTTTATTAAAATGAATTTATCTATTAACGTACATGCTTATGTCATAACAAAATTTACTATGTAAAATTAGTGGTATATAAATGCAAGGTCGTAGAACCCTGTGTATAAATGCACTAAACACGACATGTGAGATGGCCATTACTAAAAAAGAATGTTAATTCATTTTGGGTTCATATCGACCGACAAATGGCGCTGCTGTTACTCACATTCTCATACGTTCCCTATGATTACATTGCAATTCTATTAATTGAATTGCATCAATTCTTTATGTAAAATCTTTATTGTGAAAAGTTGTGATTAAATACTTGTGAATGTTACCCGTGGATAACGCTGTTACATTGACTGATGTCGAAGAATGTTTTGTGATAGCCACAACATATTAATCCTTAATGTGGAATTATCTTAATTGGCCATAAATTCATGAAATTATTATTATTTTTTTTTCTCGAAGCATACTATATAAGGATATAAAATAAAATAAACAATCTTTCAATTTTCAAAATTTACATACATGCCCTGGGTATGTATGTAAATTTTGAATTGTACTTTTATGAAGGATATTTAAAATATATATATATATATTACGCAATCTTTAAATTTTCAAGATTTTATGTTAATAAATATTTCGTATTATTTTATTATAAATTGTATATTAATTTCAAAAAATGAATATAATGTATTGCTAGATATAGAAATTGATCTTGGTAAAAATTAAAGTCATTTCTGAGTTATTCAGAATATTCCTTTAAGGATAAATTAATTATGCCTGTTTAGAAAACATAACACTACGCTGAAAAAAAAATTCTTTTTTTCGAGCCTTGATACCATTCTTGCTGATTCTTACGTAAAATGACCTCCTGAATCCGAATATGACCACCGTTTTGCCCAATAACCCACCGTTTCCTCGGTACGTCATCCTCTCCCCCAATTTTTAACACTCTTCGGAAATTTTGTGGTCATGAATTTGATTTGGAGAATGAAATATAATTATTTTAACACTTAATATATATATATATATATATATATACAATATACTAGTATATATAATAAATAATAATAATAATTGGCTAATTAAATATAATAAATGTAATATATAATTTCAGTGGCAAATTCCCCCCTGAATTTTCCCCTTGCTGCAAATGTTTATGTTTTATAATTTTCCAGCTTTCTAGCCCCTCAGAAGATATTTAACAGTTAAAATAATACTCCATTCTCCTTAAAAATAAATTTATAACTATAAAATGACCGAAAAATGATAAAAATAGAGGTCGTCCCTAAGAAACGGTGGGTGATGCGGCAAAATGGGTGTCATATTCGGATTGAGGAGGTCATTGCAAAAATGGAATTTGCAAAAATGGCGTTGGAGCCGATTTTTATGCAGAGCAGTATAATTAATAACATCACAATTCCGCCACATTTAAGAAATCTTGAGTAAGTTGCTAACATTTCTGAAAATTATATCAATATGAGAATTTACTAGACACAACGCATTATATTTAATTTATTTATTAATATAAAAATGCTATTTTAAGAATATTTACCACTAATCTTTAGCAATTAATAATAAAGCCTATACAAAACAACACAGCTTTTTTACTATGACTTGATTAAAATCTCGGAAGTAAAGGAACAAGGTGGAAAAAAGCACGCAAACCTGATTGAAACACGAAATTTTCAATTAATATTGTTGGCAACAGCTGCTTTTACTCAAACTTCAGTCCCAAGCTGTCTGAAATTTACATATATAACATGACAGTTTTACGCGTTTTCATGTTAAATTCTCATTTAGGCATTAAGAAATAATTAATCATTTACGATGTCACCCTAAAGAGAAAATAACCAAATTTATTCGCATTCGTTAATCAATTTCCATGTTTTATGAAAAAATTTTCATTTTCGAAAGCTTAAAGAAAATAAATAATATGTAATTAAGATTGAAAGTCGTATGATGCAGCAACAGGACAACTAAACTCTACGTAATAATATTAGCTTAGAAAATAGCTGCTTCTTTCAGTGTAAAAGAAAAGTCGACTTCAAAAGTAATCTTATAAATGGTTGTCCCGACAATGAACCTACTGTTTAATGAAACATGTGAATGTTAAAAATGAAAGAATACAAGATTTAAATAATGATTTTATTAGACAATTCGCTATTATAGACGGGTAATGAAGAAAGAAAAAAACATGCAATACGGTTTCAGTATGAAACACTTTTCAAAAGGAAAATAGGCTGAATAAGAGCGTGTCTATGAATATTTAAATGAATGTTATTTAAAGAAGAATGAAAGAGAGAAAAAAAAAAGGGGGGGGGATGAATAATAATGCGCTAATGTTGTTGCTATTCAGATGAAGCTAAAATCTGTCACAAAATAAAATGTTATTATTATTATTATTATTATTATTATTATTATTATTATTCTATGCTGACAAATGTTGATCATGCCGACTGCCGCTGTTTTGAATTTTTGGCTAAATTTTACAAATCTGTGTCGCAGTTTCGATATAAAGAAACGCTAAAGCACTAAAGTTTTACTGATTTTTAAGTTATATGTATTAAATTACACCGCCGTTAAAAATTTATTTTGACAAAGGAAATTATGCTTCTTGCCATTGTCTTTATTATGTTATTCAATTAATAATTTTTTGTAATATTAGAATAACTTTTTCTATTTTCTTCTAAATATTAGCTTTCTATATAAAATCGTTTGTCCTGAGTGCGTGAGTTGCTCATTCATCATCGCCCAGCCAAAACCCCTGGACCTAGAAGTAAGAAAGTTTTGTGACAATGTTCCTTATATTACGTAGACATCCACTAAGAAGCCATTTTACAAAATTATCTCCCCAAGGGAGGGGGGGGGGAAGGGAGAGCAAAACGTGATTTCACAAAATCCTTCATGTCTAAAAAAAAAAAAAAAAAAAAAAAACGGATATCTGTAGCGGGATTTCACACACATATATATATATCTCAAAAAAAAAAAAAAAAAAAGATATACGTGAAATTTTTGCTCTAAAATATAGCTAATACCAATACCTAAAAACCAATTTCTGGAATTTTAGAAATTCAGCCCCTAAAGGCGGGAGGGGGCAAAACGTGATTTCAAATAATCATTTATAGGGTAAGTTTTTCAGTGATTGACACTTTTAGAGCACTTTTTGATGTTTTAATGTTCTAGTCATCAGAAATTATTTTTGGAAATCTTAAATTAATATATATGGTGTGAAAGACTTTCAGAACCACATATATGTTAAAATATATACATTTGATAACAATAATAATAATAATAAATATTATTATTTTGAATTTTTATTTGACACCCACTCAATGTTCCGACATTGACAGTTTTTCATTTTGCCAGTAATTAGCATCCTATGCTCCACTGTTTGACACTTCTAGTTTTTCATTTTACCAGTTATTAGCACCCTGCGCTCCAGTGCTTGACATACAATGTTAAAATACTTATATGTAAAACATGTACTTTTATTTTTTTCTTATTTATTAATTATTTCGGGGAAAATGTCAATTATTTAGCATGTCAATCACTGGAGCGCCTACCCTACCGCAATAAATAAATAAATAAAAATAAAATAAAATAAAAATAAAATAAAATAAAATAAAATAAAAATAAAATAAATAAAAATAAAATAAGAATAAAGATATATGTGAGATTTTCCCCTGAAATATAGCTCACACAAATATCTAAAAACAATTTTCTGGAATTTTAGAAATTCGTCCCAGGTAGGTCGGGAAAGGAGAGGGGGGGGGGGGGAGCTACGAGGCCAAAAAAAAAAAAAAAAAAAAAGGAGAAATACAGTTAGACCGTTTAAAATTGGTACAGATAAAATTTAGAGGTCGAATGAGGATATTTTAGAAAGTGTTAAGTTATTAGGAGGGGCCAGAAGGAGGGCGGAGGGGCAAAGAAATAAAAACAGAGTTAGATCGTTCAAAATTGGTACATAGTGGTTTTTGATACCTACGAATCGATTGTGGATATTTTCGAATTTGTAACATTTTTAGGAGAACCGGGAAGAGGGGGGGGGCGAAGGGGCGAAACAATAGAAATAGACGGTTCAAAATCGGTACGTTTGGTTTTTGGGACCTACAAATCGATTGCAGATATTTTCAAAAGTGAAAAATTATTAGGATAGACGGGAAGAGGGGGACGAAGAGGCAAAAATATAGAAATAAGAGTTAGAGCGTTCAAAATTAGTTTTATTAGGTTTTAAGGCCCGATCCATCGATTGCGGATATTTTCGAAAGTGTAAAATTATTACGAGGGGCGGGAAGGGGGGGGGGCGCGTCGAGGTAAAAATAAAGAAATTCAGATAGGATGTTGGAAATTAGTATTATTAGGCTTAAAAGCCTGAGAAAATGATTGCGGACATTTTTGAAAGTGTAAAATAATTAGGAGGGGCGAGAACAGTGGGCGTCCGCACGTGTATACGCTGCCGCAGGCAGTGAGGGCCCGGGCCTATTATTGCAGCGATAAGAGAAGAATTTTTTTTATTATTTTATATTTATGTTTTTTCTTTACGATAATAAAGTGATTCCTTAAGAGTATCGAACAGAAATGCGCATGCGCAGCGCATAATGGCCGGAGCTGCCGAAGGTAGTGGGGACCCGGTGCGACATTTTTCCCGATCAGAAATTTTTTCTTTTTTTTTTTTTTTCACATGATAAAAATTAATGCAATTTTGAGAATATATTAATTATAGTGAACCTTTTAAAAATGGTGTCCAGCGAAGCGGGCGTAGCCTGCTAGTATTATATAAATTCGCGTAGTACAAATAATTTATTAAATTAATTTATGAATTTTCCATGATGGATGCAGACGATTTTTATCGCAGAGAAGCAATAACACTAAATCACTAAATGTCGGAAGAAAGTTAATTTTGTGCCGACATAAAAAGAAATGTGATTTTTTTTTTTCCCGATTAAAAATGGAAAAAAAAAAAAAAATGGTAATTTTGTTTTAAGTGAACACATATCTAGTTCAATTATTTGTTTAAAAGGTATCGACGAGTTCTGAGTGATACCGATATTGAAAAGTTACATCCCCCGGGAGTAATTCCCCTCCAGGGGGAAGGGACGATGCTCCTACATGCACACAATTTGTTCCATGGTTTACTACTACTATTATCACTAATTCACTAATTTACACTCATTCGTTAAAAATAACTCTCATTATGTGTCTCATTATACAAAATTTTGTCCTATATTGCCATAAAATATTATATGTTATAGCCTTTTATATTAAAAATAATGAAAAAAATGGTATTACATCTCCACATGTCGAGTACTGATTCTCATATGTAAACAGCACTAGTTTACGTCAGGCTCAGACTAAACGCCTAGTTTGGTTAAATTTCGTTCATTGGTTCGTGATATACAGTGTTCATAAAAATTATTATACGCACACAGACACACATACATTTTCTAAAAACATTTTAATCGTGTTCAGGAAACCTGAAAACGTATAAATCCGTCGAAAACTGGAATTCGAAAATTTTCACATTCTTCTGTTTATATATAAAAAGAAGAAAGTGAAAAATTATGACATTACAAGCGTATTACATGAAAATTATTCAAGTAATTAAGAAACAAAACGGATAAATAGTCAGTTTCCAATAGTTAAAATTAGGAAAGTTTTATAGTATATAAGGAGTATAAAAAACATTATTGCAAGTTTTAAATGTGTCATCTTCCCTTTCTTCAATAAATTTTTATCAACAGTTTTCACAGCTCTCTAAAATTTTACAGCTTTGAAAAATCTTCTCAAGCGATGCCAAACTTTTATTCCTAAATATATCGCGAATAGCGTCTTTGCCCGTTTAGAATTTTGCTGAGAAAGCACACCCTTACGCTTCATTGAAAAAATTACAGAATAACTTTTATTTCTATGGCAACTGCGATATATTTTCTCTTTAATCAGTTCCAATCTTCATAAAGATGGAAAAACATTTGCATACGCTTCAGTAAAGATTACTCTGGGAAAAATAACTGCCTTTACGACACCAGTCTTGAATTTTTGCTAGAAGAAAATGAAAATGGCAATCAAAAGGAAGAAAAAAAAAATCGTAGTCTTAGAAAGAAATTCCTTAATTAAACGTCGCAACAGCTTGTTTATATGTTAAAGTAGAAAAGATTATTTCGGATTAACTTTATGTAATATGTAATCTGCTGCTGGCTTTATTTTTAGTTTAATTTTATTACTTTCTCTTACCTATAAAGAAGGTTAAAAAAAAGATAAAATATTGTTTTTGGATAAAATTTTCGGAATTAAGATTTGACATATTTACACATTTTGTTCTCTAAATCTGAATAACTAAGATTTTAGCAATTGGTCGGCGTGTGAACTTGTTAACATTGTTAACAGCATAGGTCAGGAATAATATTAGTCACCATTAATATTCAGGTCGGACAAATGGCTTGCGTACGGGGATATACAAAATTATTCAAATACAATGTATATATAGGACAAATTGTAACGAAATATAGTTTAGCATCTTTAAATTGTATTAAATAAGACAAAATTGAAATATAAATGTTATTTATATGTAGTAAAACATGTTAAACGTAGACCATTGTGGAAAAAGTATTTATCTTTCGTTTACAGGTCCACACAAAATATTTCTGATATATGAACAAACATTTCAATATTTTAATTTATTCTGGAGCACTATTAAAACTCAACCCTTTTCACCTTACATTACTTCCGTTGTTAGCGCTTTTTTTTTTTTTTTTTTTTTAAACACATTTATGATTGTGAATTTTTTCAATGGATTTTTTACGCTTTTTTCTCGTTTTTTACATTCTAAAGTGCGATTTTTCTATTGATTTTTAGCCTTTTTATGCCGTTTTGTACACTCTAAAGTGCGGTGGCGAAAGTTAAAAGTTCAAAAGTTCAGTAATGGCTCGAACTGTATTTCAAACTATATTATGACTTTTTATTTTTCCGTTCTGAATTTAAGTACGCAGTTAGGTGAGTATACAATTTACAGATAATATACAGGGCTATTCAAAATTAATCTAATTTGTTTAAAAAAGTGGTGTAGGCAGTAATTCTCTGAATATTTTTTTTTTTTGCGTTTAATTTTAGCCTTAAATGTCTTATGAATGTAGTCACATTACTTAAAAAAAAAAAAAAAAAAGTATTATCAAATAAAACTACTTCTAAAACGAATTTGAACTGCTATTCAAAGTAATTTGTGAATGTTCAAACACAGATAGCTTATCTTGCATCTTAAACTAAAATAATATATCTATGGTTCAGTAGAGCAAGAAAAAGTAGTGTGGGTGCCACATCAGAGGATTTAGATAGCTTTTATTTATAAAATTTAGTCTATTTTAATTTGTAACGGAGTTAATGAGTAGTTTGTTAACAATAATGTTTAAAATTATACAAAATTTTCACATGTACGAGATTTTTAAAGAATTTTGGAAAGATGTCATTTCATATAAAGAAAAATCAGAGCCTTAAAAATTCGAACGATTTATAAACATTTCCTCATCAGTTTATATGTATTAAGGCTGCACGTCAGTCAGATTAACTTTTCTTCCTCCTCGGTTATCCGACCAGTGATCGTTATCTCGAAGCTGATAGACGGGAGGTTCTAAATTGGATATTAGTTTGAACTCGTCTACTTAGCCGTTTGGAGTTTTGCATGGTGTTCTCCGAAACTAGCGTGAGTGTGGGCTAGGACCCCCTTAGAAAGACCCGAGGGAGAGCATTCCTCCATACCGAGGTACCTCGCATGAGTCGAAGGGACCCATGTTTAGGTCCCTCGTGTAGATAAATTTTCATTAACTCACAACACCAGCACTTTCCCATGTTATTGCACGGGAAGTGCTTTAAAGATATCTCTTTGAGGAATAAAGTTCTTCGACATTCTTTCTTTTTTTTCTTTCTTTTGTTTTGTTTTCTTTCTTTCTTTTTATTAAAATTCTATTTTTTGATCAGGCCGTCTTTTATCTTAGACGGTAATCGTTCATTTGTATATAAATAAATTCAGATGTTTCTTTTTGAAAAGGTTGAAAAGTAGAGCTCTGAATTCATTTAATGAAAAAAAATACACTGCTGGTCATTAAAAATGCACAACCAAGGAGGAATGCGGATATAAGGATACTTATTCGGCACTTACATTATAGTAGGAAGAACAATTGATTAAATTTTCAGAAAGTTTTGTGTAATATATTCTCAGAAAACAGTACATAAAGCAGCGACCTCAGGGAGCAATAACTACACTTATCTGCCTAGGTATTGAATCGAACATCGATTGGATGACATATTCGGGTATAGCACTTCATGAAGCTTAAACAGGATGTCACAGTTCATAGACCGTAGTTACTGGAATGGCGGCGGGCCAGTAGCTTTTCAACGATTAAATAGTCATTTTCATCGGTGCGGGATCAGGAGAACGCGCTGGTAGAAGCAACGGTTGAATATATTCCGGCTCAAGGAAGTTCTGGACGATACAGACAACTTACGGTCGTGCAGTATTCTGCTTAAATGTTGTGCTACGAGGCCTCGAGTATAAGGCAGAGGGGCGGACCTTAATTCACTAGAAATTTAATGGCCACTATTTAGAGTGCCGGGGATGTGAACAAGAAGTAATCGAGACGTGTATTTAGTGGGACCCCATACCATCACTGCAGGTGATGGACAGTGTGGCGATGTCGAATCCCAGTTGGCAATGTGCATTATTCACAATGTCGTTAAATACGGATAAGGCTACCTTGATGCTATAAACAGGATTGTGATTTATCTGAAAGGCGACTTCACGCCATTCCTGCATCCAGGTTCGTCGTTGATCACACATTAAAGGCGCCCATATCAGTGATGCAGTTTTGAGGGTAATTAAAATTTTTTTTGCCTCATACTGGGTTACCACCTGGAGTTACACGTCTCGATTACCTCTTGTTTTCATTCCCGCCACTCTGAATACCGGTCATTACATTTCTGTCGAGTTAAAGGCCGTCGCTCTGCCCTATATTCAATGCCCCCGAAGCGCAACACTTAAGCACACCAATGCACGACCGCAAGTTGTTCGTATTGTCTGAACCTTCCTTGATGCATAATGTGTTCGACTGTTGCTCTGGTCAGCGCGTTCTTCTGGTCTCGCAGGAATGAAAATGACTGTTTAATCGTTGAAAAGCGACTAGCCCCCACCACTCACAAGTAACTATAATCGATGAATTGTGGCATTGCGTTGAAACTTCATGAAGTGCTCTATCGGTACATGTCATTCAATCTCTGTTTGATTTAATGCCTAGGCAGATAAGCGCTGTTATTGCTCACAGAGGTCGCTGTTTTATGTACTGTTTTCTAATGATATATTACTCAAAACTTCCTGAAGTTTATTTTTTCTACTATAATGTCTGTGACCAATAAATATCATTCTTATATTCGCATTCCTTCTTGGTGTTGCAATTTTAATGACCAGCAGTGTAAATAAATGAACAGATATAGGAGAAAGGAAATTTCAAGTATAATTTTTTTTTGCTTATATATACAGTAGGGCTTTGATTAGTCGACTCCCGATTAATCGAGTTCCAGGTTAACCGAAGTAGTCCCAAAAAGGTCACTCCCCGGAGGAGATGTGCCTTTTAAATGGCGTAGATAACTTTGACAAATTTTACTATATATCACTGTATTTTATAATTTATATATGTATGTATTGTATTGCATTTTTAACTGCCTACATTTATATATGTATGTATTGTATTGCATTTTTAACTGCCTACATTTATACATGTATGTATTGTATTGCATTTTTAACTGCCTACATTTATATATGTATGTATTGTATTGCATTTTTAACTGCCTACATTTATATATGTAATATACGTATTATTTTACTTAATTGACGGCGTTTTCGTTAATTTTAAACTTTGCGTATATTACTCCTTCAATTTACGACAGAGTCCATGTTATCCAAGTTTTCGATTATCCCATGTACCCTCGGTTCACATTACCTCGGATAAGTGAGGCTCTACTGTATTATAATAAAATATAGAATTGAAAAATTATATTGTTGTTATACTGCTTTGATAGTAGTACTCTTAATTTGAATTGAATTAATCTCTTATTTTAGCAAACCTTCTAACGTTTATTCTTTTATTTCCTAGGAATGGTTTGATCACAAGCTGAGATGGGATCCTGAAGAGTATGGCGGCGTGGAGCATTTATATGTACCAGCTGAACAAATATGGTTACCCGATATTGTGCTTTATAACAAGTAAGATATCTTTATCTCTGACCAACAGAAAATTTGTGTTTAGTACGAATTTGCTTTCTAAAATATATTAACACTTTCGCGACCGCTGACGTAGATTCACGTCATTTGGAAATCTATAACTACGCCAGTGGGCGTTTCTTTTGCAATTTGAAAGTTACTATATTTCTTAAAGATATTCCTAATATTCACAGTTGAACAAATAAAATACTATCGATACAAATACTTGAATTAGAAGGAATATAATTATGATGTAGTATATTCATTTGTAACATAAATATGTATACAGAAAACCTCGCTCTGAAATAATGCACCTTAAAAGAATAACAGGCGGAACTTACTATCAGAGAGACAAAAACATGTGGTCGCGAAAGTGTTGTTAATAAAGTTGCAAAGACTAGTAAAAATTCGATTTCAACCTTGCTAAAATTAACTTTGTTGGTAACTAGCAAGTATTAATTGCTTCGTTGTTCGCTATATTTTACTGAATTTTCAAAAATAATGAATAATTGAAACATTAAAAATTAATATGTTTCTACTGGCGACTATTTTCGCTAAATTAAAACCTTGACAAATACCGTGTCAGGGGTTGTACTCTCCGCCCTTCTTTCAGAACACTCTCAGAGATAAGAAATTTCCGCCATTTTTGTCACCACTAATTTCATGCAGAAATACTTCTGGTATAGCAATGTGCCATGCAATAGCAATGTGCAATGATTTTATAGCAATATGCCATGATTATACGGGGTAGAGATTATTTTATAAAAATAGTGGTAGCAATAAATTTTAAAATTTCTTATTCATGAGAGTGTCCTGAAAAAAGGGCGGAGAGTACGACCCCTGCCGTGCTATACAGCCGTAAATGAAATGTAAAAAACATTTATTTATTTGAGTTTCATTATGTTGATCAGAGAGAAACACGGTTAATTTTAAATAAACTAAATATACATTCTCATTAGTTGGCAGGCGATGCAATCAAGTAAAAACCTAATAGAGCATTCGATTAATTGAAATTGTAAATAAATCAAAATAAACTATTTAGAAACAGAAATGCATGCATATATATAATTTTAATACTGCTATTCACAATTAGTAATCTTCGCCTTATTTAATTTCTAATAAGTATTATAAAAGAGTACTATTAAAAAATAGTAATATAAAGATCCATCACAAATCTTGCCCCTGTATGTATGAATAAACACTGTGGTTATCCAGAAATATGGTGGACTGATATATTAGCAAAGTCAACATAAGTGAACTCAGTTTAAGTGCCTCTCTCGATAGGTCGTCTCCTATCTCCTATAATTATTAATTTCGTATACAATTTCTAAAATAGGCGCTACTGAAAGCTCAAAATACTCCTATGTGGGCTATTTGAGAGCAGATACAAAAGCATATGTGTGTTAAGTTTATTAATTTAGGATAGAAACTTAAATTAAAATGATTTTTTAAGTCTAAGCATCTTATCGCGCGCTACATAGATTTTACTTTCAGAATAAATTCATGTAATCTTTTGCTAAAATAATCGTACGTTTAAAGAGATATTTTTTTGTGCAACAAATCCGGATATTTTGGATTTATATATATATATATATATAAATGTTGCTTTGAGTATTAAAACCGATCGACTACACGAGGATCCTAGATCTAGGTGGTTGTCAAATGTCATTCCTAGCGGTCTTTCTAAGGGGTTTTAGTCCGTATTTACGGAAGATCGACACAAAAAGAAATATATATAAAATGAATATATTTATTTACTTAGAGAAAAATTAATAGACTGAAATAAAATATTATCAGAAATTAATACTCTCTGGTAAAACTGATGTCTTTGTTTATGTATTTATTTTAAATATATTTTTATACAGTTAATACTTTAAAAGTTTTAAACTTATAATTAGAGAATTTTTTACTTATAATTAGAGAATTAGTGTTCATACGGGCTCACCATTTTTCATATACTCTTTCACCATTAAATTTTTAATAACTTTTTTTTTTTTCTTTTAATAATGAAAATTACTACACAAAATTTATGGTAAAGAAAATCAAGGAAGTTGAAGTACCGTATGAACTCCGATATTTTCTTCTTACATGTGTAGTTTAATAATAATTTTATAGAATTACTAGCATATATGCAAGCGGAAAAAATACAAAAGGTTATTGTCATAAATTCAGGACGTAAAGTCAGCTTATTTATATAATGATTTATTTGGCACTTTTCCTTTAACCTGCAATTTGGCGCATTTGGCGACTCATACACATTGCGTGCATAACAGATGACATTTTGTTTGAAATGAAAAGATAAATAAGAAACATACTATTCGTAAATTTATTTTTACCTTCTAATCAGTGTTCTGGTTGATACCAATTTATGTTTTATTTGTAATTAAAAATAAAATGAATGAAGTATTTGTAAATTTATTCGTTATGGTTACACAGGGTGTCCCTAAATTCATGGGCCAAACTTTTAGGGTAGGTAAAACACATATAAAGAAGCAATTTGTGTATAGCAATATGGGGTTGGAAATGAAATGTGTAGGTAAAAAAACAAGAAATGCACCGCACGTTAGAATGAGAAAAAAGAGAAAAATTCATAGAAAACAGCATGAAAAATCAACAATCGCACAATCGCAAATCTATAGAAAAATTTATTAACGCCAATTAGAAAATAAAGAAAAAATAGATAAGAGAATGAAACTAAAGCAGAGGAAGGGTGGGTTTAGGCTCGCCAAAAAAATTCATTTCAGACCCTCATATTGCTATACAAAAAATACTTATTTATATGTATTTTATCTAACCTTAAAGTTTGCCTATGAATTCAGAGGCATTCTGTATTATTAATTGTATTATTAAATTATTTGTTAATTAAATATTTTATTATTTTTTAGGATTGCCACTGATTTAGTTTGATGTTTTGAACAAAATTGACGTTTTATTATAGTGACCGGAAAAAAAAAAAAAAAAAAAAAAAAAAAAAAAAAGCCATCTGTCTCAGTGGAAGTGTTTGATGAAAAATTTCCTTTAATTAAACGTACAATATAAGATTAAATCTTTTGTATTTCAATATTTTCAATTTGGATCATCTGTTATTTTGTATTATGCACGATCATCCAAATATTGGCAAATCGAGTGACTTCAGTCAAATAACGGAAAAATTATTTATTTTTGTATTATTCTAATAATAATAATAATAATAATAATATATTAAGCATACACATTCAGACATGCCAATATTTTAATTTATTTCGGAGCACTGTCAGCAGCCGCATTCTTTACAACACCACTTTTTTCGAAGGATATTTTTCTTCTTAGTTATACCTTTGCTGGCCCTAATTCTCTGAATTGCTCTAAACTTTATTGCCAAATTTAGGGATTCATTTATTCAACTACTGTAAAAAATTTTGAGGCGTGATGTATGATATGCATAAAGGACGAGTAATCTTCGAAGTGATTAGGCCACCATTACAGTTAAAATTTATTGGTGAATATTAAATAAAAAAGTCCTTAAATTCGGTAACACTAACCAGAGGAGTAAAACTAAATTGGACCAGCAAAGGGTTAATCGTAAATACATATTGGAGAAAAATTCTCTACACGTAAAGTGGTATAAAAAACGGCGGTGCTAACAATACTCCGAAATAAAACAAAATGGAGCATGTATGAGTATTACTGTAGATTTTAAAATATTTATTTTTTAATTGAACTTTTGCATAGCTGCCAACCGTTCCGATTTTTGGATACTGGTATATATATATATATATATATATTATAAAAGTTATCCCCTTATTTAATCATGAAAGACTGCTTTGAAATCTTATGAAAAATTTCTATAAAAAATACAAGTATGCAAAAATCAGTAGAGTTGGCAGCTATGCTTTTGTAATATATTCTGAATACATAAAGGCTAAACAACTAAAATTTATTACAAAACTACTCATTTATATTGCTCTCATTAAAAGAATTATAATTCACAAACGCAACTAACAAATACAAATTATTTTCTGAAAAATTACAAAGAACGAATTTTCAATACTCATATTAGTGTTAAACAATCAAACAGTTAAAAAATCTACCAAAGGAAAATTTGTATGTCAAAAACGAGCCTCAAGGCGGAGCAAATGTAAAACCCTCCCACTCTTGGATAAAATTTTGCACAATAACTTTTAAGAGCTCTTAATTGGAAATCAGATATCCGAAGTGGTCCCATTACCGTAATAGATTTAGCTCAAGGGCTGCAGACTCTGCTGTCGAACTAATTTTTATGGGACTAAAGTTTTGATAAGTGAACAAAAGGCTCGCGGCTCTAAATGCTTAATATGTTGGCTCTTAAAAAAATGCCTTGGAAGCATTTTTAATAAGTTATGACTCAAAAGTTATGTTGAATGAAAAATGGTGCAAGTAATTACAGTTCCATGTGTTTAAATTGCGATTTTCGCCTGGTGAAACAGAATTAATCTTCTTTAGTGAAAGAAAACAATAGATTTCTTAGATTTAGAAATGAAACAAGTGGAAGGGAAAAAAAAAATCTGTACATCGTTTGATCTTCCTGACATCACTGGTTGTTAAATTGGGAAAGAGTTTGTGGATTTCTATGAAATTAAATAAGTTTGTGGATTGCTAAAGGCTGATTCATATTAGATTTTGTTTGTCATAATGATTAAGTAGGCGGAAGATTTTTTCAAAATAAAAGTGAAGTACGCAAGTTTGAAAGATTTTCGAGGACAAAATAAAAAAATTTGATTGTTACTATTCATTTTTTGGTACAAATTTATTCAGACTATTTACATAATGCTGTACGATTTTTAAATGTACTTTCATATATATATATATATATATAAAGAAATTATGAGAAAACACAATAATTGGAAAAGTACGCAACAAATAATCTAGGTTCAAATAATTTAGCACGATCTGTTACCAAGAGAAAAGAAACAAGGCTCGGGCGCAACATGAAATTAACAAAGACAGAAAACTATAAAAATGATTAAATATAAAATAAGAGTTTCATAAAAATCCTTGCGTTGAGCTTGAGCATACACCAGTACAATACGTAGTACTGCATTTAAATGCAATTTTTTATTCTTCATCATTCGAAAGCAGTTTTTCTGAACGTTTTACTGCGCACATATTCGTTGTAGTAAATGCTATTACAACATAAATAATATTTTTTTCTTTTACTAATGTTTTCGACTGCCAATATAGTAAATAAATTTGATATATATATTGTATACACATTAATGATGTATAGTAGATCTACATTAACAGAGTTTTTGTTAAATGAGATCATTGTTATTGTAGAATTGATCATCAGTTAATGCAGATAGATAATTGTTAATGTCAGATAATAAAAATTGTTGAAGTAATTTCCTCCGTATATTTGTTAATAAAATCTTGTAAGTGACTTCGGAGAAGCTGGGGTTGAATTTGTAACCTTCGGAATGGAAAGTGAGAACCATAGATCGGAGCAGAGATCAACCAATTGATCATTGCTAAGCTCTCATCATCCGTCCTAAGATTGTTCCGCAGCATTAGTCCACCACTTTGGTTGAGCAATTTCCACTCACGCTTAGTATAGGGCATAGCTGCCAATTTTTACAATTTTGAAATAAGGATAATCACCCCTATATATTTTTAGAGAAATGTCTTATGTTGATTTTAGGAGATTTAAGATCTCGAAGTTCACTATCATAAAATTCTGGTATAAAGAAAATCGGGAAAATTTGGCAGCTATACCATAGGGATAACAAATTGTCAAATGTTTTGTCCATGTATATACCCCATGAAACGGCGTAATGGGTGTGATACGCATTTTGCTAAGCATTATATCATAGACTCTGAGCCATTAAAGATGCCATAGGTTTTAAATGTTGGAAGATTTGTCTGGTGCCTCTGTGGTTTCGGAAAGAAGAAGTTTTTTGTGTACTCAGAACATCGTTGTTGATACATCATTGCCATCCACACAGGTGACTTGCGAAAAGCTGAATTTGAACCTGGGACCTTCCGAACAAAGGGAAAGAATGATAGCTTTAAAAAAATGTTAATAAACTGGCCATTCCTAAGTTCTCATAATCAGTCCGTGAGATGGCTCCAATACAATCTCTTAAAAATGCAAATTTTCGGACAGTGTAAAGTAATTTGTCCTCATAATAGCCAAATTTGGCGCGTATTGGCTACCGGAAAATTTTAGTAGAATTTTTTTAATATATTATTTAATAGGTTTCACTATTTAACCCTTTGTTGGTCCTGTTTAATTTCACTCTTCTGGTCTGTGTTGGACATTTTTATTCAATACCCACCGCTAAATTTTAACTGTAACGGTTGCCTACTCACTTCGAAGGCTATTCGGCTATTCGTTTCTAATATCACTTTTCAAAAATTTTGTTGATAGTTGAATAAAAGAAATCCTAATATTGGCAACAGTGTTTAGAGCGCCTTAGAGCGTTACGGCCGGCAAAGCATTAAATAATTTTTTTTTTTTTTCCTGTACCAAAAAAGCATAAAAGTCGGCAATTATGTGCCCTGAGCAAACCAAATTTGCATTAAGAAACATAAAATCGATTGTTAATGAAACTAATTTCTCTGCTTTTAGACTTATAAATTAGTTCATACGACTATAATTGCCTGAAAAACAATATATATATATATATATATATATATATATATATATTAATTTCTATCATGCGATCAGTGGATCGAGGTTTAATTGAACTTACTGCGTGACTAAATAATGGAGAGGACACCAAAAAAAGCAAATATTTTTAAGCTGATTTAGTTAAAAGAAAAAGAAAAACCTTGAATTTTTCTTGGCGAATAATTGTAATAAGGATAAAAAATATTAATAAACTAAAGCATTAATAACAAACATTCGCTTCGTGGACATTTTTCAGAGGATAAATGAAGGTAAAAGAATTATCAATCGCTCGTTTAAAACAGATAAACGAAAAATATTGCAACTATGTTTTTAAAAAGTACAATTAAGAAACATTTTTTGGTGCAGGAAATTTACAATACAATTATAGTAGTATATATGACAGTTTTGCTGTCAGTGATATCTTAGTAGAAACTAACAACATGTAACTTAGTAATAATTAGGTTTTTGAAAGCAGTGCTGTAATGAATCTGTAGCGACGCCATTCTAATGTAGATAATCCTAGCTTACCGATGGACAACGGGTTAACCTTTTGTCCAGAGGTACGTCTCTGGGTTACTACCTAGACATCCTCGGTTCGAATACAACCTACCGCAACAAGCAATTTCCTTCATTGTTGACCTCAGCCGAAGCAACAAGCAATCAACTCCGCTCTATGGCAATAGATGGCAGCACCACAAAAACCTCCGAGCATCAAAGCCTGTGAATCGCTGTTCTCACAGCTCAAAGTCTGTCACGCCCCTCTCCTTCAACTCGCCGCTGCTCCTTCAACTTGGCAAAACGGGGCAACTGACAGCACAATCTGGTCATTGCTTTGTCTACAGCAGTAATACTCGTATCGCTCGTACGACGGTGTACTCACTAGGAGGGGGAGTACTGTAGTGACGCCATTAACGCCATTCTAATGTAGATAATCCTAGCTTACCGATGGACAACGGGTTATACTTTTGTCTAGAGGTACGTCTCTGGATTACTACGTAGACATCCTCGGTTCGAATACAACCTACCGCAACACGCACTTTCCTTCAAATCCAAGTATTCTAAATAATAAACACGCTCTTTTTAAAGGATAATAGAACCATATTTACGTCTGTACTTTTAAACTGAGAAATTTTGCATATTTACGAGAACAAAAAGTCATCTAATTTTTCGATATTTCTCTGTCAATTTTAAAAATTAAATGCAAATGACAACATATCATACAATGATTAATTTGATAATTTAAAAAGTTATAATTGTATTAAACATCATTCACATACATTAAATGATTTATTACTATTTCTAGTGCTAATTAATTAAAAATTTATCTATTTAATGTTTAAACACATTTAAAATGATATTATTTTAATTGCCATTCTTTTCTGCCTAATTTTATTTCATCACTTAATCCGCTTCTACGAAACATGAAGTAACAATGAAGGCACGACATTTTTGCCTGTTCTCAAAACTCTAACTCAACTATTGCAACAAAATATTCTGCAAGAGTTTAAATATTGAGCCCCTCAGGATAGTCAGAAATGGTGTCTGTCTGAGAGACGAAAAAATTTCTTCCAGACCTTTGCCCTAAATATCCCCTAGCAACGCTGGAATCTATTTACTGAGTTAATCGAGTTTATTTCTCCATATCTCCCTCGTGTGCAATTCTTAAAAATTGAATTTTCTCGAGCGTCCTTGTTTGCGGTTGCGTTAACTGATATTATTTTGAAGTTTTCATCGCTTTTGATTTAAAAAGATGGGATAAAAGAGATGATTAAAAATAGAAAATTGATTTTTACGATCAAGTTTCGTTTTATGGAATATTTAGATAAATATTATGATTAAATAGTAAACGAAAATGTTGTGATACATTTAATAATTTTTTGAAGAAAATTTACGACGATTTTACATATTTGATAATGTTTATTACTTTGAAACATTTTTTAGAAATACAGTGAAAACATTGTATAAGGAAGAGCGAGTATATATTCTTCGTTATAAGCGAGCTTTATTTTAGTTTATTTGAAGAGATTTGATTTCTTTTTCAAAGATGGTACTCGTGGTATTTACGGTTTTTAAGATAATGCACGTTTACTTAGATAAGCACGTTTATTTAACACAGATATATTTAATTTAAATAATAATATCAGAGTTCTCAACTTTGGAGCATTGTTAACCCTGTCTTCATTTCATACCACTTATTTTTTAAGAGTAATTTTCCTTACTTTATTATAGTTATATATTGAAGAAAATTATTTTAATATTTTGAAATAAAGTCGAGGCTAAAAATGCTCCACAATAGATTAAGAAAGTTAGAAAATTTATAGGCAGAATGCATATGCTTTAAATGCTCTCGTGTATTTTCAAGTGAACTTTACTCTTTGAATACTTTGTCAGAAATTTTAAAAATTAAAGAATAAAAAACGAAATTATAAGTATAGTTGCCAACTTAGCATCTTTTGTCTACCGAAAAATTAATTTTTTTTTTTGTATTTTACTTAATCAGTGATGATCGTGACAGTTTGCTGATTAAATAAAATACACTGATGGAAAAAAAAAATCCCAACACCACGAAGGAGCTGTGCTAGATAAACGAAATTTGGTAGGCGTGTTTATACATCTGAAAGATGACGTCGATTCAAATTTCGAGCTACGCGCATAAGTGTGGCGCTAGTAGCGGAACTATGAACATGCAAATGAGGTTTGCTTTAAATAAGCGCTGTAAGGTTCGTGATCGTTATTTACAGTTGCGATTTGACGTAGTGGGTTAATGTTAGTCAAGGATGCCTCTAAGAAGACGAAGAAGCCATTCTCAACAGCTCACTGAGTTTGAACGAGGTCGTGTAGTAGGGCTACGAGAAGGTGGGTTTTCTTTCCGCGATATTGCAGAAAGACTTGGCAGGAATGTATCCACTGTGCATGAGTGTTGGCAGCAGTGGTCAAGGGAAGGTACTGCCTCAAGAAGACCGGGTTCCGGGCGGCCACGTGGCACTACTGAGAGGGAAGACCGCCGTGTTCGGCGTATGGAAGTGGCTAATCGTACTGCGTCTGCAGCTGAAATTCGAGCTGCAGTTGGCACCACAGTGACACAACGAACTGTTACAAATCGGTTACTTCAAGGACAGCTCCGAGCCAGACGCCCTGTAGCGTGCATTCCACTGATTCCAAACCACTGCCGTTTGCGACGTGAGTGGTGTCAAGCTAGAGCTCATTGGAGGACGGAGTGGAGATCTGTTGTGTTTTCTGATGAAAGCCGGTTCTGCCTTGGTCGCAGTGATAGCCGTGTGTTGGTTAGAAGGAGGCCAGGTGAACGCCTGCTAGCGACCTATCTGCGGCCTAGACACACAGGGCCTACTCCTGGAGTTATGGTTTGGGGAGCAATTTCGTATGACAGCAGGAGCACTATCGTGGTTATCCCACGCACCCTGACTGCAAATTTGTACGTCAGTCTAGTGATACAACCTGTTGTGCTGCCATTCATGAACAGCATTCAAGGGGGTGTTTTACAACAGGATAACGCTCGCCCTCATACCGCTGTTGTAACCCAACATGCTCTACAGGGTATCGACATGTTGCCTTGGCCTACTAGATCACTAGATTTTTTTCCAATCGAGCACGTATGGGACATAATTGAACGACAACTCCAGCGTTATCCACAACCAGCATTAACCGTCCCTGTATTGACCGCCCAAGTGCAACAGGCATGGAACTCCATCCCACAAACTGATGTCCGACACCTGTACGACACAATGCATGCACGTTTGCATGCTTGCATTCAAAATTCTGGCGGTTACACCGGTTACTAATGTACCAACATTTCACATTTGAAATGGCTCTTCTCGTCAATGGCTCTACCTGTGATCTTGAAACTTTAATAAATTAAATATGTTACCTAGATAAATGTATTGCTGAAATTTCATTACTGTACAATAATTTTTTCTTGGTGTTGGGATTTTTTTTTCCATCAGTGTAAATATTTCTATTTAAATTTTCCGGTAGACAAAAGTTGTTAAGTTGACAATTATGGTTATAAGCACTGTTGATAATGTATTTTACTGCTGTAGTCCCCATTAACTTCAACTCCCGGTTGAACACGAAAACTTGAAAAGCGCATAAAGTCTGGGTACAACTTTTCCACAAAATGTGATGCGTTGCTTATGTCATCTAGCGGCATTGTTACTTTCAAATTTTTCAGCAGAAAATAACCAATCAAAGATTATATGAAATCTTCGTTGCTAGATGGTAGAAGAAGGCGGTAATTTTTTTTAGAAAACTGCATCTTGCCTTTAGACGCGTTTCAAGTTTTTTTTTTTTTTTTTGTTTTTTTTGTTAAACCGAGGGTTAAAGTTAATGGTGAATACTGCCGTAAATCTTTGCGAGCCACATGATTTTTCTTCGTCTTTTTTAAACCAAATATGATTTTATATTAACCCGGTAGCACTCGCTGGGGTGACTCAGTTACCCCAACAAAGACAATTCATTGGTATAGGTAGCCGGTTTCGAAAAATCGCCGACATGGCGCTTTTCTTATCGTGCCGAAAATTGCAACCCTCCACAGCATACGTAAGAGAGTGCGAGTTACGTCAAACAGAACGCTGAATACATGTGGATTAGACTAGAAAGGGTTTATTAGTGTCGCTCTAGAACTGCATAGTAAGCTATTGGAGACAATATTGATTCTAAGCCTAGGGTTTAAAATACGTATGGAAACAATTTATTATATATACACATACATGTTTTGATTATATATATATATATATATATATAATTTAAACATTATATATAAAATTAAATACACATAATATTATATGTAAATAATATAACACTTTAACCCATCCCTTAAAGTTAATCACAGACTATCGCTAATATCCCACTGCGCAGTTCTAGTTAGACGTTAAACTCACTCAACCTCAGTCTTGATGAAAAAAAAGAAAGAAAAGAAAAACTCCTCCAAACGCCATTTTTTAAAAAATAACTTTTGGGGAAAAATGTTTAAAATCGATTATACACTAATCTCTATAAGTATATAGTGAGCGTCTTCAAATAACGAAAAAAAAAAAAAATACTGAATATTTAAATTTAGTTATAATATATTACCTTAAGAGGTCATACCTTCCGTGGAGGATCAAAATTGTGATGGCATGTCTCCGGACCATCTTTAGAGGTACATCGAATTACCCATAGCGCAGTACTAGTGTGACGTTAAAAATCAACCAACTAACTATAGAGCGTTTCCAATTGCCCATTGCGTAGCATAACGCAACGTTAATCCCGCTCAGCGCGGCTCCCTTAATTTGTATTCATTAAAATATCATTAAATTAATTAGACCGGTAGCACTCGCATGGGATGATTGAGTCACCACAACTGCTAACACTTTTTAGGAGACAAATGAAACACTTCAAGTTGCAAAGCCGTTTGCAAGCGTTCCAAATCTATGACTGCAGTCGGCAGCAAAAGTATCCGAGCACTAGCAAAAATTCCTATGTGAAAAAAGCACACTTAACACTGTTTTGTTAAATAAATCCTTGTCGAATCTTAGACTGACTAAGAACAGGATTCGACAAGGATTTATTTCACAAAACTGAATTAAGTGTACTTTTTTTTCATAGGAATTTTCGCTAGTGCTCTGTTACTTTTGCTGCTGACTGTATTTGCAAAAAACTTGCAAAATTTACGTCATCGAAATTGCAAGCGTTCCGTTTGTATATAACCCTAAGAGAGAGAGCGGACGTGCGTTTTATGTCACACTAGTGCTACGCTAAGACAATTGGCTACAGTCTAGGAAACACCACTTAAGGGTGTATATTTTTTGTATATTTACAGGGTGGGTAGGCACGCTGGGTTTAACGTCGCACTAGTGCTGCACTATTGGACAATTGGCGACGTACAAGGACTCACTCCTAAGGATGGTCCAGAGACATACCATCACAATTTTGATCCTCTACGGAGTAGATGGCTCCCTTGCTTCGGTGACATCTTATATTTACCGATATTATGGTTGAGATTATATAGGTTTTAGGTAGCACTAGTGTTACACTATTGACAAATGGCAACTGTCTAGGATACGCCCCGAAACGTGGTCAGAAGACATCAGTGGCGGCTCGTGAATGACGTTTTGGGAGACTGCAGGCTAATGACTGAAAACAGTATGTTAACAACGAAAACGTTTTCTTTTGATTGGCTCTTGAAGTGTTAACATATTTACTTAGATTGTCGAAATAAGCGAATCAGCCAATTAGGTGAATAAAATTTCCATTCTTTGTACTTTTTCTAGACGTTTCGATGAAGTACCCCCAATACGAGCCGCCACTGGAAGACATATCATCAAAATTTTGGTCCTCCATGGAGGGGAATAGAGCCTTCATGGTAAAGATAGATTAAATCGGAGAATCATTTTAAATGATAATCATAACAGAACTTCATCCAATATATTTTCCAATGCACCTACAATATTACCTACAATATTAAAAATTTATCAAAAGCCATAACTCCGATACAACTTGAAACTTTATTAAGACTTGTAATTCTATTCATAGCATTTTTCTCAAAGCACCAATTCCATTTACTTCCCCAGGACCATCCTTATGGGTGAGTCCCAGACTATTTGCCAATTGCCCAAAGCGCAACACTAATGTGACGTAAAACCCAACCAACAAACCGTTTAATATTCCATTTAATATCTTACTTTAAAAAGCAAAACTATTCGAGCTATGTAAACCTTCGTATACAAATTTCGTATGGCAGATCTTCATTTCAAATTACACTTTCATTATTGTTTGCACAAATATGAGGCTTTCGCTAAATCTGTTTGCTCCATGTATTGCTAACAATAATGTAATGATGGGGTCAATGATGAGAAAACGCTGACACAAAGTGTGCAGAAGGAACAAAATGAGAGTTTACTATTTTTGGCGAATTAGCACACTTATGGCATCAGGCAGCTGCAACTGAATTCCAGCAGTTCGAGGGTTAGCGCGCGCCTTCCACCGGGTAAAAAAAAAAAAAAAAAGAAATTGAATTAGAATCCTGATAATCCTGAATGCAAAAGAAATGAATTTGTTTTTGTGAAATACCAATTCCATCAGTATCTTAGGAAATCTGACGAAACAGATGACAATGAGATTTGTATGTCTATCATAATCAAAAATGGGGAAAAGTGGAGACAGTCGAACGTTCCCCCCTGTAACGTCTGACGCGTACTCTTTCCTCATTGTACTCCAAATTGTAGCGAGATTCATCGAAGAAAACAATTTGTTGCCACTGGGCACGCCATGTGCTGTGTTGATAAGCCCATTGAAGTCGAAGGCGTCTGTGATTCAGCGAGAGGGGAATCCTGCGTAGATGAACACTTGTACGTGGTTCATGCTGCAGCAAACGGCGACGAATCGTGGAGCCATACAACAAAACACCTGTAGCCGTGCCCCAACGTTGTGTTAATATACGAGAGGACGCTGTACGGTCCGTAACAGCTATACGGATGAGGCGTCTGTCGTTTCGTGCCGTTGTTCTACTGCGTGCCCCACTGCCAGGTTTCCGACTTGTTTGACTCGCCCCTATCCATTTCTTCCAAACACGCATCACTGTTGTGGCATTACACTGAGTGCGGGCTGCGATTTCTCGATACGAAAATCCACCTTTTCGCATACCAATGATGCGGCCTCGTACGAGCTCCGTTAGTTGTTGGTATGGCACCCTCCGCTTTTGACGAGGCTTTTTGATCACCAATGAAACGTTTACCGCAGACAGAGGACGATAAACATACTCCAACGCGCCTTTACAGTCCTTTATACTCTTAGAACAAGTAAATGATAAGGAGTTGGCTCTCGTTCCACGCATGCGCAATAGCTTTGTAATTCCAATCATTTGCATGCCTTACCTCACTTTACATTTTCTCTAAATTTGGATCAATTTGCATAATCCGTTCACGGTGTTGCAATTTTCACAAACATGACTGTATAAAATATCATGAAAAAAGGCAGTTTTTCGAATGACGCAAGCGTTCTTTATACATAAAAAGTTTCAAAATAATTTGTTAAGAATTTTGAATTCTAACAAATCTGAAATACGTTGGATATAGCTGAAGGTTATTAGGTGTTGTTTTCGGTCAAATTAGTTGTTGTTTCGGTCATTCTGTATGCAATTTGATAAACATTTACAGTATATGCCATGCCCAATAACGCCCAAAGGACGTGTGAATAAGATCAAACTCTGTAAGAAAATGGAAAAACAAATGAAAAACATATTTTTTAAAACTACTAACACCAATATTACTTAAAAAATAAAATTAATCTTAAGAATAAATAATAAAACTAAAATTATTACTTACTATACAATTACAAAAATCACTGATATCGCCTCAAACACACCAGCATATACACAAGGCTACACAGAGTCAAATACGCAGTGAGATATAGAGTCTTAGTTAACTTCTACACTATTAAGTTGAAAATAAAATTTTATATTGAAATTGAAATGTATCTACTAATGATATTAACAACTAAACAATAAAAATTAAATTAAAATAATTTTTACTTTAATTTTTCTCAGCAATATAAAATTACGAGATTCATAAATTCGCAATAAAGTAGTAACGTTCGGATGTGAGGTTTTTTTTTATTGGATTAAAAAAGAATGAAAGATGGAGGATTGATGGCGCACTCTGTTAGAGAGAAAAAAAAAATAATGACCCACATTAAAAAATAAAGGTTTTGCTTATGTAAACGTAAACAGTTGGTTGCTTTTTAAAAAGTCCTACAAGAAAATTGGACATTTAATAAAAAACACTATGCAGAAGGTAATTAAAAGTTATTAAATAAAACACGTTAAGAGGTTTAACAATTGTTTTGCAATTGAATTCCTCTACATATTGAAGCTTATAAAAAATTCTTTATTTAGCCGGACTAATTAAAACACTATACTAAAATTAATTATAAAGATATTAAAATACATTATATAAATATTTAACTTATTATTATTATTATTTAATAAAACAAACGGAAATAAAGATTGATAGGAATTTTATAGTTAATTATGAAATATTAAAAATTATTAGTTAAAATTTGTTAAAGTTTAACTTTTAAAATTTAAATTTAGAAAGCAATGACATTTTTTTTTAAATTGTGTGTGTGTGTGTGTGTAATATGTAAACACCATAACAAGGATTAGAAGACATTAAAAATAAGATTTAATTATCGAATTTACTAGATATTTAGGATATCCATAAAGTCTAGCCTGAAAATAGATAGATCTAACGTTTTCACTTTTATATTTATCAGAAGAAATATATATATTAGATTTTAAATGAATGAAAAAATACTTTTAAAAACTCAGGAAACAAAAAATTTCTTCATTTTTAATATTTATTTAAAAGTGTAAAGTTATTTTTCGATATCCTGTATGTGTACACCAAATACAGCGTTGTTAAATTAATTAAATATCAGGATATAATATTTTATTTGAAAATACAATATTTGCTTCGTCATTTATACCCACTCTTTATAATAACCCACTTTTCGACACCAGAGTAAAATGTCAATGACATAAACTAAAATTTAAAAAGGAATTATTTATTACACAATAAATTTTTCATTCAAATGTACAATTTAAACGGCATTTCGCTTGACAAATTTCAACAGAAATTAAAAAATCAATATTATAAAGTATTCTGGAAAGTGAATGTAATTTTTAACGCATATATAAATTTGAAAGGGAAATTTAAATATATTTTGCTTAACAAACGTAACATGTTATTATTATTTTTTCTCTTTTACACGAACATCAAAAGCAGAAGCGATGAAAACTGTAAAGCAGAGGGAACAAGATGAAATGAAATCGAAATGGGGGAATTTTTAAATGCATAAATGCATTTTAAATTTTATAGAACCTTATTCATGTCAACGTTTGCATAAGAATTTTAGTGAAGAATGTTTATAAGAGATGCATTTCGATAGAACGAATGGCTTGCAATTTTTTTTTTCTTTTTTCTTTCTTTCTTTTTTTTTTTTTCTTTTTTTTTCTTTTTTAGATAGAAACGGTAAAATATAAATTTGAGGAAATGCGAAAGAAGTGCAAATATAATGTTACAAAAATGCTTGTGGTGATATGTAATATTGTATTTAAAAAAGTATTATCAATGCATTCTAAAAAAAATAATTAAATACAATAAACAAAGAAAAATAATTTTGGTGTTCAAGTTACAAATAGAAAATTTACGTTTTATTTATTTAAATATTTTAACAATGTGTATAGCATTACTAAAATCCACATTCAATGTAGGGGAAAGTAATGTAATGACGATCACTTATGGGAAAACATGAATAGCTAATCAAATTTACACAAAAAATTAATATTTTACAAACGAATTATAACTCCAAAGCATAAGGAACAATTTGCAGTAAACTAATTTGCATAAAAGGTTTAGGAATTTTTTATCGTTTACTTCAACACTATTCTATATTCTATGCCACTGACTGAGCGGTAATACCCTACATGGTAGAATATTGCGCTCAAAATGTGAATACAACATTTAAATATGATAAAAGTCAGTTATATATTTGTGTGAGCTGTTCACACCACTGCAGGCTTTATGCAACAACATTCCACATATTGTGCAGCGAAGCCACGTTTCGTTATCTCTCTCGAATTCTCCGCAAAAGCAGCAGGTTTCTGTCTCCATATCCTGTGCAATTAGAAGCATATCATCTGGGTAATCATCATCATCATCACAGCAGCCACTCATCAGATATATTCGTCTAAGCTGATGTCACATACTAACTTCCATTTTGAAACATTACGTTTCGTTTAAGTTTGATGTTTGATCCTTCTCACGTGAGCGCCATTATATTTCATCGCCATGTTGGATTTAATACATTATAGTTGGAGTAACGAAGTTCTACGAAAATTTAATAAAAGCATGAACGTATAGCTAAATGAAGGGGAATTTCACCGGTCGTGGGAACGGTTTTGATTGTGGCTTGTAACATTTGATAGATTATGCAAACATATGAATATCAATGGAAAGCTATAACCCTAAGCTACAAAGAAAATAACAAAATTTATTAATTTTGTAAGGGTTTTCTTATTAGTCCTCTAAATAAGAAGTGCAATGCTTGCAAGTAAAATAGTTTGCATGTATATTGGCAGACTTCAAATGCACCAGACGATCACACTTGTTGTATATGATTGAGTTGGCTCTTGTTAGGCGTGGTAGATGGCGCTCTAAACAGATGATATAGAAGTCGACATCATCATCAGATTGTCGATACTCCTATTTTTTGCGCGCTTAGCTGGCAGTTTGATAAAGGGAGTTGCCTTACTTTTTTTTAGGCTTCTTCTGGAGGACTACAGATGCTGCGAAGAAGTCCATATTCTCGGGAAGTCAATTTTATGGATTTTTTATCCACTAAACAACCCTAAATGGCTTTAACCAGCGCATTAAAATCCATTTCTTTTGGATCGGTTGACTTTTCTGGAGATTATATGTTTAAAAACGCCTTAAAATATATAAAACACTAACAAACTACGTTATGTTGACATAAAGAACCATATTGGACAAATTGTAAGTAAAACACGCGCTTTAAATGAAATAAACAAGTGTGTCCACAACCGATTACATGAAGGTGCCCACAACCTGGAATAGCAACCATTTTTATAATGACAGAAAAAGCAATTTTCAGTCCACATTTTGGCTGAATTCGATATTATGTTACAAAATATAATGAATATACTGCGTGAATATATATTACGCTTATATTTTTGATTAATTCACTTCAATTTATCACATTCTGAAAATATCCACAAATTACTTTTGTGTTGCTATTTTTCAGATTTTTTTTTTCTTTTTTGTTTCGGTGCTTGCAGTTACTAAGTAAATGTGTCTGCTCACTTGGGTGTTAACACAAATACTGCGTACTATCACAATATAGGTTTTACGGTACTCAAATCAACCAAAACCATATTTGCTTTCCGTTAAAAGATATGTTGGGGTGCCCATAACCAGAGAATGCCCATAACAGGAGACATTCCCTTATGTACAATATTTTATAGACGTAATGAGTAAAAATTAACATTTGAAAATAAGAGTACTATACTCTTACTTTTAAGTTAGACTTTGTAGAATTTTATCATAAAACAAATGCAAACTAATAACGTGAGGACACAAAAACACTCCCTCCGACAAAGACTATATCCTTACTTGGAACGTATAATGATGTTCGCTAGATGACGGTACCGATCGTGTGTTTTCATTTCTATTCTGAGATATTTGAGTGAACGGGATTGCCAGTTGAGTGTCATTACCTTACTTTCACCTACTATGGTTTTAGAGAAGTAATAGTTTGGTTAGTCACTAGATTGAGATTTTATTGTTTAGATTTAATATTAATAAAACCTGCAAGTAATATTATTTTTTAAATAATTGCTTTTAGTATTTTAGCATTCATCCTATTATGAGTATAATTTTTAACAAACCTAAAGAAATAATAATAATAATAATAATAATAAAACATATAATGCAATGTTTTTGTGAAGAGAAATAAAACACAAGATAAAATTTACAAATATTGATGCATTGATGCACATAAGAAAAAATTAAATAAATTCGTTGCATTCCCGGGTTTTCCCAATTTATTTATAAAGTATAATTTTTACCTTAACTGATTATCGAACTGCATTATATCTGATTAAAAAAAAAAAAAAAAAAAAAAAAATCTGGTTTTATAAACTACTGACTGTAGCAACCCTATTAACCTTTGGGGATCTTTTATATTCCTGTTTATTCTTTAAGTGACTTAGGCGTATTTATATGACAGTGGGATAATTTAAAAACGAACATATATATGTATATATATTGTGAATACCGTATATATATAATACAGTAACATGTGTTCTAGACCTCTCGAAACGTGTAAATCCGTTAAAAACCGGAAGTCGAAAATTTTTACGAATCCAATACTTTCTTCTATTGAATACAGAAGAAAGTAATAATAAACGTACAATAAAAATAAATAAATAAATAAATAAATAAAATATAATAATAATAATAATAATAAATTAGATATTTAAAATAATTTAAATTTCGTATAGAGTAATTTGAAACTGGGCATTGCTTTGTAGTGTTTCTCTTAGACACCATGTCTTTCCATCTCTAGAATTACTTTTTATTCTTTAAAACATGCTATATGCAAATTAAACATTTCGTGCTATTACAAAATATCCATAAGAAGCGATAGAATGTAAAACTAAAATAATTAATTTGAAATTCTTTTGTTCCCTTAAAATTGTAAAAGTAATTTTAGAATGTCCTAAAGTTAATTAAAAGTTACTAGAAGTCATTTTATTAGAAAAATATTATATTTGTACACACTGAAATTATTCTCCTTTTATAATGAATTACTTACTGCACAACACCAAAGTAAAATATCAAAGGCAAATAAATTTTTATCAGAAATTATTTATTTTATTATAAAATTTACATTGAAATGCATAATTTACACAACGCTTCAGTTAACAAATTTCATCATAAATAAAGATTTTAAGTTTGTAACGTATCTGGGGAAGTGGATGAAATTTTAAACGCATTCAGGCATACATAATTTTAAAAGCGAAATTTAAATTTCTTTTGACTAACAAACGTAACAAGTTATATTCTTTTTTTTTTTTTCTCTCCTTTTACGCGAACCTGAAAAGAAAATTCTAAAGCAGAGGGAACAAAAATTGTCTATTCTCTGAAATGAAATGGTGAAAGTTTTAAATAAATAATTGCATTTTAAATTTCCTAAAACCGTATTCATAACAGCGTTTACGTAATACTAGCAAACCCGTGCGAAATTTTCACACTTTATTTCTTTTATTTTTTACCTTTAAAATTTGAAACTCATAAATATTATATCAATTTCACCACTGAAGTAAAATTTTAATTTACCGGAATTCAAATTATTATTAAAACCAAATTAATATTGGGCAATAATGAAACCAAAATCATTCAAAGAAGGGTTTCAAAATAAAATTCATGGTTAACGACACAGATTTCGTACTTCCGCAGGTAATGCAGTTTTAGTATACACCGTGTCCCAAAAGTTTAGACAATGAATAAAATTTGCATTAACATAAAAAGTAATAAGCTACAATTAAAATTCGTGAGATAGGTAATAAATGAAACAGTTTTGCTGATATACACCTATAAATTATGATCAGAGATTTGAAATTATAAAATGTACATTAAATTATATAAAAATGTGCTGTCCCAAAAGCATAGACACCTATAAGTGTTTTTGGTTTTACATTTATAAAAGTAACTAAAAACTTATTTTTAATATTGAATTGTATCGCCACGACACTTTATAATATTAAATACACGTTGTTCCATAGAATTAATTACGAATTGCATTGCAGAAGGAGATATTTCACACCACGCTTTGTCAATTGCAGTTTTAAGTCCTTTACATATGTATATTGCTTTCCATTTTCATATATTTTACGAGATAAGATCCCCCATATGTTCTCCATGGGATTCAAACCCGGACTAAGTGCCAGCCAGTCTAATAGTGTAATATTGTTTTGCATAAACCACGTTTTCGTTGATCAGGAGGTATAGATGGATGTCCCATCTTGTTGGAAAACACAGTCCGGTCCTGCTAGCAAATCCATAATTGGCAGTAAATTGGTACGTAAAATATCCTGATAGGCCTCTGATTTCATTTTTCTGCCTGTAAAAGCTAGAAATGTTCGCCCATTTAAACAAAATCCTCTCCAGGTCATTACGGATCATCCGCTTTGTTTCCTACTGAAACAGCTCTTTGGTTATTTTCTTACGTCATACCAGTAAAGCTTATAACCGTCAGGGCTGTTCAAATTCCATTTTTTTCATCACTGAAGATGACCGAAAGCTGCTTTTCACCGTATAACATATGCTTTCTAGCCCACTTTACAAGTGCATCTTTATGTCTCTGCTTTAAGCAAGGTTTTGCTTCCATTCTCCTGTAAATAATGTGTTTTGAAGCTTTAATTCTTTTGTGTACAGTACATTTTTAAATTCTGCAAGTTGATGAAATTGCACGAACAGATAAATTATCCACTGAAGCTTTTTTTAATAACATTCTACCATCACGTAACGTTGTTGTTTTTGGTCTTCCGACTCGCTTTCGAGTATTCCATGTTCCACCTGATCCCAAAACTCTATAAATACTGGTCAAGGATCTCTTTATGCTTCTCGATATTTGTACAGGATTTCGTCCTTGCGCTTTTAACTGTAAAGTCTTAATAATTTTACATTTAGAAATGTTTTTAGAACGTGGCATTTTTATCAGAATACACAGGAAACGCCTTTTCCAAACCACAAACAAAATATCTTTAATGTGTTTTGATATTCTGAATTCAGGAATGCTTGTCTTGTCTTCCGATCGCGTAAGAGCATTTCACAAAGTAAGGTTGAAGATCGAAAAAATTCACATAGAGGATATAACAAATTCGAAACTATTTATGCATAAAATGCATTTAAGCAGGCTATTATTTACACATTATCTTTTAAATGTGTTTCTTTACTTCGAAGCTCTTTTTCGACCTTTTTCTCTTGCCCACGGCTTGAGGGCTTTGAGAGGGGAGGGGAAATTCTGAATGCAACATCCAACAATAATCTGCTACCATATTGACACTTCATCGACCCTCATACCTCCTCCACATTTCTTTGGTGACTTGATGAAATAGTTCACCTTGTTCTGTACTTACATCATTCAGATTTTACAGAAAATAACTTAAATGGGTGCTGAAAAAATGAAGTTTTAAGATAAAAAATGTTCCTTTTTTTGCCAAAACTGTCCGTGGTAGACATTTTCGACTGGTTTTTCCTTAAGTATCCAAAAATACACCAGAAAAACACATTACCTCGAAGAAAAAAACTTTCATTGCAGACATAGTTAATCATGGAAACATACTTAAAACTAATGAAAATGAAGAAATTTTGTCGGTAGACACTCTGTATTGGTAAAAATCCATACATGATAGGAAAAAAGTGGCTGCATTTTCGGTTTCAACACGCACACAAAAAGCATATGTACAGCTGAAATTATCAAATCAAATTTTGCTAACATTACTTTTTGTGGACCTCTGTTATGGATGCATTCTAAAGAAACTCATTGAAAGCTATAATTATGGTCTATAAATAAAATATTTTTCTTTTAGATATTTAAATATTTTGACAATATTTATAACATTATTAAAATTCGTATACAATGTTTATAGCATTAGAGATTTGATTGTCTGGTTGGCCACAATACAAACATTTTTACTAACAGTGTGTTGACCGGTCACGAGTTAACTTATTTCATTAAAAAGAATAATCCGTCCTTTAGGCGTTTCTTAAAAAAAAAAAAAAAAAAAAAAAGAAAAGAAAGAAAGGGGATTTTAAGGCATAGAATGTTATAGGTGTATATATTCTTATGTGACAAATACCGTATCGATTACTGATGATAAAATTTAAGAGCTTAAACACGAATACTAAGTATTCTTTTTGTTAAAAATATAATGTTTTAAAGACGCTTGGCACCACAAGAAAGTTTCATATAAAAGCTTATATATTTCAATTTAATATTTATAAATTGAACTATTTGGTTTGTTCAATAAAATTTATCTTCAAAGCAACGATTCTTATAGTTTTTGATACATGATTAACAGATTTGAAATTTTAAATTGTGTTTTGTCAGTTTGCATTTATTCATGAATTCATGACCTTTAGAATGTTAAAACTTCCATAGATATAAGACTTATTATTATTTTTTGATATTTAATAGAACCTACTTAAAAAGAAATAGAGACGAGTTTTGAAATTTAATAATTAGTTTTTGAGAAAAATTAAAAAGTGCATGTTTATGTAAAAATGAGCAAAAAAAAAAAAGAAAAAAAAAAGTTTTATTTTTAATATATATATTTTTGAAAAGATCTTGCAAAATCCACCCCTAATTCTTTTAAGTAGGTTTTATTAAGGGAAAAAGGAAAAAAAAAAGGCTTTTTAAAAATATTTTTAGAATATATATATCTAAGTACTGAATTAATGATCTTGAAACTTTAGGAGCGTGCAGAACATGTTATACTTCAAACATTTCAGTGAAAGTTTTACCCCTTAAGTAAAAGCAGCCCCAATAAAAAATTAAAACGTTGAGCGCTCTGTCAGCCATCGGTGGCTGACACTGTCAAATATGATATAAAGCTGCGTCAACCATCGGTGGCGGATATAAAATAGGATATAAAACTAAAAATATTGCATTTAATGATAGAAAATTTATTAAAAATTTGCTTAATTTTTATTTATTACAGGAGGAATCATTATGGAATTTTAGTGGTTTTTAAGAATTTGCGTGGCGATCAACGTGTTAATTCATGAAAAAATGCTAACCGAGAAAACTCAATTTAAAGATTTTAAATCTGTAAAAATATATTTAAAAAATCATAAGAATTGTTGCCTGAATATATATTTTATTGAACAAACCCAATACAGTTCAATTTATAAATTTTAAATGGAAATATAAACTTTTACATGAAACCTTCTGTGGTGCCAAGTCCACTTAAGTGGCAACTGGCGCATAGATTGCTGAGGACAAAATTTAAGTGATTTAGACACGAATACGGAAATTCCTTTTTGTTAAATAAGGCATCGTTTAAAAGAAATGCCAAAGAACAGGCATACAAATAAAATATAAGACAATATACGAGCATCAAAATGTTAATTAGATTTTAAATTTTGAATTAGCGCATTTTTTTTTTTTTTTTTTTTTTTTTTTTTTTTTTACGAATACATGTAGAAAGGAATTCTTAATGCGTAATGTCTGGAAAATCGACTGACCAATGTGCTTTCTAATGGTCATAGTTCTTTGCAATTTTCACTTCGAAAATTCATTATTAATTTTTTTCCCTTCTAATTTCCAATTTTTTCTTTGATACAATTTAAATAAACAAAATTAAATAAATAAATAAACCAGGAAACAGAAAACCTGTTCATTTTTTTTAATAATTATTTATATGCCTGAAGGAATTTTTCCAACATATTGTTAACGCCAAATTCAATTTATGTGTTGTTAAATTAATTAAGATTCATAATAAAATGTTTTGTTAGAAAGAATAAAAAAAAAAAAAAAAAAAAAAAAATACTGGCCATTTATACACTTTCTTTACTATAAACCATTGTTCGACAGTGAAGTAAAATATCGAAGGCATAAAGCTGAATATTTATTCATAATTCTTTATTATATAATAAATTTTACACTGAAATGCATAGTTTAAGTGACGTTTTGCTTTACAAATTGCAACAGACATAAAAATTTCAGTTTTATGAAATATCTTGGAATAAAGTAATTTTTGACGCATACATGAATTCAAAAGCGAAATTTCGATTTCTTTTGCTTTGCAAGCGTAACAAGTTATGCCTTTTTCTCCCCCTTTATACGAATCTCAAAAGAGGAAGCCATGAAAAATTTAAAGTAGTGTTAACAATAATTGACTATTCACTGAAATGCAATTGTAATAGTGAATTTTTCAAATGAATAAATGCATGTTAAATTTTACAAAAACCCTTATTTGCGTCAACGTTCGGATAAGGAAATTTGTAAAAGCTTGTACCAGGCACATTTCTACATCACAAATGGCCATTTTATATTTAGAAAATAATAATAATAATAATAATAATAATAATTTTAAAGAAAAGAAATAAATTAAATATATATATATATATATATATATATATATATATATATATATATATAGATATTATGAATGTAATTTCTAAAATGTGTTTTCTTTTAGGCAGTGTTGCCAGATTGGGGACTTTTTTTATTCAATATCCACCACTAAACTTTAATTGTAATGATTGCCTAATTATTTTGAAGATTAATTGTCTATTATATATATCAAATATCACTTCTCAAAATTATTGGTGACAGTTGAATAAAAAAAGTCCCCAATCTGGCAACTCTGCTTTTAGGAATAGTATTTATTACAATTAATCTGTACATGGGATCAACTTTTTTTTTAAATAATAAATTAAAGAACACGGGAGGAAAAATAATAATAAAGTAAATAAAATTGACCTAGTGCCTAAACTAAGGATTTTTCTTTTTTCTTTCCTTTTTTTTTTTGGTTACAACTAATTTTACAAGGCTATACGTAGGGGAAAAATATTCCGAAAATTGTACTGTTTTTGCATACAACTCTGCCAAAAAAAAAAAAAAAAAAAAAAAAAAAATCTGCATGGAAGCACTGGTCAATTCTATTTTAAAGAAGTGTGCAAAATTTCAATAAGATCAGTCCATTATTTTTTGAGAAATCATGCCCACCGCCTTTCTGAAGGGCCCTGAATTTTCGAAATTTTTCAATGAAATTTTTAAAAAATATTGTAAAATATTCTCTTTCATGTGTTTAAATTTTTTAATAAAAAATTTTGTTTATTATAGTGAAACAAAATAGAGAGAAAATATGCTATATATATATACATACAAAATTGGGACATTCCTTTAGTGGTTTTTATGTGCCTAAATGAGTCTTGAATTGTGTGTATCTGGCTACTAGTGGCTTCCCTTGTTTAGTTTGCTTTCCTCTAAGTTAAATTCAGTTCTATATTTTTGTGTGTTGTTATTGTTTTAGTTCTATTAATTGCTAAATTTTAAGATTAAATTTTATTATCATTTACACACACACACATATATATATATATATATATTTATAGTCATCGAAACCTCTCTCTTTATAATAAATCGCTGTGCGACACCAAAGCAAAATGTCAAAGGCAAAAGGCTGAATTTTTATGTAGAAATATTTATTATATAATAAATTATACATTGAAACGCAAAATTTAAATGATATTTTGCTTGATAAATTTCAAGAGAAATAAAAATTTCAGTTTGATAAACTACGAGTATCTTGGAAAAGTGAAAGTAATAGTTAGCGCATCATACATAAATTTGAAAGCGAAATTCAAATTTCTTTTGCTTAACAAACGTAACAAGTTATTCTTTTTTCCCCTTTTACACGAATTTTAAAAGCAGAAGCGATCAAAATTCTAAAGTAGTTTGAGCGACAAATCACTCCTCTGAAATGAAATTGAAATGGTGGAATATTTAAATGAATAAAAGTATTTCATATTTTACAAAACCTTATTCACATCTGCATTTGCGTAAGAATTTCGTGAAGAAATTTTATATGATCACATTTCTACACTATAAACATGTCTGGGATTTTTTAATATTTAAAGAAAAAAAAATATATCCTGTGTTTAATTGTGAAAAACTTTTTTAAATGTTCTGATAAAATAAATAAATAAAATAACCCTCTAACTGCCCTGGGTGTATATACCGGCTTCGCTAAGTAGATGCATTAACTACCCCGGACGTATATATACGCTTTTTTGAAGTACCATCCTTTGTAATACACTGCTACCAATGAAAATAGTCCCACCACTTTGGAATACAATAAAAAGACCGTGACAGCGTTTTCTAAGGGAACAGAGAACAGGGGGAGTGGGAATGTTTCTGGAACCGTGAACGCATAACTACGCGCACCTGTGTGAAAAGTGGTGGCACTGGGAAGCGAATCTCGTAAATTTTCGTCGGCATGTAAGTGGTTAATTTCGAAAAGTGGTTTTAAGAAACCATACATGGTGAAACCTACGAATTTGGCTGTAGTGGAAATCATATGCAACAAAACCTGGTAATATAAATAACTCTCCTATAACTTTTTGAAGCTAAGTAATATATACAAAACATAGTTTTTATTCCAACTGCTAAGCTACACTCCAGAATTACTTTACAAAATTTTGATTTAAAACTTAGTGGAAAAAATTATTTATTTTTTCTTCTAACTTTGATTGTAATTTCTAATGGCTCTCCATGTTAAATAAGCATAATCCTTTCGTGCATAGAAGGGTTAAAAAAAATTAAGGTTAAAAAATCATTTTTTAAAGTTAGAAGCTTTTTATTGTGAAGCCCTAAAAAGCATAAAATAAAATTTATTCTGGCAAAGACATGCTACAAAGAAATGAAAGTTTCAACACTAAGAAAATTTTAGAGAAAAATATGGGTACTTTCTTTTTGCAAGAGATGAAATTTTGTAATGTTCAAAATATTTTAAAAAGCTTTCGAGACCAATATTCTTAGTTATTAGTTATTGTATAATCATCCGTTAGGCAAGAAATTTCAAATGTCTCGAAAGCTTTTTAAAATATTTTGAACATTACAAAATTTCATCTCTTGCAAAAAGAAAGTACCCATATTTTTCTCTAAAATTTTCTTAGTGTTGAAACTTTCATTTCTTTGTAGCATGTCTTTGCCAGAATAAATTTTATTTTATGCTTTTTAGGGATTCACAATAAAAAGCTTCTAACTTTAAAAAATGATTTTTTACCTTAATTTTATTTTGTGCTTTTTAGTCACAAAAAAGGAAAAAAGCTTCTTAAAAAAAAACTAATTAAAATTTCTTATGATATTTTGTAGACAACGGAAGATTTTCGTCTATCAATTGACATTTTTTTTTTCGATTATTTATCTGCAAAAAATGTACTATATCGTCTTTCGAGGACCGAATCCGGGACCATCGCGTTATCAGCATGACTCTCTAACCAAAAGTCTAAGAACTGTCAAGAAAAATTAGAACATTCTAGAAAAATCTAGCAAATACTTATACAAAAGGAATATTGTTCTCGAATGCTTCTTAAAATATTTGGAATATTTACAATTTTTCCTGTTTTGCAAAAGTGAAATTGCTATATTTTTCTTTAAAACTCTCGTTGAAAGTTTTATGATTTTATAGCATGTCTCTGCAAGAATAAATTTTTATTTTAGGCTTTTTAGGGCTCCACAATAATAAAAAACTTTCAGCGTTTTATTTATTTATTTATTTATTTATTTTTATTTTTATTTATTTATTTATTTATATTTTTACTGAAATTTTTATTTTGTACGTTTACTAACTCAAAAAAAGCTTCTTTAAAAAACTATCAAAATTTCTTAGGACACTGTGTAGACAATGAAAGATTTTCTTTTATCAATTGACATTGTTTCTATTAATTATCTGCAAAAAAAGTAACACACCGGCTTACGAGAATGGAACCCCTAATCAAATGCGCTAACGAGTGACAAAAAGTGTTTAAATTTACATTGGAGGTGCCTTCTTTTTCAGAATGACGCAAAGACACGATGATAAAAATCCAATTTCAATAAAAAGCTTCTAGAAGAATATACATATATATATATATACAGGGTGCATAGGAAAGTACCTTTAACCTGAAAATACTTGCGAACAGAGAGTGCTACAGCCACGCAAGTGAGGTAACGGTATAGTAAAGTGACTATTGCCGACCTAATGCAAACGACAGCAGCGCCCCTAGTGGCAAAATTTGGAAGTTAGCCATTGCAAATCGAAAACGAAAAGAGATAGAGCAAAATTTCGAATTAGAAAGTTTTAGAGCATCAATTAATTAGTACGAAACGATATTTGGTTCACACGGATAAAATAAATTGGCGCCTGTATACCCAAAAATGTCCGTAATCTATGCGCGACTGTTCTACTCTACATATTCACATTTCGTAAATGTAGCAGTGTGAACATGCAGTTTGTCACTTTGTACTGTACTGTAACGTCTGAAAACTTTAATTTCCAATGCATTTAAAATTTTAGTTTAAAAGGTGTTGGCACTCGCCTGATACAAACAACATAATCTCATAGCATAAAATTATTGATGGCAGACGATAATTTTATTCCTAATGTGCGAGCGCTTTCATTTTAAAAATTTTATTTTCTGTGTTGTGGCAATTTCAATCGTTGCCTAGCGACGGGTAGAAAATATGTGTTCTTTTTTGAAAGTGACAAAACAAATGGAATTTTGAATGATCCTAAATGAATGAGATCCTACAAAAGATACATTTCTTAAAAATAAACGTTTGGATTTAGAATTTTGGAGCTGTGTGAGAATGTCAAGCTTCACGAACTTTCAATATTGCGAGATGGTGCTTATTTATGGCGAATGCAAACGAAACGCAACGCATGCTGCACGGGAGTATGCCGTTCGTTTTCCAGGTGGGCCACATTCAAGTGCAGTTACCATCGCAAATGTAGTGCGACGGCTCATGGAGACAGGAAGCACTAAAAGTCGTCCGCGTTCTGGCAGACCAGTGAGTGCAGGTATGCGTATACCACCAGAGAGTATTTTGGCATATGCACTAGCCCATCCACACAGCAGTACAAGAGAAATCAGCATGGTTTGTGGCTTAACACGGGCCCGAGTATGGCAAATACTGCATAGTCAACATGCACATCCCTATCATGTCACTCTGCAGCAAGAACTGTTGGCACGGGATAATGAGCGTCGATTTGATTGGTGCAACTGGGCATTAAATAATGTTTAAGATAAATCAGGTTTTTTGTTCAACATTGTTTGGTCGGACGAGGCACTGTTTCAGCGTACCGGAGTACTAAACCGACATAATGCCCACTACTGGCGCTGGAAAATCCCTCGTGGGGACTATCCACAAAACACCAAGTGCGCTGGTCCATTAATGTGTGGTGTGGTATCTGGAAGGATCGCTTACTGGGACCTGTGTTCTACGAAGGCACATTAAACGGACAGAGGTACCTCCAACTATTACAGGATATCATACCCGACTTTTTGGATGATATTCCCCTGTCCGCATTACGGGACATGTGGTTCCAACATGACGGTGCTCCTGCACACCAGCCAGCTGGAGTGCGAAGCTTTCTAAAAGATTGCTTTGGACAACAAATTATTGGGTATGGTAGTAGTATTGAATGGCCTCCACGATTGCCGGACCTGACTCCGATGGATTTCTTCCTGTGGGGTATAACGATGTTTTTTTATTAGTCTTGAAAATGGCACGTGATCAGTACATTCAGATTCGAGATAAGACAACTTCTAGGCAGAATTAAAAACAAATTGCTGAGGTGACTTCAATATTTATTAAATTTTCAACTTATAGTGAATTATATCAATATACAAGTTTATATTACAGTTATCGAAAAGACTATGTAAAGAATTTCAGGGATATGCTCCAATTAAAATACTGTGAGAGAGAGGTAACTTTTAACGTGTTAATAACTCAAGATATTCTCGTGTAAAGTGTGAGGGGAGAGCAAATCGATCGCGCACTTGCCCAGCCAAATCTGGCAAGCCTGCAAATCACATGACCCAGCTGTCGCCAAATAAACGCCAAGTGTGATTCTTTGTTCGTGAATTGAAACTAATGTTAATTTTTGAATTTACCTCGACGGTTTTAAAATGTATTAACCCTTAAGCTGCGCCAGCTTTACGCCAAGCGTCATGCTGACTACAGACCGACCGTTATGAACTGAAAAGATTAATCTTGCGTAATTTCAAATAAATTATTACATCCGGTGTTGAAATACCTTTAATCTGACAATGAGTCTTCTTTGTTTAGAAAATTTGAGAACACTTTTTTTTATAAGAATATTAAGCTAATTTATATCTCTCAAATGATAAGTTATTAAATAAAGTATTACATTTATAGTCTAAACAAAAACGAAATCTTTAATTTGTGGGTTCTATTAAAAATTTCAAAATGAATGAAGTTTTGATTTAATAAAGTTTTATTTTAATCTGGTTTACGTAATTAAATATGTAATACAATTAATTCATTTTATTTTATGAATCAAAAAGTCAAATACATTAGGATTCGGAAAACTAATATGAAATAAAATATGAAATAAAATTAGTTTTAAAACGAAATTTTCTCATGAAAAATGAAATAATTTAATTATTCAGAATTTCAAAGGAAATAGATTAAAAAGTGAATGTATGTGTGGAAACTCCTTCACACATATCCTCCCCCACAACCAGAAAAAGAGAGAGAAAAAAAAAAAAAAACCCTCTCACTCACTTAACACAAATGATATATATCATAATAACAATAAAAGTAACAATTTTTAACAGGAATATGAATAATATAATGTTACATAAAAACATCAAAATAAGTCTGTTTACATAAAAATGAGACCTAAATCATTGTGTTAAAATTTTGTGAACATTATTATGTATCATTTTTATTAAAACAATATTATTATGGGTTACGTAAATGATCAGGTTTATGCAACTTCACATACAAGTCTGCTGGATCTACGTCATCGTATTACAGATGCTTTCAATAGTGTAATACCTTCCATGCTGAAAAATGTGTATGCAGAATTACTCACACGAATATAAACGTGTATTGTGAGCAATGGCGAACTTTTCGAACATTCTCAACATTAACTTTGTATCACTATGAGACTTAGAGTTTAGTTTACCTATTTTATTTTTGTGTGTGATGTTATCAAAATGTATTGATGTAAGTACATGGTATTTATTCATTAAATTCTGCATCTTTCTTCTTTCCTCGGACTATTCCGTTCAAATATTTACACAAAATGGAGTGCATCGATTTTGGATATTTTTTGGGTATACAGGCGCTAATTTATCTTATCCGTGTAAACCAAATATCGTTTCGTACTAATTAATTGATTCTCTAAATCTTTCTAATTGGAAATTTTGCTCTATCTCTTTTCGTTTTCGATTTGCAATGGCTAACTTCCAAATTTCACCACTAGGGGGCACTGCTGTCGTTTGCATTAGGTCAGGCATAGTCACTTTACTATACCAATACCTCACTTGCGTGGCTGTAGCACTCTCCGTTCGCAAGTATTTTCAGGTTAAAGGGACTTTCCTATGCACCCTGTATATATATATATATATATATATATATATATATATATATATATATAACTTTTTAATGGGTGCCTTTTTTTTGAAGAAAATCTTCTTCAAAAAAACTTTTCAAAAATTCTTGAAATACTGTGTAGACAATGAAAAATTTTCTTTTATCAATTGGCACATTTTCCATTAATTATCTGCAAAATTTAAGACATCGATCCTTCGGGGATGGAACTGACCACCATCGCATTAGCAACTTGACGTTCTAACCAACTGAGCCAACGAGCAACTATAAGAACTGCTGACATTTACTTCAAAGTGGAGGTGCCTTATTTATGAACGTGACATGAAGACGCGATAACGAAATCCAATTTCAATAAAAAGCTTCTAGAAAAATTATATTTATTTTTATTTAAATTTTTGTTTTGTGCTTTTTAGTAACTAGATAAAAAGCTATTTAAAAAACTCTTAAAAAATTATTAGGCTACTCTGTACACAAAGAAATATTTCCTTTTATCAACTGATACGTTTTCTATTAATTATTTGAAAAATTAACATGACGCCATAACCAACTGAGCCATTAAGAGACAGAGACACAATGAATTGCTTACAATTCTTTTTTTTTTTTTTTTTTTTTTTTTTTTGTAAGTGTAAGTGTCTTGTTTTTTAGCGTGACAGGAAACGTGATGACAATTTCAACTTTATGTAATAATATAATATATATATATATATATATATAAATCTTCTAAAAATATTTATTTATGTATTTTGTACTTGAAACTTTTTATTTTGAACTTTTTTAATATATAAAATGTTTTGTGTTTTCTAATATCTAAAAAAAAGAAAAGCTTCTTAAAAAAACTCTTCGAAAATTCTTACGATATTGTGTATAGTCAAGGAAAAATTGACACCTTTTTAACACGCTTTTATTAGCTTCACCTGTATGTATGTTTGTTTGTAAACGCTCTGGGATCAAACAAAAATCGATATTGTAAAAAAAGAATTTCCCTACGTGAACGTCGTGGCGTTGAGGTATAGCTCCACGCTACGAACCTAAAGGTCTAGGTCTAGCGTTCCATCCCAGTCAGGGGAGATTTTTTAAAAATGGTTTTTGTTTAATTCTAAATTATTTTAATTAAAGATTTAAATGTATGAAAATATTATGGTGTGTCACTCACACGATTTTCTTTTACCCTGCATTTTAATACTAAGATAGATATTTTGTGCTTTTTAGTTCACATTTCTATAAAAGCGTGTTCTTTAATTTTTTAAAACTATAATATTATCTACTAATTATCCTCAAAAATTAACACACCGGACCTTCCGGGGACCGAACTCTCGACAACCGCTTATTTAACGTGACACTCTAACCGACTGAACCACGGAGCCACACACGGAACGGCTTATATTTACTTTAATTGTTTACTAGCGTGACACGAAGACACGATGACAAAGTCAATTTCATATAAAAAGCTCCTAATAATTTAGTAATGAATTGCATGTTATTATCGTAACCACATAATTGAATATTTTTCAATAGCAAAATCTGTACTGATAAGTATAAAGGATTTAAGTCCATATTCTTGATTTTTCAGGAGACGAAAAATAAAGTTAAACTAACTAAAAACTAATCAGCAGAATCGATTAGGAAAAAAGGATTAGGTTGGTTTATACGCTTTATACCATTCAATGATTGCCAAGCTTCATTTAATAAAGGGAAAAATTGAATTAAGTATTTTATACGAAAGATTATTGTTAAATTTATAACTTGAATCTTTTTTTACCAATGGATTTTCTCAAAGACTAAATGACATGGATTTAAATCCTTTATACCAATCGATAGAGAATTTTTTCTGAGTCTGACTATGTACTTAACTCAAAATCGACATTTTTGGACTTAAACCCTTTATACTTATCAGTACAGAAATATTGTCGAAAATTTTTTAATAATTTTTAGAAACATTCGATTTATTGAATTTCAAGAATTCTGTTACATTTCTAATGCTCGTAGTCTCTTAAATTAATGAATTAATGGATTTTGCAGCAGCAGCTAAGATTGTTGCTGGTAAACTATTAAATTTAAGGTTCATTTGGAGATTATTTGAATTTTAGGACAAACAAAACGTTTCTTTTTTGAAGGAGCCCATTGTTACTTTCGCTTACCCATAAGGTAGAGAAAGTATTGTTTTAGGGTCAAATTTCCGAAAGTGAGTTTTTGTTATATTTACATGTCCTGAGGTCCCCTGAATATGAAAATCATATTTTTAGCGAATGGTCTGTGAGTCTGTCTGTCTGTTATCAGCATAGCTCAAGAACAAATAGTAGCAGAAATTCCAAACTCGGTGTTCTAAATGAGTATCATATAGAGAAGCTACACTGAGCTTTTCGTTGAGATGAAGCAAATGGTTCGTGTACAGGGACGCCCAAGAGAATTCAAATACATTACGTCTATGGGGGAAATTGCAGGTAAGTAGAGTTTAACATCTATAGACTGCACTAAACCAAAAGAAACGAATATATATTTTTTGTAATAGAAATATTCAACTGGGAAAAAATTTTTGTGTATGTAGGAGGGGAGTAAATTTTCATGATAAGTATCTTTCAAAAGAGCTCGCCAATACCTTTAAAACGAATGACTGAACCATCGATCTGCTATAATTTAAAATAAAGTTATCGATATTTTTCATTTTTAACAATATATATATATATATATATATATATTTAATCTAATATTGCGAATAAATTCAACTTTTTTTGGATATTTAGTGTTATACTACTTCTCTAATATGGAAATCGTCTGCATTATCATGGAAGATATTTTTTTGTAAATAAATTTGATAAATTTAATAAATTAATTTTAATAAATTATTTTTACTGAGTGGATATTTGTATAGGAAAATACAGAAGAATGTCATGTGGTGGCCACAACACACTAGTTATTTGTTGTTAGTGGATGTGCTTTACTAATAATATTTTACCATTTCTAGGAAAGCTGTTCGGGAATTGAAATAAATTCCTTATAGAGATATGGCAAATAATGTATGTTTTAAGCTAAATATTCATCACTTGTTTTTTGTATATTTACACGTTTTGAGGCTTCCTGATTACCGTAGTCAAGTTTTGAACATTTGATCTCTGTCTGTGTCTCTTAGAGTAACTTAAAAAGGATTAATTTTAGGAGATCCAAATGTTGTATTTTGAAGTTAATATAAGTTTGTTGCTGGAAAAGTTTGATCAAGATTGATAAGTTGTTGCGTGTGAAAATTGTCTGTATAATTTTAAGTAAACTTTTAATTTTAATAACGGAATTAAATTCTATATAAATGTAGGAGCTTTAATGAAACGGGAGGTTGAGGGGGCGGTAGCCCTCCTCACACAGAACTACCGTAATTTCGCGTATATAACCCGCGGGTAATCTATAAAAAAAAAACCTGACTTTGTATGTCTTGCGGGCTATCATCCGGTGCGGGGTATCTATCGCGAACAAGGAGAAAATCAAAGCATCTCTAGTGAAAGTAGCTGAATGTGTATTAACGTTTGGGACTCTATTACTATCGAAACGGTAAAATCTGGATTAAAAAAAAATCTAGATTATTAATGTATAATGACGATGAAATTGAGGACAGTGAAAAGGAATTTGATGAGTAGAACAATTAGGATGATGAAGACGAACTGTTCCAAACAATATTGCAACATTTTAATTCTGATACAGAAAAATCCGAATTCGATGGATTTGAATGAACTTTGTAAATAAATTTATTATTAATCTATAATTTTCTTATAAAATGAATAAAGTTGTTAATCATTAGAAGTTACTCCAGTTTATAGTAATTTATATAGAGACAAAGATTAATAATAAGTTATGATTATTTGCTCTTTCCTTATAGGTAAGTACATTTATTTGTTCATTATTTATATTTATTTGTATATTTGTTTATTATTTCTATCTTTTCCTTCTTATTACTAAAATAATAGCAATTGGTATTGAAATTACAAACGGCGATTGCCGACTATGGGGTTTTAGAAATGCGGGCTATCTTTCGGTTATAATTATTTTTAGATAAAATTTCTATGCTGCGGGTTACCTTCCGCCGCGGGTTATATACGCGAAATTACGGTAATTATCACAATAAGTCTTCCCAAGCCTAATTTGAATTGTTTAACATAGGTTTACTTAACAGTACTCGTTATCTTACTTCTTAATCTCCAACCTGTATTTATAGTATTAAATTTCAGGTTAAGAGAAAGTCGTGTGAGTGACACACCAGATTATTTTTTTCTTGTCAAATGTGCAAAATCGGTATAATTTCATTAAATGACCGATTATTTGAAGACCAATTCGTTAATATTTTCTTATCTTATTTAAAATAATAATACGAATTTAGTTCTTAGAAATGTTTCTTTTTGAATTACTATTGAAAACTAATAGAAATTTTACTGCTGTTTTTTTTTTTTTTTTTTCTAAAGTAAAAAAGTAAAACTTATTAACTTGATGCAAACAGTATTTACACAAAATATGAACAAATTTAGAGTTTATATTTTATTTTATTTATTTAAATTTAAAAACTTGTTCACACACCATAAAATTAATGAAAGCACTACCAGTTTCGAAAGGATGTGGCATTTTTTCTTCAGGTGCAAAACACGTGCTGTTAACTTTGAAGTTAAAGCAAGACTAAAAGTATTGTAGGCAAAGGCAAGAAGAAAGTATTGTAGCGAAATGTTTCGTATTATAGCTAACAGAAAATTTCCAGTTTTTAATTTATGCACTATGCTCTTATGAAAATAAAAATTTAATAGATGATCTTAGTAACGTACAAAGAATACATGAAAAGAAAGGAAGAGTTTTAAAAAGAATTGAATCCCTAAAATAATAAAAAAGAATTATATAAATCTTTAAATCGACAGTTAAATGATTATGTGTAAGTCTAATTATTGATTAAATTAAAAATATTTTACATACAGTTTAAATTAAAAAACTGTTTTACCTTTTATTAATTTTTCATATTTTGTTTATCCCTTCTTTTAATCTAATTATTTATTTTATGTACAATGTTAAATTAAGACTTTGTGATAACTGTATCACACAACTATAGTAATAAATTACAAAAAATGTCAAATATTTCTTTTAAGGAAAGCAATGTCGCATTTTTAGAGTGCTCTTAAACTAATTCCCAAAGATTTATTCTATATTTAACGGATAATTACCTCTTTTACTGCATAAGATTTTCTTTAGATATTTTTTCTGATTCATAGCATGGTAGCGTGGGGGAAAAAATGCAGTTTGAAGGAGATTAGAAACATTCTGAAGGAAGATTTCAGGCGGCGTGTTAAAGACATTAATTCTTCAGATTATCCTTTAATGAATAATTAAGTAGCGTTGATTAGAAAAGAAGACAATGTCCGTGCAACCAGTAAATTAATTACGTTATAAGATTGTTTAAGATATGGATTTTGTTCTAATTATTTTATTAATATTCATACTTGAGTGGCATACTGCATAAATGAATAGTGTAAGTAGCATATAAGCGTTACTGATGTTAAGTTGATTTATCAAAATCATCTCGTATTTAATGACAAAGAAATTCAGGAAATAACCAAAAAAGTAAAAGGTTAGAAAAATAATGCATTATGTACATATACTTGCCATGTACATACTCTTACATGAAATAACAAAAAATATAATAGTTTCTATATTAAGACAGTGCTTTCATTATCTTGTTTTACGGTTATACGCCTCAAATATAAAGTTTATATTAATAAAATATTCAATCCTAATAACATAACCAAATTTCACAGCCATATTTCTAAAACAGTCTTGCTAATATTAAAAATAATAAGCACATGCAGAGCTATCAACTGTGCGAAATTTGTAACACCATTATTTTCGATGAGTTATTCAATCACAGAATTTTTGTCGTTAAATAAAGTATATATTTATGTTCAAAATGGGTGGTACTAAAAATTCCAAAGGGTTGTCAGTTTTTCTTATGAAGCACACAGTTACATGTTTAGCCAGAATTCGGATTATTAAATTATTAAAGATGTCACATGAAGTATAATAATCAATTACAAATAAAAATAGGTCCAAGTTTATGATCTTTTCTTTTAGATATTACATTAAATTTTATAAATATAAATTAATTATCAATGTATCTAGAAATAAATAAAAAGCTAAACTAATATGCTGTAAATATCATTTTTTTTTTTTTTTTTTTTTTTTTTTAAATATTATTCTTATATGAGGGATCGTAGTCTCTGCCTTTTTTCTGGACACTTTGAAAAATGAGAAATGTATGCCTTTTTTCCTACCACTTTTTTTATACAGTAAATTCTATACTGTTTAATCACGGCATATTACATTAAAAATACATTACAGATTTCTCTAAGGAAAAAGTGGTGGCAAAAGAGGTGAAAATGTCTCGTCTTTAAAAGTATCCTGAAAAAAAAAGGGCGGAGACTAAGACCCCTGTTATATAAAAATGAGTCAAAAAGCTAGCTAGGATCTGGAAAGTGCTGCAAAACAGCGTCACCTATCGACCAATATACAGTCAAATTGAACCAGTTTAATTTTCATAAAAACACATCTCACGTATGAAGTTTGGTGCAATATGCATAACAGAATTTGAAAAAATGATTTCGCACAAATGGGGAAAATGGCACAAATGGGCAGTTATGGGTAAACCATAGTTGCCAACATTTTAATATATTCTGGAGTATTTTTATCCCCGCCTTTATTTCGCACCACTTTATTTATAGAATAATTTATTCCAATGTATAACTAAGATACAATGAGAAAAATATTTGCCTAAAAAAGTGATATGAAAAAAAGGCGGGGCTAAAAATACTCCTAAATAAATTAAAATGATGGCATCTCTGGGCAAATAAGCATCGAAGAAAGGAGAGATTAGCCAGCTTTGAGTCCTTTCAACGACTGGGTTGGATTGGGCAGATTCCAAACAATTATAATTTTATCAACTTTGAAATTGTAAAAAATACTTCTCTATTTTGATTTAAAAATTGTATTAACAAATTGCAGTTTTTTTTTTTTTAATTTTTTAATTCAATTTATTTTCATTTATTTACATATCAAATTTGAGCTGCATTATTACCATAAAAATCGTTCAAGAAGGTGGGCCCACCAGCGGCCGAGCGGTTCTGCGCTCAAAGCTGGTAGATGGGAGGTGCCGGGTTCGATCCCAGGTCGCGCTCATCGACCTAGCTGTTCGGAGTTTTCCGTGGTTTCCTCCGAAACTCGCGTAAATACGGGCTAGGACCCCTTAGAAAGACCCCCACGGAGGGCATTCCCCCTCTAGGCCTAGGACACATCAGGAGTCAATCGGCCTTAAATCCTACAACCAACCTACAACAACCGTTCAAGAAGGTGATTTTCGAGAAAGTTTTTTCTTCACCCGGTCCTACTGCCCATGCGCCAGAGATGTGAAATTCCCATAATATTTCAATCCTGGTAATAAGCAGGTAATCGTGTCAAGTTTGTCTGAAATTGGTTCAGTGGTTCGGGCGGAGGTATAAAACATACATACATACAATGACGTTTATTTGTATAAATATTTACTTAATTGATTTTTTGAAATGTTATTAATAACATACTTACCGACATTCTAATTGATATTTCGTATCATTGTTAGTACGCTTCTGTTTCACACAAGTTTTTTTTTTTTTTTTTTTTTTTTTATTATTGTTTTATTGCCGAAACGTCAGTGGAGGCCCTTTGTTGAGACTCAAAACGGTTTTGGGCTCTGTCTGTGTACTTGTCTGTCTGTCGCGCGATAGCGGCCGCAAGAATCTCGCTATTGACTTGTAATTTGGTACACATGTTCGTGTGTCCCACGGAATCAGCTCTACAGTTTTGGGTGTGTATTCCATTTGTAGTTCGTGTACAGGGACACGCCAAAGTTTTTCTTATCATTATGGCCTATGGGAGGAGTTTGTATGTGCCGCGATAGCGGCCACAAAAATCACGCTATTGATTTGCAATTTGGTACACATATTCATGAGCCTAACGAAATTTGCTGTATAGTTTTAGGTGTGTATTCCATTTGTAGTTTGTGTACATGGACACGCCAAAGTTTTTCCTATCATTACGGCCAATGGGAAGAATCTGTATGTACCGCGATAGCCACCGCAAAAATCAAGCTATTGACTTCCAATTTTTGCCGAAACGTCAGTGGACGCCCTCTGTTGAGACTCAAAAGGATTTTGGGTTCCGTCTGTCTGTCTGTCTGTCTGTCGTGCAATAGCGGCCGCAAAAATCACGCAATTGACTTGAAATTTGTTACACATGTTCATGATACCCACGAAATTAGCTGTATAGTTTTGGGTGTGCATTCCATTTGTAGTTCGTGTACAGGGACACGCCAAAGATTTTTTTTTATCATTACGGCCTATGCGAAGAAATTGTATGTACCGCGATAGCGGCCCCAAAAATCACGCTATTGACTTGCAATTCGGTACACATATTCATGAGCCCAAGAGAATTAGTTGTATAGTGTTAGGTGTGTATTCCATTTGTCGTTCGTGTACAGGGACACACTAAAGTGTTTCTTATCCTTACGGCCTATGGGAAGAATTTGTATGTAGCGCAATAGCGGCCGCAAAAATCCTTCGATTGACTTGCAAATTGGCGTACACTTTCCAGCTTTGCATATAAGTAGCTGCATAATTTTTATTGCTATATTGTTTATAAACTATGTACAGGGACACGCCAAAATTCTTAACATTACGGCGTTTGGGGTGAATTTCGTTTAAACGCATTTTAATATCATTTCTTTGCAATGAAGAAAATGAAACTAGCGTACGTGAGTAAGATGCTTAAACTTATGTTGTTTGAAGAAAGTATGTGCTCTTAAGCTTTCTAATTAATGTACAGGACCTTACAAATGTGTTCTGACAATGTCACGTAGTCATCCAAATGATGTTAAATTTGGAACAATTATTATTTTTAAACGCAAAATAAGATTAAAATTTTTTACTTGTGTATACAATGTTTATGGTTTGTTTACAGAGACACAGGAAAGAATTTCGTAACATTAGAGCCTATGGACAAATTTTTATTTAAGCGCGCACAATTAATGCGTTTATGCTGAATTGAACTTAATAAAATTAACATACATTATAAAGATGCTTGAAGCATGTTTACTCTTAAAAAAGGTTTTGTATAGACTAAATAATTTATGGGACCGCACGAAATAATTCCGAGTATGTACTGTAATCTTCCAAATGATGTCAAATTAGTTTGAAAAAATAATGAGCTATAATTCATTAGGTTTATTCTTATTATTGGCGTTTATAATGTCTGTGGCTACTTTTCCAGGATTTATAAAAGAATTTCGTACTATTATGGTCTATAGTCGGTATTTTTTAAAAGTTTATTTTAACATGGTTACACCCCATCAAATATAATGAAATTTTATTAGAATTTTAAAAGCATGTTTTCCTGTTGAAAATTGTGGGTATAGATTTGGAAATTAGTTTAAAGGTTACGCAAAATATTTCCGATAAGCTATGTAATTTTTTTTTTTTTTTTTTTTTTTTTGTATGAAATTTGGTATTTATGAATTTCAGGGAAATAATACAAGACTGTCGTTTATCAAGAATGCATATTGTTGCGTACATGGGGGTTCGTAAGTTGTCCGAGAATGAAAGGCGAAACTTGCAAAAATTCAGTGATTTATTCACAGAAAGTTCCAGAAAAACACAGGTCTATAAACCAAGTATCAGCTTCAATTCAACCAGTAAAGACAGCTTAAACAACAGCCGTTAACAGCAAAACAACACTACAAATTGTTTAGCAATAACACATAAAGCAAGTCTCATCCAAAGAAGCTCAAAGCAAAGCAAGCATTTGACGAAACTGACACACATCTGAGACTGACCGCCTTGGCGAAAATAGTGCTCCTTTTATACTTTTCTATCGAACACAGACTGTTCTGGAAAATTCTCCTATCACATCAGCCAATGCGATTAGAGCTTCCATATTTGGTATATCCCTAATAAGGATTTTCTCGCCAAGTTTGGCGCCAAATTTGGCGCCAAGCACATTTCTTCCCTTATTGGAGCTTTTTAATGCGTTTTCAATGGAAAATTAGGCTATTTTCACGCTAAAACGACTAGAAATGCACAAAATTGGCATTTTAGCAACATACTAAACCTCTTTGAAAGAAATTATGCAAAAATAAATGCAATTATTTACAATTTCGTAACACTTTATATGATATACAAATAGGTATACAAAGAGAGGTACAGCAGGGGGTTGAGGGGGCGGCAGCCCCCCTCAGGAATGTATCTGATTATGGTAACAAGCCGATCGAATCAATATTAACTATTATGTAAAAAGGAATAAATAAAAATGCCTATTGAATAATGTCTGATGCAAATAGGACGTTGAGGCTCCTGATCTGCAGATCCACTAGTTTAAAGAGTACTTTTTATTTCCATTACCCGCCGGAGTCTAAAAAAGTAGTTTTTGCCAATTGATCGGTGTGTGTATGTATGTGGGGAATGTTTTGGCTATCATATCTCCAAAACTAATAAAGATGGAACGACGAAACTTCAGAATTAAGACAGGTCTGGTGTACAGATGATTGTTCCAAATTTTGATGAAAATTGGAAAACTGGAAGTGGGACCGTAAGTCCATATCTCAAAAACGGCTCAAACTATTTTCTTCAAAGTTGATATAAACACTCTATTAGATGCCCTTTCTAATGATATAGTTGGTTAGTTCAGGAAAACTGACAGGGGTCCTGTATAAATAGCTCAATTTCAGGTCTCGCAAGTGTGTGTCCCGTAAAAAACAGCTGTGCAGATTTTTTTCAAACTCGTCATATTAACTCCCTTTTAAATATCTGTTTGCATGTAATTATTGTTTTCCAGTCAATAACTGAGAATACAAAGTTTTGGTAAAAGTTAGTATCTCAAAAACGGCTCTAACGATTTCCTTGAAAAATGTTACATAAATTCATTTTAAATATCCTTTCTCATGTATTACGTGATTATTACAGGAAAATTAACAGTCATCCTGCTTAGGTAGGTCAGTTTACGATCTCGGAAACTGATGTTTAAAAAAATAACTCTACTATTTTTACTTTCTTCTATATGTAATATAGAGAAAGTATTGGATTCGTAAAAATTTTCGACCTCGGGTTTTTGATGGATTTACACGTTTTGAGAGCTGTAGAATACGATTTGACTATTTTTAGAAAATGTCTGTCTGTTTGTCTGTCTGTCTGTGTGTGTGTGTGTGACAAAATTTTGTGGCAACTGTATCTCAGGAACTACTGCACAGAATTTCATACAAATTGGTATGTAGTTGCACCTTGACATAAATTAGTGCCTATCAACTTTTGGTAAAAATTGTCTTACAGGTTGCGTTGCCATCCCGCTTTTTCTAAATTTTTAACATGGTGATATAGGACAAAATTTTGTATAAATGTGCTTAAAGAGAATTATTTTTTAGTAATCATTATGAAATTTACAATAATTTTTTATAATAGAGATAGTCAACTGGGAAAAAATTTTTGTACGTGTAGGAGCCTCGCCACCCCCCCTGGGGGGGAAGTCCTCCCTCGAGGGGAGTAAATTTTCAAGATGGGTATCTTTCGAAAGGTCTCATCAATACCTTTAAAACGAATGGTTGAACTAGAAATCTGTGATAATTTAAAACAAAGTTATCGATTTTTTTTACTTTTAACAAAAAAAAAAAAAAAAAAAACTTAGAAAAAAAAAATCTTATCTCATTTTTTTTTTATTTTTTTTTATTTATTTTTTTTTTTTTAACGAAATTTAATTAGACTTGGTATTTAGTTGACCCTGACATAATCTGGGGCTGATTAGATTTGGGGATCAATCGCTCAACAGGTGGCGCTGTGATCGTATTTTTTCAAAATTTTTAACATGGCAGTATAGGACAAAATTTCGTATAAATGTACATAATGAGAGTTATTCTTAACCTGTGATTGTGAAATTAATATGAATTATTGATAATAGTAGTAGTTAATTAGGAAAAAATTTGGGGCATCGCTTTTCCCCCCTAAGGGGAAGTACCCCCCGGGGAGGGTAAATTTTCTAGATGGGTATCTTTCGAAAGGTCTCGTCAATACCTTCAAAACGAATGGTTGAACTATAAATATGTGATAATTTAAAACAAAGTTATCGATTTTTTTTACTTTTAACGAAAAAAACTGATTTTTTTTTTGTTACTGCGTGAATTTGTATAGGAAAATATAGAAGAAAGTCTTGTGGTGGCCAAAACATACTAGTTTTTTCTTATTTTTTAACTCGCTATCTAAACTTTGTTATATATATATATATATATATACATTTTTATTAAGTTTCTCTTACCGGAAATATACCGGAATACCGGAAATCACGTTTCTATTTCGTTAGGTCAACCTCATGTCTTCTGATCACATTATCTTTTCTGATCACATCTCCAAAAAATGTATATAATACGTGTAATAGTAGGTAATGGAAGTCGTGTGGCTGTTTCATACCGTATTTTTTTTTTTTTTTTTTTTTAATATAAAATTGCAATTCATGTTGAAGAAAATAACTCTGCAGAAAAAGTGGTGTGTCAAAAGGGCGGTTGCTAACAATGCTACAGAAAATTTATTAAAATGTTTGCAGGTATGATATAAAAATATCATGCATTTAAAAATCCGTACATTTTTATTTTCAATAGCTTTAAATTTATAAGATACCACACAAAGTCATCCAGAACTTAATATAAATTCCTTTCGGAAATACATTTTAAATATTATACCACTCTACAAAATAAAAGTAAATACCATTTCAAAGTGAAATTTTTTTTGATTCGGAAAGTTATACCAAAAGTAGAAAGAAATATTTCTTAAAGGAATCGCTTCTAACTCAAAAATTAGAGAAATGGGAAAAATAAAAAATAAAATTTTACATTGTTCTCCTCAAAATGCGCCCCTCGATAAAAGTTCCAATCAATGTGGATTTCAAATTTTGGTCTTATATTTTTATGGCAGCTAAGATTATTACTTTAAGTTTTCTTCATTTTAAAGTTATGTATTTATTGTGGATATCAGGGGGATAAAAGAAACTATCTGGTCTTTAAAAATATTACTTTAGTAGAATTTTTTACAAGTTATCGTATTTTTCCTTTACTTATTCCCGTATCCCATGATAATGCATATGAATTTAATTTAACCATTTTTGTTCTTTCGAAATTTATAGAAAAATGGATTTTATAATTAATTTGCAAGAGATTATTTAAAATCAATTCTATAGTTTGCATTTCCCTCGCCCTGTTTGTAAAGTGCTGAATTCTAAATTTCGAGAGGCCCATCTGCGGCCGAGGAGTTCTGTCCTCAATGCTGGTAAATGTGAGATGCCAGGTTCGATCACAGGTCGCACTCGTCTGCTTAGCCGTTCGGGGTTTCACTGATTTTCTTCGAAACTTACGTAAATATGGGCTAGGACCCCTTAGAAAGACCACCCTCCCAGTGAGAGCACCAACTTCAGGCCTTGGGCCCTAGTGCAGTTAATTGGCTTAATATACTGATACTAATATACAAATGGCTAGAAATACGGTATAATGCTATATGTATCTATATATTAATAGGCAAGCATAAAATTTGTAGTCCCTTTTTAACATATTAATTATGGGAGTAGAGGGTTGAAAATGGTATCATTCGAAAGGTATGGTTAGCCGGAAGGTGCGAATACAAATATTATTTTCTTACGATGTCAAGAAGGTATTTAAAAATACTTTTATTTTTTATGCATTTTCCCCATTTTCCCCTTTCATACACATTCCTTTACATTAAAAAATACCTAAAAGTGGAAAGTTGTTAAATCTGGCAATTTCATAAAACTCAAATAAAACCATAGACACAGTAATTTGTATAGCATTCTTATACGCAAGCGAAGTGATGACGTCACTGGCCGTCCGTGGAACTACAAAAAATATTTCCTAAGAATATAATTTATGAGAAATCATTTTTTTATTTTCTAATTTATTTATGATCTAATTTCTTTCTTTTTTGTTTTATGATTTATGTCAGCTATAATTTAAAGAGATATTAGCCGTACGATAAATTTCATGTTTGTGTATTAATATGTAAATAAATAATATATGTTATTTAATTTTTGAAACTTCAAATGTTCTTTGTTATTTGTCTTTTGGCAACAAAAAGTGACTTTATTTATTTATTTAAATATTTGGTTCTTTTATCGTTTGAAATTGACTATTTTTTTTTTTTTTTTTTAAGTTCATTTATTGCTAGCTTTTGCGGGTATAAGAAGCAAGAAGAAGATACGGAAAAACTTTTGATTTCCGGTTTTCGATGAAATTACATGTTTTGAGATTTCCTTGCATTTCAATTAACTGAAATTGACTACTGATTTTTATTTTTAAAAAAGTGGATTTATTATTCTTTCCTTTGCATATATAAGTAGAAAATATAAGATTCAGAAAAATTTTAGATTTTCGGTTTTCGATAAAATACACGTTTTGAAATTTCCCGAACTCAATTCGACCATTTTTGCAAAATATCTTTCTTTTTGAGTTCAAACTCTGTACTTTATGAACCAATCGAATTAATTTAACAGAATTTGATATTTGGTTTTACCTTTGTTTGACATGGTACCGATTAGCTTTTGGGCTGTATTACCCAACAAGGGGCGTTTTTACGTTCCGATTTTCTCTCATTTCAGGAAAGACTAACATCTACAGAGAGAAATAGTTATATTAAGTAAAACTCTGTTGATTCAGTTAGAGTGCATATCGGCAAACAATTGCCGCAGCTGTGTTGCAATTTTATTGCGTTTAGGACAAGGCAATAACTTTGCTTTGCCTTGCTTTGCAAAAAAATGGTCGAGTTTCGACCACTGGGCGATACTAGTACATATATAATAAATTAATAATTTGGTCGGACACTGTATAAACATCATAAATTACAAAAAAAAAAAAAAAAAAAAAAAAAAAAACCTCTCAACTATCCCCACTAAAAATAATCCGAAGAAATTCTTGAGAAAACAGTATTTTCTTAAGACTTTCTTCAAATATTTTAAAATATTTTGAAAAATTATCTCTTTCTATAAAATATCTTCAGAAATTTTGAAGACATTTAATTTTTTTTTTTTTTTTTACATTCTTAAGAATGGGCCAAATAACTTAAGATATTCTGTAGATTTTCTCTAAAAATATCTGCAGAATATCTTGAGATTATTTTTAGTGGGGATTGTTTCAGATAGAAATAAAACCACGTTATTTCCTCAGGCAAAGAAAGCAGAGATGAGTGCAGCAAACAAAGTGTCAACGTAATACCGACAACGAAAAGCGGCAGTGGTACATTGGTGTTTGTTTACTGCATTTGTGCCTACTTAGAGGGTCGTCATTTTATTTCAGCACGAAACAATTGCTACAATTTTTTTAAATTTATTATGCTTATACAAAGATTTTTTTTATTTATTACTTTTCAACACCAGTCCTCTGATGTATTTTTTACTAACATTATACAGGATGATTATAAATAAAGTTACAATTTCTAAACGCTATAACTTTAAAACCGCCTATCAGAACGATTTGATATTTTACCACAGCAAACGTGAGACAATGAAATTTTGTTTGGGGAAGGAAAAAAGTAGTTCCAACATGTTCCTATAGATGGCGCTGTCAGGGTAATGTCAGGGGAAACGCCTAAATGGACTCATTAAACACAGGAATGTTGTTAGCAACACAATGGAATAGCAGAAAAAAATAGACTTCAAGTGTTTACTACAATTTTTTTTAGCAAAAAGACAAGAATACGTGTTTATAGCGGAAAGAGTCATAGGGAAAAGAGAAAAAGAGAAGCTTCATGAAACAAATACTTTACGAATAATTAACAGCACATTTTGGAACTATTTTTTTTTTCCAAACAAAATTTCATTGCCTCACGATTGCTCTGGTAAAATATCAAATCGCTCTGATGGGTAGTTTTAAAATTATAGCGTTTTGAAATAGTAACTTTAATTATAATCACCTCGTATATTGCAAATCTAAATTTTGAATATTTCACTTGCTAGGAATAAACAAAGCAATAAAGCATGGATGACTTTTCATGCAAGCGAAGTATGTTCTCTGAATTAGTAAAAATGTGCCAAATATACAAATAGTTTTTTCTAGTTCTGGCAGAGTTGTTGGCTGCAAATTTCGAATCCTCTCCCCCCTTCCCCGCCTTTTTATAGACGAAACATTTTCGTGCGGATTGCGATTAGGACTATTTCCATGTCTGGTAAAGAAGAAATTCTACTATATTCTTTGTGGGATTTAGCTTAAAGTGAAAAAGATATCATTACTTTCAGAATTATAGGTTCTCATGGGAATGGATAGGAAATTTTGACATTTGAAGTGAATAAGCTTACCACAGTTGCCGTGTAGTAAGGTGCATTATCATCTTGAAATGCTGCTTGCGGAAATGTCCAAGATACCTCCAAAATAGTCGGTCAGGCACCACTTTTATGAAGATTGTGTTTTATATCGAGTTAATCGATCCCTTGAGCATAAAAATTTGTCCGACTGTTTGAAAAGTTATGCCCCTCCGTACCATAATGTACGGAGAATGTGTCACTGTTTTAAAAGTGCGATTTTCATTAGGTCGGTCATATTTTCGTTATCAGATCTGCTTGTTTTCTTTAGCACGAAATAAGTTAAACTTCACTCATCAGAGAGAACCAGTTCAGCCCAATAAATAACTAATCATTTTTTAATTTATTTTAGCCATCTGAGGTCTTGCTTTCCTAATTCTCTTCACTAAGAATGGAATTTTTTCAAATTTCCTGACATTTAAACCTGATTTGTTTAATAGTTGCTGCACTGTAGTTAAAGAAATTACGCTGCTAAACACTTTTTGAGAATCTCTTTTACATTCTAAATGTAATACAAACCGATTTTATAAGCAATGGCGTTTTAACTTACGGTCATCTCGCTTGGATGAACAACATGGCCGCCTAAAACAAATTTCCAGTTTAAACGGCCAAAAAATTTTATATCTTGCTAAAAATCCTTTTACCAATATTTCGTTAACATTTAATTATTTTGTCACCTCGCGTATTAAAGTATTTTTTGATTTTCATTCAAAAATTAATACTTTTTGTGGCATCGTTAACTGCCTTATTCTTACTATTTTTGAAATAATTTCTAAAATTACAATTTTCCTGTCAATTGCATTTTTTTTAACACTGGACTCAATGCTAAAGTGTATGTGGAAGACAGCATAATAATACCTGTTCGAAAATTTGCTTTTTAAACGTTAAAACTGGCGGCTGTAGAAGGTGAAAGGGAAAATATCCAAGTGCGGCTTTTTTTTTTTTTTTTTTTTTTTGTCGCTTAGTGTAAATTGCTACTATGTATAAAGTATTTGCTTGAAAACGCATGCAAAATAAATTTAGTTTTTAAGTTAGTTACTGATTTAAAATAAAGTGGCGTCGTAATGTTTCAGATTTTAAGCTAATTACTGATTTATAATAAAACTAGAAAAGCCTCGTTTCGTGAACGAACATAATTCCGAATGCGGGAAAAATTTCAAGATCAAACCCGAAATGTACAAAACTCGGCCTGATGCTGTTTGCGTGCCAATAGATCAAAGTTTGTTAACTAAACCATTTTTAAATTCATGAAATCAATTAAGGTAGTGAATCAACGGAGGGTTTGCCTGCTTCGCTGGTCACCATATTTAAAGAAAACTCTTTTCTATATCGCTTTATAAAAAAAATAAAAATGTAAAAATTTCATGAAATTGCTCAAAAGCCTGCTTCCTGTCCCCGCTGCCTTCGCAGACCCTTTCATTAGGAGACTCTTGGGTGCCTGTCCCTATTGCCTGTGAGAATAGCTTACCAAAATGGGCTTCAATTTGGGTGCTTATCAGATGACAGTTTTGAAAAAATTGAAGTAGCAATTTTATATTTGAATCCCAGTTATATATGAACAATACGTGGCGTACATAATATTTCTTCACGTTATTTTCTATATACATTTGATTTATTTGATCAATTATAAAATGATAACAATTTCACGCCAAATATAATACTATTACAATATGCTATGATCGACTACATCTATCGCCTGAGACAATTAATTTTTTGTGGTTATAATAGTACTTGAGTTAGTAAATAGTAGTTGGTATATAGAAAAATAAATAAATAATAAATTAAATATGTAAATCTGATCATAGCACAGCCTTAATATAGCTCCCCTTGGCGACTTTTGAATTTTTATCGCCATTTTAGACAAAAATACATAATTTATGCGATTATTTTTTCTGTTTCTTTCTTGTCTTTCCTTTTCTTTCTTTTCTGTTTTTTATATATTTTATAATTTATTTATATTTTTGATGCGCTACTTGGCCTAAAGTGGCTTCCACAAAAGTAGAGTTCTTGGCAAAAAATGTCCGATCTATTTCATCATCAAAATTTTAAAATATTACCCAGGATTATCAATGAATTAGCTTTCATGCCAAGCGCAATTCATCCGTGCCAAAAACATACTATTTAAACAAAACAAAAAAGAAAAAAAAAAAAATCTAAAATTGAAATATATTAAAAAAGGTTATGGTTGTTTTTTTATTCCATTATCATATTTTAATTTTTTCATATGCATGAGCAAATTTAATCTTTTATAATTTTCTATTTTTCGCGTGAAAGCATACTTAGAATATATATATATATATATATATGTGTGTGTGTGTGTGTATGGTAAATTTTTTTTCGCAACAAATATAAATTTAAATGTCCAATTTTGAAGTTATTACCACTAGCAGGTTATTATGTTCATATTTTAATTAATTTTAAAAAAATCTAATCAAAACTTCGTTACAAATAAGGTACCAAATGAAAGAGACAATTTTTCTGAATCCGTCAGACTAAACAGCTTATCGATCGGAGACAGTTAGATTTTTTAAAATTAACTAAAGTATGAAAATTATGTGACAACTTGCGTCCACACACAGACAAACAGAGTCCAAGGGAATCTCTTAGCCGTTTATATATATAGATGACATTATTTTTAAAATCTCAAATTCTAATTTCCGTTTGTGAAGAGCAAATATGAAAATAAAGTATAAATAATTTTCTGTATATATGACTTTTTTTTTTTTTTTTTTTTTTTTTTTTTTCTGAATTACGAAAAATGAAAAATGAAGTCTAAGGTAAATTTTCTAAGTTCATAAAATGCAATATTTGCTTGCAGGAGTATATAAAAGAAAAATTTTCGCGTAATCTAATAAATAAACTAGAAAAAAATATTTCGTTGAAAAACCAAACTATCTTTTTGAAGCTACGTCATAGGTCTTTCTGAAAACAGCCAATGAATGAGCGATGTGTGAATAATAATAAAAAATAAAAAAATAAATAAAATATGTATTTGAAAAAAAAAAAAGGCTTTAATCCTATGTTGGTTGAATCAACAGAAGTGCTTAGTTAAAGCAACAAAATAATTTGTTTTTTAGTAACAAAATATGTGTTGAGGCTACATAAGAAAAAAAAAAAAAAGATTAAACAAAAGTCAAAACTTTTGTTGTTTCAATATATTATTTTTTCTTCTGTGTTGTGAACTTTTTAATTAAAGGCGGTGCAAAATATTTTATAAAAAACTTTCTAAAGTCATTTATAAAAATTAAGGAAAGAATTATTATTTTTTCTTTTCTTTTCAACTATGTCAAGTGTGTTCGTAATAATAAAACTGATTTCGAAAAAATTCCTGGAAACTCCCCCCCCCCCCACCCTCACTTTTTTTTTTTTTTTTTAGAATGCTTATTGCCAACTGAAACTTGAATAGCCAGTTCCATTTAATTTCCATATCAATCTGATGCCTTTATTATTTTTCTGTGAGCGTTGGAGTATTTGAGAGATTTGATTTCGATTCTTTCCTTTCAATCGATGAAGGAAAGGAGATTACTTAGAATTCCCTTCATGGTACTTGTTCCTGGTCTCTAAGATTTATTAGTTCCATTGGGAAAATAAGCGATTTTTCTTTTTTCAGATTATTTCGTTGAGGCAACTTCTGCAGTGCATTTTGGGTAGATTTTTTTCCCGGAAAAAATAAAAGCATTAAGTTAATGTTTCTTGTATATGTATGAAATTGAATTCAATTTGGAATAATATAATAAAAATTCAATTTAATTTGAAAGATATACAGAGGGGTTTTTGTATACTTGTAAATTGAAATTAATACTAAAGAGTAATATACTTTATATAAAGAATCAATATACTTTTTTTTTTAATGCCTCTTTTTCATTGGTTAAATTGTAACTTAATTTTAAACAAATGATCAAATTAAACTTCCTAGTGTTAAATTTTATTTTTAAAATGACAGAACTTGCAAAAAACATTATGTACACACACACACACACACACACACACACACACACACACACACATACATATATATATATTGCCACAGATGAGCGCTATTCATTATAATCAAACAATCTTTCTCCGTTTAATTCAGAACTGCCAACCATTCCGGCAAATTCATTCCACTATTCCACGAAAGTTACCTTCGGCTAATTTAATCACAGAATTTTCACTAAAATATAAAGGGAATATTTCTATTAAAAAAAAAAAAAAAATACTAGTATTAAAAAATCTGGTAAGTTATCAAGTCTGATAATTGTATTCATTTACGCATTTATAAATTAATCGAATTAGTTAGAAGTTATAGATTAATTGAATTAGTTAGAAGAACAGTATTTTACCATGTTTTTATTAACTTCTATTCTTGTTTGTTTGTTTGTTTATATGTTTATCTGTTTGTTTGTTTGTCCACAACAAATCTTGCAATCGAATTTTAACTAACTTCCCTACTAGCTAAAAATTTGAAATTTTCACAGTAGCTCAGAACCCGGTGACAACACAATACTTCGAAGTCCGATTTTCGAATTTTTGAATAGTTTTCTTATAATTAATTATAATATGAAAATAATAACATCCTAATAGTGTTAAAACAGCCATTAAAATATTAGCTACAATTTAATTGTTGCCAAAAAAAAAATTACGAGTTCATTTTCTTTCGACATAAAAATAAATACATTTAATTAAACGTGAACGTTAAAGAATTATAAAAAGTTAAATTATGCATCTCACAAAAATTGACGTCATTATCACTTTAAAAATTTTATGCACATTGGTAAGAGCACTATGATTCATCAGAAAATTTAAAACATGGTATATAAAAAGTTTTTTTTATATTATAATTATTACTTGTTGTTATTGTTGTTATTAAGGCAACTTTAATTTCTTTATTTAAAAGTTATTGTAGTCTGCTGCTAAATTTATTTATATTTAGAAACATTTCGATATTAAATTGTATCAAATCCATGAAATGTAGAAATTTGTTCATGATATGATAAAACGCAAGCAAAATAAATAAATAATAAATAAAATAAAATTTATTTATAACGAAATATTTATATTTTTGTTTAATTTTTTTTTTCTAAACTCTGTTTATATAATTACTCGATTCTATTAGATCCGAGACATAAATTCTTGAGAGGTGTTCTTCGGAAAAAAATCGTATATTATTTAAATAAGTACGTATAAAATCATCACAACTTTGCGATAGCTTTAAAGTTTTAATTTAATTTAATTAAATTTTTTAATTAATAAATGTCTCTAAAGGTTATACGCTTAAAATTTCACATTTCTCTGTTTTTAAAACATTTTATTATCGAAACTGAATAATTTCATCTTTATGTTCTTGATTATAAAATCCCAAGTTTCCCGAAATTAATGTCATTACTACAAGAATGTGATAAAAAATAAATAAATAAATAAATAAACAAATAAATAAATAAATCTTTGATTTGCAGGAAGGAATAATATAACGGAAGAAGGATGTTTTAACAGAAAAAAAGTGACATCACGATTGCAACAATGTATTGAAAAAAAAAAATAATAATAAATTTAACACTTGATTAAAAAATAGTCGGGAATTATGACTAGATTATTACATAAAAAAGTCTAAAAGATCATTTAAAAGAATAGATGTAATGCGATGCAACAGAGTTTTCACGGCCAGAATTTTTACAAGCAATCTTTCATCAATATTATCTTAAAATAAATCTCTTATTAAATGTACACTCTGCTGTCCGTGTGGATCTGCGATCAAAGCTGACAGACGAAAACTGAAGGTTCGATCCCTGGTCTCGCTCATCGACCTAGCCGTTCTGAGTTTTTCTTAGTTTTCTCCGAAACTCGCGTAAATACGGGCTAGGACCCTTTAGAATGACCCCCACGAAGGGCATCTCTCCAAAGGCCTAGATCCCAAGTGAAGATCGAGCTTAATCGGTTTAGCATTCCCCCCCCCCCTCTCAGTCCCGATGAAAACTGCCAAATTATGGTAAAAAATATAAGTTAAATTACAAGGGAAAAACTTTAAAAAAATGTTAAAATAATTATAGTAAATAAAAAAAAAATAATAAAATAAGATATATATTGCTAAGCAGGTGAAGGCTGAGTAGTGTAGTTGCCAACTTTTATGCTTTTTCTCAGGTAGCGCATAGCGTTGTTATAGCGTTGAAAGTAAGTCTGGACAGTGAAAATTAAATTACAACAACGTTGTAACAACTTTATGTGCTACTTGGGTGGCTACCGGAAAATGCAAACAGGAATTTTTATTAATTTAATCAGCGAAAACTGTTGCTGCAATATTTAAACAATTTTCATTAAAATTTTCGGGTAGCAAAAAAGCGTAAAACTTGGTAGTTATGGACTAGTTCTATAATAAGTGATTTCTTCCTTACTCTGTATTAACAGTAAATTATTATTATTGGCAAATGTGCTATAATTCATAATAAAAGAACACAACACATCTGGCGTTTAAAAGTAATAAGTACAAAACTTTCAATGAACACCATAAAATGCAAGAACTCACACCAATTCTTTCGACCCGAAGCAATTGTTGTAAATTCTTGTATTTTATGCTGTTTATTCAAAGTTTTGTACTTATTACTATAATTGATATTGACTTTTAACTACATAAATAGCTAAAAATAATGATTAAGCCTTTTAAAATTTACTATTTTACAAATATGATTTCCCTCTCAAATAGCAGTAAAGGGAAATTTGCTGGTTCACATTCAATATGTAAGCTTTTTTTCCCCCTTTAGAATATCTCGATATCGAAAAGTTATTCTTCCTTCTTTGATTTTTTTTAAGCAATCGATAAAGTGTCGAGATTAAACTGAAAAGATTTCTTCTTTCGTGTTGACTTAGGACTCAGAATCTCCAATACCGACTTCGAAATTGCATCTTTATAAAGAAAAAAAAAAAAAAAAAAAATCGAAAAGGGTCCAAAGTTTTTCACATTCTTTGATACTGTTTATTCAGTTATGTTCTTAAAGCATATTGCATTTTTCCTATTCTATTTTTTTTTTTCAAAGTTTAGTCTACTTTCAGAATCGCTATAGTGTGTGCTTTGAATGTGTGAATTGTATATAAATTAAAGAAAAGGAAAGGATTTTGAAGATTGTATGAGGCGGCGTAAGAAACTTTAAAGCAATATTTAAAGATTTGTTTGCGTTTATTTTTCAGTTCTAAAATAAGTTTCTGCATTAGCTTTATTACTAAAATAATTTATTCTTATCACGTGAAAAGTTATTGAATAGAGACGGCTTTGATTTAATAAATAATTGTTTTTAAGTATGCTTTTTAAAAGATTGATTTTTAAAAATCAACGTCGTATTGACTTTTTTAAGGTGCCTGCCTACTTTCGGAGGTGATTGTTTTAATAATTGAAAAATTGCCTATTTATCTGCATTATATGATTGAATATAGTAAAAAACAGTGAATAACCTGAAAAAAGCATGCAAATTTAAAAATATTTTGATATTTAGGCTCAAAATATGCATAAAATTTGCGGAAAAAAAAAAGAACTTTTGCAAAACAATCATAAGTCAAATTTAAATAAAGATATTTTTATTCTGTAAGTTTTATTTAGATTATTGAAAGGTCCTTAATGGAGTGAACTACTCTCAAAACTATAACCATGTTATTTAATATTTTAGAGACGATAACACTTTTACATGCTGAAAAAATCATGAATTTACATGACAGTTCATAACTTCTATCGACAAAAAAAAAAAAAATAAATAAATAAATAAATAAAAATAAAAAAAAAATAAATTAATAATAATAATAATAATAATAATAATAATTTAGCTAGATTCATTGTCGTAGTTCAATCCCTAAAACAACTCCTCTAGAGCATTTTGTCAAAGTTTCATAACGTTTCAATTATAACTTTTGGAATATATGTTTTGGGATGAAGCAAAATGCTAAAAATCTCATTTTGAGAAAAAACAGAAAACAAATTTAAAAACAAGATTTTATTTATTAAACAAAAAATAATTTTAATAAGTTCCTGATTTATTTCAAAGCTTCTTATTTTCTTTTTTAAATTCATTTTATATTTAGTAATAAATTTTGATGCTTATACTGAGTAAAACATTTATGTAAACAAATATTTAAGGGTCATTTCCGGTTACTTCCGGTTTCAAAAACTGGCGAGTGACTAATATTAAAATGCTTGTAACTCAAGTTCTAAGCAAGATAGAAACAAAATTCAAACTGATTTAGAAAGCTAAAATATCAGGCTTTAATACTAACTCAAAAATAGAAAATCGGAGTTTTGACCGAAAATTGCATTTTAAAGGCACCTTAAATTGCACCTTAATAAATTGCCAACTCATTGCATTACACTTTACAACTTGGATATTTTGTCGTAGTTTTATTTCAAACAACTGAGGAACAGTTTTACACCTGTTAGTTAATGAACTTATTAATAATAGTGTTAACAGGGTTCAGTTAATAATATTAAAAATTTTATTTAAGTATAATAATATTTTTCGGAGGAACTTTTCGAACATGCATTATAAGACTGCCGCGATTCGATGGATGTCAGTTGGAAATGTATAACTGAACCCTTGGGTATTACTTTTACTTTTCACAGATTACAAAATAACTTGAAATTACATGAAGTTGTCACCTATATATATTTAATAAATACAACAGGCGCACGAAGAAGTTTATAATAAATGTTTATTTTATTAATCGATTTTCTATTTTCAACAGTAAAATAATTCACATTTTTCATTTTGTTGTCTGGAAGTGCAACTCCCACAGGCAGGGCTTATTGCTTAAAAGAGTAAAACACGTGGTTACGAATATATAAATATTGATATTAGCAAGAAAGAAATGCAATGAAAATAAGTCAATTTATTTTGTTAACTTAAAATTTTAAAATTGTTTGGCTATTTCCTTTTAATTTATAAGCGATGTCATTTGACAAGAAAAACTTCGTAAGAAATCTTACATTTGTTAAGGAAATGGAGTTAACAAAACAAGCTTAGGACTATTTTACAATTATTGAATGATGATGAAAGTAAACATTGTAAGCAGATATTAACAATTGTGGAAACGTGTAACAATTGTTTCGGATTGAAATGTCCTTTTATTAGAGAAAAGAAATAGGTACAAATGCAGAATGAAAGTAGCAATGTCTCGAAACATTTATTGCGTATTTTTGCATTGCACGGTGTTACGTTTATAAAGTTTTAAGTCATCATAGGAATGTTTTGGAAATTAATGATACCTACCTTGGGTTTTAAATATTACACGCTACAAGTTTGTGCGAGGCGAAATTTCATATTAACCCTTTGCCGGCCCTAACGTTCTAAAAATTTTGCCAAATTTAGGGACTCTGTTATTTAAATATCACCAATAATTTTGAGGAGTGACATGATGGAAGAATTACCTTCAATGTGATTAGGCAACCGCTACAGTTAAAATTTAGTGAATTAGATTTTAGATACTTTCCAGAATGGAAATTTCATAAGAAGTTTTCACATGCTACTTATTTAATTTGAAGATTTAATTATTTCAGCCACATCACTAAAAATGTTTTATATGAAAAACCCCTCAGGAACTCACAAATATTACCAAACGTTAGAGCTAATGGGGTTTTAGAGGGATTTTTTTTTTTTAAAAAGAAAGAAAAAAATTTTTGCAATGTGGTTGAAATAATTATAACTCCATGTTAAATATGTTAGTAGGTTGGTTTTTATTATAAAGTGATTTTTTTTTTTTTTTTTTTTTTTTATAGTTTTGTACAAACTATAAATTTATGGTCGCATCCTGAGAAACCTGATTTACTACTTACTTTTTGATACTGAATCTCGAATCAACTGTTCTACCAAACTGTTAAAATGAAATTTTAACAGTTGTGTTTTTCTATTGTTTAAACTAAGAAAATAGCTAATTTGTAATTTCTTATTTTTTTTTTTTTTTAAAGGGGAATATTGTCATTATTAATGTGTGTCAGTCCTTTTCTCTTCCTAAATTCTTCTGCGTTTTCAAAATCATATTTCTTTTCAGAGCAAACCCTTTTTCCGGCAAAGAATTTGTCCTCAGCTATTATTTAATTCGACCTCCGGCTGGAGTTCGTGCTTTTAGGTCCGTTTTGACTTTCAGGGCACCCCCTATGCTCGTGAAGGTCAGTTTCTATTCCCGCGCAATTGCACTTGACCGTGTTCAGTTCTTAATCGATTATTATCGGTCGGGGTTCAGCTCCTACATCGACGGCGTAGTTGCGACCTCTGATTGGCCGAGCTGTTTCTCTCCCGGAATTTTCATGCCGAAATTGGCAACTGTAAGTTGGCGTCCTTCGCGAAAGCGCGAAAAATAGTTAATTGAGGCGGTTTATGTGACCAATGCGGTATGGAGTAATTCTAACTCATGTAAAAAAGCAGGGCTCTGGCCCTCTAAAAGGGGCCTTGCGTTTCTTAACACGATTCCTTTGGCTATGATACTTCAAGAATTTAGTGATCGATGCGTTCTGAATATCTACGTGAATTTCTCTTGCCCACGAAGAAACTCTGAGATGTTCCTGATTTAACGCTTAGGCCTACCCTTTTCAGCAGATGAATCTCATTTGAAAGAGAGTGTAAGGCCCATTTTTGCTTTCCAGCGTGTCTGGCGATGAAGTGTTCCAGCTTGGTTTGATTATTTAAATCGATGACTTGTTTTCAAAAGGGAAAATTCTTGGATATTTTAATTGGGGCCGGTGAAGAAGTGCCTGGCTGTGCGTGTGACGTCCTGTGGCAGGAGTTTCATCAGGAAGACCTTATGGAGGATTGGAAGTTCTTGATGAGTGTGACTAGTTTTGAGAAGATGTGTTCTGAAGTTGCGATCGTGTTCCTCCTGTTGAAGGAGTGTTTGGTTTTGACTCGCCTGATGCCGAAGGAATGGAACAAGCTCCAGACCCGGACTCTCCATATGGATCTGGTGAAATTGTCGGTATCAAATTTCCCCCCCCTTTAATATGTACTTAATTGACAGTGATTTTCCTCACCTTCATTCCATATTATTATTTAATCATTAGTAGAATCTAAGTGTTCAGTAAAAATTAAAAACTTTTTATAACAGAGGACTGTCCTAATTCACCTGAACTGATTCTTTCTTTAATATGTACTAATTTGACAGTGACTTTTATCACCTTCATTCCACCTTATTATCTATTCATTAGTAGTGTCTAAGTGTTCAGTAAAAGTTAATAACTTTTTATAACTGAGGACTGTCCGAGTTCACCTGAACTGTGATTAGGAATTTTTATGTAGTATTTAAAGGTAAAAATTTAAGTGACACTTTACAAGACTGATAATGAAGAATATAAACAAATGTAAAATTGTGTTATTGGTTATTTTAATTTAGTATTTCAATTTTGTGCGGAAATGTATTATTTGATTTAAAATTTGTACGAGGATCCTCAGAAAATTATTTTTCTTTATCAAACATTAAAAATTTTCTTTTAGTTATATTTGTCTGTTTATGTTTTATTTATTATGAGAACTAGTATTAACTATTGCTTTTATGGTGTTTTATATATTTTACAAAGTCATTTTGTGAGCCATTGAGTAAATTGCTGGAAAATGCTTAGAGGTCTAATTGTTTTCTTAAAAGATAAAGCTTTTATTGTATGAGTATATAATTTATTTAATCTAACGAAGTTGTGCATAAATTATACCTTTTGTATTGATCCTGATGCTTCCAGCAGGTTACGTGTGAAAAAACTAAAATTCGAAAGTTAGGCATCTTTGGTGTGGGGGGTGGTAATGGCTCAAATGTTATTTTTTTTAATTTACTTATTATTTGACTGTTATTATTATAGATGAATTAATTAAATGATACTTTTATGTAAATATTTATATTTGAAATTTTACTTGTGGTAGTTTCTGTTGTAACCTGAAAATAGCAGTGTCTGTTATTTAATTTAAAGTTTTGTTGTGGGTTATTAACAGAAACTGCCATAAGCCTTAACGGCCTTATTGGAATTTTAATTATGATGATTCTAAGTAATGAGCAACAGAGAGCTAACATTTTTTTTTCCAACGAGGTTTCGACCTCCCTTTTAACATCTTTGTGCTTAGAACCAGGTTATAAATATTGCGGCTATGTACACCAAAACACTATACGATCAGTTATATTTGTAAACTGAAGTTCAAAATTTAAGTAAATTATAAAAATTAAGTATGGACATCCTCTATATATCACCACGATAAAACTTTGTATGTTTATATTTGATGTTCGATGTAGTATCGTCCTGTGATATCTGATTCAGAGACTTAATTTTTTAATAAACTGCTAGTACGTTTGAATAGAACTAATCTTGCATATTGTACAAATCAACGAGATCAATAAATTAGAGTGCTGATTCAATGGATAAAGGATTAGCTTTCCGTGGTTCAACATGAATCACGTGATATGAACCAGTAGATTGCTGTGTTTGGCCCTTTATCGCTATTTTGGCATTTAAAATTCCAGTTCGGCAAATTATCATTATTATTAGGTAACACGACAGTTCTATGACCGAAATAAATTGTTTTTTAAATAGTTTTTCACATATTTCACATTATAATAAATAATAAAATACTTTTTTTTTCATAATTTCCCAACAAAGGTCGAAAGTGTTTATAACGAAAAGTTAAACTTTTAAAAGAGCTAATATTAACAAATTATAATTTATCAACTATTTTTAAATATTTTGTCGGTTAAATTTCGACTACTACACGAAATAAATAAATAAATATAATAAAAAAAGAAAAAACTAAAATGATTTAGAACAAAAAATTATTAAACTATATAAGTAAACAAAAATATTGGCGGTTATGGTTTTCGCCAAGTACAATCTCCATACCGTTGCCATAAAAATTTGTTAAAAATAAGCTGTTACCAAGGGAAACAACGCATAGATGGTTCATATCACATGACTCATGTTGGATCTTGTCAGGGTTATCATTTATAACTTTATTTATCTCGTTGGTACAAATTACATAGTTGGTTATCGAACAAACCAACGAGGTTTCTTCACGTTAATTTTACGCTGATTATAAGATATTGTATCTCATAAAAAAGATACTGATTGACAGCACGTGTATTATTCTAAAATTTGTAAAAAAAAAAGACACTTTAAAACATGTAAATTAAAAATTATATTTAATTAAAAAACATATTAAAATACATTTTCAAAGTTTTCGCCCTGATCATCAGGGCATCATCAGGAAATTATTTGTTGCAAATTGAGTTTATGAAGTGCAGCTTTCTCTCTCCGTGTACTCGAAGAGAGAGATATAGATTTAATTAAATGTATTTTTAAATTTACGTGTTCCAAAGCGTCTTTTTTACAAATTTTTACGCTAATTACTTTAGTTTTAAATAAGAGAACAATTACGTTTTAAGAATAATGGTAGCCGTCCAAGGGATCAAATATAGAACTTCAGCAACAATGTTTACAACTGTTCGAAAGGTTTATGACTTCGGCACTTCTTTTCGAAAAGTTCACATTAGGTGAGGAAATTGAAAATTTTATTAATAAACATCATGTCATAGTGTATAAATTCTCAAACCAAAAGGAAATTGTCTCTAGATTGCCCAAGGAAGTAGTTATCATTATACATATATATACAGGGTGAGTTTGACATAATCTGCCAAACGAATGGAGGTGATAGAACAGCACATGGGGAGCACAAAACACCATAGAACCCATGTCCTATCTCTAACCATTTCCGAGTTATGGTAGATAGAAAAAAAAATCTGTTTTTTTTTCCATCCCGTCTGAAAAACCCCAAATGTGTGAGCTTTCTGAAAGACTTACTTGCAAAATAAGCACATATTTCGTAATAGCAGAAAAAATCCTACCGGATGACACCATTACATCAGGATACCTTAATTTGACGGCGAGCTACAAGCGCTAAAACATTGGCGAAGTTTAAAATCGAGTTGTCACCAAATCCTTTTAACCGGCAATACTGCAAACACCGTTCAAGCTACAATCGGTCAAATTTACCAAAAACTTCTCTATTCCACAAGCTTTAGAATGAGCCCACAATAAACCATATCGGTGTTCTAGTTCAGGAGAAATTTAACCTTTTGTTTTAAATACATTCATCACTGAAACCGATGTTCGTCGAGAAGGAGACCCACGGAGTGCTATGGTCGTTCCTGATTTCCTGACCGCCTTCAGATGCTTCAGATGTTTTGTCAGATGCAAAAAAAAAAAAAAGTTTTAAAGGCAAAAAAGAAAAGTAACAGTTGTATTAAGTTTACAAACACAATGGAATGGAAATAAAAGAAGTATGACGTTTCTCACGTCTTTGACAAAGGAATATGAAAAAAAAGAAAAAAATGACGTATCTCACGTCTTTCACAAATTAATATGCAAAAAAAAAAAAAAAAAAAGACGTATCTCACGTTTTGATTAAAGCACATATGCATTCGAAAAGGATGTGTGAAATTTAGTGCCGCTGTTGAAATTGGTCACCCCCACACCTGATACACGTCCTTGCACGCTTACGAACAGAAATCACAGTAGCTCTTGCTTTTAGCGAAAGCTCATCCCTCAGTTTTATTATTGCATCATCGAGCTGGCTGCTTAAATCTTGCAAACTAGCAACTTCTGTGCGGTAAACGTGTTGCTTCAGGAAACCCCAAACATAGAAGTCCAATGGAGTGAGATCTGGCGATTTAGGTGGCTATGGAATTAGTCCATTACGAGCAATCCATCGCAGATACTGCTGAGTCCAGAAGTCCCGAACGGCATTGGAAGAATGTACAGGGGCCCCATCGTGTTAGAAAATGATTTCCGCTCGTTGAAGTACAGGAATGACATGAAGTAATCCTGGAAGATGATGTTCTAGAAACTCCAAATATGTATTGCTTGTCAGATGACCTTGGAACACATGGGGACCTATCAAGCGATCGCCGACCACTCCAAGCCAAACATTTAAGCTGAATCGCATTTGGAACGATGAGTTTCGTGTTACAAATGGATTTTGTTCAGCGTAATGATGCCAGTTATTTAAATTTAACATGCCATCCCGAGTGAAAAGTGACTTATCTGTCCACAGTATCGTTCTAAGGAAATGGTGTTTCTCAATATCTCGCTCTAAAAGCCAGCGACAGAATGTTACCCGCTTTTGGAAATCTGGGCGGCGTAATTCTTGTACCGGTGTGAAGTGGTATGGATGATACTGGTTTTTGCGCAAAACATTCATCACTTTACTTTGGGAGATCCCACCTTCTCTCGCAAGTATGCGTGAACTCACATTTGGATTTTCTTCAACTCGGTCGAGTATGGACTCCTCAGCGGTGGCGAAGCGGCGACCATGGCCCCTTTCGTACACCCAACCGAACGACCCACTCTCCCTAAGCCTTCGATGAATTACGCCAAATACAGCACGGTTGAGCGCACGACGATGTGGTTAACGTAGACGGTATTCTTCTTTGCTTCTCAGAGAATTACCATCGCAAAATCCAAACACAAAATGCATATCCGCATACTCTTCATTTGTAAAACTAGGCATATCTGTTTACAGGTTGGAAAGTATGACAATTTGATCCCTGTGATGACTTCAATTGAAAATAAAATTTAGAAGAGTAAACAAAAATGGATAAAATTTCAATATTAATTTACAAACGTAGAAGAAATAAAGTGCTACGGAATAAGAACCAACTTGGTTAATTCGTACCGATGTAGGAAAACATACTATGTATGAACTAAAAGAGAGCAAGTAGACGTGAGAGTAGCGTGAAAAGAATCGGCTGAGCTCAGGCAAAGTCCAGAAAATGCTAAAGCAATAAGCAGCATAAAACGCAAAAGAAGCTGACCAGCTAATGAACTGTTACAGATTGACTCGCCTTTTGTACCCGAGAGTGGGATGCGCGCGCGGGAAGGTTGGAATACATCTGCATATTACTAAGAGACCATATGGAGATAGTCACGAATTTGCATATGTTCCATTTACTCACCATTGTTTCATTTGCCGAATTTCGACGAACGCCGTTTCCAACGATGTATTTCCCACAAAAGGCTAAATTTCTCATGAACGAGAACACAGATATGGTTTATTGTGGGCTCATTCTAAAGCTTATGGAATGGAGAAGATTTTGGTAAATTTGACCGATTCTAGCTTGAACAGTGTTTGCAGAATTGAAGGTTAAAGAATTTGGTGACAACGCGATTTTAAACTTCGCCAATGTTTTAGCGCTTGTAGCTCGCCGTCAAATTAAGGTATCCTGATGTAAATGGTGTCTGCCGATAGGATTGTTTCTGCTCTTTCGAAATATTTGCTTATTGTGCGTGTAAGTTTTTCAGAAAGCTCACAAATTTGGGTTTTTTCAGACGGGATGGAAAAAAACAGATTTTTCTTCTATCTACCATAACTTGGAAACGGTTAGAGATAGGACAGGGTTTCTATGGTGTGTTATGCTCCCCATGGGCTGTTCTATCACGTCCTTTCGTTTGGCAGATTATGTCAAGCTCATCCTGTATATAATAGACGATTAGTCTTCCAAGTGTTTAGCCAACCGTTACAATTAAAATTTAGTGGTGGATATTGAATAAAGATAGTCCCCAATCTGGCAACACTGTAGGGTTTAAATAGAATTTTAGCAATGAAAAACTAGGAAAAGTTATTTTATAATGAATAAGAAAGACTTAACGTATCAGGATCAGATATGTTCATATCTTGTAATGTAAGCCACGCCTTTACACATTTTTATAAAACTTTACATTATAAAACAAAATGATTTTACATATTTGCGATTTAATCATTTAAATTTTGTCTTCAGCAATCGATGTAGTAAATCGATTGACATTTATGCAGACCAGCGTCACATGTAGAGTCAAATACAAATATGCAAAAAAAAAAAAAAAAATTTTTTTTATAATTCTTTCAGCGATGCTGAAGGCGGGGCTTGTTTTCTTTTGGTATTCTTTCACAATTTCTCGCCTGCATTGCGGTTTTTTTTTTTTTTTTTAAACCAAAATAAGCTAATTTGTATTATAAACATCGAAATGTTGCTTAGAAAACAATAAGAATAACATAAAAGTAAATAAAAATAGTTTTCCGTCAGATTATATGCATATATTTACTTACAAATGTAACAATTGTTAACTTGTGATGGCCCCCTAATCGCAAATAAAATTGAAATGTCACTGTAACTCGAAAAATAATGCTAGGAACGAGCTGTAAATTTGGAAACGTATGTTTTTGATGATGCCTGTTCCATTCGTGGAAAAATTAATATAGGTTATAATTCATAATTTTTTCGAATAGGAATTTATTAATAGTTTTCATAATTCAAAAAGTGTTTTTCAATAAAAAAAAATGCATGGAATATGTTTGGATCCCTTCATTCTAATGTATAAAAAATAAGAAAATTTTAATATAATAATTTTTCGGAAAGATAAGAATTAATGTTTGTCCTATTCATTTAACATTAGTATACCTATACTTTGACAGCTTATAACTCTATGAAGAATTGAGCAAAATATATAAACTGTACCATTTTCTGCGGTGATGTGATTTAAATAATAAAAAAAAAAAAAAAAAAAAAAAGTGGAGGTTACCATTGAAAAAAATGAAGTTGATGCTAGTTTTAATATGCAGACGACCCTAAACAAAATCTAACCATACTATCGTAAATCAGACGTTACTACAATTAAAAATCAATCGATACCAGCTGCCTGTTTTTATGATAATTGACGACAAAATTAGGTGGAGGGGTGGAGTTTTTTTTTTTTTTTTTTTTTTTTCTGACTGAATTGTACAAAAGGTTAAGTCCATTGTTGTCCGTTTTCAACTATTAAAGCAGTAAGTAGAGAAGAATTCATAGCTGCTAACATGTTAATTAATATTCTATATGGTATTGTTGGTACCCGCCCCTTATTTTATTAAAAAAAAAAAAAAAATGGTGTCCAAAAAAGGCGGGTACTAACAATACTACGGAATTTTAATTACGATGTTGGCAATTATGAGGTTTAGTTTTCATTACAGCTACACATTCTCCAAATACTAGTTCTAAGTAAGCCTGATAGGATTTTTACGTCTAAAATTTTGAATTTAAATACAAAATACTCCAAAAATTTACATACTTTTGCGACAGCCTACTGTACTTTTTTAAATAAAAAATTTGTAAAACTTAAACTATGTTTCGTTGTTTCAATGCATTAATTTTCTGAATCCATATATGCTTATTTATTTATTTATTTAAATTATTAATTCTTTTTTTTTAACCGTTGTTTAAAAAAAAATCACCTGTCCTTATAATTTTAAGATGCATTACTATTAATTAAATTCCATTTTTCAATGTATGTTATGAATAAGAATTTGCTCGTGATATAACACAGGAATTATGACATAGCAAGACCTGGACTCGATACATGCAATTTATACAGTTGATCATTTTTATAACAAACAATCGTGCTAACAACACAGGGGTTGTACTCTCCGCCCTTTTTTAGGACACTCTCAGAGATAAGATATTTTCGCCTTTTTTACCACCACTAATTTCACGCAGAAATATTTCCGTCATATTTAGAGTAATGTTCCTTGATTATAGAGGGTAGAGATTATTTTTTAAGAATAGTGGTAGAAATAAATTTAAAAATTTCTCATCTCTGAGAGTGTCCTGAGAAAAGGGGGAAGAGTACGACCCCTGACAACTTGCACAATTATACTGCATACAGTCCAACTCTCCAAAATTTCTAACATCCTTATTTAAGCTTATTGCCAATTTAGCACCTTTTGGTTTTCTGATAATTTTAATAGAAATATTTATTTAATTTAATCCGCGAACTGTGTAACACTTTTCACCGATTAAGTAAAATAAACATTTTTATTAAATTTTTCCGATAGCCAAAAGGTGCTAAGTGTGCAAATATATATTTAACTAAAAATATTTTTGCTATATTAACGAAAATTGTGTAAATGAAGAAGACGAAAGTAACGAAAAAAAATTGGTGTTAGAAAATTGGAAGACGTTGTTATGAATTTTGAACCCGAGTTACCGTAAATCTGTGTAATCACAATTAAAAATTAAAATGTAAAATAAACTTTGAAATAGAGCAAGAAAATGAAAAAAATATTTCATTTAGACGTAAAAATTTCTTATATCTTTTCTTAGAAATTTGGGCGCAGATAAGTAATCCATTGAAAGTGATTTAGAAAAGAACAATAATTTGCTTTCCATTTAGAGGACGCTGAAATATTATAAATAAGTTGGATAATATGAATACTAAGATTTATTTTCGTTTAAGTGCTGTATCCCAACAGAAAAATAAACTACTACAGAACTGATTCAAACTGCTCAAGTGAACTTTTCGTTCAACTCCCGGAATTATCCAACTACTTACAAATGTGTTTCCTGCTTTTGGGAAATTTCATGAGGTAAATGTTTAGTTCTATTAATTTGTTATTAGAAGTGGTAATTTTACATTGGAACTAGACATAACATACGTCCAAATACTAATGATTTACCTTGTAATGACCATTTAGTTTTCAGACTAATCTCAATAAAGTAATTTTTTTTTTTTTTTTTTTCAATATAACAAGTCAGGTTATATGAAACACCGTTATTTGATAATACTTGATGTGAAATCAAACTACTCTTACTATCCCTGTTACTAGACTCTTGGGGGGGGGGGACAGTATATATATATATATATACCAATATATGGAGAAGAAAAAGGTAGATTACTCAAAGAGATAAAAGCTTTGGAACCCGGAACAAATTGCAAAAATCCTCGAAATTGTTTGATAGACAGAGATGGGCTAATGGCAGGGATGGAACACGGGCGCAGGATTCACACCGGAATCTGTTGAAGAAATTTCTCTAGCTATAATATCGTTGATTTAAGCAGTAGAAAATTTTCTTACATTGATAGTGGTATGAATTCTGCGCCCGTGTTCCATCCCTGTAATGGGCTATTTGAAGACTTCCAGATAGTTCATCATCCCCTGAAAAACTCTTTCTCTTTGTCAACCTGATGATCCCCAACCAAGTCCTATGTCGTTCGAAATTTCTCCTTCTTCATCTAAAAGTCTGCAAAGCAATTTGGTACGGCAGAGATTTCACAATTTCTACTGCAGAAGACTTCCAATAGGCGTAGAAAATCAGAGTCATATCTGTTATAATCCATTATCCTTATACAAAGTATTTGAAGTTCAAGCTCCCTGCTAAGCAACAGCTAAAAGAAACAGAATTTTAAACATCAAAATAAGTAAAACAGAACCCAAAATTAGACTCTGTGTCTTCTGCTATACCAGACAATACAGATACAGATTATTTATTCCGCAATGGAAAATTTTCTGGGGACAACAGCAGAAAGATCGGGATGAAATATGTTTTTTTGCTCCATGTCGGCCCAATTATATTGTATTGGCGTAGAGACAGATCCTTGCATTTGTGATTTGTGCACATATACTGGACATTATTTTGATTGTATTTCTTTATACAAATAAATTTGTAGTTTTTTGGAAAATTTTCTCCCATTACTTTTTACTCCCTATTTCATATTCATATATTCCGAAACTGATTAACTCATAATACCCTCCAAATTAGTTTTTATTATTTTTATGTATTTACATATATGCATTGCAATTTTGTAAATTAATTTTTGACTATAAATAACTAATCACAATTACATGAAATCTGAAATTGGATTTCAATTGGGATTTCAAACATTATCGGGCTAGGGTATTACCTAAAATGTGAATGGTATTACAGAATTTCCTCTACATTGTTACTCACGTAGAAAGAGTCAGTCGTATTTAGAACTGCATGGCACTGGGAAAATAATGCTTAGGCTAACTGAGGTCTATGAATTTGTGATTTTGTGCTAAATTTATGTTTTAAAAGAAATATAAAATCGATACTACCTGAGATATAATAAGTACAGGGATGGAACAGGGGCGCAGAATTCATACCGAAATTCGTTTAAGAAAATTTTCTACCTATAATATCGTTGATTCAACAAATAGAAAATTTTGTTATATTGATAGTGGTATGAGTTCTGCTCCCGTGTTCCATCCCTATAAGTATAAAAATTTAATTCAGTATTAAAGCACTGAAACAACCCTCTAATACTCAAATTAATTTTTATTATATATATGCATTTATTATTATTATTTTTGAACACAGCTTAACAAAATATCCGCTTTAATTCTTGTCCCCTCTCCTTCCCCCCCGCTTTTTTTATTTGATTTCTTGAAAGTAATTTAGCCTTCTTTCTAAAATAAACGGAAGCAAGTCCGATTAATTTTAATTTAACAAATTATCACAGTTTTAAGTAAATATATTTGATATTCAGGGGAGAATTTCTTCTCTTTTGTTCATGTTTTTGTCAAAATGGTGAAAATCTTTGATGATAATTTTTATTTCTTTTTCCAATTAATAAATGAATAAATAAAATGAACGGAAATATATTGGCACTAGAAAAACAAATCGAAAGAACTTATATAAAAATAAACAACATGAGCATTGCGGTTACTCTCTGTTTAGACTCTTGTTCTGAAATTGTTCACGAAACAGGTCGTTCTTTTTGCGGGCTGATGTATTAACACGTTGAGCTCCGTGTCAGTCCTTCTAGACATTTTGTCATATATCTCGAAATACTGAAGGAATCATCTTGAAACTTTAGGAGTTGGCAGAACATGTTATACTTCAAGCATTTCATTGAAATTTTTACCCCGAAAGTAAAAACAGAACTAGTAAACAATTAAAATGTTGCGTGTCCTGTCAGCCATCGGTGACTGACAATGTCAAATATGATATAAAGCTGCGTCAACCATCGGTGGCGGATATAAAATAGGATATAAAACTAAAAATATTACATTTAATAGTTGAAAAATTATTAAAAATTTGCTTAATTTTTATTTATTACAGGAGGAAATCATTATAGAATTTTAATGAATTTTAAGAATTTTCGTGGCCTCAATGTGCATGGGAGTATACAATGAGGATAACTCTGGTCTTATTTTAGAGCAAACCACTTTTCTTTAGAATAATTCTCTACAAACGTAATTACGTTTAAAGAAGAAGAAAAAGACTGATGTCAAAATGATGACTGGAAAAAAAGGAAGGGATTTTTCATCAAACAAATCTTTTATCATCAACAAATTTTTTATCATTTTTTGACAAACTAACAAGGACGATTGTTAGTTCCCGCCTTTTTTTTCGCACACCATTACATTTTTAGAGCATTTCTCTTCAAATATATTTACAATTAAATAAGAAGAAAAGTATTCTAAAAAAAAAAAAAAAAAAAAAGTCTGGTGTGAAAAAAATAAGCGGAAAGAGGCGGGACTAACAATCTTCTGGGTTAGGTTAGCAAGTATGAAATCACAAGATAAATTTTGTTTGATGCTTTTGAAGCTTATTGTAAAGTTAGAAAACTTTAGTGCTAATAAAAAAAACCACATTTTAAAAACTAATCAAATAGGATGGTTAATTCTAAAGTGTATAAATTTTCCTACACTTATTAATCCTTCCTATTCTTGTTAAAAATGTCTCATTTATCACATTATTGTCATCGTATTTTCTTAACTTAAAGAGTAGACTCCGTCGCTGGCGTTTCTTAAGAACGATATATTATAAGGATTTTTCGTATTTGTGATTAGATAAATTAAATGTTATTTCCAGCAATTAACACGGTAAATACCACTGGATTATATATACGCCGACGATACATAAAGTATTTAACATAATTACTTTTTTGAAATAAAGTATGGTTTTAATCCTCTGAGAACGAGATCATTATGCTAATTTAATATCGACAACCATTAGAGATTATAGTCAAAAATAGGAAAAAAGAAAGACATGATTTTATTACTTTAAGTTTTATAAGCAAAATTTTGTTAAAAATTTGCGAAAGGAATCAGCAATTGGAATTAAAAGCTAGATGGTACAAAATTTATGCATGATTGCCATCCTAATCCGGAGGATTGTTAGTAACCACCACTTTTTCAACACCAGTCTTTTTTTAGAGTATTTTTCTTCTTAATTCATTGTATATACATTTGAAGAGAATTATTAAAAAAATTAAGTGGTGCGGAAAAAGAGGCGGTTCTAAGAATTTTCCGGATTAGATTGGCAGTTCTGAATATATGTATACCACCGTGCTCCAAAGGAGAAAGAAATATCCAAATGCAGCACTTTTTTTTTTAACCCTTCAAGAGTGGTGGAATATATTTTATTCCACCTAATTTTAATTCCTAATCAGCATTGTCAACCATACAATAATACTTGCCAGAATCTCTATTTTTAAATTATTAACAGGCTTCACCCCAGTATTTTTTGATAGAAATATGTCATTAATTTTTTACGATTAAATAACATGGAATCGATTTTAGAAAATTTCTGGTGTGAAGTTTCCAACCTAAACTGGAGATTTGGTAACTATGTGTAAATAATTATTTAACGATTGGCAACTCTCCCTACTGAAATAAAAAAAAAAAAAAAAAAAAAAAAAAAACGTATCTCACCAGGAAATTATCTCAATAGTACAATAATAGAAATCAATTTAAATGATGTTCATTTGAGAGGGCATAATCTAACGTGTTTTTCAATGCACAAACTTTGCCCTCGTGAGCCCGTTCTCGAGAAATCTATATTTAAGTTGGATAAAAATTGAGTAACAAGAAAGGAGTGGGAGGAGTTTTGATAAAATCTGTCAGAGCAATGACTTTTATCAATTTTTAGATTCTACATTAGCGAATTTTCAGGCATCACATCTCGATAAAATGTATCTCAAAGCTGAAATGGGTAATTGGTTTATGCATCACAACGCCTTTGTCTATGCTTTTTCGATTATTACTTGTTTTAGATTTCATTCATTATTTCAGTAAGGAGTGGTTTTATCGATTCCGGCGTGGTTGCAGCGATTATTGACGAAATTTCAGAATTTATAACTCGAAAACGAACTAACGAAGGCAATTGTTTTATGCGTCAATAAAGATGTTTATAGATGCTCTTTTATTTGATGCTTGTTTGGATTTTTTTTCTTATATATATATATATATATATATATATATAAATAATTACAGTAAGTGATTGTTTCCTGTCAGACGTTTTTAACAAATTTTCACTATTTTAACTATTGCGTTAAATATCATCAGTGTTGTCAGATAAGAATTTCAACCTTTTTCCCAGAACACAGTTGATTTCCCCCAAAATAACACAATTTTCAGAATTTTTCCCCATTTTTTTTTTTTTTTTTTTTTTCGAACGAAGTTCCTTAACGCGGGTTGCGGTAGGGAGTTAACTAAGATAAAACGTCATGTAACGAAAACCGTTGCGCTTGTTTGTGGCAACTGTATCTCCAGAAATACTGCTCAGATTTGTATATAAATTTATATGTAGATGCACCTTGACCTAAATTAGTGCTTGTCAACGTTTGCTGTCAACCGCACAACAGGTGGCGCTGCTATACAGCGATTTCTGCAATTAAATGGGACGCTATATCTCAGGTTCTGTTGTGTATAATCAAACCAAGCTTAATATATAAGAACGTCATTATGAGACACTATGCTGATTCAATTTGAAAGCTTATCGGCTAACAGGTGGTGCTGCTATACAAGTGAATTCCGCAATTTAAGGGAAGACTATATCTCATGGACTACTGTACATAATTGTATAAAAACTTATACGTAGATGTACCTTCACATAAATTCGTTTTATCAACTTTTGGGGTCAACAGCTCAACAGGTGGTGTTGCCAAACAGTGATTTCTGCAACTTAAGAAAAGGCTACATCTCAGGTTCTATGGCGTATAATCAAACAAAATTTGATATGTGAGTTGGCCATCATGAAACATTATGCTTATTCAAGTTAGATGCTTTTAGGCCAATAGATAGAGCTGCTATACTCGAAATTTCTTCGATAGCAGGAAAGCTGTATCTCAACTTGTATGGCATAAAACTGTACGAAACTTGATATGTGAGGTAACCATTATAAAAACTCATTTTTTAAGATGTTATTTATAGGCAATAAAACTGTCTTTCTTTGGATATTTAGTGTTAGTTTCCTCTAAGATGACAATCATTCGCATTCACCATGTTAGATAACTTTAATAAATAATAGTTTTAATAAATTATTTGCCCTTTGTATAGGAAAACATAGAAGAAAGTCTTCTGGTAGCCACAACGTACTAGTTTTATTTTATTTTAAATATAATTTATAATTCATTTTTTTTATATTTAATTTTTAATAAGCAAATATTTTCGCTAAAATATTAAATTCAACTTTTTAATTCGATTCTTTATTTTACATTATTTGCATTGAGACAAAAAAAAAAAAAAAAAAAAAAAAAGAAGATAGAAAATAAACAATAAAATAGTGAGAGAGAGAGAGAGAGAATGAAGAATCTAGATCTCTATATCAAATCATATTCGGAATTGGAGAAATGGCGTAAGGAACTTCGTACCTTACAGGGGTCCCCCAACCGCACATACTTTTTTAAAAAAATTAATTAACATGTACGATGTTTTAAGGTGTTAAACTTATGTGACATTTATACTGACTATACACAAACTTATGACACATTTTAGCATGCAATATTTGCAATTTTTTAAATATAAAATTGAAATTTAGGAAAGGGTAAGCATTGCATCCTGGCAAGAAAAGTGACACAACTCAAAAATTCAGTACTTGAAAAAAAAAAAAAAAAAAAAAAAAAAATCAAAGTATGATATTATAAAACATGACACAACTACCTGCAGAGTTGGAACTCACAGCTGCGAAATAGAAATGTGATGCTTCTCCTACACATTGGGGGCACTTCATGCACATTTTTCAATGACATAACCACAAAATTGCTATTATTTGACTTATGCTACTTTTCCTACCAGAGTGCAACAAGTTTTCTACCAAAGTAAAGCAAGAAGTACAGCAAAGCAAAAATATTGCGGTGTCTTGGTCGTACGATTGATCTTGAAAATTACGTTCGACTGCAGAGCAATGAACATGTTATGATATGATATGCATGAGCTTAACTTGGTTTTGCAGTGTGTTGCTTCAAGCAAAAGTCATATGTGGGAGAAACAAACTCGGCAAATGAAGGTGTTGAGTTCACGCATTTATGTCTGTTTCGACCACAGATTATTATACAGATAGGACACTCCCGTATATTCTTCAGTAACCAGAATTTGACTGCAACGACCCTATTGTCAACGGCTGTAAGTTTCTCGAGCTCTCCAGCTTACGCAATCGCTCGTCTTATTTTTATTGTATCAATGTTCATATCGTAATATTAGTGCAACGTTAAACCCAACATCCAATCGACTAACCATTTATTGATGTTTACGATTGGACTTCGTTATTGTTTACGAATTTGATTGTCGAAAGCAATTTATTTTAAGAAGCAAGTACTAAATATTAAGCAAATAAATTTCGAAAATATACATAAACCAGAAATATTTTTTTTCATTTTAAAGCATTTTGTATTATTTACACCAAGCAATGTTAAATATTTAAGATTTCATACCATACTGCTATTTCAGTATTACAGTTTGTTATATTTATTTGTACTCTTGAACACGAATGTGTTTGGAAAAATTTATTTTCAGACATAATAAAAATTAGTTTTATTTCTTAGAAAATAGCTGTGAATGTTATGATTTTGTAAATTTAAAAGTAGTAGAAAAAGTGAAGGAAAGAAAACTGCACATACGTTTTCGTTGGCAACTTTATTATTGTTTACAAACTCGATTGTCAAAAGCAATTTATTTTAAAAAGCTTAATAGGGGTGTAAAGCCTTGCAGCTATAAACCCCATGCTCTGAGGGTCTTCCCTTCAAAACAACAACAACAACTTTAGAAGCAAGTGCTAAATATTAAGAAAATAAATTTTAAAAATATACATAAAATAAAAACATTTTTTTTCATTTTAAGGCATTTTGTATTATGTAAACCAAGCAACGTTCAAAATTTAATGATTTCATACTGCTATTTCAGAATTACAGTTTGTAATTTTAGTTTGTACTTGAATATGAATATGTTTCACAAAGCATATTTTTAAACATTATAAAAAATAATTTTTATTTCTTAGAAGAATAGCTGTGAATGTTTTGAGGATAATTTTGTGAATTCAAAAACAATAGAAAGTGAAGAAAAAGAAAACTTCCCATACTAACCTGCTACTAACTACTCGCGAAATAGGAAAACAATTTTCGATCAAAGATGCTATTCATGTAGACTTAACACATGTAGTTCCCCTCTGTTGACACTAGTGGTGTTACTATATTTCCGGTTCGCGTTTTAGCTTCACTGTCCTATCTGTATGGCTGAATATCACATAAATGTGCATTTTAGTGTTTCAGGTCTTTATTATTAATTTTAAGCAAATAAATTGTAAAATTTTATTATTATTATTTAGAAGTACCTTTTTAAAAAAGCATCAAATCATAAAATGTGAGTTTATAGCAATTTCAGTATTTTTTAGAAAATTTTAAACCTTATAACCGTCATTTTCGTGACTGTCTCCAAGACCAAATATTTACATACAAAGTATGTTTTTTACTAAAAAAAAATAAAATGATAATTATAATAATTGTTAATTCTTGTAAAAAAAACTATTTGTTTTCAAAGGAAATTTTTTTTTCTTTTTAATTACGTTAATTTTCATGCATGTGTAATTAAAATGCTTGTATGCAAGTCTTCACGTCATTTTCGTGACACATGAAAATAACTTCATATATCATCAAGGGATGGTGCCACCATTCACTTTTTTTAAAGTTTAAGATCAGAAATCAACATTGGCGATATGTGGCGGAAAAAAATCTCAAGAAAATTGAAAACAGGTAAGAGTTAACATTATTTTTATTGTTTACATGCTGTGCGTACTTTTATTGCTTGTCATTTTCGAGATGCATAAAAAATAAAAAAATATTATTATAAAATTTAGAACAAAGTTTTATTTTAATATAGAATGACGACCAGAAGAAGAAAATGTGACGATATCGGCTTAGTGAAAGCATGTTTTTCAGTACAGAACGAATTATTGACGATTTGTCATTTTCGTGACGGTCATTTTTGTGACGTCACGAAAATGACATTTGTTGGAGATTTACTATTTTGTAAGCCCTGGATTTAAATAATTTTTTATTTTGAATTAAAAGATTTGTTGGTGTAGGATAAGCTTTATATTTAAATATTTAAAGTACTTTCCGGTATCCAGGTAAATATAAAAAAATTACATACGACATTAATATTAAGATACAATTAAAAAAGCAAACTTTTATTTATTTATTTAATTTTATTTATTTATTTATTTTTTTTTTTTTTGCCCCCTTTAAGGTGTCATTGAGAATGTTACTCAAAATATTTTACTTGTGTTATTTATGGCAAGATGCAGAAAAAATAATTTGCATGGCTTGACAAAGAGGATGTCCATGAAATTCAAGTGCCACATATTCTGTGCAAAATTAGGAATTCTCCTGAACCTGCTTCAAATAGATATTTTAAACTTCAGGATGAAGATTTTAATAATGTTCAAAATGCTTTTTCTGAATTTAATTCAGTTAATCATTAAACTTGTAACTATAAGGATTTTAATACAATAAAATTGCTTGATATTCTCATTATTGCTCTTTCTTTTCCCTTCACAATCTTTTCTCTATTGTTCTAATATGTTCCATTTTTAATATTATATGGTCCTATTGCATTGACAAACAATGTTATTTCAGTGAAAAATAGTCATTTTGACAAATATTGTCATTTCAGTGACAAACAGTCGTTTCAGTGACAAACATTGTCATTTCAGTGACAAACCAGTCATTTCAGTGACATCATTTTTTGACATCTTTAAATGCTATAATTAAAAATTTAATGCAAGTAAACTAATTATTTCCAGTTTATAGTCAAGAGGTATGCAGTCTATGATATTTCCCATTGATATAATTTATGTTTATAAAAAAATAAATTTAAATTTATTTATTTATTTATTTATTTTTTTAAATTTAAAATTTTTGGGTTTTTTATTTTATTTTATTTTTTAAAATGGGAAGAACTTTTTAGAAAAGCCTAAGTCTTGTATTTTTTAATGAATCTGAACCACAAAAAAAAAAAAAAAATTTAAATGGTAATTTTGATTTTATAAGATAATTAAAATTATAAATTTTTATTGAAAAATTTCAATAAAATTTTAAAAAATTATGTTCGATCTCTGTCAAACTCAGAATTTATTTAAGATGCACTTACGGACTTATTTTCAAAAATTCAAATTAAAATACAAAGTTTGAAAAAAAAGTTTAAAAAAATCCAAAATGCACACTTATGTGATATTCAGCCGTATGATAATCTGTGGTTTCGACATAACTCTGAGATGATCGTAAGAAAGTGAGACACCGTAATACGAATTAAGATTTATTTGCACTATAATATATAAATTAACTGCAATCCGGTACTTACATTTTACGACAGAATTTACACTCTGCGACAGTCTTAACAAGTCACTGCAGTTTGTTCCTAAGTACAGTGATATGTATGTAGTAAGTATTAAATCCGACTAACACTAAGCTAGGGTTTAAGTCCTGGATGGAGTGTCCTTTGGAATCTTTCTAAGGGCTCTCAGTCTATATTCACGCAAGTTTCAAGAAAAAAGAAAGAAAGGAAAACACGGTAAGCCCCAAACGATTTGGGACAACGAACGCGAACTGTGCTTGAATCCACCTGCCTTCCACTGGTTTTGTGAGCAGAACTTTTCAGCGACTAGTGGTCTTTAGTTTATTAAATTATTAGTTTAAATCAAAATGTCTGATTAAGTTTTAGAATTAGAAGTTTTAGAAGTACTATGAACTTTTCTTAAATATTTGTAGATTAGTTTAAATTACGTTCTCTGAGAAAGAATAATAAAAATAATGCGGTGAAAAAATGAAGATGAGTTCTCAAGATGGGTTTCGAACATAGGCAAAACAACAAATAATGAAAATGAAGGGAATCGTAAAAATTCTTACTTTTATTACAATTATATTCGACAGCACATATATTACTTCCGCTTGCCCGGCTAATTATAGAAATTGTTTTTTAATTCATATCTTTATTTTTAAGAGGCTAGCATACCCTTTTACTCCGTTTGAATATTTTGCCTGTATTCATAAAATAAATAAATAAATAAATAAACAAACAAATTAAAGTTGTTACTAAATTTTAAAATTTAATTTAAAGTATTCCGTTGGTTGGTTGGGTTTTACGTCGCACTAGTGCTGAGCATTGGGCAATTGGCGATGGTCTGGGACTCACCCCTAAAAGTGGTCTGGAAACATGCCATCACAATTTTGATCCTCCACGGAAGGGATTTAAATTATTCGGAGAATTTTTACCAATACTAAACTTTAAAGCAGCTATTGAAGTCAAAATGTTCAAGTGGTACTACCATATGATCTAAAAATACAAAATTTGAACTTATTTTAAGGGGAGTGTTCACCTTTAAACCTTCAAAAAATCGAATTTTTAGTTTTTGCATATTCATAATATTTTGAAGTAGGCAGTGAAGTATCCAGTAATTTTGAAGTAGCCAGTGATAATTAAATAATGTTACAAGTAAAATTTTTACTTTAAACTCATTTTTCTCAAAACTGTATTTTTCTGGATGGCGTGCATTGTATATAAAAATATTTTGAACATATCCTTTTGAAATTTTCAGAGTAAGTATATAATGTTATTACCTACAAATTCCACCTAATTTTATATAAAAAGCTAATTTATAAATTTTGCATACAGTGTTTGAAATGAATTTTTTTGTGTGTTATTTCCAAATATTTAAACTTATAGTAATTTGCAGAAAATATATTTTAATGTATGGTAAGAGTAATAGTTGTAGATGTATATATGATGTATTTATATTCTCAAAATGTCAAAATTTTAATTAAATATAAATTTTTATGCTTGTATGGCTGCGCGGAGTGATTCAATAAAAAATTGAAATTTCCGAAAAGTTGTATTACATTTGTGAGGTCGAGACTGTAGTAGGTCACAACAGGTTTTGTTTGAAATTATGCTGGATCCAGCGAAGTAGTAATTTAGGATAGTAAAAAATGCCTCGGCTCCAGTAACTCGGCGAAATTTTAAGTTAGAATAGTTTTGTGTCAACATAGCGCTGCAACGGAGAAAGTAAGTTGCGAAGTATAGGCAAATGTGAAGAACCTTTAAAGTTCGGTTGAAGTGAAGAGACGGGAAGTTAAGTGAAGGAAATATAAGTAAGAGGTTATTTTCGTAAGGGGTGGTGTGTAGTGGAGCTTTTTCCAAAATCTGTCCACGCTAAAATTTAGGGCTTAGCGCCTGGACTAAGTTATAGTTCGATAGTTCAGATCGAGTGTTATTAAAGCTAATTAGTTTGATGAGTGTTGGTGTGTGGTGGTGCTAGTTATAGTTAATAGAAAGGTTAGGCTGGGAAGCCACTGGATTATTTGAAGTTCACGTCAGCTAAGGAAAGGAGTGCATCCGTCTCTAATCTTCTACTGTCTTCTGTGGTGAGATGTTTTAAACTATCTAAATTATTTCTTATATATATTTGTTAAAGTATTTAATCCAATTTGATTGAGTTACATCGTTCCAGGACCCTCCCTTTATTCTAGTCGAATAAACTCTTATTTTCACTTTAATTTGAGTCTCGTACTATTGCTACTTAGACACTTAAGTTAATTAAGTTAAGATGGGGTCTGTGGCAACGTATACCTCGCACATTTACTAACTGAAAATAAAGTTGTTCTTTTTTGATAATAAAATTGATTTATAGACACAATACAAAAACTAAGACAAATTAACCATGAAAATTTGGCTTAAAACGGATAATGTTTAAAGAAACTGTAGAAAATCGAAAACAGGGTAAAAATATGCTGTATTTTAGTACCTCAAAGGTGAACACTCCCCTTAAGCTATGCTGATAAATGGAACAAAAACCAACAGCTGAAAAACAGTTTGTGTTTCGGGATTAAGGCCGATTGACTGCACTAGGTCCGAGGCCTGAGGGGAAGTGCCTTCCATAGAAGAGACCGTAGAAGGTATTTCTAAGGGGTCCTAGCCCGTATTTACGCAAGTTTCGGAGAAAACAACGGAAAATACTTATTGGCTAAGCTGACAAGCGCGACCTGGGATCGAATCCAGCATTTGACGTCTATCGGCTTTTAGAGAAGAGCCGCTCGGTCGCTGATGGGCTACAATAATATGATATCCATATACAGTTAATCTCAAAACGCATAATCATAGCAGAAACACAATTAGCCTACCAATATTTTATCTATCATGTGAATAAGAAAAAAATAATTATTATTTCTCAGCAATTCTTCTGGACATGGTATAGTTTCCTAAACAACTTTCCAGGTTGCTAACGTCGATTTAGCCACGTCGATTTTCGATGGTTTTCTACGAAACTCGCGCAAGTACGGTCTCGGACTTCTAAGCGTCTCCCACGGAAAGCATTCCATCCAGGTTCATGTCTGTATCATAGTCAATCGGCTTTAACCACAAAACACAATCTACTTTAATTTCATATATTACATCTAATACAAAAGAATGTAATCGCTTAACTTTGGGTGGCTCTGTATGTTTTATGTAAATTGAATACACTGAAGTAATAAATATAAACACTCAATGGCACTTAATTATACCACAGCAATAGAAACGTATAGAACCGTTTGAAATACACTTCGAAGAGTGTGTAGTTATAGATCCTAATACATGTCTAGTCTAATACAGGATTTTTAAATAATGCTGATAGTAGATTAATACACAGAGACCAGTCGCTAAAATCTGATTTTCTGATTAAGGGAAGCTCAGAACGTGTAAATATATAAAAAATTGAATTCGAAAAATTTGATCCCAATACATTTTTTCTTCTTCATACGGATTGGTTAACAAAAAAAAAAAAAAAAAAAGAGCGCTTTCCGTTTTTTCCCCCATCATTTCCCCAAAAATTTATATTTTCCCCAAACATTTGCCCCTCCCCCCCCCCCCCCAAAAAAAAAAATACTTTTCCCCAGAATTTCCCCACAAATAACATTTTCCCCCGAAATCGCGAAAATTTCCCCCAATCTGGCAACACTGAATATCGTGTATTTCTTTGATCTAATCTTATTCTCAAATTCTGGTGACAGTTGATTTTAAATTAAACTGTCCTGAAAGGTAAATTACTTTTATGTGGCCCGCAAGCAGTGAACTAAAATAACAAATAAATTAGCAAACAAATATACATTTCACAGGAAATTTTTTGTTCAGTGTAAGCCTTTTTAACTGAAGAACTATTTTTATTTGTTATGTTAAAAAGAAAAAAAAAAAAAAAAAAAAAAAAACTATTAAATATTTTTTGTGTGCTTTATAATATGCGGAAAATAAAAGCGTTAAGTAAAATAGTTGATAAATTTAAATAAAAAATACGTTTTATAGGCATTTTTGATAAAAGAAGAGTTAAATACGTGTATATTTGTAATGTAAAAAAAGTCACTCATTTTGTGTCATGTTTTTATTGATACCACAAAAAGAAATAAACTTCCTTTATTGAAAATTAAATAACTTTATTCCTTAACCTCTGTTTTGAAACACTGTTTTGAAAATGTTATTAAGGTTTTGTAATCGTAAGTCAAAATGTAAAATTGTTATTTTAATTTATTATTATTATTTTGTTATTACAACATTAGAAATGAAATGCAAACATCTGTTTAGTAAAACTATTAGTTGAAATAAATGAAAAAAATTATGGCTTTTCATTATTTTGTCAGATAGAGGAAAATATTAGAACTTATTTATAAATTATTGTGACCTTTAAGTTTGTACTTAAATAAAATTTAAAACTAACATAAATTTATACTTTTCAAAACTTTGAACAAATTAAAAAATTTTCAATTGAGTGCATAACAAATATTTGATTTCTACTATAGTTCTCACCGATCAGTTTTTTTTTTTTTTTCTCGGCAATTTTTTGTATTACATCCCATATTTAGTGATGAATGTGGATTTCTTTTATAAACATTTTAAACGGATTTAAAACTTATAAAAGTGATTAAAACTGGTAAAATAGAATCAATTTTTTAATTTGGGATTGTTTGAAAGCAATATTACACAACTCACTTTTCTATTTATAAACTGGAAAGTTTTCTCATTTAGTAATCATAAACTATTTAACAGCACATCGGTTTTGAAAAAAAAAAATAATAATAAAAATTATTCACTATAAATTTTATTCAATTTTATTCAATTTTTCTTTTTCTTTTGTTTTGAAATATATCTTACTCAGCAATCGAATCTTGGTGAATTGGAAAAGAGTAACTTTGCGTTAATAAATTAAATTTCATTTCACTTTCGCTTGTGATGCACTATTCTGTTTCAACACAATGGAAAAAAAAATTCTTAAAGATATTTCGGACTGGATGTTTAAAACATTTTAAACATCATAAATATAGATATGTTAAAGAGAATATTCTCCAAAATTATTCAGTTATAGTTTACAGTTAGGGGAAAACTATTGTTGAATTTGTTCTCTAGATTAAGCCTAAATATTAAGTACCAAACATAAAGTTTCATTCTCTAAGAATTAACGAATCTCACAGCATGCCCTCTCTATTTACGCCCACTGCACCCCACCCTATAGGAAGTATAGAGTGAAAAAAGATATGGTGTATAAAAAAGTTCATCATCACAACAGATTTTACTTTCTTCTATATATATAAAAAGAAAGTATTCGATTCGTGATAATTTTTGACCTTAGGTTTTAAATAGATGTATAAAGTTTTGAGATGTTTTGAACATGATTTGACAATTTTTAGATAATGTCTGTTTATGTGTGTGTACCAAAAATTTTTATGGTTGCTGTATCTCACGAACCAATGAAAGAAATTTAACACCGACATGGTATTTAGTTGGACCTTGAACTAAATTAGTGCTGATTACATTTTGGAATCAATAGCTCAACTGTCATCTCATTTTTTCATAACATTTAATATGACAGTATAAAATAAAATTCGAATAACATCATAAGAGTTACTTTTAAATGATGGTTGTAAAATTAATATGATATATTGATAAAAACAGTAGTAAACTAGGGAAAAAACCTGTGTATGTAGGAGCATCGCTCCCATCATGGGGATGAGAAAGTGGCAGTACCCCCTCCACCGTGGGAGATGTAAATTTTCAATATGAGTATGTTTCAAAAGAACTTGTCAATACCTTTTGAATGAATTATTGAACCATAGATATGTGATAATTTATAACAAAATTATCGTTTTTTTTTCTTTTCTTTTTTTACGGAAAAAATATATATATTGCATTTTTCTGATGCCGGCGCAAAATTCACTTTCTTTCAGCATTTCGGGTCATACTTCTCTGAGAAAAAAATCGTCTGCATTTATCATGAAAAATAGTTTTTATAAATTATAGTTTAATAAATAATTTGCACTGCGCGAATTTTTTATAGGATATTATAGAAGAAACACTTGTGATGGCCACAACAACCACATACAAGTTAATATTTGTTTTCAGTGAAAGTGAATAGTATATCACACGAGAGAAAGTTAAATTATTTGGTATAATCGCACAGGGAAACCAATAAATGAAAAAAATTACAGCTATATGGAATAAATTTATATATTTTTTAACATGAGCTAAGACGCAATCAGACGAAGTTCGATGTGAGAGTCATTAGCACATATTACATCGTAAACAGGTTTCTCAGGAGGGAAACGGTCGAAATATCCCCGATTGGTACAATTTTCCTCACGTATATTCTTCAATCACGATTTTTTGTCTGTTTGTAGTTTTCAGCGTGAACTCCTCCAATCAAACAATCGGTATTCCAGAGTATCCTCTATCCTAATTCATTTCAAACATCCTTGAGGTGAATTATCGCCAAATGTTGGGACCGTTGTTTACATTTCTGGAATTCGTTTATACTTAAAAAACCCCTATATGTAGCCATAGTTGCCACCTTAGCATTTTTTAGCTACCGGAAATGTTTAATAGAAATATTTATTTTTATTTAATCAGAGAATTGTAACGGTTTTCATTGATAAAGTAAAAAAAAAAAAAAAAAAAATTATTGAAACTTTCCGGTAGCCATAAGGTGCTAAGTTGTTAATCATACATGTAGCCAGAGAAAGACGCTCGGTAGCTTCGAGAGGCAATATCTCATACTTCGGACAATACCTTCTTCCGTGTGGTTGCAGCTTTACAAAGTGTTAATTTACGAAAATGCAAATCTGATTAAAATATATTTAGCTATAAAAATGCATTCTTAAATAAATGATAATATATATATATATATCTACATTATTGAAAACCTTTTCAAACGTTGCAGTAGATGAAATCAAGTATCACATGAAGAACTAGAAAAAAACATAAGAATAAAGATTTATAAACATTAGAATAAATATTTCTAAAAATTGAGCAGCCTGATATTAACACATAGAACATCATTACTTTATCAAGGACATAGAATGAATGTTGCATACAAATAAGGTGATATTTCTGTCGTGCTGTATGCAATTTGCTAAAAATTTACAGCACCTGGTGCTCAATACCACCTATGAAAATAATTTAAAACTGAAATAGAAAGAGAAGAAAAACCAAGCGAGAAACAAACATTTAGATCAGCAATCACTAATATTACTTAATAAACAAATTTATTCCTTAGATTAAGTAATAAAAGCAAAATTATTACTCACTCTACACCTGCGAAACACGCCGAACACTGCTCAAACGCACAACCAAAGCCATGAGGCTGAATATAGTTAAATTTACAGTTAATTAGAGAATCGTATTTATCTACTGAACTACTAAGTAAATAAAATTTATATATATGTATTGAAAATTTATTTTTCCAAGTGAGTGAAAATAATACCGGGACCGGGAGTCAAACCCCGGATCTACGACTTACAAGGTCAACGCTCTACCAAATGAGCCATCCAGGCAGACAACCGGTGGTCATTATTCACTCAGACAGCCTTTAGGCAGAACAACTGGTCTATCATGTAGATAGCTCGACAGAATAAGCCGCAGGTAATGGAAAATGCCATTAAACAATGGGAGGAAGAAATACATTTTATTAATATCACACAATCAGCAGATTGGGAAGAAAATCATATATCTTGAAAATTTATTTTTCCAACTGAGTGAAAATAATGCCCAGATCTGGGGTTCGACTCCCGATCCGGGCATTATTTTCACTCAGTTAGAAAAATAAATTTTCAGTATATATGATTCTCTTCCCAATCTGCTGATTGTGTGATATTAATAAAATAAAATTTAGTTTAAATCTTTTCTGCTAATTTTAATAACTAACACACCTTAAAATTAAATTAAAAATTAAAATTAAAATAAATTTATTTGATTAAATTTTAATTTATAACTTACATAATTTTAATGTATTTGAATAGTTAATTTAAATTTATTAAAAAAATAACAAAATTACTTACCTAATTTTAAAACTTATTAGTTACAAAACTTGTTGAAAACACATAAAAGAAGGATCTTTCAGCATAATGTAGTAGAAAAGAAGGAACTGATGATAAATAATATTAAAAAGGTTAAAAATCGAGTTCACAATAATCAAATGAACCATAAAAGTTGAGATTAGCAAAATATTTTTGGACCATATCACAAAAAATGGATAGATTATTAAACAAAATAACTCAAAATGCCACAGTACTTCTTCAGGAGCCACCCTTAAAGCGTTGAGGAGAGAAATGCAAGGTTTCGGTTTTTGGTAAGTAATATTACGCAAAATACCAATATATACATAAAAAAAAAAAAAAAAAAAAAAAAAAAAAAAAAATTGAAGCTGCGAAATTTCTAACAATTCCCATTACATTAATTTCCGAATTTTATTTTAAAAATATCAAATATTTTTATCGGATAATTGGCTTTTTATGATTCATTTTTATTTGCTTGTTTTTTTTTTTTTTTTTTTTTTTTTTTTTTCCTTCTATTACGAAATTTGGATTGCGAAACGTTTAAAAAAAAAAAAAAAAATCCTTTTAAGTTAAAAATGTGCTTAAACAGTGTAAATACTTTTAAATTTAAAAATTTAGTCAATTAAGAAATATATATCATCATTGAAATAATTTTAAACAAGCATCTATGTTAGTATTTTTAGATTTGATATTTTAAATTTGATTCGCAGGATATAACAATTCTTTAATCTGAATTAAAAAAAAAAAAAAAAGAAAAAGAAAGAAAAAAAAAAAAAAAAAAAGGGTTGGGAAACTTGTTATTTTCTGCATTCTTTCTTCAAGTTTTTCCCCTTTTATTTTCCGTACAAAAATTTCAATAGGCTGTCCCTTTCTATAATACAAAGAGGAAATATTAAATTGAACAAAATTTTCCCTTTCTTGGATATTGTCTGTCGCTAGTTTAAGAAATTGTTCGTATTGTTACCCAAGGGTATAAGACAAAAAATATTTCTATCAAACGCATGTTGGAGAATTATGTTAGAGGTGATTGCAACATTGTTTGCTTTCGTAAAGTTTTAGGATTTGTTTTAAGGATTTTGTTTTATAATACAAATTTTCTTTTTCTTTTCGAGATAATTTATACATTTTAGATTGTATGCATATATGCATGCTTATATACATTACCTTGCCATAAATGATATTACACTTTTGGTATTAGACATTTGGTTAAATATCAGAAAAAATATTTGATCAGTATTTGTTTTCAATGAGTGTTCACTACTTTACCATTAATTGAATTGAAATAAATATTTGTGTAAAATCCCCTATCGTTTCTTTTATTTATTTATGTTGTTGTTGTTAAGAGAAACTGAAATTCCGTTCATTTCATTAATGGTAACTTTGGAATTTTCATGATATTTGCTTTAGGTTTATATTTTATCTATAATTAGCTCATTACACATTACTAATTATAGATTAAATATAAACCCTGTTTCTATATGTGCAGTTAAGAATTAATTAGTAATATATATATATATATATATTAAATCGAATATCAATTATTTTTATGTTTCCATTACAATGTATTGTCTGCCAAAGCCATCTGGAATGCCATTCCCCAGGATTACATTCAGAACCTGTATAATTCAATGCCACGACGTGTACAGGCTCTCACCGCTCAACTTGGCGTACACACAAAGTACTGATTTCAGACTTTTTTTTTTTTTTTTTTTTTGTCTTGTACATTTGATTGTTTATTTGTACCACTATCAGTAATATGTGGAATAAATTTCATTAATTTCTGACAATTCTTTCATGGCGCTGCAATTTTCACAAACATGAGTGTATAAAAAACATAAGAAAATGCCAGTAAGAAATTTAATTTTCTAAAAAAAGAAGAAAAAAAATTACCTGCAGACGACAAATTATAATTTTAAGTTCATTCTTTTATTGAAAATATCAACATAACGCTTTTTATTTATTTTCAGACGACATGCCATATATCGGCCAACACATTAACTCAATGGGATTTGATATAACGCCACTACAGCTAAGGTCTCCTTTCACATCTTATAATCGTCATTTTGTACCCATACACAATATACCATAAAAGGCCAAGTGTTACGATTTTTGGATACTGGTATTCTTTTATAGAGATTTTTTTTTATAAAAAATTTTTATGAAAATTTTTACTTAAAAAAAAAAAAAAAAAAAAAAAAAAAAAAAAAAATCAGCATCCAAAACTCGAAACACCTGACATATGTGATATATAAGATGAATACACACATAATAATGAGGCACATAATAATGAGGCTCCTGCCTTCCTCAAGCTCTACTGAGCGTTTTCCTTCTTTCTTTCCTTCTTTTTCCTTTTCCTTTTCCTTTTTATATTTATTTTATATGTATGTATATATATATATATATATATATATATATATATATATATATATATATATATAAAATTATTTATTTTTTACCTGTTATGACTATATAGCTGACAATATTTTAATTTATTCCGTAGCATTATTTGTATCCGCTTTTTTCTTCATGCGACATTTTTATAGAGTAATTATTTACAAAAAGCAATTACGATTAAATAAGGAAAAATTATTTTTCCCTAAAAGTGGCGGGTGAAAAAAAGGCGTGTACCAACAATGGTACGGAACATATTAGCAATGTTGGTAGTAAGGTGTGAGTATAACATTTCTGAAAATAAGTATCAAATACTTTCCATTGCAAATTACACAAGGTACCAAAATTCTTTTGTGAAATCAATTATACTATATTCCAAAAATACCATTACCCGATGAATTATGATTTTAAGCATCTTAATAAAGCTATGATTACGTTGAATGCAGTTTAACGATGTTAAAAACTGATTTAATAGGTATGCCGTCTGTAGACCGTAATATATGGTATTCTTTTCTGTCTCCTGCTACATGAGCCAAAAATAGAATGCGCATACACACAAAAATAATTAAATGAATAAAAAAATAAAATGAAATAAAAATAAAATAAATAAAATAAAAGTAAAAGTAAAATAAACAAAATAAATATTTAATTCATTGTAAGTTATGAGTACTTCGGCCTTGTTATATGTCAATCTGATGGTTTTTCGTGAATGATATGTGATACATACAACATAAGCTTTTTCAGTCACACCAGAAAAGCTTTGGTGATGATTCGAGAAAGTTTTATAATTATATAAGATCTGGGGAAAACAACTGAAATAATTCCCCTGAACTTTACTTTTATAATATAATCAATTACATTCAGAATTTAATTGCACTTGATAATTTTTAGTTTGTAAAATACATTCTTCATCATAAATTTATCTTATCTTTCTCATACTTAACATTTTAAAGTTTTCATATCTTTCTTAAAATTTTTGCATAAATTCGTTTATTCTATTATCATTATACAATATATAAAAAGCGTTTTTTCGTGCCTTAGAATGCAAATTGTAAGGCACGGGATATAAAACTTTTGATATATATAAAGCTTTTTATATCGTCCCTTCCAATTTGAGCTTTATTAAAAATAAACAAATAAAAGTAAAAATAAAGCAATGTGTCGCTGAATGTATTGCCTTTTCATTTTTAAAACTAATGGGAGATTACAATAAACTTCTTATAAACGTTTTTAATCACTTAATTAAATTTTAATCTATTATTAATTACGAAGCTGAATTTACATTTACTTGTAAACAACATTTACTGATGGAATTAAATTAAAAATTTTTGCATTAAAGCATGTTTCCTGTCAAGTCAGGACATTTTTTTGCAGTCATTTCAAACGAAATTAATTTGAAATCGATTATGTTACACTGCAATTAAAAATCGCTCAAACTTTAATTTCAATCTTCTTTATTTGTCGTTTGAAAAGTAAAGTACGTCCGAATAATTTTTTAACTCCTGAGAACAAAATGTGTTCCCGAAGATCTTCTTTTTACTTTTTACTTTTTTTTTCTTTTTCTTTATTCGAGTGTCAGTTTCCCGAAGATTAATCTAGTTACCATCAAGTGTCGGGAGTAAATAAGAAACTCAATATGTGTCAATTCAACGACATGTAACAGCTGTTGTAAAAGCTGAAAAATGGCTTTTAGCTCAAACGATAAATATTTTATTCTTGCTTAAAGAGTCTTTAACTTGAATTTTGGGAAAGGAAGAAAAAGTTATCAAAGGATACAAAGCAACAGAAGATTATTGGAATGTTTATTAAATAATAATAACAATTTCTATAAAGTTTTAAAAATTAGTATGAAGAGAATAAAATTTTAATTGCTTTAGATTTTATGTATGATTAATTGACAATATGATTACACATTACGGTCCTTCAAATAAATTACACAGAAAAGTTACTTTTAAATGACGAAAAATATAAATTTTGTAAACGATTACTATGAATTTTAAAAAACACGCGACAATTGCTTTCAGTTGAAAGATTTAAGTACATACCTTCATCAGGAAAAATAAATAGAAGGGAGTGGAGTGTGATAGAGTTTCTGCTTTCGTGCTGTAATCTTATGTTTTAGACCTGATAAAGGTTCGTATTTAATTAATTTGACTCAAAATATTTGTTGTTGCTCAAAATATTTGTTGTTTTGATTATCTGCATACAAAGTTCTAAATCTACACCACAGTTGACACTACTTCTTCTGACAACTATTTTTTAATTTCACTTATCCATACAGTTGTATGGAAATTATTGTTTTTCGGTTAAGTTTTTGAAATTGAGTTTTTGTTATATTTACAAGATTTTAGGCCCACTGAATCTGAAAATCAGGTTTTTAGCGTTTGGTCTGTATAATGTTGTCAATACAGACCAAACAATAACAGATAGTCCCTGTTATTATAAATGATCCCTGAAAGTTTTATGTGCCTACTATTAATTATTATTTCATAATTTGGATAGTCATTTTATGATTTTTCATTCGTTGCACATATATTTGCTTTTTGCGCAGGTATGCTGATTTAAATCAAGTTGAGTAATAATATATATTATAATACTTTACTTTCGAGATCTTTGTCAACATATAATAAAAAATTAATCTGTTATCTCAAAGTTTTTCTACCTCAAAGTTTTCTTGCTAGAACACTAAATGTCAGTAAATGAGGCTAGGTTTTAAATTTAAAACTACCAGAAGAATTGTTTAAGTTAATATATTTTACTGTCTGATGTCTATATAAATTTAGAAGTGAAATAATCAGCTAATAATATTTTGCAAAATTATTTAGGACGATAACGGGTTAATTCGTCAAAATTATTAACATTAAATTCGGAGGCTATGTCATTAAGACTTTCGGTTATTTCATTAATTGGGTTTGGATTAACTACGTTAGAGTACAGGAACGATTTTTGGTTGAAGGACGTGGCCCGGGAAATGGAGGAAATTTCGGATTGGCTATTGTAGTTTCGGTTTACAGGATGAATAGTTTTAGTGATGAAAGATTTATTTCTGTTTTTGGAAATTTGGGGCAACCTCTATGATTAGCAAAGTGATTACCACCGCAATTACAACAAACAGAATTTGAGATTTTTTTTTCTTTTCCGAGGGTGATTCATTAATAAGATGCTCTCCAGAACATCTATTGCCTCAAACTTCATATTACAATTTTTCGCTGAATGAAAATATAATTGGCAGCGAAAGCATTGAAGGGTCCTGGTTGGGAATACTGTAGTATAATAATTTAGTTAATTCGAAAATGGTCTTTCTATGTTCAGAACTATTTAACTGGATTTGGAAAACAGGAAGGGGTATTTTTAGTTTTGAAACTGGCTAATTGGTTAATTTTTATCAAATCATAATTTAATTCAGTTAATGCATCCTCATTATCTAATAGAGTAATTTCTGCAGGAAGACTTCGGATAACTGCTTTAAGTGGAGGATTCTTTTTTTTTTTTCATTCCTGGAATATTTTAAGCAAGATTAGTAGGCTTCAAGAAGTCGCGTGGATAAGTTTTGCTTTGATAATTTGGATTAAATATTTATATATGATAACAACTTTAAACTTTTATGAATGTATGTACTAGGCTTAACCAAGGGGTTGAGAGCGGTGCTATCCCCAATCACAGAGAAATATATAGTTAATAAAACTGTTTCTAAAACTATTTTCAAATTACGTTTATGTTCATAACCTGTTATCTTACATCTTTATGAATAATCTGTCCTTGTAGTATTCGAATGCAAGGTTACAGAAAGTTGTATAAGTAAAACACCAGGTTATTTTTTTAAAAATATTACATTCTTCAATTAAATAGCCGCTGTTATTTTTGAAAAAAAAAAAAAAAAAAAAAAAAATGGTACTTGATGTTTTAAATAAAAGAAAAATCTGAAAACATCTTAATTATCTAAATAAGTTTTTTTTTAATCATTATTTTTAAAAAGTATTCGCTGATATTAACATTCTGTAATTTAATGTTCGAGATTGCTGACTATAATAAAATTCTAGTTTGAAGTTTTCCTTGAAAAAATAAAATACATTGCAGCTTAGTACCATTGTTTTTGTCATTCACATTTGAACCATTTCATTGATTTAAATTTTTGATAAAAATTTCTAGTGTTAGAGAGACCTCACATCGTCTTAAATTTTTTAATGAAAAATGCTTCTTCTGTACTAATCTCAACAAATCGATAAGCAGAGAACGAATTAGAACAGAAGATGAGTAAAAAAAAAAAAAAAAGAAAAAGAAAACAGGCAGTGATAAGAAGCTGAAACGTTATCATCCAACGGAAAATTTAAGAAAATTCTCAGAGCGAAAATGAAACGTTATAAATTACCAGGTAAATGTTGTAGCTGTAACTGTGTTTTAGATTTTCTGGCTGGGTTATTAATAATGACCAATCCTTTCATTTCAGTTTATTATTTCACATTTTTAATTCCACCGGGGAAATACAGATAAATATTAACCCTCTGCCGGTCCTATTTAATTTCACTCCTCTGGTCAGTATTGCCAAATTTGCGACTTTTTTCTTCAATATCCACCGCTACATTTTAACGGTGATGCTTGACTAATCACTTCAAAAGTTATTCGCGCATTATGTATATCACATATCCCTCCTTAAAACTATTGGTGACAGTTGAATAAAAGTCTCTCTAAATTTGGCAATACTGTTTAGAGAGCTTTAGTGCGTTAGGGTCGGCAAAGGGTTAATCTCAAATATAAGTAAAATAACATTAAACAATTCTGGGTTGGTTGGTTGATTCGGTTTTACGTCGCACTAGTGCTGCGCAATGGGCTATTGAAACACTTCTGGGAATAACGCATTTAATCAAAAACAGACACAATTGCATAGAAATGAGAATTATTGAACTTTAATGAACAAGGATTGCTTTGTCTAAAAATTTCGTTAAAATTTAATACAATTAATAGCACAGATACCAACTTGTACATTTTTTTGCTACCGGAAATTTTTTATAGAAATTTTTAGTAATTATTTTAGCAGTTTTCTTCGATTAATCATAATTATTATTTTTTTACAAACTAGTACGTTGTGGCCACCACAAGACTTTCTTCTATATTTTCCTATACAAATTCACTCAATAACAAAACAAACAAACAAAAAAAAAAAAAATACGATTTTTTCCAAGTTTTTTTTCGTTAAATGTAAAAAAAAAAAAAAAAAAAAAAAAAAAAAAAAAATCGATAACTTTGTTTTAAATTATCACATGTTTATAGTTCAACCATTCATTTTAATGGTATTGACGAGACCTTTCGAAAGATACCCATCTTGAAAATTTACCCCCCCCCCCGGGGGTACTTCCCCCCAGGGGGGAAGCGATGCACAAAATTTTTTTACTAATTAACTACTACTATTATCAATAATTCATATTAATTTTACAATCACAGATTAAGAATAACTCTCATTATGTACATTTATACGGATTTTTGTCCTATACTGCCATATTAAAAATTTAGAAAAAATACGATCACAGCGCCACCTGTTGAGCGACTGATCCCCAAATCTAATCAGCACCAGTTTATGTCAGGGGCCAACTAAATACCAAGTTTGGTTAAATTTCGATTAAAAATAAATAAATAAATAAAAGATTTTTTTTTCGAAGTTTTTTTTTTTTTTTTGTTAAAAAAAAAAAAAATCGATAACTTTGTTTTAAATTATCACAGATTTATAGTTCAACCATTAGTTTAAAAGGCATTGACGAGACCTTTCGAAAGATACCCATCTTGAAAATTTACTCCCCTCGAGGGGGGACTTCCCCCCCATGGGGGGTGGCGAGGCTCCTACACATACAAAATTTTTTTCCCAGTTGACTATCTCTATTATAAATAATTTTTGTAAATTTCATAATGATTACTAAAAAATAATTCTCTTTATGCACATTTATACAAAATTTTGTCCTATATCACCATGTTAAAAATTTGGAAAATGCGGGATGGCAACGCAACCTGTAAGACAATTTTTACCAAAAGTTGATAGGCACTAATTTATGTCAAGGTGCAACTACATACCAACTTGTATGAAATTCTGTGCAGTAGTTTCTGAGATACAGTTGCCATAAAATTTTGTCACACACACACACACACACACACACACACACACACACAGACAGACAGACAGACATTTTCTAAAAATGGTCAAATCATGTTCTACAGCTTTCAAAACGTGTAAATCCATCAGAAACGTCGAAAACTTTTACGAATCTAATACTTTCTTCTATTGAATATAGAAGAAAGTAAAAATACTGGTGTTAAAAAAAAACGTAGAAGTTGGCAGCTGTGCGATAGTAAAGAATTCTAAGAAAGATAAAGCAACTAATGACTGAAAAAAAAAAGTTTGATAAAATTTTAATTCTAAGAAATTAAGTAAGGATTTAAAATTATTCCGAAAATTGTCCCATTTCCTCTTTGAAATATATTCGTAATGTTCATATACTCAGTACAAACTTTAGTGATTGTGTGTGTGTCTTTTTTTTTCTTTTTTAGCGCTGATGGTAATTATGAAGTGACGATCATGACAAAAGCTATAATTCATAACACAGGGCGGGTTGTCTGGAACCCTCCTGCCATCTACAAGAGTTCGTGCCAGATAGATGTGGAATATTTCCCTTTCGACCGACAGTCTTGCCTGATGAAATTTGGATCATGGACCTACGACGGCTATCATGTAAGTGATTAGGAAGATTGAAAACAAAGGATTTTTAGCGGTCCCATAATTGAATACCACTTTTTTTAATAGTAAACTTCAGTAATTATTTGCACTGATTTTTTTCGATTTAATAACACTACGCTGAAAAAAAAAAAAAATTCCAAACCCTGATACCATTTTTGCTGATTCTTATGTAAAATGACCTCCTGAATCCAAATATGACTCCCATTTTGCCCAGTCCCCCACCGTTTTTTCGTGATACCATCAACAACCCCAATTTTTATCACTGTTTGGTAATTTTATGGCCATGAATTTGATTTGGAGAATATAAAATAATTAATTTAACATTTAAAAATAAAAAGTATATAATGTTTAATAAATAACATTAATAATAGATTAAAAAAATTTAAGAAATGTATTACATAATTTCAGTGGCAAATCCCCTCTAAATTTTCCCCTCCCTGCAAACATTCATGTTTTAGAATTTTCCAACTCTGTAACCCATTAGAAGAAATTTAACAGTTAAAAAATAATCCCCCCCCCCCCCAAAAGAAAAAAAAAAAAGAAAAAAAATAAAGAAATTGAAATTTGTAGCCATAAAATTATCGAAAAGTGATAAAAATAGGGTCCGTCCCAAAAATACGGTGGAGGATAGAGCAAAATGGACGTCATATTTGGATTCAGGAGGTCATCTTACATAAGAATTTGCAAAAATGGTGTTAGGGGCAATTTTCATGCCCTATGGTACAAAAAAAGAAAAAAAAAAAGTTTAGTCTTTAAAGAAATGTAAAAAAAAAAAAAGTTTAGTCTATAAAAAAATGTAAAAAAAAGAAAAAAAAAATGTTTTTTAAATTTCTTACATTTTTTCCCCCAAGATTGGTAGGAGATTCTGAGGTAATATAAGAATAAAATGTAGCACACGTGAAGATCGAGAAAAACGCCACGCGAAAACAGCAAGAGTACTGTCACGTCCGTGAGGTAAATTTATAGCCAATTCATAGTCAAGAGAGTCCGCGAGATAGTTTCTTAGCCAAAGTAGCTGAACAACTAAATTAGAATTATCATAAAATGCAAATAGAAAATAAAGATTAAAAACGTAAAAACCATATAATAAAAATTAAAGGTGTACCATATTTTATTAAATTTATATATTATTGAATTTAGAAAATAAAAAACACGTGCAGGCAGGGGGGGGGGGGGGGAGGAGGATATTGAATTTTTTTTTTTTTTTTTTTTTTTTAAATAAATGGAACAGGAAAACGCTTAATATTTCCTGGAGCTCTTTCAAAATGGGATATCTGAACTAATGTGGTTATTTGAAGAATAAATTGGAAATAGAAAAATCTGCATAAGTTGTTTTCAGTTAAAGTTAAAAGTGCGACAAGTACTTTATAAAAGCCTTTCTAAAACAAAAACTTTCTATTTGTAGTGTCTAGTGTCTTATACTGATGCAATGCTCTGCATGAAAGTCCCCCCCCCCCCTCAACACAATTTTTGCAAATTCTTATGTAAAATGACCTCCTGAATCCGAATATGACGCCCATTTTGCCCTACCACCCACAACTTTTTACGGACGGCTTCCTACTTTTATCCTTTTTCGGTAATTTTATGGCTATAAATTTTATTTTTAGGGGGAGCAGGATTATTTGAACTGTTAAATATCTTCTGAGGTGCTACAGAGTTGGAAAATTCTAAAACATGAACGTTTGCGGCAAGTGGAAAATTTAAAGGGAGATTTGCCACTGAAATTATGTAATACATTTCTTATATTTGTTTAATCTGTTATTAATGTTATTTATTAAACATTATATATTTTTTGTTTTTAAGTGTAAAATTAATTATTTTATATTCTTCAAATCGAATTCATGGCCATAAAATTACCGAACAGTGATAAAAATTAGGGGAGGGGTGGTGAAAACTGTGGGTGACTGAGGAAAATGGGAGTCATATTCGAATTCAGGAGGTCATTTTACATAAGAATCAGCAAGAATGGTATCAGGCAGGGCTCAAACAATTTTTTATTCAGCACAGCGATATTAAAGTCAAGTGTGATTAAGTGATATTAAAGTCAAGTGTTAATATATTTTTCACATATTCGATTTTTTTTACACTATTTAAACTAATGGTACTTTAAAATACCGTCAATGGATAAAAGGTTAAAAATAAATAAATAAATAAATAAATAAATAAAATAAAATAATAATAGTAATAATAATAGTAATGAAAAAAGATGGAGCCTGGTATCTAATTCAGAACCTTCTAGATAGGAACAAACACTTAATCTGTGCGCTATGCTTTCTTGCTACCCCTTCTTCTTTTTCTTCTTCTTCTACTTTTTTTTTTTTTTTTTTTTTTATAGAAACAGTTAAAATTTCTAGGTTCGTATCTTGACCTATGCGGGGTTGTTGTGCAAAATTTTCTACCCTGTCTTATGTTTTAAATAATTTAATCTTCATTTGGTTATAGAAGGAATTTTAATAATTCCTACTTCCCTTATTAGTCAAAATAAATTGTTTCTACGCTGTCATATTAACAAATACTTCTAGATAAAAAATGGTTCTATTATTTCCTTTGGCGTTCATGACATTGTCAATTTTACTTGTGTTTATTAATACAGCAAAGAATTTGTGTTCTATAATTTAAAATGATTCTGTTAAAAACTATGATCACATCTTATTTGAAATTCTAGGTTGATCTGAAGCATCAGTATGAAATTCCCAATTCATCACTAGTTCCAGAAGGAGTTGACCTCAGCGAATTTTACTTGAGTGTTGAATGGGACATAATGGCCGTTCCTGCTACTAGAAACGAAAAATTCTATTCTTGTTGCATAGAACCTTATCCAGATATCACCTTCAACATGACTCTACGAAGAAAGCCTCTTTTCTACACTGTCAACCTTATAATTCCATGTGTAGGCATATCTGGGCTATCAGTCGTTGTTTTCTACTTACCATCTGAGAGTGGCGAGAAAGTATCATTGTCAATATCTATTTTGCTGTCTCTGACGTTTTTCTTTTTAGTGTTGGCAGAAATCATTCCATCAACGTCTCTTGCGATGCCTCTTCTCGGAAAATATTTAGTTTTTACGATGATACTTGTAACTTTAAGTGTTGTGTTTGCTGTTGCTGTGCTGAATGTCCATTTTAGATCACCATCCTTCAACAAGATGCCAAAGTAAGTTGTTATTGAAATTTACCTAAATAAAGAAAGAATAACATGCATTTTTAAAGTAAATGAATAGAAGTGAATTAAATAAATTTTAAATAAATCTTAAATAAACTTTTAAATTAAAAATAGTTCTTTTTACGTTTAACAGATGGAGTTTTTTTTTTTTTTTTTCTTTACAGCCGTTATTTCTATGCAAAAAGGTTTATATTTTATTCGAACAGTAAATTTTTGTAATTAAATCGGATAGAGATTTTGTTCTAGAATAGTGGTAGCAAAACAAATAAATAAATAAAAAGTCGGGATTCTTATCTCTGTATGACTATAAATTAGATAACCCATTTTATGAATAATAATATTTTTATCAGAAAACATCATTTGTGCATGAAAAATTCATTTTTCCTTACGCAAATACGGTAAAATTATCCCCCTCCCAATATATATATATATATATATATTTATTTATTTATATAGGAATAGATTATCAATGAATAAAATGAAATAAAACCCCCAAAAACACTGAGATCTTCATCCGGGAGGCCCCCTCAGTGTAGGGGTGAAAGAGAAGTTTCTGAAAGGGCAGTAGCAATTAGCTAATAATTATCCTTAGCCCCCAACTTCTCACCATACAGAAAACCACCATTAACTGAGAAGAAATCTGACATACATATAATTTAAAAATTACCAAAACAATTATAATATTACCAAAATTACAAAAGTAGTACAATTACAACTTAATATATATTAAATATACAAGAATACAAGAGATAACAAAATACAATCACATGAAATACAATAAAATGAAACCCCCTACCTGGTAAACTAACCCTCTTCGGCCAACGGGGCTACTCGTCGGTACTTAAATATCGCCCTTGATTTAGGAGCTAGAACAAACCGAAAGAGGAAAAAACTTGAAACACTCGGCTAAAAATTGAGATGGGTAACAGTTAAGTTGCAAAGTTTTTCTTAAATCTTCAAGAGCATACTTTAAATCATCATCATTATTTCAAATAGTGCGAATTCTATTTAACTCTGCGAACATGATATTTTTCAAAAATTTTCTACTGATATTTGAAGACCAATAGGTGAGACTGTTTACTTTGAAATCAAAATCTTTCCCTTTATCGTATAAACCAATAAGCCATTTATCTTTATTTCGCTTTATGTTAAGATCCAGAAATGAAATTTTATCTGTATCTGTACGGTTTAAAACTAATTCTTTAGGATATATTTTTTAGCAATATTTTCGAAATCATTACAGTTAAAAACAACAAAATCGTCAATATACCTGAAGAAAGTAATATTTATAATTTTCTTTTCAAAAAAGTATAAAAATAAATTAGCGAAAGCACTCGAGAAACTCGTTCCTATTGGAATACCCCTCTTCTTTCGTCTCAGTTAATGGTGGTTTTCAGCATGGTGAGAAGTTGGGGTCTAAGGATAGTTATTAGCTAATTACTACTGTACTTTCAGAAACTTCTCTTTCACCCCTACACTGAGGGGCCTCCCCGATGAAGATCTCAATATATCTTGGGGTTTTATTTCATTTTATTCATTGATAATTTATTTTATTCATTGATAATCTGTTCCTATATTTAAGTTTTGCATTTCCTTTTGCAGCAATTCTGCGCATTGGTTTGCAATTCTCCTTTTTTGTTTTGTTTTTATCTTCAAACCCATAAATTCCTTACAATAGTTGCCTATATATATAATTTGAATAATTTAATACCATTGTAACACTCAGCAGACAAAAGATAGATGAAGATACAATATATAGCATTTATTCCGATATATATCTATTAACTAACATCATCTAATGGTAAAATGGCGAAATATTTCCGAAAATTTTTGTTTTTTTGACAAAAATCTCATTTTATTTTGAAAATTCGATAGTCAGCTTTATTAATCTTATTTTTATACTTTTTATTCTTAATTTTAGCGAATAAATAGGATAAATATTATTGTTTAAAGACAGTAGTAGCAAAAAAGGAAACTATTCATTTCTTCCTTTGGATCAGGGGTCGTACACTTCCCGCCCATTTCCAGGATAGTTTCAGGAATGAGAAGTTTCCACTTTTTCCGATAACACTATTGTCACACAGAATTTTTTTAGCGTATTATTATAATACTGAGTTGTGATTAAATAAGACAGAGATAGATTATTGTACAAAAATAGTGGTAGCAAATGAGGCGTAGATTTCTCATTCCTGAAAAAAGGGCGGGAATGCAATTGCTTTGGATCAACCTGAAAATCTATATTTAAAAACCATTCCCTAAGTGTTAATGTATAATTTACTGGACAATAGGTATATCCTTAGTTGAAATATTAATATCACTATCTGAATTCGAAAGGATTCATTGACTTTCAAAAACAAATCACATACTATACATGTTAATATCCGATTCTACATTTACGTAAAACTTACAACAGAACAAAGCTAATTACACTGCTCGGGATGAAAATTGCCTCTGACACCATTTCAGAATATTCTTATGTAAAATGACCTCCTGAATCTGAATATGACGCCCGTTTTGCCCTATCACCCCCGTTTTTTAGAAATGGCCCCCATTTTTATCATTTTTCGGTGATTTTATGTCTATAAATTTAATTTTTAGGAGGGGGGGGGGGGAGATTATTTTAACCGTTAAATATTTTCTGATGGGCTACAGACTTGGAAAATTCTAAAACATAAACATTTGCGACAAGGAATATATATATATATATATTTTGAGGGGGGGGGGCACTGAAATTATGCATCGCATATCTTACATTTTTTTAAACTATTATAATAGATAATTATAGACCTATTATAAATCTATTATAATAGATCTATTATCATATAAAGTTTAAAAAATAACATTAATAATTATTAATGTTATTTTTAATCTTTATATATTTTTTTTGTTTTTAGGTGTTAAATTAATTATTTTTCATTCTTCAAATCAAATGCATGGTCATAAAATTATCGAACAGGGAAAGAAATTGAGGGAGTGGGTGGTGTATCTAGAAAACAGTGGGTGACTGGGCAAAATTGGAGTCATATTCGAATTCAGGAAGTCATTTTACATAAGAATCAGCAAGAATGGTATCTGATCTCGAATTTTTTTTTTTCTTTTTTTTCAGAGCAGTGCTATCTATGTCAAAGATTTTAATCATGTTCAGATTTGAAAATTTTAGGGACTTTTTTATTCAATATCTACCACTAATGCTTAATAGTAAAGTTTGCTTAATCACATGGAAGATTATCCGTCTATCATGTATATCAAACATCACTCCTCAAAATTGTTTGTGATGATTGAATAGAAAATTCCCTAAATTTGGCAACGCTGATCATGCTCGAAGTATGGGAGATTAATAGGACAAAATATTATAACAACAACGTAAATATTTAAAATGCATGAACCATTTATAGAATCCGTGTACATCGCAATATTACTTAATGTTTGAATTTTGTACGTTTACGATAACGGTAATCAGAGCATATTAATGTAATCAATAAGAAATGCTTTTTCTTTTTGATTATTAACCCCTTAACAGAGCTTTTTAATATCTATATTATTTTATTTGCAATTTACACCAATATCTTTGAGCAGTAATATTCATAATTTTTCATATTTTTATTTTCGTTACAATGTGCATACTGTCAAAACAAAAACAACATTGTCATTTTTTTTTTTTTTCTTTAAAAGCAACAATTTTCGGAAAAGGTAGAGTAAAGAGGATAGAGCAAGGATTATATGATTACGTGGAGGGGGGGGGGATTAGCAACAAGAGATAATAATTAATTTTCATTCTTATTAGTTATATTTTTTCTTTGTTCATTATTGATATTTAATGATAAATCAAAAATCCGCTTCTCCTTGATAGCAAAGCTCTGATATGTGATATGCAAATTATGTTTTTTTATTACTGCACTTTTATAAATAATGAAAATTTTTATTTGTCTTTTCGTTACAGCTTTGTCCAGCCTATCCTAAAGTTTGTTTCTTTCCTTTATAAATGTTCTTCTTATATTTTAAAATCTTAAATTTAAGTACACTAAGTATTTCTGTGTTGTCACTTGGTAGAATTATACAAGGACTTTGAAATTTACTGACGATACGTGGAAAATTTTTACTCCCCTTCTCAGGGAAGATTTTGTATAAAAGTCCTTTTTCTGTGTATTTTTATTGTACCTATCAGTTTGACATTTTAAATTTAATTTTTCTGATTATTTTTGCTGCTCAAAGATATTTTTGTTGTTATTATAATTTGAGACCGAATTTAAATTACAGGGATAAATGAATAAATAATAAAATAAAATAAATAAACTTTAGTTTGCTTTTTGTAGAATAAAATATGAAACACACATGTTTGTTATATTTTCGTTAAATAATTCTTGTATACTTTCTTTCATAAAACAGAAGTTGGGTTCGTCAAGTATTTATACACATCCTTCCAAAAATTTTGCTCATGCGACCACCTCAGTATACAGATTATCATCACAGTCGAAGCAGTAGTGAGAAAAGGGAAAGGAAACCACTGAAGGACAAGAAATCAAAATCTGGTAAATGCTTATAGTTTCATCTTTCGTTAAAAATGACAATTTATAGTTAAACTATTAAGATGCATGCATCATACCTGACAACATCCTAATTAATATTCCGCAGTATTGTTAATCCCGCCTTTTTTTTTTTTTTTCACACCAGTAATTTTTTGGAATATTTTACTTCTTATTTAATCACAATTACATTTCGAGAATATTACTCTAAAAAAGTACTGGTGTGAAAAACAAGGTGAGGCTGACAATACTACTGAATATTAATTAGGATGTTGGCAGATGTGTACATGATAATATAAAAGGAGGAATTCTGACTTTCTAACATTAAAATCAACTGTCCGTGCATGGTATACTTTTTCTGTACTATAAAGATATCACATGCTTGAACATTTTATTAGCTACATAAAAAAAAAAAAGAAATGGAAAATATTTTATTTCTCTCAATATATACATAAAAAAAAGTAACTTCCCCCTCTGTCCGATTTTTCTGCTTGCGACCGCAACTTCTCGCGAACAAGAAGGTCTTCAGCATCACAAAAGTTAGCGATGTTTGCCGAATAATCCAAGGTAGTGTTTATTTTGGCTAAAATTTTTTATCGCCTTAATCAACGCAGTTATCAATTAAAAACCTCGCATTAATAAAGGTACTCTGTTTGCTAATTTGCAAATAGTTTCTCTTATTGCATTGTTTTTTCTGTTTTCGATATGATGCTCTCAAAATAAATTAATAAAACTAAATAAAGATAAAATAAAATAAAAACAAATAAATGAAAATTATATCCCTGGTGTTAAAAAAAAACAAAACAAAAAAAAAAGTCAATGATGCTATTGATAAATTGTTGATGTTGCTATTAGTAATACAAAAATTCGTCGCCTGGAAATAAATAAAAAGCATTATTTCAGATATTTTAAAGGAGAAAATGAATTTAGGATTGTAATTTGTTGTTTGCAGATATCTTTTTCTCGACTTAAAAAAATGTAAAAAAAAAAAAAGGGGGGAAGGGGAAGAGGGGGGTTAGAAGTTGTAAATAAATAAATAAATAAATAAGAGAGAGAGAGAGAGAAATTGAAAAATTAGCATCCTTGAGATGTTCGAGAAAAGAAAAAAAATATTAGAGTAGTGAAAACATTAAGAAATAACCGGGTAGATTTTTAAAATATTAAGCAAAAATTTAATCTAATTGAATTGAAAATAAGTTTATATTTTATTTTATTTAGTTATGAAAATAATGGTTATGTTAAGCAACTACTGCTATAGTGTTTTAAGTTAAGCCCAGAAACTTTTAAAATGAAATTTAAGAGACTAAAACTTAGATCAATTTATATAACGATTTAGTTTTTAACTCAAAACACATTTAAACTGTTGGCTAAATGGGAACATCTTTAGTGTGAAATATTTAGAGACTATTAAAATTTAGAATTGAAGTAGCTCGGACGTTTTCAGCCGAGAACTTCATTTACGAGCCAATGACAACCATTTTAACTCCAGCCATGCGTTAAATATAGAGATAAGTTATAAAATGGTGCAAAAATAAAATAATAATAATAATAATGAAATGTTTACAATATTTATAATAATCATACGTATTCCTTATTTTGTACATTAAAAATATATAGAGTTTATTACATATTGTCCTAAATTAACTAAAAAATGCAATAGTTAAAATATATAGTCATTCGAAAAAATAGGTTTTAACTTTTTTAAAAACAATTAATTGTACCCAAAAATTCGTCGCCAAATAGTAACATAAATTTAAAAGTGTCCAAGAGGGTCATGCACTAAAGCTGTAACACTAAATGTCTAGATATTACTAATTTTTCTCTATTCTAAAAAGAAAAAAAAGTTACTGCCGTCGTTATACATTTTGTGTCTAGCTTATGCTTCCACCCAAAATGGCGGCAAATTGCTTATAAATTTTGCATACGAGTCTACATACGATGGCAATACAATATTCAAATATTTCAAGAAATTTTTCTCACCAGAGACAGGTCTCTTTGTCTCCAATATTAAATGCCTGTCTACTTGGGACAAATCTTAACTTGCAATTTTAATACACTTCGATCGAATCAATTTTATACATGAGTCAATATTACAATATGTTAGTACGTTTGTAGTCTAACCAGAGGCAGGTTCAAGGGGGGAAAAATGTCTGTCCGTTGTTTAAAATAAATAATGTAAAAATAATTGAGAAATGATTTTGCTAAAGACACTACACTTAATGTATTTATTCTGAAAACCTAAATTGTTCTTAAAATCTTACACTCATGTTTTATTATATTCCCATCACTATTTAAAAACAATATTTTTTTAAAAATATAATATTTCAGCATTAAAACTTTCAAAAATACTCAAGAAAAATTTCTTAATGACGATAATGACAATATAATAAAATGCAAATAAAGTTTTAGGAACGCTTCAAGGCCTGGTTATTTAAATAATAAATAAATAAATATATATGCATATATATATATATATATATATAATAAATAAATCCATAAAAAGTAATTCAAAACAATGTCCTCTTCACATTTTTAGATGTTGATAATTATAAGAACAACCAAGATTAAAATTTTGAATACATTTTTAGAGTCGTAAAAAATGTTAGCAAAGAAAAACCAATATTTTAACCAAAAATTAATAGAAATTAAAATTTACATGAAAAACTTTTAAAATCATTACTAGCTAGCGTTTCGGCTGCAGTTGCAGATATCCCCACACACGCTGAATGAAATGGCTTCATTGCTTGTTCTTACTTCTCCTTCAGCATCACGTGCTACCTTGGCGGGCTAAATCATAAAGCGCCATCCATAGCGCCACCATAAAGCGCTAAAGACGACAAGCAAGAGCAACACTATTCCATATAGAATGTCTTGCTCAAAAAATAACTGTAAAAAATTATGAACAATCGAACTGTTCTCATAATTGTGAAAATGTTAATATATATATATATATATATATATATATATATATATATATATTTAGCTGTATTTTATTTTTTGAAATAGAAAAATAATAGAAGAAAAATAATAGAAAATATCTCTTTTTTGTCGCTGTATTCACTGAAAAGTTTTTTTCTTTTATTACAGAAGAACATATGGATCGAAAAATATCTCGAATGATCAGAGAGAGCTCTTCATCATTGCTAGACATACGGACATCTGCATCAATGGACGATCCTAAAATTGTGATTCGAGAATTAGACTCCAGTCCGGGAGCAGAGAGGACAAAATATCCCAAACAAATACTCAAATCGATAAAAAATGCCATGTTTATAGCACAGCATATCGATAATGTGGATGATTTTGATACGGTGAGAGAATTTAAGTACATTTCTTTAATGTATTAGCTAACGTTTTTGTTAAGAAGCTTTCGCCATAGTTATAGACAAAATATTTTCAATAATGTATTAGGACCTTGAATAAGTTTTCGCCTTTTTTTTTTTTTTTTTTGTGTGTGTGTATGTGTGTGTGTACTGTACCCAGTGTCCTTGCTTCTGGATCAATCCTAATATTTTCAAACGTTTCGAAATTGTTGTGTCATCTACACGTGATATTTTTGTAAGTTAAAACATCTGACATGAGTTTTCATTAAGTAATTTATCCAATTCTTCGTCTTCAAACTTTTTCGATGTGTCAGAAAGTTCTTCATCTCCAAAATCAAAATCATTATTTTTGAAGCATCGAAACCAGTCTCAGAATGTTGTTTCCGACGCGTGCTCACCGTAAGTCTTAACTGTGTGCTTAAGCTTCAGATTTCTTTTGAATAAAGTAGTATAATAAAATTCCCCGCAAATACTCTTTACCTGGCACTAAACTTGATATTTTTTAATTAAGGAAAAAAAAATGTTTACACTGGGGCAAACTAACAACCACTAAAGTTTCAAACTTACCGACAGTACTTCTTTGTAGATGCGTTACCATCTGAAATTATCAAACATAATTATCTGACGTATCCTACCTCTTGTGTTAAGGTCATTTCTGCGGTTTGGAAATAGAAATAGGTGAAAATACCTCGAATTTTCCGTGGCTGGATGTGGTAAAACCGTCTAGCATTGTTAAGCATAGTCGAACACTGCTAACTAGAGTGGAACAATGTTAACCACAATCGAACGTTGCTAAGTATAGTAGAACCATTTTAAGGGATCAGGTACCTTTGAAAGGAAAAAATATCAGAAAAATGATCATAACTTTATTTACAAAAATTAAAAAAATACTTTCTTCTAAAACTTGTATGTTTTAACAAGTGCTAAGAAAGGTTTCATCTCTCTATTAAAGCCATTAGAAAAAGTTGAAATTTCGAATTTAATTTAATTTAATTATTTATTTTTATTTTTTAATAAAAAATTCAGTGTGAAGTTTCTGTCGATATGTAATCTGCGCCGACAATATCTACTTGATGGTTAGCCAGAACTTAATGAAAGTTTAACAGATTGTACGTGACATAGAGATATATGAAATTATGAACAATTGGCTTTTTAACATTAAAATATTTATAATTATAAGCATAATTACGCCAAATGTTGTGAGAAATTTTTGATAATAATTATCAACTTTTTCTTTTTCTTTTTTTTTTTTTTTTTCAAAGGAATAAACCTTTCCATCCAAACTATTTTTCGTCATTTTAATTATAGAATATTTATCAACGCACACAATTTTTTTTTAGGATCATGTGATGTATAATTTGCGCGTAATCCTGCGCACAAGACTTATATCGACAAAAAACTAGCTCTGACATCTTAAAAAAAATTAAATAAAATAAAAAATCTGGTGTGAAACAACCACACAATTTCCATTACCCACTATTACATGTATTATATGCATTTTTTTGGAGATATTATATGCATTTTTTGGAATTTTCCCGCCAGAGAAACTTGATACACGTATAAAGGCAGATAAAACAGAGTTTACATACAAGTTAAAAAATAAGGGGGGGGGAGGGGAGAAAAAGGTTTAGACTTATTTTTTTAAACACCAATTTCCGAAATCTAAAACTGAACTACCTAATCAGGATGACCGTTAATATTCCTGTAATAACCACGTAATACATGAGAAAGGGTATCTGAAATGGATTAATGAAACAATTTTCAAGAAAATCGTTAGAGCCTTTTTTGAGATACCAACTTTTACCAAAACTTGGTGTACTCAATTATTGATCGGAAAACAATAATTACATACAAAAGGATATTTAAAAGGGAGTTAATATGGCAAGTTCGAAAAAAATTCATACAGCCATTTAAAAAAAAAAAAAAAACGCGCTTGCGAGACCTGAAATCGAGCTATGTATACAGGACGCCTATCAATTCTCCAGAACTAACCAACTATATCATTCGAAAGGGCATCTAATAGAGTGTTTACATAGCAAATTTGAAGAAAATTGTTAGAACCGTTTTTGAGATACGGACTTACGGTCCCACTTCCGGTTTTTCAATTTTCACTAAAATTTGGAAAAATCATCTGTACACCAGACCTGTCTCAATTCTGAAGTTTTGTAGTTCTATCGTTATTAGTTTCGGAGATACGATAGCCAGAAGATTCCATACATACATACATACACACACACACACTGACCAATTGCCAAAAACCAGTTTTTTGGACTCAGGGGACCTTAAAACTTGTAAATCAGGTGAAATCTCGATATCGAATTTTTGGACCATATACAATACTTCCATTACCTACTGTAGTAGGGTAATGGAAGTAACGTACAATCATTCTAACAGTTGTAATAGATAAGTAATTAAAAATAGTAAGTAGTAAATTAATTATTTTTCAAAAGTAATTATTTTTCAAGTTATTGGAAAAAGTGTTATAAACAATTTTTGCTGATATTTCCGCCGTTCCAAGGTACTTGACACCTTAAGAAGAAATTTAAGGAGCCTAAATAATTTTTTGCCTTAAAAGTAGTTCAAACCAACTGTTTTTGTATGTTATAATATTCGTTATGTACTTAAGGGGTGAAAAACATGTAAAATTGTATTACATTATAAGAATACGATTTATAATAAATTGCATATTAATATTATTATTAGCAGACAATACATGTAACCTTTGATCAGGATTTTGAAAAGTTAACTAGTTAATAATTTTCTACTACATTATTATTATTTCTATCAAATATATATATATATATATATATATTTTGCAACCATTAGCACAACAGTAATATAAAAATGGGTTTGGGCAAAATGGATATTGCTCATCTTACTCCGAATGCAACCTGCACATTTTCCCCTAAACTTTTCTTTTGGAAGTACTGTGTCATACGTAGGAATCTGCAAATATGTGGTGGGCGCGAAACATGTAAAATCAGTGTTTGATACCCGCCTGACTTAATCCTTCGAGATGCCTTGAACATCCAATTACACTAGACTATACCTTACCGAATATCATTCCAATTTAATAAAATGAATCAAATTTGCCTCATTTCTGCCTTTTTGTGTTGCTTTGTTGCCAGAAAAGATACGTTGTTTTTCTTACGATTGACTTCTTTTCGGATAATGTGCATGTATATCTTGCCTTCTGTGACCCTGTTCGTTACCTCGTTCTTCAAATATGTATGGTATGGCGCCTCGTGCCCGTGCTCATTACGCTTATTTTATCTCAACACACCCTATATGATTATCAAAGAATTCTAATACTATTTACATAATATAAACAAACTCCAGTTAAGAGTTGAATTAAAAACACGTGTCATATTGTAATAAATTAATTAAAAACACTTTAAAAACACGTTAAAAAAACATTTATTAAAATATAAAAGCTTTTCGCCTACATATAAGAAGGCATCATGAGGGAATTTGGTTTTACACATACTTCAGAGCAATTATATGTACTTTTGAATCACATGGTTAACAGTTAAGTCCTTACATAAAATATATTCAACTGGAAGTCAGAGGCTGGAGCTATTTCAGGAAGAGGAGGTGCTACACTTGGAGGTTGGAACTATTGCAGGAAGAGAAGGTGTTACACTTGGGGTTGGAACTATTGCAGGGTGACGAAGTTCTACACTTGGAGGTTGGAACTATTGCAGGGTGACGAAGTGCTACACTTGGAGGTTGGAACTATTGCAGGATGACGAAGTGCTACACTTGGATGCTGTAGAAACATCAGAGTGCAAATGCAGGAAATGAAAATTTATTAAATGTGTTTTGAAGAGTCGCCTGAGGCTATTGAGGAGTAAAACTATCCTGAACTGGAAAAAACAAGCTATTAGTTATTTTATAAAATGGTGCCAAATTATTGGCAAAATTGCAGCATCTTTTGAATTTATTGAATTTTTATGTTTAAATATATTTATAGCTTCACAAAGATACAGTTCTTGGATCGTAGGAGGGGCTGAAATAATTTTGGCGTCATCCCACATCCCAAGTAGCACGGGAACGTTCTGTGAACGTCTAATAACGGTTACAATCGTTCAAACACGGTGTTTCGTGTCAAAAGAACGTTCTATTAGACGTTCAGAAATAGTATTATTTAGAACGTTTTGAAAAGGTTTGCTTTGTACCATCTATAAAACGTACAATTCTAGTTCTAAGAAAAACGTTCTAGTATATCACCGTCGTAACACGTTCTGTCTCAGTGTGGTTATAACGAACATGACAAAATGCCTTTTTCTCTGTTTATGTTGCCTTATTTTTAGTTTTACGTTTTGTTGACATGTCAGTGAAGAATGGTAATAGTGATGAGGTAATAGGGAAAAAAAATTAAAGTTTAAGTACTGTATTTATAATTTTATTTTTTGAATTTAATAAAATATATTACTCCGGATTTTTTTTTTTTTTTTTTTTTTCAGATACTAAACATTATTTGTTTCATAAAATTTTAGCAGAGGTATATTAAGTTAAAAAAATAGTTTTTCTACTTTTTTCTGAGAAAAAAGTATTTTATAATTGAAAATTTCTGACTTCTGGTTTTCCAGCAGTTTATACAGTATTGAGATATCTAGGACACAATTCGACAAAAAAAAAATCAGAAAAATTCAATCTGCGTGTCCGTCTTTTTGTGTGTGTATTGTAAGAATTTTGTGGACTCTGTATCTCACAAACCAATGAACGGAATTTCACAAAATTTGGTATTTAGTTGGATCTTGACTTAAATTGTTGATGATTTGTCTTTGGATGTATTGAATGAAACGTGGCGATGCTATTTTGTAAATCGGGGAAGTTATATCTCAGATTCTACGGTGTATAAATGTACCAAACTTAACATGTAAGCAAGATATTATGTAAAATTACACTGATCTAATTTAGAAGCGTATATTGGTCAGCTGGTGGCGCTGCTGTTCTGCAATTTAATCCCGCTAACATAAAGCAATTTTTCAGATTTTGTGATATAAATTATTATAAATACAATAACACTTACAAATGCACTTCATTATAAATACACACACTTGATATGGAATATTGATATCATATAAAACTCTGCTGATTCCATTTGGGTGCATATCGATCGACAGGTGGCGCTGGTATATTGTAATTTAATTTCGTTAACGAAAAAACAATAGCTTAATTTCTATTACTTTATATATATATATATATATATATATATATATATATGCGTGTGTGTGCAATAGCAACAGCCAACTAAAAAAAAAAAAAAAAAAAAAAAAAAAAAAAAAAAATCTGGGGGTGATTTGTGTAGGGCATCGCTTTTTCCTATGGGTTAAAATTTCAAAATGTGTGTTTTGCAAAGAAAGTCATCCACACCTTTAAAACGAATGCTTGAGCCCTAAAAAATCTGTGAAAATTTAAAACAATATTATCAATATTTTTTTTACGTTTTTTATTAATAAAACACATTTCCTAAGATATCTTCTGTATACCACAGATTTTTTTTTTTTTTTTTTTATGGTATGCTTAATGTTTTACTTCTTTCAGATGAAAATCGTCTGTATTCATCATAGAAAATAATTTTGGTAAATAATAATTTTAATAAATATCATGTACTTGTACAAAAAAGCATAAAAGAAAGATTTGTAATGGCCGCAATATACTAGTTTAGAAAAAGATTTAAGGTTTAAATAGTATAAAATTTTCGAATCAAAAGCGGATGTTATTGCATGAACTGTATATTTATTTCGCAGAATCAGCAGATTATCCCGCCACTGCGAACATCTGCTAAACTAAGCGGGAGCAGGAATGTATACCATTTTGGCATACGTATTGCGATTTGGCAAAATAAAACGTGTAGAATATGCTATGATTAATATTAATGATTGTTTTAAAGGGTCTCACAAATATTTTCCGAAAAAATATGATATATAATTCGAAATTGCTCATTGTAAATATTCAATAGTATGAATTTTTTTTCTTTCTATACTTTTTGTTACACAGCATATAATATGCACGAAATTTTTATACAATATAAGAGCTATTTAAAAAATAACCTATTTTAAACTTTTATATAAAGCTCTAAAGATAGATTTCAGGAGATTTCTTCTTCTTCATTTGAAATCAAGCATATTTTAAGGCATTAACTGTAGGGTTTATCACTAAATTAAACAATATAGTGAAGAAGAGATGGAAACTTTTTTATAAACAATGAGATTCGAATTATTTTTCTCTTTTGTTAATTACGGAATTTATCATAAAAAAATAAATAATTTCTGTTTTTTCTCGTATCAATAAAAATATAACTATTTTTTCGTTGAGTGACACAACTATAATACAAAATTAGTTATGCTGGGATCATCACAAAACTTTCTTTTATATCATTCTATATGAACAAAGTTAGCTACGATTAGCATTTACAGAATTTTAATCAACTTACTATCATATAATAAACTTTTTATATATGTAATTTCGTGTAACTTTCTGCAATAGATGCTGAAATGTGGACATCTAGAAATCGTAAAAAGTAATAGCAGCACAACTTGTTTGCCAATTTATATCCGAATTCAATCAGAATAAATTTTAATAATATATTTTTCACATACCAAGTTTGTGGTGTTTAAATGACAAACATTGAAATAAAATTTTAACTAAACGGGTAAAACTTCAACGTACCACATAACATAGACGATATGGAAAATTAATTTATTTAACTTTACAATAGCCATCTCACAAACGAAATGTGATGCCTTTAAATATCATAGAAACTGATATACTGCCTCCCCGTTAACAAGATTAAATTGCAGCATAGCAGAGGCACCGGTCGACATATATGCACCCAAATTGAATCAGCAGAGATTTACATAATGCTGATCTCATATATAACTTTAGTGAATTTATGTATCATACAAGTTGTGATACAACCTTTCCTTATATGGGATCACATTATATCAGCGCCACATAATGCACGATAATATCTTAAAAGCTAATAAGCACTAATTTAATTCCCGGTCCATTCAAATGTTATGTTACTTTGCGTTTATTGCTTTGTGAGAAACCGCGTCCACATTTATTTATTTTTATATATTTCTTTATTTTTTAACGAACTCACAGTCATTTTCAAGTGAAAAAAATACCGAAGTCACAAAACGTGTATATTTATCGAAAACCGGAAGTTAAACATTTTACAAATCTACTGCTTTTTTCTTATGTAAGTAACAAACATAATAATAATAAACAGTGAAGTGATCATACGTTGTAAATAATCTATGATATTGTAAATTTAGAAGCTGAAACAATAAAAAAAAATAGCTAAAAATTTTGTTTTCCTTATTTATTTATTACTTTCTTCTATAATAAAAAGAAGAAAGGTTTGATTCGTAAATATTTTTGGCTCCCGCGTTTCGATAGATTTTTCCCTTTTTAAGATGTTCTAATAAAAAATTGATATTTCTTAGAAAATGCCAGTTTGTCTGTGTGTTTGGATATGTGTGATAAGAATTTTGTGTCAACTCTAGGTCAAAAACTAATGAACAGAGTTTCCTGAAAACTTATATTTAGCTCCACCTTGATATCAGTTAGTAATTATTACCTCTTTTTAATACTTTCTCTTACCCATAAGGTAGAGAAAGTATTGTTTTTGGGTCAAATTTTCGAAAGTGAGATTTTGTTATATTTACACGTTTCGAGGTCCCCTGAATATGAAAATCATGTTTTTAGCAAATAGTCTGTGTGTATGTCTGTGTGTCTGTGTGTGTGTCTGTGTGTCTGTGTGTGTATCTGTCTGCAATCAGCATATCTCAAGAACAAATAGTAGCAGACATTCCAAACTTCATATTCTAAATATGTATCATATAGGGATGCTACAGTAAGCTTTTCGTTAAGATCAAGCAAATGGTTCGTGTACAGGGACAATCAAGAGAATTCTAATACATTATGTCTATGGGGGAAATTGCAGGAGACGTTTAACGTCTATAGACTATAGTTTAACGTCTATAGACTGCACTAAACCAAATGAAACGAATATATATTTTTTGTTTTGAGATAGTCAACTGGGAAAAAAAAATTGTGTATGTAGGAGCCTCGCCTCGCCCCTGGGGGGAGAAGTCCCCCCTCGAGGGGAGTAAATTTTCATGATGGGTATCTTTCAAAAGAGCTCGCCAATACCTTTAAAACGAATGGTTGAACCATCGATCTGCGATAATTTGAAAAAAAAAAAAAAAAAAAAAAAAAACCTTAGAATATATATATATATATATATATATTTTTTTTTTATTGAGGATAAAATGGACTTTTTTTGGATATTTAGTGTTATACTACTTCTCTAATATGGAAATCGTCTGCATTCAAGAATCGTCTGGAAATCGTGGAAATCGTCTGCATTATCAAAAAAATTATCTTTTATGATAATAAAAGATAATTTTTTTAAATAATAATTTTAATAAATTATTTTTTAAAAACAGAATTATTTTTTAATAACCGAATTAAATTTTATATAAATCTAGGTGCATTTATGAAACGGGGGGTTGAGGCCCACACAGAATTAATTATCATATAAAACTCTTCTGAAGCCTAATTTGAATTGTTTAACATAGGTTTACATAACATCGTTATCTTACCTCTTAATCTCCAACCTGTATTTATAGTATTAAATTTCAGAGTAAGAGAAAATCGTGTGAGTGACACTCAAGATTGTTATTATTATTTTTTTAACATATAACGCTCAACAGGTCGCGCTGTCATTTATTTTTTCAAAATTTTTAATATTACAATAGAGGAGAAAATTTCTTATAATAGACGCACAATAGGGATTTCTTTAGTTGAACATTGTGAAACTGATTTTTTAAAAATATTAAGGGTGAACACGAAGATTTATAACAAGGGGAATAGCAATCCTCCCCCCCCCCTCCTCAGGTGCGTAAATTTTTATAATATGTTTTCAAAATTACTCTTTGATATCTTTTAAAACGAACGGTTGTATTAATTATCTGTGATAATGTAAAACAAAGTTATCGATATTATATATATATATATATATATATATATATATATATATATATAAAGTTTATTATTAATGTTATTTATTTATTTATTTTATTTTATTTTTTAATTTTACTATGTAAAATGCGTGATTTGATCTAAACTATGTGAATTGTATTAGAAAATAAAGAAAAGAATTGTGTGATAGTCACAAGACACTAGTTTAACATTTCCTGTAATTTATTGTAATTGATTCATAAAAGGAAGCATGCGATTATTTTAGTTACGATCAAATTTTTATATTTTACTTCATAATAAACGTCAATTATTTTGTAAAATATTATTAAATAGATACACAATACCACGTAATATTTAAAAAAAAAAAAAAAAAAAAAAAAAAAATCTGAATAAAAATTTTGAGTTTTGTATTTCTCATAAAAATAATAAATGTAACTAAAATAAATTCCTTTCCCAATAATAATATAAAAGTGGCATATATTTTGCCGAATCTTGAATCTTAAAAAAAAAAAAAAAAAAGAAAAGAAAAAAAAGAAAACACTCGCCAAACTGTGAAATTTTTATTGGGTTGCCAGTTAATGACTACGGAAGCACGAACTCCAAGGTCCAAGTCTAAGATAGATAACGGTAAATTTTTGTGCCTTCAATCTTCATTGCGTTTGGTTTAAGACTTCTTAATGACATTTGGATACACTTGATAATCCTAACAGATAAGTTTCTTTTAGACAATTTTCATATGTCGAGCGTAGGATTTGTTCAGTTTTGCCCAATAGTTTTGCATAACAACAATAATAATAATTTAAAAACTTTAATTTTTTTAATTTTTCATGCTAACTACCTTTTAATTTTTTTTCCCCCATTCGATTTTGTATTATTTCAGCTTAATGTTAGATATATTTACGTATACTTTTTTAGATTTTATTGTTACACTGTAATATTGTAAAATGAAGGAAAAAAATGTTAGCAGCCGGTTCTCTAAAAATTTATAAAATATTTTAAATTTCAAAATTTATTTATTTTATATTTAAAGGATTTTCAAGAAATTTTATCATATTGTATATTGTTATATTTCAATGAATTTGTAAGTAAAATTCATAAACTTTAAATCAATACTTTAAATTTTACATTCGCATATTTTGAGAAATGAAAATGTTAAGTATATTAAAACTTCACAAAATCAATTTAAATTAAAAAAATAAATAGATTAATTAATTAATTAATAATTTTTATTTATTTATTTATTTATTTTATATACTTCTCTTAAATCTTTTATTTTCTCCCATCATTTGTACATTATTACTCTTTATCAATAGAATATATAACATATCTAGATATTAATTTGTGAAATCATTGATAAGTTAAAGTTTTAAAAATAGTTCTAAGTTTGAATGCCAAAAGTTTGCAGTAAGTTTCAAAATTTAGACATAAAATATATATATATGTATATCTTTTTTTTTTTTTTTGCTTAACTTATTAAAATTAATATCCAAATATAGTATATTGTTAAATTATAATAATGCAAAATCTAGGGGGGGGGGGATAATAATTGGTTAGCAGGAGGCATATATCTTAAAATTTTTCAAAATATTCCAAATCTTGAATTTATTTATTTATTTGTTTTTGAAATCAAATATTTATCCAGAATATTCAAAATACTTGATCTTTTGTTATACCATATTTCAATGCATGTATGTAAAATTTCATAATACTAATACAATTTTTTTCATGGGAAAAAAAAAAAAAAAAAAAAAAAAAGATAAAAATTACACACACACAAAAAAAAAAAGAAAAGAAAAGATAAATAAGATAAATAAGGAAAGGAATGAAAAAAAAAAAAAGTAAACAAAATAATAGACACAGATAAAATTGAATAGACACTATAAAATTCAAGAACTTGAAGCAATTGTTTCGGGTCGAGAAAAGACACAACCCTTCATCAACCGAACAAAGTAGGCACGAGTGCTGCAAAAAAAAAAAAAAAAAAAAAAAAAAAACTGGAGCGTAGCTCTTGTATTTGCAGCACTCGTGCCTACTATGTTCGTCTGACGAAGGGTCGTGTCTTCTTTCGACCCGAAACAATTATTGCGAGTTCTTCCATTTTATTATACATAAAATTCATTTTTAGCACGTTCAAAAAACGTTCAAAAATTGTTTACATAACGTTGTGAGAACGTGTGTATAGAACGTTTTCAGAACGTTTCTACACTATTTAAGAACGTTTACAGTACGTTTTCTAGAACGTTGTGAAAATGTGTATAACGTTTTAAAAACGTTTAGAACGTTCTGAGACCGTATACATAGAACGTTCTCAGAACGCTTCTATAACACCGATTGTGATAGTTACACGTTCATTGAACGTTCTCTGAACCGTACTATTGTACGTCTTCAAGATGGACAAATAGACGTCTATAACACGTTCAGAGTGAACGTTCATAGAACGTGTTTGCAGAACAATTTTTGAACGTTCAGAGAACGTTTCGGTGCTGCTTGGGATAGGAGTAGTGTTAGGGTTATCATAAATAAAATCAACTAGAGTATAAATAAATTTTCCAAGAAATTATCCAGGTCCTCAGGCTGAGCAAGGTGCGTAAGATTCAAATAACAATAGTAAGTTTCGTTTTCAAGTGTTATAATAAGTGTAGCACTTCGTCACCCTGCAATAGTTCCAACCTCCAAGTGTAGCACTTCGTCACCCTGCAATAGTTTCAACCTCCAAGTGTAACACCTTCTCTTCCTGCAATAGTTCCAACCTCTAAGTGTAGCACCTCCTCTTCCTTGAAATAGCTCCAGCGTCCAAGTGTAGCACCTCCTAAGTGTAACACTTAGTCACCCTGCAATAGTTCCAACCTCCAAGTGTAGCACTTCGTCACCCTGCAATAGTTCCAACCTCCAAGTGTAGCACCTCCTCTTCCTTGAAATAGCTCCAGCGTCCAAGTGTAGCACCTCCTATTATAACACTTGAAAACGAAACTTACTATTGTTATTTGAATCTTACGCACCTTGCTCAGCCCGAGGACCTGGATAATTTCTTGGAAAATTTATTTCTACTCTAGTTGATTTTATTTATGATAACCCTAACGCTACTCCTATGTGGGATAACGCCAAAATTATTTCAGCCCCTCCTACGATCCAAGAACTGTATCTTTGTGAAGCTATAAATATAATTAAACATAAAAATTCAATAAATTCAAAAGATGCTGCAATTTTGCCAAAAATTTTGCACCATTTTATAAAATAACTAATAGCTTGTTTTTTCCAGTTCAGGATAGTTTTACTCCTCAATAGCCTTAGGCGACTCTTCAAAACACATTTTATAAATTTTCATTTCCTGCATTTGCACTCTGATGTTTCTACAGCCTCCAAGTGTAGCGCTTCGTCACCCTGCAATAGTTCCAACCTCCAAGTGTAGCACTTCGTCACCCTGCAATAGTTCCAACCTCCAAGTGTAGCACTTCGTCACCCTGCAATAGTTCCAACCTCCATGTGTAGCACTTCGTCACCCTGCAATAGTTCCAACCTCCAAGTGTAGCACTTTGTCACCCTGCAATAGTTCCAACCTCCAAGTGTAACACCTTCTCTTCCTGCAATAGTTCCAACCTCCAAGAGTAGCACCTCCTCACCCTGCAATAGTTCCAACCTCCAAGTGTAGCACTTCGTCACCCTGCAATAGTTCCAACCTCCAAGTGTAGCACTTCGTTACCCTGCAATAGTTTCAACCTCCAAGTGTAACACCTTCTCTTCCTGCAATAGTTCCAGCGTCCAAGTGTAGCACCTCCTCTTCCTGAAATAACTCCAGCCTCTGACTTCCAGTTGAATATATTTTATGTAAGGACTTAACTGTTAACCATGTGATTCAAAAGTACATATAACTGCTCTGAAGTATGTGTAAAACCAAATTCCCTGATGATGCCTTCTTATATGTAGGCGAAAAGCTTTGGAAGTTTTTTATATTTTAATAAATGTATTTTTAACGTGTTTTTAAAGTGTTTTTAATTAATTTATTACTATTTACATAAATTAGAGGACATTAACATTATTATTTACATAAATTAGAGGACATTTAAACTTCGTTGGAAAATGTTATAAAATACGTACTAAAACAGAAAAGAGAAAAAGTTCAAAGAAGACAGAAATTACTTTAAGCAAAGTGATTAAAATATTCATAAAAACTTTTAAGTCATATTAAAATACGTAATATCACATTTCAATTAAAAAAATACCTTCGACACCACTTCTTATCAAACAAACTAGAAGAAATGAATATAAAACAAAAGACATAGAGGTTGCAGACACTGATACAATATAAAACAGATAATTATTGGAAGAAGAAATTTGTATTGAAAACTTGATTTTTATACCATAAAATATTTGACATTTAATAATTAGATAACTTTTTAGATTCATAAAAACTTTTAAGTCATATTAAATTACGTAATATCACATTTCATTAAAAAAAATATTTGTTCTTTTAGATATTCTTCATCTGATATTCTAAATCTTAACTAAATATTTTATTTTATTGCATACACATTACTTTTTCTATGTGTGTATAAATTCCTTTAGAAATACATATACATATACGCGATAAAAATAAAAAAATGTTCCACATTTTTTTTCTCGCCGGATAAATCTAAAATATACTTGTTCTATTTATCCATTCATCCAATTTTAAGCGAATTTCCGAGTTTCTACCTCATAAAAGCTTACTTATTTATGCTTCGGCTGTTAGATAGGATTTCCTGTTTTTATGTGACTGAGCAGTGTCCCAAAAGCTAGCTGATTTTTACCAGTAAGAATTTATACGGGATTCATGGGATTTATTGTTACAATGTATTTTTTATAATGCCTCTTCCTTGAATGTTTTCATCAGATTATATATTAGTTTGAAAGACACACATCATATTTAATCAATATGAAGAAACATTTATTTGTGATTTTATATTAAACAATAAATAAATATGATTTGCAAAATAACTTGGTACATTCTGATTTTTATTTTCATTATACAAGTACCGCGCTGAGGAAAGATTCTCTCAACTCAAAAATTTCGATAATGATTTTTTTTTAAAAATATAATTTACATTTTAAAAGCTAAAAGCTGTTTTTAAAATCTAAAAATTTAGATTTTAGAATACTACTTATGTACATAAATCTGTGTATGTATATAACTGTGTCGGACTTTTTCTGACTGGCATGCTTTCTAAGCAGAAAAAGATAAAAGAACTAAACTTTATAATTAAGACAGGACCGGTGAACAGATAAGTTTGACAACTTTTGCTGAAAATTGGCAAACCAGAAGTGTGACCGAAAGATGGTGTCTGCAAAACAGCTCTGACGATTTTTTTTTTTTCAAATTTGCTACATAAATCCTTTATTGTTTTTTCATGTGTAACAGTTGGATACTACATATAAATTTATACACGCGTCTTAGTTAAGGGGATCAAATTTCCATCTCAGAAGTGGTTGTCTCAAAAATGGTTCAATAGATTTTCTTCAAACTCATTATATTAGATCTCTTTTTGATATCCGTTTGTATGTATTAGCTGCTCTATAGATGTACAGGTGTATAGATAAGTTTGCCAAGTTTTGTTGATAATTAGAATTGCATCAAAATTCTGTATAAAAAAGAAAAAAAAAAAAAAAAAAAAAAAAACGGTTCGATTGATTCTCTTAAAATTTGTTATATAAACCCCCTCTTATAGCCATTCTTATAAAAAGTAGATTCAAACAATTTTTCTAATTAAGAAATACTTAATATTTTTTTACGTAAATGATTAAGCAAGGAAAAAATAATACAAATCATAAATGATGTAGTTTCATTAAGAAAAAATATATAATTGTTTGAGCAAAGTGAAGGCTAATAGGCAGCATTATTAATTTAGATGCATGTATAACTACAATTAATAGTAAACCCTTTCATCAAAGAAAATTGAAAAACTAGTCGTCGAATGTCGTTGAATATTTCACACGATGTACTCATAAGGATGATATCGAATCTGTGCTATTTCTAATACAAAAATATTAAAATCAATTAGAAATTAGACAGATATTAGATAAAAAGCACTCAATTAAATGATATAATTAACTGTTTTTATTTACATTCGTCACGAAATTTAGTGCGGACGTCAATTTCACGTGAAACTTTTCATAGATAGCCGGATAAGAGTTTAGAATTGCAAAAAAAAAAAAAAAAAAAAAAAAAATATATATATATAAACACACATATATATATATAAACACGTATTAAACAAATTTATATTAAGGAAAAGGCATGAAACAATAAATATATTTTGATAATGTCTGAAATCATTTGTGTTTTAGGACGTACATCGAATAAATTCCTTATTTCCGCCGAAGCTAAGCCCCAAATTTTTATATTTATGACAAAAATTGGTGAAGTAAAGTTCGTAGAGCGTTTTTCTGTTAAAGAAAATTTTAGACTTTGTATGGACTTGTCGGTGAATTTAATGAATTTTTGGCGATGATTCCAGTCTGAAAATAGAAAGGTACATTTAAGATTTATATATTTTTTTCATTTTTACTTTCTTCTATATGTAATATAGAGAAAGTATTGGATTCGCGAAAATTTTCGACCTCCGTTTTTTGACGGATCTACACGTTTTGGGATGTCCTGAACACGAATTGATAGTTTTTAAAAAATGTCTGTCTGTGTGTCTGTCTGTCTGTGTGTCTGTCTGTCTGTCTGTCTGTCTGTCTGTATCATTTTTTTGTGGACGCTGTATCTCACGAACCAATGAATGAAATTTAACCAAACTCGGTATTTAGTTGCACCCTGACATGAATTGGTGCCCATTAGATTTGGGGATCAATAGCTCAACAGGTGGCGCTGTGATCGCATTTTATAGGACAAAATTCCGTATAAATGGGCATAATGAGAGTTATTTTAAACTTGTGATTGTAAAATTAATATGAATTATTGATAATAGTAGTAGTTAACTAGGAAAAAAAAATTGTGCATGGGGGGGCATCGGTTCCCCCCCTGGGGGGAAGTACCCCCCCAGGGGGGTTAAATTTTGAAGATGGGTATCATTCGAAAGATCTCGTCAATACCTTTAAAACGAATGGTTGAACCATAAATCTGTGATAATTTAAAACAAAGTTATCGATTTTTTTACTTTTAACAAAAAAAAAACTTAGAAAAAAAAAATCGTATTTTTTTTTTTTTTTTTTTTTTAATATTGTTACTGATTGAATATGTATAGGAAAATATAGAAGAAAGTCTTGTGGTGGCCACAACATACTAGTTAATATTTGATTTCGTAGTCTTAGTAAAAAGTTACGTTTAGTTTTCTTCACTTGTTATTAGTAAATATATTTCTCAGCAAACCTCGCTCAGACTAATTCTTCCATAAGAAGACATATAAAAATATTTTCAACATAAATATTCCTGATGTTCTAATGAAATTTCACATTTTTACTTTCTCTTACCCATAGGGTCGAGAAAGTATTGTTTTAGGGTCAAATTTTCGAACATGAGTTTTTGTTATATTTACATGTTCTGAGGTCCCCTGTATACGAAAATCATGCTTTTAGCGAATGGTCTGTGTGTCTGTCTGTCTGTGTGTCTGTTATCAGCATATCTCAAGAAAAAATAGTAGCAGAAATTAGAAACTCGGTATTCTAAATGTGTAACACATAGGGATGCTACAGTAAGCTTTTCCTTGAGATGAAACAAATGGTTCGTGTACAGGGATATTCAAAGGTATTCAAATACATTACGTCTATGGGGGAAATTACAGGTAAGTGGAGTTTAACATCTATATACTGCACTAAACCAAATGAAACGATTATATAGATTGTGTAACAGAGATAGTCAAATGGGAAAAAAAATTGTGTATGTAGGGTGATGTCCCCCTGGGGTGAAGTAAGGGAGGAAATTTTCATGATGGGTTTCTTTCAATAGAGCTCACCAATACCGTTAAAACAAATGGCTGAACCATTGATTTGCGATAGTTTAAAGTAAAGTTATAGAGATTTTTCATTAATATATATATATATATATATTAAATGTAATATTGAGAATAAATTTAATTTGTTTTTGGATATTTATTGTTATACTGCTTCTCTAATATGGAAACCGTGTGCATTTTCATGGAAGATGATTTTTTAGGTTGATTTCTTTAGAAATCGACCTATTGCAATCACTTCGTTTATCTATCTATATATATCTATCAATCTATCTATAATGAAAATTTTGTCATCAAGATAACTCCGGAAATAATACTCGAAATGGAACCAAATTCGGACAGTGAACTGATCTTATAAATATGTTAGATGAGTTCGTTAACCAAGTTGCTCCGACTTTTTGTTTTCAAGTGGCAGCCACTTGAAAATTTCAAACCGACATTGTAAAAAGCATATTTAAAGCAAGATTTGCTTGAATTTTGTTATAAATACAGGCTTCATAAGGGTCTCAGTGAAGTTTATTAATGAAGTTTATCCACCATTTTTAATAAAGTGGCAGATATCTTAAGTTAAGCGGGACCATTTGAAATCAGGCTACCACTTGAAAATTTAAAATCACTATAACTTCCGAAAAAATACTCAAAATCGAACCAAATTTAGGCAGTGTCTTAACTTATCTTATAAATATCTTAGATGAGTTTATTTACCAAGTTGCTCCGCCATTTTGTTTTCAAGTGGAGACCACTTGAAAATTTCAAATTCAAATTGTAAAAAGCGTGTTCCGAATTTGTTTGAAATTTGATGTAAATATAGACCATATAAGGGTCTTAATTAAGTTTATTAATGAAATTTATCCGTCATTTTTAATAAAGTGGTAGATATCTTAAGTTAAGCGGGGCCACTTGAAATCACGCTACCACTTGAAAATTTAAAATCACAATAACTTCTGAAATAATACTCCAAATCGAACCAAATTTGAACAGTGTCTTAACTTATCTTATAAATAAATTAGATGAATTTGTTAACCAAGTTGCTCCGCCATTTTGTTTTCAAGTGGAAACCACTTGAAAATTTCAAATTCAAATTCTAAAAAGCGTATTCCGAATTTTTTTAGATTTTGATGCATAGATTATATACAAGTGTCCCAAATAACTTTATTAATGAACTTTATCAGCCATTTTTAATAAAGTATCGGATATCTTAAGTTAAGCGGGACCACTTGAAATCTGGCTACCACTTGAAAATTTAAAACCATGATAACTTCCGAAATAATACTCCAAATGGAACCAAATTTGAACAGTGTCTTAACTTATCTTATAAATATCTTAGATGAGTTTGTTAACCAAGTTGCTCTGCCATTTTGTTTTCAAGTGGAGACCACTTGAAAATTTCAAATTTAAATTGTAAAAAGCGTATTCCGAAATTGTTTGAATTTAATGTAAATACTGACCACATAAGGATTTCAATGAGGTTTATTAGTAAACTATATCCGCCATTTTTAATAAAGTGTCAGATATCTTAAGTTAAGCGGGACCACTTGAAATCAGGCTCCCACTTGAAAATTTAAAATCTCGATAACTTCTGAAATAATACTCCATTTCGAACCATATTTGGACAGTGATATAATTATCTTGACAGTCATATAATTATCTTGAATGTTATCACTGGGCAACTTGTTCCGACATCTTGTTTCTAAGTTCCAGCCACTTGAAATCACGCTGCCTCTTGAAAATATGCCATCACGGTAACTTTTAAAATACTAAACTAATTCAAATAAAAGTTGGATAGTGAACTTATGTTTCAGATATCTAGGATAAGTTCACTTGGTGACTTGATCCGCAATTTTATTTCCAAGTGGCGGCCACTTGAAAATTTGTCATTATGGTAACTTTAGTAATATACACAATCAATTCACATCAAATTTGGGTAGTGGGTTTATCCTTCAAATATCTCAGATAAGTTCTCTGGGCCTCTCACTCCGCGTTTTTTTTTTGCAAGTAATGACAATTTCTTATTTCTGAAAATTTCTTATGGCGATAATTTTTGAAATACTGATTTAATTTGAACTAGAACTGGACAAGGAACTTATCATACAAGTATACTGGATGATGTCGCTGGGCAAGTTGTTTTGCCATTTTGTTTCCAAGTTGCAACCACTTAGACTGCCACTTGAAAATTTGCCATAAAATTAACTTTTGAAACACGACACTGATTTAAACCACAGTCGGACAGTGAACCTATGCTTCAAATACCTTGGATGGGATATGGAAAAAGAAATCAACCTACCCTTCCGAATAAGCCGGAAGGACTTGTTTAAATAATAATTTTAATAAATTGTTTTTACTGAGTGAACTTATATAGGAAAATATAGAAGAAAGTCGTGTGGTGGCCACAGCACACTAGTTATTTGTTGTTAGTGAATGTGCGTTACTAATAATATTTTACCACTTCCAGGAAAGCTGTTCGGGAATTGAAATAAATTCCTTATAGAGATATGGTAAATAATGTAAGTTTAAAGCTAAATATACATCGCTTGATTTTTGTATATTAATGAAACGGAGGGGGGGGGGTACACAGAACTAATTATCATATAAAACTCTTCCGAAGGATTATTTGAATTGTTTAAAATAAGTTTACATAACAGTACTCGTTATCTTACCTCTTAATCTCCAACCTGTATTTATAGTATTAAATTTCAGGGTAAGAGAAAGTAGTGTGAGTGACACACCAGATTATTAATAATTTTAAAATCAGGGAAAGCCACATAGTAATAGTAACAACCATAACAACAACGACAATAATAATATTAATAATTATTAATAATAATAACAAAAACAATAAAAGGGAATAGATTGCCGCTTTAGTATATTAGTGTACTGAATAAACTCAATAAAATTATGCTTGAATTGTCTCCTTTAACGTTTGAAATACCATTTTCGGATATCAGAAACTTCTTCGATATCAGTAAGTATCTATTTGGTATTATGCTAAGCAAACTTCACGCATCTGTGAAGCTGATTTTCTTAGCCGGAGATATACTTGAGAAGATCCGGACGAACTTTTCGTCGATTCAATAGAATCAATGAATTTCCGAGAAAGATTTTTCCCAAATGTTGACTGAGCTAAAATAGATAAATACAGGACTTAAGTTCGTATTTACGAAATAATTTTACGTGAATAAATAGTATATATACAGGGTGCGGCAGCTATTTGAGAACAAAGTATCGTCCGTAGAAAAAGGGAGCAAACACTATAGATATATCATTTAATGAACATGGAACGGTGTGTACACAAGAAGTAGTACCTAATGCACGACACCATTCAATAAATACAACATCAGCTGCAATAACAACCTCAACACGCTGTTGAAACCGTCCGCAGGCAGAAATGAGGTGGACACTGGGAATATTTGCCATGGCATCCACCATAGCTGTCTGAAGACACCAACGGTGTTATGTGGGTACTTATTAGAGACCCTTTCAACAACGCCCCAAGCGTAATAGTCCAAAGAGTTAACATTAGGTGAGCGAGGGAGCCACATGCGTGGAGTGATGTGATCATGAACATTGTTTACCATCCACTCTTGTGTTGAATGGGCCATATCGGCTGGTGCAAAGGACTGCTGAAAAACATATGGCCTGCCACGGGCTAGAGCAATAATCCAGCGCTTCACTACCGTGTTCAACACATCGGTATAAGTAACTGCGTTGATTCTGGCACGTTGTAAAAAGAAATGTGGAGGCATGACGTCACCTTCATTCCTCACGATCCCTAAGACCATAACAGACTTAGGAAATTTAGTGTGCATGACAGTGGGAATTTCCTCTTGTCTTTAACACAGCCAAAGATTATTTATCGGTTGATTTTCTGGTCCTGTACGAAGTTTTTCTTGTCCGAAAAAAACCAGTGTGTTTCTGTCTGTTCCTGATGTTTCACAGCATCTTTAAGAGGCTCTTTGCTTTGATTACTCTATTCTCTCTGGTTTTCTCGGACATGAACTGTCCTCTCCGCATTACATACGACTTGTAACAGAGGTCTTCATTAACCACACGTGGAATTGTGACCTCGCTGACCTGCAGATTTCAGCTGAGTATCCCTATGGACTTTCCACGATCCTCTTCGATGGCAGCTTGAACAGAATTGATGAATTCAGGTGTCCTGGGAATGTCTGAGACCTGGCAATGATATTTCCTGTGCAAAACAGCTGTCACATTAGCATTGGCAACCCTCAGTTCTCTCTGAACTCTGAAAACGAATGATCGGGCGACTTTCAGAAATGCAGCTATTTCAGAAACGGAGTATCCTACAGCCAAGGAGACGCTAACAACGTGCTTTTTCCTTTCCTGGGTTAGAATAGATTCTGCCATGTTTATATGTAACAAAAATGGTTGTTTAAAGATGATATACAGGTCATTGTATCACTTATAACGTGTGTTCTCAAATAGCTGCCGCACCCTGTATATATATATAAATGCGTATCTATTTAATTTGCGTTTTTTGATTCGAGAACTTCCATATAAATAGATAAATTAATAAATTATATATTATTTATAAGGCCCTGGAAAAAAGTATAAGGTCGCAAAGTATATTAACAAAAAAAGTATAAAACATAGTAAAACTTGAAAAATTTAATATCACTTTTTCTTAGAAATGAAATTAAAAATATAAACATAGGTTATGAACGTATGTAATATATAATCAAAGCATTAAATGACAATTTAGAAATCTGATGGCACTTCCTTGGGAATAATTATAAGGTCGAGGAGTTGTGAATGAAAATATAAAATCAACACCCTACAAATTGACCTTTTTTTTTCAATGACATTTATCAGTCGCTCAGTCTTTGTTGATTCCGGTCGAGATGAAATTTATTTTTTGATATTTTCCCTTGTATATCTCATCGCATTGATGAGTTTGCCTTTCCCTCGATGGTGTCATATGTCTTTATAAACAGACTGCGCAAGTATGCTCCAAATATTTTCCAATGGGTTTAAATGCGGAATGCAGGATGGCCAATCAAACAGACGGACCTCATTTGCTTCAAATCAAGCTTTAGTTGAAGAAGCAGCATATATACTGGCATTATCCTGGCTGATATCATGATATAACTAGAGTGGCATTGGGAAGCAAATTATCACCCAGAAATCTTGATACTTTTTGCATTCATTTAGATATAAATTACCACTTGGTAACGTACCATTACTAACAAACGCTCCCCATACAATTCCTAATCCCCCCTCCATATCGCCGCTTAGAAAAGTAGGGTTTTATTCTTTTAAATATCATAACATTATTTTTTAAAACGGTCTGGCCTATCAAAATAAAATTTTCTCATCCAAACAAAGTAAATCTTTCCACTTATCTCCAAGCGAAACATGTTTTTTAGCACATTCTAAGCGAGCTAATTTATGCTTTTTTGTCAAGTGTTGTCGATGTTGTAATTTTACGAACTGTACCCTCGGATTGGAACTTAAAACACTCCAGACAGTTCGGCTAGTACATGGTAGACTTAAACCACGAACTATTTCTAAAGAAGACATTTTTTTAATCGCACATCCATCGAAAAACGGTCCATTTTTTGTGCTTTGAAAGTGCATCTGGCCTTCTTGAGCGCTTGCATTTATTATATTTTGACAGGTTTTTAAGAAAATTATTGACTGCCGATTTAGACTAACCGATAGACCTGGAAATAGCTGCATCACTCAATCCACTTGCTTTCATTCCAAGGATTTTACGGCGTTCTGCATCGAACAATTGTTTCTGCCTCGGCATCGTTGCCAATTGCACAGAGAAAGACTAAAGTAACCCTTATTGCATTGTTAAATTACCTTTTCTATTTCTTGCATTCTCAAACCGCAGAAAATTTGCATGTCCCTCAAAAAAATTCGACGACCTTATACTTTTTCCCATCAGCAAATAAGAAAAATGTCTAATATGGTAATTGGTTCATTTAATTTAAATTAGATTTTAATTAAAGTGTATTATAATTAACAAATCATTTGCATACTTTGTATTTTTGTTGCTTTCCCATCCGAAAAATTTGCATAAATCTTAGTTCAACTGGTTTTTTAATCGACTTTATAATTTTTTCTAGGGCCATATATATTTCTTTTATGAAAATTATATTTTGGAGAGACTAAAGAAATATTTTTTGAATTATTTGTTAAATTGAAACTAATATATTAAAAATTAGTTTGTATATATAATTTTAATTAATATTCAGAGTGAAAATTATAATTAGGATTAACTAAACGAATAACTTTTACGTTATTCCGTATGCACGAAGAAAATATTGGATACTGTGATAGACTTGGAAATAACTTCTTATTTAAGGAACAATTTTGAATATCAATTGTTTTATATTTGAGATTTTCAACACTGAGAAAAAAATATGCCGCCTTTATCTAGGATGAATAAGTAGTCATTTTCTGTATCCCTAAACTATAAATAAAAATTTCCAAGTTATGTATATAAGGTAAAAAAATAACATGGATAGATGACATGACCGAGAATTTCCAGTCTGTACTTTTCTAGATGGTGAAACAATATTATGAATATTATTAATCCTTTGTATTGCGAGAAATTCTCGCTTGATTTTATAAAACTAGGTCATAAACCAAAATTATCATTACTAAAAATCGCCTCTTGTGTTCGCATTTATTTTCAGAAATTTTTAAATAAGATTGACCACAAAAATATAGAAAAACGGTCTAGAATTCTAATAGGAGTTTTCAGATCTCGCTAGCAAAGGAAATTAGAATTTATAAGGATAACAAGGAACTATTTTTAGTAGAGCCCCAATTTCGTTTCTTAATATCAGTCACTTTTTTTTTTTTTTTTTTTTTTTCCAGTGTAATTTGGTAATTTCAGTTTCTTTTAAAAGTTATATCCGAGATTGACATTTGTATGCATGAATAAAAAAATTAGATCGAACATTTTTTTTTTTTCGCAAAATATAGCATTATGATTTAAAGCAAGTAACATAAAAGAAATTTTTTTAAAGTCAATTCCTACTTACAAACACCATCGAAAAAGTTTTTTATTTTTTATTTTATTTATTTAATTTAATTTTTTATTTAATTTTATTTTTTTTTAATAATTTTGATTTAGGAAATAATAAGCGCGCTTGGAAAATAAAAGAAAAATAATTTATAAGATAAAAAAAAAAAAAAAAAAAAAAAAAAAAACTTTTTATGTACCAAATTTTAAACTTTCTGATGAATCATAAAGCTCTTATCAATGTGCATAAAATTTTTAAAGTGACAATGATGTCAATTTTTGTGAAATGCATAATTTAACTTTTTATAGTTTTTTAATATTCACGTTTAATTAAATGTATTTATTTTTATGTCGAAAGAAAATGAACTCGTAATTTTTTTTGTCAACAATTAGATTATAGCTAATATCTTAATGGCTATATTGACGCTATTAGGATGCTATTATTTTCATATTTTAATTAATCATAAGAAAACTAATAAAAAATTCGAAAATCGGACTTTGAAGTATTGCGTTGTCACTGTGTTCTGAGCAATCCTGAAAGTTTCAAATTTCTAGCTAGTCGGGAAGTTAGTTAAAAATCGATTGCAAGATTTGTACAAGATATATATAGGGAGAGTGTGAACTAATAGTAGGAATTGAAAAAAAAAAAATTAACATTTTTACTATCATTATAAAACTGTGATGCCTATAAATATGTTTTCTTGGCTCAGAAATTCATGTTATTTTGCATTAATATATACAAATATTGTTTGAAATATACGGTAGACGAAAAATAATGTATTGCTATTAGAAGCATCAAATTCTTATAGCATTTTCAAAAAGATATCATTAAGGATTTGGGATATTGAAAGTATTTTTTAACTTGGTGAAATGATGACTTCGAAAGAAATGTAAATAACTTTTAATGAAAGAATGCAAATTAATTTAGTTTACATGTATTTTTCTTTAAAATATTATTAAATAATATGTCTTTCTCATATTTTTTCGAAAATTGTCTGAGTGATAATGACATCTCGTTAAATATTTCTGTACGCATTCTTGATTTCTCCGTTTCTTGGTGATTTTTCAATGTAATTGCTCGTGTTATATTCCTGATCATCACAATTTACTTTCATGAAGAATATTTTAGCAAATATCAATCTCTACGAGCTTTGCATCTACACTGTTGAATATGGCTTACACTTTTTTAAAGAATAATTATATTGCAAATTACTATATTGCTATTCATAATGTGTTTTCTCACTATTGGCAAGAACAATCTATTTTTGACCGTTAACGGATAATTTGCTTAGTATTATCCTCACTTCATTAATCATGTATTGTCAAGGAGAAAATCACAGACTTTTTACAATCCTTACCAGAAATTCATTGGCTGTTTTAGTAAACCACTATTATTTGCGACCACAAACTGTGATTGAACTATGTATTACAGTAATAAGCACAAAACTTTGAATAAACGCTATAAAATGAAAGAACTCGAAACAATTGTTTCGTGTCGAAAGAAGACATTCCCTTCATCAGGCGAACAAAGTAGACATGAGCGCACTTTGTTTGAAACACTCGTGCCTGCATCGTTCGTATGACGGAGGGTCGTGCCTTCTTTTGACCCGTAACAGTTGTTGCGAATTTTTTAATTTTATGGTGATTATTCAAAGTTTTGTGCTTATTACTTTTAAACGTTTCCTTTGTGATGCTTTCTACAATTTACGGATTACAGTATCTGGATCTACCGTCGGCAATTATCCATAAGGCAGTACTAATGCGACGCTAAACCAACCAAACAACCAAACAACCTAGCAGTATCTAGATGAATTGGTAGCGATCTAATGCAGTAATTTTCGGCCTAATACGTTCTAAATACATAAACGTACGTACTGTAATATTACTGCAAAAAAGCAGGAGTCTGTGCTGGCAAGTTTTTCCATAATTTTACAGTGAAACTTTTATTAGTGTAGAAAAATATCATTGAATATCATTAAGCAATTTTCATTTTCTTCTTTGTGAAATCTTCGGGGACGCTACTGAAAGTTTCTAAAATTTTCCATTCGTTACACTTTTCATCTCTAGGAAATCTTCCATACTTACAAGAAATTGCTTGATTTCGTGTTACCACCCAAAAAGTGACTCTTGCTAAAAGAATTATTTATGTAACACTGATGTGTTTTGACGAAATAATATGTTTATGCGTGCGTAATGCAAGATAAGGATGTCATGTTCAAGTCCATTAAATTACTTTAAACGTCAACAATTAATGGACAATATTCCTGTGACGTCACCGTAGGTAAAATCGCCGCACACGTGGCCGATATTTTGTAAACAAATTAGATTCAAGATGCCATTTTATTGTTACGCATAACATTTTTCTAAATATTTCTGCAGTGAAACTTAATAATAATGTTCAAACAAGAACAAAAGAGAAATGTAAACAACTGAATCGAATGATAAAGTTAAGACTATTCCATATCGCAAAATTGCAGAACATTTTATGTGTACACACACACATATACACATATATATAATGAATAAAAGATTAATAAGAACATTTTACACACACACACATATATATAGACATCAAAGCTTAAATAATTAGAATTTCAATCACTTTAATAAAGGAATTTACTAAATGGAACGTCCATTTAAATATGTTAACATCGCCACAGTTCACACGGCAACTTTTAATATTACACATGTTGATTAATATTAAAGTATATTACTAAAACTGGATTAAAAACAAAACAAAGTTATCACTATATCACTATTACTTCAATTTCATATAATCTGTAACTCTTAGAAATAATATTGCAAGATAAAAATTTGCAAGCCACAATGCTTTGTTATGGTAGAGTTGAGGATTGTTTTCCTACCCAGCTGATATTCTTGTAGCCTCGAACCCAAAGCGGGAATATGGTCCATTATCTGATTTATTAATTTTGAAGTCAACTGAAAACTTTTTAACTCCTTCCCATTCTTAATAACTCGGATTTTTGCTTTCGCCTATCACCGGGCCAAGAAATTTCCTTTTCTGTTCCGTGTTCAAGATATTTCACAACGCAAAAATTCATGTGAAATGGACGTCTAGAGGGGCGAATCCTAGACCGTCGCCAATTACCCATAGTGCAGTACTAGTGCGAAGTCAAACTCAACCAGTCAACCAACCACGTGAAATAGAAAGTCGAAAATTTTAATAAAATAATCTATAAAAATAGAAGATCTATGAAAATATAATCTGTGAAAGTAGAAATAAGATAATCTATGAAAATAGAAGTAAATATAATCATAGGGAAAATGCAATTTAAATAATAAGAAAATCTAATTGAAGGAAAATTCTAGAAATAATAATAATAATAATAATAATAAAACTATGCATTCGGTGTTATCAAACAAAACGTCACTCTTAAGTTGAAATATTGTTAATGGAATAGTAACTTTGCCTTTTAATGAAAGAAAAAAGAAAAATCATCCACTTCATAACACAGATATGGTTCAATTCTAGATCAATTTCTACGAGAGAAAAAATGATCCGTGGGTTTTTCATGTTCCGTTAAATCAGAAGTTGCTTATCTTGGAATTTTTGGCGTCATTAGTTTCTTTTTAAAAAAAGTTATTTTTATTTCTTAAATATATCACGCTCTTAATTTGACATGGTTCAGTAACATCTCAAAAATGTGATATATTGTAATATCCATTTTTATTTACTTTGCTCTTTCCTAAACGAGATAAAGATAGAGGTTTCTGCAACATCATTCATGATGTGTCAGTTTGTTAGAGTTTTTATGTCTAACACGGCTATTAATTTTTGCTCTGAGAATAGGAAAATAAAAATTTTAGATATGATGCAGTAATATCATTGTAGTATGTTTGCATGAAATGATAATGATAAAAAAAAAAAAAAAAAAAAAAAAAAAACATTTGAAAACAGCATACACATTTCAAATTTTCATGAAACTGTTAGTCAAGTACTAAATAAATTTTTTCCTAAAAATACATCATTAAAACTGCCTGAGATTATAAACATTTAAATTTCTTATATTTATAGATAGTTTAAAAGTTAAGTTAAAGAAGTGGAATAGACAAAATATGAGCGAAAAAAAAAAAATACCCCATTCTGTTATTTTTTCCCCAGACATTCAAGTGTAACCTCCTGTATTTTAAGCATTAGATTAAGAAAAAACTTATCTCAGTGAGAAAAAAATTGTGTTTCACACACACACACACAAAAAAAAAAAAAAAAAAAAAAAAGAAAAGAAAAAGAAAAAGAAAAGAAAAATGTACATATCACATTTTACCAAACATGACTCAACCAAATCAGAAACATACACTAAGCGGGTACATTATTTTTATTTTAATAATTTTTATTTAATTTATTTTTAATTTAATTTAATTTAATTAATTAATTCTTTTTTAGTTATGATATTTTACAATTATATATGATATAAATTTATAAATTTTATTAATAATACATTTTTATATTTGTATATACGGGTAATAAAAATATATTGATTTAAACCGTTTGCGGGTAATTCTCTATTATGTTGGCATTTCATATAATTTATGATTTTCTTTTTTTTTTTTTTTTTTTTTTAAATAAAGTTATAAGCGCACGCCAAACGCTTTTCATATATGTTTGAATTTGTTTTCATAAATAAAAAGATGTACATATATATACTATAAACAGGGTGTCGCAGTTCCAGGTTTCAGAACTTTTAGGAGGATTAAGGTGCATCCCGACGACTCGGTATCATATAGAAATGCAGGGTCGGAAATGCTTTTCTTGCACTTAAACATCAGCTATATAGAGACACCATGTAAGTGAATATTCGTTTTAATAATAAATTTACGTAAACAAAGAGGAATATTGGCCACAGATAATGTTCATTGTCTCGTCTACCAACTTCATCCTAGGAGTCGGCCATTGATTTCTGAATATTCGGAAATGTCGTGTCTTATCTCGAATTTCTACGATAGCTACTATAGTTCCTGCAACTAGAATATTAAAAATTTTATGCGCCGTACATGTGAGGCAAGTGTGCGATGAAGTCTTCGAGCACAATTTTTAACCAAAGTTGCATTCGTTCATGCATAGTCATTATCAAAACGAATATTCATTTACAAGTTTTTATTTCTGATGTTTCAATTGACACCATTCTGTCAGTAAAGCATTTCCGATCTTGCATTGCTATTTGATTCCGAGTCATCGGGATGCAACCTATTCCTCCTAAAAGTTCTACAATGTAGTTCTTCTGAGATACTCTATATATATTCACGTTATTTTTTTATTTTTTTATTTTAATTATTACCGCTGCAAACAATTTTAAAGCAAATAAAAAATTTTTGAAACTAAACTATACACAATATACATTAATATTGTTTTAATGTTCATCTCAAAAATCCAAAATTTTAAAATCAAAACTGTTTAACATTTACGCTATTTCTAAAATTTTTTATAAGCACAGGCGATTAGATACCCTACATATATTCACGTTATTTTTATATTTTAATTATTACCGCTGCAAACAATTTTAAAGCAAATTTAAAATTTTTGAAACTAAACTATACACAATATATATTAATATTGTTTTAATGTTCATCTCAAAAATCCAAAATTTTGAAATCAAAACTGATTAACATTTACGCTATTTCTAAAATTGTTTATAAGCACAAGCGATTCCATTATAATCGCTATATATTCTATATTAGCAAGCTAAATTGTAATATAATGTATTTTCACTCCTGATATTTCACCAAAGTAAAATGAAGATTTCTGAATAAATAAATAAATAAATTTAAACGGCTATGTCATACTCTTAGGGCGTCACAGTTATAAACAGAAATGAAGGTTACCAAATCCGTTGTGAAAACTAATCAAAAATTTTTAAGACTTGATAGAGTTATAGAAAAAAATAAACTGAAGATAGATCTCCCGCAAAAGAAAAACGCGAAATGAAGCAAATGGAAAACGTCAAAACATAATGAAAATTTATGCACAATGAAAAATATTTATAAATGAAAAGTTGGTGAAAGCAACTTGGGTTCAAGATCAGGTTGTAGATTGGTTGTAGGTTGTTGGGCTTAAGTCCGATTGACTACAATGGAGTCCTAGGCCTATAGGTGGAGTGTCCTCCTTCGGGATCTTTCTAAGGAGTCAAAGCCTGTATTTACGAAAGTTTAGGAGAAAAACATAGACATTTCTTGACAGCTAAGTAGATGAACGCGACTTGGAATCGAACCCGGTACTTCCCATCTAGTAGCTTTGAGCACGGGATCAAAATCAGAGTTTGCTAACCGGTATTCCGTTGACCATTAGGGATCTGCGAGAAAATTTTAATAGTCTGCAGAAAAAATTTCGTCATTATTTCTATTTTTTATACAAATTTAGAATTTTTTCTGGTTGATTTTTAACTTAAGAATTTTTTGAATCACTTTTATTCGCATGGCAGCTTTTACTAATGAAATAAATATGAGGCATTATGGATTTACAATCAGAAGCTTAAATCTAAATTGAATCCATATGAAACTAAATACCTATTAAATCTAACTATTATCCATGTCTAAAGCAATGAAAAAGCTTTTTAAATTTCACCATAATATCTTTGCAAAAAAACATAAAAAATAAAATAAAATAAAATAGTAATAATAATAATAAATAAAAAATTTAGATGAAGTTTTTAAATATTGGAGTTATAAACTTTCAATAACCAAAATGTACCAATGTTGAAATTATAAGAACCAAAAATGCGTTATTTAAGGTCTTCTGAAACTGCTAGATTGTTGTGAATGTAATGCTGTATTATACTTTTAAATATTCTAAGCCGTTCTACAAATGTGAAAAAGAAAGTGGATGTAAATTTAAAACCAATAAATAACTAATTAATTAAGTTTATTTATTTATTTTGATAACTATATAATAAACAATAAAAATCAAGTTTATATTAATATTGATAACACAGTCTACAAAAATATATACAAAAATATTGTTGGCAAATATTGATTCAATAATTTTAGCTAATATACCAGGTGTATAAGCTTAAATCCGCTGTTTTTTAGTAATAAAAACACATATATTTTTTATATAAAGCAAAACAAAATTTTATTCAAAATAGTTTCCCTCGCTAACTATACATTTTTACCATCTTTCGGGCAATTGGTGAATTCCACGCCAAAAGAATTCCTTATCTTTTGAGGCAAACCACTCGTCCAGCCATTTTCGAACGTCTTCGTAAGAAACAAAGTGCTGTTCGGCGAGTGCATGGCCCATTGATGAAAACAGGTGATAATCAGAAGGAGCCAGGTCTGGTGAATTAAGCGGGATGGGGTAACACCTCCCAGTTAAGTGTTTTGAGATAATTTTGGACCAATTTTGACGTGTGTGCTGGCGCGTTATCATGAAGAAAAATCAGTTTGTCATGTCTTTGTTGATAATAAGGCCTTTCCCATGGCATGTAGACGGATAGAAATGGCTGGTTGAGTGATACCTAACTTCTCGGCAAGCATTTTTTGCGATTGGGTATCATCTTCGTCCAAAAGAGCCTGTAATTCATGGTCGTCAAACTTTCGGGGCCGATTTTCACGCTCTTTGTCATTTCAGTCAAAATAGCCATTTTTGAACCGACGAAACCAGCCTCTGCAAGTTGTTTCTGACAAAGCACTGTCACCATAAGCTTCCACAAGCATTCTATGCGATTCGGCAGCTGATTTCTTCAAATTGAAGCAGAAAAGCAGAGCTTCCCGCATATGCTCTTTTTTTGGTACAAAACGAGACATGTTTACACGAAGAAAAATTAATGTTTTTATATGAAATCACTAACGATTTGCACTGATTTATGTGAACAGACGTCAAACTAATACAAAAACAATAAGACATTTAAATGTCCGCTGTTAATACACTCACTAGCGCCATCTACACGCAAACAGCGGATTTAAGTTTATACACCTGGTACATTTTATTTTGGTGAGCTGAAACTGAAGCCTTGTTTGTCTATATGATATGTATAAGTTTTTGTCAATGCAGGAGATGTGTATTTTGTCAATGCATATTGTGTCAACCGACATAATTTCTCATTTTCGATAGTTTCTATTACGTTCCCATGATTAATTATAAATAATCATGGAATCATACTATAAAAATTACCATATAATGATGCTGTTGAAAGAGTTACGAAAGAATTTTAGATGTAGACCTGTGTAATTTGTTGAGTCTAAATCAATCAATACAGCTGTCTTTAGCACAAAAAATATTCTGTTTGATAAATGACTCAGATGTGATCATTATTTACCCCATTTCAGTGATAAGGCGGGGTGGGAGCAACAACCGATCATTAAAATTTTTAAAAGTCAAACTTTAAACATACATCAGTAAAAGTCCACATTTTATTATTAAAAACATGATAAATAAAAATTTCATCTTATTAATTTGGTTTGATCAACTGTAATAATATTTTTGTTATTATTATTATTTTTTTAATATTATTATTATTATTATAACGGATTACCCCCACGCGATCCTGTGTATAAAAAGTATTTTTTATAAGCCGAGGCGACATAATCTTTTCATATAAAATTAATAAATTTATATACATATTTGTTTTTATATAGCTTTAATACAATTCTTATTCCTACCCCAAGTTTTAACTATCGGTCTCCAAAATAGCTTATATTATCGTAATGTGTTATTGTTTATGTAAATAATGATTGGTTTACTGCGCGTAAAGCATATATTTTATTTAATTAATACACAAAAGAATTGTATCATGTGTATTCTTTGGTGGCAAAATGATCGTATAAGTCGTAAGATCTGAGTGGGACAATCAACTTTAGAATTCTGAATCTGCTGGATTAATGAATTATTTTTACTAATGTTTATTTATTTATCTATTTTTTCAATATGGAATGTAATGAAGTGGATTCTAAATTTATTTTTGCATTTGAGCTTCAATTTGTTTTAGTTATCTCTCCGAATATTGCATATTTATATGATAAGTAAATATAATAAATATTCAACTTATGACTGAGTAACTTAGTAGGTATATTCAGTCATATTTCCTCCCAAAAGATAAGTATAACGCAGATAAAGAAAATAATTTTAAATGCAGCCGAAGAAAAAATATTACCGATAAAAATGTACTTTTTTCAGTTTCATTCATGCATTATATATATATATATATATATATATATATATATATATATATATATATATATACCACCTTCAAAATATTAAAGGACATTGATTTATAAATTTAATCCTTTTTCGATCCAATTTAATTTCATCCATCTACAGGACAGCCACAGTCGACTTTTTTATTTATTTTTTATTTATTTTTAAATATAATTTTTGTACCATTATTTCCAATTTCGCTGGTAAATCTGCACTTTGTCTGCATAAGTTTATTATAAATTTTATGATATAAAAATAGTGGTACGAAAATAATAATAATAATAATAATATAGTCGCCCTCGGCAGCCTGGCTGTGGTCAGTCTTGCCAAATTTAGGGACTTTTTATTCAATATCCACCGTGAAATTTTAATTGTAGTGGTTGCCTAAGAACTTCGAATTCTATTCGTCTATTATTATTGTCAAATATCATTCCATAAAATTGTTGGTGAGAGTTGAATAAAAGAATTCCCTAAATTTAGCAACACTGTTTCGAGCGCTTTAGAGCGTTAGAGCCCTCGATGGGTTAGTTTAAACTGTTCTAATAAAATTCTATTATTTTTAATATCTTATTTTTAATACAAAATAGATGTTTCTGTTTGTTTATTTTCAGGTAAAAGACGAATGGAAATATGTTGCAATGGTTTTGGACCGCCTTTTCTTGTGGATTTTTACAACTGCTTGTGTTGTAGGAACTGCCGGCATCTTCCTGCAAGCGCCTCTTCTTTACGATACTGACATGCCCATTGATATCCTGAGTTCAAAAGTTGCACATGTTCTGGACGAATAACTGAAAATATGTCACTGTGAGAATGGTTGAATAACAAAGCGTTACTTTTTGTACTAAATACATAATTAACTTTGACAAAGATATGTAACAATTATATTTCGTGCGTACATTAACAGTAATTGTGTTTAATTTTTTAGCGTTAGTTTCCTCCGTAGTTAATTATTATATGTCTTATTTATTTGGAATAATTTATATAGTTATTCATGCAATTATTTTTTCTTTTCATGTTCTTGAAACGTAACGTAGGAATCATTCGGTAAAATTGAATGAATTTGTTTCGTAAGAATTTCTAATAGAATTTTATTTGAGACATTGTGAAATAGACGTTTTCTGCAGTAAGTTAGCTGAATTCAGCTTATATGGAGCATATCAAGCATAACTGAAACATCGAATTTATGTTTTAGTTTTAGATTTCTTAAGGGATTTCGCCATGTTTAGTAACATTTTTGTTATTCAATTAGATTTTTGTGACAATAGGGCTATTGTTTTCAGACAAAACTGACCATTGGAAAAAAATTTTCTTTTGGCAACAAGCTGCAAAAAATATTTAAAGAAAATTTAAATAATTAAGAAAATAATTAGAAATCAAATATAAGACCAATTAAGAAAAAAAAAAAAAAAAAAGATTTAGTACGGCAGGACAATTTTGCACATTATTATTATTATTATTGCTTATTATTATTATTATTATTATTATTTTGTCTATTCTTCTATATAAAGGCATATGGTAACTGTTGACTCTCGTATAAACCCCTTTTTTCATACCTTCATTGAAAACGATTGCGCCTTCTTTCATATAACCTCACGTCGTATAGTATTTTGGATTTGATCGTAAATCAAGTCTATAATTTTCAATCGTTTTTTGAGCTCTTTCCTGCATTCTGAATTAAAATCTACATTAAAATCTCCCACCAATAAATAAATCTAATGAATTGATTATTTATTTATTTATATTTAACTATAAGAACGTGTCAAAAAATAGATAGAACTTCATGATTTTTAATCCGATCGTCTGAAAAGGCGACACTACAGTTCATGAAAATGACGCCAGAAGTAATATTCATGACGCATATCAGAAAAATGGCATTAATTAGAGCATTTTATTTATTTATTTATTTATTTTAAGATTATTTTTTAACAGTTTGAGCTTATTCCCGATAAGTAGGAGACTTTTGTTTAAGGGGACTCTCTATCTATCGTCTTCGAAAGCCGAAGCCAATGTTACTTTATTGGGAATTTTGCCCCGTTATAACTTATTAACTAACAAAAATTTTTAAATTCCGTTTTCGCATTCAGAAAATTCACAGCTGTTAAACAATTTATCGTTTTCAAAAAATTTATTTCAACTAATATATATATATATATATATATATTAGTTAATACGTTGTGGCAAAATTCTCCATAGAATAACATTGGCTTTGGTTTTCGGTAACGATAAGTGGAGAGTCCTCTTAATTATTTTACAAATTGTCAATTTAATGAATAAAAATCGATTTTTAGATATTTTTTTATAATTATGTACGATAATTGTTTTGTCCCTCAAAAAAAAAAAAAAAAAAAAAAAACGTTTTTTCTGTTTGACAGGAATAAACAAGTAAATAAATAAATAAGTAAATTTATATTATTTACGTGTAAATAAATTTATTTCCCTTAATAACGAAAATATTAAATAAATAAACACCTATTTCCCCTCCCCGCCTCCCCATCAATATTCTTTTTCTTTTCAATAATTTTAAAGTTAAAAATGAGGTTTTTTATTTAATATCTTTGAACCAATTATTCTACTAATCTAAAATACATGGCGTTAGCAAAATTTTTGTCCTGAATATAAGCGTTCCAATTTTCGTAGCTATCGTTTGCTCCAGCTTTGTATAGCAAAAGGCTAGGCATATTCAAGTTGAAACACAACAAATGATGACGAAAGGAAGTATCTGACAGAGAGTAATAGTCCTGTTGTACTAAAAAAAATATTAAAAATAAAATTGAGAAAAAACGTGCAAAAGAAATTTTATGAAGTGAATATAGTAATCATGGTAAGAAACGTAAAGTAATATTTTATGATAAAGGTATTTTTTTTTTCTTTTTAAGTTCTTTTCTTTGTGTTTTTTAGAATGACAAGACTGTTGTTTTCAGACAAAATAAAACACGTGATGTAAAGGTTTTATTTTTCTTTTGGCAACAAGTTAAAAATATTAAAAGAAAATTAAAGAAAACGTATAAAAGAAATTTAAGGAAATGTATAAAGTAACCAATGTCATAGCATACCAAAGCAATATAACATATATCCGTTTTCACTTAAGTTGAGTCCATAGTTCGCAATACATAAGAATTCTATTATGTATCCATGAATATATATATATATATATATATATATATATAGTGTAACCACGTTTCCTAAAACTAGCAGTGAGGAACAGTCCAAAAGCTTGGAAGGGTGCCAAATTGACCGAGAGCTTGGAATTTGGAAAACATTCAGCAATTTGGCGCTCTCTTATCGGTTATTTCTCTGAATCAGATGACTATTTCCCCTATATTAACATTGGACTCGTCGAGTCAGACTTGCGCAGAGGCTTCCAGCGTTTCAAGAAATGTGACCGAAGAACATATATATATATATATATATATATATATATATATATATATATATATATATAATATACTCATGAAAGTTTATATAGTTCTTGCGACAATGACCTGATATGTATCTTAATTTAGAACAAAGTTTATACGCTAGCATACTTCAAATAATTTGAGTTTGTAAGCCGTAGTGATATGTTACGACCTTATATGCTACCTTCTGTGTAAAATATTGTTAATGTCAATAGCTCATGGATATTGAATCCAAAATACCGTCAAGGTAACAAAACTGTGCATTGAGTAAAATGAGCCACAGTTTTTATATGTCTTTCATCAAAGTACATTTTTCTTTTCTTTTGTTAAAGCAACTATACTTTTCACATACCCTTTTTCAGCATTCATTTAATGTTTAATTTGCAGAACCCTTTTTTTTTAGCTTTAGAATGAATGCTAAAAGTAGATTTAATGCGAAATTAATAATGATCTCAGATTATGTATCTTTAATCATATTAAACTGAGTCTTTTGATAAGCTTGATCATACGAAACAATGATAAGCTACTTCAGTGTAAGTCCAAAGGAACTAAATTTACACACCTTGTTACAACATCGTTATTTAATATTTAAATTGATATATTTACTGCATCACACCATTGTGGAAGAGTTTCATAAAATGAAACTCAATAGTTTAGAGTGGCGATGCACAGATAAGCTTATAATGATTTAAAGATTAAAAGTTGATATATGTATGTTTGATAATAAAGTATATGCAGTAAATGAAGAAAACATTATAACACGTTATTAAAATGTTAAAAAGCACCTATAAAAATATTCATTTGTGCAGTGTATTGAACATTCAAATGTCATTTTATTATGTTAGTGTTCGTACCATATTTCCTAAAGTCATTTTTAGTGTACTAAACACTGGTTGTTTAGCCATTTTTATTAAAATTGTGAAGCACTTAAATTATGCTTGCTAGTTACTAACTAAACGCTTTGTTGTGTGAAATCGAAAATCATCTGTAAATACATGCGAAAAATATCATATTTATTATTTATTAGATCATACTTTAGTTGTGCTGCAAATCAACCTCATATGTATGGAGAATTGAGTGAATTTTGAATGTTTTAACGAGTAAATATAGATGTAGCATATCTTAAAGCTGCCTTACCCCAAAGAGATGTGTTTATTCTTCACTTTTATTAAATGTCTAAAAGTTTAATGAAATGGCATCATAAATCAAAATAGTAAGTTATTTATGAACATGCTGTAGTGTAAATTTTAGACAAATTATAAGCTTATAAATGTCGTTGTAACGTGTCAAATAATATAAAGTGTTTAAAAGACTAATTGTAAAGTACTGTTGTACGTTTTGTGCTTGGTAATTATAGTGGACAGCTTTTTTCTTCGTATTATATCTCCGAAAAAGATGTTTTAAAAATTAAAGTATCAGGCGCAATTATTTTTATATGCTTTGCTTTGGTGATACTTCGACATTGTTTTAGCTAGTAAGGTTTAAATAAAATATTATATATATATATATATATGTGTGTGTGTGTGTGTGTGTTAGAAAGCTTTACAAATCGTAAGAATATCCCAAACTGACACAACGTCTTAAATCTGTCTTGAAATTATCCGCAAATACCTCATACTCAACACAACGGCACGAAAATTAAGGGAAGAGAAAACAATAACGTCCCAGATGGTCGAAAGTCAATTTCCCCAAAACTTTTTCAAATTTCCCCAAATCAAGGGTTTTTTCCAAAAAAAAAATCCCCAACTCAATTTATGCTAAAAAAGTAATATTTAAAAAAAAAATAAATAAAGAATATTTAATTAAGTTCGCATTTTCTCCCCCAATAAAGCTGTTTTTTGAAAAAATCTGTGTAATTTTCTGAGTGTAGTTTCCTCCCGTCTAATCATTTGTACTTATGTCATATGCATATATAAAAATGGTTTTGTGGAATATAAAATGCAAGAAAAACAAAAAACCCAACATCAAAATATTAGGTCTTTTCATAAATTTGTGCGTTTTTTTATTGCTTCACTTCATAAAAATACATCAAATCAAATGACAATTTTTAATCAAAATACTCTACATTACTTTCTACAACCTTTGCCCATTTTTCGGGTAACAAATGTATACCACGGCGATAGAAGCTCTCGTCTTTGGAGACAATAAAATGATCCGCGTGCGTACGAACTTTTGCAACGACCTAATAAATATTTCATGTTTACACATTTAATTCAAAGATCAAGCATCCTAGTTTGGATTGGTTCAGCTTACTTTAAGGTTGATTATTTAAGAATTTAAGCAGCAATCAATACGTATCAAGCATCCACGAATGCTTACTAAACTACAGCGCACATGAACCAAATAATTCCTGAAATCAGGGAATACAGAATAAGTTTAATTAAAAGGTTGTCAATGTTGCTTTCCTATTTCAGAAATAGAATCCATAATCAACGCATTATCATCTGATAAACTTTTTTTTTTTTTTTTTTTTTTGTGTGTGTGTGTGTGTGTGTGGGATTTTAAGTAATTGCCAATTTTAAAGAAAATCCCCATATTTTCCCCCAAAATTTTTCATTTCCCCAAACTGCTGCACACGAAATCTCTGTCCCCAAATATTTCTCCCGAAGCTTCAGAACCCCCCAAAATGGGGAAAAATCTCCAAGTCTGGCAACACTGCAATAACGATATACAGGAGATGAAAAATGATGAACAAGCAGCAATTAGCTATGAGTAGTAATTGTGCTGTGAAGATTTCTTTTTGGATTATCACTGAAACGCACAAAGAGGTGATATATTCAGTAGCAGTAGATTGTTCTTTGGAAATTCAAGGGATTGTTCTTTGCCTGTCTAGCATATATAGTGTTACATTAGTTAAAAGACTAAAAAAATAAGATAATGGGAACTGCATTTTAAAAATTTCGAAATATGTATGAAACTTTTTAAAAAAGTACTATATAAAATACATACTATTAAGGCATACTAATAATAGAAACGACGTTTCGATTGGTAGGTGAAAGGACACGCTTAATCAAAATATAGTAAGAAACATTTAAATTCTTTTTGATAATGCCATCAAAAATTCATTCTGATGCCACTCGTTTCGAAAAGAGTGATTACAGTCCATGAATTCATAATGGTATTTCAAAGAAGTGTTTAATGTAAAATACTATAGTTTTCTTCATCTGTTTTCATTGTTAGTAAACTAATGTTACAATTATAGTTCCTATTCTCAAGATCTAAGAATCAGTACAACCCGTTGTAATATATATATGTATATATATATATATATATGTAGTTTTCTCATCGCTTGTTTATACATTTTGATTTGAGTTTCATGTCGTGTTTACGCACCGGCAAAATTATTAAAATTATTAAAATTGTAACTAACAATCTATGAATAAATTTATGATTAGATTGAAGTTAAATTAAGTAAAAAATCAATAAATCAAAAATAAACGTTGACTACGATTAATAATTCATTTACGTATTTACATTTAAAATTAAAACTGCTGCAACTGCGCATATAATTTGAATGTATTTTGATTTTATGATTAAAATATAACATTGTAATTGCTCTTAATAAAAAAATTATTGAATTATGTAATTTTAAATAAAATATATTAATTTCATATATTTCGATTTGCTTAATATAAGCATTAACACTATATATGTATATTTACAGGTGATCCAAAAGTCACAGAAAAAATAAAATATATATTATTTAAAATGTATTGACTATAGCTCTATGCAGTTTTCAGTGATATGCACAGAAAGACAGGGGATTTTTTTTTTTTTTTAGGCAATAAAAGATTTATTAGCAAACTCGTTTAAATTTTATTCTTCACACTGTAAATCGAAGCGTCTTAAATTCAGACACAAATGTGTCTGAAATACCAATTCAAACACAATAATGTCTAAAACACTTAAGTATGCAAAATTTCAGACGCATGTGCTGTCTGAAATAAAGACAAATCAGTGTCTCTTTATAAATGTGCTGAGATAGGTGTCTGAATAAGGTTAATATGTCTGAAATTAAGACATATTATAGTTTAGACACATAAAAACTCAGACATTTTATAATTTAGGCACTTAGATATTCAAACATTTTAAAGTTCAGACATTTGTATTATTTAACAAATTTTCCATATAGAATCTACTTTAAGCAGCATACATATCCTGTTTTAGCATCTTTTTAACATTAAATAAATTTAATATTATTTTATATAATATAAGTAGTTAACTTATTTAAAATACTTAGACGCAAATTTTATTCGATTAAAAATTTAAGAAACAAAGTTAATTTTTATTTAAAGTTTTCACATGTAATAAAACAAAAAATATTAAGGTAAACGAAGTAGGTAACTTGTAGCTAAGAAAGCGAATTTGTAACAAAATAATCTTGAACAATTTGTGCATAATTGATTTTTTTTTTTTTTTTTTTTTTTACGTTTTAAAAAATTTTTTCTTCCGCAATATTTCCCTACGCTTCAAAATGTAAAAAAAAAAATTTTTTTCAGAAACATAGTTTGTTTTTTTGTAAATACCAGTTTTGAAAAAATCGTTTAAAATCCATAGTCTACTATTTTCTCATATTTATTATGCATTTTACAAAAAAACTCTAAACCTCAACACACAAAATTTAAGATAATAATTTGTATGAGGCTTTAGTTATTATGAATAGTTTTCTGCATAGACAGAAAACTTTAATTTGTTTTACGGATACTAGAATATATTTTGTTAAACAAGCAAAATACATCGTGTGTACTGGTGACATGATTGGGAAGACGCTCGCCTTTGAGTCCGTTGGTTGTCTGCTAGATTCCAGGCATGGACAGTGGACAATTTTCTTGTAAAAATTATTAATGCTTTTTTTTTATATGCTCTAGGATATTGTAAAATCTATTTTTCACACATAAATAGTATAACACGCATATTTTATTTATTTATTTATGAAAAATATTCACTGTAGACAGGATCAAAGATGGCAGAATTTCAGACACTTCAAGTGTGTGAAACGGTGAACCTTTTAAGATACTTCAAGTGGCTGAAATAAATAAGACACTTTTCAGCATCTGAAAATTGAACACCCCGTTTTAGACACATTTGTGTCTGAATTTCAGACACTTGTATTTACAGTGCAGGTGGCGCTTAAATTGTAAGATAACTTTTTTACAGAGGCACACTATGTTCAACAACGTACAGTGTGATAACCCTCATTCCCTAAAATGACCATTAGAAGTTGCACATTGGATATTCTCCTGAATAAAAGCTTTAGTATTCAAAATTTGGCAGCATTTGATCAAGCGAATCTGTTTAATATTTGAGGGGATACTACAAATACAGCGCGATATGTTGGTGAAAAATGTAACTAACATTTTTTCTTATACATAAAAAAAAAAAATAATAATAATAATTAAGTAAATAAAATAAAATAAATAAAAAAATATAATAAGTAAATAAATAAATAAATAAAAAATTCAAACTATATAACAAAATGCAACCAACATCGTTACTTTCTTTATTCTATTCTATTTCTTAAAACAATTTTTATAGATGCCACGCGCACCACATAAACTTTAAATTTTCCATCTACTTTTTAAGACAGCACGCGATCATGTTTTATATAAAAATTAAATCATTAAATTCACTTTTTTTTTTTTTTTTTACTTTTTTTTTTATTTCATTTTGCACGCGCACTTTTTATTTCCTAATTCAAAATTATATATATATATATATATATATATAACTTTTTAGATAGTGTTTGTTTCGATACTGATTATTATTAATTTTCTTTTCTTTTTCTTTCAATAATAATAATAATAATAATAAAAAGATTTTGATGAAATTCTGGCAAAAGCAGAATTTAGTTTAGGACGGAGGACTATTAGTTTTTTTTTTCTTCCTAATTATAACATCGCTTTCAAATTATTCAATTATATTTTCGATAAATTATAGATTTCGACAAATGTCCAACTATCGAAATCGACAACGCAAAAATCGCAGATTGAGATTAATAGGCCCTCAGTCCTTTAAAAAAAAAAAAAAAAAAAAAAAAAAAAAAAAAAATCCCGTGCTTTTCCGTACATTTTAGTGAAAACAGCATAGAGCTACAGCCGGTACTTTTTAAATAATAGTTTTTTTTAATTCTTTTTTTTTTTTTTGTGTGTGTGTGTGTGTGTGACTACATATATTTAGTTAATTCATGGGTTTTGGCCGGTTGCAAAAGTCTCGGCTAAATACCTAATGAGGTATAAGATTTTCCCGTAATCCAAAACATTATGGTATATTTGCGGATATCAGGTTGTATTAGAAAATACGAATGTCAATCTTATCGATAAAAAACGGTTTGGATAGTAAACATTAAGTGGATAATGACGCGTAAATTTACAGCTTTTTTACAGTGCTGGCAGAAAAAAAAAACAAAATATTTATCAAAATGCTTAATTCGTAGGATTCATGCCAGCAATAAAAATTTAATCGTCTGAAAAGATTTCTCTATATAAGTAATCTATTTAGTGGCCAAAAAATATAAAGGGATAGACAAACTTATACATGTGTAATGTAAACTTTTGTACATATTTTTCTTGTGTATATCAATAGTTAAATGGGAAAACACAGAACATTAAGATTTAAAATTAGTTTAATTTTATTTGTATGTTTCACTTTCAATTTTATTTTTAAAAATTCATTTTAGTTATGAAATTTGACTTTCATATTAGCATCATACATGCATCTACTTTTTGCTGTTACACGATAAATAGAAACTTTATAATGGAACTAATTAGATTATTTAATAAGAATATGGCATGTTAAAGTTGTCCACAATAATTAACAAGCATTGCATGTAAATCGCTGTTTGTATGTATTTAACTAGAAAAATGTAACCTCTTTGACTTTCCTCAAATAATGATTAATTTCAGCGTTTTGATTTTCAAATGCAAAAGTGATACATAATACTGTTTACATTAGATACAAAAAGACAAATTATTCATGTATTCACTCTTCATTTTACGTGATTTAAGGCTAACAAAGCAATAATATTTTTTTCATTCAATTTTCATATAAAATACTGTTAATATTAAACAGGAACAGGACCATTTGCATTTGAAAAATATCATATATTTTTGTACCTATTTTTTTATAATTATATCTACAATGGTTACAATTTTCCAACTTGTAACTATTTCTACATTTTCAAAATTATTCATATAAAAATTGAGTGCGCCAAACTTGTCATATTTTCACATTATTTGAAATGTATTTTAATATAATTTTGTAATACATAAAGCGGACCAATAATTCAAATGAGATACATTAATTGAATAAGAACTATAATTTATAATAATTAAATTTTCATATAATTTTCAATTGTAAATATTTGACTAATATTCAAACATAAAAAAAAAAAAAAAATAAATAAAAATAAAGAAGAAGTTATATTTTGAAAAGTCTTTATCTAACGAAATCTATCTATCTTCTATGAAATTGAAATATTATTAAAAATATGTATTTCAGCTTTCAAAAGTGATATTTTAGTTATCGTATATTTCGTTGGTAAGATAGTTTCCATACAAAACCCTGTGCCAATTTCAGACATTTTTTTCTTTTCAATTTTTATGTATTTTCAAATTTATCAATTACTCTGAGGGGTCAGAATTATTTATTATTCAAAGATTTTTTTTAAAACTAATTCAGGATAAAACCCATAAAAATCATAACGAATCAGCACAATTTAAGGTGATCAGCCGTCTTCGTATTCCAAGGACAGTCCTCGAAATATACCTTCGTCCCCAAAAAATTCAAAGATATTTGAAGACGCCGGTTATTAAGTTATTTATTTTTTATAACAATAATTTGTTATATTGTATGTATAATAAATAAGCTGAAATAAGTTCTTTCAGGCATGTCATACATAAAAATCACTAAAATTTTATTATTCGAAGATTTTTTGGTTTTTTTTAACTAATTCAGGATAAAACCCATAAAAAATCATAACGGATCAATTTAAGGTGATTTATTTATTTTGGCTCGAAATTCGGGGATACCGCCATATTTGTCATCAAATTCAATTAAAAAATCTGGTCACCTACAATTGTATCTGCGTGAAGCCTGCTGTGATTTTATCAAAAAAGGGGTAAGAGTTGAGACTGGAACGTTTATATCTATTGGGTTGTTCGATAAATAATGTATTTTTTTTTTCATGTTTTTCAAAGTGAATTTATTTATATTAACAACAAACATTAATCAATGATATATTGACCATTTTGTTGGATGACCTTTTGCTATCTTTCGGTAAGTTGAAAAATTCCACGTTCGAAGAAGCCTTGGTTTTTAGAAGCGAAAGTTTTAAAAAACGACATTATTTATCGAACAACCCAATAAACTATGACTGAATTATTTATATCTTATCGCAAGCAGTAACAAAGTTTCAGCGGTTACACCTTTTCAACCTAGTTTGTTTGGATTCGCATCGAAGAACAAACAGTATTTTAAAGAAGTTTTGGGTTGAATTAGCTCAACAACGCGATAGAACCATGTAGTGAGCAATTGGCAATGGCCTGGGATTCAGCCCTAGGAGGTGTTTTTCTAAGGTATGCTATTACAATTTTGAACTTCCGCGGAGGTGCTGGCTCGCAGCAACGGTAACCTCTAGAAGTATTTATTTTAAGGGTTTGAGTACCTTTTTACCTATCCATTCTTCTTCTTCTTCTTCTTCTTCTTCTTTTTTTTTTTTTTTTTTAATAAAATACTTAAAATAAAAAAATACTCTTTTTAAATTTTTTAATTCATAGAAGACTAATAGTAAAAAAACGACATTTTACGGAATTATAAAAAGAGAAAAATATTTTTTCTAAACAGTTAAAATTTCATAGTCTCGAACCAGAAGAGATAATATTGTTTAATGAAAATTATTTATATAGAAACGTAATTATTATTCCAAATCTAAGTGTATTCGGTAAAGTCTCTACTACTGTTAAAGACCAAAATGTTTCTTACGTATTTAAATATACTAGGAAACCCCCTTTTTATTTTACATTGGATTTAATGCATATTATATAAGAACGACATATTTACATTTGTTCTTCAATTGGCTATCGAATTTTGAAGTTTATGTTTCAACTGTTATCTTACCTACTGAAAACTACGGTAAAACTAAAAGAGAAAAGAAAAATGTTTATCTAAAGGAATGCATATTTATTTTTAACAACTTATTGTGTTCTAAATCTTCGTAGACAAGATAACTGTAAAATTTCTTAGTTTTCATATTTCTGTCTTATCGAAATTGTATTTAGTTCACTTAAATTAAGACCCTATAGTTTATAGGAAGTAAAAGCGTTAGTTAAGGACTAAAAGTATCACGATATAAGACAAAATTATAGGATTATTTTAGAAATAAGTTAAGAGAAGCAGCAATATTTTCAACAGTCAAATTTTTAATGTAACTGATTCTTGAGTAGATTTCTTATTAAAAGTTTAGTATACGTAAGTTTTTATAATAATGTATAGAGAAATTATGGTTTTTACGATTCAATTAAGTCTGCAGATGCTACGTCAAACACAGTTTTTCAAGTGTAATATGTAGAATATATCATATATAGCATATTTGAATTCTAATTTTCAAATAGATTTACAATCGAAACTAATTAATATAGTACAACAGAAAGTACAAAACCTTTTACATTTGAAATATTTTTTTGAATGCATTTATAATTAATTTAGCTATTCTTTTTTATAGAGAAATAGTAATTTTGGAGTTCAACCAGCAATTCCCCTTAGCAACATTGACTGATTTTATAAAAGGGTTTTTACTTTCTATCTTTGTTATTTTGTATTGTAATGAAGGACTAATATTGTACAATGCGCACAGTATAGAAATAATGTTTTCTATTAAAACTGTAATGAATTATATTTATTAAATATATCGATTTCTGAAAATTAAAAAAAATAATAATAAAATCTTAAAAAGTATTTTTTGCATATTTTTTAACAAAAATTCCTCTCAAAATATAATTTATTAATCACTGAAATTATTTTGTAGAGATGCATTCTATTATAGCTGTTGTAGGATATATTGTTCATTGTGCAATACACTGTAAGCACTGTTTTATCATTCAAATATTTTGTTTTGCTTTTCAGTTTTTAAAAATGAGTTTACATTTTTTCCCCACGATGTTACACTTAATGGCAGCTGTTTGATAAAATGTCTGGGAATGTTATTTTTAGAATTTCTTATTTTACGTTTTTTTTTTTTTTTTTTTTTTTTTTTTTCGAAACGTATGGCACAATGCGGAAAAAACAAAAAGAAAATTCGAATAGGGGCCTTTAGTTGATTTTAATTGCAATTAATTTTAGGGAATAAAAGCAAACACTTTCGATTAAAACAGTTCTTTCTAAGCGCAAACTTTTCTCATGACAATGAAGTAAAACTACATAAAAGTTCAGATTCAACGCTGAAACTTAAAAAAAAAAAAAAAAAAAAAAAAAGCTGAAAGTACTTTTAAATTTCCCTAATTTTTCAAATATTCCTTTATTTCTGAAAGTAAAAGGTAAAAATTATAAGAAATACTTTAAATTTTTTTTTTTTTAATTCATTGATAAAATAAAAATTTTATATCACTATTATCATTTTATATCACTATCATTTTATTTTTGAAATTGAATCATGAATGCATTTAAAACACTGTAATTTTAAGTAGGATTTGAGAAATACGCTTATATTTAAAAGCTAATGTTATATGTAGTGCAATAATTTAATGAATTTCTTTCATTACTATTATTATAATAGTTCATAAAACTTTATCATCAAGGTATATATATGTATATATATATGTATACAGGTGCCCACTAAAGTCCGTTATCACACATTTAATAGCTAAACGGCTGCATATAGTCATAAAAGTGGTGTCTAGGTATGGTAAAATGGCTATACACTACTACACATGATCGTTTACTGATCCACTAAGAGAAAAAATTCGGAGTTAGCTTCCTATCTCGAAAACGGTACGAGATAGAAAAAAAAAGGGGGGAGGATTCAAAGTTGTAGAGCATCATCGATTCCGTATGAAAAACACTTTGTATTAATGAATGATAAAAACAGAACACCTAAAGCGCGAATTTATTTGTTCGTGTTTTCTGACAATGTGACATGAGGAAACGGTCTTAAAAAGTAAAAATGGGAAAAAAATAATAATTAATTACCACAATGTAACTTTATTTTTGATTCCCAAACTTCTGTCTGTTAGCGGTCATTTGGACCCTTGTTTAAACTTTATGTAGTACATGTGTCACCCGCTATACAGCAATGTGTGGGTATAGCGGATCCAAAGGGTCCAAATGTGAATTGAAGTTGACTGATAGCAGTTTCAACATAGAAAAGTAGGTATTTTTTAAGTATTGAAGGAATTGCATCACACACGAGAATAATATAGTTGCCCACTTTTACTGTTTTTTGTTACCAATAAGTTTTAATAGAAAATTGTTTTAGAATTTGGAGCATTTTTCTGTTATTAACAAACGTGAAATTTTTCCCTCAGAAAAAGTGGTTTCAAAAAACCGTTCAAGTTTGCATCTATGGAATAAGTAATGTTTATGTTTACTAAGAACTTTAGTAAAGCAGTAATTATGTTCTCGACTATTATTTTTCCTTTCTGCCGAAATTTTTTCGACAAGAAATAATTATTTTACGTTTCTACAATTTATGGTATCAGATAACAAAGTTTTCATTTAGAATCATCCAATATCAGTACTGAGGGTTACAGTTTGCTCAAAAAATATTAAAGATGTATGAATTTTGAATTATCAATGTAAAAATATTTAGATTTTAAAAGATATTTTTAATGATGTCAACAGAATTTTTACAAATTGCATTTATAAAGCATTAATAAACTAAAGGGAAAGGAGGGGGGGGGGGGGAATCAAACAGCTGCCTTAAACATAGGTAATTTTTTTAAAAAGATATATAAAATTTCTGTTTTTTAATTATGAATAAATTATTATTATTATTATTATTATTTACTGTTAAATAACTTCCAATTATAAAGTTTAAAGATGAATTTTTTGTATAAATCCTCCACTTAATTATAAATTTTATTTAAATTGCGTGAAAGCATCTAATTAAGAAATAGCGTTAATATCCAAAGAGCCATTTGGAAAAAAATTGAAGAGATTAATGTATGAACAAGTGAAATAACATACGCACATACAAATAAATAAATAATAAATTAATTAATCCTGAGATTTCTTTTTTGAAGATTTTGTTATGAATCAAACGATTACTGGTTTCCTAAACTTTCCAAAAAAGCAGTTTTTGTAGAGAAATTCGTTATAGATTTGAACTATTCAGTATCATTTTCACAGGAAAAAAAAATGGCTTATTGAAAAAACAAATTTTGTTAATCTAAAAAAAATAAAAAAGTTTTGCTGATATACCCTCAGAAATAATTTTGTCACTGTAACCCAAATTAGTTTGTAATCATTGTTATCATTGGTTGTTTACAGAAAGATCTAGGGCGTAGATTATGAAACTATTCAGTGACAATTACTCTTCTTTCAACCACTGTCTTTTATTTAATTGAAGCAAGATGATTTATTTTACTAAATACGACTATCGCTAAAATGACAAAATAAAATAATAATAATAATAATAATAATAAAAAGAGTTTTTGCTGATCAAGCAAGAGGATTTCTTTTGCTGAATATGATTATCGCTAAAATGACAAAAAAAAAAAATGTTTTCGCTGATATAGCCTCAGAAATAATTTTGCCGCTGTAACCCAAATTATTTTGTATTCGTTGTTATTATTGGTTGTTTACAGAAAGATCTATGGCGTAGATTATGAAACTATTCAGTGACAATTACTCTTCTTTCAACCACTGTTTTTTATTTAATTGAAACAAGATGATTTATTTCACTGAATACGACTATTGCAAAAATGAGAAAATAAATTAAAAAAAAAAAAAAAAACCTTTTGCTGATATAGCCTCAGAAATAATTTTGTCACTGTAATTCAAATTATTTTGTAACCATTGTTATCATTGGTTGTTTACAGAAAGATCTATGGCGTAGATTCTGAAACTATTCAGCGACAATTACTCTTCTTTAAACCACTGTCTTTCACTGAAGCAAGATCATTTATTTTACTGAAAAAGACTATCGCTAAAATGACAAAAAAAAAAAAAAAAAAAAAAAAAAAGCTTTTACTGATATAGCTTCAGAAATAATTTTGTCACTGTAACCCAAATTATTTTGTAATCATTGCTAGTATTGGTTGTTTACCGATAAATCTATGACGTAGATTCTGAAACTATTCAGTGACAATTACTCGTCTTTCAACCATTGTCTTTTACTTAATCGAAGCAAGATGATATCTTTTACTGAATAAAATTATCGCTAAAATGACAAAATAAATAAAAAAAAAAAAAAAAAAAAAAAAAAAAACTTCTAAATTGTCACACAACATGTTTATCTAATAAGCTCTTCAATTTTTAAATCTGAATGGTTTTTAATGAGAAAGTATGTACTATAATTCTAACCAATTTTATTCGTAATTAAGAAATATCTTTCATGCATAATAACGTTGTCTGTTTTATTTTTATTAGTTATTATATGTGAATAACTGACCATTAAATGTGTGCATTTACTTAGTAGTATATATTTTGTAAATACTCTGTGTTATGTTTTGTCTGTCAGTGTTGTATGTCTCAGCAACAATTAATTGTTATTACATAAGAAAAATAAATTATCTTACAGAAAATAAACAAAAGACAGTACCTTTATTTCTCTATATTATTTGTTTTTTTGTCTAATAAAACAGAGAAAAAAAACTTTTTACAAATTAAGAAAAGAATAAAAATAATAATAAAAAGTTGCTAATTACATTATATAATAATTTATGGTCATGTTAAATGTACATGTAACATTATAACTTCTTAATTAAATTATATAACATATATAAAATGCACATGTAACATCATAAATTGTAGATGGTTAAATTGTTTGTTTTAAATATATTTGTTTTATTTACAAATATTTAAGGTTCAATTAGTCTACAGAGCATCTTCACTTTCAAAAGTGGCCGATCCAGTTAAATGGGATGATGTAAATAAATCTACTATGAGCGAAAATATTTTTGCTAAATTATAAAATTTCAAAACATATTGTATAGTTAATATTTCTATTCCATCCAGGAATTTTCGGCTTCGATAATAGAATATATATACGACAGTATTTTCACAATGCTCCTTCTGTTACATACCCAGATACTTCTGAATAATCAACAAAATAGATAAATATTTAAAGTAAGCAAAAGTTGATCAAACGAGACATTAAAGGAAACGTCCGTTGGCTTATTAAAAATCTATATTAATACCAAAGAGTACATTATTTTAAAAAAATCTGGTGTGAAACAACCACACGACTTCCACTACCCACTATACACGTATTATATGCACTTTTGGAGGTAATGTGATCGGAAGACATAAAATTGACCTAATGAAACAGACATCTAAAACTTTTCCAGTAAAAGAAAGTTAATACACGCGTAAAGACATACAAAACAGAGTTTACATAACGAGTTAAAAAAAAAAAAAAAAAAAAAGAAAAAGAAAAAGGTAGAGTTTTTTTTTTTTTTTTTTCTTTTTGAAACACCAATATCAGAGATCTAAAGCTGATCTATCTGATCATGATGACTATTAATTTTCCTGTGATAACCACATAAAGCATGAGAAGGAATATCTAAAATGGGTTTATGTAACAATTTTCAAGAAATCGATAGAGCCTTTTTTGAGATACCAACTTTTAACAAAACTTGGCATAATCAATTGTTGACCAGAAAACTACAATTACATACAAGAGGATATTTAAAAGAGGGTTAATATGGCAAGTTTGAAAAAAATTCATACAGCCGTTTTGAAAGAAACGCACTTGCAGGACCTGAAATTCAGCTCTTTAGACAGGATGTGTTGCAAATTGAATTGTCTTTTTGCCTCCTCTCAGGTGGCGCGACTAGTCGTCATTTTTCGACGCGCCGATGTACGATTACTGACTAGTTAAATATGTGATCTGAAGGGAGTCGGTCGTGCTTGACCGTTTAAAAATATAGCGTTAATTAAATGTTTATTTATGTTTTATTGTGAATCCGTTATATGTTGTTTTGTGAAGTGAATAAATAAAATGGAAAAGAACATCATTTATGGTTTATGGAAATGGATTATTACGGAACATTGAAAGATTATGAACACACATTGGTGATCCTAGGATGTGATTATATGCATTTTATTTGGACGACATGCATTTTTTTGGATAATTATGGAGTAAAATGAATCCGCTGAGCATGCATCGGATATGGGAGGTAGGCTTTTTCCCTTATTATTTCATTATTTTGGTTTGAGTTTGGGGGTTAAAAGTTATGGTTTCTGTTTTAAAAGAAAAGCGTAGTTTTTTGTTCTGAAATGGTTGCAGTCTGTGAGGACATCGAAATCATTTGGTTTATATATAATATTATTTATAATTTATAAATTTTGCTGATATATGAAATAAATGGTTTCAAATTTGAATAATTAAAAAATAGTTTGGGTTTTAAATATAAATGGTTTCATTCAACATTTAAATAATTGAAAATTACTTTCGTTTCATAAAATGTTGTTTAAATGGTGTTTCTTTTTGTTTCTTTGAAAAAGGAATTGTTTTTTTTAATGGAATATTATTTAATTTTTTGTTTCTTGCAATGCTATTAAAATAGCGTTACTTCTGGTTTAATACAAAATTATTTATTTAGTTTTGGCTTCATTAAAGGCTATTTTAAATTGATTTACTTCTGTTTTAACAATATTTATTTTTTTGTTCTTAAATGATATTTAAAGATGATGTTTACATTTTTTGATATATAGACAATACATGTTTATTTTTATTTAATAAATATATGGATAGGGGTTATTATTAAGCAATTAGAAGGTTTCATAATTTTTATTTTTGTTCTCTTGTTACGATATTGGGTTTAAAATGGATCTAGAAAGATTGAAGGAAAAAAGAAGAGGATTAAGAACCTCATTTACGAAATATTTGGGTAAAATAGAAACAATCCTGATCTCCGAAATTACGGAGGAGTACACGAAATTAATGAAAATTGAGGAGCTTCTTAGATTAAAGGCTCAACTCCTGGACAAACAGGCAGAACTCGTAAACATCGATTATGAAATACAAACAAAAATTAAAGTCAAAGATATAGCTGAAGATGTAGCAGGCTGCGAGGAATACAGGGAAAAAGGGATCGATGTAAAAACAAAATTAGAAAGGCTAGTGGATAATTTAAATGACAGGCCGTTGCCTGGTGTTATTCAGATCGCTAGATCAAGTGATCAAACAGGGATTGGTTCAGAGAACCTAACAGTTAGAACTGAAACCAGAAGTACAGTTAAACTTCCGAAATTACAAGTTGTAAATTTTCTTGGTGACTGTAGTTCATGGTTGGACTTCTGGAACTCTTTCGAGGTAGCGATACATAATAATAATTCTTTAAGCAAAATTGAGAAATTTTCGTATTTGAAATCTTTCTTAGGAGGTGTCGCCTTGAGCGCTGTATCTGGGTTTTCACTGACAGAATCGAATTACGATGCATCAATACAATTACTTAAGGAACGTTTTGGACGAAGTGACGTAATTATATCGTCCCACATGCATAAGTTACTATTAATAGAGCCGGTGAAATCATGCGCGAATGTTACTGAATTAAGGAGAATGTACGACGCGATTGAGGTACAAATTCGTTCGTTACAATCATTAAATGTAGCAACAGGCACTTACAGTAATCTGTTATGCCCTGTAATATTACAAAAACTACCGGAAGAATTAAATTTAAGTTATAATAGACAGCGTAATTCAGATGAATTGTTTGATATTTCTAAATTAGTTGATTTTATACGTAAAGAATTAGAAATACGAGAAGCATCGATAATTTTAGCGAATCCCAGAAATAATAGCGCAAATGAAAATAATTTTCGGAATAAAATGACAGGCCACAATAAATCTTACTTAAATTCTAAAAGGAGCGAATATCATCCCCCTAAATCATCAGCTTCCGTTTTAGCGACTCAGGCGGAAAGAAATTTATCTGGTTATCATAATAGGTATTCTTATGATAATAATAGGCCTAAATTTAATAACAAAAGAAATACGAGTTCGTTTTCTCAAAATACTGGAGTTCAGGGCTGTTTGTTTTGTTCCTCGGCACATATGAATCATGATTGTTCCTTAAATGTTTATGATAAGAAAAAGGCTTTAATGGCCACGGGATTATGTTTTATATGTTTTTCAAATCATTTGAGTAAATTTTGTTCTCGTAAAGATCATAAGTGCAAGTATTGCGCGTCTCCCTGGCATAACTCATTAATATGTAATACAGAAAGAAATGAATCCCGCTCAGTTGAGGATAAAAAACAAATACAGTCAGAAAGTTCTTTAAATTTAGTTTGTAATAAGAATAAAGAGCTTGAGGACACGCCGAATGATTCGGTGTTGTTGCAGACTGTAACGGCAAGTGTATTTAATGTTCAGGCCAAATGCCATTTATTGAGGTGTCTTATTGACAATGGAAGTTCTAGGACATTTGTATTGCGCGAAGTGTGCAATTTATTGGGATTAAAACCAATCGGGAAGGAAACCCTTTTAATTTATACTTTTGGCAATGAAAATACTGAAAGGAAAACTTATGATATTGTAGAAATAGTATTACATAATGTAAGAGAAACTAATAAGAAAATTAAATTAAGGGCTGTGGTTATTGATTCAATTACATTTGGGGAAATTAAAATTCCTTCACAATGGGTGCGTAATGTCGCACTAGAAAAGGGCATTGAATTGGCAGATAAGGGTAATTTAAGTAAAATTCATGTACTTATTGGATCGGATTACATTGGGGAAATTCTCGGAGAAAGGAACGTGAGAATTTCTAAACGATTAATGGCAACAGATACTTTATTTGGATTTGTGATACAAGGAAAGGAAAGGGACCCTAAAGCACTTAAGAATTGTCAGAAAGTGCGCGTTAACCATTTACATGTTGTTAAGGAGGAATTGGACCATCAAAGGGTTAAAAATTTATGGGAATTAGAGGCAATTGGAATTAATCCGGACAAGGAACATTCTAAATCAGATGATGAAATTTTAGAGTTATTTAGGCAAACCACTACTTATAGGAATAAAAGATATGAAATGCGATTGTTGTGGAAAATTAATGTTAAGGAATTGGACAGTAATTATGGGATAGCAAGACGACGCTTGTCTCATTTGAACACTGTTTTTGGTAGGAATCCGGACTTATATTTTAAATATAAGGAAATTATTGAGGAACATTTAAAGTTGGGCATCATAGAGGAAGTAGTGTCGGATTTAAATGAAAATATGGGTACAGGCTATTACATGCCGCATCATGCAGTAGTACGCGAACAAAAGAAAAGTTCTAAGATTAGGATAGTTTTTGACGGTTCATGTAAGGGCAGGGATGAATTATCTCTTAACGATTGTTTAGAGAGCGGTCCTAATTTAAATCCAGATTTACTCAGGATAATTTTGAGGTTTAGGTTACACCCTGTAGCGTTTTGCGCAGACATTCAACGAGCTTTTCTAGAAGTAGGAATCGCGGATGAGGATAGGAATTTTTTGAAATTTTTATGGAATGATGGGGAGGGGCCCGATCTCCATTCCGATGCTGCTAAACGAATTAGGACATTACAATTCTGCAGAGTTCCCTTTGGGGTGAAATGTTCCCCATTTCTATTATCGGCAACAATCAGGCTTCATTTGAAAAAATTTGAGAATGACTACCCGGAAGCAACAGAAATATTAAGATCTCTATACGTCGATGATCTCATCTCTGGCACTGATGATGTGAACAAGGCATTACAATTATCTAAGGAAATGATGTATATTTTAAATGAAGCTAGCATGAATCTCAGGGCTTGGATTTCCAACTCTTCTAAACTTAATCAGTTGTGGAAGACAGACAATTTCGAATGTCGAGAAGATCCGGAGGAATCCAATGTTGAACTAAAAATATTAGGAATTATTTGGGACAATACGAATGACGAATTACTGATTGACACTTCACAATTTAACAAATTACCGGAGGACAGAATTATAACAAAGCGATATATTTTGGCTGTTTGCGGAATGTTATTTGATCCATTGGGGATCACGAATCCATTTTTGATTCGCATAAAAATTATATTACAATCAGTATGGGAAAATGGTAACCAGTGGGACGAACCTGTTCCACATGAAACTGAAATGTTGTTTTTAGAATGGCTAAATGAAGCTAAAAATTTGAAGTTCACTGGAATTCCTAGGCTGTATTTTAATGAACTCTGCTGGAAATCAGTAGAGGTACACATATTTTCCGATGCTAGCCCAAAATGCTATGGTTCAGTAGCTTATTTTCGATTTACGAATTCTGAAGGATGCAAAACAAGTTTTATAATTTCTAAGTCTCGACTAGCCCCTTTGAAGAAGATTACATTACCGAGACTTGAATTACTTGGCACTTTAGTCTCAGCAAGATTGGGATCATATCTCAAATCTGTTTTTCCTATGCTCGACCCCAGAAATATTTTTTATTGGACTGATTCTCAGATTTGCCTTCATTGGATAAAAGGTTCAGTTAACGATTATAAGCAATTTGTGAAAAACCGAGTGATTGAAATCAAGGAAAAAACTGATCCTGAAAAATGGCACTTTTGCAAAGGCAAGGTCAATCCGGCGGATAAATTAACGAGAGGTGTGAAAGCAAATTCCTTAATGAATGATAAAGTATGGAGTCAAGGACCAGCTTGGTTGTCAGAATTAAGTATACCATATGACTCTCTAATGGAATTTTCCTGTGACAAGGACAGCGTGGTTGAAGAAAGACATGGAGTTACAACACTTCAGGTTAAGGTAGAAGTTCCAATGCCATTATTAAATCTGGAGAATTACAGTACTTTGAATAGAGTTTTGAGAACAACCGCCTATGTTTTTAGATTTCTAAATAACATCAAATCTAGGTCTGAAAAACGTTCAGGAGCGCTGACAGCAAATGAAATATCTGCAGCAGAAAATTATTGGCTTCTATTTGTGCAGCAAAGTGAATTTAACAAAGAATATACTACATTAAAGGCAAAAAATTCAGTTTCTCCTGATTCTAAGTTATATAATTTGAATCCCATTTTGACAACAGAAGGTCTAATAGTATTAAAGGGAAGAATTCAAGGCTCTAATTTTTCTGATGAATCTAAGCATCCAATTATTTTGCCGAACAAGGCTCGATTTACTAATCTTTTGATCATGAAGGAACACGAAAATTTAGGTTATTCTGGTATATCTGACACACTCACTCAAATACGAGAACGCTTTTGGATCATTAAGGGCAGGCAAGCTGTGAAATCCTGCTTGAACAAATGTTTTCTATGCAGAAGGTTTAAGGCCAAACAAGGACAGCAAATAACAGCTCCGCTACCCATAGCAAGAACTAGTGAGGCTCAACCCTTTGAAGTCGTCGGAATCGATTTTGCTGGACCCTTATTCACAAAAGACAACAACAAATCTTACATTGCATTATTCACTTGTGCAGTCACTCGAGCAGTGCACTTGGAAATAGTCTCTAGTCTCAGTTCTGAACATTTTTTACTTGCATTCAGACGTTTCATCTCCAGAAGAGGTATGTGCAAGGTTGTGAATTCCGATAACGCTTTGACTTTTAAAGGTAGTGAAAAGGAACTAAAGAAACTTTATATGAACATTAAGAACTTTGAAATTCAGAACTATTTTGGTAATAAGGGTATCAAATGGAATTATATAGTAGAAAGAGCCTCATGGTGGGGGGGTTATTGGGAGCGAATGGTTCGTATGACAAAGGTCATTTTGAGGAAAATTCTTGGTAGGGCATTAGTTACATTTGAAGAACTGCAAACTATACTTGCAGAAATTGAATCTATTATTAACTCTCGACCTTTAACTTATGTATACAATGACCCTGTAGAGCCATTCCCTCTCACCCCAGCCCACTTCTTAATAGGAAAAAGGTCAACTGCATTGCCACCACAAAGTGGCCGTTTAGTGATTGCAAGTCAATCTAGTTCTCAAAAACTTTTAATTAAACGATACTTGTATCGTGAGAAACTTCTTAACGAATTCTGGAAGCGCTGGAAATTTGAATATATTTTGCAGTTGAGAAATGCTAATGTTGTAAAACCTGTTAATCCAATTTCTAATTTTAATATAGGTGATATAGTCCTAATAGGTGATGACAAGGCCCCAAGACAAATTTGGAGGTTAGGAAAAATAATCGAGACACATGTAGGACGTGACAATAAGGTAAGATCTGTAACCTTAAAAACTTCATCAGGAATGTTAAAAAGACCCATTCAACTTCTTTGTAACTTGGAAGTCCAAGGGGACTTACCTTAATTAAACCAACTGTTCACCTGTAAGGTAATATTAATATTGTTTTCATTTTTCAATTGTATCCAGGTAACATTGATTTTTGTATTTGATATAATTTCTATTTTCAGTATTATGTGGTTGTGAAATTTATTATTATGTACTGTGATTTTTATTGGTTGTAATTCTTGAATTGTATTTGATTTGGATTTGTTCAAATTTTTGTATTGAACTTAACTTACCTTTCGGGGCGGGAGGATGTTGCAAATTGAATTGTCTTTTTGCCTCCTCTCAGGTGGCGCGACTAGTCGTCATTTTTCGACGCGCCGATGTACGATTACTGACTAGTTAAATATGTGATCTGAAGGTAGTCGGTCGTGCTTGACCGTTTAAAAATATAGCGTTAATTAAATGTTTATTTATGTTTTATTGTGAATCCGTTATATGTTGTTTTGTGAAGTGAATAAATAAAATGGAAAAGAACATCATTTATGGTTTATGGAAATGGATTATTACGGAACATTGAAAGATTATGAACAGGATGCGTTTCAATTTTCCTGAACTAACCAACTATATCAATCGAAAGGACATCTAATAGAGTGTTTATACAGTACTTTTGAAGAAAATCGTTAGAGCCGTTTTTGAGATACATGCTTATGGCCCCATTTCTGGTTTCGGATGTCCCACTTCTGTTTTTTCAATTTTCACCAAAATTTGCATAAATCATTTGCACACCAGACCAGTTTAAATTCTAAATTTTCGTAGTTCTATCTTTATTAGTTTTGGAGAAATGATAGTCAGAAGATTCTCCCCATACACACACAGTGATCAATTGCCAAACTACTACTTTTTTTGGACTCAGGAGACCTTAAAACATGTAAATCAAGTGAAATCTCGTTATCGAATTTTTGGACCGAATACAAAACTTCTATTATCTATAGTAGTTGGGAAATAGAAGTAAAAATAACCTTATGTGTAACAGCACTGTAAAATTTTATTTATTAATAAATAATCGGCTAAAATCAGTAGATATCAGTAGATATCTGAATAAAATTTATTCTGCATAATAATTAATCTTTAACTCTAAAACAGTACCTTTACATCCAGTACTGATTTTTCCTGCGCATCATTCGCAGATTAGATAAATCATTTTTACACACGAAATTTTATTTAATAGACAAAGTTGTATTACTGCGAAACAGAACATCATATGAAAATACCTTTGTATGTTAAGTAAAATTTCTGGTATAAGATTGATCTGTCTAGCCTGCTGTGAAAGAGAGTATTCTGGTCTAAAAACAAACAATTTGGACGTTTGTCGAGCTAGATAATACATATATATATGTATACAAAATATTTATTGACATTTACAAAAATATATAGAAAAATCCCCCCCCCCAAAAAAATAAAATAAAATAAAATAAAATAAATAAATAAATAAATAAATAAATAAAATAAAATAAAATAAAATAAAATAAAATAAAATAAAATAAAATTAAGAAAAAATGTAAAAAAAAAAAAAAAAGAAGGTACTCTGGTTGACACGATTTCAGCGTTTTTGTCATCTGAAACAAAATATTCATACTTAGTAAGAATGTCCTTATGGCCTCTACCTAAGAAAATAAAAAAAAAAAAAAACTTTTTTTTTCCTTTCCCAAGTTGGCGACTGTCTAAAAGAAAAGCATTTTTTGATTTTCATAATTTTGATTTCGATTTTGATTTTGATTTTTTTTTTTTTTTTTTTTTTTTGAATAAAGAGAGAGAAAAAAAAATACACAAAATGATAGGGGCGACAGAATGTTATATAATGAAGTTTGGTAAAAAATTGGAATAAACTGGTTAAACTTGAAATATTATGCCAGCCATATTTGAAAAAAATAGTATAAAAAAAAAAAAAAAAACGCATTAAAAAAATGTTTTGGGCAAATATGTAAGGAATCCACAGCAGTCAGTCTGAGCCATAAAATGTTACGTTATTATAGTTTACTTAGATTTTGATAATGAGCGATTTAAATCGGTTCTTGTTAATTTATTTTACACACACACATAAACATTTTTTTTTTTTTTTTTTTTTTCAAAATTCTAGACCAGAATACTTATTAAATTTAAAATACATTAAAAGATAAAAACAAAACAAACAACAACGTCTAGAACGCCTAATAGAAATAATAGGAAAGTAGACAGCTGTTTCGGTAACATTTAGCGTATCGTCTTCAGTTCATGATTTGAAGACGGTACGCTAAATGTTAACGAAACACCTGTCTACTTTCTTATATTTCTATTTGGAGTTCTAGACGTTGTTGTTTGTCTTGTTTTTATAATCCCACGCCAAGTCTTCCAGTATTATTACAGTAAAAGATGTACTTAAAAAAAATATTTCTTATACATAAAAATACATTCAAATTTTATTCAGAAATTGGTATGCACAGTTTAAAGGTTCTTTCACATTACTTCCTCGTACGAAGAAATTTATGCTGAATAATATTCTAAGGTTAAGTATGTATTATTGTAAATTAAAGCTTATGATGTTCATTTGTTTAGTTCAAGATATCGCGGATTGAAGTTACCGACATCCTCATTGTTCGATAAAGGCGGCTTTTGAAGGGTCAAGACACGTTGGAAATAATGTGTAATTCTGATTTGTGACAATATGAAGAAATCTTAAGAATAAGAAATGAAAGTTAAGTATTTTTCTTGATTATTTAATAATTTTAATATTATGATATATTTTTATTTTCATGTTTACAAGGACAATAAGTAACTAAATATAAAACTTGTACGTCCTGGCCATCACAAAAATTTTTTTCTATGTCACTCTATATAATATAAAACCCTCATCTACCGTTAAAAATGAACAAAAAAAAATCTCAGCAGGTGAGCGATAGCAATCGGCCTATATACCTGTCGGCCTATATGCACCCAAATTTAGCCAGCATTATTAACATAATGGTCTATCTGCACATATCAAGTTTGGTGCCTTGATACGTAATAGAAATGGAAATATTGCTTCTCCGTACATGGGAAAAATTGCAGTATACTAGCAACATGATTTTAGCCGATTGCACCCAAGTTGAATAAGCATAGTTATTCAATTAATAGTCTATTACATATAAAATTATGCACACTTATGCAGATTAAATTGATATATAGTCTTATCATAAATTGGATAAATTATGGTGTTAATTGCTGGTCTATTTAAACCAACGAATTATTGACATCATTTCATGTCACGGTACAACGAAATATAAATTTATAGGAAATTCTATGCATTAGTCCTAAGACGCCAAGAATATTCCTCTTTCACACAAACAGAATGGCAGACAAACAGATAGAACTGCAGAAAGACATTTTATAAAAGTGGTCAAATCATGTTAAGTAAGTCTTAAAATACAGGGTGTTTTTAAAGTTCCGGACCCATTTTGATGTTTAATAACTCATAAAATAATAAAGATAGATAAAAATTAATAACATAAATGGTTAGATAGACTCAAAAAGTTTCATAACCCTTGTCAATGAACTTCCACGTGTGCCCCCTTCGTCGCACGGAGAATATCAAGTCGATAGTCAATTTCACGCCAGGTAGCGGAAAGCATGTCTGAATTAACCACATGCATCTGAAATTAACCACACGCGCAGATGATATTTACAAAAGTAAAGATATTCAAACCTAAAAAGAAAATATATGAGTTATTCCATCAATAAATGCCATAAGTTTGTTTATATCTTCATTATTTTATGAGTTATTAAACATCAAAATGGGTCCGGGACTTTATAAACACCCTGTATATAAACCAATTAAGAACCGAAATTAGAAAATTTTTACGAATCCAATACTTTCTATTATGAATATAGAAGAAAGTAAAAAAAAAAAAAAAAAAAAAGGCCACACAATATCTTATTTTATTTATTAGTTTTACTGCTTTTAAAAATTAATAAATTTTACGCTCATATTTCTATAGTCATTTTTATTTGATTCTGTTTGGAATACCTTCATTTTTCTCCGTACTGAAAAGATGAAATAAATAAAGAAAAGATAAATTCATCCAACATCTATAATTACTAGCATTTTGTTTTATTCTAATTATTTCCATATAAATTTACTGTTTAGAAGATGAAAAAAAAAATTAATTTAAAGAAGAATATTCATAAATTTAACGAAGAATTTTTCAGCAAGTAACAAAAGGAACAATTCTTTTAATTAATGTTTTACTAATTTATTAAATATTTATACATTTTTAACACACACATCTTTGTAATATGCATTTTTAAAGCAGAACTCTTCCTAATTAAGTAGGAATTATTTTTCAAAGCGATAAAGTATGTTAATCTTTAAGACGCTAATTAAAGTTTTAGTTTTATTTCTGTACTTATTTGACACCAATATGTACTAACTAGTACTTGAAATCTGGATTTAATTATCAGGCCTCGAGTAAATTTGCATTTTATTTAAAGGTGTTGTTGGCAGCAGTTTTCAAAGAAAATTAATTATTTTTTATTGAAACTTAATAACTAATAACAGTTAATTAGATAGAATTTTTACAATTTTAACAAAGTAAATAACATTTCGCTTATTTTGAATTGTTAATATATTTGGAAATAACTTTGAAGCAAATTTTACTTATTTCAAATAATTCGTTATTCACTTAACCCTTTCATTCCCAATTTTTTCCCTCCATAATAATAAATCTTATATTTAGTCATAAATTTATTTCAAAGGTAATATGTATAAATATTTTTTTAAATGGGAGTAATAGGAAAGTACGAATTAATATAGCTAACAAAGCAACTGATAGGTGTTTATTTATGTTTAATATAACCACTGATGCCATTCAAAATCATAACTTTTCAATAAATAAAAATACAAAATTTTGGAAAAAAAATATATATTGCAATTAATTAAAATGCAAATTATAAACATTAAAAAATAAAATAAAAAATATTTCAAACAGTTAATTTACTTAAATTGCTCAAAAGAGGAAACTGATTCCGATATTATTATCAGAATAGAGTAAAATATACTTTCAATTATCAACAAGGATAGTGAAATCATCTAAAATATATATTTTTCGGTGGGAAAATGTATATAGATTTTAATATTGTTCATTTTCAATCAGCGGGAGTGTTAGATGGTAAGAAAGACAATCTGAAATGTTATGATTCCAATTGGAATCACGGGGAATGAAAGGGTTAAAACGTACCTACAACAACTATTAGAAGCTTATTTATAATATAAGATATTTCTACTCGTCTTTTTGTTGCTTGTCTCAATATTTACATTTTAGACTTTCTGTATTTTTATACCACTCCCTGTATATGGAAGTATTTAGCTCAAGTGAATCAGTTGTGGCTGAAATTGGTCAAAAGGACAAAATTGTAATATAACCGGAAAACAAAAGTGTTCTAAGAATGCAAAATATTTATGCAATATATTTTCCTTTTACAATAAATAAATAAAGTAACTATGACATCATACACGAAAAACTATAACGTAAATAATAATAATAAGTTAATATTTCTTCATTTTGGCTATTTGTAAATTGAACGCGGTATTTTATTGATGCTTTTTAAAATAATATGTCTAGAAAATTTAATTCAGAAAAATTGATTGTTCGTAGAATATTTAGAAGGGCCAAGGAATCGTCAAAAAATTCGATTACGTAAAAGTGATAAGATTTCAGTTTAGTTTTACAAATAAGTAAAGTGGGTAATGAATAGATTTTTTTTTTCTTTTGACATTTTTTTAAAACTTTCTAATGAAATAATTAACAAAATTGCTTGAACTTTAGACATGCAAAGAACATTCATAAACTCACACATTCCAGTAACGATTTAGTCACGAACGATAAAATTAGGGAATAAACTAAAAATTTGAAAAAAAAAAAGAAAAAAAATTTTTTTTTTCATAAAGAGAACAAATTACTCGTAAATTTAATACATGATTTCAATAATTATTTACACTATTTGTATCTTTTTTATAGAAGTATAAGGAATATTTAGATATGTATAATTTGTTTTCTAAAATTATTTTTTGCAAGTTTTTACTTATAACAAGAAAGGTTTTCAACGAAATTTGTATAAAAATTGACCAAATATAAGATAAATATATATTAAAAACACTTTAAACACACGTAAATTTAAATTTTTATTTAAAAGATGTTAAAAATTTTTTTATCCAAAGCTTTTCGCTTTAATAGTAAAGCATCATCAGGGATTTTTAATTATTCGTTTCCAATGAAACAATTAAAAATCCCTGATGATGCTTTACTATTAAAGCGAAAAGCTTTGGATAATTTTTTTTTTAACATCTTTTAAATAAAAATTTAAATTTACGTGTGTTTAAAGTGTTTTTAATATATTTAACAAATGACACGTGTTCAATTTAACTCTCTTTTTTTCTTAGAGATTATTTATAATAAGATAAATAGTTATTACTCTGAAACAGAAAATTCATACGGTTAATTTTCGAGCATTTGTAATAAAAAAAGAAGAACAAAATGTGCATGCGCGAAGGATAGCACATTTTTTACTACACAGGTTAAATTCTTAATGCACTGGTGTACGAAATTAAAGCAATAACTGATTTTTCGTTTTCTTCATTTGAGCATAATGTTTAAACAAATGAACATAGAAACATAAAATAAGTTTTGGAAAAAATGAATAATTTAAAAAAAATTAGAAAAAAAAAAAAAAAAAAAAGATGAAAAATGGTCATACGGTCATTACAGATAAGTGAAGATGCACATGCATCCATGTGTTATACTAAAACTGCATTTTTCTTCCTGTATTCACTTTTCTGTTTCTTCTTATTTTCTCAAGTGAATAACTTTTTAAAAAATATACATAAAAACACAAAAATTGGATAAAAGTTCATTATAAAATTATTGACATTTTTATTATTCTGGTGATGTTCATTATTTACAAATTAGAACACTGTTAAAAATAAAATGCTATATTTCTAAGATTCTAAGATTCTAAGACGGAAGGTGGCCGCTCACCACTATGCAGCGGTCCAGAAAAATGATTTCAATTAGCTGCAATCAATTCCTTGGTGCAATGTTTCACCATTTTAATAGTGCCATTTCAGTAGTAAGTGCCAGTGAAATGGAGAAACTTTGCACCAGAATATTGGTTGCAGCTAATTGGAACCATTTTTCTGGTGAAGTATAGCATTTTCTTTTAACAGTGGAATTATATTTTTTTTCAAAAAGTCTGTTATAAAAGTAAAAGAAAAGTGAATACAGAAAGAAAAATCGGAATTTAGTTCAACATTTGAAGACATGTGCTCCCACCTTTTGCTAATTGACCTGTAATGCTTCCTTTACACAATTTTTCATTAAGTGTTCTTTTCTAAAATTGTCGAAATTTTTCCTTTTCTCCAAAGCTTACTTTTGAGAAGAATAGACTGACTAAGAACAGGATTCGTCAAGGATCTATTTAATAAAACTGTATCAAGTGTACTTTTTTTATATAAGAATTTTTGTTAGTGCTCGGATACTTTTGCTACCGTCTGTACAGTGCTGCTGACAAACACATAGTCAGACAATAGAATAATAAACAACGTTCTCAACACCAAAGTAAATAATAAACTAGCAAGTAGTGCTACCTAATTTATTATTTCATTTGGCTTTCAAAACGCTGGTTATTACTCCTAGTCTCCTGTCAATAGTCAAACAAAAGATTTCAACTTGCGATTTTTTTTATTTTATTTTTTTTATTTTTGCGGGGGGGGGGGGGGGTGTCAGGCGTTGAAAAGTTTTATTTCTTTTCTTTAGATCCTGAATCAGAATACATAAAATTTAGAATGACTCTGTAAATGCCAAATAATAATAATAATAATACTTTTTTTTTTAATACTGATGATTAAAATTATAGTAAAACTGTACAGTATAGTTAGATACAAGAAAAGCTATTGTTATGTTTAGATTTATGACTCATGTAAGTTTTTTTTATCAATCTTATGTATTATAGGGAGAAAAAAATAGTTCAAAGTTTCAATTTTTTCTGAAAACGGTTTTGAATCAAATGAGAATATTTAAAAATAATTCTAAAATAAAACATATAATGACAATTACAGATAATGAGAAAAAAAAATTGCATAAAAGTTTTTAATTATTATAAAATAATGAATGTCTCTTCAATATCTTTAGAAAGTTCGTCTAATTCATAAACGATCAATTTTAAAACGCAAGATAAATTTTAATGTAATTAAGTACTGGAAAAAAATCATCTATGGAGGAAACTGCTTTTTATAACACACACACACACACACAAAAAAAAAAAAAAAAAAAATGAAAGCAGTTCTTTTGAGAGTAGTTGTAAAAAAGTAGCGTTGAAAATTAATGAAAGAGTTAATTAGTGAACTTTTAACTTTTCTTTTTTTTTTTTTTTTTTTTTTTTTTCTTTCTTTTTTTTTTTTAATTAAAAAAAGGGAACATGGAATAGGAAAAAAAAAAAAAAAAAAAGAAAAGAATAAATCCGGTTACAGTAGAATTTTTTTTGGAAATTTCATGAAGAAATCTTGATAATGAAATAAAATTGACGAATTCTTCGTTGACGATTTTTTTGAAGATTTATGGACGCATTTTTCAAGCCAAACGATGTTCATTAAGTTAAATAGTCCAGTTATTTTATTTTATTTTATTTTATTTATTTATTTATTTATTGTAAGAATATTGTTTGACTAAAACTGGGTGAAACACCTTATTATGTTTGTCACTTTCATAATAACCCCACATCGGGTTCTAAGTCTTCCATTTTTTTAAGGGAGAGTTAATACCGGCCATTTTTACTTTCTCTTACCCATAAGGTAGAGAAAGTATTGTTTTTGGGTCAAATTTTCGAACGCGAGATTTTGTTATATTTACACGTTCTGAGGTCCCCTGAGCACGAAAATCATGTTTTTAGCAAATGGTCTGTGTGTCTGTGTGTGTGTCTGTCTGTTATCAGTATATCTCAAAAACAAATTATGGCAGAAAGTTCAAACTTGGTATTCTAAATGTGTATCATATACGGATGCTACAGTAAGCTTTTCGTTCAGATCAAGCAAATGGTTCGTGTACAGGGACAATCAAGAGAATTCTAATACATTACGTCTATGGGGGAAATTACAGGTAAGTAGAGTTTAACGTCTATAGACTGCACTAAACCAAATGAAACGAATATATATATATATATATATTGTAATAGAGATAGTCAACTGGGAAAAAAAATTGTGTATGTAGGAGCCTCGCCTCCCCCCTGGGGGGGGGGAAGTCCCCCCTCGAGGGGAGTAAATTTTCATGATGGGTATCTTTTAAAAGAGCTCGCCAATACCTTTAAAACGAATGGTTGAACCACCAATCTGCGGTAATTTAAAACAAAGTTATCGATTTTTTTTTTTTTTTTTACTTTTAAAGAAAAAAAAACTTAGAAAAAAAAATCGCTTTTTTTTCATTAATTTATTTATTTTTTTTGTTTTTATTTTTATTTTTTTAATATTGAGATTAAAATGGACTTTTTCCGGATTTTTAGTGTTATACTACTTCTTTAATATGGAAATCGTCTGCATTATCATAAAAACATAATTTTTTTAAATAATAATTTTAATGAATTATTTTTTAAAAACAGAATTATTGTTTAATAACCGAATTAAATTTTCTATAAATCTAAGTGCATTAATGAAACGGGGGTTCGAGGGGGGCGGTAGCCCCCCTCACACAGAATTAATTATCGTATAAGACTCTTCCGAAGCCTAATTTGAATTGCTTAACATACGTTTACATAACATCGTTATCTTACCTCTTAATCTCCAACCTGTATTTATAGTATTAAATTTCAGGGTAAGAGAAAGTCGTGTGAGTGACACACCAGAGTATTTATAATTGTTTTCAATTTAATCGTCGAAAATGTATGTGAGATATTCCTTTTAAAAATAGTGGTAATAAATGTGATTAAAATTTTAGAAATATTAGCAGCTATGTAATATTCATTATATGGGCTAACTAATGGGTAGCGTAGTTGAAGTGACTTTTCACTTATCACTTCTGGAAACTAAACCTCATGTTATTATATGGGGAAAATTTTTATCATAATTCTTCATTACGTTTTATAACTTTTTAAATTCCATTTTTACAAAAAAAAAAAAAAAAAAAGAAAGAAAAAAAAAAAAAGAAAGAAACATCATTTAATTAATCCTTGTACTTTATTATTTTTTATTTATTTTAATTTACCATTTTATTTTGAAGTTGTAAAATGAGAAAAATGAATTGAGTGCATTTCATGAGAGACACAATGCTGCCCATGAAAGACAGGGCTGTACTGTGCAACCCAAACCAAACCAACATTGGTTGATTGCTGAAGAATGGTGTGATTGTATTGAAGAATGATGTCCATCGGCTAGTCAGTGCTAAAACCAGTGTGCAGAGGCAAAAAAGAGAGGGAATGGAGAGAGAGTACGTATATTTCTACAAGAATTGTAACCAAATATTTGCAAATACTTGTTTACCTATAGTATTGTTTAGTAGGAAATTTAATAGACTTTAATGGGGGTTGCAAGCATTTTAATGTTCCCAGCAAAAAAAAAAAAAAAAACATTCACATTTATTTGACATTCACATTACGAGAGACTCTTTGTGTAACCGCTTGCCATTCTTGATATTGTAGTTCGAGAGGCTTAGATTTATTTTAATGTATCTAATACCTTAAATGAATTTTTCCTATAAAATGGTATCTAGATCCGTTCTGGATGAGGTAGTTCCAAAAATAGCACATAGGGTGTGAGCACTTGTGATAACCCTTGATAAGTCTTTTTAAATCAAGGCATATGTGGATATACTATTATCCTAATAGAGCAATACGTATATACAAAAGAGTGGTGAATGAACAAAAATATGTCACATCCTTTTTAAACAAAATTGCTTAAATTTACATTTTTATTTTGTTTGTGTTTTGTTGTCATCGTTTTCTTCAATCAATTTTTCTTAAATTATTTGAAAAATTAAACAAGCCCTCAATGTTCGTACATGCTACTGTTTCGCTTTCTTCCTTTACTCTTCTATTGCAATATTTTTGTAGCAATTCTCCCTTTAACGAAACATGGAAACATTATATAAGATTAAAATATAAAGATAGTAGTGGAAGAGTCAGAGAGAAAAAGGGGAATCGGGGCATGTATGAATGTTTCAAGAATATAAATACACGTAAAATAATTGTTATATTTACATATAACAATAAATGTCTATTACATATAAATGTCTATCAAACAAAAGAGACGTTTTTGAATTTTGTTAATACATGTAATAGTGATAATAATTCCTCCTTACAATGATCAATCAGCAGGAAAGAAGAATTTTAGATAAATCAATAAGCAATTAATATGAAAGTGAAGCCTTCACAATAATAAGACAAAACATATTAAAAAAGCAAATATGAATTGTTTCTGAGACATTGACAGATAAGATAATATTCAACAAAAATGAACAATGCAATGAAAACCGCTACGAGCCACACCTGGTCGAGAGAAAAACTAAAAGCTCCCCTAAGTTTAAACTTTTTACATCAATATATGTAGCAGTTTTTAAATAAAAATCGCCAACATGCTATTTTGTTTCTATTAAGGTAACTTGCATGAAATAGACGAATGACCAAGAAAAGCAAATATTACGTATGTGTACATGAAAGTTTGAAACAAATTTTAAACTAAGCAAAACTAAGCAAAAAAAAAAAATTAAAAAAACAGCAGCAACTATAACAATAGCTACCACTACAATAAACAACGGTAACTACTTCTTTAATTTTATTTAACACGTTCGCTGCCGATCCTGCGCCAGCGCGGGATGTGACGTATTGCTTTACAGGTGAAAGTTTACTTTAGGCTGCCGCTTGGCGAAATTTCGAAAATCGCCAAGACGGCGCCATTTCGCATCGTGTTCCGAATAGCAACCTTACACTGGACGGCATACGAAAGCGAGCTTTTCGGCGATCTAACCTAAAAAGAAAACGCGTCTTGAAAAAAAAAATCCTAATAATAATAATACATAGGACAAAAGGAAAATTTTCATAAAATAGAATTAAAAGGGAAAAAAAAAAAAAAAAAAAAAAAAAAAAACGAAATAATTACGAATTTATAACTAATCACAAATAAAAAAATAAAACTAAGATTATACAATCACACCAAATGTCCCTGAAAAGTGTGTTGCTTTAGTAATTGATGATAAGTGTTTAGATGATAGTGTTTTTATTTCCAATAATTTAACAGCTTTAAGTACAGTCGGTAACAAAAGTGTCCGAACATTAGCAAAAATTTCTATGTAAAAAAAGTACACTTCACAAGGTTTTGTTAAATAAATCCTTATCGAATCATGTTCTTACACTGACTAAGAACAGGATTCGATAAGGATTTATTTAACAAAACCGCATGAAGTATACTTTTTTAATTAGGAATTTTAAATTTAAAAGTTGTATAAAGTAAATTATTTATCATTAATATTTTATTTATAGTCCTCATTCATTAGGAATGAAAAAATAAATCCGCAACTGGATAATTATAGCAAATTTTAACGATTCTCTATTATAATGGTACTCTGATCTGTTCACTATACCCCTATCTCAAAATGCATGAAATTAAAAAGTATAAAAAATTTTGTACTGTAACAACCAGTATTGGCATGAAATTCAAAAATATGCCTCTAAAATTCAGGACCGTGGTTGCCCAGTCGGTAGAGCGCCGGGCTCGGAATTGGAAGATTGCGGGTTCGGTACTCGAGCCTGCCAAAAACCATTGTGTATATTAATGGTGGCTGGTGCTCATAAAATCTGTCGTGCAGGCAATGTTTTCCATGTTCCCATATTAATTATACCTCTGGGTGTCTACGAAGCGTGAGAGTCATCCCTTCCGTGGAGGATCAAAATTGTGATGGCATGTCCCTGGACCACTCTAGGGGTGAGACCCAGACCATCGCCAATTGTCCATTGCGCAGCACTAGTGTGACGTAGAACACAATCAACAAACCAACCTCTTAAATTCAAAAGTACCTCTTAAATTCCAACTCTACTCAACCAGCCAAACAGTACTAACGCAAACATCACAAATATTCATATTTCAAAATAGATGGTTGGTTGGGTTTTACGTCACACTAGTGCTGCGCAATGGGCGATTGGCAACGGTCGGGGACTCACCCCTAGAAGTGGTCCGGAAACATGCGATCAAAATTTTGATCCTCCATGGAAGGGTATTTTAAAATAGAATACTTTCTCTCTAATAAAACACGTATCATCAATATGCAACCGAAGTGATGGCGTCAGCGAGATATTTTATCTGCTCAGTACAAACGAAACTATTTGCTATGGAAATTTAACTTATTACTCATTAACTCCAGAGTTTGCTTGTAACGAGCAGATGAATTTTTACACGTTTGACGTAATACAGCGTATTGACGTAACACATGACGCAAACAAGCAAAGGTAAATACAAAGCCTATAACATTTGGCGATATAGCGCTCTTGTGCAACACGTCAAACATATTCGGCGGTTTAAAGGAAAAAAACGTCATTTCAAATTTTAGTCACGTGAAACCGGCAGCGAACGTGTTAAAGCAGTACATGCCATAAGTTGTAATTGAAAAGAATTCTAGTTAATTCTTATACAATGACAGGGCATGGATGTTAATTGCAGAATATTTCGTTTATTGAATTCAGTGTACAATACGAAAAAATTAATGAATCTGAAACATACAATTTCACAAGAAAATCGTTTGCTATGCAACATTTTATGCAATTAAGTTTTTAGCGATATGTTAATGCGAAAACCGAAAGTGATCAGACAAAAGAAGATGCGTAACATGATAAAAATTAAGTAAAGTTAAATGAAAAAAAAATGTGAACAAAGTCGTTAAATAATAAAATGTATTCAGAATTATTATTCATGAAATTTTATTTCAAAAGTTACAAATCTCAGAATTCAGTGCATGAAGATAATTGAATATTTTATTTTATTTTTCAAAATCATTTTAAGTGACAGGATGGGAAGTGGACTGGAATCTTCAAGGATTAAATTTTCTCATGAATTTAATTCTGTACGAAAATAATGATATGGAATACATGAATAAACGTAACAAGTACATGATGAGAAATTTATGTCTGCACTAGGGATTTAGGACTAGTAAAAAAAAAAACTTTCATTGAGTTTGTTCTGAAGGAATATGGCCCATATTAAAGCGAACTTCTAAGAAAACTACAAAAAAAACCTCCAAAAGCATCCTGGATACGAACCCGGCACTTTCGTCTATCCGTTTAGAATGCAGAACACTTCAGCTACTGGTCTAAATGTAAAGAGAAATTTTACTATGTTACTAATGTCATATTGTACACCTGTCCAACCCAAGCCACTTAAGGATCCGCATTTAAAATTTATTTTATCCCGGCAGGTCGCATATATGAATTGTGTGTATGTATATATATTAATTCGTCAGTATAAGGAGCAAACACCAAGAAGGAAGACTTGTATAAGCAATATATGAATAAATAATTACATATGGAAGTGAATCATTATACAAAGCAAAAGATATTAAAAAAGTTATTAAATGTAGGAAAAAACATTTTTATTTATGAAATATAAATATAATAGTAAAAAAATATGTCTATACATTAATAATTATTATAATAAAAAGCAATAATCGATTTTATATTATATTGGTAATAACCAGTGCGACGTTTGTTTCTGTCGCTATCATAACTCAGAACAGTCAAAACGAATGTATTAATTATTAGTGATAAGTCTATGAAAAATGTCAAATTATACAATTTTTCATGAATTCTGTCGCAAGCCGAAATGTATTACACTACTGGCTGCATATGGCCGGAGGGCCGCCCCTATCTTACACGACTTTTGTTTTGTTGTGTTTATCATTTTTAATTGTATTTGAAAACAAATAAATGTTATTTATATACCAACTTTTTTCTCATAGTCAAGAATTTATACTCATCTAACACAATGTAATATAATTAAATGTACTTAAAAAGTAAGCACTGAAAACAATAATAATATAAAATACTTATTACTGTACATATTTTGTTTAATCAATAATTGCTAATAATAATCTTAAATAAGCTGATTTCAAACTTACAAATAGTTTTTCTCTATCACTTACAATTTCACCACAATTATTGTATGTTCGGTAAAAGCTAAATATTAAATGTATTTTTTAACATTTAAATCTTAGATGAAAAAAAAAAAAAATAATAATGAAATAATTATTTCAAAGTAAAAGAGATGAGAAAGATTATCAAATAAATAAATATATAAAAAGAACAGGAAATATTCAATGCTTAAATATTTCTATCTTTTTACGAAGTAAATGCATGAAAAATGAAAGGTTATAAGGTAATCAGTTCGGAAAAGGTCGAAGAAAAAAAAAAAAAAAAACTGATGAGAGACAAATTAAAATTGATTTTAAGAGTAATGGAAAAATCTTTAAGATCAAAATTCAAAGTACATTTTATTCTTAAAGAAAAATGTACTTTGAGATTAATTCAGGAAGATGTATGAATATTTCATTTTACAAAATAATTTTGAGTGACAGAAAGGAAGACCTCTTTTTAAAATATCTTTTGTAAATTTTAAGCGTTATCTACATTTAATAAAACGATTTTTTTTTTTTTCTTGATAAAAATTAGAAAAGAATAAAGAGGTGTTTTATGCATTTAAAAATATTCCTAGCAAACTTTTGTATTAAAAAGTGTCTATTTTTTTTTTTTTTTTTTTTTTTTTTTTTTTTTTCATTTTTAATCATAAGTATTATACGAATAACTAAACTGAACTCATAATAAAAAATTGACAATATTTTCTCCCTCACGAAAATATAGTTAAAAAAATAAATAAATAAATAAATAAAAATAAAAATGATTTATATTTTTTTCTACCTGTTTATCCTTTATAATATTTCATCATCAATTTCAAAACTTCCATTATTAGGAAGCCGGCTAAAACATATTTACACTTTTCTTTTTAAAGAAATTTTCCTTTCTTAAAAATGTTTAACCCCTTCCACTCCAGGGACGTAAGTGCGTACGTCCCTGGTTAATGGCCATTAGTACCATGGGCGTACGTGCATACGTCCAAAGAAAGTATACGATACAATAAGCCCGACGCTGTAGGGGTATCAGAGAGAGTTATTTTATTTGTCATATGGTATTTTGAAATTGTATTTTCATTACTGACAACTAGATAGCGTTAGTAGTCTCGGTGACCTAATAGTTTTGGCTACCCCAGTGTTCTCGCGGCTGCGGTTGTGTGTAATTTTCGCTCCTCGATTTTGTGTGTTTTGCCGGTGTTTGAAACTGTGAATAATGTATGATTCTAATGATTCGGATAGTGATTATATCCATGATTATGACGAACTTGAAGATTCCAATGATGACTTAACAACAAGTGAAGACGGCGAAAGCGATGACAGTGATGATGAACCACTTACAGCAGTCATTGCTATAAATAATTGAAATACTTTGATATGTATTCATATTTACTACGTTCATTAATTAAATATATTTACTTCACAACAAAATGCAAATTGTTACTTCGTTATGTATTGCATTATTTCAAAATTATAATCTGGTATTTTCCATATTTATACTACAGCTAGCCTGGAGCGGAAGGGGTTAATATTAAAAAAAGATATCCTCATTATTCAATTTTTTCAAAACTTTAGTGTATTCAAAATTTTAAAATATGCAGAAAGACAACTTGTTCGTGTATGTTTTCATTTTTTCAATTAATTTGTTGAAAGAAATAACTTTTATTCACAAAGTTAATTAGAAAACTTTTACTTATTAAATAGTGTAAATATTTACGAAGCTTTATTGTTCCATGTCAAGAACAATATTTCATTGAAAATTATATTAAGTAATATCTGTGAAATTTATAGAATATTTTCAATGTTTTTAAGTGACTAAAACCTTTACTACATATTTTTGTCTCAGGTACAATGGAATCTTTATAATTTTAGTTATTTGCTTAATCTCCTTTTAAATGACATATTTTTCTAGAAAATGTGTTTTTTTAAACTGTAGAGGTGTAGTTTAGTAAATGATTGACATTATTTTTATGAGAGCACAGGACGTTGAACTGAGTTAAAAAAAAACAAAATGTCAAGTGTATCAAGTTCGAATCATTAATATACGAGGGCTGTCCGTAAAATATCCGTATTTAATTTATAATTAAAAAAATATAATGGATATACATACTTCTGTTTAATCCCCTTCAAAGTATCGTCCTTCAGAAGCAACACACTTAGCCCAATGTTGTTGACACTCTTGGAAGCAGGATTGGAAGTCGTTCTTTGGAATGGCCAACAGCTGTTCGATCGCTTTTTGTTTGAGGGTGTGAGGAGCGATTTGAACGGTGCCATGTTTGGTGCCAAACTTCAGCAATTTGAACGGTGCCATGTTTGTTTTAAAAAAATCGCATTTCCAAAGCTAAAGAAAACGCTTAAAGGACGACAGTTTGAGGATGTGACGACCACCAAACAGAAAGCGATCGAACAGCTGTTGGCCATTCCAAAGAACGACTTCCAATCCTGCTTCCAAGATTGGCAACAACGTTGGGCTAAGTGTGTTGCTTCTGAAGGACGATACTTTGAAGGGGATTAAACTGAAGTATGCATATCCATTATATATTTTTAGTAATAAATTAAATCCGGATACTTTACGGACAGCCCTCGTATACACATATACAGGGTGACCCATAAGTTTGTAGACATTTTAAAAAATCATAACTACTGAAGGTATAGATAGAATTGAACGCGGTTTGCGAAAAAATCATTATCGTGAAGGGGGATTTTTATTTTTATTTTTTGAAAAGAAAAAATAACAATTAGGCTATTTGTCGATAGAGGGCACTGTGCGTGACTAGGTCACATATTTTCTTGAAAAACTGTACTTATTGTCATGCAAATGTTTACAGGCATATAAATACTTTTCCATGTGTCGGTCGTCATCACAAATTACAGTTTGGAAACGAGTTATAACACTGCTAACTGCAGCTTCAGTCGTTCTTCCCTGAGGGAAAACATCTTCACGAATAAAGCTTTATCCACCAAGTCAGCAACTCAATTAAAACTTCATGTATGCACAAGTAAGAGGCAAAATAAGAAATAAGCTGTTATATTCGCAAAATTGTGCAAATTATAGGACTTTCATTTTCATATTTCTTTTTCACATTCGTGCGAAAAATTTAACTATTTGTCAAACTATTGTTGACAAAAAATTTAACAATATATTTTTCTTTACAAAAAAAAAAAAAAAAAAAATCATGACAATGATTTTTTTTCCAAACCGCGTTCAATTTTATGAATTCCTTCAATAGTTATGAATTTTTAAAATGTCTACAGACTTATGGGACACCCGGTATATATATTTGCATTTCCCCCCAAAATAAACATACAAATTTACAAGGAGATAACTTAACCTAATAAGAGCAATAATTGAAACTTCTTTCTATTTTTTAATGTAATTTCATGAATTTAGAAAATTGTCAGTAAATACAGACTGCTTTATACAGTGCAGCCACATATCCTAAAACTAGTAGTGAGGACGCGTCCAAAATGTTGGAAGGATGCCAGCCTGAAATTTGGAAAACATCTAGCAATTCCGTGCTCTGTTATTGCTCATTTACTCCGAGTCAGTTGACTGTCACCCCTATTTCAGCATTGGACTCGTTGAGTTAGCACTTGCACAGATGCTTCCATGGTTTCATCAAATGTGGTCGAAGAATAATATAAAATATTGAGATAGAAATAAATTTTGGGTCAAAACATATGCATAACAGGAACCTAAAACTAGAATTTATGAAAAATTTAATAGATTTGAGAAAAGAAGTAAAAAGAAACCAATCATATATATATATATATATAATAATTCCATTTTCTCAGAGTTCAAATTGTACTATGCCATAAAAGTCCAAGTCCAAATCTAATAACAAGAGCTTGGCATTAATGGTTAAATAAGTATGAAGTCCTGACTTTTATCGGTATCTAATATTATTTTTCTGTAAAATCTGTAATTATTTTTCTATAAAATCTATAAAAATCTTTTGAAGGCAAAGTGACTTGCAAAATGTTGACTTGTAGAATGTTAGCGAATTTTGTAGTTTCTGGGCTATGCTATCAAAGTCACTATGAAAAAGAAAAAAGTTATTATTATTACTTTTTTTTAATCAAAATCGATTGAAAATTTGTGATTTTAAAAGAAAGGCTTTTTCATGCTACAATTCAAGAAGTACAGGACTTATCTCTAACATGAGTTACAACTTGAATATCAGCGATTGAAAAAGATAAAATAAAATAAAATAAAATAAATAAAATAAAATTTTTATTAATTAAAAAAAGAAAAAAAGAAAAAAAAATCTTTTTGAACAGAATTTAGATATTTGCACTGTTATCTCATTATCACTTTTTATAGCTAATTTTTATTTAATTATTTATTAATTATTTATTTTTGTCAAAATCGTTTGAAAATTCACAATACGAGGAAAAAAGAAAGACCGCTGTCACATTTTAATCTGAAAATCGTGTGATCCTTTGGCATATGTTGGAAAATTGGCAGCTAGCCTGTTTTAAAATATCTACGTAAAATGGTCAGAAAATATCACATTTTAACTATTTTTATTTTAAGTTAGAATCTTAAATACTTAAAATTCGTAAATTTTAAAATATCCATGCATGAAAACGAAAAAAAAAAAAAAAAAATCACAATTTATAGCCAATTTTTATTTATTTATTTGTCAAAATCGGCTAAATAATTGTAATAATAATAATTATAATAATAATAATAATAATAAAGACATTTTTCATATTTTAATCCAAAAATCATAGGATTTATCGTCTAACATGAGTTAGAAAATTCACAGCTCGTAAATTTTAAAACATCAAGGCAAATGTGGTGTGAAAATATCACATTATAATTCATAATAATAATAGTAATAAATGTTAGAAGTTTAAATACCTACAATTTGTAAATTTTTAAATATCAACGCCTAAAAAAACAATCTGGTGTGTCACACACACGACTTTCTCTTACCCTGCATTTCAGTACTATAATGGTAGATTGCATATTAAGTCATAATATCAATAGCGTAAGATAATAAAGTTCAATGTACTTTAAAAGTAATCTAAAATAGGTTTAGGAGCATTTTTATTTGTTACATAATTTTGTGTGACTGGGGCTACCGCCCCATTTAACCCTCCGTTTAACTGTAGTGCCGACATTTATATGTATTTAAAAAAAAAAAAAAAAAAATCAAGGCTGTTCATAATTTATTTTCCTATTTGCCAATCTTGATCAATATTTTAAGTGGTAAACTAATACGAAGTTCAAAATACCAAATCTGAGTTTCCTACAGTTATTTATTTTTAAGTTATACTGATGACATATATAGATACAGATCAATCAGTAAAAACTGGCTTTTTTAATCAGGGCACCTCAAAACTTGATATAATACAAAAAATCAGAGTTGAAAATGGCACGAGGAGTGATAAAAAAAAAGGTTACAAGTCGAATAAAGAAATATTTCTTAACAATAGACAGAAAATACAAAAGAGAATTAAGAGGCATACGTGCCTATCACTTTTCAACATAATCACCAAGTCTATTTAGGCATTTATCAGAACGCAGAACCACCTTGTTTAACCCGTCTTGGTAGAAATCAGGTTCCTGTCCATTGAGCCAGGTCTCGGCGGATGTTTTCCCAGCACTGTCTGAAGAGAACCATGTGCTGGATAAGTGCTCCTTCAATCTCTGAAACAGAAAATAGTCACTGGATGCCAAATCTGGGCTGTATGGGGGGTGACTCCATATTTCCCACCTGAAGCGTCGCGACAATTAATGCGTTTCTTGAGCAGTATGGGGTCTAACATCAGGAGGATGACACCTTCACTCAGCATGCCCGGCCGTTTGCGTCGTATGGCTTCGCGTAACCTTGTCAAAGTGGCACAATAACGATCTGCGTTGATGGTCTGGCCACGCTCCAAGCAATCGATCAGTATAACACCACACGAATCCCAGAATATGGTTGTTATAACTTTGCCGGCAGAGGGTGTAACCTTAAATTTCTTTGTCGTTGATGATCCAAGGTGTTTCCACTCCATAGTTGCTTTTTTGCTTGTGTTTTTTGCTGTAACGATGTGATCATTGAAGTGCTGGCCGTCAGAATGGTATCGCTGAAGAAATGTGAGACTCACATCATTCGTGTGGCTTTGTACTCATCGGATAACGCACATGGAAACCAGCGGGCACACACATTGGAATATCGCAACACATAAGAAACGCTATGCTGCAAGCTACCATAGCTCAGTCCCAGCTCTGACGAGATTTCCCGTCGATCATTTCGAACCATTTCTTAAATTCGTGCCGTGTTGATTGCTGTCGTTGAAGAACTTGACCGGCTGCACCCTACCATATTGCAGTTTTCGACATCATGTCTGCCTGATTCAAAAGAGCGACAACATTTCACTACATGTTATCTACTCATTACTTCTTCACCATAAACTTCCACGATTTGACTGTGAATGTCAGATGCGGACACATTCTTTGCCCATAAAAATCGAATTACGGATCGCACTTCCACACGAGACCAATTTTCTAAGCTTCTTGCCATTTCAATCGTCCTGAACCGTCTAGGAACTTTCACTCAGTGATGTCAGACAGTCGAAAATTATTTCCCCAAACAGGTCTTCAAATTTCCCCAAATCAGGGGTTTTTTTTTTTTTTTCGAAAAATCCCCAACTTGATTTCTACTAAGAAGGGAAAAAAAAAAAAAATTCAAGCTGATTTAAGTGGATTTAAGCTCAGATTTTTCCCCAAATGAAGGCAATTTTTGAAAAACAATCCCCAAATAATAATAAAGCTATTGAAAATCCCTGGTCGTAGGGATAAATCATTACGTTGCCAACATTGACAGAAAGTTGAAGAACTCCCCAGATTTGTCCCCAAAAATTTTAGAATTCCCCTAAAAGTCCCCATAAACATTTGGTCCCCAAAATTGTCCCCAGAAACCTCAAAATCCCCAAAATGGGGCAAAATCCCCAATCTGGCACAGCTGTATAGCGACCCTTGACTGAGATTATCCAGTTGAGATTATCCAGGGTTTCTACAGCTGTATGACAAGTAGCGCCATCTGTCTCCACTCTGGAGAAACAAAATTTCTCCACAATATGTAGTTTTCAAATGCTGCGGCTTATAACCTTTTTTTCTGATCACCCCTCGTATTATGTTTAAAGTATGGGTATGAAAAATTAATTTTCCTTACTGAGCCCTGTTTGTCGACATTGTAAAATGCAGCAAATTTTTTGATCAATTACATTCTATAGAAAAGGACATTTGGCTCAATTTTGGATAGCCATTAAACAATATGCACTTTAAAAAATATTGTGTTCTGAAATTTAATCTTAAATGAAAAAAAAAAATATCTAACACAAAATTAATTAGAATTCCAGATATTTCCACATACAGCCCTCAATGTATCAAATGTTTTGCTGTACGAATGATGAATGAATGACGAATGATGAATTTATATATCAATCTGCATAAAACATGCTTGCATGCATATAAAAAAAAAAAATTGTTCATTCCGTCTTCTTTAAGGCAGGCTATAGATCTTAAAGTGTACTTGCCTGCAATTTCCTGAGTAATGTTCCTTGCCTAAGTAATGTATTTAAACTATCTTGTGTGTCCGTGTACACGAACCATTTGCATGATCTCTACAAAATGTTTAGTGTAGCATCCCAATTTGATGCATATTTAGAATACCGAGTTTGGACTTTCTGCTGCTATTTATTCTTGAGATATGCTGATAACAGACAGACATAGACAGACAGAGACACACAGACCAACCGCAAAAAACATGATTTTCGAATTCAGAGGACCTCAAAATGTGTAAATATAACAAAAACTCACTTTCGAAAATTTGACCACAAAAACTATACTTTTTCTACCAAATATATATGGGTAAGAGAGGAAAAATAGATAAAATGTAAAATAAAATAAAAATAACGCTTTCATTATTTTTAATTTTTTTTCTAATTTTGAACTGAGTTTAGGTATTTGCACTGTGAAATTATAATACCTTTTACAGCCAATTATTTATAATTATTATTTGTCCAAATCATCTAAAAATTCTCCATTAAAAAAAAAAAACTGTATTTTATTCTAATTAAAAATCATGTGATTTATCACCAAACATGAGTTGAAAAATTGACAGCTCGCAATTAAAACAATCTGGTGTGTCACTCACACGACTTTCTCTTACCCTGAAATTTAATATAATAAATACAGGTTGCAGAATAAAAGGTAAGATAACGAGTACTGTTATGTAAACTTGTGTTAAACAATTCATATTAGGCTTCTGAAGAGTTTTATATGATAATTAGTTCTGTGTGAGGGGGGCTACCGCCCCCCTCAACCCCCCGTTTCATTAATGCACCTACATTTATATAGTACAGCTACATTTATTATATAGCACCTACATTTACTATAGCACCTACATTTATTATATACAGTTTGAACTTTCTGCCATAATTTGCTTTTGAGATATGCTGATAACAGACAGACACACACACAGACACACAGACACACACACAGACACACAGACATACACACAGACCATTTGCTAAAAACATGATTTTCGCATTCAGGGAACCTCAAAACGTGTAAATATAACAAAATCTCGCGCTCGAAAATTTGACCCCAAAACAATACTTTCTCTACCTTATGGGTAAGAGAAAGTAAAAAGAGGGAAGAACGCAAAGTGATCTGATAATATCACATTTATCTAATTAAAAACAGAATGTGTCAAATAGATGTTCATCCAAATCGCTCTAGGGAAAAAAAAAAAAAGGTGCATGGAAATTAGTTGACTTGTTTATTTATCTTCAATACCACAGACAGACACACTCACAGATGCATAAAAATTTCGAACTTGGAGTATGGAAGATAACGCTGCAAATGGGTCAATTTTGTTCCAGCTGACACTTATAACAATGTTTGTTCTCGTACATCCAATCAGACATTCACTTCAGCTGCGGAAGTCGCGATGAGAGTAGTAATAGTATGAGGGTTTCTAATTAATTAATAAATAATAATAATAATAATAATTTTAAAAGTTATTTCATACCACTTTAAATTTTGTATATTCTTTATACAATAAACAATGAGACTGTAATAGTCACTCATATTGCAAAAGGCGGATTATATGTTAGTCGCTCTGAAGAACCTATAAAAAACTAAAATAATTTCTTACTGCATGGAATTCATATGCATAGTTACTCATACACCAAGTAATGAAGAAAAACATTAATATTAGCATAGCTGCCAATATTTTAATTTATTCCGGAGCTTTTTTATCTCCACCTTTATTTCGCACAATTTTATTTTTAGATTTTTTTTCTTCAATATATAACTATGATAAAATAAGAAAAATTTACTCTTTGAAAAAAAGTGGTATGGAATAAAGGCGGAGCTTAAAGTGATCCAAAATAAATTAAAATATTGGCAGCTATGATACAGTACAAGTAGTAAGACCGCCAGTCCAGTCCTTGAATATACCTGTAGTTAGGGAATCTCGGCCAAGAAGACGAGTTATTTATGGTCACAATATTCAATGACCTTTAAAATTTTTTAGATATAAAATCACTTCAAAGCACATCAAACTTATATGTACGATTTTTCATAAGTCTTCATACATTAGTTCATTTGTTTAGTCTAGTTTACTTTTCAGACATTTTTGGGAAAATAGAGGTACATTCAAGAATTTTTCTCCCCTATTTTCTTAGATACAAACATGAAATAAAAGCAAAATTTTTTACAAAAATCTGAAGTTTTACCATTAAATCCTCCAAGTCTGCAAATAAGGATTACTGTGGAAATTTAGCTGCTGTCAGTAATGCCCCAAACCCAACCACTATTACCCCAGTCCCAGGAGGATTAGTAACAGTAGCGCTGATTTGTCCTTTGTTTACAAGGAAACATTCAAAAGGTGTCGTCTTTAAAAAAAAAAAAATTGAAAAACATTTTTTGATTCTACTCTTCCTAAAACACCAGAACGTGAAAAAATTATCGGCTGAAATGAATTACATCGACCAGAAAAAATTATCAAAATTAAGCATATTTGGCGATTTCACATTGTTAGGCGATTGATTTTGAGTACTTGACGGAGAAACAAAACACGGTTCTGTTCGTACACGGCAATCTCGGTGCTAGCGAACTGAACGCCTAACAGCGCTAAATCGCCAAATATGCTTAATTTTAATACTTTTTTGTGGTCGCTGTAATTCATTTCAGCCGATAATTTTTTCACTTCCTGGTGTTTTATGAAGAGTAGAATCACATATATTATTTTCAATATTTTTTTAAGACGAAACCTTTCGAATGTTTCCTTGTTAGCTGAATAGATGCATTCTGTATAAATTTTTTCGGTCAGTGGAAAGGCAACGAAATTGAAATTTGCTTGCTACTATTATCCTCACTTATCATCAAATTATTTCTGAAAAATAAAAACAATAAATGAATAATTAAGCAAGAGTCGATGTCGAACATCAATTCATACCCGGAAAAGCAGAAAGAAATTCTTTAAATTTATCTTTATATACTAAAATAAAAATTGTTTCATCTTTAAAAATGTTATTGACATGTTCTACAATCAAATTGGTGAAATTTACTTTAGAATATGATTGATCACCAGGAAAATTTTTTGTGTCTTCTCATCAATATCAATAGAGAAATTAAATTAATCTTACTAAAAGTGTTTAATCACAATTATCTAAACACAAAAGAAAATTGTTGGATTACAAAATGTGTGTAATAGATTGATGTAATATTTTTTCTTCCTAAGTACTGCAAGATTAAGTAGAATAATGTAGGATTAAAAGAATTAATACATTTTCAATTTTTCTTATGTTAAATTAGAATATTTAAAGTTATGCTCAAAAATTGTTAATTTTTTTTACGTAATCTAGTGACATAAATAGGAACATATGTTTACAATGAAGTATAAGCCAGTTTAAAATAAGAATCTTTCCTTGATATCTATTATTAGCCAGTTTTTCTAGAATTTTAAATCATTTTGTAGACGACTATTTCGCGGTATAAAGAGACTAATTTAAAATTTAAATAATATTTATTTATTTTAAAAATCACATAAACGCGTTTCTGAAGATGATAATTAATCTTCTGATCGGTATAATAGTTTTTATAATGTTTATTTGTTAAAAACTAATAACAACAGAAAATTTTATTTATTAAATTTCTTTTCCCTTTAAAAAGTCAGCTTTAAACATAAAAAGTGAAAATAAACTTTTAAAAAGTTAGTTTAAAAGAGTTTTTGAATGGTATATTTATTTTAATTTCATATTCAAGCATATACATGCAACAATTATAACTACCATGAATAAGTTGATTATTTACAGCATATGCGTTGAAAAATTTACTGTTGATGAGAAACAACTGTTGATGAGAAACAACTGTTTCCCTATTTACAAACCGGTTGTACTTTTTTTTACCATTTACAATAGAAAGCAGAATGTGACAATTGAATACATGACATTGAATATGTAACAATGAATATGAATGAAATATAAAAGACATTTTAAAAGTGTTAATACAGATGAAGATGTGAAAAAAGTGACAGATAACTAACGAACATAGCTCGTAAACGCTTTTTAACGGTGTTAGAAATTGTTAATAAAAATGTAGATAAGGCAAAATTGGATTCGTTTGTATTTTGTACCATATATATTTTTTTATTCCTAATTAAGATGGTGTTAAGTCTTAAAGAAATTTCTTTTTGAAAATGTAAACATCATTATAATTTTTTTTATTATTGTAGATTTTTTTTAAAGCACATTTCGCAAGGTCGCGTACAGGATTAAGAAGACCTGATTAGTAGTGAAAATTACAGATTAAAAGGAAGATGCGTTATATCTTTGGATAAAGTTATTTAGCCAATTGGAAATAAGCAATATTTTTAATAAAATGACTCAGGAACATCAGTTACAATATGGCAGTGTATTGGAAGTGTGGGGAGTGAAACTTATTGGTGTTTTACAGCAACTAAGATTTCATATAGTTATCAAACGTCTGTGTTCGTTGGTTACAATTGGCATAATTTACCCTGGCGAATAAGTTGAATTCTCCTTCAAGCTAAACGCACTTTTAACAGAAAATATTCCTCCCACAAGTAATGAGAGGTTGCCACACTCTTGTTGTCCTTTTCGCCGCAATACTAACAAGGAAACATTCAAAAGGTGTCGTCTTCAAAAAATATTGAAAAAAATATATGTGATTCTACTCTTCATAAAACACCAGAAAGTGAAAAAATTATCGGCTGAAATGAATTACAGCGACCACAAAAAATTATAAAAATTAAGCATATTTGGCGATTTCACACTGTTAGACGATTGGTTTTTGAGTACTTGGCGGAGAAACAAAACACGATTCTGTTCGTAAATGGCAACCTCGGTGCTAGCAAATTTATCGCCTGACAGCGCAAAATCGCCAAAAATGCTTAATTTTGATAATTTTTTGTGGTCGCTGTAATTTATTTCAGACGATAACTTTTTCACTTTCTGGTGTTTTATGAAGTGTAGAATCACACACACACACACACACATATATATACAATATTTTTTGAAGATGATACCTTTTGAATGTTTCCTTGTAAATAAGACAGCTAAATAAAATCAAAATTTTACGAAAATATTCTTAAGAACTGTTAATTCAAGCTTTAATTTATATTTTCTAATGGCCAATGATCAAGGATATGCATTTTTCTTTTCGAATTAACATAAGCAGCTGAAAAACTCACAACGTACATATTACGGCCAATCAAAGGATTTGCAGACGTGAAATAACTTCAATAAAAGGAAGGAAATAATGAATACCTGATTACTGGGGAATATCTGTAACTTTGAAAAAAATATTTTTAGTTCATGTTTTTTCCTTGAATAATTATCAAACTGATTTGCTGTATTGTTTTCAAATTTTGAATAAAAAATTATCATGCAAAATACAACTTCTGTCTTTTAACTTTATAAAATAAAATTACAAATTATTTTACTATTATTCTGATTAATTTATTTTATGCTTTATATATATAGAAAAAAGTGCTAGAGCTCTGTCATGTTGAAAACACTTTCACTGCTACATAAAGAGCGGTACGTCGCTCAGCAATACCGGCAAGACTTGAGCCAGAAAAGAGTAATTGTTTTCCATCCAATGTTCATGGAAGCAAGCAAGGTCCGATTATACTAGTTCCATAGTAACTGTTCATTGCAATTAACTGCTCTGTAGAAGAGGTGTATATCTATTATTTTGCTATTTCTCTATTCGCGTATGAGATTCATCCATCTTTGCGCTCTTGCACCAAAGTTACGTTTTTTGTCGTTTTATCCTGGACAGCCTTCCTCAAGACCTCTAGCACACACTTGCGCGTCTGCGTTGCACATGTTACCATATGTTCCTATATAGTGCTATATGTTTTTTGCTTGTTGTCGTGTTCCTGACCTCCATGTAAATTTTTGAACAGTAGTTTTTCATCACCCTGTGTATAAAATAACAATCATGAAAAAAAAAAAAAAATTGCAAACTTTACAAGAACCGAAATTTTTATAACAAATATAATAATGTATTAACTTAATAATAAAGTCATAAACATTTTTTTAGGAATAAAAATTCTAAAAAGAAAATGAGAAATACATTTTTAAGATAATGATCACAAATAAAAATTATATAGAAGGACTTTTTACAATAGAAAAATCGTTTAGAATAAACACATTAACATTAATTAAACATTTCATAAGATAAATACTAGCACAAGAATTATAATAAAAAAAAACAAATCCCGTATTAAGGCTTAATATGTTGTAAAGAAATTATTACAAAAATATCTTTGAAGTGTCAGGTGTATAACGTTTGATATAAAATTTGTAAAGAAAAAAAAATGAATTTATTATTTTTAACATAATTCCTTTATTTACCGTTGAAATAGGATATTTTTTCATTATTTAAAAATCCATGACATTTTTTATTTTTTTTTTTTTTATTTATCAACGTATAGACATTTATAAATAGTAGATTTATGCATGACTAAGCATTGGTAGTTTCCACATGAACAGCGTCTTAGAATTTTAAAGGGAAAACATACAATAATAATAATAACAAAATAAAACATTGAAAGATATTTCTTTCGTTCTTTCTTTATTTTTTTAACCAGAAACACTTTTTTCCCTCAGATTTTTGCAACAAATTATATTAATTTAAAGTTTTGAAGAACAAATAATATGACAAAAAATGTAAACATTTTAAAATCAGTTATATTTTTATTTTTATAAATTGTCTAGTTTTCATGTGTTTTTTAGGATTCAATCTTATATAAAGTTACTTACTTTCTTTCTTTCTTTCTTTCCTTTTTTTTTTTTTTTTTTTTTTTTTGTCACCGTATGAATGATTTTAAAGATATTTAATTATGAAAGAATAGACTTTTTTTAAATAAAAATTTAAAGGTTTTTAACAAGTTATGCTTCAGGTTTATAAACGTCATTTTCCTCATGAAAATTAGAAAAAAATAAATAAATAGGAGAAGTTAAATGAACTTTTTTACATAAAGATATGACATTATTACATCACGTTTAATTTTTTTTCTAGTCGTGTCATTATTATCATAATTATTTTTTAACTTAATAATTCAACAACTATTAAAAAAAAAAAAAAAAAAAAAAAAAAAAAAACGTTTCTTAACTCTAACAAGAAAATAGTTTGCTTTTCCTTTTATGGAAGTAAAATGAACAATAAAAGTATGATATTGAAACCTTACCTTTATTAGATACTTTATCTAAAAAATAAGGAAACATTTGGAATAATATTTTTTCTCCTGAAATGGGGAACACATAAACCAATTCAAAAAATTGCTGTACACTTCACGCAACGGAAAAAAAGTTATATTTACCAAATCTAATACTGTTTGGAAAAGGTTGTTTATAGAATAATAAAGCAAAATTTGCGGTAAAATATCTCGAAATAGAAATTAAAATTATGTTAATGTCTTTTGCAGCCAGAGTAATAGTGCAAGAAAATCACAGACGTTTGTTGGAGATGGTACGACCCTCCATCTTATTAAAAGCGTGTGCACATGATCATTACGTGCACACATTTTCTTGCAGGTGAAGACCGCTTTTCTTAAGGTCCAAAAATTTGACAAAAATTTTAAATTTGCTTATAGCTTGATAAACAATCGTCTTGCTTTCGTTTACACTTGAACTTATTTCAAGTTCATAAAATCCAACTTTGCGCAGGGTCCCCTTTTCTTTCTTTACGTAACATTAAGTGATTTTTTTTTTTTTAATTCATTAAAATAACTAGTGGATCTGAAGATCAGGAGCCTCAACATAATGTTGGCATCCCTCATTAATCAGCAGGTAATTATTATTTATTGCATATTATTTAAAATATTCTCATATATATATGATTAACGCGCTACATAACCAGGTAAACTCCTTGTTGTATATGTCTGTCTATATCTGTATACATGTGTGCATATACATTTTCTTGTAACTCACAATCTTGTGTTAATGCCTTGTAACTGATAAGTACTTGTATCAAACTCATGCCAGATGATTGTATAACATATCGAAATTATTTTGTGTAGTAAACTAAGCAATTCTATGCTAGCCCTTTTCCACACAAAACATGCACTTACACATTCAAATAACGTAAGTTTATTTCATTACGTTTAATGGAGTGTAACCATGTTGAAACTCTTTTGTGAGAAATACCGTCTATCGATACTAATACTATGAAATTCTTTTATGTGTCCCTGTAAAAAAAAAAACACAGTTATTATAAGCACCAATAAAAAGTATACATCTAATTCATTGTAAATCATTAATATTTGTACCAAATTTGACATTATATGGATGATTACAGAAGGCCATTGGAATTTTGTTGTGTGGTCCTGTAAATAAATTATTTAGTCTATACATATCTTTTTCTACATAAAACATGCTTTTAAGCATCGCAATAATGTATATTAACCTCATTTTTTTTTTTTTTTTATGTTTTATAAATCGTTCAAATGCGCTTAAATAAAAAATTGTCCATAGGCTCTAATGTCATGAAATTCTGTTGTGTGTCACTGTAAAGGAACCATAAATATTATATACACAAGTAAAAACTATTCAACTTATTTCATGCGCCTCGTGAATAATTGTTTGAAATTTGACAGGATTTGGATGATTACGTGAAATTGTCTGAAAACTTTTGTACGAGACTGTACATTGATTATTAAGTCTAAGCACACATTTTCCCACAGAAAACAGGCTTTAAATCATGTCAATAATGTATGTTAATTTCCCTTTGCTGAATACAGTGTAACCATGTTAATATGTGTTTATATGATATTCTAGCCTTAATGATAAGAAAAACTTTTGTGCGTCTCTGTACACGAAGAAGCGTATCAAAAATAAATAATAATGTTACTCTAAAAAGTAAAATTTTATTTGTTTTTAACTGAAAAATGATGTTTTAGATGTAGCAACCGCTACAGAACCATAAACAATATAGACACCAAAAACTATACAACTATTTCTGTATAGCACCTGAACATATTTATCAATTTGCAAGTCAATAGAAGGATTTTTGCAGTCGCTATTGCAATACATACAATTTCTGTCCATAGGCTGTAATAATGAGAAAAGTTATAGAGTAATAATAACGCAAGTTCTATTAAGGAACCATCCTCAAATTGAAGAGAAAAATAGTTTGGCTTACCCTGGATAATGAAAAGCTGCAAATGACTTGTAACATTAACACATGCTGTTTCTACTATTTTTAATATTTGTATGAATTTTTATGATGATAAAAGAAATATTTAGACAGATATAATTTTAACTTTAAAAATTTAAATTATTAACTTTTTGGTAAGTTTTTTCTTTATAAAAAGAATTCATTTAAATGAAATTTTACAAAACTTGAAAAAAAAAAAAAAAAAAAAAAAAAAAAATTGCCAAACACCAGAGAAAGAATTTTATGAAATAGAAAATTCATAAGTTTTATATTTACAGAAATGTGAGTATTTGTAGTACATTTTTCACTGTGCAAGCAAAAAAATAAATAAATAAATAAAAAATACATAAATAAAAAATAAAATAAAATAAAAATAAAAATAAATAAAATAATAATAATAATATTAATAATAATAATGAATAATAATGAATAATAACGAACAATAATGAATAATAATAATAATATATATATTTTTTAATTACATGAATTAAAAACTAAAGATATAGCACAATGTATGCCTTTTTTGTTTCTTTTTAATAATATTATCGTGAAAAGAATGTGCTAAATTTTAGATATTTTCCTGAAGTTAAAAGCCTATAAAGGGTTTCAACATGCGAAGTACTTAAAGTTTAGATTAAATTATTTTAACCACATTAGAAAAAAAAATATTTATATGAAAATCTTATCGTATCACGTATTTAAATTAGCGATCCAATTTCACCCACACTTTAAAAAATTATTTTATTGAAAACCCCGATGATTACTTATGACTGTTAGAAAAATATTCATTTCAGCTCATTCCTTCAATGGTAACTTTCTTAATTTTTATTTCATTCAAATGAATTTTTGTTATAATTGCCCTCTATATCTAGCTTTAAATCTATACAATAAAATAATAATAATAATAAAAAGTACTATCTTTCACCATGCGCAGTAAAAAATATTTGCTAAAACTGTTCATATTTTACCGAAATTTAAACATGAGCACATTATGTTTCAGAATAATGCTTCTCTGATATTGCCAATTTAGTATGAAATTATTCTTTTCATAAGCGAAAAACTCAAATAAAAATTTTATGTCTAGACATTTCTGATATTCCTAGAAAAAAAAGAAAAACATACAAATATCGTTAATATTAAGTGAAATCATGTGTTACAATCAAGCTGCACTCTAAGACAAAACAAACATTGCATCAAGAAGAGTTATACAAATTGAACTCAAATTGATACTATATAGGTTTCGACTGGAAATGCAAAGTTTTAAAGTTTGGTGACCAATAAATGAACATGTTACGCTGCAGCGCATAATAACTGCGCACCTGGCAGGATATTAAATAGGAGATATTTCGATTCCAGGTCATAAATTCTTGGAGAATTTAATTCCGTGTATTCAGATAGACAATAACTATGCTTTGCATACAGGTGCCGAACAATATTCGCTGATATCAGCATTCAAAAGAGGACGTGTAGTTGGGCTTAAAGTAACCCGTTGATCTAATCGCAGAATCGCTCGATATACGGATAGGGGAGACGCCGTTATGACACGATGTTGGCAGAAATGGGTGAATCAAGGCCGAACACAGCGTCAAGAATGAAGCGGTGAAGTGACGATAGAATGCGAGGAACGATAATCGTCAGAGCGACACTGAGAGCCCCAGATTCATCACTATCATCGATTTTACGTGCAACGTGTGCGTTATTGAGAGTAAGGACCATACATAGGTGACTCAGGGCAAACGGGCTGAGCTCACGGCAACTCTTGCGCAGTGTATCATTGACCTCTGTATATCGACATGCCCGTTAGCAGTGGTATTTGGAACATTCGACCTTGGATGTCACTGACTAGAATATAATTGCCTTCAGTGATGAGTCCTGCTTCGAACTGAGCCCTGATCACCAGCAAAGGTGTGTCTGGCAACTGTGGGTTACTAAACTGACTGTCTACCGCCATATAACGGGATGGTCTGGGTTGCCATTTCATTTCATAGCAGGACCCCTTTGGTTGTCACCAGTGGCTCTCTTACAGTACAGCGGTACGTCGATTATATTCTACGCCTTGTTGTTTATCTCTTCATATTAGACCATACTGGGCTTACATTCTACCATGATAATGCCCACCTGCACATGGTGATAATTTCTACTGCTTGTCTTCCTGTTTTTTCAAAACTACCTTGGCCAGCAAGGTCTACGGATCTCTCCCCTACTGAGAAAATTTTGTTCATCATGAAAAGGACCCAACAACCGGCTCAGGATTTTGACGATCTAATCTACCAATTGGACAGAATTCGGTATGAAATCCCGCAGGAGGACATCAGCCAACTCAATCAATTATTTTTAAACTGAAAAACTGCTTGCATAAGGGTCAGAGGGCACCAACGCATTATCGACCTGCTCACATTGTGAAGCTCTTTCTCCTGAATAAATCATCCATTTTTTCCTAAAAGTGTAATCTTTTGTTTTTCTGAACATATGCATCACATCTACTGATAATCCTTTTTTTTTTTTTTTAATTTCTGGTTGGTCTTCTACTTGCACGGCCATTTCGTTCAGTTATTCCTTAGAAAATAGAAAATAACTTAATTTTTTTTTTTTTTTATAATATGAACCACTGTACTTCATTTCAGATACAAAAATTATTTGCGTATAATTTTATTGATGTTGTTTCAAACATTCTAGAGTTATGGGGGAAAAAGAAACCTACGTCTATTTTTTATGTATGGATTTCAATTTCTTCCGAAATAAATATACATACTACTAGTCATAAAATATATTTGAAAGCTTTCAAGACATTTCTAGAGAGTAGATTCATGCTAAACATGAAGTTCAAACAACACACACACACACACACACACACAAAAAAAAAAAAAAAAAAACTGTTGGCTGTTTTAGACCCATTAACCACTAACATGAAGATGATGGATTACAACATCATTCAAAAACTGTTTCCTTGTTTAAACTGTCTTTTTCAATGAAGGTAAATTTCTATGAAGATATATCGTATATAAATTTTTTGAAAACTGAAATGTAGTTTGTGATGAAAAAAAAAAAAAGTGTCAACATCTAAGATGCTCAAAAATTCATAGTGAAATTGGGCTATCGGTCTTTTATGAAACACCTTGAAAAGAGTTTGTTTCGGAAGTAACAGCCTGTTTCTATTATACCATTCAAAGTGTTGTTTGGAAAAATATAAAACTCCATATTTTATATGTATTCCTTTTTTAAATTTATACTCAGAAATGATGAATTACCTTTATTTTATTTATTTATTTATTTATTTTAAGGAGCAAAATAGTGACGTTAAGTTCAAAATATCTTTTACATTACAAGCTTATTCAAGTAAATTTATAGATGGAGATCCTTTTGATCCTTCTAGAATCCCCCTCCTAAAAAAAAAAAATAAATAAATAAATAAAGTAAAATAAAATTCTCGATTTTTCTTTGATGTGAGGCGAAATTAAGAGTTCTGCATGGCCTGTTAGTCTATTTACAAGTCTTCTTTTTTACTTTATTTGTAATGTCTTTCGCATTATTTATTTATTTATTTATTTGTAGGAAAGGCCCTTCATTTTTTTTTTCAGCCAGCGTCGTTAATAATTTTTATGTAACACTTTGAATGAACGTACAAACATTTTTGTGTTTGTCTAAATATATAAAGCTGAAAGTTTGTCCTTGTATCTCTCCGGATTTTTAGATTTTATCAAAAATTGGTACTTTTATTAATCAGGAGAAAATCTAACTAATGCCGTTTTTTATGTTCAATGGAATAACTCGTTAAAAAAAAGAAAGAAAGAAAAAAGAAACTAACCTAAAAAATAAAAAGCTAAACTTTAAATAAAAACCTATTTTAAACTATTTTAAACCTATTTCAAATTATTAAAAAGAAAAAAAAAAACATGATGATAAAAGTAATAAAAAAATATATTTCTTTTCATGTGGAAAAGAAATGAAAGTATATATATATATTTTTTTCTTTTTAATAATTAAACTAAAATTGAGAAAAATCATGCTAAAGAAATGGAACAGCTTACGTATAGAACCCCTTGGCGACATTTGAAATTTGGCACTGAATTAACTCGGGCATTTGCGCCAAGATCTTAAATTACGAAATGCGATAGCCATTTTAATTAATCGCAAAATGAGAACAAAAATTAAAAAGCCACCAAGGATCTGTTATACTAACGCTATATCAAAGAAATTTTAAGAAATGAATATAGTAACCTATGCAATGGAACGAAACACAATTCCTGCATTCCTTTATATGTAAGCCTAACTGAAATAAGTCCAAACGTACTGAATTAAATCCTGATTTGTGCAGAATTTTACATCTATTACTTAGAAAATAAAAATAGGCTTAGGAATTTTTAGAGAAAGAGATAGTTATTTTTTACATTCAGACATTTCTTTAAATCACTATTAATTTTCATTTATAGTTCCACATCATGCTAGAGATATGGGAGACTTAGGTATTTGTGAAATTTCCTATCTCACTTTATATTTTTTTTAAACTTTTTTACACGTTGTGAGTTTTTTTTTTTTCTTTTCCATTTTTAACCTTAACAAATGTGTCAGAAAATAACAAAACCGATTTAGTGTCCATTTGCAGATTAATAAGTTTATTAGTTTGCTAGCGTGTTAATTTGTTACTGTGTATAAACAGCATCTCTAGAACGAATGATCATTAAAAAGAACTAATTTTAAAATATCACTTATGATTGCCACAAGAGCTTTAATGATTTTTAATATTATAATTTTTTAAAAAAAGTAAAATTTGGCATAGATGTTCAATAAAGAATTATTATTACATTAGATACATCCAAATTTTATTATTATTTAATTTTATTTAATTATTAATTTAATTATTATTTTTATTTTTTTACGAGGGTGTGGCCGTATCTGGTCTGCACCGTCAAGTGCTCGATGAGGTCGTTTAGCAGTCATCAGGCTACCAACGCGATGTACCATGCCCCCGTGGTGGATCAAAATTGCGATGGTTCCTCTTTCTCTTCTCCATTCGGCCTCCCTGCGCATAGTAATTTCCCTCCCAATTAGGTGTATTTAGACCTTGCCACTTCAAAATCTTCTAAATTTTCGCTATGCGCCCAAAAACCATCTTTCACCCCCCAGTGGCTTCACGTATTCATTCTTTTTTTTTTTTTTTTAATCTCATTGTTCCTATCTCGTTCAGCTTCTCTTTCTTAAATTTTAAGTGTGTCCCCTTCCCCTTTTCAAATGGCCTCCCCTTTTGGTTTTAATTATTGTGTGCACTACTACCTTTAGCGGCTCCCCCAGCGGGTTTTTTTTTTTTTTTTTTCTCCCTCCCTGCCTAAATTCAAAACTGTTTTATTTTTTGTTGTATTCTAAGATTCTAAGACGGAAGGTGGCCGCTCAGCACTATGCAGCGGTTTTGAGCGATTTTAACCTTTAGAGAGGGGCTCCGATGGCACTGTAGTGATTCAAGAGAGCCCGTGTCTAAAGGTTAAACCTCCTCCGATGTTTATTGCATAAATATAAAAAAAAAAAAAAAAAAAAAAAAAAAAAAAAAAGGTTACAGATTTTTTGTTGTATTGCTGTTATTTCGACTCTCAGCTAGTAAGTACACTCATTCCAAATTCCATAGCATCCCGGAGCGTATCTGTGCGTTTCCACCGTGGCACAATTTTTTTTTCCTAATTAGCTACTACTATTATTAATAATTCATATTAATTTTACAATCACAGGTTAAAAATAACTCTCATTATGTACATTTATACGAAATTTTGTCCTATACTGCCATGTTAAAAATTTAGAAAAAATACAATCACCATGCCACCTGTTGAGCGATTGATCCCCAAATCTAATCAGCCCCAGTTTATGTCAGGGGCCAACTAAATACCAAGTTTGGTTAAATTTCGTAAAAAAAAAAAAAAAAAAAAAAAAAAAAGAGAGATTTTTTTTTCTAAGTTTTTTTTCGTTAAAAGTAAAAATAAAAAATCGATAACTTTGTTTTAAATTATCACAGATGTATAGTTCAACCATTCGTTTTAAAGGTATTGACGAGGGGGTGGGGTGGCGAGGCTCCTACACATACAAGAAAATTTTCCCAGTTGACTATCTCTATTATAAATAATTCTTGTAAATTTCATAATGATTACTAAAAAATAATTCTCTCTATGCACATTTATACAAAATTTTGTCCTACATCACCATGTTAAAAATTTTGAAAAAGCGGGATGGCAACGCAACCTATAAAACATTTTTTACGAAAAGTTGATAGGCACTAATTTATGTCAAGGTGCAACTACATACCAATTTGTATGAAATTCTGTGCTGCAGTTTCTGAGATACAGTTGCCACAAATTTTTGTCACACACACACACACAGACAGATTGACAGACAGACAGACAGACAGACAGATGGACAGACAGACATTTTCTAAAAATGGTGAAATCGTGTTCTACAGCTCTCAAAACGTGTAAATCCATCAAAAACCCGAGGTCGAAAATTTTTACGAATCCAATACTTTCTTCTATTGAATATAGAAAAAAGTAAAAACATCTGGTGTGTAACAACCGCATGATTTTCATAACCCACCACTGAACATATACCTACTCTTTTTAGAAACAGAGTGATCAGAAGATATAAAAATTGATTAAAAAATTTATGCATTTAACATTTTTTTTTCTGTACGAGAAAGCTGATATATGAAGAAATCATCATGAAGATAAAAAAAAATTTACATAATAAGATTTAAAAAATTGTTATAGTCATATTTTGGAATACCTATTTCTGAGATCTATAACTGTCCTACATAATCAGAAAATCCCGTCGATTTTTCGGTTGTAACCAGGTAATGCATGTTAAAGACATCTAAAAAAGGAGTGTATATAGAAAATTCAATCAAAATCGTTAGAAAACGTTTTTGAGATAGCAACATTCAGTCCCACTACCAATTTACGCCAAAACTTGGCAAAATCAGCTGTTCACAGGAAACTAACTACACATACGAGAATATATATATAAGGGAAATATTATGGTGAGTTTGAAGAAAATCCGTGGAGCGTTTTTAAGGAACGTAATTGCGCAACCTGAAATTGATTTATTTATACAGGATGTCTATGAGTTTACCTGAATTAGCCAACTAATACATACAAAAGGAAACCTAAGAAAGTGTCTGTGTAGCAATTATGAAGAAAATCGTTTAAGCCGTTTGTGAGATACACACCTCTACGGTCCCACTTACTTTTTTCCAGATTTCACCAAAAATTGGAAAAATCATCTGTACACTAAACCTGTCTTAATTCTCAAGTTTAGTCTTCTTTATTAGCTTTGAAGCTATGATACTCAAGAATTTCCACAAACGTACACATACATACGCACTAACCAATTGCCAAAAACCTTTTATTTTAGTCTCAGGAGAACTAAAAGCATGTAAATCAGGTGGAAATTAGATACCGATTTTTTTTTACCGATTACAATGCTTCCATTACCTACGGTAGTTTAGTAACAGAAGTAACAAATTTGATACGTAGCATATTATGCGGGATTTTTCAAACTCTAGTGAACATTTATGTATATATATATATATATATATATATGTGTGTGTGTGTACATATATATATATATATATAGAGAGAGAGAGAGAGAGAGAGAAAGAGAGAGAGAAAGAAAGAAAGAGAGATACACAGATACACGGAAAAAAAAAAAACGTATATATATATATATATATTCAGTTAAGAAACTACATGAAAAATAAATAAGCATTTAATAACTATATTTTCTAGATATATTAAATGGGGGAAAATGCTGCTAGATGTGAACAAAATATTTACTGTAATTGTTTAAAGTTTTTGTGTACAATACATTTTTCATATATCACAACAGAAAAAAAATAAAAAATAATATTTTTTTTTATATTTATCACTTTTTTAAAGCAATGAACAAGTCAAGAATAAAATAAATTTCAATTTTTAAGTATATATATATATGCATACATATATTTGTACGTTTTTCTGTTTAATATACATGTGAATAAAACTTACTAAAATGTAATTGTTTTTTTTTATTAAATATCCTTATTTTTATAAAATATTTCTAAAAAAAGGAAAGATTAAATTAAACACGCGTCATTTGTTAATTATATTAAAAATAATTTAAAAACACGTAAAATTAAATTTTATTTAAAATATGTTAAACATTTTATCCGAAGCTTTCCGCTTTTAAGTACAAGAAAATAGTTCTACTCTGGTCGACTTCATTTATGCCAACCCAAACGCTAACCCTATATGGGATGAAGCCAAAATTATTACAGCACCACCTACTATCCAAGAACTTTACATTTCCGAAGCTATTAATATAATTAAATGCAAAAATACAATAAATTCTAAAGATGTTGGAATTTTGCCAATAATTTGGCACAATATTATAAAACAGCTAATAGTTTATTTCTGCTAGTTCATTATGGTTTTTCTCCTACAATAGCCTCGTGTGATTTCCTATAATAGCCTCCTGCAATTTTTCCTACAATAGCCTCCTTGATCCACCTTCACCGGACTTCAAATTGACATTGCTGCTATTCACATTATTAAAAGTCTTAACTGTTGACTGTGAAAGGAAAAATATTTAAAAACTGATCATTGGAAAAGAGTAATGTTTTACTATTTAAAAGCTAAAAGCTTCGGATAAAAATTTTAACATCTTTTGAATAAAATTTAATTTTACGTGTTTTTAAAGTGTTTTTAATATAATTATCCTTATTTTTATTACATATATATATATATATATATATATTAATAATTTTTTGCATGAACAAACGAACGAAAAATGTTGCATTTTACTTTATTTTGAAATTTCTTTAACCTTTGCTTAATATAACTTTCACACTTTAAACCATTAACACATAAAAAATTTGCACTTCATTAACATTTGATAAAATATCTTTCCACTTAGTATTTTGTTTCTTTACTGAAAAATATCTAAAATATTTGCTTAATACGTTTTTTTTTCCCTTTGAAAATATCTAATTTTCAATGTCTGAACAAACTATGAAGTGAACTTTAGTTTTAATGTAATTTTTTTACCTCATTCTTTAAATCCCTTGTGACCGTCATATTTTCTTAGTTTAAACATTGAGCCCTGCCTTATGGCGTTTCTCTAAAGAGTTGACCGTCGCCAGTTGCTCACTGAACAGCACTATTGTGACGTAAAACCCAACTAACCAACCAACCTCTAAAGCATTATTCTATTTAATAAAAACTTTTACCGAATTAAAAACATTTAATTTATTTTTTCTTACTATAATCGATGCGGAAAATGTCATAGTGAAATAAATATATAAGTCTATGGCCACATAATGGGGTAAATCACATATTGTCAAGAACAGCAAAAGCCCATGCTATTATATGGATAAAATAGTTTATAGATTTATTTATTACCCAATTCTTCTTTTTTAAATTCCGTTTTCACATTTTGAAAATAAACAATTGTTAAATTAGAACTCGTTTTCAAAAATAAATAAATAAATAAATGAATGAATGAATAAAAATATTTGAATTTTGAATTTAAAAATATGAAAAATTAATTAAATGAACATTATTTTTCTCAATAAAATAAAATATTAATATTTAGAGAATTCCTTTTACATATTTTTTGCAAAACTGTCAACATTTCTAACTTATTTCCACAGATCAATTTCAGTCCCCCTTCTCTCTCTCTTTTTTTTTTTTTAAGAGTAATTTTCTACTAATGATTTCGAACAATTTAGAGCTTTGAAGTACTTGTGGTCACTGCCACATACCATCTTCTACATAATAACACCAGTATTTACTTCTTTAATCATAATTATACATTGGAGAAAATATGTCTAAAATAAAAAATGGTGTGTAAAGGATATTCATAATGCTATGGAATAAATTAGAAATACTGTTTTAACATTTTAACGCGCGCAGCATTCTCGCTAAGAAGACGCGCATTTATTCAGTCCCAACTGCAATTTATTTACAACGATTTTTATAATATATATATATATATATATATAACTTAGAGGAAAATCTACATTTATTTATTTTCGTTTAAAATTATTTGTAAATTCTGTATCGTTCCACATTAAACGAATATAATTACTTTGCACCGCAAAGTGTTAAACGTTCTGAATACATGGAGAATCCATTTATCACAAAATTAGTAGGGTGTCCTTCAATATTAAATAATCAATTTCTTATTGATTGAACAATAGGGAAATTGTAGATGTAATGATTAAAGAAAAAAAAAAAAGCCGCACTGAAGAAAAATTGACTTATACCTTTTTCATTTGTAATAACTTCAAAACTAATAAAACTGTCATGTTTGCATAATATCAAAGAGATGAAATGATACATATGGACATTTTTGATTTAATAATTCACTTTATTACACTCCACGAAATAATTATTAAAAATCTACATAAAGCATTCTTTTTAAACGTAGTATAATAAACATATTCTTTGTACTGTATTATGATTTATTATATGGTATAAAAAAGTTATATTTTAATACATAAAATAAAACTATTTGTTTGTTAGATCTAAGCAATTTTTAATAAAAATATGTATTCTGCATTGAGTTATTCCACCTTTATATGGAATTACTGCTTTAATGCGCAATGACATAAATTATAAAATAAATTATAGTATTATGCAGTGTTTTAATATAAATATGCCAAATACCATAAATAGTTTTTTCTAGTCACTGCAGAGTTGTAGGCTGCAATTTTTTAATCCTCCCCCCTTTTCCACGCTTTTATATAGACAAAACATTTTCGAGCGGATTGAGATTAGGGCTACTTCCAAGTCTAGTGAAAAAGAAATTCTACGATATTTTTTGTGGGATTTACTTAAAGTTAAAAAAGATATGATTGCTTACAAAATTATAGGTTCTCATGGGATAGGATAGCTAGTTTTAACAATTTGAATCGAATAAACGCACCACAGACGCCCTTTAGTATGGTGCAATATCATCTTGAAATTCTATTTGCAGGAAAGTCTGAGATACCTTCAAAATATTCGGTCAGGGGCCGTTTTCATAATGGCTGCGTTTAATTTCGAGTTTATTGATCCCTTGAGCATAAAAATTTGCCCGACTCATTGAAAATTTATGCACCTCCGTACCATAATGTACCGTGAATGTGTCACTATGTTATGAGTGCAATTTTCAATAATTCGGTCACATTTTTATCATCTTACTAGTTTTTTTTTCTCAGCCTGAAATAAAATAAATTTGACTCATCAGAGAAAACCAGTTCGGCCAAATAATTAACTGATATATATTTTTTAAATTTTTGGTCAACTAAAGTCTTGTTTTTTCTAATTCTTTTCCTTAGAAATGACTTTTTTTTTTGCTTTGAAACTTTTGTTTCTTAACTTGCTATCATCTCGCTTTGGTGGACAACATGGCCGCCTAAAAACACATTTTTCGTTTAAACAGCCAAAAACTTTTATATCTTCCTAAAAATCATTTCAGGAATATTTCGTTAACATTTAATTAATTTGCCATCTCACGTATTAAAATATATTTTGACTTTCATTCTAAAATTAATACTCTTTGTCGCATCGCTAAATGTCTTATACTTGCCATTTTTGAAATACTTTCTAAAATTATAATTTTCCTGACAATTGCATTTTATTTTTAACACTGGGCACAATACTAAAGTGTACGTGGAGGGCTACGTAATAAAATCTGTCCAAAAATTCGCTTTTTAAATGATAAAATTGGCGGTTGCAAAAAGGAAAAAGGAAATAATCCAAGTGCGGCCTTTTTTTTTTTTTTTTTCTTTTTGTCGCTTAGTGTGTGTGTGTATATATATATATATATATGTGTGTGTGTGTGTGTATTTATTATAAGTAATAAAAATTGTTAATTCCAGAATTAATACACCTTTAGTAATCTCTCACTAATAGTAAGAACTTACAAAAAATATCATTAGTTTAATCATGCACGTATATAAGACACAAGTTATATGAAAAAAAAAAAAAAAAAAAAAAAAAAAAAATGGACGATTGTTTTATTTTCTCTTATCAAAAAGAGATATTACTTATAATTTTTTTTAGAAGTATTACAATATAATAATAATAATAATTATAATGTGTTATTTCTTTTAAAAGCAAGAATTTTCACTACATTTGTTAAGTATTTATGCATCTAAATAAAACAAAAACTGGCTTTGAAGCCACTAAGAATTTTCGACTAAGTATCAATTTATGAATTTCGAATTAGGATTGATTAAATTTAGAATCTCATATTAAGAAATTCTAACTCATTTATTTAAATTCAAATTCTGCAACTTTACTCTATCAGAAATAAGAATAACATGCATATTAATCAAATGAGAATAAGTTTAATTCTACTTACCCCCTCTGCCAGTATTCCGAATATTAACGACACACCACACCACAAAATTAGAAGACTATAATTCAACATTTGAAGCATCGTTTATTTGACTTGAATAATTAATTACGACTTTTATTCATATTTAAGAATTAATACTGGAACTATAATGAATACGATTAGAATGTTTAATAGTTCCGATTTTATTTTTAAAGTCTTGAGATACCTTGTACCTCGTTCGGATTCGAAAGGCGACTGAAACAAAACTGCTCAGCGCCGATATTAATCAGTTCAGATGTGCGCACCTTCTCCATACCCCTCCTCCCCGACATCCTCCGGGGGGGGGGGGCTGAGCATGGCAGACTGGCGATTCGATTGACGGGTCTTTTGGTTATTCCCGATGGCGTCTTCAGGGTAGCCACTCTAATAATTCCATCCTCACCCGGATGGACTTCCAGAAGGCGTGCCAATTTCCACTGAGCCGGCTGAATAGAAGGCTCCAACACCAGGACTAGCTGACCAGGTTGCAGATGTTTATTGCCACTCTTCCATTTTTCTCTTGACTGGAGTGACGTCAAATAAGACTTTGCCCATGTACTCCAAAATTGCTTCTTGATCTGCTGGAGGAGTTTCCACCTGGAAGAAAAACTGGTACACAATGGATTAGTTTGGTTAAAAGAGTGTTCAGGAAGCTGGAGAAGCGGAGCCCCAATTAAGAAATGTCCTGGTGAGTACCAGGAAATTATTGGGCTCGGTGGAGAGTGGGACTAAGGGTCGTGAATTTAAACAAGACTCAATTGTTGTAAGAATCGTAGCACACTCCTCAAACGATAGGCAACTGCCTTTACACGCTTTAAGTAAATGGCGTTTGGCCAATTTAACCGAAGATTCCCATAGGCCGCCAAAGTTAGGCCCGTAAGGTGGCATAAAATGCCAATGAATTTGTCTAGTTGTGGCAAAGTCTTGAATAATATTGGTTTTTGAAAGTGTCACGAGTTTCTTCAAATGGGCGTGGGCACCAACAAAGTTGCGTCCGTTATCTGAGTAAATGTCAGTAGGATAGCCTCGACGCGCTATGAATCTTTGTAGGGCATATAAAAAATGTTCAGTTGATAAATTCGTGACTAGTTCGAGATGAATTGCCTTGGTGCTCATGCAGATAAATAGGCAAATATAGGACTTAAATTTTGTTTTTGTTCGTTTATGTTCACACTTTGTTTGAATAGGGCCTGCATAATCAAGGCCAACATGTTGAAATGGTCTACAAGGGTTGACTCTTGCACTGGGAAGGTCACCCATCATTTGTTGAATGGGGGTCGGTTGGACTTTGGCAACCGTGACACATTTACGAAGCTCTTTTTTCACAGCGGATCTACCATCAGGAATCCAGTAAGACTGGCGAATGAGATTTAATACTAGGTCGACACCTCCATGAAGACTATACGTGTGAAAATGTCTTATTAATGTCGATGTAAAAGGGTGATTTTTAGGTATGAGTATTGGATGTTTAGTATCATAGGGCAGAGTGATGTTTTTGTCAATTCTACCTCCCACTCTCAATAGATTTTCTGAATCAAGAAACACATTGAGATTTTTTAATTTACTGCTGTTTGCCACGGGTTGGCCGCGCTGCAAAAGGGCGATTTCTGAAGCAAAGGACCTTTGTTGGACGAATTTAATAACAATTTTTCTAGTTTCTGAAATTTCTTGTACTGAGACTGGTCCTTTCAATTTTGTAGCATTTCTAATATTATTTATAAATCGCTTCATAAATGCAATTACACGAAAAAGTTTATTACTTGATGAAAATTTTGAAACCAAATCCTCTATAACGGATTCTTGCATTGGAGTTGACTCTATTAGTCCAGGAATTCCCACAATTGTACATGGGACTGAGGTAGCAATCTTGGACTCGGGATCTGAGATCGGGATCTTTGACCAATCAGGTCCAGACCACCACAAGTTAAAGTGGTTTAATTTGTCGGGTAACAGCCCACGGGTTGCACAGTCTGCTGGGTTATGTTTGCTTGGTAAGTGATGCCATGCTGCTGTGTCTGTGAGAGCTCTAATTTTGTTTACTCGGTGTAGGACATATGTGTTGCCCTTTAAGGGCGGATTTAAGATCCAACTACGGGCGATTGTTGAGTCTGTCCATAGGAGAATTTCCTCAACCTGATAATCCAGCGAGCTCTGGACGACTGACAAAAGTTCCGAGAGTAATACAGCCGCGCATAGCTCCAACCTAGGCAAGGTAATGGGTTTTAAAGGAGCTACACGGGTTTTAGCTGCAATCAATTTTAAAGATGAGTTCTGACTTGGGCGTATATAAATTACGGCAGCATATGCCTTTGTTGACGCATCACAAAATCCCAGAATCTGGTACATAGGTTCGGATTTCAGGTCTAAAAATCTGGGTACTGACATGGCCTTAAAGGAAGCAATTTTTTCATAAAATTCGTTCCACCTGTTTTGAATGTCTGTTGGTAAAGCATCATCCCAACCAAGTTTTAGCTTCCAAACATCTTGGAGAAGCAATTTTAAAAGAATAGTGGCAGGGGATAACAGACCCAAAGGGTCGAAGATGCGTGCAATTACGGACAATAATTGTCGTTTAGTTTTGACGTTTTCTTCTGTGTTGACGCCAACCTGCAGTGTATCCGATGTTAAATTCCAGTTTAGTCTTAAAATACGTTGGGATTGATCGGGGTTTAAGGATAATTCCTGATTTGTTGATTTTAGAGCCTCTGGGACCTGAACTAGAGCTTCCACATAATTTGAAGCCCATTTTCGCAGCTTGAAACCCCCAGCATTAAATAATGCCTGAAGGTCTGTGACCAAAGATTGAGCGGCTTCGATTGTTTCAGCCCCTCCAAGGAAATCGTCCATACACAGGTTGTTGCGGGCAGCCTGCACAGCTACGGGAAAATTGGGTTCTTCATCGTTTAATAGCTGTAATATGGTACGCAGGGCTAAAAATGGAGCACAGGCTGTGCCATAAGTAACAGTGTTCAATTTATACACTCTGAGTGGATCTGAAACATTGGCCCTCCAAAATATTCTTTGAAAGTCTGTATCAGGCTCTGCGATTAGAATTTGCCGAAACATTTTCTCGAAATCACTCGAGAGGGCGACTTTATTTAAACGGAATCGAATCAAATTGCAAAATATACTAGATTGAAGTTTTGGCCCTTTGTGCAAATTGGAGTTCAGGGATTTGCCATTTGTAGTTACGGCCGACGCATTGAACACTACCCGTAGTTTCGTAGTGCTACTATTTTCATTTATAACTCCATGATGGGGCATATAATAATTGGGTTGGCGATTAAGTTCTTCAGCCCTTAGTAAAGTCATATGACCTAGATCGGAGTACTCACACATAAACTGAGCATACTCCTTTTTTAGGTTGGGATTCTGCGCAAAACGAGCTTCGAGCCTTTTAAACAGTTTTAGTGCACAGTTGGCACTTTCACCCAAATCTATCTCATCATGGAGGGGTAATTTGACAACATAGCGACCTTCGGGGTTGCGCTTGGTGGAAGATTTATATAGTTCCTCTGCCGGATCGGCTTCGGTTTCACTCTTAGAAGATACTATGGGCTGATTGTCAAAAAAATCGTTCAAGTTAAGGCAGTGTAACGAGGAGCTATATGTTGATTTTGGTTCCATTCCATCCCTTGAGAGGGGGCCACTGAGTAAGTACCCAAGTGAACTGGGAATGGCAGATGGTTCTCCTGGCCTTCCCGATACTGGTGTGCCACAAATTAGTGACGCAAAAATATCTGCGCCTAATAAAACCTCGATTGGTTTTTGCTTGAATAAATTCATATCAGCCAACTGCAGATTTTTTGTATGTGGCCAAGACGTCGTTTGCACCCGGAAATTTGACAGAGGGGTAGTAACCCTATTTACTACTAGCGCTTTCAAGTTCCTATACTCGTTAGCGAAATATGGCGAGAATGAGAATTCCGTAAAATTCAAAACAGTTTCTGCGGAAAGACCGTTTATGCCTATAAGTCGATGAGAAGTGCCAAACAAAGGCAAATTTAGCTTCTCAACGCACTCCTTTGTTATGAGACTATTTTGTGAGCCACTATCAACTAACGCCCGACATTGAATAATTTTGCCGTTAGGTGACCTAACCTTTATAAGGGCATTAGCCAATAATACCTTTTGGTTACTAAATTTTGCATTAGATTGTGAACTATTGGCCACCGACGTAGTAACAAGGCCGCCTCCCTGATCTGCAGAATTCTGTGCATAAATGTGCAGAAGAGTGTGATGTGAACCTGCACATACTTTACATTTAATATTAATTCTACATTGACGCACTTGATGATTAGTTCGCAAACAATTTTCACACAGTGATTTTGATTTAACTAAGTCCCATCGCTCCTGAACACTAATTCGATTGAATTTGGGACATTTAAACAATTGATGTACTTGAGAACAGGCGACGCATTTATTTTCTTTGACTAGCATTGAATTATTGACACAAGATTTTTTTACACTACTACCTTCTACTGGCTTCTTAAACATCCCTGGTTTATTTTCAAGCTTTGTTTGACTCGACGCCTCCCTTTCAATGAATGTACGAAACGAATTTAAATCGGGAATAGTTTGCGTATTCTCTAGACTGAGCTCCCACCTATGCCTAACGGATGAATCCAATTTTGAAATCATGAAATTTATAAGAATAAGATCGCTAAGAGGATTAGATTCCAATCCGAGGGTCGATAAATTTCGCACCGCTTCGTTACAAGTATCTATTAAATTGAAAAACGATTTAGGATCATCCGCTTTGTTTACTTTTACTGAAAAGATTTTATTTATTTGAGTTATAGCTAATTGACGTTTATTTTCGTAGCGCTGAGTAAGAATTTCCCAACAGTGTTTAAGATTTTCCGATTGTAACGAAAATCCACGAATAAGTTTTGATGCACTACCTCTTACACACGATTGGAGGTATTGTAGCTTTTCAACCTCACTAAGGCTGTCATTATCCAGAATAGATGATTTAAATAAATTTTTAAATGACAACCAAGATTCATTATCCCCGTAAAAATAAGGAATTTCAAGTTTGGGAAGACTAATATGCGAATTAACAGAAGTCCCGGGTTTGGTACGTGCATCATTGTTTACATTTGGAGTATTTGATTGCGATTTACCCTCTAATACAACGGATAATTCTAACAGAGTGTCCCTATTCTTTAACACCTCTTCAGAGTTTTCATCGTTTTCCTCTTCGGAAAAATTTGTAATTATATCCTCGAATTTAACCTCCAGTGCATTTACCTTATCTTTTAAGATTTTTAATCTGGCTTGATCGCCTTTATCACAATCATTGACTTTCGATTTTATAAATTCTATTTCTTTAATTACATTTTCAAATTTTATCACTTCATTAGATTTTGGGAACAACGCACTCTGTTCGGCGTCATTCGCCCTTGTTTTTCCCTTTCTACCCATCTTATGAGCAAACTAATTACAAATAATTAAATTTAAATATGAATTAATCGATTGAATAAAATTATTATTCTGCAGATCAGGAAGTAAAACAAAACAAAAATATAAGAACAAATGAAAAGAAACAACACATAATAGAATATTTTTTTTTTTTTTTTTTTTTTTTTTTTACTGAAATAAATAAACTAATAAAATATTAAATGCACCCCTTTCATTCTCATACTCTCATTTATTCAACAATTACTTAACATGAAAGTTTATTTCTGAAATTCCAAACCGAAACTTTCGGTTTGAAACCCAAACTATTTTGAATTACGTTTTCTCTAAACTAAAACCTTTACGTAAGCATGAAAGCGAAACTACTTTGAATTACGTTTTATATCAAAACAATTTAACCTTGTATTAATGATTTATTTCAACAAATTAATTTTAATTTACTTTAAAGTTCTTATACAGATAATTTAATCCTACGTAAACAAAAGAATTTTTTCAATTTACAATTTTTTTTTTTAATTTATTTAACGAATTACGATTAATTATCTAATTAATAGGTAATTAAGCCTCCGTGAATCGACGGACCACTATGGCTTTGAAGCCACTAAGAATTTTCGACTAAGTATCAATTTATGAATTTCGAATTAGGATTGATTAAATTTAGAATCTCATATTAAGAAATTCTAACTCATTTATTTAAATTCAAATTCTGCAACTTTACTCTATCAGAAATAAGAATAACATGCATATTAATCAAATGAGAATAAGTTTAATTCTACTTACCCCCTCTGCCAGTATTCCGAATATTAACGACACACCACACCACAAAATTAGAAGACTATAATTCAACATTTGAAGCATCGTTTATTTGACTTGAATAATTAATTACGACTTTTATTCATATTTAAAAATTAATACTGGAACTTTAATGAATACGATTAGAATGTTTAATAGTTCCGATTTTATTTTTAAAGTCTTGAGATACCTTGTACCTCGTTCGGATTCGAAAGACGACTGAAACAAAACTGCTCAGCGCCGATATTAATCAGTTCATATGTGCGCACCTTCTCCATCCCCCTCCTCCCCGACAAAAACCATAAATTAAAAGACAGAATAGTAATTTATTGTAAGTATGAAAATATTTATAAATTAATAAAATTTTGATTGCAAGCAGTGTGATGTATAGTACCAATTAATTAAAAAATAATTAATTAATATCTATAAAAGGTATAAGTATGAAAAGATTTATAAATTAATAAAATTTTGATTGCAAGCAGTGTGATGTATAGTACCAATTAATTAAAAAAAATATTTTATCGATATCTATAAAAGGTGTTCAAAGATAAACCAACAAGAATAATTAGGATAGATAATTCTGATATTTAATGGTAAGAAATATTTATATAATGAGTTATAAATATTTTCTCCTTTCATGAAACTACAATATAAAAAATGAATATAGGATAATATAGAAAATGAATGCTGGTTAACATATAAAATAAAAGGCAATGATATATTAAATGAATAAATGTACAGAACTTGCTATAAATCAATAAAACTGGTGTAATCGCATCACCATTTACCAACTATTCATGTATATGTATATATATATATATATATATATATAATTTAACAATAATTATTATTTTGATAATTGAGAAATTTGCAAAACTCAAAAATACAGCTGAATAATTTTTATTTAGAACAAAATTTTAAAATAACTCTTTTACAGAATCTACAATTAAAATATTTATAGCTCAAAGCTGTGCTTAAAAATTATCTGTCCTATATAGCTGACAACAAAATAATGTTTTAATTTTTATGTAATAAAACGAGCCGATAATGTTTAATTAAGATTTTTATTTAGCTTACATGCAACCATTTTTCTCTTTAACAGTTGCCTTTACGACAATTTTTATTTAAATCATATAATATCCAAAGCCGATATCGTAAAATGAAGTTACTATTTTTTTAGATTAATCTTTGTTGAAACATATGCAAAACGCTTTTTCCATCTTTATGGAGCGAAGAACTGATTAAAAAGAAAATATATTGCTTTGCCAGTTGTGCTAGCGTAATAAGATATTCCATTAAATTTTTCACCGAAGTGTAAGTTTGCTTGCCTAAGCTAGATTCTTAAAGCAAGAATGGAAAATAAGAATAGCTGCTTCTCGGATTTTTTTTAGGAGTAGAAATTTGTAGTTGCTTGAGTAGACTTCTAAAGCTGTAAAGTTTTATATCGTCGTGAAACTTTTTGCATGAGAAAGAAGAAAAATCCAGTTGCAAAGTACTGTATTTTAAAGATACTTTACTCTTTCCTGATATTAAAGATTTGTTTTAATAAACATTTATGTATTATTTAGAAACAAGTCAGTTATTAAAGGATAATTTTTTAATATGTAAGATATTTGTTTTGGCACAGGAAAAATACACATTACTAATATTGTACCATACGTATTGTGACATAGTTAAATATCAAAATTCAGAATTATGACGTATTCCTGTCATTGTGATTGCATAAGAAATACTTTGGTCATATTGAATTAGAGTCCTTCACGGGTCTAGTTTTAACCGACACGAGTCCGACAGATTAATTTTATATCAACCCGAACCCGACCCGACCCCGAAAACTAAATGCGCATTAATAATACATCTAAAAATCATGCAAAACTTGTTACTATTTTTGAAAAAAGTCTACTAAAAATCCCGAGACTACTACTTCCCGAGACTCGATTCCCCGCCTTCCCCCTTAAAAAATCGAAAATTCTAAAATTGCAGTTCTTTTTTTTTTTTACCTCAAGTCTAGTCTTCTGGTGTGCATTTTCTTCATCGTGAAGTAGTTTGAAGCCGAGTTATTCTTACGAACGTGTTTTTGACTTCTGCCCCTTCCCTCCCTCCCCCCCCCTCAAAAAAAAAAAAAAAAAAAAAAAAAAAAAAAACAGGGGATTTCGCAAAATCGCATTTTAATAGAGATCAGGGTCCAAAAACCAACCTGCACACCAAAACCTGTTACTCTATCTCCCATAGAATCATCATGGTTGTTAAGTGAGTGAGTGGGTGAATTTAGTCTTTTATATATCTGTATATATATATAAATTACTTTTCAAGATGTTTGTCCGGGGTAAACTCCTAAACTAAGGAACCGATTTTAATGAAATTTTGCACACTGTGTGCAGTTTGGTCCAACTTGAGAGATAGGATAGTTTTTATCTCAATTTATTGTCACAATATTGTTTTATTGCAATTATTTGTTAATTATAGACCTTTATTAAAGTTGCTCCAAAATATCTGTGAGTTCCATAAGTTTAATTGTTGCCAAAAAGAAAAAATACGAGTTAATTTTCTTTCGACATAAAAGTAAATACATTTAATCAAACGTGAACGTTAAAAAATTATAAAAAGTTAAATTATACATCTCACGAAAATTGACGTCATAATCAATTTAAAGATTTTATTCGCATTGATAAAGTATGCAGTTATACACAAGCGAAGTGTGACGTCAGTGACAGTCTGTGAAATCAAGAAAAAGATTTCTTATGTTAATCGCCCATTGTATTTTTTGTAAAAAAATATTAAAAAACGAGGAAAATTATTTCCGGATTTTGATCCCCATATTTTTGTATAGATATGTATTATTTATCATGTGCATACGTTAGATTGAGTTATTTTGCTGTCAAATTGACAAAATTTTAATTTTAAATTTCAAAGCTCTGTCGTCCTTGGAGTTTTTCGTATTTGGCGATCAAAAACGTAACACGAAAATATACAAGCTAGATGTATATTTTCGTAATACGTATTGTGTAAAATATTGTTTCATATTATTCATTACTCTCTTAATATAAGTTGTTAAAATAACCATGATTTTTGAAAGGAATTAAATGTGTGCGCCAGATAATTTGGCGATATTATTTTTTTTTCCGCCAAGAATGATAGATATGAAATTTATTCCGCTGCAACATGTTAATATCTTATATCAGATACATTATGTATATTCTACAATTTATTTCACGTGACACGTGTGTTAAAAATTTATTCACGACATAACTTTGCTTTTTCAATTTTTGTTGCATTATTCTAATCTGTATCACTTCGTTTTCTTTAAGAAATTTGTGATCTATACATAACGTTCTAAATAAAAAGTAACCATTTCAATATTTTAAAACTTATTTAAAAGTCTGTTTTATTTAACATTAAATTTTAAAACTTAATTTAAAACTTATTTAAAAGTCTGGAAGAGTTTAAGTCTGTTTATTTGTTTTGTAACGCTAATCTATATGATCGATGTTCGAAACTTTAATTAATTATTTCTCTTATTTTTCTTTACTTTTTCTTTAATAACTTACCAATTTAACGTTCCTGATTAAATTTGTGATTTATATATGTATTTTGCATTAAATTTTGACTCATATTTATTGCTGAAAATGCGATCTTAAAATCTTGCAATTTTCTTATCTTCATCCTCAATGCTTTCCTTCTTGATTAACTTGAATTTACTATTAAAATTTTAACATACTCAGAATCTTCTCACCACTTCGTTAAAATATATTAATCTTTTCAGTAATATATTAATCAGTATATCCCCACAACGATATTTGGCGATTATGGCTAAATCATAAATCTATAAATGATAAATGATAATCTAAATCATAAATCAAAAACATAAAATAATAAATCCAAAATAAAGAACATATAGGCTGCCATATTATATCACAAACAGTCCAGAGCGACATCGTTATCGTTCAAAACGGCGCCAAAGAAAAATCGCCAAATTCAGCTGTGGGGATATACTGATACTGAAGTTACAATTATCCGAATATAATTACTGAAGTTATATTATAAGTTATAGTTGTGGGTAACAACTATAGTATTTCCCCACAACTGGATTTGGCGATTATGGCTAAATCATAAATCTAAAAATCATAAATGATAAAATCATAAGCTAAATCATAAATCTAAAATAAAAGCATGCAGGTTACCGTATTTTATTGCAAAGAATCCAGAACGACTTCGTTATCATTCAAAAAGGCGCAAAAAAAAAAAAAAAAAAAAAAAAAAAAAAAAAAATCGCCAAATCCAGTTGTGGGGAAATACTATATATCTTATCAACTTATCAACGTATTACTTAGCCGCAAGCAACGCGTGGCCGGGTCTGCTAGTATAGATAATTTACCGAAAGCTGAAATTGAATAATTTTCGCTTTACTCTCTTTTACATTCATAAAAAGAAAATATTGGATTTTTAAAGTTTTTATTTTACAGTTTTTTTTTTTAAATTGATTTTATCGTTTTCCTAAAATAAAAAAATGATTTGAACATTTTTAGAAAATGTCTACCCCTCTTTCTGATTTTTTTTTTTTTTTTTTTTTTTTTTTTTGACAAATAATTTTTTAAGTTGTTTTCTGACATTTCATTAAAGTTTATATTTAATTGAATTACGAAAAAAAAAATAATAATAATAACGTGCTTATTTTTTATTAATATCGTCATGAGGCAAGTTTATATTACTTATCACAAACATTTGTTTCTGCACAGGAGCTCATAAAAGAATTATGACGCATTGCAGGGTATGGGAAATATTTTTTCAAAATCCTATTTTATTATCTTCATACTGCACAAAACATTACGATTTTCTATCCACATTGTTCACATGTATAACAACATGTTTATATATATATATATATATATATATATAGATATATAATACAACATTAATCTTAATGGTTATTTTACAGGTTACACAAAGTATTTTAATTTATATGGGATATAAGTATAAATTGGTTAAAGACTCTTTTAAATAGTATCATGACTTTTATTTTCCCTTTACTAATATTTAGTCCTATAAATAATGCTTATTCAACTTTTACAGATAATAAAACACGTTGAAGCAATTTATACTCTACACAAAAGCAATCTATTTAAATGTAAATCTTTAAAGGTAGCTTTTTTGAGTTACTAACTTCCTCCTTGTTAAAAGTTAATCTGTATTTTAAAATTCCATCATAGAGAATTAAAGGCTAATTACAGTTGGAAAATATTTTATAACTTATGCAATCTACATGACATTTCTTTCTTGTTTACACGAAATAAAGTTGTGATGTAATTTATCACATTTGATTTACTTGTTTAGAAACGCCTATATTTGTTCGTTCTTGCTACTGAACATGTAAAAATAAAAATTATTTTATAATTTTATTGCCTAATAAAATATTTGAATATTTACGGAAACTTACATGCTATTTAAATTTGAATGCCAGAAGATAATAAAAAGTGGACAAATAATTCATGCGTAAAATGTTAAATGGAGACGTCCCCAAGGCTAGAGATTTATAATCTTCTACATACTTCTAGAACAAATAAACGTTAAATATTCAGGAATTGAAGTCGTAGTAATTCTTAAGCTTTTTTATTTCCGCATATTTAGTGTCACTATTATATTATTCTACGCTTTTGTTGTATTGTGAATACACCGCTTTGAACCATAATAAATAAAATAAATGTTTAAGTCACCTTTGTGTATTACTTTATTGAAATAAACATTTATCCACGGAAGATTTAAACAGCAAGTGCTTAGGGGGGTTTGGAAATAGCATATGAGATTAAACAGCAAAGGAGTATTTTGAAAAATTATTTTCGGAGTTTCAGGATTTCTACGTTAATCTAGTTACATTAAAACGAACAATTTATTTATTTATTTATTTATTTACTTATTACTGCAAATTTAATTATCCTTTTATTTATTATCAGCATTTTAGTAATTCCAAGGCATATAGACTTCTTTAAAAATTGTAGGCTGTCTTTAGAAATAAAATGGAAAAATAAAGTTTTACTTAAGCTGAAAAAGAGAGAGAGAAAAAAAAATCAAATCTGTGATACGAATTATAAAATGAGAATACTACTGTCTTTAAAATTGTCTTAAATTTTTTTATAATTTTTGCCATTTATTCGAGCCTACCATTTTTGTTAAAATTATTTCATTACAAGACTAATCCATAAGAACCCGTCTACACCCGTCTAACAAGTTTCAAAAATTATTTTTTAAAGATTAAAAATGAAAATTGCTTTGTTATTTCTGTTAGTACCTTAGTTTTCTATATTAGAGAATCATTCTGCAATGTATAAGAAAAAAAATTGTTATATTAGAGGAAATTCCTGGTCAAAGTTTTGCCAAAAAATTTGCGTATACTGAGGAAAAATTGTGTTGAGAGTAATGTAATTTTCAGTAACAGAACAATACAGAAAATATTTGGGCACAACACCGTAGGTCACAATTTGATACCAAGTTTTGATACCAAGAATACTACTGTCTTTAAAATTGTTTATAATTTTTGCCTTTTATTCGAGCCTACCATTTTTGTTAAAATTATTTCATTACAAGACTAATGCATAAGAACCCGTCTACACCCGTCTAACAAGTTTCAAAAATTAATTTTTAAAGATTAAAAATGAAAATTGTTTTGTTATTTCTGTTAGTACCTTAGTTTTCTATATTATAGAATCATTCTGCATTGTATTAAAAAAAAAAAAAAAAAAAAAAAAAAAACTCTTATATTAGAGAAAATTCCTGGTCAAAATTTTGCCAGAAAATTTGCGTATACTAAGGAAAAATTGTGTTGACAGTAATGCAATTTTCAGCAACAGAACAATACAGAAAACATTTTGGCACAACACCGTAGGTCACTTGATACCAAGTTTTCTGTATGAAAAAACAGAAAATATATATACTTACCATATAAAATCCGCAAGCATTTATAGATGTTTTACCTGGTTACAAAAAAAAGTAACTTTAGACAGATTAAAATGCATTTTTCTTCTTCTTCTTCTTTTTTTTTTTTTCTTTTTGAGAAAAGACGAATTTTTTGCTGGAAAGTTACAGAAGACTTTTGATTTTTCAAAAGGATCTTTTATAGTGTATCAACGCTACACTTTCAATAATTTAAGGTTTTTCTTATAATCACATTGCAAAACTGCATACAGAATCGTCTTCTCTTTGTTTTAATATTACATTGTGTTTAGAAAGAGTAAAAAAGTAATTTGAACATTAAATTGGGAATTAATTTATAGTTATTTTGCAAAAATGAAGATTCTTTACCAATGTAATTTTTTTTCAAATTTAATGTTATTGGTTACATTTACTTTCTTTATTTTTTGAAAAAACACTTAGAAATTAATTCCCAGTTCAATATTCAAAACGCAAAATGGGATTTCTGAACATGATAGCTGCCAACTTTTTTAATTTATTCCATAATGCCGTTAGTAGTCGCCCCTTTTCCCTCACCACTTTTCTAGAGCAATTTTTTAATATTTATTTGTAATGATGCATATTGGAGAAAATTACACTTCAAGAAATGTGGTGTAAATAAAGGGCTGGCACAAAGAACATTACGGAATAAATAAAAAAGTTGGCAGCTGTACTGAACATAATGTAATATTTATATATGAGAAAAAAACGTTCAGTATACAAATTTTAATCTGAATGTAAGTCAAATAACTGCCTCAGCATATTAAAAATGTTACGTTGGTAAAGATGAAACAGTTCTACATTCTAAAACAATAGAAAAGCAGATCTACTATTTTTTTTTTTTTTTTGATACATTTTTTTAAATGCTTTATGGGGTGTGACTTTTCATGGAGTAACTTTAAAGTGCCTTTTTAAAAGAAAGTTATAAGAGGTTAATGGATAATTTAATTAAAAATTATATGTATAAATATATTTTTTATATCAATTTGATAACTGCTTTTATAATCAATTTTTAATTAAAAAAATTCTACACTGTACGTATAATTTGTATTTAAGTACTCTGTATGTGTATATGTATGCTTTTACACATATATGAATTCCGTGTGTGTGCTTGTGAGTGTGTAATATGTATGTATAATATGTACGTAACAACAATAAAATGTGCTAGTGTGTAATACGCATGTGTAATATTTGTAAATATTATTTAAATGCTTATGCATAATAACGTTAAAATGTGTGTGAGTATATTTATTGAAATAAGTGTTCTATATTTTTAGTTTAACCCTAGGAAATTTTTTATATCGCCTGTTATTTTATAAAAACAAAGTCTGAATAACTAAAAGTGGTCCTATACTGAAATAATCGTCATTTCCCGCCTGTCTCTTTAAAAGTGATGTGCTTGAAAATATTATACTAATTTATATAAAATATATATAAAGTTATATATACCCCTTTCACGCACACAAGTATATGTGTATGATAGAACTGATTGTATATAAAATACACTCAAAATTTTACTTGAAAAAATTGAACAAAACCTTCTTTCTTGTAATTTATTTTTCCACCTTTAAATAGAAGATTTTTTTTTTTTTTTTTTTTTTTGCAATTTTGTTATTTACCAAACGCTCACTATAATCTGTAAATTGGTTAATATTTGTATAAATATAAGAAAGTTTTATGTATCATATTTTCAAATATATATATACATATATATATATATATATATATGTATACAGAGTGTTCCAAAAGTCTCTCACCCCCTCCTAACTCGAAAATGAGTCGGAATTTTGAAAACTGTCGAAACACGTATTTAATGAATTCGAGAGGTATCTCTTCTGGTGAAAAAAGTTTTGGCCCGGGGGAACTAGGGAGGGCAACTTTAAAATTTCAAATACGAAGGTATGTCTTGTGATACATCCCTGGAAACGTCTCTTCATGACAATGAATTTGATATAAATAGTTTTGTCCTACGATGATTATTAAAGGAGATACATGATTTTTTAAACTTTTGAAATGTGGATTTTATACTTATGTATCCCCTTTAATAAGCACTGCAGGACAAAACGTTTTGCCCCAAATTCATTGTATTGAAGATATGTTTCCAGGGATGTATCACAAGACATACTTTGCCCAAAAATATTTGGGCCCGGGCAAGGGGGTGGTAGGAGTGCCGTTAGGGAATGCAACTTTAAAATTTCTAATGGGAAGGTATGACATGTGATACATCTCGGGAAACGTCTCTTCAAGACAATGATTTAGTATAAATAGTTTTGTCCTGCAGTGATTATTAAAGGGTATACATAAGTATAAAGTCCACATTTCAAAAGTTTAAAAACTCATTTATCTCCTTAAATAATCATCGTAGGGCAAAACTAGTTGTAACAATTCATTGTCTTGAAGAGACGTTTCCAGGGATGTATCACAAGACATACCTTCTCATTTGAAATATTAAAGTTGACCTCCTTAACGGCCCCTAGCCCCCCCGGGCCCAACCATTTTTCACCATCTCGAATTCATTAAATACGTGTTTCGCCATTTTTCAAAATTTCGACTCATTTTCGAGTTAAGACGGGGGAGGGGGACTTTTGCAACACCCTGTAAATATGAATGACACTAATGTTACAGCCAAGGAAACAAAAATTCTGTACAATAAAGATATTTTATTTGTACATAAATACAGCAAACTATATTTTTGAAAGGTATTGCGTAAATATGACGCGTTATTTCACTGACTCAGAATAATAGTAGCAAAAGATTTGCTCGTGTAAAATTTTCGAAAATAAGTGAGAATGACTGATAATATAAAGATTTTTTTTATTTTTAGCTGTTTATATAAATAATCCAGCTCATGAACTTAATTATTTGGATATTCTTACGCACTGAAGTGAATTATTAGAGAGAACTTCTTTCTTTTTTTTTTAGATTTATGAAAAAGCAAAAAATAAATTCTTTAAATGCTCAACTGATACTTACCTCCAAAATTATCAATGGATTAAAAGTTGAGCATCGATAAAATGTGAATTAAAAGTCGAATAAAAACGAGTATACTCTGATCTCTCAGCCTCATTCTTATAAATTACATCAAAATGTCCAATTAAACCACTATGATAATTATCATAATGGAAATGAATGGCTTTCTTCTAGGTTGAATCGTTGGCTGGACACTGATGACATGATGTGAAAAATATCTTTATTAAGCATTCGTCATATACGTAAATCTGAGCGTCAGCTCGCACACAAACTTTATTCCCATTATTCTTATCATTTGCCTTTGCCTTTGCCTTTGCCTTACCAAGAAAACTCGGTTTTGGTGGAAAAAACATTGTTCCTTCTTTGTTCTGTAAAAGGTAGTCTGTTGAAACATGGCTACATGCGAAAGGTGGAGATCACAGATCAATCGATCTCTTATTTGTTAAAATTGGAGGCGCCAAGACGCCGATGTCCATACCTTAGATATTCTCCCTAGTTTTTTTTTCATGAAATTGCAATACTTTATGCATAGAATGAATATTAATGGAAGACTTGGCATGAGATTATAAAAACAAGGCAAACAACAACGTCTAGAGCGCCAAATAGAAGTAATAGGAAAGCACTTCTATTTACTAAGCTATTACTTCTATTTGGCGTTCTAGACGTTGTTGTTTGCCCCCTTTTTTTTTCTTTGTTTCTTCAATACATGTCAAGGCGTTTCAGATCGGCTTTTTTTAATTGCAAAATGTCAAAAGTGTAGACTTTCAGTCGACTCTGTTTGTTAGAAACATCACAAGATCTTAAAAATATAGTAAAAGGATCTACTTCGGACGAAGACTTTTACAACAAAATAAAACAATAAATATCAATAGTAAAATATCAAAATCGAAACACCAGTGAAAAAATTCCCAAGTAGCACAGGAACGTTCTGTGAACGTCTAATAACGGTTTCAATAGTTCAAACACCGTGTTTCGTGTCAAAAGAACGTTCTAAAACACGTTCAGAAATAGTATTATTTAGAACGTTCTGAAAATGTTTGATTTGTACCATCTATAAAACGTACAATTCTAGTTCTATATAGAACGTTCAAGTGTGACACCGTCATAACACGTTCTGTAACAGTGTAATTATAACGAATATGACAAAATGACTTTTTAGTACTATTGGTTGGGAAAATAGGTTAATCATGAAAATTTTTGACTTCAGTTTTTGATTTTTTTACACGTTTTGTGGCGTGAGGAATCCGGAAGTCAAAAGGTTGGTATGGTATCTGTTAATGTGTATCGGCTTCGGCACCTATTAGTGTGATAGCCCGTTAGTTCATGTACACGATATCTCAAGAACAAATGATTGCACAGAGATCGGACCAGTTTTAAAATATCACTTATGATATTGATAAGAATCTTATTGAGAGATTTGCAACATTCTAATTTAAAAACTTCGTAAGTTATTCGAAATTTATAACTTTTAGCATGATAGAGAATAGAGCATTTTTTACATTTTCAGTTTAACGTTTTGTTAGCACGTCAGTAAAGAATGCTTCTTAATAATCAGTAGCGGTGAGGTGAAAAAAAATTACAAAATTTTAAACTCATGGAAAAATTTTGTGGATTTTGTATTTCAGGAATCAATGTATGGAATTCAACCAAACTTGTTACAATATTAGATCTTGCCCTAAATTGGAGTTTATTTGAATTTCATTTGGGATATATCGTCCGATAGATTGCGGTGCTATGCAATGAAACCCTCCATTTATGGGACGGCTATATCTCAGCTTCTATAGTGTACAAATGCATTAAACTTGATATATTGGCATGTATCATCATAACCTTTGCTAATACAATTTGGATGTATACATTGTCCAACAGGTGGCGTTGCTAATCTGCAATTTAATCATTTTAACGGAAAGGCAATATTTTAACTCTTGTGATTTAACAATAAATTTTGTGATACACTGAAGTTATAAGTGAAATCGATTTTATGTAAAGCTTTACTGGTCCATTTTGGATGCACATCGGCCAACAGGTGGCGTGGCTATGTTGCAATTTAATCTCATAACGGAAACGGAAAATCTCAACTTCTGTGATTTATAAATATTGTAAATTTGGTAAGTGAAATTAATATTACGTAAAACTCTACAGATTGCCTTTGGGTGCATATCGGAAGACAGGTGGCACTGCCACGTTCCAAAATTTTCCATTCACAGAAAGGCTATCTATCAGCTTCTGTAATATATATACTCACCAAACCTTCTGCGTGACATACATTTGATATATATTATTGATTCAATTTGGATGTATAACGAGTAATAGTCAAACAGTTTCTTTTTATTATTATTATTCATAGGACATTGTTTTTTCCCCTAGGAATAAGTATACATCATCCCTGGTGGATGGGGGAGGGGTGGATAAAAATTTTTACTATGATTATCTTTCAAAAGAATTCGATATCACCCTTAAAACGAATATTTGAAACATCGTTTTCTGATGATTTAAAACAAATTTACCGTTTTTTTTTTTTTTTTTTTTCATTTGTAATAATAATAATAATAAACCCTTAGAAAAATACATTTTCTAAGATCTTCTATACAGCATAAAAATGATTGTCTTCTGTCATGAAAATCTATGCATTCCCCAGACCCAGAGTTTAGATACAAAAAGCTAATCACGCATGTTATTGAATAAGTAATATAGTGCTTTACGCGAGTTTCAAAGAAAATCACGGGAAAACTCCGAAAACCTAAGTCGACGAGCGTGACCAGGAATCGAAACCAACACTTCCCGTCTCTAAGGTTCGAGAGTAGAACCTCGCGGTCTCTAATACTCATCGGGAAGTTACAGAAATGAGTTTTTTTCTTCTTTTCTTTAAGTTATGGTTCTATTTAAGTTTAAATGTTACTGATAAATTATCGATATTGATCATGTTGTTAAATCATTACTCTGTTTGATTGGTCTTATTTTATTTTATTTATTTTCACTGAATATTTTGTTCAATACTGAAATATACACTAAAACAAGATATGCTTTTCCGTTTAATTCGAGATTTTAAAATGGAAAAATAAAGTGATCTCATAAGTTTTTAAAATACTTTATAAAAATTTAAATAATTGTTTAACTCCACTAAATTTTTCCTTAAAATATTGACTATATGTTTTCTACAGCTATAAATGCTTAATAAATTTCTGTTTCAAACGTTGAACTTTGAAACATGATTATTGCGGATGCAAGAAGGGAGAGCAGATGGTAACATCGACATCGGTGGATTGCATTTATTTAATTTTCGCTGACCGTGCAACTGCAAAGTCAAACGCCAGGCGCGGCGCTGGGTCTATTCTGGCCTGTTCGCTTCGTTAGGTCTTGGGAAAGTCGTGTCGTTATGTGAGGCGGTAATTTTAAAACATGTAATCTGATTTGTTCAGTTTTAGCGTTATAAAGACTAGGATAAGCTTTAGAAAAGGTAAAAATGTAATATTTTTAACCTGTAATATTCTCTATGTTCTATTTATTAAAGTCTTATTTTAATATCAATTAAACAATCATTTTCATATCTGCGTAAGTTCTTAAGCCTAACTTTTGGTACTTGAAAGCAGCGATGAATCGCAGAAAAAACTGCTCCTGTTACAGACAACCGCTTAGAAATTATGGATTCGTTTTATTAATTTAGTCTTCTGAGATGGAATTTGTTAAAATAACTATTTTTGGTTATTATAATTCTGAATGAAGTATGAAGAAGTCACAAAGACTTTGCAAGATAAGAGCTAATTTTAAGTGAATGCCTTTCCGACTGGTCATTGTGTATTTTAAAATGCTAGTTGGAAGGATGTTTTCTTGAAGAAAATTCTTATGAAAATTGAGAAGGTTCGTAATTCTTTTTTTCTTTTCTTTTTAAATTCTGAAGTATTTATTTAATGTTTATATGATAATATATATACAATCTAGGTTATGCAAATTGCACATTTTTTAAATAATATCCTAAGTTTCACTGACTTACAATTTTAAATATCTCTTTACTGTTATTTATTAAATAAAATATATGAAATTGTTTAACTGCATAATAAAACAAAGATTCAATTCAATTTTATTCCACATCTTTATAAAAAAAAGATATTCTGTTTAAAAAAAAAGGACGATTTACTATATTATTTATTAATACTAATAATATTTACATTTATCAATTATTTAATATGCCGTGATAGCATAATTACATCAAATGAGGTAAAAATTGCGTTGACTCAATTTAAAGAAATTTAAGCATTTAAAGAATACCAATTACATTGCCATGTGGAATAAATTTAAATACCTGCAAACATCTTTTTTGTAAACTGCTGCTGTAAACTGAAAATATTTATACACACATGCACTGAAATTTAAAAATATGAAGTATGTTAAATATTTTAGAAAAATATTTTGATTAAAAATATATATATGTATTTAAGTATTTGGAAATTTTTAAAATTTCCTCCTTCTAACTAATTTTTAATTTTTTGTTTCAATTTCTTATTATTATAAATTAACAATATATTCTAAACTCAATTATATATTATTTTAGCGGTGTATTGGTACATTCATTTTTGAAATTATTTTTTATGTTGGAATATTAAAACTTTCTATGAACTTCAGCATTCAAATATATTTATAAACTATCCATAGACTTACAAAGTAGTACCCAGAAATGTTTAGAATATACAGGGTGCAAAGTCGAGAGCAGGCCTTTATTTGCGCAACAATTGGTCTCAGACGTCCTCCAATAAGAAAATGTATTTAAAAAAAAAATGTAAGAATTCATTATATGACATGTTTAAATTTAAAAAATCAATTTATTAAAACTCACAAAAACTGATAATTTTTATACAATTTTCATGACACTAATAGTGAAAGTTGAGTTCCAACCTAAAAAACCTATATAACACAAAAAGTTTCACTTTTGTGCACCCAAAATTGTCTGAGATAGTTAGTTTCAAAATTTAGGATTATTTCGCATTTTCTCGGGCTTTATTAAAAAGTCAACGAAAAATTCTTTAATAAACCCAGGGAAAATGCAAACAAAGTCCAATTAGGATTTTTAAACCGATCCCTTATTGAAGGCCGAAATATGTTAGAAAATCTAAACTTTAAATATCTTGTTCCATTTTGGAAGAATATAAATGAAACTTCTTGTTAGGATGAGTGTCAATTTTTCTAAATATCACTATAGGGATCTGGGACTGTACAAAAATTTAGTTTTTGTAATTTTGAAAAAATAGATATTTTAAATTTAAACATGTCATACCGCAAATGCTCATATTTTTTAAAACATTTTGTAACTGAAACTATATGTTTGCGACCAATAGTTGCGGAGATAAAGACATTCTCGTGACTATCTTTGCACCCTGTATTTAAAAAAAAATTAATATATATATATGTATAAATGAATTTTTAATCGTAGTTAAAACCAGGCAACCGATATAAGATCTCTGAAACCACATAGAACAATGAGAAGGAAATTACAACAAATTTAAATAACCTGTGGAGACTGATTGTGATTTATTGAAACATTTATTTTTTGTTTAGTGATTTTTATTTTATTTAACTTCAATCTAATCATACATTTATTCCTAGATTATTCGTTGCAATTTTAATAATTTTACCGGTGCGTAAAAACGACATGAAACTCAAATCAAAAGATACAAACAAGCAACGAGAGAAAAAAAAAAAAAAAAAAAAAAACAGCATTTTTTTTTTTTTTTAAGGAAAAGCTCAGAACGGTGAAAAAGAAGAAAAAAAAAAAAACTCGTCAGTGGTGACCTTTTTCACCATTGAGCACCAATGTACGATTTCGTTCGTTAGCAGCTATAATAGCAAATCGCCAGCGGACACCAAATCGTACAAGAAATTAATTGAAGTTAAAAATGAAGAAAAAGTGGAATCAGGGGTGCAGAATATGCCCGAACGCCCGAACGAGGTTCGGGGGAAATTTTGAATATTTTTTTAAGAGAAAATAAAAATGTAAATCAAAAATAACTATTTGCTACTTTGAAGTGCTTATACACTAACAGCGATATTTTTATGATAGACTGTATATTTATTCTCTTAAAGATTTATTACATAGAACAAATGACTTTGTATAGCAAAGTAGATTTTTGCATTATTGAGGGAAATTTATACGGTGTTTGGGGGAAATTTCCGAGGTTTGAACATTTTCTGCATCCCTGGAATAAACTATTAATTCAAGAAATCAGAAAATCAAACAGAAAACAACTATAAAAAACAAACATTACTCACAGGATGATGCATTCGGAATCCCAAGGATTAAAACAAGCAAAATAATTCAAGAGTTTAGTTGTACATAGCAGATAAAGAATGATACAACACAGCAACAGGGATATGAATTACATTTTTTAAAATTCAAATAATGTTTGTGAAAATTTAACATACTTAATTTCAACGTATATGCATGAGAAACTCCATATTCTACGACAGTAATTCCCAAAAATTGTCATAACATCTCTATATACCTTAAAAAGTTCCTTAAATTTTTGCATTTAAAAAAAATTTCTTTTTTTCCCCTAATCTGAAGATAATGGCGTTATAGTATTAATTACGAAACTTTAATAAACACCATAAAAGGCAAGAACTCGCAGCTGCTAAAAAAAAAAAAAAAAAAAAAAAAAAAAAAAAAAAAAAAAACCCGGCAACGCATTCAACACACTCAACGTGCTTGTTTGCAGCTCTCGCGCTTACATTGTTCGCCTGATAAAGGGTTGTGTCTTCTTTTAACCCGAAACAATTGTTTCGAGTTCTTACATTTTATGGTGTTTATTCAAAGTTTTGTAATTAATACTATAACTTCATTATCTTCAGATCAGGGTAAAAGAAGAAATGAAAAAAAAAAAAAAAAAAAAAAAAAAAATGAAAAAATTTAAGAAATTTTTTAAGGGATAAAGAGACGTAATGGCACTTTTTTCGGAAAACTGTCATAGAATATAGAATTTTTGATTCATATACGTTAAAATAAAGGAATAGTAAGTATGTTAAAATTTCTCAAACATTATTTGAATAATAAAAAAAAAAGTAGTTTATATTCCTGTTAATGTGTTTTGCTTCATCACAAAACTAGCGTTGTAAAAATTATTACTTACAAACTTTGAATAAACACCATAAAATGCAATAAACTCGCAACAATTGTTTCGGGTCAAAAAAACACACGACCCTTCATCAGGCGAATAAAGTAAGCACGAGTGTTGCAGTCAAAGCGGCAACGCAATTGGTGCGTTGCCGCTTTGACTGCAGCACTCGTGCTTACTTTATTCGCCTGATGAAGGGTCGTGTGTTTTTTCTACCCGAAACAATTGTTGCGAGTTTATTGCATTTCATGGTGTTTATTCAAAGTTTGTAAGTAATAATATGTACTTTTTACTTTTAAACGCCCGTACTGTGTTCTTTTTTTTTTTTTTTTTTTTTTTTTATAATGACGTCACAGTTTTTTTTTTTTTTTTTTTTTTTTTTTTTCTACACTATTTTAGAACGTTTACAGTACGTTTTCTAGAACGTTCTGAAAATGTGTATAACGTTTTGAAAACGTTCTAAAAACGTTTAGAACGTTCTGAGACCGTATACGTAGAACGTTCTCAGAACGTTTCTATAACACCGATGGTAATAGTTACACGTTCATTGAACGTTCTCTGAACCGTACTATTGTCCTGATTCAAGATGGACAAATAGACGTCTATAACACGTTCAAAGTGAACGTTCTTAGAACGTGTTTGTAGAACAATTTTTGAACGTTCAGAGAACGTTTCGGTGCTGCTTGGGTTATAAGCTTAAAAAAAAAAAAAAAAAAAAAAAAAAAAAAAACATACGATTTGAATTGAGGAACTTTTGAAGTCGTTGGTTAAGTTTTTTTTTATTGCATGGGAAATTTTTTTTTTTTTTTAATTGGTTATTTGTATTTTAAATTCTTCTCAAAGATATGCTATATCAGCTACAGTACCAAAAGTCTATTATTACATGTTCCCCTAAGATATTTTCTAAAACACTCAGCAAAAATTAATTATGAAATCTCTTGAATACAATTTTATTTTTCTGTTTTAAAGCAATATCGTATAAAAAAAGTGTTCATTAAAAATATAATGTAAAGAATAAATTTAGATTATCTTAAAATAATACTAATAATAATAATAATTTATGTTTTTAGCAGATATCTTTTATCTACCTGTTTTATTATTAGAATTTTTTTATAATATGTGATATTAATTAGTTTCATTCTTTACAACTCATTTGCGCTAAGGAAACGCAATTATTCCCTTTGAAACTGTAAAAGATCTTTTTAAAAGATTATTAAAGAATTTTTTTTTTCTAAATCTAGAGAGAAAATTTACAAAAAACAAATCTATTAATTATTATTTTCTGTCCTGTTAAGCATGTATATACACCGTTTCTTTTACGTTTAATTAGTGTCATCCTTGTCCCGCATTTCGTTAAATTAAAAGTGAATCTTTTTCTAAAATCTCTATGTCTTTTAGAAACTTTCGTTAAATAATTGATATTAATTAGCAGTTCATTTTCTAAAAATCAATGTCATTCAATGTTTTATTTTATTTTAGAATTTATGTTATTTAGAATTATCTCTCATGTAATTTTCAATTAAAAGAAATGTATTTATTTTTTCGGCTTGTTTAATTAATAGTTTTACATGAAATTCTTAAAATTTGATAAAACTGCTTGCAGAAAAGTAAAAATTGTTTTTTTAAAGTTTACTTAGACAAGTAGAAAAAAAAATAACTAGCGAAGTTATATAACAAATTTAATTTCATCCTATATTCGTTTCTTATTTTTAATCGACATCAGAAAGGTTAAAAAATATTAGAGTGCATATGACAAATTTATCCTAAAAGCATCCTAATTTATTTTATGGGGTTAGATGCCTTTTCAACGGTAATCGTTTTATTTATAGTAACCGAAATTTATAGAAAATTTCATTGATAGTGAATACTTTATTTACATACAGGAGTTTTATCATTTTTTTTTTTTTTTTTTGAGCTAAACAACTACTGTTTGTTGACCGATTACAGTCCAATGAGTGCAATTACGGATGAGTCAATTCTGCTGCGCTTTTATCTGAACAGAGTGGAAGAAAACCTTCACAGCTAAATTTTCAAGAAATGCTTATTTCAGTGATAGTGTCAAAGCTGCTTATATGTAAGCGTTGACATTCCCATTATATTTAGCTCGCAAAGTTATTTGCGTAAAGGTAAAAAATACGACTGCAGCGATCCTGTGGATTAGTGGGAGAATTACAGAGCGCATGCTCCAATCTAACTAGTTCTGTAAACGTGGATATGCTATGTGTGCTATGTCGTTGTCTGCAAACTTCGGTACAGGCATGGATGTTTGTGGTGTTTTTTATGTGTGAAATATATCACAAGATTGTGAATTGTTAATGTGGAACTATGTAATAAATGTGAAACTATGTAATCGAGACACTTAAATGCAAATACCCAACCTATCATATTCTAGCTTCTTATAGAATGGTAACTTTATTTTGAATGTCAATAGAATTGAAAAATAAATTTTTATTCAAAATATTTGATTGAATGGTATTTATTTCTTGTCTTGAAATCTTATAACTTAATTTTTTTATAATTAGTGATTTATAAATATAACGATTTATTTCCTTTTAAAAATACTGTAATATATTTCGTATTTTGCATAATACTGATAAAAAAATAGACTTAATCGAAAAGTAATAAATGACAAAATAGTATAACACGTAAAAAAATGTTTTATTTGCAAAGTAAAACAAATCACTCAGAATAAAAACATTAAGTTATAAGATTTCAAGACAAGAAATACATACCATTCAACAACATATTTACAATGAAAATGCATTTTTCAACGCTATTTACATTCAAAATAAAGTTAATATTCTATAAAAAGCTAGCAGACGACAACTAAGTGTATTTACGTTTAAAGTAGAGATGGGATAAACAGTTATTTTTCAGTAATAGATTACTTCGTTCCATACACTGTAAAAAAATAACTACACTGTAAAGTTTCTTGCAGCTGGTAATAGTTATTTTTTTACAGTCTAATACCAGCTGCAAGAAACTCTCTGTGATTGAAGAAAATAATTATTTTATCGAATCACAGAGAGTTTCTTGCAGCTGGTAATAGTTATTTTTTTACAGTGTACTAAACTTGGTAATAGTTTCTTGTAATATATTATTTTTAAAACCTATTACTCTTTAGTTTATTATATGGCTAATGTCTTTCTACACACTGTAAAAGTAACTATTAATAGCTGCAAGAAACTCTCTGTAATTGGAGAAAATAATTATTTTCTCCAATCACAGAGAGTTTCTTGCAGCTGGTAATGGTTATTTTTCACAGTGTACGATATGCATATGTGTCCTGCATAGCAGATGCGGTTCATGTTCTTGAGTTCCAATGCTTTCAAAAAGTAATCTTCACTTTATTTAACACTAGAATTTCTAAAAAAAAAAAAAAAAAAAAAAAAACATTGATATGAAATTGTGGTGGAGTCAAAGATTTATACACTTGTTCGTTCCAATTGTATAAGAATAAGATTCTGTTAAATGAATTTTTTTAACACGAAAAAAGAATATTTCAAATAATATCAAGTAACGTGTACATTTTCTGTAAAACTAGTTAGCATAGGTGGACTCTGCTCAGTTCCTCATCATATTTATGTTCTCATAAATTTCTAGTGCGAGACATATTATAATCATGTTAAGAGAAATTAATTTGACCAAAGCTTGACACAGTGACAGAATGAAATCCCCGCCTAATAGGCTATCCACTGTTCACTTCGATATATTTATCATATTCTAATCTATTAATTTATTTTATCAGGGTTAGTTCCGTTGTTTAGTTTTCATGCTACTATTTCCAATGCAATAATTCTCAAAATTTCTATTTATATGAAAAATTTTCCATTTCGCTGTGTTGATAAAATCTTAAACTACGAATAACTTACGAATTTTTCCTATTAGAATACTTGTAGTCAATCATGTCTAAACAAGTATCATAGATGTTATTTTGAAGTTGTCTGCTATATTTATGATCCTCAAAATGCCCGTTTATGCTTAATATTGCCCTATTCTGCCATAGTAAGTAAATCGTAAATTCCAAATAACTTACTATCTTATTAAATTGGAAAAATAATAGTCTCTGATATTCATGCCAGTATGCTAAATAATATTTAAAATGTGGTCTGACATCTTTGCGATGAAAATATCCCTCAAAATTGATGTTTATGTGAAATTTTGCTCTATTCTGCCATGTTAAGAAATTCGTAAGTTTCCAATAACTTACGAAATTTGTATATTGGAAAATTCATAGTCATTTTCATGCCAGTGTCCTAAATAATATTTCAAAAGTGGTCTGACATCTTTACGAGGAAAATATCCCTCAAAATTAATGTTTATGTGAAATTTTGCCCTATTCTGCCATGTTAAGAAATTCGTAAATTCCAAATAACTCGCAAAACTTTCAAAGTAGCATGTTTATAGTTAATGATGTTCATTCCGAATTCAAAACTGATATTTTAAAACTGTCCTGACATCTTTACAGTAAAAATTTTCTACTTAATGGACGTTTAAGTGAAATTTTGCCCTATTTTCCCATGTAAGAAAATCGTAAATCTATAATAACTTATGAAGTTTTTTAATTCGAATGTTGCAAATGAATAGGGTTCTTGCCACTGTCGAAAGTAATATTTTAAATCTGATCTGGCTTCTCTGCGACTATTTGTTCTTGAGATATCTTGTACACAGGCTAACAACCAACAGACACCCTACAGACGGACACCATACAAAGTTTGTCATTTTCGGATTTCTCACATCTGAAAACGTGTAAAAAGTCAAGAGAAAGAGGTTGAAAACTTTCACGATTACCTAAGTTCCCCATACCAATAGTATGACTGGGAACTAAAAGAACCCTCATATTAAAAGCCATATAATTAAGGAATAATTAAATAATAATAACAAACCTTTAAAAAAGATCTTTAAGACATCCCAAATTTTAAACTACCGAGTAATTGTCTCTTTTGATTTTCCAAAAGACTTGAACACCCCAGATTGACAAGAAAATTAATATTTTTCAATCATTCTTATCAAACCGTCAATTTGAATATGTTTACTAAAATTAGAAACATTTGTTTTAAATTTAAATTTTGCCTACAAAAACTGCATAAAATCATTTATTTTCTCAGACACTTAATTTTAACGTACGACCATAAATAACTGTTCTTAATACCTTTACTCATTTTAAATCATTAAAAATAGTCTTGAGAAAAAATCAGAAAAAAAAAAAATAAATAAATAAATAAAAAATAAATAAATAAAAACCTTAAAAAAAAAAAATCCGTTTTCTTATAGATTTATTCTTGATTAAACTCAAACAATATTCCTGATAAAACCACAATAAATAAATGCTCAACAACACTAAAAGTATGCGAAATGCGATTACACATTGTCAGTTCCATCTGCCATGCAAACAATTTCAAATATAAACAAACACTCTTCATCCTTTCCTTTCTTTAAAGGCATTCTTTCTATTAAACCTTCCATCATAACCCCAAACTAAACCAACACCTTCTCGAATTATTCGAGCTGGTGTTGACTAAATGCAAAGTGTAACCCCATTCACCATCTTCATGACGAAATAATCAACATGATCACCCCTTGATCACCAATCTCATGATGACTGCTTAAATTAACATCCTGACAACACTATTTCGTTAAACTGTGATATAATAGCTTCCACGTTAAATGTCACGAGCTACACTATACTAATATTAAACTAAACTAATACACAATAATGTTCAGTTTCGAATTAATACTTTGAATAAAATATTAGAAAGATGAAAAATAATCAAAGCATTCACTTATTTCGAAAGGGTATTTGAATCATACACTGTAAAAAAATAACTATTACCAGCTGCAAGAAACTCTCTGTGATTGGAGAAAATAGTTATTTTCTCCAATCACAGAGAGTTTCTTGCAGCTGGTAATAGTTATTTTTTTACAGTGAAGAATATTTGTAATCTACGAAGTAAGAGTATGTATTCGTCCCTGAGATGTTACGAGTATTCTTCCAGACAAAAGGTAACGAATCGGTATTTTTGAATTCGACGAGCCAAGTTCGAACATTTGTGCAGGAAGTCTGACATGAGAAAGATGTTACTTTTTCGTTACATGCGGTATGCGGGAATTATGAGATTCTGTAAGGTGTGTGTCTTATTCGCTACTCGCATGATGTGATTCGGTCTAGATGTTTACGTATGATTTCGATTTTGCTAGTTGCGGTGCTTATAGTTTATTTTTGTAAATTCATCATGGGAAAGGGAGTTTTAAACTCGTTACTTGAATAATGCTGCATCATATAAGTCGTTCTTGTATGACATAAATGGCGTTTGTAATTTTGTTTTAAAACAAAGAAAAATAAATAAATTCTCGAGTTTTTTTTTTCCCCTAAAAATATGATTTTAGAAGTACGTTCATTTACTAAAAAAAAAAAAAAAAGAAAAGAAAGAAAAATCCGTGTTATTATTATCATTATTACATTTTTTATAACAGGCCTTTTTCCTTCTTTCTTTTTCTTTTCTTCTTCTTCTTTTTTTTTTTTTTTTTTTTTTTTTTTTTTCTTGCTGAGAGGTAAGATAGAAGTGTCATTTATTTAATTTGATCATTTCTGTAGTATATTACAATGCTAATAGATTCTTATGTAATAACAGTATTATTTATTTACAGTATTATTTATTATTACTCCTATATACCTTGGGGAAGGCGAGGCTCCTATATACACAATTTTTTTTTCTCAGTTGACTATCTCTATTACAAAAAATATAAATTCGTTTCATTTGGTTTAGTGCAGTCTATAGATGTTAAACTCTACTTACCTGCAATTTCCCCCATAGATGTAATGTATTTGAATACTTCTGAATGTCCCTGTACACGAACCATTTGCTTCATCTCAACGAAAAGCTTACTGTAGCATCTCTATATGATACACATTTAGAATACCGAGTTTGGAATTTCTGCTACTATTTGTTCTTGAGATATGTTGGTAATAGACACACAGACATCTACACATACATCCACACAGACAGACAGACACACAGACCATTCGCTAAAAACATGATTTTCGTATTCAGAGGGCCTCAGAACATGTAAATATAACAAAAACTCACGTTCGAAAATTTGACCCTAAAACAATACTTTCTTAACCCTATGGGTAAGAGAAAGTAAAAAATGAGAAGTTTCTTTCAAATATCACACAGCAGCAGATTTTGCGCTCTTCGATAATCATTATGTGTAAATGAATTTTACAAAAAATCGAAACAAAATTTTATTACATCATTATACATATATATAAACTAAAAAATAAATCTATACAAATTTTAATATTTTGTAGGCAGGAGAAGATTTATAAGCCATAACTAGGATATGACGAGGCGTTTCATTTTAAACACATAAAATTTAATAGATGACTATGACAATTACATATGAAAAATACAAGTAACATGAACGACTACATTTTTAAGACTGCGATCTGTTCTAGCAGAGATAAAAGTAAAAAGGAAAGAACAGATCATTGATTGGACGTGACGTCACTTACCAACAGTCCAATAGATGAAATCAGGAATACAATGACGAAATACACCACAACTCTCCTCCCCTTAATTCCGTATACCATACCTGATGGGAGGTTTTCTTACTCTAGATGATCTTCTTACAACCTGTTCAGAAAAAGACAAATTAGCATTTTTAAGTTTTGAATGTTCAGATTTTAGTTCATTATTTACAGTACTGTTGATATTTTTATCACAGTCAATTTCTCCAGGCTTTGTAGACACAGATCTACTGTCGGTTGGCACTGGATCTGGTTTAAAGGAAGGATCGGTTGGCACTGGATCTGGTGTTATTGCAGGCCTCCTACCAGACTTAGATTCTCCATTGCTTTGCAGGTGTGGACTCTTGCTATCGGAAACCATGGGAATATTTCCATCAAGAGTGTTCTTTTCAATTTCACCAGGATTTGTAGTTTCCTCCAGTTGTACTCTGGAACCTACACTTTTTAGTTGATCAACGTGTCTTTTCCATACACATGAACCTACTTGAATTTTATAATGTAGTTTACCTAGTCTAGCAATTACTTTACCTATTTTCCATTTATCTCCTGATGTATAATTGCGTACTACAACTTTTTCATTTATTTCGAATTCCCTTATCTTTTTCTTGTTAAAAACATTTTTATCTTGTTTGTTTTCAACATAATTTTTAACATTTGGTACAAGCAAATCTAATTTTGATCTGATATTTCTTTTCTGAAATAATGATGCGGGACTCTCCCCTGTTGTAATATGAGGCATTATTCGGTATTGGAATAAAAATTCGTTTAACTTAAATTGGAGATTTCCGGGTTCTGAACTTAAGGATTTCAATCCTTTTTTAATAATTTGGACATATCTTTCGGCTTGACCATTTGTAGAGGGATGATATGGTGCAGTTAAACTATGTTTTATGCCTTTACTTTGTAGAAAATGTTCGAATTTTTCTGAAATGAATTGTGGCCCATTATCAGACACAAGGGACACAGGATAGCCATATCTGGCAAAAAGCGAAGAAAGACAGTTTATAGTGTTCTCAGCCGTAGTATTAGGAACAATGAACACTTCTGTCCATTTACTGTGGGCATCTACTACGATTAAAAACATTTTCCCCATCATTGGACCAAAAAAGTCTACATGTATTCTGTTCCAAGGTGTTGTAGGCCATTCCCAGTGATGATTTTCCATTTTAGGAGGATTATGTTTTAATTTAATACAAACAGAACAGTTATTTGCTAAATTCTCAATGTCTTTATCAATACCTGGCCACCATACAAAACTACGTGCCAGTGCTTTCATTTTTATTATGCCAAAATGGCCAAAATGCAAATCTTCCAACACTTTTTGTCTATGAACAGTAGGAATTACAACACGATTCCCTTGTAGTATGCAATTATTTAGTATAGAAAAATCCTGTTGTTTATGTCCAAAAAGTAAGTAATTTGGCATCTGTGTGCCTGATATTAAATGTCGGTACATTTCTTTCAATGTTGGATCTCGCTTAGAACTTGCCCATAATATCTTTGTATTTAACGGTAACGATGTGATTTGATGAATAAATAAACAATCGGATTCATCAAGGTTGCCAAATAAATTTGGTGACAAAGTTGGTGACACTTTTTCTGGTTGTAGCGAATCAGACGACGGCAGCAGTAAGTCTTCACTACGTAATGGAAGACGTGATAGAGCATCGGCATTTCCGTGCTCTGCAGATTTTTTATATTTAATATCATAATTACATGTCTGTAAGTATAATGCGTATCTTTGCATTCTAGCTGCCGAAAGTACTGGAATACTTTTTACGGGTGAAAATATGGAAACTAGGGGTTTACTATCTGTATACAGTGTAAATCTCCTACCATATAAAAATTGAAAAAATTTCTTTACACCAAAAATTATTGATAACGCTTCTTTATCTACCTGACTATACCGCTTTTCTGCAGAAGATAAAGTTCTAGAAGCAAAAGCTATGGGTTTTTCGGAGTTATCTGGCATTGTATGCGAAAGTACTGCCGAAATTCCATAAGGAGAAGCATCAGTGGCTAAAATTAAGGGTAATTTAGGATTAAAGTGGGTGAGAATCCTTTCGGAAGTAATTTCCTGTTTAATTGCATTAAATGAATTTTCACATTTTTTAGTCCACTGAAAATTTACATTTTTACGTAATAATTCATTTAGAGGATAAGCAATCGTAGATAATTTAGGAACAAATCTAGAATAGTAAGATACTAAGCCTAGGAACGCTTTTACTTGAGTTACGTTTTGAGGTATTTGGAGCATTTAAAATAGCAGAAATTTTTTCTTGCGTTTTGTGTATGCCATTTTTATCAATTTTGTAACCGCAGTATGTAATTTCATCATTCATGAAAAAAGATTTTTCTTTATTTATTTTAAGATTATATTCACGTAACCTTTCTAGCACTTGTTTTAATCGCTCTAAATGTATTTCATCAGTTTCCCCTGAGATACATATATCGTCAATAAAAACTGAAATACCCTCTATACCTTTTAAAATTTGTTCTATAGTTCTCTGCCATATTCCTGGCGAACTGGCAATTCCGTATGGTAATCGCGTAAATTTAAATAAGCCTTTAGGAGTGTTAATAGTAAGTAATTCTTGTGAATTTTCCTCTACCGGTAAATGCAAGTATGCTTGGTTTAAATCAATTTTTGTAAAATGTAATCCACCCCCTAAAGTTGCTAATATATCCTCAATTTTTGGTAGCGGGTATTTGTCAACCTTTAAAAATTTATTTACCGGGACTTTAAAATCGCCGCATAAACGAATTTTCCCATTAGGTTTTACCACCGGAACAATAGGTGTTAACCATTTACTCGTACTAACAGCTTTTATTATCCCTTCATTTTCTAATCTTTCCAATTCTTCATTTACCGCATTCCTTAATGCATACGTAACTGTTCGCGATTTACAAAATATTGGTGATGAGTCTTTCTCTAAATGTAATTCAGCTTTAACATTTTTAATTTCACCTACGTTATTTGTAAATAAATCCGGAAATTCATTTAGTAATTTATTTAAATTATCCGAGATTTGTACTTTGTTTACCGGAACAGTTTGTAAATTGTTTGGGAATATATTAAATGTAGTTATCCAATCCCTACCTAGCAATAAAGGAAAATTGTCTTTTTTAACTAAATATAACTTAACATTCCTAGTTTTGTTTTCGTAAGTTACATTTACTCTAACAAATCCCTCGGGCTGGAAAATTTCTCCCGTGGCTGTCTTTAATTGTACATCAGCAGGAAACATTTTATGTTCTGGAAATAATCTCCGAAAACGATTTATCGGTACGGCGGAAATCGCCGATCCCGTATCAAGTTCCATTTCTGCTTTAGCACTATTTTCTATCAAAACCCAAATTTTTATAGGTTTAGTGCCTTCAGATTGTAACGACAAAATGTCTACAGTATCAAGAACATTTACATTTTTCTTTTGAGTAACATTGTTTTGTGCGTTCCGACACACTTCACTCAAATGACCACGTTTTTTACAAAAATTGCAAACTGCATTAATAAATTTACAAACATTTGCTAAATGCGAGCTATTTCCACAACGATAACAATAAGTTTTACTTTTATTTGCACTCGCAGTTTTGTTCACGTTTTGTTTACTTAAGTTATTTTGAGAATAATTTTGTTTTGGTTTCCTAACACTAACAGAAACTTTATTCAAATTCAAATTTTTATTTTGTAATTCTATCATGTCATTTTCAGTACTTTGCATAGTTACGGCTTGTTCTACTGCTTTTTCAAATGTTAAATCTTCAACCTGAGACATTAATTTGCTTTGGATTGTTTCATTTTTTAATCCGCGTAAAAATTGTTCTAACAAATTTTCTGACAGCGAATCGCGTGTAAACGCGCAATGTGTTGTTAATTTCTTTAATCGAACACTAAAATCCTGCACAGATTCGTTATCTCCTTGACAACATTTTCTAAATTTAATGCGCTCGCTGATTTTGTTTGGAATTTTACATAGATGTTTTGTTAAGACATTTACTAATTTAGTGTAAGTTTTTGATTCAGGGAGATCTGGGAACAGTAAATTTGTAAGTAAATTATATAATTTCGGGCCTATAAAAGTTATTAAGGCACTAACTTTTTTTTCATCCTTAATATCAAACAAAATAAAATTCTGTTCTAATCTTCTGATATAAGTATCAAAACATTCAATCGAATCATTGAATTCTTTAAAATTTTGAAACATTTTTAATGAAAATATGCTAGTTTTAACAATAAAAACATGCAATCTAATAAAAGAACAGAAAGAAAAAAAATAAAATAAATGTGTAAATACCTTTTTTTCTCTCTTTCCCGAAAAAATAAAAAATCGTAGACAACTAATTATCTGTGGCGCCTATGCATTTCCGGCCTGACAGTAGACAAAAACTCACCAACTGCCCGTCTCCGATTGCTTTTCATTACTTTCGAAATATCAATTTTCTTTATGAAATAAGTAGATTTTGAATAAACACATGTGTAGAAGATATTCCGTTCTTTTTTTATGAACTGCATATTTCATTTTTAATCATCTTGAAGTAGATATTGTTAAAATGTTGAAGAGCAAAACTTCTTTTTGCTTTTTTCTTTTTCATCTCGTCGCCATTTTAATATTTTGTAGGCAGGAGAAGATTTATAAGCCATAACTAGGATATGACGAGGCGTTTCATTTTAAACACATAAAATTTAATAGATGACTATGACAATTACATATGAAAAATACAAGCAACATGAACGACTACATTTTTAAGACTGCGATCTGTTCTAGCAGAGATAAAAGTAAAAAGGAAAGAACAGATCATTGATTGGACGTGACGTCACTTACCAACAGTCCAATAGATTAAATCAGGAATACAATGACGAAATACACCACACAAATAAAATTAGATTTTTGTCTGTAAATTGTAAAATCAAAAAATTTTGTGATATCTCTACGTTTCAGACATCAGGGTAACAATAATGACTTCAGAACTTTCAATGTGTATGAACGCATTCGTAAACCTCGCATTCAGTGCGATAGTTTTCGTGGCAAAACGAAAATTAATGTGTTAGTTATGGTTTAGCGTAAGCAGTTTTTTATGAGTTTACGAATGCTTTTTAGTGCATCTAGAGTTGCATTAAACAATTTGTAAACAGTTATATATTTAATTTCATTTTTAGACCGTTTTGCTGGACCCCGTGCTCGAGTCCTGGTGTGGGCATGGATGTTTCTGGTGTCCTGTGCATACAATATAGTCTGCATTGTTATTATAAATTGATGAAATATGGACCAGTTGAAACAAAAGTTATTGTAACTATAGCTCTCAAAGCTGTCAAATGGATACAAGGTGGTCCGAAAAACATGGTGATAGAAAGTAAGCGATCGTTGTGAATAAAAGACAGCATGCAAGAACATGAAACCTATTTTATTGAATAAAGATATGGATGACATTTAATATATAAGATGCTCGAAATGTCTATCGTCCCCGACTATAGTGTCATAAAGCCGATTCCGAAATTCCGTCATAACGCGCTGGAGTTTGTCGGAATCAAGTGCATCAATTTAACTTCTGATAGCCGATTTCAGGTCCTACAGTGAATCAGGGGATTCCTATAGATTATGTATTTGATGTAACCCCATAAGAAGAAGTCGCACGGATTTAGGTCCGGACTGTATGGGGCTACTCTATCCCATGCCCCGTGAACTTCTATGCATCCAATATGCAATCAAACGCTCACCAAACGTCGTTTCAAGCCCCGTGAAGACGTCAGCAGTTCTATGGGGACGAGCCCCATCCTGCATAAACCAGTAGCGTCGTACGGCTCGCTTCAGGGCCAAAGTGACACTCTAGTAACTTTCGATATTTCATTCTTGTGACCATACCGTCAATGAATATCGGACCAATTATTCGCTCGGACGATATGGCACACCACACCGTGTCCCTTTAGGAATGCAGAGGCGAAACGACATTGAGATGAAGATTTTCTGTACCCCAATGGCGCCAGTTTTGTTTGTTCACGTAACCATATTCAACTGAAAATTGGTCTGATCACTGAACCAGATATAGTGTTCACTGATGGAACCATTTTCAAGTTCCTCAATCATGTGTTTTGCGAAATGTCTCCGCCACACAGAGTCCCCCTCCTTTAGTGTCTGACGCATTTGGATCTTGTATGGACGCAACCCCACTGCTTTCTTGAGCCTTTGTAATGATGTTTTGTGTATGCTTTGTTGTTGGGTCTCTTGTTGAGTGGAAGTGGTTGGCTGAACCTCAAAGAATACGCATACACGCTTCCTGTTGTCATCAGAAACAACTGTGGATCTTCATTCCGACCCCTTGTTTCTTCCATCCCAAACACTCCCGGTAGATTCAAATATGTCCATCAACCTGTAAACAATAAAAATCAGTGTGAGATTAGGGCCAGAACATCAGCCATCTTATGGCTTCACAATCACTGCGACTTTCAAGTGCTATAACTTACCGCGCGATTACCACTTCACTAGGTGTCCTTTTCTTTCCGAACTCTGAACGACATGCCCGTCGAACGGTGACATTACTTCGATTATTCTCATAAAATTTTCTTGCGATAAATAATCGTTCTTCTAAGGTCGGTGATTTGATATTGCTTATTCTTTATTTTCGGTAATCAAGCATTCACCTGAAATGCCAATATATGTGCTGTTACAATATGGAAGAATTGTACTTATATCAATGCATTTGAAATCAGGAACTTAAAATACTTTTTTGTCGCCCAGATGATGTAGTGGTTAGCGTCCCTGACTCCTACACGGTGGGGCCTGGGTTCGAATATCGGAGAAGGCATGAATGTGTTGTCCCTGTTAGGGGTAGCGATGACTACCCATTGGGTGCCCCTTCACAAATGGTCACCAATTCGGAGCCCCCCCCCCACGGCCAATGCTTGTGGCATGCGCGCCGCGCAATTAGAAAAAAGAAAATAAATTAAAATACTTTCCATCATTTTTTAAACCACCCTGTACCAAATAGACTGTTTTGTTATTTTGAGTTTTATTTATATTTAGATAGCTTTTATACATTTATATGGGATGCAGTGAACAAAAAGAAAAAAAATACATGCTTAGAAAGTTAAATAATAATAATAATAGTAAGAGAACATGTATTTAAAGTATGTTCAAGATACTATAGAAAATAATCTTTTGGTAATTAAAAAAATAAAAAAAGAAAGTCACATGAAAATATTTTATGGCTTTAAAAAGCAAAATGGTACTACTAATACGTATCTCTGTACCTATCTATATATCTATATATAATATTTGCAACTTATTTAAGGCTATGCAATGTGCTATTTAAGAAAATGTTCTGTTTATACATATACATAAGAGGTGCAGTTAGTAAATTCAGAGACTACCCTACCCACTCATGCTCGGTGTACGGGTGAACTAAAATAATGATGTGGTTTGTAAATTTGGTTTTCTGCGCACGCGTGAAACATCACATGACGCTGCGCAAAACTAATAAAGTCTTGAGATCAGCATTAAGCTAAAGACTGTCAGCTTGTTATATTGATGTAACAAAATGTCTTTTTTTGAGCAACGTTACAACACTAAATTCTGCTACTAATCAGGAAAACCGCTGAAGAAAGTTTACGGTTTCTGCAACAAGCGTATGGATGATCGAAAGTTTTCAAACGGTATAGATTGTTTATAAATGAAAAAGACGCTGTTGCAGATGATACGCGAAGTGCGCGGCCAGTGACCGAACGTACGCGATGAGAAGTGATCAGAAGAGATAAAGGGCAACCAATTGATGCAGCGACTGAACAGACTGGTGTTTTCCTTCGTCCCCAGTGATGATTTGGGGCAAAAATGTCCGTCATTGTTGCCAGCACTGTTTAGATCACTCACAAATGTGTAGCGCTCAGCCCTTTGATCCTAGATTAGATTGTAAGGAATGCGATGCATGTGCAAATCCAAAGACATGATCGTGTGAATTGCTCTATGCGGTAAGCCAGTCTGTTCGGCCACTGCACCAATTGTTTGCCCACGATGACTTCTGATCACTGCTCCTACCCCTTGGATGTTCGCTTATTTTCGCGCGGTCACTGATTCCCGCTTCGCGGATCATCTGTAACAGCGTCTGTATAAGTTTTAACACGTTCGCTGCCGGTTTCACGTGACTAAAATTTGAAATGACGTTTTTTTCCTTTAACCCGCCGAATATGTTTGACGTGTTGCACAAGAGCGCTACATCGCCAGATGTTATAGGCTTTGTGTTTACCTTTGCTTGTTTGCGTCATGTGTTACGTCAATACGCTGTATTACGTCAAACGTGTAAAAATTCATCTGCTCGTTACAAGCAAACTCTGGAGTTAATGAAATATAAGTTAAATTTCCATAGCAAATAGTTTCGTTTGTACTGAGCAGATAAAATATCTCGCTGACGCCGTCACTTCGATTGCATATTGATGATACGTGTTTTATTAGAGAGAAAGTATTCTATTGTGAAATACCCTTCCATGGAGGATCAAATTTTTGATCGCATGTTTCCGGACCACTTCTAGGGGTGAGTCCCCGACCGCTGCCAATCGCCCATTGCGCAGCACTAGTATGACGTAAAACCCAACCAACCATCTATTTTTAAATATGAATATTTGTGATGTTTGCGTTAGTACTGTTTGGCTGGTTGAATAGAGTTGGAATTTAAGAGGTACTTTTGAATTTAAGAGGTTGGTTTGTTGATTGTGTTTTGCGTCACACTAGTGCTGCGCAATGGACAATTGGCGATGGTCTGGGTCTCACCCCTAGAGTGGTCCAGGGACATGCCATCACAATTTTGATCCTCCACGGAAGGGATTACTCTCTCGCTTCGTAGACACCCAGAGGTATAATTAATATGGAAACATGGAAAACATTGCGGGCACGACAGATTTTATGAGCACCAGCCACCATTAGTATACACAATGGTTTTTGGCAGGCTCGAGTACCGAACCCGCAATCTTCCATTTCCGAGCCCGGCGCTCTACCGTCTGGGCAACCACGGACCTGAATTTTAGAGGCATATTTTTGAATTTCATGCCAATACTGGTTGCTGCAGTTCAAAATTTTGTATACTTTCTAATTTCATGCATTTTGAGATAGGGGTATAGTGAACAGATCAGAGTACCATTATAATAGAGAATCGTTAAAATTTGTTATAATTATCCAGTTGCGGATTTATTTTTTCATTTCGAATGAATGAGGACTATAAGAAAATATTAATGATAAATAATTTACTTTATACAACTTTTGAAAACTTTTAAATTTAAAATTCCTAAGTAAAAATGTATACTTCATACGGTTTTGTTAAATAAATCCTTGTCGAATCCTGTTCTTAGTCAGTGTAAAAACATAATTTGATAAGGATTTATTTAACAAAACCTTATGAAGTGTACTTTTTTTACATAGGAATTTTTGCTAGTGTTCAGACACTTTTGTTACCGACTGTACTTATAGCTGTTAAATTATTGGAAATAAAAAAAACTATCATCTAAACACTTATCATCAATTACTAAAGCAACACACTTTTCAGGGACATTTGGTGTGATGGTATAATCTAAGTTTTATTTTTTTATTTGTGATTAGTTATAAATTCATAATTATTTCGTTTTTTTTTTTCTTTTAATTCTATTTTATGAAATTTTTCCTTTTGTCCTATGTATTATTATTATTCGGATTTTTTTTTTTCAAGACGCGTTTTCTTTTTAGGTTAGATCGCCGAAAAGCTCGCTTTCGTATGCCGCCGGTGTAAGGTTGCTATTCGGAGCACGATGCGAAATGGCACCGTCTTAGCGATTTTCGAAATTTCGCCAAGCGGCAGCCTAAAGTAAACTTTCACCTGTAAAGCAATACGTCACATCCCGCGCTGGCGCGGGATCGGCAGCGAACGTGTTAAACAAGATGTATCGTTTGAAAACTTTCGAACCTCACATAGAGTCTTCTCCATACGCTTGTTGTAGAAACCGTAACGTTTTTTAAGCGGTTTTTCCTCATCTGAAGCTGAATTAAATATCGGAACGTTGCTCCATCGACATAAGAGGTTGGCAGTCTTTAGCTTAATGGTGATCTTATTATGCAAAGCGTCGTGTGACGTCTCCCGTGTGCACAGAAAACTAGATTTACAAACCACATCGTTATTTTGGTTCACCCGTACACCGAGTAGGAGGGGGAAGAGTAGTTCCTGAACTTATTGACAGTATCTCGTACGTATGTATATACATACAGTATTTTAATTGAATTTCATGTAAAAGATTTATTTGTATCTTTGAAAATTATTAATTTTATGCAATTTTAAAGACGCTTTATTAATATAGATACATTAATACGCAAAGAAAAACATTGTACCCCCTTTTATGCACATTGCGCACGCGGAGGAGGGGGAGGGATTTGGCATAGTTAAAGGTCATATGGAGAAAGAGTGCAAAAAGATAAAATTTACGTATAATATGTGTTACAAATGGAATTTTTAATTCGTTAAAATATTAACCTTATATCAGCTTTAAAATTAGTCATATACAGTGTGTTGCATGAATATAAACGCACCTTTTCCAATAACCAGAAATAGAATTTTTTAAATATTAAAAGAAGGAATGCGACTTACAGTTATTGCATATGACTAACAACTGAATAAGGTGCTTTGAGCAAGTATGTTTAGGCTCATGCAAACTTGTGTAAAGAATGTTTAAGCATTTTCTTATTTTTAACTGTTTTTCGTTTGTTGCACGAAATTAAACGCACTCTGTACTTTGCATTTAAAATTTAACAGAACCGCCGGAATTAAATTAAAACACAAATAATCGTGTTGCTAAAATTTTCTAAAATCAGTTTTAATGCTTGAGTGCAAAATTTACGGAGTTTGTACAGGATGGCTAGAGGAAAAACTTTGACAGTAGACGAGAGGATAAAAATCGTCTTTATGCGTGGTAAAGGCTTTAGCAATCGCGAAATAGGGCGCTGAGTCGGAAGAAATCAGAGAGTTATGCGAAATTATATAAAGAAAAGAGCAAATTATGGGAAAAAAGTGTATAAGAAGCAAACAGGAAAGCTCACCAGTTACGACAAATGTCGAAGATGCAACACTACAAAGAATAAGAATATTTCCTGTGCGAAGATAAAGACTCAATGCAAGCTGGGTGTTCATCGGACAACCATATGGAGAACTTTCAAAGCTGCAACATTCATTAAATTTAAGAAAATAAGGCGAAATCACCCCTCACTCAAAGGCACAAGGATATGCGGTTGGAAAGAGCAAGAAAATGGATTCTAGATCGACTTAATTGGTTAAAGTCATCTTCTCAGGTGAAAAAAAGTTTAATCTCGATGGCCAGTACGGATTTCATAGCGACTGGCACGATATGATAACCGAAGAAATGTACTGTTCAAAACGTCAATCTGGAGGTGGGTCTGTCATGGTGTGGGCAGCCATAGGTTTTAAAGGGACTTTCGAATTAGAGTTCGTGGAGAACAGTATGAACTCTGTAGATTATGTCCAGATGCTCACAAGGAACCTCGCCGTCAAGCAGTCAAAAAATCTGGAAGAAATTATATTTTTCAGCAAGATTGTGCATCTGTACATACAGCACATATCGTGAAAAAATGATTCCGTGACAATAAAATTAAAGTTCTGGATTGACCCTCAAAAAGTCCCGATTTAAACATAATGGAGAACGTATGGGGTAATCTGGTTCGCCGTGTTTACGCAAACGGAAGGCAGTTTAACACGAAAGATGAACTAAAATCGGCAATTCTGTTAGCTTGGAAGACAATCAGCTTGGATGACCTCAAGCCACTGTATCATTCAATGCCAAGGCGTTTACTGGTTCTTCTAGAAGCCCATGGTGGCTTTACAAAGTATTAGATACAGTATTTTTTACTCAGTTATTTATATTTTATATGTGCGTTTAAATTCTTACAACATGTATATTTGTCATAAATTCAATAAAATTATTTTCTGAAAAATCATATTGGTTTTTCATTGTTTTGACTCGTAATTTCATTTCTTGAATCACACACATATAGTTTGCGTCAAGTGTCACCTATTCATATTTTTTAATTACTCTTCTATTACCATTCAAATTCTTAAAGCTAAGGTGCGTTTATATTCATGCAACGCACTGTAAATATAGCTTCAAATATAACTGTTGCCAAAATCAGTTTACCAGTTTTTTTTTTTTTTAAATAAAAGATTTAAATTATCACGTGAATAATAAAAAAATATCAAAAATAAAATTTTCTTATGCTTGTGACAGAATGACCTCAATATAAGTTAAAACTAAATAATAATAAAAATTAAAAAATAAAGTAGTAATAGTTATAACAATTTTTAATTTAATTGCCATATGAACGCTGGAGTACACACTACAGTTAAAAATATAAAATCTGTATATTAATACGGAAAGAAAAAACTTTGTACCCCTTTTAAGCACATTGCACTCAAGGAGGAATGTGAGATTTGAAAAGTTAAAGTTCATATACGCAAGCGAAGTGATAACGTCACTGGCCATTCGTGGATGCAAGAAAAATATTTCCTACTAGTATATAACCCCGTCAAAAATGACGGAATGTGAACGATAAATCTTGAAAACAATGTTTAGATCATGAAGATTACCACGTGATCATTTAAATGTATTTTCAGTTTTTGTTTATAAATCAAATGTGTTTCGATATTTTAAAATTTTCGTTTTGAAATTAAAAAAAATGCTACCCGATCAATAAATATGAATGACAATAAAAAAAACTGCTGGTTGACAAAAAATATAGGCCCGAAAACACAACAGCAACAACACATCCCAGTGTTCCGTTAAGTGCTCTATTTAAAGTCCTCATAATAAGAATAATCTAGTGTGTCACTGACCGACTTTCTCTTACCCTGAAATTTAATGCTATAAGTACAGGTTGGAGATTAAGAGGTAAGATAAAGAGTACTGTTATGTAAACCTATGTTAAACAATTCAAATTAGGCTTCGGAAGAGTTTTATATGATAATTAGTTCTGGCCCCCCTCAACCCCCCGTTTCATTAACGCACCTACATTTATATAGAATTTAATTCGATTATTAAAAAATAATTCAGTTTAAAAAAAATAATTTATTAAAATTATTATTTAAAAGAGATATCTTGTATGATAATACAGACGATTTCCATATTAGAGAAATAGTATAACACTAAATATCCAAAAAAAAAGTTGAATTTATTCTCAATATTAAAGTAAAAAAAAAAAAAAAAAAAAAAATGTTAAAAATGAAAGAAATCAATAACTTTATTTAAATTATCGTAGATCGATGGTTCAACCATTCGTTTTAAAGGTATTGGCGAGCTCTTTTGAAAGATACCCATCATGAAAATTTACTCCACTCGAGGGAGGACATCTACCCCAGGGGGGGGGGAGGCGAGGCTCCTACATACACAAAAAAAATTTTCCCAGTTGACTATCTCTATTACAAAAAATATGTATTCGTTTCATTTGGTTTAGTGCAGTCTATAGATGTTAAATTCTACTTACCTGCAATTTCCCCCATAGACGTAATGTATTTGAATGTCCCCGTACACGAACCATTTGCTTCATCTTAACGAAAAGCTTACTGTAGCATCCCTAAATAATACACATTTAGAATACCGAGTTTGGAATTTCTGCTACTATTTGTTCTTGAGATATGCTGATAACAGACATACAGACATGATACAGACATGCTGATAACAGATAACAGACATGCTTTCTTGAGCCTTTGTAATGATGTTTTGTGTATGCTTAGTTGTTGGGTCTCTTGTTGAGTGGAAGTGGTTGGCTGAACCTCAAAGAATACGCATACACGCTTCCTGTTGTCATCAGAAACAACTGTGAATCTTCATTCCGAACCCTTGTTTCTTCCATCCCAAACACTCCCGGTAGATTCAAATATGTCCATCAACCTGTAAACAATAAAAATCTGTGTGAGATTAGGGCCAGAACATCAGCCATCTTATGGCTTCACAATCACTGCGACTTTCAAGTGCTATAACTTACCGCGCGATTACCACTTCACTAGGTGTCCTTTTCTTTCCGAACTCTGAACGACATGCCCGTCGAACGGTGACATTACTTCGATTATTCTCATAAAATTTTCTTGCGATAAATAATCGTTCTTCTAAGGTCGGTGATTTGATATTGCTTATTCTTTATTTTCGGTAATCAAGCATTCACCTGAAATGCCAATATATGTGCTGTTACAATATGGAAGAATTGTACTTATATCAATGCATTTGAAATCAGGAACTTAAAATACTTTTTTGTCGCCCAGATGATGTAGTGGTTAGCGTCCCTGACTCCTACACGGTGGGGCCTGGGTTCGAATATCGGAGAAGGCATGAATGTGTTTTCCCATTTAGGGGTAGCGATGACCACCCATTGGGTGCCCCTCCACAAATGGTCACCAATTCGGAGCCCCCCCCCCCCCCACGGCCAATGCTTGTGGCATGCGCGCCGCGCAATTAGAAAAAAGAAAAAAAATTAAAATACTTTCCATCATTTTTTGGACCACCCTGTACCAAATAGACTGTTTTGTTATTTTGAGTTTTATTTATATTTAGATAGCTTTTATACATTTATATGGGATGCAGTGAACAAAAAGAAAAAAAATACATGCTTAGAAAGTTAAATAATAATAATAATAGTAAGAGAACATGTATTTAAAGTATGTTCAAGATACTATAGAAAATAATCTTTTGGTAATTAAAAAAATAAAAAAAGAAAGTCACATGAAAATATTTTATGGCTTTAAAAAGCAAAATGATACTACTAATACGTATCTCTGTACCTATCTATATATCTATATATAATATTTGCAACTTATTTAAGGCTATGCAATGTGCTATTTAATAAAATGTTCTGTTTATACATATACATAAGAGGTGCAGGTAGTAAATTCAGAGACTACCCTACCCACTCATGCTCGGTGTACGGGTGAACCAAAATAATGATGTGGTTTGTAAATTTGGTTTTCTGTGCACGCGTGAAACATCACATGACGCTGCGCAAAACTAATAAAGTATTGAGATCAGCATTGAGCTAAAGACTGTCAGCTTGTTATATTGATGTAACAAAATGTCTTTTTTTGAGCAACGTTACAACACTAAATTCTGCTGCTAATCAGAAAAACCGCTGAAGAAAGTTTACGGTTTCTGCAACAAGCGTATTGATGATCGAAAGTTTTCAAACGGTATAGATTGTTTATAAATGAAAAAGACGCTGTTGCAAATGATACGCGAAGTGCGCGGCCAGTGACCGAACGAACGCGATGAGAAGTGATCAGAAGAGATGAAGGGCAACCAATTGATGCAGCGGCTGAACAGACTGGTGTTTTCCTTCATCCCCAGTGATGATTTGGGGCAAAAATGTCCGTCATTGTTGCCAGCGCTGTTTAGATCACTCACAAATGTGTAGCGCTCAGCCCTTTGATCCTAGATTAGATTGTAAGGAATGCGATGCATGTGCAAATCCAAAGACATGATCGTGTGAATTGCTCTATGCGGTAAGCCAGTCTGTTCGGCCACTGCACCAATTGTTTGCCCACGATGACTTCTGATCACTGCTCCTACCCCTTGGATTTTCGCTTATTTTCACGCGGTCACTGATTCCCGCTTCGCGGATCATCTGTAACAGCGTCTGTATAAGTTTTAAACAAGATGTATCGTTTGAAAACTTTCGAACCTCACATAGAGTCTTCTCCATACGCTTGTTGTAGAAACCGTAACGTTTCTTAAGCGGTTTTTCCTCATTTGAAGCTGAATTAAATATCGGAACGTTGTTCCATCGACATAAGAGGTTGGCAGTCTTTAGCTTAATGGTGATCTTATTACTTTTGCAAAGCGTCGTGTGACGTCTCCCGTGTGCACAGAAAACTAGATTTACAAACCACATCGTTATTTTGATTCACCCGTACACCGAGTAGGAGTGGGAAAAGTAGTTCCTGAACTTATTGACAGTATCTCGTACGTATGTATATACATACAGTATTTTAATTGAATTTCATGTAAAAGATTTATTTGTATTTTTGAAAATTATTAATTTTATGCAATTTTAAAGACGCTTTATTAATATAGATACATTAATACGCAAAGAAAAACATTGTACCCCCTTTTATGCACATTGCGCACGCGGAGGAGGGGGAGGGATTTGGCATAGTTAAAGGTCATATGGAGAAAGAGTGCAAAAAGATAAAATTTACGTATAATATGTGTTACAAATGGAATTTTTAATTCGTTAAAATATTAACCTTATATCAGCTTTAAAATTAGTCATATACAGTGTGTTGCATGAATATAAACGCACCTTTTCCAATAACCAGAAATAGAATTTTTTAAATATTAAAAGAAGGAATGCGACTTACAGTTATTGCATATGACTAACAACTGAATAAGGTGCTTTGAGCAAGTATGTTTAGGCTCATGCAAGCTTGTGTAAAGAATGTTTAAGCATTTTCTTTTTTTTAACTGTTTTTCGTTTGTTGCACGAAATTAAACGCACTCTGTACTTTGCATTTAAAATTTAACAGAACCACCGGAATTAAATTAAAACACAAATAATCGTGTTGCTAAAATTTTCTAAAATCAGTTTTAATGCTTGAGTGCAAAATTTACGGAGTTTGTACAGGATGGCTAGAGGAAAAACTTTGACAGTAGACGAGAGGATAAAAATCGTCTTTATGCGTGGTAAAGGCTTTAGCAATCGCGAAATAGGGCGCTGAGTCGGAAGAAATCAGAGAGTTATGCGAAATTATATAAAGAAAAGAGCAAATTATGGGAAAAAAGTGTATAAGAAGCAAACAGGAAAGCTCACCAGTTACGACAAATGTCGAAGATGCAACACTACAAAGAATAAGAATATTTCCTGTGCGAAGATAAAGACTCAATGCAAGCTGGGTGTTCATCGGACAACCATATGGAGAACTTTCAAAGCTGCAACATTCATTAAATTTAAGAAAATAAGGCGAAATCACCCCTCACTCAAAGGCACAAGGATATGCGGTTGGAAAGAGCAAGAAAATGGATTCTAGATCGACTTAATTGGTTAAAGTCATCTTCTCAGGTGAAAAAAAGTTTAATCTCGATGGCCAGTACGGATTTCATAGCGACTGGCACGATATGATAACCGAAGAAATGTACTGTTCAAAACGTCAATCTGGAGGTGGGTCTGTCATGGTGTGGGCAGCCATAGGTTTTAAAGGGACTTTCGAATTAGAGTTCGTGGAGAACAGTATGAACTCTGTAGATTATGTCCAGATGCTCACAAGGAACCTCGCCGTCAAGCAGTCAAAAAATCTGGAAGAAATTATATTTTTCAGCAAGATTGTGCATCTGTACATACAGCACATATCGTGAAAAAATGATTCCGTGACAATAAAATTAAAGTTCTGGATTGACCCTCAAAAAGTCCCGATTTAAACATAATGGAGAACGTATGGGGTAATCTGGTTCGCCGTGTTTACGCAAACGGAAGGCAGTTTAACACGAAAGATGAACTAAAATCGGCAATTCTGTTAGCTTGGAAGACAATCAGCTTGGATGACCTCAAGCCACTGTATCATTCAATGCCAAGGCGTTTACTGGTTCTTCTAGAAGCCCATGGTGGCTTTACAAAGTATTAGATACAGTATTTTTTACTCAGTTATTTATATTTTATATGTGCGTTTAAATTCTTACAACATGTATATTTGTCATAAATTCAATAAAATTATTTTCTGAAAAATCATATTGGTTTTTCATTGTTTTGACTCGTAATTTCATTTCTTGAATCACACACATATAGTTTGCATCAAGTGTCACCTATTCATATTTTTTAATTACTCTTCTATTACCATTCAAATTCTTAAAGCTAAGGTGCGTTTATATTCATGCAACGCACTGTAAATATAGCTTCAAATATAACTGTTGCCAAAATCAGTTTACCAGTTTTTTTTTTTTTTTTTTTTTTTTTTTTTTTTTTTTTTTTTAAATAAAAGATTTAAATTATCACGTGAATAATAAAAAAATATCAAAAATAAAATTTTCTTATGCTTGTGACAGAATGACCTCAATATAAGTTAAAACTAAATAATAATAAAAATTAAAAAATAAAGTAGTAATAGTTATAACAATTTTTAATTTAATTGCCATATGAACGCTGGAGTACACACTACAGTTAAAAATATAAAATCTGTATATTAATACGAAAGAAAAAACTTTGTACCCCTTTTAAGCACATTGCACTCAAGGAGGAAAATGAGATTTGAAAAGTTAAGGTCATATACGCAAGCGAAGTGATAACGTCACTGGCCATTCGTGGATGCAAGAAAAATATTTCCTACTAGTATATAACCCCGTCAAAAATGACGGAATGTGAACGATAAATCTTGAAAACAATGTTTAGATCATGAAGATTACCACGTGATCATTTAAATGTATTTTCAGTTTTTGTTTATAAATCAAATGTGTTTCGATATTTTATAATTTTCGTTCTGAAATAAAAAAAATGCTACCCGATCAATAAATATTAATGACAATAAAAAAACTGCTGGTTGACAAAAAATATAGGCCCGAAAACACAACAGCAACAACACATCCCAGTGTTCCGTTAAGTGCTCTATTTAAAGTCCTCATAATAAGAATAATCTAGTGTGTCACTGACACGACTTTCTCTTACCCTGAAATTTAATGCTATAAGTACAGGTTGGAGATTAAGAGGTAAGATAAAGAGTACTGTTATGTAAACCTATGTTAAACAATTCAAATTAGGCTTCGGAAGAGTTTTATATGATAATTAGTTCTGGCCCCCCTCAACCCCCAGTTTCATTAACGCACCTACATTTATATAGAATTTAATTCGATTATTAAAAAATAATTCAGTTTTAAAAAAATAATTTATTAAAATTATTATTTAAAAAAGTTATCTTGTATGATAATACAGACGATTTCCATATTAGAGAAATAGTATAACACTAAATATCCAAAAAAAAGTTGAATTTATTCTCAATATTAAAGTAAAAAAAAAAAAAAAAAAATGTTAAAAATGAAAGAAATCAATAACTTTATTTAAATTATCGTAGATCGATGGTTCAACCATTCGTTTTAAAGGTATTGGCGAGCTCTTTTGAAAGATACCCATCATGAAAATTTACTCCACTCGAGGGAAGACATCTACCCCAGGGGGGGGGAGGCGAGGCTCCTACATACACAAAAAAAAATTTCCCAGTTGACTATCTCTATTACAAAAAATATGTATTCGTTTCATTTGGTTTAGTGCAGTCTATAGATGTTAAATTCTACTTAACTGCAATTTCCCCCATAGACGTAATGTATTTGAATGTCCCTGTACACGAACCATTTGCTTCATCTTAACGAAATGCTTACTGTAGCATCCCTATATAATACACATTTAAAATACCGAGTTTGGAATTTCTGCAACTATTTGTTCTTGAGATATGCTGATAACAGACATACAGACAGACAGACAGACACAGAGACCATTCGCTAAAAATGTGATTTTCGTATTCAGGGGACCTCAGAACATGTAAGTATAACAAAAACTCACTTTCGAAAATTTGACCCTAAAACAATACTTTCTCGACCCTATGGGTAAGAGGAAGTAAATAACGATTCACTTCATTTTATCAAAATACTTTTTTTTTAAGACTATCGAAGATCCTGTTTCCAAATACGTAAGCGAAGTGTGACGTCACTGACCGTCCTTGGATGCAAGAAAAAGATTCCCTATATTAATCGTCCATTGTATTTTTTGTAAAAAATAATTAAAAATCGAGGAAAATTATTTCCCGATTTTAATACCTGTATTTGGGTATAGATATGCTATCGTATGCCTGTGTTAGATTGAGTTATTTTGCTGTCAAATTGACAAAATTTTAAATTTCAAAACTGTGTCATCTTTGGCGTTTTTTGTATTTGGCGATTAAAAACATACTACGAAAATATACATGCCAGATGTTTATTTTCGTAATATGTATTGTACGAAATATTGTTTCATATAATTCATCGCTCTCTTAATATAAGTTGTTAAAATAACCATGATTTTTGAAAGGAATAAAATATGTTCGCCAAATAATTTGGCGATATATTTTTTCCGCCAAGGATGACAGATATATTAAATCTATTCCGCTGCAACATATGAGTATCTTATATCAGACACTTTATTTAGACATTTGAAAACAAATTTGACTTCAAATTATGATAGAATATTTATCATTTTCCTTTTAATTAGTATATTACTTGGATATTTATTGTGTAAATATCATCCTTTGAAATGAAATGCTTATGTTTTCAATCGAATATGGAAGTTTGCTATTTTATTTTTCTAAAGTTTTGAAATTTAAAATTTAAATTTTATCAATTTTACAGCAAAAACAACTTAATCTAACGCATGCACACGATAACTAATACATATCTATACCGAAATATGGGAATTAAAATCGGAAAATAATTTTCCTCAATTTTTAATAATTTTTTACAAAAAATCCAATGGGCGATTAACATAGGAAATCATTTTCTTGCATCCACTGACGCCCAGTGACGTCATCACTTTGCTTGCGTATTTTCTAACTAACTATCTAATAATTACAGACACTCCATGCTAGCCCAAATTCACCTCTACTCTATACTCCCAACCAGCTATCTCACCCACAACATCGCCAAAATATCCAGGATCCAGCTAGAGACTTTCTCATTCTCAACCGAACATTTTATCTTGACTTGACATTATCACCTTAGACTACCCTACTTTAAATACTCATTTCAACTGGTGACCTTTACTTGCCCAACCAAACATTCTATCCCAACTATAACTTTACACTAATTTCAAAACTAAAATCAACTGGCGACATTTACGTACTGAACTCGACGTCAATCATACCTTACAATGTAAACAAATAATGAAGCTTGATAAAAATATTTAAAGACTTTAATATGTTTTTACAAATATTTTAAGATTTTTAAGGCTTTAATGGACCATATTCCCACTTTGGGTTCGAGGCTACAAGAATATCAGCTGGTTAGGCAAACAATCCTCAACTCTACCATAGAAAAGCATTGTGGCTTGAAAATTTTTATCTTGCAATATTATTTATAAGAGTTACAGATTATATGAAATTGAAGTAAGAGTGATATAGTGATACCTTTGTTTTGTTTTTAATCCAGTTTTAGTAATATACTTTAATATTAATCAACATATGTAATATTAAAAGTTGCCATGTGAATTGTGGCGATGTTAACAAATTTAAATGGATGTTCCATTTAATAAATTCCTTTATTAAAGTGATTGAAATTCTAATTATTTAAGCTTTGTTGTTTATATATATGTGGGTGTGTATAAAATGTTCTTATTAATCTTATTAATTCATTATATATATATGTGTGTGTGTAGGATACATAAAATGTTCTGCAATTTTACGATATGGAATAGTCTTAACTTTATCATTCGATTCAGTTGTTTACATTTCTCTTTTGTTCTTGTTTGAACATTATTATTAAGTTTCACTGCAGAAATATTTAGAAAAATGGTCAGAATGTTCATTAATCTTTCAATGTTCCATAAACTCACACACATGTCGTAATTATCCATTTCCATAAATGATGAATGTAATCTTTCTTTTCCATTTTATTTATTCACTTCACAAAAAACATATAACATAACACGGATTCACAATAAAAACATAAATATTTCTTAAGCGCTATATTTTAAACGGTCAAGCATGACCGAATCCTTTCAGATCACATTTTTAACTAGTCAGTAATATACATCGGCGCGTCGAAAAATGACGACTAGTAGCGCCGCCTGAGAGGATGCAAAGACAATTCAATTTGCAACATGCGTAACAATAAAATGGCATCTTGAATCTAATTTGTTTACAAAATATCGGCCACGTGTTCGGCGATTTTACCTACGGTGACGTCACAGGAATATTGTCCATTAAAGATTTGTCCATTTGGAATTTGTATTTTCTGAATGGCAACAGTTTATGTTTGTTTTTATTTGGCATTGCGTTGTTTATAATCATGAAGTTACATAATTCTATTTATAGGTTCATGTTTATAATAGCCAGTGATCCGTTATATTTAATTAAACATTTAAACATTACAATTGATTAGTTTTTCAAGGTTTTAGAGGAAATAAATAACAATATGTGCGATACAAAACATGTATGAAAATGATATGTATGTTTTCGTAAGTTAAATTGAACAAACGGGAAAAAAAATGGCTGCCAAAAGTCTCTGTTTTGAAGCGGTGTAAACCGGAATCGTGAATGACAGATGAGGGTCATTATATATATTAATGTTGAACGCCCATTGGATTTTTTGTAAAAAAATATTAAATTCGAGGAAAATGATTTCCCGATTTTAATCCCCATATTTAGATATAGATATGTATTCATGTGCATGCAATAGATTGAGTTCTTTTGCTGTAAAATTGATATAATTTTAAATTTTAAATTTCAAAACTCTAGAAAAAAAAATAGCAAACTTGCATATTCGATTGAAAACATAAACAATTTATTTCAAAGGATGATATTTACACAATAAATATCCAACTAATATACTAATTAAAAGGAAAATGATAAATATTCTATCATAATTTGAAGTCAAATTTGTTTTCAAATGCCCAAATAAAGTATCTAATATTAGATACTAATATGAGGCAGCGGAATAGATTTCATATCGGTCATCCTTGGCAGAAAAAAAATATCGCCAAATTATCTGGTGAATATAATTTAATTCCTTTCAAAAATCATGGTATATTAACAACTTATATTTAGAGAGTAATGAATAATATGAAACAATATTTCGTACGATACATATTACGAAATGGCATGTATATTTTCGTATTACGTTTTTGATCGCCAAATACAAAAACGCCAAGGACAACAGAGTTTTGAAATTTAAAATTAAAATTTTGTCAATTTGACAGCAAAATAACTCAATCTAACCTGTGCACATGATAACCAATACATATATATATATATCCAAATATGGGGATTAAAATCGGGAAATAATTTTCCTCGATTTTTAATAATTTTTTACAAAAAATCCAATGGGCGATTAACATAGGGAATCTTTTTCTTGCATCCACGGACGGTTAGTGACGTCACACTTCGCTTGCGTATAGAGAAGGAATGCAGAAAGATACAATTTATCTATAATATTTGTCACACATACTTTGATATAAATAAATAAATTAATGCGCTTCCTGAGATAAACGAGATTGAAAGAGCCAAGTAGGAAATAAACATTGTTATCCATGGTTATGATTTCATTTTCACTAAGAGCGTGAATTGAGTGTTATGAAAATAAATAAATGAATGGGAAAATGTTTAAAAGATATTTTGATAATTTTCTGTTCTTATTTTTGATCAATCGTATTTAATCTGTGTTATTTTTTCATACATCATCATTTTTAATCCATTTTATATCATTATTTATCTTCTTTTGTTTGCTGTATACATTTACAATCATCATTTAGTTTATATTTGTTATTGATGTTCATGTAGAAATGCTAAATACTCTGATTTTTTGGTACTTAAATCAGTGACAGTGCAATATCGTACGGCGTAAATCCATTTAGACCAGTAACTAAGTTAATTAACTTGTTGTAACACCTTTATGCAATTAAATTAAATGAAAACATTTTAAAATTTCAAATTATAATCCATAAACATTCCACAAGAAGCTATTATTTATTGCTAGATCAGTTAATGTTACAGTTACACTACAATATACAAAAATCGATTCTTATAGGTAAAAATAAACACATAAAATGTTTTTTAAAAATTATTAAATTTACAAATACAATTATTCTACTGTTTACAAATACACAATATTACCTTTATTTTATTTTATATTAAATATTAAAATTTTTGTTCTTAAGAACAATATTTAATTTAATTCTATTCTCAGAATTCGATTATTCGTTTTCCTCTATCACGTGATTGAGCAGACGACGGTGGGAAGAGCCCATTAAATTTATTTTGCAATGTTTACATTCGGAAGCAAAATTATTGAAGCGCTATCAATAATTCCTATTTAAATAATCTGGTGTGTCACTCACACGACTTTCTCTTACCCTGAAATTTAATATTATAAATACAGCTTGCAGATTAATAGGTAAGATAACAAGTACTGTTATGTAAACCTATGTTAAACAATTCATATTAGGCTTCTGAAGAGTTTTATATGATAATTAGTTCTGTGTGAGGGGGGCTACCGCCCCCCTCAACCCCCCGTTTCATTAATGCACCTACATTGATATAGAATTTAATTCGGTTATTAAAAAATAATTCTCTTTTTAAAAAATAATTTATTAAAATTATTATACAAAAAATTATCTTTTATGATAAGGCAGACGATTTCCATATTAGAGATGTAGTATAACACCAAATATCCAAAAGAAGTCCATTTTATTCTCAAAAAAAAAAAAAAAAAAAAAAAAAAAAGTTTTTTTTTTCGTTAAAAGTAAAAAAAATCGATAACTTTGCTTTAAATTATCGCAGATCGATGGTTCAACCATTCGTTTTAAAGGTATTGGCGAGCTCTTTTGAAAGATACCCATCATGAAAATTTACTCCCCTCGAGGGGGGACTTCCCCCCAGGGGGGGAGGCGAGGCTCCTACATACACAATTTTTTTTTTCCCAGTTAACTATCTCTATTACAAAAAAATATATATTCGTTTCATTTGGTTTAGTGCAGTCTATAGACGTTAAATTCTACTTTCCTGCAATTTCCCCCATAGACATAATGTATTAGAATTCTCTTGATTGTCCCTGTACACGAACCATTTGCTTGATCTTAACGAAAAGCTTACGGTAGCGTCCCTATATGATACTCATTTAGAATACCAAGTTTGAACTTTCTGCCATAATTTGTTTTTGAGATATGCTGATAACAGACAGACACACAGACACACAGACACACAGACATACAGACACACAGACATACAGACATACAGACATACACACAGACCATTTGCTAAAAACGTGATTTTCGTATTCAGGGGACCTCAAAACGTGTAAATATAACAAAATCTCGCGTTCGAAAATTTGACCCAAAAACAATACTTTCTCTACCATATGGGTAAGAGAAAGTAAAAAGGATCACTTAATACAGTTTCTTTACTTAAATATTTGTCGAATCATAATGATAGTTTTATGCTGTTTATAAAAAAGTAAGTTGATGATGAAAATTAGCGACCAAACTAAAAAAATTATATATAAAAAATGTGGATGTGTGCTTCAATAATTTTGCTGCCGACTGTACTTTGTTTAACATATATTGTATAAATATTGTACATTTTGTCTAATAGATATTTATGCTTTATAAATTAGAGAAATACAGCTTGCTCAATATGCTGTATTATGCACAGCAAGTATATGTACAGCAAGCAGTATATGTACAGCAAGAGTGTGAAACTCTTGCTGTTGTAAAAAGAAAATTGTGTAGTAGCAATTGACTTACGCTCGCCTGTTTATCTCGTTTCAAAAAAGTAAATATATTTCATTATTTAAATTAAACCCTGGCTAATCTTGGTTTCAGTAATTTCAATATTATTATTATTATTATTTTATAATATTTTTCAATGTTTGTTTTATTAAAAGAAAAAAAAACTTTAAATCATTCCTGAATATTTATTCCTGTCATATGAAAATGGTAGGGGAGAGTGGGGTACAAAGGACCAATTTTCGAAATTTTAGGTGTTTACTCAAAAAGTAATAATTTCTCGCTATTGAAAATATGTGTGCATATTACCTATATATTGGGTCTTATATAGAACTCAATTAAAAGCAATAATTATGTTTACTTGTTTTATTATAATTTTTTAATAACAACTGTCAAAATGGACCATTGTAACCCCGACCGCGAGGTACAATGGTCCATGACATGGGATACTATGGGCCATAGGTCAAATTTAAAAAGCATACTAATTGTAGTATGATTTTCAATAGTATAAAATGTAGAATATATTATATTTGTTTATTTATGTCTTCAATTCATACAAATAATGCAAATTAATTTTTTAATTGAATTATTTGATTTAGTTTGTTATATCTGTATGATATTTGTAAAAATGTAAGAATACAAAAGTAACTGAATGGTTATTAAAAATAAATAAGAAGAAACCTCAAAGTAAATTACTTTCTTATTCATCTTTAAAGACATAGTAGATCTAATTGAAGTTAACTCTGAAATTTTGTAATATAATGTATAGCTAACACTTCAAAAATGCATATTTCGTAAATCAATTTATTATGACAGAGATAAATGGACCATGGTCCATTGTACCCAGTTTGGGAGCAAATGATAAAAAATAAAGTAAAAAAATTCTCTTAAAATATATTTTAATGAGATTAAATATAATAATATATGACCTTAGCTCTTTATTGTGCTAAATAGCCTGTTCCAGATCATTATTCCTGAAAGACGAAAAGAAAAAATGTTTAACTAAAAATATTTACTTTAGGCTACCGTAAACAAAACTTCAGGAATAAAATGGCTAAATTGTTAGTTAGGCATGAAGTTGTTGGCTACGTTTTATCACTGCAGTGCTGCTATCTATGTACCAGAATACGAACCATAAAAATAAATAAATAAATAAATTATAGGGAGCGTTCCATTGTACCCCACTCTCCCCTATTTATAAAACAGCCTTTATTTCTTTAATTAAGTGAATAAATAAACAAATAAAATTAAATAAACATTTTTTTAAAGTACTGTTTAAGAAAATATTTTCTAATTCATTTTTCATTTTATACATACTACATGAATAAATATTTAAAATTACTATTCATAGTTTTTCAATTTCAAAAGCTTAATTTAAATTCAGTAAAGACAAACCAATCATATGTTTTCTTATAAATTAATTTTAATTTTAGTAAATGAATTAATTTTTAATAAAATATTTTCAATAAATTACTTTTGCTTTTAAAAAATATTAATTACTTTCCTAAAACGACACAAAATTAATCACTTAGAAAACTTAAAATAAATCCATTACAGAAAATTAATTTAAATTTTAGTTTGTTACAAAAAATGTAGACTTAAAAGTTTTGCTACAAAAAGAAAACAAAAATCAATCAACAATAAAAGTTAATTTATTACGTGCCAAAATAAATTCTAAATAATAATATAAAGGTAAACACAAAATTTGGACAAAAACACGCGATCTCATAAAGAAAATAAAGTTATGTTTTGTGACACTTTTAGTTTGCTTGAACTAAGCAGATTTTTCATTCAGTGCAGTTATTACCCACTGGACAATCTGACGTAAAAACCATTTACGCACTCACTGATCAGTGAGTTCATTTAGTTGCAATATTAATAGCAATGGTTTTAGTTCAAGAACGCAGTTTGCATAAATAATAAAAATGTACGAGAGGACTGGAGTTGGAGGACTCTGACGAGAGTTGTACGAGAGGACTCTGAAACATTCTTAGACTCCTACATTCAAGTAACGTTTAATCGCAGGTCCTACTGGGAAGCAACCATTGAAGAAAAAAAAAAAAAAAAAAAAAAAAGAAAAGAAAAGAAAAAAGAAAAATTGAAGGGGGGGGGGGGGGAAAGTACTTTGCCTTACCCTGAATAAGAAAACAAATGACTTGTAACTTTAACACATACTGTCTCTACTATTTTCAATATTTGTATTCATTTTTAAAAGAATAAACAAATATTTAGACAGATATAATTAAAACTTTTTGAAAAGTATCTACTTTACAAGAAGAATGGATTTTAATAAATTTTACAAAACTTGCATAAACATTTGGAAAACACCTGAGAAACAATTTTATGAAATTGTTAGAAAATTATGAAATTCATAGAATTACCTATCGCAAAGATGTGAGTATCTGTACTAAATTTTTTTACTATGCATGCAAGATAAATAACAATTTTTTTTCTTATGTTAAAAGCGAAAGATGTAGAGCAACTTATGCCAAACGTTTATTTGAGTAGTGTTAAAATTAAGAAAATTATCGTCAAAAGAATGTGCTATTTTTTATTGAAAAATAAAATATTTTTGGGAAAATATTCACGTATCATGTATTAATTCAATGACCAATTATTTCTCCCACACTATAAGAAATCATTTTATTGAAAACCCCTATTATTATGTACTAGAAAAGCCCCAGATCGGGAACGAACCGAATTCTTAATGCGGAATTTTTTTTTAAATCAAACTCGAAATGTACAAAATGCGGAAAGATGCTGCTTGCGGGTCAATAGGTCAAAGTATGTTAGTGAAATAATTTTTAAATTTATGAAATCAATGAAGGTAGTGAATCAACGAAGGCTTTGGCCGCTTCTCTGGTCACTATATTTAAAAGGAAACTTTTTTTCTATATCGCTTTATCTAAAAATAATAATAAATAAATAAATAAATTATGAAATTGCTCTAGAGCCCGCTTCAGTTTCTTGCTGCCTTCGGCAGCGACCCACTCATTCGCAGACTCTCGGGTGCCTGTGTCTATTGGTCTATTGTCTGTGACAATAGCTTACCAGTGGGCTTCCATTTGAGTGCTTATCAGATGGCACTTTGGAAACGGACGGTATTGAAGAAGCAATTTTATATTTGAATCCCAGATACATATGAACAACACTGTACGTTGTGTACGTAATATTTTCTTTCACGTTATTTTCTATATTTATTTGATTTATTCGATCAAATGTAAAATGACAACAATTCCGCGTCAAATATAATATTACAATGTGCTATGATCGGTTACGTCTATCGCATGAGACAATTTTTGGGGTTATAATAGTAGTTGGTATATAGAAAAATAAATAATGAAATATGTAAACCCGATCATAGTACAACCTTAATATAGCTCCCATTGGCGACTTTTGAAATTTTATCGCCAATTTAGACAAAAATACATACTTTATGTGATTATTTTTTCTGTTTCTTTCTTTGCTTTTCTTTTTCCTTACCTGTTCTTTCTTTTTTGCTTTTTATTATTTTATAATTTATTTATATTTTTGATCCGCTCCGCTATTTGGCTTAAAGTGACTTTTGCGAAAGTGGAGTCCTTGGCGAAAAATGTCCGATCTATTTCAGCATCAAAATTTTAAAAGTTACCCAGGATTATGAATAAGTAAAGCTCTTTAACTCAATGATGAATTAGCTTTCATGCCAAGCGTGATTCATCCGTGCCAAAAACATACTATTTAAACAAAAGGAAAAAAAAAAATCTAAAATTGAGGTATATTAATTTTTTCTTTTTCTTTCTTTTTTTATTTTTTTAACTCCATTTTCATTTTTTTTTTTTTTTTTTTTTTTTTCTTTCTTTCATTTTTTTTTTTTTTTTTTTTTTTTTTTTTTGGGGGGGGGGGGGGAGGTAAGAATTAAAAATTTAAATGCCCAATTTTTAAGCTATTACCAGGTTATTATTTTCATATTTTAAATTATTTTAATAAATGTAACCAAAATTTCTTTAAAAATAAGGTACCAAAAAGTAGGATCAATTTTTTTGAGTCCGTCAGATTAAACAGCTTATAGATCGGTCAATTAGATTTTTTTAAATTAACTAAAGTATGAAAATTTGGTGGCAATTTGCGTCCACACACAGACAAACAGAGTCCAAGGAAATATCTTAGCCGTTTATATATGTAGTTTCATTATTAATGTGATAGAGAACATGTTAAGTAATCTGATTTTTAGTACTTTAGTTATATCATTAACAGTGCAACATCGTATGGTGTAAATGCATTTCGACCAGTAGCTAAGTAAATTAACTTGTTGTAACACCTTTACGCGATTAAATTTAAATTAATATCAAGTTATAATCCATAAACATTATACTATATATTGCTAAATCAGTTATATGTAACAGTTACACTACAATATAAGAAAATCTATTCTTTCTTGTGAAAATAAATAAACATATAAAGTATTCTAAAAAATTATTAAACTCACAAATACAATTATTCTACTGTTTACAAATGCACAATGTTACTTTTATTTTATTTTATATTAAATATTAACGTTTTTGCTCTTAAAAACAGTATTTACTGAATTCGATTCTTTGTTTTTCAATATCACGTGATTGAGCAGACGACTATTTTATTTATTTAACGTTGTTTATATTTTCATTAGTTTTCAGAACTCTCGTGCAACTTTAGCTAATTTTTTTTTTTTTTTTTTTTTTTACTCAATTTTCATATTTTCATTTTTTCATGTGCATGAGCAAATTTAATATTTATTTATTTATTTTTTTAGCAACAATTAAAAAGTTAAATGTCCATTTTTAAAGCTTTTACCAGGTTATTATTTTCATATTTTAATTAATTTTAAAAAGTCTAATCAAAATTTCGTTACAAATAAGGTACCAAATGAAAGAGGCAATTTTTTTTAATCCGACGGATTAATTAACTTATCTATCGGATAATTAATTTTTTTTTTAAATTAACTAAAGAATGAAAATCTGGTGGCAACTTGCGTCAACAGACGGGCAAACAGAGTCCAAGAAAATCTCTTAGCAGTTTATATATAGAGAGATGACACTCCGAAAAACGTTAAATTCAGCTCGTCTTTTCACGATAAATTTCTTAAATTGTATTCCATTCATAGCCATAATTACCCTGTATATCTAGCTTTGAACCTATGTAATAAAAAAGGGTATCATCTTTAGACATGCGCAAGAAAAAATATTTGCTATAAATACTCATATTTTACCGAAACTTAAACGCGTGAACTATATGTTTCAGAGTAATGTTTCTCTGATGTTCTCAACTTATTTTTCTAAACTTTTTAAAAATTTTGAATTCAATCTTGTTATAAGCAAAAAACTCAAATAAAAATATATGTATAAATATTTCTGCTATTCCTAAAAAGAAAAAAAAAATAAACTTACAAAAATTGTAACTATTAAGTGAAATCATTTGTATCTTTTTATAATACTAGGTAATCCAAACTATTTTTTTTTTCATTTGTATTTTGACCTGTAATTTCACTCGTGACTAAATCGTTATTGGACAGTGTGAGTTTAAAAATACTCTTGGAAGGTTTGAAGTTCAAGGCCATTTCGTTCATTATCTTATATATTAAAACAAAAGCGCTATTCTGTAAGACCAAAATCGAACGATTTGAGCATGCGCGGAGGCTGTTCCTGTTTTTAGACGAAACCGGTGACCAATCGCTGAGTGTCTCTTCGGATTTCTAGAGCGAGCGACTGAACCAATCAGAATACGGATTTAGCTCATGCCTTCTCGAGACTCGAGACGCGTGTTTACACCGACATTGAATTTCAGTAGCCGTCTCTGTTGTAAGTATTAGCTTTTGTAAGTATTCTAATTAGATTATTTTGTTTATTTAGAATGTTCTATTTTTTATTTTAGCATTTTTCTTCTGTATTTACCGTTTGCATTCTAACTTTTTTATGCTCTGTTTACGTTAAATTGTATAGTGATGTTAGATTCTCGCATGCTCTGTTTACGTTAAATTGTATAGTGATGTTAGATTCTCATGATATCAGCGAGATCATTCCTGATGGTAATAGCCATACTAATTAGATTATTTCGTTTATTTAGAATGTTTCATTTTTAGTTTCAGAACTTTTTTTTTTCTGAATTACAGTTCGTATAGCGATGTTAGATTCTTACGATATTCGCGAGATCATTCCTGACGGGAATTGCTTATTTAGAGCACTATCTGTATTTATTTATGACACTGAAGATAATCTATCAGTTATTCGCCACAAAGTTGTCAAACATGTAGTTGACAACTGGATTACGGATGGTGATTTCATTATCGGAGATGAATCATATAGCGAACGCATGGTAGTCATGTAGAACTGAATGCAGCTACCAGAATTTATAATATTTTTATCACTATTTTTCACTTCCATGATGGTAGTGTTACAGAGTTGGGTGTAAATGATAGAGGGGAAATATTAGTAAATTTATTGTATGAAGGAGATGGATATGAGGGCCACTATACAGTTTTGCTTAAAAAAGACAAGAAACAGAAACGACGAGTAAAAAATCAAACATATTATGCTAAAAGAAAGAAGTTAAATCCCAAACCATATAAAATTCAATATGGTTGTGCTATTTCCGAAGATATTTCTTATTTACCCCCATTCAGTTTAGGCGATTTAGATAATAAATGCGCTTATTGTAATGCATTGTATTTTTCACCCGAAAAGAATTCAGCTGGCTATTTTAGTCTATGTTGTTGCAACAGAAAAATTAAATTACCTGAAGTTTGTATTTTGGATGAAATTAGAAATTTATTTATGGGAAATTGTGACAAGTCAAAAAACTTCAGGGAAAACATTCAACAATATAATAATTCATTATCATTTGTATCATTTGGTGCCAATTTAAAATTACCCGTTGGTCATGGTCCCTACTGTTTTAAAATTCTTGGTACAGTGCACCATAAAATTTCACCTTTGTATCCAGAAAAATTGTGACAAGCTTCTTATGGCCAGTTATACATTTTAGACTTTTCTGAAGCCAATGAGATTAGATTAGAAAATGCTGCAAATAGTTCCTTAAGAACAGACACTCTTGAATTTCTAAATCAGGTTTTACTTAATTGTAACCCTTATGTAAAGTGTTACAAAACAATGCACCAAAAATTACGTGAGGAACGGGAATTAGCCTTAAAGGAAAATAGAGAGGAAATCAATTTTGTCATGCGGTTTTATCATGAACCTCAGTCTGATCATCGCCGTTACAATGAGCCAACGTGTTCGGAAGTTGCAGCAGTTTTTGAATCCCACGATGGCGCTCCACCATCTCATAGGTACATAAATGTTTATGCTAAAGATGGTGGGTTGAAAAAATTGGATTTTGATAGTATGCACTGTGATCCAATGTCATATGTACTAATTTGGCCTTGCGGAGAACCAGGCTGGCATATTTCAATGCCAGCTGGAGGAGAAAGGAAAACTAATGTTCGTCAAAATATTTCAATGCGAGAATATGTATCTTATAGGCTTATGATTCGAGGATGTTCCCCTAAAGGAAATTTCAATCCAATAATTAATGCTGGAAAATTAACTCAACAACTGATTGTCGATTATTACTGTCGCATCGAAGGAGATAGATTAAAATATATTCGTAATCAAAAGGCAAAATTACGAGTCGACACATATGCTGGCCTTGCAGACGCTTTGTTTGCACGTGCTGAGCAAGAAAAATTGAGAGCGGGGCGCATTGTTATTTTACCTTCTTCTTTCACTGGTAGTCCTCGAAACATGATTCAAAATTATCAAGATGCTATGGTAAGAACATTTGGTAAGCCAGATCTTTTCTTGACATTTACATGCAACCCTTTATGGCCAGAAATCACAAATAGTATACATTCGTTTGAAACTGCTAATAACAGACCAGATGTTACTGTGCGTGTTTTTTATACAAAAGTTAAAGAACTTTTACGTTTGATTAACCAAACACAAATATTTGGCAAAGTACAAACATATTTATATACAGTTGAATTTCAAAAGAGGGGTTTGCCTCATATTCACTTATTATTGTGTCTTCAAGATAGTTGTAAGTTTAGGGAAGTAACAGATATTATATATTAAAACACATGCGATATTCTGTAAGACCAAAATCGCACGATTTGAGCATGCGCGGAGGCTGTTCCTGTTTTTAGACGAAACCGGTGACCAATCGCTGAGTGTCTCTTCGGATTTCTAGAGCGAGCGACTGAACCAATCAGAATACGGATTTAGCTCATGCCTTCTCGAGACTCGAGACGCGTGTTTACACCGACATTGAATTTCAGTAGCCGTCTCTGTTGTAAGTATTAGCTTTTGTAAGTATTCTAATTAGATTATTTTGTTTATTTAGAATGTTCTATTTTTTATTTTAGCATTTTTCTTCTGTATTTACCGTTTGCATTCTAACTTTTTTATGCTCTGTTAACGTTAAATTGTATAGTGATGTTAGATTCTCGCATGCTCCGTTTACGTTAAATTGTATAGTGATGTTAGATTCTCATGATATCATCGAGATCATTCCTGATGGTAATAGCCATACTAATTAGATTATTTCGTTTATTTAGAATGTTTCATTTTTAGTTTCAGAACTTTTTCTTTTCTGAATTACAGTTCGTATAGCGATGTTAGATTCTTACGATATCCGCGAGATCATTCCTGACGGGAATTGCTTATTTAGAGCACTATCTGTATTTATTTATGACACTGAAGATAATCATTCAGTTATTCGCCACAAAGTTGTCAAACATGTAGTTGACAACTGGATTACGTATGGCGATTTCATTATCGGAGATGAATCATATAGCGAAGCGCTTTCTAATGCTAGTGACTATTTTAGTATTATGACCAAAGATGGAACGCATGGTAGTCATGTAGAACTGAATGCAGCTACCAGAATTTATGATATTTTTATCACTATTTTTCACTCCCATGATGGTAGTGTTACAGAGTTGGGTGTAAATGATAGAGGGAAAATATTAGTAAATTTATTGTATGAAGGAGATGGATATGAGGGCCACTATACAGTTTTGCTTAAAAAAGACAAGAAACAGAAACGACGAGTAAAAAATCAAACATATTATGCTAAAAGAAAAAAGTTAAATCCCAAACCATATAAAATTCAATATGTGCTATTTCCGAAGATATTTCTTATTTACCCCCATTCAGTTTAGGCGATTTAGATAATAAATGCGCTTATTGTAATGCATTGTATTTTTCACCCGAAAAGAATTCAGCTGGCTATTTTAGTCTATGTTGTTGCAACAGAAAATTTAAATTACCTGAAGTTTGTATTTTGGATGAAATTAGAAATTTATTTATGGGAAATTGTGACAAGTCAAAAAACTTCAGGGAAAACATTCGACAATATAATAATTCATTATCATTTGTATCATTTGGTGCCAATTTAAAATTACCCGTTGGTCATGGTCCCTACTGTTTTAAAATTCTTGGTACAGTGCACCATAAAATTTCACCTTTGTATCCAGAAAAATTGTGCCAAGCTTCTTATGGCCAGTTATACATTTTAGACTTTTCTGAAGCCAATGAGATTAGATTAGAAAATGCTGCAAATAGTTCCTTAAGAACAGACACTCTTGAATTTCTAAATCAGGTTTTACTTAATTGTAACCCTTATGTAAAGTGTTACAAAACAATGCACCAAAAATTACGTGAGGAACGGGAATTAGCCTTAAAGGAAAATAGAGAGGAAATCAATTTTGTCATGCGGTTTTATCATGAACCTCAGTCTGATCATCGCCGTTACATTGAGCCAACGTGTTCGGAAGTTGCAGCAGTTCTTGAATCCCACGATGGCGCTCCACCATCTCATAGGTACATAAATGCTTATGCTAAAGATGGTGGGTTGAAAAAATTGGATTTTGATAGTATGCACTTGTGATCCAATGTCATATGTACTAATTTGGCCTTGCGGAGAACCAGGCTGGCATATTTCAATGCCAGCTGGAGGAGAAAGGAAAACTAATGTTCGTCAAAATATTTCAATGCGAGAATATGTATCTTATAGGCTTATGATTCGAGGATGTTCCCCTAAAGGAAATTTCAATCCAATAATTAATGCTGGGAAATTAACTCAACAACTGATTGTCGATTATTACTGTCGCATCGAAGGAGATAGATTAAAATATATTCGTAATCAACAGGCAAAATTACGAGTCGACACATATGCTGGCCTTGCAGACGCTTTGTTTGCACGTGCTGAGCAAGAAAAATTGAGAGCGGGGCGCATTGTTATTTTACCTTCTTCTTTCACTGGTTGTCCTGGAAACATGATTCAAAATTATCAAGATGCTATGGCAATGGTAAGAACATTTGGTAAGCCAGATCTTTTCTTGACATTTACATGCAACCCTTTATGGCCAGAAATCACAAATAGTATACATTCGTTTGAAACTGCTAATAACAGACCAGATGTTACTGTGCGTGTTTTTTATACAAAAGTTAAAGAACTTTTACGTTTGATTAACCAAACACAAATATTTGGCAAAGTACAAACTTATTTATATACAGTTGAATTTCAAAAGAGGGGTTTGCCTCATATTCACTTATTATTGTGTCTTCAAGATAGTTGTAAGTTTAGGGAAGTAACAGATATAGACAAAGTAGTTTCTGCAGAAATTCCAGACCCCAATCACACAATGTTGTATAATTTAGTAAAAACTCATATGGTGCATGGTTCTTGCGGCAGTCTTAATCCAAACTCAGTTTGCATGATTGATGGTAAATGTATAAAACAATTTCCAAAAGAATTTGTCCATGAAACAAAAGAAAATGTTAATGGTTATTCACTTTATAAAAGGACAAATAATAGTCGGACTATTACAAACTGTATTAAAGGTAATAATGTTGAGGTTGACAACCGTTATATAGTTCCTTATAATCCCTTTCTCTTACTTTATTTTCAAGCCCATATAAATGTTGAAATTTGTGCAAGTGTTCACAGTATAAAATACATACATAAATATATTTACAAGGGTCATGATTGCGCTAACGTGCAAATAACTGCAGAAGCGGGTCTAATTCATCATGATGAAGTTTCTGATTTCCTAAACACCCGATATGTTAGTTTATGTGAAGCTGCATATCAAATTTTTTCCTATCCAATGCATGAACAATCTCATACAGTTATTCGTTTGCCTGTTCATTTACCAGAAGAACAGCAAATATATTTTAAAGATGACAATGCCTCTGAAGCTTTACTTAGATCAGAATTAAGAAATACTCAACTTATTGCATGGTTTAATTTAAATAAAAATCCACAAACGAAAAGCCCTTACGTTTATCCAGAAACACCTCTTTTCTATGTTTGGGATAAATCTAAGCGTATTTGGAAAAAACGGGTTAAATTTTCTAAAGTAATTGGCAGAATGTATAATGTTTCCCCTGCTGAATCTGAACGGTATCATCTTCGATTACTGTTGCTTCATATTGTAGGAGCTACATCTTTTGAGGATTTAAGGACTGTTCATGATGTTGTGTTTCCTTCTTTCAAAGAAGCAGCAATGCAGCATGGGTTAGTTCAGGATGATACTGAATGGCATCGTTGTTTGCATGAAGCATCAGTTTTTGAAATGCCATTTCAATTAAGGCAATTATTTTCTTTTATTGTGATTTTTCAACAACCTTCAAATGCCGCTCATTTGTGGGACACTTTTAAAGATTTTCTTAGTGAGGATTACTTTCTGCTTTATGATCAAAATAAAGCTTATCAATTTAGTCTTAAAGATATAAACAAAACGCTTAAATTACATGGTTTTTCTCTTTCAACATTTAACTTGCCCGTTATTGATGACTTATTAGTAAATGATCACAACAGAAAGTTTTCAAAAAATCCAAACCTGGACTATAATTTAATGATTCAGCAAGCTAATGATGAACAACTTTTAATCATCAATGAAATCGTTAAAGTGATAAAACAGGACAATACTCGGAAAAACAATGCTTATTTCATAGATGGACCAGGTGGCACCGGAAAAACATTTGTGTACTAATGTCTTATACAAAAATGCTTTGATTTAGGTCTGGAAGTGATCCCTGTGGCATGGACTGGCATTGCTGCTATGCTTTTACCAAATGGTCGCACTGTGCATAGTAAGTTTAAATTACCTTTGCTTCTGCATGAAACTTCAGTATCATCTATAAAAGTTAATAGCGCAGCTGCATCTGATATCAAGGCAGCAAGGCTGATAGTTTGGGATGAAGCACCGATGGCAAATGTTCATGCATTAATGACCGTTAATAGACTTTTACAGGACATAATGGGCAATAATATTATTTTTGGTGGGAAAGTAATTGTCCTCGGGGGAGATTTTAGGCAGGTATTACCAGTAGTTCCACATGCTTCTCGACAAAGAATTACTCAAAACTGCATTAAGTTTTCGCCTCTTTGGCCATATTTCAAAGTTTTTAAATTATTTAAAAATATGAGGGCTAGATCAGATGAAATAGAGTTTTCGAATTTTCTGCTTAAAATTGGAAATGGGGATTTTTCCTTCAGTCAATGATGAACCATCGAATGGTGGTTCTGTTATTGATTTACCACTGGACATTATTGCAAAAAAAGATATTGTATTTGATATTTTTGGTAAAAACTTTACTTCACCAGATGATGTAATTAATTATTCTAAATTTGCTATTCTTGCCCCCAAAAATGAACATTGTAATGAAATTAATTCTAGTTTCTAATTTAAGTTTTGAACCTAATACCTGGTACTCAAAGGACATATATTAGTATAAATAACCTCATAACAGAAGATGAAAACCAAGTACTTCAATTCCCTTCAGAATTCCTAAATAGCTTAGAATTAAGTGGTTTGTCCCCACATAGTCTTACATTAAAAATTGGCGCAATTGTAATTTTGTTGAGAAACTTAGATCCAACACAGGGTCTTTTAAATGGAACAAGGTTAATTGTAAGAAATATGTATGACAGTTCCTTAGATTTAGAAATTATCACAGGAGAAAGAGTAGGAGAAAGAGTTTTAATTCCTAGAATAGACTTATCACCATCTGAAACAACACTCCCCTTTTCCTTTAAAAGACGCCAATTTCCTATTCGTTTGGCTTTTTGCATGACTATTAACAAAGCACAAGGGCAAACATTAGATCGTGTAGGCATTTATTTACCACAGCCTGTATTTAGCCATGGTCAATTGTATGTAGCGATGTCTAGAGTGCGATCATTTAGCAATTTAAAAGTTCAGATAATTCCAGAAGGTAATACAACTCTTAATGTTGTATATAAAGAAGTGTTGAAATAACCATTAGTGCATATTTATTTATGGAAACTTATAAGGCAAGGGTGTTTTTAATTCGATCATTCAAAATTTAAGGTTTTGCACAGTACTAAAATATAAGGAGGTGTTGCAATGTTATATATCCATGCATATAGTGCGTTTGCATATTGCATTGTTTTTTTTTTTTAATACTCATTTCAGAGTATATTCATGCAAACAGTGCTTTTGTCTGTTTGCATTTCTTTATATTCTTTTCAAAGTATATTCATGCAAGTAGTGCGTTTGCCTGTTGTATTTGTTTATACTCATTTGATGCTCATATTTATGTAAACAGTGCATTTGCCTGTTGCATTTCTTTATGTTCATTTTAAAGTATATTCATGCAAGCAGTGCGTTTGCCTGTTGTATTTGTCTATACTCATTTGATCATTATATTTATGTAAACAGTGCGTATGCCTGTTGCACTTCTTTATGTTCATTTCATGCATATATTTGTGCAAATAGTGCGTTTGCCTGTTGCATTTCTGTATGTTCATTTCAAAATTTATTCATGCAAGTAGTGCGTTTGCCTATTGCATTTGTTTATATTTATTTCACGTATATATTTATGTAAACAGTGCATTTGCCTGTTGCATTTATTTACGTTCATTTCAAAGTATATTCACACAAGCAGAGCGTTTGCCTGTTGTATTTGTTTATACTCATTTGATACTTATATTTATGCAAACAGTGCGTGTGCCTGTTGCATAAGTGGGTGAGTCTAAATTTGAGAAAAGAAAATATGAATAAAGGTCATCCAATGGATTTTTTTTTTTTCTGTGTGGAGAGGGAGGGGAAACAAAAGTCTAAATTTTGTAGATTCAGTAAGCGGTTGTAATATCAATTTATTCTAAAGAAAGTGGCGACATGTTTAAAATACTTTGCTGCAGTATGATTGGTAAGCAGATTTACAATTCTATTTGACTATATTTATATTTCGGAAAACTTGCCATATTGAGGGGAAGCCTTATTTAAATATATTCTTAGAAATCATTAACGTTAAATAAGAGGAGTTTAAGATTGCATTAAAATAAGTCGCCAGTTGCTTTCAGTTTTCTTATACCTATAAACATTATTTTAAAAATGCAGAAATAAACAGCATAAGTGAGGGAAAATGGTAAAAATAGTCAGGAAATTTAGAAGTGTTCTAATATTAGCCACCCTATTTTGAATCTGTGTATATTTATTTGAATAATAATGCAATATTTTTTTCTTTTTCAGGTTTTTTTTTAGTTTCCTGTGATGACATTTATGGCTATTTTGTAATACCTGTGTCTGAGGATTTTGCATTTTAATATCTATATATAATTTTAAGGGGTGTTAATGCCCCCCTCCCCCCAGTGCATCCCAATATATATATGTATGTATTGCAGTTTCAGAATTTAGATGTTTTAATTAAAAATACAATTTGTTTATTTAAAAAAAAAAAAAAAAAAAAAAAAAAAAGCACTGTAATTTTGTTGTGTTTTTGGTACTATTTTGAAAAAAATGCTATCTGTGGATTACATTAAATCTTTCCCAAACAGAATCGTTGTTTTTTTTTTTTTTTTTTTTTTTTGGGTATAAATCTGTAACTTTTATATTAATAGATTACCTTTTATATTACCTTAGTAGATTATTTATGTCTTTATTGTTTGTCTGTATGAATGAGTGTAATTTTGCATGTGTGAGTGTAACTCCGCCAACGCCGGTCCCAAGCCCGGGTATAAAAGGAGGAGGGGTGTTATTTTAGTGGTTATTTCAGAGTTTACTTCTAGATGCGGAAAAAAAGTACTAAACGATTCTTAAGACTCAACAAAGGCAGCAGTAATTGGTAAGTTTTGGAGTTATATAGTTATTATTATTATTATTTCTTTTAATTATTGAACTGCTAGCAATAATTCCTATTTAAATAATGTGCGTCTAATACTGTTTTGTTAAGTAATTATTTGTCGAGTCATTATCTTAGTCTTATGCTGTTTATAAAAAAGTAAGTTGTTAATACCCGCTCTGTCTTTAATTACTCCTAACATTCTTTTGATCATTTTTAGAGTAAAATTAGGAAAATCTTGAAAGTATTTTGTTACATCTGATTATTATTTTTTAGATGTTTTTATTTAAAAATAGGAATTCAAACAAAATCGAGTTAAAGATATGAAATCGTACAAATTTAAGGTTCATTTATATTTATAAGCATTTTTCCGAATTTCTTTTTTAAGTGAAATGTCGTAAATTATATTAGATGTTTTAACTTGAAATACATTTAAATAACGATGCAACAATTTTTGAAACATTACAGTCGATAAAGTGACCGTCGAATTCGACGGGTTCCAGCTAGTTTGCTATGATAATGAAAAGGATATTTTAAAATTAAAAACAACCAAATAATATCTCTCACTGCACATCATGTCAGATGCCAAATTATACACCTATCAATTTTTGTTGATGTTGCTTCAAGTGCTCTAGATTTATGTGGACACAAATAAACCTACGTCCATTTTTGTATATATTTTGTTTACATAATATTTGTATATTGTACATGTAGTATTTTTTTAATCTTCCAAAACGACGTTTTTTTTACGCTATAACTAAAGATAAAAAAAAAAAAAAAGAAAAAGAAAAGAAAAGAAAAAAGAAAGAAAAAGAAAGAAAGAAAAAAGAAAAGAAAAGAAAGAAACTGCTGTCTGCCTTAGACCTATTAACCACTAACATGAAGGTGATGGATTACAACTTCTTTCAAAAACTGTTTCCTTGTTTAAACTGTCTTTTTTCAATAAAGGAAAATTTCTATGAAGATATATCGTTTAAAGTTTTTGAAAAGTTAAATATAGTTTGCGATGGGAAAAAAAAATCTGTCAACATCTAACATACTCAGAAATTCATATTGAAATGGATCTATCGGTCATTTATGAAACATCTACAAAAGAATTTGTTTTGGAAGTAACAGTAGCCTGTTTCTTTTCTATCATTCAAAGTGTTGTTTGTCGCAATATATAACTTCATATTTTATATATATTCCTTTTGTTTTTAATTTGCACTCATAAATAATGAATCACTTATATTTTTTTAAAGGAGCAAAATAGTGAAGTTTGGTTCAAAATTCCTTTTACGTTGGAAGCTTATTCAAGTAAATTTATAGATGGTGATTCCTTAGAACCTTTACATATCCCCGCCTCTCCCCCTCCTTTTTTTTTTTTTTTTTTTTTTTTTTTTAATTTCATCGATATTTCTTTGATGTGATATGAAATTAAGAGTTCTTCAAGGCCTGTTATTTTATCTACAAGACTTTTTTTTTACTTTACATATAATGTTTTTCGGATTATATCGCAATAATAAAACACTGGATGTCTGCGAGTCCATAATAAACTTGTAATATAACGAAGCACGTGATCAGCAAACTAAAGAGAGATGTTCTCTCTTTCAGTAGATCAGACTATATCAGATGAACCGGTAGTGTAACCACTCTGTACACATTGTACGTAAAGTATATATGATTATTAAAGAAGTCTAGTGATATTTTTAAGTAATGACTCATTCAGTCATTAGAAACAATGGGTTTTAACATTTCGTAAAGATCTTACTTTTTTTTTTTTTCTTTTTTAATTTCTCTTCATTTAGAGGTTGAAGATAAAGATTTTTTTAAATGACTTCTAATTTGCATTTATAGTTCCCCATCATACAACAAGTATGGGAGACTTAGGTATTATTGAAAATTTCCTATATCATTTTTTTAAACGTTTTTACAAGTTGTAAGTCTTTTATAGACCTTTTTCAGATCTGCGTGCAATTTTAAAAATTCATAATTTATTCGAATTTTAAGATTTTTTTAACATGGGATAATAGGACAAAATTTCGTATAAATGCTGATTTAAAGGATTATTATTAGATTAAATATGTCCGAACAGTTTTGAAATACCATTTATGATACTGACATAAACGTTACTGACAGCAAATATTATGCTCAAAAAAGTCTGTAATTTTTTTGAAAATTAGTATTTTTGTGACAAGAGAAAATATGGAAAAATTTCGCACAGACGTGCATTATGAGTATTATTGCACAGGAAATAATATGAGGGTAAGATAACAAGCATTGTATGTAAATCTAGGTAAAAAATAAATCAAACTATGTTTAAGAACAGTTTTATTTGACAAAGAATTCTGTAAGGTGGGCTACCCGCACTCTAGCCCCTCGTTTTGAATATAGCACCTACATTTATATATTAGGTCGTTGCAAAAGTTCGTGCGGACGCGGATCATTTTATTGCCTCCAAAGACGAGAGCTTCTATCGCCGTGGTATACATTTCTTACCCGTGGAGAGTATTTTGATTAAAAATTGTCATTTGATTTGATGTATTTTTATGAAATGAAGCAATAAAATCCGCACGAATTTATGCAAAGACCTAATAGAATTTGAGGCTGTTAAAAATATAAAATTTCACTCCAAATTATTTAGTCAACTTTCATCTACATTTCTGCTTGAAAATTTTCAATCTCGATCAAATATTTCTTATAGTAACTGCATATCAGCTTCAAAATACAACATTTGAAAAGTCTGCAATCATATTTTTTTTAAGATTTTAATATTCAAGGAACCTCAAAATGCTTCATTACATAAAAAACAATCGCTGATAATTTAACGTAAAACAATACGTAATTTACCGTATGGGATGTGGATTTAATTTTCATTCCTGAGCAGTTATCCTGGACACGCTGAAATATACATACACTTTAAATTGTGATATGCATGATATTATAAATATCATGCAATTGAACTAAATACATTCAATGACACCGAATTTTTTGCTTAACTGTTGGTAGCCCCGTATGACCTTTATAAATTATATACACACCACCTTGTGTACTTAATATACTGCAACCACTTTTCCCACACTTAGCACTGAAACAGTTGTAAAGGCTTGAAGGTGTGTCAAATTGACCAACAAGTTTTGATTTCGTAAACATCTAGTTATTCAGCGATTTCTTATGACTTATTTTCTCTCAAACACACGAGTTATCACCCCTGTTTTAACTCTGAACTTATTAAGTCAGCTCTTGTGCAGAGGTTTCCATGGTCAGAAGAAGCGTGGTTGAAGACTATAGTTCTGTATTAAGAGGGGACAATACCTAATCTCGCCGGCAGCCTTCGCCCATGTTATTCTATAGTAAAATTTGTTGCTACAATTACACATTACCTAATGAATATTTTTTAATTCTTTTTTCGCAGTCAGAAAATTCATAACCGTTAAATGAGTACTCATTTTTGAAAAATTCATTTTTTTTAATTTTTACATTTTAATTTTGAAATCAAAAATGCGATTTTTCACAAAATGCATTTTTCTCATTTTCTAATCGTAAAATGAAATACTAAAATTTTAAAAAATCAATTTTTGGAAAACAAGTACTAATTTAACGCTTATGAATTTTCTACATGTGAAAACAGAATTGAAAAATATTCATTAAGTAATGAGTAATTATGTAAACAAATTTTCCCATAGAATAACATGGGCGAAGGCTGCCGGCGAGATTAGGTATTGTTCGCTCTTAATAAAACACATTACAATGTACTTTCAGCAATTTACAAGTATAGTCGTAATATTTTCTAATTCTTTTGTATAACTGTGTAAATAAATGGTGGATGATTTTAGTACAATATTATACACAAAACATACTTTTAAGCATGTAAAAATGTGCCTTCATTTCATTTTGTTTAGCGTAGACTATAGATATTATTTTCTATATACAAATAATTCTGCTCAAAGATATTGTGTATTTGAATTCTTTTGGATGACTTTGTGCACGAACTATATGCTTGATCATAACGAAAAGTTTAGTGTGGCATCCCTATATGAAAAAAATCTGGAGTGACTCCACTCGACATTCCGAACATTATGTAATTAACGGTCGTATAAATAAATTTAAGTAAGAGAAATCGTTAAATACGCAAAAGAGAAAATTATAATACGGTGTTTGAGTACTTTTCTTCATATAGTATGCTGTTTAGTTTAACGCTATTGCGCTACAAATAATTTGAGCCCATTGATCATAATGATAAATTTTTGTTTTGTACCTGTAAAAATCTATAAGTTCGACACTCACCAAAATCTATAAAATTCGTACGATGGATACCTATAGCATGTATATAAATTTTCAGATCAATAAGATGAGGCATTTTGAAGCTATTGCATTTAAAATAATTTGAGCCTGTAAACCACAACGATAAAGATTTTTTTTTTTTTTTTTTTTTTTTTTTTTTTTTTTGTGTGTGTGTGTGTGTGTGTCTGTGTCCTTGTAGAAAAAAAAATATAAGAATTAGATTCGCCAAAATCTATATGGTGTCTGCGATTGTGGCCTATAACATGTGTGGGAATTTTCAGTTCATTCAAATAAGCAGTTTAGACGTAATCACACTTTAAATAATTTGAGCCCATAGGACATAATGATAAAGAATTTTTTTTTATGGCCCTGTAAAAACCTGTAAGTGTTAAATTCACCAGAATCTTCATGCTTCATGCGCCGATGACCTACAGTATTTATATAAATTTTCAACTCAATCGGATAAGGCATTTAGACGCTAATGATATCAGCCCATAGACCATTATGAAAAAGATTTTTTGTTTTTTAATTTGTGTGTGTGTGTGTGTCCCTGTAATATATATATATATATATATATATAAGTACTGGATTCACCAAAAACTATACAGTTCGAGCAACGGTGACATTTAACAAGTATATAAATTTTCAGATCATTCTGTTAAAACATTTAGACGCTATCGCACTTCGAATAATTTGAGCCCGTAGGCCAAATTTTCGTTGTGTCTCTGTAAAAGGACTAGAAGTGCCAGATTCACCAAAATTTATGCACTTTATGCCACAATGACCTATAGCATGTCTGTAAATTTCCAACTTAATTGAAAAAAGCGTTTAGACGTTATCGCAGTTAAAAAATTTTTGGCCAATATAGACCATAATCATAAAGAATTAGTCTTTTTCTCCCTGTAAAATAACTATAAACGCTGGGTTAACCAAAATTTATACAGTTCGTGTGACGGTGACTCATAACATATGTATAAATTTTCATTTCAAACGAATAAGGTGTTTCGGAATTATCACACTTTACAAAATTTGGGCCCATAGATTATAATGATAAATAATTTTTCTTTATGTCCCTGTAAAAAAAAAAAAAAACTATAAGTGCTAGATTAACCAAAATCAATAGGGTTCGTGCTAACAGGACCTTATAACATACGTAGCAAATTTCAGCTCATTTTAAAAAAGTGTTTAGACGCTATCGTGTTCACTCACATATATGCATGCAAACACACACACACAATCGTAAAAAATAGTAAATATGAATTCATGGGACCTGAAAACGTGTAGAAACATGAAAATCTCAAACTCTGATTTTTGACATGATTACAATACTTTCTTCACTATAGTGTTCGGGAAGTAAAAATGTTTAAAATACGGAGTTTGGACTTCTTACTACTATTTGTTCTTGCGATATACTGATAAGATATAGATACATAATACACGCAAACCAACTGATAAAAATCTCATTTTCATGTTTAGGGAACCTCAAAACGTGTAAATATAACAAAAACACAATTTAGAAAATTTCACACAAAAACAATACTTTCTCTACCTTATATATGGATAAGAGAAATTAATATATATATATATATATTATATTATTATATTTTATTATTCTGAATTTTTATGTAGAAACCATCTTTCTCATATATAAAAACTGTTAATAAAAGTTTAAAAGTCACATTTCGATATTGGTTGATATTTGAAAGCTGTGAAGGAAGTAAGAATAAAATAAACGGTTTTATTTTAGTTTAAGTTAGTCGGTTGTAATTTAGTAAAGTTTTTAGGTTTTATCTATATTAGCATATAAAGAAAACTTGATAGATGTGCAGGATATTTAAATTAAACATTGCTATTTTAATCTTACATTTTTTCAGTTCGTTTTTAATGCATTTTACATTTTTTTTTTTTTTTTTTCACGCATAAAAAACTTGATTAATTGTCAGCTTTTGTAAAAAAAAAATATATATATATATATTTAAATAAAAGTGTTACATTTTACTTTAATTTGAAACTTCTTTAACGTTTACTTGATATAATTTTCATTTTTGCAAAAATTTAAACAAAAAAGTTTTACACTGTAATAAAAGTTCTTCCCATCGAGTATTTTCATACTTTACTGCACTATAAATAAATGAAGAATTTGCTTTGCACGATTTCTATTTCTTTCAAAGATTCTAAATTTTATTTTCCTGATCAAGCTGTAAGTACGGTTAGTTTTGGTTCTATGTAATTTTTCGACTTCGACTATTGACCTTTTGCAGCCGGCAGATTTCGCTACTTTAACCACCGAGCCCCGCCTTCTGGTGTTTCTCTTAAACGTTACTTTATTTAACAAAAAATATTTTGCATTCGTGTTCAAAACCTTTAAATTTTATTCACAACAGTCAATGGAGAAAATGTCGGAAAGAAAAATAGTCGTCTATTTCGCTACATTGTTAGTATCCGCCTACTTTTTTTTTCTTTATATATTATTATTATTATTTTTTTTTTTAAGAGTATTTTCTTCTTATTTGCTGGCCTGACGCTCTAAAACGCTCTGAACTGTGTTCTCAAATTTAGACTCTTTTATTTAACTACCACTAATAGTTGTGAGGAATGATACTGTATATATATATATATATATAATGGATGAATAATCTTCGAACTGATTAGGCAAGCATTTCATTTAAAATTTAGTGGTGGATATTGAATAAAAAAGAATTCCTAAATTTGGCAGTACTGACCAGAGGAGTGAAATTAAATTGGACCTGCAAATTGTTAATCATATTCGTACATTGAAGAAAATTAGTCTACAACTAAAGTGGTGTAAATAAAAGGACGGGTTCTAATAATGCAACGTAATAAATTAGAAAGGCTCGAAGTTTTGTATTTACAAACATTCATTTTCTAAAGGTTCATTTAAAAATATTTATTGGAAATTTTATTTATCCGACTGAGTGAAAATAATGCCTGGACCGGGAGTCGAACCCCGGATCTTTTGACTTTAGTCAAAAGATTGACTTTAAGTCAAAAGTTAGTTACGTTTTTTGACTTTAAGTCAAAAGATCGGGGGTTCGACTCCCGGTCCAGGCATTATTTTCACTCAGTCGGAAAAATAAAATTTCCAATAAATATGATTTTCTTCCACAGTTGTTTGTATGATTTTAATAAAAATTCATTTAAAAATGTTTTGAATGTAGGGAAAATCCGTTTATCCCAAAATTGGTCAGATATCCGCCACCATAGATTAATCAGTTTGTCATTGATTAAAAATTAATGAAACCGTAGATGTAAAATTTTTATGTGTGCATTATATGTATTAGAAATTAAAAATTCCATAATTTATAAATTTTTAGGAAGCTCTTGTTAACAAGAACCTTCATATAGACATCATTAAGTTGACCCATTAACTTAGTATGACGAAATATTTCGTCATATTTGAAAGACATATCCAATGGTCTTGATGATATTTTTCGTCATGGAAATTGTAGGAGGAGTTCATATATCTAATGGATAAACGAAAGCAATCAGAAACGTTATAGTAGGTGCCATACTGCACAATAACTATTACAATTTATTGATTTAATTATTTGTACGTTTTAAACATTTAATTTTTATATTAAATATTATAAAATAATTTTTTTTCAAAGAATAATTTATAAATGATTTTCTTTTAATTACTTAAAGTGTGATGATATTATTTCTCATTGCGAAAAAAATGTCTCCATCGTGAGAGTTAAAAATTTATTCCTAGGTTATCTGATTTCATTATGTATCTATAGGAATGTATGCAGGGAAAAGAAGTACGAGATACTTTTACTTTCTTTTATATAATGAACATTTTAATTATGATGCTTCTTAGAAGTATTACAAAATATAAAATAAATTTGTTATTTCTTCTATAAGTAAGAATTTTCACTCAATTTGCTATGTAGATATGCATGTAAATAAAGTAAAAGTCATCATAATAATTGATTATTGAAATTATGAATTGTTTTATAAATTAATGTAATTTTAATTGAAAACAGAATTATTCACGAAATAAATTAGTTGAATTAATCGATACCTACAGTTTGTTTTAAAAGATAAGCAAAGAAAAATAACTAAAATAGATAAATATTTCTTTATTTCCAGTGGCACATTAAAAGTCATTTGAATCAAAAGAGATAACAATAAATCTATAAATGAAAGCGAGCAATCCAGTAGCGTTCCCAGATTGATGTCCGAGGAAGAGCAGGGCATCTATCTATACAGATGAGGTAAGTCCATTTCTTCGTGGAGATCACAAAGGGTGCAAAAAGGATGAGGATCCATGTTGATAAGACATAGATGTTTACGCAGGCAATCGTGGCTAGATATCAGACGAAACATGGTGACAGATCTTAATCTAGGCCATTGAGTGACATTAAGAATTTAATTAAGTCATGGTTTATTAAGGTTGACATTTTTGAGTTCTTCTCGGAAGGAACCTCTGTAGATGTTCTTTTTTTGACATTTGATATTGTTAAAAGGGAGTTTGGGATTAATTCTGTGAAGGATAAAGGCGCCCTTTTTAGCCAAGAAATCGGCCGCATCGTTTCCCTGAATTCTACAGTGGGCTGGAATCCACTAATAAACTACTATCTTGTAGTCGTTGATTTTTAATGGTTAAAAATTTTTTATGTAATAAATTATAAATATTTTCTAGTTTCGAAAATACAATCTAATACACGATTGTAGGATAATATAGGAAATAAAAGCTAGGTTATATATAAAATAAAAGGAAATAATATAATAAATAAATAAATGTACAGATTTGCTTATAAACTAGTAAAAATTGGTTTAAACTTATCATTTATACATTTTACTAATTATTCGTATATATATACTTATTTAAATTTAACACAAACTCTCATTATTTTGATAACTGATAAATCTTCGAAAGTCAAAAATATAACTGAATAATTCATTTTTAAATCATAAAATTTCAAATAACTGTATTAGAGATTTTGCAAATAAAACATTCATAGCTGAAAAGTGCACTTCAAAATTATCCATTCTGTACAGCTGAAAACATTATAATGTTTTAATTTTTATCTAAAAAAACGAGATGATAATTTTTAATTTATATTCTTATTTAGTTTGCATGCAACATTTTTCTCTTTAGCAGTTGCCTTTATGACAATTTTTATTTAAATCATGTAAGATCTAAAGCCGATGTCGTAAAATGAAGTTACTATTTTTTTAGATTAATCTTTGGAGACATATGCAAAACGCTTTTTCCATCTTTATGGAGCTAGGAACTGATTAAAAAGAAAATATATTGCCTTTGCCAGTTGTGCTAACATAATAAGATATTCCATTAAATTTTTCACCGAAGCGTAAGTTTGCTTCCCTGAGCTAGATTCTTAAAGCAAGAATGGAAAATAAGAAAAGCTGCTTCTCAGGTTTTTTTAGGAATGGAAATTTGTAGTTGCTTGAGTAGACTTCTAAAGCTGTAAAGTTTTATATCGTCACGAAACTTTTACATGAGTAAGAAGAAAAATCCAGTTGCAAGGTGCTATATTTTAAAGATACTTTACTTTTCCTGATATTAAAACTTATAATAAATATTTATGTATTATTTAGAAACAAGTCTGTTTTGCAGCGATATTTTTTTAACATGGGAGATATTCGTTTTGACACATGAAAAATACACATTAATATTACTATCACATGCGTATTAGTGAAATAGTTGAGCATCAAATTTGAAATTAGGACCTATTCCTGTCAATGTGGTGATGAAAAAAATAATTTGTTCACATTGCATTAGAATCCTGCACGGGTCAGGTTTTAACCTACCCGAGCCTATTAGATTAATTTTAAATCAAACCGAATCCGATAAAATATTTTTCATCGACCAGAAACCCGAAAACTAAATAAAAATTAATAATGCATCAAAACATCATGCAGGAAATTTTAAGGTAATAAAATACTATATTTAAGTTATAAAATCGTCTCTTCAATAGATATTACATATTAACACAACTGTTACGCAATTTATACACATATACGGATTTTCCTCTAAATTTTACTTCCCTATAAATAGCTCTTTCAGATTAGGAAACAAGGATGATTTCGTAAAACAGTTATCTAACTCTCTGAATTACTCTTTAAACATAATGTAAACGGAAGCTTAATATGCGTGGTGTCCAGATTTTACAATTATGGAAGATTGTTGATAATATTAATATTTAGACTTTTCATATCCGTTTCAAAAGATATTGTGGCTAGTGTGTCCGTTTTATTGCTGCAGCGTCATTTTAATAATGATAATTTACCAAAAGCTAAAGCCAATACTTTTCCCTTTATTCTCTTTTACATTCATACGAAGGAATTATTAGATTTCTGAAAATTTTGACCTTTCAGTTTTTGATCGTTTTCTAATTTTGGAAAATCTGAAAATAATTTTTATTATTTCTAGAAAATGCCTGCTGCTTCTCTTTCTATTTGTTTGACACAAATATTTTTGAAGTTTAATTTTAAAATCCAATGCTTGGAGTTTCATTAAAATTTATATTTAATTGAATCGCGAAAAAAAAATAGCTTATATTTTATTAAATGTAATTCCTCCGGAGTTAAGCTTATTCTACCTTTTGTAAACGGACCAGTTTTAAAATGTAAGAGGCTTTTTGAAAGAGATAAGTCAAATTTAAATTTGATGCATGTCAACAGAAAAATGACACTGACGTATCACTCTCTGTAAGGAGTAATGGAATGCTATAGATTAATTTACAAAACGTGTAATTACACTAAATTCTCCATGTAATACGACTATATTAAACCATCCTGATTCAATGTATATTGTGTCGTCCGAAAGAAAGTGGTAATACATCACATTTTTTAAATTCATTATTCGAACTGCTACATCTCTGTTAACGGCACTGAATACTGTTAGAAAAATAATACTTATGGAATAGGAGAAAATATGCGAATTCGATACCATGCTAATTACACAATGTACATATCACCTAACAGTGGATGGTGTTTGTTTAAGTGATTTGTCTGCATGTTAAGTATTATTCAATTCTCAGTATTATGGAATGGTATTTATCTTGATATATATATATATATAATGATAATTATGTTATGGTATATGGACCGATTATCTATTAAGCAAGAAACTCTACCAAATTTCGCTATTATGTGACAAAAACTAAAAATGTTTATTGAGTAGAAATGAACGTAATTTGTATGTAGTAATTAGAATTCGTTAAATAAAATTACTGTACGACTGAAATATATTCAAATGTTGTAAGAAAAGTTTTGAAATGGACACGGCATACTCGTTAGGGGAAAAAAAGGTTTTTCCCCCCTCCGATCACACTTATTTCGCTTTATGTAAAGTGGTGTGGCATCACGATATATAAAAGATACAAGTAGCCAATATCCGATTGTAGGCACTACCTTACTTAGAGGTAGATTTTTCGAAATAGATTGACAATAAGTATGGGATTCATTACTAAATGATAAAAAAAGTTTCAGCATTTTGTTGGAGGTAGTTTTCATACGATATTTCCCGCATTTTTGACTATATATCGTCCCTGGCTTTTAAATTTAACCTTCAATTATTTAAAAGTGTTCATGATTTCGTTTCATCAATCAACCTATCCACGTTATCCTTTTAACAAATACTTTAAAACATATCTTGAAATTGGTTTTCTTTTAAATATGCTATAAATAGCAATTCTGGTTTATGAATGGGGTCTCATAAAAAATTATGACACATTGCAGTATATGCAAGGTAATTTTTGTAAATCACATCTTAATACTGCAAGAAACATTACGGCATACTATATGCATTATTCAGATGCATAAAATTATCTCTTATAAAATATGATATTATTAAAATTAAGGTTATTTAACAGGACAAAACAAAGTATTTTTATTTGTGTGGGATATAAGTAGAAATTGACTAAAAACCGTTGTAAACAGCATTAAGTTTTTGAAGTGAAAACTTCTTTAGGCACGTTGAGCACTTTTTGGGTGAACAAAAATCATGGAACTCGCGCCATCGTCAACGAACGCTTTGAAATTTTGCAGGCGTTCGTTGCCGTTGTTACCATGACAACCCAGTCACAGAGAGTCTGGTCGGGAGGAAACATATTTTTTTCCCAATTGCCATCACGTGGTTTTTCTACTAGAAATAAAAATTGCAAATTTCAAAATGCTTCAAAGAATTTTCTTCTAAATTCTTTGAAACTTACAATGCGCCATTAGCAGCACACGGGATAGTCGCAGTTCAAATTTCATCGATTTTGGAAACAAATTACATTTTAATTGGATATTAAATTTTATTCTAATACGTGTATTTCAAATTCTAATTATGATTAAATTATTTTTAATACATCATTCGAAAGATATTTTAAAGTTCTTTTATATTATCGAAAGAGGAATTCGAGATTTCACCTTATTTACACGTTTTGAGGTGTCCTGAATCTTTTTTTTTTTTTTTTTTTTTTTGTATCTCAGCTACTAATTAAAATCATTTCATAAGTAATAAATCATTAGAAAGCTTTGTTGAGTTGGAATCTAACCGTAGCTTACAGAGATTTCTACCGCCAGATGGCGCTGTAATATTTTTAAAATTTAATATAAAATACTCAACTACAAAAAAGCAATATGTTGTACTTTAAATCTAAAGTTTTAAAGATAGATTTTGTAAGTTATTATCTTCTTCCTTAATTAAAAATAATATGCATTTTAAGATGTTATCAAGGAAAAATAAAAAAGCTATTAATTGTTGGAAAGTGTTTTATAATTTATGCGATCTGTATGATATTTCTATCTTGTCTATATAAAATATCGTTGGGAAACAATTTATTTCACTCGTTTTAATTGTTTAGAAATGACCAATATTTATTCTTTCTTGCTACTGAACATGTAAAAATAAAAATTATTTTATAATTTTATTGCCTAATAAAATATTTGAATATTTACGGAAACTCACATGCTATTTAAATTTGAATGCCAGAAGATAATAAAAAGGGGACAAATAATTCATGCGTAAAATGTTAAATGGAGACGTCCCCAAGGCTAGAGATTTATAATGTTCTACTTCTAGAACAAATAAACGTTAAATATTCAGGAATTGAAGTCGTAGTAATTCTTAAGCTTTTTTATTTCCGCATATTTAGTGTCACTATTATCTTATTCTGCGCTTTTGTTGTATTGTGAATACACCGCTTTGAACCATAATAAATAAAATAAATGTTCAAGTCACCATTGTGTATTACTTCATTGAAATAAACATTTATCCTCGGAAGATTTAAACAGCAAGTGCTTAGAGGGGTTTAAAAATAGCATATGAGCTTAAACGGCAAAGGAATATTTTGAAAAATTACCTTTAAAGTTTCAGAGTGCACTGCGTGAATCTAGTTATATTGAAGCGAATAAAAAGATTTATTTATTTATTTATTTATATTATTTATTATTTTTATTTTTTTCAAATTGAATTACAGTTTTATTTATTACCAGATTATTAGTAATTGCAATAAATGTATTTATTTGTTAAAAAAGTATAAATTATTTTTTGGAATAAAAAAGCAAAACAAAATTTTAACTATGTTGAATATGCAAGAAAAACAAAATAAAGTTAAAACTTTAAAGATTAATCTGTGAATTCTACTGCCTTTAAAATTGTTTTAAAATATTTTGTCATTCAATTGTGTTTACCATTTTTGCTAAAATTATTTCATGATAGGACCAATCCATAAAATATCCGTTTACATCATTCTAAAATTTCAAAATTTAATTTTTTTTAAATTTAAAAATAAAATTGTTTTGCTAATTCTTTAACCTTCCTACCCTGTTGAAAAAATTTTACGTTTTACCTGTATGGGTCGAATCGATGCACTTTGTATAGATTGAATTTAGGTCTTATGAAAGATTTTCTATGGAGCTCATTTTACATGTACTTTTCCGACAACTATCGCCGTCCATTGCCTATTCCTGAAAATGAAGTCTACTCAACAGAAAAAAATGGTGTTTTAAGCATTTCTATGCATGTTAATAATGTGGGTCAAATCGACCCAGACAGGTAATATGTCACATATATTTTTGGGGTGGTTTAAAACAAACCAATGACTCTGAAAACATCATATATTAAACGAATGCTTATTTTTGAGGCATACATAATGTTTGAACAATCAAAATTAAAATCTGTAGAAGATATCGAAAGATCAATTTTAAAAATGGGTCGAATCGACCCATACAGGGTAGAAAGGTTAATATAATACCTCAGCTACATATGCATCCATGCCAACAATTTAATTTATTTTGGAGCATTATTAGTAACCGCTTATTTTTCACGAGGGGTATTTTTCTACTTTTTTTTATCGTAATTAGATTTTGGAGAAAATTTCACTACAAATAAAATGGTGTGAAAAATGAGAAGGTTCTAACAGTGCTCCTGAATAAATTACAATATTTTCATGGCTATCTATTTTATAGAATCATTCTTTCATGACTGACTTAACACATGCAATAAGTTGAGGCAGTTATTTTTCTGATAATCACATTAAAAAGCTGCACACCGAAATATCTTCTTACTGGTATAATAATGTACTATATTTAGAACTCCTAAATTGTACCTTTAATAGTAAACTGTGAATTATTTTGTCAAAATACTTGTTACCAATTCAAATTTTTTTCAAGTTTCATATTAAACTGGCCACAATTTTTATTTTCGAAAGTAAAATTAAAAATTAACCCTCAATTTAACATTCAAACTATTTATGCTTTCTAAGTATCAAAATGGTCAATTTTTACTTCCATTACCCTACTACCGTAGGTAATGGAAGTATTGTATTCGGTCTGAAAATTCGATATCGGGTTTTCACCTGATTTACACGTTTTAAGGTCCCCTGAGTCCAAAAAAGTGGTTTTTGGCAATTGGTCAGTGTGTATGTATGTGTGTATGTATGTGTGTATGTATGTATGTATGTATGTATGTGGAGAATCTTCTGGCTATTATAGCTCAGAAACTAATAAAGATAGAGCTACGAAACTTTAGAATTGAAATACGTCTGGTGTACAGATGAAATTTCTAAATTTTGGTGAAATTTGAAAAACCGGAAGTGGGACATCGGAAACCGGAAGTGGGACCGTAAGTCCGTATCTCAAAAACGGCTCTAACGATTTTCTTCAAACTTGCTATATAAACACTCTATTAGATGTCCTTTCGAATGATATAGTTGTTTAGTTCAGGAAAATTGATAGGCGGCCTGTATAAATAGCTCAATTTCAGGCCTCGCAAAGGCGTTCCTTTAAAAACGGTTGCACGGATTTTTTTCAAACTCGCCATTTTAACTCACTTTTAAATATGCTTTTGTATGTAATTATTGTTTTCCTGTCAATAATTTAGTTTAACCGGAAGCGGGACATCGGAAACCGGAAGTGGGACCGTAAGTCCGTATCTCAAAAACGGCTCTAACGATTTTCTTCAAATTTGCTATATAAACACTCTATTAGATGTCCTTTCGAATGATACAGTTGGTTAGTTCAGGAAAATTGATAGGCGTCCTGTATAAATAGCTCAATTTCAGGCCTCGCAAAGGCGTTCCTTTAAAAACTGTTGTACGGATTTTTTTCAAACTCGCCATATTAACTCAATTTTAAATATCCTTTTGTATGTAATTATTGTTTTCCAGTGAATAATTGATTTTTTGTAAAAGTTGGTTTTTAAAAAACGGCTCTAACGATTTTCTCTTTAGGTGACTTTCGTGTTTTTTGATCACATTATCTCTCAAAAATGCATATAATACGTGTAATAGTGGGTAATGGAAGTCGTGTGGTTGTTTCACACCAGATTTTTTGATTTATTTTGCAGTATTTTTAGTACCCATATTACTTTTTACTTCCATTACCCTACTACCGTAGGTAATGGAAGTATTGTATTCGGTCTAAAAATTCGATATCGGGTTTTCACCTGATTTACACGTTTTAAGGTCCCCTGAGTCCAAAAAAGTGGTTTTTGGCAATTGGTCAGTGTGTATGTATGTGTGTGTGTGTGTGTGTGTGTGTGTATGTATGTATGTGGAGAATCTTCTGGCTATTATAGCTCAGAAACTAATAAAGATAGAGCTACGAAACTTTAGAATTGAAATACGTCTGGTCTACAGATGAAATTTCCAAATTTTGGTGAAAATTGAAAAACCGGAAGTGGGACATCGGAAACCGTAAGTGGGACCGTAAGTCCGTATCTCAAAAACGGCTCTAACGATTTTCTTCAAACTTGCTATATAAACACTCTATTAGATGTCCTTTCGAATGATATAGTTGGTTAGTTCAGGAAAATTGATAGGCGTCCTGTATAAATAGCTCAATTTCAGGCCTCGCAAAGGCGTTCCTTTAAAAACGGTTGTACAGATTTTTTTCAAACTCGCCATTTTAACTCACTTTTAAATATGCTTTTGTATGTAATTATTGTTTTCCTGTCAATAATTGAGTTTAACCGGAAGTGGTACATCGGAAACCGGAAGTGGAACCGTAAGTCCGTATCTCATAAACGGCTCTAACGATTTTCTTCAAATTTGCTATATAAACACTCTATTATATGTCCTTTCGAATGATATAGTTGGTTAGTTCTGGAAAATTGATAGGCGTCCTGTATAAATAGCTCAATTTCAGGCCTCGCAAAGGCGTTCTTTTAAAAACGGTTGTACGGATTTTTTTCAAACTCGCCATTTTAACTCACTTTTAAATATGCTTTTGTATGTAATTATTGTTTTCCTGTCAATAATTGAGTTTAACCGGTTTAAAAATGTATATCAAATGTTTATAATGTGTGTAGTACTGGGTAATGGAAGTCGTGTGGCTGTTACACACCAGATTTTTTTTTTTTTCATATCAGTTTTCTTGAAGAGCCTGGTACAGTGCAGCCACATATCCTAAAACTAGTAGTGAGGACGCGTCCAAAATGTTGGAGGGATGCCAGCTTGAAATTTGGGAAACATCCAGCAATTCTGTGCTCTGTTATTGCTCATTTTCTCCGAGTCAGTTGACTATTTCAGCATTGGACTCGTTGAGTTAGCGTTTGCGCAGATGCTTCCATGGTTTCATCAAATGTGATCGAAGAATATGAATTTCATTTTTTCATATTTATTTGTAATTATTCATTGGAGAAAGTTACTTTTCAAGAAAACTGGAGTAAATAAGAAGCGAGTATAAAGAACATTATGGAATAAATTAAAAAGTTGGCAATTATGCACAACACAATGAAATATTTATATCAAAGAAAAGGAAGGGAATTGAAATTCAGTTCATTCTATCACCTATATATATATATATTTACACGATATGTGTTTAGGGTTTTCACATAAGTAGCTCAATACATTGGACTATTAAATTACGCAAATGACATTTCATTAAACCTTGTGCATAGTTAAAAATCATTTAGTAAATATATTAATATTTCAGGATATATTCAATATTTTTGAATTGTGATTGCAATATGCTGTGCCTAGTGCAGTGTTACCAGAGTTGGGAACTTTATTTGTATTAAGTATTCGCAACTAAATTTTAATTGTAACGGTTGACTAACCACTTCAACGATTAATCGTCTATTATTTATATAAAATGTCACTTCTCAAAATTATTAGTGATAACTGAATAAAAATGTCCCCATGTCTTGCAACACTGCCTAGTGTAGTATGCCTAGTCCCTGTATGTAGTATGCCTAACACTGCCTAGTCAAGTTTCCTAAAAATGGCTTTGCCTGGATTAATACACTGCGTGTTATAATTTAAAAAATGGCAATTTCGTTCGCTCTTTTTTTAATGAAATGGCTAAATCTCTATGACTACATAAGGCAGTGTTATAAAAATTTATACAGATAATAATAAGCCTCATAATAACATTCTACAGCCAAAACACATTTCAAGCATTAAGTTTTACAATGTTATACTAAACATATTCACTTTTCTTTAAATTTTTACTGGTCACCCTTTTGATTTAGGATCAAAACCTTTACTGAAACATATTAATTTAAAATATATGTTAATGATTTATTTTATAATGAACTGTATAACTATAAAAATAAATAATAGATATAAAACTTATAGTAGCTGAGCAGTAGTAAAATATAGTTTTAAAGTAAGAAGATACACAAAATAATCGAATAAATAAATACAGCAATAATATACAGTATAAACTAATTTTCTGAAAATACTTTTAGTTTCTATCACATGTTTCGACCACATTACATCAGATAAATTATAGCTTATCATTTTTAAATATTATTTTACAGTAAATAATGGAATATCCTATTTTTCTCCCAAAAAGCATTTAAAAATCCAATTTGTTGGTAAATTTTGAAAAAGTTTTTTGTAAATACTACAATCCCTATATAAAATAATTAAAATGTCGAAAAAAATTAGGAAAACTCCTAATTTACAAATTAATACTGATATATGGATGTCAGCTCCGCACACACACACACAGAAAAAAAAAAAAAAGATATAACCAGGTTTTAGACAAGAAACAAAAATTTCATAGTAAACAATTTTTTTTTCTTGGCTAGTAATCGGCATTTAAGGGATACAGAGGAAATTATATGTGTTATAAACAGACCATATTTGGCAGAAAATTTTACCATAGCTATTAAAAACATTTAAATGATCGTATAAATTACAAAATAATGTTGCATTTAAATTTACTCTATAATTCTACAATGTCAACAATATTACTCAAAGATAAATATTGCTATTAACTAATTGTTACTTTAAGAGAAATAACCATACATTATTTTGGCCTTCTTTCCGCAAGCATTTTTCTATGATTATTAGTTTGTAAAAATTCGATTAAAAAAATCTTTTGTTTGATTAACTGTATCCTCTTTAAAATAATAAAACACATATATATAATATATTATGTGTATATATATATATATATATATATATATATATATATATATATATGAATATATAAATGTAGAAATATATAAACAAATGAATGAAATTAAACCCCAAAAAACACTAAGATCTCCATCAGGGAGGCCCTTCAGTGTAGGGGTGAACGAGAAGTTTCTGAAAGGACAGTAGCTATAAGCTAATAACTATCCTTAGCCCCCAACTTCTCACCAAACAGAAAACCACCAATAACTGAAGAGAAATCAATCATACATATAATGTATAAAACTACTAAAAATTTTTTTTTATAAAATTATCAAATTGTAAAAGTTACAAAATTACATCAATTCATTTAAAAAATATACAATACAATAAAGAATTACTGAAGGTAAACAAGAAAGTATAAAATGAAATAAAATACAACCCTTCATCTGGAAAACAAACTAACTTCAGCGAACGGGGCTACTCGTCGTTACTTAAATATCGCCCTTGAATAAGGAAGTAGAACAAACCGAGATAGGAAAACTCTGGAAACTCACAGTTAAAAATTGGGACGGGTAACAGTATATTTGCAAGGTACATTTTAAGTCTTCAAGAGCATATTTTAAATCTTCTTCATTATTGCAAATAGTACGAATTCTTTTAAGCTGTGCGAACATAATATTTTTTAAAACTTTTCTACTGCTATTTAAAAACCAATTAGTAAGACTATTAACATTAAAATTAAAATCCTTTCTTTTATCATATAATCCAATGAGACATTTATCTTCATTTCTATTTATATTTAAATCTAGGAAAGAAATTTTATCAGTATCTGTACGGTTTTAAACTAATTCTTTAGGATATATTTTTCCAGAAATATTTTCGAAAGAATTACAGTTAAAAACAATTAAATTATCAATATATCTGAAGAAAGTAATATTTATAAAAAAATTTTCAAAAAATTATAAAAGTAAATTTGCGAAAGCACTCGAAAAACTCGTTCGCATTGGGATCCCCCTCCGCTGTAAAAAGTAATCTTTCCCGTTAAACAAAACGTTTTCAAAATATATTCCTAAATTCCTATTTCAAAAAATTTATCCTAAAGAATTAATTTTAAACCGTACAGATACTGATAAAATTTCTTTCCTAGATTTAAATATAAAGAGAATTCAAGATAAAAGGCTCATTGGATTATATGCTAAAAGAAAGGATTTTAATTTTAATGTTAAAAGTCTTACTAATTGGTTTTGAAATATCAGTAGAAAAGTTTTAAAAAATATTATGTTCGCACAGCTTAAAAGAATTCGTACTATTTGCAATAATGAAGAAGGTTTAAAATATGCTCTTGAAGACTTAAAATGTACCTTGCAAATTAACTGTTACCCGTCCCAATTTTTAACTGTGAGTTTCCAGAGTTTTCCTATCTCGGTTTGTTCACTTCCTCATTCAAGGGCGATATTTAAGTACCGACGAGTAGCCCCGTGGGCCGAAGTTAGTTTGTTTTCCAGATGAAGAGTTGTATTTTATTTCAATTTATACTTTCTTGTTTGCCTTCAGTAATTCTTTATTGTATTGTATATTTTTTAAATGAATTGATGTAATTTTGTAACTTTTACAATTTGATAATTTTATAAAAAAAATTTTTAGTAGTTTTATACATTACATGTTATGTTTGATTTATCTTCAGTTATTGGTGTTTTTCTGTTTGGTGAGAAGTTGGGGGCTAAGGATAGTTATTAGCTTATAGCTACTGTCTTTTCAGAAACTTCTCGTTCACCCCTACACTGAGGCGCCTCCCTGATGAAGATCTCAGTGTTTTTTGGGGTTTAATTTCATTAATTTGTTTATATATTTCTACATTTATATAGTCCTACATCTAAGTTTTGCATTTCCTTTTGCTGCAATTTTGCGCATTGGTTTGTAATTCTCCTTTTGGTTTTTCTAATCTGTAAAACTTATATATTTATAAATTCATGTCAATAGTTTTCTATATATATATAGATATAAACCTTTTATATCTGACAGTGATTGCGATTTTTATAGCAACAATTATACCAGAGACGAGTTTTAGCAATTATAATCTTGGTTTATGACCCAATTCTATAAAATCAAGCAAAAATTTTCCAGCAATACAAAGTATTCGTAATATTCATAATATTGAAAATTTTGTTTCACCATCTATAAATGTATTGACTAGAAATTCTGGATCATTTTGTCTATTTAGGTTATTAGGTTATTATATAGCTCGGAAATCTATATTTCTAGTTTAGGTATTTAGAAAATGACCACTTATTTGTTCTGGATGAAGGCGGTATATATTTTTTTCTCAGTGAACTAAAAATAGCAACATTTCTTTCAATGTTTAAAACTTTGAAGGACAAGGCAATTACGATCATTTTATATAAACAAAAATAAATATGTATGATCAGAGTTAAAATAACAGGAATATATATATATATATATGTTTGGTGCTAAGATCACAGTAAATAAATAAATAAAGAATCCGGGTAGAATTTTTACAGTTGGGAATTGGTAGTTGGGTACTCGAAACGAGAAAAGTGCGCGTTTAAGGGTTAATATGGTATTCAATCGTCCTTTTCCTGCATATGATTAATCCTCCTAAGTCTTTTAATGTTTGGCATTAAAATCAACTATAGTATCAAAAGTCTACTATTATATATGTTCCCTAGAGATATTTTCAAAAATATTGATCAAAAATTAATTTAGAAAATATTTTAGATAAAAAATTTCATTTCGTTTTAAAGCAATATCGTATAAAATAAAGTATTAATATATAATGTAAAGAATAAATTTCGATTAACTTTGAAAAAATATTAATAATAATAGTTTCTGTTTTCAGCAGATATCTTTTATCTACCTGTTTTATTATTATCAAATTTTTATCATATGCGTTAATAATTAGTTTCATTCTTTGCAATTCATTCGTGTTAAGAAACACAATTATTCTTTGAAACTGTAAAAGCTCTTTTTAAAACATTATGAAAGAATTTTTTTTTCTTTAAAATATAGAGAGCTAACTAAAAAAAAAAAAAAAAAAAAAAGTAAAGAAAAGAAATATATTAATTAATATTTTCTGTCCTGTGAAGCATTTATATACACCGTTTCTTTTACATTTAATTAGTGTCATCCTTGTCACACATGTCGTTCAATTAAAAATGAAATTCTTTTTTTAATCTCTTTCTCTTTTAGAAACTTTCGTTAAATAATTTATATTAATTAGCAGTTCATTTTCTAAAAATCTATGTCGTTCAATGTTTATTTTACTTTCTTATTTTTGAATTTCTGTTATTTAAAATTATTCCTTTTGTGACTTTGAAATTAAAAAAAAAAATAAGATTTTCAGCTTGTTTATTAATAGTTTTATATGACGTTTCTCTAATATTTGATAAAACTGCTTGCGGAGAAGTAAAAAATAAATATATATTTTAAATTTATGCAGACATTTTTTACATAAAAATTTGTAATTGATCCCATACCAGTTTTTTTTTTTTTTTTTTTTTTTTTTATCAGCATTAGAAAGATTTGAAAAGAAAAAAAAAGAGATTAGAAGGCATATATTAAGTTTATCGTAAAAACAATCTATTTTATTTTATTTTTAAGAGTGAATAACTTTCAATGGTTAAAACTTTATTTACAGTAATACAACAAAAATTTATTCATTTTAAAAACTTGTAATTTTCAACCAATGTTAAAAAAGGTTTATCTGTATCTTACCTCTTTTAGAATGATTGTACATTTTTTATTTAACATTTTCTTAAAAATATCAGAGGTAACTTTTTTTTTTTTTTTTTCTCTGGATAACGCTTCAGCGCAGGATTACATGGCAGTAATACATCTTACAAACTTATAAATCATTGTATACATAGAAAAATACCCCATCAATAAAAAGACTAAAATTATTTTGCCGAAAAAACTCATACCTTAAAAAAAAATTTAATAAAATTATTACTTTTTTTGTGGCGTAATTATCCGTATAATAAAAAATATTTTAATGTTAAAGGGCAAATAATGCTCTATTTCATATATTTATATGTTACTTGATAACATTTAAATGTTCGGCAAATTTTAGGTAACCACTACGGAGATAGTGTAGGCACAGTATTATACATCGACAAAAAATTCGCTACAATTTTTTAAATGTAAGAAAAATAAAAATAAAGTAAAAAATGTAGAATTTATGTTAAGGCTGTAAAAGCGTTTTAATAAGGAAAAATCATTTTCAATATCTGATAAAATTTACAATTATTAACAGTAATTAATTTTTTAGTCATTTAAATAAAATTATTATCATGTTTTGTAATATTTTTACAATTTAAAGACACATATGTCCTTAAAATGCTGAGGAACATGTATATTTAAATTTTAGAGAACAGCAGTGTATAAATTCGCGAAATAAGTTTTAAAAATCCACAGTTAAAGATTTTTATAAAGCACTTATACTTATTAAACCTATTCTTTAATTTTCGTCTAACCTTCATTACCGGAATCAACACTAGTTGGTGTATTTAAGCAAATGTTTTTATGGTAGCCCTTTAATAGAATCAATATTTAATTAATTAGAAACTGTCCAGTGTCTTTTTAACACTTTCCAACAGGTTGAAAAGTGTTTATGACTTTGGTTTGTCTGTCTGTCTGTCCGCGCTCTAACTCCCGTAAATATTTATGGAATTTCTTGAAACTGATATATGTTATTCAAGTTCACTATCGGATGTTCCCTATTGAAAATGGAGTTTATACCTCTACTGGTTTGTGTAACGGACCCCCGAAAATATTTCAAAGCATTGTACTCTATGAGAGGCATTTCTATAAACCATATTTTCATACCCTTACTGTACAAAAATCTTAATGAAATTGAAATATGTTATACAAGTTCCCTATCGGATGTTCCCTGTTGAATATGAAGTTTATACCTCTACTAGTTTGTGTACAGGGACCCCCTATAATATTTCAAAGCATTGTCTTCTATGAGAGGCATTTCTATAAACCATATTTCAATACCCTTACTGCACACAAATCTTAATGAAATTGAAATATGTTATTCAAGTTCATTATCAGATATTTCCTGTATAAAATGGAGCAAATACCACCATTGGTTTGTGTACAGGGACACACAAAAGTATTCCAAAGCATTGCGTTTTATGGAGATATTTCTATAAACTAAATTTTAATAACTTTACTTTGCACGAAGATTTATGAAATTGAAATGTGTTATTTATAAGCACAAACGAAAATGCTTTGCATAGAATATAGCATGATTAGCATTAGATTTACAGGGTGACACAAAAATATTCAGTTATATAAAGAGCTATTAATAAATATTTGCTAAAATTGTACTTTCGTTTACATTAAGCGTTTTTAACACTTTTTAACATTTTTAACACTTCCCAACAAGGTTGAAAAGTGTTAATGACTTCGGTTTGTCAGTCTGTCTGTCCAGCTGTCTGCCTCTCCGCAATCTAATTCCCGTAAACATTTGTGGAATTTCTTGAAACTGATATATGTTATTCATGTTCACTATCGAATGTTCCTTTTTTAAAATGGAGTTTATACCTTTACTGATTGGTATACAGGGACACCCGAAAGTAGTTCAAAGCATTGTGTTCTATGAGAGGTATTTCCACAAATCGTATTTTCATACTATTACTGTACAAATACCTTAATGAAATTGAAATATGTTATTCCAGTTCACTATCGGATGTTCCCTGTTGAAAATGGAGTTTATACCTCTACTGGTTTGTGTACAGGGGCACCCGAAAGTATTTCAAAGCATTATGTTCTATGAGAGGTATTTCTATAAATCATATTTTCATACCTTTACTGTACACATATCTTAATGAAATTGAAATATGTTATTCAAGTTCACTATTGAAATTTTTCCTGTATAAAACGAATTAAATACCAACTCTGTTTTATATACAAGGACACTCAAAAGCATTCTAAAGCATTGCGTTCTATGAGAGATATTTCTATAAATCAAATTTTAATAACTTTGCTTTCTACGTAGTTTTAGGAAATTGAAATATGTTATTTATAGAATGCTTTACATAGAATATAGCATTATTAGCATTTGATTTACAAGGTGACTCAAAAATATTCTGTTATATTAAGAGCGATTATTAAAAATTTGCTAGAATTCTACTTTCGTTTACATTAAGCGTTTTTAACACTTCCTAACATTTTTTAAAGTGCGAATATGATATTAGTTTTTGTATCTGTCCATCTGTCCGCCTGTCTGTCTGCCCGCGCTCTAAATCCCGTAAATATTTAAAGAATTTTTTGAAACTGATATATGTTATTCACGTTCACTATCGGATGTTTCCTATTGAAAATGGAGTTTATACCTCTGATGGTTTGTGTACAGGGACACCCGAAAGTATTTCAAAGAATTGTGTTCTATGAGAGGTATTTCTATAAAACATATTTTCATACCTTTACTGTACAATATTTTCATGAAATTGTAATATGTTATTCAAGTTCACTATTGGATATTTCCTATATAAAATAGATTACATATCAACTCTGTTTTATATACAGGGACACTCAAAAGTACTCCAAAGCATGCGTTCTCTGTGAGATATTTCTATACATCAAATTTTAATAACTTTACTTTCCACGAAGTTTTAGGAAATTGAAATATGTTATTTATATGCACAAGAGAATGCTTTACATAAAATATAGCATGGTTACCATTAGATTTACAGGGTGACACAAAAATATTCAGTTATATTAAGAGCTATTAATAAAAAATTGCTAGAATTGTACTTTTGTTTATATTAAGCGTTTTTGACATTTTTATCATTTTTTTTAGTGTGAATATAATTTCAATTTGTGTATCTGTCTGACTGTTCTTCTGTCCGTCTGTCTGTCTCTCTGTCTGTTTTTCTGCGCTCTAATTCCCGTAAATATTTATGGAATTTCTTTAAACCGATATATTTTATTGAAGTTCACTATCGGATGTTCCCTATTGAAAATGGAATGAATACCTCTTCTGGTTTCTGTACAGGGACAACCAAAAGTATTCGAAAGCCATGTGTTCTATGAGAGGAGTTTCTATGAATCATATTTTAATACCTTTAATGTATAGAAAATTTAATGAAATTTTAATATATTATTCAATTCCCTATCGGATGTTTCTTATGGAAAATAGAGTACATTTCTAACTGGTTTGTGTACAGGGGCACTTGAAAGTACTCCAAAGCATTGTGTTATTTTTATAAAGAGAGTTATTTTTATAAACCTATATTATTTTTATATGAGAGTTATTTTTATAAACCAAATTTTAATATAATAAATAGAAAAAACGAAGTAAACTTATAGTTAAAGACATTTAAATATAAAACCTAACATTACTTCGTGCGTCGTTTTAGATCTTTCAAACCGGGTACCCGGTCCTCTTCAGAAACGGCAAACTTCTGTGCTGAAAACTTGAGACTGAGTGGTCCTCTGTTGACTTTGTCAGCAGGTGGCTCCATGCTCTGTCTGGGGCTACTGCGCCGCTGTCGTTGCAGACCTCATTATTAGTCGAAATTTCGATGGATTCTCTGTACATCGCGTAATTATAATCTTCGTAATTGGCTATTTTAGTGGTTATATATTTCGATAAAACCACTAAAATAGCCAATTACGAAGATTATAATTACGCGATGTACAGAGAATCCATCGAAATTTCGACGAATAATGACGTATGCAACGACAGCGGCGCATTAGCTCCAGACAGAGCATGGAGCCACCTGCTGACAAAGTCAACAGAGGACCACTCATTCTCAAGTTTTCAGCACAGAAGTTTGCCTTTTCTGAAGAGGACCGGGTACCCGGTTTGAAAGATCTAAAACGACGCACGAAGTAATGTTAGGTTTTATATTTAAATGTTTCAAATTTTAATAATTTTATTTTCCACAAAGCTTAATGCAATTGAAATATATTATTCGTATGCACAAAAGAGTGTGCCTTCTACGTAATATAGTATGGTGAGCATTAAATTTACAGGGCCACACAAAAATAATCAGTTACATTAAGAGGTATTAATAAAAATTTGCTGGAATTGCACTTTTGTTTACATGAGCGTTTTAACACTTTCTTATAATTTTAGTTGCAATATGATTTCAATTTGTGCATCTGTCTGTCCGATTGTCTACCTTTCTATCTGTTTGTCTCCGGCTCCTATCATCCGTGAATATTTTGAGAATTTTTTAAAAATGATACACTCAAGTTCCCTATGGAATGTTCCCTATTTAAAATGTCATTAATAGGTTCTGTACAACTAGTTTGTTTACAGGGACAACAACAACAATAACAACAACAATAAAAAGCCAATGTATTACGTTTTAGGACAGAATTTTTTAAAAGTTACATTTAAAAAACTTTCTACTACAAAAATCTTAAAAACTTTCACATGTATTATTAATATTCTAAAATATATTTTTGTATAGAATATGATATGATTAACTTTCAGATTTACAGGGCTGCAGTAAAATATTCAGAGAGTTTAAAAGTTATAATTATAATCTAACGGCTGCATTTTCTTTTGCGTTAAGCCTTTTTAACACTTTCCAAAATGCCTAAGAGAATTTTAAAATCAATTAGTCTATCTGTATGTTTTTCAGTCCTTCTCTCTATTGTGAGATAACGTAGGCAAAGAATATTAATAGTTATTCGATACAACAATTGCGTACAGTTGGAAAGTGTTACTAATCAATGCGTACTGCATGATTTTTCCTTCTTTCTTTTTTTTTTTTTTTTTCTCAAGCATCATTATTCGTAGCAAACATATTATGAAACTAAAGTCTGAAACTTTTATAGTTATATTCCTTAATGCTTAGCTTTTAGGAGGATCTATGAGCAAACTAATGGACTTGATTTGTGAGACAGTTTCTTACTCTCTCTCTCTCTCTTTTTTCTTTTTTTAATTTCACCATTGACATTATACGTTAGCCATTATTGTTCATGCTTAATGTCAAATGCCTCGCACAGTTCAGTTACGAAAAAAAAAAAAAAAAATAATAATAATAATCTAGTGTGCGTAACAAATACAAATTCCATAAATCACAGCTACACATATTGTAATATGTACTCTTTTGGAAATAGTGCGGTGACAAAAGAATACATACGTCGTAAAATCATGTAAAATAAAGTTTACACAACGAGTTTTAAATAAAATCCATTAAAATTTTTTGGAACACTAATTTCGGAGATGTAAAACTGATCTACCAAATCACACTTGTTAATTTCCCTGTAGTAACCAACTAATATATGCAAAAGAACATCTAAAATAATCTGGTGTGTCACTCACATGACTTTTTCTTACCCTGAAATTTAATACTATAAATACAGGTTGGAGATTAAGAGGTAAGATAACGAATACTGTTATCTAAACCTATGTTAAACAATTCAAATTAGGCTTCGGAAGAGTTTTATATGATAATCAGTTCTGTGTGACGGGGGTTACTGCCCCCTCAACCCCCATTCATTAATACACCTACATTTATAAAGAATTTAAATCTGTTATTAAAATTAAAAGTTCACTTAAAATTATACAGACAATTTTCACACGCAGCATTCCTTGATACTTATCAATCTTGAATAAACTTTTACAGCAACAAAGTTATATTAACTTCAAAGTACAACATTTGGATAACCTACATTTATTAGTTTTTAAGTCACTCTAAGAGACACAGACAAAGATCAAACGTTAAAAAACTTGATTATGGTAATCAGGAAGGCACAAAACGTGTAATATATACAAAAAACAAGCGATGAATATTTAGCTTAAAAACATACACTTTTTACCATATCTCTATGAGGAATTTATTTCAATTTCCGAACAACTTTCCTGGAAATGGTATAATATTATTAGTAAAGCACATCCACTAACAGCAAAAAAGAATGTTATCGCAAAATATTTGCAGCCCTGTATATCTTTCGAAGATTATATACAGACCACATGGTGCACCTAAACATAATGCTATAGTAATCATACATGGCCCAGCCGGAAATATACTTCCACCAATTTGCAACGATTGTCGCACTTTTATCTAGTTCTTTTGTGTAGCCCTGTAAACGAACAGAGAATGATTTCCCTACCATATTCTACAAGAGACAGGTTTTTACGCATATAAAAAATATACATTCGTTTCATTTGGTTTAGTGCAGTCTATAGATGTTAAACTCTACTTACCAGCACTTTCCCCCATAGACGTATTGTATTTGAATTCTCTTGGGCGTCCCTGTACACGAACCATTTGCTTCATTTGAACGAAAATCTTAGTGTAACATCCCTATATCATACACATTTAGAATACCGAGTTTGGAATTTCAGCTACAATTTGTTTTTAAAATATGCTGATAATAGACACACAGACACACACAGAGACCATTTGCTAAAAACATGATTTTCGTATTCAAGGGACCTCAGAACATGTAAATTTAACAAAAACTCACTTTCGAAAATTTGACCCTAAAACAATACTTTCTCTACCTTAAGGGTAAGAGAAAGTGAAAAGGGTGTTATGTAGCAAATTTTAAGAAAATAGCTAGAGCAGTTTTTAAGATATAGATTTTTGGTCCCACTTCCGATTTTTACCCAAACTTGTTTAACTCATCTGTTCACTGGAAACTGACAATTACATGCAAAATGGCATCAAGAAAGCAGTTAGTAGGGCGAATTTGAAAAGAATTCGGAACGCATTTGCGAGAATTAAAAATGACCTCTTTATACAGAATGCCTATCACTTTTTTTTTTTTTTGAACTATCTAACTAAAAAATACTAAAAGACATCTAAAAGAGTTTTTTATCTAGCAACATTGGAAAAAATCCTTAGAGCTGTTTTTAAGATACTTTACAGTCCCACTTCAAAGTACCACTTCTGGTTTTCTAATTCTTATCATATGTCTGTAATATCATCTGTGCACTAGACTTGTAATAATTCTGAAGTTTTCTTGTTTTTATTTTTACTTGTTTGAAGATATGCTAATGAAACGATTCCCCTTACGGTAAAGGGAATTTTTTCTCAAAAAAAGAAAAAAAAAAAAGGGGGGGGGGGAAGGAGATGTAGAGAATTTTATCTATATTTATTTACAATTAGCGATCACTGTATTACCACTGGGCACTGATTGAATCAAAATAAAAATGTGAGTAAAACGCCTTGTAGTTTAGATTTCATTTTGAGAGAACTGAAATTCTGTTCATTGTATGTCTCATAACTTTTTGAATTTACACGATATTTGTTTGAGTTTTTCACCTAAGTTGCTCATTACTTTTGAGTATAAAATTATGCAAATGCAATTTGTTAAAAGATAGCGCGTCCGTAGTTAAAAATTATTTAGTAAAAACGCTCATATTTTGTAAGGTACTAAACATTTTTGCATTCTGATTGCAGTATGCTGTGTCTAATGTAGAATGCCAAATTTTCTAAAAATGTCTTTTCACTGGGTCAAATATCCTACGTGTTATAATTTCAGAAATGGGATTTTTTTTTCAATTAAAAAAAATCGTTATAGCTCCACGAATATATGTAGCAGTTCCATAAACGTTTATACAGATAATTATAATCTTCATAATCACATGCTACATCAAAAATGCGTTTCAAGCATTGCTTTTTACAGGGTGATCCAAAACTTTGGCTTTAGATTATTTTTTTACTGGCTCCGATTTCCTATTCAGATCACAACTTTTACTGAAATATGTATGGGGTGTTCTTTACGCTACTAAAGTTTCAAGATGATTCTTACAGAACTTTTCTAGATATTTGAAAAAATGTCTAAATTCGAAAGTGTCCAAATACTTATTGATAGATATAGAAATGTTGATCCAGAAACCTCAATGCCAATCTTTATTTAGTCGTAATTTTTACAGCGAGTTTTTTTAAATACTTTATTTGCCTTAGTTCCGTAAATTTCACGGCTAATTTTTGACTACGCAATTTCATAATTTTACAGCGCATAATTTCTAACTGATATGCAAATAAACATTAAAAAATATTTTCTAAGATAGCGAATTTAAGCACGATTTCAAAGACTTAATCCTTGACATGTGTATTAGCCTTAGTACTTTGAGCTCTATTATAATAATAGTTTAGAGTTATGTTGTAATTGGGAAAAGTAGACACGTGTAATTACAGATATTTCTGTATGGAATTTATAAGTTATTTCAACTAATGAACAGAATTTTTAAACAAATTTATCTGATTTGAATTATTACTTTTTTCTTTGGATCTCAGTAAAATCCATTTGTTTTATTTTGTCAATTATTTTTACTTGAAATATTTCATATTCATTAAAACATACACACTCAAGATATCTTAAATTGTAGAAAATTCTTGTCAGTAAATTTGCCAGAAAATATCCGTATGCTATAGAAAAATATATTCAATTTATATTTGAGAAACAGGATAATACAGAAAATATTCCTATACAAAATTTTTTTTCGTAGGGTTAAACTCTAAAAATTCTCACATCAAATAAATTTATAAACTTCTACCAGCTAGGATTGTAACATAGTCCACTCCACTGTATAGCAAGCAACTTCAGTAATATGGGCATGCGTAACATACAGCAATCACAGTTGCTCGAGAAATAAAGTTGGAGTTAACGAGGTAGCTTATCCACGCGTGTTTATTATAATTTTCAAATGAGTCTGTGAACTGCTGTATCAAGTCGTAGCATATGCCAGACATTTGGGAAGAATGCTGGAAAAGAACGCCACCAGACATTTATTCCAGGAAATTCTTTCGTGAAATGTAAACTTTGGTGTTGGGCGTCATATTGGATATTTCTTGTGTTGAAGGACGAGGACCTGAAAGCTGCTATCAAGGAAAACAGTGATGCACCTTGTCTTGAAATTGAGAAAGGTACCTTGTTTAAGCTGAAACAGTCAGATTGAACCTGCATGGAATAGAAAAATCATTAAAGTTCAGCAATTGGGTGCCCGGCATATTATTGGTAGTCAACAAGAAACAACGAGTGTCAGCTTATCTGTCTTCGCTTATCCTGCCTCTGAACTCATTCGTACTTAATCGCTTGTTTACTGGTGAAGAAAAGTCGTCTGTGATATTCCAAAGCATACCAAACTTTGCTTGTAGCCAATTGAGCTCACTTAAGCACACACTAAGACCACGCCTGCACACACGAAAATTGTATATGGTGGACTTGTCACCAAATGGTGTCATTACCAGCTCCTGAGACCTGGTTAAACCATTGCTGCTGACCTACTCAGAGCAGTTGTAAAGGGTTCACCGTGCATTGCGGAAAAAGTGAATCGTATTGCAAACATCGGTAAAACGAAAGAGTGTGCTGTTCCTGCTTGACAATGAGAAGTCACGTGTGGCAAAGAAGTCCTGGGAGACCTTTCAGCAACTTAGCTAGGAGTTACTGCGCCATGGATCATTGCCATTTTGAAATATCGTGGCTTCATTATTCGAAATATTTAGCTATTTATTTTGCTTTATGGTGTTTGTTGCAAAGCTAGAGCAGTTGTAATAGTTACTCCCACAGGGTCCGCAATAGCAGCAGAGCAACTAAACTCCTATCCAGTTGAAGCGGGTTATTCCGGAATGCCTCTGTTTACCGCTGCCGGTGAAGGTAGAAAGAAAGTTCTGTTCTGATCGTTATGTCGCTACTGTGAGAGTATTATTCGAATTTACTTTAATTTCTGGGCCCTCTGTATATAATAGGTTGTAAATAGAAATGTTTGTGTTCAACAATATCTGTTGATCGTAAGATGTGTGTGCAGTTTCATTAAAAATATTGAAATTATTTTATCGTTCTATGTTCTATTTCAAGATTCCAGCCTGATTTATTTATTGAAAAATGATTGTAAAATCAACATTTGGCGCCCCCGGATTGGGCCTGGAGTCTTTTAAAATAGAATGAGTAATAATTAAGAGGTATGAAGATTAGATTTTTTCCATTTTGAAGATTTTCATTGATGATCTGAATAAAAAATATTAAAACGAAACTTACGAAGAATATTTCATAAATGGGGGGGGGGGGGATGCATTTTATTAATGAATGTATTATATCATTTAGATAGTATTAGATAGTAATACAGGGTGTATTATTTGTTGATATAATGAAAATAGAAATATTTTGAAGTTTATGATTGTCAATTGAAAGTTTGTAAAACGAAAATATTTTGGTTTTGAAGTTTATCTTGTGGTGATTTCAAATTTATGAAAACGAAATTTACTAAGTAAAATTTAGTAAAACAAATATTGAGTGAATATTGTATTATATTATTTGATAATAAAAATGGAAATAATCAAAAGAAATAAAACTACACACAGAGCTTCCTTCACGAGGGCATATAATAAGCTAGAAAATATACTAGCAGACGAAAATTCTTCGTTCGAAGAAGTTGAAATAAGTTTAGTTTTATTTAAACAAAAATCTGATACATTAAAATTAACACATAGTACATATTTAGATAGTTTAAAAGAACAGGAATTTGAAACAGAATTTGATTCTCTAGAAGAATATAGGGAAAAGTCACTGAGATTTCAATTAAGAGCTCAACGCTTTTTAGGAAATCACGAAAAAAAAATAATGTAAAAGAAAGTAATATTGTTGATAATGATAATCAATTAGAGATTAAAAATTTGGGTAAAACATTATGTCAGCGTCTCCCTGAAGTTGAACTTTACACGTTCGGGGGAGATTTAAAAGATTGGCTCACATTTTGGAATCAATTTAAGAATATTCATGAGAATAAAAATTTAAGTAAATCAGATAAATTTCATTATTTGATTCAGTCAACTAAAATTAAATCAGACGCAAGAGAAATTGTTCAGTCATATCCCGTAACAGAAGAAAATTATGATTTAGCTATACAGAGCTTAAAAGAAAGAGAAGACCTTTTGATCGATTTTTATGTTCGGGAATTATTAAAACTTGTTCTTAATTCTAATAATAAGAAAAATGGTTCTTTGAGCGGTTTATATAATAAATTATAACAGGGTTCTGGGTAAGACTTATAAGAATTCTCAAAGATTTGCTTCGAAAAAACTTAGGTAGAGCCTCTCTGACACAAGAAGAACTACATACGCTTGTATGTGAATGCGAATCTATAATGAACAATAGCGTACATATCTGAAGATCAAGAACTAAATGTTCTAACGCCTTCATTGTTCCTTCAAGAATTACGAACAAGTGATGTACCTGACTTGGATCAAATTGAGAAAACTGACGTTGTTGAAAGATACAGATATATTCAGAGAGTAAGAGAATCTTTGAAGCAAAGATTCAGAAGAGAATACCTGGGTTTTCTACGTTCGTCGATCCCCAGAAGTCACGACACAGTTCAAGTGGGTGATATTGATATAGTCTTGATTGGCAGCGACGATAAGAAACGCTTATGTTGGCCCTTGGCAAAGGCCATCGAACTCTTTCCTAGTAAAGATGGAATTATTAGACTGGTTAAGCATAGAACATCGAAAGGAGTTTTACTACGACCAATCCAGAGAATCTATCCTCTTGAAATCACACAGAGACTTAAACAGCATGTGCCAAATCCTGCACCGAAAACAAATAACAACACTAGTGAGAAGCCTAATGATGGAGCGCTACTTAAGACACGTTTTTGCAGAGAATTGAGACCAGTAAAAAGACTTGATGTGCATTTTTAACATAAGACTGCTAACATAAAACATTTTCTTTCTTTAAAAAGTGAACTCTAAATATTTTTTTTGGTATTTTTCTTTTTTTTATTATTAGATGTTTAATGTAGTTTATATATATATTGTCATTTGTTAACCTTTCTATTAGTATTTTTCAGTGTCATATTTCTGTTGAGCATTTTTGCATAACACTCAAGTGGGGAGGATATTGCAAAGCTAGAGCAGTTGTAATAGTTCCTCCCACAAGGCCAGCAATAGCAGCAGAGCAACTAAACTCCTCTCCAGTTGAAGCGGGTTATACCGAAATACCTCTGTTTACCGCTACCGGTGAAGGTAGAAAGAAAGTTCTGTTCTGATCGTTATGTCGCTACTGTGCGAGTATTATTCGAATTTACTTTAATTTCTGGGCCCTCTGTATATAATCTGTATATAATAGGTTGTAAATAGAAATGTTTGTGTTCAACAATATCTGTTGATCGTAAGATGTGTGTGCAGTTTCATTCAAAATATTGAAATTATTTTATCGTTCTATGTTCTATTTCAAGACTCCAGCCTGATTTATTTATTGAAAAATGATTCTAAAATCAACAGTGTTAATTCACAGCAGTGGATTTCGTTCTAGCCCTCCCCCCTCTTACATCAAAAGATATCTTAAAGCACGACTAAAGAAAGAATGACAGCAATATTGGGATGCATCTCCGAAAGGTAGATTTACCTTTAACATCCTCCCAAAAGTGTCAAATTATAACTTTGACCTTTCCACAGCCATAACAGCCTTCTTAACGGATCATGGACCGTGCAAAGCACACCTTTACAACTTTCATTGCTTGCGCACTCCACAAAGTGAGTGTGGGGCTGAGGGTAATGCAAATCATTACTTTTTCTCATGCCCACTAACTCTTGACTGGCGTATCCTTAACCCACCTAATAAACCTAACGACTGGTTTTTTAATATCGTAACCCGGCTTGCCCTACGCCAGAAACTAACCAGAATTTATAACTTATTAATGTATCTTTCCATTCTGACCAACTAATTTTTCAATCTTCCAAGGCAGTTACCAACTTTCCTCATGAAGTTCCATATAATTTCTTCAATACAAGCCTTTCCAAGCAAGGGAGCAAGGCTCCGTTCCTCTTTTTATATTCTTGTTACCTTGTCGCCCTCTGTCGTGTGAAAGCTCTGCTTTGGCGACCTCGGTAAATTTTTTATTTTAATTTTTTCTATTTGTGCAATAAACAACGGAGGAGGTTTAATCTTTAAAAATGGGCTCTTTTGAATCTGTACAGTGCCATCAGAGCCCCTCTCTAAAGGTTGAAATCACTCAAAATCGCTGCATAGTGGTGAGCGACCACCTTTCGTCTTAGAATCTTCTTATTCTTTTCTTTCTTTTTTTTTTTTTTTTTTTTTTTTTTACTTATTTGTTTGCAGTATTATTTTGACAAATATCTTAGTTATATATATATTAAACATTCAGCTTACTATATTCAGATTTGTTTTCTCATTAAGTCTTTAATTCAACTTACGTTTATATAATTTTGCACAGTTTTGTTAATTATTATTTTTTTTTAATTTCACATGAGTGTAATTGTTTATTAATAGTGAGTTTTTTTTTTTTTTTTTTTTTTTTTTTTTTTTTTTCAAAAAATTAAAAATTAGTATTTTGTTTTACCTATCATCTACATTTTATTAAGGATTCCAGATTTTTTCACAAATTAACACTGAATGTCACAGTATTAAATGTATTTAGAGCATTACAAGCTATTATTAGTGATAAAGGAAAACAAAATAAAGAAACATTTGTCAATTAGAAATACCCACTTTCAGTTACATATTTTTCTTAGATTCTAAATAAATTATACCCTGATATTTCTCATAAAATCATTAAATTTAATACAATAATGTTTTATATTTCGAAAAATTAAGCTACAAAAGATTTCTACAGAAAGAGTATGTGAATAAATTTATTAAATTACTCTTTAACTTTCAAATTTTATATACATTTTTTAAGAGTTAAAAGCTCTGAAATAAAGCATAATAAAATAATTATTCAATAACTTCATTAAATCTAAAAATGATAGTTTTTTCTGGTGATATAAAAAAATTTAGAAGTCTTTGTTGTAGTTTTAAAAAATTTAAAATAAGTTCAGTTTTTAAATTATTTTCTGAAATAAATTAAAACAAATAATTGCAAAACGAAACATATTAAAAATTGAAAAAAATAAATATTGAAAACTCTTCACTCAAATTACAAGACTTTTTCTTTTGATAAGTTTATCTTTGTGGTTTTACAAATATATTTTTAATTAGAAAAGCAAATATTTTCTAAAGCCTTTAAATTTAATTACGACTTTATAGAAATCAAAAATGTTTCATTTGTGAAGATAATTAATTTTTTGTAAAAAATTAGGCTATAGTTTTCTATTTTGTAAAATGAGTTTTTTTTTTTCAGTTCATTATTTTCAGAATTAAGAGAAATTTCTTTCTGAAATTTGGATATTCTTATTATATAATAACTATGAATAAATATAATAACTATGAATGATTAAGAAAAGGTTCATTTAGGATGTGACTTTTTGAATAGCTGTATATTATTATTATTAAACTTTTAATAATAGAAAGAAATATGCAAAGTCTAATAATGGTAATATAAATAGAATTGAAATGATTTCAGTAAGTTATCGACTACTATTTATTAATCATTTTAATGGTGTATTTTGATGTCAAAAATTAATAATATGAACATTCTATTTCAAATTGCACAAGCAGTAAAATTGAGAACTAATAATAATAATAATAATAATAATAATAAATTTTCTATGCAATTTGTTATTTAAATATTGTTCAAAAAAATTTTGTTATATTTAAAAAAAATAGAAAGGGATTCTAAATTTTAACAATAAAATATTTTTTTCAAAAAAATAAAAAATAAATAAATAAATAAGTTTAACTAAATAACCTCTTAAATACTTTTTTCAATAAACAAAATATTTTTGTTAAAAGTTATATATATATATATATATATACAGTAGTGGACAAAATTGTGGAAACCTTTTGAAAAAAGTTTATTTTAGTGGTTTGATGTCTAATAACACCACTTTTTTTGTACCAATACTATAAAATTATATCTCATTGGAACGGTAATTTATTCAATATTGTAAAGCAATAATATTTAAGAATAGTTTTTTAATAGAACAGCATTTATAAAGAAGAAATGTGATACACATAGAAAAAATGAGATACCCAAAATTTTCACCATACCAGTTAATACTTAGTTGGGTAACCTTTAGCCTTAATTACGGTCTTACAGCGTTTTCCCATGGAGTGAACCAACTTCTTTAGTTCTGCAGCTGCTATAACAGGAAATCAAGATTGAATTATTGCTTCTGTTAATTAGGTTTTATTGCTGGGTTGCTTTTATCTAACAAGGTTCTTTAGCCGGCTCCATAGATTTTAGATTGGGTTAAGGTCTGGGCTATTCCCAGGCCATTCCAGCAGTTGAATATGATTATCCTGAAACCACTTCTTGCACACACCAGCAACATGACATGGAGGTGAATCCTGTTGAAATATAAATGCTTCATTATCTTGGAAAAGATCACGTGCAGAAGGCGGCAGCTTGGACCCAAGTATTTCTTTTATGTATCTTTGGGCATTTATATTCCCACCGATCACGCCAATTCTGCCCACACCTCTTGATGTCATACAACCCCAAATCATAATACTGACTGGGTGTTTCACAGTAGGTGTAATGCACTCAGGATGAACATCTTCTCCATGCGTATTTTTTGCCATCACTACCAAACAGGGAGATTTTGGTCTCATCACTCCAAATTACACTGTCCCATTGTTCCGTTGTCCAGTTAACACGAGCTTTAGCCCAGTTTAATCTTTCAACCTTTGTTTCAGAGACAAAAATGGCTTTTTTCGTGGAATTCTAGCGTTTAGACCAAATTCATGCAATCTGCGCCGAACAGTCCTTGCACTTACTGTTACATTGCGCTGCAACATTTCCCCTTGTACACACCGAGATGAATTTTTTCTGTCACCTAGGCACAGTCTTTTAATTCTTCTACCATCACTTGCTCTTGAGCACCTTTTTCGGCCTTTACCAGTCTGGTTTTATAATTACTGAGTCTCCTTGTACCTCTTCAAAAATTTAGAAATGCCACCTTTGGTTAAGTTTCCTTAATAACTGTAGCCTTGTTCACTTAATGTTACTATTTTACATCGTTTCCTAGGTGACCAGTCAACTCTTTGCGTCATTTCTTTAATTTTATATTGATTTTTTTCCCCTTTAATTACGTTTCACAAGCTCACTAGTAAATAAAAAAGTACAAAACAAAAAACCAACTTGATAGCAATTACAATACACAGTGATAAATTTCCCGTGACTTGTTGTCTCATTGCCAAAACATTGCCTGAAAAAGATGACATCTGATTGACTCTGTTAACACTCATGCTCACTGGCTACATTCAAATGAAGGACAGCTGCTTCCTATAACCGTAAGCAAGCTGTACTTCTTTTTTCTGGTTACGAGGGTTGCTATTTATGTTTCTGGCCTAATAATGAAAAAACAAATATGTAGGATCGAAATTGGTTTTATTGTTTTTCAAAATATTCTCCATGATGATCAATACACTTTTTCATGCGTTTGAACCAATTTTCAAAGCACTTTTTCCAGTCCGATTGAGGTAACTCCAAAACATGCGTTTTGAATGCATCAACCGCTTCTTCGGGGGTCGAAAATCGTTGTCCACGTAATTTACTTTTGATGTGTGGGAATAAGAAGAAGTCATTGGGTGCCAAATCAGGGCTGTACGGCGGATGACCCATCAGTTCGATCTTTCGCTCAGTCAGAAATGCATTTTTTGAGTCGATGTGTGAGAGCTCGCATTGTCATGATGAAGAATGATTCGCCTGTTCTTCTGCTTTTTTCGAATTTCTCCGATGACTTCTGGCAAACAAATGGTCGTGTACCATTCAGAATTGACCGTCCTGCGTTGCTCTAACGCCACTGTTGCCACATGACCGTTAATGCCGAAGAAACAGGCAATCATTTGTTTCGATGTGCTTCTTCCTCGAACAACTTTTGTTGGTTTTGCCTCGCCTTGGAAGACCCATACAGTTGATTGCTGTTTTGTTTCCGGCTCATATGCATAGATCCATGATTCGTCACCTGTGTAGATGTTATACAAAGCCTTTGATGTACCTTGAACGTATTTTTCCAACATTTCCTTGCACCAATCGACACGAGCCTTTTTTTGAGCGTTTGTCAGATTATGCGGGATCCAACGCGAACAAATTTTTTTTACGCTCAAATGTTCATGCAATATTTTATTGATGCTAGTCATACTAATGTCCAAAGACGCCTCAATCTCACGGTATGTCACATGACGATCTTGCTTTATCAGTTCACGCACAGCATCGATCTTTTCTGGCACAACAACGGATTTTGGACGACCTGCACGGGATTCGTCCTGGATCGAACATCGACCACGACTAAATTCGTTACACCAATTTTTTACAGTGCTGTAGGATGGCGCTTTATCGCTGTATAAAGAATTAAGTTCATCGAAGCACTCTTGTCTTGACAATCCACGTCGAAAGTTATGAAAAATAATCGCACGAAAATTTTCACGATTCAATTCCATTTTTTGAAAGAGAAGAACTTTTCAATTTACTGTCAACAACACAAATAAAGCTATAATGGTAAATCGTCTGCTGAATTTACGTTTAAAAATATCAAACTTTCGATTAAAATCGTCTGCGGTCGCCTAGCAACACTTACTGTTGCCAAGGCCAGAAATATAAATAGCAACCTCGTATTTGTGTATACCTTTTTGATATAATACAGATAATTGAACAAACGTTATTGCTTTTCAATCTAGATTAAATTATCTTTCCAGTGATATATAATTTTATAGTATTACTACAAAACAAAGTGGTTATTAGACATCAAACCACTAAAATAAACTTTTTTCAAAAGGTTTCCACAATTTTGTCCACTACTGTATATATATATATATGAGTTCTATGAGCTATTAATTTATTAATCTTAAGAAAAAAAAAAAAAAAAAGAAATTAGAATGTCAAAAGATGAATAACCTCAGAAATGAATATATATATATATATATAATATATATATATATATAATATATATATATATATATATATATATTATATATATATATATATATATATTATATATATATATATATATATATTATATATATATATATATATGTTTAAAGATCAAATATGTCTACTGAGAACTTTCTAAAATATGAAGATTGAGATCTGACTCTAAAAGAGTGGCATATCACTCTTTGAACATGCCAAAATGGAGCCAACCTCTAAAGTGTGAAAAGTGTCTTTTCGAAAGAGTGAGCTTTCTCACTCTGTATTAAGAGTGAGATTATTCAGGGCAATTTAAAGAATAAGACATTTTATTTTTTCTTAAAAAAAAAAAAAAAAAAAAAAAAAAAAAAGTGTACTCTAGACAATATTGTTTCATTTCCCCTCTCGAATCGCCTCGAGTTAAACAGTGGAAATAATGCAGTTTGGATCTGTCGGGAATCGAACCCATGCTGTCCCCGTAGCAAGTAAGTATGTTACAACTGAACCACGGAGCACAAACTCTAGCTGCTTAATTTACATTATTAAATCATTCTCATATATGATCAATCATATTTTTAAATTTTTACTTCATTTATCAATAGTATAAAATTACAGGATTCTAACGGATATTTTAAATTTTAAATTATTTTGAAATTGCTAAAATTAGAATTATTTCAAAAGCAAAATGTGTACTTGAAAAAAAAAAAAAAATAAATAAATAAATAAATAAGACAAGCAGTAATTTAAAGTAGTTTATGGGAAAAAGAAATTACTCTAATGTACATGTTTAAAAAATAAAATAAAATAAAATAAAAAGGCAAACGTTCGCATACAAATCTACAGAGTTTCCCGAAAAACTTGTCTGTTCAGGAGAATAAAACTTGCTGTTGATTTTAAATATTAGTAAAATATTATAGGCAATTTTTTGAATATTTCATATGTTTCAGCTGTCAATGAATATAATAAAGATATGAATTGTTACAGATTTTAGGGCGTTGTGCTTTAAATATTTGCACTGATATTTTCTTTTATACTTTACATATCTCAAAATAAAACTATTTACTTTCTAATACGAATTTCGATTTGTTTTTTGAGATTTTCGAATCTTCACTGATAATATTACTTCGATTTTGTCAATCGTATAGAAAAAAAAATTACCAAATTATCTGAAATTATCCTTCATATTTCTTTCGAAATAAGATTAGTAGATGGCGCCAACAACTTCTCTCTCTACAAAAGTTTGGTCTTGCAATAGATTGCAAGATAGAATGCCTCACTCTTTTTGTGACAGAGTGACTGTACGTCACTCTCTCACAAAAACTGAGGAGTGTCAAATTTTCAAGAGCGATAATAGTGTTTTCTCACCTTAATTGGTGTCGAAGAAAGGGGTCACTTTTTTAAGGAGAGAGATTCTCACTCCAGAAAATTTAGAGAGAACGCAATGATGTAGGACTAATTTAAAATTAAATTTTATTTACTTATTTATTTTTTAGAAAAATATTATTCATTATGATAATATTTTTGAAAAACTAACTTTTACATAGAAAATATAAAGCCGAGGAATTTCAGAGATTTTTTTTTTCTTTTATAATATTCTAAACAAAACAATTTCCTTTGTACTTTTTTTCTCATTCAACTTTAAGCACGTATTATTTTTAAGGTTGTGCTCACTTCCCGTCAGAAATACAAAATTTCACATCGAAATTTATTCATTGTCTCTATTTTAAATCCTTACTATTGTGAAACACTTTAAATATAAAAAATTGTTTAAAAAAAATTTCTCACAATTTTTATATCTATTTTTTTTCTTTTTTTAATCTCTTTTTATATTCATATTAGCTTTTTAAAAAGACACTATTTGGGTTCATAACTCGTAAAACACAAGAAACGATCAGTTGCGAAAATAGTTCTTGCGTATTATTACGTAATAAAATTTTTCTTTTATTACGTACTTTTTTTCTCATTCAACTTTAAGCACGTATTATTTTTAAGGTTGTGCTCACTTCCCGTCAGAAATACAAAATTTCACATCGAAATTTATTCATTGTCTCTATTTTAAATCCTTACTATTGTGAAACACTTTAAATATAAAAAATTGTTTAAAAAAAATTTCTCACAATTTTTATATCTATTTTTTTTCTTTTTTTAATCTCTTTTTATATTCATATTAGCTTTTTAAAAAGACACTATTTGGGTTCATAACTCGTAAAACACAAGAAACGATCAGTTGCGAAAATAGTTCTTGCGTATTATTACGTAATAAAATTTTTCTTTTTCAAGAAAAATTGCGTTTTTTAAGTTTCAATGAGTTCAACGAAACCTTTAAGAAACAGTTCTCTACAAAACGTTAGTGATCTTTCGTTTTAATTATTCTGTACATACTAAGCGAAAGATTTTAAGACAAATAATTATTTCTCTAAATTTAATAATTATCTGAATATTCATTTCTCCAAAATCCTTCAGTAATTTTAAAATAATTCATAAACTCAATTTCTCTGTTTTATATAAATATTCATTATTGTGAATTTAATCGACCAGTCATAATTTAAACTTTTAATTTACTCTAACTTGATTAGAAGTATTTTTAATTATGATAAGTTCTCTGAAAAAAATCATTTCTTAAATAGGAACTTGAAATATGAAAATTACTGAAATGTTATTTGATAATACATCATGAGAAAAAAAAAAAAAAAAAAAAAAAAAAAAAACACCTAACAATTTTCTTGTTTTTTTTTTTTTTTTTTTTTTTTTTCTTTACGCTAAGAACCTACTATCTTTTATAATGAATTTCTGAAAAATACGAAATTTTCCTTCGCAATTTATTCATTCTATCTATTTCAGCTACTTACTTGTAAAGAACAAGAGACAATGAAATTTTTAAAGGAATTTTTCTGAACACTCCACTGTTCATAATAGTCTATAAAAACGTCACGGTTGGGGTTAATGGCTCGCAAAATAACAAAAATGATCAGTTGCCAAACGATTTCTCGCTTCTTTAAAATATGTACTTTCATCTATTGGTAGTTTTCTTCTAATAAACTTAAGAGCGGTTTATCCTTTATATTATGTATTTTGTTATTTCAATTATGTATTTTGTTATTTTCTGAGTCTGTAAATTTTTAAGATTCAGAAAAGAAATTTTAAGGATTAGTTTTTTTTTTTATTTAAGAGTTCACTTTATAACAAGATGTTGTGCGAAATGAGATGCATAAAAACGAAAATCGACATAAAAAAGAAAATAGGTTTTTGTTGCTTTGTTACATAAGCCAGATTGCCTTTGAGCATGGTACTGCATTGTAAATAATTACAAAAGTGGATTTTCTTTTTTTTAAGTATTTTTAAAGCTTTACGAACGTTTAAACTTGTTTGTCTGTGAATATAAAATTTTGAGGCTTGCATACTGCATATGAAAGTGAAAATCTCCTTAGGCACACTACACACGTTTCTTTTTTCAATGTAAATTTATCTTATTTCTTTTTTTACAAAATAATTGTACATTTAGTGTCACGTTTATTTATAAAATAAAACTTGAGAACTGGCTTTTTTTTTTTTTTTTTTTTACATATTGTTTCACATTTCTTCGCAATATTTAGCTATTTAGCTGCATTACAGTGTTAACTTAGAAGGCTTCTAATACTTTTTATTTTTTATTTTTTTCTAATTTTAATTTCTAGAGAAATACTTCAACATATATTACAATTCAACTTTTCATATTCCAATTTTTTCTTATCTCTAATTGGGCCGCGGTAGCCCAGTCGGTAGAGCGCCGGCCTCGTAATCGGAAGATTGCGGGTTCGGTACTCGAGCCGGCCAAAGACCGTCGTGTACACTAATGGTGGCTGGTGCACGTAAAATCTGTCGTGGCCGCAAAGTCCTCCATGTTCCCATCAAGAATTATACCTCTGGGGGTCACCGAAGCGGGAGAGCCATCCCTTCCGTGGAGGATCAAAATTGTGATGGCATGTCTCCGGACCACTTCTAGGAGTGTTTCCCAGACCGTCGCCAATTGCCCATCTGCGCAGCATTAGTGCGACGTAAAACCCAACCACCAATCACCACCATCTTATCTCTAATTAAGTAATTAAGTTATTTTAAACGACTTTTGTTTTAATTCTTTTGGGGAAATTTAGTTTATATATATATATATATTTATTTATTTATTTATTTATTTATTTATTCATGCCAAATGCAATAATTGTTGTTATTTATTCAAAATCAGATATTTATCCTTTTTAGTTTCGTTGTAAAAATCCAGCGACTTAAAAAATGTTAACTTTCACCTTTTTATTTGCTTTTTCGTAAGTTTTTCTTTTTTTCTTCATAGATTATCATTTAATTTTGTAGCGTACTGTGTTATAAGAGCATTAAAAGTTATGTCAAATTATAAATAATAAAACAATAAATTACAATATTTTTTAATCAGAAATACTTACTTAACAGCTACATAATTTTCTTAATTTATAAATAAAATACACCCAAAATTCTTATAAGAAAATTGTTAAATTTAATGTAATATAATGATTTTTACCCCCAAAAAATAAATCTTCGAAATAAAGATGCAAGAAAAGTATTCGACTGAAAGATTATGATGAAAAATTTTACTAAATTATAATTTAGCTTTCAAATTAAAGCTATGAAAAAAAAAAGAAGCTCCGAAATAAAGTTTAGTATAATAATTATTCAATTATTTATAAAAACACAAAATGATATTTTTTCTAAAGACTAAAAATGACTAAAAAAATTTATAGAAGTCTTTATTGTAGTTTTTTAAAAGTATGTTAATTTCACTTTTTAAAATATTTCCTGGTGAAATTTTAAATAAATAATTACAAAGTAAGGCATATTAAAATTTTGTAAAATAGATATTGGAGATTCTTTAGTCAAATCGCACTTTTTTTTTATGAGTGTATCTTTGTGTTTTCAAAAATATATTTTATTATTATTATAATTATTTCATCAGAAAAACAAATATTTTCTGAAGCCTCTAAATTTAACTACGCGTTTATAAAAATAGCAAATAAGTTCGCTTGTGGAGATTTTATTTTTATTTATTTATTTATTTTTAGTGCGTGTGTGTATCTGAAAAATTGCATTACAGTTTTCTATTTTAAAAAGTGAGATAATTTTTTATAATTGATTTCTTAATTTTCCTTTTAAATTGAGCGATGCTTCATTTTTATAATGGAGTATTTCTGATTATAAAATAAGCGTGAATAAATGGTAATTTGTTTGAGAAAAAATAATTTATGTAGTATTTGTTACTAATTCTTTACAATAGGAAGAGAGAGAAAGAGTTAGAGCGCAATTTACACGGACTTATGTTAGTTAAATAATTAAAATTAAAAAAAAACAGTTAATTATTATTAATTCATATCAAATTGCAACTCTAGAACTAAAGTATAACTGGCTAAAAGTAATACTGAATTCGTTTTCTTCCAAGAATTTTTAGAGTAAGAACAATAATTAAATAATAAAAATAGATTTGTCGTACATTTTTAATTACGAAGGATTTCTTGAAGTTTTATTAACGACACAACGAAGAGCAGAATTTAAATTTTCGCTTGTAAATTTTTCTTTTCGAATAAAAAAAAAGTTTATTTTAAATTTCGTTAAATAAAATATTTCAAAATGTTTTTTCGTAAAGCAAAATATCTTCCTTGTTTTTTTTTTTTTTTTTTTTACAAAAATTTTTACGAGTAATCAGTTTAATAGTTTTTTTAATTACTAAAACGAGAATGTATTAGATAAATAATTGTTTACATAAGCTCCATAATAATATGTATTTTCGATTCTTTTAAATTTAGCTGTTATACAGAAGTAAGATAGTTAACAATACATAAACGTAAAATATCTCTTCTGTGTAAAAATATGTATGCTGAAAGGATAATGAAGAAGATTCAATTTTATCTTAAACTTTATTATATAAAGTAATTTTTTAGTAAATTGCATACAGCACGACAGAAATATCACCTAATTTGCTGGCAACATTCATTCGATGGCCTTAAAAATATCAAGATGCTCAATTTTTAGTAATTTTCATTCATGTTGTTTTCTAGTTCTTCACGTGATACTTAGTTTAATCTACTTAAATGTTTGAAAAGCTTTTCGATATATTTTCATTTTTAAATATGACGGCGCGAATCTTTTGGAATGATTTTATTCATCTTCTATATGCAAAATTCTGCATATTCTGTTATTTAGAGTGTGCCGTTGTTTGACAATTTCTTATTATTTAATTAAGTTTACTATTTGTCATGCTGCATTTTGCGTTCACGTATTATTGTTAATTCTAAAAATATTATCTTCATGTTGGTTTGAATTTTCCTTTCTTGCATTTTTTTTTTTTTTTTTTTTTTTACATCATAGAATTTTTAACATTTAAATTTTGTTTATTAATTGCCTCATAGATTTACTTTATTTTAATTATAGTTTTTCATAAACAGTGATTTAGCTTTTATTTGTAACTAGATTTATGTTTGCTTATGAATTATTATCCTGGGACTCTTGTAAATATGTATTATACTATCTGTCTTTTATAATTCAATATATTTAGCCTAGAATTCAATTTTTACTGTTATTTAACCTGGTATTACATTTCTACTATTATTTATTATTCTCTATTTTTCCTATTATTTCAATCTTTATTATTATTATTATTATTATTATTATTATTATTATTATGTATTTTTCTTTTGTTTCAACAATGTTATTTTATTTTATTTATTTATTTTTCTTTCTTTCGGCAAATATTATTATGCTAAATTTATTCTTATAAATTCAATATCTAATCGAAAATTTATTTATTTATTTATTTAAATAAATTTTTTATATTACTTTCATCTTGTGTTTAGGTATATTCTTTTATAAAAATCTAATAATGGTAGTACTCAGTAAAATTTTAGATATTGTAAAAATTTCCACACTATTACTAAGCCTAATGCTTGGTACAGAGATATTTATAGGAATTTCCCTGGATCGATAAAATGTTTCCTATTTTCTAGTCCCAATTGTAGATTGCATTTTTAGACCTGTAAATCCTCTAGATATCTTATTTATCCTAGTACTGATAAATCACAAATAAAAAGCTCTTCTAATTTGTTAATTTACTGCAAGGCTTTTAATATTATTTATTCTTTGAAATGTAATGAGTGTCACATGGACTATATTGGTCAAACTGGTAATCATTTACATTTAAGACTTAATGATCATAGGTTTAAAATTAAATGTCAAAATTCTCATTCTAATTTGTTACATAATGTAGAATATTCACATTCTAAATTACGTAATTTTCGGAAAGTAACTGTTAAAATTTTACATATAATTACAAATGTGAATCTTCGATTACTAATGGAATACTTCGATTACTAAGGCGACCTAAAACCCAACCAACAAACCAACAGACATTCACTCAGTACAAATACTTTATTAAAACTATTATTTATTAAAATTATCTACCACGATGAATGCAGACCATTTTCATTATAGACAAAACTAACGCTAAATATTCAAAGAAAGACAGGTTTATTCGCAGTAATTAATATCTTAAAAAATGCCTTTTCATAATGGTTATCTGCATTTCAAGTTTTGTACTATTATACGCGATAGAAGTTGAGATATTATCTTCCCATCCTCGGAGAATATTGCAGTTTAGCGGCGCCACCTATCGGTCTATATGTATCGAAATTAAATTAGCAGAATGTCTCATAATACTCTTCTAACACATCAAGTTTTGTTTGATTATACGCAATAGAACCTGAGATATAGCTTTCCCTTAAATCTCAGAAATCGCTGTATAACAGTACCACGTGTTGTGAAATTGACACAAAAAGTTTACAGGCACTAATGTATGTCTAAGTGCATTTACATATAAATTTATATGTAATTTTGTGCACTAATTCCAGAGATACGCTGCTATACATCGATTTACTTCCCTTAAATTTTACAAATCGCTGTATAGCAGCGTCATCTGCTCAAAAATCAACACGAAAACCAACTTATTTAGATCAAGGTGAATCTACATATAAATTTATATGCAAATTTATGCAGCAGTTCCTGAGCTATAGCTTTTCTTAAAATTGCGGAAACTGCCGTACATGAGTGCCGCCTGTTAAGCAACTGACACCAAAAGTTGATAGACACTAATTTAGGTCAAGGTGCATTTACATCTGAGTTTATATGGGATTCTCTGAATTAGTTCCTGAGATACAGTCGCCACAAAATTTTTTTTACACACACATACGCACAGACAGATATTTTCTAAAAGTGCTCAAATCGTGTTCTGGGACTCTCAAAACGTATAAATCCATCGAAAACCAGAATTCGAAAATTGTTAGGAATCCATTACTTTCTTTTATGGAATATAGAAGAAAGTAATAATGTTTACAACTGTGAGATAAAAGTTATTCGGCGTTACTTAACTATAAATTTATTAACTTTATTGAATGCATTAACCTTATTAACTCATTTAAGAATAATCAATGCATTATGCAAAAATAATTATCGTATGGGTGTGTTCTTTAATAGAATTATTTTAGATAGTTATTAATCAAAAATAACTTTGATTTATAATTATATAAAATTAATTGACACTTGCATTTCCATTTCAAATAAATATTTCATCTGAATTTCCCGAAAATTGTCTTTAAATGTTAAGCTACGTAATAAAGGAATATATATAGGGAACAAAAAAAAATAAATCCTGTGAATAGTAAGAAACAAATCAAATAAGTTTATTATTATTATTATTATTATTAAAAGCAAATTAATATATATTCATTTGTTTTTTCTTCTGAAATAATAAAGAAATGCTACTATTTATTCCATTAAAGAAAAACACACATTCCTTCAAAAGTATATAAGCATTTTTCTAAAATTACCCTATTTCATTTTTTAGGCATTCAATGAAACCGGAAAACGTTTAAGTAGAATTCCTTAATGTAAAGGCATTAGAAACTATGTATGGAATGCAGTGGTGTGTTTCCAGTTATTCGAAGTCATTTCGCTTATGGGATATAAACACAGAAATGAATGTAACTGTTTTATATGATTTTTGAAATAAACTAGATTTCATTGTATTCCGTATAATATCGCTTAGTGCTTCAGTTTAGTAGTTTCAGAAAGAATTTCATGGTACATTATTTGAAATGGGAATATTTTGATTTTGTTTAAAAATCACTTCTAACCAGTATTATGAAGTAATAAAATTTGATTATATAATAAAATTTCATTTTTGATATTGAAACGCTGTTTTTACTAGAAGTAATAGCAGTTATTTTAAATTGTCAATAAGCATTGTCATTAAAATTTTTGAGATATTCAAATTACAAAAAATTCTCATTACCGTCACAGAGTTTATGATATGGTATATTTAAATATACATGTATTTTTTGATAAGGCTCAAATAAACTAAGTCGAATTCTGTAAAATTAGAATAGTTTGTTAATGATATTTTAAAATAATGCAGAATATGTTACCTGATCTTTTGTTCGTTGCCACAGAAATATATTCTATAATTATTATTCAATTGTTCAATACATCGTATTTTCCTACCTATAATCTGCAGGTCTGCTGAATCAGTTTTATACTGGAAATTTTAATTAACAGATAAGATTATTTTTAATATATTTTTTGTCTTGTACTGATATACCACTTTCAGTAAAATAAACGCTATGGAATAAAACTGATTCATCTGAACTACGAATTATACGAGGGAAAATACGATATGTCTGTAATACAAAAATATATTATATTATTGATGACAGGTATACTGAAATAATTTTTCGGCATTGTGAATTTGAAAATAGTGTATGATTTCCGTGGTTCTATTCCCCGCCTTATTTTCAAGGTAGTTTCAGGTTCGAGAAATTTTTTGCTACTACTCTTTTTATACAATAATTTCTATTGTATTTAATCACAGCGCATTACTATAAAAATACCATAAAGATTTCTCTATAAAAATAAAGTGGTGGCAATGAAGGTGAAAATTTCTCACATCTGAAAATGTCCAGAAAAAAAGGACGAGGAGTATATACCCTTGTAATTCGGTTATATTGAAATCGGATACAACATGGATGCATTTTACGAGGATCAAAACAAAATTGTTCTAACTGCAGGATGGTTTACAATAACAACAAAATACAATGTGATAAACGCCTTCCTGGATATTACATTTACTGTAGAGTAAAAAATGTTCTTGATTGAAAAAAAAAATGCGTTAATGGCTGATTTGTAATAATTCAACAGTTTTTGTATCAACTTTTTCCTTATCTTAAGACCATATTCAAATTACGGGCAGTATGAAAATGTCCATTTTTATTAAAATTAGTTATTAATAAAATATTTTCAATAATTAAAACTTATGTTTTAAATTAAAGCTTATTATTAGTAAGATTGCCAAATCAACTTGATTCTGTATTTTAATTTAATAGTTCATGTAACGGCTATAAGAAATACAGGAATAGGTTTAGGAGAAAACACTTTCAGTTCTCACGATATTTATCGTGATAATACACAAATGATAAAGTAACATGAGTAAAACCAGATACGAGAAGAGAAATAACCTGCTTAAAAAGAAGTTATTCTAACGTGAACCTACTCTTAAATAAATCTGTCGTAATATTTGTGTAGCATGCTCGGTTATGAGAAAACATAAATACTTAAAAATAATATTCTATAAATAAAACAATTTTGTAATACTCCATTTTATATATTATTAAGTTAAAGATTTATTTAAAAATAAGAAAGGATAGTGTAAAAAATAAAGGACAGTTTAAAGGAATAGTTTTAGGATAAAAGCTTTGTTCGTAAAGATAGGTAAAGGAATAAATGTTGCGCTTTTTAAATTTAATGGCATTTTGTTTTTACACGAACGTCTGGATCATGCCAGATGTGTGTTTCGTAACACAATTTTTGTTAAATTAAAACTTTAAGTAAAGTTCCATAAAATTTGTAATGATTTACAATTTACATGTTGCTTTTTATTGCACTAGCAAACGGTATAGTGTAACCACGTTTTCTACGACTAGCAGTGAGGACGACTCTAAAGACTTGGAGGGGTGCCAGTTTGACCGACAGACTGTGATTTGGTAAACATCCAGTCATTGGGTATTTCCTTATCGCTTATTTTCTTTCCGACAACAGTTAACACTCCTATTTTAACACTGGACTCGTTCAATTTGCATTTCCGCAGAGGTTCCCGTAGTCGCAAGAAATGTGGTTAAATAATAATAATTTCATCTGTAGTTCATTATTGAACTGCGAAGGGTGAAAGCTGTTAAATGAAATTATTACAGCAAACATCTAAACCACCAAATGCCCCCCCCCCCCACAAAAACAGATGTAGCCCATTTCCTTCAATTTTAAAGTAAATTCAGAATATTTATGCAAATATAGATTTGATTTGGGGAAGGCGCTGAAGTATTTGTTTAACCCTGCTGGTCTGTCCTCATTTACTATACATTGCATCTGTACCATTAAAAAATATATATAATAAAACTATATAAATAAAATAAAAATATTTTCAGGAAATTAACATGTGTCCCACACTAAAAAAGTCTCAAAATGGCTAGAAAATATTTCTAAACTGCCATTTCTTATAAAGAATTGAAAAATATTTTGGGTCAAATAGACCCGAACAGGGTTAATATTTCTGGAAATTCCCCTGTTGGTTATACTTGTTATTTATTCATCAGGTAGGAAAATCTGTACTGAAGAGTACAAATTTTGCACGCAAATATGTACTCAAAAATATATATTAAAAATATATTTAATTTTACAAAAACTTTGAAATAAAAGTTTTCTTTAACGCTTTCATTCCAGAATATTACCTCAATTTTAAGATAAGGTGGCCGCTTATTAAATGGCTTATGGGATTTCAATGTAAAATTCACATTTTTATGGAACATTGTATGTTTATTTTAAAACTTATGACTGGTAAAGACAAAACTGAAACAAAATATTGTCTATTATTTTACTTAAATATTTTGTTAAATTTAATGTTCGGGTATAACTTAAAACAACGAAGAAGGCAGCTTGGCACCTTTCTTCAACGTAAAACTACTTCCATCTTACTCCAAGATATGTGCGTCTTCTTATCCTATAACACTGAACAAGATGTAAATCCTCTTATTAACTTACAAAAGAAGGTATCAACCCCTTTACAGGTTTGTCGGGAATGTTTAGTCACTATACTTTTATTACTTATCCGAATTAACTTTTCACCGTTAAAACTTCGTTTTATATAACTAACTGTCAAATTTTTAACACTTACCAGATAAAGAGAGATAGATTATCGATCCACTAATCGGCGAAGTTCCTAAAAATTCGCAAAAAATGTGATATGAGTCCCATTACTAACGTACCTCTGTCATGAACAGAGAGCGTCTTTTATGGAATCTGCGTATAAGAGAACCATGCGACACGGCCACTTGTTCAACGCGTCTCTTATCCAAACTTATTCAAATAAAACTTTTCAAAAGGTGCAGTTACGGAATTATTTTCAAGATAAATCTAACTAGTTAACGGAGAAATTTAGGTTAAAATATTGTAAGTATTGCGTTCATGTCCATAAAATGAACCAATAAGCATTTTAAGTACCTTATTCGCAATATTCTCAGAATCTCTGATAGATATTCTGAGAATCATAGAATTCTTAGAAAGCAGAAATGCAAACCATAAGTCTTAAATAAATTTACTGCGAACAATAGCATCGAGCTTATTTACATTTTCAGCTTTTCGAATCATTAAAATTGATTGCTATTTGGAGAGAGTAATCCAGCTGCAAATGTCTGAATAAAAATCAAGCAATCAGATAAAGTTGAATACATTGTTTTATTTTTGTATTGGTTAGATTATAATTTGTATAAGGTTCTTAGAAGAATTTTTCTTTTTATTTGAAAATTTCATGTTTAAAGAGGCATGAACATGATATTAAAACTAAAGAACAGTTTTATTTGTGTTATATGATCAAAATAAACAAATAATTAAATAAATGAAAATCGTTTCTCGGGAAATATTAAAAAAAGAAAACATTTAAATTACAATGTCATTATTATTGAAAAACTATCAGTTTATGGCTAAAAACCTCCAAAGTATTTACGTCCCACTAGAGGCCGAGCGGTTCTGCACTCAAAGCCGGTAGACGGAAAACACCGGGTTCAATCTCAGGTCGCGCTCGTAGACTTAGCTGATAAAGGTTTTCCGTGGTTTCCTTCGAAACTGGCGTGAACACGGAAACGATCCCCTCAGAGAGCAATCCACCTATAGACCTAGGACCCTAGTGCAATGAATAGACTTTAAAGCCCACAACCCAACCTAACCCAGAGTATTTACAGAGAAATACCTTGTTGTGCATGAAGCAGTTTTTTTTTTTTTTATTATTTTTATTACTAAACAACTGCAAATAATTGACGTTCGTTGTAGATGCCTGTGTTATTATATCAAAGTATATATGACAAAAACGTACAATTTTACTTGTTAATGTATTTGGGAAAAAAAAAAAGAATAAATATTGAATAATTTGTTTATTATTTGTTTATTTTTTTTATTATTATTAAGAAACATATTTTTGATTGTAAAAACTTTTAAAATTTTCCCGTAGTTTTACGAATTTTCCTCCAATTGCATTAATTACTATTTTGTAAAGTTGAAAAATAGAACTCGCTTAAAAGAAGTTTTCAAGTTCATAAAACGTTTTCTAAATTATGTGAAATAGAACTTTAACTTATATATATACGGTTTCTCTCTTCCTATACAATTTCTGGAATAAATGTTTTTCATATTTCAAGCATCCTAAAAGAAATAAATCAAGCTTGGATAGGTTTATAATAAAGGAAATCCGATTATTAAAAAAAAAAAAAAAAAAAAAAAATCTTCTTAACTTTAAAGAATGATGAAATAAAACTTTTTAAAAAATCATCCGCACAAAGCAAAAAGATGTGCCCAATATAAGAATTGAAAAGTTATTTATAGCAAACTCATGCATCGCTCAACTGTATTTGCAGCTTTTTGAATTCTTATCATTGATTCCCAGTTGGAAGAATTTAATCAAGCGCAAACATCTTTAAAAATAAAATAAAATAAAATAAAATAAAACTCTTAGACAATGTTTATATATATATATATATTATTTAGATTACAGTGTCTGGGTCCTGGGAAATATATATATATATATATATATATATATATTAACTTAAAAATTTAGTGTTTAAATAAAGAATGAATATAATAGCTTCTTTTGCCATGAATTATTTTTACAACAGTTGGTAATGGGAGTATTGTATTCGGTCCGAAATTTCGAAATCGAGTTTTCACCTCATTTACATGTTTTAAGGACAGGTACTGAATCCAAAAAAGTGGTTTTTGGCTATTGATCAGTATGAGTGTATGAGCGTGTGTGTGTGTGGGGGGGGGGATCTTCTGACTATCATATCTCCGAAACTAATGAAGACAGAACGACAAAACTTCAGAGATAGGCCTGGTGTACAGATGATGTTTTCAACTTTTGAGGAAAATGAAAACCAAAAAATCATTTTTGGTTGAAAATTACTTTTGGCAGGACAGAAAAATCCTTTTTAATGGGTCATTAGTAACAGAAAGAGGGATCGTAAGTCCTTATCTCAAACGGCTCTAACGATTTTTTTTCAAAGTTGCTATATAAACACTCTATTAAATGTACTTTCATATGTATTAGTTGGTTAGTTCAGAAAAACTGATAGGTGCCCAGTATGTATAGGTCAATTTAAGGTCTCGCAGGTGCGTTCTTTTAAGGATTTATTATAATTTTATTATTTTAAGAAATTATTTTAAGTGCATTATCGCAGGATATTTAATAATCATCCTCATTAGGTATGTCTGTTTTTGGTCTCGGGAATGGACGTTTAAAAAAAAGAAAGACTCTACTGAATTTTTTGTTTTTTTTTAACTCGCTGGGTAAACTTTGTTTTATTTATTTTATTTTTTTTTTTTTTTAATCACATTAAAAACTGAGACAGATAATATACACTAAATATATAAATTTTAAAATATTAAAAACACAAAACACAAATTTATACGTTTCGATCCTTTTACAGGCTCCTCATCAGTAAAAAACATCAAATGTAAATGTTGAGATGAACAACAGACTTTCATTAAGTGAGTACAACGTATTCATCTGGAACTGCGCATGCCTCATTAAGTGGCGAAAAATGTTGATTTGTGTACCAGCCCTCCAGGAAAATTCTTGAGTGATAATTTAAACAATTAGACATGATTATTTTAGTACTGTTAAAATCAGGTAAATGGTCAGTTTCTATGGCATGCTGAACTATTTTCGAACGTATATCACGGTTTTTAAAATTTGTTTTATGTTCCTTAATTCGAGTATGAAGAGAACGGCCTGTTTGACCAGCATGCCATAGAAACTGACCATTTACCTGATTTTAACAGTACTAAAATAATCATGTCTAATTGTTTAAATTATCACTCAAGAATTTTCCTGGAGGGCTGGTACACAAATCAACATTTTTCGCCACTTAATGAGGCATGCGCAGTTCCAGATGAATACGTTGTACTCACTTAATGAAAGTCTCTTGTTCATCTCAACATTTACATTTCATGTTTTTTACTGATGAGGAGCCTGTAAAAGGCTCGAAACGTATAAATTTGTGTTTTGTGTTTTTAATATTTTAAAATGTATATTTTTAGTGTATATTATCTGTCTCAGTTTTTAATGTGATTAAAATTTAATTTAACTACGACACGTAATGATTTTTAAATATTTTAAAACTTTCTTTTTTATATACTTTTACACGTGTATCTGCTTTCTGTTGCAGAATAACTGTTAGATGCCTACTTTGTTAGGTCAGTTTTATATTTTTTCACCACATTATATCCAAAAAGTGCATATAATACGTGTACGTGTAGGAATGAATAACAAAAGTTGTATGATTGTTACACACCAGATTTTTTATTTTAGGGATATTAATTAAGAAATTTGTAATATAAAATTGAATAATTTTCCATAATATGATTATTTTTGTAAAACCAATTGACATGTACACCTATTCATATTGTGTATGAATCCTTTCTATTCCTAATTTTGTAATTTCTGTTATTTATAAATAAAAAATGAAAGAATTCTCTTCACGGAAAGATATATGTCATTTAAATTACGATGATATTAGTATGGTATTTAATTATTATGTTTTTATAAAAAAAAAAATGTGTTATATTTTTAAGTATTCCTATTGCGTACTACTGGGCGACGTAAACCCTACGTAACATCAACATCAACTTGTCGTTAGAAAAAATCATCTGCAATTTCAGAATGGTGAATTTTAAGAAGGTTTTTCTGATAAAAATAAATAAATGAATAAAATAAAAAGGAAAGGATAAGTAGATATAAGAAAACTCACATAAACAGTTAAAAAAGATTTTTATGAAAGTCCTACAAAATCAAACAACGCGTTTTCGTAAACGTGTTGTTTGATTAAAAGATAGCTTGAAGAAGAGAGTTTGATACTGAAGAAGATAATTTGCAGAAGATTGCTTAATTTTGTTGAAGATAACTGATAAAGGGAAAATACCCGTTCGGTTACGGTTTATTGCATTTGTTCCCTTACCCTGAAAACGATATTTTTCTCTAAAAATAACAGTTCTTTAAATGATGTACAAAATTACACAACCTTCTTTTAAAAATGCATTTCTTTTATTTTCTAAAATTTTATAACATATAAGTTAACAAAAAAAACCCTTAAAAATGAAAAAAATATATACATTCTTATACAAAATAAGACCTTTGTCTTAATTCAAATTTGATTGAAGATCGACGATCAATCTTTTGTCTGCAGTTGAATAGCCTTAAAATAATAAAATATTAAATGTGTAACAGTTTAAAATTAAAGAAAATGCTTAAACAAAAATCTTTAAGAAACCCACTATTTTCTGCTATGCATTTAATTTGAAGTATCCAAAGATTACAAAAAATATTTTCCCATATTTAAAAAGTTTTACATTGAAGGAAGACAAAATAGATCTTTTATGTATTCTAGCAATTTTTCTGAAGCCTGTTATTAATACAATTTTTCATACCTTTATATTCAGATATTTAGAACATATTAAACATCTTCACGACAAAAATTAGAAAAAAAAAAAAAAAAAAAAAAAAAAAAAAAAACAGAAGTTTATATTTCTATTACAATCTTTGGAGAAAACTCCTAAAATTTAAATATTAATAAAAAGTTTTGTAACGATACTTTTTTGTATATAATAATTTTCTTTTTTATTCGCAATTTACCTTTGAAGGAAAATAATTTTAAAATAAATTAATTTTTGTTTAAAGTTAAGCAACATGAAAATTAAGTTGTGAAAAGAAAAATGTAAAAATGGGGGGGGGGGGGGGAAATCTTTAATAGAAAATTTTGTGCTTCTTCTTTTAACAAGAATACAAAAGAAAATTTATGAAAAAAAAATGTATTTAAAAAAATAATTCCAAACTTAAAAACATGTCATGTTAATCATATAATTGTAACACACTAGCTTAATTTTTATTACTTTCATCTATATAAAAATAATTTATTGAATTAGTAAAACTTTTCATCATCCACTTTTCTATATACAGGGTGTCTCAAAACTTATGGTACATATGTTAGGAAGTGAAAGAACACAACTAGACAAGCACAAATCACCATTAAATCCATGGTCCGAACTCAAGCCAAAGCGCTAGAGAGCTCCTCCCAGCGATCGCAGTAAAAAGGCTGTTCATCGCAGCTGTCTTTATTCGCTCTGTGGATCCTCGATGAGGTAGACACGTACTTAAATCTGGAGAAGACCGAGATGCATTACATGTACATAGCGGCTGACGGCAATGCAAGGGAAGCTCGAAGGTTGTACGGAGAGCGTTTTCCAACAAGACGCGCGCTTGATGCAAGGACATTTCAGCGACTGCACCAACAACTCTGCAAAAGGGGTTCCTTTTCATGTTGCATCCAGGATAACGGACGTGGAGGGAGTGTAAGGATAACATTGTGCATCGTATCAAAGAACGCCCTGAATCTAGCACGCAGGCACTATCCCAAACCATGTCCCAAGCCCGTTCCGACCATATGGATTGTATGGTGATTTGTGTTATCTAGTTGTGTTCTATCCCCCCCCCCCCATAACTTATGAAGCATGAGTTTTGGGACACCCTGTATTTACCGTTTTGAAATTACTTAAACACGATTTGAGTATTTTAAGAAAAATGTCTCTGTGTGTCTGTACATGTACCGGTGAGCTGCCAAAATTTTGTGAATGCTATATCTTATGAAACAATGGACGGGAATCAACAACTTTTTATTTAGTTGGATATTGACATAAATTTATGTTTATTGAATTTCGGAATATGTTACACAAGAACTGGCACTGCTGTTCCGCAATATCGACATTTTAAAAGGGACTATAGCTTCTTTATCCTAGAAAATGCATAAGTCGACAAATATATAAGAGACAAATCTATATATATATATATGATAATAAAGATTAGAAACTACGCCAATTTACTTTGATTGTACATCGCCCAACAATTTGACCAACATTTTGCTATGTTGCAATTTATCCCAGTTCATTGGTAGTCAATGATACATAAATGACCAACTTCATTTGTGATATGGGTAATATAATAAAGTACTTTGGTTCCATTAGAGATGCATGTGGTTATGTGGCACTGCTATGTTATAATATTTTCCGCTTATAGGAAGTCTCTATCTCAGGTTCTGTGATATAAAAATGCACAGATATTGTATTTTGGCAAATTACGTTGATTCAGAATTTGACAAATTATCTTGATTTATTATTATTATTATTATTATTATTTTTATTGTCTGAAAAAGATAAGTCAGGCCGAATTTGATTTCAAAAAACCTTTTATCAGATTTTTTTTTTTTTTATTGTTGCAGCGATTTCCATGAAAATTAAGTTTTTGTTGTATTTTTCCCGTGTTTAGTACAGGTTACCAGTGAACGCTAATTGACTTGAAGATCAGGGCATTTCAGATAGAACTGTCATCTGAAAAACTCATTAACTTTAAATTCTTATTAAAAATTTTCGAGAACTTTCGAAGAAACAAAGTTTTTGTCATTTTTTACCCGGACAAAACTGGTGTTATCTAATTTTCCTAAATATAAGGGCAATATTGATTAGAAATTTCAGAACCGCTAACTCTAAATTTTTATCAAAACCATTTAAGTAATTTCTAAGAAAATTAAGTCGTTGCCAATATTTTGCAATGGACGGGGTGAGGGTTAACAGTGAACTCTAATTTTCGTTATAAACAAGACATGTCAGATGGGTTTGTTATTTCAAAAAACGCCTCAACCGTAAATATTTATCAAAATCTTTAGATCCGTTTCCGAGAAAACCAAGTGTCTTCCATAGATGCGTCTTCCAAGTGTCTTCCATACACCAGCAATGCAAGTACTGACATCATACATGAATTTTCCTGAAGATGAGAATAAGAAAGATAGTTTTCTATTGAAAATAAAACCTTTAATTCTAAGTTTTTATCAAAGACGTTAGTTATTTGTTTCCGGAATATTTGGCCATACTTTGCACTAATGGAGTTAAAGTTGATTGTGAACAATAACTTTTCTGAACAAGAGGATAATTCACATCAAATTTTCATCTAAAAAAACAGCAAGTCTTAAATATTTATCAAAATCAGTAGGTCAGTTTCCAAGAAGAAAATTTTCTGCCACATTTTAGCACAAACGGGATAAGTGTTAACCCATCAGTGAATGACGGTCAATTTTTCTGAAGATGAGAATAAGTCAAATAGTTTTTCATTTCAAAAAATCATAATTTTATTTACGAGATCCATTTGCGAGAAAACCAAGTTTCTGCCATATTTCGCAATGACGGGTGTGAGGCTTAAGAACGCACGTTCGTTTTCGTGAAAATGAGGATAAGTCAGATGGGTTTGTAATCTCGAATTCATACAACGCTAAGTTTTTTCGAAAATGTTAGATCCATTTTTGAGTAAGCCTAATTTCTGATATATTTCACAACGGATGGAGTAATATCTAACAGTGAACTATAATTCTTAATAAATGATACTTATACAGGCCTCACATAATTCCTAAAATTTTACGGTTATTTTGTTATATTCTCACCAAAACTTTAAAGAAATATTTCTTTACGTAATTTTTTACCGATAAAACACTAAAAAATATTCAAGAAAAATTTCTTGCTGATGATAGTGGTGACAATATAATAAAACACAGGTAAAATTTCAGGAAAACTGCCACTCATGGCTCCTTATTTTCATTTTAATAACTCAAAGTTAAAGAAAAACAACAACATTTATTTTGTGCTTCAAGTGTAGCACGTCGTCACCCTGCAATAATCCCAGTCTCCAAGTGTAGCACCTTCTCTTCCTGCAATAGTTCTAACTTCCAAGTGTAACACCACCTCATCCTGCAATAGCTCCAGCCTCCAAGTATAGTACCTCCTCTTCCTACAATAGTCCTAGCTTTCAAGTGTAGCACCAACGCATCCTGCAATAATTCCAGACTTCAAGTATAGTATTTCTTTATCCTAAAATAGTTTCTGCCTCCAAGTGTAGCACCTCTCCTTCCTACAATAGTTCCCGCCTCCAAGTGTAGCACCTCCGCATCCTGCAATAGTTCCAATCTCCAAGTGTAGCACACCTTCATCCTGCGCAATAGCTCCAGCCTCCAAGTGTAACACCTCATTACCCTGTAATAGTTCCAGCCTCTATGCATAACTTCCAGTTGAATGTATATTGTTTATAAGGACTTAACTGTTGACCATATGGTACAAAAGTATATATAACTGCTCTGTAGTACGTAAAATTACTTCCCTGATGATGCCTCATTTTATCTGAGGCGAAAATCTTTGGAAGTTTTTATCTTTTTAATAAATATATTTTTAACTTGTTTTTAAAGTGTTTTAATTTTATTATTTATTTTGCTTATTGATTTATAGATATATATGCACATGTAATTTCGAATGGAAGGTAATAAATAAGCGTAGCAATTTGAAATAAGTGGGCGAGATAAACAAAATGAATTTAAAAATGTTAATAAATATAAAACGAACAAATTAGTGCAACTAAATCATTTGTAAAACAAAACTTTATGTACAAACGCCTTTCTGATCAGAGGAAGCAGATAGTGTTTTAAAATGTTTTTTGTTGCACTAATTCGTTCTTTTTATAGTTATTAACATTTTTAAATTCATTTTGTTTATGGCGTGTTCTTATTTCAAATTGTTGCGCTTATTTAGTACCTTATTTTCGAAATTGTATATTTTTTGTATAATTTTTAGTGCTGCCTTTGTTGCAATTTTATAGAAATATATTTTAATTATATTTTAACGAAAATATATCACATATATATTAAAGAGAACATACAGTCGGTAACAAAAGTGTCCGAACACTAGCAAAAATTCCTATGAAAAAAAAGTACACTTCATACGGTTTTGTTAAATAAATCCTTGTCGAATCCTTGTCTTAATCAGTGTAAGTACATGATTAGATAAGGATTTATTTAACAAAACCGTATGAAGTGTACTTTTTTTACATAGGAATTTTTGCTAATGTTCGGACACTTTTGTTAAAGACTGTATATATTTACTTTGTTTTTGATTTGTATATGTACTTAAGTCATGCAGGGATACTTTTTATCTATGAATCGATTTTCTTTTCTGATCATCATTATCATTTATTTGTGGAAGAAACATGTGCAAGAGGAAATTTGTTTGTAGAAATCAAATCATCTCTCTGTACACAAATATATGTTCTAAGTGATATTTTTGTTTATAATAATCTGTCTTCTTGTTAAATGACACAATTTCCTTTCTAATAATATAGTTCCTTTTTTTTTATTTACATTAGCAGATGACCGGGGGAAAATGTGCAATTGTATAATTGTATTCGGCCACAAATTTCGATACCGAGTTTTCACCTCATTTACATGTTTTAAGGTCTCCTGATTCCTTTTCGGTAATTAGTCAATGTGTATTTGTATACGTTTGTGAGCATGTGTCTGGGGCGTTTTCTGACTCTCATATCATGAAAATGAATAAATATAGAACGACGAAACTTTTAAACTGAGAGAGGACTGGCGTACAGATGACTTTTCCAACTTTTGATGAAAATTAGAAAACTGGAAGTAGGACATTGTAAATCAATGGTATCTCAAAATGGCTCACATTTTCTTCGAAGTTTCTGAATAATGACTCTTCCTAATGTCTTTTTTGTATGTATTAGTTGGTTAGTTCAGGAAAATTTATAGGCGTTTTGAAAATTTTAGATCTCGCAAATCCTTACCTTTATAAACATTCTACGGATTTCCTTCAGACTTGCATAACTCTTTTTTACATATCCTTTCGTATGTAATTATTGGTTTCCGGTGACAGATGAGTTTGCTAAGTTTTTTGAAAACCGTAAGTGGGTCCGAAAGTTAGTATCTTAAAAATGTCTGTAACGATTTTCTTAAAATTTTCTGTATAAACTTTTATTTAGATATCTGCTTGCATGTGTTACTTAGTTACTACAGTAAAATTGACAGCCGTATTGATTAGGTAAATGAATATTAGATCACAAAAATTGGCATCTCAAAAACGGCTCTATCGCATTTTTTTAAACTCGCTATTTACCCCTTATTTATGTTTTTACAGCGTATGTATTAGTTTACTCTTACAGTAAAATTATTAAGTGTCTGATTTTTTAAGCCAATTTCATGTCTTTTTACTAAACTATCTCAAAAAAGAGTATTATAATATATATAATAATGGGTAATTGAAATCATACGCTTGTTACATACCAGATTTTTTTCATTCGGAGATTTAGGGAAAAAAAATGCATTATTAATTCTACTTAAATTCGTATTAAATTATCATGACATAACTTTTCCATTATATTTTCATATTAAATTACTGAAATTTTATAATGCAGGACCAAAGAACTGTTCTAAATAATTGATGGGAAGATGTATTTGCGACAATATCATAACTGGTTTGTATTGTTTAAGAGAAAGGACGCCAAAACATACAAATGTGAAAATATGATTAATAAAATCGCAATGAAAAACAATAACAAGGTTTGATTATAAAATAAAAATATAATAATACTGTATGTTCAAAATAAATATTAGTACAAAGAATGTATATATATGAAGAATATATATACGAGGGTAAGGTGAAAAGTTCTCGGCCTGACATAGAGATGGCCTTCGGTGAAAAGTTCTCGGCCTGGCACATAGATGGAGTTCCAATCAGCAAAAATCTGTATTTCCAGCCTGAGTGCACGTGTCATTAGTTCATATGACAAGTTTCAAATTGTTCTCTCAAGTAATTTGTTTACACGAATTTTTGAAGTAGACGTCTTGCGTGTTTTTCGTTAAAATGGATAAACTTGAATGCCGTGCGGTAATAAAATTCTTCGTTTTGGATTGATTAACCCCTAAGGAAATTCATCGGAAGTTGACAAAAGTTTACTCTGCTCCTTCCATGTCAATGTTAAAAAGTGGGCAGCTGATTTTAAACGTCATCGAACGTCCCTAGAAGATGACTCACGTGAAGGACGGCCAAAAACTGCCGCCACACCAGAAATCATCGAAAAAGTGCATGATATCGTGTTGGTCGATAGGCGAGTGAAGGTGAGTGAGATAGCTGAGGCTGTGGGGATATCGAAGGAAAGGGTGCGAAACATCTTGCTCAAAGAATTAGGGATGCGAAAGCTCTGAGCAAGATGGGTGCCGCATTTGCTGAATGCCGATCAAAAGCAAATGGCAAACGATATTCGCAGTAATGTTTGGACCGACTCAATAGGGATCCGACCGATTTCATGCGGTGATTTGTAACCATCGATGAGACATAGGTCTACCAATACACGCCAGAAACGAAACAACAATGTAAGCAGTGGGTGGAAGCCGGTGATTCAGTGACAAAGAAAGCGAAGTCGATCGCATCTGCCGGAAAGGTCCTGGCCAGCGTATTTTGGGATGCGAAAGGGATCTTCTTAATTGATTACCTTGAAAAAGGCAGAACAATTACAGGCGAATATTACTCCAATCTTCTTGACCAGCTGGATGACAAAATTCGCGATAAGAGGCCTGGTTTGAAGAAGAAAAAATCACGATGGGAAAACTGCGGGATTTTGGGTACGATTTGGTCGGCCATCACTCCTATTCTCCTTATTTGGTACCGTCAGACTTCTATCTGTTCCCAAATTTGAAGAAATTCGTTTCTGGGAAGCGCTACGCGTCCAATGAAGAAATTCAGAGGGCCATAGATGAATATTTTCACCGCCTTTCAGACTCTCACTTCCGGGAAGGTATACTGATCTAAGAGAAACGCTGGACCAAGTCAACGGACAGTATGCAGAAAAATAGAATCATTTTTTAACTGAAAATCGCAGTATTTCATTGTCAGGCCACGAACTTTTCACCTTACCATAATATATATATATATATAAAGAGAGAAATCATCAATACTTTTTAAATAGAAAATTGAAACAGAAATCAATTGATCACTGACATTGTATTGACATAGAAACCAAATTTTCTAAAATCCCAATTACTTTTGGATTTTTCATTCAATATTAAACAAAACCAATTCAATATTTGTATTTAGAAAAGGTCGGATCTAAAAGAACCCCATTTACCTGCAAGCACTCTAACAAGAAAATTTTAAGATAAATTTATTCAATTTGATCTTCTACAACTTTTAAGAATTATTATGTTAAATAAATAAATAAATAAAAGTATTGTAATGATTTTTTTTTCGTATTTCAAATTTACTTAAATACATATTACTTACAAAAGTTCAGTTACATTAAAAGTAACACATATTAGCTAAGTAACAAGTATTAGCTAGGGAAAAAAATAACAAAAATAATTGTCTTTTAAAACAGACTTACCAATAATTTTATTATATGAATATTATCTGTGCTTCAAACAGGCGTTAACACACGATGTAGTCTTGTATATAACTTATAACTAAAGAGAATTGTCTGTGAATGTGTATTTGTGTGTCTGTCTGTCTGCGTTCTGGTGCTCACATTATCGATCGTAGAGCTACAAATCTTGGGAGATGGGTACCTGGGATCCTGCAGGTATGCACCGCATCGTCATTTTTTCGAATTTAAATTTTTTTTAAATTATTATTATTACTAGCCGGGCTTTGCCCGCCTAGCTGGGCAGACCCTCTACAACAAATAGAAGAGAAAACTTCGTTGCTTTTTACAGTGTAGATCATGTGACAAAGCAACACGTGAATTACTACACACTGTCATCCAGTACCCATTTTGTATTGCCATTTGCAATACATAGTACATTTGCTACATTTGCAATAAATAATAATATATATACCATTGCAATAAATAAATTATAATATATATATATACAATACGTAGTATGATATGATATACAATACAAAAATGATATGTGTAAAACATATAAGTACAATATATAAATATGGTATGTACATTTGCAATAAATAATAATACATATGTATATAATACGTAGTAGGATATGATATACAACACAAAAAAGTATGTGCAATACATATATATACAATATATAAATATAGTATCAAATGTATGTATGCGTAAAAAACATATTTACATTGAAAAATAAAAGTTGAAGTTATATAATAAATAAACACTTTTAATTAAAAAAAAAATCAAGCACAATTTCAAAAGATATTTATCCTTCATAATATTTGTCCTTAGAGAGCCTCTGGGTATACAATATTGATGGTCTTTCTGTTCGGAGCTAAAATATAAAGATTTCCCTTATTTCCAACTCGAGAGCATCCAACATACAATTGTCCATGCGAGAAACATGGATTTTGTAAATTAAGTCCAACAGTTTTTAGAGGCTGTCCTTGTGCTTTATTTATTGTCATTGCAAAACACAAACGAATGGGGAACTGAATGCGTTTAAAGTTAAATGGTACATATGAAGGTATAATGGGTATTTTCGGTATGAAGACGTCTTGACCAGCACAGAATCCTGTCGTAACAGTGGCTTTAATAACATTTGGCAATAATTCCTTAATAATTAATCTAGTTCCGTTACACAATGAAGGTGGATCTAAATTTCTTAGAAGCATGATGGGTGCGCCAACTTTGAGTTGTAATATATGTGATGGTACTCCAGGTAATTCAAGCGAGTTCAAGAACTCAGTTGGATAATGGATAACTTGATCTCTATCGCATGTTGTGTCAATAGACTTGTAAATATGCATTTTACCTGGTAATTGTAATAGCAGTTGCTGGTTGGTGGAATTTACAGCATCGTTGGTTGCAGCAAGTATGGCTCGTTCACTCAGCCAAGTAGGGTTTGCAAAGTACTGAGCTAAATTTGGAAAAACTGCTCGTTTCAGTTCTTCTTGGGTCTGTACAGCTCTTCCAATATTTTCAACTGATATGAAACCGTCTTCATTGCAAATAATAGTGCCATTAACAATCTTTAGAAGTATATCAGAAAAGTCTTGCGATGAAGGATCTGTATTAAGATAAACTCTCATATTCGTTGTTAATTTTAGCCTTTTTATGCTATCCCAAATATAAGAAGATTTTATACATGCCTTTATTTCATCAGCTATTGTTCCTCGGGGAATAACTGGCAATGTTTGTCGAAAATCACCAGATAATACCAATACGATACCTCCCATTATTATGTTGCTGCGTCTGAGATCTCTTAAAGTGATATCTAAGGCTTCAAATGCAGCTTTATGAGACATGGTACACTCATCCCATATAATAAGCTTGCATTTCTGAAGGAATTTCGCCTTATTTGATTCCCTCGATATATTGCAAGTAGGTGTCTCTGAAATTGCTAGATTCAGAGGTAATTTAAAGGCAGAATGAGCTGTTGTACCTCCCGTCAAGAGCGTAGCTGCAATACCGGATGAAGCAACAGCCAAAGCAATTTCATTTCTGAAACGTACTTTGGCCAAAAGTAGGTTAATGAGAAACGTTTTTCCTGTACCACCAGGAGCATCCAAGAAAAATATACCGCCATTCTGTGTACAAACTGCTGTCATAATTTTATCATATGCTTCTTTTTGATCCGGAACCAGTTTTGATTTATTTTGTTCTAAATATTGTGCAAGCTGTTCTCTGTTGTACTTTGATTCTCCGTGCAGTTCATTATGTAATACTGAGAATTGGTCTCGTGTACATTCTGGCAAGCCATAAGTTTCTAAACTACATCCGCCTAAAGATAGTATCTTGTCCTCAATCATGATTAGGATTTTATTGAAGATAGAATCAGTATAATTAAGATTTCTGTTATCTTGTTGAAGTCGAATTTCATGAAGTACATCTTCAGACATACTTTCTTTATGGTTATTCCATAACTGTAGAGGATTAGACATTGAGCATGTTAACAACGTAATAGAAAAAAGGTTACGTAACATTTTTGGTGACCGAGTTAAAGCTGCTTCTTGTAGAGTTATATTCCAGTGGTCATCATTTTGAAGAAGTCCTCTAAGTTGGCAAGCTTCTTTGTAGGTTGCGCAAACCGTGTCACGAACCGTTCTCAGATTTTTAAAAGAAGTTGGACCCTGAACTTCATGCAATAACAATCGCAGGTGAAAACACTCAGAATTGTTCGGGTGAATAGTATACACTCGTCCAAGAGCATCGCTGGAATGAATTCCTGGATGACCTGCCACTGTTTGTACTATTCTACGACGATTCCATTTCTTGTTTGTGCTGTTCCATGTATAATATCTTGGCACTTGATGGTACAATAGTGTTCGTGCGAACTCGTCTTCTGAACACAACCCGAAAAAAGCTGTTAGTGTTATTTGTGGAGGTATTCTTGCACGTTCAGCTGCATTTTCTGTATTAAAAAAGACTCTCTGTCCGTTTTCGAGATGGACACATAAGTGCATAACTGCTGGTTGGTGCTTGTGTATTGGAAAATCAAGTATTCTCCAAACAGCATCATTACTACTTATATATCTCCCTATTTCATACTGACGAGCCTCATCTTGATCATTTTCATTATTGGCTACTTCGTAAACAGCCATGTCCGCTCCTTTGTGCACATATTTGCAAATATACTTAATGGATTTAACAGAATTGCAGAATTCGACATTGATATGGGCACTGAAAATTTTTGATAACAGTGGACAATATGGAACAATTCATGTATTATCAACCACAACGGATGAGCCTCGAATAGTCATGTTGGCTGTAAAACCACCGTCTTCTATACTTCGGCGTCGATACAATGGGTATCCATCTTGACCCGTTTGTGTTTCTTTTAAGAACTGACGTGGATATCTCTTCGTGCATTTTCCATTTTTCATGCAAGGAGAACGTGGATTAATATTTCCGCATGGACCATGTACCATCTGCTTTGTTACAAGACTAAATAAGCTCGGGTCTTCATCCGGATTTGGAATTTCTGCACTGATAAAGCTATCAACTTTGTCAGCATGTAAAATATTTTCTAGCCATATAAAAATGTGAGCATGAGGAAGTCCCCGCTTTTGCCATTCTATGGTATATGTAAAACACCTAACTTTACCAAAAATTTTTGCTTTTGTGATTAGATTCATGAAAACTTTTAGTTTTAAATGAAACACTCTAGCTAATAAATCGTGACGGTCGTGAGGCTTCTGTCCAGAAAATAGTTCATCACTAATTTCTGACCAACATGGATTGCAAGTAAAAGTTATGAAAAGGTCAGGACGACCATAATTCCTAACGTATGCCATAGCATCCTGTGTACGTTCATGCATGTACCGGGGACTACCAGTAAAGCTTGAAGGCAATATGACCAGTTGTCCAATGTCAGCAGTATTGCCATCATTGAGAATAGCATCCCTCAAATGAACATAATTGTCTACCCTCAGAGATTTCTGATTCATTCGAATATACCTGAGTCTTTCAGACTCAATTTTAGCAAACATGTCCACTACGAACTGTTGAAAAAGTTGTTTTCCTCGCAAGAGTAAATTGAAATTTGAAGAACGGACCATCATTCTGAATGCATAAAAATCCATCGCTGAAATTTTTTTTCCAGTGAGCGTTCGTGTAGCTGGGTTAGTCTAAAATAGTGCAAAATGGCATCCATCTTCTCCTCTTGGAAACAATATTGGATATTGTAAGGCATCGTAGGATCTGTGAGTTTCAGCAATCTTCTGAATAGTATGACTTCTAGTTTCTAGTATTATATCTCTGCTTCCACTTTGTTCTCCTGACATAATTATTGCAACTTCTGATGTCATTGGTGTGTTGAAACGTCTATCGTGCTCACCAGGTGGAGTTTTATCTGCTAAAATACGCAAAGATATTGTTGGTGTAATATTTTCCATAGCTAATTTAAAACTGTTGATATAGCTGTTTTCTCGATGAAACATTTCTTGCAGCTGCAATACCAATTCAAATTTTGTATTTTGATTCTTTACGCAACGTTTTTCAGCTTGTAGAATGCTGTCTTCGACAAAATAAATCTGTAGAAACTTTGGTTGTTCTTTCCCTAAAGGTTGAAGGCTTCCAATTTTATGATATACCTGTCCTTGCATCTTGAATGTAGGCATGTATCCTGGTTCTCGTATTTGCTTTGTTGTTCCAAAAGATGTCATTCGGAAACATGAATTATAAGCTCTTATGTTACACTGAAAATGCTTTGCATCTGAGGAATCTGTAGATAACAAAGTATGAAGCGGTTCTGGACGGTCAGATAGTGGTGGCAGTTGGATTTTACCTCCACTGCAACACATACCTGGACATTCATCTTTCCATTTCAAAGCTTGACAAAATGTGCAATCTGTAGTCATAGTACCAATTGTGCATGATAAATCTGAGGTGTAATCTATTAATGGATTATAAGAAAATGCTGCATTTTCTTTATCTCCCCAGTCAGTCCACCTAGATTGCACTCTTGAAATCCTATCACGCTGTAATCTTCCTTGTCTCTGTTCATCTGTCTCCATTTCTCTTGACTGGAATGTTGAAATTCTATTACGCTGTAATCTTCCTTGTCTCTGTTCATCTGTCTCAATTTCTCTTGATCGAAACGTTGAAATTCTATCACGATCCAATCTTTCTTGCCTCTGTTCATCTGTCTCCATTTGTCTTGACTGTAATGTTGAAATCCTATTACGCTGTAATCTTCCTTGTCTCTGTTCATCTGTCTCCATTTCTCTTGACTGGAATGTTGAAATTCTATTACGTTCTAATCTTTCTTGTCTCTGTTCATCTGTCTCAATTTCTCTTGATCGAAACGTTGAAATTCTATCACGATCCAGTCTTCTTTGTCTCTGTTCATCTGTCTCTATTTCTCGTGACTGTAATGTTGAAATTCTATTACGTTCTAATCTTTCTTGTCTCTGTTCATCTGTCTCTACTTCTCTTATCCTTCGATGTTTTTCTCGATCTTCAGTTCTTTTATTTCTCAGACTTTTTTTTTTCTTCGGGGGAGGCATTTTAGTAATTTAAATTAAATTATAAACGATAAAATCGAAGTATTTATAAGAAGTGCGTATGAAAACGACATGCAGTCAATTAGAATGAAAGAACGTTTGTAAATAGAACACCGAGTTAAAACGCAAAAAGAAAAATATATATCTATAGTAACCGTTGCTATGGGAGCAAACGATATTTCCCTTTGTAACGAATTTTTATTGTTCCACATATCCGCGTTTGTAATGATCGATAGATGGCGCTCTCTGAACACTGCAGTTGTTAGTAAATATAACAGCCACGTGTAATTATTATTCTTTCTCCGCCATTTCATCATGGAAAGTCGATTGCATAATATGAGGATATGCAGTGGTGTGATAATTTCACCTTAGCCCACCAGAGGGTGAGCATTTCATTACAATCGCGGATACAGCTGTCTTAAAAAAATTATTCATTGCATTAATTAAATAAATAAAAAGTGAATAATATATAGAAAAACTGCACTATCATAAATTTTAACTAAAATAAATATTTAAAACTTTAATCCATAATTATTTTAACAAAATTTAAAAATAAATAAGTTTAATTTAATTAATTAATCATAACTAACAAAAAAGTTATATAGCCGTTGCTTAGATACGCAGACGATTAAAAGAAAAGAATAAGTTTCGAAAAAAAAGCAGAAAAATCAACGGATAAATTCTAAAAAGATTAAAAAACTTAAATTCCACAATGCAAAAAATAATAAAAAGTATAATCCGCGATTGTAATGATCGATAGATGGCGCTTTCTCAACACTGCAGTTGTTAGTAAACATTGCCACGTGTGTTCCATTAGTGTTCTTTATGTTATTCTACTTAATATTCGTACTATAATTTCTCCGCCATTACATTATGGAAAATTGATTGCTTTTGGAAAAAATACTTCAGTTTATTCAAAGTTCGATCGGAAGTAGATTTTTAACTGAAGTTGAACAAATATTAGTTTCAAATCATCGGATTCATTCTTTACTTCCATTAGCCGAAGCAACTGAAATTTTAAATTTGTCATTTGGAAATAAATGGAAGCTCAATTCTGGATTTCCTGATCCTTTGGAGTTAGATTGTAGCACACAACAGTATGTGTTATCCTTTTTACCGTATTTATTCATTTTTATTCAATAAATATATGTGAAACTAAATATCGGCAAGCAATGGCGGCTGTATGGAATTCCAATTAAACCATGTTTATTGTAATTGAACCTTAGCCCACCAGAGGGCGAGCATTTCATTACAATCGCGGATAGCTGTTGCTAGAGAAATTAATGGACAAAATCTAAAAATTTAATATGTTTAATTTTTTTCTATTGCATGCATACTACTATTTGATTTCAATAAATAAAATGAATTAAAAAAAAATAAATAAAACAAAATAAATAAAACAAAATAAAAGATTTCGCTTTTAAACGAATTTAAATAAATAATTAGTGTAATAGTCGTTGCTAAGATACGCAGACGATTGTAAGTTTAGGAAAATGAAACAAAATAAAATCAAAGAATAAAATCTAAAATAATATTAATAATAATAATTTAAAAAAATTAAATTCGAAGACCCAAAAATAATAAAAAATATAATAGCTGTTGCTAGGGGGATCAATGGACAAAAATCTAAAAATTTAATATGTTTAATTTTTTCTACTGTATGTGTATAACTATTTGATTTCAATAAATATAATAAAAAAGATTTCTTCCTCAAATGAATTTAAATAAATAAATAGTTTAATAGCCGTTGCTAAGATACGCAGACTTTTGAAACGAAACAAATTTCTGAAAAATGAAACATTGAACCAATATTTAAATTCGAAAAAACATTAATTTAAAAAATTCAAATTCGAAATTCGAAAAAATCTCGATGAGGTGCACACCTGCAGGGTCCCAGGTACCTATATGCCAAATTGCGATTAGTAGTGTGAGCACCAGAGCGCAGATACACACACAGACACACACACAGACACTTCTCTTTATTTATATAGATTACTAGCTGACCCGTCCGGCTTCGCACTGATGAACAAATTTTAGTTAAAGATGGATTGATATGTAAAAAATCAAGAAATATATCAGTTTATATGTTATAGTCAGGCAATATTATTAACTGGAATGTCAAAATATAATTTTACAATTATTTTTTTTAATTAGTTGTTAAATGTTGGCAATTTTTACTTAATGCTATTTATTTATTTATTTATTTATTTCATAAAAAGAAACATTTCTTTACTCATGAATAAAAAAATATTGAAAAATAAACCTATGACATGAAACTGTTTTTGATAAAATTGACGTCATAATAGCTTTAATTATTATTTATTTTTTCATTTCGCAAATATATTTAATTTTTTCCATAATTGATTATTATTTTAATAATGTATATTAAAGGAGAAATCAATAATATGAAACAATATTCGTACAATATATACTATTACAGAATCTGGTGTGAAACAACCACACGACTTCCATTACGCACTATTACACGTAATATATACAATTTTTTGGAGATATAACTTGCATTTTTTGAGATTTTCGAGTAAGAGAAACTTGATACACGTATAAAGACACATACAACAGAGTTTGCATAGCGAGTTAAAAAATAAGGGGAAAAAAATAGATAGTTATTTTTTTAAACACGAATTTCCGAGATCTAAAACTGAACTACCTAATCAGGATGACCGTTAATATTCCTGTAATAAGCACGTAATACTTGAGAAAGGTTATCTAAATTGGATTAAAGAAAAAGTTTTCAAGAATACGTTCGAGCCGTTTTTGAGATACCAACTTTTACCAAAACTTAACATACTCAATTATTGACCTAAAAACAATAATTACATACAAAAGGATATTTAATAGGAAGTTAACATGGCGAGTTTGAAAAAAATCCGTACAGGCGTTTTTAAAGGAACGCACTTGCGAAGTCTGAAATTGAGCTGTTTATAGAGGACGCCTATCAATTTTCCTGAACTAAGCAACTTTTCAATCGAAAGGGCATCTAATATATTATTTATATAGCAATTTTGAAGAAAATCATTAGAGGTGTTTTTGAATATGGGCTTAGAGGTCCCATTTCTGGTTTTCGATGACCCAATTCCGGTTTTTCAATTTTCACGAAAATTTGGAAAATTTATCTGTACACCAGACCTGAATCACTTGTGAAGTTTAGTAGTTCTATTTTTATTAGTTTTGGAGATATGACAGCCAGAAGATTACACACACACGTGCACATATACACACACACACTGACCAATTGCCAAAACCTATACAATACTTCCACTACCTACGGTAGTAGTGTAATTGAAGTAAACACATCTCGTATTTACTACGATAATATACAGATTTTCGTATTACGTTTTCGATCGCCAAAATACAAAAATCGCCAATGACGATAGATATCAAATCTATGCTTTGTTTTCAATTAAAATATTGAAAATTTTAATTAAAAATTTATTTTACCAAAATTTATTATAGCTTCTAGCACTTAGAGAGAGACAGTGTAACTTTTGATTATTGAAAGAAAAAAAAAAAAAAAAAAAGCAATCGGCTTTTTAGTTCTAGCGATCGTTCTCTACATATGCATATAAACCTTTTTTTTTTTTTGTTATATTAGTATAGCTATAGAGCATAGGTATATTAAATAGGTTTCCAGTCAACATAATGTAACTCAAATAATTAAATGCTATTTACATTTCAGTAATGGCTGTATGCGCTATGTATATTGAGCTACTTGCCATAACTGTTAGTTGCTAAAAATAGTCGCCAAATAAATTTAAACATCTCAATACGCAAGCGAAGTATGACATCACTGACCGCCCGTGAATGCAAGAAAAAGATTTTCCATGTTAATCGGTCATTAATTTTTTTTTTTTTTTTTTTTTTTTTAATTAAAATTTTAGAAGAATTGTTTCCCGATTTTAATACTCATATTTGGGTATAGATATGTATTAGTTATTGTATGCATGCGTTACATTGAGTTATTTTGCTGTCAAATTGACAAAATTTTAATTTTAAATTTCAAAACTGTCACCCTTGGCGTTTTTTGTATTTGGCGATCAAAAACGTAATACGAAAATATACATGCCAGATGTATATTTTCGTAATATGTATTGTACGAAATATTGTTTCATATTATTCGTTACACTATTAATGTAAGTTTTTAAAATAACCATGATTTTTGAAAGGAATCAAAATATATTCGCCAGATAATTTGGCGATATTTTTTTTTTTTTTTTTTCTGCCAAGGATGACGGATATCAAATCTATTCCGCTGCAACATATTAGTACTTTATTTAGACATTTGAAAACAAATTTGACTTCAAATTATGATAGAATATTTATCCTTTCCCTTTTAATTAGTTTATTAGTTGGATGTTTATTGTGTAAATATCATCCTTTGAAATGAAATGTTTATGTTTTCAATCGAATATGGAAATTTTCCATTTTTTTTTTCTAGAGTTTTGAAATTTAAAATTCCAATTTTATCAATTTTACAACAAAAACAATCTAATCTAACGGATGCACATGATAACTAATACATATCTATATCCAAATATGGGGATTAAAATGGGGAAATAATTTTCCTCGATCTTTATTATTTTTTTACAAAAAATCCAGTTCACTTTTTATATTATTGTTCGCATGAAAATATATTTTATTATATGTCTAAAAATAAATTAATTCGTAAATCTTTTTGCCAACAATTATAAATTAAAATAAATAATATTATAAAATAGAATTTCTTATTTTATTTTATTTTTTTATTTATTTTTAAATTCCAATTTCGTTTACACACATCAGTTTAAACCACGGAGTAATAAAGACTCCGTGGTTTAAACATTGATGCTTAGGTATTATATCATATCATATCAAATTAAATTATTAGAAAAATAAACACTTTTAATTCTATAATGACGTCAGATTTAACGTGTAAGTTTAACAATTAAAAAAGCTTTATATGAATTTCAATTTAATGCACGTGCAAATATATTTCTTTTCTTTTCACGTCAAGATATTTTAAAAACGAAATGAATATGTAAATGTTTCTTTTATGTTGGCAGCAGCTAATTTTTTTAATATTTCATTATTTCCATTTCTATTATGGCTTTTATGGGAATTTTAATTAAAATGCTCAGATTTTAAACTAAAATTTATTTTATCAAAATTAAATATAGCCTATAACAATATGGCATACTGTAGCTTTCGGTCAGTGAAAGAAGTTTTTAAATCGGTTCATTAGTTTCAGAGATTAGCCTCCACAAACAAACAATTTTTTGCGCTTTATATAATGATATAGATTATTATTTTCAATTTTCAATTTTAAATATTGGATTTTATGTTTAATGTTTCATAAATTTATTCTTTCATTGTAATTGTCTGCGTATATTAGCAACAGCTATTTCGCTATTTATTTTTTATTTAATACGTTCATTTAAAGGCGAAATATTTTTTTCCTTTTTTAATTTATTATATTTATTGAAAATAAAATGGGAATGCAGTAGAAAAAGTTAAATATATTAAATTTTAAATTTAAAAAGCGTATTTATAATAGTTATGTTTATTTAAAATTTTTATAGAGTATCAGCTTTTTATTTTTCATTTTTTAAATTAATTCCTGTATTTTTTTTTTTTTTTTTTTTTTTTTTTAGTTTATAGTATTTATAGGGAAAAAAACTTGGTAGTATATAGTAGAAAGTATTAAACTGATTAAAATGTAATTGTTTTTCATGCATTTAACTACTTTTAGAAGAAAAGCTGCTTATTATATTTTATTATATTGGTCAGGATCAAATCGTAATGTACCGTAAATAGCGAGGGCTATAAAATACATGATTCAAAAACTAAAATATTTAATTGATGCTGAAATACAGTCATATTTAAAATCGTAGTTCTTAAATAATAGCAGATCCACCTGTCGTTGTTAAATACCCAAATTGAAGTGCCCAGGAAAGACTTTCTGCAGGCAGTGGGAACCTGGACACGATGCAGTATGCGGGCAGAAAAAGTATGCAACGGGTAGCCGAAGCGAAGTTTGTAGCAATTTCAATGTAATATTTTTAGTTTTTATTTATAATGTGATGTAAAAAATAAATAGTGATCCAATTCTTTTGAAAATTCATTTAAATACAGTGACCAGCGAAGCGTGTGTAGTCTGCTGGTCTATAATAATAATAATATAATAAACAATTTTAAATAAAATAAAAATAAAAAATTAGTAAAAGAAAGAAACACTTTTCTTTTGCAGAAAATTAATTGTGCTATAAGTATTCAAATTTGCTTTTTTCTGAAAAGCAAATTTGAATACCATTTATTTGTAAATATATAGAGATAAAAATTTTAAGAAATAAAAATAAAAAATGAAGACTTCTTTTTATTTATTTATTTATTTTTTTACTTTTTACTTTTTACTCCCCCCCCCCCCTCCCAAAACATTTAAAGAAATTTTTTTGAAAATCGCTTGCTGAATAAGATTACTAAGTATATACATTAGAAACAACGGGCACAAAAGTTCCTCCTAATGGCCAATTAGTCGATTTCTCGTGTTACTCAATAGCAGTCGGAAGCACTTTGATTTTCCGCAGATTTTGTTTTTACGGACGATAGAACAGGGTGATAAACTTTATATACTCAGATTAAAGTAACCTCATCATTGGCAATGACAAAAAGAAAAAAAAATCTTTTGGCATTCAGAAAATAAAAAAAATGCTTGGGGATTTTATTTGAAATAAAACACAACGCAGACTTTTAAAGTATATTTTTCAGGTTAAATAGTTTACATTTAACCATAGAATTATTTAGAAAATAATTTTACATCATATTTGATTTTAAATTGTTACATTAAATCTTGTTTATGCTAAAACATATTAAAACGAATTGATCATTGTTTAATTAAATTTTCTCTGAGCTGAGTAGTGCGTTATAAATTACGCAGGTCTACATCTAAAATTTTGATTCGATATACTGTATAACAAATCCTGTTATATTACAGAAAATTCTTGACAGCAAAATTTGCCGGAGAATAACCATATGCTAAGAGAAAAAAAATTTAGACAGAAATTTTTTCTGTAACCAAACAATACAGAAAATATTCATACAAACAGTTTTTTTCCGTAGAGCACATGGAAAAAAAGAAAAACTCGCATTAAATAAACTTACCCTACTTGACCAATTAGGATCGAACCAGAGGTGTCCGCGTAGTAAGCAAAGGTTTTACCTCGAAGCCCCGGATTCATGTATCGCGCTATTGCTTAGAGCTTCCCCATCCTGCTTTGATATTAATTTTTCCGGATACGAAATAGAAAAATCTTTTACCCACCAGATAATAGCTTTTACAGTGGTTTTAGATTTGTGTAAGACAAAATTTTTTACAGAGTAGTGATTCAACATCGAAACTCTTAATTTTGCGTTTGAACTTTTAATAATATAATTTGAAATGTAAAACACAATTATAAGGATTGTGTTGTTTACTAAAACATACTAAACGTAGGTTTTATCTTAAATCGTAATCTTTAATCTTATCGTAAATTTTATCTTAAATGTTCATTCATATTTTCCTCATAATCAAATTATTTGGCTGTAACAGAATTTATCGGTTGGGTACATTTTTTTTCTGTTTTGTATTCGGAAAACTTGATATCAAAGCAGAATTGGGAAGTGCTAAGCGAAAACGTAACATGTATTTCCGTGGCTTCGAGGTAAAGTCTGTACCTACTATACGGAGGGATTTGGTTCGACGCTATATGGTCACATGGAGAAACATTTGTTTAATGTACGCTTTTTTTTTTTCTTTTTTTCCTCTACGAAAAAAATCTGTTTGTACGAGTATTTTCTGTATCGTTTGGATGCAGAAATTTTCTGTCTACATTTTTTTCTCGTAGCATACCGATATTTTCTGCCAACTTTTGCTGCCAGGAATTTTTTTGTAATGTAACAAGATTATTTTTTACAGTGTAATTTTGGCTGACGTTTATGTTTTATGATGTGTTGAAAGTAAGTTGCGTTTATTTACTAACTTTCTTTTTAATCATACAAGATAACAGAAGAAAAAGAAGAAGACGTAATAATACATTTTTCCTTAAATCTGCACGAGAAATAACAATTACAGATGCAAAAACGTTTTCACTTACTAATCTCATCTACTCTATCTAACGGATAAACATGGCATTGCTACCGCTGCATTCAATTAAATCTGCTTACTTCGATCCTCTGTATTTACTTTTGTATTTCTGCCAGCTGTTTTTGAAACACTCTGTATAGTTAAAAAAAAATACAAATGATTATTAAATCCATGCGTATATATACTGAAAACGAAAATTTCACAAATTAACAAATAAGCATTTTGAAGATATATAATACTGTAAATATTAGAAATGTTTTCTTTAAATGACAGTTCATAATATATGTTTATTATTGACATATTAAACTAAATTGAAGAACACATTATTTAACTCGAGGAGTGTTATTTAAAGCGCAATAAATTATCCATACTGAAAATTCAAGCACAATTGCATTTACAAAATGATCTTTAAAAATTTACATATGGATCCCTTCAGGATATTCAAAAATTGAAGTGGTTATTAAAATGAATGAGTCAGTTTCAAATTTCTCTGGTAAATATCCTTAAGTATCAATAGTTTTCATTTGATAGTGCAACATTTAGTTGTGCTTGCATTTCTATATTTCCCTCGTGGGCACTCTTAAATATGAATTTTTACATATTTTATCAGTTATTAATGCATTATGGTATTTTGTAAGAAGATATACAATATATGTTTATAAAGCAATTGTTGTTCTTTATAAGAGCACTTTAAGTCTTATACGATTTGAAATATTAGAAATGAAATTGCTTCTGTTTCTTTTGACATGTAATTTTTTAGTTAATGAAAGTTAACAATCGTGATTCTTTCTCTAAACAATAATGAATTACACCCAAAAACAATCACTAACATTTTATAATTTGAAATACAATGAATTGAAACTTATATTTAGTTTTAAGTATAAATATTTAAAATTTTATGCAAGCACAAATGTAGTTCATGAAAATATGCTTTCTGTGAATTATCCTTATTACTAAATATGAGTTTAATTTAACTTTAAGAACTTGAGAATTTTAAGTGATTTATAAATGAGAGATGTGCATGGGCATATAAAACTTTCAAAAACATAAATATTTTTTATGTAATAGAAATTCAATATTATTCAAAAATTTTCTGAAGAACTTTAATAGTTGATAGCGTAAAATGTAAGTGCTTTTGCATTATTTTATATACTTAAATGTAAAATATTTGATTTGTGGAAATTTCTGTTTTCTATTTTTAATAGAATGCATGCGTGTTTAAGATCTTTTGAACAACAGTTTCTCTATTTGACTCTAGGCCATGTTAATTCATTCAGAGCTTTTACAATTAAAGAGCAGAATTCAATGAAATATCATGTGTAGTTGAATATATTCATCTATAATATTCTTGATTACCTTCTGATGAATTCTAAAGGCGGAGTTACTAAAAACTAATTTTCTTGTTAATTATATTTAATGTTAATTATTAGATGAACAAAAAAGCTTGACATATGAAAATCTGTCAGAGAGAAAAAAGAAAAAATTATTAAATTTCGGCATGCGTGGCAATAAGTAAATAAATAAATAAATAAATAATGCTATTTTACGCTTTCTTTTCTTTTAATAATTATTATAGCTGAATAAAAGAGTGATTATTAAAAAAAAGTTCAAGAAAGTTAAAACTAAGTAATATTTATTTCCATGAAGTGTGTTTTAATATTCTGCATTAAGAAATGTGAACTATTGGCAAATTGAAATGTCTGTAATTTAAAAATTAATTTTTGATTTTTTTTTTTTTTCCACACTTTGTGTTTATCCGGCAGTTTTAAACTTTAGAACTTCTTATATTTTATCATATAGAATCTTAAACATTTAAAGCATACCATATTTAATGTTGTTTTAATAATTAATAATTATTGTTTAGTATCTTATTAAACTTTTTTTCTACATTGCAATACACAAAAAGGGTCAAAAATAAAATAATTTATGAAAATATTTTTATGACTATATTAATTAAATTTAAGATAATTATATTAAAGAATTTAACTATTAACGGATCGCGTTTAATTGAAAATTGTATGATATTTTGAAATGCGTAGTAGAATGTATCATATATTATATTTTGAAGTATCTACAAAATCAGATATTGTAAACTGAGAAAAAAAATATACCGCCTTCATTTAGAATGAATTAATGATCATTTTCTAAATCCTTAAACTAGAAATATAGATCGCCGAGCTATGCGCATAAGACACGCGCCAATAAACTGAATAGACGAAATGGTCGAGAATTTCTAATCTACCCCATTTCTAGATGGTGAAACAATATTCTGAATATTCTGGATATTCTGAATCTTTTGTATTACGAGAAATTCTCGCTTGATGTTCTAGAATTGGGTCATAAACCAAGATTATAGCTGCTGAAACCCGCCTCTTATATTCACATTTATTTGGGGATATTTTGAAATAGGTTTGTCCTCGATAGTATAGGAAAATGCTCAAGAATTCTAATATAGGTCTCTAGAATTCGCTTTTTAAGGGGACTAGAAAAAAAAAATTATAAGAAATTTATAAGGATGACATGGAACTATTTTTTCTAGAGCCACAGTTTATATACGAGATCTCAGTTACAGAAATTTTTTTTTCACTGTATTGGCGTGCCTTATACTCATAGCTCGGAATTCTATATTTCTAGTTTAGGGATTTAGCAAAGGACCACCTATTCATTCTAGATTAAAGCGATATATATATTTTTTTTCTCAGTGTAGAAAAAAACTTTAAGTATGTAAATATTTATAAATTATAATAATAGTAAATACAAATTCGTTTGTATACTAGTAAAATATATAATAATAACATGTAGAAATTTGTTTGATATATTATTAATTCAAATCAACAATTTATTCATATTTTCTTTATTTAAGACTAACAATTTTTTAACAGTTATTTAAGACTAACAATGAACAGTTGAACACAATGCTTTTCATAAATATTCGTTAATATTACAGATAACTATATAAAAGTTAGGTTTTATATGATGTAACCCTATAAAAATATAAATTTGGATTTGTTTAAAAATTAAATAATTTAAATAATAACATAATTTTTTTTTTATTATAGTTCGTAATGATTAAAATTTTTTCTTTGTATCCCTTGGTCTTAAAGAAGAATACGCCTTGCAGTCATAGTAATTTATACAGTTTGTCTAGCGGTAAACTATAATGAACCTGTTGAATTTGAACTCTGTCGAAAAAAGAGTCCAGGCGATATAGTATTTATCCACATACATCTACACACACTTGTAGACATATCTTAGACATGCCAACATTTTAATACGGAGCATTTTTAGCACCCGCCATTTTTTTTCACATCATTTTTTAAAGGGTATTTTTTTCCCCTATTTAATCGTAATTACATATTAGAGAAAATTTCACTGAAAAAAAGTGAGTATTATCTGTACTCCGGAACCAATTGAAATGGTGGTATGTTTGCATCATACATACATACATACATACATGTATCAAACTAGCAAAAATGAATTCGAGAAATCTCAAAATGTACAGAAGCGTTAATATTTCTTATTAAAATGGCTTCATGTTTACAATGTTTTCGTCGCTTATTTCAAAAATTAAATTTCAAATGACATAAATTCTCTATTATACCGGGTGATCCAAAAGTCAGGACAAACTTTAAAAATGAATAATTCGAAAAAGAATCAAGATACAAAGATAGTGTTTGCACCAAACGGATGAAAAAGAAACCGGGTTTTGTGTGGCAATGAAAAAAAATAGTTATGTTGGCGACCAATAGATGGTGCTATAGTGTTTTATTTCACCAAAAGATGATTTACAAATGAAAAAATTTTCACAATTTACAAGTCAGTTAATTACAGTTAATTAGTACTACCACAGTAATTGTTCAATGTGCTGTCCATCATTCAGAAGTACAGCTGTGAGACGATTCCCCACGTCGTTCACAGCATATAGTAGCATTTCTTGCGTTATGGTAGACACATTTTAGCGGATGGCAACTAGGAGTGGACGATGTCACTGTTTCAATATCACGATATATTTTCAATTCAAAATCGCGATATCTCGATGTATCACGATATTGGACTCCAATATTTTTTAATCCCGTTCATAATGCTAATTTAAACGTCAATTCTAGATATATAAAAAAAAAGGCTCGAATTGAATGTGACAAGCTCATTATATTATAAAATACTAGCAGGCTTTGCCCGCTTCGCTGGTCATTATATTGAAATGTATCCCTAAAACAGCATATCATTAATAATAATAAAATATCTTTAAAAAAAAAAACATTGGAATCCGTCAAAATCTAATTTTAAGTTGCCCAATGCCTTCGGCAGTCCCTTACCTGCTTTTTACTCCCCCTCCCTCGCGGTTACAGTTGAAAGTTTTACAAAATCTCATCAAAGGGCACATTTCGCACACTTAATTAACATTCACACACCAAAATTCGCCTTTCTTAGGTAATTTGGACGGATTTAAGCTTCAAAATGTGGTTTTTGCCCCGCCCGCCCCAAGAGGAAGGGGGGGGGGTAAATTTCCAAAATTACTTTATATTGCATGTTGCATACACATACATAACCGACACATCAAAAAATTGAGATTATGAAATTATTTAAAGCTGAGTGATGCTTTAAAACTTTTTTTTTTTTTTAAATCTCTCCCCCCGTTCTTAAAGGAGGGAATTTCGCAAAATCTCTTCATACTATGAGTTAGATACATATAATCGTCCCTTACATAAAAAATGTCCAACCTTAGATAATTTAGTGCAGCGTTACGCATGAATACATGTTTTTGCCCCCCATTCTCTAAAGGGCGGTAGGGTGGAATTTCATAAAATCCCTTTGTAGTGTGTGTTCAGTTCGATTTCCTCGTGTGTTGAGTACCCTTCTTCCAAAATCTTTTCCCTTCTCTCCCCCCTTAAAAATCCAAAATTCCAAAATCGCAGAAAATAATTTTTTTGTACTGAAGTCTGGTCTTTCCATCTGCAATTTCTTCACCGTTAAGTAATTTGGAGCCGAGTTAAGCCTTCTGCCCCCCAAGGAGAGAGAGGGGGGGGGGTATTTTGCAAAATGCCGTCTTAGTTGGGGGTCAGGCTCCGAAATCCAACCTGGTCACTAAAATTTGTGACCCTCTTTCCCACAGAATCGTCATGGCAGTGTTGAGTCAGTGAATCATTGAGTTTACTCTTTTATATGTACAGATTTGTTTATATTTTTTATGGACTACTTGGCTTAAGTTTGTTGTCACAAAAATGGAGTCCTTGGCGAAAAATGTCCTATCTACTTCAGTATTAAAATTAAAAATATACCCAGGATTATCAACTAATAAAGCTCTTTAATACAGATCTGAATTAGCTTTCATTTTCTTATTATTTAATTTTGATAATGACGTTATGGTGTCATGTGCAAATTTAATTCATACATTACTGCGTTGTCATGTAACAGTATTATGTCATTTAAACGTATTCAACAGTCTCATAATTTCACTTAAAAATGTTTCTAAAATACATAATTAAGCAATAAACTTTTGCAAAATCTTCTTAATAAAAAAATGCCCAAGTTTGCCCGAGATAATGCTGAAATTAATGTCATAGCTACAAAATTAAAGATTTTTTTTTTTCGTGGTTTGGAGGATGAATAAAATAACTGAAGAAGGATGATTCAACAGAAAACAATTGACGTCACAATTGCAACAATGTATTGAGAAAAATAAATTTTACCTGCGATATGAAACAAATAAATCGAGAATAAAAGACAATTTAAATGAATAGATGTAATTCTATGTAACGACCATCAATTAATGATATACCGATTTTCTTTCTCGGCCACCATTATAAATTGCCAAATTGGCATAGCATGGTTTTTCAAAATATCCATTTTACATTCTAAGTTTGCTGCATTTATATATAATAAAAGTTAATGTATTGCATTCCCGTAAACAGGGTTACATTGCATCATAACAGCATTATTTCTCAGCAAATATGCACACTAATTGGATAAGCATAACTTTTCGTTACGACTCTCATTCCTATCAAGTTTCGTGCATTGATACGCTATAGAAACTGCGATATAACCTTATCTCCCTTGGTGGAAATTGTATTTAGGCGGTATATTTCAAAATCTAATCAGCACCAATATAAGTAAAGGTTGAACCAAGTATAAAGTTTTGTTGAATTCCGTCCTTTTGTTAATGAGATATAGTATCTACAAAATTGTGCTATCGCACGACAGATGTTTTCTAAAAATGGCTGAATCCTGTGTTAAGACACCTGAAAATAAATAAATATTCATTGAAAACTGGTAATTAAAAATTGTCATGAACTCCAACATTTTCGTCTTTTGTAAACAGAAAACATTAATAAAAACATGAAACCTAAACTCAAACACACGCAAAATAAGTAAATACGTGAATGATCATATATAAAAATAACGATGTAAGTTCTTTTATTATACACTAGCAGGCTTTGCCCGCTTCGCTGGTCATTATATTGAAATGAATTTTTAAAATACCATATAATTAATTATAATAATAAAAATCATTGAAATCAGACAAAATCTAAATTAAATATTTCGCTACATTCGGTAGCGGTTTTCCTACTCGCCACACTTCACAAAATCCTTTTATTGCGCATGTTGCATACACATACCTATCCGATACATTAGGAAATCGGGATCCTCAGTTTATTTGAAGCAGAGTGATGTTTTAAACCGTGTTTTTTAGACCCGCCCAGCACTTAAAGGTAAGAAGGAGGTGGAAATTTTGCAAAATATCTTTATATTATGAGTTAGATACATATAGTTGACAAACATCGAAAATCTCTTTCCTAAGGTAATTTACTGCAGAGTTACGCATAAATACATGTTTAGCCCCTCCTCCGCCTTCTAAGGGGCGGTAGGGTGGAATTTCACAAAATCACTTTGTAGTGTGTGTTGAATACGCATAAGCAGTCCACTCATCAAAAATTGCCATTCTAAGATCATTTGGAACAGAGTTACGGATGGAAACGTCCCCCCCCAAAGGGGGGGAATCACAGAATTTAAAATAATCTCTTTGTAGCTTGCGTGTGTTGAGTACGCATAATCAATCAACATATAAAAAAAATGCTTTCCTGAGATAATTTGGAGCAGAGTTACTCTTTAAAACTTGTTTTTGCCTCCCCCCCCCCTTGCCCTCAAAATGGTGAAAAGGGAAAATTTCCCAAAATCCCTTTATAACGCGTGTTCGGAACTCATAAATAACCCACACGTAAAAATTATTCTTACTGAGATAATTTGAAGCAAAATTATATATGCTTGGAAACAAGTTTTTTGCCCCACCCCCCACCCCCAAGGGGAGAATAGGACGAAATCTTACAACATCCCTTTGTAGTATGCGTCTTGAGTACCAATCGACATATAAAAAAATCACTGTCCTGAGTTAATTTGGAGCAGAGTTGCACTTATAAGCGTGTTTTTGCCTCCCCCCCCCCGCAATTAAAGGGGGGCCAGGGAGAAATTTCATAAAATCATTTTACAGTGCGTGTTGGGAAGGCACAAACAACCTACACATAAAAATAAATCTTGCTGAGATAATTTCAAGCGAAGTTATTCTTGGGCACGGGTTTATTGCCCCCCCCTCCCAAGGTATATAGATAAAACTGCTTAGAAAGATCTCCACGAAGGGTACTTCGCTAGGACTTAAGCCAATCGCGTTGTAGTCGGCTTTAAAATGTACAACACAACGCAGCGCAGCACATAAATTTAGAGTCTTTAGTAGAACTGCCATAAGACTGTTAAATGTTTTGACACATTTTTGTGCATTATGGGCGTCCTGAAATTTAGTTATGGGGAAATTTTTCATCTTGATATAGTTACAACTGATGAAGTTTCAAAATTTCATACTATCTAGCAACAAATTTTCAGCAGCATATTATGAAAAATATCAGGAGTTTTAATACTTGTTGCAACCATAGATATAGTAATTTATATAGATCTATCATCCCATTGTTATCATGCAAACATTTTTGATGCCGAAAAATTTTTATGGCATCAGCCATATAGTGGCATTGAAACCATTGAAATTCGGCAATTGTAATAGAATAGAATAGAAAGTTGATGAATTTTCAAAATGTTGAAATATTTAATTCTTCAAATAAATTTATGAAAAGACATCGATAAGTTATTGTAAAAGTAAAATATATTTGACTAAATTATGAAAAATATAAATTTTAAAATCAGTTGCTTTGATATAAATATGAAATAAAAACTGGTTTGATTTTTAGTGGAATACGTTTTTAAAAGTTTGGTATTTTTTAAGATTTTACATTAGTAAGTAATATAGAATTTTCAAAATTCTTTTAAATATAGTTAGCAGCGGCGTAGTTTAGTTTTTAACCGACTTCAAAAAAAGAAGGAAGGTTCTCAATTCAAACCGTATGTTTTTTTTTATGTTTGTTAGCTCATAACTTCTGAACGGATGCTCCGATTTTGATACTTTTTGTTTTGTTGAAAAGGTCTTGGTCTGCAATAGGTCCCATTGTAATTAATATCTTTACGATCTAAAGAAATTACAGGGTGCCCAAAAAAATCAGTCCCAACTTTTTTAACTGCTAAACGGCTGCAGCTATAGTGATAAAAATGGTATGTAAGTATAGTAAAGTGGCCCTGCAGTACAAGATTAAACCGCTTGCTGCACCACCTGATGGAAAATAGTGGAGTTAGTGTTCCTATCTCGAAAACGGTTCTAGAGAAAAAAAGTGAATTAGAAAGTTGAATAATATCATCGATTTAGTACACAAAGATAGTTTAGACATTCATGCTAGCGTTTCTATCTCGGAAACGGTTCAAGACAGGGGAAAAAAGTGAATAATAAAATTGCAGAGCATCATCGATTTAGTACGAAAGGATAGTTTTGACATTGATGCTAAAAGTACAAGGCTAAAAACGTGCCTTTTTTTGTTCGCAATTTCTTACACTATACACACTTGAGCTATATTGCTCACGTAGTAGCGTAGCTGGTGATACATACGCTATATAGTTCAAAATACGGTTACTTGATACTTTTTGCTCTGTTGTAGAGATCTTGGTCCGAAGTAGGTCCCATTATAACATCTTAACAATCTAAAGAAAATAAAGCGTCATCTGGTGAAAAACAGCGGCATTCGCGCTCTTATCTCAAAAGCGGTTCAAGATGGGAGAAAAGTTAATTACGAAGTTGTAGAGTATCATCAATTTACTACGAAAAGACAGTTTTTAGACATTATTGCTAAAAATAGAACGCTTAAAACGTGCAATTGTTTGTCCGCAATTTCCTACACTGTGCACACTTGAACTACGTTGCACGCTTTACAGCGTAGCGGATGACACGTATAGTCTGTGGTTCAAAGTACTGTTACTGTAAGCGGTCACATCGATTAGCGCAAAGTCGTTTTCAACCAACTTCAGAAAGGAGGGTGTTCTTAATTCTTGCTATGTGTTGTTGTTGGTGTTTGTAAGCTTATAACTTCATAAGAAATGCTCTAATTAACCGACTTCAAAAAGGAGGAGGTTCTCATTTCAAAGCGTATGTTTTTTTGTTTTTGTTTTTGTTTGTTAGCTCATAACATCTGAACGGATGATCCGATTTTGATACTTTTTGTTTTATTGTAAAGGTCTTGGTCTGAAATAGGTCCCATTGTAAGATCTTTACGATCAAAAGAAAATACAGGGTACCCAAAAAAGTCAGTCCCGACTCTTTTAACTGCTGAACAGCTGCAGCTATAGTCATAAATGTGGTATGTAGGTACAGTAAAGTGGACATGTGCTACGCGATTCAACCGCCTAAAGCGCCACCTGGTGGAAAAGAGTGGAGTTAGCAATCCCATCTCGGAAACGTTTCAAGACAAGGGGAAAAAGTGAATTATAAAATTGCAGAGCATCATCGATGTAGTACGCAAAGATAGTTTAGACATTAATGCTAAAAACAGAAAGCTTAAAACGTGCATTTGTTTGTTCACAATTTCCTATTTTGTGCACACTTGAAAAACATTGCATATATTGTAGCGTAGCGGGTGACATTTATGCTATGTAAAATTCAAAGTATGGTTATTGTAAGCGGTTACATCGATTAACGCATATGCGTTTTAAGCCGACTTCATAAAGGAATAGGTTCTCAATACAAACCATGTTTCTCGTTGTTATTGTTGAAATTTGTTAGCTTATAACTTCGTAAGAGATGATTTGATTTTAATACTTTTTTTGTTGTCGTAATGATCTTGGCCTAAAATAAGTTTCATTAGGATTTCATTAAGATATAAACAAATTACAGGATACTCACAAAAGTCTGTTCTCACTCTAACTGCTGAATGCAAGCAGCTCACTGGTAAAAGCAGTGTGTAAGTATCGATGTTGAAACTTCTGTCCATCAGCTGCAATGCATATTTTGCTCTTTGTTTGAACTTTACGCTGCGCAATTTCCAGCGCAGCGGGTGACACGTATTTACTGTAAAGTTCAATATATATGCCTAACAGAATTTTCGGTTACGAATACAGCGTATCCGTCCTTTACATTTCTAAAGACTTATTAATTTAACGTATGTTCGTTCAACAGATAGTTTTTTGCTCATATCCGATAAAAGCAAGAAAAGTAACACAACTTAAAAATGCAGCATTTGAGAAAAATCAACTTAAAAATAACTTTACTATAAAACAACTGGCACAACTGTCTCTCGAGTGGATAACTTTCTAGATGGAGATGTAACTTTTTTGTTCACATTGGGTGCATTTCATGTATTTTTCAGTGACATAAACCATTTTTTGAGTAATGTCACTTTTCTTGGACGTTGTGATTTGTGAAACTTCCGTCGAACGTCTTCTGATGCTCTGCTATATAAATAAGTTTTCACTGAAAAGAGAAAAATAAAATCTTTTTGTAAAAAAATAGAACCGACTCCAAAAGGGAACTACTATTCAAACAACTAAAAATGAAAGGAAATTGGCAGAAAATGGAACTGTAGATTGCGCCTAAAAGTATAAAATAATTTCCTTCGCCAAACAACCTATAACACTACAATTAATCATAACTTTTGAAGTCGGTGCAAAATTAAATAAAAATTGATACCTTTATTCAATACAAAAATCAAATCCTATTCAAAATACACGTCTCACATTGTTACCTGCAAAACGCAGCCGAAAACTACTTTGATTCAAGAAATCAAATAAGATTTCGTAAGCAGCAAAAGTTGGCGAAGATGCTGGAATCTGACGTCCTTGGTGAACGAAAAATCGCAAAATTATCTGGCAAACATATTTATTTTCTTTGGGATATCATGATTATTTTAATAAGGTATATCAAGAGAGTAATCAAGAATATGAAACAACACATCGTACAATATATATTATGAAAATATACATCTTGTGTGTATATATTTGCCTTACGTTTTTATCGCCAAATTCAAAAGCCATCAAGGATGATCTAACTTCGTAGAAACATAAATACCGCATTTTGACAAATGTTTACTGTTCTATGTAGATGCTACTAATGGACCAATTGTATACAGTGATAAAATAATAAAGGAAACCTGAAAATGGATCATTCGAGATAACAGCATTTGTTGCTACCGATCTAAAGACAAACCTTTAAAAACTAATTAAATTTTATTTAATTTTGCGCCGACTTCAAAAGTTATGATTAATTGTAGTGTTATAGGTTGTTTGGCGAAGGAAAATATTTTATAGTTTTAGGCGCAATCTACAGTTCCATTTTCTGCCAATTTTCTTTCATTTTTAGTTGTTTGAATAGTAGTTCCCTTTTGGAGTCGGTTCTATTTTTTTACAAAAAGATTTTAGCATATAAAAAGAATTTAAATATTAACTAAATTAATAAATATATAAAAGAAAAAAAAAAAAAAAAGAAAGAAAAAAAAAAAAAAAAAGAAAGAAAGAAAAAGATAAATGAATATTTAATTGTATCTGCAGTTTTTCATTCATGTTTAGTACATAAATTATTCGTAAATTTTATTTTCTAAATTATCTGTGTGTATTCACTCGGCGAAAGACGGCCATATTGTGGACTTTTCTCCGAGTATAAAGGAATCAGTCCCCGCCCCTCCCCCCAATGATCATTCTATGTCTTATTACTATATCTATGGCTGCAATCCAGTTTATAGAATAATTCCTCTATTTGATATGCTATTATTTCCTGTTAACTTTATCGTTACATTAATGACATATTTTAATTTGATCGAAATTTTCACATGACACGGAATACAAAATTAATTTTCATGTTATACGAATTTTTGCAATCAATTGTTTTCTAAACAATGTATCCAATATTTTAGTTCAACAATTGAATGAACAATTGCAACAACTATTTAATAAAAAATAATTGTTTGATAAACAACAATGTTTATATATATGTTTTTACAACAATGATAAGCTTCTCTTTTTAACAATTTTCTTCGGTCTAATTACTGACCCTTATCTGAGAATGATGTATCTTTCGTTCTTAGGTGTTTTCTTCGTGAGTTACTTTTTAAAAAAGTTCCTCATGTGGTTTATTTTTAAACTTTTCGAGCATCGTCCTATGGAGGATGCTCGGGAAAGGTATGCGTGTCCAGTGACTTCCATCTTTGCTGGACGTTATTTGTCAATGAATAATAATAGGCAAAAATTTTATAACCCTGCTTTATATAAAGCTCGTGTTTGCAAGCATCCAAAGTTGGATATAAAAACACTGCCAAAAGTTGGTAATATTATTTCACTTCCTGATACTGTTACTGATGAACCTCCGTTCCAAACCGAAGTGGACTCAGTTCAGTCTCAGGTAGTGAACGCACTCGATGAAAAAGAAGCAGTTTCTACTGCACTGTCTGATAATTCTACTGACGAACCTCCGTTTATCGAAGTGGAATCAGTTTTTTCTCAGACAGTGGAAACGGTTATTGAAAATCAACCAGTTTCTGTTTCTCCACAACATCATAAAAAAAAGAAATTCCGGAAATTGAGGAATTTTCTGAAAATATGTTGTTGTTGCATTCGAAGTGTAAAAGAATAAATTACCTCGGGATGCTTGCTGGCAGTAGGCTATGGGACCTGCCTTATCAAAACTCCCCATGAGAAACGATGCATGGCGACCTCCACTTGGTGTTTCTCGGGTAACGCTAACAGCCATGCGCATTTAATTTATTATGTTGTTATTATAAGGTTTCGTTTGCGCGTATGTGTGTGTGTTATGATTATTGTTATAATTATAGTTTTTTCTATAATGAATATCCGCTATCTAAATTACAAATTTTGGAAATTTCCATTTTTCGTATATTTATAACCTACTTGAAACTCGATATTATTAATTTTAAAGTGAAATTAAACTGACACATTACATTTTTACGTGGAAAAAATATCATTTATTCAGATAAAACTACATCAAAATTTATTTTTTGAGCATTCTTAAGCTAAATTGTTCACGTCAAAAAAGTTCAAAATTTTAAAATATGTTATATCAACCAAAGTCTATAAAAGTAGTACCTGTAAGAAATAACAAAATCGTATTACAGTTTAATATCAGGGAATACCCTTAATTTGCGATTTATTTTCTAATTTTCTGAGAATTATTAGATTAATTTTCGTTCAAAGTCGGCAGTGTAAACAAACAAGATAGAAGTATCATTTTATCCATTAAAACTTTAACCACAAGATAATTTAGGGAATCAACGATAAACAAATTAAGAAAATAATTATTTGTAGTCACTCACTTTCATAAAAAAAAATGGGAATGTTTTGTATTAATGTGATGTTATGTGCAAGGACGTAGGCAAAGGGACGGTCCCCTCTCCTTCCCACAGAAATAAATGATGAATGGTTGTTTTCGTGTAGTCTCAAGTATAAAGCAAACATTGCTGCCTAAAAAGAGGCTTAAAAAATACTAACCCACATACAAATAATTTTTTTAAACTCACAAATTCAGTTTAAAAGATTTTCCCATTATGTCCTTTTTTTTCTATATTTAAACTCTAGAGCGTCTTAAAACCCATTCTCCCTTAATCTTGCTATAATTTTTCACTTAATTTCATCCACCTTTGTACAATAGCTTTAATATATTATACTGCGCCATGAATTCAGTCTTTTTACTTTCTTCCGTACTCAACAGAAGAAAGCACTTGATTCATAAAAAAATTTCAACTTCCCGTTTTCGATGTATTTACATGTTTTGTGATATCTAGAACACGATTGACCATTTTTAGAAAATTTTAGAAAATGTCTATCTGTGTGTGAGCAAAATTTTGTTCCAATTATATCTCAGGAACTGCACAGAATAACATGTAAACTTATATGCAATTGCACCATGACATAAAATAGTTCTTATTGCTTTTTGGTGATAATCGTCCATCAGGTGGCGTTGCAATCCGGATTTTTCTAAGTTCTTAACTTGGTGGTATAGACCGAAATTTCTTATAAACGTACACAACGAAAATTATTTTTAACGAATCATTATGAAATTAAAAAGATTTGTTTATAATAGTAATAATCAAGCAGAAAAAAAAAAAAGAAAAAAGAAATAGGACATACAGGAGCGACGCTTTCCTCCTGGGAATAAGTCCCCTCCGAGAGGGCAAGTTTTCGATATGGGCACCTTTTAAAAAATTTCGTCAATATCTTTAAAACGAATAATTGAACTATTGATCTGTGATAATTTAAATAAAAGTTTTTTTTTTTTTTTTTTTTTTTTTTTTTTTAAGTTTTAATAAAGTTATTTGTTTTGAGTGAATTTGTATAGAAAAATACAGAAGCAAAATTTGCGTGCAAGAGCCGATTAACAAGAAGCATGCGGGGCATGTGACCTGAGTAACCGAAGGCCATAAAACTGGCCTTGAAAATACCATTTTGCCTCTTACGACTAAAAATGAAAAAAAAAAAAAAAATCTGGAGTGACTCCACTCGACTTTCCGAACATTGAGTAATTAACAGTTTTGTAGATAAAGTAAAGAAAGAGGAGTTGTTAAACAAACAAAAGAGAGAAAACCATAATAGAGTGTTTGAGTATTTTTCTCCATATAGTACACAATGTTTTATTTAACGCTACTGAACTTTAAGCCCATAGATCATAATGATAAAGAATTTTTCGTTGTGTCCCTGTAAAAACCTACACATGCTAGATTCACCAAAATGCTTATAGTTAGTGCAACAGGGATTTATAATACTCATATAAATTTTCAGCTCAATTGAATAAGGCGTTTAGATGCTATCGTACTTTTATAAATTTGGTCCTATAGGCCATAATGATAAAGAATTTTTCTTTGTGTCCCTGTAAAAAACTGTAAGTGCTAGATTCACCAAAATCTATACAGTTGGTGCAACTATGACCTATGCCATGTGTAAAAATTTTTTGCTCAGATTAATAAGGAGTTTAGATGCTATCACACTTTTAAAATTTGGCGCCATAGGCATAATGATAAAGAATTTTTCTTTGCGTCCCTGTAAAAAATCTATAAGTGCTAGATTTTCCAAAATCTATACAGATTGAGTATTTGTGACCTATAATATGTGTATAAATTTTTTGCTCAATTGAATAAGGCGTTTAGATGCTATCGCACTTTTAAGATTTTGCTCCCATAGGCCATAATGATCAAGAATTTTTCTTTGAGTCTCTGTAAAAAAAACTATAAGTGCTAGATTCACCAAAATCTATAGGGTTCGTACTATGGTGACTTACAATATACGTACCAACTTTCAGGTTATTCGAACAAAGTGTTTAGACGCTAGCGTGTTCACTCACAGACATACACACATACATACACACATACATACACACATACATACACACACACATACATACATCATCGCAAAAATAGTGAAAACGGACTCATTGGACCTCGAAATGTATAGAAACATCAAAATCTCAAATTCGGATTTTTGACATGATTACAATACTTTCCTCACTATAGTGTTCGGAAAGTAAAAATGGTGTCATAATGCAATTTCTGCCATGTTAGTCCTATAAAAAATTATATCTGTTTATGTGCTGATTGTGCTGATTGGCGCACAGAGCAAGAGGAAGACGGGCCCACGAAAATATGTGTTCCCCGGGGCCTATCATGAAGTTAATCAGGGCCCGTTTGTGTATGTGTATGGGCGTTTCTTTGTGTGTGCGTGTGTACATTATTATATCATTCCTTTTCGGTAACCTCCCTTTGCAATTTCTTCACCGTGAAGCAATTTGGAGCCGAGTTATGCTTATAAAGATGATTTGCCTTCTGCCCCGCCCCGAGGGAAACGGAGGGGGGGGGGAGGTATTTCACAAAATCCCGTCGTAGTCCCGTCAGGGTCCTAAAACCAACGTGCTCACAAATTTTTTTATCTTTATCTCCCATAGAATCGCCACAGCTATGTTGAGTCAGTGATCAGTGAATCTGTGAGTTTAACTCTTTTATATATATAGATTTTACTATAGAATATTAAGATTTCTAAAATAAAGGCGCTTCCTACCTGCCGTCTCTGAAATTAGATTCACAGTGAAAACAATCAGTATCCTGAGTAAAGAATTTGCTTTGTTTTGTTTAATAAAATAAAAATAAAAAAATAAATAACACCAAATTTTCGTTATATTATCAGACATAATAAAATATTTGAAAGGAATTAAATAATTGTTAAAATATTAAAACCAAATTCAGTATAAATAAATAAATTGATGATAGAGCTTTTAAAAAATTTATTTAAATCAAAACAGTTAAAATCTTAAAAAAAAAAAAAAAAAAAAAAGAATATTAAAACATTTTTCTTTTTTTAAACAAATATGGACGTAAATAAATGACGAAATTTTTCAGCTATTTCTTAATAAAATTAATTACATCAACTAATGTTAATTGTATTTATAGGCAATAATAGTTTTGTATCAATATTGTAATGGCGACAATGAATATTCATATCGTAGCAGCGAATAAAGATATGGGATGACGATCACGCAGTGTCTCAGTCATATCAGAGTCTCATATCACGCATGTGTTATTGCTTAGCTGATAATAGATTCCCAATAAAGCAAGATCATGATCAGAAAAGGCGATAACGATTATTCAGATCGTAGCTGTGAGTAGCGATTTCAGATGAAACCAATGTCTAGTATCACGCATGCGTTATACGTGTATCATCCACTCTCCGTCCTATCAGCCATTACCGGCTTTCACGGGATGAAACGTTGGGCTCACGGAAACTGATACGGTCGCTCGCAGTACTTTCACAGCTGGGTTCCTTATAATCGTGACGCTTGCGATATATCGCCAACTGAAAGATTTCATTATCGGTTTCAAATTGCATGGCTTTAAATCGATGTTTCGCGATGTATCGATATATCGCCCAGTCCTAATGGCAACTTTCAGTGGTGCTAGTGATGCCGGTTGGTCGCGGTACACTTTTGACTTCAAGAATCCCCTCAGCCAAAAGTCACAGGGTGTCAGATGGGGAGATATTTAGTCCAGGCAACGAAGGCCAAAATTTGACGAATAGAGGAAAAAAATCGTGTAGTTTTGAAATTTTACATACTCATAGCCGAGAGGGTCCTGAACAACATACTAAAAGTCCCCGCCCGTGGGTGGTGAGCGGGGGGCAGGGGGGCATTTAAGGGGGGCACTTTTCAGTTTTTATTAAATATCTTAAAAACTATCGCATTTAAAGACAAAATGTCAATTACAAATTTAATCTACGTAAAATTTCCTACAAAAATGTATATTACATTTTGTTTGTGCGATCATTAGTTTAGAAGATATAGGGAGATGAAATAACACATTTTCTTGAAAAAATTTTTTTTGCAATAGTAAAATCAACTAAAGTGTGGAATTAAAAGGGTTCTTGTCAAATATTTTCTGATGTAAAAAACAAATATATACATAGGGAATATGAAAGGATAATTCAGCATGTTTTGTACGTTTTAAATAATTTTAAGGCTAGTAGGCGTAAGTGGTGGTTTGAGTAAAAATCCAGATAACGAAGACCCAAAATCGATCAACATTAAAAAATATAGTGTAGCTTTGAAATTGAGCACAGTTATAAGGTTAAGTTTCCTGAACAACAAACTAAAAGTCCTCGACCATTGTGGGTGAGCGGGGGCAGGGGGGGCATTTAAAGGGGGCAATTTTCAGTTTTTATTAAATATCTTGAAATCTATCGCATTTAAAGACAAAATGTCATTTACAAATTTAATCTACGTAAAATTTCCTACAAAAATGTATATTACATTTTGTTTGTGCGATCATTAGTTTAGAAGATATAGGGAGATGAAATAACACATTTTCTTGAAAAATTTTTTTTTGCAATAGTAAAATCAACTAAAGCGTGGAATTAAAAGGGTTCTTGTCAAATATTTTCTGATGTAAAAAACAAATATATACATAGGGAATATGAAAGGATAATTCAGCATGTTTTGTACGTTTTAAATAATTTTAAGGCTAGTAGGCGTAAGTGGTGGTTTGAGTAAAAATCCAGATAACGAAGACCCAAAATCGATCAACATTAAAAAATATCGTGTAGCTTTGAAATTGAGCACAGTCATAAGGTTAAGTTTACTGAACAACATACTAAAAGTCCCCAACCCTATTCTGTGTTTTTTATTTAATTTTTTATGTTATTTGCAATAGTAATTAAAACTATACTTCGTAATTAAAAAGGTCCAGGTTAAATACTTTTTACTCATACAAATAAATATTTGTATATAAATATTTATATGTGTGTGTGCGCGCAATGCACCAAGTTTAAAGAGTGGAAGTCAAAATATACAAATCGAAAAATTCCACTTTTCTGTAAGATATCCGTAAAATACAATGTATGTATATGTTTAGCAGTACAGTATGTATATGTTCAGCGGGAATTATTATATGTATATTACAGATAAATGTAAATTTTTTATACTTTAAAATAAATAGAGAGTAATCTAAATATTTATACTAAAATATTGTTAATTTTTTTAATGCATGCTTGGTATAAGTAATTTTAATGTATCATAACATTCACATTTTATGTATTTTATATCTACTATCACTTACAGAGGATTTAAAGAAAATGCAACTTTTAATATGTTGTTCAAGACACTTAACCTTATAACTGTGCTCAGTATCGAAGCTATAAGATTTTTTTTAATGTTGATCGGTTTTGGGTCTTCGTTATCTGATTTTTACCTAAACACCACTTGCGCATACTAACCTTAAAATTATTTAAAACGTACAAAACATGCTGTATTATCCTTACATATTCCCTATACATATATTTGTTTTGTACATTAGAAAATATTTTATCAGAACCCTTTTAATTCCACAATTTAGTTGCTTTTACTATTGAAAAAAAAAAAAAAAAAAAAAAAAAAAGAATTGTTCAAGGAAATGTGTTATTTTGTTCCCCTATATCTTCTAAACTATTGATCATACAAACAAAATAGAATATACAAATTTTTAGGAAATTTCAAGTAGATTAATTTTGCAATTGAGATTTTTTTTCTCTATATGCGATAGTTTTCAAGATACTTAATAAAAACTGAAATGTGCCCCCTTTAAATCCCCCCCCATGGTTAGGGACTTTTAGTATGTTATTCAGGGCACTTAACTTTATAACTGTGCTCAATTTCTAAGCTACACGATTTTTTTTTTTTTTTTTTTTTTATTGTTGATCGGATTTGGGTCTTCGTTATCTAGATTTTTACTCAAACCGCCACTTGCGCCTGCTAGCCTTAAAATTATTTAAAACTTACAAAACATGCTGTATTATCCTTGCATATTCCCTATGTATATATTTGTTTTTTACATTAGAAAATATTTGACAAGATCCCTTTTAATTGCACACTTTAGTTGATTTTACTATTGCAAAAAAGAATTTTTCAAGAAAGTGTGTTATTTCATCTCCCTATGCCTTCTAAACTAATGATCGTACAAACAAAATGTATTATACATTTTTGTAGGAAATTTTGCGTAGATTAATTTTGTGATTGACATTTTTTCTCTAAATGTGATAGTTTTTAAGATATTTAATAAAAACTGAAAATTGCCCCCCTTAAATGCCCCCCTGCCCCCCGCTCACCCCCCACGGGCGGGGACTTTTAGTATGTTGTTCAGGACCCCTTCGGCTATAAGTATGCAAAATTTCAAAACTACACGATTTTTTTCTTCTATTTTTCCTATTTTGACTGGACTAATTGGAAGCCATGCGTAATTAAAGTAGCGACTGAGAATGCGATTCTCTTCAAATGTTGCGTGTTGGCTTTTTCAACTATGGGCAGCATTTCGATGCATATAAGCTTCGACCACCATTACCTGCTGCAGTTGCTCCTTTTTATATCGTTTGTTGCTTTACATAATCCTACATGAGAAATCCGATAGCGCCATCTGTTGGTCGACTACAGAACTATATTATTTTTCGTTGCCACACAAAACCCGGCTTCTTTTCCATCCGTTTGGTGCAAACTGTACCTTTGTATCTTGATTCGTTTTCGAATTATTCATTTTTAAAGTTTGTCCTGACTTTTGGATCACCCGGTATATCAGATATGTATACAACAGATCTATTATATATCAGATATAATAGATACAATAGATCTATTATAGATCTATAATAGATCAGTTATAATAGATATATTATACATCTATTATATATAAGACTCTATATATCAGAATTTAGAGTTATTTTATTGGATACAAATTATTATTTTTTATATTACTTTCTAGGGACTCAAATTATTTTAAATGAATTTTACTATCAGTTATTTGTATTAAGCACAAAAATTATAGATTACATTGTTTTGTTGAAGTATGACTATTATTGGAAATTCCAATAAAGTAATTTCTCTAAACGTAAAATAAAGCGTTTGTACGTTATATTGCAAGCAGTTAGTTTTTCTGTTCAGCAAAAAAGTATTAAAAAATCTTTCAGCCGCTTAAAATATTTTAAAAAACTTTTGTATACAAACATAAAGACGTTTATATTTAAAAGTTTATAAATATCATGAAAGCAATATTTAGTATTATAAATAAAAATATATATAAATAAATAAGAAAAAAGAAGAAGAAGAAGTGTGCGATATCTATAATATGTAGTTTTCTTAGATAAATTTCTATCACAAATCTAATTTATAAATCAACCTCGAAAAGTTATAAGAGGAAATCATTAATATAAATGTGTATATTGTTTAGTAAATGATAGTTGAAAATGGGGTTGTCATCAATAAAACTAACTGTACTAGAGCCTTTAAAGCACTAAAAATCAATGCTTGTGTCATGTTTTTTCTAAACCCATTTTCAAGAATGACCAATTCGAAATATCAACGTTAATAGAAAGAGCAATATAGCTTAATGATTTTGTCAATAAAAGAAAACTATTTTTCCCCTTAGTGTCATTTTATTTATAAATGAAGAAAAGAGAAATAAAATATTACACCACTATCGAGTTCATTTAGAGTTTAGCCTGAAATAAGCTGAAAATTATATATGTTTCTGAAAACTACCATATCTTATGTAATTTGAATTAATACTGATGAGCTTAATACATAATTTGAAAGAAAGAAGTATATCCGTATTTAAAAATATCTTAAACTTAATTCCTCGCTTAACTTATTGCTTTAACATCATATGTAATTTTTTAAAAAGTCCGATAATAAAAACTTTCATTAAAAAAAAAAAAAAAAAAATCCCTTTTCGGCAAGCTTAAAGACAGAGGTAGATTCCTTTACGTTAATGTTACAATTGTAAAGAAATTTTACATATGCATTAATACTTAGCCAATGGCTTTGTTCCCACACATTGCTTTATTTACGTCGCTATTCTGTTTTCAAGAAATGTAATTTTTAACTACAAAAGGGTTATTCATTCTACTTAAAAATTTAGGCTAGATTTATTGGTTTGTAAATGTTTCATCTTTTAAAAATTCAAGCTCATAATCATTCAACAAACAGAAGACTTAAAGATATACAATCCCAGCAATGGTGAATCCCGGAGGGGGGTATTTGGCTACACCCTCCTCCCCACCCAAGCTTACTCAAAATTATAATTTCTATTTAAAATCCATATAACTGTTGTTCAATATCTTTCTTTTAAAAGAAAAAATAATAGAAACGTGAAAATGCACTTGTGATCTTACTAAGGTCAAGCTCTGGTAAGCCTAGCGTTGCTATGGTCAAGTCAAATACAGATAAGTGGTAGCGGTTTTTGGATAGTTATTTCATTGTAATTTTTATTGAATTATTCAAAATTTTGTATTGTGTTTTTGTGATTCTTATTGCCAGATGCGAGTAAAAATTGTAAAGTGAAACTGTTTTATTTAACATAAGCTGGAACATTAACATTAACATTAGTTAACATTGGACTATTTGGCACCGCTGAATTTCAATGTTAGTTGTTATGAATTTAGTAAATTGTATGATTTGGCGGCAAAAGTTGATAGTTGACGACGAAATTTTTGACTTGGCGACAAAATTTGGTGAGCTTGGCGATGGAGAAAGGCAGGTTTGGCGTCATTATATTTTCTTTCCACGCGAAACCCTCATATCTCTTCACAGACCAATATCTTGTTTCAACAAGATAAAAAGTCAAAGGAAGCTGTAACGTATTACTCTGAATCGTAAATTTTAAATTCTTGCCTAAACTGACATTCTAAACTATTCACCACAAACGATATTTGTATTAAGATTGACGTATTATTTTAATTTTATATTTTTAAATGATTAATTAAAGCGTTTAACATGGTTTTTAATTAACACATTTTTATTAACTTGATATGATGCAACTATTAATGTATGTAACGGAATTTTGCAATTCAATTTTCGGCAACTTCTTGTCGTCCGAAGGACCTGAAACTTTGCACACGACTTCATAATCAACGACAATACTAGATATAAGTGTTTCCAGGCACTTTTCCCATCCGGAGCAATTTTCCAGGGGCAAACAAAAAATCTATACTTATACAAAACTATCGTATGTGACACAGGATTTGGACGTATTTATATAATGTCGAGTGCCAACACTTAATTTTTTTTGTAATAAAGATTTAAATGTATGTAATAGTTTTGTAAAACCTTTATTAGTTCATTTTTCAATAAAAAAGTATTCTTTATTTTTTTAAAATGGTACAATTTTATTTATCAAAATAAGGGAATTCGAGTAATGAAATACTTTAATTTAAATTTAAGTTTTCATGAAAATAAACTTCAACGGAAAATTCATTAAAATCGTCCCTAGTTCATTTGTTAAAGGGATAATACCTAAATGTCCCCAAATTTATTACTTTTTCTACCATGCCAGTTTAATTCGTTTAGCGTCGATTTACACGATTTTTTTTTTTTTTTTTTTTTTTTTTTCTTAGACGATGACATTTATCTTTTACATTATAGCATCTATGTCATAAAGCTAAGTCTTATTTTTTTATTAACTTTTATTTGATTTCTTTAAAATCACGGATAAAATTTTTATTACATTTTTCACAGTGCATTGTTGTAATTGTGACGTCATATTTTCTGTTAAATTAAACTTTTTTTTTTGTTGTTTTTTTAAATCATATTGTTATATTGTTTAAAAACATGATTAAAATTTTATTATACTTTCAGTGATCTTTTTTATTATTGTTTGCACGTGACATAAGCATCAGATTATAAATTTTCGCAATGAAAGCTATAGAAAATGTCGGCTAAATCACAAGTGATGAAAAATCACTTTTTAACTTGTAACTTTTAAGCAATTGAAGTTATCGAAAAAGTTTAAATACAAAAGTTGTTCTTTAGGGTAAGACGGTAATTCGCCTGATTTGAAGTATTTTCCTATTTTCAATATTACACAAATGATGGTCAAATGAAAATTTCCACCCCCCACCATTTCCACCCCCTTTGAGCTGGATACCCCATCTACGAACTCGACCGAGATTCTTACTGTCCTGACAACATATCCCGAGCTGGTTAAATTTAAATAAAAATTACTCCAGTTATCGTGTTCACAACTTAATATGGGAAAAAGCGTTATACATATATATATATATACCTATATATATATATATATATATATATATAAACTTTTGAATGGAGGGTGGTTTTGGGTTCTAGGGGTCATGATCGGTGAAGATATGAAGAATTTTGCCAGAAGTCGTGTCATGAGAACCATTGCAATAGGTAGATCTCCTATAAGGAATCTACCTAAAAAAAAAAAAAAAAAAAAAAATCGTACATTTATGTTGCATAATGTTTTAGAATAAAATATGGTTATTTATGTTTACCGATGTATTGTGCATCTGTTATACTAAACTGCATTATTAGCATGGTTTTTGTCTTTTCTCATTCGATGTAAGGTATTCTATTTCACAATATATTAAATGGGAAATAACGAAGAAAAAACAGAATTATTTAAATTCGTAGTAGAAGTTAAACTAATTATTTAAAATATCATATGAAGATTGATTAGGAGAATTATGAAGATATTAGCTGGTCACTAAATTAAATGAACCATTTTTAGAATAATAAGTCTCAATTTTTCAAACTTTGTATTTATTAAAAAAGCCTAAAAAATATGTACAGTTATTATTTCCTACAAATTAATTATTTAAAAAATAATTCATTTGTAGGAAATAATTCACCCTGCAACGGCATTATTTTTATAAAAGAAAAAATATTGTTCTTGTGCAGACTAATAAAATATTTATCTGTATCATAAAAAAAAACTTTCTAATATTATATTATAATTTATCGTTAATATTAATATTTCTTACTACCTATTCTATCGTTAATAGATAAAAGTCTCCTGCAATCATAGTAACGCATAGCAGTTTTTTAGAGAAGAGTAGAAGCATAGAAAGTTTTTTAACCCTTTAAGCGCTGTTTAATTTCGAATATTTTAAACATCATTACTTAGGGTGAATATATATATATATATATATATATATATATATATATATATATAAAAATAGCATATATATTAAATTCTAAGTTTTTTGTTGCATTATTAATACAAAAATCATACAAAAATATAATTTTGGGATGTTGTATTCTCCTTCCTATAATTACAAATAAGCTAGAAAGGTTAAATGTCCACAGTACTTTAAACTTAGTCATAAGCAGTAACTGTGTCAAGTTTGGTTGAAATCAGTTCAATTGTTTGGGAGGACTCATAGCCATACTCCTACATACAATGACTTTTATTTATATTAAAATTATCAGTATGTATGTCATTTAATTAGGCTCAAATTTTCTGGAATATTTGGTCAGTTTCTTTCTATTATTAAAAATTGAAATTCGACAGTGAAATTTATTAAATTTATGATAAGGTGAAATTTTAAATAATCTGTTTATTTAATGTATTTATTTACTTTATTTAAATTGTATTTAAATATATATATATATATAGAGAGAGAGAGATAGATATAGATATTTACTTTTATTTTTATCGATTTTCTTTTGATACCATCCCAAAAATTATGTTAAGGTGATAAAGCCCAACATGTCTATAATATGTTGTTTAACAAGTCTCATATGTTTTAAAATATTCCAGCATAAGTGAAAAATGAGTCTGTTTCAATTTATCGCAAGTTTTTCAAATCTATAATTACACAGGTCTACGAAATCGTACTTTTTAAGTTTTTCTGCACTGCGTTGGGTGTCTCTAATGTGTTTTGATATGCTGAATTCAGAAATGTTTCTCTTTCCTTCCTATTGCATAAGGTTGGTTGATTGGTTGGTTGGTTGGTTTTAACGTCGCACTAATACTACGCAGTGGGTAATTGGCAACGGTCTGGGATGCACCCATAAGGATGGTTCGGAGACATAATTAATATATAAATAATAATGTCCTTATAAATATGAAAAGGAGTGTATAAAGTGATAAACATTCAAATTTGTTTCTGCAGAATTTAAGATGCTTTATCAAATAAGCAGAAATGTCAACTTTTTCCTTTTTTCCGTAGTAACTTGGTTTTTCTCGCACCATTTAAAAAAAAGTACTTAATATTTAACCCTTTGAGGGGCAAGGAAATTTTAGTTATTTAATATCAAAAGTTACTAGAATTTATAAACTATGTTGAAGAGAAGAAATAAATGAATCTTTTCTCCAAAGTTATAAAAGTAAAATAATTTTATAAAAAGAAAATCCTGGTCGAGATGTTGGTTTTTGGAATTAAAATAAGGTGGATAAAATTCTAAAGTTCATACGTAACATGTAGTTTCTTATTGATTTCTTAAAAAAAAAAAAAAAAAAAAAAAAACCTAATAAATCGATATAGAAATGAGTGAGTATATTTAAAATCAGACATAAAATTTTTTCCTGAATCCAAACTTTTTAAATTTTGTTTTTTATTAATATAAATAACATAAAAATGGTAATCAATAGTAGGTATTGAAGTCCTGATAAATTTTCTTTTCACTTTAATAGTTAAATATTTTCAGCTAATTTTGACGCTCTTTAGGAATAATGATAGTGTATTAATATATGTATTGGAAACATTTAAAATAAAGTTAAGATAGGAAGATGAAATAAGTTTTAAGTAGAAAATAATATAAGTTCCATTAACGAAGTAATATTCCATTGAGTAATGGTTAAGCGAGTAATGGTAACCAAATAATGGTAACCAAGGTAATGTATAACCAAATTATTATGTTCAACACGGATTAAAAGCAAATAATTAGTCATATTTTTTTATAAATGTGCTAGAAAAAAGTTTACATAATTATAAAAAAGGATACACACACACACACACACACATATATATATATATGTAAATGATAGATAACGTAATAAATTTTAATCTTAAAATTTAGCAATTAATAGATTTAAAACAATACCAACACACAAAAATATAGAACTGAATTTAACTTAGAGGAAAGACTGACGTAAAATTGTTGCGATTTAGAGTAAGAACCAATAAGAGACTAGTAACTTAAAATACTCACACCGACATGAATTATAATAAAAAAGGACCGTTAAACTGAATGACAGAGAAAACAAATAATTAACCACAGAAATAATTGGATAAAAATGCTTAAAATTAGAAGTAAGAAACTCTTCAGGGGGCAAGTACTTCATAAAGCTGTGAAAGCTGCATCAATTGTGTAAAACAATATAGCTAATCATAGCAATTTATATCATTTCCGCCCCGATCGAAGCAGCAAAACCATATAGAATGAGTAATTAAGTGAAATATTAAATTAAAACAAAGATTAAATAAAATCTTCATGGATACCAGAGAGAAAACTAAAAAGAACAATTGTAGCCACGTGTAAAACAGTTAACACAAACTGGAGAATAGGGTGATGCCAACAAAAAATGAAATTAAAAATAAAAGCTTTACAAAAATCGATTAATCGAATGAACTTCAGAGCATTTTCATTAACGATAAAATACACAGAGTAATTATTTATTGAGATAGTCAAAATTTATTTTAAAGTTAATTAAAGTTTAATCTAGCTAATGTTAATTTAAATTGTACGTAAAACAAGAATCATTCAACCGTTCAAGGAAAGGATTAAAGAAAGAAGACATGTCAGCAATGAGCAAGCGCCATCTAGCGTTTAAACAATAACTCAGTTAAATTATTTCAGGATAAAAAACCAATGCGATAAGGAGTGTATTTAAGAATTATTAACTGCATGATTAAGAGAATTTGTGGCACCAATCAAATAATTAGAGTTATGATTAGTGGAACATGTTAATGTTAAACCTAAAATAATTGCTAAGAGTTGAACTTAATTTTATTAACCCAAAATTAATTAAACTTAAAGTCAAAGTATTAAGAAGAATTAAAATCAAAGTTTTAAGAAGAATTAAATGTCATCATCATCATCATCATCATCATCAACTTCAAGGATTAGGCATAGTGCCTGTTCCGGCTTCATTGTTCAGTCCACCGCTTTCTCGGTCGTCCTCGATCTCTCCTGCCCTTTGGGGAGTAGTCGAGGGCAGCTCTGGGGAACCGTGTTTCCGGCATACGCTGTACATGGTCTTTCCATTTAGTACGATATTCTTGTATTCTATCACATAAGTTGAAGATCTTTAACTCCTTCCTGATGTCTTCATTCCGGATCTTGTCGAAAATTGTGCAGCCTTTTATAGGTCTCAAATGTCGCATTTCTGTTGCTTGGATTCTCGATAGATCTCGGCTCCCCAAGGTCCATGTCTCTGAACCATAAAGTAAGACGGGTGTGGCCATGACCCTATAGAATTTAAGTTGTGTTTCTTTTCGTGTCTTCTTCCTGAGGGTTTTTCTCAAAGTTCCACAGATGTATTGGAATTTGTGTAATTTCTTCTGTACCTCGTTCTCGTATTCATAAGTGAGATCACAACCTAGATAGGTAAAGTGTGATACTTGTTCTATGACTTAAGTTGTAATAATGTTAAGTTGTAAAAAGACTGAATCACAAGCAATAATCCCAAAGAGCACACATGTAAGGATAAGCATTACAAGGCAGTCATCAGTAATTAAAGTTATTATTTTAAATGTGATGGTATATATATATATATATATATATAATCAAACCCAGATGAAAATTTAATCCCAAAACACATGAGGGCCTTCATCAGGGGAGCTCCCCCATGTAGGGAAAGGAATATGAGAAGTTTCTGACGAAACGCTGGTATTAAACAAAAAACACGTTTCTAGCCTCCAACTTCTCACAGATGGAAGCACGACCATACAGCAAAAGAATTTCAATTAATACATAGCATAAAAAGCAATTAAATTCAGAAATAAAGCACAAAATATAATACATCAAATATAAAATTCAAGAAATATAATGCATCAAATATAAAATACAAGAAATTAAATAAAACAAGAATATATAAATACATACGTGGTATCTTACTTATACTTTTATCTTATGATAAAAGACATGATTTTAACTTTAAAGTTTATAATTTAACAAATTGGTTCTCCTGTATCAGTCATAAAGTTTTAAAAAATATTATGTTCACCCAAATAAATAGAATTAAAATGATTTGCAATAACAATTTAGACCTGAATCTGGCTATGAAAAATCTCAAAAATATACTAACTGTTAACCGCTATCCTGTTATTTTAATCAATAAACATTTGAGTATTCTTGATGACAATCCCACTTAAGGTTTGTTGTTACATTTTGGGCGACATTTAAGGGCTGGTAAGTGGCCCTGCTAGCTGAAAAGGGTTCTATGTTTACAGAAGGGGGGTGGTTTCAATTTTCCATTTTCTGACTATTCCAGTTTGTCCACGTATGTATTTATATATTCTTGTTTTATTTAATTTCTTGTATTTTATATTTGATGCATTATATTTCTTGAATTTAATATTTGATGTATTATATTTTGTGCATTATTTCTGAATTTAATTGCTTTTTATGCTATGTATTAATTGAAATTCGTTTGCTGTATGGTCGTGCTTCTATCTGTGGGGGCTAGAAACGCGTTTTTGGTTAATACCAGCGTTTCATCAGAAACTTCTCATATTCCTTTCCCTACATGGGGGAGCTCCCCTGATGAAGCCCTCAGGTGTTTTGGGATTAAATTTTCATCTGGTTTTCATTATTTTGTTTATTTATTATAGTTTTATATTTCCATTTGCTGTTTTTGCGCATTGGTTTATAAAAACTTTGTTCTAGTTCTATTTATTTAATAATTGAGGTTTTACTCCCTCCTATATTTAAACTTTATCTTATATATATATATATATATATATATATATATATATATATATATATTATAAATATTATTATTGTTATTAAATTGGATTGATTGTTCAAACTAAACAAGCGAAGCCACTAGTAGCCAAATGCACACAATTAAATTTAACGAGAAAAGAGTTCAAATTTCATAGTATCGACCAGAAAAAATAAGAAGAATTTAACTTGCAGTAATCCCTTTTTTTTTAATTCACAGCAAGCCCTCCTAACCAACCAGCCAAACAACACCCCCCATTCTCCTTAATCAAACATCTGCCCACCCATCCACCTAATTTTTTTTTTCTTTTTTAATCCTTAAATAGTTTTTTTTTTTTTTTTTTTTTTTTTTTTTTAATATATATATATATATATATATACAATTGTGTATTTTTTCTCCATTATAATAAAAACTTATAAATGTTCAATTTAAGAAAAAAATTTATACTAACATTAATATATACAATGTTAGGAAACATTTTTAAAAAATTGTTTAAGACCATTTATGCCAAAGTTATAAATCATTTTAGAGGGTTTTTTTTTTTTTTTCCATTGCATGCAAACATGTATACAAAAGGTATTTTTTAAGAAGAAATTAAAAGCGGTGAAGAAAACTATAAAAAACAAAATGCAAAACTTCAGATGCTCCATCAAATTTTAAAATTGCTTTCTGAAAAACACGCTCATTTTTCTAAATGATTTTTAAAAAAAGTAATGACATTATACGGCGTTTTAGAAGCTTAGATTAAGATTAATTAAATGTATCTATAACTTAAGGATTTTTTTTTTTTTTTTTTTTTGTTTATAATTGAAACAAATAGCGTATTATTATTATTTTTTTCTTTTTTGTGATTAATATAACAATTTTAGTTACATAATATTTTTATTTTGGGAAAATTTTTTGGGTTGTTTGCGTAGTTAATTTTAAAGAATAATGCATTAAATAGTTTCTCTTGAGAGGTTTATGATTAAATTGCCTTATTTTTAATCAATACACAAACACAACAGTTTTTTGTAAATGAAAAAAAAAAAAAAAAAAAAAAAAAAACCTCAAAATAATATAGGATAAATTTCGAAATATAAAAATTTAAAGTTTCAGAATGGGATTCATTTTACATTCATCAATAAATTTTGTTAAAGAAACAGTATCAATGTTTTTTTCTTTTTCAGTTTTTTTTTTTTTTTTTTAGTTTATCGCGATTTTTGTAAATCATTATTTATTAATATTTTTGCTTTAACATATTATTATATGTTGAAGCAAATATCGTATTATTACAGATTTTATTGTTCTATAGGAATGATTTTAAAGTTTTTAGAGGGATTATGGAATTTAAGACATTTTTCATTTGTGTTCTAAAACTAACATTTCTGTTCTAAAATTTGTGTTCTAAAATAGTTTTCTATCTTCATTTTTTTTTTCTGTTGTTATTGTTAAGATTCTACAAAAATTTCGTTTCAGTTAATAGTACCAAGCCCATTGGTTTTAGTTATTAAAACAATTTTTACCTGACGATAAATAAGCTAGTATGTTGTGGCAACCGCATGACTTTATCCTGTATTTCACTATGCAAATTCGTTCAGTAAAAATAATTTATTAAAATTATTATTTAAAAGAATTACTTCCGTGATAATGCAGACGATTTCCATATTAGAGAAGTACAACACTAAATATCCCCCCCCCCCCCCCCAAAAAAAAAAAAAAAAAAAAAAAAAAAAAGTCAATTTCATTCTCAATATTACATTTAAAAAAAACGATAACTTTATTTTAAATTAAAAGTAGAAATATTTTTGAATGCGATTTATTTAAATGTCTATCCTAAAACCCAATGCATTTTTTTGGGTGTCCCTGTTCACAAACCAGATCACAGGATCTATTGCTGCCATTAAGTAAAACATCAATAGTGTATTTGAATAACATATATCTTTTTTTAAATAATGCCTAAAATATTTACGGACGCGTCAGCCGGGAGAACGACAGATATATAGATGGACAGTTTGACTTACAGATACACCATTTCAAAATATATTCACAATTAAGAATTGTTAGAAAGTGTTAAAAAACGCATACGGTCGACAAAAATTCAATTCTAGCAAATTTCCAATTATATCCCTTAAGGTAACTGACTATTTTTGTTTGCCCTTGTAAATCTTAATGCTAATCATTTTATATTCTTTAGAAAACATTCTTTTGTAAATAATAATAACATAGTTATTTTAATTTCATTAAGATTTGTTCAAAGTAAAGTTATTAAAATTTGGTTTCTGGAAATACCTCTCATAGAAAGTAATGCTTTGGAATACTTTCGAATGTCTTTGTTCATAAACCAGTCGTTTTGTGCACTCCATTCTCTCTCTAAAAAAAAAAAAAAAAAAAAAAAAAAACTGATTGTGAATTTAAATAATATATTTCAATTTCATTGAGATTTGTCTGAAGTAAAGATATGAAAATAAGTTTATAAAGATGGGTAAAAGAAATTCCTTTCATAGAATACAATGCTTTGAAATACTTTCAGATGGCCCTGTACACAAACCAGTAGAGATATTCACTACATTTCCAATAGGAAACATCCGACAGTGAACTTAAATGACGTATCAGTTTTAGGAAATTCCATAATTATTTACGGGAGTTAGAATGCAAACAGACAGACGGATAGACAGACAGACAAACAGGTGGACGGACAGACAGACAAACCAAAGATATAACACTTTTCAACCTTGTTACAAAGTGTAAAAAAGATCAGTTAAAATTAGTAACAAATTATTGTTCATGGTAATGATTTTTTAAAGTACCATCAGTTTAGACAGCGTATAAAAATGAATTTATGGACGAAATGTCAAAGGTATTTATAAGAATAGAATTTATAAACTCTTTTATTTCATTACAAAGTACAAAATGCTATAAATAGACTATTCCGTTCCAGGAAGGATTTTATAGGGTTGTTGCCCTGTTTTTGCTTGGCTTTTTTAACGATCTTTCTCTGTGTTATAATTAATTCCTATATTGCCTCAAGAATCTCTCACCAATCTTAGAACAAATATATAAGGAACACAAAAAGTAAGTACGTTTTTGCACTTTTACCCAAATTCTTATGTACTTACTGTCGTTCACTACGGTATGTTTGTGAATCTCAAGCTAATAAAAAATGCGCCTCCATTTTAAGGGCTCACTTCACTCACCGTCACCGGACGCCGAAACTAATGTTATTATGTGGGAAATTTTTCTTTACAAATAACTTATTAACTAATTCATATTTTTAAATTCTGTTTTCACATCTTGAAAATTCCCAGCTGTTAAATTGATGGAAACCTTTGACGGACCTTTTTTAAAAAATGTATTTTTTTATTTTTTTATATTTTATTTTGAAGCTGCAAAATACGAATTTTCAATATGTGATTTTTTTTTCATTTTGCAATTTCAAAATAAAATATTATAAATTAAAAAAATACATTTTTAAAAAAGGTCCGTCAATTTAACAGTTGGGAATTTTCTGAATGTGAAAACAGAATTTAAAAATATGTATTAGTTAATAAGTTATTTGTAAAGAAAATTTCCTCATAGAATAACATTGGCTCGGGTTTCCGGCGACGATAAGTGAAGAGGGCCGTTAAGGTAAATATAAGCTTTTTCATTTGTCTCTCAGTGGCTCAGGTGGTTAGAGCGCCATGTTAGTAACGCAGTGGTCGAGCGTTCGATACCCCTAAGGTCCGGAGAGTTAATTTTTGCAGATAATTAGTAGAAAAGATGTCAATTGATAAAAGAAAATTTTGTTGACTACACAGTATCCTAACAATTTTTGAAGAGTTTTTTTTGAAGAAGCCTTTTTATATACTTGTTCTGATCTGGAACGGTAAGTTTGTGAATTCCATCGTTTGAAATTTCATTTAAAACGATAGCAGCCGCAAAACCGTTAAAAAAGCCAAATAAAATAGAAGTAATGGCCCAATTTTTTCAGAATCGGTACCATTTGATAGGGCAATTTTTCTGAAGTTTTACAGTTCGCTAATCGGTGCGATAATTAGAATTTTTTTTAACTAACTAAACTAATATTTCGAATGGCAACAATTAATTTCTCAGTGTATCATCCCGGACAAATGTCTAGAAAAATAAATTATACAAAATCCTTTGGTGTTAAAATTTTCGCGTGACGTAAATAAATAAATCTAAGTTACAAATTAACTTTTAATCCATTAATCTATAGTTGGCGACAACAAAGTTTTCTTGGCGAGATTTTGTAATATTAAAAGCTTATCGATGCGAGTTATAATGAGTTATATGAATCATTTATAAACGAATTTGAATTTTACTCTTCTTTTTTATGCCAAAATATATTCGAAGTATTTTAAAATATTTTTTTTTTATTAAAAAAAAAAAAAAAAAAAAAAAAAAAAGAAAGAAAGAAAAGAAAAGAAAGAAAAAAAAAAAAAAGAAAAATATGCAATTCACCTTACTACCTTAAACTTTATTACATTAATACTCTCATCTTAATGCAATAAAATTTGCAAAATCGTAACTTCGAAACGACTTATGTGGTACGATACATTAAGAATTTGGGTTTTAAAAGTTTTTTAAATAGCTTATTTCTGGTCCAAATACTTTTTTCGATTGTTATGTACCAGTGATACACTAAAAAAACACCTCACAAAATATTCATTAATTACTGGGATTAAATGGTATGCATGTTTTTTTTATTGCAGATATCTTTAAAATATAGTCATAAGTAACTAAAAAATATATATTTCAAATACTTTATTTGTCTGTCCCATAATGCGACTAATAAGAGGATATAACTTTTAATGCCATATTTTAGGTGATTTGTGTGTATATAAGATATGTATGACTATTTTATTTTATTTATTTCAGTCGAAATATGTATCTAACTGATTTGTCATCCATATACGCAGTCTATTTGAATACTTTGGTATGTTCTTGTACACGACCATTTGTCCGATCTCAATGAAAGGTTTCAAGTAACATCGATATATGATAAAGGTTCAGAATACTGCGTTTGGAATTATTGCTGATATTTGTTTCTTGATTTATGCTGATCAGTTTCACAGACACAAAAAACAACCATTACAACTGGATATTTCGAATAGGAGACATCAATATTTGTAAAAATAGAAAAACATAATTAAAAAAAATTAACCCAAAAGCAATACCTTCTTAGTTATACATTGGTAAGCGAAAGTAAAAAGATATTTTTATGTAATAAGATAAATATATACGTATGTGATCTATATGCCATTAGAACTTTGATTCATGTTTTACAGCTTTTCGGGAAGTTTTATATTCCATATTGCGGGTAAGTTTTTAAATAACAGAGCATTTGTTTTATTATTTATTATTTTATTTTGGCGGTCAGATGATTCCCCCACATATACATACACTACCACACTAACATACCGCACTAACTCAACCAATTTTGAGAAAATGAATCATTTTCAAAAAGAAGAAAATTTTCAAAGTGAGTCATTTTATGTACTAAGAAGTCTTTAAAACACGTAAATCAGGTAAAAATTCGACATCAAAATTTTTGATTGAATACAATACTGCCATTACATAAGATAGTCTTGTGAAAAAAAATAAATAATAAGAAAAAAAAAATTTTTTCTTTTCTTTTAAAGGAAAGTTTTAAAAATATACACATCAAACAGACATAAAATATACAAATGAAATAAAGAATAATATTTTATTCAACAAAATTCCGAAAATCTAAATTTATTTTCTTTATAAAAGTTGTAATTGAAACTTCGCTCGTATTTTTAGAAAACTGCTGAGTATTAGCTTTTGTATTTATAATATTCTCTAAAAATATATTTTGAGAAATTTTGATTTTCAAAGAGATTTTTATTTACACAATAGACTACTATTTTCTACTTTCAATTTTCATACGTTTATATGTTCTGAGAATATTATTGTATGTCATATTTACCAATTTTTCTTTTTCAGTGTATTCATTTTGAAGTATCAGAAAACACTAGTGTTGTATGCAAACAAGATACTGGAAAGAAAAAAAAAAGAAGAAGTAGAAGACAACATATATTTTTTTTACAAGTATATACTTCAACTTTTTTTATAAAAATGCCTCAAAATATTACACGCAATATATAATGGAAATGCAAGAATAGAAAGTAAACAAAAATATAAAAAGAATATTGTAAAATGTAAAAACGAAATATTTTGAAAATGAAATAAATTTGAACTAGTATGTTGTGGCCACCACAAGACTTTCTTCTATATTTTCCTATATACATATTCAATCAGTAACAATATTTAAAAAAAAAAAAAAAAAATACATACCCGACATTATTTCATTATTTAAAACATGAAAATCTGACATTGACAGATTTTAATTTAGTGCCAGAGGCCTACTGCTAAACTTGTTAATATCGACAAATTCTTCTTTAGTTAATTCGTGACGATCTAAATTCCATGATAAAGTTTTCATTAAATCAAACCAATGTGTTTCAGCTGCAGATACTGTAACAAATAACGTTGGAAGTCCAAACTGTCTTATAGCCGCAAAACAACGTTTTTTCTCTTTTTCCCAATGAGGGGGAGGTGTGCCTTGGGGGGGACTCATGTCAAAGTTGTGCCTTGGGGGGACTTCATTCAATAAATCCCCATTCAATAAACCGACTGAAATAGGCCCTTAGCACTATTAAGAGTGACCTATAAAAATTCGACAATGCTGTACCGACTGAAATAGGGGTACCTTGGGGGGGGACTCATGTCAAAGTTGTGCCTTGGGGGGACTTCATTCAATAAATCCCCATTCAATAAACCGACTGAAATAGGCCCTTAGCACTATTAAGAGTGTATTATAAAAATTCGACAACGCTGTACCGACTGAAATAGGGGTACCTTGGGGGGGACTCATGTCAAAGTTGTGCCTTGGGGGGACTTCATTCAATAAATCCCCATTCAATAAACCGACTGAAATAGGCCCTTAGCACTATTAAGAGTGTATTATAAAAATTCGACAACGCTGTACCGACTGAAATAGGGGTACCTTGGGGGGGACTCATGTCAAAGTTGTGCCTTGGGGGGACTTCATTCAATAAATCCCCATTCAATAAACCGACTGAAATAGGCCCGTAGCACTATTAAGAGTGACGTATAAAAATTCGACAACGCTGTACCGACTGAAATAGGGGTACCTTGGGAGGACTCATGTCAAAGTTGGGCCTGGGGGGGGGGACTCATGTCAAAGTTGTGCCTTGGGGGGACTTCATTCAATAAATCCCCATTCAATAAACCGACTGAAATAGGCCCTTAGCACTATTAAGAGTGACCTATAAAAATTCGACAATGCTGTACCGACTGAAATAGGGGTACCTTGGGGGGGGGACTCATGTCAAAGTTGTGCCTTGGGGGGACTTCATTCAATAAATCCCCATTCAATAAACCGACTGAAATAGGCCTCTAGCACTAATTAAGAGTGTATTATAAAAATTCGACAACGCTGTACCGACTGAAATAGGGGTACCTTGGGGGGGACTCATGTCAAAGTTGTGCCTTGGGGGGACTTCATTCAAAAAAAAAAAAAAAAAAAAAAAATACGATTTTTTTTCTAAGTTTTTTTTTTGTTAAAAATAATACATATTCAACCAGTAACAATATTAAAAAAAAAAAAAAAAAAAAAAAAAAAAATTGTTAAAAGTAAAAAAAATCGATAACTTTGTTTTAAATTATCGCAGATTTATAGTTCAACCATTCGTTTTAAAGGTATTCACGAGATCTTTCGAAAGATACCCATCTTGAAAATTTACCCCCCCCGGGGGGGGGGGAACCGGTGCCCCCACATGTACAAAATTTTTTTCGTAGTTTACTACTACTATTATCAATAATTCATATTAATTTTACAATCACAAGTTTAAAATAACGCTGATTATGTACATTTATGCGAAATTTTGTCCTATACTGCCATATTAAAAGTTTACATAAAATGCGATCACAGCGCCATCTGCTGGGCGATTGATCCCAAAATCTAATAAGCACCATTTCATGTCAGGGTCCAACTATATACCAAGTTTGGTTCAATTTAATTCGTCGGTTCGTGAGATACGGTGAAAAATACGAAATTTTGCGATCACAGCGCCACCTGCTGGACGATCGATCCCCAAATCTAATCAGCACCATTCCCCGTCAGGTTCTAACTGTATACCAAGTTTGGTTGAATTTCATTCATTGGTTCGTGAGATACGGTGAAAAATACGAAAATTTGTCCTATACTGCCATGTTAAAAATTTACATAAAATGCGATCACAGCGTTACCTGCTGGGATATTGATCCCCAAATCTAATCAGCACAATACCCCGCCAGGGTCCAACTATATACCAAGTTTGGTTGAATTTCATTCATTGGTTCGTGAGATACGGTTAAAACACTAAACCACAGACACACACAGACAGACAGACAGACATTTTTTAAAAACTATCAATTCGTGTTCAGGACACCCCAAAACGTGTAGATCCGTCAAAAAACGGAGGTCGAAAATTTTCGCGAATCCAATACTTTCTCTATATTACATATAAAAGAAAGTAAAAATACTAAAGAAAAAAAAAAAAAAAAAAAAAAAAAAGGTTGTATTAGCCAAAATTTCAGCAATGCTTTCCTCTTAATTTAAAAGAAAAATATAGTGCATGAATGTATATTCTTCTGTATAAAACACTCGTTGAAAATTTCTTTCTGATACTTAGGAGTTTGAGAGAATCAGTTGAATAAATTTTATGTGTATAGCGTTTATGACTCGTGTGCAGCGACATACTAAAAGCTTAGTACATTTACATTATTAAGTACATTAATGTACTTAATACATTTTACGCCTAAGACTTATTTATTTTAAGTGTATGTAACTATCACTACACTGCATTCAACTTAATAAAAACCGATATATTATAAAGGTGTTTAAAAGCTTAATTTATGCAGAAAAATATGCGCCTAAAAAGCTATATTCGCACACATAAACTACCCAAAATAACACAAATGAATTGTTTTAAAATACAGTCTACGTACAGTATTTTTATTAAATGGATCTTACTTTAGTTAGCAACGTTATTTTTTTTACTAATTTTGTGTATGAACATTTAAAAATATTTATGTTAATTAATGTAGCTAAGATTGAGATTACTAATACTATAATTCTACTGTTTTTCTATTGCAAGCAAATGGAACAGAAGGTTGCATGTGCATGTAATTAACTAAACTACATTAAATAACCTACAACTAATGATGTGTAAACTACATTAATTGTATTAGTACATTATGAGTAAACTATGCTAAAAGAAACCATTGTGAACAGATATACATGATTTAAATAAAACTATCACACTGAGAAAAAATATATACCGCCTTTCTCTAGAATGAATGAGTGGCCATTTTCTAAATCCCTTAACTAGAAATATAGATTTCCGAGCAATGCGCATAAGGCACGCCAATAAACTGAATAGACGAATTTATCGAGAATTTCTAGTGTACACATTTCTAAATGGTGAAACAATATTCTGAATACCCTAAATATTCTGAATCATTTATATTGCGAGAAATTCTCGCTTGATTTTCTAGAATTTGGTAATAAACCAAGATTATAGTTGCAGAAACCCGCCTCTTGTAGTCTTATTTATTTGCAGAGATCTTTAAATAACTTTGCCCTCGAGAATCTAGGCAAACGCTCTAGAATTCTAATAGGGGCTTCTAGAACTCGCTTTCCAAGGGGACTAGAATTTATAAGGATGACATGGAACTATTTTTTCTAGAGCCATAATTTAGATTCTAGATGTCAGTTACAGAATTTTTTCTCAGTGCAGGCAAAGTTTTCATTATTGCAATGACTTCTACTCGTGTTCAAAAAAATATATAATAAAAGCTGAGATAGATCATTCGTGGATAGAGTGTTTTCCGTAATTTAAGCATTTTTAATTTCAGATGCAAGGACAAGTTATAGAAGACTTGACAGTTTGAAGCTAGTTACATTAAATTTAACTGTATTGAAAAAAAAAAGTTATTATCATTATGTGTATAAAATCGATTCATAAACTGTCACGGAATTTGTTATTATTTTTTCTTTCAAACCAGTAAAATCATGCCTTGGTATTAGCAAGAAGGATTGGCACTATGAAAAGAAAATGCGGAAGAAAATTTACAACTAGTATAACAATGTACTATATATGCTGTGCGTTCAGGGTTGTAGAAATATTATTCCATGTTTTCATGTCTTCAGTTATAAGATACCATGGATATGCTCGAACATTCGTCTATATATCAGGGACATCTGATTTCCTAAATCACCACTTTCCGGGCTGCTTGCCACTTAGTAAGTCCGATGATAATAATGACGACCCGCTGGAGCGACGAACTTAACATCGTGGAAATTCTACAGATTGAACACACGTAAGACTACTAGGAATTATAACATGCTTGAAGTTAGAAACAAATTATTTTTTTTTATAAAGTCCATTTCCATCGAAACATATCTTTTCCCTCAGATTGATTTATGCACCTCAAAAGTTTACAGGATGATCTATCTAAAACTATCAGATGTTTAAACATATTAATTTATCTTCACTTATTATTTTTTAAATAGTCATTAGTACATATATACATATTGAAATCAGGCACAATATTATCCCCGTTTTCGTCATCTGTGGAACTTTTAAGTCAAGTGTATTGTATTACTCAGATTAAAGGGAAAGCCTACTTTTAAAAATGAGAAAATGAAGAAATTTCCAATCAACTTTCAGAATTTTTAAAAAATGAATGAATGCATATATAAACTTTTTTTTTTGTTAACTAGTATGACATTACTTTATTGATTAAAACTATTATTTTGCTTTACATTAAAATAGAAATTTTTTGTAATATTATTTTATTGCAGATTATTTTCAAGGCTGTTTTCTCACTACGCGCATGCTATTAAAAAAATTATTTGAGATATGAACTTAAAAATTTTCTCAACCATGCATTTTGATGTATCGAATAAATTTAACCAAAAATAATTACAATATAAAAAGAAGTTTTTATATACCAGGTTTTTAAATTTTCTGTTGAATCATATAAACACTACCGAAGGCAGCAGAAACCCGGAACAATTGGCTAAAAGTATTAAAAAAATTCATTGCTATCGTGTTTTGAGCTATTATAAAAGTTTCAAATGGCGGAGAGTTAGTTAAAAATCGATTGCATCCTTTGTACTGGCATTGCTGCCGAAGGAAGCAGAAACCCGAAGCACTTGGTGAAAAATACTTAAAAAAGACATTTTCTCCTTGTTCTGAACTATTCTGAAAGTTTCAAATGTCTAGCTGGTCGGGACGTTACACGGTAAAAAACAATTCCGTAAGATTACGGGGAAAGCCCGGCAGCAGAGATTCCAGACAAAGCCCGTAAAAAAAAAAAAAAAAAAAAAAAAAAAAAGCTTATACCGTAAATTAAGTATATAATAACCTTAAATTACGTTACATGCCTGTAACAACACATTTTGCAGGTAACATTTTGCCTGTAAAAAAACATGTCTTTTTACGGGCTTTGTCTGGAATCTCTGCGGCCGGGCTTCCCCGGTAATCTTACGGGATTTTTTTTTTTTTTTACAGTGTAGTTAAATAAATTTTCTGATGAATCATATAAACGCTGCCGAAGGCAGTAGGAACCTGAAACAGTTGGCTAAAAGTATTAAAAAAATGTATTGTTACCGTGTTCTGAGCTATCCTGAAAGTTTCAAATGTCGAGCTAGTCGGGAAGTTAGTGAAAAATCGATTGCAAGCTTTGTACTGGTAACGCTGCCCGAAACAGTTGGTTAAAGATACATAAAAAATGCATTTTCACCGTATTCGGAACTATTCTGAAAGTTTCAAATGTCTAGCTAGTCAGGAAGTTAGTTAAATAAATTTTCTGTTGAATCATATAAACACTGCCGAAGTCAGTAGGGACCTGAAACAGTTGACTAAAAGAATTAAAGAAATGTATTGTCACAGTGTTCTGGGCTATCTTGAAAGTTTCAAATGTCTAGCTAGTCGGGAAGTTAGTGAAAAATCGATTGAAAGCTTTGTACTGGTATTGCTGCCGAGGGTAGAAAGAACCCGAAACAGTTGGTTATTTTAAAAATGCATTTTCAACGTGTTTTGAACTATTCTGAATGTTTCAAATGTCTAGCTAGTCGGGAAGTTAGTGAAAAATCGATTGCAAGCTTAGTACTGGTAACGCTGCCGAAGACAGCAGAAACCCGAAACAGTTGGCTAAAAGTATTTTAAAAAATGCATTTTCACCGTGTTCCGAACAATTTTGAAAGTTTTAAATGTCTAGCTAGTCGGGAAGTTAGTTAAATAAATTTTCTGTCAAACCATATAAACGCTGCCGAAGACAGTAGGGACTTGAAATCGTTGACTAACAGTATTAAAATAATCTGGTGTGTCACTCACACAACTTTCTCTTACCCTGAAATTTAGCATTATAAATACCGGTTGGAGATTAAGAGGTAAGAAAACAAGTACTGTTTTGTAAACCTATGTTAAACAATTCAAATTAGGTTTCAGAAGAGTTTTATATGATAATTAGTACTGTGTGAGAGGGGCTACCGCCCCCCTCGATAACCTGTTTCATAAATGCACCTACATTTATATAGAATTTAATTTTGTTATTAAAATTAAAAGTTTACTTCAGTTTATACAATTTTCACACGCAACATTCATTGAAACTTATCAAACTTGATCAAACGTTTCCAGCAACAATTAACTTCGAAATACACCATTTGGATCTCCTAAAATTATTCGTTTTTAAGTTACTCTAAGAGACACAGACAAAGATCAAACGTTAAAAAACACTTGAATACGGTAATCAGGAAGCCTCAAAACGTGTAAGTATACAAAAAACAAGCGATGAATATTAGCTTAAAACATACATTATTTACCATATCTCTATGAGGAATTTATTTCAATTCCCGAACAGCTTTCCTGGAAATGGTAAAATATTATTAGTAAAGCACATCCACAAACTACAAATAACTAGTGTGTTGTCGCCTCCACATGACTTTCTTCTATATATTCCTAAGCAAATTCACTCAGTAAATAAAATTTATTAAAATTGTTATTTAAAAAAATTATCTTCCATGATAATGCAGACGATTCCCATATTAGAGAAGTAGTATAACACTCAAAATTTATAAAAATTCTAATTTATTCTCAATATTACATTTAAAAAAAAAAAAAAAAAAAAAAAAAAAAATGGGTTAGAAATTAAAAAACAAATCGATAACTTTATTTTAAATTATCGCAGATAGATGGTTCAGCCATTCGTTTTAAAGTTATTGGCGAGCTCTTTTGAAAGATACCCATCATGAAAATTTACTCTCCTCGATGGGGGACTCCCCCCCCAAGGGGGTAGGCGAGGCTCCTACATGCAAAAATTTTTTTTCTCAGTTGACTCTCTCTATTACAAAAAATGTATATTCGTTTCATTTAGTTTAGTGCAGTCTATAGATGCTAAACTCTATTTGCCTGCAATTTCCCCCGCAGACGTAATGTGTTTGAATATTTTGAGTGTGCCTGTACACCTACCATTTGCTTCATCTCAACGAAATGCTTAGTGTAGCATCTCTATTTGATACACATTTAGAATACCGAGTTTGGAATTTTTGCTACTATTTGTTCTTGAGATATGCTGATAAAATACATTTTTAATGATATAATTTCAAATTTCAAATTTAATTATTAATTAAACTCCATATTACTAAAATAATTAAACCATTTTACTTCAGATTCTTAAATTGAATGCTTTGTTTATTTAACATAAAAATTATAAGGATAAAGGAAATTGTAATGGAGATATCCTGCGCGCAGTGAGAAAGCACCCTAGAAAATAATCTGCAATAAAATAATATTTTAATAGTTTTATGTTTTAAAGTAAAGCAAAAAAACATTTTTAATTAAAACACATTAATGTCATTCTAGATAACATAAAAAAGTAATATATATATATAGAGGAGACCCGTGTACCTAGGACCATCATGCACCTAGGGCCACCATACTTTATTTGAATAATATTTAATTTTAAGTTTTAATACTCAATTGGGCGAGTAACAACACCAATTGCTACTTTTACAACTGCTTTGGAACTTTTGAGGAGAGAGTTTTGACAAGTTACAATGCAGAAAACGAATTTACATGGTTTGAAGTAAAATTTTGCAGCTCATCTCTTTTGCTATTTTACAAAGGCGAGTCAAATATTTTTCTATCATTTCTAGTGTATAACATTGCTTGTTATATCTATATTAATAAAATCAGACTTTTGTCTGTAAATTTGTCGGAATCAAAAAATTTTGCGATATCTTCACGTTTCACACCCCATGAAAGCCGAAAATGACTTCAGAAAATTTTGCCTGTGTGTGTGTGTGTGTGTGTGTGTCATCGTGTCTGTATGTCGCTTTTTTTGTCCGGGCATCACTTGAGAACGGCTGGGCGGAATTCAACGGCGCTTGGCAGGAATTTAGGTCTTCACCTAACTTAAAATGATATCTATCAACTTTTCAGAAATTTCTCCCTTCCCCGTTCCCCCCTGGGGGGTAAAAGACTAAAACAAGTTTGTCCGGGCATCACTCGAGAACGGCTGGACGGAATTCAACGGCGCTTGGCAGAAACTTAAGTCTTCACCCAACTTAAACTTATATCTATAGAAATTTTCAAAATTATGATTAGTGTTTAAGTTGTGGGTAAAAACTTCTGCGCATGCGCCATAAATATTTTTTCACTAAAACGCTTTGAATGGAAAAATAAAATACAAAAATAAATTTTTAAGTTAAAGACTTTTTTATTCGCGTGACTCGCACTACAAATTATGAAAAGATTGAAATGAAGTGTTGCCATCTAAGTTTCATACTTTAGTTAATTTTTAAAAATCTAATAGTCGTATCGAAAAACTGTTTACACCCCAGGATTCAGAAAAATCACACCTTTCATTTGGTACTGAATTTGTAACGATAGGTCTCATATTTCTAATTTATTTTTCCCTTGTTCTGTTTTTTCTGTTGTCACTTAAATTTCATACTTTAGTTATATTTAAAAAATCTAATTGTCGCATCGAAAAATTGTTTGCACCTCTAGATTCAGAAAAATCGCCCCTTTCTTTTGGTATCAAATTTATAAATATAGGTCTGATATTTCTAATTTATTTTACACTTTTTTCGTTTTCAACCCAGATTCGGTAGAAGGTTTTATATTTATATATACGCATTTATATATTTTTTTATTTTCCAGAAATGAAATGAAATATTTTTAATTTCACGTGAATAATAATAAAAATTAGAGAGAAAAATACCTACAAAAATTGGTGATTTTTTTTTTTTTTTTTAAATCAGGAATTCGCACGTGGATAAATATTTTCATAGAGAGATTTGGCATTAGTTTAATATTTTTATTTAATTAAGCAGTACTTTTCTTTCTTGCAGTAAAACAAAATTTTTTGTTGTTATTATGTACCTTATGAGGTTCTTTTATGTTCTCCCCTTAATTGTAAATGATTATAATTTGGATTTTATTAAGATTTTTTATTTTTATTTTGTAAATATCAGAAAAGAGTTTATTTTATTTTATTTATTTATTTATTTATTTTGTGTATGGAACAGCTTTAGTATTGGATCCCTTTGGCAAAATTTGAAATTCGGCACTGAAGTAGCTCGGACGTTTCTCGCCAAGAACTTTAATTGCACAATTGAGATAGCCAATTCAGTTCATCGCAAAAATGGCTTAAAATATTTAAAGTCACCAAAGGGTTCCCATACTAAAGGTGTGCTTTTTGTATTTATTTATTTATAATATTTTCTATTAAAGACTTCTGTGGTCACGAAATTTGGTGCGTAAATTGTTTGTATGCATCCGGCACTTACTGTAGCTGGATTTCACGAAATTCGAAATCCCCCCCCCTTTCTCGGAGTCGGAGGGCAATAAACATGTGTAAAAACATGTTTTTCCGTTTGAATTCGCTTTGAATTATGTTAGAATGGCGAATTTTGGTGTGTGGATATTGATTAAGTGTACGCATTATGTACATTAGTGGGATCTTGCAAAACTTCGAACTCACCCGCTGAGGAAGGGGAAGTAAGATGTGGGTAAGTTGTGCCGAAGACAGTGGGAACTCAGACTTCTCACGTTGCAAGCGAGAAAACCTCTACCAATCACAGCGAGAACTTAGGTTATTAATAAAGATATGGGATTTTGACAACTCATTTAAGTTTAATGTCCAGCGAAGCGGGCAAAGCCTGCTAGTTGAGTAATAAATGAGATATTTAACTAGTCCTCTCTGCATGTGGATTTTCTAGTGGAAGGCATTTTGAATGAAGTTACCAAAACTTGTACCTAGGGCCACATCGCTGCCTTGTACCTAGGGCCAGTGTGTTTTGACCGTTTAACAATTTCGCGACCGCATGTTTTTGTCTTTTTGACAGTAAAGTCCACCTGTGGGCGTTTTTATCATAAGTTACAGTTTTTCAAAACAAAATTTTCTGTATTCACATTTATATTACAAATGGATATGTATTATAATCATATTCTCTCTCTAATCAAAGTATTTGCATCCATACTATACTGATTGTACAAATATGAATATTGTGTATATTTTTTAGAAACAAATAACATACAAATTGCAAAAGAAACGCCAACTGGTGGAGTTTCATATTTTCAAATGACGTGAATCTACGTCAGCGGTCAAGAAAATGTTAAGAAACACAGTACAGCCTATAGTAATTGGATGCTGGCAAACCCTGGTAAACCAATCACTATATATGATGTTGCTGAAAATGTTGGCAAGTCCTATCTGTTGGTCTTTACTCCTGTAAATATTCTGTCAGGCTTTTGTGTATCCGGCTTGTGGCCAGTAAATCAAAACATATTCACTGAGGATGAATATTTAAGTTCAAACGTGACTGAAAGACAAGACCCCTCCATAAATTAAAAAAAAAAAAAAAGGTTTTCCAGGAAGAAAGTGAACCAACAATGATAGAACTGGATGTCTCTGTTTTGTGTCCTGTTGAAATTTCTAGACCTTCAACATCTAACATCTTTTCCTGTGTTATGCTTTAACAGGTACGAACCTAAGCAAAACCTTCACCTACAGCAAAACCTCCCACATCAAAGAAAATTTGTGACCGAAAACCAGAGAGATCTAGAAATCCAAGAGACACTCCAGAAAATAAATGAATAAATAAATAAATAAAGGGAAAAAACAACAACAACATTCTGTTGAAATATATCTAAGAAGAAAACAAAAAAGTGAAAAATTTTGTGTTTTAATTTAAGGCAACAACATGATAATTAATTTATGGTAAATAAATATATTACTTGATATTATTTCTTTTATAAAATACATGTTTATATGCTTATTTTCTATTCATTACAAAGTGAAATCTAAATTTAAGAGAATGGCCCTAGGTACAATGAGGTCTGGCCCCAGGTACAATGTGGGTGTTGTACCTAGGGCCACGAGTGAAGTTTTTTTAAAAACCTTCTATTTGTCGGAATTTATTATTTTAGGTATTTATATTAATCCCAATTGGAAGTAATTAGTCCTAAAGATATGTTCATATCAGTTTGATAATTTTAAACAGATCAAAGGCTCTGTTTTTGGGCATTGAAAAAAAGCGGCCCTAGGTACACGGGTCTCCCCTATATATATATATATATATATATATATATATATATATTTGTACATGTATTCATTTTTACTTTCTTCTATCTTCAATAGAAGAAAGTATTGCATTCGTAAAAATTTTCAATTTCGGGTTTTTGATGGATTTACATGTTTTGAGAGCTGTAGAACACGATTTGACCATTTTTAGAAAATGTCTGTCTGTCTGTCTGTCTGTCTGTGTGTGTGTGTGTGTGACAAAATTTTGTGGCAACTGTACCTCAGGAACTACTGGACAGAATTTCATACAAATTGGTATGTATTTGCACCTTGACATAAATTAGTGCCTATCAACTTTTGGTAAAAATCGTCTTACAGGTTGCGTTGCCCTCCTGCTTTTTCTAAATTTTTAACGTGGTGATATAGGACAAAAATTTTCAAGATGGGTATCTTTCGAAAGGTCTCGTCAGTACCTTTAAAACGAATGGTTGAACTATAAATCTGTGATAATTTAAGACAAAGTTATCGATTTTTTTTACTTTTAACGAAAAAAAAAAAAAAAAAAAAAAAAACTTAGAAAAAAAATCGTATTTTTTTTTTTTTTTTTTTTTTTTGTTACTTCCTTATACAAAGTATAAGGAAGTGTAGTAATCCCGATTTGCGAAATGGATTTTGCATTTCACATTGCTCAAAAACGAATGATCGCTGAATGTTGCCAATTTATACGTGTGACTGTCATGATGTCTAGTTCTACACCTGCAAGTGTCGTCTTAACACAAGCTCTCGTTTTAGAGATATAAGGGTCTTCGCCCCCCCCCCCTTTTTTTTCGTGTGAGTGTTCTTTTTTGAAAGCATTTTATAAATAGTCGTTTTTGAATTGCAATAATTGATATTAATCATTGTTTTGCCTCTTTTCATTTAGTAAGCATTTTATAGGTTGTTAATGAAGGTCAAAAACTTAGAATTTTTCAAAACGAAAGTAACTTTAAGTCAAAAACAAAAGAGGTTGCCCATAACTACCACACGATTTATATTACCCGCTAAACTCTCTTTGATAAAAATAAAAAGAATTGACCAAACTAATCCAGACACTATTTTTCCCGTAGTGAACAAATATTGTGCATGGAATGCCATCTAAAATGGTTAGGCGTGAGGAAATTCTATTTTAAGATGCTAACATTCTGTTCCATTAAGGTCATAACTCTCGACTTTCCAACTGCTTTTATATAGATACGTATATAAGTCAATTATTGTATTTTTTTTTATTTTTCAAGATATAATAGTCAAACGTCCCGTACACACACATGTGCACTTAGCAATTTTCAAAAAAATATTTTCTACTTAAGAGACCTTCGAGCATGTAAATATGATAAAAATCCAATATCGAAATTTTTACCGAATATATTATATATATTTCTTTTTATGGTCGTGTAATGGAAACAAAAATTGATAGATCAGTAATGAATAATACGAACAAATCTTTAGGTTACGGATCTTCAGATCCACTAGCGTAGTTTTACCATGAATGATTTTAGAGTGGGGAAAAAGAAAACAATTTAGTTTACTTTAAGTTTTTTTTTTCAATTTTAAAAATTATATTTTGCTTTCTACAGTTTGATATTTCCTTGTTTTTCAATCATACGTATGTGGTACTGAATTGAATAATTTTTTTCGATTCTCTAGATATAGCTTATTTTTAGTTCAAAAAACAAAAAAAAAATCTCTGGAACTATATCCGGAGGGAAATTGGAAAGAAAAAGTATAGCATATCATCCCTTGGAAAGAAACGTAAAACTGTATTGTTGTAGAAAATACTACATTTTTGTTTACTTTCAAAAAAACTTTGAGATTTCCCTTACATTTTCTTTTTTTTATTAACCTATATTTTTTTCAGCTTTAAGTCATAGCTGAAGCATCCCCAAAACATGTATTTTAAGAATTTCACATTTTCTTTAAAATAACTTTATATCATATTTTCTAGTATAAAAATAAATAATTCTTGTGTGCTTGCTAATTTTTCACCTAATGTAGCATCGTGCATAATTATTAGGACCAGAAACAATATTTGAGTGTCTTTGAAATTTATAGAGCAGGCTTACTAATTTTTCATACTTTTAGTATGAAGATACTACAGGTATGTAGAACTTTGGCATTCTTAAAAATTTCCCACTGAGTTTTTGACGTTTTTACACATTAAACCGTATATCATAAAAACGACGTGATGTCCGTCTATATATTATTTACTGAGTTAGTTATTTAATTATTGGATTTGTTAGTTTGTGAAGACGTATTTTGACCAATGAACGATTGTCAAGAAGTCAGATTATTGCATGGAAAATATGAAGGTTATCTTAAGAAAACTAAATTATGAATCTGACACTAATAATATTGCATGTGAAATTAGATAAATGTAAGGAAGCAGGGGACGGGTAGCTTAATAAGCGGGACATTTTACTTTTATAAACACAGGGTCTTGACTTTATCTAAATTTATTATTCATATTATTACTATAGTGTGAACTACAGTGAAACTTTATGAGAAGAAATATATAATGGGAATCTATATAGAGTCCATCTATGTAGACTAGATTTTTTATGCCTTCAACCGTGTAAATTGCTTTAAAAAATATGTGCTTAATTTTTAACTTTTCTATCGTCGACAAACTCGGAGAAAATAGCTTATAAAGACATTAGTCAGAATTCGTATTACTAATATACACAAACATCACACCGTCACAATTATTAAAAATAAAAGTTTTTTACTACGAGACAATAAAATTTCAATCAAAATTTACATTCAAAAACAACAAAAATATAGGCGTTTCAAACTCATTTTTGTTCCTTATTCAGTATTAAATCAACATAATTTGCAAAAATTACACACACGCTTAAAAGAATTTACAGTAGGATAGAATTTATTATTAATTATTCACACTAGAAACAATTTTTGAGTGTCATTGAAATTCATAGTGTTGGCTTATTGATCTTTCTTACATCTTCATACTACAGATACGTAGAACTTTGGCATTCGTATAAATTTCTGACTATGTTTTTGACGTTTTTATACGTTTTGATTATGAGAAATCCGTATATCATAAAATCAACGTGATCTCCGTCTGTATGTTATTTAGAGACAATAAAATTTCAATGAAAATTTACATTCAAAAACAACCAAAAATATAGGCGTTTCAAACTCATTTTTGTTCCTTATTCAGTATTAAATCAACATAATTTGCAAAAATTACACACATGCTTAAAAGAATTTACAGTAGGATAGAATTTATTATTAATTATTTACACTAGAAACAATTTTTGAGAGTCATTGAAATTCATAGTGTTGGCTTATTGATCTTTCTTACATCTTCATACTACACGTACGTAGAACTTTGGCATTCGTAAAAATTTCTGACTATGTTTTTGACATTTTTATATGTTTTGATTATGAGAAATCCGTATATCATAAAATCGACGTGATCTCCGTCTATATGATATTTATAGAGTTAGTTATTTAATTATTTAATTTTTTAGTTTGTTAGTTTGTATAGACATAATTAGAACAATGAATAATATCAAAAAGTTGGATTATTGCATGAGACATATGAAGAATGTGTATGAAAAATAAATTATGAAGCTGACATATCAAATTAGATAAATGTATCAAAGCAGGAGGGGGGTAGCCTAATAAGCGTTGTCTCACACTTTTGTACAAGGTCTGGACTTTATCCAAGTTCATTACTTAAGTTAGTCAGACCTAAGGTGGAAATTTATGAGAACAAATATACACTAAGCGACAAAAAAAAAAAAAAAAAAAAAAAACTAGTTGGCATAGGTGAACTCTGCTCAGTTCCCAATCATATTTATGTTCTCATAAATTTCTAGTGCGAGACATATTATAATCACGTTAAAAGAAATAAATTTGACCAAAGCTTGATACAGTGACAGAATGAAATCCCCGCTTAATATGCTATCCACCGTTCACTTCGATATATTTATCTTATTCTAATCTATTAATTTATTTTATCAGGGTCAATTCCGTTGTTTAGTTTTCATGCTACTAGTTCCAATGCAATAATCTTCAAAATTCATATTTATATAAAAAATTTACAATTTCGCTATGTTGATAAAATCGTAAATTACTAATAATTTACGAAATTTTCCTATTGGAATATTTGTATTCAATCATGTTCAAACAAATATCATAAATGTAATTTTGAAGTTGTGTGAAGTATTTATGATCCTCAAAATGGAAGTTTATGCTCAATTTTGCCTTATTCTGGCATGTTAAGTAAATCATAAATTCCAAATAACTTACGAATTTTTTAATTTGGAAAAACCATAGTCTATGATAATCATGCCAGTATCCTAAATAATATTTCGAAAGTGGTTTGACATCTTTACTATGAAAATATCCCTCAAAATTGACGTTTATGTGAAATTTTGCTCTCTTCTGCCATGTTAAGAAATTCGTAAATTTCAAATAACTTACGAAATTTTTATATTTGAAAATTCATAGTCATTAATATTCATGCCAGTGTCCTAAATAATATTTCAAAAGTAGTCTGAGATCTTTACGATGAAAATATCGCTCAAAATTGACGTTTATGTGAAATTTTGCCCTATACTGCCATATTAAGAAATTCGTAAATTTCCAATAACTTGCGAAATTTTCAAAGTAGCATATTTATAGTTACTGATGTTTATTCCGGCATCAAAACGGATATTTTAAAACTGGTCTGACATTTTTACAGTAAAAAGTTTTCATTTAATGCACGTTTAAGTGAATTTTTGTCCTATTCTCCCATGTTAAGAAAATCGTAAATTTCTAATAACTTACGAAGTTTTTAAAATCGAATGTTACAAATGAATAGCGTTCTTGCCAGTGTCGAAAGTAATATTTTAAAACTGATCTGACCTCTCTGCGACAATTGGTTCTTGAGATATCGTGTACAGAGATTAACAAACTAACGGACTAACAGACTAACAGACACCCTTCAGATAGACACCATACAAATTTTGTCATTTTCGGATTCCTCACTCCTGAAAACGTGTAAAAAAGTCAAAAAACCGAGGTCGAAAATTTTCACAATTACCTAAGTTCCCCATACCTATAGTATGATGGGGAACTAAAAAAAAACCACACTTGGATATTTTCCTTTTCCCTTTTTGCAACCGCCAATTTTATCATTTAAAAAGCAAATTTTTGAACAGATTTTATTACGTCGCCCTCCACGTACACTTCAGGATTGAGCCCAGTGTTAAAAGTAAAATGCAACTGACAGGAAAATTATAATTTTAGAAAGTATTTCAAAAATGGCAAGTATAAGGCATTTAACGATGCCACAAAAAGTATTAATTTTAGAATGAAAGTCAAAAAATATTTTAATACGCGAGATGACAAATTAATTAAATGTTAACGAAATATTCCTGAGAGGATTTTTAGGAACATATAAAATTTGGCTGTTTAAACGGAAAATGTGTCTTTAGGCGGCTATGTTGCCCATCCAAGCGAGATGGTGGCAAGTCAAGAAAGAAAAGTTTTAAAAAATCGATTTGTACATGCTCATAATTTAGAAAAGATAAAAAAAAATATGTTCATAGCAAAGCAATTTCTTTAAAAACAGGGCGGGAACAATTAAACAAAGTATGTTAAAAACCAGAAGATCTGAAAAAAAAAAAAGTCGTTACTAAAGAAAAGAATTAAAAAAAAAAAAAAAAAAAAAAAAAAAAAAAAAACAAGATTTCAGTTGACCAAAAATTAAAAAAAATATATTAGTTAATTATTAAGCCAAACTGGTTTTCTCTGATGAGTCAAGTTTATTTTATTTCAGGTTGATAAAAAAAACTAGTAAGATGATAAAAATGTGACCGAAATATTAAAAATTGCATTTATAAAACAGTGACACATTCTCCGTACACTATGGTACGGAAGTGCATAAATTTACAATGAGTCGGGCAAATTTTTATGCTCAAGTAATCAATTAACTCGAAATAAAACGCGGCCATTATAAAAACAGCGCCTGACCGACTATTTTGAAGGTATCTCAAACTTTCCTGAATATAGAATTTCAAGATGATATTGCACTATACTAAAGGGCGTCTGTGGTGCGTTTATTCGATTCAAATTGTTAAAACTACTTATCCTATCCCATGAGCATCTATAATTTTGTAAGCAATCATATCTTTTTTAACTTTAAGCTAAATCTCACAAAAATATAGTAGAATTTCTTTTTTATCAGAATTTTAAATAGCCCTAATCTCAATCCTCTCGAAAATGTTTAGTCTATAAAAAAGCGCGGAAAAGGGATGGGGATTAAAAAACTGCAGCCTACAACTCTGCAAGGACTAGAACATTTTTTTATGATATTTGGCACAGAGAAATTTTTGATATTTATATTAAAACACTGCATAATACTATGCCATTGCGCATTAAAGCAGTAATTCCATATAAAGGTGGAATAACTCAATGCAGAATACATATTTTTATTAAAAATTGCTTAGATCTAACAAACAAATAGTTTTATTTCATGTATTAAAATATAACTTGTTTATATCATATAATAAATGATAATACAGTACAAAGTATATGTTTATTATATTACGTTTAAAAATAATCTTTTATCTAGATTTTTAATAATTACTTCGTAGAGTGTAATAAAGTGAATTATTAAATGAAAAATGTACATAGGTATCATTTCATCTGTTTGATATTATGCAAACATGACAGTTTTATTTGTTTCAACCATTAGTTTTGAAGTTATTAAAAATGAAAAAGGTATAAGTTAAGTTTTCTGCAGTGCGGATTTTTTTTTTTTTTTTTTTTTTTTTTTGTCGCTTAGTGTATGATGAGGAACTGTGCAGAGTTCACCTATGTCAACTGGAATTTCTTTGTCTTTAACAGTGTAAATTGCTTTTAAAAAAATTGTTTAATTTGTAACTTTTTGTCATTGATAAACACGGAGAAAATAGCTTATAAATATAGTAATCCGAATTCATATTACTAATATGCACAAAAATTACACAGTCTCAATTATATACATTAAAAACAAAAACATTTTATTACGAGACAACAAAATTTCAATCAACATTTACATTCTAAAACAACCAAAAATATAGACGTTTCGAATTTCGTTCTTGTTCCTTTATCAGTATCAAAACAACATATTTTGCAAATATTGCATACATACTCAAAGATTTTATAGTAGGATAGAATTAAATATTAATTATTTACATTAGAAACAACTTTTCAGTGTAATTGAAATTCATAGTGGCTTATTGATTTTTCTTACATCTTCATACTACAGGTGCGTAGAACTTTGACATTCATAAACATTTCTGGGTGGGTTTTTTATGTTTTTATACGTTTTGATGTATGAGAAATTCGTGAACCATAAAATCGACGTAATGTCCGGCTATATGTTATATAAAACGTCTATATTTTTGAATGTGTATTTTAATTCAAATTTATTGTCTCGTAATATTTTATTATTATTATTATTAGAATTCGTATTATTCATTACAATAACACTTGTAGAAAAATTCTTATTTTGCTGTAAATTGTAATGCTAGTATTTCATTTTCTCTTTTTTCAGAATATATAATTTGTAAACAATACAATTATTGGCATCTAAAATGCAACGTATTATTACAGTAAAAGGATGATTCTCTTTACTTTTAGAGATAAAATGAAACCAAAATTTAATTTTAAACCACTAAAGTTTCAATTTTTAAGTAGTGTGTATATATGAAATAATTGAACCTAAAAATAAACTAAAAAATAGAAATGAATGTAAAATAGAAATTGTAGTTATTGTCACCGCCACTTTTATTTGAAAAGTATTGACACACTTCAGAACCTTATCTATTTAAATCCGGAGATAAAAGAAATTAATGCACAAATTTTCATGTGCATTTAATAATTACTAGCAGGCTTCTCCGGCACTATATTTAAGTGATTTCTTTTTAATTGAATAATTGAAATGTTTAAATAAATATATTTCGATTGGCGACTTTTTTTCTTCACAATTTTAGTATGGGATGTCCTTGACAATATAAAACATTTTTGAACTTCTCAAATCTGTGCAACAAAATTATTATTAAAACGAAAATTCTCGAAAACAGTCAAATAGACGTGGACAATTCTCATGTGATGCACGGGACATGTCTGACCGATTATTAATTCTATAGGGTTTAATATTATATCCAAAAAATAAATAATTGATGTTTCTGATGCTAATAAAGGATAACTTCATAAATGTAAAACAATATTTCAAAATAAAAATTATTTTGTCATAATAAATGAACAAAACCTAGCGTGATGCACGGGAAGCAGAAAAATCAATTATTTCTGCACTCATTCAGTCAAAATAATATTTGTCTTAATTTACTTGCTATAAACACATAAAACTACTAATCTGTGATAATGGCAATATGTTGGATATAAAATGTGAAGGAACAGACAATTCTACCATCTTGTTCCTTTTTTATAATTATTTAAAAAATATGTATGGGTGTGATGCACGGGACAAATATAATTTGTCAAAACTATAACCAACCTTTTGTGCGATATTCAGCATATTTATATTTCATAACTCTCAATATTAACTTCATAAATAAAAGTTCTAACTTTGGAAAGAAAATATTATAAGAAATGGGATGGCATAACTCAATTTTTAGGAGGATGTAAACAATTCTGCACTTCACTAGTTTTGTTTTCTCAATGGAAAAGGTTAACCAACATTTTATTTAATATAATGATTTTGTATTTTCTAACTGTAAACTAAGTAAACTAATGCTAAAAACTGAGATTATTTATATTGAAGCAAAGGACGTTAAGAGCTGTGTAGATATGGAAAATTCCACACCCATCGAAAGCATCATGAAAAACATGTGACAATCGTTTCTGATGGAGAAATTCAATTAAAAGAAAATGCATGTGGCAATTTCAAGACCAAAACAAGTTCCATGCAATTAGATTTAAAGCTTCAACTCAATGACTGGGTCTTAGCTAAATATGAAAGTGATTGTTATCCTGGCATGATTGTTTTTAAATTGATGAAAATAACTTTAAAATTTCTGTTATGGTAAAAGCTGGGAATCAGTATTGAAAATGGCCAAATAAGGCAGATGAACTTATTTATCCAATTGAAGACATTATTAAACAAATTCCTCCCCCAGAAATTGTAAATTCACGTGGAAACTTCAAATTTGAAATCTTTTTGTGATGCACGAGATATAATATATTAGCAAATAAAATTAATTAAAATAAAGTTTAGTTAAAAATATTACTAATGTAGTTTAAATAGGGTTCATTTTAAAAGTTCTTAAGAATTTTTCAGCAACAGAAATAAAAAATAAATGTTGTACATAAATAAGTAGCTCTTTTTGCGTGATGCACGGGACATGCATACTTCTTAGTAAAAATTGAATAATTCAAATAGTTTAAAAATTATATAGATATATTTAATTGTTTTTACTGAGTGTTCATTAATTATAATGTTTTCCTATAACACAAAACTTAAAATTTTCATTATAAAACCCACGTGTCCTCGCACCCGGAAAAATTAGTAAAAAACGTGGCAGTCAGTAACTGTAACTATAACTGTTTTCCTTTTTTTTTCTTTTTACTAAAAAGGTTCTCAGCTATCGTCTGAGTATATTATTCTTTTTGGAATCTTCTTTTTTTTTCTGAAAAGTTCTGAAATAAAAATGAAAATTTTTGTATTCTGTAAGTATTTTACCATTTAAGTCTCCATTTGAGTCTTCATCTTTTATTCGACGCCTGGATTTAAACTGTTTTATGAAAAAGCAAAGAATAATTAGTCACGGGTCTATATTAAGTGCTATATGAAGCTAGCCAGCAATACACAATGATATTTACCTGTTTTTGCGCATTTATTTATTAATATCTCGAAGCATAGGAAAGCTATACAAAACTGATCATATTTAAAGTATTATTAAATGTATACTTTAAGTTCTGGTACTTCGCACGTAATTGTGGAATATTTCAGCTGTAGGAGATAAATATTAGAAATTAAATGTTTTAGTGGATACTAGAATAAAATATTTTCTTTTCTTCTTTTTTTTTTTTTTGGGGGGGGGGGGGTAGGGAAAGGGCCACAGTTTTCTTTTTTATCATTGTACTTTCAAGCAGTCCTCAGTTTTTTATTTTCTGTACTGTCATCTGTTTTTTATCTTCAAGGGAGAATTTTTCTTTTCTGTTATATTTGGCAAGAGCATGACAATTAAATGTAAATTTATTTGAACTATTATTGCCACTGCACACATTATTTTGGCTGATTTGTAGGTCTAATTTGGCACTTTCGTTCAGTTTCTTAGCTTTGTTATTTTATATTTCTTCTTTCATTTCTGTATTTATTCGTTTTCACTCTTCTTTAACAGCTTGTTACCAGCACTTTCTCCAATAAGTTGGTGTGATAGCTTAAATTTGACATGGAAATTACTGAATAGATGTAATTAATGCCACTCCAACTTGTACCGGAGCCAACTGTCTAGTTGATCATTTAAAAATGTGTTACTAAAATGAAAACTCACAAAATACTTCATTTGACTTTTTCTTTTCTTTTGAAATTTACAATTGTGAGTAATGCGTACAATAACTGGATACGCCAAGTTTATCACAGGCTATAATTGAAGTTCGTGACAAATAAATACTTATTAAGATTTAAAACCAAACGAATATTATTTTATTTGTGGTAATTTTATATTTATTAAAAACAGTGAAAGTGGAAAGAAAATCAAAAAAGGCTCTACTATTTTTTGAACAAAGACTACTACACTACATTTAAAAATTAATGAAAATTAATTATGACAGTTTCTAAAACATGCAACACAGTCTGATCATCTTTTTTTTTTTTTTTTCAAAACATAAGACACTTGATATTGAATCATGATTTCATTCATGTGATCTTGAAAATGAATGAAATATTCATTAAAATTATTTTCACATTTGAAAACTTTATAGATGGCTTATTTTCATTTAAATATAAATATTGCAATAACTATACTGTTTACCCATCAAGAAAAATGCACAAGAATACAAATTATAAAAGGAGATTATAAAAGGAATTGTTCAAAGGAAAAATTCTACAAATAATAAAGGAAATACCAACACTAAGGACTAGAAGCCAATTTTTAAAAATTTAAATTTAAAAAATCGCAACTATCAGTATATATTCCAAAATACTTAATGCAAAATACAAGAAACGCTTCAAGCAACTAATAGTTCGGTTTTGGGGACCAAAAATTAAATATTTTTAACAAAAATGTGAGAAATATCTTTGTGGTATTGAACATAAATCGCTAATATCCTTTTGTTTGTTAAAAGTGAAAAGTGAATTTCAAAAATATACAAATATATTTACTATAAAAATGTGAATTTTGGTAAAGAAAAGAAAAATTTGCTTAACACCGGAGCCCAGAATTAAATGGTTAATATCAGTAATAGCAATGAAAGATTTTAAAACTGCATTTTTGCTATAAATACACATTTTGAGATTCCTTAAATCCCAGAACTATGTTTAACTGTGGTTGGTGTGTGTGTCTGCGTATCAGGGCATACTGAGTGTGGGCTTAGAAGTTGGGCCTCTGGTCGACAGGGGACATCCGTAGAAACTTAATCTTTAAGTATATACGTTACGGTAAAAGTGATTAAACCGGGGATTAATCACTTGTGTCACCAGGGATTAATCAATGTATAATTACCGGTGATTATGCATAATCCCCGCTAAATTTTGGGGAATGTGATTAATTATTCAATATTTACCACATATACTGGTTATTTTATAAAATCCCCAACGCATAATGGGGAATGTGATAAATTTTGATTCATGCATTTTGAAATAGAAGTATTCAGTATTTCTTTTTCATGTACGCAAAGCGTACAGACGTGCGCAATACTGGTTGCTGCAGTAAAAATTTTGCATATTATTTCAGATTCATGCATTTTCAGATAGAGGTATCCAGTGATTTTTTTTTTGTTTTCATGTACGCAAAGCGTACAGACGTGCGTAATACTGCCTGCTGCAGTACAAAATTTTGCATGTTTTTTTAATTTCATGCATTTTGAGATAGGTGTATCCAGTGATTTTTCTTTTGTTGTTGTTTTCATGTACACAAAGGGTACAGATGTGCGCAATACTTCCTGCTGCAGTACAAAATTGTGCATGTTTTTCAGATTCATGAATTTTAAGATAGGGGTATTCAGTGATTTTTTTTTCATATACGGAACGCGTACAGACGTGCGTGATACTGCTGCTGCAGTAGAAAATTTAGCATATTTTTGAATTTCATGCATTTTAAGTAAATTTTTGTACTGCAGCAACCAGTATTACGCACGTCTGTACGCTTTGCGTACATAAAAAAAATCACTGGATACCCTATTTTAAAATGCATGAAATTAAAAAATATACACATGGAAAACATGAAAACCAAAAAAGAATATCCCTGGATACCCCTATCTCAAACTGCATGAATCGGAAAAATATGCACAATTTTGTACTGCAGCAACCAGTATTATGCACGTCTGTACGCTTTGCGTACAAGAAAAAAAATCACTGGATACCTCAAAATGCATGAAATTAAAAAATATACGCAATTACGTACTGCAGCAACCAGTAGTACGCACTTCAGTACGTCTTTCGTACATGAAAAAAAAAAACACTGGATACCCCTATCTCAAAATGCATGAATCGGAAAAATATGCACAATTTTGTACTGAAGCAACCAGTATTGCGCACGTCTGTACACTTTGCGTACATGAAAACAACAACAAAAAAAGAACATCACTGGATACCCTTTCTCAAAGTGCATGTATCTGAAAAATATGAAAAATTTTGTGCTGCAGCACTGCTAAAATAACCGGTTAATGTGATAAATATTGAATAATTAATCATATTCCCCAAAATTTAGTGGGGATTATGCATAATCTCCGGTAATTATGCATAATCCCTAGATTAATCACTTTTACCGTAACATATATATCTGTTGAAGTTGTCGTGTCATTATTTTAACCTGAAGCATTCCCTGAAATTTCACTTTAAGCCGCAGGTTACTGTCTACAGAGCATTAATGTTCAAAATGTGGCCATAGACCGGCAATTCCAAAGTAAAACAAATTTATTAATGCAAAGCCTGACAAAGGCAGAGCAAGTGGGGACAATGCCCATGCACTTCTTCTTGGGTGTGGCTTCCGAAATATTCTTAAAACTTACTTAATCGTTTTTATATTAATAGAGTGATGTAAAGAAGTACAAGGTGACCTCAATATAGGAGAGGCATCAATTATAGAAGCCCCAATTATATTTTCGCCCCGGGTTTCGAGAGTTGTTGGTCACACCACTGCATGCGTCTATGTATGTCTGTCTGTGAGTATTTTATTACACAATTAAATAACAAATATTAACAATAAATCAAGATTCAGTATTCTAAATCTATATATGACGTGTTGATGTTTCAGGAAATGGATGTTATGTAAGCCAAACAAAGGGTCAGTGTGTACAGACATACAAAAATATTCAAATATCTTGTATCTATGGCCGAGATTTCTTATTGGTATATTTACCTATTTAAATCTGCTTGAATCATTTATTTCTTTATATATTCAAAAGCATGCTTCTTACAAAATATGATATTAAAGGAATTCCCCATTTGCTTACAGGAACACAAAAAAGAATTTGGGTATATTATGATTATAGTTGGAAATTGTTTAAAGTGTATTTTAAGTTGGGTTACAAGCTTTGTCTTGCTGTGATAAATTAACATATATGATATGATGCGTCTGTAATATATAGTCAATATTTAGTCCTACCCAAAATTAATCAAATAACTTTTAAAAGGGTCTGAGCGAAAATTATTCCCGTTCATGGGAACGAAGTTTTTAAATTTATAAATAACTTTAAATATTTTAAAAATTTAGCTGTAAATTTTAAACGGTCGATTAAGGATGTTTACAGCCACTATAACGTAGTAATGTGTGGCAAATAAAACTGTTTCTAAAGTAAATTTCAATTATTGTTTAAATACACTTCTTCTCATCGTATAATTTAAACTCTAATAATTTTTTACAGATATATTATATAAGAAAAAGCTCCGTTAGTTCCCCACTGGTCTATTTTCTATCTTCAAATGATACGTTAATCATTTTTGTGAATGTTTTAGCATTTATTTTTCAACACATTTTCAATTTATAACCATCTTGAAAATACAATTATCATTAAAAATGAAAAGAAAGTTTAATCTCTTTTGCATAATATTAGCTGCAACTTCAAAAACACTGCGTTTTTAATCAATAGGAAATGGTAAAAAAGAATTCTGTAGTACACATGAAAAAGAAATTCTTTTGAAAGCAACAGCGTGTTGTTTATTCTAAGAAATCTTCAGAGATTCATTGAAATTTACTGAAATAACTTTGGATATAAAATTATATAATTGTAAAATTTGTTGTTTGGTTAGTATTGCTCTTTTAAATAATTTATATTTCTATATTACATGTAATTTAATGTTTATACTAAAATATCGGAATATTAGAGAAATATTAAAATATTAGACTTTTTACACTTGAATTATACAATTTTTTTTTATTTTCAATTTTCAAAATTATTTCACATAATAAGTCTGAAATGTGTAAAAAAAAAGCCTAAAAATGGTGCTGTAAACTAAGCAATTTCACTCATATTCGATTGTCCTCATCATATACACACGTTAATTGGTTACCAATATTTACAAAGTTTTTTTTTTTTTTTTTTTTTTTTTTGAGATTTGACTTACAGGATATTTGTCATATTTTTAGGAGCCTTAAATAGCCTTAATAATTAGAGAGCCACAAAAATAAATAAATAAATAATAATAATGCGGTTACCCAAAAGAATAAAACAACTTTAATCTTCACTATTAGATTTTGATAAAGAAGCTCCGGTACCATTTTCTAATACATTTGTGCAAGTATAGCATACAAAATTAAAAAAAATATATAAGCATTTTTTAACATAAAATAATCAAAGGTTCTTATCCATAATATGGAGAGTTTCCAACAGAATTTAATCTAATTTTCAGATATGTTCACTAATCAATGCAAAATTATTGTACTACAATTTGAATACAAATATATATAAAATACGAGGGCGAATTTGAAAGTCTTTGCCCCTTACTTTTTATTAGCCAAACTACGGTACATACAGGCAATTACCAGAATAAGGTACATATAATACGCACTATTCTACGTATATTACACTATTCTTACAAATACTTACCCCACCAGTTCAGATATTTGACCCATCTCAACATTAAATCTGAGATGTCCCTTTCGTAAAATTCGTCCAGCTGTCTGAGGAACAACCGTGGGAATGATGTCTTGGCTGATGTCGTAGCACGTGAATTACTGTTCTGCCAAGAACTGCTTCCGCAAACCGAAAACGTGGAAATCACAAGTGGCGAGGTTCGGATTGTATGGTGGGTGCCCAGACTCTCCCGGTAAAAGGACCTGAGCTTGTTGGCAGATTTGATTGCCAGTTGTGGCCTCGCATTGTCGATGAAAACGTCTCAAAGTGAGACACTTTTAGACTTTTCCCCCATACATGAGCTGCATTTCCCTGTGGATTTCAATGGGTGGTCACATAATGCTAGGTCCATGTAAGGTGCACCAATGAGAACGGATATGTTGACTACGCATTTACAGCCATAGTTTAGGCAAAAATAAATAAAGACTAATACTTTTTGATTCGCCACCTTATTTTAAGAAAAACAAGCATTTATATGAAAATCAATTCAATTGTGCATGTGTAAACAACGGACAGACCTTTCTTTTGTATAAATTGACAGTCAAATGTATAGGTCGACTCATCAAAAGCCGTATAAAGTAGCTTGAAATTTTTAAACTGTATTCGCAATAGAATCAACTGTTTGTTAGTTTGATGCTATTTTTTGAAAAAAAGTATGTGTGAAATTCTGTGTGAGATAAAACTGCGCATTTAATCATTGGATTTAAATTTTCAGATTACTATCATATGAAAAATAAATGATTAATCAAATGCCGATAATTTTGAAGAATGTCACATAATGAAATATTTTGAATAATCGTCTCAATAATAATATACATGCTCACTGAGACAAATCTAAAAAATATGCATATCAATACCATGCTTCATATCAATACCCTGTATTAACAACACGAATTGGTACCTTTACTTATTAATGAAGCAGTAAAACATATTAAAATTATTGTAAAAATATACATAAAATCATAAAATTCCACAGTTATCCTAAAATCCAATAACCACTCTTTTTTCTTTAATAACTAATTAAAAAAGAAATTAAAAAAGAAATCCTGGATAAAACAAAAAAAAATTTCTGAAAGATATTTTTGAAATAAAATAATCTCTTTACTGCCTAAACTTCTTTGAAATCTTTTCAAAACTACCAAAAAAAAAAAAAAAAAAAGAAGAGATAAAAATGCGTAGAAAAAAGAATATTCTGTATAACTTAAAACATATTTTGTGAGTTTTAAAATTGGTTCATTTTATGTCATCTTTGAGAATATATATATATATATACATATATATATAATGGTTACTAAAATCAATACAATTGTTAATACCTTACAAAATGATATACATATATATATATATACATATATATATATATATATATATATACACACAGGCAATTCTTCAAGAAGTTCATAAATTCATCCCACCATTTAGGGAGATATATAAAAATTTAATTTTAAACAATTGTAATTTCATAAATTCATTTAAAAAAATAAAATAAAATAAAATAAAATAAAAAATGTGAAGAGTACTATGCAGTATATCGGAAAGAAATTTAAACACTACTGAAATAAAATTTATCAATTAATTTGAGAATAAGTGTCACTACTATCCTCAAGGATTAAAATAAAGCCAGATTTTAAGGGATATTTTTTAAGGGCTCCTCCTTCTAATTGTGTATTTATATAATAAATTTTTTGTTTTTTACATTCTGTCTATAATAAATTGCAGTTCGTTTTAGATTGGTAAATAAGGGGACACGAGTAACAGTTATAAGAATAAGAGAAGCATACAGTTAACTAGTATGTTGTGGCCACCACAAGACTTTCTTCTATATTTTCCTATATACATATTCAATCAGTAACAATAAAAAAAAAAAAAAAAACGATTTTTTTCTAAGTTTTTTTTTTTTTTGTTAAAAGTAATACATATACAACCAGTAACAATATTAAAAAAAAAAAAAAAAAAAAAATACGATTTTTTTTTCTAAGTTTTTTTTTTTTTTTTTTTTTTTTTTGTTAAAAGTAAAAAAAATCGATAACTTTGTTTTAAATTATCACAGATTTATAGTTCAAACATTCGTTTTAAAGGTATTGACGAGATCTTTCGAAAGATACCCATCTTGAAAATTGTGGAGGAACCGGTGCCCCCACATGCACAAAATTTTTTTCGTAGTTAACTACTACTATTATCAATAATTCATATTAATTTTACAATCACAAGTTTAAAATGACGCTCATTATGTACATTTATACGAAATTTTGTCCTATACTGCCATGTTAAAAGTTTACATAAAATACGATGACAGCGCCATCTGCTGGGCGATTGATTCCAAAATCTAATCAGCACCATTCCATGTCAGGGTCCAACTATATACCAAGTTTGGTTCAATTTCATTCATTGGTTCGTGAGATACGGTGAAAAATACGAAATTTTGCGATCACAGCGCCACCTTCTGGACGATTGATCCCCAAATCTAATCAGCACCATGCCCCGTCAGGTTCCAACTATATACCAAGTTTGGTTGAATTCCATTCATTGGTTCGTGAGATACGGTGAAAAATACGAAAATTTGCCCTATACTGCCATGTTAAAAATTTACATAAAATGCGATCACAGCGCCACCTGCTGGGCTATTGATCCCCAAATCTAATCAGCACAATGCCCCGCCAGGGTCCAACTATATACCAAGTTTGGTTGAATTTCATTCATTGGTTCGTGAGATACGGTGTTAAAAAACGAAACCACAGACAGACACACAGACAGACAGACAGCCCTTTTTTAAAAACTATCAATTCGTCTTCAGGACATCCCAAAACGTGTAGATCCGTCAAAAAACGGAGGTCGAAAATTTTCGCGAATCCAATATTTTCTCTATATTACACATAGAAGAAAGTAAAAATACCTGATTTAGAATTTTAACAATTAGATGTATTTTAATAGTCTTGAAGTCTGCAAATATTTTTGAAAATCTTCTTAAATATAGTGAATGTAAATTATCCGTTTAACGAAATAAATCACTAGAGAGCAAGAAATTTTGATATGCTAATCTTTTACCTTTTACTCATAATGTGAACATAAATTAGTTATAAAGAACTAATATTTCTTAAGAAACAGATTATGGATCTAATAATAATAATAATAATAAAAGTAAATAGACTGATTTATTTCTTTTGTGTAATGTTTTTTCACTTCTGTCCATAAATAAAACAGAGTGAAAGGAGACAATAGTGACAAAGACAGTTGCGAAAATAAAAAGTTCATAGCAAGTTTAGCTTACAAAGACTACAATCTAACATTATAATGAATTCATCAGCAAATTTAATTATTTGGCTACAAAGTCACGTAAGACTCATCAATAAAATACTTCTTTAAGCATCTTCCAAAGCACTTTTTCTAAACCATCTTAAACCTGCCAAGTGGCTTTTTTTTAACCCCTCTGCCCCAACTAACCTCGTGTGCAGGTTAGTTGGCGTGCGTGTAAGAGTGAATTGGCATATCGTGAAGTGGATAGAGATAATTAGACAAAACACAACAAATTTTAAGGTAAAACATTTTATTTTACCAAAACTTTTTATTTTAAAAATATTTGACCAAAAATATCTGTTTAAATAATGAATTCATCATGTAAAATAAAATATTCTTAGTATTATAGCTACCAATATTTGTTCAATTAGATTTTATTAGTGCTAGAGGCCTATTTCAGTCGGTACAGTTGTCGAATTTTTATACGTCACTCTTAATTAGTGCTAAGGGCCTATTTCAGTCGGTTTATTGAATGGGGATTTATTGAATGAAGTCCCCCCAAGGCCCAACTTTGACATGAGTCCCCCCCAAGGTACCCCTATTTCAGTCGGTACAGCGTTGTCGAATTTTTATAATACACTCTTAATAGTGCTAAGGGCCTATTTCAGTCGGTTTATTGAATGGGGATTTATTGAATGAAGTCCCCCCAAGGCACAACTTTGACATGAGTCCCCCCCAGGCACAACTTTGACATGAGTCCCCCCCAAGGTACAACTTTAACATAAGTCCCCCCCAAGGCACAACTTTAACATGAGTCCCCCCCAAGGTACCCCTATTTCAGTCGGTACAGCGTTGTCGAATTCTTACAATACACTCTTAATAGTGCTAAGGGCCTATTTCAGTCGGTTTATTGAATGGGGATTTATTGAATGAAGTCCACCCCAGGCCCAACTTTGACATGAGTCCCCCCCCAAGGCACAACTTTGACATGAGTCCCCCCCAAGGTACCCCTGTTTCAGTCGGTACAGCATTGTCGAATTTTTATAATACACTCTTAATAGTGCTAAGGGCCTATTTCAGTCGGTTTATTGAATGGGGATTTACTGAATGAAGTCCCCCCAAGGCACAACTTTGACATGAGTCCCCCCCCCAGGCAACAACTTTGGCATGAGTCCCCCCCCAAGTCCCATCTTTGACATGAGTCCCCCCCAAGGCACACCTCCCCCTCATTGGGAAAAAGAGCAAAAAACGTTGTTTTGCGGCTATAAGACAGTTTGGACTTCCAACGTTATTTGTTACAGTATCTGCAGCTGAAACACATTGGTTTGATTTAATGAAAACTTTATCATGGAATTTAGATCGTCACGAATTAACTAAAGAAGAATTTGTCGATATTAACAAGTTTAGCAGTAGGCCTCTGGCACTAAATTAAAATCTGTCAATGTCAGATTTTCATGTTTTAAATAATGAAATAATGCCGTGTCTGTATATATTTTTATTATTCTAATGTTGAAATCAACACCACGAATGTAGCAACTGTGCTCGTTCCTACGTTCGTTCGTGAATGTAGGCTCGTTCATTTGAAAAAGTGGATTTAACTTTTAGAAAATTTTACTTTCGTCGTACAAAACCGAATCATTCTCGTCTAGCCATCTCCACTTTTTCCCCTTTTTTGACTATGGTGGATATGTGAATCTATATACCACAAAATTATTAACATCAGAAACGAAAGACTACATATTTGCATATACAATATTTCGGAAACCGCCATAAGTATCGCCTTAATTTGATCCATAAATTTATCAGACCAAAGCAATATGCGATGAAAAAATGTACTCACCAGTCCTAGAACAGTCCTTTGACAAAGGTTTTTCATTTATGACGCTTCTAAGCAGACTGAATTAATGGTAGGTGGTGCACATATACATACACCCTCCACTAATAAAAGGACAGTTCTCTGTCTCAACTGTCGCAGAAAATAGAAGTTGAATGTCAACTAGCCCTTTTTACGAACTAAACTCGGTCTTCCATAATAAAAATATTCTTACATTTTTATCGACTTTTCATATTCTAACTTTTGAAATCAATAAAACAATAGCATGTACTTTTCACAGTAATCAAGATTATCTCGCTCTTTCGTATTTTTTCGCATGCACCGATGTCCTAGATTTCCCATTTTACTGGATACCCTATATTCATTATATACTCTTGAAATGATCATATGCGAAAATCCAAATTCCATTGTTGCATCGAAGATATATGTCACCATGTCTCGTGCGCCAACTACGAAAGCACATTTAAAGTAACTTAAATCCTGGTCGTTTTATAACTTGCTATTGTAACAATAATAATCTATCTAACTGCTTTGGCAGATACCTGTTGTTTTAAAGAGCTGCTTTCAACTGCATCAGAGTATGCTGATTGGTAACATGCCTCAGTTATTTATATAAACACACCTTTACTAATTTTTCTGAATTTCAATGTACTTAATTTTATTGAATATGGTGCAATAAAAAACATGCAATTAAAAGTAGCAGAAATTAACTCTTACAGGAGTATAATTAAAAATTTACGCAAGAATGTATATTATGTAATTCTAAAATTTATATACAGAAGATATTAAATAATATATTTAAAATAATAAATTACATTTCACATAGAATAAATAAATTAAACTGGAAAAGAAAAGAAAAGAAAAGATGAAAAACGAAATTTAAAAATAAATACCTCCGAGTCTTGTCTGGATTTAAAAGATTCGACCAATGTTGTTTAAATAAAGTAAAGCGAATTCCAAAAGTATTTCCGAGGCAAACAATGCATTTCTCAGAATTTCAAAAGAACATTTCTTCTATGGCAACCACAGTAGACTTATTTAAAAAAAAAAAAAAAAAAATTCTTAGATTAAAATTGAAGATTTATTTTACTTTTGAGCTGAGTGAAAATATACATAAAAGTAAGGAAGAAGGATCCATTGAAATCAATGCTCATTAAGAATATCATAAAAAGTAAGTAAAATAGAATTCGTAAGAAAAATAAAAAGCATAAAAAAAATTATTGTAATACAACAATTTTTTTTTTATCTCTCATTTGCAAAAGAAACATAAATGTTATAATATGCTGTTAAGCATATAAATGTGCATATCTGCAGAAAATGCAAATTTTTTGTACCGATGAAAATATATATCTTTGAGTTTCTTTCCGATATTCTTCGTTATCATAAAAACTGAAAAAAAAGCTTTAAACCCATATTTTACAATGTTTTAAAACATACATAAAAGGGCACTAAAGTCGTCCGCACCCACTTTTAATTGCGGAACGGTTGCAGCTTTAGTTATTTAAATGGTGTCTAATTATAGTAAACTGTTTACATGCTACTAGATAAGAACGACAACAACAACACTTGTTAGAAAATCATGAATTTAGATGTCTTGTCTATAGAGAGAAGTGCAACACAACTAAGCAGGTGGTTGGTTGTGTTGCTCCTCCTCCTTTGAGTTTTGCCACATTTTCAGTCTTGCTTGTGTCTCCAAGGTAGTAGCACATATTTTTTTTTGCACTTGCAGAGGAAAGGACACGTCTTTTCGAAACTAGTAATGCTTTCCTTAATTTTATGGTGTAGGAAGAAGTTTTGAAGTTTAACATATATATATACATATATATATATACATATATATATAATTTTTATAAAGTCATATAATAGTCTGAAAAGCCTAATTTGCTGGTTCTTTTGATTTTTATCGCTTTATTCTTTGTTTTTACCTCTAATTTTGTATGAATTTTTTCCTGTATATGTTCCATGCATTATAAGTACTACTTACAAAACTTATAACTTTTACTTCCATTACCGAACGGCAGTTAAGTAATATATTCGGCCAAAAAATTTTTATATCTAGTCTTCACCTAATTTTCATTTTTTAATGTCTTCTAAGTCCAAAAAATTGATTTTCGGCAATTGGTCAGTGTGTGTGTGCATGTATGTGTGTATTTCTGTGTGTATGTATGTATTTGTGTGTGCGTGCATGTGTGTATGTGTGTGGAAATCTTCTGACTGTCATACCTTCAAAACTAATAAAGATAGAATGACAGAACTTCAGAGGTGAGACAAGTCTGGTATACAGATGATTTTTCCAACCTTTTGGTGAAAAGTGTGGAAGTTGGACCGTATGACCGTATCTGAAAAACCGCTCAAACAATTTGCATTAAAGTTGCTACATAAACACCCTATCAGATGTCCTTTAGTACGTCTTTTTGGTTTGTTTACAAAAATTGATCGGCGTAACATATGAGTAGGTCAATTTGAGATCTCGTAAGTGCGCTTCTATAAAAATGGCTGTACGATTTTTTTTTTTTTTTTCAAACTTCCATATTAATTCAGTTTCAGATAGCCTTTCGTATGTAATTGTTATTTTTCTGTTAAAACATTAGTTTGCCAAGTTTTGGCGAAAATTGGAAGTTGGGTAGAAAGCCGGTAGTTAGAAAACGTCTGTAATGCTATTCTTGAAAATTACTACATAAATCTCTTTTTAAATATCCTTATGCATGTTTTAGTTGGTTATTACACGAAAATTGACTGTCATCCTGATCCGGTCGATCACTTTTAGATCTCGGAAATAAATGCTGAAACATTATTCGGTATCTGATTTGTAAAGCCAAATTTTATATCCAAAAAGTGTATGTAATACGCGTAATAGTAGTAATAAGTACGAAACTTCGAAAAGAAAAACAGCATGAAATGCAAGAACTTGCAAATATTCTTTCAGTTCGAAAAAAGACACGACCCTTCGTCAATGGAACACAGTAGGCACGAGTGCTGCAAACAAAGCGGCATTACTTTATCGTTTTATTTTCAGCACTCTTTGGTGCGTTGCTGCTTTGTTTGCAGCCCTCGTGCCTACTATGTTCGACTGACAAAGTGTCGTGTTTTCTTTCGACTCGAAACAATTGTTGCGAGTTCTTGCAATTTATGTTGTTTTTTTTTACGAAGTTTTGTGCTTATTACTTTTCAACGCCAATTCTGTGAAGCTTTTTTATAACGTATAATAGTCGGTAATCGAAGCTGTGTGGAGCATAACACACCAAGTATTTTAACTAATATTACCTTTAACTAAAATATTGTCTTTTTGAAATTAAATTAGTCTGAAAACTAGATTAAAACAATATTAATAATCATTTTTTTTTTTTAATTATTATTATTATTATTATGACAATATGATTTTCCGTAAATAAAAAGTTAATTATTTTTCATTTATTATGCGTTTCTCTAATCGGATAAATTCTGATTAGCTACTTCAGTTGCTTTCATGATTAATTAAACCTTTGCTCCATAACTTTTAAAAGAACGGTGTTATTATTAGTATTGGGAATCTAGGAAGCAACATCATAATTAATTTTTAAAAAATTTTCTCTTTCCAAAGATGAATGGGCTGCTTTGATGTATCTTATTTACTTTTTAGCAGATGAAAAATTTATCAGAATTTGAAAAAGGAATTTGAAAGATGTATACATAATTAAATTTTTTAATATATATACATATTTACAGATTTTTGCTTTATATATTTATTTAAGTACTATTTTTATTTATTTATTTATTTTTTTTTTATGTATGCGGGAGAAGTATCACTTTTTTAAGTACTTTATTTTCGAATGGTGTATATAAGTGTGGCTGTAAGATAACTTTTTCTGTTTGAAAAAATCTACAGCTGAAACTAATAAACGGAATGAAACCAAATTTTATGCACATACTATAGAAGACGAATTGATATCCGAATTGAAATAAATTAGTACCAAGTGTCGCTGGTAGGGGAGATTTTAGTGCTGCTGTTACGCACGCACTCTGACATTAGAATAATCTACCTCGATTCTGTTAATTTGCACACATTACACGTGGTATTAGAAATCCCAATATTGATTAATAATAGAATATTTTATGTGAGTTGGCATGGTTAATTTCTACATCTATTTTGTTTTTATTTCGTACACAATTAAAATTTTGCACAATTCAGTTTCCTTTCTTTTATTGTAAGTATTAGTATTTTTCATTTCAAACAGCTCCACTAAGAATGTTAAATTATCTACTTCAATTGTACAAATTTCATTGTGCATACCTGAAAGCAGTGCCAAAAACCCCATAGCGGAGTACTGATCACAGATCAGTTGGCAGCAATGCTCTCTTAAAGAGCATTGTTTCCAACTGCTTACGAATAAAAAAATATTGTTATTGAGTTAATTTTGACTTAGAAATATTTACATTTTTCGATACTTAATAGTGTTTATTACTAATATTTATCATTTAAATTCGTTATTGCTTCGTTTGCATCTTGTTACAAATTGCCACATTTATATCTATTATATATATATATATATATATATATATATACATATATATACTAGCAAATCTATGCGTTCATAATTACAAAAGAAAAAAAATCCCTTTTCGGCAAGCTTAAAGGCAAAGGTAGATTCCTTTATGTTAATGCTACAAATGTAAAGAAATTTTACATATGCATTAATACTTAGCCAATGCCTTTGTTCTCACTTATTGCATTATTTACGTCGCTATTCTGTTTTCAAGAAATTTAATTTTCAATTACAAAAGGTTTTTATTCAATCTACTTAAAATTTTAGGCTAGATTTCTTGGTCTGTAAATGTTTCAATTTTTTAAAATTCAAGCTCATAATCATTCAACAAATAGAAGTCTTAAAGTTATGCAATCCCAGCAATGGTGAATCCCGGAGAGGGCTATTGGGCTACACCCCCTTCCCACCCAAGCTTAATCAAAATAATAATTTTTATTTAAAATCCATGTAACTGTTGTTCAATGTCTTTCTTTTAAAGAAAAAATAATAGAAACGTGAAAATGCACTTATGACCTTACTATGGTCAAGCACTGGTAAGCCTGGCGTTGCTATGGTCAAGTCAAATACAGTTAAGTGGTAGCGGTTTTTGGATAGTTATTTCATTGTAATTTTTATTAAATCATTGAAAGTTTTGTATTGTGTTTTTGTGATTCTTATTGTCAGATTAGTAAAAATTGTAAAGTGAAACTGTTTTAGTTCACATGAACTGGAACATTAACATTAACATTAGTTAACATTGGACCATTTGGCACCGCTGAATTTCAATGTTAATTGTTATGAATTTAGTAAATTGTATGATTTGGCGAGATTTTGGTGACAAAACTAGCAACTTACGGCAAAATTTGATAGTTGACGACGAAAATTTTGACTTGGCGACAAAATTTGGCGAGCTTGGCGAGGAAGAAAGGCAGCTTTGGCGTCATATATTTTTTTTCCACGCGAAAAACCTCATATCTTTTCACAGATCAGTATCTTGTTTCGACAAGATAAAAAGTCAAAGGAAGCTGTAACGTATTACTCTCAATCGTAAATTTTAAATTCTTGCCTAAACCCATATTCTAAACTAGTCACCACAAACGATATTTGTATTCAGATTGACGTATTATTTTAATTTTATATTTTTAAATGATTAATTAAAGCGTTTAACATGGTTTTTAATTAACTTGATATGATGCAACTATTAATGTATATAACGGATTTTTGCAATTCAATTTTCGACAACTTCTTGTCGTCCGAAGGACCTGAAATTTTGCACAGGACTTCATAATCAATGACAATACTAAATACAAGTGTTTCCAGGCATTTTCCCCATCAGGAGCAGGTTCCAGGGGCAAACAAAAAATCTATACTTATACAAAACTATCGTATGTGACACAGGATTTGGATGTATTTGTATAATGTCCAGTGCAACAATTATTCTTTTTTAAATGAAGATTTAAAAGTATGCAATCCTTGTTTGTAATTATCGATAGATGGCGCTTTTCCAACTTTTGTTGTTAGTAAATATAATAGCCACGTGTATTTATTATTGTTGTATTTGTGTTACTACTTAATATCTGTGCTATATCTGTACTAATATCTGTACTTAATATCTGTGCCTTTGGAAAAAAATATTTCAGTTTATTCAAATTTCGATCGGAAGAAGATGTGTAACTGAAGCTGAACAAATGTTAGTTTCAAATATTCTTTATTTCCATTAGCTGAAGAAACTGAAATTTTAAATTGTCATTTGGAAATAAATGGGAGCTTAATTCCGGATTTCTTGATTCTTTGGAGTTACACTGTGGCACACAGCAGTATGTGTTATCTTTTTTACCGGATTTATTAATTTTTATTCGATAAATATATGTGAAACTAAACATCGAATATACGGCAAGCAATGGCGTCTCGACGAAAACTATCCGTGGTATTGTTAATTTCACCTTAGCCCACCAGAGGGCGAGCATTTCATTATAATTGCGGGTAGTTTTCTAAAACCTTTATTAGTTCACTTTTCAATAAAAGAGTGTTGTTTATTTTTTTAAAATGATATAATTTTATTTATCAAAATAAGGGAGTTCAAGTAATGATGAAATACTTTAAATTAAATTTAAGTTTTTATGAATATAAACTTCAACGGAAAATTCATTAAAATCGTCCCTAGTTCATTTGTCAAAGGGATAATACCTAAATGTCTCCAAATTTATTACTTTTTCTATCGTGCCAGTTTAATTCATTTAGCATCGATTTAAACTTTTTTTTTTTTTTTTTTTTTTTTTTAAGCGATGACATTTATCTTTTATATAGTAGCATCTATGTCATAAAGCTAAGTCTAAATCTGCTTAGCCCTAAGATATGTTGATTTTATTTACATATTATTTATTAACTTTTATTTTATTTGTTTAAAATCACGGATGAAATTTTATTTCATTTTTCTCAGTTCGTTGTTGAAATTGTGACGTCATATTTTCTGTTAAATTAAACATTTTTTTTTTTTTTTTTTTAAATGAGATTATTATATTGTTTAAAAACATGATTAAAATTTTATTATATTTTCAGTGATCTTTTTCATTATCGTTTGCACGTGACATAAGCATCAGATTATAAATTTTTGCAATGAAAGCTGTAGAAAATGTCGTTTTCAACTTGGCTTCAACCATAGAATAATAATAATAATCTTTATTATTATTCTATGGCTTCAACACAATTCACGAAAAATCACTTTTTAACTTGTAACTTCTAAGCAATTGAAGCTATCGAAAAAGTTTAAATACAAAAATTGTTCTTTAGGCTAAGGCGGTAATTCGCCTGATTTGAAATTTTTTCCTGTTTTCAATAGTAAAGAAATTATGGGCAAATGAAAATTTCCACCCTCCCACCATTTCCACCCCCTTTGAGCTGGGTACCCCATCTACGAACTCGACCGAGATTTTTACTGTCCTGACAACATGTCCTGAGCTGGTTAAATTTAAATAAAAATTACTCCAGTTATCGTGTTCACAACTTAACATGGGAAAAAGCGTTATACATATATATATATACCTATATATATATACCTATATATATATATATATATATATATATATATATATATAAACTTTTGAACGGAGGGTGGTTTTGGGTTCTAGGGGTCATGATCGGTGAAGATATGAAAAAATTTTGCAGAAGTCGTGTCATGAGAACCATTGCAATAGGTAGATCTCCTATAAGGAATCTACCTAATTGTAAGCAAAACCAGTTAATTCGATACGTTGGAAGGAACCTATTTATTTTGAATTCTGAGACCAAGCTCTGAAATCTATTGAAAAATTCTCATGGAAATTACAGTGATTTTCCTCGTGTGAAGAATTGATAGAAATGCTAGAAATCCACCCTACACCCATTAAGAGTTAAATTTCAATCCTCGTATGAAAAATCCTTTTTTTTTTTTTTTTTTTTTTTTTTTTTACCTTAATTAGGGCCTAAAAGTAACTTTTGTTTGCACCCCCCCTCCCTCCATGGGTAAAGTAAAAAAAATTTCCAAAATACAATTTTTATTAAAATCACACATCAACTGTGGAAGAAAATCATATTTATTGAAATTTTATTTTTCCGACTGAGTGAAAATAATGCCTGGACCGGGAGTCGAACCCCGGATCATTGACTTACAAGGTCAAGGCTCTACCAATTGAGCTATCCAGGCCAACAAACCGGTCAGCATTACTCACTCAGACAACCTTTAGGCAGGAACATCTCTGGTCTATCATGTAGATAGCTCAACAGAAATAAACCGCAGGAAATGGAAAACACCATTAAATAATGGGAGAAATAGAAATACAATTTAAGTCGGAAAAATAAAATTTCAATAAAAATGATTTTCTTCCACAGTTGATGTGTGATTTTAATAAAAATTGTATTTCTACTTCTCCCATTATTTAATGGTGTTTTCCATTTCCTGCGGCTTATTTCTGTTGAGCTATCTACATGTTAGACCTGACATGTTCCTGCTTAAAGGTTGTCTGAGTCAGTAATGCTGACCGGTTTGTCGACCTGGATAGCTCAATTGGTAGAGCCTTGACCTTGTAAGTCAATGATCCGGGGTTCGACTCACGGTCCAGGCATTATTTTCACTCAGTCGGAAAAATAAAATTTCAATAAATTCCCAAAATGCTGGCAAAGTGCATGTTGCGTAAATTTAACCATCACTGTGTATATTTTTTTCTATGGGATATGAAGGATTTTGTAAAATTTACGTTTTCGCCATATGAAAACACGGTCTACCATCTCTCACCTTTGGGGATCGAATTACTTAAATTTCAGAAATCGGTGTTTAAATATTTGTGTTTGTTATATTAGAACCAAAAGTCTTATGGATACCTGTTTTTTCTTTGAGGAAAAAAAAAAGGATGTTGTGAAATTACGTTTTGCTTTCTCTCTCTTCCTTTCAAAAGTGAGAATTTTTTAAAAACTTCTCTGTGAGCGTGTACTTCATGAAAATAATATTCTCACAAAGCGTCATTCTTCTGAGTCCAAGGCTTTGGACTCCGTGTTGATATATATATACCAATGTGTGGTCTGTCGTGTTTATATGTATAGATACAATTATTATATTATAATATATCTATAAAAGAATTATTTTAAAACTTTTATTAAATTTATCTTTTATTTTAAATTTCTTATTTCGTTAATCTTTTTTATCTATTTTTCAATCAATGTTTTAAAGATGAAATTTCTCCCGTACTCGGCTCTTAACTACTTACTTCTGTTACACGAGGTTTTACAATTGAATTAGTCTCGTAAGTTAAAATTTGTTTATTTTTTGAAAATACTTTATATATGGATTCTTGAAATTCTTTTATGGGTTATTTTGTATGATGTAGAATAGATTGAAGTACATCATACATTTTTTAATATCATGCTAAAAACACCATACATTTTTTGACCCTGTGTATGAAAGCTACCTTTCGCAAAGATTTAGGGTTAGTTTGGGAGTTTATCGCTTTTTATTATTTTTATTCCAATTTCAATCTGATGAATTATTTTTCATTTCATTATGTCGTCGATAGTTTATCATGAATTTTATTTAGTATTAAGATTTTTATGAAGATTTCGTATGTCATGAACTCCCATTCAATCCGATGTATATGTATTATATATATATATACTAGCAAACCCATGCGAAATTTTCACATTTTATTTCTTTTCTTATTCACTTTTAAATGTTGAAACTCATAAATATTATATGAATTTCACCATTTAATTAAATATTAATTCACCAGTCGCCAAATTATTATTAGAATCAAATTAATATTATGCAAAAGTGAAACTAAAACCATACAAAATAATCTGGTGTGTCACTCACACGACTTTCTCTTACCCTGAAATTTAATACTATAAATACAGGTTGCAGATTAATAGGTAAGATAACGAGTACTGTTATCTAAACCTATGTTAAACAATTCATATTAGGCTTCTGAAGAGTTTTATATGATAATTAGCTCTGTGTGAGAGGGGCTACCGCCCCCCTCAACCCCCCGTTTCATTAATGCACCTACATTTATATAGAAATTAATTCGGTTATTAAAAAATAACTTATTAAAATTATTATTTAAAAAAATTATCTTTTATGATAAGGCAGACGATTTCCATATTAGAGAAGTAGTATAACACCAAATATTCAAAAAAAATCCATTTTATTCTCAATATTTGAAAAAAAAGTGATTTTTTTTTTTTTTTTTTTTTTTTTTCGTTAAAAGTAAAAAAAAATCGATATCTTTGTTTTAAATTATCGCAGATCGCTGGTTCAACCATTCATTTTAAAGGTATTGGCGAGCTCTTTTGAAAGATACCCATCATGAAAATTTACTCCCCTCGAGGGGGGACTTCCCCCCCAGGGGGGAGGCGAGGCTCCTACATAACCAAAAATTTTTTTCCCAGTTAACTATCTCTATTACAAAAAATATATATTCGTTTCATTTGGTTTAGTGCAGTCTGTAGATGTTAAACTCTACTTTCCTGCAATTTCCCCCATAGACGTAATGTATTAGAATTCTCTTAATTGTCCCTGTACACGAAACATTTGCTTGATCTTAACGAAAAGATTACTGTAGCATCCCTATATGATACACATTTAGAGTACCAAGTTTGAACTTTCTGCCATAATTTGTTTTTGAGATATGCTGATAAGAGACAGACACACAGACACACACACACACAGACACACACACTGACACACACACACACAGACATACACACAGACATACACACAGACCATTTGCTAAAAATATGATTTTCGTATTCAGGGGACCTCAAAACGTGTAAATATAACAAAATCTCGCGTTCTAAAATTTTACCACAAAACAATACTTTCTCTACCTTATGGGTACGAGAAAGTAAAAACTGATTCCTATTTTGATTATACTTTTTATTATCTGTTTTTTTAGTCAGTTTATAATAATAATTGATATTCTGTATATATCTTTAAAGTATTACTAGGTTTAAAATGACGCTTGCAAAGATTCTTAAGATTACACTTTTAAAAATACACTTTTCCATAAAATATTCGTATCAGATTCGTATATTTTTTCTTATTAGATCATTGAGCTGAGTCCACGTAATTATATCACTATCATATTGTTTCGACAAAAGTTAATCGTAACTGGACCACGTTAGAGAAATATTATATATATATATATATATATACGTATGTATTCTTGCGTATATTTGGCTCAGGAATTGTCCGTGAATGAATGATTGGCTCTTGCAGAGCCTTTAAAGTTTATTTGCAGAATATTCCAGAAGATTACTGTCTGTTAACTACGTATCAATTTCACTTTCACCAGAAAACACAGCTTAAATAATAGCCGAGAACACAAAAATCACAACATAAGTTGAACCGTAAGCATAACGCACAGCATATGAATTGTACTTAATCTACAGCAGAGGTCCAGTCGAGGAGCTCTTTCACATCAAAGAGCTCTTAGAATGAAATTAAACTGAATGATCGGAACGCGATCCCTTTAGTAGCGTCCTGTTATAAATCTAGAATTGATCAGCATCTCGCATAGTAATCGAGTTAGAGCTTAAATAATCGATATGTCGATAATATAGGTTTTCTCACCAAGGTCGCCAAAAAAGTCGCCAAGGAGCGATGAAATCACCATATTCATCGCCATGCTATTACCTGCCCTGTTGAATTTTCTTGACGAATTTTGAAAGGAAAATGAGCTATTTTAATGCAAAATTAAACTAGAAATGCAGAAAATTAACATTTTATAACCTTACTAAGCCTCTTTTAATGCAATTATATAAAAATAAAGACTATTTACAAATTCGTAACAATATATGCATATATATATATATATATATATTAACTATTCATTTGCATTACATCGCACAGTTTTATTTATGGCTTATAACTTATTTCACAAAGATTAAAATTACATATTTTTCCTAAATTATAGAGGAAATATAATTTCACGAGCATTCCAAAACTTTGCAATTAACTTTCTAAAGAAATAAAGTTGTGTTTTGTTTTCACATATCTTGTAAATGACGCTGAAAGATACAAGTGCCTAAAATAACTCTGATAAAATTTTCTGCGTGCACTTTTAATGAAAATCATCCATCATATGGGGACGCAACAAAACGTCTCGCACCACATGCTTTTTAGAAGGAACAAAGAATGCATCTGTGATCTATTATCAGTCACTGCTTAAATTTCTAAATGCAATACAGAAACTACAGCAAGATTTTGGTAGAAAGTGGGCTTTTTTTTTCCACAAATGATTTATGGTGGAAACTTTGAATTCTAGGATAAACTTTTACCTGTTCAGTTTTGTTTTATTTTACGAATTAAAATTATAAAACAGAAATATCATTATCACAAAAAAACTCGACTATAAAATTTTTGTACTCTTATATAGACAGATCCTCAATTCATTTTAACTATTTTTACGGTGACGCATGTGTGTGAGCTACATTCGAGACCGTGACTAAATTAAGAAAAAAAAAAAAAAAAAATGTATGTTTGTCTAAAAATGGGCTTCTTCAACTTTTTCGATACTGATTATTATTAATTATATTTTTCTTTCAAAAAAAAAAAAATAATAATAATAATAATATACAAGTAATATTTAAGCACGCGGACTCAGTTCAGTGATATAATAAAGAAAATAATACTAATAATAAAATAAGTAGCATCTCTTGGGCTCGCATAACAATTCCCTATAGTTTTAACATAAGAAATTATTCCTACGTTAGATATTACTTCTATGAAATTCAAAAATTCAAACTATATAACAAAATGCAAGCAACATCGTTGCTTTCTTTATTCTATTCTATTTCTTAAAACAATTTTTATAGATGCCACACGCACCACATAAACTTTAAATTTTACATCTACTTTTTAAGATAGCACGCGATCATGTTTTATATAAAAATTAAATCATTAAATTCATTTTCTTTACTTATTTTTATTTCATTTTGCACGCGCACTTTTTATTTCCTAATAAAAAAAATAATAAAAAAAAAAAAAAACTTTTTCCATAGTGTTTGTTTCGATACTGATTATTATTAATTTTCTTTTCTTTCCTTTTTCTTTCCAAATAAATAAATAAATAAATACCTAAATAAATAAAATAAAATAAAATAAAATAAAATGATTTTGATGAAATTCTGTCAAAAGCAGAATTTAGTTTAGGACGGAGGACTAATAGTTTTTTTTTTTTTTTTTTCAGATTATAACATCGCTTTCGAATTATTCAATTATATTTTCGATAAATTTTAGATTTCGATAAATATCCAACTATCGAAAAATGATTTCGATAAATGTCCAACTATCGAAAAATAATTTCGATAAATGTCCACTTATCGAAAAATGACACCGCAAAAATCCCAGATTGAGACTAATAGTCCTCAGTCCTAAAAAGAAAAAAAGAAAGAAACTATATGAATATCTATGAATACAAAACTTATAATTCTTCATACAAATGTAAAGAAAAGATCCTATTATTTAAGACTTATGGACTCAAATTAATTAAAAATTACTTTAGTATTCTTAAATTGTTTAAAAAGAAGAAAATGGCGATGGCCATATTACTTTGACAAAGTAGAATCATTATATACAAATATTTTCGTAGTACCTATATATATATAGGAATTAAATTTAATAAAATTAAATTTTCCTGCGATGGTTTTTAGTTCAATTATTTAAACAATTAATTTTACTAACTATTTTATTTTTTAACTAATTTAATTTAACTTCATTTTTACATAAACTTTATTCCTGGAGAGTTAGCTGCATTTCAAAAGTTGATGCTTTTACGATAAATCGAAATTAAAACAAAACAAAAGAAGCAAAATTGCAATGAAAAAATAAAATCACAATGACTAATTAAACTTTTTTTTTTTTTTTTGACAAATTATTTATGAAAAAACAAAAGCTCATAACGGTAAAAAGCTTTTCAAGGGAAGTATTTTTTACCGTTGAGCACCCATGTAAGATTTTGTTCGCTGGGAGCTATTATAGCAAATTTCCCATCCCTAGTTGTAGTAATTGAAATTATTGATGTAACTTTTATTTTAAACAGAAATTTAAGATACATTTAAAGTTATGCGTAATCGCAGAAATTTTTATTTTATATATAAATATAATAAATACATTTGTAAAACGTCGTAATAGCCGAGTAGCAGAAGATTTAAGGCTACTGAATACCACATAGACCAATAACAATTAAATTTCACGAAATTAAATTTTCCTGTGATGACTTTTAGTTTAATTATTAAAACAATTAATTTTACTAACTATTTGATTTTTTAATTATATATATATATATATATAGCAGCAAAAAGAAACTAGTATGTTGTGGCCACCACATGACTTTCTTCTATCTTTTCCTATACAAATTCACTCAGCAACAATAATTAAAAAAAAAAAAAAAAAAAAAAAAAAAAACTGGGACTTTAACAAATTTTCACATTTTACCCAAAATTTTGTCAAAGTCCCACTTTTTTTTTTTTCTTCTCCCCTTAATTCTATCAAACTCCCACGGTTTCCGTGTTCTGACAAACTTAAACGAATTTTTGCATTTTCCCCCCAATTTTGTCAAAGTCCCACGGTTTCCGTGTTTTGACAAATTTAGAATAATTTTCACATTTTACCCAAAATTTTGTAAAAGTTTGTCAAAACACGGAAACCGTGAAACTTTGACAAAATTAGGGGGGAAATGCAAAAATATGTTAAAGTTTGTCAAGACACGGAAACCGTAGGACTTTGACAAAATTAGGGGAAAATGCAAAAATTAGTTTAAGTTTGTCAGAACACGGAAACCGTGGGAGTTTGATAAAATTAAGGGGAGAGAGAAAAAAAAAAAAGATTTTTTTTCTAAGTTTTTTTTTTCGTAAAAGTAAAAAAAATCGATAACTTTGTTTTAAATTATCACAGATTTATAGTTCAACCATTCGTTTTAAAGGTACTGACGAGACCTTTCGAAAGATACCCATCTTGAAAATTTTTGCTTTTATCACCCTGTTGAAAATTTAGAAAAAGCGGGATGGCAACGCAACCTGTAAGACGATTTTTACCAAAAGTTGATAGGCACTAATTTATGTCAAGGTGCAACTACATACCAATTTGTATGAAATTCTGTGCAATAGTTCCAGAGATACAGTTGCCACAAAATTTTGTCACACACACACACACAGACAGACAGACAGACAGACAGACAGACAGACAGACAGACATTTTCTAAAAATGGTAAAATCGTGTTCTACATCTCTCAAAACGTGTAAATCCATCAAAAACCCGAAATCGAAAATTTTTACGAATCCAATACTTTCTTCTATTGAAGATAGAAGAAAGTAAAAATATGCTGAAAAACTATTAAAACTAGTTCGCATAGGTGGACTCTGCTCAGTTCCCCATCATATTTATGTTCACATAAATTTCTAGTATTAGAAATATTATAATCATATTAAAAGAAATGAATTTGACCAAAGCTTGATACAGTGACAGAATAAAATCCCCGCCTAATAGGCTATCCACCGTTCAGTTCGATATATTTATCTTATTCTAATCTATTAATTTATTTTATCATGGTCAATTCCTTTGTTTAGTTTTCATGCTACTATTTCCAATGCAATAATCCTCAAAATTCATATTTATATGAAAAATTTACAATTTCGCTATGTTGATAAAATCGTAAATTACGAATAATTTACGAAAATTTCCTATTAGAATATTTGTATTCAATCATGTTCAAACAAATATCATAAATGTTATTTTGAAGTTGTCTAATGCATTTGTGATCCTCAAAATGGAATTTTATGCTCAATTTTGCTATATTCTGACATGTTAAGTAAAGCGTAAATTCCAAATAACTTACGAATTTTTTTAATTGAAAAAATCATAGTCTATGATATTCATGCCAGTATCCTAAATACAGGGCCCGAAATTTCAACTTAGATTACACTCGCTGAAAAAAAAAGGTACTCACCACAAAATATGATTAACTGATATGATATGATAATTTTTTACGTGTAAGGTGACCAGAAATTACACAATGTCTTTTATTTTATAAAAAAAAAACAGAAGGCATTAAATTTTGAAAAAGAGGTCATTTTAGAGGACACAAAATTGAATGAAAATGATTATAAAAATCGATTCAAAAGCTACTTTACACAAGTGGCGGAAACATTTTTATTTCTAATTATGAATTTGGATCAGTACACCTTAATTTAAAATAATAATGTATAGATACGAGAGAAAAAATCCCTAATTTTTATAGGTGTCACTGGACAATATGTATATATATATATATATATATATATTAAATATTAATTTTTGCTATAGGAAAAACTTTTTTTTGTGTGTGTGGTACTTTCATGCACGAATCCAGCGCCTTACGTATACCAACTTCTAAGACAGAATCTCTCGGTCACTGGTGGGCCCATTTTTATGAGGATTATTATTCACGCAAAAGTGAGAACACACGTCAACCCACCGCCTATCAACCGGGGCACCACCTTCTTAATGATTTCATGACAATTTCAATAGTGATTCCGTGTTCTGGATCAAAGAACCGAACAAATATAGGGAATACTTTTATTTTTTTTGAGATTCGAAGAATCTGAATAGGCATAAATCATTATACTTTTGCAAGTTTATTAGAAAGTTGTTCTTTTGCGAACCTAACGCAGAAAAAAGTTAGTGTTCACCGTTCAATACAGCCAATAGCAGATTGAGCTTCCAAGTTTTGCGATTTTTTTTAAATTAAGGACTAAATCCTTTTCATTTGAAAAAGGGGACAGAGGACGAAAAACATTAAAAGAGGATTTTTTAGTCCTATAATGTTTGTTTTTTCGTTTAAGAGGGCAGAGCGTTGTAAAAGAAGACTGTCCTCTTTAAAAGAGGATGCCTGGTTACCTTACCTAAGATTAGCATGATTTTACTTTTCAAAGTCGATGGTTTTTTTTTTTTTTTTTTTTTGGGGGGGGGGGGGAGCACTGTATACTATAAGAATTCCATCTACATTTAGACCGAAATTTTACTCGCCATAGTAAAATTTCCACTCGCCAATGGCGAGCTGGCGAGCGGAAATTTCGCGCCCTGCTAAATAATATTTCGAAAGTGGACTGACATCTTTACGATGAAAATATCCCTCAAGATTGACGTTTATGTGAAATTTTGCTCTATTCTGTTATGTTAAGAAACTCGTAAATTTCCAATAACTTACGAAATTTTTATATTCGAAAATTCATAGTCATTAATATTCATGCCAGTGTCCTAAATAATATTTTAAAAGTAGTCTGACATCTTTACGATGAAAATATCTCTCAAAATTGACGTTTATGTGAAATTTTGCCCTATACTGCCTTGTTCAGAAATTCGCAAATTTCCAATAACTTGCGAAATTTTCAAAGTACCATATTTATAGTTACTGATGTTCATTCCGACATCCAAACCGATATTTTAAAACTGGTCTGACATTTTTACAGTAAAAAGTTTCCATTTAATGCACGTTTAAGTAAATTTTTGTCCTTATCTCCCATGTTAAGAAAATCGTAAATTTCTCATAACTTACGAAGTTTTTTAATTCGAATGTTGCATATGAATAGGGTTCTTGCCAGTATCGAAAATAATATTTTACAACTGGTCAACCTCTCTGCGATCATTTGTTCGTGAGATATCGTGTTAACAGACTAACAAACTAACGGACTAACACACTAACGGACTAACACACTAACACGCTAACGGACTAATACACTAACAGACACCCTACAGACAGACACAATACAAATTTTGTCATTTTCGGATTCCTCACACCTGAAAACGTATAAAAAAAGTCAAAAAACCGAGGTCGAAATTTTTCACGATTACCTAAGTTCCCCATACCTATAGTATGATGGGGAGCTAAAAATGTATTTGGAACAAGAATTATAAAATCTGCAGAATAACTGCAGTTTGGAAGCAAAACAATTCAGATAATCCCCCCCCCCACCTTAAACGTTTTATTGTTCCAAATACCTTCAGATTATCTGCAGTTTTCTGCAGTTTTTCTTCTTTCTTTTTTATAGACTTTTTGAAGTTTTTTTTTTTTTTTTTTTTTAACTGGGTAAGTAATTATACATATACACTAAGCGATAAAAAAAAAAAAAAAAAAAAAAAAAATCCGCACTTGGATATTTTCCCCTTTTTTTTCTGTAATCGCTAATTTTATTGTTTCAAAAGTAAATTTTTGAACAGATTTTATTACGTTGTGTTCCGCGTGCAATTCAGGATTGAGCCAAGTGTTAAAAAAACGATGCAATTGTTCGGAAAATAGTAATTTTAAAGATTATTTCAAAAATGGCAAGAATAAGGCAATTAACGATACCACAAAAAATATTAATTTTAGAGAGAAAATCAAAAAAATATTTTAATACGTGGATGTCAAAATGATTAAATGTTAACAAAATATTAATGATCTCGATTTTACCCAGATATAATATTTTTTGGCTGTTTAAACTACACATTTGTCATTAAGCGGCCACGTCGAGATGACCGCAAGTTAAAAAGCCAGCTCTTAAAAAGTCAGTTTGTATTACATTTAGAACATAGCAGGGATTCAGAAAAGTGTTTAGTAACATAATTTATCTAAATACAGTGAAATAACAACTAAACAAAGCAGGTTTAATTGTCAGATAATGTGAAAAAAAAAATTAATTCTTAACGAAAAGAATTGGAATACTAAGACATTAGAGGGTTAAAAAAAAGTAAAAAATTATCAATTAATTATTGGGATGAAGTTGTTCTCTCTGGTGACTCAAGTTTAACTTATTTCGAACTGACGGAAACAAGCAGATTTGATCACGAAAATGTGAATGGCTTAATGAAAATTGCATTTTTAAAACAAGAACATATCCCGCGTACATTACGATACGAAAACGCATATCTTTTCGGTGACTCTGGCAAATTTTCATGTTCAAGGGATCAATTAACCCGAAAAAAAAAAAAAACATGGACATTAAAAAATTTATACCTGACCGACTACTTTGGGGTTATTTCAGACTCTTCCATAATCAGCATTTCAAGATGATAATGCACCTTGTTATATGGCTCTTGTGATGCATTTAATTTATTAAAGTTGTTAAAATTACTTATCCATTCTCATGAGCATCTATAATTTTGTAAGTTACCATAAATTTTTTACTTTAAATTAAATCCCACAAAGAATATCGCAGGATTTCTTCTTTATTAGACCTGAAAATTGTCCTAATCTCAATCCGCTCTAAAATGTTTAGTCTATAAAAGAGGGTGTGGATTAGAAATTTGTAGCTTACAACTTTGAAAGAACTAGAAAAACATATTTATGATATTTGGCACAGTGAAATTTCTGAGTTTCATGTTAAAAAACTGTAAAATACTATGCCGTTGGGCATTAAAGCAGTAATTCCATACAAAGGCGGAATTATCCAATCCAGAATACATATTTTTAATTAATAGTTGTTTAGATCTAACAAATAAATAGTTTTATTTCATACATTAAAATAGCGTTTGTTTATTTCATATAATAAATCATGATAGAATACAAAGTATATGTTTTTTATATTACGTTTAAAAAGAAAATTTTAGGTAGGTTTCTAACGAATTATTAAATCGAAAATGTACATAACTATCATTTTATGATTATTATAGCTATCAATTTTTCTGCAGTGCGGCTTTTTTTTTTTTGTCGCTTAGTGTATATTTATTTACGGGAACACGTGAAATAATTTACGCATATTTTTTTTTTCTTATTGAAAATAATTACCTGATGTGTATTAAAATGCTTAAAAGGGAATGAAAATGATACGTACACTGTAAAAAATTTTACGGCAATTTACAAATTATTACTTAGTAATAGTACAGGTATTATCTCAACTACTAGGGAAAACTTTGTAACCAGATTCTCTTTGTATTCAATGCTTAAATAACATATGTAATTCTACTCCATTTTTCCTACTATCGCAACATCTCTGTCTCTTCTCTCCCCGTTCGAAGAGAGCGATTTCATTTGAGCAAACGCCAATACTGTGCGCATGCGTAGAAGATACCAGAGAAGAACGAGCCGAAGCGTCCAAGCGTCGGGGCTGTCGTAAATCGTAATCAGGCGGACTTTTTAAATCTTAATCTCTGATATTTTATTTATTGTTAACGTTATACACATCTGCATTTTAGAAAAAGTAAGAAGTCATAAATATATATCCTTAATTTGTAATACAGTATGCTTAGTTTGACGTTATCTTATTTTAATTTAAACTTTATCAGTTCTTAAGCCTCATTTTGGAAGTGTTGGAAAACTGGAAATCCGTGTGCATGATGGACGCGTTTCAAATATCAGCCCCTGCTAGGTGAAGGTTTGTGTTAGTTAGTGATTATTTATTTAAAATTGCTAGCAACGCAAATACTTTCCTGGCAAAGCTTTTATTATTATTATAATTTACTACGGATAACACAATCAAAAAGTTAAAAAGGTATGTAGTTTTTATTATTATTATTCTGAGGTACTTATTTAATTTAATGTTTTTATTTTTTGTAAAATAAGTATTACATAATTAACCCCTGAAAATGGTATGCATAATTTATGCAGTTTAGAAATACCATATTAAGTTTCACCGAAATATATTTATAAAAACATTAAATGACCTTTATTGTTAATTGAAAAATATGCTGATTTTTTTTACCGAATAAAATTTGGCATAGTACTGCAAAAAATATTTTCTTTTCCCATCATAAAAGTTTCGATTCTTTAAAATAAAATTTATTAATTAAATGTACAATATTAATATATATACTTATTTGTTTATTTATTTTGACTTATTCAAAAAGAAAATATCTTTTAAAAAACATATTTAATATATTATGTATAAAAGTTAAGGCAAAAACTTTTCAGAGGCTACCCCTGAATTCAGGGTTTTTAAAATTTTTGCTGTCTGAATCACATGTTAAATTATTTTGGTTTCTTATTATTTTTCTATTATTATTTCATTAAATTTTAAATTTAATATTGTGAAATATATGCTCATATTTACCAAATAAAGTTATGCATATATTATTGCAAAAAATGTTTTCTTTTCACAATTATATTTTAAAGGTATCGATTTTTTTAGTTAAAGTTTGTCAATAAAAAGTGATTCCATATACGTACTTATTTATTTATTTATTTTGACTTTAGAAAAAAGTTTAATAAATTATATATAAAAATTAAGGTAATGATATTGATATATGTTTTTAATATTTCAAACAATTTAGATTTTGTAAAAGTATATATTTAAATAAACATTTTCGATCAGCCATCATTTTTAACTAAAACTAAACATAAAAGGTTTCTATTATTATTCTATTATTTATTTAAATTTTTTAGCAATATTACTCATAATATTAAATATTGTTGATTTAAAAATTTTAGTAAGGTAACATGGGGTATTTAAGGGTAAATTTATTTATATTACTTGTAGTATTTCTGTAAACTTAACTGTAACATTTTTGTGAATATAACCGAAATTCATTTGCATTATTAATTACATTTCCTTAGCACAATTACTGATAAAAAATCTGTATTCTAAACAAAACAAATTTAGTAAGGTTACATGGATATTATTTGAATTTACACTAATAATAACCATGTATCCTACACAAAACATTTCTTGGTAAAATTGCAGTATTATTTTCAGTAATGCTACTAACACAATCTTAGTAAACATAAAAAAAAAGCACTTGACCCGTTAACTAAGAGTTTCTTAGTATATTTACTAACGAAGTGCATGTAATGTTTACTAACTCTAATCGAGTAAGATCACTTTTGAACAATCTGTATTGGCTACTAGAAAAGTTTATGGAATACCAGTTTCCTAGAATTTTTTTAGTAGTACTACAGAATTTTTTTTACAGTGTATGTTTTAAAATGTTGGTAAAGTATGGCCGTATTTTGAAATTCTGTGCTTACCTGTTGTATTTCTTTAATAGAGGTACTAGTATTCTAAAGGATTCGGATACATTGCAATACATCAACGAGTAAAAAAGTCATTGGAAGGCTAACAATGAAAATGAATAAATAAAACATATATATATATATATATATATATATATATATATACTATAAATTTAAAAAAAAAAAAAAAAAAAGTTGCTAGCTTTTTTTATCAGGTGATAAAAGTGCAGGAGAGGAGCATCGAAACAAATTGCAGAAAAAGGAAAACTTACGCGAAATATGTAAAAAAAAAAAAAAAAAAAAGACAAAAGAAAAAGAAAAAGAAAGTATACACAGGATCAAGCATTTCACATAAAGTTATACGTTTCAAACCTTGAAGCGATGCTCAGTTTCGGCATCAATAGTAGTATAGGCTGATGAAACAAAACCCTTTAAGGATCCTTCAGACACTAGCATCGGTGCAGCGCTTCAAAACTCATAAATTATCCATTGTCCGAAGTCGACCCTTGACATTTTGCACACATTTACAATGAAGCACATTACTTTTTATTGCTCTTTTACAAAGGAGACCCAATTTCGATCGCAGTAGGAGGTTTGTCAGCGAAGAAAATCTCTCTGCTGCTTCGCGTCAATTCGATCCCCACATCAAAGGGATAGCAAAAGAAACCGAATTTGAAGCAAGTCTCTGAAGGGTCCTTAAGTGTACGAAACGACAAAGTAATTATACTCTTGGAGTTGTTCTCTTCCAGAATGGGGGGGGGACTGAATAACGTGTTATTAATTATTGTAATCCATGCTCTTAAAAAGTTCCGAAGATATACAGATGGAACTGAAGTTACTGTGGAATTGGATCACCAATGCTTAACCCGTTAGTAGTCGCTAGTTGGTCGATTTGCCGCTCTTCCTTCAGTTTTTGCAGATTTTTTTATTCAATAGCCACCAAAAAATTTTAGAAGTGGCATTTGATATATATAAAACGCGAATAAAATCGATTTAACGTCGATCACATTACTTCTTAAAATTATTGGTGACAGTTAAATAAAAAGTTCGCAATCTGTAATAGGTGGCGCTGTCGATAGCGACTGTACTAACGGGTTAAGATAGCTTAAGAAACCTTAGTCGCCATCCGAACGACTTGCCAGATGGGCATGCTGCAAGAATTCAACATAAAGATAGAATATATATCTGGAAAGGTGCCTGTCGTTGTTGACATATTATCGCGTTCTGTTTGCGAACATTCTGCTAAAGGAACTTGTGAGCTCTGATCGCTTCTTGTTGATATACAGGAGTTGGACACAAAAAATATGAACACTTTCGGTTTTTTACATTTTGTCGAATATCTTGAAAAATACTTGCCATGTTGTTCTTGAATTTTGGGAATAAGGAAAACATGTCTTTCCTCCTATTTTTCAGCAAAGATTTTCTCATGAAGGCCCTTAGGGGACGAACAACAAATACAATAAAATAAAAAGTATTTCTGATAACCCTGTATATGCAAATTTTTCGAGTGATCTGCAAATTTGTATATGGTTATAAATGTTATATTGTAATTATTGTGAGTATATCTTGAATATTTAAGGAGTTATTAATATTTTATTTAAAAAATGCAAAACTTTTTCTCAAGTTTTTACTTTAGAACCCCAAACGTTTTCCTACACATTTTATGAAACTTTCGGAAAACATGACAACATATACCTCAACCATTATAATATAGTTTGAAACAAATATACATATTTAATATTCAAATAGATATGGACAGTTGTACTAAATAATTCATTATTGCGCATGTTCTGTCTGTAGCAAAAAAAAAAAAAAAAAAGTGAAGTAATTTAATACTGAACTTTTCTTTTTTTTATAAGTATGTAATATATACATATAAAAAGAAAAGAAAAGAAACCTCAAATATTATATTAAGTTTCCTTGTGTAACATAGTTTATTCTAAAAAAATTAGAGAAAAAGTTGGGAAAAAGCAAAACCAATGAAAGAAAAATGGGCCGATTGCAAGAGATAGCGAAGATCTAAATTTCTTCCTGGAGATAAAGTCTGGATAAATTTACATCCTGTGAGTAAAGACTTAAGTCACAAAATTGCAAAGTCTATGCCTAAGCTGGACGAACAATTTGTCATATTGACAAAAAGGTAATCTAGAACATTTGAAATTGCAAGCCTGGATAACCCTGATGAACCACTTGCAATGTAACGTTCATCAGTTTTGAAAACTGTGTCATGACTCTGACACTACACCTGTGATTCCTATAAGAATGTGTGGTAGATCCCTAAAATGTCTCTTGATTTCTTGTCGGGTCCTCAACAGAACTAGAGGAAGTGGTTGTAACAAAGTTTAACTGCCTATATTTATAAGATATAGCGATATATCGCCATTCTGGTACAGTGGAACAATAGCTATTTAGCCGGTTGAAATGCGTAAGAGACATTCGGCTTGTTGACAGTTAGTAGGGTAAAGTGTCCTAATTCCGTCCCCTTCCCTAATTTCGTCCCTTTGCTTCTTTACTTATCCGTGAGTGGTGTCATCTTTCATGCAAGGCAAAAGAAGCAGGAGGTATAACAAAACAGTAAGGAAAGTTTCGTTCGCCAAGACACCATACATCTGTTATATACGTTGGATTTCCGGTTTTTAGAAGAGGTGAGTTTTTACTATGTCTTTTGTAGGATTTATTTAGTATATTGTAAGTCATTCTTTATTACACATTGCATGTTTTCTATGTCGGTAAGATACTAATAATAGAAAACAGTGAGTTTTTGGATGTTCAGTTCATTTTACGAGAACTGAAGCTCCGCCACGTTGGGAAGTAGCATGGTCCCAGTTTCGTCCCACTTCAAGATCTTAAAATTCTTCTTTTCCCGTACCCCATACGACGAAACGTTCATGGTAACTGATCAATTATCATCAAGTGACCATGCTTAGCAAACTGCTACTGCCATCAACCTTAAAGACATCAGGAAAGGACCAGTAATAACATCATCAACATATAAAAGAGGAGATTGAGCAACATATATATGTTTCTAATGTTTAAATGTCTAATATTTCTTCCAATTATTCTTCAATTGATTATTACAGTTCTTTGTACCTTCATTCATTTTGAAATAATTTTTGATTTATAAATAAAATCTCGTTTTATTAAATTTTTGAGGAGAACGAAATTCGAACCACTTTTTTACTTTTGCCAAATATAGGTAATTGAAGTACAGTTTTCCCACTTGGTAAAATTATTTTGGTAATTAATTTGGCTTCATTTAGATGCTTGTGAATAGTTAGTGAATGTAACATCTAAATCTGGTACGTTTTCAGGGAACATTATAGCTTCCAAGGACCTAAAGGTGAGTGGGAGATGAAATTAGGACACTTTACCTTATGTAAAATGTTTCATCACAATGAAGTGCGTTCACGCGTTGTTCTGGGTTTTAATTGTCGATAGTAGATATCTTTGTAAAGAAGTTTCGTGAATAAATATGTTACAAAACTAAAAGATGTGTTAAAGGGATTCATTCTTTTTTTTTTTTAATATTTGATTGAATTGTCCAGACTATCTCACATCGATGATAAAAAATATATAATGTTTTACTTTTCTTGTATTTTTAAATTGTTTGTCTTATTTCCCTGTTTAAAAATGTTATTGTCAAATAATCATTGCCCCATTCATTATTAAAAATATTTATTGCAATCTTTTTTTTTATTATTATTATTACTTTTTTTTAAAAAAAACATAAAAATACAAAGTAATCCTCTTACGGAATGGTCAGAATTTTTTTATTTTTGCAATAAAAAATGGTTATTTTGTTTTACTTGTCAATCTATAAAAAATGTTGATTTGAAAACAACTTTAAGAAAAAGCTGAAAATTTCAATTCCAGAATAGACTCGGATAAAAATTTTAAGCCTTCACTTAAAATGAATGTTATCCATCACCTAGGTGCGTAATGAAATTCCTTTTACCTCAACCTTTTTAAACTTCCGCATTATTCTTCAAAAGAATCTCGAGAAACGGAATCTGGGATTTGTTATCACGCATATAATAAATATTCAAAATATAATACGGAGTTTGCACACTGTTGTCCAGGTAAGCAACACTTCTTTGTCCAGGAAAATTTATAAAAAAAAAAAAAAAAAGTTTCAACAGTAGCAGTGTTTTACATTTATTTTATTTTATTATTATCTTTTTTGAATTTTAAACTTTTATTGTTTATATTAATATTAACTGAATAAGAACAAAATAAAAATTACATTATATTACACTTACCTGTAATTTAAAGAAGGACATGTGAGATTAAAACCATAGAATAAAATAAAAGGCGAAAATAATGTGTTTTTTAAATTCCTAAATTAATTGTTATAACTTAAAGCATTACTGCTTGTTTATTATACTCTTGGTACTCGTACTTTTATATTAAAGTTGGAGAAAATTAAACCTTATCGCTCAAGTTTCCTGAATAGACTTCCTCCTGTTCTTTTGTTTTTCTTTTAATGTAACTATTTTCTAATAGAAATCTTTTTTGTATATATTTACCATCAACAGTAGAAATGTATAATTACAATTTACTATTCAAAAGCAGTGGTATATAAATAATAGTATTCAATGTCTGCTCTTGAAAAAAATGGAAAATTTAAGAAGCTTGTCAGATCACTCGATTAGCATTAAAAAAAAGGGGAAATCCATTGCTAATATAGCGACAAAAATTCAAAAGCCGCCAATAGAGCAACATAATAAAGTTGTGTAGCACGATAATGTTTCCTATTTATTTATATTTTTTATATACTAATCACTATGCTAATTTATCATCATACAAATAAATGAGCCTCTGTGTGTGATTGCACTTGTACACTGTCGAACAGAAATATTTGATTAATTCAAATTAATATTTAAATAAATAAATAAAAATAAAATATGTTAATGGGAAATATATATAACCACAAAAAGGTTAGTTGTCTAAAATACGGCAGAAATAGCGCTCATAACATATTGTTACATGGGATTAAGTCTTATCGTTACAAGGGATTAAGTCTAAAATGGTGACAAAAATTCAAAAGTCGCCAAGGAGAACTATATTAAGGCTGTACTATAATCAGGTTTACAAACCATGAATTTTATATAACCACAAAAAATTAATTGTCTCATGCGACAGACGTAGCCGGTCATAGCATATTGTAATATTTGGCGTGAAATTGCTGTCATTTTATGGTTGATTGGATAAATAAAATAAACATAGGAAATAACGTAAAAGCAAATATTATATACACCACGTATCGTGTAATTCATATGTAACTGGGGATTAAATATAAAATTGCTATTTCAATTTTTTTTTTATACTGTCCGTTTCGAAACTGTTATCTGATAAGCACCAAAATGGAAGCCCATTGGTAAGCTATTGTCACAGGCACCCGAGAATCTGCGAATGAGTCATATGTAACTGGGGTTTAAATATAAAATTGCTACTTTTTTTTTTTTTTTTTTTTTTTTTTTTTTATACTGTCTGTTTCGAAACTGTTATCTAATAAGCACCTAAATGGAAGACCATTGGTAAACCATTGTCGCAGGTAATAGGGACAGGAACCCGAGTTTCAGCGGATGACGAAAAAGCTTACGAAGGCAGCAGGGACCAGAAGCGAGCTTTTGAGCAATTTCAGTGTTTTATTTATTTATTTATTTATTTATAAAGCTATATAGAAAAGAATTTCCTTTAAATATAGTGACCAGCGAAGCGCGCAAAGCCTGCTAGTAAATTATAAAATATTGAAAAACAGAAAAGAAAGAAAAGAAAAATTACCAACTCTAACTCAAGCTTAATTATCTTGTTTTATTTTTTATTTCATTTCGCACGCGCGTTTTTTATTTCTTAATTCAAAATTATTAAAAAACTTTTTTGATACTGTCCATTTTGAAGAGGATTATTATTAATTTTCTTTTCTTTTCTTTTCTTTTATTTCAAAAAAAAAAAAAAAAAAAAAAAAAAGAAAGAAAGAAAAAGAAAAGAAAGAAAAAGAAAAGAAAGAAAAGAAAAGAAAGAAAGATTTTGATGAAATTCTGGCAAAAGCAGAATTTAGTTTAGGACGGAAGACTATTAGTTTTTTTTTTTTTTTCAAATTGTAACATAGCTTTCAAATTACTCAATTGTATTTTCGATAAATTTTCGATTTCGATAAATTTCCAACTATCGTAAAACTGGTATCGTAAAAATCCGTAGAAGGAGACAAATAGTGCTCAGTCCTAAAAAAAGAGAAAAAAAATGTCGTTGATTATTATTTTATGCAATGCAAATTTGTAACTTTTTTTATTCTTTTTTATTCTCATAGTAGAAAGTACTGGATTCATAAAAAAAATTTTAACTTGTGGTTTCCAATAAATTAAGATTGTTTGAGATATCATAAACAAGATAAAAACGTTTCTAGAAAATGTCTGTCCATATGTCTGCAATCCGTATGCGTGCGACAAATATCTGTGGACAAATATCTCTGGCAGTTTTTGATCAAGAATTAATGCGCAGGTTTTGACAAAAATTTACATTTAATTCACCTTGACACAAGTTAGTGTCCACGAACTTTTCATGCATAACGTCCGAAGGTGGTATTCAATGTTTATGGTAAAACTCTATCTCAGCATCTATAGTGTATAGTGACTATATGAGAGGGACTATATGAGAAGGACTTTATGTAAAATTTAGATTATTTATTCATTTATTGACCGACTGGTGACGCTACTATGCCAGTTCTTCTCGCTCACAGGAAGTCTATGCCTCAGTTTCTGTATTATTGGTGTATAAATGTACCAAATTTGATATGCTAATGTAATTTGGGTGTATTTTGATCGGCATGTGTTGCTACTAATATAAACACCTATTAGATCTTCCGTCTGGTTATATCTATTGGTAAAAATACACCAACTGCATGTTTAAAACATTTATTGTAATAAGCTATTTTGAATAGTGTTTTAGTGTATTTCAATCAGTAGGTTGAGCTGTCACATAGAATAATATAGAATGTTTATGACTATCACAACATACTGGTTTTCATATTATTTTAATATAATAAAGTAAAAATAAGCATGCAATTCGAATTTTGATTATTAAGATACATGCACTGGGTGTTCAATAAATGACTGACACATTTTTTTGAGCGTAAATACGATTTGAGATAAAAATTGAAGCGCTTGCTGCAATATTATTAGGAAAACAAGAAATTTTGAAAAATATACTTCGTTAAAATACCTTACACTTCGCCTCAAGGTAATGCTGCCGACTGAAAATCTAAAATCTCAATCTTTACTGTCCTGTATTATTGCAAACATGCTTTTCTTTCATAGCATGTAATATCTCAAGAAAAAATAACTGAAAACTAGACATTCGTTTTCTGTTGCTACAGCAGATAGAGACCCTCTATCCAGGGTCCCTAACAGCAGATAGCCTACAGTGCCCTCTCCTGGCGAATTTTTTGACTAATTTTAACACACACACGCACACACACAAAAAAAAAAAAAAAAAAAAAAAAAAAACTGCACTTGGATAAATTTTATTCAATTCCTACTATTAGTTCACACTCTCCCTATATACATCTTGTTCAAATCTCGCAATCTATTTTTAATTAACTTCCCTACTAGCTAGACATTTGAAACTTTTACAATAGCTCACAACCCGATGACCACAATACTTCGAATTCCGATTTTCAAATTTTTGAACAGTTTTCTTATAATTAATTAAAATATGAAAATAATAACATCCTAATACGCAATCAAAGTGATGACGTCACTGGCCGTCCGTGGATGCAAGACAAATATTTCCTATGTTAATCGCCCATTGGATTTTTGTAAAAAATTATTAAAAATCGAGAAAAATTATTTCTCGAGTTTAAACCCCATATTTCTGTATAGCTATGTATTAGTTATCGTATACATGTGTTAGATTGAGTTATTTTGCTGACAAATTGGCAAAATTTTAATTTTAAATTTTAAAACTCTGTCTCCTTGGCGTTTTTTTTTTTTATTTGGCAATAAAAAACGTAATACGAAAATATACATGCCAGACGTATAATTTCGTAATATGTATTGTACAATATACTTTTTTCATATTATTCATTACTCTCTTAATATAAGTTGTTAAAGTAACCGTGATTTTTGAAAGAAATTAAATATGTTCGCCAGATAGTTTGGCGATTTTTTTTTCCGCCGAGGATGACAAATATGAAATCTATTCCGCTGCAACATATTAGTATATTATATCAGATACTTTATTTAGACATTTGAAAACAAATTTGCTTCAAATTATGATAGAATATTTATCATTTTCCTTTTAATTTGTATATTAGTTGGATTTTTATTGTGTAAATATCATCCTTTGGAATGAAATGTTTATGTTTTTACTTGAATATGGAAGTTTGCCATTTTTCCCTAGAGTTTTGAAATTTAAAATTCAAATTTTAACGATTTTACAGCCAAAGCAACTTAATCTAACGCATGCACACGATAACTAATACATATCTATTGTATCCTCCTTGGTTACTTATTTCTATTTCTCCCGAGTTTTGAACTTTCCAAAAAGGAATCTGGCAACATTGATAAAACTTATTCTATTCTATTCTATTTACATCGATTTGACTATTTCCATGATCAATATTATCGACTATCAAAATACATCAAAATGTTCTTCGGAATTTGTATATATGTATATAAAGTAATGTATGGTGTTAAATGTTATAATTAAATGTTTATAAAAGTCCATCATAATCTTCATCAATACGTGGCTACTCGCCACCACAGTCATAACTGTTTTGGCGACGAGGTAAAGTTGTTTCATTTTCAATTGAACTTAATAATTTTTATATACAATATAATTATTTATTGAAAAAAGTTATAATTTACATTTTAAATACATAATGGATGCAGAGCAATTTCAGAAATTGCTTGATACTGTAAATAGGGGCCAACAAATGCTTATTGAACAGTTGTTGTCAAGAGACAAATCTGAAATGGCTAATGATAGCAGTAATACTAACTCAACAAAGATTCCAGTTGTTAACATTTCCCATATTCCTCCTTTTGAAAGTTTTGATAATAAGAAAGAAAATTTTAAATATTATCGTCAACGTTTCGAAAATTATTTAATGATGAAAGATATTTTTCATTTAAAAGCGCACAAATTTTGTTAAATTCTATAGGAGCATCAAATTACAATATCTTGGCGGCTGTTATTGCGCCAAAGGCTCCCAGTGAATTAGAATATGATGAACTACTTAAAGTGTTAGAAAACCATTTAGCACCAAAGAAAAATCCTTTAGTTTCACAACATTACTTTTTGTCAACTTATCAAAAACAGGACAGTTCTATTTCCGAATATGTGGCAGAATTACGGCGTGATATTTCCGAATGCGAGTTTACTGTTGACTGTGAATGCAGTAAAAAGGTATATGTTGCTGATATTTTCCTTAGAGCACAATTTATTTGTGGCATTAAAGATAGTTCGATCAAAGAACAACTCTTGCAATCAGAATTAAAAAAATTCAACGATATTGTTGATAAAGCTATTGCACTTGAAGCTTCAAAAATTGACAGTCGCGAGTTATCAAAAACTTTAAATACCAGTACATCTATCTCAGAGGATATCAATAAAGTCTCCAAAAGTAATAGGCAATCGAAATACTTGAAAACATCCTTTAACACTGAAAACATAAAGAAAAAAGAGGCAGTTTCACATCAGCGCATGAAATCCAAACAAAATCAAATTGATTTCGAAAAACTTGGCATAAATAATTTGTGCCTACGCTGTGCGAGAAATAACCATTTATCAAAGGACTGTCGTATTAATCCAAATAATTTGAAGTGTAAGTCGTGTAAATCAACTGGACATGTACAAAGAGTCTGTATCAAGACATCACTTAATGCTAAAAGATTGAATAATCCAAGAATACCACTTAATCAAATGGAAATATATGAAAATAATAACATAAACACGATTGTTGATATTTACGATAACCATATCTCAGATTCTGCCCCTGATGCTAAGAAATATTTTACTACAGTAAAAATCGAAAATCGCTATCAAAAATTTGAAGTCGACACAGGAGCAGGATACACTCTCATACCAGAAAGTCAATTTAAAAGGTTAGGACTCAAGGAACAGTTTGAACCAACAAATATTGTTTTTAGATCATATACTGAAAATGTGTTTGTGCCCTTAGGGAAAGTGCGAGTGAAGGTTGAATATAAAGGGTGTATATCTAATGAAGATTTATATGTCGTTCCTGATGGGTATGATCCTCTTCTAGGCAGAGTATGGGTTAGACATTTAAAAATCAATCTACATGAAATCGATACAGAAAACAACCCCCAAAATAGAATAGGAAATAAAATCGCTGCAATCAATGATGTCTCGGAGATTATAAATCTTTTTCCAGAAGTGTTCGAACAAAAGGTTGGTTGTGTACCGAATTTCTTAATCAAACTGAAGTTGCGTGATGGAGCAAAGCCTAGTTACACTCCTGAACGAAATGTACCCTATGCTTTACGAGAAAAAGTTGAAAAAGAACTTGATGATCTCGAAGCAGCTGGAATAATATCTAAATCAATTAAAAGTGATTGGGGATCACCGTTGGTTGTAATTCCTAAAGCGGATGGAACAGTTCGACTCTGTGTTGACTATAAAGTTGGAGTTAACGACCTACTGGTGAATACAAATTATCCAATAAAGAAAATCGATGAAGTATTAAACAGTCTTAGGAATTCGAAGTATTTCTGCAAGTTAGACTTGTTTAAAGCTTATCTTCACTTAAAAACTGATGATGAGAGCAGCATTATCCAAACTATTTCGACACATCGAGGGACATACAGGATGAATAGGTTAAGCTTTGGAATTAAAACTGCACCTGCTGAATTTAACCGGGTAATTGATCAAATCCTGAAGGGTTTACCAAAAACCATCGCTTATTTCGATGATATTGTCGTCCATGGTAAAACCAAAGAAGAATGCTTAAAGAACCTCCTTGCATGTCTAGAAAGATTACGTGACTACGATTTACACGTGAATAGCAAGAAATGTGAATTTTTCGAACAAAAATTGAATATTTAGGTCATGTAATAGAAAACAATAAAATATCACGATCACCTACAAAAGTTGAAGCTATAACACGCATGCCACGACCAAAGAATGTTCAAGAACTGCGCCAATTTTTAGGTATGGTAACTTACTATTCTCGATTCATACCAAACGTTTCGACCATTACTTACCCTTTACGCAAGCTTCTGCGGAAACATCAGAAATTTTGCTGGAATAAAGAAAGTGAGCAGGCTTTCCTTAAGCTTAAAGAGGAGATATCCAGTGACAGAGTGTTAGTACCTTTCAATCCTGAATTACCTGTTACACTGGCGGCAGATGCTAGTCCAGTCGGAGTTGCTGCTATCTTATCACATATCATCGATGATGTAGAAAAGCCAATCGCTTTTGCTTCCTGTTCCTTAACAAGAGCTGAAAGAAATTACTCTCAACTTGACCGACAAGCTTTAGCAATCGTATTTGGATTTTCTCACTTTTTCGATTATCTTTATGGTAGAAATTCCGTCCTAATCACTGATAACCAGACCTTATCCAGGATATTTCATAGAAAAGAAGTCTTCCAAAAATGACATCAACTCGACTGTTGCGCTATGCTTCTTATTTAGCTGGATTTGATTACACCGTCACATTTAGGAAAGGATTGGAAAAACAAAATGTAGATTGTTTATCTAGATCTCCTGCCAACCAGAATTACGCATCGGCAGACACATATATAAACGATGAAGTTCATCAAATATGTGTATCTAATATTTTTGAAATATCAACTGAAACTCTAACTGCAGATGCTATCATACGAGAAACAGAAAACGATCAGGAGTTGTCACAGACCAAACAAGAACTTCAATCAAGCTCCATCAACAGTGACTACATTTTGGATAATGGAATTTTATTTAAGAGTAATCGCATTGTAATACCGAGAAAACTACAGCCTGAAGTCCTAAAAGTATTACATTCCACGCATATTGGAATAACAAAAATGAAACAGATAGCTCGACGTTATTGTATATGGAAGAATATCGACAAGGACATAGAAAACTTAGTAAAATCTTGCCCAGATTGTTCTTCAGTGAGACATAATCCTACGAAGGCACCACTTCACCACTGGGATTTACCAATTAATAATTGGGATAGAATTCATATCGATTATGCAGGTCCTTTCCAGGGATTTTATTACCTACTCGTTGTGGATACAAAATCACGTTGGGTAGAAATCAAAGTCTCACAAAAAGCTCCAAATGCTGACATTACCATGAAATTACTTAACGAAATTTTTGCAATGCATGGATATCCACTAGTTATGGTTTCCGATAACGCTAAAATTTTCACGAAGGAAACATTTAAAAATTTCTGTCGTATGAATGGAATAAAGCAAAAATTTATCGCACCAGGACACCCAGCGACCAATGGCCTTGCGGAACGTAACGTGCAAACACTGAAAGATCGACTAAAATCAATGGCTACAGAAAATCTTCCCATTCACTTAAAACTCCAAAAGATTCTTTTTCGATATCGAGCAACGCCTTTAGCAAATGGGAAGTTACCAGCAGAAATGTATCTAAATCGCCAAATTCGTATTAAACTTGACGCACTGTTTCCATATCACGAAAAGAAATCTGAACAGAAGATTAGACCTCACACTCGAAAAATCTATGTGGGGGAGAGAGTGAAAGTAAAATTCTTTATAAACAATAAAACCGTATGGAAACTAGGAGTTATAACTAGAAAACTTGGACATATTCACTATATAGTTAAATTAGATGAAGGCAGGGAAATCAAGAGACATATTAATCAACTACAGAAATCAGATGTTCAAAGGGAAAATATAGCATCGCCATCAATTCCACACCAGAAATCCTCCCATAACACAAATCATGACCCTGCATATTATCAAGTTCTCAATACTCAAGGAAATGAGCTGAACACATATCCAGTCACAGATCAACCACAGATTCCTTCACCACCTGTACGAAGATCTACTAGAACGAGGCGTCAACCAGCATACCTACAAGATTATATTTTATCTTAAGGGTTGACTCGGCACTGTATGTTTTCAAGTGGGGGAGAATTATTGTATCCTCCTTGGTTACTTATTTCTATTTCTCCCGAGTTTTGAACTTTCCAAAAAGGAATCTGGCAACATCGATAAAACTTATTCTATTCTATTCTATTTACATCGATTTGACTATTTCCATGATCAATATTATCGACTATCAAAATACATCAAAATGTTCTTTGGAATTTGTATATATGTATATAAAGTAATGTATGGTGCTAAATGTTAATTAAATGTTTATAAAAGTTCATCATTATCTTCATCAATACGCGGCTACTCGCCACCACAGTCATAACAATATCTATACCTAAATATGAGGATTGAAATCGGGAAATAATTTCCCTCGATATTTAATAATTTTTTACAAAAATTCCAATGGGCAATTAACATAGGAAATATTTTTCTTGCATCCACGAATGGTCCGTGACGTCACACTTCGCTTGCGTATAGCGTTAAAATAGCCATTAAAATATTAGCTATAATTTAATTGTTGCAAAAAATATATATATATATGATTTCATTTTTTTTTAACATAAAAATAAATACATTTAATACGCAAGCAAAGTGATGACGTCACTGGCCGTTCGTGGATGCAAGAAAAATATTTCCTATGTTAAACGCCCGTTAGATTTTTTGTAAAAAAATTATTAAAAATCGAGGAAAATTATTTTCCGATTTTAATCCCCATATTTAGGTATAGATATGTATTAGTTATCATGTGCATGCGTTAGATTAAGTTGTTTTTGTTGTAAAATTTATAAGATTTGAATTTTAAATTTAAAAAGTCTAGGGGAAAAAAATGACAAACTTTCATATTCGATTGAAAACATAAACATTTCATTTCAAAGGATGATATTTACACAATAAATATCCAACTAATATACCAATTAAAAGAAAAATGATAAATATTCTATCATAATTTGATGTCAAAATGGTTTTCAAATGTCTAAATAAAGTATCTGATATAAGATACTAATATGTTGTAGCGGAATAGATTTGATATCGGTCATCTTTGACAGAAAAAAAAATATCGCCAAATTATCTGGCGAACATAATTTAATTCCTTTCAACAATCATGGTTATTTTAACAACTTATATTAAGAGAGTAATGAATAATATGAAACAATATTTTGTACAATACATATTGCGAAAATATACATCTGGCATGTATATTTTTGTATTACATTTTTGATCACCAAATACAAAAAAAACAAGGACAACAAAGTTTTGAAATTTAAAATTAAAATTTTGTCAATTTGACAGCAAAATAACTCAAGCTAACACATGCACAGGCAAATATTTTTTCGCATTAGTCATATAGTGGTATTGAAACCATTGAAACTCAACAATTGTAATAGAATAGAATGTTGATGAATTTTCAAAATGTCGAAATATTGCGTTTTTTTAATTTTTCTAATAAATTTATGAAAAGAAATAGGATATGTTATCATAAAAGTAAATTATATTTGACAAAATTATGAAAAATATAATTTTTATAATCAGTTGCTTTGTTATTATTATGAAATAAAAACTGTTTTGATTTTTAATGGAATACGTTTTTTAGATTTTGATACTTTTTAAGATTTTATATTAGTAAGTAATATAGAATTTTCAAAATTCTTTTAAATATAGTTAACAGCGGCGTAGGTGAAGAAAGTTAGTTTCAGTGTATAAAAAGATTTTAACTTTAAATATTACCTAAATTAATAAATATAGCAAAAAAAAAAAAAAAGAAAAGAAAAAGAATAGTGAATTTGAAATGGTACCTGCAGTTTTCATTCACACTTAGTGCATAAATTAGTCATAAATTTTATTTTCTAAATTATCTGCGTGAATTCACTTTGGAAAAGACGGCCATATTGTGGACATTTCTCCGAGTAAAAAGGAATCATTTTTACCCCCAATGATCAATCTATGTGTTATTACTAAATGATCTATGGTTAAATTATGCATCTCACAAAATTTTACGTCATTATCACTTTAAAAATTTTGTGCACATTGATAAGAGCTCTATGATTCATCAGAAAATTGAAAACATGGTTTATAAAAAGTTTTTTTTATCTTATAATTATTCAATTTCTACTATTAGTTCATATTTTCCCTATATATATTTATATATGGTGTTCAATTTTTCAATAATGAATAAAATACTTTTTATTCATCCATACAAGTTCAATTACATTTTTTTTTTATTTATTTTTTTTTTTTTTTTTTAGTGGATGACACTTGATGTTAATACAGTTTTTTCAAATATCTGTAATTATTTAATAAAAAGTAACTAAAATAAAAAATTTTTTGTTGACCTAAGTAGGAATTGACTTGACTTTAAAAAAAACTTTTTTATATTACTTGTTTTTCCTTTGAAAAACGTCCAATTTAATTATTAAAAAATACGGATGAAATGGATACCACATATCCGTATTCAGCTGATATTAGTATTTCAGGTATTTGATATCCGGCAAAATCACTATCTGTTTACATCCCTACATTTAAATTTTAAAATTGGTGATTTTTGAAAGGGAAAATGGAAGTGTCCAAGTGCGGCTTTATTTTTTCCCCTTAGTGTATATATTTTTCGAAGTAATTTTTCTAATAACAATGTAAAAAGCAACAAATTTTTGTATACCCTGAACTGTGTATTTATGTACAACATGAGTCAGCCGTTAATTGGACATCCCATGCGATTTTTAAATGCTGTGTGCTATGTTTAAAGAATCATATGTAAGGTTTGTATTGGTATTAAACACTCGTTGAATGGCAATTTATATCATGTTACTTCAGATTATTCCATTAGCAGATAGAACCAAATTCTGTATTAAAAAGAAAAAGTTATGGATAATATTATCTTCGAAAATTCTAAATACTGATATTCTTATAAATAATTCATCAAATTACATGTATTTAGAAGTATTGTAATCAAAGTGAAATTGCATCACGAATGCTTTTCTCATAATGTTCGAGAACAAAAAAAATATTTAATCTTCAAATACTGAATAATAATTTGGTTTCTGTTAGATCAATAAAAGTTGTAAGTCTGATTAAAAAAAAGACAGTACAAATAAAATATATTTTGGCTTTGATTTTTACGATCGATTTATATGAATGATTTGTACAAATTACGACAGTATAATATTTAGCTCAATACACAATTTAGACCTGATGTTGAATGAAGATTGGAAAATTTGAAAATAATCTGTGTAAGTGGAAAAATATTGAACAATTGTATCCAGTTGAAATATTTTTAACACAATATTTTATCAGACGATACAGGTGGGCATGAAGACCGCATTAAAGAGAAGCATTTCCACATGTGTCTATTTTTCCACCGCCCTTTAATTCAACTACCAGTAAAGCAGATAAGGCGCATTGGGGCTTTCATGCTGGACTTTTACCTACTTTTTTTTTCTCTTCTAGATGAAGGAGATTTTATGCTGTTTATTTCAATCCTAAATAACTGTTGCTTGAGTTTACAACTTAAGGTGTTTATTTCCAAAAATATAATTAATTATCATTATATGGTTATGTTCACAGTTACTGATAATTCTAGAATTTTTATAAGAAAAATGAAAAGCCAACTAACACTACATATCTGTTAGTTGCAGTTTAATAGAAAAAAGTTCTTTTTATAATGCTGTTCATAATTATTGTCATGTTGCATAATTTAAAAGATTTATAATTTAATATCTAATCCTCTTTATTAAATCTATAATTGGAGTTTGAATTTTTGAAGTGCATCTTTAAAATTCATAATAAACTTAGACAAGAAAGACAATACATTAACTTTAAATGTGGGAACAGAGATTTGAATATGAGCCTGTCCATGCCATTATGTTTTTCTGAAATTACTAATGGGTTAGTTAAATTATTAAATTCCAAGTTGGTTTGTTAAAAACAGAATTTATGAAAACGGTTTTACTTGATTACACAAGAGTGTTTTTTTTTTTTTTTTTTCTTTTTTTTTTTTAGTGCATTTAATGGGTGGCAAGTATAAATCAGTTTAAATTGAGAAAAAAATATACTGCTTTCATCTAGAATGAATCAGTAGCCATTTTCTAAATCCCTAAACTTGAAATATAGATTTTTCGTGTTATGCGCATAAGATAAAAAGATAATTCGGATAGACAAAATGATCGAGAATTTCTAGTTTTCACTTTTCTAGATCGGGAAACAATATTATGAATATTATGACTGTTATGATACTTGTGTATTGAGGGAAATAAAACAAAAATATTGCTATTAAAACTCGCCTGTCGTATTAACACTTATTTACCAAAATGTTTAAATGAGATTGACCATCATAATATAGGAAAGCGATCTAGATTTCTAATAGGAGTTTTTAGAACTCGCTAGAAAAGCGAACTAGAATTTTCAAGGATGACATGGGACTGTTTTTACTAGAGCTACAATTTAGATTCTAGATGTCAGTTGCAATTTTTTCTCAGTGAATATATAAAAATATTTTTGTCATATGAGATGTGTGAAACTTACATTATGTATCAGTCATTTTGTTTAGAAATATTACAGTAAATATTTAAAAACGAACTTGGATTGCCATAGCTAGAGCTCTAGTGCGACATAAAACCCCTCACTCATTGAATAACGAACATAGATTTCATTGGAATCAATACAGACAAACTAACAAAAAGGAATGTAGGAAATCCTAATGTACATGTAATAATCAATAGTTTTTGAGTAGCATCATAAATTAACATACAAAAATTGGAGCGTTTATATTATATTTTCAAATATAATACTAGTGTTCTGACCCCCCCCCCCAAAAAAAAAAAAAAAAAAAAAAAAAAAAAAAAAAAAAAAACTAGTATGTTGTGGCCATCACATGACTTCTTTCTATATTTTCTTATACAATATTCACTCAGTAAAAATAATTTATTAAAATTTTTATTTAAAAAAATTATCTTCCATGAAAATGCAAACGATTTCCATATTACAGAAGTAGTATAATACTAAATATATATATATAGTCAATTTTGTTCTCAGTATAACAGTTAAAAAAAAAAAAAACCGATAACTTTATTTTAAATTATCGCAAAACGATAGTTCAACCATTCGTTTTAAAGGTATTGCCGAGCTCTTTTGAAGGATATACGTCATAAAAATTTACTCCCCTCGAGGGTCTACTTCCCTCCAGGGGGAAGGCGAGGTTCCAACATATACAATTTTTTTCCAGTTGACTATCTCTATTATAAATAATTCTTTTGAATTTCATAATGAATATTAAAAAAAAATAATTATCTTTATTCACATTTATGCAAAATTTTGTCTTATACCACCATGTTAAAAATTTAGAAAAAGCGGGAGGGCAACGCAAGCTGTTCGACAATTTTTACCAAAAGTTGATAGGCACTAATTTATGTCAATTTGTAACTACATACCAATTTGAATGAAACTATGTGCAGTAGTCTCTGAGATACAGTTGCCACAAAATTTTGTCACCCCCCCCCCCCCCCACACACACACAGAGACAGACAGACATACATTTTCTAAAAAGGGTCAAATCGTGTTTTACAGCTCTCAAAACGTGTAAATCCATCAAAAAACCGAGGTCGAAAATTTTTATGAATCCAATACATTCTTCTATTGAATATAGAAGAAAGTGAAAAAAAAAAAAAAAAAAAAAAAAAAAAATACAGCAAACGTTTTTTTTTTTTTTTTTTTTTTTTGTTAATAAAAATTCGGGTAATTATCCAGTCACTATATCGATAAATTACTTGCTTCGATAATAAATGATAAATAATTTTTAAAAGTAATTTTTATTTTCTTAAATTAAAGGCGTATGGATTAAGCTTTATTAAATCAATTAAGTTTAATTATTTTTATGGGTTATTTTCATCTAAACAATTGGTGTCTTAGAAACTAAAATCACAATTACAAGTGAAGATGATGTAAAATATATTTTAATTCTTATAACATAAGAATTAATTAAGCTATTTTCTGTATCTCTTATTTATAAAAAACTGAATTCTAGAATACACATTCATTTATGTAAGTGAAATATTTTTGAGAAACTGTTTTAAAAGACGACTTTTTGAGCTACTAATTAAAATAAAAAAGGGGAAATGTAAACATTTTTTTTTTTTTCCAATTAATCTGAAACCTCACGTTATGAAATATATATATATTTTTTTAATAAATATCTTTTCTGTACTCTAAAGTTTAAATTAAATTTGTTTAACAGAATTTGTTTGAAGTCGTTTTTATTATTTTTAAAGTATAATTAACGATGTATTTATGAAATATAATTATTGTGTAGCTAGACAGATGGGAAAAAAAATGTTGACGTGTAAAAGAATTAAAGAACACGGAAGTCATAAACAGAGATTATTAAATTTAAGTTTTTTTTTTTTTTTTTTTTTTTTTTACTTATAGAAAAAGCTTACGAGATGTATTTAATATAACTGAAACCTGCTCATTATTCTGAAGGAATTTTTTAAATGATTATTCTGAAACTACCTATTATAACATAATAAGGTTTTTGCATACGTATGTTTTTATTTTTCCATTTAAAGAATTATGTTGTGTTTATTTTTTCGAATTTTGTATACTTAAGGTCTTTAAAGTATACATTATTATTATTATTATTATTATTATTATTTTGCCAGATATATTACTTTAAATTACGCTTCATTTTTTCTCGGTTAATAACAGGTTAAAGAAACATAATAATTTGTGTCTCAAAAATAAGAGATAATAAGAATAAGTAAGCTTAAGATATTAAAAATTTCTACACATTGTGCAATAGAAGTTTTATTACAATATTTTTTTAAACAATAATCCTATAAAACATTTAAACATTAAAAAGTTTGTGATTAATGAATAAAATTCAAGAACATTACATAGTTCATAATTTTTGCATTTCCATTTTAATGTGCGTTTAATAAACTAGCATAAGAACAACAAATACCACCAATTAATATATTTACAAGATCACGCAATTCGGCAAGCTGAGAAGTGTGTGGAACTTATATCATATGTATATGTTTTAGCAACAGGGGAACATTAAGTTTGATTCACAGTTAACAGCTACAACTTCGGTTCTATTGAAATTTCCCTTGATATAGGTTTTCACATTTCAGCTGTTGTGAGCGTTAGAGAACGTCAACAAGTACTTTCTTACTCTTATAACTTTATCACCACCTCCTTCAGAGAAAGTTGGCATGGTAAACTTAGATTTCTTTTGGAACATTCTCCAAGGAGCTATTAAAATAGGTTAGTGATTGTAAAACTTTCCCTAACATGTACTAAAGTCCCAGGGTCACTTTCTGATAACGATTAATTTACCACATTTGACACGCGGCAAGTTTAAATCAAGCTTTATATTTGTTTTCTCCTGCATAGGTGATCCAAGACCAGAGATTTATTTTGTTTGCTAAGCTTTCTGAGCTCAGTTCTTTTGATATCAGTGAGGCAATTCCTATGATATTTTATCGTTTCGCCGTTTTTCCACACTGCACTTAGGGAGACAAGAGCTCGGAATCTTTCTTTGTTTAAACTGATTCATATCGTGAAAAAAAAGAAAAAAAAAGAAAAAAAAAAGAAAAAAAAAGAAAGAAAGAAAGAAAGGGGATTTTGCATCTTGTAAGCCTATGCTAACCAATGAAAGGGGATAAAAAATAGTTTATCTGTGGTTGACGTCGTTCGCCTTCATTGAGTAAAAGTACTATACAATTTTCCACCGTATAAAGGAACTTCTCGATGAATTTGTGTTTTCCTTTCACATTGGTTCTATTAACCCAAGATACCGAACACTCAGCAGTTGGTACTACGAAGTTGAATCGGCTGTCTTAAAGAGAATATTTTGGTTGATGACGATGGCTGAAAAATAAAAACATTATTAAAACTTATTTATTTATTTATTTAAGATAATTAAAAACTCCAGGCTCTTAATAACACAGAGACACACTTTGTTCCCTTGAGAGTTCCTTTAATAAACAGAAATATTTTCCAAAAGACGTGACCATAGTTTATTAAAAGCATGATACATTTCTGATAGTAACAGTTTGGAGTGGGGGAACACTCACCCGGGTACCAGGCCCTAAACCTTCTTAAGCTATGCCATGATCGAAAGTGCCACCCAAAACTGGAGCAAAAAATGACATTGCTTTTGGCGTTTAATTTTATATACGGCAAGTTCAAAGTTTAAGATAAAGAATGGTTCAGGTACGTTACGAATATTCTTATGTCTTTTTCTTTTCTTTTTTTTTTTTATTTTAAGTGACTAGTAATTTATTGACCGTTGTTAGTGGTAGTTGGCTTGATTTCGCCAAAAATTTAGTTCCTGGGAAATAACCAGCTAAGCAACTATTTTGTCTGGATCATGTAATGCTATTAGGCGACAAGAGGGCACATGTGTAAGATTAAAAGAAACCGAGTTAATTATTGTCTGGGCTCACAAATCAAAAGGGGACATGAGTATAAATAATATCATTTAGAGAGCGAAAAGAATTTTCATTACGTTAGAATTGTTAAATGAATACTGGGAATCGATTAAGGATTTTGTTTCAGTTGCCTTGAAAAAAATATTAAGGGAAACATATAAAAGTTAGAAAATGCATGTTGAAAAGTTATTATTTAAAGGTCAAAAATAGTTATACCGTTATACTTAAAATAGTTGTTTAAGATTAAATAATTTTACTTATAATTTTATTTATTTAGATAATTTACCTATCTTTTATAGAGAAAAAAAAATTATATGATAATCTACATCCCAGTTCGGTCTAGAATTTAACCTGATGCTCCCAAAAAGGATTTGTTCTAGAGCGGTTTTGAATCCGAATTCCACACAGAAATATTTTCTCATATAATAAACTTGGAGTTTTAGTGTTGTTATTTGAAAAACTTTTGAAGTTAACGGAACCTTTGTTTTAGCACAATATGTACATTCATCATGGAAATTTTAAATTGAGTTGTATCTTATGCCGTACATTTGTTAAAATGTATTCTGCTTTTGGCATTACACTGAATAATTTTCTGCATTAGACATTAATTTCAAAGTGTATAATGAAATATCATGTACAAAATAATTAAACAATAAAATAATAAAAGTCCTCTTAAGTTCACCATCTTATAATGAACTACTGATTCAAAATAAAATCCTGCTAAAATGAATGTTTATTAAATAGTAATTTAATTCTGTCATATACCGGTTAGTTTAAAATTATTGTATATTCAGCGGTATTTATGGTAACAGCTACTTAACAATACTATCGTAATTAGGCAGCGTTACTGATAGTTAGAGATAAATTAACTGTTGACATTGTGTAGAAAAATTTAGAATAGTAACCAGCTGTAGAATTAATGGTAAATGAAAATCTTCTTAAATTAATGACATTTCAGTTATATTTAAAATAAATTCTTAAGAGAATGTTAAACATTATTCGAGAAATTCTTCTTACACAAAATTAATTTATAGTTTACTTTCAATTACAAATTATATGAAATGGTAAAATGATTGTTGCTCTTGTGTTTATCAGTATGAAATACCATGCCACTTATAAATTTTTGTAGGAATTTCGAAGCAATTTAAGATTGCTTGTTTTCTTTCATAAAATGAAAATTTCGTTGATACGTTGAGAGATTTTAAAATTGTCTAAGAAAAAAATGTCATTTATACGTTTCTTAAAAATTTAAGAATTGGTTTATTAAAGAATTTATTTATTAGAGCTGATAAGCACTGCTAAAAACCTTATATGTGTATTAATTTTCCCCGAAACATTTCGTTAATAAGGCAATATATTTTTAATGATAGAAAATGCATTTTTTTAATTTTAATCTAAAGAATATCTAGCAGTTTGGCTTTTTGTAAATATTTTCTTGTAATTTATGTTAACATATATTTTTAATTGTAGCAGGAAATAACTGATTAATTCAGATGATGATGTTGGTGAGTTGTAGGTATGTTGGTGTTCGGGATAAGGCCATTTGAGCTGCAAGGTTTGTAGTACTCTATGGACCTAGGTCTAACTGGTATCTGTAAGGGTTGTGTTAACAAGTCTTCGTAGCCTATATATTTAAGATGATTACTGAAATCAGTGTCAGTATATAGCAAACATCTAAAAACAATATGAACTATATTCTTAATAAAAGATAATTAAGAAATCTTATGAAAGCAGTCCTGCTTCCTTCCTTGAAAAATTTAGAACTGCAGTACCAAGAAAATAATGCTTAAATAGAATTTTGTAGACACATAGCTTTCACAAATATTCAAAAGATTTGCAAAAATTGTGATTAATGAAATAATAAAATTATATCTTGATAGTGAATTCTTGATTTACAAGTGCATTTGCTGTCAAGGCCATGTAAAAACGTTTGATTTGAAAACTACATTGTATATTTTAACTTTGTGTTAAAAACTACATATATTACATACACTCACGCATACACATTATGTAGCAGTAAACTACCTTCTACTAAATCTTGGCTTAATAATATTAATTCATTAAATAATAAATCCATACGATATAAAAACTATAGACGAGATAAGCATCTTCAATAAACAGACATCGAACTGGATGTCTTTTCTTTGCCGAGGCTGAAACAAATCCCATTATTAACACGCTTTTATTAGCTTCACCTGTATGTATGTATGTATGTTTGTTTGTAACTTCTCTGGGAGCAAACAAAAAATTTATATTGTAAAAAAATACTTTTCCTACGTGAGCGATGTGGCATCAAGGTAAGACGCCGCGCTACGAACCTAAAGGTCCAGCGTTCGATCCCCGTCAGGGGAGATTTTTAAAAAATGGTTTTTGTTAATTCTAAGTTATTTTAATTAAAGATTTAAATGTATGTAAATATTACGGTGTGTCACTCACACGATTTTCTCTTACCCTGAATTTTAATACTAAGATAGATATTTTGTGCTTTTTAGTTCACATTTCTATAAAAGCGTGTTCTTTAATTTTTTAAAACTATAATATTATTATTACGTGGAGTGATAGTATGACATATAGCATTTAAACAATGAAATTATTTTTTCTTAAACAATAAGGTATCAGAAAGATAATAATTTACTTTCGTTACCATATAAGACAATAGATAAATGACAAAGTGTAATTAATATTATATTTGTTTTGTTCTTTATTTTCTTTATTAAATGAATCTAATTTAAATTAAGACATTATTTATAATGTTACACACACACACATATATACAGGGTGGTTATGATTAAACTTCCCCTATAAACAGCATCCTACAGCGGAAACGGGTGAACAGAATGCAATAAAATTTGGTATACAGAATATACACGAGATGCGCTCACGGAATTTCGAAAAAAAAAAAATTAACTCAATAAATGACCAAAACAGAATACAAAAACAATATTAACATTTATTGACTAGTTTCTGATCACCTTGTCATCGAACCATATAAAGTAAAGGTAAGGAAAAAATAACAGCACGCTGTTTGAGGAAAATAAAACAGGTCACTTTGCAGAAATAAGAACAGATTAGGACGAAATTGCACAAGAGGAACAGTTGTTAATCGTGTCTAGAATTATGTAGGGACCACCCTCATTCACCTGTAAAATTTCAATTTGATGGACAGAGTGTTCAACAGCAGATCATAACTGATGAGTTTTGATGCTTCGCACATGAAGCGTTATGGAGTTCTTTAAGTCATTCAACGTCGCTTTATTTTTCTAGAACTGACAGCTTTTCCCGGTTTTACATTTTATTACTCATAATTCTTGTTCTGTATTATTAATATTGTTTCTGTATTCCGTTTTGGTCGTTTATTGTGTTAAATTTAATTTTTTTACGTAAAAAGCGCCCTCTGGTGAACATTTTGGAACATTTTTTTTTTTTTTCGAAATTCCGTGAGCGCATCTCCTTTATAGTCTATATACCAAATTTCGTTGCATTCCGTAGACCCGTTTGCGTTGTAGGATGCTGTTTATAGGGGACGTTTAATTATAATCACATGTATATATATATATATATGTACATATATATTAATTCCTTCATCAAGCAAAAGCAATATAAAGAATAACTGCGCGGATATGATTTTTAACTTTTTCGAATGTATTCAAATTCTTTCATAAGAATTTTTATATATTTAATTGTATCGTATACGGAAAAATATAAATCTAAGAAAAATACAAATTATCTGAATAATCTGTTTAGCCAATTAGTGCTTAAAAATAAAATAAAATAATATGCTTAAACCAAATCTTGACATTAGGGGAAATAAATCAAATGATATTATTGAATAATTTTATTTTACAGAAGAATTCGCATATCATAGTATTTTTTTCAATATCATTGTATTTTTCTTTTGTTATATTTCCGTTCTACTTTGATGTGGAATTTACAAACTTCTGAAATAGATTTTTGTACCGGGAAAATGTCTATACTCACTTTCTGTCAACTCAACAAAGAATGGAATATCAAAATAAAAGTAAAAAATCTATTTTTTTTAGTGCAATACTGTACAGTGTGATTCAGAATAGCTGTGAGTAAAATGAATTACTTTAAATATTAAGCTTATTACTAAATTTCAAAAATTAGATTATTTTCTGAACGTACGTATAATAGTTTAGATATTATGACTTAAATTTGAAAAGTTGCCGTCTTTGCAGAATCATGCAGCTTTAGATGCTAAAGAAATGCGTTATAACTAGCACGCATAGCATCTTGCGGCATTTCCTTCCAAATTTTGATAATATTTGTTTAAATTTGTCAATTGTTAGTCCTCACATATTCCCTATTTCATTTAACATGCAACCTCATACTAAAAACTCAAGAGGATTGAGATCTGGTGAAGCTGCAGATCATTCTTTGTAAGAGATGAAATCAGGCAAATGGTCATTAGACAACTGTTGAGTACTTTTTGATTTATTCAAAGATTCTAAAACCTATTGTAAGCATTATTTATTTTCCTTTTCTTTTTTTTTTTTTTTTTCGTACAACCTCGATGAATTAAAAAGCAAATGGCTCTTTAAAATATTTATTGTGGATCTAGTAATTTGTGTAAATTTTCACTCTCGATCGATGAGAAGGTGAAGAAGTTTTCCAGTTTGTAAAAATGCCCCAAACCATAACTTTTAATACATTTGGGAAATGTTCGACTATAATTATTTTTTTGGGAACATCAATAAGTCGTGTTGACTAAATACGACTATTTTGTTGGCAGTGGAAATCTTGAAAGAGGAATAATTTTTCATCTGAAGAAATGATTTTGCATTCTGCATGCCGCTTCAACTGTCAACTTCGTTGAACACATACTTTCTTCTACTTTTCCGGCAATATCTGAAAACGTTTTTCCGTTTGAAGCCCGTATTTTGCAGGATTTTGGCAAATCCTTTCACATATGCATTTTACGATTTCTTTTGCGCCTGCACTTATTCGTCGTCCGCCTCTATGCACAGTTGCAACATTTTAATTTATTCCGGAATATTTTTAGCCCCGCATATATTTGGCACTGCCGCCCAGACGGTGTGGTGGTTAGCGTTCCTGACTCCTACATGGTTGGGCCTGGGTTCAAATCTCGGAGAAGGCATGGATGTGTTGTCCCTATTAGGGGTAACGATGACCGCCCATTGGGTCGCCTTCACAAATGGTCATCAATTCGCCGACCCCCCGGCCAATGCCGTAAAGGTGCAAGTGCCGCGCCATAATATATATATATATATATATATATATATATATTGAAAACCTTTTCAAACATTGAATAGATGAAAACAAGAAACACTGAAAAAGATAAAACAGAAAAATTTAAAAAGAGATTGCGACTATCAAACATCCATAAATGGAAACATGCAAATATATATATATATATATATATATATATATATACATATATATATATATGGCACTACATTAATTAGAGAACAATTTACTTATAGAATTAATTATATATAACTAACTAATATAAAACTAAGATAAAATAACTAAAAATACTCTAAAAATAAAAATGGTATGAAAAAATTCGTGGTTAAAAACGCTCCGGTATAAATTAGAATGTTGACAATTGTGCTCTGTGATAAATTTCCCATGCATTTGTCTCCTTGTAACGTTTTAAAGTAAAAAATCTTATTTTTTCATTGATACCCAAATGTTTCTGCTGTTTTAAGATAGTGTATGGGGACACTTTTTGCAAAAATAATTTTTCTATCCATGATCAAGAACAAAATAAAATCAGCTAATTAACACAATAGTGTATGTCAATTTATTAACAGATAAGTACCTCAAAATAAATAAATAATTATAGTAATAATTTATTAATAAATTTTAAAATGTAAGCTAAAAAAGTATTGACATATATTCAGAATCACAGTGTTCATAATTTATAATAACCGTTCATTTTTTTTTTTTTTTTTTTTTTTTTTTTTTTACTTTATGACAATATAAAAATATTTCGTAAACATTAATTATTCTATGAATCTAATATTCTATTTATAATTTTAAAGTTAGATAGTAATTACAGTGTTCCAGCTAAACAAAAGAAAATTTTAATTTAAGTAAAACGATTACAAATTGCTCAAATTATATATTGATTAAAGTGAAAGCTTACATGTAAAATAAAAATATGAATTTTATTGTATTATGAGATTAATATTAAAGGAAAAAAATCATTTTGGGTATTTCGACAGAACTATTTCTTTCAGACAGCGATTTTGCGTTGTCACCAATTTGTGGTGTTCCACTTCCAATATGTTAGGATGCCTGCCAGCATCCAATTTTAACAGTTAATTTCTTAAACTAATCTTAAAATTTTTAGAAATTTTTTTAATAAGCTCATCAGTTGTGAAAGTTCATTTTAAGTAGTTTGGAATATAAGATTATTTTTTTATACAAACTATGTGAAAAATGTCAAAGCTGGGAATCGAACCCAAGCCCTCCACTTGACGTGCAGATACTCTTCCACTAAGCCACCCTGGCTGATAACCAGCTCGACATTTCTCACTTAATAAATGTTACATCTGCGTTTTCAGATACGGTGACCTTGCCAACGGTTATTATGTGAGAAATGACGAACTGGTTATCAGTCTGAGTGAAACAGTGAAAAAACATCTGCACACTAAGCGGCAAGCCTGGGTTCGATTCCCGGCTCTCGCATTTTTCACGTAGTTGATACAAGAAATCAACCTTATACTCCAAACTCTTAAAATATCTTAATATATTTTATCAAATACGTAAAGACTTTTACTTTTTTTTTCAGTTACAAGATAATAATATATATATTAGTCCTGTCGTACTAAATTAAATTATGTCAAAGACAGTTTTTTTTTTTTTTTTTTACAGATGGGTTGTTTTTATGTATTGCACGCGTATTTCAAATGTGTCGCAAGAATGATTATTTTTTGAAAAGGCAAAAATGGAAATCCCGCATGAAAACTATTTGTCTTTTATTTCAAAGATTTAAAGATGTAAAACTTTTTTTTTTTTTTTAATCTTGAGTGAAAGTTACTTATTAAATTCAATATAAATCACGTTTCATCCGACTATTTGAAGATTTGGGAAGAGTAGGATTGCATAACAAATATTTATAAATCTGCTCTAATTCAACCAATTTTATAGCTATTAAAAATGCTTTTTTAATGAATATTTAGGCAGCCTGTTTCTGTTTCAGTCACATTCATAACTCGAATGGACTTTTTTTTTTTAGCGTTGTCACTTTTGAAATACGTGTGTGATATTATTGCTTTATTTGATATCGTTTCTTTTTCTGATTATATTTTTCTCCTTTTTTGTATTTGAATTAATGAACTTTTAAAGAGATCTTTGGACAAAGAAAACCCTTTAAAGGGTCTATACAAACTTTCTGAGAATTCAAAAAAAGAATATAATTGCATAATATTGCATATAATTGCATATAATAGCAGGTATTTGGAAAATACCTTCTGTGTATTACAAAAAGTATTTTCCAAATACGTATTTATCTGAAAAAGGAAAATCAGAACTTAAAACTGTTTTGCATTATATAAAATTGCATTAAAAAAAATTATTATAAAAGTTTCTTTGCATTGACATTTTGTGGTTAATTCCGAAAAAAGCTAATTTTGGGAATGTTTTACAAATGCAAAGCAAAACATAAATTTTAATAGTAGTTCATAATTTTTTTTATTAATTTACGATGATATGAAAGTATTTTACTATCATTAATAAATGATAATTACACTAACATATTCATAAATAAATATATTCATAATTTAAATGTTAAATAAAACGAGACAAGATTACAAACTAACAATAAAAATTTAAAAAAAAGTGGTTCGAAATGGCCCAGATAATATACTGGTTAAGTGAAACATTACAAATAAAATAAAAACTTCAGTTCAAATGAATTCTTAGATAACGAATGAAAATAATAAAATTTTGGTTGATATATTTCTTTTCACAAGAAATATTTCCATATATCAGCGTTTTATTTGATCTCATTGCCTTTTTATATTCTTATTATTATATTTCCTTTTTATTTGGAGTTTTGAAGTTGAATTTAAAAACTTCTAAAGTAGTTTTTCCAACCTTGAAAACACTTCAAAAGATCCATGTAAACGTTCCATCAATTCAACAAAAGAATTGAATTTCAAAATAAATATACAAAAGGTATTTGTCAAATGCCTATTCAGCTGAAACAGGTAAATCACCGTTTAAAGATATTTTATATTTTAAAATAGCACTTGATGGCTAAATACAATTTATTATAAACTTGCCTTTTTATGTACATTTTGTGGCTGTTTCCGAAAAAATCTATTTAAAAAAAAAAAAAAAAAAAAAAAAAAAACACATAATCTTAAATTAATAATAATAATAATAATAATTATAATTATAATTATAATTTCCTGAAATCACATATGAAACTAACATTGTAACCAGAAGAGTTTATTTTAAAAAGAAATTAACATTTTATTTTTGTTTTAAACAAATAAATAATAATAATAATAAATGAATATTTTAACAGATGATATTACATCACAGCCACAACGGTATATTAAGCAAAAATAAATTAATAAATAAATAAAACATTATACATGTTTTGAAATTATAATCTCCTTAATAAATATAGTTTTACTTTTACGTGGATTATGCTTCAACCTAATGCTTAGCTACAAAAAAAATTATATATCAATGATTTAAAACGAATGAAATAATAATAAAACAACAATTTAACAGAAAATGATACATAAAAGCAGCAGCAATCAATATATTGAAAGAAAGAAAGTAGAATTTTACCCATGTTTTGAAAAAAAAAAAAAGAATAAGAAAAAAAAAAAAAAAGAAAGAAAGAAGTCAGATAATATTTAAAATAAATATATTCATTTTATTGTATTATGTATTTTATCTTAATTTCATTGATAAATATGTGTGATTATTTACAAGATTTTAATTCAGCATTAATTTCTTCCGTATTTCATAGTTCAGTTTTTAACTAAGAGAAATTAAGATATTTTCCGTAATTTAATATTGTTAAAAAGTTTATGTTGTTACAAACAGTTTTCTGGTAAAAAGAGCAGTTTAGCACACTGGGTGTCACATTTTTCAAAATACTCCAACTGGGTGCAATATTCCAATCTTCAAACTGGATATTGCAGACATTTATAATACAATTAAAAGATCAGAAAATTGGTCAATAATTTTTTGAGCATGATCGAAAAGAATATACCGGGTATCCCATGAGTCTGTAGGTATTTTTTGTAGACTTTATCGACAACTTTTTAATCCATCTTCACCCAATCTGACGAGCCTTTTAGCTGTAAATCCTCATTATCATTTGAGAAACTTTTTGAAGGAGGCTAGTTTTTACTTCTGCATTTGATTTTATTATTTACAATGTTCATCCTATTTTACATCGGTTTTTATTACTTTTGATTTTACATTATATGTATTTTTGTTTCTCATTTTTACTGTGATTTCTTTATGATAATCTGGATGGGTGGACCATCTAGAAGCTACTTTTTTTTCTTTCACCATTTGTGTGGCGCAGCATGTCCCACTGTGGACTTTGCGCCAAAAAAAAAAAAAAAAAAAAAAAAAAAGGGCATTTAACCAAACAACCAAATGTAGACATTTTAACGATTTATAAAACTTGAATGAATTGGTAGAATTGAACAAGATTTGCAAAAAAGTTATTCTCGTGAAGGGGAATTATTATTATTTATTTTATTTTATTTTATTTTATTTTATTTTTTGCTAAAGAAAAAAAAATAGTTAAATTTTTCATCAATAGAGGGCGCTGCACAGACGAGTAGCACAAAATGTGCAAATCAGAGTTTTATAAATTGCACGGTTTTACGATGAACACATCTTATTTCTCATTTTGCCTCCTTCTTGCGCGTTGGGGATTTTTAATTGCGATGCAGACTTGGTTGATAAAGCGTTAATGGTGAAAATGTTTTCTTTCAGGCAAGAACTGTTGACTAAAGCTGCAGTTAGCGGTGTCGAAACTTGTTTGCAATCTGTAATTTGAGGTTATAGCGCACACATATAATAGGAATTATACGCCTGTAAACATTTACATGGAAATAAAAATAGTTTTTCATGGAAATGTGTGATTTGCTCAAGTACAGCGCTCTCTATCGAAAAAAATTTTAACTATTATTGTTTTCTTTACCAAAAAAAAAAAAAAAAAAAAACTTTTCGAGAGTAGCTTTTTTGCAAACTGCGTTCGATTCTACCGATTCTTTCAAATTTTATGAATTTTTAAAATATCTACAGCTTTACAAGACACCCTGTATATAGCGCCAAATCAGTTACAAATTTCCTAGAAAAAGTGTTGATAGAGTGAAATCTTAAGGTTAAATTCAAAATATAAGCTAAAAGTATTCTAAGATATACGAATGAAAAGAAATAACATTTTGGTGGCATTATTTTCTTTTATTCAAGACATATTTTCATATATCAACTCTTTTTTTTTATATATATATATCTTTGCTTTATTTTTTCTATTATATTTTCCTTCTTCCTTATAGTTGAATTTATGAACTTCTAAAATAGATTTCTGTGAACCGGGAAAACACTTCAAAAGATCCATACAAACTTTATGTCCATTCAACAAAAGAATGGAATTTCAAAATAGAGATACAAAAGGTATTTTTGAAATGCCTATTCAGCTGAAACAGGTACATCAGCATTTAAAATCCTTTTATACTGTTAAAAGTACTTAAAAAATTACAATTTTTTAAATAGAATTGTCTTTATTTACGTTTCAGTGCTGTTTCGGAGAAAAGCTAATTTTTTACATTAAATATGCTTTATATTATTTGTGTATAAAAATCTGTGGTAATTTATAATAATATAATAGTATTTTATATTATGATAAATTAACAAAATAATTTCTATCTTTATTAATAATAATTACGCAAATATATTTATACAGTAATTTGTTGATACTTTAAAAGCTGAATGATGATGACATTGAAACCTTACAAATAATAATTTTAAAATTATAAAAGTTACGTAAAGTAAAAAGAATTTACGTACAAAATTAGAGAGATAAAGTAAATATTTTTTCCCACCAAAAAAAAAAAAAAAAAATATTTATTTTATTTTATTTTATTTTTATACGCTCATTTTATTTGGCTTAGTGCGGCTTTTAGATATTAAACTGTAGCTATGAGAAATTTCGTCTATATGCGAAATTTCGTCCATGAGAAATTTCGTTAGTTTTCCATAAGCGTATTGTACTTAAATTCTCTTGGATGTCCCTAAACACGAACCATTTGCTTGATCTCCACGAAAAGTTTAGTGTTAAAAAAAGTTTAGTGTTAAAAAAAGTTTAGTCTGCAATTTCGTATAGCGAGTTTGAACTTCCTGCTGATATTTGCTCTTGAGCCCGGTCTGAATTTATTAAAATGCCTATTCTAAAACGCAATTTTTGGAATATTTTTGGGTGCCCCTGTACACAAACCAGTTATACAGAACCTATTAATGCCATTTTAAATGGGAAACATTCCGTAGTGAACTTCAATTACATATATTAATTTTTAAAATTTCTGAAAGTATTTAAGAACGCTTGGGGCAGGTAGACGGACAGATAGAAAGATGGACACTCGGGCAGACAAATACACAAATTGAAATTATATTCATAGTTAAAAATTGTTAGAAAATGTTAAAAACGTTAAACAGTCACCCTATATCCAATATTTTCAATTTATACCATTGAAATATATTTGTAAAATGTTTAAAATTATGTTTTGTGAAATATGTTATTTTAAAAAGCAATATTAATTATTTTTATCCATATACAATTCGTTACTGTCAAGAATATTATGTTTAGTTTTTCTATTTCTTTCTTATTTCCTTTCAAACATTTTCTTTAGAAAGTTAGTTTCTTTCATAGTTTTCAAGAAAATTTTAAAAGATTGTATAATATATATATATATATATATATATATATATATATCGCTGATAGGAGAAGGATCCTAACTCCCCCTTCTCTTGTAAATTATAGTTTTGTTTGTAAATAAAGAAGAAATTGGACATTGTGCAATCACCTTCTGAAAATTAAAATTTAAAGCTATTTCTTTTAATAAGTGTGCTTTTATTTTTTTGTTTAGATAACGCAATGAAAAGGAAAATTTTGCCTTTAAATAAACCCTTAGAATAAAAGACCCTTACTAGTATATTTTAAAACAAATGGGGCGTACACAAAAGTAAAACATAATCAGCTTAATGAACAAGTAATTAATTTTTTATCTTCCTTTGCCAGAACATCATTCCCATAAACTGATATGTACTCTCTTTTAATATTTTAACTAAAACTCAAAGCAAAATTAAAATATTTAGTTTTATCATTTAAATATTTTCTATTTACAAAACAGTACAATACCTTGGCTAATGACTAATTAGATAATAAAAGCTATTTTTATGCCTTTTTTTTTTCAATACGATATATATAAATTAAATTATATCAGTGCTTGCACAGGAAAAGCTTACCTTAAAACCTCTCGATTAACAGATTATTATTATTTATTCCCTAAACAATATTTTGTTTAAAAAAATTAAAAATATTTCTTTTTTTCTTTTTTTTCTGAATGAAATTTTTTATGCTAATCACTAATTGTTCTCTGTATTCACTTTTAGTTTTTATTTCTAACACGAATTCTTCTTGTTACACAGTACACGATTTTACATTGAAATTTATCATATATAATACTGTAATATAATTGTAAGATTTTTTTTTGTTGACTGTCTATTTCTTACGAAAATTGCAACCTGTTAAAAAGAGAAAATAATCCAGTTTCGAAGAATGCATTTGTAATAGCCTAACTTATGGGAAACTATTATTAAAGACGACTTTTCTAAGAACAATAATAGCAAAAGAATTAATTAAATTTAAAAATGAGATAAAAAGTTAGTCCCGTTAGCAATATTTAGTAATATTATAGTTAAAGTTAGTAATATAAAGTTAGTAATATTTATATGGTATATTTATTTTTTTGTGGACATTCAAAATAACAAATATTTTTAAATTTATATATTTTAAATTACTTAAAGTTGCAGATTGTTATACATTTCATGTGCGTAAATCTAAGATAAATTATATGCTTATTATTTAATAAGCATCAAAATAAATTCTATACTTATTATTATTTTTATAACTTTATTATTCTAAATCTAAATATATTTGTAAGACTCGAATTGTGAATGAAGAAGTCATAGGTTTTCCTTCAAGACAACGCACCGCCTCTATCTGCATTTTCTGTCAAGACTTTTCTAGCCAAGTACAATATTACCATGTGAGACTATCCTCCTTATTAGCCTGATTTTGCATCAAGCTACATTTATCTGTGTCTTGCATTAAAAAGAATAAGATTTATGTCCGTTGAACTTGTGAAAGTAAAAGAGGTTTTTGTCATGAAGAAGCTCACAGAAGCCTTCCAGTAGTGTTTCGAACAAAGGAAAATCCGCATAGGGAGTTGTAGGGACACCGCAGGAGGGTGTGTATTGAAGGTTATAAAACCTAAAAATGTATAAAATCAAAATAAAATGTTTTGCAGGTTTAGTCTCGTTATTTTCTAGCCCCACTTTGCATATAAATAAAAAACATTTAAAATAAATAAATAAGTAAATAAATAAATGAACTGGTAAGCGAAATATTGGTTCGACTTCTCTCGAGATTGTTATTTTGTATTCGGGATATGGAATGTACATTCATTTTTTGAAATGTACTTACTGATTTCCGCATTCAGTAAGGGGAAATTTAATTTATTTTAGAAAAATCTTCAATCGACATTAGAGTTAGCTAATACAATAAGTATCTACACGAGAAGATACTATTAAGATTTTTTTTAAATTATTATTTGCATAAAAATATAAACTCCTAATACATGAAGCAATAATCTTTATTTACTTTTAATAAGAAATAAAAAAGTTTAATTACTGCAGATATGAAAACGAGTATTTTAATGCTTCATAAATCTAAATTTTAACTCTGTTATGAATACGTAGCATACAATTTATTTCGCCCACATCGATGCGATCTAAACGCACCAAGTAATATTTATAATTTATTCCGAAATATTGTTGGAACCCGTCCATATCACTGTTTTTCAAGTGCATTTTTCTTGTTATTTCGTCGTAACCATATATTGAAGAAAATTTCTCTACAAGCAAAGTGGTGTGAAAAAAAGGCGGAACCTAACAATATTCTGGAATAATAGTCTTCCAGCACTCTTTCGAAGAACGGAAAATCCACATGGAGCGTTGTTGTAGGGACAAAGGAGAGGTGTAATATTGAAGGTTATAAAAGTTTAAAATGTATAAAATCAAAATAAAATGCTTTGCAGCAATAGTCTCGTTATCTTCTGGCCACACCTTGTATATCAATAAAATAAATTCTTTCAAAAAAAAAAAAAAAAAAAAAAACTTGATAACTGATAAATAAAACATTAGTTTAATATCTCTTAAACATGTAATTTTGATTTTTTTTGTTTTTTTAATGCAGTTTTTCTTTTTTGTACTGTGTTTACTGCTTTCTGCATCCAGTAAGGGAAGTTTGATTTATTTTAGAAATGGAACTCCAAACGTCATTAGAGTTTTATCTAATACATTAAGTATTTACACGAGAAGGTAATATTCAGTTCGATTATTATTCATATTTATATAAAAATACATGAACTCCTAATGCATAAAGCAATAATCTTCATTTATTTTCAGTAAGAAACAATAACGTTTAAATGTGGCAGTTGTGAAAACAAGTATTTTAAAACTTTCCAGAACCAAATTTTAACACTGTTATAAATGAGATGCACGCAATTTATACTGCTCACATCTATGCGATCTAAACTCATTTCTATATTACATGCCTAGTAACATGTATAATTTATTCCGGAATAATGTTAGTACCCGCTCTTTTTTTTACATCACTATTTTTAAAAAGGTTTTTTCCTTGTTACTTCTTCACAATAATATATTTAAGAAAATTTCTCTACAAGCAAAGTAGTGTGATTAAAAGGCGGGAACTAACAATATTTTGGAATAAATTAGAAATATCACCAGATATGTTATTTATTTATTTACATCCAGATCTTTTATAATGTTGTATTTCAGTATTTCTTTCATAGGTTTCTTAAAATATATATATTTAACAATATCACGTATCGCAACCAAAAAAAAAAAATGATAACTAAATATTTACATCAAGAATGTCAGTGTTATTAGGACTGGGGTCCTATTAGTCTCAATCTGGGATTTTTGCGTTGTCGATTTCGATAGTTGGACATTTGTCGAAATCTAAAATTTATCGAAAATATAATTGAATAATTTGAAAACGATGTTATAATTTGAAAAAAAAAAAAAAAAAAAAAAAAAAAACAATAGTCCTCCATCCTAAACTAAATTCTGCTTTTGCCAGAATTTTATCAAAATCTTCTTTTTTTTTATTATTATTATTATTGAAAGAAAAAGAAAAGAAAATTAATAATAATCAGTATCGTTACAAGCGATATCGAAATACTTTTTTTTTAATAAATTTGAATTAGGAAATAAAAAGTGCGCCTGAAATAATATGAAATAAAAATAAGTAAAAAAATGAATTTAATGATTTAATGTTTTTGTTTTTCGGGGACTGCTCATGCATATAAAAAATGCGTATTAAAACGAGTCGAAGAAGGAAGCCAAATAAGTATTGAGTTATATTACGATAAATACGATATATAATATGATACGATATATTAGACCTATCGTCCAGTGTTCGTAGGCATTTTCGCTGAAAGAAATAGTTTGTTCGTTCGGTGCAACTTGCACATTAGTCCCGTGAGGTACAACTTTCACATTAGTCCCTTGAGGTACAACTTTCACTTGAGTCCCGTCAGGTACAACTTGCACATTAGTCCCCTTTAAATATAGTGACAAGCGAAGCTGGCAAAGCATTCATTGATTCACTACCTCAATTGATTTTTTTTTTTTTTTTTTTTTTTTTTTTTAGTGCAAAGGACTATTAGTCTCAATCTACGGATAAAACGTTGGCGCCAGTTTTACGATGGTTGGACATACATCGAAATCGAAAATTTACCGAAAATATAATTAAATAATTTGAAAGTAATGTTATAATTTGAAAAAAAAAAAAAAAAAAAAAACTAACATTTCTCCGTACTAAACTAAATCCTGCTTTTGATAAAATTTCATCAAAACATTTTTATTATTATTATGAAGGTTTCGTGACGTTTTGAGATTTATTATTATCACCTGCATGCATTCTTATATTTTTTCTATCTTGCACCAAAAGCTTAAAAAAAAAAAAAAAAAAAAAAAAAAAACATACACTTCCAGACATAATCACAACGCAATTCTCCAAATATTATTTTAATATGTAACAGACTGTACTTAACCTCCTGTTTAATATTCAAAAATGACATAAAATTTCAACATTAATGCCACGAGCCGAAATTTTTTAGCAAAAATCTATTTTAATTTATTCCTAAACAAATGTGTTTTTGATACAATGTTTACACTTACACTACATCAATTCTTTAATTCTTTTCTCTAAGTAGTTGTTAAAATAATAGTTTTTTTTTTTTTCTTTTTTTTTCAAATTTTTAAAAATTCTATACAAAGCAATATTTTACAAAATCTTATGCTCCAGACATAAGAATTTCAATTATAATAGTTAAGTATTAGTTAGCGAAATACATTATAGAAAATTTCATTTTTGTATTTCGATGTAATTTATATGCTAATCAGTTTCTATAAAATAAGAATGCAATAACTTTTTGCAGGAGAAAGTTGCAAAAATTAAACAAATGAATTATGAGTCTATGCAATACGTTACGAATTTCAGAGAGGAAAAATAATGTTACATTATTCAAATTGCTAATTTGTTTTAAACGATACAAAAATAATAATTTAATTTATTTTGTATGGGATATTATACATACTTATATTTGTGTTTGATAAATTCTTAAATAAGTGTGTTTTATTTCACAATAAAAATCGATATAATTATTAAATAAATTGAAAACATTGTTTGCAAAAATAATTTTGCTTTTTTCAAACAATATTAGAAAAATTAATTCATATACAAGTTTCAAAGCTATTTTATCTTATTTTTTATTAAATTAAGCTTTAAAGAACATACAAAAGAAGATTAAAATTAGGAGTCAATCACAATGTGTAATTATATATTTTAACAGAAATAGTTTTTCGAAATTTTTCACTAATAGTAAATTATTTATATATATACATGCATGTAATAATCTATTTATATAATTCATATAAAAGAGAAAGGAAGAGAAGCGCATTGGGTAAAAATTAAATGTATATCATAAAAATTTTTTGAAAGTTTTGATATTAAAATTGATTTTGTTAATTGCTGATTGTAAATAACGCATTATTTCGGATATGAAATTTGCTTCAACAACGGAGCTTTTTTTTTAAGAATTTCTAACATAATTTATCCTCACTAATGGATTGGAAAAATACCTGAATTTTTTTTTTTTTTTAATTTGTCTTGTTACATTTATTATTACAATTAAAAGAGAGGGAGAGAGAGAAAAGAAATTTTCGTAAAAACAAAAAAAACTGATCTTCAGTACCGATTTGTTTTCACAACGATTGGCATCACGGAAAAAAAAATTGAAAATTCTAATTTTATTCCTAGTTCAAAGTCATGAAATTATTTAATGACCCAAACACTTCTTCACAGAGGTCAAATATCCGTCTGCGATAGTATGTCTGGGTGGAGCAGATGAGAAATATATCGATGCACATAAAAATTAGTAGTTTAGATATTTTAAAAAATCTGATAGTCCCATCGATTGGAGAGTTGCATCCCTGGATTAAAAAAAGAAATCCCTATCACTTGATATTGAATTTGAAAAAATAGGACCGATATTTCTAATTTATCTGGTCATTTAAAGTTTCTTACATGATTTAGTCTTAGAATTTAAATCATTAACACTCTACAACAAAGTTGAAAAGTGTTTATGACTTCGGTTTGTCTGTCTGTCCATCTGTCTGTCTGTCTGTCTGTCTGTCCGCGCTCTAACTCCCGTAAATATTTATGGAATTTCTTGAAACTGATATATGCTGTTCCAGATCACTATTGGATGTTCCCTATTGAAAATGGAGTTTATACCTCTACTGGTTTGTGTACAGGGGCCCCCTAAAATATTTCAAAGCATTGTGTTCTACGAGAGGCATTTTTATAAACCATATTTTCATACCCTTACTGTACACAAATCTTAATGAAATTACAATATGTTATACAAGTTCACTATCGGATGTTTCCTGTATAAAAATGGAGTTTATACCTCTACCGGTTTGTGTACAGGGACCCCTAAAATATTTCAAAGCATTGTGTTCTATGAGAGGCATTTCTATAAACCATATTTTCATACCCTTACTGTACTCATACCTTAATGAAATTGACATATGTTATTCAAGTTCACTATCGGATGTTTCCTGTATAAAAATGGAGTAAATACCACTACTTATTTGTGTACAGGGATACACAAAAGTATTTCAAAGAACTGTGTTCTATAAGAGGCATTTCTATAAACCATATTTTCAAACCCTTCCTGTACAGAAATCTTAATGAAATTGAAATATGTTATTCCAGATCACTATCGGATGTTTCCTATTGAAAATGGAGTTTATACCTCTACTGGTTTGTGTACATGGATCCCCGAAAGTATTTCAAAGCATTGTGTTCTACGAGAGGCATTTCTATAAACCATATTTTCATACCCTTACTGTACAACAATTTTAATGAAATTAAAATATGTTATACCAGTTCACAATCGGATGTTCTCTGTTGAAAATGGTGTTTATAATGCGACTGGTTTGTGTACAGGGACCCCCCAAAAATGTAAAGCATTGTGTTCCAAGAGAGGCATTTCTATAAACCATATTTTCATACCCTACTGTACACAAATCTTAATGAAATTGAAATATGTTATTCAAGTTCACTATCTTATGTTTCCTGTACAAAATGGAGTAAATACCACCACCGATTTGTGTACAGGGACACACGAAAGTATTCCAAAATATTGCGTTTTATGTGAAATATTTCTACAAACTAAATTTTAATAACTTTAATTTACACTAAGATTTATGAAATTGAAATGTGTTATTTATAAGCACAAAAGAAAATGCTTTGCATAGAATATAGCATGATTAGCATTAGATATACAGGGTGACACAAAAATATTCAGTTATATAAAGAGCTATTAATAAATATTTGCTGAAATTGTACTTTCGTTTACATTAAGCGTTTTCAACATTTTCTAACATTTTTAACACTTCCCAACAAGGTTGAAAAGTGTTAATGATTTCGGTTTGTCTGTCTATCTGTCTGCCTGTCCGCGCTCTAACTCCCGTAAATATTTGTGGAATTTCTTGAAACTGATATATGTTATTTAAGTTCACTATCGGATGTTCCCTATTGGAAATGGAGTCTATGCCTTTACTGGTTCGTATACAGGGACACCCAAAACATTTCAAAGCATTTTGTTCTATAAGAGTTATTTCTATAAATCATATTTTCATAACTTTACTGTACACATATCGTAATGAAATTGAAATATGCTATTTAAGTTCACTATTGATGTTTCCTGTATAAAATGGATTAAATACCATCACTGTTTTATATACAAAGACACGCAAAAGTTTTCTAAAGCAATGCGTTCGAGGGGAGATTTTTCTATAAATCAAATTTTAATAACTTTACTTTCCACTAAGTTTTAGGAATTTGAAATATGTTATTTTTATGCACAAAAGAATGCTTTACATAGAATATAGCATGATTAGTATTAGATTTACAGGGTGACACAAAAATATTCTGTTATATTAAGAGCTATTAATAAAAATTTGCTAGAATTCTACTTTCGTTTATATTAAGCATTTTAACACTTTCTAACATATTTTAAGTGTGAATATGATATCAATTTGTGCATATGTTCGTCTGTCTGTCTGCCCGCGCTTTAACTCCCGTAAATGTCTATGGAATTTTTTGAAACTGATATATGTTATTCAAGTTCACTGTCGGATGTTCCCTATTGAAAATGAAGTTTATACCTTTACTGGTTTGTGTACAGGGACACCCGAAAGTATTTCAAAGAATTGTGTTCTAAGATAGGTATTTCTATAAACCATATTTTCATTCCTTTACTGTACAATATCTTCATGAAATTGAAATATGTTATTCACGTTCACTATTGGATGTTTCCTATATAAAATAGACTACATACCACCACTAGTTTATGTACAGGGACATTCAAAATTACTCCAAACATTGCGTTCTTTGTGAGATATTTCTATAAAACAAATTTTTATAACTTTACTTTCCACGAAGTTTTGGGAAATTGAAATATGTTATTTATATGCACAAAAGAATGCTTTGCATAGAATATAGCATGTTTACCATTAGATTTACAGGGTGACACAAAAATAATCAGTTATATTAAGAGTTATTAATAAAAAAATTCTAGAATTGTACTTTCGTTTACATTAACCGTTTTTGACACTTTCTATCATTCTTTTAGTGTGAATATAATTTCAATTTGTGTATCTGTCTGACTGTACTTCTGTCCGTCTGTCTGTCTCTCTGTCTGTTTTTCTGCGCTCTAATTCCCGTAAATATTTATGGAATTTCTTTAAACCGATATATTTTATTCAAGTTCACTATCAGATGTTTTCTATTGAAAATGGAATGAATACCTCTTCTGGTTTGTGTACAGGAATACACAAAAGTATTCGAAAGCATTGTTTTCTATCAGAGGAGTTTATATAAACCATATTTGGATACCTTTAATGTATATAAACTTTAATGAAATTTTAATATGGTTTTCAATTCCCTATCGGATGTTTCCTTTGTAAAATAGAGTACATATCTAACTGGTTTGTGTACAGGGGCACTTGAAACTATTCTAAAGCATTGTGTTGTATGAGAGTTATTTTTATAAACCAAATTTTAATAATTTTATTTTCCACAAAGCTTAATGCAATTGAAATATATAATTCATATGCACAAAATAGTGCCTTCTATGTAATATAATATGGTTAACATTAAATTTACAGGGCCACACAGAAATAATCAGTTACATTAAGAGCTATTAATAGAAATTTGATGGAATTGTACTTTTGTCTACATGAGCGTTTTAACACTTTCTTCTAATTTTAGTAGTAATATGATTTAAATTTGTGCATCTTTCTGTCCGATTGTCTACTTTTATATCTGTTTGTCTCCGGCTCCTATCATCAGTGAATATTTTGAGAATTTAAAAAAAATGATACACTCAAGTTCCCTATGGAATGTTCCCTATTTAAAATGTCATAAATGGGTCCTGTAAAACTAGTTTGTTTACAGGGACAACAATAATAACAATAAAAAAAAGCCAATGTATTACGTTTTAGGACAGAATTTCTTTAAAGTTATATTTAAAAAACTTTCTACTATAAAAATCATAAAAACATTGACATGTAATATTAATATTCTAAAATATTGTTTTGTATAGAATATGATATGATTAACTTTCAGATTTACAGTAAAATATTCAGAGAGATTAAAAGCTGTAATAATAATCTAACGGCTGCATTTTCTTTTGCGTTAAGCCTTTTTAACACTTTCCAAAATGCATAAGAGTAATTTTAAAATCAATTAGTCTATCTGTATGTTTTTCACTCCGTCTGCCTGTTGTGCGATAACATAGGCAAAGAATTTTAAAGGTTATTCGATACAACAATTGTGAACAGTTGGAAAGTGTTACTAATCAATGCGTACTGCATGATTTTTCTTTCCTGTTTTTTAATTGACATTTGTTTGTGTTTTAATTAATATATTAGCAACTATTTAATTTTTTTTTTCATTACTCCCTTTTGCAAGCTTTTGTGCACACATACATCAATTTTTTTATTTTGACAGTGGTGGTCACAAATATATACGCAACTAAAAACTGCACAGAAAAAAATTATTTCTGAAGTAAAAAAAAAAAAAATGAAATGTACACATAAAATGCTTTTTTATGCTAGAAATCATTGTACAATACAAATCGTACAATGCAAAATATAAGGACAATGAATTTTTTGGCCTCAAATACATTTTACAGTTAATAATGTCCTCTTTTCTATCCAATCACTTTTATCAGTCTTGACATCATGGAGTTTGGCAGTTCCTTCAGAACGTTCTTGGAATTTTATATCCATAGGCTTTCTATATGGAGGACATGTGATCTTGCTTGTTTAAATATTGAATACCATTTTTGTATACTTTATGTGTCAGAATACCCAAAGATTTTCCATTGAATTTAGGTCGGGGCTACTGGCCGGCTGGCCAAGTAGTTTCAAGAAATTAACATCAAACTATAATTTCGACGTCTGAGAAATTTTGCTGAGGAATTTTGCTGAGTAATTTTGCTGCTGGTACAAACAATCTCCGCTTGTAATTAACGGTAACTCCGGTAAAATATTATCTTCCAATATATCAACATAACACTCAGAATTCATTCTGCTTTGCACAAAACATACATTCATGTTTGTGAAAATTGCAGCGTGATGAAACAATTGTCAGAAATTAATCAAATTTGTTCCACATATTACTGATAGTGGTACAAATAAACGACCAAGTGTACAAGACAAAAAAAAAAAGTCTGAAATCAGCAAGCTGAGCGGTGAGAGCCTGTACACGTCGTGGCATTGAATCATACAGAGTCTGAATGCAATTCTGGGGAATGGCATTCCAGATAGCTTCGACTTGACGCCAAAGTTCAATCTTACTGTGAGTCCCACCAGTTGTACGAGCGAGTCGCCGACCAATGAAATCTCATACATGGTCGATATATCTGGGGAATAAGCAGGCCATGGAAGAAGCAAAACCTGTTGTGCATTGAAGAAGACTTGTGCAGTCTGAGAAACATGTGCTTGGGCATTATCCTGCTGAAATACAGCACCCGGAATGCGTCGAAGAATGGGAAAGACTCTGGCTCCAAAATTTCCATTATGTAACAATCATTGTTGAGGTTGCCCGCAATGTGCACTAGAGGGGATAGACAATTGTACCCAATAGCGACCCACACCAAGATGCTACGCGTTTGTGCAGTGTGACAATGGATAACACACTGTGGGGCAGACGTTCTCTCCTGTAACGTCTAACGCGTACTCTACCATCATTGTATTCCAAATTGTAGCGAGATTCATCGGAGAAAACAATTTGTTGCCCCTGGGTACGCCATGTGCTGTGTTGCTGAGTCCATTGAAGTCAGAGGCGTCTGTGATTCAGAGAAAGGGGAATACTGTGTAGAGGAAAGCTTGCACGCAGTTCATGCTGCAGCAAACTGCGACGAACCGTGGAGCTAGCTAGACATCAAAACACATGTAGCCGTGCTCCAACGTTGTGCTAACACACGAGAGGACGATGTACGGTCCGTCACAGCCATGCGGATGAGGTGTCTGTCGTCTCATGCCGTTGTTCTATTGCGTGTCCCTCTGCCAGGTTTTCGTTTTGTTTCATTCTCCTCTGTTCATTTCTTCCAAACACGCATCATTGTTGTGGCATTACACTGAGTGTGGGCTGCGATTTTTCGATACGAAAATCTACCTTTTCGCATACCAACGATGCGGCCTCGTACTAACTCCGTTATTTGTTAGTGTGTCACCCTCCGCTTTTGACGAGGCATATTGGCCACCAATGAAACGTTTACCGTATACAGAGGACGATAAACAGATTTCAATGCGTCTTTACAGTCCTTTATATACCTAGAACAAGCGATTGATAAAGAGTCGGTTCTCGTTCTCCGCATGCGCAATCTCTTTGTAATTTTAATCATTTGTATGTCCTACATCACTTTACATTTCCTGTAAGTTTTGTTCAATTTGCATAATACCTTCACGGGGTTGCAATTTTCACAAACACGAGTGTATATATTGGTTAGTTCCGTCAGTTGCGAAACCTTCCCAGACTTTTACGCAGCCCCCTCCAAATGTACGTTTTGATTAAATTCCTTTTTTTTTTCTTGTCGGAAAAGATAATAGCATCCCAATTTTACCCCATATTAATGCATTTTTTTTAAAAAACCTCTTCCTTGAGTCTTTTATGAACGTTTGTAAGAGGCGATGGGGACATACGTTTTCTGTAACGAATCTTTTTTACTTTTGGTAAAACACGTCACGAATCTTAAGCTTAATTCCCGTTTAAAATTCGTCGATTTTTTTTTTTTTTTTTTTTTTTTTTTTTTTTTTACCCTCATTATCGTTCTTTTTCACGCATAGAAGAAGAAAATGGCCTACCCGTATGCCTTTACCGTTCATATTTGAAGGGATTTACAAGAACATTATAAATTATCAACCTCCATCTATTACACTATGCCAAGATTTAACGTGTAGTAACTTCTAAACGTAACCAGTTACTCTTTCTGAAACGCAGAAAGTTTAGTACCTAGTAGCATGTCTGCAAAAATTGAATACGATATTCACTTACTTAAGCATGTCTAACATCTGGTCATATGCAGAACAAAAAACATGCAAATTTTCCTTTTTAGAACACATAAATAAAGTTGTCCTTATAATTTTGTCCATATCACATGGCTATCTAAATCTAAAATAAATTTTAGGAATGTGAAATTTTAGGTATTTCAATAAAAACTAATAAAAATGCTTCATTTATCATTCGTTTCCAGACATAAAATTTAAATAATTTTTTAGTCGATTATAGACAAGATTTGGTAATTTTTCCCTTGTCCTTATAATTTTGACGCCACTGAACGTCCGAAGTAGGTTCAACATATAATGGACATACCATGAGTATATCATTGAATTTATCATAGTAGGTTAATCATGTTTAAAAGCTTTTACCAGGAATGCTGCCAATAGACCATAATGATATGAAATTCTTTGTTATGTCCCTGTGCAAGAACAACAAACACCAAATAAAGAAATTTGTACAACCAATTTCATGTGTCTTATTAAGAATATTTGTACTATCGTTCAAGTAAATCAGATAAGTTTCTTGACCACTATCGGAATGCACAAGCGCAAATTTGGTTATAAAACTTCTTTAAAGTCACATTATGAAGAAATATAACATGGTAATATAAACCAGTTAATCTTTTAATTGGCAAAACTTGAAACACAAAAAATATTTTGTGATGTTTCTTTAAATAATTTGCTATGCATTGCTGTTTTTTTTTAGTTACGTTTGACTAATATAGCTTTTAAAGAAACAATAGTAATGCCGGGAAAACTATTATATATTCTTTCAGAGATTCTAATTTAAAATTTTATAACAATAACATTAAAAAAAAAATAATAATAATAATAAAATAAATGTGGGAAAGGGTGTTTGAAACAATTCCCATTAATAAAATATTTAGAAGTCTTCGATGCGTGATTGTGCGGCGCATTAAACTGAAATAATGGGTGGCAATTACACAAATATCTTTTTAATAGCAGCTTAGGTACTTTCTAGAGTTATTTAGTAATACATGATGACTTTTTCATTTTCTAAGTCATTATTTCTAAAGGCAATAAAACCAGTCAATAGATTTTTTTTTCCCGAATATATAGCAATTGTTTTATCGCTGTTAAATGCAAACCCAAACGAAAATTCCCTATAAAAACTTATAGTAAATAAATATGATGCAGAAAAAATAAATCGGAGCACTATATTGCGATATTTATTTCAGACTTTATATCTAAAAAAGTTAAAATAAAGAATGAATTCGGAACTCTGTATATAATAAAAGAAGATGTGTGTGTATGTGTGCGTGTATGTCCATTGATTTGTAACCAAATGGTTAATGGCAGAGTTACACAATTTTACACAGAAATCCGTATTGATCTTTCCGGATACACCTAAAAGCCCAATTTCTGATTTCTTTTTTTTACATTATTATTATTAAATAAAATTTATAAATTTCTTAAAGCTAGAGATAGAAACGTAAAATTAAGCAATTTGTCGTGGCCATTTTGCTCAGTTGGTTAGAACATCAGGCTGATAACGCAAAGATCGTGGCTCCGATATTCCAAAAACCAAAATGTTACGTTTTACAGATAATTAATAAAAAAGATGCCAATTGATAAAAGAAAATCGTTCAGTTTCTTCAGACCGAAAAGATAACAAAAATGTGACAAAAAACAAAGTTAAACTTAGAGGTGTGTTGTCGCTTTTTAGGCAAATGGCTGATCGCAAAGCTATAAAATTTTGCATGGAGGTTCGTTTTGACCTCTTCGAAATCTGATACGAAAGTTTAATAAGGTTTTTTTTTTTTTTTTTTTTTTTTTTTTAAGCTTCAAAGATTATCTGATGCTGCCACCTATTATCATATAGTGAAGATTTGGCCGAAAATGTTTGTCTGAAACACGTAACTCTTGAAGAATTGCACGCTACTTATTGTCAAGTTAGCATCTAAAATTTAAATGTCAAATTATGACACAGCTGCAAGCAATTGAGACGACCCGAAGCCCTAGCGATTTCAGTGAATATTTTTTCTTTTTTTTTTCTTTTTTTTTTCTTTTTTTTCTTTTTCTTAGTTTTTATTTATAAAATGATTTGAAATAGAATAATTAATGTTTTTTTTGAAATTTTTTTAAAATTATGTGACTAGCAAGGTAGACAAAGTCTGCTAGTTTTAAAAATGAAATGAAGAGTCTTTTGTCTATAAGAAAATATTATTTTTATTATTATATTATGTAGTCTTGTGATGCTGTTGATTATACATTATTTATTAATCAATTTTATTTTTACAGATTAAAAATATTTTTTTTTTTTTTTTTTTTTTTCACTATATGCAACTATTACAACTATTATCATTACACTACTTAATGTAAAATTATAGTATTCTTCGCAATAAACGATGTATTTTATAATTTTTGGTGCAAATGTTGCCAAACTTCAATACATTTCTAAATATACCACCATTTTCTTTAATTAAATTATTAATTATTGCATTAAATAAGGATTCACGTTAATATCATTGCGTATTTACACATGTTTTCTGTTTCATTATATTTTACGTTATTTATTTTGAGCAAGGAATATAAAACAAATATAAAGTGATACACTGCATCAAATTTCTGTATTTACTTATTTATTTATTTATTTTAGGATTTTTTTTAGAATTTAAAAATTTTACAGAAGTTTTAGCTTCAGCAAGATTTTTATGACCCCCATTTATAAATAATAAAATGGTTCAATTTAGGTTTCAATTAACTATTTATTGTAACATACATGAATTCAACTTATGTTTTTCTATTATGATTATGAGTTTTCTATTATGATTATCGATAGATATATAATTTTTCAGGATTAGAATTTGAGCATTTTGAATGTAGACATATTAAAAAAGAAAAAAAGAAAAATCTGGTGTGAAACAACCACACGACTTCCATTACCCACTATTACACATATGCATTTTTTGGAATTTTTCAGTAACAGAAATTTAATACATGTGTAAAGATACATGATACAAAGTTTACACAGTGAGTTAAAAATTAAGAAAAAAAAAAATAAAGATGATAGAGTTATGTTACTTAACACCAATTTCCAAGATCTAAAACTAAACTATCTAATAGTAATGACAGTTAATTTTTCTGTAATAGCCGCAAAATACATGCAAAAGGGTAACTAAAACAGATTTATATAACAATTTTAAAGAAAATCGTTAGAGCCGTTTTTGAGATACCAACTTTTAATACAACTTGGCATACTCAATTATTGACCGGAAAATAATAATTACATACAAAAAGATATTTAAAAGAGAGTTAATATGGCGAGTTTTAAAAAGATCCTTACAGCCATTTTTAAAGGAACGCACTTGCGAGACCAGAAATTGAGCTATTTGTACATAAAGCCTATCAATTTTCCTGAATTACAAACTATATCATTCGAAAGGACATCTAACAGAGTGTTTATATAGAAACTTTGAAGAAAATCATTAGAGCCGTTTTTGAGGTACGGACTTACGATCCCACTTACGGTTTCCGATAACCCACTTCCGGTTTTCCAATTTTACCAAAATGTAAAAAATTCATTTGTACACAAGACCTGTATCAATTCTAAAGTTTCGTAGTTCTATCTTTATTAGTTTCGGTGATATATGATAGCCAGAAGATTCCACACATACACACATACACACACATATACACACTCTGACGAATTGCCAAAAACGAGGCCTTAAAATGTGTGAATCAGGTGAAAACTCGATATAAAATTTTTGGACCGAATACGATACTTCCATTACCTACGGCAGTAGGGTAATGGAAGTACAAAGTAAAGAAAAGAAGAAAGAAATGGAAAGAAAAAATAAAAGGAACAGAAGGAAATGAAAAAAGAAAAAAAAAACAGTTAATAAATCTTGAAATTATCTAGATTGTGATCTAATATGTACTGAATAATGTAAATCAAATGTATTACTTATAAACATGGTAAATGAGAAATTCGTTGAAAATTTATCATAATAGGCCAGGAAAATGACTTGTATGTCGAATGTTTCTTTTGAATTTTCTTTCTCCGCGCTATCTGTGATATTTTAATTTAAAACAAAACTCAGGAATGTTTTAATTTTAATGAAAACTTCCGTACTTATACTTCTGAATCAAGTAGGCATAATCCATACACGAATCTGTGAAATATTTGATTGGCTTACAAAATACCAAATTCGTAAGTGACATGTTATTTTTCCTGATAATTTCATCAATTATAAAGATATAGTTTTCTCTGTAGCCTTCGTATTACATATTTAATTTGAATTCTGTATGTTGTATTAGCAAATATATTTATAGTTTATTAAAATAAATAAATAAATAAATCACTGTTGTTAACAGATTGTAATAAGTACAAATCATTAAAGAAACACCGTGAAATGCAAGAATTTGCGTTTCCCTATTTATTATTTTAAATGCTTATTTAGACACATTTATCAAATAAGTTAGCAAATTCGAAAACAAAATTGCAAAATAAGCATGGTTAGATATTGAAATAATATTGTTATTTTCACGGTGAATAATAGTCTTCTAAAATTTCGCAATTTTTAAGAAATACTTTTGCATATTCAGGATACGTTTGATATGAAAAATATATCGCTAGAAAATTTCATACATATGAAGAGAATTCAGATGCATTTTAAAAGGTTTAACATCCGTCAATACAAAAATAAATAAATAAATAAATAAATAAAAATAAAAACAAATCCAGCAGTGCATTTTGGGTGAAACTAATCTAAGGAATCGTAGTTCATTGGCTAGTTTTATTGTCCGTAAAAACACAAAACGACAAAACGTAGGGTCATTGACCACGAACGCCTGACAATGAAAGTGGCTAAGTAGCCATTAATAAGATATTTGTATAATTGACTATTTACGTTTAATGTACCGTACAATTTTACGCCTCAAGACTTTATTTCAATTCGTTTTTTTTATTGACTATCAGAAGTTCTATTAATATTCTATGAAGGAAATGTTTTGAATAAATTCCCTGGAGAAAAAACAAAATTAATTACGTTGCATTGATATCGTAAGAAGTATAAAAATTATGGAGTTGTTATAAAATATTTTCGGTAAAGAATAATTTAATGATTTATCGGTAATTAAATTAAAAACCATTTTGACAAAAATTTCAAAGATGTTAATCATTTGAAAAAATATAATAATTTGTGAAGTAACGTCACACCAATCAATCTATCGCCATGAAAATTGGTACTCTCATAAATCAGGTGAAAATTTATCTAACGTCGTAATTTTTATTTAATTCGGATTCAATTTAAAATATATTACATAAATTAAATTTAAAATATATTAATTAAAAATATAATTTTAAAATATATTCAATTTAAAATATATTAAATAAAAAAATATATATATTAGCTTAAAAATTATAAAATAAAAAATATAAAGTTGACGTCAAAATGTTTAAGTCTTCCTTTTTTTTTTTTTTTTTTTTTTTTACTTTTTTTCACTAAAAGAAACATATTTATTTTCAAGTAACTAATAAAATTAAAAATTAAATTTTATCAAAAATTAAATTTATTCATGCATCTGGCAAAGCTGAGATCATTATAATTTTAAAAAAATTATATATATTGGTAAAGTTCTATTTTAGTTTTCTTATTTACGTGTAAAGCAATATATGTATATATATTTTATGTCGAAATAAAAAGAACATGTAATTATAATTTGGTTTAACTGAGACTGTAAATTTAATGAATCATTTTTACTGATTTTTTTTTATCCCTTAAGTTTATTTATTTATTTTAGGTCGAAATAAAATAAACTTGTAATTATAATTTGGATTTAATTGAGACTGTACATTTAATGAATCATTTTTACTGTTTTTTTTTTTTTTTTTTTTTTTTTTTTTTTTTTTAATCCCTTAAGTTTTTTTTTTGTTGTTGTTGTTGTTTTTTTAACTTCAACATAAAAATAATTTTGATAAGAAGACTTAACAGTCATATGAATAGTTAAAACTTACATTTCGTGTTTGTAAATATATAAAAAAAAAAAAAAAAAAAAAAAATTGCAGCGTAAAGCAGATTACAAAGACAATAACAGTATTTAATTATTTAACAACCACAGTTTAGATTGATTCAATAAGAAATAGAGGAACGTCTAGAAGCCTTGCTATGCGTAAAAGGAGAGCTAATAGAAGAAGAAAAACAGACGAACAGTAATAACTTACGTATAGCGCAGATGCTCACAGAACAGCGACTAGAAGACAAAAAGAATATGAAGTACATGTACAAGCCATGCGTCAGGAACATGTTTAAAGGGAAGCTTCTAGATGACAAGAAGAAGTTGACGACCAGAGACTAACAAGTACCTTGCAGATGCTCGATTCAGGGCCAAGAAAAGAAGAAGAAATGGAAGAACTGCGCCATTTTTTAATTTAAGCTGATATTGGGAGACATATTGATTTATTTTACTCACGATCAATAATATGTTGGATGCTCCCGTGTAGTAACTTCCAAAAATCTATGTTTATGGTCCTTCAGGAAAAGGCAAAAATGTTTACACAGACGTTTCCACAGAATATATCTGAACGACCTCCTGCGGAATCCGTGTATTTAAAACTTCCAGCCACGGTATCATAAAGCTGGAAATATTTATAATTTCAATTTTTATTTCTTATCACATTTCCTTTGCTAATTCTGTCTTACGATCGAAAATTCTATGAACAGTACATCAACATGGTGAACGACAGGTAAACTTGCTAGTTTATATCACTATTAGCAAAAATACTATGCTTCGAAAAATGTAATTGGGTGCAGTAATATGTTAAAGCCGGTTTCAGAGAAATGAACACGTAATTGCGACTGGAGAATAGTATCTCTATTCACCAAAATATCCTCCATCATTACCTAATACCTTCCGCTATCGGTCGGGCAGTTGACGAATGCCAGCAATATAGAACGTTTCGTCTTCTGACGCAATGGAACCGTCAATCCATTTTTGTTTTTTGCCCATTCTTCGAAGTTCACAGACGACAGGGCAGTCGACCGTAACAAATAATATTTCCAAAGGATTATATCAGGGCTAAAAACCGATTGTTCCCTGAAACTTTCCTGAAATATGTTCTAACGTGTCCTTGACCGGTTTTGCAACATAACGCATTGCGTTAACATGGAGAAATTTTACGCGGCACAAACTTTTAGCAACATACGGACGTTTTAGACTGATTTGCCCGATTGCTCGCAACAACTGTTTTTTATAGCATTTAACAGTTACACTTACAATGAGCTCCAACTGTTCGTAACAGAACACATTTTTTATATCCAACCAGATGCATAGGAAAATTTTTCGCAGTGAATTGTTTCGAAATAGATTCTGTTGCTTTGCTGGGATATGCCTAAGGTGTTTTTTCGTTCTGGTCTGCCATTACATAACAATTTTCATCTTCTGTTAGTATTTCCTGCAAGTCAGATTTTCTGTGAAGCTTGTTGGGCAGATTTATGCACTTCAAGACATGCCCAAGCTAGCTCCTCTGACTCAATGCATGTGGCACCCATCTTCCTGCCTTTTGAATCTTCCCCATTCTATGTAAACGATTAGAAGGCATTTTTGAGTTACTCCTAATTGCATGGTAATTTCTTTTTTCGCCTGAAGCGGATCTTCATCGAGCAGAGCATGGGAATTCTCATGCCTAGCCTTCAGAACCGTTAACGCACTTGATTTGTAACATCAAAATCGATTTCTTTGAACTCTCGAATCCTTGAAACGAAACTCGCATTTGATTTCCATATGATTTTCTGTCCAAGAAAAAGACAGAATGATTAACGGTCTTTTGTCTTGATGGAATTCTTAAAAATTGCAGTAACGAATAAAAGACTTATTTTATGACACCTTTAACCTTCCGAATTTCAAATTTGCTTTAACTTTCTTTCCAACTCCAGTGTCGGTTTTATAACTATCACATGACACAAATGCAGAGTAGTGATTGATATCCTTTTTCGCAGTAGTCATCACACAAAAATCACTTGACAACTTATTGCTAAACCCAATATATTGTATCAGTGTCATTTAAACAGTTTTTTACCAGTGTTGCTTGGAGAACTTGAGAGAATTCGAAGGGATCGCCAATGCACCCATCATTTGCGTAAATTTTGCTGTAAAGATTGTGGAATATGTTTCGTGTATTACTGGCTGGTAAAAAAAAAAAAAAAAAAAAAAAAAAGGGAAATCTTTGACTGGTAAGAATTTCCAAAAATTACCCACCCCTGATTTAAAAATGTGAAGAATAAAAAATATCAAAAGATTACAGCAAATATTCGTATTTTTAACCAGAAAATCATGTATGAGCAGAAATAACTCAAGTAACTCAAGTTAAAAAAAGTTACTCATTTTTTTCCCAGAAGAAACCGTCCGATAAATTCAATAATTTATTTTAAAAGAATACACTTTACATAATCGTTAAATAATTAGACTATAAGGGAATAGAAACTGAGAAATTAAAATAATTTATTGGAAGGTGATTAATGTAAAAATTTCCCCGAGGTGAACATTTAAATGTACAATAATTTTTTTTAACAAATAATTGTCAAGCAGCCAAGAATTTAAGCTGCCTGAAAATTCTTACACTTTTATTTTTAGGACAAATCTTAAATTTAAGACTTGCATTTCTTTTGATGCATTATCAAATTATTACACCAAAATGCAACTAAATAAATATTTAAGATGTTTCCTTTGACATAATCTTTTGCATAAATACTCTTCCGTAAGAGGTTTAATAACCATCGGGCGTTTCAGATTTTAAAATTAAGATAACCACCAAAAGGATGATCACAGTAAATCGTTTCTTTGAGTTTACTCAGGCACCCTTGAATTCATTTATGAAGTGAAAAATGTTGTGTTCTCTAAGTGTATTGGGTTACAAGAAAATTTAATGTCTCTTACGAATGGAGTAATTACATACTGTATTTACTTTAAAAGATTAAAAATCTGTGCATATGAAAAGAAATTAAAAATCAGATTTTTTTTTTTTATTATTATTATTAATCTAAACGTATATTTCGCCCAGAAACGTACTTAAAATATTATATTAAAAGAGAAAAAAAAAAAAAAAAAAAAGAGTTTTTTTTAAACCTTTAATGTTCACTACATATTTCCTTTTGAAAATTGCGAAATTAATTTTAAAAATCTGGTGTGAAAGAACCACACGACTTCTATTACCCAATATTACACATATTATATACATTTTTGAGAGATAATGTGATCAAAAAACATAAAAGTGACTTAAAGAGAAAATCGTTAGAGCCATTTTTGAGGCACCAACTTTTACAAAAAAAATCTATTATTGACCGGAAAACAATAATTACAAAAGGATATTTAAAAATGAGTTAATATGGCGAGTTTGAAAAAATTCCGTACAGCCGTTTTTAAAGGAACGCGCTTGCAAGACCTGAAATTGAGCTAATTATACAGGACTCCTATCAATTTTCCTGAACTAACCAACTATATCATTCGAAAGGACATCTAATAGAGTGTTTATATAGCAAATTTGAAGAAAATCGTTAGAGCCGTTTTTGAGATATGGACTTATGGTTCCACTTCCGGTCTCCGATGTCCTACTTCTGGTTTTTCAACTTTCACCAAAATTTGGAAAATTAATCTGTACACCAGACCTGTCTTAATTCTCAAGTTTTGTAGTTCTATCTTTATTAATTTTGGAGATATGATAGACAGAAGATTCCACACATACATACACACATACACACACACACACACACGCACTGACCAATTGCCAAAAACATTTTTTATGGACTCAGAGGACCTTAAAACGTGTGAATTAGGTGAAATCTCGATATCGAATTTTTGGACCAAATACAATACTTCCATTACCTACGGAAGTAGAGTAATGGAAGTAAAAATGACTTTCAGACGCATCACTGATCATAAATATACAAATAATAATTTTAAAAAATAGCATTTTTTATTTTCCAAAAATTTATGGTTTCACATTGAAAACAATGAACGGTAAGGGGATATTTTTTTCTCTCCTTAAACAAACTAATATAAAAGTTTCAGAGGATAAATTAGATACTTTAGAAATCTAAAACATTTATATTTTGACTTACTTATTAAGAAAGTCAAATAATGATCAGGCGCCTAGAAAACATTGTTGCTACAGCTCTGGCTTTGTTATTTATTTATTTTTTTACTTTATTTACAAATTTACGAATTTATACATAAAATTAATTATACTTACTAATTGCTTTACTAGAAAAAAAAAAAAAAAAAAAAAAAAAAAAAAAAACTTTATAGTCATAACTGCAAAATGTTTAGTACATATAAATTATTTTAAAAGGAAAAAAAATATATAAAGATATTTACTCACATACATACTTAAATATATATATATTCATATAATTCCAGAAAGGTTCATTTTCTACTATTCATCATTCTACTTTCATCATTCATAAAGGTTCATTTTCTACTCTTAAGTCTTGCGAAATTCGACCTTTACAGTAGATTGGTTTTTCTCAGAAACCAAACCTTTTACATAACTTTTCGGACATTTCTGTTTATTTATATAAAAATTTAAAAAGTTGCGGTTTATGACTGATAAGAATTATAGTAAGTTTATGTGCTATTAATTAAAATAAATATTTTTTCTTTATTTTTAAAACTGACACAATTTTAGAAAATTAATGTGACTTCTATATCTGGCTTCATCTGAAATAGCATTTTATGGATTTTGCTGTAGTGCTGCCATGTAGTGCAAAGAGAATGAATAAGAGTTTAATATTCTATTAACACTTTGTAAAAATACTGAAAAATTGCTACCAAAAAAAAAAAAAAAAAAAAAAAAAGTGCAATGTTTGGTTTCTGGGCGAAACCAATGAACGTTAAAGGGTTAAATGAACTATTACTTCTTTTAAAAAAAAAAAAAAAAAAAAAAAAAAAAAAAATTGTAAGTTTTTTTTTTTTTTTTTCAGCATAAAATGAAATATGCTTTCACGCGAATATATCTGTACTGATAAGTATAAAGGATTTAAGTCCAAAAATGCCGATTTTGAGTTAAGCACATAGTCAGCCTCAGAAAAAAATTCTCTATCGATTGGTATAAAGGATTTAAATCCATGTCATTTAGTCTTTGAGAAAATCCATTGGTAAAAAAAGATTCAAATTAGAAATTTAGCATTAATCTTTAGTATAAAATATTTAATTAATTTTTTTTCCTTTATTAAATGAAGATTGACAATCATTGAATAGTATAAAGGGTATAAATCAACCTTATCCCTTTGTCCTAATCGATTCTTCTCATTAGTTTTTAGTTAGTTTAACTTTACTTTTCGTCTGCTGAAAAATCAAGAATATGGACTTAAATCCTTTATACTTATCAGTACAGATATATATATATATATATATATATATATATATATATATATATGTAAAGCATTAAACTTGATCATGCATATGAAAAAATAAAAATATGAAAATGGAGTAAAAACAAAAAATAAATAAATAATATAATATCCCTCAATTTTAGATTTTTTCCCCCTTTTGTTTAAATAGTATGTTAAATAGATAAATCGCGCTTGGCATGAAAGCTAATTAAGAATTACATTAAAGAGCTTCACTTACTGATAATCCTGGGTAATTTTAAAATTTTAGAGGCTGAAATAGATCGAACATTTTTCGCCAAGGACTCCACTTTCACAAAGGCCACTTTAAGCCAAGTAGCACATCAAAAATGTAAATAATTTATAAAATATTGAAAAAGAGAAAAGAAAGACAGGTAAGGGAAAAGAAAAGAAAAGAAGAAACAGAACAAATAATCACATAAAATACGTATTTTTGTCTAAAGTGGCGATAAAATTTCAAAAGTCGCCAAGGGTTAAGGCTGCACCATGCAGCATATGTAAAATGCATAAGGCATAAGGCTGCATACATAAGGCTGCATACATAAGGCTGCACCATGCATAAGGCTGCATATTAAGGCTGCACCATGATCAGGTTTACATATTTAATTTTTTCATTATTTATGTTTCTATATACCAACTATTATTAACTAACTCAACTGCTATATTATAACCTCAAAAATTGTCTCATGCGATAGATCATAGAACACCGATTATAGCACTTTGTAATATTATATTTGGCACGAAATTGTTGACATTTTATGGTTGATCGAATAAACCAAATAAATATAGTAAATAACGTCAAAGAAAATATTATGTAAACCACGTATAGTGTTGTTCATATGTAACTGGGATTCAAATATAAAATTGTTACTTCAAGTTTTTGGATACTGTCCGTTTTGAAACTGTCATCTGATAAGCACCAAAATGGAAGCCCACTGGTAAGTTATTTTCACAGAAATAGACACAGGCAACCGAGAGTCTGCGAACGAGCGGGTCGCTGCCGAGGGCAGCGGGAACCAAAGTGGGCTTTAGAGCAATTTCATGATTTATTTATTATTTATTTATTTATTTATTTTTGTTTATAAAGTGATATAGAAAAGAGTTTCCTTTAAATATAGTGACTGGCGAAGTCTTCGTTGATTCACTACCTTCATCGATTTCATAAATTTAAAAACGATTTCATTAACAAACTTTGATCTATTGACACGCAAGCAGCATCTGGCCGAGTTTTTCAATTTTCATTTTAAAATTTTTCTAGCATTCGGAATTCGGTTCGTTCCCGAGCCGGGGCTTTTCTAGTATTTAATAGTTCGAGAAGAATTATGAATCAATTATTTTCTAATTGGTTTAATCATCTCATCGACTTGTCTTTTCATAGAACTAATGTGTGTGATATCATATAAATATATATACTATGTGTGCGCGTTAGCTATAAAACTGCGCAGTGTAATGCATAGACGTCGGCACATAAAGGCTAATTGGGACATTTTCAACTTTCTGGAAAATTCTAATCTGTAATAATTATTATCTTAAACTTACATTTAAAGCTTTAAAACTATGCATAAAGAGTTTAGAGGATTATCATAATTGCCAAATAAAACTTATATCAGCCAACCATTACACATTCAAATTGACCTAATTCATGGTTCAGTTTAAATCAAAATGTTTTCTGCTAGTAGAGTTTGAGTCGACTTGACAATAAGTTTTACGAGATCTAACGTAATTTCTGGCAGATACCCCGCAGGTTATATAATCCAGTTTTGCACCAGAAATTTCAATTGATAAATAAATTTATAATTGTATGAGCTCTTCCTTCCAAAAAGTATAGATTTCGCTATTAAATAAAATTTCTGGTGGAGAAATGACACATATTACCTGCGGGTTATCTGCCAGAAATTACGGTAGTTAATTTAGAACAAGCTGTATAATTTTTGTAAGTAAGATCCCTTAACGTAAATAACATGCATAAAAATTTACTGTAGTGCCTTCTTGTACACAGACTTTTTAAATAGTCCACCAACAAACTAAATAAATCTAACTAAAGTCATGAAAAATACCAAAACTTTTACAAATTTAAGTTTCATCACCTCCCTCCGACTGAAAATATATTCTGGCGACGCCACTTTCATAGTAAAACTCATTCTAATAGAAAACAATTAGATAACATTAAATTATGTTAGTACAAATTGCATACTTTGTGACTTTTTTTAAGCGCCATAATAATACAAAATACGGACCAATTTCCATTTCTTAAAGGTCATATTCTTTGAAAATTACCAAGTAATCTGGCGTTCTTTTACATATAAAATGTTACATAATAATAATAATTAATTAATAAATGAATGAATGAATAAACGAAGAAAAATAATTGTTAATTTTTTACATGACGATGGACGTCTTTCGATTTCTTTGCACTCAGTCAAAAATTCTTGTAATTAAAATATTTCTCTTCAGATCTCACATTTTCTGAAAAAAAAAAAAAAAAGCTCATTTCAATATTTTAACTTTTACATACACGAGTTGAATGTTAAAAAAAAATATGCTAAGAAGCAATGTTAAAACAATCTGCATGCTAAGAAAGGTTAATGCTGTAAAAATATTTATCAATTTTCTTTTATTATTTATCAATATCTTTTTTTTTTTTTTTTTTCTTTGTAAAACATAAATAAAGGACGTTCAATATATAAATCAATAATCTAAATTGATATATTATTTCGTAAATGAAACAGACTTATGTGTGATCTCAACAGAAATAAATTGCAGCTGGAGTTTATTTCTGCAAATATATATATATAAATGTGTATTATTATTATTATTATTTATTTAATTTTTTTTTCATTTCAGTGTTATCCATTTCCTATAACGATCTACAAAGAAACTACGAGATGGGGCAATAACTTTAAAACTCACTGATTTGCCAATAAAAGATAGACTCTTTGCTTCTTGTTCATCACCTATTTATGAAAAGATCGATTAATAAAAGCATCGATATTAAAAGTGCTTAAGTTTTATTTTATTAAACCACTTAAAATATAAAATATAAAATAAAAGAGAATAGATCAAATTTGATTCTAACTTTTACTTTCAAAAAAGGTTTATTGAGAATTTTTAATATGGGCTTTTATATTTATATATATTCTAAGAAATGTTACACTAGAATCGTAACGTTATTTACTTGATCTATATATTGATATACATTTTTTGTATAAAAGTTTCTTAATTATGAATACAAACATGATTGACGTATGTCATAATAGCTATTAATTCAGAAAACGAATGTTTTCAAATAAAGAGTGTGTGTGTGTGTGCTTTTATTTCTACATAAATTTATTTTGTGTAACTTATTAACGAAACGTGAGTGGAGGCCTCCCTGTTGAGACTCAAAAACATTTTGGTTTCCGGATGTGTGTCTGTCTGTTTGTCTCGCGATAGCGGTCGCAAAAATCACACTATTGACTTGCAATTTCGTACATGTGTTCAAGAACCCCACAGAATTAGCTCTATAGTTTTCGGTGTGTATTCCATTTCTTTTTCATGTACGGCGACACACCAAAATTTGCCCTTATCTTTAACGCCTATGGGCAGAATTTGTATATACCGCAATAGCGCCCGCAAAAATCCTCCGGTTGACTTGTAAATTGGCACACACATTCAGACTCTGTATAGAAATAGCTTTATAATTTTTTATGTCTATATTGTTTATGGATTGTGTACAGGGAAACGCCAAAATTCTTGGTACATGTGTTCACGGAATCAGCTGCATAGTTTTGGGTGTGTATATTCCATTCGTAAATTATGTACACTGACACGCCAAAATTTTTCATATCATTACGGCCTATGCGAAGAATTTGTATGTACGACGATAGCGGACGCAAAAATCACGCTATTCACATGCAATTTGGTACACGTGTTTACGAGCCCCACAGAATTAGCTCTATAGTTTTCGGTGTATTCCATTTCTTTTTCGTGTACGGGGACACATCAAAATTTACCCTTATCTTTAACGCCTATGGGCAGAATTTGTATGTACCGAAATAGCGCCCGCGAAAATCCTCCAATTGACTTGTAAATTGGCACAAACATTCAGACTTTATATAGAAATAGCTTTATAATTTTTTTTTTATGTCTATATAGTTTATGGATTGTGTACAGGGACACGCCAAAATTCTTATCATTACGACATATGGGAGGAATTTCGTTTAAACGCATTTTAACATCATTACTTTGTAATCAACAAAATGAAATTAGCGTACATTACTGAGATGCTTAAACTTATGTTTTCTGCAGAAAATATGTGCGCTTAGGCTTCCTAATAATGTACAGGACCTTACAAAAGTGTTCTGACAATGTCAGGTAATCATCCATATTATGTCAAATTTTGAACATATTATTCATGAAAAACGTAGAATAAAAGGATTAGTTTTTATTGGTGTGTACAATGTTTATGGTTCATTTTCAGAAACACACAAAAGAATTTCGTGACATTAGAGTCTATAGACAAATTTTTATTTAAGCCCGCTTTAATAAGTTTATGCTCTGCATTGAACATTATGGAATTAACAAACATTATAAAAATTCTTAAAAGCATGTTTACTCTAAAAAAATAGACGAATATTTATTTACAACCACACAAAGAATTCCGATGACGTAGGAGAACGTGGGGCTAGTTGTAACAGGGGTAGGAAGTAACACGCAATTTACCAAATATTTCGTAAAATATTTGATTAGATATTTCGATAAACATAATTCTAGTGGCATGCTTTATTAGGTAAGCGCAATCAGGGTTCTGCAAAAATGGTTAATGAGAATTTCTGTACATGTGCTTCATTTCAGCTAATATAGAAAAAAAATGTGTTTCGTAAATTTTGATTAAAGTTACGTTAATTTGTATTTTAAAGAAGTGTTTATAGTTATTTATTTAGGCTGTGTATTGAGTTATAAAATGCATGTTTATTTTATTTATTTATTTATTTATTTGTATAAATCGTTATATATTTTTTATAAATATACAAAATGTCCAAAATCATACGAAGGGGCAAGTTGAAACAAAATTTTGGGGCAAGTTGTAACATGTTACAATTTGCCCTTTGTGTTTTAATTCGTGCAATTAAACATTCTACTTTAAATGTTAACTTGCAAATTATTTATTGTATCCCTTTTTACTTTCCGAACATTATAGTGAGGAAAGTATTGTAATCATGTCAAAAATCCGAATTCGAGATTTTGATGTTTCTATACGTTTTGAGGTAACCTGAGTCCGTTTTCACTATTTTTACGATGATGTATGCATGTGTGTGTGTATGTGTGTATGTGTGTATGTATGTGTGTATGTCTGTGAGTGAACACGCTAGCGTCTAAACGCTTTGTTCGATTAACCTGAAAGTTGGTACGCATATTGTAAGTCACCATAGTACGAACCCTATAGATTTTGGTGAATCTAGCACTTATAGTTTTTTTTACAGGGACACAAAGAAAAATTCTTTATCATTATGGCCTATGGGAGCAAAATCTTAAAAGTGCGATAGCATCTAAACGCCTTATTCAATTGAGCAAAAAATTTATACACATATTATAGGTCACAAATACTCAATCTGTATAGATTTTGGAGAATCTAGCACTTATAGTTTTTTTACAGGGACACAAAGAAAAATTCTTTATCATTATGCCTATGGGGCCAAATTTTTAAAAGTGTGATAGCGTCTAAAAGCCTTATTAATCTGAGCAAAAATTTTTTACACATGTTATAGATCACGGTTGAACTAACTGTATAGATTTTGGTGAATCTAGCACTTACAGTTTTTTTACAGGGACACAAAGAAAAACTCTTTATCATTATGGCCTATGGGACTAAATTTTTAAAAGTACGATAGCATCTAAACGCCTTATTGAATTGAGCTGAAAATTTATATGAGTGTTATAAATCACTGTTGCACTAACTATAAGCATTTTGGAGAATCTAGCATTTATAGGTTTTTACAGGGACACAACGAAAAATTCTTTATCATTATGATCTATGGGCTCAAAGTTCAGTAGCGTTAAATAAAACATCGTGTAATAGATGGAGAAAAATACTCAAACACTCTATTATGGTTTTCTCTCTTTTGTTTGTTTAACAACTCCTCTTTCTTTACTTTATCTACAAAACTGTCAATTACTCAATGTTCGGAAAGTCGAGTGGAGTCACTCCAGATTTTTTTAATATGAGGAACAATAAAAAGAAATCTGAAAGAGCTTCAAAGGGTCAATATATATACGATTTGGCTACAGCTGAAATCTTCGAGAAAGGTAACAAATATTAGACACCCATCACCCGAAAGAAAAATATTTATAAAATAATTTTAAGAGATAATTAAAAAATAACACAAACATAAAGAGAAAGGAAAGATTATAGGAAGAAACAAATAAAAAAATGAAAGGATAAAAATATAAATAAAATGTCTTTAACTCCAGATACAAATTATGAATTAGAGGAGTCGCTTGTGAAGATGCCTACAACCAGAGTTTAAAATCTCCGCCCATTTTCAGGAAACTTTCAGAAATGAAAATTTTTTGGCTTCTTTCCCTCTACTACATTTACACAGAAATATTTTCTGTGTCTTTATATTAAAGTGCCGTGATTATTTAATCACGAATTATAATCACGATTTAAGCACGAATTAGAGAACATTGCATAAAAATAGTGATAGAAAAAAAAGCAGAAATTTCTCACCAATGAGAGTGTCCTGAGAAAAGGGCGCAGAATTCGAGCTCTGATATACCCTCTCTGAGGCAGAAGAATGGATATAATGCTTAATTTGCAAAATGTGAGCACACATTAAATGTATGAGAGGGAACAAAATGTCATTTGTTTGAATTAATTTCAACTCTGACTATGATTGACTTCTATGTTGGTTTTATATTTAATTTTCTCTTTATTTTACTACTAGCAGGCAACGCCCGCTTCGCTGGTCCCTATTTTTAAATGAATCACTATAATGAATTCTCAAAATTGCATTAATTTTTATCACATGAAAAAAAAGAGAAACAAAATCTGAGTAGGAAAAATGTCGCACCGGGTTCTCACTGCCTTCGGAAAAAATTCCCAAAATGCTCTAACTCTTATTTCTATTATTTTCCCACTTCGCCCCCCCCCCTCCTGTCTATCCTAATAATTTTACAATTTTGAAAATATCCGCAATCCATTTGTAAGTATCAAAAACCTCTATGCACCAGTTTTGAACGATATATCTCTATTTTTTATTTTTTTACCGCTCTACTCCCCCCCCCTTCCCGCCCTCCCAATAATTTTAAAAATTCGAAAATATCCGCAATCGATTTGTAGGTATTGGAAACCTCTATGTACCAATTTTGAATGATCTAACTCTATTTTCTTTTTTTTTGCCCCTCTGCCCCCCCTTTCCGGCCCTCCTAATAACTTTACACTTTCGAAAAAATCCCCATTCGACTTGCAGGCCTCTAAAATCTATCTATACCGATTTTGAACGGCCTAACTGTATTTCTATTTGTTTTTGACCATAGCCCCCCTTCCCGCCCCACCTAATAATTTTAAAAATTCGAAAGTATCTGCAATCGATTTGTAAGTATCGAAAACATCTATATACCAATTTTGAACGATCTAACTCTATTTTTATTTTTTTGCCCCCCCCTCTCCCCTCCCCCTTTCCCGGCCCTCCTAATAACTTTACACTTTCGAAAATATCCCCATTCGACTTGCAGGCATCTAAAGCCTAACTGTACCAATTTTGAACGGCCTAACTGTATTTCTATTTGTTTTTGCCCCATAGCCCCTCCCCCTTGCCGCCCCCCCTTCCCGCCCCTCCTAATAATTTTACAAATTCGAAAATATCCGAAATCGATTTGTAGGTATCGAAAACCTCTATGTACCAATTTTGAACGATCTAACTCTCTTTTTATTTTTTGCCCCCCCTCCCCCCCCACTGCTGCCCCACCTGGGGGCTGAATTTCAAAAATTCCAGAAATTGGTTTTTAGATATTTGCATTAGCTTTATTTTAGAGCAAAAACTTCACGCATATCTATTTTTTTGTTTGAGATATATAGGATTATGCGAAATCACGTTTTTACGCATGTGAAATCACGTTTTGCCCCCCCGCCCCCCTTGGGGACCGAATTTTGAAAATTCCAGAAATTGGTTTTTTGACATTTGTATTAGCTATATTTTAAAGCAAAAATTTTACGGATATCTGTTTTTTTGTTTGAGATATGAAGGATTTTGTGAAATCACGTTTTGCCCCCCCGCCCCCCCTTTGGGGGCGAATTTTGTAAAATCGCTTCTTAGTGGATGCCTACGTCATAGAAAGAACATTGTCACAAAATTTCATGCTTCTAGGTCCAGTGGTTTGGTCTGGGCGTTGATAGATCACCCCCTCACTCACTAACTCACTCAGGAAGTGTTCTTTTATATATATAGATAATCCATTTGATATAATTCATTGGTACAATACCAAGAAGGGTACAATTTAATATTAGATATTAATTGCCTTTTTATTAAATTAATACATGATTCCTAACAAGAAACATTTTGAAATACTGTCGTTTTTATTGTTAGTGTTACGAAGGGAACACTAACAATAGGGAATCTGTTGCAATTTGCCCCAAATCCGGGGCAAATTGTAACTGGCAAATAATTAAAAAAAAAAAAAAAATATATATATATATATATATATATATATATATTGTGCTAAAATTAGCAAAATTACGTTTTTTTTATGAACATGATAGATGAATATGTATGCTATGGAAAACATCAATAATAAACAGTAAAACATAAATACATTTCAAAATATATTTAATTTTCCAAAAACTGTTACAACCAGCCCCACGTTCCCCTACTGCCTTCATCCAAATGATGTCAAATTAATTTGAAAAATTAATGAGTTATAATTAATTAGGTGTATTCTTATTATTGATGTATATAATAACTGTGACTCCTTTTCCAGGATACATAAAAGAATTTCGTACTATTACGGTCTATAGTCGGTATTTCTTAAAAGTGTATTTTAACATGGTTACACCCTATTAAATATAATGAAATTTTATTAGAATTGTAAAAGTATGTTTTTTCTGTTAAAAAGTGTGGGCATGGAATTGGTAATTAGTTTACAAAGTTACACAAAATAATTCGGATATGTTATGTAATCTTATTGCATGAAATTTGGTACAGATATTTATGAATTACAGGGAATTAATACAAGACTGTCTGTTGTTAGGAATACATATATATGCATAAATATACAGATAAGTATAGAAAAAGTGATATAGCGGGAGGTTGAGAGGGGTGGCAGGCCCCCCTCACAAATGTATCCGTTTACGTAACAAGTCAATCGAATCAATATATATATATTATAATAGGGAATAAATAAAAATAATCTGTTGAATAATAAGTGAAGCAAATAGAACGTTGAGACCCCTGATCTGCAGATCCACTAGTTACCGAAACATCAGTGGAGGCCTCTATTTGGAGACTCAAGATGTTTTTGGGTTCTGCCTGTGTATCTGTCAGTCAGTCTGTATGTCTCGCGATGGCGGTCGTAGAAATCACTCTATTGACATATAATTCGGTACACATGTTCATTAACCACACAAAATAGGTGTATATTGGGTGTGTATTCTATTTGTAGTTCGTGTACAGGGGTACACAAAAGTTTTTCTTATAATTACGGCGTATGGACAGAATTTCTGTGTGTCGCAATAGCAAGCACAAAGACCACTTTGATTCACTTGAAAATCGGTACACACGTTCAGGCGCTATACAGAAATAGCTGTATAGATTTTGGGGCCTATATTGTTTATGGATCGTGTACAGGGACGCACCAAAGGTTTTCTTATTATTACCGCTTATAAGAAGGATTTCTTTTAAACTCATTTTAAAATAGTTACAATGCATTAAAAAAAATGAAATTCTCACGCAGTTTTGAGATTTTTAAAAGCATGTTTCCTGTAGAAAATATTGCTTAGACTTAAAATTAATGTACAGGACCTCACAAATGTGTTTTGACAATATCACGTAAGCATTCAAATTATGTCAAATTTCGGATTCCTAATCTACATAGAATAAGTTGTATATTTTTTATTGGTTAATAAATATAATATTTATGGCTCGTTGGCAAGGATTTAGAAAAGAATTTCGTGACAATAGAGCCTATGGCTAAATTTTTATCAAGGTCATTTTAACGCGTTTATCTTCATTTAACAAAATGAATAACATACATTATTAAGATTTTTGAAAGCATAATTTCTCTAGAAAAAAGGTATGTATATTCTATATAATTTACTTAGAGAACCATACAAAAGAATTCCGATAACATTCCGTAATCATCCAGTTATGTCATATTTCGTTCAATATTAATGAGTTCCAACGAATTTGTTTATACTTTTATTATTGTTAATAACTAGTGTGGCTTGTGTACAGGGACACTCAAAAGAATTTTATATCATTCCTGTCTATACATGGTATTTCTTATAAGTGCATTGTAACATCATTGCACACCATTAAACTCAATTAAATAAACAAACATTAACAGAATGTTAAAATTCAAGGTATCTTTGAAAAATGGTTGGTATAGCATAGACAATTAGTTTACAGTGCTACACAAAATATTTCCGATAATTTGGTTGGTTGTTTGGTTGTTTGTCGTGTTATGGGCATAGAGAGAAAAAAACAATAGGTACAATATAGGACCGAAGGTTTTAAACACGGCTTCAGCTATATCAAGGCAAATGTCCGAGTAGAGATCTTCTTGTGCAAAGTACTCACTAATCTGTTGCAAAGTGGCCAAGATGGTATGACAAGAGAAGAGATGTTTAGGTGACAGTTCTGTGTCAGGGCCACAGTTTATGCAGTGCAGGTACTTTGTAGTTCCATCGTTTTGGATTTTCATCCCCCTCAGGTTGCTTGTTCTGGTTTCGGTAACGGTGTTCACCAGGGTCCTGCTTGTGTCTAGTTCACAGATTTGATGTTTAAGTTTTGCGCCTGTATCCTTTTATCTTGACTTTGCCACTGCATTAATATCATTAGGTGTTACAACATAGGGTACTTTACCATTGTTGAGATTTCTTGCCTCTCGCTAAGGCATCCGTGGTCTCATTTTCATCAATTCCAGCATGTGCTGGCACCTATTGCATGGTGCATTTTTTTTTTTTTAAGCTGAAGATTCTTTGCAGCATTTTGTGTATGTTCAGCACAAGTAACGAATCTCCTTTTAGGATTGCCTGAAGGGCAACTTTGGATTCGCTGAAGATGACAAGTCCCTTTACCTACTCTGTTTCTTGAAGTTTAAAATATTCGTTCAAAGCATTTTGAATAGCAAGAAGCTCGCAGGTGAAGTTTTAGGATATTTTGCCTGCGTCAACTTTTAATTGTTCTGTTCTTTTACCTTGTAGAAAGATGAAATTTACGCCAGCCTCTCCATTTTCCAAAGTTTCGTCTGAAGATCCATCAGTGAAGGCTAATATGCAGTCTTCATTTAAATACGAGTCGATGGTTTTCATTCCTTTGGCTCTGATGTTAACTGCTGGTTCATCTTTGGAGCAGGGTTCAAGAAGTTAAGTTTTAATTTCTGTGTTTTGGGGAAGTGTTGAGTTTTGCATTGGTTCCCATAGGATCACATACTTATTGTGCTCAAGTCTAATTGTTTCATCAAATTGCAATGTTGAGGATCGTTTGAGCCTGGTACTTTTGCTTGGAAGTCTTGATTGCTAATGTTATCTTTATCACGACTTCTGATCTTGTTGGTAAAATTGATAACTTGGAGTTTCCTTCTACTTTCAAGTAATTGTAGCCCGCATTCTTGCTACGACTTGACATTGTTAGTGAAAGCAACAGCTCCTATGATGATTTTTGAAGCTCTAGCCTGTATGCAATTTATTTTTTGCAACGGATCGGGTTATTCCGGCAGATACAGTCAACATTGCATTGTTAACATCGAAGTTATCAGGATGGTATACATTGATCAGAAGAATCGTGTGACTGGGAAATAACACCCTTAAAGCTTGGGACTCTGTGTTTGGAGAAAGGGTCACCATTCTCAAGAAAGATGACTTCTTGATATCTAATGCAGTTCTTGACGAGAAAAACCAGTCCGCCAACAGATCTATTTTCTCTGTCTTTTCTAATTGTTCTGTATCCATTAATTTCAAATTTCAGGTTTTTGTTGAGTTTGGTTACTTGAAGCCAGGAAATGTGTATATCACTATTTACCATTAGACATTGCAATTCGCTCTTCTTTCTCTGCACTGTTAAAATTTTCTGAAAATTTAATGTAAATATTCATCCAGAGTCTCCGTAAATTTACAGTAATTCTTAGTTAAAAGTGAATAATAGAGATTTTCAATCTTTATTCTGTACTTTTACCTAATTTTATTATTTAATTTTATAATTAAAATTAATAATGACTGTTTCTACTTTAGAAAAAGCATTTTAAGTCCGAAATATATTCTGACCAATAATTAATTAAATTAATATTAGTTATTAAAGTGAATATATAAAATAAGCTTTTTAACATTTCCGTTTATTTTTCTCTGTAATTTTACGTAAGACTTAAGATAATACATTACACAGAGTTTTTTGTTGAAATTTTTAACAGTGTGTGTGCCATTATTGTTCAGTTCAAAAATGTTGAAGGTCCTCGTAGCATACTTGTCGCTTTATCCCGGACCACAGATGTCGACGCGTTGGCTGCCCCGGGCCCGGTAGCAGGATCACCATATTCATAATTCGTATCCATATACATAAAAGGGGGTAGCCAGAGCCTCAGAAAGGTTGAACTTCTCTGGGATCCTCTTGGTCTGGTGCCTCATCTTCGAACAATCTGGATTGGGAGACCCTGCCAGTAGCTGCGCTACCGCCGACATAGCTCTCAGATTCACAGGCACACGCAAGCCGCTGCACTACGGCAAAGTGGGATCACCCTCCAGACGGATTCCGATAATTTATGCAACCATTTTGCATGAATATCTATAAAAGTGTTTATGAGTTAAAAGGGGTTAACACAGGGCTCAGAGTTTCAAGGAAATATATATATATATACAGATAGATATAAACAAAGAGATACAAAGGGGCGGTAGCCTCCCTCAACCCGAAATCATACCTATTTATGTACTGAGTTAATCATATGCATAATTATTTTAAATCCTATATAATAAGTAAAAATTGTTTTGATGAGAAATGAATGATACAAATAGGACGTTGAGGCATGTAATCTGCAGATCCACAAGTAAATATTGCCGAATCGTCAATTGAAGCCTCCCTGTTGAGACTCAAAAGATTTTCGGTTCCGCATGCGTGTCTGTAAGTCTGTTTGTCTGTCGCGCGATAGCGGTCGCAAAAACCACGCTATTGACTTGAAAGTTGGTTCACATTTTCTAGGGACCCACAGAATAAGCTGTACAGTTTTAGGTGTGTATTCCATTTGTAGTTCATGTACAGGGACACACCAATGTTTTTCGTATCATTACTGCCTATGGGAAGAATTTGTATGTACCGCAATAACGGCCGCAAAAATCTTCCAACTAACTTGCAAATTGGAACACACGTTCAGGATCTGATTAGAAATAGCTCTATAAACTTTTGTCTGTCTATAGTGTTCCTGGACTGAGTAAAGGGACACGCCAATGTTTTTCTTATCATTACGGTGTGTGGGGTGAATTTCGTTTAAATAAATTTTAACATCCTTACAAAATGAAATTAGCGTACATTACTGATATACTTAAACTGATGCTTTCTGCAGAAACTATGTGTTCTTAGGCTTCTTAATTATGTAAAAGTAGGACTTTACAAAAGAGTTCCGACAATATCACGTAATCATCCAAATTATGTCAAATTTCGAACAATTATTCATGAAGAACGTAGAATAAGTTGAATAGTTTTTACTGATGTGTACAATATTCATGGTTCGTTTACTGAGACACACAAAAGAATTTCATGACATTATTGCCTATAGACAAATTTTTATTTAAGCGCTTTTTGACACATTTATGCTCCATTCAACAAAATGGAATTAACATACTATATAAAGATACTTAAAAGCAAGATTTCTCTAAAAAAAAATTTTTTTTTAAGAATATATAGACTAAATAACTTATTTACTAAAGTATTCCGATGTCATTCTGTAATCATCTAAATAATGCCAAATTTGGTTCGTGTATTAATGAGTTATATATCTGTGGCTCCTTTTCAGGGACAAACAAAAGAATTTCGTACCATTACGATCTATAGATGGTATTTCTTAAAAGTGCTTTTTGATAAGGCTAAACCATTAAATATAATGAAATTATATTAGAATATTTAAAAGCATGTTTTTCTAGGGAAATTTTCGGGCATAGAATTAATAATTAGTTTACAAGGTTACACAAAATAATTATGCTATGTTATGCATCATTTTGCATAAAATTTGGTGCAAGTATTTATGAGTTACAAGGAAATAATAGAAGGCTGTTATTAGGAAAATATATAAATATACATATTACAGATAGATACAGGCAGAGACATACAGTGGGGTGTTGAGGGAGTAGGAGCCCCCCCCCCCCCCCAGACACGTATCTCTCTATGCCACGAGTCACTCATGTATATGTTTGTATGTATGTGTATATAAATATATATATATATATATACACACAATACTGTTTTAACTTATGCTTCAGAAACTTGTACTTTAACGTGTAAAACGATACAAAACTTCAAATAACCTAGAGAAGTATAAGGTATACATGTTAGGATTCCCCCTAAGAGACAGAAAGTGAAACCAAAACTAAATTCAAACAAAAAGAAATCTTGAATGTCGTTTATGTGAACATTCTCGGTATGTTGTTAATCAAGAAATTTCTAAATCTTCTATTGCGAAGCACAGTTGGGAATTTGATCATAGTTTTAATTTTAAGAGTGCCAAAATTATCTTTCATGCCAAACGCGTTTTCGAACTGGATTTTTTGTAAAATTTAGCTATTTACCTTAATCGTGATAAAATTGTCAATGAAAAATCTTATTCCACTTTGCTGTCTGACAGCCTGGAAAAATTTGTTTAATTCAATTAAATAATTTCCTTCATTATGTTTATAACATAATAATAGTTATAATAAAATAATTCTAATTAAAAAATAAGAATAATAATAAAATAAATTTTATTAAATTTACTTTCTAGTATAATATTAATTGAATAATAATAAAAAAAATTAATTGATTACTCCTTCCCTCCCTCCCTTTTTTTTATGGTGTGTGTGTACGTGCGTTCCTCTCTGATTGGTCCTGCATGATGCTTCCTATTGGTTGTTTGTGTTGCTCCTCCCCCTCTGGATTTTGCCCTGCTTTCAGTTTTGTTTTTGCCTCCAAGGCAGTAGCACGTGTTTTTTTTGCACCTGCTGAAGAAAGGCTACGTCCTTTCGAAACCGGTTGTGCTGACTTAAAATTTATGGTGTGTGAAGAAGTTTAATTATATTTCTATAGAAAGCGAAACATTTGGATTATGGAGCAAACCATAGTTACCGATGTTTTTTTTTTTTTCTAGAATTAAGAAGTAAAATTGGAGCTGAGCTGGAAATCTTGCCAGAAGAAATGGTGATAGATGTGTGAGGTTTGCGTTGACGCGGACCCCATCTTAAACTTACTTAACTAAGTAGAAATAGTACGAGACTCAATTAAAATGCAAATAATGCTTTATTAGAGCTTAAAAATGGGGGGGATAGCTGGGCCAAACTCAATATCAAATTTTAAGTAACTTAAGAAAAATAGCTTTTATAAATAACTTAGATAAATACAGAATAGATCTCACCAAATTTAGATATAGTAATAGGATGAAGGCTGCTCTCAACGAACCACGACACTTCTCAAACTAGACAAAGGTAGAAGGATTTCCTATTCCACAAAAGTATCCACTCTAATCCAACTCTTTCATTAACACCACAATATTCGCCGAACACTAAATAATCGCCTAAGAACAATTACCTTCTACTCCACACACTTCTACACCACACTTCTACTCCAAAGATACATTCATATTTATACTTAATCTCCACCAATTCCAATCTCTTCACTTAACAAAACTTTAAAGCCTCTTCGTATTCACTCACACTTCATAACTTACTTTCTTCGTTGCAGCGCTATGCTGACGCAAAACTATTCCAACCTAAAATTTCGCCGACTACTGGCGCCGAAGCATTTTTAGCTTTCCCCCACTTATTACGTCGCTGGATCCAGCATAATTTAAAAAAAAAAAAATCGGTGGTGATCTACCACAGTCTCAACCTTACAGATATACCAACGAAACCCTATTTTGGATACCGAGATATAAGAAAAGACCGAGGAAGAGACCACTGTGTCGTTGGATAGATGAAATTCTGAAGTTTGAAAGAGCAGAATATAGAGGAATTGTAGAAAACAGGGCAGAATGGAATCACCTAGGAGTGGCTTTTATCCTACAGTGGTTTGAAAAAGGCTGAAATATGATGATAATGATGATGATGATAATGATATATATAATATGGACAAAATAAAAATAATCTGTAATCTGTTGAAGTAATGAGTGATAAAAATAGGACGTTGTGGTTCCTGATCATCAGATCCACTAGTTGCCGAAACGTTAATGGAGACCTCCCTGTTGAGACTCAAAAAGATTTTGGGTTCCGTCTGTGTGTTGGTTTGTCTGTTTGTCGTCCGATAGCGGCCTCAAAAATCCCGCTATTGACTTGCAATTTGGTACACGTGTTCACGAGCCCCACGGAACCAGCTGTATAGTTTTGGGTGTATATTCCATTTGTAGTTTATGTACAGGGACACGCCAAAGTTTTTCTTATCATTACGGCCTGTTTATGTAGCAAATATCTGTTTATGTATCAAGCCAATCAATATATATATTATACAATAGGGAATAAATAAAAATGATCTGTTGAATAATGTGTGATTTAAATAGGACTTTGATGCTCCTGATCTGTAGATCCACTTGTAATTACACCCAGAAATATACGTTAAAATATCATAATCACCCTGTTCTAAATCAGAATGTTAAGAGCTAATTGCAAAAACGTCAGTGAAGGCCTCTGTGTGGAGACTCATAAAGATTTTGGATTTTGTCTGTGTGTCTGTTTATCTCGCGACTGCTGCCTCAAAGATCATCCTATTGACTTGCAACTTGGTACACATGTTCATGAGTCATTTGCAATCAGCTATATAGTTCTGAGTGTGTATTCTATCAGTAGTTTGTATATAGGGATACATAACCTCATAAGAAGTTTTTCTTCTCTTAAACTTTCGACATTTTAAAATATGTTCTTGTGTCAATTAGTGCGTATACCGAGACAAATAAGAAACTGAGTACATCCAAAGAAAGCCGACGATATGAAATGTTGAGTACAGAAATAGTAACCCATATTTGAAATTAATTAATAATCTCATTAATTTTCTTTCGTCAAGCCCGTTTACACTGTTAAGGATTTTGTGTTTGTTTGAACCAAAATTTGGTACTGAAGTAACTGCAACCACCCGATGGTTTAAATTTTACCATGAATTGGTAATTTTATGTTGAATCAAATATTGGTATTATGTTTTAAATTAAAAAAAAAAATTATCAAAACTCGACCAAGACGGGGATCGAACTGAAGACCTTCTTATTTCAGGTTAAGAACACTGGCACTGTGCCACGCTTTCTTGCCCACTACTTCTGTGTGTGTTTCGTTGATTTTGATAAAAGGAGCTGAATTTTATAGGGTCTTATCTTGGCCCATGGATGAGTCGTTACACGAAATTTGCACTTTACCTATGTGAACTTTACCTTATGCTTTCGACCACGCTCTTTAATTTAAGATTGGTTTGGTTTTAATGGGAATTTTACTGATTCATACTTACTTTGTGAGTATGATAGCTCCAAGTGTTTTGGTGCAACATCGCAAGAAGTGGAAAACTTAAAAGTGAGATTGAACCATATAATAGTATTGCTTATAACTATACTCCAAATAGTGGTTTAAGTTTGAACTGAACAGTGTAGATAACTTAACAGTGTAGATAACTTAACAGTGTAGATAACTAATAATATTTTAAATATTATTAAACTTATAAATATTAATATATGTTTTTAAAAATATATGTCTTTTCTATATAAATATGAGATTTTTAAACATTCAGTAACTAATAATAAAATCTGAATTTAGTTTATTCTCTCAATTGATACAATACTTTCAAGATTCTTCTCAAAGCGATAAAGTTGTTGGTAGCATGTTGTAGATTCAATATGTGTCAATTCAAAGATATGCAGCAGATGTTTTAAAAACTTAGAATATAGTATATTGCATCTATATAAAGTTCTTTGAAGAGGCATTTAATTCTGTTTCACAACAACATTTATCGTTCAGTGTATATTTTACGGGAATATTTTATAGATTTTGAAATATTAAGAGCTTAATAAATAATACAATTTCAGAATTTTACTTTAAAAAACAATTTGTAAATAAATAAATTAACGATTAAGTAATATTTTAGCATGGAAAAATATCACTGACGTTTTGAAAATTACTTTATATAAAAATTACCAAATCAATCGCGTCATGTGATAATGCTTTAATAGTAGCATTAAGTAACTGATAAAGATAATCTATTTCTAATTGAAAATCAGCATATTATATGTTAACAATATAAACAATTGTACAAGATTCTAAAAAATAGAATAGTCATACAAAGGAAACGGAAAAAAAGAAGAAGAAAGAAGAAAAGGAAAATAGTATTGCAGATCTGCCAACCGTCCGGAATATTTCATTCTACTATTTCTAGAAAGTTTTGTTCGTATTATTTAATTTCAGAATTTTCGATTACAAATAAAGAAAAAAAAATCTTTCAAGAAATAGCGGTAAGAAATAATTTGTAGGGTTGCGAATTTTAGTACTTAAATGGAGTGGCGACAGTGAAACAAATTTTATTCCCAAACGACTAGCGAGCTTCGCCCGCTAGCGGGTCAGTATTTTCAAATGAATCACTAAAATTAATGAATCACTAACAGTAACTTTTAGTGTCAAGAAAAGAAATAAAAAAAAATAATAATAATAATTTCTGATTGGGTAAAAAGTCGGCCCGGGTCCCCACTGCCATCGGCAGCGCTGCCCCGTGCGCGCTGCGTGCGCGTATTCCTTCCCTGACCCTTCGTGCCCCCCCACCCCCCTCAAAAAAAAATTCTGATCAGGTAAAAACTCACACCGGGTCCCCACTGCCTTCGGCAGCGCAGACCTAACTACGGTTAACTACGAGGTGTAATGAAATCTTATGATAAAAAACGTAAACTTTCATACTGATTTCGCCAAAGATAAAATTAAACCTCAGAATAATGTTTATCTTTTTATTATTATCACTATTATTAATTCTTACGATGCAATTTTTACATGTAAAAGTAATGAGTACTAACAGTAATTGTCTCAGCCTTAAACCCTAAATTTTAGTATAGTGAAATAAAAATATTAATGATTGCTTTAATAATTTAATTAATTCATAAACTGCCGATTTTTAAGGTAACTTAAAATTTGTTGTAAGTTGGAATTTATATTGAATATTCCGAACAAAATATTTCATAGTAGTATGCATGATATATTTTCTGAGATATTAATAATAATATCATACTTAGGAAACAACAGGTTATACTATATGAGAAATGATCGTATTTTGAATTTAAATGAGATAACTTTAAGTTTATATATATATATATATAAATCTAAATAGAATGAAAAAAAAAATGACTTGGTTTTTCATATGAAATTTTTTTTAAATGTGTTTATTTGGGATTTATTCCTTATTTTGCCAACTTCATGTATGTTTATTCTGAGTTTTGACACAGTATCTGGTATCCGGGAGTGTTTACCGGTCGTAAAACATGTTTAACCGGAGTGGGGTGGTCACAACTCCCCCCTACCATTTAGCTACTTTTGTCTCCATTTTTTCTTTCGCTCCTCTTCAGTTACATATGCTGATTTTTTTTTTCATTCTATTTAGATTTATAATGTACATTAGCAAGGAGCAGCATTGCGCTCATCTAATGATACTTTTTGCATGTAAAATTAAAATTTACACATTCATACATTTGTACAATATATATATACTAGCAGGCTACGCCCGCTTCGCTGGTCACTATTTTTAAATGAATCATTATAATTAATGAATTCTCAAAATTGCATTAATTTTTATCATGTGAAAAAAAAAAAGTCTGATCGGGAAAAATGTCGCACCGGGTCCCCACTGCCTTCGGCAGCGTAGACCCGTGAGCGATGCGCACGCGCGAATGCATATATATGAGCGCTGCGCGCGCGTCTTCCTTCACCACACTTATGATTTCTCAAAATTCCATGTTATTACTCATAAACTTTTATTCTTAAGAAAAGGAATTTAAAAAAATAATCATTTCTGATCGGGTAAAGTCTCACACCGGGTCCCCTCTGCCTTCATCTCACGAAATGATATAAACGCTCGCTGCGCGAGCGCATTCTTTCACCGCCCTTACTGTCCCTCCTTAATTTTACACTTTCGAAAATATCCTCATTCGACTCGTAGGCACCCAAGACCTATATATACCAATTTTGAAAGGTCTATAACTGAATTTCTAATTTGTCGCCCCCATTTAGGACACCTTAAAACATATAAATCAGGTGAAATCTCGAATAATTGCGATTAGCGCCCTCCATTGGATAAATTTGATGTAGGTTATTCGATAATATAAAAGAACTTTAAATTATCTTTCGATTGATGTATTAAAAATAATTTAATCATATTTGTAATTCGAAATATTGAGATTTTAAAATATTGCAGCGCCATCTGGTGGTCGAAATTTCTGTAATCTATTATTCAATTCCAAATCAACAAAGCTTTAAAATGATGTATTACTTATGAAATGATTTTAATTAGTAGCTGAGATACAAAAGAAAACCTAATCAGGACACCTTAAAACGTGTAAATCTGGTGAAATCTCGAATTCCACTTTCGATACGATAAAAGTACTTCAAAATATCTTTTGAATGATGTATTAAAAATAATTTAATCATATTCAGAATTCGAAATATTGAAATTTAAAAATATTACAGTGCCATCTGGTGGTAGAAAATTCTGTAATCTACTGTTCAATTCCAAATCAACAAAGCTTTCAAATAATGTATTACTTATAAAATTATTTTAATTAGTAGCTGAGATACAAAAGAAAAACCTAATCAGGACGCCTTAAAACGTGTAAATCACGTGAAATCTCGAACTCCATTACTTATGGTAGTCGGTTAATGGAAGGTGACAGAAATTTGTGGCGTCTACTCTTGAAGTTCAATTCAAATAAGTTTCAAAATGACATATTACTTTTGAAATTATGCTGATTAGAAGCTGAGATACAAAAATGATATAAACACTATTATAAAACGATTTATGTCTGACTTTTTCGTGGTTTTCTCCGAATCTTGCGTAATGCCGGGCTAAATACTGTTAAAAATCCATAGTATGAAATGTGAAAGGAGTATCAGAATTCGAAACTCTGCAAAATATAAAATAATAAAGGCGTTCTGGGTTTTCCGTTGTTTTCTCCGAAACAACCTTTCCTTTTCTACGTTTTTGCCCCTAAAATCCCCCTTTCCGTCCCTTCTAATAATTTTACACTTGAAAATATCCGCAATCGATTTATCTTTCCTTAAAACCTAATAATACCAATTTCAAACGCTGTAACTCTTTTTTTTTTTGCCCCTTCGCCCCCCACCCTCCCCCTTAAGCCCTTCCTAATAATTCTACACTTTCAAAAATATTCAGAAACGAATTATCGGGCGTTAAAACCAAATATTACGAAATTTCAACGGCATATCTCAATTTAAAATAGTGCAAAATATAAAACAAAATTTAATCTAATTTTTTTGTTTATCCACATATTTTCATGAAAATATGTGTGTCTAGGCCGAATATTAATTCAAATGTGCTGTCTAGGCCGAATATTAATTCAAATGTAACGGGAATGAAAATTTGAAAAAAACTGAAAATTGCGATTCCCCCCCCCCACTACAAAACACGGGACATCTTGATCGGTTACAATCATTTCCTTTTTCATGGCAGACGGTCGTCTGGCATTTGAAATGATGTTGCCACAAAAAATTCATACTTTAGTTAATTTTTAAAAAATCTAATTGTTGTACCGATAAGCCGCTTGCACACTTAGATTAAGAAAAAATGCCACTTTCATTTGGTATCGAAATCGTAACGATCGGACAAATATTTCTAATTTATTTTCCACTTTTTCTGCTTTTAACTCCGTTAAAATATCTTTTTTTATGCAATGGCGGAGAATTCTCAGTCAATGAGATCGCTTTTAGATTAGACATGAGTGGACATTTTAATTAATATCTCCAAAACTAATCTTTCATTTTTTGCGGCGTTGAGTTTCTCGGGTCGTAAACATTAACCGTGCCGAATTTGGTCCCGCTCGGTGAAACGGCCTAGGATTCTATAGCGGACAGACAGACTCTGCTCTTTTATATATATAGATATACATTGTAGTTCATTATTTATCATAAAATGTTCGGAAACATGACTGAAATATGTTAGGCCTAGATTTTTAAGTGAAAATTTTCCGAAATGTTTTATCGAAGTAGAACTATAATGATAGAAAAAGTGAACCAAATACATATGTAAAATAATAATAATAATAATAATAAAATAAGAAATAAATAAAATACAAATTTCGATATCGTTTGTTCTTAATGGTTTGAAATTTAATACCTGTCTACTAATTTGAACACGGGATAAAAATATGTCGATGAATTAGGATTTCTCATTTAAAATTTAATTACATTAACAAACTTATTTAAATTTAAAAATATGTAACAGTATGTCTTTGAGCGAAAAAAATATATATATAAGATAAAAACTAAGAATATGATACACAAACACATACACACACAAAAAAAGTGTATATATAAATTTTTTGCTAATTAGAATCGATTCTATCTTAATGAAATGTTATAATTTGTATTATAAAGCATCACTAATCGGTCTACAGATAAAACTACAGTTGTGATATACACGCACACTGACAGAGAAATTAAACTTTTATAGCACTCACACGACATTCTCTTACACCCTGAAATTTAACACTATAATTCAGTACTACAGATTGGAGATTAAGAGGTAAAAAAAAAAAAAATTATACAGACACGACATTATTTCATTATTTAAAACATGAAAATCTGACATTGACAGATTTTAACTTAGTGCCAGAGGCCTACTGCTAAACTTGTTAATATCGACAAATTCTTCTTTAGTTAATTCGTGACGATCTAAGTTCCATGATAAAGTTTTTATTAAATCAAACCAATGTGTTTCAGCTGCAGATATTGTAACAAATAACGTTGGAAGTCCAAACTGTCTTATAGCCGCAAAACAACGTTTTTTTCTCTTTTTCCCAATGAGGGGGAGGTGTGCCTTGGGGGGGACTCATGTCAAAGGTGTGCCTTGGGGGGGGGCTCATGTCAGAGTTGTACCTTGGGGGGCACTCATGTCAAAGGTGTACCTTGGGGGGGACTCATGTCAAAGTTGGGCCTGGGGGGGACTCATGTCAAAGTTGGGCCTTGGGGGGGACTCATGTCAAAGTTGGGCCTTGGGGGTACTCATGTCAAAGTTGTACCTTGGGGGGGACTCATGTCAAAGTTGTGCCTTGGGGGGACTTCATTCAATAAATCCCCATTCAATAAACCGACTGAAATAGGCCCTTAGCACTATTAAGAGTGTATTATAAAAATTCGACAACGCTGTACCGACTGAAATAGGGGTACCTTGGGGGGGGACTCATGTCAAAGTTGGGCCTGGGGGGAGACTCATGTCAAAGTTGTGCCTTGGGGGGACTTCATTCAATAAATCCCCATTCAATAAACCGACTGAAATAGGCCCTTAGCACTATTAAGAGTGTATTATAAAAATTCGACAACTGTACCGACTGAAATAGGCCTCTAGCACTAATAATGAGTACTGTTACATAAACATACATTAAGGACAATTAAAATTACGCTTTTGGATACATTTATTTCACAAATAATTTTATGGGGTGGGGCCCTCAACCCTCGTTTCAATATTGCACATCATTTATAACGGATTCAAATCTGTTATTAAATTTAAAAGTACACACCAAAGTATTAAGAAAACTTACACTTACACCACTGCTTGAATTCATTCATTAAAAAAGAACGTTTTTGCTTGATTATTAGCAGCCTTGTATGTCTTCTAAAAATTATTTACGCACCACATTTTGCACTTAAATATAATCGTATATAAAAAACACACAATAGAACCTGAATTGTACTTTCAAAACTTTTCATGTATTGTCTCACTATATTCTGGTTCTTTTGTATAGACCTGTAAATTAACGGTAAAGGATTTTCACACCATATTCTAAAGGAAACATGTATTTAAGCATATAAAAAATACATATTCATTTCATTTTGTTTACAGCCTATAGATGTTAGACTCTACTTACCTGCAGTTTTCCCCATAGACATAATGTATTTGAATTCTCGTGGATATCCTGTACAGAAACCATTTCCTTCATCTCAACGAAAAGTTTAGTGTAGCATCCCCATATAATAAAGTTTTAGGATACCGAGTTTGAACTTCTTGCTGATATTTGTTCTTGAGATATGCTGATTACAGACACACACACACAAAAAAAGAGAAAGAGATCAACCACTAAAAACATATTTTTCAGTTTCAGAGGACCCTAAAACTTGTAAATATAACTCTAACATAATTTCGAAAATTTCAGCCCCTTAGATGTCAAGTGGTTGAGTCCAAATTTTACGAAATTGAGTTAGAGGTATAATATTGTTCCTCGAGGGTTTCTCTGTTCATTTGCCAAGTGGTGTAAATCCTAGTTCATATTTATGCCACTGACAGCAATATAATTAGTTGTGATACATTAGAATTAATTGTGAGCATCAACACAAAAGCTCTTTCTTTCTCAAAATGGTATTTTTTGACTTACACCACTTGGCAGATAAAGGGTTCATTTGACGCAAAACAGATACTTCCTTTGCCGTTAGCCGTTTATATATATATGCGTGTGTGTGTGTGTGTGTGTTTTACACACTTAACGTTGTAAGTTATTTTCGTTTTCATCCCATGCATTTTCTATGGATTTTTAGATCCCCCCCTCCTTTTTTTTTCATTCTAAAGTGCGGTGGCGATAAATAATCTCTACCATATTTATGGATAAGAGAAAGTAAATATATATATATAAGTTTCTTGCTAATTAGAATATGTTACATTTTTTTAAAATTATTTAAACTTTGGAAAACATGAATAATAGTTTATTTTATTTATTTTAATATTCTGATTCAGCAGCGATGGCATCAGTCTCAAGCGTCAGTTTCTAGAATCTTTGGCTTTTATTATTAAGTAGATTCTGCTAAAATGACTATAACAGTCTGAAATTTGCATAAATGTTTTTAAATATAAAACTTAACCTCTGGAGCATCTGATTAAAAGTACAAAATCTTTAAATATTATATTTCACGTACTTCTCGAAAATTATTAATCATAAAAAAAAACTGTAAGACTGAAATACTGAAATACATTTCTTTATTAAATTTTAAATATTTATTAAGACAAAGCATTTAGAACAAAAGTCTTCTGCCTCAAATATGAATAAAAAATAATAAATTTCTCTTTGTGGTTCTCTCTTTTAATTAATAATACATCTTTAATTAAATCAGTGACTTATAAATATCATTCTCGAACGAGTCTGTTTAAAGGGAAAAAAAATAGAAACGGGAATTAATTTTGTCTTTGTATGTCGCAGAAATATACAACATTTATGTTAATTTTCAATTAATCTTAAACCTGCTAATTTGTTTTTGCATGAGTCATTACTCTGATTTAGAAATTAATTACTTATAGTTATTTATTCATTTATTTACACTATTTACTGTGAAATCGTTTGCATTAATGATAGTTTTAATTTCTCCATTCTAATTCTAAATATAGTATAAATAATCTGGTGTGTCATTCACACGACTTTCTCTTTCCTGAAATTTAATACTATAAATACAAGTTGGAGATTAAGAGGTAAGTAACGAGTACTGTCATGTAAACTTACGTTAAACCATACAAATTAGGCTTCGGAAGAGTGTTATATGATAATTAGTTCTGTGTGCGGGAGGGGGTTCCGCCCCTCAACCCCCCATTTAATTAATACACCTATATTTATATAGAATTTAATTCTGTTATTAAAATTAAAAGTTTACTTAAAATTATACAGACAATTTTCACACGCAACATTCCTTGAAACTTATCAATCTTGATCAAACTTTTCCAGCAACAAATTTATATTAACTTCAAAATATAACATTTGGATCTCCTAAAATAATTCATTTTTAAGTCACTCTATGAGACACAGACAAAGATCAAACGTTAACACGTTAATCGCCATGTCAGTCATATGTGTCTGACGCATTTTTAACACGCATTTTTAACTAGGAAATAACCCTAAAAGGAATATGATATACGCCGAGTAATTATTAACACGTTAATCGCCATGTCAGTCATATGTGCCTGACGCATTTTTAACACGCATTTTTAACTAAATTGTCTAATAAAGTTACCATGTCCCATGTGAAATTTTTTCTCATATTATCGTGGCGATTAGCGTGTTAAAAACTTGACTACGGTAATCAGGAAACCTCGAAACGTGTAAATATACCAAAAAAAAAAAAAAAAAAAAAAAGATTAATATTTAGCTTAAAACATACATTATTTAACATACCTCTATGAGGAATTTATTTCAATTCCCGAACAGCTTTCCTGGAAATGGTAAAATATTATTAGTAAAGCACATCCACTAACAACAAATAGCTAGTGTGTTGTTAGTTACCACACGACTTTCTTCTATATTTTCCAGTACAAATTCACTCAGTAAAAATAATTTATTAAAATTATTATTTAAAAAAAATATCTTCCATGATAATTCAGACGATTTCCATATTAGAGAAGTAGTATAACACTAAATATCTAAAACAAAAAAAAAAAAAAGAAAAAAGTCAATTTTATTCTCAATATTACATTAAAAAAAAACTGATAACTTTATTTTAAATTATCGCAGATCGATAGTTCAACCGTTCGTTTTAAAGGTATTGCCGAGCTCTTTTGAAAGATACCCATCATGAAAATTTACTCCCCTCGAGGGGGGGACTTCCCCCCAGAGGGGAAGGCGAGGCTCCTACATACACATTTTTTTTTCCCAGTTGACTATCTCTATTATAAAAAATTCTTTTAAATTTCATAATGAATATTAAAAAATAATTCTCTTTATGCACATTTATACAAAATTTTGTTGTCCTATACCACCATGTTAAAAATTTAGAAAAAGCGGGATGGCAACTCAAGCTGTTGGACAATTTTTACCAAAAGTTGATAGGTACTAATTTATGTCAATGTGCAACTACATACCAATTTGTATGAAATTATGTGGGGTAGTCCCTGAGATACAGTTGCCACAAAAATTGTCACCCCCCCCCCCACACACACACAGACAGACGTTTTCCAAAAATGGTCATTCGTTGAATTTATTTTCAATATTACATTAAAAATGTGCATATATATATATATATAAAATTTTTGTTAAAAATGAAAAAAAAAGATAACTTTATTTTAAATTATCGCAGACCGATGGTTAAACCATTCGTTTTAAAGGTATTGACGAGCTCTTTTGAAAGATACCCATCATGAAAATTTACTCACCTCGAGTGGGGACTTCCTCTCCAGTGTGGGAGGCGAGGCTCCTACATACACAAAATTTTTTTCCCAGTTAACTATCTCTATTACAATATATATATATATTCGTTTCATTTGGTTTAGGGCAGTCTATACACGTTAAACTGTACTTACCTGCAATTTCTCCCATAGACGTAATGTAATTGAATACTTTTGAGTGTTCCTGTACATGAACAATTTGCTTCATCTCAACGAAAAGCTTAGTGTAGCATCCCTATATGATAAACATTTAGAATACCGAGTTTGGGATTTTTGCTACTATTTGTTCTTCAGATATGCTGTTAACAGTCACACAGACAGACAGACAGACACACAAACACACACACACACACACACATACAGACCATTCGCTAAAAACATATGTTTCGTATTCAGGGGACCTCAGAACATGCAAATATAACAGAAATTCACTTTAGAAAATTTGACCCAAAAACAATACTTTCTCTACCTTATGGGTAAGAGAAAGTAAAAAAAAAGAATTTCACAGAATTTTGTAAATAGATGTTGTAGCATATAACGAAAAGAAAAAAGCTTTATTTTTTTTTATTTTTTTTTCATGGGTATTTTCTTTTTATTGAAAGATTTTTAACTTCTTTAGAATAAATTGTGGAAATGTTAACTTGTAAAATAAATAAATAATAATAATAATAATAATAACTATAAAACTATTTTAAATTTAAATATCAGTGCAGTTTTAAAGTATTATTTCTTTAGATCAACTATTTCGTAACTTATTTTGAATATATATAGATATATATTTTGTGTTTTTTTTTTTTTTTTTTTTTTTTTTTCAATTCATATATTTTGCTTCTCCCTTGCCAATTTTTTGAAAATGGCATTTTTTAAAGTATGGGGTATAAATATATTGTGAAATCACTATAAAGGACTTAAGAAATTGAAAAAACGTATAGATTATTAAGAATTTCCATCTGTGCATACCTTTGCATTATTTAACCCTCATTGTATTTTACTTACATAATTACATAAGGGACAGACAGAATGATAGAAAGACAAGACAGACAAATAGACTAATTGGATTCATAATCACTCTTATAGATTCCTGGACAGTTTTAATAGCATTTAAACCATATGAAAATACAATTCCAGCAATTTTTAATAGTAGCCCTTAATTTAACTGAAAATATTCAGATATATTGAAGCCTACTATTGCAAATTATTGTATACTACTTATGTTTAGTGTAAATATTCAGCCCTGTAAATATTTGCACTAAACATACTATACTGTACTGAAAATATTCTTTTAACGTATGAATTCAAAATGTTGATTTCATTATGATTAATAAAAATACTTCTCATAAAATGCAAACATTAGAATTTCTTTGGGTGTGTCCGTTCACAAAATAGTGGAGTTATTTACTCCATTGTCAACAGGGTACATTCCATAGTGAATATGAATAACATGTATACGTTTCAAGAAATTCCATGAATGTTTGCGTGGGTTGGAGCGCGAACAGACAGGCAGACAGACAGATAGACAAACTGAAATCATTTACACTTTTCAACTTTGTCGAAAAGTGTTAAAAAGGCTAAATGAATTTTTAAAAAAATTACATAAAATTAAAGTGATAATTAAAATATATTTGTAAAATGGTTAATTATATATTAATAAAAATAAACGTTCCATTGAATTTTAATTTTAAAAATAGATTTAATTTCTACGACTTTTCACTGTTAACTCACATATAACTTTTTTATTGTTTCAAGTAAATTTTTGTACAGTCGGGGAAGAAAAAAAAAAAAAAAAAAAAAAAAAAAAACCTCATCAATCGCTGTAATTTCGTTATTAATTGACACAGAAATTCATCTGTGATCATTTGGTTCATCTGTAAATCTAGAAAAATAAAATTAAGATCCTACAAACTTAGACAAAGTTTTACTGTTTCACACTGGAAATTTCTTAAGAAAAAATTGTTATAGAATTTAATAATAATGAAATGTTATAATCTTTATAGCATTTTGAATTCCTGATTTCGAATTTTAAATGCATATATGCTTAAATACTTCATTAGAGAAAACATTTTAGATTGGTCAGACAATGCTTTTTGGAAAATGTGAGATATTTTTCAATTCAAGAGAGTCGTCGTGGCTTTACTGATCGCCAATAAAACTTAAATTTTTCTTCACTTTATTTTATAGGTGTGACATAATATGCGGATTGAAATAATTTATATACATATTATATATAACAATGCATAAACTAAACCTTTTCCGACAAATTATTGTAAGAAATCATAAAGAAAACATTAAACAGCTTTAATCGTATTTACCAGTTTTGGTCAGTTTAACTCTTTGAAACTGGACGATTTTTTTTAATATAATTTCTATGAAAATATAGTTTATTGATTTATAAAAGCAATTTTTAAAGACTAAAGCATCCTTAAAATAATACCCCCCCCCCCTTCCACAAAATACAAATAAAAATAAAAATAAAGAAAATAAAGAAATAACTAAATAGAAAAAATAAAGCAATATATGAATTAAATGAAAAACCCTTTGACTATGACGGTAGTTAAAAAGCGATTTAACAAGTCTGCATTGCAGTCCGATACCATTTGTTAGTTTTTACAATTCCACCTATTTCTCTATCTATCTACGTTCCACCTATTTCTCTATTTTAAACAGTAAGCCCGCCTATTTAGTTGATTGTTTCCTTCTAGTGTTCGTTTAAAGGATTCAAAATTTATCACCAGTAATCGATGAGGCAAATGCCACTTGTGTTTATTTTTACCATCGTAAAAAAGGAGTTTAGTACGAATACGCATAGTCACTTTTTCTTTTCTGCTTTCTTTTGTTTTAGAAGAAAGATGAAAGGTGGGGGATCATTTTCTTTAAAAAACAAGAATTCGTTTGCTAACATTGATGTCTAAAAATCATCTTTTCAGTTTCATTTCTTTGCGTTTGACGTTGTTGTTAAGTAGTTTGACCCGTAAATAAAAATTTAGAATATTTTGTTTAATTTTATCGGCTATTTCTTAAAGATTTTCTTGTTATCTCATGCAGAACTTTATAAGAGATAGCCCCCTCTAAGCCTCTCCAAAAGAAAGATATATTTATATCTCAAAAACTAATAACAGCAATGAGCTGTAAATTTGTACACCCATATTTTTCAGCATAAGGATTCATTTTATGTAAAAATTAACACAGGTGATAATTCATAATTTTTTTAATATGAATTTAATGTTTTTCAAAATTAAAATTATTTTTCAGAATTAAAAGGGATAATGTATTATGTTTGGCTTTCTTCACTGTATCTCATATATATATATATATATATATATATATATATATATATATTATTAATTAAATCGATCAAGTTATTTTTGGTGAAGATATCAATAAAAGTTTAAAATATGAATTAGCACCTTCAAACTTTAAACGATTATAACAAACGATTATAACTTTAAACGATTATAAAAAAATAAGTAAAATATGCATCCAATACACTTTTTCGCATCGCTGCGATCCCAGGAATTCAAATATAAAATAAAAATACCATTGGTATTACAATTGAAAAAATCAAATTTGGTGCGCGTTTTAATATATAGACGACCCCCAATTCAGAATTTCACTTCATTTTCAAACAATACTCACAATTTCCAGTCGAATGATACCTATTACGTTTTTGTACATTGATTAGCAACCAAGTTATTTCGAGTGTTGCGTTTTTTTCCCCCGACTGTACATTTGTTTTCAATCAATTTCACACCTAATTTTTTTAAATTATATAAATATTACATACTTGTCCCTATTGTGTATGAAATGTAAAAAACACATTCCTGGAAATAAAAGATTTTACATCATAAGTGATGTTGTAATTCAATTTTAAATATTTACAGAAATTATCGATCTACCTATGTTATTAAAATTTGTTTAGCTCTTTAACGCATGAACTAATGCATAGAATTTCACATAACATAATATATTAAACTGAAAATGGTATGTTTTTGTGCATACTCAAATTCGGTGACAAAAAACAACATGTGACGTTTCTGTGATACACTTAATTTTACGAAAATGTGAACTTTCCACGAGAAGTAAGTAGTTTATAAAGAAAGAGGAAGCTGATACACTTTATTCAATGAATATTTTCAATCGAGTCCAATACAAATATCATTTAAAAAGTATTCTCAACACAGTCTAATAAAAATGTCAATGCAACAAATATTCTCAAAGTAATCCAATAAAACTCCTACTTGTGTCACAAAATTCAAATCAACAAAGTAAACCAAACAGCCGGAATATTGTTGGTTCAAGAGCAATTAAACAACAGCTTTAAGAACAATCATTAAGACATGTCTAATCCACACAGAAATTAAACACAACTGAACTCTCAGAAGATTCTCTGTCCCTATTATAATACAGACATAGATTGACGAGTTCCTCATATTTCTAGACCAATGGATTCTTCGTTAAAATTCCAAAATTCAGCTCTTATTGAAAAAGAAGCTTCCTAATTTCGCAACCTTCATCTATCATTTTTCTCCAAAGTCGGCTGCCAAGTCGCCAATTGTATCGCTAAGGCGAATCTTCTTGACTCCATATACTGTCTATATTTATATTGTAAATGTAAATCAACTTTTACTGCAACAATACATCTGATACATGGAGGAATTTTATTCCTTTGCAATGATATTTATGTTACATAAGATATCAAAAAATTTTTATTTAGTCAACACTGGAAACGTGGAATTTTTTATATATCTAAAACCACAGGCGGTTTCAATTTGGTCCCGAAATATAAATCTACTTTTGTAATGTCAAAAAAAGAAAAAAAAAAAAAAAAAAAAAGAAAGAAAAAAATCTGTATTTGAGCGGTGAAGACATTTATTTTTAAATATTTGTATAAAGATAAGTATTGCGTTAAAGTAAACAAAATATATATATATATAATTATACAATATTCTAGCATTTCCAGAAAGCTTTTAGGGAGACTGGATTATTTCGCAGTTTTAGGTGTATATATATATATATATATATTAAAAGAAATACTAACTTAAACAAATATTAAAAACTATGAATTTAATTTTTTATAGATATTTATAATAAAAAAATTAGAAAAAAAAAATACTTTGAGTATTTTGCGATTTTTTAAGAAAAACGAGTGAAAAACTATTTTTGTGTAAGGATAAACCATCGCGAGTAAATTAAGAAAAGAAAAAAGAAATGATGAAGAAGTAATAAGAAAAAGTTAATTTATTTTGCCTTTGTTCCTCTATTTGTGGGGTAAACACCATATCTATGTTAGAAAATAATTGCATGATTTAATTATCAACATGTTAATGTGTGAATTAATTATGATGAGGTATGATAATGCATAATTTAATTTTATAGAGAAGACCGAGAATAGTTGGCATAAGGAACTAGTTGTCTCACAACTTTTTTATGTGCCACTTTCGAGCTAGAGTGCTGTCGTCTTACTAGTACTGAGTGTATATATAGGTGCATCATGTATCATAACTTCAATATTCTTGAAAGCGTCACAAAGGGAAATAATCAGTTTTATCGTTTTTCTGACTTGCCAGTAAATTTTTTCATCGTACATATTTTAATTATTTATTTATTTTGTTGCTCTTCTTGTTCTGGTAAACCTGCAGATCAAATTAAGGCGCTGCTTTTGGTGGTTTTTGAAAGAGTTGTTAACTGTGAATGCTTGCATGAATCAAAATCTTTTATGTCTGATGTTTGGGATTCTATGGTATCCATCTATGTCAGATATGTATGTGGGGCTACTTTTCAGAATTAAGTATGAGAATCAGTGGGAATAGCTATGGCACAGCTATGGCATAGTTTAGCATTCCTCAATGATAGTTCAAAGGTTAGAAAACTTATCGATGAAAAAAAATAAAAATACTCTGATATTCTGACCATCCTGAATACAAAATAAATCGTATTAATTTGGTAAAATACTAAGCTCGTCAGTATCTTGGGAAGGTTTTCGAAATCGATGGAAATTAGATTTGGGTATCCATCATGGTCGAAATGGGGGTAAAAGAGATGGCCTGAAAAGGATAATTAAATTTTACGCAACCAAAGTAAAATTGTGCAAAAATTTACTCATTTATTCAAATAGACAATCGCGTAACGCCTACATTCGTGGTTGATTTCAAGCATTGAGCTAATTCTCCTTACATAATCATAGAGAGCTATAAGAATAAGCATAATTTATTTTTCTATATGATTTATTTTTCATGCATTTAAGTAGAAAGTTTTAGTTGAATATTATTAAAATAAAATGTTTTGATAAATTACTACGTTTTTCTTAGAATATCCCGATGCTTTGTCTAAATATCTCTATGTATATCACATTATGCCAACTTACCCTACAGGTATGCCAATAAACCCCTCCAGGCTTTTAGAAAGAGTGTATTTGGGCTTATTTAAAAATGCATTTAATTTATCGATCCCACATGATTTTAAAATCAAAATATTAAACTCTCCTATGCATTTATCAGAATTTCTCTAACTATATTTGCTCAAAATAAATAAATTAATTAATTAATTAAAAATAGAAAACCAAAAATCTATCCCAATTAGTCCCTGTTTCCTTTATGATTTAATTATCAACTGTACAATGACTAAATAATTATGCATTCAAAGTCATGTATCATATAAAGAGTGTTTAGAGAATGTGTGTACAATTTTTGGTCGTTATATGTTACATAAACATGATTTGAAATTGCATAGCATTTCAGGGTCAAAATCATTAACATTCTAGCAGCGCAATGAATGGGTCCAATACTTCTGATCCGATCATGTTTAAATGTAAATTTTTAGTTTTCAAATACTCCTTTAGTATATTGGAGGGGGAGGGCACCAAGTCTTATCATGTTATCGCTGCTTTGAGTGGTGCAATAACAGTTTCAATGTCTAAATCATTATGCAGTCGAACTCCCGTACAACCTACCCTGTTGCATGAGCATAATCATTTTCGAATCTAATTTAATATGTAATTTCAAATAATGTTCTTACAATCTCTTCTAGAATTTCCCATACATTTAAGCAAATCAGTCTATACAATATGTAATTATCTATATTTATATTATATTGCAACTTTAATTGAGCTAGTGATTTTTTTTAAACATTTCATTTGCAAAAACGTATATATTTTATGAATAAGGGCATTTTAAAATTTTCTAAAAATATATGCTTAATTAAACTTAAGTAGATTTTTTAAAAAAATCTAAATTTGTAAAATACAATTGTTTTTACAATGTGCATCGAAGATTTAAAAAAAAAAAAAAAAAAAACTAAATGTTTTTTTTAAATGATGATTGATTGTAACTTATTTCATGGGAAGGTAAAAGCAAAGTAAGAAACTAAAAATATAACCAAAAGACAAAAATAAAAGTATAAAATGTTGATATTATCATGAGAGAATTATTTGAGGGATGTTTTAATACAAATATTAATATTCAAAAGATATTATAAGAAAAACAACGAAAAAAAAAACATCAAAGAAAGAACTTCTTAAAGCAGAGAAAGCAAAAAATTAAATTGGACTTGCTCTGATTAAATCCATAAATTTTAAAAATTAAAAGGAAATATTAAGAATAATTTAATAAGATACTTAAAGTTTTTCTTTTTCTTTTTTTTCCGAAAACCTCTTTTAAGCATTTCCTCGAGTCAATTTCATATATTTTTTTATTTTTTCTATTTTTAATATTCCATTTATTTCAAATTAAAAAATGCAAAATAAAGCCTCTTTTATATTTGTAATTAATTTTAAGCTCGAATAAATATTTATATATTTTTTTCATTCGATTAGTTCTAAAACCTTTCTAAGCAGTTTATTTATAATATCTTATTCATAAACCTAAATACATGACATTTTTGTAATTAAAAAAGCTAACGAACGAAAAGTAACAAGGAATCAATCTATATCATTATATAAAGCGCAAAAAATTGTTTGTTTGTGGAGGGTAATCTCTGAAACTACTGAACCGATTTAAAAACTTCTTTCACTGACCGAAAGCTACAGTATGCCATATTGTTATAGGCTATATTTAATTTTGATAAAATAAATTTTAGTTTAAAATCTGAGCATTTTAATTAAAATCCCCATAGAAGCCGTAATAGAAATGGAAATAATGAAATATTAAAAAAATTAGCTGCTGCCAACATAAAAGAAACATTTACATATTCATTTCGTTTTTAAAATATCTTGACGTGAAAAGAAAAGAAATATATTTGCACGTGCATTAAATTGAAATTCATATAAAGCTTTTTTAATTGTTAAACTTACACATTAAATCTGACGTCATTATAGAATTAAAAGTGTTTATTTTTCTAATAATTTAATTTGATATGATATGATATAATAGCTAAGCATCAATGTTTAAACCACGGAGTCTTTATTACTCCGTGGTTTAAACTGATGTGTGTAAACGAAATTGGAATTTAAAAATAAATAAATAAATAAAATAAGAAATTCTATTTTATAATATTATTTATTTTAATTTATAATTCTTGCCAAAAAGATTTACGAATTAATTTATTTTTAGACATATAATAAAATATATTTTCACGCTAACAATAATATAAAAAGTGAACTGGATTTTTTGTAAAAAAATAATAAAGATCGAGGAAAATTATTTCCCCATTTTAATCCCCATATTTGGATATAGATATGTATTAGTTATCATGTGCATCCGTTAGATTAAATTGTTTTTGTTGTAAAATTGATAAAATTGGAATTTTAAATTTCAAAACTCTAGAAAAAAAATGGCAAATTTCTATATTCGATTGAAAACATAAACATTTCATTTCAAAGGATGATATTTACACAATAAACATCCAACTAATAAACTAATTAAAAGGGAAAGGATAAATATTCTATCATAATTTGAAGTCAAATTTGTTTTCAAATGTCTAAATAAAGTATCTGATATAATATACTAATATGTTGCAGCGGAATAGATTTGATATCCGTCATCCTTGGCAGAAAAAAAAAATATCGCCAAATTATCTGGCGAATATAATTTAATTCCTTTCAAAAATCATGGTTATTTTAAAAACTTACATTAAGAGTGTAACGAATAATATGAAACAATATTTCGTACAATACATATTACGAAAATATACATCTGGCATGTATATTTTCGTATTACGTTTTTGATCGCCAAATACAAAAAACGCCAAGGGTGACAGTTTTGAAATTTAAAATTAAAATTTTGTCAATTTGACAGCAAAATAACTCAATCTAACGCATGCATACAATAACTAATACATATCTATACCCAAATATGAGGATTAAAATCGGGAAATAATTCTTCTAGAATTTTAATTAAAAAAAAAAAAAATCCAATGAGCGATTAATATGGAAAATCTTTTTCTTGCATCCACGGGCGGTCAGTGATGTCATACTTCGCTTGCGTATTGAGATGTTTAAATTTATTTGGCGACTATTTTTAGCAACTAACAGTTATGGCAAGTAGCTCAATATACATAGCGCATACAGCCATTACTGAAATGTAAATAGCATTTAATTATTTGAGTTACATTATGTTGACTGGAAACCTATTTAATATACCTATGCTCTATAGCTATACTAATATAAAAAAAAGAAAGGTTTATATGCATATGTAGAGAACGATCGCTAGAACTAAAAAGCCGATTGATTTTTTTTTTTTTTTTTTTTTTTTTTTTTTTTTTTCAATAATCAAAAGTTACACTGTCTCTCTCTAAGTGCTAGAAGCTATAATAAATTTTGGTAAAATAAATTTTTAATTAAAATTTTCAATATTTTAATTGAAAACAAAGCATAGATTTGATATCTATCGTCATTGGCGATTTTTGTACTTGGCGATCGAAAACGTAATACGAAAATCTGTATATTATCGTAGTAAATACGAGATGTATGTGTTTACTTCAATTACCCTACTACCGTAGGTAGTGGAAGTATTGTATAGGTTTTGGCAATTGGTCAGTGTGTGTGTATATGTGCACGTGTGTGTGTAATCTTCTGGCTGTCATATCTTCAAAACTAATAAAAATAGAACTACTAAACTTCACAAGTGATTCAGGTCTGGTGTACAGATAAATTTTCCAAATTTTCGTGAAAATTGAAAAACCGGAATTGGGTCATCGAAAACCAGAAATGGGACCCTAAGCCCATATTCAAAAACACCTCTAATGATTTTCTTCAAAGTTGCTATATAAATAATATATTAGATGCCCTTTCGATTGAAAAGTTGCTTAGTTCAGGAAAATTGATAGGCGTCCTCTATAAACAGCTCAATTTCAGACTTCGCAAGTGCGTTCCTTTAAAAACGCCTGTACGGATTTTTTTCAAACTCGCCATGTTAACTTCCTATTAAATATCCTTTTGTATGTATTGTTTTTAGGTCAATAATTGAGTATGTTAAGTTTTGGTAAAAGTTGGTATCTCAAAAACGACTCTAACGTATTCTTGAAAATTTTTTCTTTAATCCTATTTATATAACCTTTCTCAAGTATTACGTGCTTATTACAGGAATATTAACGGTCATCCTGATTAGGTAGTTCAGTTTTAGATCTCGGAAATTCGTATTTAAAAAAATAACTATCTATTTTTTCCCCTTATTTTTTAACTCGCTATGCAAACTCTGTTGTATGTGTCTTTATGCGTGTATCAAGTTTCTCTTACTCGAAAATCTCAAAAAATGCAAGTAATATCTCCAAAAAATTGTATATATTACGTGTGATATTGGGTAATGGAAGTCGTGTGGTTGTTTCACACCAGATTCTGTAATAGTATATATTGTACGAATATTGTTTCATATTATTGATTTCTCCTTTAATATACATTATTAAAATAATAATCAATTATGGAAAAAATTAAATATATTTGCGAAATGAAAAAATAAATAATAATTAAAGCTATTATGACGTCAATTTTATCAAAAACATTTTCATGTCATAGGTTTATTTTTCAGTATTTTTTATTCATGAGTAAAGAAATGTTTCTTTTTATGAAATAAATAAATAAATAAATAAATAGCATTAAGTAAAAATTGCCAACATTTAACAACTAATTAAAAAAAAATAATTGTAAAATTATATTTTGACTTTCCAGTTAATAATATTGCCTGACTATAACATATAAACTGATATATTTCTTGATTTTTTACATATCAATCCATCTTTAACTAAAATTTGTTCATCAGTGCGAAGCCGGACGGGTCTGCTAGTAGCTTATATATCGTAATGCGAAAACAATTTTTATTATATTTTTTAAACTGGTATTATCTAAACATTTCGTTAAATTATAAAAGATATTTATTTTAATTATTAGATTGTTTAGAAATTTTTATTAAAGTATTATAAACTCATATACTATTAAAATTTATTTTTTTATTATATATTTTAAGATCATACTTCATAGAATCCTTCCTATAGTATATTATTTATTTTCAATTTCAAAACAAAGTTATATTTGTATTAAGATTTTTTTTTTTTTATCCTATTTTCTAGCAAGAAAATTTCCACAAACTCATTCGCAGTAAGATTTGGAAAATTAGAGAAAACTCTTCTAAGGAGATTGTGTTTAAAATGAAATTTCTTGCTGAAGTTCAATATATATATATATATATATATATTCATAATGGAAGTTCTTTTCTTGGCTAATTATAGTTCACGAGCTGGCTTTGTCCACCTAGTGTGTCACTATATTGAAATGAATCCTTTTTATAAGTCTCAATATTTTAATTCCTACATTCACTAATAAGCTTAGAAAATATGAACAGATATAGTTTACAATATATGAATTACTTAAAAAAATAAAACATTTTAAAAACATAACCCTGAAAGGGCAACACTCTTAAAATATATATATGGGTGATTGTCAATTTAAGGGGTAGAAAACGAAGACTAATTTGAAGATATAAAAATTTTACCAAAATATTTTTTTAAAAAATTCCTTAATTCCTTACTGACAACTATGAATATAATTTACTTGATGAGCTATCTCGTTAGCTATTTTTTGATTGGTAATTAATTAAATTCAAAATTGATGTTTCAACGGAGCAGAAATCACTGACCACTGAGTGGACTCTTATAAATATCCAAACCTGAAAGTTGTGTTATAGGCATCTTTTCATCCATATTGTTTTACTTGTGTTTTAGAAAATAATCAAAAAAAAATTTTACTTTAATTCTGTTGAAAAATGAAAATAACAGGAAAATAATTGTTAATTCTGCATATTCTTTCTTTCTTTCTTTTTTTTTTTTTTTATGTGATTGATCTGATATGTTCAAGAAACTTTTATTTCCTTGTTATTTTTTCTGTTAAAGCTTGGAAGACTTATTTAAGTTTCTTCTTAGATTTTTCTCCTTTAAAACTTTTTTTTTTATTGGCTCTTTTATAACCTCGCCAAGAAGGATACATTTTTTAATTTCTTTTGAATTTGCGTCTGTGATAATTTTTTTTCGCTTTTATCCTGGGTGTTTCAGAATCAGTAGTATTATTTTTTGACTTCACCTCCTTAGAACTTTGTACATGTTTCTTTTCTTTTCTTTTTTTTTTTTTTTTTTTTTTTTTTTGTATTTTTCAAGCTTTCTAACTAATTTTTTGCTTTCATCTTTCAATTTTTTGTTTTCTTTACGAAGCCTTTCACTGTTCTTTTTCGACCTTTTTCTTCCACTTTCTAATCTGATAGATGTTGAGATGGTCTTGTAATCAGAGATTGTTAATTTGTGGTGGTGTGATGTTTATGGCTGCTGAACAAGATGTCTCAGGAGGTGTATCATCTCTGAGGTGTTCTTCAAAGATTATGCTGTTTCTTCAATCTCTGCCTTTGACTTCTTTTTTGGTTCTTCCATTTTTTCCTAACACTTCTTTTCATACGTTCAGACATTTCAACTATAGTTTTCTTCCTTCTGTGATATATTTATCTTTCTTTATCTTTATCTTTTTCATGTTTTTCGGGATCATTTCTTATGCTCCTATTACACACAAAGATGTTGGTTTGAAAAAATTGTTCGTATTCTCAATTCCTATTACACTGAGCATTGACATGATTTGGGCCAACAAAATTGGCTCAAAATAACAATTGGCTCAAAAGTTGTGCGAAAACTCGTTGTATGTAATAGGAGCATTAGTCTTTCTCTTGCTCTCTGCATACTTTTTCTTTTTTGTTCTTTGCGTTTTTCTGTAGTTTGGCTGAAAAGTTTCTTTTTCTTCCTATTTTTCTTATCTTTTTGCTTTTTAACTGCACCTAAAACTTTGTTTTTGACTGAGTTTGAGCTAAGGTTTGTCCATTTTGTTTGTCCTGCATTGGGTTCCGTTTGAATTTCCATTTTCCTTGAACGGCATAGTAAATTTCTGCAAAGAAAATAAATATGTATTTTAAGTATTGTTTTTAGAAAAAACTTATTCAATTAATAAAAATACGAGACAATTTTAGTTTTGTTGTAAAACAAAAACAAAAATTTTTTAATTCTGAAACTAAATTTAACTACATTTTTGCAATTATTTTTCTAAAGTGTTATGTTACCTTTTCTACATTTTACCTTTAAAACTTTTTTTTTTTTTTTTAAGACATATAGTATACATCATATTTCTTGCATTACTCTGTAAACAACACTCAAAAAACAGTTCTTAAATTTATATTATACAAATTCTGTTCTTACATTTAAACCATGAAGGAAAATGCTTAACAGTTTAGTAAAAAATAGTAAACTGTTTTGTTGAAGTTGAAATGAAATTTTTAGAAAATCACGAATAAAAATATAAAATTTGGGGGGAAATGTATTTTCATTTGTACCATAAGCAATCAGTAGGCTAATGAAAAAAAGGGGTAAAATTTATTTATCAAATAGATTTAAATTTTCTTCAAGTGTATCTACTTTTAAGATTAAATTTGAAAGTATCCACTCCGTGATCAAATGACGTCTACGGAGTGGAAGTCCACGGAGTAGACAGAATGTCTCATTTTGAATTTTAAGGAACAAAGCAACAATGTCAGAAACAATTTAAATTTAGTGTCGAATTAAGCCTTATTAATTGTAATAATAATTAGGTAATAAATAATCCTTATACCTGTATACTTCTGACCATAGAGTGGACTGATGAGATAGCCAAATAGAGGTATCACAGATGAAATCTATTTCAACAGAACGAAATAAAGCATTGAGTTCAGCACATGTAGATGAAAACAAAGATATCTTCCCCTCTTCCTTTTCAGATAGACACTGGTTACAGGCAGTGCCATTTACTGAACTTTATGGGAAATTAAATAGTTGTCCACGGAGTGGATGCATTTCATTAGGGACCTTTGTTATAAATTTATAACAAAGGTCTAAAAACAACATTCATATATAACTCTAAAATTTAATAAATATATTTTTTAATGATAATTATGTCCTGCTCAAACCAAAATGTAATTAAAAAATATTAATTCTAAGCTTGAAAATAATACAATATTCTGCAATTCCACGTTTTATGGATATAGTTCAAAGAAAAATAAATAATATTAAAAACTTTTATAATAATATTGAACTAGAGAAAATCGTAATAAATAGCTTGGCTGCACTGTAAATACAAGTGTCTGAAATTCAGACACAATTGTGTCTGAAACGGGTGTTCAATTTTGAGATGCTAAAAAGTGTCTTAAAAGGCACATCGTTTCACACTCGAAACGTCTGAAATTCCGCCATCTTTGATCCTGTCTACAGTGATATTTTTCATAAATAAATAAATAAAAAGATGCGTTTTATACTGTTTACCTGTGAAAAATAGATTTTAGAATCTCCTAGAGCATAAAAGAAATATATTAATAATTTTTACAAAAATATTTCCGTTGCCCCCGCCAGGAATCGAACTGACAAACAACAGATTCAAAGTCGAGCGTCTTCCCAATCAAGCCATCGGTGCTCACGCTAAACGCTCCTTGTATAATGAAATATTTTCTAGTATCCGTAAAACAAATCGAAGTTTTATGTCTTTGCAATAAAACTGCCCATAAGAAGTAAAGCTTAATACATGTTATCTTAATTTTCATGTGTAGAGGTTTAGAGTTTTTTTTTTTTTTTTTTTTTTTTTTTTTTGAAAATGCGTTATAAATATGAAAAAATAGTACCCTATGGATTTTGAACGATTTTTTTTAACTGGTATTTGCAAGAAAACAAACTATATACATGAAACCAAAAAAAAAAATGCTCTTTTACATTTTGAAGTGTAGGGAAACATAAAATAATTTTTAAAACGCGAAAAAAAAAAAAAAAAAAAAAATCAATTATGCACAAATTGTTTAGGATCGCTTTCTTAGCTACAAGTTACATGCTTCGTTTATCTTAATATTTTTTTTTTTTTTTTTTTGATTTATTACATGGGAGAATTTTAAATAAAAATTAACTTTGTTTATTAATTTTTAACAGAATAAGATCCGTGTCTAAGTATTTTAAATAAGTTAACTACTTATATTACATAAAATAATGTCAAATTTATTTGTTTAAAAAAATGTTAAAACAGGATATACATGCTGCTTAAAGTAGATTCCATATGGAAAATTTGTTAAGTAATACAAATGTCTGAATTTCTAAGTGTCTGAAATTTGTAATGTCTGAATTTTTAAGTGCCTAAATTGTAAAATGTCTGAAATTTTATGTGTCTTAAAATATTATATGTCTTAATTTCAGACATATCAACTTTATTCAGACACTTATCTCAGCTCATTTATAAAAAAGACACGTACGTGTCTTAATTTAAGACAGCACATGCGTCTGAAATTTTGCATGCATAAGCGTTTCAGACATTTATGTGTCTGAATTGACATTTCAGACACATTTATGTCTGAATTTAAGACGCTTCTATTTACAGTGTGTAAAACTTTTTCTTATTAAAAATACTTTATATTTTTTAGGGCTAAGGGACATGGTTTCTACCCCTTGTGACGGCGTTGACCCACATATATATGTGTGTGTGTAATTTCAAGAAAAAGGTTTTTTTTTTTTTTTTTTTTTTTTGAAGACGATATACCGTGATTTTTAGATAAGATTACTGCATTTTATTTCTTATTCTGTCGCTAATAAATAAGAACCTCACACATTCATCAATTACCTCAGAGGGGGAAAGAAAAGCCCGTTTTCCATTTTTCCATCTAATGTCTTCGAAGAAATGAAGTCGTTTTCAAAGATGATAGTAGTTAATTTGGGAGATTTTATGAAAGTGATGTCATTCTAACATGCTATGAAAATTATTTTCATTTTTATTACATTGAGACGCTACTTAATTTTGATGTATTCACAGTAAAATGATTAAATCATATACATGAAATTTTGACGAAAGCGAATTTTTAACTAGAAAATTCTTTAACAATACAGCGTAGCATCAATTTCTGCTAAATTCTTTAAATTATTGATTTCGTGTGTTTGAATTCTTTTAATTACTATTTAAAAAAAAATAAACCTTTATTTAATTTTTATCATCTCATGACTCAGGGTGAAGCATTGCCACTATTAAATATGCGTTATAAATAAAATTCTAGCTAAAATAAATCTTAAAATGGTAAATCATCGCTATCAAGTCATAGTTACGTATATAGAAAACACAAATAAAGATTTTTTTGAAGTGTAATGAATTAAATTTTCTAACTTTTGAAACAAGACTTGGCAAAAGAATGCAGGTATTTTCATATTGTCAGAACTCAGTAAATTTTGCACTTAGAAAGATGGAGTTGTTCCTTTTTTTCTTCTTGAACCACGGGCAATATATTTTGATTATAAGCCATGGGAAAATAAAGCCGTGTAAAAATTAAATTTCGTATTTTAATATGTACAATCGTCAGCAAAAGTATCCAAGCACTAGCCAATAATTCCGATATCAGAAAAGTACACTTTAAACTGTTGTGTCAAATAAATCCTTGTCGAGTCATGTTCTTAGACTGACTAAGACACATGAATCGACAAGGATTTATTTAACAAAGCAGTATTAAATGTACTTTTTTTAGACAGGAATTATTGCTAGTGTTCAGATATTTTTGCTGTCGACTGAATGTATACCGTTATTCAAAAATGCGATATTGAAATCTACTCATGATTTCAACTAATTTTTAATTGGAAGTACAGTAATCATCGCTTAATAAATTCTGTGGTTAATAAAATCAGTCGCTTAATCTGATCAAATTGCCAGGACCGGAATCAAATAATAAAAAAAAAAAAACTTTCAAAATCGCCGCATAATTAAATCAGCATCGCCGGTTAATAAACTCAAAAATATCCCCTCACCAGCAAAAATGCCCTTTATACACGGAAAACAAATTTTTACTTACACTGTGTTTTATTTATATATTTATTGAAATAAAAAAATAAAATAAAACTCAGCAACCCCTCTGTTACCTCTCTTTGTCGAAAATTTTACAATTGCAGCATAGTTACAAATTAAATATGCCCTATGACTTGCCTCAATAACACTTTCGAGGAAATATTCTTCAAAACGCGGTAATACGTTACAAATTTGATTTAATTCACCAGTAATTTTTAATAATTAAAAGACAACTTCTAATTCTTATTTTGAAATATCTAAGAAACCAGAAGTTTAAAGAATGATATTAAATTTAAATGAAAAGCATGAACTTTCGGCAAAGTAAGGATGATTTTCAGCAAAATAAAGTGCAAAGGAACTTGGAACGTGTTCATTTTACTTATTCTCATGGAGTAGGTAATCAATTATCTTTCAAAAGTTGATTAATATTGTTTATTTATTTCATTATTCTTTATCTTTGACATTTCTTTCCAAATTCAGGAAAGTAATAACTTTTCTTTGACTGCAGAATTTTTCGCTGGATATAAAAATCAGCCGCTTGATAATATCACTTTAGTTCAAGACGGATGTGGTTTCAATAAGCAGTGAGTACTGTACTTTTATAATTTTTAAGTTTAATGGATAATGTTGTAGCATCTATTTTGAATCACCCTGTATAAATAAGGATATTAAGGGGATTAAATGAGGATATTAAAAACAAATGCTGAAAATAAGAATTTGTATTGCATTTATATTGAACTCTCTGCATTTTGGTAATTGTCTTTTCCTCTCCTATATCTTATTATTTGCGCAAAGTACGTTGTAATTGATCTCAATATGTAATAATAATAAACAGGCTCTAGACACCTCTAGACTCCATACTATGCCTCTAGACTCCACATTTAAGTCAATATTTATGACCGTTTTAGGGATTGGGAATTTACCAAACGCACTGTAATGTTTTAAGCTACAAAAATATATTAGTCTGTATCATTTAATTTAATTTTTTCATTGAGATTTTTAAAAAATCATTTAATTTGATTATAAAAATTTTATGTTGAAATAAATTACCTGTATTTTGACTTTGCCTCAAAATAGTAGAAGAATACTTATTTACAATTTTGTTTTCATTTAATTATTTGCAGCACAATAAAAGATATCGAAATTATTCTGTTTTAAACTTGAAAAAATTAAGTAGATTTTTTTTTCTTCTTTCTTGAAAACACTTTTAATTAAATCAACAATTTAAAATACCTGACGTTGCTGCTGATACTCTTTTGAAATATCAGATTTATTTATTTATTTATTTATTTTTAATCCTTGGAAGGTAGTGTTATTTTTTTATCGTATTTTTTTTAGCATGTATAATCCTGCTAATTAATTTTATTCAGATGTTACTAGTACGATTTGAAAAATAATTAATTAATAACAAAATATTTTTAACTTTCCGAGGTTCATAAATATTATTAAGACTTATTTTTGTGTGATGAAACTTGAGCTGTACAAATAAATACAGAATTAAAAAAATAAATAAAAATAAATAAAAATAAATGCAAAGAACATTTATACAGATTTTCTTTTTTTCTCCGGCATACAAATTTTGATGAAATACAAATTTTAAATAAATAATCTAAAACAAATATGCAGGGTATATTGAATAGGACAAAAAGAAAGCATAGCTATGAACGCTGTAATTATTCTATTTTGATAAATCAAATTTGCAGTAAAACTAAAGTTATCCAAGTTTCTATAGCTGCTCTATATGTACAGTCAGAATCCCCCCCCATTATACCACACCACCACCACCACCTAATTTCGCCGCAAACTATAAACAAGCGGCTGGTACCGATCGATCTGTAAAAACGTTTATAATGGTATAGTTAGGTTTTGCTAAAGGGGTCATCCACATATTAAAACAGGGAGAAACTTCATTTTTTTTCAATGGCAATCCCTGTTTTTGATATCATATTCAAATTTCTGAGATCAAGGCGGTTCAGAAAAAGTCTTATTTATATAAGACTATATGTGTTTGACGGAGTTACAAGAGAAAATGTATTAGGGGTCCATCTATACATTTAAAAAAAATAAATAATGATCTACAGCAGAATAGACATCATTTATAATGTTTTACACCGGAAAAAAATACAGAAATATTAATTATAAGACAAAAAACGAGAATAATTCTGAGAATGCTCTATGTTAGTTTATGAGTTCAAATTTTTAAATTGTTTATTATTAATAAACGTGGAATGGCTAAATACGTCACTTCATACGAAAAAATTTAAATAGCTTGAGTCATATGAACCCTCCAATGTTGAACTACAAAAATCTAGATACCAAAATAAAAGAATAATAGTAATAATGATAAAAATATTAATAGCGGTTAAAAAAATATATATATTCAATATTTAAGAAAAAAAAATTACCAAATTCTGTTAGGTATATTTTTATTTTATACAGTAACCCCCGCATGAAAGTGTTACTATAGAGTTTTACATTTAATTTGAGGCGTACAAACCAACAATATACAATATACAAAAATATAGATAACAAGATTTCAACTAAAATCTGAGAAAGGATATTTTATATTCAATGAAAAGAAGATATACTGTTCAAAATGATTCCTATTTTGAGTAACAGGTCACACCTTTATACGTTTATCTAAAACATCAAATTATTTCACAAATTCGTGATTAAATAACTGAAATTTCGTCATCAACAACCGAAGCGGTAAAAATCAATCCTTTATATATGCTAGAGTTCTATAAAGAGTCAAACAAACTAGAACAAAAGAAACAAAAAAAAAAAAAAAACATTTTTTAAAGTAAAGTATTGTTTCAGAAAAAGTCAGAGGGTGGGGTTTATTATTCTTTTGGAATGCTATCAAAATTTTCCGCCTACAATGCGTTAATTTTACAAGGTTACTTTGTCAGGGGTCGTACTTTAAGCCCTTTTTTCAGGACAGTTTCATGAATAAGGTTCTGACTGTACCTCTCTAACAACACGGCAAATATTCATACAATATTTCAGTCCCTTTCACACTCATGCCTTTCAGCCTAATGATTTGAACACTTCAGCTATCCGCTACATGACTTCCTGTAAACCCTGAGAAAATGGCGGCGTATACACTTCGTTTTTAATATAACCCAATAAAAAAAAAGGGCGGGGGGTCATAAGGGATCAGATCGGGGAATCTCGGTGGTCAACAAAGCAATGACATAGCATTTGATTCAGCATGGCTAATTCATCCATTTCTATGCTATTGTTGGTGTCATTTTGATTAATAGTGCGTCTAACTGTAATTTCGTAACCGAGAGATTTCCCGCTGTTGCCAAATAAAATTTATACAATTGTAGTTTCAGAATTAAATTGTTTCATCTAAATAAATAAAATACAAAATTTGTACTATGCTAATCTTTTTGCTCCTTTGAATATGAAACATTCTGAATTTTTCAAATATTTTGATGTTTTGTTTATACATATACTTAAATAAAAATAAATAAAATTATCAATTGTAAGTAGAAAATCCATTTAGGTGTATTTGAAAAGAGTGACATTTAAGTACATTTAACAACATTGTTGTTAAATGTAACGTTTAACAACATGATCCTTTTAAGAATCTTGTTGATATAAATAAAAATTTAATTATAATTATATACTAACCTATTATCACAGGAAATCCATTTGTTAACCAAACAGTTAGAGCTCTAGTTTTCAACTAGCAGGGTCCGGGTTTAACTCCGAATTAAGGTTTAGGTGATCGTAGCTGTTCGGAATCAACTTTAATCTGCAGTTCCCTGCTTAATGAACCTTAATGTATAAAAAATGGCTGCGGTGCTACACCTCCAAATCCTCCAAAGAATATCTGAAACGCAAAATATAAGCTTCACATTTGAAGAATAAATTTTATTACAGAAAAAATATTCTTTCGTGCAAATAATATTCTAAAATACTTGAATTTAGCAAATTCTATGATAAAAGTGTGCTTTCAGATTTTCAACTAATATGTTACTAAATTTATTTGCTAAAAATAAATAATATATTGAAGCTACAGAAAAATAACACAATAGTTTAATACATTAAGGTTAATAATTTAAATTTGCTATTTATAATTTAATAAAAACCATTATCCGCGCAGTGGTTATTATGCTGTCTTCTTATACGATCAGAATCAAAAATACACTTTCTTTAGTTTAATTTTACTCTATTTGAGTAAATTCGACTTTCTTTCACACATATAAGGATAGATAAAAGATTAGTCCATGTCAATTATTCGAAATTGAGATATTGATATGATTGCACGTTTTATGGTCCCCCGAATCTGAAAATCAGGTTCATAGCGTATTATATACATATATATATACATATATATATATTTGTATGTCTGTGCGTGTGGGTATGCGTGTATCTAAGCATGTGAGGCCATCTGCTATTGCCATAACCCAAAAACAAATACTAACAAAAATTCCAAACTTGTTATTCTAATTTTTTGTCACATGGAGAATCTACTTGAAACTTTATGTTAAAATCCTACAAACCTAGTCACCGACTGGTAGTTCACTACGGTCATTGTTATCAAAAATCGCGCTCTTGCTGGTTACTTAAGCGGCTAGTACTTAACAATATTTTCATGAATTATAAAAATATACAAGGTGGTTATAGTTTTAAACTTCCCCTATAAAAAGTATCCTAAAGCGCAAACGGGTGAAAGGGATTGAAACGAAATCTGGTATATAAACTATACACGAGATGCGCTCGCAAAATTTCGAAAAAAAAATTTAGTTCCTCAATGTCCACCAGAAGGCGCCTTTTCAGGAAAAAAATTAAATTTAACACAATAAACGACCATAACGGAAATCAGAAACAATATTAACAATCCAGAACAAGAATTATAAGTAAAAAAATGTAAAACTGGGAAAAGCTGTCGGTTGTAGGGAAAATATGTCGAGATTTCATGCTTGTGAAGAAAAGGAAGCTTTATACAAAACATGTTCGGATATAAAACGTTTGCAGACGTTATCATGTTTTATGTCGATGTTTCCGGCTGTAATGATGACGGTATCTTTAGCTGAACGTGCGTTCTTGGTGAAGCTGTTTTACGAAAACAAGCAATTTGCTTCTGCTGCAGCTCGTGAATTTCGTCGTATAAAGAACCTACGGTGTGGACCAGTATCTACTAAAAGTATCCGGGCCATGATTAAGAGATTTGAAGTGACTGGGAAATTAGTAGTTCAACCTGGAAGAATCCGTAAACCTGTCACACCGGTACTTGTTGATGCCGTGAAGACAGCTATTGCCGCACAGACACAGACATCGGAGTTTGGGAGAAGTAGCGCACGTGTAGTTTCTCAATAGACAGGCTATTCTTACACCACCGTCCTAAAAATGCTCATAAACATAATGCACTACTTCCCATACAAGATCCACCATAACCAAGAGCTGCTTGATAGAGACAAGCCACATCGTCTCTCTTTCGCAGTCACTTTTCTCAACAAAATGACTGTTGATCTGTCATGGTCTTGAAATATTCTGTGGAACGACGAGGCTCATTTCTACCTCAGTGGGACAGTCAACACACAGAATTGCCGCATTTGGGCTAAGGAAAATCCGCGGATGCACCTTGAAATTCCCCTACATTCTCCAAAGTTGACTGTCTGATGTGGATTCACGGCGACATTCATCCTTGGGTCATTCTTCTTTGAAGAAATAACTGCACGTGGTCCTGTCACATGTTACTTTACGGTCGGTACAAATGTTAATATTGTTTCTGTAATCTGTTTTGGTCGTTTGTTGTGTTAAATTTAATGTTTTTCCGGAAAAGGCGCCCTTTAGGGGAGAATTTGGAACTATTTTTTTAATCAAAATTCCGTGAGCGCATCTCGTGTATAGTCTACACACCAAATTTCGTTGCATTCCGTTCACCCGTTTGCACTGTAGGATGCTGTTTATAGTGGAAGTTTAATTATAACCTTCCTGTACAATAAAAGTATGATACCTTTAGTTAGTACGTTAATTTTACGTGATTATAATTCAAAAGTACACATTTTTTGCTTTTTTCGAATACATTTTACATTAATTTTACACATATATTTATAGAGAAAGTATTTTTTGACAGTTAAATATATGAAATTTAGATTTTCATACATTTCCGCGTTTTAAGATCTCTTAATCCAAAAATCAGGTTTATAACAGTCGGTTTGTGTATGTCTGTGCGTATATTATCACCATAACTAAAAAAATATATATATAATACCAGCAGAAATTCCAAACTCTACATTCTTAATTTTCGTTATATAGATATATACAAACAGAGACGTGACACCATGAAACATTTTCATAGGTGCTAAGTCTCCGTTATTTTCAACGGAGTCTTCATACTGGAAAGTTTTTATGAAAGTTTACAACTTATTTAATTTTATTTATTCCTGAAGATAAATGTGACACATTCCTTTCTACAAATACTGGTGATAAATCTGATGAAAAAATTAGAAATTTTGGTAGCTATGCATTTTGTTAAAATTCTACAAATCTAGCCACCTAGAGGGAACTAGCTATGGTCATAGTTTTCATGTGTCGCGTACTTACTGGTCGCTGAAAGTGGCTAGCACGTAGTACTTAATAATGATTTTATTTTCCGTAAAAAGTACAAAACAAAAAATATGGTCTGTCTAAAACAAAAATTACAACATTTTTAAATGAATAAACACAAACACATATGGTTTAATTTTCATTTTTAACCAAAGTTGCTGGTATAACTTTCGTACTGTAAACAAAATACTTCTTTTTTAACATTTTATGTGTTTCAAATTTTTCAGGTGTATTTCAGCATATTTATTACTAACTAGTAAAACTGTAATTACCTAACTGAACAGCGCATTAATAAAAACAACTCCCTAACTGAATTAGACTGAAATATTTCTCGCTACGTTAATTCTACAACCTGATAGCTGTTCTTTTGACATCATGTGTTCGCGGTACGTTTAGCAGAAAACAATTACGGGATGGAATTCTCGCGTAAGCCATTTAAGAAATATTTGTTAGGAAAGTTTCTTTGAGCTGTTTTGGAATGCATTTCTTCAAACGCTTTATTAAGAACTTTAAAACAATTCAATACAGAGAGAAGTATTTTTCACTCCATTAAGTCGCTAGAATGTTTTTTTGTTGATTTCAAATTGTTATAATTTATAAGTGATTTATTTTAAATGTGTTTTTGTTGGAGCAATAAAGGAATATTTAGAGAAACCACAAAAGTTAATAAATTTGTAGATCTGTAATGTGTTTAGCAATTACGAACAAGATTGCTGTACAAAACGAAAAAAGATAGTGGGAATAATTTAGTGCTTTTAAGTAGGTAACTGTTATGCACCCGATGTAAAATGCATATGAGTAAAACGTAAAGGCGAGTTATGAATCAGGATGTGAGTATGTTCTATTTCATACAACACAGTGTATTCCTAATTATATAAAAGTTCATGTAATTTTTTATTTCCTTACAGCAAATAATAAATTTTAAAAATGCCATTATTGAATGAATTTCATAGTATATTAGTGTTAAAAACAAAAGATGTGGTAATTTTGCGAATATAGAGTCTAATATAAGTGTTTTAGATGGATTCAAATCTTTCCATAAAACCTCCAATGTGGTAGAATAAAGAACCAGTGAAAAAATATCTAAAAAAGGGATAAAATGTTACAAACACAAATTATAAAAAAAAAAATATATCGAACATAACTAAATAGAAATGAAAAATATTTATATAACAAGCGTTTGGATAAACGGTGTCTTTAATAAGAGCTATTTTATCACTGACTGCGATGCAAGATTTACAATAATGTCCATCAATGCCAAAAATTAGATTATGAAGGATTTATTAAGATATTGTAGCCCATTTTTCATGTGGTGTTTGTCGCAGCTGCGATATAGAGTATGATATGGTGGCTTATCAAATTCTATTGTAATGTGCACATTAGATCCTACACATGTTCTGTAGGAATTAGTTTAAGGGCTTTGCAGATCAACCAATCCAATCACTGAACATAATCCCACTGCTGTCAGAGATTTCAGATTATCACTACATGATGAAGTGTTGCATAAAGAAGATGTGGAATCATTACAATTCTAAAGAGACGTACATCAGGAACTACAATTTTGGTACAAAAAACAACACTGTTCCCTAAACTTTCAGTACCTCCAAATGCAATTTAGACACTTCATTATAGTGCTCTTTCACGGAAATTTTCTTTCAATTAAATTAAAAAAGATGCTTGTTAGCCCCCGTTTTTATATAGATCTAGACCAAGAATAACACAAAATAAACTCTTACCTAAAACGAATTTCATTTCACTTTTGATGCTTTCAGTCCTGATGTACATGGTAGGTCTGGATGCAAGTGTCTCCTTTAATGGCATGCATCGTGCTGGTCTTCATGTATAAAACCACGTGTGTGCAATAAAAATGATAATTGTTTTTTGTTGTTTTAACCTAGCGTTATCTTCTTCTGTCTTCCGTCTGTTTCTTCTTCCCTACATATCAATATACTGTTCATCAATCTCTTGCACATTTTCAATTTATGCTTAATTTTTCTACATGTTTTTCTGTTGTTTTAAATACATTCCTAGCTCCTGAAACGATATTATGCATTATCCTGCTTTCCTCGATTGCATTATTAAGTCATTTTTTGTACTACATGCAATAGCACTGTCAATGTATGGTTTTCATGGCCTTTATGTTCGTACAAAACGCCTTCCCCTTACATCATATGTCATAGATGCCATTTTCTGTGGCATCAGTGTCTATCTTCTGACTTGTCTATCTCCTGACTAGTTCATAAATCCAATCTATTACATTGTTGCACTTTTAAGCTAATTTTCAAATTTTTAAACACCATTGGAATTTAATAGTTGAAGACGTTAACAATTATCAATTTTGTTAATTTAGATTTTTCAAATAAATAATGCAAGTTAACAAATTATAAAAGTCTAGTAATTGACAAGTTTTGTGACTTTTTTAAAACTAATGTATTAATATGCATAAGTAAACATTTAAATTCTGTTTATTAATTTAAAAATTAGTAATCATATTTTCCGTAAACAATATTTTCATTTATTTAACAAAGAAGTATGAGAATTATTATTTGACATATTACTGTCTACATTTCCTTTTTTTCAATATTTAATGTCTGGAAAATAATAAAAGATAAATCTCAAAAAAGAAAAGTAGAATTTTAAAATTTAATAAAAATCTATACACTTCACTATAGCGTGCTCTTGTGACAGAGCATCTTTTAGAACCTTGAGGAGTTAGAGTTTCAAATAAAAGCAGTCTAAGGATAAAATTCGTAGTAAATACACTTCATGCAGTCATGTAATTAGAATGCAGTGGTTGTTGGTGCAGGACATTAAGGGGTGAAGTACCCCATATGCAGCAGTTTTGATTATTCACAGCTCCTCTAAAGAAAATTGCGCCTCATCGCACCATAGAATTTTCCAAGGCCACGCATCATTAACATTCATTCTCACCAAAAATCGGCAAGCAGATTCTGAGCGTATTTTGTGGACTTGAATTTGTAGCCTTTGCACCATGTGAATTTTATACGGATGCGATTTTGAAATTAATCGTAGAATTTTTCGTAATCTCGCCAACTCACGTGCCACCGATTGAGCACTTCTAAAGAATAGCAGGGATTGAAGGCTCATTCAACCACAGCAGTAGTGGCTTCTTCGACAGTTTCATTCGCAACCGGTTTCCACTTTCTACCTGAAAACACTCCCAAGTCTCCAGTCTCTTCAAATTTTCTAATCATCTTCTTTAAATCATTCTTCGACAGGAGTCCTTTTCACAATCTCTTTAAAAGACGACATTCACGCAGTACAGCTAAGCTATTGCAACCGTTCTGATAAAACTGTTTTACCAATAACGCTCGATGTTTCTTCTGTAAGGGCATGACAAAGGCTAGCAGAATAATTTTCTGGCTCTGTCTCTCTTTATAGGTTCGACTGATTTGCATAAGAAATTTTTGAAAAATGCCATTTGGTGGTCAAAATTTGAACTATTTTTTTGTTTTTTTGCAGAAATCGTTTTCCCATGGTATGTACCAAATTTCATCAAAATCCGATAGGCAGAACTGGTTATAGAGAGGTCTGAATAGGGGCACTTTAGTTATAATCACTTTGTACTATGTGCATAAAAATACTCAACCACCCTATTATAATATCCTCTTTTGTTTATTTAACAACTTCTCATACTTTAATTTATTTATTCAACCGTTGATTACTTAATGTTCAGAAAGTCGAGAGGAGTCACTCTAGATTTCCTTCTTTTTTTCAGAATGAAGTGTGTGTATGTATGTGTGTGAAGGCAACCGCGCATAACACTGAGTTTTAATGAGCTCAAATTAGGTAAGCATTTTAAATACCATCCTCACATGAAAACTGTACAGATTTTCATGTGTGTTGGACTTGTAAATCTCTTTCAGTGATACAAAGACAAATTTTTATACATTATGGTCTAAGAGATTAAATTATTTGAAGTGTGTCTTTATATCGTTTAATAAAATAAAGTTTGTAAAACTAATATATCGTTAGCGGATTGCAACAGTGGCACAACTCAAAAAAGAAAAGAAAAACACGTTCCGAGATAAGTGGGTTTAAAGTTTTCACTACTATAAAAATACATAAAACATGCTTTAATTTAAACATGCATCATAGAGTGTATATTGAATTATGACAAGTGCTAGTATTAATGCTGGGAGAAACATAGTCTTCCACACTGAGGTTGTAATACGTATACGTAGTTCAAAAGTCGCATTTTTTAAATTATGACCCTATTACTTTCCATGAGCGACACATTACATTACAATAGTAAGATTATGTTATTACACGAAATGATGTGTATAGTAGTTCTAATACTTTTACATAGAAACATACGAAAAATCATTCAATTTATGCTGTATGGAACTTAATTGCTTCAAGTTAATATTTCCTTTTAAAATAAAAGATCAATTTTATGTAAAGGGGGAACAAGAATTAATGTCTCAAACGTTAAAAACTCTTTCTATATATAACTGCACTGCTAAATTTTTATTTTTGTTTAATTTACTAATTTTTACTTTCTATTACCCATATATATGATACATAAAATATTGATTTTTAATCAAACTTTTGAAATTGAGTTTTTGTTATATTTCCACGATTTTATGTCTCTTGGATCTAAAAATGTTTTTAGCGGTTGGTCTATGTGAGGGGTCTGCTTGTCAGTCTGTGTACGTGTTATCAAACTATCTCAAGAATAAATAGTAGCAGAAAATCTAAACTCGGTATTCTAAATTTGTATCATATAAGAATATACACTAAACTTTTCATTGAGATCAAACAAATCGTGTGCAGCGCCGTCTAAGAGTATTCAAATACACCACGCATGTGTGCTAAATTTTGCTAGGTACAGATTAACAACTATAGGTTGTACTAAACAAAAAAAGGAACATTTATTTTTTATATGCATAAAAGCATGTTTCGTGCAGAATATGAAATGAAAATAATTAACAATTAGTTTACAGAGCAAACCAAGAGAACTAGAATGTAGTAGAACTACGCTTGGAAATAGCTGGAAATGCATCTCAGGTCATGCTCTGTGTTATTAAAATAAGACTATATTTAAGTACACAATGGACTGTGGTACATATATAATTTATAGATAACACACAAACAAATAATTAAGCAAAAGCATTCTTTTCTATTGAATGCAATTTGGGAAAGTGCTTTACCATGTTTAACTATCTTCAGGTAACTGGGTCGGGAATAAAAATTAATTATTCATACGGTAAATAAAGTATTTTTTAAATTAAATTTTCAGTTTTTTTTTTTTTTTTTTTTTTTTTTTTTGTATTACTACCCTTTTTGTGGTTCCCTGAATAGTAAGTTTTAAACAATTTATATTCGAGTATGTATGTTATTATATATGTTATTATAACGTAACTTAAAAACAAATAATTGCAGGAAATTCAAATGTTGTATTTGAAGTCCATATCAGATTGCTACTTAAAATGTTTGATGGAGATTGCTAAGTTTCAAGTAGTGGTGAAGGTGAAAGTTGTCTGTATAAATGGGAATAAAGTTTCAAATTTAATAACGGCTTTTAAATTTCATTTAAAAACTATATTACAAACAAGGAGTTAGTCCCTTACATAGAATTATGTGTCGAATTAAGCCATTCCTATACCTTAGTTTGAGTTTTCTTCAACGTAGTATTATACATTAATCTCCAAAAAATACATATAATACGTGTGGGTAATGGAAGTCGTGTGGCTGTTTCACACCAGATTTTTTTTAATAAGTTATGTATGTCTAGATTAAGTATTGGAGCCAAGCTGCATTTTGCTGAAAAATGTTCCCAAACGGTGATATTCTGCAACAATAAAAATAATTTTGCAAGTTACGGTGCTCGATTTAGCGGTTTTTTACTTACAGAAAATAGGTATGTATAAGCATCCCCCCCCCCACCTTATTTCTCTAAACAGTGCAATCAAAAGTATTTCTTCTTTAGGTACTTTCGTATTTACTGCTATGCAATAATTAATAAGTTAGTAATAACTGCATAGCATTTTACAAAATAAAGTATAACGTTTACAAGTTAATTATAATACTTATAATAAGTTTAATTAAGCCTATAATAATTAAATTACTAGATTGCTTATCGTATGAGATTGTAATAAGTTTATCATAGTAGCGTTTAATTACTGGCATGTGACTTATACTTAAAACCTTTCATTCAAATATAAATTTTGAATTATAATGAGGCTTTTTAATGCTTAATAATTTGTCTTATTGCTAACGGTAAAGTCTACATATAAATTGCTTTCTCAATTTAAAATAATTACAAGATAAAAAGAACTTTTTATATACCACGTTTTTAAATTTTCTGTTGAATCACATAAACGTTACCAAAGACAGCGGGAACCCGGAACAATTGGCTAAAAGTATTAAAAAAATCATTGTTATCGTGTTTTGAGCTATTATAAAAGTTTCAAATGGCTAGCTAGCTAGCCGGGACGTTAGTTAAAAACCGATTGCAAGCTTTGTACTGGTAACGCTGCCGAAGGCAGAAGGGACCCGAAACAGTTGGTTAAATGTATTTAAAAAATGCATTTTCACCGTATTCTGAACTATTCTAAAAGTTTCAAATGTTTAGCTAGTCTGGAAGTTAGTTAAATAAATTTTCTGTTGAATCATGTAAACGCTGCCGAAGGCAGTAAGGATCTGAAACAATTGACTAAAAGTGTTAAAAAAATGTATTGTCACCGTGTTCTGAGCTATCCTGAACGCTTAAAATGTCTAGCTAATCCGTAAGTTAGTTAAAAATCAATTGCAAGATTTGTACTAGACAAACAAACAAACAAGAATGGAAGTTAATAAAAACATGGTAAAATAACATGTACAGACCTCTCAAATGTTTTTCGACGGATGTTTACTATTTCACGCAAACAATGTTAGCAAATTATGTTACCTGATAAAATAATAATAATAATAACAACAATTTTTTGTCCTGTTTATTTATTACATTTAAAATCAATTACTGTAGATATATGACTAACTGCATGTAATATTTATAAAAGAAAATTGTTCAAATGTTTATAAAATATATAACTAAACTATAAATTAAACTAACCACTCTCATAATATTGTTTTCGTTTATGCCTTTCTCTTTAAAATTTATTTGATTCAAATGAAATTTTATCGAAAATAAGGAAATAATAAATTCTAACAGCAAAGTCATACACGTTCGCAATTTCAAAATGAATAAACATAGTAATATTGCAAAAATAATATTTTTCTTTTTGGAATAAATCCAAACCTAAGTTAAAAAGATTTTTAATACAGCATATTTATACAACAAATAAAAACAATAACTGTTATTTTAATAATGTTTATGCTTCACATTTTAATACTTTCTAAATTTATTTAGTATTACAATACTTTCTTTAATAAATAATAATAATAACAAAAGTGATAACTAATTAAATAGCAAAACTGAACAATTTAAATACTTTGGTTTCTACATTTAACGAAGTAATTTTTTCATTCGCACTTATACAATAAGAATATATATCGTATTTTCAGGTTTTATTTCCTTTTATTTGCTTTTGAAAAATGTTTATTAAAAACTAACTGCATTGTTCTTTTAGTGCGATGTGTATTTAATCTTTTTCTTTAAGACACAAAATTTCAAATTTAAAAAAAATCTTTAGAAATTCTGATTTAATTAAATATATTTATTTCGAGTTATATATACAAAATTACGTTTATTTTTTTGCATAGGCTTTTTGTTTTCCCTTTCTTTGTTTTCTCTTGTTTTTGTTTTTTTTAAATCAGTAATGTTTCATCTATTCCAATTTTGTAGACAATGTAAGATTTATTTTACTTTCTGTATCGTACTGTAATCGTAATTATTTTTTATTTCCGGTTATCGATCGATGGTTTTATACGTCTTGAGATGTACAGAATATGATTAGGCCATTTTTAGAAAATGTCTGTATGTCTGTACGGTACGTCTATTTATCTATGCTGAGAAGGGTGGCGCGGTCGTCCCATTTTACATTAATTTTATTAAACGGAGGTACAGGAAAATTTTTCATATAAATGTACATAACAAAATTTTTTTTAATCAATCGTTGGAAATCAAAAAGAAAAAGTATGTATTAGGGGGACCGGAAAATAATGTCGTTTTGAATTAATAAAATGAAACCGGAAATTTTTGTTTAACAGTGTTTACATGGTACTTTACAAATAACCATCTTATAAGTTACCTAAGAATATCTTAAATTTTATCCAGGATAAATTTCCGATGTCAGTATTTTAATTCAAAACGACATTATTTTCCGGTCCCCCTAATATAATACTAATTGTCAATGAGGAAAACATGTAATATAAAATTATGAAATGACGCTAAATAGGTACAGTAAAGTAAATTTATTTGTTTGATGATTATAACACATACATCACACACTTGTATGCTTGACTCAAAGTCCACTAGAAAATCTTCGTCGAGATGCGAACATATAGCACATGACAGGATTACAATACTGAGAATAGGGAGTGTGTGAGTGAGTTTTACATCGCTCTTGTGTTACGATATGGAAAATTAAAATATGATCCGTGGTGTAAATAATAATAATAATAATAATAATAATAATAATAATAAATTTCAATTTTGCTATTAGTATGTATTTTCAATGATAAAAGGAATTTAGGCTTGAATTTGTTGTCTGCAAATATCTTTTTTTTTTCTTCTTTTTCTTTCATACTTTTAGAAAATTAACTTTCTTATTGGCAATCTTTTATATTGTTCTTATATATATATATATATATATGTGTTTTATATATATATATATATATATATATATATAAGTTCTTTTTTTTTTTTTTTTTGGTGAATAATGAAATAATATCGTGTCTGTATAATTAACCGTATTTCTTTTTGTCTTTAACGTATATTTATCTTTTTTTTTTTTTTTTTTAATTTATGTTGCAACTTAATTAAATTGCATATTTACTTCGAATATATTTTGCATAAAAAAAATAAAAAAAAAAAAAAACTCAAATTCAAACTTATTTATAAATGAGTCATATGGCTCATATAACTCGGTATTTTTCCATTTCGCCAGCGCATGCGATATAATCACCAAAAATGATATAACCAAAGCCAATCATTAAGCACCTAAGAAAGAGTAATTGTTTAAAAATACTTCGAGTAATAATAAGAAGAATATTAAGGAAAAACATGACCGCTTATTTCTTTTTACTTCCTTATACAAAGTATAAGGTAATTCCGGTTATTTCGACTCTCAGCTAGTTAGTGCACTTATTCCAAATTCCTTAACATCTGGAGCGTGCTGCAATTCCTGAGCTTTGGCGTCTAGTTACATTGCTGCCCAGCAGCTTCCACGCGGTGATCTGGCGATTTATTCGCTCCGGCGGACTGCATCCAACCCGTTAAGCTTGGCCGAGCCCAGGCAGGCAGGGGCCGTCCAAAGGTTTCAAAGGAAGTATAGGAATCCCGATTTGCAAAATGGATTTTGTATTTCATCTAGCTGAAAAATGAATGATCGTAGAATGTTGCAAATTTATATGTGTTACTGTTATGATGTCTAGTTGTACAACTGCAACTTTGGTTTTAATACAAGTTCTCGTTTCAGAGATATCAACGACTTTACACGAATTTTCGTGACGTCTGTATGTAAGTATGTGTGTGTAAGTATGTGTGTGTAAGTATGTGTGCATCTCGCATAACTCAAAAACGGTTGAACATACAACGTTGCAAACTGGTAAAGAGGTTTGTTATAAAATCTAGTTTTGCACCTACCTCTTTTTAGACTTTCTATGATTTTCCGTTTCGGAGATGTTTATTAAAATTATATTCATTATGACCAAAAATACAAAGGCTTTGCCATTATATATGACATACCATCATAGAGATTTCAAAAGAAGCTAATGATAGAGCCAGTAATGATATTGTTATGAAAGTTGAAGACATTTTTGCGTGTAGAAAGTTATGCTTAAGACATAAGTAGTTTCTTGTCGACGAATCCATTTTATGTAATGAACATTCAGCCCGTAGATATAGATCCCGTAATGTATCTTGCATAACTTAAAGGCGGTTGGACGTAGAGCATTGTAAATTGGTATACAAGTTTCTTATATAGTTGTGCACCTCTTTTTTTGGACTTTATATGATTTTCCGTTTTGGAGATATTTAGGAAAATTATATTCGTAATGACCAAAAATACAAAGGTTTTGACCATTATTATATGACATACCATCATACAGATTTCAAAAGAAGCTAATGATAGAGCCAGTAATGATATTGTTATGAAAGTTGAAGACATTTTTGCGTGTAGAAAGTTATGCGACGAATTGTCGACGAATCCATTTTATTTAATGAATATTCAGCCCGTAGATATAGAGCCCGTAATGTGTGTTGCATAACTTAAAGGCGGTTAGACGTAGATCATTGTAAATTGGTATATAGGTTTCCTATAACATATAGTTGTGCACCTCCTTTTTTGGACTTTATATGATTTTCTGTTTTGGAGATATTTAGGAAAATTATATTCGTAATGACCAAAAATACAAATGTTTTGGCCATTATATATGACATACTATCATAGAGATTTTAAAAAAAGCTAATGAATGAGCTATTAAGGATATTGTTACGAAAGTTCAAGACATTTTTACGTGTAGAAAGTTATGCTTAAAAACATTAAGCGAGTTTTTGTCGAAAAATGCATTTTATTTAATAAATATTCAGCCCGTAGATATAGCCCATAATTTTATAGCTGTGAAAGTTATCGACATTTTAGCATGTAGAAATTGTATTTTAAAACTTCTTCACATAAAGTTAAAGACACCACAACAGGTTTCGAAAAAACATAACCTTTCTTCATCAGGTGAAAAAAAACACCTGATACTACCTTGGAGGCAAAAACAAGACACTCTTGCTTTAAAAATAAATAAATCTAAGTTATAAATTTATTTTTAATCCATTAATCTGTTGCTGTCGACAACAAAATTTGTTTGGCGATGTTTGCGCCGGCGAAATCGAAAAGCATCGATTTTTCAAATTAAAATAATTATAATATATATACATATATATATATTTTTTTTTTCAGATATTTACGAATGTGTAAATTATTACCTAGCTGTACATTAGAAATATATATGCTGCATATGAGTATTACAGGCTACCTTAAATCAACTAAACATTGAACAGTAAAAAGTATATGCATTAGAACAAAAAAAAAAAAAAAAAAAAGCAATTACACTAAAAAATTCATCGCCAAATAGCATCATAAATTTAAAAGTCGCCGAGGGGTAATATACTAAAGCTATGACGCAAATGATCTAGATATTACAAACTTCTTTCTATTCTAAAAAAAAAAAAAATACTGTTTTTTGCATAATGTTTCATTAAAATAATAATAATAATAATGTGGTATTAAATGTTACGTATTTCAATTTGACATTAAATATAGGAATTTTTATAACATTTTTCTTCTTTTGTCTTGTGTTATGCACTATTAATATTACTTAATATTACTATTTCATCGGGGGTTGGTGAGAGGAGCGAGCAGGGGGCAGAGCCCCTTAGTATAGTAAAAAAGAGTTTGTGTGTAATATAACTATGGAGAATTTATATATATATACAGTATCAAAATATCTTCACGTCAGCTTGTATTTCTTAAAAAATACTTATAATTATATCGTATAAATTGCAAAACTGCACAAAATAAAACCTACAAAATTTTATAAAAATCCAATATATATTTACCAGGATATACTTTCAGAAATTAAAAAAATTAAATTTTTATTCCTATTAAAAAAAAAAATGTCCAGTGAGTAAAATGAACCTCATGCTTTAATTAGGTGATATGTAGAATTTCAAAAAATTTTCATGGGTAGATTTAGATATGAAAAAAAAAAAAAAAAAATATGTATATATACCACTTTCTCTTACCTCTTCATTAAGCTTTGATATAGCAGAAACCTTGATGAAAGACTGCATTGTAAATGATAAACACTAATTACGAATGAAAATAATTATAAGGTAAATAAACAATTACATTTTCATTTCAATTTGCTTCTGATTCGACAACAAATTTATTCAATCATTTTGATAAATCCGTCCTCTTCTTTATCTTTTATTTTATTTTATTTTATTATTATTATTAATACACTGCTGAAGTTCAGTACATCCTTAAGGAGACTTTGGACACCTTTCACTTGATACCACTGAAGCTTTCATATAAAAGCTTATAATTGCATTTAATTTTTATAAATTGAACTATATTAAGTTTGTTCAATAAAATATATATTCAGGCAACAATTCTTATCGTTTTCCATACATTTTTTACAGATTTAAATTGCATTTTTTTTATTTGCATAGTTTCGTGAATCGATTATCTTCAAATTGCTAAAACTATTCTAGATATAAAGTAAATACTTAAGGAGACAAGAGTCTCCTTATCGTCTCCACTTATCGTCTCCGAAAGCCAAACCAATGTTATTATAAAGAGAATTTTGCCCCATTATTACTCTTTAACTAATACACATATTTAAATTTTGTTTTCACATTCAGTAAGTTCACAAATGCTAAACAGTTTTTTACTTTCTAAAAATAGATTTTTAATTAATTAATTAATTAATTTTTTAAGATTTCTTTTTTAAGCTCAAAAATGCAAAATTTCACTTTGAGAAAATTCATATTTTATAACCTCAGAATAAAATATTAAAAATTTAAAAGATCAATTTATAGAAAACAATAAACTATTTACCAGTTGTGAAGTTACTGACTGTGAAAACGGAATATGAAAATTTGTATTAGTTAATGAGTTATGATGGGGCAAAATTCTCCATAGAATAACATTGGCTTTGGTTTCCAGGAACGATAAGTAGAGTGTCCTCCCAATATTTTTTCAGATGTTTAAAAGAATCTATTTAAAAGAACTGGGGATGAATTTTGCAATAAAATTGTATGTATATATTTATATATGTAACAAAACTCATATTTGTTTTGCAAATTTTTACATGAACATGCACTTTTATTTATTATTATTATTATTATTATTATTTACAAAAACTAATTAATAAACTTCAAAATAATCACTAATTATTTTATGCAGGTTTTTTTTAAACACACGAAACTATTAAGTGTTTTTTTAAATATATATAGAAGATTTAGCATTTTGAAGATCATAATTACATGTAAAAAAATGCAAACTGGAAAAACTAGAAAGTTTCAAGTTTTCAGATCTGTAAAAAGTACATAAAAAACCATATGATAAATGTATACCATATTATAATTTAGAAATATTAATGGAAATATAACCTTTTTTATAACACCTTCAGTGATGCCACATCCCTTTAAACCTTTCAGTCGCAGTGTTTCCGCTGATGGAACACCTAATTTTAATTCTCAAGTGCAAAAACTCATCCCGGAAATTCTTTAGCAAAAATTTACATTTATAACATAGCAGAAAAGGCCCTTTTTTAACATTAAAATTTAAAATTTCTTCTATTTTTATTATGTTCGTAAATTCCGGTGGAAGTGTAATTTAAATAATCCGAATTACCTTACGCTGCAAAGGGTTAAAATACTCAGGAATAAATTGAAATGTTGGAATCTATGCAACTTTTACGAGTTTTTGTTGTCGATAATGTTTACTTATAAAGTGATTTATTTATTAAATTAAATATTATTTGAATTTAATAAGGTTTACTTACAGATGTTTCAAACCGAAAATTTCTCGAAAAGGAACAATTCCAATATTTTATTGTTTAAATATTTATGATCAGCTATGTGTCTAAAAGCTATTTTTAAGATTAATTTAGTAATTTGTAAAATAAATTAAGTAGTGAACGTTAAAGGGTTAATTGGGTTATGTCGTAAGTTTTGCTAAATTATTTATTATTATTATTATTATTTTCTATGGGGGTGTATAAAACTATAAAATTTGTAATTCATATTATTCAATTCCTTGAAATTTTATAACATTTCAAAATATTGTATATATCAAATAAAAATTAACAATTTCAAATGCATTAACATTTTTCTTTTTTTATTCATTGTTTGTGCCATATAATGTAATAATTTTTTGTTCTCTAATTGTATGTGCATTAAACATTGTTTGAACAATGGATGAACAATAAGTTTCTGTTCTCAATATATTTTTCAAGTTTTAGGCAAACAATATTAATTTGACATTAATGAAGATGAATTACTAATTAACTTCTTAATTCTGTATTTTATTACTTTTATTTTACCAAGTAATTATACGGATACATTTTATTATTATTGCTGTTTTTTGCTGCTTGTTCTTCAAGACATATAAAATTAAGATTGCAAAGTACATTTTATTAAATAAGGGGTAAGTAATTTATTTAAAGAGTATGATAAAAAATTAATGACGTTTTTATCTATAAATTTAGGATAATCATTTAAGTTTCTAAAGTTTCGAAACGACGAATAAAGTCTAAACAATTTCTTAACTACAAATTTTCCCAACTAAAACTTGTTTTTAGCTATATTAAAAGAAAATGTGTTCATGTTCTGAATAGGAATATGTAAAATAAATCAATTTATTCTGTGTCATTAAAGTTTATGATATATTTTTTTTATTATTATTCTTATTTTTTACACTTAATGTGTTTATCGTGTAAAAATTTAATTAACGTTAACAATTACAGTATTAATTATAAGTAAACAAAATATTTATTGCAAGCAATATAAATAATGAATATTGTATACAATTTTAGTAATTAGCGATATATTTTCTGTTTTTACATTAAGCAGAATCTTTATTCAATATATATATAAGTCTTAATAAGTTTAAAGTTTACATAGAGTGTTATTTGAAGTGAAAGTAGATAAATATAATAAATTTTAAGAAAAATTGCTTTGCATTTAATGTCTATAAATAACGAAGAATTTCTAAGATTTTTCAATTTTAAGCCCAAAAAAAAAAAAAAAAAAAAAAAACATGAATTTTTCTTTTATGTGTTTTATTTTCCAAATGTCATTTATTGAATAAACTTAAGTGGACTTTTCACCATTGACTGCTTCACTGAAGTAGGTTTAATATAAAACTTATATTTCTATTTAATATTTATAAATTGAACTACATTAAGATTTTTTTTTTTAATACAATATATATTCAAGTAACAGTTCTTATAGATTTTGAAATATTTTTTACAGATTTGAAATCTTTAAATTGCATTTTATTAATTTACCTTTTTTCATAAATACGTGATCTTCAAAATGCTAAAACGCCTACAGATATTTAAGGAAAGATTCACTATTTTTTTTTGTAAAAGTTTAATAGAATCTAAATAAAAAAATTACTATTTAAAAGAATTCCCCAACTTACAATACCTTACGAAAATTCTGTGCGGCCCCTGATAAGTCTCCTATATATATACAAGCTGGCGCATCAGGTATTTTGTTGCCTTAGGGTTGCCACATGTACCCAGCGCGTTTCTCTAATAAACAAACCACAAACATTTTTTTTCATCATCTTACGTTACTTTAGAGTAACTTATTTTATTATATTTCATAATTTCAGCTAAGTAAACTATGATATGAAAGTTTCTTTAGCGATAAACTGCTATAATCATTCAAGAAGTGAATATAAAGTGTTCACAGTCCTTCTATTACTGTGTATTTGGGTTTTGGCGACATTTTGTAAAAGAAACCGAAACCGCCCTAACAACACGTTGTACATCCACAGGATATCCTCAAAATAAAATGACATCCTCACAATGTACTGTGAAAAAAATGTGTTTTTAGGAATAATATTGTTGCTTATTGTTCTTATCTTGACCGGATTAGCTTTAGATCAAGAATTCTTAAAATCATTAGGGAAGCTATAAGGACGCCAAGCGGGAATGCTGTCCGATTCGGAGGCAAAAAAATGGCGGCGATGCGCCAGCCTATTATTTTATTTAGGGGCTCTAGCCCCTAACAGCTCGTTGACACACGTCACAGTGTAGAAAATCGTGAATAAACAAATGCACGTTTTAGTCGTTGTGTTTCTAGCATTCATATTTGCATCTTTTTGTACTTTACCGATGATGCTAATTTCGTAATTAGTTTTTATTTTCTTCTATCTCGTACCGTTTTTGAGATAGTAATGGTACGAGGGTGAATCAAATATAAACGAGACTTTTGGACCTGCGCGCGCAATAGTGATGGAAGAACGTTCCGCTGTTATTGGCTGTTAGGTTGGTTTGTCAGGAGTGGGGGAAGCACGTGACTCATCATCATAGACTCGCTCAGTGTCCATCGTTACGATGTCCGAGCTGGAGGTACCTCCCTCTATTGCGCAACGTATTGTTATCAAGTTTTTAGCTGCAGAAGGTGTAAAACCGGCCGAAATCTTGAGAAGATTGACTGCACAGTTCGGGGAAGAGACGCTGTCGCGAGCTAGAGTGTTTGCTTGGCATAAACAGTTCGTGGAGGGCCGTGAACGTGTTGAAAATGAGAGCCATGACCGCAGACCCCGCACCAGCATTACAGCGGGCAACATCGACAGTGTTCGTCAACTTGTTGAAGGTGATAGGCGTCTAACAACTTCGGATATTGCAATTAAGGTTCGAATCCGATGAGAAAAGTGATTCTCCTCCATGACAATGCTCGCCCCAATACAGCAGCCCTGACCGTACAAAAATTGGAGCAACTGGGTTGGGAGACACTGGAACACCCTCCATACAGTCCAGACCTGTCTCCCTGCGACTTCCATGTCTTTGGTCCTCTCAAGGAAGCTTTGGGAGGGCAAAAATTCCACAGCGATAATGAAGTTGAAGCATATGTGCGCAATTGGCTACAAACACGACCTGACTCTTTTTACCTGGAAGGAATTAAAAAATTACCTATACGCTGGGAAAAATGTGTTTCTAAATCAGGAGATTATGTAGAAAAATAAACTATGATTGTTTGTGCGTTTAAAATCAAAATAAATATTTTAAAAAATAAGTCTCGTTTATATTTGATTCACCCTCGTAATTCTGCCATGTTCTTCCATTTGACACTGTAAACGGTCGCACCTAATAGCTCATAAACACTTAACTATTAATTTATGACCGTAGTTTCAGCTATTCAGTAGTTAAATGGTGGGAACCGACTTAGTGGGCACACTGTATGTATGCATATGTGTGCATCAGTGTGCGTGCTAAGCAAAATATTTGAATAATTTATAAATGGTTGAATGTAAAATAATATAAACAAGAATAATTTTAAAATACTCGTTTGTTCATTAGAAAAAAAAAATGCACATTTATTAGTTTTGTGAAGGTTTTCCAATCGTGGCATTTGCACGGTTTGAGGTGTGAGTAATCTGAAATCACAAAATTTACGTGGTGTCCGTCTGCATGTTAGTTAGATTGCTTGTTTGATACATATTTTTTCTGTTTGTTACTTACATTGTTATTTAGTTTGTTAGATTATTGCTTAGTTTGTAAGCTCATTAATATGTACAGACGTTGCCTCAAGAAAGAAATGTTCAAAAATAGGTCTGATCGTTTTTCCCTATAGAGTTTCAACATTATAACTTTAAGAGTACAGAGGACTCTTAAAACTCTTTTAAATATAAATGAATTTCTTTTTTACTTTCAAAAATATTTCACAGGGTAAATTGATACTTATATACAGAATTTGGGGAACGTATATTTAACCGTATTAGAACTAAGCAAATTTTAAATAAAAAAATAACTAAATAATAATAATAGTATATATTTCAAAATGCTCTTGGAGACAAGTGCTCGAACAAACATTCACATTACTCTTCCACTAATAACCATTTCATACCTAACAAGGAAACATTCTAAAAGGTGTCGTCTTCAAAAAATATTGAAAAAAATATATGTTATTCTATTCCTCATGAAACACCAGAAAGTGAAAAAAATATCGGCTGAAATGAATTACAGCGACCACAAAAAATTGTCAAAATTAAGCATATTTGGCGATTTCACATTGTTAGGCGATTTATTTTGAGTACATGGCGGAAAAGAAAACACAGTTCTGTTCGTACACGGCAATCTCGGTGCTTTATCGCCTAACAGCGCTAAATCGACAAAAATGCTTAATTTTGATAATTTTTTGTGGTCTCTGTAATTCATTTCAGCCTATAATTTTTTTCCCTTTCTAGAGTTTTATAAAGAGTTGAATCACACATTTTTTTTTTTTTTTTTCAATATTTTTTGAAGACGACACATTTTAAATGTTTCCTTGTAAGAAAATTTTTATCATAAACTAATAGAAAAGTTTTTGTATTTAAATTGGATTTTTAACGCATGATGATCTATTTCAAAGCTCAGAAACAGTTACTGAAGCATTTTTATGGAATGATTTTTAATTTTATCTATATTCAACTTATGCAACTAAATAATGTCTATAATTTTCTAAGTAGTATACCTTACATGTCGTTTCAAGGCATATATCATAGTTGCCAACATTTTAATTTATCCCAGATCAATTTAAGCTCCGCTTTTATTTCGCACCACTTTCTATACAGAATTATCTTATCCGATATATAACTAAAAGAAAATAAGAAAAAATTACTTTCTAAATAAAAGTGGTAAGAAATAAAGGCGAGGCTAAAAAGACTCCGGAATAAATTAAAATGTTGGCAACTCTGCATTTAGTATTTAAACTTGAAATCTTCTTCACACACCATAAAATTAAAGAAGATACTACCGATTTCGAAAGGATGTGGCCTTTCTTCATCAGGTGCAAAATACGTGCTACTGCTTTGAACGCAAAAACAATACAGAACTCTGCATTTATTCTGCTTGTTATTCTGTGAGTTTTTTTTAAAGATTTATGAACTATGGCTATTTGAGTTACGAGTTTCTAAATATATACAGACAACATTTTACTCTCGTTGATTTTTTTTTTTATATAAATCAATGGTTTTTAAATTTTTTTTTAAGTCAAGACGCACTTAAAATCTTGCAAATAAATTTAGGTGCACTGTAGACGAATTTCTATGAAACAATTTATGATGATAAATTTAAATATTTCGAAAGAAAACTCTTTTCTTCTTCGTCAACAAATTAATACTTTTTTTTTTTTTTTTTTTTTTTTTACATTTAAAGAGTTTCTTTCATTAAAAAAAAAAAAGTATGCTACACCAATGACATTAATATTTATCGTAATGAACAGTGTCTGAATAATAAATTAAGTAAATGTGAAAACGCCGTAAAAAATATTGAACTAAGGACATAAGGCAGGGAGAAATTGTGACTTTCAAAAATGCTTATAATTCATATTAATTAAATGTAATTAAAAATTTTTGAAGCAAATTTTCATGTTCCTAAATGTTTTTCCTATTAATAGAAATAAAAATTTTCATTGATTTTCGTCAATTCTTTTCTAAATAAGTACTTTTCTTAAAACAGTTTCGTATTTGGCAATAACTTCAATAATTACACAGCCAACCTCTTTCGGAAAAAATCGCACTTTTAATGTGCGGCGTTCGGTTTTTTTCCCCTTCTTTTTAGAACAAATTTTGAAAATAAATTATGTAAGTTAACATTAACTAATATGCACTTATTATTATTTTATTTATTTATCTATTAATTTTTGTTTTACCTGATCTTATTAAAAATTATTTTGATTAATATAACAAACATTTAGATATAAATACAATTAATAGAGTAAAGCATATTTTTGGAAATTTTAGTGTTAAAAATACATAACTAATAAATAAAAAGGCCTTTTAATTATTTAGTTTTTTTTTTTTTTTTAATTTCTTCAGGAGTATATAAATAAAGGCTAGTACATTCATTTAATGCATAAAGCTTAAACTCAATGGGTGCCTTATATTTTTCTTATATTTATTTAAAAATACGGAATATGAGGGGGAAAAGAATAAGGTTAAAAGTATTAAAATGCTTATTGTTCTCTTATTTATTAATTTAAAAACATAATTTTTTTTTTATTTGTTTATCTATTTTATTTTATTTATTTATTTTTATGGAGAAATCAAGGCATTAATAGAAGTAAATACCTCTATGGTGGCCAAGCGGAACTGCGGTCAAAGTTGGTAGATGGGAAGTGCCGGGTTCGATCAAAAAACGCGTTCATCGATCTAGCCGTTCGGAGTTTTCCGTAGTTCTCTCTAAAACTCGCGTAAATACGAACTAGATTCACTTAGAACCCCCCCCCCACACACACACACACACGGAGGGCATTTCTCCCGTAGGCCTAGGCCCCTAGAGTAGTCAATCAGTCTTAAGCCATACAACCAATCAACCATTCTTTTTGAGATCAACATATGTTAAAATTTTATGTTGTAAAATTATAAGTGCTAATTTCTTTATTTTCTTTATTTGTTTATTAATTAATTAATTAATTTATTTATTTATTTTTTAGTGTCATATTTCTTTTTATCACATACGTTATTTTCTCTCTCTCTCTCTCTCTCTCTCTCTCTCTTTTTTTTTTTTTTTTTTTTTTTTTTTTTATCATACTTTATTCAAAGGTACAAAATACGAAAAAAAAAAAAATATATATATATATATATATATTTGTATTACATTTGAAGAAAAATAAACTTTTGACATGAACAATAAGGATGTATAAAACTTTTAAAGTTAATAAATATTTTTACAAATATTAATATTATCAATGATTATGCATTTAACTATAAAATATTGGTATGTTTTTAAGCATTAAACTAATTCAATTTTCCTAAACTGAATTATTTTAAGAAAAACATGTTGGTGTTAATGTGCCAGTTGCCTACAAAAGAAAGGCCGAGGTATGGGTTGAATAACTTAAGTAAGGGGTGGTCTTTTTAAGGTGTTCTAGCCCATATTTACGCTTGTTTCGGAGAAAACTGCAGATAATTTCGAAAAGTTAGCCCGATGAGCGCTACCTGGTATCGAACCTGATATCTCCCGTCTACCAGCTTTGAGAGCAAAGTTAATTTTACAGTCTCAAACACATTTGACCCCCTGAAAAACCTTTTATAAACCAACTAAAACAATTTTTAAACATTTAATGTGCTGAGAATGTGTATATTTGTAAGTTATTGCAATACATAAAATTAATCATAAAGCTAAACGGTCATCTCTCAAATGAATATATCAAATTAAGTTAACTGTTAAATCATCAATTTTTTACAAATTAATCTTAATATCGATGAACTTTCTTACCAGTAACTACAAGGACAAATTTGATAAAATAAATTATTTTTTAAATAAATAAAAATAATTTCATTATTATTTTTTTTTTATTATCAGTTTGTATAAATATATATTTTTAGACTACAGTTGCATAGTATATTATTAAAAACTAAAGAGTATTAAAATTCAGAATTTTTGATATGCAGTATGATAAGATGGTGTAAATTATTTCTATGAATATAGAAATGTAATCTAAATGTAAATAATAATTATTATAATAATAAAACGAATGTAACGTAAAGCATAATGCATCTTAGTTTGATTGCAAAGAAAAATTTTTTTGCTTTACTTTAGAGAATATCTTTAAAAACTTACACCGATAAATCACCAAAATGCGAGATCAGCGCCAAGCATTGTAAAAGGTTACTGTAGCAAGAGGGAATCTGGACAAGCGTTTGTCCACTGAGCATGCGTACTAAGTACCTGTCGTATATCTGAGATTATCCAGGGTTTCTAAACTAGCTTAGGTTCCCTAAATGTAGGGTCTCTAGATTAGCCGAACTAGGTAACTTCATATTCGTTTTCTGCTGCACACGCCGACATATAAGTTTTCAGCATTTAAAATAAGTCTTTTACCTTTGATGGTTTCATCAACTGCTCTTATAGGTAAGAAATTATAGAAAGTAATATAAAAAATAATAATTTGTATCCAGTAAAATAACTCTAAATTCTGATGTATACAGTCTTATATATAATAGATGTATAATATATCTATTATAACTATTATAACTGATCTATTATAGATCTATAATAGATCTATTGTATCTATTATATCTGATATATAATAGATATGTTGTATACTTATCTGATATATAATAGAGAATTTACGTTATTTGAAATTTACTTTTTGAAATAAGCGACGAAAACATTGTAAACATGAAGCCATTTTAATAAGAAATATTAGCGTTTCTGTACATTTTGAGATTTCTCGAATTCATTTTTGCTAGTTTGATACATATACGTATCATTTAAAATCCCTCATAAAATACTTTTTATTACTTAAAAAAAAAAAAAAAAATGAATAATGATTTCAACTTTGTTTATCAAAAATGATACAATGTGTGATTGTATTTATTTATATATTTTTTTTTTTTTTTTTTTAGAAAATGGTGAGGAAAAGAATTCTGAAGCAAAAGGAAATAGATGACTTAACGAACAGAACCTGGAGTTTTGAGAGTGAAAATGAGTTGGATTTTGGCAGTGATTATATAGCACAGCTTATAATAGTTATATGACAAATCAAGGAACTGATGATGCTGCTGATGGTAGAAGTGATTTAGAAGGTGATGATTTTTTGAGCATTGATAGTAAGAATGCTGTTAATATCAACGACATCGAAGAAAACATTCCAAGTACTAATAAAAATTTAAAAAAAAAATGAAAACTGCCAAACCCCCAATCAAATGGATAAAAGAAATTTATTACTGAATAAAGACCAAAATTTATTTCGGGGTAATGAAAATCTCTCCTTTGAGATTAAGAATTTAAATACACCATTTAGTTACCATTAGTTACCAATTATTTAAATACCTTTTTACAGATGATTTGATTGAACATATAGTTCAACAAACGAATTTATTCAGTGTACTCAAAAACTCTGAGAAATTTGTAAATGTATCAAATTTAGAAATTAAACAGTACATTGAAATTTGTATAACGATGTCAGTACACGTACCAAACCTCAGAGCATGTTGATCATCTGTCACTGGAAATGAAATTATAAAGGAATGCATGCCATTAATATGTTTTGAAAATATAAGAAAATTTTGCATTTTAACGACAACCGTAAACAACCACAACATGATCAACCAGACTATGATCGTTTATATAAAATTAGACCAGCTACAAAAATGCTGTTAGGAAGGTTTCGTATTGTTCCTATGAAGTCGTGCCTTTCTGTAGATAAGTAAATCTGTACTATAAAATGCAGACATACACTTAAGCAGTTTCTACCTCAAAAACCGCAAAATTCAATCTTTGGGCACCATAAGACGAAATAGAGTACCAAATTGTATTTTGCCACCGAAAAAGAAATGAAGCAATGGCATAGAGGTTTCAGTTATGAAAATGTTGCACTTGTGGATGATACTAAAACCTCACTTGTAGCATGGTAAGATAATAAAACAGTAACTTTAGCCTCTTCGTTCTGTGTACAGTTACCATCGTCTACAGTAGACCGATTTGATAGAAAAGAAAAGAAAAGAATTCCCATAGACTGTCCAACTGTCATTTGCGAATATAATAAGCACATAGGAGTTGTTAATCTTTTGATAGTTTTTTAAGTCGACATCACATAACAATAAGAAGTAAAAAATGGTATTTAAGATTGCCCTACCATATGCTCGATGTGACTATTGTAAATGCTTGGATTTTATATCAAAAAGTAACTACATTTAGAGGACACAAATTTAAGATGGCCAACTTTTTATCTTTATGGAAATTTAGAGCGCGTGTAATGGACACTTTGTTTGAGCACAGTGTAAATAACTCCAATAAACGTGGACGACCTTCATCAAAAACAAATGAACAACTTCGTAAGAAATGCCAGAAAGCTTCCCTCATATTATGTACCACCTTGTGGTGTCCATACATATGGATTGGACATTTTCTGATACTTGTTGCCAACAGACAATGGAGCAAATATCCCAAATGGGGAAAATTATCGTCTGTTAAATGTGAAAAATGTGATGTATTCTTTTTTTTTTTTTTTTTTTTTTTTTTATAAGAACAACAACTGTTTCAGACTGTTTCGCGTGTGAAAGGTAATGTAAAATTTTAAGTTTGTACACATTGTATCAAGTATGATGCAAAAAGAAAAATGCCTTTGTTTCCACTGTATCAAATTTGATACATTCATTAAATTCAATTTAATAAAAACACAATTAAATTTAAATTTTTGTGTGTATTTTTCTGATGTTATATCTGAATTCATGATGCCAAAAACATAAAAAAAAATCGTGAAAAAACATTACAAATTTAAAATATCGTGCATTGAAGGGATAAGATAACTGTATTTATTTTTATGCCTAGACGTCTAGACATATATCTCTGGAATACCAGAGGGAATCTTCTAATGTACACCAATGTTTGTGCCAAAGTACACTTTTTGAGAATAATTTCTTAAATAACAATTGTAACTTTGGCTTAAAAAAAGAATAATTGTAACTTAAAACAATTCTAGTGGAATAATTGTTTCTTAGTAATAAATTTGCAAACATGAGTAGTTTTACTATGCGTAATCCTTAAAGTCAAGAGATCAAAACCTGGCATTTTCTTCTTTAATAAAGATTTATTTTACAGAATTATTCCGAATATCTTAGGTTTAAACTAAAAAATAACAAATCTTTTCTCTCTCTCTCTCTCTCTCTCTCTCTCTCTCTCTCTCTCTGTCTATCTCAGTCTCTCTCTGTTTTATTTTCATTTTTATTTTTTACATTTATGACGGAATGGTGCTCTAGAGAATAGTTTTAAAAAATTGCAAAAAGAATTTTTCTCTTTAATGAAAAACAATAGAACATTTCATTGCTTCACTTTCTTTGCCTATACATCATTCTGAAAGGTTTGGTTGCTTGGATGAAAACTATTTAAGCTATTTAAAATTCCTGGATGAAATTAAAAAAGTATATAGCGCAATTTTCGAAGTGGATATTCTAGGAATTTAGCTTGAAAGATAAATAATTATGTTAACTAAAAGTTTTTTTTATCCGTTAATTAAGAAAATTAAATTGCTGTTAAACTGCATTAAATATATTTTTTAACACTTTAACTGCAAAAAGGTGTATATATACGTTTTTCGGAAAGTACGTTCAGTCGGTAACAAAAGTATCCGAACACTAGCAAAAATTCCTATGTAATAATATTATAGTTTTACAAAATTAAAGAACACGCTTTTATAGAAATTTGAACTAAAAAGCACAAAATATTTATCTTAGTATTAAAATGTAGGGTATGGGAAGATCGTGTGAGTGACACACCATAATATTTACATTCATTTAAATTTTTAATTAAAATAATTTAGAATTAAACAAAAAACATTTTTAAAAAATCTCCCCTGATTGGGCTCGAACGCTACACCTATGGGTTCGTAGCGCGGCACTTTACCTCACAACCACGGCGTTCACGTAAGGAAAGCCTTTTTATTACAATATAGATATTTAGTTTGCTCCCAGAGCAGTTACAAACATACATACAAACATACATACATACAGGTGAAGCTAATAAAAGCGTGTTAAAAAATATAGTGTTAATACTGTTTTGTTAAATAAATCCTTGTCGAATCATGTTCTTAGTCAGTTTTGTTACCGACTGTTCCTTTGTATTGTACTGCTACCAGTGAAACTACTGACACAGTTTGACAATGCAATAAAATAAACCTGAAAGTGATCTGGGCAGTGTTTTCGAAAGACTTACTGATTCCAGAGTTGAAAGAGAATGGTGGCACTTTGAAGCGAATCTCGTAAATTTTCGTCGGCAGGTAAGGGGTTAATAATACATTTTAAAATATTTATTTTAAAAGTTCATAGTTATTTTCAGGTATGGAACATAGATGCAGAACTCATTCCAGTGTTTGTTTAAAAAAAAAAAAAAAAAAAAAATCTACTTATACAATTGCTCGTTTAAGAAGAAGAAAATGTTCTTTCATTAATAATTGTATGCGTTCTGTGATAATGTTCTACTCCAAATTTTTAGATAATTCAATTAAAAGAATAGTCTTTATTATTATAATCTACTTCAACATTTTTTACGATGTTTTCACATTTACTTAATTTATTATTCAAACACTGTCCATTACGATAAATATTAATGTCATTCGTGTAGCAAACTTTTTTTTTTTTTTTTTTTTTTTTTTTTTTTTTGTGAAAGAAACTCTTTAATGTATACAATAAAAGTCCTAACTGATATACAGTCGGCAGCAAAAGTATCCGAGTACTAGCCAATAATTCCGATATCAAAAAAGTAAACTTAATGCTGTTTTGTTAAAAAAAAAGTCCTTATCGATTCATTTTCTTAGACTGACTAAGAACATGATTCGATAAAGATTTATTTAACAAAGCAGTATTAAGTGTACTTTTTTTAGACAGGGATTATTGCTAGTGCTCAGATACTTTTGCTGCCGACTGTATGATCATTTATGAAGTATAGTCGGTAACAAAAATGTCGGAACACTAGCGAAAATTCCTACGTAAAAAAAGTACACTTCTTACGGTTTTGTAAAATAAAACCTTATCGAATCATGTTCTTACACTGACTAAGACCAGGTTTCGACAAGGATTTATTTAACAAAACATTATTAAGTGTACTTTTTTTACATAGGAATTTTTGCTAGTGCTCAGACACTTTTGTTACCGACTGTACCATCCTGTATTTTTAAGATTCTGAATGCTTTTATTTTGTTAGAATTGTTTTCTTCACGTGTTTATGTTCGTGTAAAAATATTTAATAAAAATATTAAAATATAAAGATTTTTCTGTGGCATAGTCTTTACATGTTTCTGTTTCCCAATTGTCTTTCATAAAATTTTCAAGCTATATATATATTTTTTTTTTTTTTAATTTCATTAATTATGTATAACACAAATAAATACATCAATAATAACAATAATAATAATATTTTTCAATTTTTAAGTTTCCTTTTAGCAATCAATTTTATAATTACGTTGATATTTAAAACATAAATAAATAATTTTCAAGGTTAGATTTCGTAGATTATACATTAAGTATTCCAAATTAAACATTTAGATTAACTTTCACCTTCTTCGGACAGTTAGGTTTTATTTAAATATTAAAATCATTCTGTTACACTCCTTTAGATGTTTGCCTACACAAATAAATCCTTAGCAAATTTAACAGAATAATTATTTATGAATTTGTTCATAAACTTTCAAAACCTCAGGCTTGACGTATAAAACAACTTAAGGCCAAATATAGGCCTATTCAAGTGTATACTGCATTCCAATGAATAGATGTTAACTACGAAGCTCTGACGTGTATGTGATTTTATTGAAAAGCTTTCGCATCGAAACACATTCGTTAAATATTTAAATATTGATTGAAAATTTGAATGTTACATTAGCGAAAGTAATTTTACTTATTCATGCTCACAATTCCTAATTTTGAAAATATCTACATTTACATTCTGAAATATCGTTTCGCTTTCATTCACTATTAAGTGTCATTTAAAAGAAGACATGCTTAAATATTTCATGCCAGAACACGATATTTTGCAAGACATTCTTAACTATTTTTATTATTAATTTTACTTATTTATACTCAATTTCTAATTTTAAAGATTTTTACATTTGCATTCAAAATATTGTTTTCATGCACTATTAAATACCATTTAAAAGTTATATTTAATATTTCAAAACAAAACACCATATTTGCAATATATTCTTAATTATTTTTATTGTAAAAATTTTGCTATTTTAGCCTTTTTTGAAGAATTGTATTTAACATCGTTGACTTAATTAGAGCCTTCAAAGTTTTTTACATTCAAAATACTTTGTATTATTTAAAATATTATCTGAATATCATGTTAAATGTTCAAGTAAAGATTAATGATTTTCAGTTTCATAGGGCTTTTGCTTTCAGGCAAATATTTCCCGTCATCCTCATTTGCTATGATTCTCTTTGAATCTCAGAACTTTCATTATACAACGCTACACTTTTCAACCGATCACTACGAAAATCGGTACAATTATTAGTCAAATAAAATCCAGCTAGCGGTATTTTTTTTTTTTTTTTTTTTTTTTAGTTCAATCAGATAATTGGTTTAACAGATATTAAATAAAAACACAATTCTAACTTTAAAATTATATGTATTAAAAAAAAAATGAAAGAAAGAAAGAAGGAAAGAAAAGAAAAGGAAATCAGTGGTTAAAAGACAGAAAAAAAAAGTATACGCGTTCATTTTTTTACTTTCTCTGACCCATAAGGCAGAGAAAGTATTGTTTTAAGGTCAAATTTTCGAAAGTGAGTTTTTGCTATAGTTACATGTTTTGAGGTCCCCTGAATCCGAAAATTATGCTTTTAGCAGTTGGTCTGTGTGTGTGTGTGTCTGTCTGTCTGTCTGTTATCAGCATATCTCAAGAACAAATGGTAGCAGAAAGTCCAAACTTAGTATTCTAAATGTGTGTGATATATGGATGCTACACGAAGCTTTTCGTTGAGATGAAGCGAATGGTTCGTGTACAGGGACACCCAAGAGAATTCAAATACATTACGTCTATGGGGGAAATTGCAGGTAAGTAGAGTTTAACACAAATAGACTGCACTAAACTAAATGAAATGAATGTATATTTTTTATATGCGTAAAAACATGTTTCATGTAAAATATGGTAAAGAAATCATTCACTGTTTATTTACAGGGCTACGCAAAAGAACTAAATTATAGTGCGACAACAGCTGAAAATTGATGGAAGTGTATTTTATGTTGTGCCATTTAATATTACTATAGCATTATATTTGGGTGCACCTTGTGTTCTATACATAATCTTCAAAAGATATACAGGGCAGCAAATGTTTAAGCGATATTGTTAGTGGAAGTGCTTTACTATAATATTTTACCATGTTCAGTAAAGCTGCTCAGGCATTGAAACTAATTCCTCATAGCCATATGTTAAATAATGTATGTTTTAAGCTAAATATTCATTGCTTGTTTTTGTATATTTACACGTTTTGAGGCTTCCTGATTACGTAGTAAAGTTTTTAACGTTTGATCTTTGTCCGTGTCTCTTAGAGTAACTTAAAAACGAATAATTTCAGGACATCCGAAAGTTGTATTTTCAAGTTAATATAAATTTATTCCTGGAAAAGTTTAATCAAGACTGATAAATTTCAAGGAATGTTGCATCAAAGTTGTCTGAAAGTTGCCTGAATAATTTTAAGTGAACTTTTAATTTTAATAACAGATTTAAATTATATATAAATGTAGGTACAGTAATAAAAAGGGGGGGGGTTGAGGGGGCGGTAGCACCCCTCACACAGAACTAATAGTCATATAAAACTATGTCGAAGCCTAATTTGAATTGTTTTAACATTAGTTTATATAACAGTACTCGTTATCTTATGTTTTAATTTCTAACCTGTAATTATCGTATTAAATTTCAGGGTACCAGATTATTTCATACTTTTTTTTTTTTTTTTTTTTTTTTTTTTTCCCGTAAAAAAAAAATAAAATAAAATAAAATAAATAAATAAATTGAACGTGAATAATAAATGTATTTTTTTTTATGTCAATTAAAATTAACATGAAGGACAAGACAATTATTGTATGCAATTATAAAAAAAATTACATTTAAAAATCGATTGTTAATTATTAAACTTAGTAAAATAATAAAGAAAAGTCTCCTGCTTCCGAAAAAAATTAAACCTTTTAAAAATTAAATTTAAAAGAAAAAAAAATTAAACAATAAAATGTTTGAATTAGAAATTTTTCTTACATGCATCAAGAATATTACTTTGCCGTCATTTTCATTTATTGAAGTGTTATTATGAAGAAAATATCATTTTGGTCATACCTATGAAGTCTATAATTTTTTATGAATGTTTTTAACAAAAGGTAGGTAGGTTGGGTTTAACGTCGCAATAGTATATGGGTCATCGGCGACTGTCTGGGACGCACCCCTAGAGATGGTCCGGAGACATGCCAAAACAATTTTGATCTTCCATGGAGAGAATGGCTCGTCCACTTCGGTGACCCCCCCCCCCCCTGTGGTGTAAATAATTCATTTACCTTTTATGTTTTCATATTTTAATTTATTTTATTAATATTTTTAATTTTAATTATCAAAAGAATTTCGTTATTGAGGAATCAAAAACCTCATGGCGTACATGATCGTACATTGCATTTTGACCGCTAACCCTTTTGTTCTTTGGGTCAGAATGTCAAATATTTTTATTTACTTAAGAAAAAAGAGGAATAAATTTACTTATTGGCTAGAATGCTGTAAAAAGAAAAATGCATACAAAAATAATGTTTGTAATAAAACTAAACTGCTGCATCAAAATTAATTTCTTTATTTTCAAAACCACACTAGTAATTCCAAATTAAGTAGGATATAAAAATTAATGGTTTTTAAAATTTGAATATGTATTCATATAAACTAATATATATATATTTATTATTAATAAGTAGGCACTCTCTCTCCAAATGATAAAATGGTCATTATTTTAAAACAGAAGAAAAACAAATCTTTCTCACCCCATGTTCTTCTCTTGAGAGCTGCTCAAACCCAACTGAATTTTAAAACTGCCGGGATAACAGAAGGTGGGGTCAGAACCATCACCCTATTGGTTCTCAGCATGGTGTGATATGACATCACCACTAGGAAAGAAGAACCAATTTTTCTCCTGTGTGTGTATTGCAGTAAAGCAAACACAACAGGGTGAGTTGAGCCAGCTGAGAGACACAATGCATTTAAGTGCAGAAAAACGATCTTATTTAAATTTAAAAAGAAGTGATGTTTTTAACATCACATTACCCCTAACGACCATTAAAAAAATTTGGAAGACTAAAAATGTGAATGGAGAGTGCATACCTACATTTACATGAAGGATTACAAATTTTTTTTTTTATTTACATGTGAAAAAAAAATTTCCATATTGACTACATAATATTGTTAGAACGGCCGTTAAAGGCATGCATGTAACAAATTAAATTTTTAAGCAAATGAAAGGTCTTGCAATACCTTGAATAACATGCATTTCATAAAAAAAAAATTTTTAGAAATTTTGAGAGCAATGTACATGTGCCACAATATTAATCTGAACCATACATAATACAAAATCGATATGTAAAGCTGAAACAATAAAATTCCGACAAACAATCTAATATCAACGCCTACCCTTGTAGGTGATCAATTCCACAAAAATAGGCGAGGAATACACCATTTCATCAAAAACAATACTATTTCAGCACTGTGGTTACAGACATTCTCAAAGAAAAGCTTTTATTGATACAAAAGCGGTCAGTAACATATTTATGTATAACAAACTTTATTAGGATATTGACAACTAATAAAATATATCTATAAATGTAAACATGACACAGCTTTTATCAACAAGTGACATGAGTAAAAAAAAAACATTGATACCTTTTAAAGAAAATAGTATTATAACAGAAATATTGAAAAGCATGTTAATTGCTGTAAAATTTGCTTTCTTATAAATTTGTAAAAATAATTAGTTAACGAGAATAAAAAAATGTATGACATGACAAAAGAATTTCAGTGGATGTTCAATATCAACAAAAATATTTAACCAATAATCTTGATATTAAATACCATCTACCGATTAATCAATGTATATACACATGAAAGAACAACTATACTAAATAAATGTCAAAGAAATCTTGTTAACAACTGATAAAACAAAATCAGTTATATTTCAGTATAAAATATTTACAGATGACCTCTTGAAGCATTATTATGAAGGAGAAAAAAAAATCAAAATAAGTATCAATACAAATGTCAAAATAATCTTACAGATAAATATTACATTAGATACGGAAAAGGCATTCGAAACACTTAAGTATACTATTCGAATAAGATTTTTTAAAATTTTATCATTACCATTATTATTATTACTATTTAAAGAATATACATATTATAAATGGAAATAATAAATGTGAGTGGCTACTGAGGCCACCAAGTTAGATTACTAAACAAAGTCAAAAATGCACTTTATATAAACGTCAAGTAATACTCAAAATAAACATACTATCAGATATAACCAAAACAAAACTGCAATGCCAATAATCACAATAAACAAAAAAATTTATCAAACATTATACACATTTATATACATATCATGTGTGGATTGTGTATTAATTTGATTGTGTAATAGTGTGGATGTTGTGTATACTTGTGTTGTATAAGTGATGTTTGTGTCTGTGAAAATGGTGTGGAAGCTTCCACAAATTGTATTTAATAACCCAATATATTTATAAACATGACAATGTGTAGTAATTAATATATGAAAAGAAAGAAGAAAAATTATGTATACACATATAAATATGCAAGTTTCCGATACATATAACACACACATACTGTACATTTTGAGCAGTAAATAATTATAGTATAGTTATCAAATTTAACAAATCAGACAATATATAAAATAAAACAGCATAACAGAAGGTTTATATTCATATTAAATGCAATACACACTTCATTAAGTTATTGCAGATATTCAACATTTGCCACAGGAAAAAAAAAAAAATATATATATATATGTATAATTACACAATATATAATAGGACAATTTATATAATGCAACTTATAAAATATACCTGTACAAAATCACCTTTGTTTACAATAGGCAACTTTGGCGAATCACCTGATTAAGTCCCCTAAAAAAAAACTTAAAAAAAAAACATGTTAAAAGAACATTTGTGAAAATGGAAACAAAAAAAAATTAAGTTTTGCATCTTGGTCTGAGATCATAATGAGACTGCGGTTGAACAATCCCAGCTGGTTGACCTGTCTGTATTGTTTGTGGAATGAGATGTTGCTTTCTTTTATGAGCCAGGATGACACGGTCTATGTTGATAGTGAATGGTTCAGCCCCTTCATTTTCGAATTCTCTGACGGAGAGTAACACATCAGATATTACTTTTTGAACTGAATATGGGCCTATGAATCTTGGTTTAAATGTATCTTTGGTTTTTATAAAGACCATATCATTTTCTTTGAATTTCCGGAGAACTGCTTTTTTATGTTGTCTAGTATTACGTTGGTTTTGGTAAAACTTCATGTTATGATGCACTTGCCTAAAGATCTGTTTCATTGATTCCATGTATTTATGGTATTCATATGGAAATTCCAGTGTTTCTAACTGAGGAGCTTCAAACAAGTCAAAGATGCTTGTTAGTGACCTGCCAAAATGCAGAAAGGCTGGAGAATATCCAGTTGAAGAATGAACGGTGGTGTTATACAGGTTCTTGTGTATCATCAAAGCCTGATGAAAATCAAATCCTTCCTGGGTAAGAGTGGAAATTGAGGATTTGATGCTGGTATTAATTCTTTCTGATGAGCCTTGTGTTTGCGGGTGTCCTGATGATGAATGGGAGATTGTAATTTTCAATGTCTGTGCCAAGTTGTTAAAGATGTTTGCTGTGAACTGTGGGCCTAAGTCTGAGAGTATCGCAGAGGGTCGACCAAAGGTAGTAATGTATCCCGTAATGGCTTTAACTACAGCTTGTGCTGTTGCATTTTTTACTGGTACCAATTCAATATGTTTAGAAAAATGATCGAGGAATGTTAACACATGGAAGCCATTAGAGAAAGGACCCAAAAAGTCCATGGAAACTAACATACTCGGCGCAGAAGGAACAAACATTTCCTGCAGTGGAGCAGGTGGAATTCTGTGCGGTTTATATTGAATACATAATGTACAGGACAGAACAAAGTTTCTCACATCTTCAAATAATCCTGTCCAATAAAAGTGTTTAAGTATTCTTCTGTATGTATTTCTAATTCCAGAGTGAGGCATGTGACAAATTTTTAATACTTTAGGTTTTAACTTCTGTGGTACTACAATTTTTGTTTTTGGAGAGTTTTCAGGCTGGTGAAACTTTCGTTTGATCATTAACAGACCTGTGTCCGGATGGACAAAATAATTTTTATATTTAGGAGAAGGTTTCTCCGAAGTGATATCAACAATAATTTTTAGCAGAAAGTCATCTTCTCTTTGCTCTTTAAAAAAACATTCTTCCGAGATTTCCATCATAAGATTATCTGCGTCACAGCTGTTTAAGGAACGACTGAGTGGAGCAGCATCGTTGCTTAACAACTGAGGTAAGGAAGAACGATGAGGCTCTGATGAGGTGAGTGACTTATCAGATTTTTGTGTGACATTGAAATGATGGAGTTCAATTGTTGGAGAAGCTGAAGAAATGGGTAAATTGTTAGCCTCTTTAATTAATTCTGGGTTTGAGTTAAGATCTTGAGTGTATGCAGAAAAGTCTTCTCTTGAAAAATAGTCTGCCAAAACATTTGTTTTACCTTTTACATATCTGAATGTGTATTGATAGTTTGATAACTCAATTAGCCATTTAGTAGTTAGATCAGCAGGAGAGGAAATTTTCTTATAGTGTTCGAGTGGTCTGCTATCGCTGAGAATGGTGAAAGGTCGGTTGAAAAGGAAAAAATTAAATACACTGACTGACTTAGCTATGGCCATCAGCTCAAGCTTGATGGCTGAATATCGCTGTTCTGATTTAGATAGTGTTTTACTAAAGTAACTAACCGGAAGCAGAATGCCTTCCTTTTCTTGTAGAAGAACCCCTGAAATAGCAATTTTGCTAGCATCTGTATTAAGAAAAAATTGTTTTGACCAATCGGGTAATGAAAGAAAAGGTTTAGAGAAAAAAACTTTCTGTATTTGTTTAAAGACTTCAGCATGTTGCTCTGTCCATTTAAATGTAGTTTTCGGAGATGTTAATTTTATCAAAGGATCAATTAATCGCGAATAGCAGGGAATGAGTTTTCTGTAGAATCCACACAATCCTATAAATCTTTTTAGTTGTTTTCTGGTTGCTGGGATAGGAAATTGAGTAATTTTTGTAATGTTAGAAGAAATAGGATGTATTTTTTGATTTTGGATGCTGAAACCGAGATATTCAATAGATGACTGATGGAATTTACATTTCTTTGGAGACAGTGTCAGATTGTACTTTTGTAGAGTAGCTAAAAGTGTTTGTAATTTTTCTGTTGTTTCCTGGAAAGAGTCACTTCCTATAATAATGTCGTCTTGGTAAGCATATATGCCTGAACAATTGCACTCTTGTATAATTGTGTCAATATGCATTTGGAATGTTGATGCGGCTGATCTCAGCCCAAACATTAATCTTTTAAATGAATAAGTTCCCCATTGTGTAGTAAATGAGAGACGTCGTCTGTATTCTTTAGGTAATGAAATTTGATGATACGCTGAGGGAAAGTCTAATGTTGTAAAATATTTAAATTTTGAGATGTTATTTATTATCGTATCAATTCTTGGAAGAGGATAAGTGGAGCATCGAATCATAGAGTTGATTAACCTTAAATCTAGGGCCAGTCTAAAGGAAGGTTTATCCTCCTTAGACACAGCTTTCTTTTTAACCATGAGCATTGGGCATGCCCATTCAGAGATATTTCTCTCAATGATCCCTGCATCCAGTAATTTGTCAAGTTGATCTTTTGCCTCTTCTTGAATAGCTTGTGGAATAGGAAAAGGGTAAGTTTTTAAGGGAATATCTGAAATGAATTTTATATGTGGAGTGATATGATCGGTGTGTCCAATCGACTTTAGTGAACATGAAAATACAGAGTTAAATTTCTGAAGAATATCTTGTATTATTACCCTTTCTGTAGGTTTTAAATGCTGAATAGAAAAATTATTTACATTAAATTCTTTCTGTCTTAAGGATAAAACTTCTGGTGTAGCCTTAATTAGATTACACATGTGATCAGGTGTATTTGTTGCAAGATCTAAGGTATTTTCTTCTATTTTATCTATCTCTGAAATGTATCCGCAAACGGTATTTTTATTTATATGCAGTTTCTTGCTCGAATTGTTATACATAGGAATAAAAAATTGAATTAATTCTTGTTTAGTAGAATTTTCCTTGATATGTTGTACCTCCACAAGAGAAGGATAGGACGCAAGTGGACAGTGCTTGTTAGATGATGTAAACATTACTAACTGATTTTCTGGAATAAGCGTGGACCGCACAGGCACATATATAGTATCCTGTGGATCAATCATAATTTTCTGGGAAAGCCAACATTTTTGACAAGAGGGCAAATTATCTTTATGAACATCAATTTTAGATTTTTTATATCCAGTTTGGGTGAAATCCGTATGAGTATCAATTCTATGCGATACCCGATTCATATCAGATTCAGATAGAAGACTGCAAGAGGGTACAGTGTCTAGAATATCTAAAGCATTTTCATTAATTTGTATCTTGTTATTATGTAAATTGATAACTACGTGATGGGACTTTAAAAAAAATCAAAACCAAGTATACCAATAAATTTGGATTCAGTTGGTATTTCAATAAGAAAAAAATGTGTGTTTGTAAAAAGTTTTCCCTATTTTAAAGGAAATGCAAACACATCCATCACATTGTACAATAGAGTTTACTGTAGATATTTTGACTCTTGAAGCAATTCTTTTGTAATATAATTTGTCTTGATTTTGTAAAAAATAGTGTTTTGAGAGTAATGACACAGAAGCTCCTGAGTCGAGAAGAAAATTCTCTAATGTTTTGTTTAACAGTAATTGTATGATGGGGAGATTGGGCAGATCATTGTCTGTGTGTAACAAGAATTCCAGTGAATTAACTAATATACAATCTCCATTTTTCTCCACACTCGGGGACGTTACCAGTACTGGAGATGTTGTCTGTATTGCAACAGATTTTACTTTGCGTTCTAATGACAAAGGGAACTTTGCCTGTGTGTCTGGAGATCTCAGAATGATTTCATTGTTATTTACAAAAAAATTATTAGGTAGATTAGAATATGTTGAGTTAGTCTGTGAAAAGTTGTTATGGTAATTGACTTTATTCAAACCTGACCTATATGAGGACCCAAGTAGCACAACAATAATGGCCAAAGTCGGAAATAAGACCATTTCAATATTGGCCAACATCGGACTCTGCTGGACTGGCCAGTGCAAAAATGTCAAGGTTTTTTACAATACTGGCCAATATCGGTAATCTGTATTGGTCAATATTGCATGTAATACTGGCCAATATCGGTTAAAGTTGAACTGGCCAATATAAAACACTAAATTTTGCCAATATAGGCCAATGTTGGTATCACATACTGGACAATATTGCGTACAACACTGGCCAATATAAAATTGCAAATCACAACAGTAATGGGCAATATTGATATTCGACATTGGCTAATGTTGTAATGCAATACAGGTCAATATTAACTACAAATCTTGTCTATTTGCAAGAAACAAAAAATCAAAAACTACAGACGGCAGGCAAATTATTTGAGTGTGAGCAATAATTCCTATATAAAAAAAGTACACTTAACAAAATAGTATTAAATGCACTTTTTCTTTTTTTAAATATAGGAATTATTGCTAGCGCTCAAATAATTTTGCTACCAACTGTATGCCATGTACAATTCTTTTTTTTTTTTTTTCAGATAAAAGAATGCATGAAATTTTACAACATCCTTTTAAACTTTTGATATTTGTATTAGATTTTTAATTTTTTTTTTTTTTTTTTATGCGATTCTTTTTTATTTTTTATGGGAAAACAGACACTTTTATATTACCTTTAAAAATATATTAGGCTGATTCCAAAAAATTTCGCACATTCATTTTCCTTTTACATAAGAATTGTATTTATTTACATAGAGATTTAAAAAAAAAATTAATAAAAATAATAATAATAGATTGTTATAGACAAAAAGGTTTAATAACAATCGAATTACATTGATTAGCATTTTATTTATCAAACTAATACTTTAAAATGTACCTTAATACGTTATTTGTATTTTTTCAGCGTCCGGAATCAAGTCAAAATATACTGATTTTGTATAATACAACCTAACCTACAAGAAACCTTTCATTTAGGAGGGGAAAGTGTAGGTTTTTAAATGAACTGCATTAAAAAAAAAAAAAAAAAAAAAAAAAAAAAAGGAAAACCATTTAAAAAATGGAATGATACAGTTTCAATTAACAGATGAATTTATTTATTTTTTTTATTAAAATCACACAATAGACTGTGGAAGAAAATCATATTTATTGAAATTTTTTTTTTCTTATTGATCGTTCAGTTAAACTGACGACTGAAAAATAAATAAAATTAGAAATTCTGACTTCTAAACTTTTATTAAATTATTTATTTTAATTTATAATTGTTGCCAAAAAAATTACGAGTTTTTTTTTATTATTTTTCGACATATAATAAAATATATTTTCACAATAATAATAAGCTTTTTCGATAGTGTTTGTTTCGATACTGATTATTATTAATTTTCTTTTCTTTCAAAAAAATAAAAAAATGGTGAAATTCTGGCAAAAGCAGAATTTAGTTTCGAACGGAGAACTATTAGGTTTTTTTTTTTTTTTTTTTTTTTTTTTTTCAAATTATAACATTGTTTCCAAATTATTCAATTATATTTCGATAAATGTCCAACTATCGAAAACTGGTATCGTAAAAATCTGCAGATTGAGACTAATCGTCCTCAGTCCTTAAAAAAAAAAAAAAAAAAAAAAAAGATAAAAATAATATTCACATGTTATGTTTTAACTGCAACTAAATAATAATAAAAAAATAATAAAAATCCAAAACCTGAACTTAAGTTGATCTTGAAATCAGAACTTGGTGATATAGGTGTCATTATCGTAACAAATAAAATAATAATCTTTCAAGATGTCACAACAGAAATTGTGTAAGACAAACTCATTACATTTTTAAGATATGTGAAAAACTGATATACTCAGAATGTATGAAAAATTTTCATCAGTCACAAATTTAGATGTTATGGATTTTTGAGTAATTTATTTATTTTAAGTTGTGTCAATATAAAATGAATGAATCGTAATAAAACAAAAAGGCTATATTATTTTTTTCTTACTATAAATAAATCATCCTGGAAGAAGTTAATGAACTGTTAGGAGTTTTTCTTTGCAATATAAAATTTTCTTTGGTTGTTTATAAAATTTTCATTGGTATACCTTGAGTTCTTTTCACAAACTTTTTTGCTGAGTACCCAGCTTTCATCAATTTTTCTGGCAATCTGATTGTTTCTTCTTTGCTGTTGTAATTGCAGAATGTCACCTTAGTCCACATTTCGCATTAGTTCTATGTTATTACATAATTTACAGTTTACACTCAACTACATGGTTTACCACATCGTTTACACACAGCTTTCATTAAATGCACGAATTAACTGACTGCTTCTTCTCTTCTGTTGTACTTTCAAAACATCACCTTGCATCCAGATTTCACATCAGGATCACATCTCTACATGCATATACCTGTTAACATTTCGACAGTTATGTGGCTGGTAGTATAATTTTGATGTAGCAAGGATATAGCTATTGATGGGGGGGGGGATTTCAACTCCCCCTCAAAATGTTGTAAATTTGTGGAAATTTTTAGAGTAATACATCATTTTTAACACAATATTATGCACTAATACTTGTACACTGCAAACTTTCTGGCTATGGCCTTTGATATTGGCATTAGTATTACCCTGATAAAGACTAACCAAAAAAATCTTCCAGAACAATCCGGAATGATTGAGACCCAATTAACCCCTTAGAAAAAGCTGTAATCTACATATAGAATTTTATGAAATAAGACACTGGCATGACTAAAAAATCTTAGCCAAGCTGAAGAAAAAGTTTCTCCCATGTCAAGCGAATACCAAGAACACTTTTTTTTTTTTGTTTATAATTAACCGTAGTTATTAAAATCCATTCTTTAAATTACATCTAATTTTATTTTCAGATTTTCCATTCAAAATATTTTTACTTTAAATGCACATTATTTTTGGCTAAAACATGAAAAATGCATATTTAAAAATAATAATAATGACCAATACTGAGAAATTCACAAATTAAAACTTCAGTTTATAAATTAATATTTGATTATTTTATCTTTTTGCATTTTATTTTATACCTAAAAAAGTTTGAATTTTATAAATGTAAATATGTAGAAGGAAATTTCACAATCACTTTCAGCTACTAATGTTGGTTATTTTAATACAGAATATCCTTAACAAAAAATTTTATTCAGAAAGCATCTTTTTTTTTTTTTTTAAAGCATAAAAATGCTTACTGATTAGGAAAATAATTTAAACTTTTTACTTCACATGCATTTCAACTAATTTCCTCTATTTTGTGTTCATTTGTTTGCTTATTTTTAATTAACACTAATATATATGATTCAATTCTTTAATTATATATTATCAAAATGTCTGAAATTTAATTGCATAATTTTATAAATTAATATAAAAATTTTTATTATTCAAAACTGAAAAATAAATAAAAATTAAGACAAACCTATTTGAAGTTTAACTTAAACTTCAAGTAGGTTTATTTTTAAATATCTTTACTGAGTATAGAAAAAAGTTCATTAAAAATTAAAATAAAACAAAAGACTTTTTTTGCCATAAAACAATTTATTAAATTTATTTGCATGTTTTACATTATGTTTTTGAAAATTACAAAAATTCTGTATTTTCAGATATTTTTACATCTGATTTCTGTTTTATTTTAACCTACTTGCTATCACAATCTGGAGCTCTTGCAAAGACTTCTAATACAGTTGTTAATGCAGAGTTTCTCCCAGGTTTAAAAATGAAAGGATGCTGCTAGTAAAAAAAAAATCACATTTTAGATTTTTGAAGTCAGTTTTGGATCCTTAAGGACACACTTGATACGAGAAAAAATTTACTAATGTATGAACAAATGTTGATCATCATGCACAGTAGTTTTATCAGGGATGCCACTCTAAAAATTCGAAGAAAGAGGAAATCACGCCTGAAGTAAAATTTGTGATAATTATTGTGTAATTTTATATGCGAATTCTGTAAATTAATATATAACAAAATAATACATAAAATATAATTTGAATATAATAATTTAAAAAGTTACTTTGCAGTCAAAAGGTTATATTTTAAGCAATATAAAAGAATGATGCTTTATCACAAATAAAAAAATATTTTAGAAGTTTGTAAATAAACCATAGTCTGTAGATCGGCAATAACATTAATTTAACATAATTTAAAACAAAATAATTACACATAAGGAAATTTTTCTACCTCTTTATAAGTTCTGGAATCTAATAAAACAAGTTTATCATGAACGCTGACACTTATGTTATGAATGGAAAAAGAATGAACATTGCAGAGCTTCGTCAGGTTGTTTAATGGCTGATCACTACTTTTAGGGGGGTGAGGGACCTCACAGTAGAAAATGCGAGACGTACATCGAAGATTTTTTTTTTTTTTTTTTCAGTCTGCAGATTATTTTCAACACAGTATTGTGTAGAAATTTAAGTCTCCCGATTTTGATCGGAAATATTGCAATTTCCAATCTTTCTGCGTCCACATCATAAATGGCAACGTTCATTTTAATCACACTTATTAGATTCTAGAAGCTACAAAGAGTTAGAATTATTCAATATTTTTCACTTACGTAAATTATTTAACACCGCCCTTCCTCTTCGCTAACAATCAGCGATAGACATTTCACGGAATCATTGTGATTTCCCACCTGCTTTCATCCACAACATAAAAGTCAATATTTTCTTAAAATCTTATTTAATTAGATTCCAGAACTTATAAAGAAGTAAAATTGTCCAATATCTCTCACTTTTTTTTTTTTTTTTTTTGCTGCTTCCCCTCCCCTCTGCCATTTTCTCTCTCTCCTGCTAATGAACAGCAAACAATTGCTCCGCAGAAGTATTGCGATTTCCAATTTTTCTCCATCCATAACTCTTTCAATTTACTATATTAGATTCTAAAACATGTAATGAAGTAGAATTGTTCAATATCTCCCACTCATATATTTTTTATGATCCCCTCCCCCACATTAACAAGGATAATAAATTTTTTATACCAACTATAAACAATGTATTTTTTTAGTTTTGTTTTAAATTCTGGTTTTTTGCATAGTATCCGTTTAAGGTGTCTCGAATGTGAAAGTCTAATTTTTAGCAGTTGATCTCTATATCTGTTATCAGCATAATTTAAAAACAAATGATTACAGGAAATTCAAATTTGGTATTTGGAGATTCATATTAAGTTGCTACTTGAACTACTTTTTTTTATTATTTTTTTTAATACAATAAAAATAAAAATAGTGATTAAAATTTTTTGAAGATTCATTTAATTCCGGTGACCAGCGAAGCAGGCAAAACCTGCTAGTATTAAATAAATGTAAAATTATGACAGAAATACACTTACTGATTCTCGCAAGCCTTTTTTGTGTTACTTATAGTGGTGCAGATTATTCTCTAATGCCTAAATAGTTGTCACAGATTGACAGAAAAAATTCTGCTACTGGGTGAAGGAGGACAATATAACTATGTATATGAGAAATATCGAGCAATCCTATCTTTTTAAAGGTTCTAGAATCCAGTAAATTAAGTTTAATGTGCACATTGATATTTATGTTAGTTATTGATAGAGAAAGATTGGAAATTGTATGATGGATCGGCGATTATTAGTTTGAGAAGAGGCAGACAGAATAAATTTATAAAAAGCGGAAATCCGCCGCTCAGTAGAAGTGTTGAAAAGCGGCATCCCTGTTTTATTTATATTTCTAGCATTTATGTTCGATTTAAAGTCTATTTTCTACAAAAGGCAGTATAAGTGCAATTTTTTATATAACGAACAAGAAAGGTGCAATTTTTTTGTATGAAGAGTAAGAAGGGAAGAATTTTTCCAGTCAAAGGGCAGGCAAGAGGCAGCACCCTCCCAAATCTGTCTGGGGAAAACTCTGTTAAAGACAAAAGTTTGAACCTTTTTACAATTTCTTTAGATAGGATGCAAGGTTTCAAGTACCATTGGCCATTATGGGATTACTTTGGATAGCAATAAAATAAAGATGTTTCCTTTAGAGATGCAATGATTATTCAGCCAAAGCCGAATATCAAGTCCATTATTCAGCCCAGGCCGAAATGTTTTTATTTATAGTTACTCAATATAAATAAAAACATTATATTACACAATAAAATTTTTTAATTTCAGGATTTATATTTGTCATGTTTTGTGAAAATTTTATTATCCCCCCCCCCAAAAAAAAAAAAAAAAAAAAAAAAAAACTTTCATACCTTGAATGAATTTTATCATACCATTTTAATGTAAGGATCATGTAACTTTTATGCTATATCAATAAGTGCAAAACATATATCTGTAGTAAGCTAACATAATCTGTTAAATTTAATATTAATCTATTCAAAATTGTCCCAGCTGAACCATACAAGCAAATTCTGATTTTCTTTCAAAGCATAATGAAAAAATTTAATATTTATCGTTTGTTATTTAATAATAATACAAAAAAAAAAACTCCTTCCAGCGATATTTTTAATTATTGGGGGCGAGGAACGAAAAACTGGTATACATAGGTTTTGGGAGCCTAGAAGTCAAATGAGGATATTTTCAAAAGTGTAAAATTATTGGGGGGGGGCAGGAAGAGCAAAAAATTAGAAATTGAGTTAGAAAGTTCAAAATTGGTATGTATAGTTTTTGGGGGATTAAGAGTTGAATGAAGATATTTTGGAAAGTGTAAAAATATTAGGGGGGCAGGAAGAGCAAAAAATTAGAAATTGAGTTAGACCGTTCAAAATTGGTATGCATAGTTTTTGGGGGCCTAAGAGTTGAATGAAGATATTTTAGAAAGTGTAATTATTAGGAAGCAGGAAGGGGGGGGCATAGAAATTGAGTTAGACCATTCAAAACTGGTATATATAGGTTTTGGGACCTACAATTGAATGAGGATATTTTCGAAAGTGATACATTATTAAGGGGAGGCAGAAAGAGGGATTAGGTGGACAAAAAACAGAAATTGAGTTAGAGTGTTCAAAATTGGTACAGTATAACCCTGATAAGTCGTCACTCCGTTTAAGTCGTTTTCTTTTGGTCCCGACAAGGTCTCATACACAATAATGTTAAACAACCCTCTTTTACCGGTCACCGAATTTCATTCTACTCTGATAACTCGTCACCCACAAAAATGGCCGAAAGCTAATTCAAAAATCCCCTAAAAAAGTCGCTAATCCTAAACTTACATTTTTTTGTCACTAAAAGCTTTTAAAATCCCCCAAATTTAGCGACTTTTCCCCCAAATTGGCAACACTGATTTTGCATGCCACCGTGCTGTCTTTCCAGCCCCGTCCTATCAAATTAAGAAAACAAGCCTTTACTGGGAATTTTCGATTATGCGCGTCTTATCAGCAAAACCTGTTGGTCCCTATTGTTGTTAAGCATTCCTTTTCACTCCCCTCCCCCACTTCACTTTAAGAAAGCCAAGCCTGCTTATCACTTCAGCAACACACCTATAGGTTAAGCATTCCTTTCCATATAATACCCCTTTTGTGGAGTTGAGTTCTTGGAATATTCTATGCACGTGCATCGTACTTATCGCTGCTAACCATTCAAAGCACACTTTTCGCTGCGACTTTGTCGAGTGTAGGCGTTTTTTTTCACTTCTCCTGAGTTTGACTTCATTTCATAGCGAGTAAGCCCCGATATAGGGGCTATTTTTCTCTCTTGTAATTTCGTGGTGCGATTACACTTTTAACATGTCAGGGAAACGAAAACTTACATCATTATCTTTTAAAGAAAAAAAACGACTTAGTACAACTTTTTGAAAAATCAAATGTTTCCAAAACAGCTTTTGCCAAAGAACACCATATTCCCAGGACTACGTTGAACGATGTTCTTTCATCGAAACAAATCATTGAAGAAGCCGACTGTGAAGGCAAAAGAAAGAGAATGAGTAAATCGAAGTTTGACGATATCGAGGAGGTTTGAGTTCGATGGCTGAAACATGCCAGAGCCCAGAATGTACCAATTTCTTCCGCGGTGCTAAAAGAAAAAGCCATGGAAATTGCTAAGAAGTTGAACATTGAAGATTTCGGCGGCAGCAATGGTTGGCTGGAACGTTTCAAAGACAGACATTGCCTTTCTTTTAAAATGATTTGCGGAGAAGCAGCAGCTATTGATGTTGATGTTGTAGAAGACTGGAAGGACAGTGTTCTCAAGGACATTTTATCTAGATTTGATGCATCAAATGTTTTTAATCTTTATGAGTCCGGCTTATTTTACCGTCGTTTGCCCGATAAAACTGTCATTTAAGGGTGAAAAGTGCACTTCTGGAAAATCAAGCAAACAACGCGTGACGCTTCTGCCTGGAGCAAATATAAATGGAACTGAAAAACTAAAACTACTTGTGATAGACAAAAGCAAAAAGCCACACTGCTGTTAAATCCCTTCCAGTTTATTATGAAGCAAATTCAAAGGCATGGATTACTACAACAATTTGGGAACGACATGTTCGTAAACCGGTCAGAAAAGGAAAGTTGCCATCATTGTTGATAACTGTACCGCCCACACCACACCCGAAAATTTAAAAGCAATCGAGATGGTTTTTATTCCTCCAAATGTAACATCAATTCTTCAACCTTTAGATCAAGGGATAATTTGTGACTTTAAACGAAAGTACAAAAAATGCTTGTAAAGGACCTGATAAAAGCATTGGATAGAAACAAAAAGCTGGAAGTTTCAGTTTTAGATGCAATTAACTATGCAGACAAAAGTTGGAGTTCCGTTTCTTCACAAACAGTTTTGAATTGTTTCCGACATGCAGGGTTCATAGCAGATGCCGAATCAGAAGAAATCCTCAGCGATGAAGACATCATCGACGTGGAACCATTAGAGACTTTGCTGCAAATCGCAAATGAAAAGTGTGCAGGGTCAATGACGTTAATGCTTTTGTCAACATTGATAACGACATTGAAATCTGCTCACAAGCAACTGTAAAAGATTTGACATCTGAATTTTTAAAAGAAAAACAAAACAGTTCAAGTGAGGATAGTGATGTCGAGAATGTGGATAAAACCCCACCCAACAAGACGGAAGCAATTGAAGCCCTGAAGAAAGTTCGAGAGTACCTTACATCCATTCAAGGTACAACAGGCGAAGAATTTAAAGCCTTAACTGTATTAGAAAAGAAAGTTATTTCCAGTAGCCAGCACCTTCATCAATCTACACTGTTGGGTTATTTTAATGTAGCAAAAAAATAAAATGCACATGGTAACTATACTGTTTTTTTTTTTTTTTTTTTTTTTTTTTTTTAATCTTCCGCTCATTCATTTACATGTATTGATTTCTGAAAATATTGTTTTTGTCACCCAATCCTACTGCAATTCATGAAAATGTGTAGTATAGTATATTTCAAAGTTTTTTTTTTTTTTTTTTTTTTTTTCCGAAATTCGCCACTCCGCCTAAGTCGTCACTTCGCTTAAGTCGTCAAAAAATGTTTGGTCCCTTTAGTGACGACTTATTGAGGTTTTACTGTATATGTAGGTTAAGTAGGAGAGGCATGAAAGGTGGGGAATAAGTATGCATATCCCAGGGGTGAAACTTTTCAGGGCCTACCCCTGAATTCAGAGTTTTTGAAATTTTTGCTGTCTGATTTTCATGTAAATTATTTTGTTTTTACAGAAATTTCTTATTTTGAATGTTTAATTTGCCTTATATAATGCATTAAGAACTCTCCAAATATTATTTAACACAGGTAGCCATATATTTCATTATTAAATCTTCCCTATCTGCATGCAAATATCAGTTTTCAGGGATTTTGCATGCTAGGTAGTTTCACCCCTGGTATCCCTTAATCTGTGTGCATGCAGTGCACACGGGTCTACGCTGCCGACGGCAGTGGGGACCCGGTGTAAGTTTTTACTCGATCAAAAAAAAAATATATATATATATATTTTTTTTATGAGTGAGTATATAGAATTGAGGATTCATTCATTATAGTGATTCATTTAAAAATAGTGACCCGCTAGCAGGCGAAGCTCACTAGTATCTATTAAAATATGACTAGACAATACCTTATAAGAAACTTGTAAAGAATTATTATTATTAGAGATTTTATACACTGTTATAGATATTATTAACGCTATATGACAATACAAACATTAAACTATACAATTTGTTAAGAAAAATAAATAAATAAAGTGTGAAAATAGTGTTATTAAAATAGTATTTATTAGTAACAAGCTACCTTCGGTGACCAGCTGGTTTGAGTTTCTTCAAAAGCCAGACCATATTAAACCAGTGCTCGGTGGTGCCTACTCTCCACTTCAGAACCTACAACAGTTTTACAAGAAAAATACAAAAAATGACATGTATTTTCCTACTAAAATTAAGTGTCATAACATAAAAATGATTTAAAAACAAAGCAGATATATATAAATATTAAGTTCTAATGATAATTAAATTCAGTAAACTCTTGGTTAACCAGTATTCAACAAACCTGAAAAATTCAGAAAACACTTTTTCCTCTTTTCCAATAAATTGTTTTAAAATATTTGCTGCTATTTTAGGAAGCTTATGGTTTTCATTTTCATATAATTAGTGTCCAAGTTAATATAATGCAAATCAATGTTTATACAAAGGCGAATGTCCCAGAAATTCACAATATTTTTGTAGCTGATTACTGAAATCTGCTATTATTTTGCCTTAATTGATAAATTCGCATTTTGTACAAAGTTGAATCTCTAAATACTCAATTATTTTGCTATAATCCATGAATATATATTTTTTTTTTCCAAAGCTACATCCCAAAATACACAATTTTGCGACCTAATTCAGAAATACGGGACCATTTCACTGCCAATTATAAAAAAGTTTTGCTTAAACACAACTAGTTGCTGAAATACGCTATTATTTCAGCATTAATCGATAAAATTTGCACTTTTTTAGAAAGAGGATTTTCAAAATTCGTAATGTTGTAACACGCGCAACCATTTTACCGCTAATTAATAATGTTACTTTAATCCCAATTATTTATTGAAATAGGCATTATTTATCTGTTAATCGGTAAAATTCGTCCTCTTTTTTTCAAAGATAATTCCCGATGGAATTACCTACAGATGGATTTCCTATGGAATCAATCATTTTACAGCTAATTCTCGAAATTTATGTAATGGCAACTAACTTAAATTTTGTAATTTTTTTCTTTCAAAAACGAATACCGAAATATACAGTTATTTCAAAAAAAAAAAAAAAAAAATTGCTTTACATGCGTGATTGCTGAAATATGCGATATGAAAGTCTATCAAAATATAGTATCATTTCAGTTTCAGTGATAAAATTTATGTATTTAATCGTTCAAATTCCGTGCTGACATAAGAAATTAATTCTCTACAAAACAACATAATCTTATGGTGGACTGTTGAAATACATTGTTTTACTCACTTAACAAAATTTACATTTATCACGGCTAATTGCTTAAATAAGAGATTCTTTCTCCACTTTACTAAATAAAGATAGGCAACTACCTGGCAACAACTACTACAGAATAAGGAAGTGAAGCGAAACAACGACCGCAAGAGCTCCCCGGCAAAGTAAACAACGAGGTTTCCTCCAGAAGAACGACATCGAGAAAAATTACTTGGCTCTGATGATAGGCATGTCCGAAATTAATTAGCTAGTAATTAGAAAGGATTTTATTGGGTATTTTAAATGTTTGTTTTCATATCAGTTATCCTTTTCTTTAAAATAAGATTAAATAGGCAACTATTTTTGCTGCTGTAATCAACAAAAATTGTGCTATTTTAGAAAATTGATGCCACAAATGTTAAATACATATATTTAGCCAAAAATCAGAGAGAATTTTGCTTTTTTGGTGTATGTTTGCTGAAATATGCATAATTTTTTTGTCTGGTTCCCAAAATATGTGCAATTTTCTCGTCCAAATACTTTGAAAAATCTTTTGTCAAAGGTCTGTTTTATGATCACTGATTTCTTTTCAAGTAGGTTAGTTTCAGTGCAAATTTAAGAAATTAATAATTATAAAATGACTTTTTACGCGAAAACTATTACGCTTCAGTTCAGCACAAAATAGGGAATAATGCAGAATGTACTTGAAATCTGCGTACGAGAATCGAGTGCCTATTTCAGTACTTTCACATAATTTCTATAGTTTTTATTTTGTTATAGAATTTCCGTAACAGGCATTTCTATTCAATTCTTGGATATGCAGAAATGGTACCTGAAACTGCAGCTAACAATCTTTTTTTCTGACAGCTGCACTAAGAAACGGACTGACGACACATAGATTACACCTAGAAGTGAATTTTCAGATTGCATTTGTGCAAAAGTATGCTGCAAAGCTGATTTCACATCACATAAAACTTATAGCTATGTGTTACTCTGTGAAAACAATAAAATATCTATTAAAAATAACAATATGGCAGATGGGAAAATACAGGGCTCATTTTCATTTGAAAAAAGTGAAGGGTGCATTTGTACTTTAAAAAAAGGGGGTGGGATGCATTTTTCACTTCAAAAAAGGGCAGGGTGCATCGGCGCTGAAACAAAATAGGGTAGGGTGTGGCACCCTTTGAAAAATGCATAACATGAACACTACTTACAACTACTCGGTATTCGGCCAAAGTGCTACTCGGTGCAGCATTACTATTAATTACTTGTGATAGAAAAGTATTTTTCTGTATTCATCTTTGAAAAACATACAAAATTTAACAATTAGTAGTAAAATAATAGCCTATATTAGCAATTAATTGCCATTACTTAAATTTCAACAATTAGTGGTAAGATGATTCCACATTTTGATAATTGGCTGCAAAATTACTGTATACATATCAGAATTATCTTTGAAAAAAAAGAACAAATTTTATCGATTAACATAGAAATGGAGCCTATAAAGGAAAATAATTCGGATTAATGTATCTTTATAAATTAGCGGCAAAATAATTGTGTGTTTCTATAATCAGTCACCACAGTTCAAAACAACTTCTTTTCCCCCCCATAAAAATCAATTAACTTTTTTCCTTCCCAAAAAATTTTATTCTGTCCCTTTTTTAAAATTTATAAATTATTTGTAAATCTCTTTTACTTTTAATTCAGTTTATTTCAATTGTAATTTTGCTTCAGAGAAGGTTTTAATTATGTGCTTTATGTGTGATTGGCATTGGCTGGCTTTATAAGTTATTATATATTGGGGGGGGGGGGGATTATCCAGAAATTGTAGAAGAAAAATCTCTATATTAATTATCTTAAAAAATTATAAATGAAAGGGTCTAAGGCTAAATGCAGTAAAGTAAAATAAAATAAATGATAATGGAAAGCACATTTATTTTGTATAAGATATAAAGGGAAAAATTGTGTAATTAAAAAAATTGCTCTCAACTTTGTTTTATTCAAAACTGAACAAAGTGGTCTTTAAAAAATTTATGAATATGGTATTTGTATATGGTAATAATTTGTATATGGTAATTTGAATATGGTATTTGTATATGGTAATATGGTAATTAATAGCAGCTCATTTTCTTATCTTTATACTAAATCCAAAAGCAAGATGTACTGATTTTGAATTATCAAATAAAAAGGAGCTGCATTAGAATTTGTCCAGACAGTTAAATAAAAAAATTAAAAAAAAAACCTTTCATTTTAAAATTTCATGCAAATATTTCTCCATTCAATATTTTGAAAATTATAACATCAAAGTATTGAAAAATGGTGAAGTAATTATAATCACAAAAGATTCTACATCCAATGAAGAATGTTTTCTCAAAAAAGAAAATTTAGTTTCAATAAAAGCTATAAAACTTCTAATTTTATTTAAAATAATAATTGTAAATTCTAATTCAATATGGAACTTTCAAATGGATTGCAATATTCCAGTACATAATCCAAAAGTATAATTTTTTTCTTAAATCTTTTCCTATAACTTTTTCATTGTACAGATTTTTTTTTTTTTAATTTTTCATTAATTCATTAAATTAAGAATTTTTTTGTTATTAAGTTAATTTGTTATCATTAAAGTGTACGAAAGACATGTTATGTTAGGCAGGCCGCACACCAAAGAAACAAGCGTGACTTGGACGACATAAGAGACAATCCCTAGCATTGCCGCTAAATTTACTTTACTGCATATGCATACCAGAGAGACAAGCGTCATGTCTTATTAGTCGAGTGTGTGTCTCCCATTTGTCGCGCGAATCGCGCATGCTACAACTTTTCGCACTTGTCGCTCATGTTGCAACATGGCGGCGATAGAGATTTGACAACTGCGGGTAAATTTAAACAACACTGGGCTCAACGCAGTCGCTTTTTTCAATACTAATAACTTTAATAGAAATATTTAGTAAAATCCTTTGCAATATTTTTCTTCGATTGCATATTACGAAGATTGCTTTGTATAAATAATAGTATTAAAACAAAAGTGACTACGCTGAGTCCTACAATGACAATATCAAATTCAAGTCCGTGTAATATACAATCAATTTAAGTTCAGATAGAAAGGAAAAACATATTAACCTTTTAGCCGTGTCGAGTTTTTTAGCATATCTGTTTAATAACTTATAAAATCAATACTAAGTGAAGTAGGAATAAAGCATATTAGTTTTTGAAATCAATGGATATTCAGTAATCTTATGTCCTAGGGAAAAATATCATATTTTTCCAAAATTTGCTACATCATCCTCTTATTTCAACTTTTAAAAACGGAAAAAGCCGTTTGCAACGGTTAACCCTTTCAGGGGCACTAAGTACAAATGATTGAATTTCCTTTTAAATATATATATATCATAAAGTAAACATCCCCTACAAGTCATATTTGATGAAGAAAAAAAATTCAGCATGTGGGGATTTTTTTGTGGGTGGTGGCTAGGCGTTCTAGCCACTGCGTCTATCTACCTAAAAGATGCTCCTAAAAATCAAACTAAAATTAATGATCTAAGATAATATGTAAATCTGTTGTATTTAAAAGGTGCATTACAGTATATTTACACTACCAAATACTTTTGAATAAAAAATTATTTTTCATAAAAATATGTAAAAGAAACTTCAAAAAATTTTTGCGCAACTTGTCCATTTAAAAAAGTCACAGGCACATCCTGCTTAAAGTTACTGTAGTTCTGCCATCTCTATTTCAATTTTAGAAGTACACATTAACTTTTCATAAAAGTGGATAAAAAAAGTAGCCACTGCACACTTAGAGAAAAATTTCTAAAGTAGGTGGCTAGACCCTCTAGCCACCGCCCCTGAAAGGGTTAAAATAAAAAAAAATACGGATGAAAACAAATTATAGGGTAACAATTTTATGCAATAATCCCCATTATATATTAAAATATCGCTCTTGAATTTCATCCGTTTGACCATTTCCGATAAAAGAAACAAAACAAGTTTACTAGCAAGGGATGCATGGCTTAGGGGTTAAGGGTTGAACTCGTGTCACAATGGTACTCGGTTCGACCTTCACCGGAGTTTTTTTTTTTTTTTTTTTTTTTTTTAAGTAGAAAAATAATTTAAGAAAAAGGATAATGATTAAATTCAACTATTTTTCTTTTTTTTTTTTTTTTTTTTTAAATAGATATATTAGAAAAACAACAAAAAGGAAAAATAGAGAAAAATTATTCATTTAAAAAGGAAGAAAATCAAATATAGGAATTTAGTACAATGTTAATAACATCTTGGAAATTATTGGGTTTTTGCATCATTTTGCAATTTTTTATTAAAAACTGTTCAGATTTAAAAGCAACGTTTTCAACTGGAAACTATTAATTTAAATTTAACAATAAAGAAAAAAAATATAAGGTGCAATGTAAAATTATTTTTCTTAAATTATTCATTTATTTAAATTATAAAAGAAAAAATGAATAAATAAAAACACTTTTTTTAGCTGGAAAAAAAAAATAATAATAATAATAGTAATAATAATATTTGTTTGCATATCAATAATAACTTAATTAAAGCAGACAAGCTTTGTTTTCTACTAGAAACAGGATATAAAACATTAAATAAAAATTTAAATAAAACATTAACAAAATAAAAGGAATAAATAAATGAAATATAAAAATTATTTTCCTCTAAATTATTCATTTATGTAAATGATAAAGTAAAATAACAATTTTTAAAGTTAAAATACTTTAATAATTCAACAACGAAAAATTAGTTTTTAAATTTAATAATTATTTTCTCTTAAATTATTCTTTTATTTTTATTTTAAAAAATCAAACATTTTTTAAATAAGAAAAATTAACTTTTATTTTATTCATTCAATGAATATAAATTAAAAGATATAAATAAATAAATAAAAATAAAAAAAATTGAATAAATAAAATATAAATAAAAAGTGCGATATAAAAATTTTAATAATAAAGTTTTTTTTTTTTTTTTTTCCCAGGTTGAAATAATTTTTTTTTAATAATTTAATAGACTATTTATTTTTACACAACAATAGTAACACAATTAAAGCAAACAATCAGCTTTTTCTATTAGAAGATGTTTATCAAATGTTAATTATAAATAAAACATTAACCCCCCCCTTTCCCCCACAAAAATATGAAAATTACTTTCCCTTAAATCACAAAGAAAAATTAAGTGTTTTTAGTTAGAATATAATATTTGATTAATTTAACAAAAAAAAAAAAAAAAAAAAAAAAAAAAAACTATTTTTAAATTTAATAATTATTTTCTTCTTAATTACCCTTAATTTTTTTTCTGTTTTACTTGAAATTATAATAGATTTAGAAATTATAATCTCCTTATAATAAATAAATAAAACCTGAAATCGCAAAAGTCAACAAGCACACGTGATCAAAAACGCCTCCTTCGCAGGATGTGTCTGTCACTTCGGTGTGAGTGTGAAACTTGAGTCGCTTGGGCCGCTGTCGCTTGCCTCTTTGGTGTGCGGCAGGCCTTAGGTAACATTCACTATAAAAAAAAACAAATTTTTGTTAACTCACAGTAATCCTGTTATTACCATTAACATCATTTTAATGAAAACTCAATACTACAATTATGGAATATTTTTAGAAGTTCTGAATATAAAAGATTTTAGCTACAATAAAATTTAATGCACTTTCATATAACAGTTCTTTAATTCAAGGATGAAATCGACAAAAGTGTAAAAAATAAATAAAACTTTATAAAAAGATAAACATTAAAGCAAAATATAAGAAGTCTCAGAACTGTTAAATTGGTTATCGCTTTCTAAAAATTGATTACTTATTTTTTAATATTTTATTTTTAAACGACAAAACACAAAATTTCACATTGTGAAAATTCGCATTTCAATATTTTAAAATAAAATGCTTAATAGAAAAATAAATAAATAATTTTTTAGACATTGATTTCCTTAATTTTTATTTTTAATATTTCATTTTTAAGTAAAAAAAAAATGCAAAATTATACATTGTGAAAATTCACATTTTATAACTTCAAAAAATATATTATAATAATTTTTAGAAAGGGATAACCTTATTAACAATTGTGAAGTTTCTGAATGTGAAAATGAAGTTAAAAATATGCATTAGTTAATGAGTTATGATGGAGCAAAATTCTCCATAGAATAACATTGGCTTTGGCTTCTGCCGACAATTAGTAAAAGTCCTCTTAACTGATTGCATGCACATACTTTTCAGGCTTTTATTTTATTTGGGTATGTGCATAAGAAACTTATAAGGCTAGTAATACACTATTATATATGCATTAAGTTATTAAATAATGTTAATTTGAACTGAATTCAAAAATAATTTTAACTATTATATCGTTTTATCTGTAATTTTTTGTCATTAATAAAATTATAAATATTCATATGTTACATCAACTAATAAATTTAGAAAAAAAAATGTCATTAGATAAAGAAGATAAAAATAGTAATTCATCATTTTAGGATATTTACATATTCAACATATTGTGTGCAATTAAACTAAATATTAAGCTCAAAAGCAAAGTACTAGACTGAATACTAGGAATAAATATGAAATAATTGGTGCATGTCCAGAAAGCATTTACATTTTGGTACAACTATAGTATTTCCCCTCAGCTGAATTTGGCGATTTTTCTTTGGCGCCGATTTGAACGATAACGATGTCGTTCTGGATTGTTTGCGATATAATATGGCAGCCTACATGCTATTTATTTTGGATTTAAGATTTATAATTTAGCTTACGATTTTTATCATTTATGCTATATGATTTATGATTTTTAGATTTATGATTTAGTCATAATCGCCAACGAAAAATCGCCAAATCTAGCTGAGGGGAAATACTATAGTTGTTCCAAAAAAAAAAAAAAAAAAAAAAAAAAAAATCTCATTAAAAAAATACATATATGATGCATTGTGGATACGAAGGGCGAACTTGACATCAGATCTTTTCCGTCTCAAAACATGCATGGACGATGCATATTTCCAGCATATGACGCAGAAAAAATTATTTTCAAATACGTTTTTCTCAAAATCTCCTTTTGTTGAGTTTGCCCTTCATATTTGCAATGCCTCATATGTACTAGCTTGGTTATAAATAAATTTCTTAGTAATAAATAACAAACATATACTATATTAAACTTGATTATAGTAAATTATGTAATATAACAAAATTATAGTACAATAAATTTCTTAGAAAATTTTTTTATATCAATGCATAATTTAAATACATATAACAATTATACATTACATAGTAAGTAAGATATGATTTTTTAAAAGAAGTTGTGGTTCATAAAAGATTTTATTTCTTGTATAAAACAAAATGTAATGACAATGTTTATAAAAAAGTTTTTTTTCAAATTAACTTTTCAATTTAGAAAAATAACTATTAAATCAAACAACAATTCTGACAAGAATCCCATTTTAAAAGAGCATTGTATAATTTACAGACATTGTTTACTTTCAAGTAAATGCATACACATTAAAAAATTCTTTTTTCCTCCTAAGAAATTTTAGTAGTGAATAAAAAAATAAACCAAGCATCGAACAGCAAAATGAGAAAATAAATCTTTTAACCATTACAAAAATATGAAATGTCCTCTCCGCTTCGGTCGTAATTATTATTCTGTAGTAAATTATGAAATAACATTTGTTTAAATTTTACAGATTTTAATTCTTAACTAAAATGATAATCAAATTTTACAATGCTAAGACTAATATCATGTTTACACGGAGTACGCTAAGATTAAAGTTTTGATTTTGTATCACATATATTATCCAAGACTTTTAATCAATATACATCTATAATTTTAATTATTGTAAATTTCAGTTATCTTATATTCTATATCGGAAACAATATTCAAAATCACTTACTTTTTACAAACATGGAAGACCGCCATCTCGCTTCTTATGCTGATTGCTGGTGCTTGTTTTGCTTCTCTCTGATTGGCTATTAGAGTTTTCAGAAAGTTGTAGTATCAATGCTCAACAACATTGGTAGATATCCATCAATATCGATCTAGATCATGATCAACCAGCAGATTTTTTTTTTTTTTTTTTTTTTCCTTCAAGAATTTTTCTTAACAATGCTAAATATTTTCAATGACGAGCTGATCGTAAAATTGAGCAAAAAATTCCGAGAACAGACCGTATCTTTCTTACCGGTCTTTGCCGAGATTGGACGATATTGACCAATATTCCCGTTTTTACAACATCATAAAATGCTTCTATTAATAATTTTATAGAACTTAAAATACTGTTAAATATATTTCTGCCCATTACGTATCGAAAAATAACAAAAATTTTGGTTAAAAAAAGCTAAATATCAATAGTTCCGAATTTCAATGCTGTCATTCCAACATTGGGTAATATTGGCCAATACTGAAAAGAAACAACCGACTGACGCCAATGCTTGCCGTGGTTGGGCAACATTGAGCCAATACTGAGCAATACCGCTGTGCTACCTGGGGAACTCTTTGTACTTAGGAGTTTAGTGTCACTTCTACCATTCTCCACTTCTAGTCATTGTGAATGACTACTTTTGGTTTGAGGGGAGTTGGATTTAAATGTTTTAGGGGCCCTGGCTCTCCGTGACATGTCTCTATAAGGTCTAGAGAAAGTTTGCCCATTACGATATCTGTGAGAAAACTTATTATTTTGTAATTTTCTGAGTGCAAAGCACCTCTGAGCAGAATGTCCAGGTCTTTCACACCATTGGCATTGAATCGTGTGCGAACCTTTATTTTGTGGAAATTTATTGTATGGCCGCTTGCTATAAGATGAATTGTTAATCTTAGTCAAATTGTTTTCTGAGTTTATACCTATCACTTCACTATCTATTTTATGATTGAAGTTCTGAATAGTAGCAAAAGATGTTCCTGGTAAGACAGGGTTTACTTGCAAGTTATAAATTTCCTGGAATTTTTCGAGACATTCCACCATCTGATAAAAGGTTGTGACTTTTTGTGATAGTAGATGAATTCTAAAGTGGGGCGGAATGAGATCATTGAATTTTGCGATTAGTAATTGTTCAAGGGCTTTTTCTTCCATATCAGGAAATCGTTTTCTCACTAAATTTTCAAGCTTATTAGCAAAAATATTAATATTGACATCGGACTCAAACTTAAATTCATTAAATTGTTGTGCTATTGAAGTTTCCGACTCTACCTTAAAATATTTCTTAAATATATTAAATAATTCTTTAATATTTTTGGCTTTTTGGCAAGCTGGGGAGGAGACATAAAACTTAAGAGCAGTATCTGCTAATTTTGATTTCACAAAAGCCAAAGCATGGGATTCATCCCATTTGCTGTTCTCGGTTTTAAATTTCACTTGTTCAATAAAGAAATCCAATAATTGAGGGTCTCCAGAAAATGGCGTTACTAAAGTTTTGAATGGTAAACATCTTGTCAATCCTTTGTTAGAAGCCATTATTTTTTTGTATATATATGAAACTACTATATTGGTTTAAAAATAAACAACACAGATGTATGAAACTTGTTATTTAAATTTCTTGATTTTTACATGTGTTGATAGCTATTTGCATTTAATAAATTCAAGTAGCTGAGGAGAAAGAGAGATACCTACAATTTTTTTTTTTTTTTTTTTAAAAGGCCAACACTACAAAGTTCTGTTGGTTATTATTTATTTAATCAGTTATTCAAAATATATTGAACCAAAAAAATTTTTCATTTGTACAAAGTTCCAGCATATCACAATTTTGAAACAGCGAATTGTCTTATAGGTCACTTGGTATATATTCAATCACAAAAAAAATGTAATTGGTTATGTATGACTTTAAAAATAATTTTAGTAATTCTAGCAATAAAAATAAAATGACTTATTCAAAATAAACAATCTCTACAGTACCATTTATTCTTAAGAACAATAATCAAGTATTCCTTTCATTTTCCTTTTATTTATTTCCTTATGCATATATTCTTCAAACTTGCAGCCTATAGAATCATTGTAGATAATATAAATAAATATTTAATTCAATAAACCTTAAATAAGCCAATATTTTCCTTTTTTGCAATACTTTGGTAATCTAAATAAATGTATCTAATAGCTTAGCTTGAATGAATATTTTGCTTTGTGATCTCAATCTTTTTCCATCTGATCACAATTTGACACAACCGGCACCAAATGTGGTGTAAATAATTCATTTACCTTTTATGTTTTCATATTTTAATTTATTTTATAATGTGATGTTAAAAACATCACTTCTTTTTAAATTTAAATAAGATCGTTTTTCTGCACTTAAATGCATTGCGTCTCTCAGCTGGCTCAACTCACCCTGTTGTGTTTGCTTTACTGCAATACACACACAGGAGAAAAATTGGTTCTTCTTTCCTAGTGGTGATGTCATATCACACCATGCTGAGAACCAATAGGGTGATGGTTCTGACCCCACCTTCTGTTATCCCGGCAGTTTTAAAATTCAGTTGGGTTTGAGCAGCTCTCAAGAGAAGAACATGGGGTGAGAAAGATTTGTTTTTCTTCTGTTTTAAAATAATGACCATTTTATCATTTGGAGAGAGAGTGCCTACTTATTAATAATAAATATATATATATTAGTTTATATGAATACATATTCAAATTTTAAAAACCATTAATTTTTATATCCTACTTAATTTGGAATTACTAGTGTGGTTTTGAAAACAAAGAAATTAATTTTGATGCAGCAGCCCCCCAGAGGTACAATTTTGATGGGAACATGGAGGATATTGCGGCCACGACGAATTTTACGTGCACCAGCCACCATTAGTATACACGACGGTTTTGGGCCAGCTCGAGTATCGAACCCGCAATCTTTCAATTACGAGCTCGGCGCTCTACCGAATGGACTAACGCGGCCAGTTTTTAACAAAAAAGCATTAAAATATTCTTTTAAAAAAGCATTTTTGAAACACCGTAATGTGTATAAATGGTTTTCTGAGTTTTTTTACACAATAAGAACTTTCTGTACGAAACCCTAAGAGTTTCAAGCGATTCTGCTTTTTTTTTTTTTTTTTTAAATGAGAGGGCAGGCAAATAAATAAATAAATTAGATTGAAATTCAAACTCATTATATTCAATAATAATATTAATAAAGAAAAAAATAAAAAAATAAATAAAAATTCTGTCAAACACAGGATTTAGTTTAGTACGGAGGACTATTAATTTCTATCTATAAAATTGTAATTTTAATTTTTAATTAATTTTTTATTTTATTTATTTATTTATTTATTTTTTGTTGTTGTTGTTGTTTCTTTGACCGTGAAACTGACCCACGTAGTTTTTAAAATGACTGAAATGAACTAAAATGAAGTGTTACCACCCTAAATTTCATACTTTAGTTAACTTTAAAAAATCTAAATCTCGTGTCGAAAAACTGTTTGCACACCTGTATTCAGAAAAATCGCCCCTTTCATTTGGTACCAAATTTGTAATGATAGGACTGATATTTCTAATGTATCTTGGTGTTACACAAACTGGTCTACAAAAAGATGGTGACGACATTTTTTTTCTCAGATTGGCACTAATCGTCCTCCTAGTCCTAATAAATAAATAAATAAATAATAACCACTTTTCAGCTTTTCGGTTAAATATTGAAAAATAAAAAAAAGTATTAAAGATAAGTATTAAAAGTAATAAAAACCAAATTAAATGTATTAAAAAAATAAGTTTAATAGCTAAATTTTTAACAAAGTTTACAATAAAGAAAAATATATTTAACATTTATTTTTATATTACTTTATAGAAGCTATACTTTACGAGAAATATTATTTTAATGTTTTAGTTACACAATTTTCGGTATTATTTTAAATACGTTGATGAAGCTTTAATGAATATTTAATCACTTAAACCTTTTTCATTAAATATTGTGATCCATACTTGGACCTAGCTAAACAAAGTGTTTGGGGCTAAACAAAATGTTTATATAAAAGTACAACAGGCATTAGTTAGATCTTAAAGTTGAATTCGAAGTATAAAGCAGGATTAAATGGGTGCATAGCGTGAAAACATTTATTTTAAAGGGATGAAGAAAAAATAGTAATTTATTTCAATCACTTATTATTAAACAACTAATTGGTAATTGAATTTTAAGAGTTTTAATCCTACTTTAAAAATCTCTTTAAGAAGTTTAGTATTTAAAAATATTAAAATACTTAATTTATTTAATTAATCTTAAACATTAATAAGCCTATAATAGAAACACTAGTAAAATAATATATACTATATGGTACGAAATTATTTCTTTAAATGCAAAAAGAAAAATACATATAACATAACATAATAATATAAGGTAATACTGACCTATCTCTATGATTAACAATATGTTGTTTTAAACTGTTTTTACGAAATCGCAATTTTGTTTTAGTTAGTAAAAAAGAAATGGATAATAAATAAAAAAATATATTTATGTATTTTTTATTTTTAAAAATATCAGTATTCTATCAATTTTATTATTATTATTATAATTATTTAAAATTTATGCGAAAAAAAAAAAGAGTTAATCCAAGATAACTATTTATATAGAATATATAAATATATATGAGAGTGCGTTGCCGTTTTAATTGCAGCACTCGTGCCCACTTTGTTCGCCTGACGAAAGGTTGTGTGTTCTTTTGAACCGAAATAATTATTGCGAGTTTAATGCATTTTATGGTGTTTATTCAAAATTTTGTATTTATTAGTAACGACACTGTTTTATTCTTAGAATGTTAACATAATAATAAAAAAAAAAGAAAAAGAAAAAAAAACTTTTTATTTCTTCTTATTATTATTATTATTTTGATTTTTTTACATCATTCCTATGGATGAAAAAAAAAAAAAAAAAAAAAAAAAATCTAAAATTTTGGGTGATTGAAATTTTACATAATTGCATTAAAATTCTCTGAGATTAAAATATATATATTTATACGATATATTTATCTGTATTTTTTATACTGTAAAGAAATTTATTTTCTTAGGTAAAATTGTAAAGAGAAATTTTCATTCTACTTTATACTATGTAGCTTTTTAATTTTTTTTTTTTAAATATACCGCAACTTCCCCTAATACTTATTAAAAGTTTAATTAGTTCACATACAATAAAAGGATTTAAAACTTTTTTATTCCTAAAGAAACCTCAATATTAGACTTTTTTGTAACAGTAATGCTAGGATTCTGTTTAAAATTTTATTAAGAGATTATGATAAAACTCTCTTGATAATTTAAAGAAAATTATTTTTTATTAAAAAGATATGTTTAAAAAAAATTTTAATCTAATATTATGCACCCGCTTTGTAAGTATGGATTTTCTGAACGCATTTTTTTTTTTTTTTTTTTTAATAAAAAAAAATTAAATAAGCTGTGAAATCTTTTGTTTTATACTCAAAGCTCTGGTCACGGCCCAACTAAGTCACTCTTCGGCGCTAATACGCCTTAGGGCCGTACTCTGGTTACACGGCCCTACTAGATCAGCGTTGGCGTGGAGTGATTTAGTAGGGCCGTGCTCTGGTTAACACTCCCCTTTCACTTGAAATACATTTTTTCAAGATTCTTTATTCTAAATTATATTACGCTTATGTGTATTTATTAGGCAACTAAAATAATGCCTTTTATTGGGTATAATTTTATAAAAGTTCTAATTTTTTAAAGCTTTTTTGATATATCAAATGCAAGTAGAACACATTATTATAAACTAAAATATTTAGATATTAAGGTAGATTTTTATTTTTGATTCATTTGAGTTTCATTTAATTCCTGAATTCCTGATTAGAAGGCAAATTCAAAATATTTAACAAACTCGTAAAACGATATTACAGAATAATTAGAAAATTCTGTTTTATTTGCTGGTATTCGTTCGTGTTGTTGTTTGGGATTAAGGTCCATTGACTACACTAGGATCCTAGGTCTTAGCAGATTGTCCTCCGTTGGAGTACATTTAACCCTTTAGCTACCAACGGTATTTTAAAGTACCATTAATTAAAAAATCATTTTAAATCGAATTTATGGAAGTATGTGGAAGATATTTATATGATTAGAGTGGTATACACTTTAATCTCACTATGAGGCACTAGACGCTACATGTAGCAACTTTTGTTCAAGACAGGATTTTATAGAGTGCTCTCGCTGTTTTTGCTTGGCACTTTTTACACTCTTCGCGTGATTATAATTAATTCCTATATTACCTCAAGAACCTTACACCAATCTTAGAAAAAATATAAGAAGTATAAAAAGTAAATGCTTTTTTATACATTTTTTTAGGTACAAATACCTTTTGCGATCTCTATGTACCAGTAGTACAGTAAAGTACCACCTCACAAAATCCTCTTTAATTACTAAGACGAGGTGATATCCATAATTTTTATTGCATATATCTTTAAAAAACACTCTTAAGTAACTAAAAGAAATATGTTTCAGATACACTTTTTGTCAGTTTCATAATGCAGTGGAGAAAAGATTAAGGAGTAATAACTCATGCTAATGCAAGTCTCGGAAAAAATTATGGAAAACTCCGAATGGCAAAGTAGACGAGACATACGAGTGTTTGAACCTTGTACTTTCTGTCAACCAGCTTGAAGTGTACCACATCTTGCCCACAGAAGGACCTCCCTCTTTCATTGTCAACTAGCACAAAATTAGAGTTCGGGATGTATTATTATTATCATTATTGTTGTCGCTGATATGCAGTAATTCATCAAGAAATTTACTTTGCATTGCAGTAACGTATTTTAACTGTAAAATCGTGCTTCTTTAATAATGTATATAAAGATTATTAACTTTGACTCGTCCCATAGAATAATATCTACAAAACAATTTTAATATCTCACACAAAAATACTACTTTTTCTATCAGCTGAGTCCTAAAATATTCAATTGATAAAAGTAATGCTTTATTTAAAAAAAAAAAAAAAAAAAAAAAAGAAAAGAAAAGAAACCTTAATGTATCAAATCTAGTGAAATGTCATATATGAACTGATATCACAAAATTTTTGAAATATGTAGCACTACTCCGGTGATTGACACTTTTAGAGTAATTTTTGATATCTTTAATGTTTTAGTCATCAGAAACTATTTTTGGAAATCTTAAGTTAATATATATGGGATGAAAGATTTTCAGAACCAGATATATGTTAAATTATATACATTTGATAGTTATTATTATTTTTTTTTAATGAATTTTTATTTTACACTTACTCAACGTTCCAGTAATTGACAATACCAGTTTTTCATTTTACCAGTAACTGGCCCCTTATGATCCAGTGTTTGACACTGATAGTTTTTTATTTTACCATTAATAGGCACCCTATGCTCCAGTGTTTGACATACAATGCTAAAATTATGATGTGTAAATCATTTGCTTTTATCTTTTTCCTATTTAAATATTATTTCGGGGAAGATGCCAATTATTGGAGCATGTCAATCACTGGAGCACCTACCCTACGCTGGCATGTAACTACAGAACAAATCCATAAAATTCTGTTTTTCAAATCCATCTTTAAGGGATATACCCAAATATTGAATCGACATTGTTTTTTAACGCAAGAATATAGTAAATATTGTTTGATGGGATAAAATATAATGGTCAGTTGAAGCTATCAAGATACATGCAGTACAGTTAGGCAAAATATTATGTAATAAAAGCTAAAATCATATCAATATGTAACTAAAAAGAGGGTTTCATAATCTTCCATGAAATTAGTTTTTACTATACAGGACACACAAAACCTTGGTAAGAGATAAAAAACTCATACATATTTTTTTATAAAATTATCTTATTAGTCTAACTTATTAATATATTTTTTTAGAAAATCTTTTAGGCTAAAATCATATCAATATGTAACTAAAAAAAAGGGTTTCATAATCTTCCATGAAATTAGTTTTTACTATACAGGACACACAAAACCTTGGTGAGAGATAAAAAACTCGTACATATTTTTTTCATAAAAATATCTCATTAGTCTAACTTATTAATCTAATTTTTTAGAAAATCTTTTAGAATCTAAAAAAAGGAAACAAATTTTCTAAATGCCGACATTACTCATAAGAAAATAGGAGAATGTAATGAAAACTACCTACATATTGCATTTTCATTTACAGTCAAGATGACTTATTTTTATGAGGGTGGGGAGGGGGCATCAATAAAATTTACCAAGAAATTATGCATATTGATTTTTTCTATTGTCAATAAACATATACTGTTAGTATTAGTAATTTATATATGTTAGACAAAGTATTGTTTCGAAAATATGACACTATAATGTCAAATTTTCGAAACTGATTTATGTCTGTAATTATATGTTTTAATGTCCTCTGAATCTAACAATCAGGTTGAGTAGGGTTTTTTTTATATCGCCCTAGTGCTACGTATGGGCCATTGGTAAAGATCTGAGACTTATCCCTAAGGTAAGGCGAGCAAATGTCCCCACTTTTTGTAATTTGATTCTTTTCTCCCGCTTAAACTTGTTTTCCAAATAAAACTTTTGTCCCAATTTATAATTCAAAATCGATGATAGTGCACTTCTTAAAGTATTGCTTTTGTCACCATTTCTTAATTTTAAATTAGAGACACCTGGCTGATTTGTCCCCACTTTTTCCTCTCGAAAATTTGATCGCCTTACCCTAAGGGGGTTTTCTGAAGATGTGTGGCGAACGTAAGTTCTCCATATTTATTTTAACTTTAACTTGCAGTTGTAAACTTACGTAATTAACTTTAGATTGACTTGCAGCTGTAAATGAAATACTTAAACTATGAAGAAACGACAGAGTCAGATTTGTAAAATCAATTGAACTTTAATTGAGCATAAATAAGAAGGGGGACGCTGGACTATACTGGCATCTAGTAATTTACTACTTAAAATGGGCAGCCCTCTTAAATACTTTGATATTAATAAATAACCCCATACTTTACTTTACTTTTCTTTACTTAATTATTCGCAAAAGATCTCAACTACCCTTATTTAAATTAGCTTCTAACGCCGAGTAATCTTTCGATTAGCAGGAGGATTCCCTGGCACTGCTATCTACTTGACTTACATCTAACTATATCCTAAACCGCTAACAGCTAGCTCCATCAACTCTCACTCCGACTAACTTTAACTCCTCTCCAACTCACTCACCTGACCAACTCAAAAGCAATCTTCGTTCTTTTATACAATTCAGTTTCTAAAAATATTAGCATAATGTCAATTACGATTTTAGCTTAGGATCGGAACTAACTCTATCAAATCCTAAAACATCCGCATTCATGTGTTACTTGTGAAGTGCGAAATTTAATTGCAGCATTTCGCTAACCTCACAGCTCCCCCCCCCCAAAAAAAAACAAATTTGCACGTAAAAGTCCCCAACGGGTTTTTACCCGTGAAAATTTTAGAGTAATATTATGAAAATAAAAATTTTAGCTGCAGTGACTGACTGCTAAAATGAACTGCATAAGACTTTAGAGAACAAAAGAGGGGGGAAACTTAAATTTAACTAGACTGCCCAACAAGAAGTATATTGCTTTAAAAAACAAATAGGGAAAAAAAAAAATTTAAGAGTACACGGCCAAAAACTGGACACTTACATATAATTTTAAGTAGCTTAAATAGCTTTTTTTTTAAAAAAAATGTTTCTTATGCTCAATGTAAGACGCTTTATTCCAGAAACCGTTTGTACTCAATTTAGTTATCTAGAAGTCCAGCGTTATTACAGCGGGGCAATACATTCATCTTTCCGTAAACAAATGGAAAGGAAAAAATTGTATGAATTAAAAAAATGTAGTACAAATGTGATCTTTGTTCAGTTTAACGTGTAACATAATTTTATAAAAAAACTTGTTGATTCTTCATCCAATCTGAAGGTCAGTCTAGACCCAGATAATCCTCAGCTAACCAAAGTACTTGTGTAAAATGATTCTGTAAAGAAAGTCTTTATGTCAGTTGTTCATAAAAAAAAAATCAGTTTTTATCAGATTTTATCTTGAAAATGTCAATCCAGACTGCTGGCACAGTTCAAAAACACTTTCCTTCAGAAAAAGAGAAACTCTGCTGGCAGATTTCCAAAAACTTTCCTCGACTTCACGTGAAAAGCAACAATCCCCAAGAAACCATCCTGGATTCAGATTCAACTACCAGTACTTCGGGTTTGAAGTAGAGAACTGGACCTCAGATTTTCTAAAATTAAAACTTTTTTAAACGTATATATGAAAAATAGACGTGAATTACACTTTTATATATAGATAAATGACATAATTTTAGACGTAAGCAATATTTTAGCTAGCTATTTGCATAAGGGAAAAACAAAATGTTAGTGGGTTAATAAGTTTAGTCGTTAAACGCGAAATTTACATGCAAAAATAGCTATAAAAAAAAAATTCTTTTTTCCTTTACCCCATACTAATAGATATACATACATAAAAACTTTTAGTAAAAAAATTCAAAAGTTTACAAGAAAATTCATTTGATACCCTTTATACAACATTTAGAAAACGTATTTAAGGATACAAAATGTTCACAACTGCAGTTGATCGCTGAGAAATAAAAAAGGTTTACGTACATGCATTTTACGTTACATTTACAAAACTATAGAGAAAAATGGTTATACACTTATAAATGTTTATTTCATACAATTTACGACATTTAGAAAAATATATAAAATGAATATATATATATATATATATATATATATATATATATATATATATACAAAGTTATTCAAAAAAAAGTTTTCAATACTCCGTTGTTGGCTAAAAATAGAAAAGTAGTAGCGTATATACATATTGATCATGTAAAAACTTAGAGAGAAAATTTATATACAAAGGTAAGAAAATTTATCTTACGAATCGCTGCAGGTGATGTCTGAAACAGAAGGCATTTAAGTACAGATAGATCATTCAAAAACGAAAGAGGGGGAAATGTTTATATCAAAGTTCAAAAAGGTTTTTTTTTACCAAAAACTGCTGGTAATGGCTTAGAAATAAAAAAACATTAACATACATACATATATTATATACAGGAAAAAATTTATGACATGTAAACAGTACATGAAATTTCGAGAGATGAAAGTTCATGCCATACGTTTAAATTTTGCATTTTTACATTTTAAAAGTTCATGCAGCAAGTTTAAATTTAGATTTGTGATATTTTAAAAAGTTCATCTCTTTGAGATAATAATTGAAAGTCCAGAAGAAAGTTATACATGTCGAAAATTTTAGTACAGTACTGATAAACCAATACTTGAGAAAAACTAAAATACTGAACGATACGACCTGACAAATTGAGTCCTTTATATCAGCAAAAGAGATGCAGGTCAGATTGGCCTGTAGAGTTGTTGTGGCAATTTCCGTGCTGGTGGCTTGTAGAACGGAGTCCGGCATCGGCGATGCATTTTTCTGGGATGGACTCGAGCCCGGTTCCTTGTCACTCTCAGGAGGGGGTTTCACGCCTAGAGCCTTTTCACTGTTCGGAGGAAGTTGTCTTCGCTCCATACTCACACATTTGGAGGTCCTGGAGAGCTTATAGACTTTAAGAGTTTTTAGTTTATTAGAGGAAATTACCACACTGGCTTTTACTATAGGCGGCGTGTCATTTAAACTAGCGACCCCTTTATCCGATTTTTTCGTGCGATGTACGACTTGATCGTTGAATTTATGCACTGGATGTGCCGAATTAGAGTTGGTTAACATTGCATTTTGAACAGTATTACTTTCATTTACATTAGCTAGTAGATTTTCTTCAAAATTAGTTACGAGATCTTTAGAAACACAGTGGTTAAACTTTTCACTTTGTTTTACTCGAGCTTCAGTCATGCTTGATATTTCGGCTTGAACCGGTTTAGCATTTAAATGCGAATGAGGGCTATGCGAGGTTTGAACAGCAGAATTTAGCGGAGCATTCATTTCACCTAAAGCAAGGGATTCATCTACAGAGTTAGGTTCAATCGTATTTTCCTTTTCCATCGCCACGCTAGATATTTTATCAGATTTTCCGTCCGTAGCTAAATTTTGAATGACCGCCGTAAATTGATTTGTATCGCTGTTTAAGGGCGAAGTTTGCTCGTTTAGTTCAAATGTCATTTGGCTTTTTTCACTAGAAATAACGGCTTCATTGCCAGTTTTAGGTTGGTTTAAATTATAGGAGCTTGCTTCCTGTGACTTAATAATTTCTTGTGGTTTTTCCACTGGTTTTATTACTGTTTCCCACTGACGTTCGTGGGGGGGAAGGGAGCGGTCATGTTGTAATCGTAGTTTATCATACAGAGTGGCGAAAAGATCGATCACTTTGCGTTTTAAATCGTCATACGTTGGATTTGGGCCAAGAGAATGGCAGGCGATTAACCTATGCCACTGTCGTGGTTCTCCTTCTAAGGAGCATGTTAACCAGGCATAGTGTTTGGATCGATCGATGTTATGAACGTTAAAAGAATATTCAAGCTCCTCAAAGAATTGAAGCACACTCGTGGTGCCGTCAAAAAATAGTTGCTCGGGGGGGAATCGAGCAAAATTGGGCGCCAATGTGGCGAACGTAAGTTCTCCATATTTATTTTAACTTTAACTTGCAGCTGTAAACTTACGTAATTAACTTTAGATTGACTTGCAGCTGTAAATGAAATACTTAAACTATGAAGAAACGACAGAGTCAGATTTGTAAAATCAATTGAACTTTAATTGAGCATAAATAAGAAGGGGGACGCTGGACTATACTGGCATCTAGTAATTTACTACTTAAAATGGGCAGCCCTCTTAAATACTTTGATATTAATAAATAACCCCATACTTTACTTTACTTTTCTTTACTTAATTATTCGCAAAAGATCTCAACTACCCTTATTTAAATTAGCTTCTAACGCCGAGTAATCTTTCGATTAGCAGGAGGATTCCCTGGCACTGCTATCTACTTGACTTACATCTAACTATATCCTAAACCGCTAACAGCTAGCTCCATCAACTCTCACTCCGACTAACTTTAACTCCTCTCCAACTCACTCACCTGACCAACTCAAAAGCAATCTTCGTTCTTTTATACAATTCAGTTTCTAAAAATATTAGCATAATGTCAATTACGATTTTAGCTTAGGATCGGAACTAACTCTATCAAATCCTAAAACATCCGCATTCATGTGTTACTTGTGAAGTGCGAAATTTAATTGCAGCATTTCGCTAACCTCACAGATGTGCCACCCCGAATTTGATACTGCACGGAGGGGCTGGCTCCCCAGCTTCTGCGAAACCCAGAGATATCAATACAAAAATCAGATTTTTTTTTCTGTTATATAATCATAATTCAAAAACAAATACTAGTAGGAAGGTAGAAAGTCCAAATTTGGTATTCAGGTCCGAAAATTGGCTCGTGTACAGGAACATACAAATATAATACAGCTATGAGTGGAATTTCTCGTTGTTACATTTTATAAACAATAAATATCGGTTAAATAACATAATTTTATCTGTGAAAAGCTTTTTTACTAAGAAATTTTATATAAAAGCAATTTACCAATTGCATACAAGGACACGCAAAATAATTCAAATATATTAAGATTGTAGTTGAAATAGGATTACGGTGTATTAAATTCTTTTATGTCATTTTTTCAGTGCTAAATTTAAATATACTGTAGGATGTGTTTACAACAGACACACAAAGCTATTTGGATATTTGAATTAGTTCTCTGTCGTAAATTCGCTGTATAATTAAAAATTAATTTTAAAATTTAATAAACAACTTAATGTTTTATGAATAGAGCAGCATTATTAGACACTTCACATAGTATAAAAATAAAACTGAATCTATTTTTAACTATTTTTAATATACTTTGAAAATGTTCAGTTACATCTTATCTTGAAACTTATTCAGTAAAAAATCTGTTTTTATAGAAATACGACATCGATTTTTTTTTTTACTTTCTCTTACCCATAAGGTAGAGAAAATATTGTTTTGGGTCAAATTTTCGAACGCGAGTTTTTGTTATATTTACATGTTCTGAGGTGCCATGAATACGAAAATCATGTTTTTAGCAAATGGTCTGTGTGTATGTCTGTGTGTGTGTCTGTCTGTTATCAGCATATCTCAAGAACAAATAGTAGCAGAAAGTTTAAACTTGGTATTCTAAATGTGTATCATATAAGGATGCTACAGTAAGCTTTTCGTTAAGATCAAGCAAATGGTTCGCGTATCGTACTTTTTAAAAAGTGTTTTTTTTTTTTTTTTTTTTTTTTTTTTTTTTTTTTATATATATATATATTGAGAATAAAATGGACTTTTTTTTTTGGATATTTGGTGTTATACTACTTCTCTAATATGGAAATCGTCTGCATTATCATAAAAGATAATTATTTAAATAATAATTTTAATAAATTATTTTTAAAAAACAGAATTATTCTTTAATAACCGAATTAAACCATATATAAATGTAGGTGCATTAATAAAACGGGGGGTTGAGGGGGGCGGTAGCCCCTTCACACAGAACTAGTTATCATATAAAACTCTCCCGAAGCCTAATTTGAATTGTTTAACATAGGTTTACATAACATCGTTATCTTACCTCTTAATCTCCAACCTGTATTTATAGTATTAAATTTCAGGGTAAGAGAAAGTCGTGTGAGTGGCACACCAGATTATTATTTATTTATTTATTTATTTATTGCCTGGATCGGCTTTGTAAATATCATAAAGCATTAAAAACTAAAACAATGATATAATATTTGGGGAAGGTGGCCTAAAATCATCCTCTTAAAGGATAAACTCGTATAAAACAACATAAACGTTTAAATAAAACTTTGGCCCTTTGCTAGTTTGTTTTACATTATTTTTTGCATTATAAACGTACTTTAATAATATTTTTAACTTAAATTAAGTCATGAAAAAAGTAGATTTTTGAAAAAGTGTCGAAAGGATCATTTTACCTCGCTAAAGTGCAAAATTATCCTTCATTTTAAAAATATTTGTAAATTGCTTTTTATTTGCAAAATAAAGGATATAAAAGTAATTATGACAATACATAATGAAATAAAATAAATTTTACAATCAAATAGCATACATAATTTATTTTATGAAATTTAAAAAATAAATAAATAAAATATAACGTGTCTCAAAACACTTAAAAAAAGAAGAAAAAAAAAAAAAAAAAAGAAGAAGAAGAAGGAAGAAAAAGAAAGAAAGAAAGAAAAGAAAACAAGAAAATGGAATATTTGAAAATTATTATTGAATAATAGTAGATATAATATTAGACCCCCAATAAAGTCAAAAATAAATTATGCCGATATCTGCCACAACCGATCCAAATAATGGATTAATAGTGGATCATTTTACCCGTCAACATGGCCATCTATTTCATGTCATATAACTGAATGACGCCAAGAAACATAACAAAATTAGGAAGTGTAATATAGATCTCAAACCATATTTTATTAAGTAAACCAAGTCAAATTTCTGTACATGAAAGACTGTGTATCTAAATAAATAAGAGAGTTATTGCTTAAATTATAACAGATTTTATAAAACCTACTTTTTCAAAGAATTCTATTCAGACGCGTAACACAGCAATAGCTTAAATACCGCTTCTTCATGACTTGGTACAACTAGCTTATATGTTACCCGGTATATAGCGCTACCTGTATCGAAGAAAACATATTTGGGTCGTTTTGTCCTCTAGGATCATTCTAGGCTACTTTCGCCTAAGTGATTCATAATATAGCACTCAACTTCGCTATAAGAGCGTTGTTTTAAAGTCACAACATTCTGTCACTTTAGTGACATTATAAAAAAAATAATTTATACTACCAAACCCGTGTGAAATTTTCGCACTTTATTTATTTTCTTCTTATTTACATTTAAAACTTGAAACTTATGTCTTATACCAATTTCCTTACTCAATTTTAATTGTAATTGACCAGAAATCAAATTATTATTAGAACCAAATTAATACAGTGCGACAGTAAAAACAAAACCATTCAAATAAAGATTTCAAAATGAAATTCATGTTTGACGACCCAATTTTCATGCTTGCGCAGGCATTACAATTTTAGTATAAGCCCCCCACGGTGATTTTTGTTGTCATGTTGGCAATGCTTTTTTACTTATTTAGTTATTTTGACATAATTTTTTGTAAAAAAAAAAAAAAAAAAAAAAAAAAATTGTACCTATTTTTATTATACGTTTTATTAATTGCGTTTTATAGTCAATTCTTGAGAATAATTCATATTCTGTTTATATATTTAAAGCATTACTAACTTTTAAATGACGCATGCAAAGATTGTAAAGATGCAACTTTTAAAATATATTTTCCTATGAAAAGATCTCATTAGACAAATGCCACCATTTTTCTAATTAAATCATTGAACTAAGTCCACGTGCTTAAATAATATTGCCGATAAATATTATTTTTTCTCCTTGAATATTTTATGAAATATGTCACTATCCTATCGCTTCAACAAAATTTAATCGTAACTGGACCACGTTAGAGAAATATGATATAGATATTTTTATAAAAATATGGGTTTGGGTTAACGCTACAAAAATATTTTATATAATATTTATCTGATAAATATATATATTTTTTTTTTTTTTAAATATAATTTTGATTTTTTTTTTTTTTTTTTTTTTTTTCAATAAAATCTTATCATAAAACACAATGAAGTTTTAAGATGTGGCTTAACATTTTTAAGCAAAACTATATATTCTTTTCAAGCGGTAAAAGGCAGTTGATTTTTATCGTCCCTGCTACGAAATTAGTTCAATTATCTCCACCACTAGCCCATAAATAGTAATAAAAAATTTAATCTTATGATAAAATTATTGTTGCATTTAGTATAAATTATCTTCCTTTATTACTATATAAAGAGTAATAAACATTATTTCTGTTTTATATATACATACGTCTATACAAGAATTGAAGATAAATATATTTTTTAAAATTATTTTAAAGAATGCTGATCAATCGCAATTTTATATTGATGTATAAATCTTGTTACAGTTTATTTGTAATAAACATGGTAATAAAAGCTTTCAGAAATAATTAAAGTGCTTAAAAAATAACTTGATAAAATTTTAACATTATTATTTGTTTTTAAATCTCGAATAACCCTAATGAAATTTAGAACAATTAATATTTTTCAAGCAACTCAAATTAGTTAGTAATCCAATAAATAAACAAAAAAGTAAAATCCTTGACATATTATCATCGATGAACACTTCATCTAATTAAGACATATTCCAAAAACTGAAATCACTCTTCACTTACTCACGAGCTGTCAATTACGCCTGAATAAAAATCTGGATTGAATTTTCTTCTGTGCTCGTGATTCTGATCATCTCATGACTAAAACTAATGAGGATAGTTCGCTGTTCCTCAAGGACTTGTATTAGAAATACATATTGACTGTCTACGCTTTTTATAAACATTCATTAATTTTTATTATTTTTATGTCTAATTATATTTTTCAGTTTGTAATCTTTTTCACTTCTCTCTCTGTTTTCACACTGAAAGGATGCAGAACAAGATGCATCCCAAACTAAAAATAAATACTAAGATTAACTTAATTCTCAAATTATTTCATTCCTAATACATATGAAAATACTCCTTTAGTATTTAGAGTGGATCATTCAACTGCTTCTGGTATCACACATTTTAGATAGATTCATCTACAGATCCGAAAGCTTGTGGATATTCGTCTGGTTTTAGAAGACTCGCGCTGAACCTGCTGCATAGAAGGTAAGTGAAGAATTTATTATTATTATAAGTCTTACCTTCCAAGAAACATGTTTTGAATTTATTTATTTAATTATCTCTATAAGATTTAATTAATAGTAACTTCAAACGCTTTTTTATCATGATTATGTGACTGAACAAATTCTCTAACAAAAATAAAACGAATATCCATAGTTTTATAATTAAGTATTATAATAAATAAACAGCCAAAATGGCATTAAAAGAAAATATAACCATCGATAAACTCGATGGTTCAAATTATTCTACTTGGTCATTTAAAGCTGAAATGCTTTTGACCAAAGAAGATTTATTTGATGTAATTACTGAAGATCCACCAGAACAAGTTACTACCGATTGGTCGAAAAAGAATAATAAGGCAAAAACCCTGATAAACTTATCAATAACTGACTCCCAAATTCCCCATATTAAAGATTTAACTAGTGCTAGAGAGATTTGGCAGAAATTAAAGAGTATTCACGAACGCCCAAATCTCTCAAACAAACTGTATTTACTGAAAACATTATACAGTTGCAAACTGTCCGAGGGAGAAAGTGTGAACACTCACATCACTAAAATACTGGAACTTAAACAAAAACTGTCTGCAATTGGTGAAAACATAGATGATGCTCACCTGTCCGCACTGCTTTTATGTTCTCTGCCTCCCTCTTATGATCCTTTAATTACTGCGTTAGAAGGCAGGGATGAACAAGATCTTAATCCTACATATATTCAAAATAAAATTATCGACGAGTATAATCGAAGATCCTGTAATAAAAGTCAAACTCCCATTCGGAAGATAATGCCACGGCGTACAGGGTTAACAAAAATAAATACAATTTCCAAAAACGCCCTAACAAATTTTGTACATATTGTAACTCAAAAAGTCACAATACCAGTGAATTTTGGTATCAAAAAAATAAAAAACCGAACAACGCGTCAGGAAATTGTGATAAGGGTTTCAAAAATAGAAAATTTAATTCCTCATTATGTTTTGAAACCAAATCCCATCGTATAAAAGGGGAACACTTCACCAGAGAGTTAAATAATTCTGATGAAGAGGTCGGGACAACTGTAAACAAAATAAAAAACTTAGCGTTTTATGCAAGTGACGAACACAAATCTAGTTGGATAGTCGACAGTGGCTGTTCAGCACATATCACGAATAATAAGAATTTATTTGTAAAAATTAAAGACACTGGTGTTTCAAACGTAGTTATCGCTAACGGAAATGTCTTAACCTCGCAAGGTTCGGGTGACATAATAATTAAAACTGAAACTGAAAACGGGGAAGTAAATGAAATAAAGTTATTAGATGTCCTTTTCGTACCAGATATTGAAACAATCTTACTCTCTGTTAGTAAAGCCACTAAAAGTGGTTGCACACTGATCTTCGAGAAAAATAAATGTCAGTTGCAAAAACATGGGAAAACTTTCCTTGAGGGGGAAATAAAAGGAAATCTTTATGAAGTAATACAACCGAAATATGATGCAAATGAACAAGTTAGATTAATATCTAATTGTAATAATAAGAAATGTATTACGTTATGGCACAAACGTCTAGGTCATAGAAATTTCGCAGATATTAAAGAAATCATAGATAAGCAACTAGCTTTAGGACTTGACATAAATTTTTGTAAAACGATAAAACGTGTGATACGTGCATAAAAACTAAATTAACAGATATGCCGTATCCTAAGCAATCTAAGTACCGTGCAAACAGGGTACTTGAACTAATTCATACTGATATCTGCGGACCGTTTCAGACACCCTCTATAGGGGGGAAAACCTATTTCCTTTCCTTTATAGACGACTACAACAGGTTTACAATTATTTACCTCTTAACACATAAAAGTGAAGTATTGCAAAAATTAAAAACTTACATAGCGTTAGTCAAGAATAAATTTGGCGGGCTACCAAAAAGAATTAGATCAGATAATGGTAGAGAATATGTAGGCAACGACATAGAGAATTTTCTTGAACAAAACGGAATCAGACATGAACTCACTGTTCCTTATTGTCCACCACAAAACGGGGTTGCCGAAAGAAAGAATAGAACCCTTGTAGAAATGGCCAAAAGTATGTTATCTGAAGCGAAATTAACTCATAAATTTTGGGTGGAAGCAATCCATACCGCGAACTATTTACTAAATAAGCTCCCCACAAAATCTAATGACAAGACTCCCTATGAGCTTTGGAACAAAGTTAAACCTCACCTCTCGCATTTGAGAGTATTCGGATCTAAAGCTTTCGCTTACATTGATAAACATAATAGAAAAAAACTCGATAACAAGGCTCAAGAGGGAATCTTTGTTGGCTATGATTACCGATCCAAAGGATATCGAATTTATACAGGGGGAAAAAATATCATTATCGCGCGAACAGTAAAGTTCTTAGAAAATCAAAATTGTGAACATTCATCGCAAAAGGAACCGACTAATGATAATAATCAAACGCAGACTGTAAATTTTGAATTTAACGATACCTCTGAGCAAACACAGGACGATTCTGAGCAAACACATGATTCAGAAATTCGACTCAGAAGATCGTCGAGATCTAACGTAGATGTTCCTCCAGACCGTTTAATCTATTTAGCTAAACACGATTTAGTACATGAACCAAAAAGTTGGTCCGAGATACAAAATATGACACATCCTGTTGCAAAGAATAACTGGATTAAAGCCGCGGAAGATGAAATACGGTCGTTAAACGAGCATAACACATGGACCTTAGTCGATCCTCCAGAAGGGAAAAAAGTTATCGGTTCTAAATGGGCTTTCAAAACTAAATACAATGATACGGGTAAACTACAAAAATACAAAGCGCGTTTAGTTGCCCAAGGTTTTCTCCAAAAGTTTGGAGAAGATTACGATGCAACTTTTGCGCCAGTAGTTTCATACACAGCAATCAGAGCTTTTCTAAATTCCGCAGCTCATCACAAACTGACTGTGAAACATATAGATATTAAGACCGCGTTCTTGTACGGAAATTTAGATGAGGATATCTATATGCGACAACCTGAAGGGTTCATATATAAGGGCAATGAAAACAAAGTATGTAAATTAAATAAGTCCATCTATGGATTGAAACAGGCCGGAAGAGCCTGGCACATGAGAATAGGAGATTTCCTAAAAACCTTAAATTTTAAAGAAAGCTCAGCAGACTCGTGTTTATACATTCATAATGATCCAAACATAACTTCATTCATTATCGTGTATGTCGACGACATTTTAGTCGCCGGAGACGAAAACCAAATAAACAAAATCACAAAGGAATTAAACAAACAATTTGAAATAAAAGATTTAGGAGTAGTAAGCTTTTATCTAGGTTTGCAAATAACCAGAAATAAAAAAAGTGATTTTGTAATAAACCAAAAATTAAAAATAGCAGAGTTAGTAAAAAATTAAATCTTGGGTGCTCCAAACCTACAAACAATCCAATGGAGCCTAATTATCTCAAGTTTGATGATAACGATAATCCGCTAGAAAATAACATTAAATATCAACAAGTAATTGGAAGTTTATTATATTTGGGTACAGATATTCGGCCAGATATTTTGGCAGCTGTAAATATTTTAACCAGGAGAAATTCGAATCCACGAAAAAAAGATTGGGAAGCAGCAAAAAGGGTTGTGCGTTACCTAAACACCACAAAAGACTTAAATTTTATAATTAGCGCAAACCAAGACACCAAACTAACAGCTTTCGCTGATGCCGATTGGGCAGGCGATAAAACAAATAGGAAGTCAACTTCGGGAAATATTTTCATGCTGGGAAATAATCCCATTCTATGGACAACTAAAAAGCAAACTCCTGTGGCATTGTCTTCTGCAGAAGCGGAGTTCATTTCTGCAACTAATGCTGCTAAGGAAATCACTTGGTTAATCAAATTATTAAGTGATTTGCATCTACAGCAAGATACACCCATCACGCTGTTCGAAGATAACATCAGCTGCATTAAGTTACTAAATTGCGAATTTTCTGCCAAGTTAAAACATATCGACATTAAGTATAATTATTTAAAAGACTTGAAAGAGAAAGAAATACTTGATATGCAATATTGCCCGAGTGAAGAAATGACCGCCGACGTCCTCACCAAGCCTCTAGCAAGACCCATTTTTGAAATTCACCGAAGGAAATTGAACTTAACCATAGAGGTTTAAGAAGTGTATCCCGATGAAGGGGGAAATGACATATTATCATCGATGAACACTTCATCTAATTAAGACATATTCCAAAAACTGAAATCATTCTTCACTTACTCACGAGCTGTCAATTACGCCTGAATAAAAATCTGGATTGAATTTTCTTCTGTGCTCGTGATTCTGATCATCTCATGACTAAAACTAATGAGGATAGTTCGCTGTTCCTCAAGGACTTGTATTAGAAATACATATTGACTGTCTACGCTTTTTATAAACATTCATTAATTTTTTATTATTTTTATATCTAATCATATTTTTCAGTTTGTAATCTTTTTCACTTCTCTCTCTGTTTTCACACTGAAAGGATGCAGAACAAGATGCATCCCAAACTAAAAATAAATACTAAGATTAACTTAATTCTCAAATTATTTCATTCCTAATACATATGAAAATACTCCTTTAGTATTTAAAGTGGATCATTCAACTGCTTCTGGTATCACACATTTTAGATAGATTCATCTACAGATCCGAAAGCTTGTGGATATTCGTCTGGTTTTAGAAGACTCGCGCTGAAACTGCTGCATAGAAGGTAAGTGAATAATTTATTGTTATTATAAGTCTTACCTTCCAAGAAACATGTTTTGAATTTATTTATTTAATTATCTCTATAAGATTTAATTAACAGTAACTTCAAACGCTTTTTTATCAATCCTAATGTGGAGTTTGAATATAGTTGATATGTTTGAAAATATAACACAATGTATTTAAATTTTTTCGGGCATTCCGATAAAAAACTATAAATGAGGAGAATGCAATTTGCCACAATAACAAATAAAAACTCGTTGTAAAAATATTCGGGGAAAATAATTACATACAATTTGTTGCCTTTTTCTGTTTCCAATTTTTAAATGAAACCTTTGGAAGGTTCTATGTCACCCAGACTGTGCCCTGCTAAAATAATTCCAGATAGCAGATTCTGAAATATTCCAATAACTTTTCACTTACATGCGCTGAATTGTACTTTATGGATGTGATCATTTTTTTATGAAATACAATAAAGAAGTATACATAGACTTTTGATGTATTCAGCTGACTTTTAACCCATTAATGAACTTAGAACAGTTGGGAAACTAGCTTTATTAAAAAAAAAAAAAAAAAAAAAAAAAAAGAAAGAAAAGAAAAGAAAAGAAAAGAAAAGAAAATGAAAAAGAAAAAGAAAAAGGAAGAAATTTAGTTCAAAATTATGAATTTCAACCAAGGATATAAGTTGCCTTGTATTTATTCAGCACCTTGAATTTAATTACATTTTTTTTTTCCTTTTAAAACAGTGATTTTTTAACCAAATTTAGAAATTTTTGGACTGTGAAATCATAACTGCTAATTTTGACTAATTTTACTCTTTGTCAAAATCGATTAAATATTTGCAAATTATGTATATATATATAATTTAAAACTCTTAAAAGTTTAAAATTCGTATTGAATTCACGTGTTAACATAGTAAGTATATATAAAAAACACTTTAAAACACGTATAAAAATTCATTAAAAATTGTTCACAAAGCTTTTCACTACAACTTTGTTACATCTTCAGGTAATTTTTTACACAAGAAAAGAGTAGACAGCATTACAGTCCGTTAAGAAATTATAAGACCATTTAATTTTGTAAATTATGAGAAAAATAAAGATTCTAATCATAATGTAAATACATAAAATAGCATATTGCTCTATATTTTTTTTTTAAATTAGTTTGCAATAACTTGGTATAATGCAATAAATGTTTAATTAAAATATATATTAGAAATAAGTGAAAAATAACCTGTTAAGAAAATGTAAGACCACTTGTCAAAAAACAAAATTGTATAAAAAATTAATAGGGGAAGCCGGGGTAATAAGAGACAAAAGGGGTAATAAGAGACAAAAAATATTAATAAAATCTATACTATTCATCTAAATAACTTGAAATAAATGACTCGTATTAATTTCATTAAATGGACTCCTCGTGATGTTTTAGGTGATTTTTGAACTTAAATTTTTTGTTAATTTTGTTTTTTAAATTTTCATTAAATCCTTGACTCTAATAACTCCACGTGGGGTAATAAGAGACCAGGCTTGTAACTGTCCATATATAACAATGTAAAATCATGTGGGATAATAAAAGACATCTGGAAACAATTCTGAATCACCCAATAGTTTTTAATTTTTATTATTTACATCCATCCAAAAAATATGTTTTCTCGAAAATTAACTGTCATAAATGTGTTTGTGAAATTCATTTCTTTTAATATTAGGTCCTAAATAATATAATATTGTACTTAATGATAGTTCTACATAATCACCATAACCTAGTCATTAACCAAAAACATCAATATAATTTTTAAAATGGGCAGAAAATATTTTACCCATTTTCTAAAGTGTAGGCAAAAAAAACGTATCTTTGAAGTGTATACAAGAGAACAAAATGTTATAAAAGATTTTTCTAGTAATTATAAATGAACTTATTTATTATGTAATGAAGTATTAATGACTAAATACTAACTTATACACATTCTAAACATAAATTTACATAATCATAACAACTAAATATGGTCTAGCCAAATCAGTAAAACTGCTTTTTGATTTAAAGTGGAAAAAAAAATGTTCTCTTGGTAAACTTAGACTGGGCCTAACACTTGGTAAACTCTTCGTAAACTAGTCAGGCACAATTAACAGAAACTACAATGGGGGGTGGGGGGCACAGTAATTAACAGTGGGGGTAATAAGAGACTCATGTCTCTTATTACCCCCACAAAAAATAAAAATGGGGTAATAAGAAACATGCCTAGAACATGTAAATAAAGAATGCTTTCAAGGTTTTAAAAAATTGTACATCAAAGTCACAGTCTTGGTCAAAAGGTTACACATTAAAAAATCCCAAACATCTTACCTACAAAAAAAAATAAAGAAAAATTTAGAAAAAGTCACGAACTTTCAGGGTAAGTTCAAAGTGAAGGTTTTTTTTCGTCGTATAAAAAGAATTCAAAATGTGTTATAAACTTCTCAATAAGTGTATTGTAGTAAAGAATACACATGATACTTAATATTACATATTTTTAAAGTTGTCTAAGTATATGTTTTGGTGGGATTTTTGACTGCGTCTCTTATAACCCCTGTCTTTTATTACCCCGGCTTCCCCTATGATATTTGTCCTCCATTTTTCCTGATGACTTCAAACACTCTGTTTTTCATTGAAGTAACCAGGTGATTAAGTTCAGTTATAGAAATATTGTACCATTATTTTACAATGGCTACTTCCAGTTCATTGGCAGATGAAAATTGTTTATTATTAGCATAAACTTTGCGAGATAATATACCACATAGGTTTTCCATGGAGTTCAAGTCTGGACTTCGACTTTGCCATGACAAAACATTATTATTTTCTTTTTTAAACCACTCCTGTGTGTATTTAAATGTATGACAAGCAGCATTGTCCTGTTGAAACATCCAGTTAGCACTACCTAATAAAGGTCCAATCGGTATCATATAATCATATAGCAAAGACTGATATTGTGTAGAGTTCATATGACCCGAAATCCGCTGTAAATCACACAACCCCTCATAACTGAAAGCTCTCCAAATCATTACTGATCCTCCACCCATTTGTCGACTGAAGCATTCTTTTGGTTCCTTCTTCAAGTCATGCCAATAGTGTTTGTAACCATCGGGACCATCAAGGTTAAATTTCTTTTCATCAGAAAATATAATTTGTTTCCACTCATCATTCCATGACATGACATTTTTAACCCATTTTAATCTTTCATCTCGATGGCATTTCAATAACTTTGGTTTTTTCTTCAATTTCATAAATTTTGTATTAATATTTAATTTAAGATTCTTCCAGACTGTTGCATGTGCAGTTTTCTTCCTGAAACGTTTTGAAATTTCACGAGTTGAAAGACTTTTTTTAGTTGACAGTCGGAAAATTTGTCTATTATCACGTGCTGTCAAAATATTTTTTTCTATCAGATCGTTTTATTTTGTTTGAATAATCTTTTCTAATTATGGCATTATGAATGGCAGTTTCAGATCGGTTCCTTAACCTCGCAATATCTCTTTCATATTTACCAGAACCTTTATAAAGTAAAATTTTTCTCACTTCGCACTCCGATAATTCTTTACTTCGACGCATCGTCAAATTAATCGTAGATAACACATTCAAAACCTATGCCTTTGCTTGTTAGGTAATGTTTTTACGAAATACTGACGCATGCGCTTTATATTGAGTTTGACGTCATTTGTAATATGCTAATTTTCTCAGGTGGTCTTATAATTTCTTAACTGTAGCTGTCTTTAATTTTTAGAAAAATGAATAAGTTTTAATGAAATTTAATTTAATTTTAAAAGTTGGAATTAGTATAGGATGCGCTTTCCTATCAATTTTAAATACAAAACTAAAAATTTGCATATTATGCTGTCTTCTTCAGAAATGCACCAATATGCTTGTGGTCTTATAATTTCTTAACGCACTGTATATATAACAAAGTAGCTTAATAAGGTTATAGTAAATATATATATAGCGTGTACAAAATATGATGAGTCCTTTACTTATATGAATTCAGGAAATAAGGTTGAGTTCCAGTAGGGTCACACTAGGGATACATACTCTTGAAAAATAAGACTGGAGTATTCCGATAATACCTTGCAGCGTAGTTACATGAATTTAGAAAACCAGGTTGAGTTCCAGTAGGGTCACACTAGGGATACATGACATAAAATCTTGTAGAATATATATAATTTTAAGAGAAAAGACTGAAGGGTTCCTATAACAACTTGCAACGTAGCTACATAGTTACATGAAGGCAAGGTTGAGTTCAATGTTGGTTACATTAGTGTTACATGTCAAAATTATCTGTAGAATTTATTTATTTTCAGTTAACATCCATTTTTCAAGATACTTGATGCATGATGTTGTTGGAATTCTCCTGTCTACTTTTTAAGATTGCTTCTACAGATAATTTTGACATGTAACACTAATGTGACCATCTTTGAACTCAACCTTGCCTCAAAAATCCATGTAACTACGTAACAACGCTGCAAATTGTTATAGGAACCCTTCAGTCTTCTTTCTCAAAATTATACATCTTCTACAAGATTTTATGACATGTATCCCTAGTGTGACCCTACTGGAACTCAACCTGGTTTTCTAAATTCCTGTAATTACGCTGCAAGGTATTATCAGAATATTCCAGTCTTATTTTTCAAAAGTGTGTATCTTCTATAGGATTTGGACATGTATCCCTAGTGTGACCCTACTGGAACTCAACCTTGTTTCCTGAATTCATACAACTAAAGAACTCATCATATTTTGTACACTCTATTTATTATTATTATTATAACCGTATTAAGCTACTTTTGGCCGTATTCGCCATTAACTTCATCTCCCGGTTCAACGCAAAAACTTGAAAAGCGTCTATAGGCAGGCTGCAGCTTTCCAGCAAAATTTGGCACGCTGTTTCTGTAATTTAGCGTAGAGGATTTCCTATAATCTCTTATTGGTTATTTTCACCTGAAAAATCTTAAAATAACTATACCGCTAGATGGCAGAAATAACGCGTCAAAATTTGCTGAAAATTTACACTCCGCCTTTTGTACGCTTTTCAGATTTTCATGTTCAACCGGGAGTTGAAGTCATTGGTGAATAACAGCCATTGTAATATATAATGCTGCCTAGTCTTTCCTTGCGTAAAAAATTACCTGAAGATGCTACAAAGTTGTAGCGAAAAGCTTTGTGAACAATTTTTAATACATTTTTATACATGTTTTAAAGTGTTTTTATATACACTTATATATATATTAGCTTTAATGCATAAAAAAAGATAAAAATACTGATCTAGGAATTGGAAGCTTAACAGTTTACGATGTTTAATATATTAATACAAAGTGTATTAATACAATGTATTTGTATGCATTATATATATATATATATATTTATTTATTTAAGTTTAGAAATATAATTTAAATACATATGAAATCCAACAAACTTTTCTTCTCGATAGATAAAAGAAATGTCATTACGCTATAAAAGTGTAATATGAAAATTGCAGAAGCATGTATTTTTACTAACTAACTAATAAGGAATTAGTTAATTGAAAATGACATATATTTTTTCATAAATGTTTAGTGGAGGAGTGAAGTTAGATTCATTTTCTTTTCTTCTTTTATTACATTAATTATAATACAATAACTTTTCGAAAACAAAATATACGGTTTAACACAAAGATGCATTCCAACATTTGTATTTTTATTAACTGAAAGCATTCGCAAAAGAAGAAAATAATGAATATTATAAATTTTATTAAATCATCCAAATTTTTTATTGATACAGCCTCAATATTTTTTTTTAATCAGACTAGAAAAGAGAATATCACTGGCTCATTGGTTGTTTACAGAGAGATGACGTGTCTTATTGGACTTTCCAGTGACAGTTACTCTTCTTTCAACCATAAACTTTTGGTCAACAAGCAAGTTGGTTTATTAACTGCATAAAATAATTGTTAAAACAACAAAATAAACCTAAGAAATTAGTCAACAAAATAAATCTGGTTTACTCAACAAAATATTTCTTTCGGTGTGCAAGAATGTTATATTTCGCTCGATTACTTAAAGTAGGAAAGCGTGGGCTAGTTGTCACAGGGGTAACAAGTAACACGCAATCTACGAAATAGTTTGTAACATTTGCGATTAAATATTTTTATAAACATAATTCTTATGACGCGATTTATAATGTAAACACAATCGGTACTCCACAAAAATGGTTAATGATAGGTTCTGTACACGTTTTTCATTTTCGCTAGTTAGTGCACACAGAAAAAATTGTTGTCAGTTGACAATATAGAATTGACTAATCTAAACAGCTGAGTAGGAGACTTCAATTAAAAAGTGTACTAGCTGAACTAGTCTCCAAAACAATACACCAGACTAGGAAGGTTAATATTATCAGATATAGCTGTCTTAACTGATAATATTAACCTTCTTAGTCTGGGGTTTTGTTTTAGAGATTAGTTCAGCTAGTGCACTTTTTAACTGAAGTTTTCTAGTCAGCTGTATGGGTTAGTCAATTCTGAATTGTCAACTGACAACTTTTTTGTCTGTGTGGGGGGGAAAAAATATTTCGTAAATTTTGATTAAAAGTATGTTAATTTATACTTTAAAGAGATGTTTATAGCTATTTATTTAGTCTGTGTGTTGAGTTATAAAATATATGTTTAATTTTTTGTATAAATCGTTATAGTTTTTTATAAATAAACAAAATGTCCAAAATCATACGATGGGGCAAGTTGTAAAATGTTAGAGGAGTGGCTTGTGGAGATGCCTACAGCCAGCTCTCGAAGTCTCCGCCCATTTTCAGGAAACTTTCAGAAATGAAACTTTTTGGCTTCTTTGTCATTACTATATTTATACATAAATATTTTCTGTGTTTTTATATTATAGTGCCGTGATTATTTAATCACGAATTATAATCACGAATTAAGCACGAATTGCAGAATATTGCATAAAAATAGTGGTAGAAAAAAATGCAGTAATTTCTCATCTATGAGAGTTTCCTGAAAAAAGGGCGGAGAATTCGAGATCTGTTAAACCCTCTCCGTGGCAGAAGAATGAGTATAATGCTTAATTTGCAAAATGTGAGCACACATTAAATGCATGAGAGGAATAAAATACCATTTCCTTGAATTAATTTCAACTCTGACTAAGATTGACTTCTATGTTAATTTTATCTTTAATTTTCTCTTTACTTAACTAAAATCCATTTGATATAATTCATTTTTACTATACCAAGAAGGTTATAACTTAATATTAGCTATTAATTGTCATTTTTATTAAATTAATAAATGATTGATAACAAAGAATATTTTGAAATATTTTTGTTTTTAATGTTCGGGTTCCCTTTATATCCGTTACAATTTGCCCCACGTGTGTTACAACTAACCCCAAGTCCTGGGCAAATTGTAACAGGCAAATAATAAAAAAATATTTTTTTTGTGCTAAAACTAACAACGTTAATGAAAGTTTTTTTTTTTTTTTTTTTTTTTTTTTTATGAATATGATAGATGATTATGCGTGCTATTGAAAACAGCAATTAGACACAGGAAAACATAAATACATTTCACAATATATTTAATTTTCTAAAAACTGTTACAACCTGCCCCACGCTTCCCTACAGGGTGTCCAGAAAAGAACTTACTGATTTCGAAATTAAATATCTTGAAAACAAAGTACAATAGAGGAATGAGGCAAACTGTATATTTATTACGAAAGCTGTAAACATTGGATAGCGGAATTTTGAAAATAGTAACAAAAGTTGCCAACAGATGGCACTGCGAACAATATCTTCTTAGGGACCCTCGATAGAGAGAGACTGGACATTAACGCGCCGGATTTTTGACGAAATTCTCCATTTTAGTGCCAGTTGCTCCATTGCTTACCATTACGCTGAGAAGAAATTTTGATTATTTTACTTCATAATCGAAAAAGAACTTATTTATTACAATTTTACTTTGTTGGGGGATAAATTGCTTTAATTTTGGAATACTTTTAAAAGATAAAAATGCATAATTATTTATTTTATATCATGCTTTAAATACTTTGAATTCTCTTATTGCATGCTGTTTTACGTATTTATTTCGAAACATATGAGATAATTACATTATTTATTTGCTAGCTATTAGTTTTTAAGTTCTGTTGTGCAATATATTTAAAATGTTAGATCTCAATGTATTTTCCTGATATATTTTAAAATACATATTTAAAATAACTATATAAAAATATATTTTTTGATTTTTTTCTAGTACGGAAAATGTATCAGATTTCTTAAAATAAATTATTAAAAATAAAGAAAATAAGGTGTATATTATTTGCTAACATATGAAATATAAATTTCTTTTAAATAATAATTTATATAATAAATTTTATAGAAATATTTAAAAAAGTAATTATTTTTATTTACATAATATTTAAAAAAACTATAAAAAAAAATCAATGAAATAAGCAAATAAGCAAATGTAAATAAAATATTTTTTTTTTTTTTTTTTTTTTTTTTTTTTTAATTTCTAAAGATATTAGTTACCATTTTTACAAATTATTATTAATAAAATTTTTATTTTTAATATTAAACTAAGTCATTATTATTAATAATGCGTAATTGAAATAAATAAAATATGTATTTTTAGCTATTAAAAATATTACGTAAATATTTTTATAAAATAATAAAAAATAATTTCTGTTCTGCTGCCGTAGTTTGACATTTATTCATGAATTACTTGACAAAAACTAAGATTACCATAATTTTGTTAAAAATTTTCTAACTTTTTATATAAGGAATGCATGTCCTCAGAAAAAATAAGGTAGAATTACTTTCACAATCAACGTATTTTGCTTAATATAGAAATATACAACAAAAATTCGTCTGTTTTCCGATAGGAATTGAAAAAGTAACCATGTCAAAGGTTAAAATAAAATTCGTTTTTCTTCAAATTATTTTTCTCTAAGACGAAAAAAATTACATATTTATATTCTGCATTATCTTCTGCACAAATTTAACACAATTTCCTTTCATTTATGTTGTATAGTAAAGCGTCATTCGCGAAGGAAAAAGCATTACGTTCTATGGGGATCGCTCCCAATTGGCACTAAGATGGCCGACTTTCGGTCAATGTCCAGTCTCTCTATATATAGGGTCCCTATATCTTCTCAGGGACCCTATATAGAGAGAGACTGGACATTGACCGAAAGTCAGCCATTTTAATGCCAATTCGGAGCGATCCCTGTAGAACGTAATGCTTTTTTCTTCGCGATTGACGCTTTACTATACAACATAAATGAAAGGAAATTGTGCTAAATTTGTACAGAAAGTAACGCAGAATATAAATATGTAATTTTTTTCGTCTTAGAGAAAAATAATTTGAAGAAAAACGAATATTGTTTCAACCTTTGACATGGTTAATTTTTCAATTCCTATCGGAAAACAGAGGAACTTTTTGTTGTATATTTCTATATTAAGCAAAGTACGTTGATTGTGAAAGCAATTCTACCTTAGTGAAAGTAATTCTACCTTATTTTTTCTGAGGACATACATTCTATATGTAAAAAGTTAGAAAATTTTTAACAAAAATATGGTAATCTTAGTTTTTGTCAAGTAATTCATGAATAAATGTAGAACTACGGCAGAAGAACAGAAATTATTTTTTATTATTTTATAAAAATATTTACGTAATATTTTTACAAGCTAAAAATACGTATTTTATTTATTTCAATTACGCATTATTAATAATAATAACTTAGTTAAATATTAAAAATAAAAATTTTATTAATAATAATTTGTAAAAATATTAATTAATACCTTTAGAAATTAAAAAAATGTTTTTATTTATTTTATTTACATTTGCTTATTTCATTGATTTTTTTTTTTTTTTTTTTTTTTTTTTTTTTTTTTTAATATTATGTAAATAAAAATGATTACTTATTTAAATATTATTTATAAAATTTATTATGGCAATTATTATTTAAAAGAAATTTATATTTCATATGTTAGCAAATAATATACACCTTATTTTCTTTATTTTTCTTAATTTATTTTAAGAAATCTGCTACATTTTGCGTACTAGCAAAAAATAAAATAAAATAAAATAAAATAAAATAAAATAAATAAATGAATAAATGTATTTTTGTATAGTTATTTTAAATATGTATTTTAAAATATATCAGAAAAATACATTGAGATCTAACATATTAAATATATTGCACAACAGAACTTAAAAACTAATAGCTAGCAAATAAATAATGTAATTATATAATATGTTAGGAAATAAATACGCAAAACAGCATGCATTAAGAGAATTCAAAGTATTTAAAGCATGATATAAAATAAATAATTATGCATTTTTATCTTTTAAAAGTATTCCAAAATTAAAGTAATTTATCTCTTAACAAAGTAAAAATGTAATAAATAAGTTCTTTTTCGATTATGACGTAAAATAATTAAAATTTCTTCTCAGCGTAATGGTAAGCAATGGAGCAACTGGCACTAAAATGGAGAATTTCGTCAAAAATCCGGCACGGCAATGTCCAGTCCAGTCTCTCTCTATCGAGGGTCCCTATATCTTCTATCCCAAGACCTTGGAGTAACATACTAGTTTACTCTTTATAGGTTCATGCCCAAGACACTGGACGAGCTTGAAGAGGCAATCTGTGCAGCATGTGAGTCCATTTCCATTGACACACTCAAGGGGGTGATGGCAAACTTTGTTGTTCATTTACGCCATCTTTGCATGGCTAGCGGGTGAACATTTTGAACATATTTTGCGTTCGTCCTATGGACTACTTGCGGAAGAACTGTTTTTATTTTATTTTCAGTAAACCTGTACAGTGTACAGCGCCATCTTCTGGCAACTTTTATTACTATTATCAAATTTTCTGTATCAAATTTTTACCTCTTTCGTAATAAATATACAGTTTGTCTCATCCCTCTATTGTCCTTTGTTTTCGAGATATTTAATTTTCAAATCAGTCAGTCCTTTTCTGGGCACCCTGTATTGCATTGACCGAATTTTCTTATAATCCTATATATTTATGACTAGGAGGACTAAGTTTCAATCTGTGTAAAAACGTCGTCGCCAGTTTTTGTAGATCAGTTTTGTGTAACACTAAAATAAATTAGAAATATCAGGTCTATCGTTGTAAATTCGGTGCCAAATGAAAGAAGAGATTTTTCTGAATCCAGAGATGCAAACAGTTTTCTGGCACGACAATTACATTTTTTTTTATTAACTAAAATGTAAAATTTATGTGACAACACTTCATTTTAACTCATTTCAGTCATTTTAAAAAGCATGTGACCCAGTTTTACGGTCAAAAAATGAGATAAAAAATAAATTAAAAATTAAAGTTAAAAAACAATAAATAAAAAATAAAAATAAAAATTTTACAAATTGAAATGAATAGTCCTCCGAACTAAACTAAATTCTGTCTTTGATAGAAATTTTACCTTTTTTTTTTTTTTTTTTTTTTTTCTTACTAGTTTCCTTTTGAAAATCTTTCTATTTAAATAACCTATAGCATTTTTAAAAATTAAAATGCTCTGCGAAAACATTTTTTTATGCTTAATTTATTTTTAGTAATAATGTGTGATTAATTGGTATGTCATTAACTTTCAATAGAATTAAAGAGTATTTCTTTAGCGCAAAATTTCGAATAATTGCAAGATGTTTTAGATGTTATGTAATACGTAAGATGTTATGTAATATAACTTATGTATTAAACCAACAAAAAATTTTTAAATTACTGTTATCTGCTTAGGGAAATTTTTATCAAGACTTCATTTTCGTGAAAAAAGCAATTTATACAGCGCTCTTAAAAAAAAAAAAAAAAAAAAAAAAAAATGTGATGACGAGATAATGGAGTTGTGTATTCAAGTTAGATAATTTAAAGTTTTTTTTTTTTTTTTTTTCCCATGAAATATGCTAAAAAGGATTTTTGAATTGACTTTCAGCGATGGTGCTATGAATAAAAATATTTTCATGTATTTTTTCTTTTATGAAATTGCTGATTATTATAAAAGACTTACAATAAAAATTGATGACTTACAGCTTTATAAAGGATTACGTAAATTTTTCGAAACAAACAAATTTCATTTATGTATATTACATGTGTTAAAGATTTCTTTTATCTAAAAATAATTTAATTATGAAGTAAATATTTATTATAATATAGAATTTTATAATTATTTTCATTGACTACATTTTTGTATTTGTTTGACTAATTACAATATTCTTGTCTGGGAATTTTTTTTTTCTTTTCTTTTAATGAAATTTTATAAAGAATAAATATTTTGTTGATGCACTTTTTAGCGTCATTCTAAGAGCCTGTAAGTGCTTGTGTCTCTAAAAACAGATTTGCTTATAAAATGAATTTTTCTGTACAAAAATATTTGATATAAGTTAAATAAAAAACTGTTTTTAACACTAGTAAATTTTTTCATTTGTGATTGGCATGATCCAACTTTTAGAAAAAGTTGTACTTGCTCAGAAGTCTTTTGTGTGTGTGGGGGTGGGCGGGTGCGTGTGCATATATGCGTGCGTGTACAGTCGGCAGGAAAATTATTGAAGCACTAGCAATAATTCCTACTTAAAAGATGGGCACCTAATACTGTTTTGTTAAGTAAATATTTGCGGAGTCATGATCTTAGTCTTATACTATTTACTAAAAAGAAAACTGATGATAAATAATTGCAAGATAAAAATAACTTTTTATATACCATGATTTTAAATTTTCTGTTGAATCATATAAACGCTACCGAAGGCAGCGGGAACCCGGAACAATTGGCTACAAGTATTAAAAATATTCCTTGCTATCGTGTTTTGAGCTATTATAAAAGTTTCATATGTCTAGCTAGTCGGGAAGTTAGTTAAATAAATTTTCTGTTGAATCATATAAACGATGCCGAAGGCAATAGGGATCTGAAACAATTGACTAAAAGTATTTAAAAAATATATATTGTCACCGTGTTCAGAGATATCCTGAAAGCTTCAAATGTCTAGCTAGTGGGGAAGTTAGTGAAAAATCGATTGCAAGCTTTGTACTGGTAACGCTGCCGAAGGCAGCAGAAACCCGAAATAGTTAGCTAAAAGTATTTAAAAAATGCATTTCCACCGTGTTATGAACTATTCTGAAAGTTTCGAATGTCTAGGTACTGGGAAAGTTAGTTAAATAAATTTTCTGTCGAATCATATAAACGCTGCCGAAGGCAGTAGGGTCCTGAAACAGCTGACTAAAATTATTAAAAATATGTATTGTCACCGTGTTCTGAGCTGTTCTGAAAGTTTCAAATGTCTAGCTAGTTGGAAAGTTAGTTAAAAATCGATTACAAGGTTTTGTACTGGACAAACAAAGAAACAAGAATCGAAGTTAATAAAAACATGGTAAAATCAGCGATCAAACTAAAAAAAATGTATAAAAAGTGTGGATGTGTGCTTCAATAATTTTGCTGCCGACTGTATATATGTCATTTCATAAAGATGCTAATGTAAGACTTTAATAAGTAAAATTCATTAAACTATCATTCTGAGATGGAAGACCATGTAGTCATTCACCCTTTTTAAAATACAAAGAATCTCTAAAGGGAAAGAAGGGAAGCTCCGTAGACGTAATGTAAAACGAATGACCGCAGGCAAATAAAAAAATATGTATTGCAGTAAATCATATTTACAGGGGTGAAAGTTCGTGGCGGAGGCCTTGCGCTTTGGCAAAATTTGGCTAATTAAACTTGCGATAAATCGCTATATATTGCTTATAATCTATGATTCACGATTGAAAGCCGTTTGGTATGAGATGAAAATTTACTTTTTAAATTTCTTACACTAAATTGAAAGGGCTACTTTTTAATTTAATAACAATAAATAAAAAGGAACCATTAAATAATAATAATAATAATAATAACCATTAAATAATAATCTTAATGTGATTTTCAAATTATACATATTTACTTTTTAAAAAAGAAAGAAAACAAAATTGCATTAAAACAACTCCTTTGAATATATATATATATATATTTTTTTTCCTTTCCTGTATTTGTCATTGTATTCGAAGATCTTTGTTAATATTTATCTTATTTCTGAAAGAAATGCAAGGTATGTCTATTTATAGCACATAGGCAAGAAAACTTGCTAAATATCTTACGAAATATACATATATTCAAAAGTAAAACAAGAAAAAAATATAGATTTTAAAGAAATCGCTAATTTAAAATTTTAAGCAATTTAAATGAGATAATTTTATATCCAATTATCAATTATGATGTGAGATATAGATATTTGTTTTACAAAGCAAAATAAAATAGTGCTATTTATTCTTAATAATAACTGCAAGAAAATTGATTTAATATAAGTTTCAAGTTTTATTTATTTAATTAAAATGTAATAATAGTATTATACATTTTAAAACTCTTTCAGAAATATTTTTGTTTTCATTTTCCTTTAACATTATGTTACGAGATTTTTGTGAATATTTCGGTATTTATTCAATTCGGTTATTAGTTATTTCGGTATTTATTTTACTTAAAAAATAAATAAATAACATAGACACTTCTTAAAACCTTTTATAAAATGAACAAAAACAATTATGTTTTTAGTAAGTTAAAAATAAAACAAAAAGAAATAATTGAAAAAAGCAATATTATAAAAATACAGAAAATGACCACTATATTTTAAAAATTTTCAAATAACATAGGCTAAATGATACTCACCATTACTTAAAAGTGTGGAATTCCACATACGTTGAATGCCGATTACCGATGCTTACCGAATAACAGATGCTTAGAATGGCTGTTTTTTACTTATAATCAGCCAAACCGAAGCATGTTATATTCAGTGTATGTTGAAGTAACGACTCAAGACTTCATAAAAAAGAAAAAGGTAGAATTATGTATAAACAAAATAATCAGGCCTAACTGATAACGAATATTGATTATCGTCATCATAGATATATCGAACAAACATTTCATATTATATTATTATAAAATCGCTTTGAAATCGGTACATTGATGGATTATTCTTATCTTGCTTTAAAATAGCACGCAAGACACAAAAAACAATCTTTCGTACTTATCGCTGAAACTACAACATTCTAGTTTGAAAATGGCGGGCGGGCGAGCGAGACGGTACGGCTACGCTAAGCCGTAGCTTGTAGCTTCACAGCTTCTTTTACTGAAGCGGTTTCAGACAACCCTGTTCGGCAACTATAAGAAGTTGTTTCGCCCGCAAGTTAGTTTCTTTGCAATACAAAATTTTTCCTTTCGAAATTTGTCTTCCAACAGATGGCGATAGTCACGACTTTTAAAACCTTCCCTTCTTTATTATTAGAGATTCTTTGATAAAATATAGCTCTAGGCTCTCTCAGCAGCTATTTTATATTTCATCTTGATGCATTACATAAACATTCAACATCGCTCAAATTATACAAGTAGTTTAAAAAGATATCGTATGCAGTATTTAATTTACAAGTTCTAAAGATAATATTTACAGAAAGTCTTACAACAATGTAAGAAATACTTACTTTTAGATAAAATAAACTAAAATCCTTTATTCGTTAAGAATTGTTGAAAAGCAAACTAAAATGTTAAAAAGCAAACAGTCGATCCTCGTTATTCTAAACACGCTTAATGTTAATTACTTTTAACATGAACTATTTTCACAATTCCCGAAAAATGAAGATTAGTTTCTGAGTTATTGATAGCATGAGTTACTGATAACATGAACATTTTTTTAAATTTTTTATCCCCCCGATATTCACGTTAACGAGGTTCGACCGTATACATTTTGTCATGATAGTTATAGCAACTACAACTTTTATTGTGCCTGTTTTAACTGTAACCGTTTATCATATTCTAACTGTTTAGTTTTAGATTTGTGTTTGTGTCAGAGTGTAGCATTAAAGTTCATAAGCTACTTAAACATGCATCTCGCGTACTTAATTAACATAATATTACATGGTGTCAGAATATAATTTCAAATTTCATTATTAAAAACGCCAAAAAATGGCTGAAAGTTCAATTCGTCCCCCAAAACCTTTGTTAATTTCGGCGGATTCTTAGGATCATTGGGAAGACTGGCTACAGAGTTTTGAATGGTACGCTGCAGCTGAAATGCTAAGTAAAAAAGAAAGAAATATTCAAGTAGCAACATTTCTGGCAATTATTGGCCGTGATGCACAACAAGTCTTCAAAACGTTTGGTTTAACTACTCAAGATCAAAATGATCTGAACACCATTAAAAGTAAGTTTTCAGAATATTTTATACCCATGGGCATCGGCACATAGGGGCAAAGGGGGGCACTTGCACCCTCCTCTGGAAAGTTCTAATAAGTAAAAAAATACTTTAAAAAATTATAATAAAGCTTTAAAGCTGTGTCATTAGAATTGAAATGACCAAATAAAATTTATTTCACAGAGCCAATTAGAGTCAAATTGACTCGACTTGCATTTATAAATTATCTCTAACATTTTCCTGCAAACTGATTTCAAATCGACTTGACAGTACGTTTTTTGGATTAGTGTTGGTTTAGAATAAGCGGTATAGTTTCTATAAGTAAAATGTTTTGCAGTAAATGATTATACATAGGCTTACTTAATCACCTCAATCAACTAGCCAGTCATTTGAATCTAACCGAATTTTTTAAACATGCTGAAATTTTGCAATTTGAAGTTTTCCCCCTCTTGAAAAAATTTCTGACGACGCCACTGTTTACACCTAAAGTTAATTATACTTTTGAACATTGTAAATTCAATCAAATTAAGCAAAAACATGATGAAATGTTTAACGATTTTCTAACTATGCTTAAAATACAAGCATCTCGTTTAAGTTAGGAGATATGGAAAATGAGTTAATACGAGATCGAATTGTCGTCGGTATCAATAACAACGATGTCCGAGAGAAGCTCCTAGGCGACGCTGATTTAAATTTAGATAAAGCAGTACAAAATTGTCTTGCATCGGAAAATGCTGCACGACATTTAAAATACATTCTTGAGGATACCAAAGCACAGCCAGCAATTTCTACTGTAGCCAATAAATTATCACACGCACATAGAAAACTTTCAATGAAAGATAAACCTAAGTCTAAAGTTATAAATGATTGTAGAAACTGTGGGGGTACACATAAATTAAATGAAAGCCCAGCTTTAGTAAAGAAATGCAATCTTTGTCAAAAAATGTAGATCTAAATATAAGAAAAAATATAAGGTCCAAGAAATTGAGTATGTTGATTCTGTACTTAAAGATGAAAAGAACTATTTAATAGCTACTATTGATGCGATAAAAAAGACTGGTACTGGTTTTAGACTGTTAACTATTCCAATGAAACTTGATACGGGTACTCAGTGTAATGCGATGCCATTTAATTTAGCGTAAGAACTAAAATTGGAAATAAAACCATCATGTGTCCACAAGTTTCTTTCATATTCAGGCCATGTTATTGATGGTGCCGGAGAATCTATTGTTCTTTGTAAAATTAGGGATAAGCAAATTCAGCTTCATTTAGTTATTGCTCAGGGAGGAATTAGTCCAGTTTTAGGTTGAATTACATGTACAGAGGCAGGATTAATTCATAGGTTAGGTCAAATAAATACTTTACAAGAAAAATTTAAAGATATTTTTGAAAATTGGTTATATTAAAAATTTTGAATACAATGCTAAATTCTCTGAAGAATGTTTGCCAAAAGAAATAAAACCTCCAAGAAGTGCCCCATTTTCTCTTAAACCAATTTTAAAGCAGGAATTAGACAAAATGGTCCAAGATGGTATTATTTGAAAAATTAATGAACCCACACCAATTTCTAATCACATGTTTATTGTTAAGCAGAACGGAAGAATCAGAATTTGCATTAATCTTTCTGATTTAAATAAGATAGTTTTGAGATATCATTTTTCATTGAAAACCTTAGAAGAAATTTTAGCTAATATTAGTGGACCCAAGTTTTTTACAAAATTAGATTTGAAACAGGGTTTCTTGTAGTTGAGAGTTTCTTCAAAAACACAGTCATTTTTAACTTTCAGCACACCATGGAGAAGATATTCCTTCATTAGAGTTCCATTTGGAAGAACATCGGCTTCAGAAATTTTTCAGATGGTAATAACACAGATTCTGCAAGGCATTGAAGGTGTTGAAAACTCAATGGATGATACATTAATTTATGCTCCAGACATAAGTACCTTTAGAGCAAGAACGCGATCAGTTCTACAAGCGCTGAAAAATATTGGTGCCAAGTTAAACAAAGATAAGCGTGAATTCGAGGTAAAACAAATAAAGTAGTTAGGACACTTTCTCACTAGCAATGGTATCAAAATAGATCCTGAGAACGTTAAAGCCTCAGATAGGATCAAAGCACCTAGTAACAGGAAAGAATTACAACGATTACTTGGCAGGATTCAATACTTTTATATATTTATTCGTAATCTATCTGACAAAACTCATAATATGAGGTTATTACTTAAGAAAAATGCAACATGGAATTGGCATGATGGATTAGAAAAAGAGTTAATTGAAATAAAGAAATCACTGAAAGAAACTCCAGTACTGACTTATTACAATCTTAATAAAAGCCTTACAATTTCTGTTGATGCAAGCTGATTTGCATTAGGTGCTGTATTACTCCAAGATAGAAGACCAATCGCATTCTCAACCGCAGCTTTAAATGAATCTCAACAAACATATTTTCAGATAGAAAAAGAAGCCTTGGTTTTCATCAGTACATTTATGGAAATTACATCAGTACATTTATAGAAATGATAAAACAATTGAAACAGACCATCGTCCACTATAATCGATTTTTAACAAATCTTTAGATCATATTCCACCAAGGGTTAGGAAGATACTTTTAGAAGTTTTACAATATGCTGCAAAAGTTAAATATGAAAGAAGTGCGGAATTACACATAGCTGATTTACTTAGTAGAGACTACCACAATGACGATTTGTGTGAAGAAAGCACTTTTTAAATTTTGTTTGTGTCGCAACTAAGACTGCAGGTTTGAAAACTCTGCAACATCTGACAAATACTGATCCAGAATTGATTTTACTAAAACACTTCATTTCGACAGGATGGCCTCAGAACAAAAATTTAGTTCAATATTCTTGTAAAAAATACCTTCCCTTTTTTGATGAACTGTCAGTACAAAATGATTTAATTTTTAAAGGTCTTAATATTATTATACTAAATAATTACAGATCACAAGCATTGACAGAACTTCATAAAGGTCTTTTAGGTATATCAAGTTGTCTTAGACGAGCACAGGAATGCATGTTTTGGCCCGGAATGTCCATAGATAAAATTTCACGTATAGAAAAATGTGCCGTTTGTCAAAAAATTCAGAAGTCATCTCAGGCTGAGCCTCTGATTGTAAAAGATATCTCCAAACTACCATGGGAGATCCTTGCATCTGATGTTTTTAATTATCAAGATGTTAATTACTTATCACAGATAGCTATTCTAGTTTCATTGATATCAAGCCTTTGAAAGATATGTCTGGCAAATCTACCATCGAAATTCTTAAAGAATGGTTTAGTGTCCATGGAATTCCTATGATATTAGAAATTGTTAATGGTACAAATAACTCATCGTCCGAATTCAAGGAATTTTCTCAAAAATGGATGGTTTACACATCTAACTTCAAGTCCACTATATATCCCAAAGGAAATGGATTAGCTGAACGAGCAGTAGATAATGCGAAGAATTTACTCAGAAAAAGTAAACTTTCAGAACAGGATATCCAACTAGCTTTACTCAATTTTCGAAATACACCTAGAAACAATTTAGGATTACCTGCTCAACGTTTATACGCTAGACGCACAAGAACAACCATCCCCATTTTCAGAGAGATTTTGAAACCAGTGATCATGAAAGGCACTACTGAAAACTTATTAGAATATCGTTCAAAACAAAAGTTCAACCCTGATATACATGCAATAACATTCCCCAGTGCATCATTACAATCTGGACAAAATGTTCTACTTAGGCAGACTCATCGAAATTGGATTCCTGCTGAAGTTAAGTCGCAAGCTCCTCGATCTCCTCGTTCATACATTAATAAAACACCCGAAGACGAATATAGAAGGAATATTACTCAAATTCGTCCAACTAAATTAAAATTTCAAGTCGAAAGAAGAAGGAAAATCTCGGAAATCTCTCTAAATACAGAACCTACTCCAGATATTGACGAACCTTCATATAGTTCAATACATCACTCAACCTGTGATAAACCCAAACTTTCCATCAAAAAAGACCAACAAGCTCCTGACAATAAACCACTGATCACTCGATCAGAAAGAACTGTGAAACCTGTTAAAAGACTTAATTTATAAGGAACATTAAAAAAAAAAAAAAAATAGGGGAGATGTCATGATAGTAATAGTAACTACAACTTTTTATTATGCCTGTTTTAACTGTAACCGTTTATCATGTCCTAACTGTTTAGTTTTAGATTTGTGTTTGTGTCAGAATGTAGCATTAAAATTCATAAGCTACTTAAACATGCTTCTCGCGTACTTAATTAACATATTATTACACATTTGCTCACACAAATCTTGTGCTGCCACCTGTTTGACTAAAAGCAAAACTTTAAAATTTTTGAAATGAATGAATAAATTGTGATTCAACCCTCTTTTATGGTCAAGCATCCCCTATTTCCCTTGCATTAGATTATTATATATATATATATATATTGGATTAAAGAAATGTTTTGCTATCAAGTATTAAAAAATATAAATTAATTTTATTTTTTACACACTTTACAATTGCATGTAATGTACCTTTATTTTTGGTGTATAAGTATCAAATCAAACTTTACGACAATAAGACTTAAAGAATTGCTTTTTTATAATACCTTTATGGGAGATTTTCTTGTACATAGATTTCATTGTATATTGCCAATAAACGAATATAAGCTATGTTTTTAAAATGTAAAGTTCAGAAAAGTTCTCTAAATATAAATATGTTTTTCGATTTTTCTATGAAGATAGGTAGAAAGGTTAGAGTCTCTACAAATAGGTTCTAGTTTCTACAAATTTATATACTAGAGAGATATAGAGGCAGATTTTTTAATGGCTACAGTATACTAATTTATAACACCTTTTTTTTTTTAAGTTTATCTTCAACAGTTATATTTTTAAATATTACTGATATATACTAATTTACTATTTTTAAACAATCATTTTAATAAATTTTGTGTTTTAAATAAAATTCGTTAAGCAAAAAATCCTCGCGAATATACGTATTTTATTTATTGGAATATTTACATCAATGATTTTTAATTGAAATTACTGATGATGATAATGATGATACTAAAAAAGTTGAGTATTTTATCTTGGAGAAACTCGTCATGAGTAAAACTTTTTAAAATAATTATACTAAATTATTTACTATCTTAACAATTTCATTCCAAATTTTTCAATTCATAAAACAATAAATCTTATATTTAGTCGTAAATTTATTTCATAGGTAACATACATAAATATTTTTTTTAATTGCAGTAACAGCAGAATATGAATTAATATAGCTAACAAAGTAAGTGAGAGGTGTATATTTATGTTTAATATAACTACTGATGCCACTTAAAATCCTAACTTTTGAATGAATAAAAATATCAAAATTTTGAAAGAAATACATGTTACAATTAACTAAAATACAAATTATAAACATTAAAAAATAAAATAAAAAATATTTCAAACAGTTAATTTACTTAAATTGCTCAAAACAGGAAACCTATTTCCTTTTTAATAAAAAAATATAATATTAATTCGTTGTTAAATTTTAAGCAATGTCATAAGAAAATAATTATCAGTATTTTCAAGTAGTATTTGTTTGTCAGTTACATTCAAATACATATGAAAGTCGAAAAATAATTAAATATCTTTTTAATAGATAATTGAACATACACATATTACAGATTAAATCTAATAATTAATAATTTTTTTTCTTTGCTTCAAAAGAAGATGACTTCAGGAAAATGTTCAAATTAGTAAGTCAAGAAATTTTATTTATTTATTTATTTATTTTTTATTTATTTATTTATTTATTTTTTATTTATTTATTTATTTATTTTTTTGTTTATTTTTTTATGAAATTTCTGTTTTATAAGCCTTTTTGATGATTGTACATTAAATATTAAATATTAATTTTAAATATAACACTTAAGTCAAAAATTGAATATTAAAAATTTTTGTCGACATAAATTTTTAATTACACATTTCATGCTTTTTATCCAGAATTATTTAATATTTCTTTTTAATTAAACTTATTTAAATTACAACGAATATTAATAGTATCATTTTGTGTAAGTTTATTCATTTTAAGAAATGCGTACTGAATAAATTTCAAACAAAAGATTAAATTTATATATAATAGCAATAATATTATGACAATATGTTAAACTTCATTAATGAAACTTTGCATAGTTTTTTCCCTAATTTAGCGTTCAACCTATTCAACAATTAAAAGGATGTCGTTTTATCTTACGAGTATATTATGCTACATTAAATTTTCTGTTTTAAGAGAGATTGAGAGTTTAATTTTCAAAAGCATTTGAAAAGGAAAAATGTTAATGCACTTTTATTATACAGAAGTTTTTATATATGAACAAAGTGATGTCTCACATTATTCATATATAAAATAATTGATTATATAAATACATTGAACATAAAGTAATAAAGTAATGTATGCACCCCTTTATATATCACATTACACAATTTAATTGCTCCAAATAAATTATATATTTGCACTGAATGTCCTACAACGCAATATTTTCTTCGACTTTTATTTTGCTAAAACAAAATAAAACACTTTTTTTTATTTTAAAAACAAATTGAAAAACCTTCTTAAATAAAAGAAAGGATTTATTATTTGAACAGGCGGTTGAACGTTTAAAAACAGCTGTTACGTGTCATGATCGACAATATATTGAATTTTTTATATACTACTGACTTCGTAGGACGAAAAGATTAATTTTAAAAGATTGACAGAAAATCAACAAAAGAAAAATTTCAGACGTATACACAAACCCATATGTGTATATATTGGTTGAATTTTTTTAAAGAAATAATTTTGGCTTTTAAACTGATATAGCAATAATATATTAGGGATCATATATAGATTTTTCATAAATTCAACGAAATAATTTATTATCAATCCATCAAAATTTTAATATATATCTATATGTGTGTACAACTTAGTTGTTAAATTCTTTTTTTTATTAGATATATGACAAATGTAACGTTTTCTAAATACGCATTGCTGCATTATTGATTAACAGTAATTATTTGAGCTTGAATTTCTGTAGATTTTGTTTGTTGAATAAGCATTGTTAAGAAATACTACAGAAAAAATTGAATTATTTCCTACTACATGTAAAATATTCTTTATATATTTTTTAAATAATGTAATTTATTTCTACTCAATATATTTCGACATATCCTGTTTTACTAGATGCATGCGAATATGTTTAAATGGATGTGCGTACATGCATACTTTTGTTTTATGCACGCAAATAGAAGCATAGAGAAATATGACAAGTGTGTATATTTATAAATTGTTATATTGACTGGTTTATAATTTTATACATGCATAAGTATTTGAGAAACAATGCTTATAATGTATGTGAAATACAACGAAGTACACACTGCAAAATATCTGTTTTGCAAGAAATTTTTCAAGTTATTTTGTCAAGTTATTTAACTACAAAAATTTACTTTAAAATTAAGCCACAATCTGTCAAAAGACACATATTTTCTGTAACGAGATAAAATCTCTAACCATTGATATCATCCGGACTTTATCTCGTGATTAAATATTTTTACTTTCCGAACACTATAGTGAGGAAAGTATTGTAATCATGTCAAAAATCCGAATTCGAGATTTTGATGTTTCTATACGTTTTGAGGTCCCCTGAGTCCGTTTTCACTATTTTTACGATGATGTATGTATGTGTGTGTGTATGTGTGTATGTGTGTATGTTTGTGAACACGCTAGCGTCTAAAGGCTTTGTTCGATTAACCTGAAAGTTGGTACGTATATTGTAAGTCACCATAGTACGAACCCTATAGATTTTGGTGAATCTAGCACTTATAGTTTTTTTACAGGGACACAAAGAAAAATTCTTTATCATTATGGCCTATGGGACCAAAATCTTAAAAGTGCGATAGCATCTAAACGCCTTATTCAATTGAGCAAAAATTTTATACCCATATTATAGGTCACAGATACTCAATCTGTATAGATTTTGGAGAATCTAGCACTTATAGTTTTTTTACAGGGACACAAAGAAAAATTCTTTATCATTAAGGCCAATGGGGCCAAATTTTTAAAAGTGTGATAGCGTCTAAACGCCTTATTAATCCGAGCAAAAAAATTGTACACATGTTATAGATCACAGTTGAACTAACTGTATAGATTTTGGTGAATCTAGCACTACAGTTTTTTTACAGGGACACAAAGAAAAATTCTTTATCATTATGGCCTATGAGACCAAATTTTTAAAAGTGCGATAGCATCTAAACGCCTTATTCAATTGAGCTCAAAATTTGTATGAATATTATAAATCACTGTTGCACTAACTATAAGCATTTTCATGAATCTAGCATCTATAGATTTTTACAGGGACAAAACGAAAAATTCTTTATCATTATGATCTAAGGGCTCAAAGTTCAGTAGCGTTAAATAAAACCTCGTGTGATATATGGAGAAAAAAACACTCTATTATGGTTTTCTCTCTTTTGTTTGTTTAGCAATTCCTCTTTCTTTATTTTATCTACAAAACTGTTAGTTACTCAATGTTCGGAAAGTCGAGTGGAGTCACTCCAGATTTTTTTCTGTTTTACGTTCTGTAGAATATAGTATTAAAGCAGGATTGGGAAGTGCAAAGTAACAGCATGGAATGTCGTTCCATGGATGGGAAGTAACACCGTGTCGTCTATTGTTTGGTGAATTTCTGACTCGATCCATACTTGTCTAACAAGAGTAACAAAGTATTTAATAATACTTTTTTTCCCCTTTAACAATGTTCTCTACGGAAAAACTCTGTTTATTTTCGAATATTTTTTGTATTGTTCTGTTTCGAAAATTTCATGTCAACTTTATATATATATATATATATATATACATATATTAGCAACTTTCCTAACAGAAAATTTCTGTAACAGAAGAGATTTTTCTTTTCTTAATTTTGAAGTAAAAAATATGGGAAAATTGGAAAAAAAGACACTTTAAAACTCGTAAATTAAAAAACAATCTATTTAATTGAAACACATATTTATATTAATATACATTTTCAAAGCTTTTTACCCTGATAATCAGAGCATCATCAGGAAATTATTTGCAACAGTGCAGCTCTCTCCGTCCATGTATATATATTACATTTTCAGGATACAAATATAATTAATCTTGGTTTATAGGAAGTATGAAGAATGTATCCACAGAAGCCAATTTCGTTTGATAAATTTATCTACGTTATGACGATGATATATATTTATTGCCTGACCAGACTCAGAAAATTCGCTCCTTAGTTTTATCAATATCTTTAACAAACAATTCTTTTCCATAAAATTTACTTATGAAAGTGAAATTAATCAAACATTACCCTTTTTAGATCTTTCTATCCATAGCAGCAAAAATAGTTCGACTATTTGGTTTGTCGTTTACTATAAAAACTCTTTTGTTTCCCTTCCCATCCCTATCTCTTCTGCTCCTTAAACTGATTTTTAAAATTCTTTTTTAAAATTCTTACATATTCCGCGACCTTAATTATACTTCATTTCAATTTAGTGAAAATAGATAATTGAACAAAATTACCCAAATCGCTATTGACGCTGGGTACAATACAACTATACTTAACTATTATAATTAACTTAAGTAACTACTATACTTAAAATTATATTTAAAAAAAAATCTCTTATCTCCTCCAATTAATAGCACTGTTTCATTAGCCCCTAAAATTAAATTCATCAACACCCTTCCTTTGTGTAACGAATTCAACAAATTTAAACTACATTTTTCGAAAATTTAATGCTCTAATTCCTAGTAGTTCTCCCTGAACTATTAAACAATTAAGTTTAAATGACCGTAATCATACTGGACCCCCTGGACGGGGGTGTAAAATACCAATAACATTCAGCAACGATACCTTTTTCTATATTGGACAAACTAAACAAACTCTTAATAAAAGAATTCAAGAGCACATTTACATCGTTAAGGAAGAAAAAGTTCAGCATTAGTTAACTTCATTTACAATAACTCCGGTGCAACACCTCTTTGGGATAAAACAGAAATAAATACAACTCCACAAAATATACAAGAACGATTTCGGAAGCTGTCAATATTATAAAGTAAAGAATATCTCTAAAAAAAAGAGTTAATTAAACATGTGTCATTTGTTATTTTTATTAAAAATACTTTAAAAACACGTAAAATTAATTTTTATTTGAAATTTTTTTTTAAATATTATCGTAAGCTTTTCGCATTGAAATTCTAAAGCATCATCAGGGATTTTTATTACTGAACTAAATGAGCAGTTTTTAAAATAGTTTTCCTTTCACAGTCAACTGTTAAGTCTTCTAATAACGTGAATAGCAGCAAAGTCAATTTGAAGTCCGGTGAAGGTTGGACCAGGAGCTGAGGAAAGTAAGAGAAGCTGGAACTATTGGAAAAACACACGAGGCTATTGTAGGAGAAAAACCATAATGAACTAGCAGAAATAAACTATTAGGTATTCTATAATGTGCCAAATTATTCGCAAAATTGCAGTATCTTTAGAATTTATTGTATTTTTGCGTTTAATTACATTAATAGCTTCGGAGATGTAAAATTCTTGGATAGTAGGTGGTGCTGTAATAATTTTGGCGTTATCCCATATAGGGTTAGCGTTTGGATTAGCATAAATTAAGTCAACTAGAGTAGAAGTATTTCCTTCTTTGATATTACGCATATGTTCTTGTATTCTTTTGTTTAATGTCCTTTTACTTTGTCCAATATAATAGAAAAGTTTTTTGTTGTTTTCAATACGAATTGGATAGACGCCTCCAGTGGGTCCATTTAAGTCACGGTCATGAAGTGTTAATTGTTTAATAGTTGGAGAAGAACTGAAAGAGATAAATAAATTAAATTTACGTTGTATATAATGTTTAAAGCTATAGAATTCTTTACAGAAAGAGAGACTATTAGTATAATGAAATTTTAGAGTTGAATGTAGAGTGTTATTAATACATTTAATTAGCATGCGGTTTTTTATTCTATTAACTAATCTTATAATACTAGATTTACTATATCTTGCAGCATTACCTATTTGAATAATTTTGTTGATTTGTTGTTTTTCATTAAATTTAAAAGTAGTATAATTTATAGCTCGGGTCTATTCACGTTATTAGAAGACTTAACTGTTGACTGTGAAAGGAAAATTATTTATAAAAATAATGTGAAAGGATAATTATTGCTCATTTAATTCAGTAATAAAAATCCTTGGTGATGCTTTGGAATTTCAAAGCAAAAAGCTTAGGAGAAAATATTTTAAATTTTTTAAATAAAAATTAATTTTGCGTGTTTTTAAAGTGTTTTTAATAAAAGTAATATTATAAAGTGTCTAAACGCAATTAATTCTAAAGATTCAGTATTCCTACCAAAAAATTGTCATTTTCTTATAAAACCAGATATTTAATTTTCATTTATCGTTTCAGTATACTTATTCAGAAGCCCTTTACAAGACTGTATGACACCATAGCTGAAACGTTATATAAAACGTTTCAAACCCTCGTATATCAAACGTTAATACACTGAGAGTGTACTGCATACGATTTCATACGTTTTGTCTCATCAATACAAGATTATTTTGGATCTAAATATTTTCTGTATAAAATATGTTGAGATGTATCTCAAGAATTTATATTAATTTCGTTGAATCTGATTTAATACAAAATTATGTAAATATATTTTTAAAATCCCCACCTAAAATCCATAATGTGTTCTTATTAATCTTCAAATAATCCTGAAATAAACTCTGTTATACTGATTATAGTGCATCAAACACCATTACATTATTTTAGTTTGCCGCATTCCAAAATTATTTACAAGAGAAAAAAAAATAGATAGACAGATGAACAAAACAATTCAAAAATATTTAATGGAAGATGTAAAGGACAAAGGAAAATCAAAATCAAATAAATGTACAGTTGTTAATAAAGTAATAAGAAAATATGAAATGATATTTAGCATGAAATGACTACTGCTTTCAGTATGGCATTTTGCGTGGTCTTTATTTATTGCGTTTCCTTTTCAATATATCAGGATGTTTTTTACACTTTTGACAACAACTTAAAAGGTATCAAATTGAAATTGATATAAACCTGCAAAAGAAAATTTAAGAAACGAATCTAGTAATTGCTTTAAGGAACGTATCTTAACGTCATAAGGTAATAAATAAATAAATAAATAAATAAATAAATAAATAATAGAGATGAGTTATTTTATTTTATTCTATTATTTTACAATTTATTTATTTATTTATGCTTTTTGTATATTTATACCTATTGAAACTAGAATGCTATGGCCACCACATGGCTTTCTTCTATATTTTCCTATGCAAATTCACTCAGTAAAAATAATTTATTAAAATCATTATAATTAATAAAATGCATGATAATGCAGTACGTTTTCCATATTAGAGAAGTAGTATAACACTAAATATCTAAAAATAAGTTCATTTTATTCTCAATATTACATTAAATATATATATAATTTTTTAAAAAAAATCGATAACTTTATTTTAAATTATTGCAGATCGATGGTTCAACCATTCAATTTACAGGTTTGGCGAGCTCTTTTGAAAAATAACCGTCATGAAAAAATTTTCTCCTCGAGGGGTGACTTCCTCCTCAAGGGGGGAAGTAATGTTCCTACATCTACAATTTTTTTTGTATGACTATCTGTATGATTATGTATGACCATTTCTATGATTATGTTGACTATCTCCATTATAAATAATTCTTGTAAATATCATAATGATTATTAAAAAGTAATTTTCTTTATGCACATTTATACAAAATTTTGTCCTATATCACCATGTTAAAAATTTAGAAAAAGCGGAATGACAATGCAACTTGTAAGAAAATTTTTACCAAAAGTTGATAGGCACTAATTTATGTCAAGATTGTACATACCAATTTGTATGAAATTCTGGGCAGTAGTTCCTGAGATACAGTTGCCGCAAAAAAATTTCTCACACACATACAGAGAGAGACAGACAGACTGACAGACATTTTCTAAAAATGGTCAAATCGTGTTCTACAGCTCTCAAAACGTGCAAATTCATCAAAAACCCGAGGTCGAAAACTTTTACGAATCCAGTATTCTCTTTTATTGAATATAGAAGAAAGTAAAAAGGTTTTTTTCTTTTCGCATCAATTTAAAAAATATTTAAAAGTAAATTGAGAAAAATCTTGTAAAAGAAATTTTAAGAAATAAATTTAGTACTTCTTTATAAGGGACGCAACACAGTTACTGCATATTAGATTGCAAATATTAGAAGAAATACTAGATTGAAAAAAATCTTATCGTATTAAACTGCATTCTGTATTCTACAAAATTTTATATCAATCACTTAGAAAGTAAAAATAGGCTGCGATTACTTTTCTACTTACTTATTTACTGACAGGCTTCAATGGTCACTCTATTTTTATGAATTTTTAACCCAATAATAATAGTAGTGAATCACCATTTTACTTAAATAAATATGCATCATGTTTTATATATAACATAAAACATTGTATAAAACTTGATTTTTTAAGCATGACCATAGCAGACGTTTTTAACTAATAGAATAAAATTTCTAAATTATACTTTAATTTGAAAATTCTGAATAAGAGTACCGTAAACTATGTTTATAAATTAAACAATGCGACATCTCAGTCTGAACTTTTCAAGCAAAAACTGCGGCAAAAATAAATCCAAATGTGTTAGATGTGCCCTTTTATTCTTTTATTTCGAACGCTACGTATACATATATACTTCGAAATTGTAGTGAGAAAAACTGAAAACTCTCACAAAGTAAACAAGAAGATCGAAATTCTCTACGACGTACAACGTAGAAATATTTCTTTGTTAGACATCTTTTCAGTGAAAAATTGGACGCTTCAGGAAGTGAATGTCAGTAACAAAGAAAAAAAAAATAAATTCGTTCAATTAAATGCATACATTGAATATTGTATTGTAAGCTGGCTGAACATAAAATGGTTTTCGAAAAAAAACAGCAGAAGAAGAAAGAAATTGTATTATTCTTTTCCGACGCATTTATTTATTTATTTTCTGTAAAGCACGTTAACATTTTTCATAACTTTTGAATGCTACATTTAAAAAAAAATTAATTGTAAAGCATTTAATATTCTTAGATCTGTTTCAGAGATATCGAAATTTGTGAAAGAAAATACTGTACGTATAGAACTGAAAATTCTTTTGGGGGGCATACAGCATAGAAATATTCCTTTGTCGTTTACTTTTGCAGTTCAAAATTGGACGCTTCAGAAAGTGAATGACGGTATCAAAGAAATAGAGATATCAATTCAATTCAATACATCCGTTCAACAATGTCGGTTGATAGAATTGAAAATATTTCTTGCCAAAAAAAAATAAAAGGAATAAAAAGCGTTAGAAGGGAAGTTGAATAAAAGAGAAGTATATAATTTTAATCTAAGTTTTTTCTTACTTTATTTTTATTTATTTATTTATTCAGTTTTCGATTTTAAAACATTTTTGTGACTACATTTTAAGTATTTTACTGGAACATAAACATATTCGATGTCCCCCCCCATCCCTTTGAAACTTCAAAGTAAATCTATTTACGTAACGATATAATGGTTATTTAACTCTTGCTTTTGAAAAAAAATTCCTCCATGTATTGTTTTTATGATAAATGGTAACACGTATAAAAAAATTAGAAGCATATTCCTTCATTTAGAAAATATTCCTCCACTCCTCCTTTCTATGCACTATACACTGGAAAAAAAGTAATTATTACATTTTTGAAAATTGTACAGTATTGGGAAATTTTAATATTTCTATTACTACCAGCTTTAAATTTGTGACTAAATTAATATTTATAACTAATATAATATGTAATCCTTTCGTACAATTTTAATCTATTTATTATATGAAATGCAGAAAATAGGTAAAAAGAAGCAAAAAGCAACGATTTACTGATAAAAGCTTCACATTCTGAAATTTTAGCATCCTATCTTACTATAGGTATGAGAAATGTAGGTATTCGTAAAAATTTTCGACTTTTTTTTTTTTTTTTTTTTTTTTTTTTTTTTTTGAGGGGGCTGAGGGTGGGGAGTTCTGTTTATCCACATTTGGCAAAATATCACACTGTTTGGCGAAACTTTGTCAGTTTGTTCTGAGGACGTGTACAAAATGTAGTAACACAAGCCGTTTAAACAAGTAGAGATAATGTTCCTTCATTTTGATTAGAGCTGGACGATATCAGAAATTAAATATCGCGATATATCATCAAGTTAATATCGATATTGGAGATATATTGCGATATTTCTTTCAAGAGAAGGAAAATAGATATTTGCTGCTTTTTAAAGACAAATGAGCACCAATTTTAATGTATACAAGTGGGGAGTGTTTTCTATATATATATATTTATATTTTCTGGTATATTACTTCCAAATCTTTTTATTTAAAAAAATGCATAAATATCAACATAATGTTTTGTGTTTCTTTTAATTTATACCATTACTTTTAAGTATACTTTTGAGTAGTTTGTCCTCTATTCTTTCTATTTTAAGATTTAATTATTTCAAAATCACATTTTAAGAGAGCTAATAGGTGATATGTCTTTTATTTACACAAAGTATATCATCAAGATACATAATTTTAACAAAAATAAAAGCTTAAGAAAAATGAAGTTGTACTTAGAATGTAGATGATTAATAAAATTTTTGCGCAGAAGTCATAACTTATCTATCTATCTCTATATGTATATCAATGATTCACTTATATACAGAATTTTTAAAAATAAATATTAGTAGGAGTTTTGCGCCTAATTCCCATGCCTGAGTATAAAGAAAGTTCCTTTACTAATAGTCCTGCCAGTCATTGATAGCGATATGGTTGTAATTAAATTAATTTCAGTGAATAAGAAATGCACATTAGAAATACTGTTTATAAACTTTCTTTAGAATTGCCATCGAATTAACTTTCTCGGTTGTAGAGTAATATTAATTTGAAACCCTCATAACTCATAGGTATTCTGAAGATCAATTACCTGCCATTTTTATTTTATTTTTTATCTACTTACCACATCATGAAAAGTTTTTTTTTAAAATATATATATGTATATTGAATTCATATTATGTAATAGTTTTATAACAATTGGAATTTGTATTATATTTATATACTAGTATCGCCCAGTGGTTGAAGATCGATAACTTTTTGCAAAGCAAAGCAAAACAACTGCCTTCTCATAAACGGAATTAAATTGCAGCACAGCAGCGATCCCTGTTGGCCGATAGGCATGAGTCGTCCATGAAATACAGTGTTCGAACTAAAAAAAAAAAAAAAAAACTTAAAAATGGTCAATTTGAGTTCAGGAAATCTCAAAACTTGTAACATCATCGAAAACTTGAAATCTAAATTTTTCTGAATCTTATACTTTCTTCTTATATATGCAGATGGTAAAATAATAGATCCACTTTTTTAAGAATAAATAGTCAATTTCAGTTAATTGAAATGCAAGGAAATCTCAAAATGTGTGAATTCATCGAAAACCAGAAATCGAAATTTCTCCCGTGTCTTCTACTTTCTTCTTAGGCATGCAAAAGCCAGTAATAAATCCACATTTTAAATAATAAGTAGTCAGTTTCAGTTAATTGAAAAGCAAGAAAATCTCAAAACGTGTAAATTCATCGAAAACTGGAAATCAAAAGTTTATCCAAATCTTATAAATAATCAGTTTCACTTAATTGAAATGCAAGGAAATCCCAAAACGTGTAAATACATCAAAAAACGGAAATCGAAATTTATTTCGTATCTTCTTTCTTCTTATGTACGCAGAAACTAGTAATAAATCCACTTTTTAAAAATGAGTAGACAATTTCAGTTAATTAAAATGCAAGGAAATCTCAAAACGTGCAAATTCATCGAAAACCGGAAAAACGTTTATCCAAATCTTATATTTTCTTCTTCTACATGCAGAAGATAGAATAATAAATCCACTTTTTTAAAAATAAGTAATCAATTTCAGTTAATTGAAATGCAAGGAAACCTCAAAACGTGTAAATACATCGAAAAACGGAAATCGAAATTTATTTCGTATCTTCCTTCTTCTTAAGTACGCAGAAACTAGTAATAAATCTACTTTTTAAAAATGAGTAGAGAATTTCAGTTAATTAAAACGCAAGGAAATCTCAAAACGTGTAAATTTATCGAAAACCTGAAAAAACGTTTATCCAAATCTTATATTTTCTTCTTATACATGCAGAAGATAGAATAATAAATCCATTTTTTAAAAAATAAGTAATGAATTTCAGTTAATTGAAATGCAAGGAAACCTCAAAACGTGTAAATGCATCGAAAAACGGAAATCGAAATTTATTTCGTATCTTCCTTCTTATTAAGTACGCAGAAACTAGTAGTAAATCCACTTTTTAAAAATGAGTAGGGAATTTCAGTTAATTAAAACGCAAGGAAATCTCAAAACGTGTAAAGTCATCGAAAACCGGAAATCGAAATTTTTCCGTGTCTTCTACTTTCTTCTTAAGCATGCAGAAGCCAGTAATAAATCCACATTTTAAATTTTAAGTAATCAGTTTCAGTTAATTGAAAAGCAAGGAAATCTCAAAACGTGTAAATTCATCGAAAACCTGAAAAATGTTTATCCAAATCTTATATTTTCTTCGTACATATGCAGAAATAATAAATCCAATTTTCAAAAAATAAGTAATCAATTTTAGTTAATTCTTTGATTTTTTTTTTTTTTTTTTTTTTTTTTTTTGTAAATACCACTTGATGATATTTCGAACAATCGATGCAATTCCGAACATTACTTGAAATATCCCAATTAAGACTCTCTATATAATACTATTTTTATAGGGAGTCTTTATCCCAAAATCAACGAACCGATAGCAAAAAGAACTAAATGCGAGATATTGTTTTCACCTGCTAGCGATGATCTTCGATATTATTGGTGTGGGGATATCATCGAATGTGAGAAGCTGCGAAATAATATACTACTGCGATAACTAAATGCGAGATATTGTTTTCACCTGCTAGCGATGAGCTTCGATATTATTGGTGTCGGGATATCATCGAATGTGAGAAGCTGGAAAATAATATACTACTGCGATAACTTGATGAATGAAACATTTTATGTTATCGTTCAACGTCATACTTTTTAAGTTGTGGTTTCGATTTGAGAGATCGCACACATGAAGCAAAGGCACTGATCGCAGGAAGGAAGAGAAAGTATATGTATCTTGTTTGGGTCGTTTGCGGTTGGGGTTATTTAGTCAGTGAGTAAATAGGAGGAAGAGAAGGTGTAGTTGTATAAGATATTCGGCGGCTTTTTTGTTGGATGTTTGTGCGGTGGCACGGTGAGGCGGGGAAGCAGAATTTGAAGATATGGTGATTGGTGTTCAACGTTATTTATCGGCATATAGATCGATCGCGCTGTGCGCACTAGGAAATATCGTTAGAGGGATATATTGATAGATCAAGAACTTAAATACTGTTATCGCGATATTAAAAAAATATCGATACTTGGGGATATATTGATAAATAATCCAGCCCTAATTTTGATTACCTTTTTTGCTAAATGGTAACTTGGGTTTACAAAATTAATGTAATGTACCTTCCCTTTTATTGTTTTTAATGATAAAAGAAATTCCGTCTAAACAAACTGAATATAATATTTTTTTTCTTTTTTATTTCTTTTTTATGATAAATGTTAGCCCAGGGTAGCAAGTTATATACAACGAAAAAAAAAAACATGATGATTTCTTTATTATCAGTTTTATATTACGTTCTGCATACATCATAGGAGCAAATTAGGCATTTTCATAAAAAGCTCCAGTCTATTACATCCAGCAAAATTAGAGGTGGAACCATTTTTATAAGTCTTTTATCAAAATTTTTTATTCGAACTTATTTTGTTGTAACACTTTACTTTCAAAAATGCCATCTTTAATTAAAAATCAATAATATATATATATATATTTTCTTTTTGTTTTTCAAGTACAAATTTATTGAAAGTTGTAATTGAAAAACTTATGTATAATAAGAAGAAATGCTGGGATTTTAGAACAAAAAATACACCAGGTCTGCCAACACTGATTCCATGTAAATATGTCGATCAATAAAATAAATGAGTGATGAGAAAACATGCTGTGATTCTAACAAGGAAAGTCTCCTTAAAGCGCATACTCGGTATATTTAAGAAAAAAAGAAAGAAAAGAAATCCATTGATGCTATTTACTTAATACGTAATATAAGATCACTCAAATTTATCGGTAGAATCCAGTAAATCCGTATCGGAAATATCCGTAAATGTATCGGCAGAATTCGTAAAAAATTAAAGATTTTCGAATATTTGGTGCGTAAAACGCAAAGGTGCATACAACTTTGCGAACAAAATACTTTCTCGTCAAATACAAGTAATTTTAATAAATTTGAAAATAGCTTGCTAAACAAATGTTTTCGGAATAGTTATTAAATAACTTTAAAATTAACAGGTGAAATAGTTGATTACTTTATATATAATCTTCAAAAATTTACCGAAGTGTCTTGTGGTTGAAAGTATTTAGTTTTACTTCTTAAAAATATTTTTTTTATTTTGTGATTAGCAAATGTTTAAGTCACATACGCTTAAGTTAAACGTATATTTAATACTTTATTGTATTCGAAAAATCTTTTGCATTTTGCACATTGAAATTATTAATTTATAATTTTAGTTAACTTCTAAGATACCATTTAAAAAAATAATAATTATTATTATAAATCAACAAGCAGGTAATTTGGATATCCTGTTTATTTTGCATTTAGAGCACAAATTATGAATAGTTGTCAATAATTAAACGGAACATTCATTCCTTTTATGGTGTAAATTATTTTATGGTTTCTGGCATTTTTTTTTTTGTACTAATTTCCATTTATAAAGTTATTATATTTCGTAAAATAATGAATATTTTCTAAAAAAAAAAGTCTTTAAGTAATAACACGAATGAAAAATCATACAGTACACTTTGATTATTATCACTTTCCAAATGTACATAATTGTTGCATCGTATAACTTTCAAAGCTCTTTGCCTACGTAATGACACAGCGGACAGTCAGTAGTTCTTAAAGGCAAGTAGAGAGACTAATTGAATCTCTAATCATTTTTAAACATTGTTAGAAAATGTTAAAGTGATTAAGACAAAAGAAAACGTAGCCTTCTTATTCTAATTGCAGCCTTTAATGTATCTGAATATTTGAGTGTAGCCCTGAAAATCTGAAAGTTCAAAAAATTATATTCTATACAAAATATTATTTTAGCATATTAACGATAAATATCAATTAATTTTTGATTTCCACAATGGAAAGTTCTTCAAATGTAATTTATAAAAATGTCTGTCTTAAAATGCAATGCATTGGCTTTTTTTTTTTTTTTGTGTGTGTGTGTGTGTGTGTGTGTGTGTATTCCAGCACACAAATCAGTTGCATAGGATCTATTTATGCCATTTAAAATGGGGAATATTTCGTAGTGAATCTGAATAATATATATATACATATTTAAAAAATCCGAAAATATTTACGGACGCTGGGGACGCGCAGACGGGCAGATAGACAGAAGGACAGTCGGGCAGATACATACACAAACTGAAATCATATTCGCACTCAAATAACAGTTAAAAAGTGTTAAATCGCTTAATGTAAATCAAAATGCAATTACAGCAAATTTTCAATAAAAGCCCTCAACGTAACTAAATATTTTGTGTGACCCTGTGAACCTAATGCTAATCATACTCTATTCTACAGCAAGCTTTTTTTTTTTTTTTTTTTTTTTTTATATATATCTGAATAACATATTTCAATATTATTAAGATTTGTTCAAAGTAAAGTTATTAAAATTTGGTTTATAGAAATGCATCTCATAGAATACATTCTTTGGAATACTTTCGGGTGTCCCTGTACACAAACCACTGGTGGTATTTACTCCATTTTCTTATAATAAACATCCGATATAACTTTAATAACATACTTCCATTTAATTGAAATTTGTGCAAAATAAAGGACATAAAAGATAGTTCCTCTCATAGAACACAATGCTTTGAAATACTTTCGGTTGTCCCTGTACACAAACCAGTAGAGGTTTAAACTTCATTTTCAATAGGGAACATTCGATAGTAAACTTGAATATCATGTGTCAGTTTCAAGAAATTCCATGAATATTTACGGGAGTTAGAGAGCGGACAGACAGACAGAAAAACTGAAGTCATTAACAAACATTTACAAAGGGATAAAACGATTAATATAAAAGAGAATGCAATTCCATGAAATTTCCAATAATCACCCATTAAAGTAACTGAACATTTTTGTGTGGCCTTGTAAATCTAATGCTAATCATACTGTATTCTGTGGAAAGCATTCTTTTTTGCACATGAATAGTATATTTTAATTCTATTAAGATTTGTACAAAGCAAAGTTCTTAAAATTTGGTTTATAGAAAAACCTCTCATAGAACGCAATGCTTTGGAATATTTTCGTGTGTCCCTGTATACAAACCAGTGATGGTATTTACTCAATTTTCAATGGGGAACATCCGATAGTAGACTTGAATAATATATTTCAATTTCATTAAGATTTGCGTAAAGTAACGACATTAAAATATGGTTTATAAAAATAACTGTCATAGAAAACAATGCTATGGAATACTTTCGGGTGTCCCTGTACTCAAATCAGAAAAGTTATTCACTCCATTTTCAATAGGGAATATCCGATAGTGAACTATCAGATAATCTTCTTTAAACTATAGCATATATTAGTTTCAAGAAATTTTATAAATATTTATTGGAATTAGAGCGGGGACAGACAGATGGAGGGACAGACAGACAGACAAACCGAAGTCATTAAAATTTTTCAACCTTGTTGGAAAATATTAAAAACATAATTCATATGTGCTTAACGTTAGAATACTCAAATACTGAATAATTAACAATATGTATTGTCGGTAAACGTAATTGATCATTTCCAATTTTGCAACATGTGGCAAACATCATGAATGTACCTAGATATATTTTAATTATAAGTTAAAATGATTGTGTTTCCAACAAATTCTACCCTTTTTATCAGTATAAAAAAATGCTCAGTATAAATTACAATAAATTATCGCTAAAAAAATATCAGTACAAATTACAACAGCATGTAGAAGTACATGCTTTTGTAATTTGGTTGATTGTATTAGATGAAGTATTGAAATATTCAGCAATTAACTTTTCTAATTCTACTGTAATCTGTTTCCCTTTTAAAAAATCTAAACTCAGTTATCTTGCATGTTGATGATTTGTGCTGTTTTCATCGGTTTACCACAATTATTTCTCGTCTTATGCCAGTTAAAACTTCCTTTTTAAGTTTTAATCCGTTGTGTCCTGACAAATTACATGTTCTCTTCATAATTCAGCCAAGGAAAAATTAACATGAATTTGAATTAATTAGTTTTTCCTGTGATCCTTTTTGTTTGGAAAAAATTGATAAGTCCTTTTTGGTTTTGGTGAAGTCTTCGACTCTGAAAAATACGCATTTGTAATTTGAGTGTCGCTTTATAGTCATCTTGCCACATTAAGCCTCATTAGGCCTGGACCTTCGGCTTAAAGTGACTTTTGAAACCGATACAAACATCCATGACTGCCCCGTGTTTCAGATCCAGTATTTGGAAACTTAAGGGCGAAGCATTAACTATACCTCAAACAAACATACCTAAAAAATCTGGAATTTTTTCTTTTGGTAGTTTCTGTTACTTGCCCTAACAAGTACACTGTTAAAACTGAAGGTGACAAATCGGTGCCATTTGGCACTCTGGGGTGAAGAGACGGTATCATTTGGCACCTTAGGGCTTGAAAATGTGGTTGGGATGCCAATTGTTCTCTCACTGGGTGATTAGAGCTAATCAAGGTGCTATGCACTAAGACTATGGTGAAATGAGGCACCCTGCACAGTGATCAGCCGGATCACTAATCTTTAATGGCGGCACACACGAAAGTACAAGCTTAGAAGTTCACAACAGGAATTTTCTCTTGCAATCGATGATAAGTTCACTGATGATTATTCAAGGTATGTTCACTAATGATTATTGTTTATTTTTCTGTTATTTCCATTGTCATGTATTTCTTTCGTACAAAAATCAACACAGAAATATTTATAAACATTAAGCCTAAGCCTAAATTTTTTTCGTCCGATACAAAAATTAAGCAATATGTATGAAATAAAAGACTAGTGTTATTAATTTTAATAAGATATTTAGTAAATTAAATAAAAAGAATTAAGTTATTTCATATATTATACGAACGAAGTAAGATTCTAATTCTAATTTTAATCATTTGTTATTTTATTATTTATTTATATATTTTGATAAGAACATTATACATAAAACTAATACATTAATATTACTTTTTATGCATACTTAATGCATATTTTAATGCATAAATACTTCTTACTAACTCAGAATAATGATACATTTTTACATAACGGTATTTATTTATTTATTTATTTATTTTTTTTTTTGGGTGGGGGGTGTTATTTAAGCATGTTTATGACGCTTTAGGGTTTTTATAAATTAAATGGGTTTTATGTGTATTTAAATCCGTACAGTTTTTAAAAATTATGACTACTGAAACAGCCTCTTTCCCTCCTTTTTTTCCCTGTAGTAATGATTTTACAATAATTTATACTTTTATTTTGTGTAAGATTATAAGCAAATTAGCTCATTATACATGGGGGTGAAGAATAAATTACTCAAAGTTTGTCTGTTTGTGGGGTTAAAGCCAATTGATTACGCTAGAATCATAGACCTATCGATGGAATGCCCTCCATGGGGGTCTTTTAAGGAGGCCTAGCCCGTATTTACGTGAATTTCGGAGATAACCTTGTGAAACACCGAACGAGTAGGTCAACGAGCGCGACCTGAATCGAACCCGACACTTCCCGTCTACTAGCTTTGAACGTAGAACCGCTCGGCCACTGGTGAGGCCTACTCAAAGTAAGTTCAAGGTTTGTAAAAAGTGTGTTTAACGTTTTTAGTCATTAACCTCAGAAAGTGACAGGGTTGAAGAGCAGTTTACTCAAGGTAAGTGTAATGTAAGTAAATTCAAGGTGAGTAAAGAGTATTTATAGTTTTTAGCCATTACTTCAGCAAGTGAGGGAGGCGAAGAGTACTTTCCTTAAGGTAAGTTTAAGTAAGGAATTTCAATATAAGTTCACGAATGAGAAAGTAATTTAAATTATTTTAAATGTTATACAAACGAAACTTGATTCCAATTTTAATTTTTTGTTTTTATTTTCATTTTTAATTTTTAATTTATGGTTTTTTTTTTAATAAGAAGCCTTAGCATTAGTTTTAAGAATAAATTATTTCGCAAGCAATTAAAAAAAAAAGGCTATACATTTTTATTTTTATTTTTTCAGTTACTGAATGAAGACAAACTTTTATTAATTTTTAAAAACATCCTGAAAATACTTCTTATCATGAAGAAGAACAGACTTTCATAACTTGTACTAAAACAGAAGATTTTTATAGCCCATAACAGCAGAGGCAGAATGCGGAGTGTGTTTCAGTTTTTTTATCCACTAATCTCAGCAAGGGAGGGGAGAGGGCGGAGAGAGTTGTTTAATTTTAATCATATTGATTTAAATCATGATTAACAACAAATGATTAAAAAATAATTATATTGATGATTTCTCTTTTAGATTCTTTATAATTGGAATATGGATAATGTTCATTTATATTTGGAAAAAAAAAATACATTCAAGATAATTTAAAAGAAATTAGCCATTTAATCAAATATATATATTTTTTTTAACTATTGTAGAAAATAAATTTTTTATCAGAGTATATAACTCCATGTTTTATTTAAAGGTTTTCAAAAAATATTTTTTTACATCAGAGTTTACATCCACGAAGTATCAAATCTGCATTTAATGCTATTTAATGAATTCATTATTATTATTATTATTATTTATTATTATTATTCATTTGTTGATATTTTGCGTATACCAATAGTGGCCGCTCCAAGAAAAATCTGGGTTCAATTGTTGAGATTACTTTTAAAATATGGCAAAATTTAACAAATTGGAGAAGGTGTAGAAAATTTATTTAGCTTTATATAACTAGCAATACACATCTATTGTTTATATTTATAAAACAGAAGTTATTTATGTATTATGAAATTTGGTTATATTGTCCGCCTTGTCAACTTCAATGGTCACTCAGTTCTTACAACTGCAGTAAATTTCTTTTAAATATTTCAGATTTGTACACCATGATTTTTATTGGCCAGTGAATTGCCAATGTTGTATCAACCACAGTGTGCCATTTTTTTGCACATATTGAGAAGAGTGGGGAAATAAACATGTTATTATTATTTTATTTATTTATTTATTTATTTATTTATTTATTTTGTTGTTGTTGCTGTTGTTTATTCATAAATTTTGCCTGTTTCCCATATTCAACTAGGCAACTAATGAGGAAATCCACTCTACATTGTATTCTTTTTTTATATAAATTCCTGTAGGCTCTTGGATATAATATAATTCAATTGGCGAAAAAAAAAAAAAGATAAGAAAAAGAAAGAAAAAAAAAGAAAAAAAAAAAAACATGCGTTTATTATTTTTAAAAAAATGCTTTTTTAACTTTTTTTTTCATACATTTTATTGGGAGGGCTGGAGGACAGAGGGACAGATGATAAAAGGAAACTTTTTCTTCCCCCTCCCCTGATATATCTAACACTACTTGTAATTATTTGTAAACAGTAAGTGGCGATTATACTATATTTCGTTAAATCGGTAACATTGTGATTTAAATTAATTTTTTTTTTCTGCCTCCCATTAAATGCGTAGATATGTATGTCCTATTATAATTTTTTTGTAAAAAAATAAGGGATATTTACAGGCAAATCCAACAATTATCATTAAGAGACATTACTTTGGATACTGTGACTAAAATTATTTTTCAAATATTATGCTAACAGTTTTCCATAGATAATTATGTAATGAAAGTCTTGTGAGGCTCTGTAAATGAATAATAAATGATTTTCACCCTGATTATACCACAGAATTCGTACACAGAATTAGTACACTTCATTAATGCATATTAGTTTTATGCATAAAATGGTAGAACGGCATTAAAAGGAATCAGAAATTTTCTTTTTCTATTTAACGTAATGTAACAATAATTTTGGCTGTCTTTGTTAATGTATTATAAATACTACATGTTACATGTTAAATAGGGATCACGCTGTAGTAAATGTCAATGATATAACAAAATTAGAGAAATCCTAATGTATTTATGACCGTTAGAGCACGGTCGGACTGCTGAATATGTCGAAGTCCCAAACACTTTTATCTTTATTTGAAAGTATTGGAAAAGCTCAATTGCAGTCAAATGCCACTATAAAATTACAATACTGAGGTACCATAAAGATTTGATTATTTACCCTAGTAAATTCAATGTGAATATGGACAAACACCTTGTATTTCACGATTCAAACCAATAAATAAAATTCCAGCAAAATCGGAGGGGGGAGGAAATCTATTGTACGTCAGATAATAAGTTGGCTTTCCCATGTGGGGTGACATTATTCTCCCTTTAGGGTGCCATTCTTTCCATCCCGCAGCACTTTGGAGTAGGGGTGCCCTTATTTTAATTTATGGTGCCATCTTTCGTTCTTTAATGCACCCTGAATTATGGGTGTCATTTTTTTCGCCCTTTTTAAGGGTGCTATTTGGCACGGGTGTCACCAGTGAGACAAGCTTTTACCCCAGAGTCACCTGTAGCACCCCGGTTCCCGCTGTTCAGGATTAATACGACTCGCCTAGTATAACTCTTGGTATATGTCAGGTCGGGGCATATGTCACCTGTAGTTTTAACAGCGTAATTTTCCTTCCGAGTATGGCCTAAGTTTTATGAAAATATGTTTGAAGCTTCAAAGTTAATCTGAACATAATACTGTAATACATAATTTGTATTACAGTATTTTCATTAAAATTTAATTCATACAGATCAGACTGGGAAGTTTTGCGATAACAAACTATACGTGAAACGAACTGCCAGCTATTCTTAGAGTTAATTTGTATCGTTATTTTTAACTAGCAATTATTGATGTATTTTTATCTTTTAATGTCTAATATACATGTTATTGTTCCGAAATAGTTGTATAAATAAAATGTAAATTTATTTGCAAATGTTTTTCGATCATTTAAGTTATGCTACACTTACATCATTTTCTGTCCGGAAAAAAAAAAAAAAGCTCGTGTACTTGGGATTCACATAAGACAAAGAAAATAATGTTTTTGGTCAAATTTTCAAAATTGAGATTTGGTTATATTTACATATTTTAAAGTTTTCTCAAGTGTGTGTGCGTCTGAGTATCTGTGAGTCACTCTGCGTATTTGTGTCTGTGTATCTGCGAGTTTCTGCGTGTTTGAGTCTGAATGTCTTTTTACAGCTTAGAGAAAGGATATAAGAAAAGTTGGCGTACGGCATATAAGCATTCAGGGTTTAAGCTAACTATCGCCTACCCAAGATGGTTGCCGCAATAGTAGCCAAGGCTACCGTAGAACCATAATATGCCTACTAAAACATTCGATAGCACAGCTTTATTTTATTTATTTGACAGTTTTGAGATCTATAGTTGCAATGACTTTCGTCTCGAATGATCTGTATTGCATAATTTCACAATAAAAATGCAGAATGTCATATGATTGTATTATTTAATGGCTTCTGCAGTTACTATTTTGGCCTTGTTTCCCCTGACATGTCATTTCCTCTTATATCATTCCATCAGAGGTATCAGCATATCTGAAGAATAAACAATAGTATAAATAAGTCCAAGCTCATTATTCTAAATCAATATTATATGAGGATATTGCACAAAACTTTTTGTTAAGATCAAGCAAATGTTTCGTGTGTAAGGACATTCAATCGATTTCAAATACATTAAATCTGTAGGCAAAATTTCTGATAGTTACACATTAATATCAAGAGGCTGCGCAAACAAAATAAAATGAGCAGATATTTTTTTTTTTTTATACGTATAAAAGTATGTTTTGTGTAGATTATGATGTGTAAAATATTCATCATTTTTTTTACAAGGTTATCCAGAGCAATTTAGATATATTGGGGATATATTTGACAATCGCTTGTAGTAAGTTTCACGTTGTGTTATTATTATTATTATTATTATTATTATTATTATTTTAGATAAGACTAAATTTAAGTACATAATGTTGTGTGTTTATAGTTTACAGACAATAAACAGGGCTACTCAATATAAGAGAAAACGTTTTTTCTATAAATGAAATTGTAAAATGCTTTGCTACATCTTACTATATCGGCGAAAGCATATCGGAAATGAAATTTAATTTATTATATTAATACGGTAAATAAAGTATTTTTTTCAGATTTATCTCAAATTTTTTGTTTAATATCACGATTTGAGTTCCCCTGTATACGAAAATAATTCTTACTGATTATCTATGTATGTTTGTTATCAACATAACATAAAATCGAATAATTACTGAAAATTAAAATGTGGTATTTTCAAATGTGTATGCAGTTGCCCTTTGAAAAATTTGATCAAAATTAGTAAGTTTCAAGGCGTTAAAGTTGTCTGTGCAAATTGGATTAAACCTTTAAACTTTATAACGTCCTTAATTTTTTTTTTTTTTTTTTTTTTTTTTTTTATGTAAATTCGATACTGTAAATAAACAAGCGCATGAGGGTGGCGGTAGCCCTCTCACACAGAATTACATGTCATATAAAAGTATTTCTAATCTTATTTTACATTACTTTTAAAGTAGATTCATATAGTGTACTTGTTATGTTAACCCTTAAATCTGCAATCTGTGTAATATTTAAACCTACGGTAAGAGAAAATCGTGTGATTTACACACCAGAATATTTTATAACACAATGTCATTGCTTTCTTTGCTTTCAAAAATGTATAAAAAGTTGTCACTTACAAAATTTATTCAAAATTATATTAAAAAGACATTATGAAATTTTTAAAAATAATATTCTTGAATGGAGAAAATTAACTGCTTTCTTTTACCCTAGAGATGAAAAAAATTAAAACTCGTAAAGTAATTTTTCTAGATTCTTCTTTAAGAAAGTTTCCCTTAACGAATCTCATCTCGAAGTAATTACCCAAGATTAATTATCTTAACCGCGTCACAAAAAAGCCCTTTTCTTTCTTTTACACAAAATATATTGTTTTTCGGAGATTTATGTTCTCGTTAATGATCAGTTTTATGAATACATCGCATTGGGGCTATTCATTTCTTAGATATTAAATTATCTTCAATCCGGTACCTTGTAGTTTAATTATATAAAAAAAAATCTCGTGCGTAACAACCACACGATTTCTGTTACTTACTAGTACACATATTATCCATAGATATTTTAGATATAGTGTGATAGAAGACATAAAATTGTCTGAAACCCACACATAACAACTTTCCTGTCAGATTAAACTAACACAAACGTCGAAAATACGTTTCAAAGATACGTAAAACAAAGAAGAAAAAAACAAAAATCGGTACAGCCTCTTTTTGAATCACTAATTTCCGATATCTAAAACTGACCTGTCTAATTAGAACGTTTCTCAATTTTCCAATAGTAACCAAGAAATACACACGAAAAGATATAAAAAAAGAAGTTTATCTAGCAGATTTGGAAATCATCGTTAGAGCCGTTTTTGAGACAACCATTTACGGTCCTTCTGCCGATTTTCACCAAAACTTAACAAACTCATATGCTTACTGGAAACTCACAATTATATACGGAAGGACATATAAGCGGGAGTTAACAGGGCGAGTTTTCTGAAAACACCGTGCCGTTTTCTAAGGGACGCACTTGCGAGGCCTAAAATTGATCTATTGATACAGGACAATTATCAATTTTCCTGAACTTACCAACTAATACATACAAAATAACATTTAAAAGGTAATAAGTACGAAACTTTAAATAAACACCATAAAATGCAAGAACTTACAACAATTATTTGGGTTCGAAAGAAAACATGACCCTTCGCCAGGCAAACAAAGTAGGCACGATTGCTGCTGTATAACCATTGCTGCTGAATATAACCATTTTAAAATGCATTTATAAAAAATACCGTCTAATAGACAATAATAGTAAGAAATTCTTTTATATATCCCTGTACACGCACCCCAAACATTATATACACCAATAAAAACAATACAACTAACTCCTCGTAACTAATAACTATTTAGAATATATTTGAAATCATTTGGATGATTACAGAATGGAATCTGAATTATTGTGTAGTTCTGTAAATAATTTAGTCTATATATACCTTATTTGTTTTAGAGAAAACATGTTAAAAATATTAATAATATATGTTAATTATTACACTGAATTTAGCATAAACTCGTTAAAATGCGCTTAAATAAAAATTAGAAATGGTCCTGTATGAATAAAGGGCGAATGTATAACATTAGAAAACTGGGAAGCGGTCGAAATTAGCGCACACGTTTTAATATATTTCGAACGAAAAGAGTTTATAGAGGATCCAGTAAAAGAAATTTTAGAATGCGAAATGTTATAATCAAAAAGAATAAAATCGCTTGTTTTTTCTTTTTCTTCTTTTTTTTCTCAATAAGATGATGACAAAACGGTTGTTACTTTTGAAAAGATTAAATTTATCTAATAATGCGTTTAAAACATACTTAAAAGAAAATGAGTATACAATCTCAAAACTTTTTGGTCCATCTGCGATTACCTAAATCCCCTTGAATATACTCTACTGATTATTATTATTATTATCATTATTATTATTTGTTTTATTTGTTTATATTTATGTAGTTTTACATCTGTTAAGTTTATAATAATATGATTTCTTTTTCGGCTTGCAGAAAAAATACTTTTGCATAAATTTTTACTTTTTTTTAATGCAGTTTTTAAAATAAAATCTATTTACTTGATCACATTATAAGAAATATGAAACCTAAACGTTCGCAAATTGTGTTCTGTAAAGTGTAAAAGCATGCTTTTAAATTAGGCTTTTTTAATACTTTCACAACAGATTTTTCTGCAAAATTTCAAGCCGATTCGTTTGTAATATATCTATATATCTATCTATCTATCTATATATATATATATATGTGTGTGTGTGTGTATGTGTGTGTGTGTTAAACAAAACCTGATGCACACCTGATAAAAGATTTAAATTAAATACCTTTAAAGTTAATTAAATAGTGAATAATAGTATATATAAAAACAGAGAATAAATTAATGCAATTTCAGTTTATTCAGTTAACTCTTTTTCAATAATTAACCGACGAAAAAAATTGTTCTGTTTCAGACTGATTTTTAATAACAATTCTGGTCAGTTATTTTTATGTTAGTATTTAGAAGTAATTATTCAAAAGAAAATTGTATAACTTATTACGTAGATGCATGTTTATTTGAAATATACAAGAATGCAGACGGTAATTACAAATAAAATTCGTAACAAATGAGTACATTTCAACATGAAAAAGATTATGGTTGTTTTTGTATAGGTTATATTAATTATTTTTAGATACTTTTTTTGGAAAGTTATTCGATAAAAGAATTTTTTTTTTTCAGTAATCTCATGTAAAAGCGAAGTCATATATATATATGAAAGGGATAAAAAAAAATTTAAATAATTAAAACCCCATTTTGAAATCTAGAAATCGCTAATAATTCGTAAGACCGGCTTTAAACTTTGTTTCACAGCAGAAGACTTCATAACGCGAAAATCAGAAAAATTGAACATCTTTCTGAATGAAAAGTGCTCAGTAAGTGCAATCTTCCTTTTCTTGTGGTTAAGTTATGCATGTTAATTAATCCTGGGGATCCAGGCCTGAGTTGGACTGTCAATCATAAAGTTAATAGCCAATGATTAAGCAGGGGTGGACTAAATATTCCCGCCGAAATAGACGGTATTTAAGCGGGAACACACGAAAAATCGTGTCTTTCTCCGATAATGACTTTCCTATTAATATTACTCTTATCATGTAAAAAGCTCGCTAACGAAACCCGCGGGCCCGGAGGGGAGCCGCTACGAAGTGCCGACCTTCGGCATGGTTAAAGGGACATATGACGCTCAGGATGTCTAAATTTCTGGCCAAGACTGCATAGTAAACTTAATAAAAGATTATTAGTGAATCTAATGGACTCCTCATCCTTTTTAAGATGCTCATATTACTGGAATACCAACCCACTTAATGTTACGGACCCTCTAACGTTATACATATATATATATATATATGTATATATATGTTTATATTTATATTATTTTTATTATTATTACTGTTATTTTCACTGTTAAATAAAAATAAAAAATTCATATAATACTTAATATATGTTTTCTTACTGGCATAATTTCATTTAATATATACATGAATTTAAATTAATAAATGATGAATTCTGAAAAAATAATTGTACAATATATCAACATAACAAGCATAAAAAGAACATCAGTAAACAATTTAAATTAAAATTTGTCTCCTGAAGGAGTTCCAGACATTCAATGCAAATATCCTCATTCATCTGTTATATAACCAATAAGCTGCTTAATCTCTCCCAGCGTAAAAACTAATGGGAACAAATAGCCATTTCTCCTAAGTAGCAGATGCGCACTCTTCCATTTAGTAAGGAGAGATTGCGAGGTGTTTAATTTAAACTTATCAATCTTGTTTAAACTTTTCTACAGTTATTTGTTTTCAAGTTATGTTAATAATAGGCATACAAACAGATCGACAACTGAAAATTTTATTTTCGTATTCAGGGGAATATCTAAACGCATCATTACAGAAAATTTAAGCATTATACTGTCTTCCATATGGGTGTGACCAAAAGTTTCCATTCCAAATTAGTATTTCAGAACTTCGTAACATTTAATAAAATATTTCCACCAATTACATTCAATTAGAAAATTAAGTATTTGCTTAATTTTAGTTAGCTCTGTATATTGTATACATGGGCCTTGCATAATAAAATTAAACTTAGCATGATGTGAAAGATAAATAACAACATAAAATACATTTGAAGCAATTTTCAATTATCCGCGTTTGTAATGATCAATAGATGGCGCTTTTTCAGCTTTTATTGTTAGTAAATATAATAGCCACGTAATTAATGTTCCATTTGTGTTACTACTTAATATTCGTGCTATAATTTCTCCGCCATTACATCATGGAAAATTGATTGCTTTTGGAAAAAATATTTCAGTTTACTCAAAGTTCGATCGGTGATATTTAACTGAAGCTGACAAATATTAGTTTCAAATCATCTGATTAATTCTTTACTTCCATTAGCCGAAGCAACTGAAATTTTAAATTTGTCATTTGAAAATAAATGGAAGCTCAATTCTGGATTTCTTGATTTTTGGAGTTACACTGTGGCACACAACAGTAAGTTTTATCTTTTTTACCGGATTTATTCATTTTTATTCAATAAATATATGTGAAACTAAACGTCGGCAAGCAATGGCGTCTCGATGAAAGTCGAAAGCTATGCATGTTAATTGTAATTTCACTTTAGCCCACCAGAGGGCGAGCATTTCATTACAATCGCGGATAGCTTTAATATATCCAAATTATTTTGTGCAGTCCTGTAAGAGAATAACGAATAACTTTCAGACCAATACGTATACGAAATTTTTTTTTAATTATGCAAAAAACATATGTTCATTTTATTTTATTTATTGCTGTCTATATGTGTTGACTGTACTAACGGGAAATTTCATAATACATTTGCATTCTCTTAGAGATTCCTATACATGAATTCTTTGTCCAACAAACAATTTCAATAAAATGTACCCATATGATTCAGATTAAATAAACAGAGTTCAGAATTCCTACCAGTATTTTTTTTTTTTTTTTTTTTTTTTTTTTTTTAGTTTAATGATAATAGACCTACACACCAACAGATAGATACCGACAGACATACAGACAGAGTTTCGACTTCCTATTGTATTTGGGTCTTACTCTATGTTGATAACAGACATATATACATATACCAACCTCTGAAAACTTGATTTTTTAATTTAGGAAACTTTAAAAAATTTAAAAACAGCAAAAGTTTAATTTCAAAATTTTGACCCCAAAACAATTAATCATTTTAATAATTTTATTATCATTTTATTAATAATTTTATTATTATTTATTATTATTATTATTATTATTATTATTGTAGAAGGAAAAAAAATGGTTGCATTTTTACAATGATTTACACTAATTAAATGTTATTTTTAATGATTATTTTTTAAATAAATAAAAAAAGAATTATCATCTTAGATATTCTTTTGTTATATTTATTTAATATATATATATGCAAATTAAATTTTTATCTTCTCATTTATTTTATAAAACATTTGTTAATTAAGAATATATTTAAATGACGCTGTTTTCATTTACATTTATTAAAACATACTTCTTACTAACATTTCTTTAAATAATTCCAATAAGTGTATCCTTCTTGATGTCTTTATAATATCTTTAAAATTGATGTCTTTACTATTCTATTTAAAATAATTTTTTCTTGCAATTAATAATTATGCATTTCTAAACCCTTTTTGTTAGTTCATAATTAATTCTATTCTATCATTTTTTATTATCGTTAATGTTACATATATATACATATATATGTTAACTGTATACTTAAGATAAATTTATTTAACTTTTTATTAATCCAGATAGTCGATTTTTTAGTTGTTAGTGTAATATACTTATCACAATTTTTTTCTCCTTTAACTTATTAAAAATGCTTCAGATACCCGTTGACAAACTCTATGAGGTGCAACTTGTAAATATGGATCCGATATCTCTAAAAACAGCATTTATACTTCTTCTAATTTAATTAGAATATTTTTCTCCCTTTTTCTCTTTTTTTATCGATTACATCAATCGTATCTTTATAAATGCCATCGTAGTTTAATTAAACAGATTAAGCCATAAGCAAATTCTTTATGCTGTAATTTCTTTTACTAAAATGAATACAATTTTTTCGGGATCATGATTATCGATTTGACGCAACGTTCTGTAGCACTAAAAAAGAAAAAGAAAAAAAAAAAACATATTTTGAATTTTTTATTGCAGAATATTTGATTTCTGTTCACATACCGAATTATGTTAAAAATATTGCACATATTTCATAAAATTGTAGATTTTTTTTTCCTAATTTATCAGTACTTATTTATTTTTACATATTTTATAAGCTAAGGGTAATGAATTAAAATAAATAATAATAATAATAATGAAATGTAAAAAAAAAAGTACTTTCAGTTAATTTTATAAAAGTTTAAATGTAAGTAAATTGAAAGGAATTTACATAAATAAAAAATGAAGACAATGAATAAATAGTTGCTAAAATGAATAATTAAATGCGCGTTCTATTGTAATTAATCTTTTTTAATTAAATAACTTAGATAAAAAAAAAGGTGAAAGTTACTAATTTAATGTAAAATTTTACTTTATCTTATCTTTTTTTTTAAGTACAGTCTATTTTTTTTTTTTTTAAGATAATATTTATTAAGATTTTTGCGCATTGATTTTTAAGTACAATTTCTTTTTTTTTTTTTTTTTTTTTTTCATTTTTCATAACAATATTATTCTACCTCTCTATAAAACGAAACCTTAATAATCATTTTATAAAAAAACATCACACATTAGGAAAAGGATGAAAAGAAAATGATGCTTAGGCTAGTGTCATGGTACGGTAATGGTTACGGTTTATTGTATGGTACTAGGGACCTAGACCTGGCTGGAGTACCCTTCGTGGAGAATGATGTATAGGAAAAACAATGACAATTCGCATTGCTAAAAACAACCCGCTGGCCTAAGAACACCTTTTAAATTTCTACAATACATAACCCAAGATATTCATTAGTCATTGCTTCCTTACATGCAACTCAAATTATGCTTAGATCATTCGCAAAGCACTCATATCTTATATTTAACAAGAACACAAACAGATACACACACACAAAAAAATAAAAATAAATAAATAAATAAATAAAAAATACATAAAAATATCATATAAACTATCTGTACTGATAAGTATAAAGGATTTAAGTCCATATCCTTTATTTTTCATAAGACGAAAAATAAAATTTAACTAACTAAACACTGATCAGCAGAATCGATTAGGAAAAAGGGATTATGTTGATTTATGCGCTGTATACCATTCAGTCATTGTCAACCTTCATTTAATACAGGGAAAAAATTGAATTAAATATTTTATACCATAAACTAATGCTAAATTTCTGATTTGAACCTTTTTTTTACCAATGGATTTTCTCAAAGAAAAAATTACATTAATTTAAATCCTTTATACCAGTCGATAGAGATTTTTTTTTCTGAGTCTGACTATGTACTTAACTCAAAATCGACATAATTGGACTTAAATCCTTTATACTTATCTGCACAGATATATTGGATGGATCAGAATTAAGTGTATGCTATGTTCAGCAGCCTGCAATTTAAACGAGCGAGTGTTTGTCGCCATATTTGATATGTGGATTCAAGATGCGTTCAACACAGTAACGAAAATTTTTCAAAATATACCACTAGGTAAAGCTTGGCATAGAAAAATATTAAATTTTTCACATGAAATAAATCCTACAGGATTTAATCTAATCAATTAATCTTCAAAATATTATGCACTGTAAAAATTTTCTGTAGTAGATTAGAGCACAGTGTGCTGGTAAAAGTATTGCCTACTCACTGTGCTGTACTTTTACGATGTGCAGTAAAATAAATTTGCTGCAATTTTTACTCACGTGTGCTGTAATTTTCACAGTATGCTTTAAAAATATTTCCTGCAATTATTACACATGCATGCAGGGAGTAATCCACAATACTAAGCAACATATTTATTTTTTTACACATATAATTTACTTTTTTTTCATGCGGAGCAAACAGTCTTGGATAACCCGGGATTCGAACTCACAGTCTCCTGTTCTAGACGCCAGCTCTTTGCCAATCGCGCTGTTGGGCTCACAAAGGCTTTTCTTTACAAAAACAGATAAGGTCAACATCAGCACTGATTGGTTGATAAATCATGTCATACGCATTAAAAGACTTCTGGAAAATTTTTTATACCAATTTACAGCACAATGTGAAGTAACAAGTCTTCATTTATTTTCACAGAACTAGCTATAAAAATATACAGCAACCTATGTTGTATTTTTGTTTAAAAAAAGCTTTATGTTTACAAAAATATTTTACAGTGTGCATTCTATGCGAAAGATTTTCTTTAATAAGATTTCCGTTTTTTTTATCCAATAAGCCACCTAGTGGAAATTTTTGATTAAAAACATTTTTTGTCATAACTTTTTAAGACATCTCATGAACAGTTAATTTTCGTAGTTTGGTGTCATTTTTTCCCCCTTCTTTTAGTTGCAGATGCTGATAATTGCGGATGTTTAATTATAGCTATTTTATATATCACTTAATTAAATACCTACGATACATTTAACAAATATAGTAAAGAGCTGGAAAAATATGAGACTATTTTGAAATTTTTACGTATGAATAAAATGTACAGGTATAGATTGAGTGTTTAAGCGATTAATTGTGTTTCAGAGGTTTAAAAAAAAAAAAAAAGAGCACATTTTAACTTTTTACTTTATTTTTTTAGTATAATAAATAAATTTTTTTATTCAAAATTCTGAGCACATAAAAGAGAAACATTTAAATAATATTTTATAAAATTTTCACTAAAAAATTTGGAAAATTCAACCAATGGCACCTGGTTATCAGAGACCTTTCAGAAAATCAGTTGATACGATTTCTTAAAAACTAATGTACTGATCTTATTTAAATTTTGCACACTTCTTCAAAATAAAATTGTTGAGAGGATTATTTAAAGAAAATGGAATTTGAATTTTCGGCAGAGTTGCAGTACAATTTTTTGTTCAATTTACCACACGAATAGCCTTGTAAAACTCGTTCGGGGAAAAAGGGAAAAAGAAAAATCCTTGGTTTAAGCTTTAGTCAATTCTTTTTTGAAAATGTGTGCAAAATTTTAATAGGATCGTCGCATTTGTTCTTGAGAAATTGTGTTCACCACTTTTCGGAAGGGTCCCGTAAACCAGGACCCACCGACTGATTTTTCCAAATTCTTTAATGAAAATTTTATAAAATGAACGTACGTATGAATAAAATGTACAGGTATAGATTGAGTGTTTAAGGTATTAAATGGGTTTCAGAGGTTTAAAAAAAAAAAAAAAAAAAAAAAAAAAAAAGAGCACATTTTAACTCTTTATTTTATTTTATTTTTTTAGTATAATAAATAAACTTTTTTATTCGAAATTCTGAGCACATAAAAGAGAAACATTTAAATAATATTTTATAAAATTTTCACTAAAATTTTTGGAAAATTCAATGTTTAAATGTTACTCTTTTATGTGCTTAAAATTTTGAATAAAAATTTTATCTATTATATATATTAAAAAAAAAAAAATCAGATTTCTTTTATTTATTTATTTATTTATTTATTTATTTTAAGTTTTGACACTTATGTCACCCCGTAATGAAAAACATCATTTAAACTCTTTTTAAGATTGGTCATATACTGCTCCATTTTTAAAATTTCTTCTGTAATATTCATGTTCTTTGCGGGGCAAGGGAGCTATTAGTAAATATAATAAACGAGATTAGTATTAGCTATCTTAATATAACCAGTGAAAAGCATATTTACATAACTACGAACGTCTGTGGAATCTGGGCTGCTTGGATTTTAGGGCGATTGGGATTAAGGTCTATTCACTACACAAGGGTTCTAGGTCTAGGAGGGTGTCCTCCGTGGGGATAATTCTAAGAGTTCTTAGCCCGTATTTACGTGCGTTTTGGAGAAAACCACGAAATATTTGAACGGTCAGGTTGACGACCGCGACATGGGATCGAACCCGGCACTTTCTGTCTACAAATTCGAGCGCAGAACCAATCACTCATTAGCGGGGCGCATGGATTTTAGGCGGTGCAGACACGCACTGGCTGTTACTTCCAGTTCTTTATATTTTAATTATATTCCTTTCTATTTATCCTTATACAGACGAATTCTTATAAGGGAATTTTGATTCAAGCATACTAGTAGAATATATCTGTAAATAGTAGAAAGAAAGAAAGAAAGAAAGAAATTAACCTAAAAAGAAATCGAAAACTTTTGTTTCTCATCAAAAACTGTCTTTTTATCATGTCATGGTAATTCAAAAATAATTATTATCTGAAGACCCCTGCTGATTTTTTTTATTTTTTTTTATACGCTGTTGCAAAACGATTAAAATTAACGTGATAACATTCAAGGAATGGACTTCAATTTTTTTATCCATTCAATTGTCACATCAATTAACATACAAATTATGCAGTATTTGACATCTCAGTACATTTCAATAAATGACATGATCAAAGAATAAACGACAAAAAGTGTACTTTAAACGAAAGCGACATCTTTGTTTAAAAATATGTCATAAGTTTAGTACTTTAAAAAAAAAAGAATTTTTTTTTTATCAAATATATAATCAAATTAGTTTAAAGTTTTCCACCGTAATATATGAATACAGTTCATGATTAATATAAGTCTTAATATTATCTAAGATTTTATTGTATATTTTTAAAGAAATGAATGTGGAATAGAATGATTACTTTCAACAAAAATGTTTATGTTTTATACGTTAAAAATATGCTCTAATTCAACCCATTTGGCATGACAATTGCTTCAAAACAATCTCTTAGCATATAAGGGGGAATGTTACGGGTATGTCGGTGTATTACATATTTCAGTTCCGCTAAATTTTTACCATTATAAAGAACGCTTTTGAGGTAATCCCATAACGAGAAGTCACAAGGTTTGAGCTCTAGTAACCGAAGGAGGGAGAGTTTCGGCTTATAAGCCTGTCATCCGTGAAATGATGTTTAAGTAATTGCATGAAACATATGAGGTCGGAATCCGTCCTGCATAGAAGTACATTTTACAGAAACTCATTTTGTGTTAGATGATGGACATAGCGAAAAAAATCATTTTTAAAAGAAGAAAATAATAATGGTAATAATAATGCAATTGTAAATATTGTAACAATCAATACTATTAAGCAATATAATAATGTAAACAATTTCAACCACTGACGCTTGAGGTTTCGCTAGTACGCGAACTTTCAACGACGCGCCATGGAATTCAACCAATAAGGATTTCAGCTTTGGCCGTGGTATGGTGGCCTGTCCCGTCTAAAACTCTTCGTTGTTGCAGTTCCGGTATCACAAAACTTCTTAAAATTGACTCTAAGAGAGCAGCAGTCACAGTGCATGTTCCAGACTCAGCTATTGATTACTCTTCAAAAACAAATGGTCCAATTATGAAACTAGATGTCATACCGTACCGAACAGTGACTTTAATAGAATAAAATAGAACTGGGTGGATAACACGAGCGATTCGTTTGGCCGAAATCCCGCAGTTATGCGCGTTGCTATCGCCATTTAAGTAAATATTAGTCTCATCCGTCCACAAAATGTTCCATGACCAAAGTTTGTTCAATTTCATGAGTACAAAGAATTCCAAAGCAAAAGATATATTACAACAAAATCATTTACCCTTAAGCTTTTGAACATGTTTAATTTTGAACTGCAGAATTTTACGGGCAATTTTGTAGACTAAATTCTCCATTTAGTTTCATAATCATGATACATCCATATGACGTGAAAAAGCACGCAAGTTGCACGTACCGTAGGTGCTTTGCATTGTTGCTTCCTATACTGCGCATGCAACTAACTCATCAACTTCCACAGAAGCAGGTTCCCTTCCTAGCACAGGTGTAAAAGATAAGAAGCATCCTGTAACTTTGAACTTGGCGATTTTTTTTTTTTAAATCCTTGTGGTGTCACAGGCCATTTAGGCCATCGGCGTATTAGTCTTACGGTGCGATGCATTTGCAAAGCAAGCCCTTGATTTATATAACATTCATAATAATACTTAAGGAGAAAAGCTTTTCTTGAATGCTTAGAGACATTGTTGATTCGTAACAAGAACTCTGACAAAGAGGCTCAATTTTAATTTAAAAACGAGATGACATGTAAAGCTCATTTGCATAAATCAAACTGCTGGATCCAAACAGCAATGGCACTCTATGCAAAGCATTAATACGCATATGTCTATCGATTGGCAAGGCAAGGTTTCTGAGGTTGGCGATGGATTCATTTTAATTATGGTAACCATCTCTTCGATTCAGTGATAGGAGTAGGAGCCATCAGTTGAAGCCATTGCTTTGTTTGTTTTTTTATGCTTTTACCTCGTGCTTCATGCTTGCCTTTCGTGTAATTGTGTATCTTAAAGTTTTGAAATTTTTCAAGCCTTTCCTGTTTTTATTTTGGAATAATTGAAAAAATTTCTTACTTTGAATGTAATTAATCCTGCATTCTCTATGAAAAGGATGCATTCTCTATAAGTTCCAGACTCAGCTATTGATTACTCTTCAAAAACAAATGGTCCAATTATGAAACTAGATGTCATACCGTACCGAACAGTGACTTTAATAGAATAAAATAGAACTGGGTGGATAACACGAGCGATTCGTTTGGCCGAAATCCCGCAGTTATGCGCGTTGCCATCGCCATTTAAGTAAATATTAGTCTCATCCGTCCACAAAATGTTCCATGACCAAAGTTTGTTCAATTTCATGAGTACAAAGAATTCCAAAGCAAAAGATATATTACAACAAAATCATTTACCCTTAAGCTTTTGAACATGTTTAATTTTGAACTGCAGAATTTTACGGGCAATTTTGTAGACTAAATTCTCCATTTAGTTTCATAATCATGATACATCCATATGACGTGAAAAAGCACGCAAGTTGCACGTACCGTAGGTGCTTTGCATTGTTGCTTCCTATACTGCGCATGCAACTAACTCATCAACTTCCACAGAAGCAGGTTCCCTTCCTAGCACAGGTGTAAAAGATAAGAAGCATCCTGTAACTTTGAACTTGGCGATTTTTTTTTTTTAAATCCTTGTGGTGTCACAGGCCATTTAGGCCATCGGCGTATTAGTCTTACGGTGCGATGCATTTGCAAAGCAAGCCCTTGATTTATATAACATTCATAATAATACTTAAGGAGAAAAGCTTTTCTTGAATGCTTAGAGACATTGTTGATTCGTAACAAGAACTCTGACAAAGAGGCTCAATTTTAATTTAAAAACGAGATGACATGTAAAGCTCATTTGCATAAATCAAACTGCTGGATCCAAACAGCAATGGCACTCTATGCAAAGCATTAATACGCATATGTCTATCGATTGGCAAGGCAAGGTTTCTGAGGTTGGCGATGGATTCATTTTAATTATGGTAACCATCTCTTCGATTCAGTGATAGGAGTAGGAGCCATTAGTTGAAGCCATTGCTTTGTTTGTTTTTTTATGGTTTTACCTCGTGCTTAATGCTTGCCTTTCGTGTAATTGTGTATCTTAAAGTTTTGAAATTTTTCAAGCCTTTCCTGTTTTTATTTTGGAATAATTGAAAAAATTTCTTACTTTGAATGTAATTAATCCTGCATTCTCTATGAAAAGGATGCATTCTCTATGAAATCTCCATTCATGATGATAAGGAGCAGGAGTCATTGCTTTGTTTTTACCTCGTGTTTCTTTCTCGTGTGTCAGTAATTGTGTTCGTTAATATGAAAATTTCTCATCCTTTGCTGTTTTTATTTTGGTATTATGGAAGAAATTTGTTTGCATGTATAATGTAATCGTACATTCTCTATGAAAAAAAAAACTATTACCGGCATATTAGGAATTTTCATCCTACGGCCGAAATTTCAGTACAAAAAACTGCAAATAAGCAATATACTACGTGCAGCCAAAAGCTTACTGCAATGTCAGAAATTCATGAACATTAAGTGAATTTTCATGAAGTTGCACTAAGTCATCACGATTTAACATTTGCAACAGAAAAAGACTTTGAAGAATGGCTCTTGGAAACAGAAAAAGACACATTCTCTAAATTTGTAAAAAGAAACGGGGCTGTTGAAAGCACTGATGGTACTGATGGCACTGTAAAGTAAAAAATAATTTATGTAATTCTTTATTTTATGTTCTCTATTTATTCTAGTGAACAAAACGTCTACCGGAATGTGTACACATTTGTGTTTTTATTATCTCAAGTATTGTGATCTCTAATTTGTTGTTTTAAGTTTAAACTCGGTCCTTTCTTCGTTTTAAAATATATAATCGCTATTTCCCCCCTCCTGTCGATTAGTTTTTAAGTATCTTCTTTAAGAAAATGAAACGAAAATAATCTCATGACTTTCTTTAAATTATTAAGAAGTTATTACCAAGTTTGATAACAATATGAACAGGAATTTTTTTCATAGCCATTTTAAAACAGAACTTTAATTGTAACCACACTTAATGTTTAAAAACTTTCAATTTTCTGAATTTTTTAAATTATAATGTTTTTTATAAAAATGCCTAATAAATAAGAGACGGAAATCTAAAGAAAATGTTTCAATCGTTATGAAAAAATATTTTTTATTAATCGACATAATTGTAGAACGTACTGTTCAAGTTTGGCTACTTAGTTCAGTATAGATTTCGTGTTTTATAAATTCGACTGTGTTAAAAATATGATATGGAATTTTGAACAACAGAAATAAGTATTTATAAAAAAGGTTATTTTTAAGATCGATTAGATTTTTTTTTTTTTTTTCTTTCTTTCTTTAATGACAAATATATATATATAAAAAAAAAAAAGTAACATATTTTTGATTTTTACCAAAAGAAAATTCCCTTAAATTACGATTAGCTTGGTGCAAAATCGTGCAAAAATCGTGCAAAATCGTGGAAGAATTTTATCAGTTTAACATGAGTTTGTTAGGATTACATACATTTTTAATACCTTTATAAACACGTTTTCAAAAATGAACTTACAAATCAAGGGCAATAAAATCCTCAGATAAATTCCAAATAACTTCAAAATATTAATAAAAATCTTCTGTGACTCCACTCGACTTTCCGAACTTTAAGTAATTAACCGCTGTATAAATAAATAAAATAAAAATCGTTAAATAAACAAAAGAGTGAATTATAATAAGGTGTTTGAGTATTTTTCTGCATATAGTACGTTATTTAATTAAGCGCTATTGCACTTCAAATAATTTGAGCCAATAGAACATAATGATAAATAGATTATAGGTTTCGTTCTACAGTGACCTTTAATATGAATATAAAGTTTCCTCTTAATCGGATAAGGCATTTAAAGGGTAAAACACTTTAAAAAATTTGAGCCCATAAGCCATAATGATAAAGAATTAATTATTCACTGTTTCTTGTAAAAAAATAAATAAAACTGTAAGTGATAGATTCTCCAAAACTCATACAGTTCATATAACAGTTATTTCTAATATGTATAAAAATTTTCTGTTAATTCCAATAAAAAGTTCAGACGCTATCGCACTTTAAATAATTTGATCCCATTGGTCATAATCATAAAGAAATTTTCTTTGTTTTCTTTGTGTTTAGAGGTTTTGTAAAAAACCTCTAAATGGGGAACTGTATAGATTTTGGAGGTTATAAAACTATGAACACCAAAATCTATACAGTTCGTGCGACGGTGACCTATAATATGTGTATGAATTTTTAGTTCAATGGAATGCGGCATTTAGACGCTATCACACTTTAAATAATTTCAGCCCGTAGGTCATAATGATAAAGAATTTTTTCTTTGTATCCCTGTAAAAAAACTATAAGTGCTAGATTCACAAAAATCGTCCACAGTAATTTGCTACATGTGTATCAAGTTTCAGCTCATTCGTAGGGAATATTTAGACACTATCGTGTTCACTCACACCTATACATGTATTACCTCAAAAATGAACTCAGGCCCCTCAAAACCTATAGATACGCCGAAATCTCAAAGTCTTTCAATACTTTCTTTATATAGTATGTTCGGAAAGTAAAAATTGTGAAACTAATATGTAAAATTTGAAAAGGAAATTTGGAAGGAAATCATTGGTGAATACTTACTAATTTCATAAGCATGCATTTTATTATTTTACATGTTTTTTTTTTCCTTCGTTTCTTTCAGTAAAAATAATTATAGAAAAAGTGTATATTATCTCGAGTTTTTTTTTTTTTTTTTTTTTTTTTTGGCATTTAAAAATTTGAAATAAAACTAGGTAGAAAATCATAAGCATTCAGTTTTCTGCAAAATTATCTGTATTGTTTTACGTTATTAATTTAAATTTGGCATTAACTTCTAAAATGTTATTATTATTATTATTTTTAAATACGCTACTGGACATTAAAATTGCTACATCAGGAAGAAATGCAAATAAAGAAGGATATTTCTCGGATCCATACATTATTTTGGAAAGAAAAGTTGATAAATTTTCCATGAAATTTAGAAAAATTTATATTTTGAGAAATCAGTACATAAAGCAGAGATCTCTGGCAAGAATAACAACACTTATCCGCCTAGGCATTAAATGTAACAACGATTGGAAGACATGTGCGGGTACAGCCCACCATGCAGCTTTAACACAATGATATAATTCATAAACTATAATTACTGGAGAGTGGTGGTATGCCAGTCGCTTATTAACGATAAGAAAACGTGCTGCCTTAAGCAACAGTCGAATACATTCTGTAACAAAGAAAACGATGTTGAATACCAGCTGACAATGTGCATTTTAGATGAAGTGCCACTAAATACGGACCGATCGCTTCTTGTTCGCTTTTCCGTTTCATTTATGATGGGCTAAATCCCGTGACTCTGACTTATATTCGATGCCTTCCTAGCGCAACCATTAAGCAGGACAATGCACGACCGCATGTTGTCCGTGTTGTCCGAACCTTTCGTCATACAGAAAGTGTATATGGATATGTATTCAGTATGTGTTTGACTGTTCCTCTGGCTAGTCCGTTTTCCTGATCTTGCACCAACTGAAAACGTCTGATCAGGCCCTGATTACGCAAAAGGCACAAGAAGCATGTGCTTCCCTTGGAAATTTTTGAAAAGGCCCTAATTAAGCAAAAAATGGGCCTCAAATTGCAAGCTTGTGGATTGAAAACATTGATTATAAAAAGTCACAATAGACGTGATTGCACAACTACCATTTCTAAATTACGTAGGAAATATGCTAAGGAAGCTTTTACACATGCATTTACAATGGAACACTTTCATGTATTTTAGTGAACGCAGGCTTTTACCAGTTTACATTTTGGTGCTTATATTAAGCGAATTTACTTTTCAGCATTTTTCCCAATTCTAGCTAACTACGAAATTTAATGAAAAATTATAAATCTTTCGAAATGTTTTAAAGAATCATTAGACTAAGCAGTCAGTGAGAGGGCCCCAAAGGGATTTGTCTTCGTCTCAATTGTAAGGTTAATCGGGCTCTGCGTCTAAATATACTTCCAAATTTCCTAAAAATTGAATCAAATGTTCCTCTCACTATAACTTATGTGTCCGATAAACATTATTCTATTATTTACATTCCTTTCTGAAGTAAAAATTTTAAACGTATGCTCTTTCGTAAAGTATGCAGAAGTTTTGTGTATAGCTGAAAATGGAAAAATAGAAGAAGCGGAAGGAGAAAAAGAAGAACAAATAAATTATAATTTTAGTAACATTTCTATACCAATAATTAAAACAAAAAATCGAAAGCTAAAATTATTTTCATGTTAATAATTACATACATATTGTTTAAGTATAAATCTTCAATTCTCTATTTTCCGCCATAATTGAAATATTTATATGGATATTAAGAATTTGTATTTCAAATTCGACTTTAAAAAAAAAAAAAAGAGATAAAGCCCTTGGAGCTCATATATTAATCTTGTTTAAATTTTAAAGTATGCCTCCAATATATCACTTTCGAAATTTTGCTAAATATTCTCTCCCACAAAAGTGTTACAAAAATTTTAGGTATAACTAAATATTATATATATATATATATATATATATATATGTGTGTGTGTGTGTGTGTGTGTGTGTGTTTGTATGTGTGTGAGGGGGTATATTATATATATATATTGCTAATTAAAAGTAAAATATTAAATCTTATAATTTTTGGATGATTTTACTTAAATACACATTAATTTGTTTACTACATTTTGTTATTATATATCTTAAATCTTACAAACTCTTCAATTATTGAGAGTTATCTGGATATTAAGAATTTATATTTTGATGCGACTTCAAATAACAGTGAAAGCACCAAGAGTTCATTTATTAATCCTGTTTAAGTTCAAATATGCTGCCAATATGCCATTTCCGGATCAAAATATTTAATGAAAAAGGCTTATGCTATTATGAATTAATTAAAGGCTTAAGAAACTCTTCATTAAATTTGAAACTGATCGCTTCGGGGATTGGTGAGAGTATAAATTTGTTTCGAATAACTCTAAATTAATTGCTCTCCGAGTGCCTGTAATTATACTGAAGTAAATGAAGCTTTTTAAGCTCTAAAAATTGCAGTAATTTAGGACTTAATATTTAAATAATAAACATTATTATTTTTTGCGTGTGAAAGACAACTTGTGTATTAATTTATTTTACGTTTGACATAATATCCTTTGAAAAAATGTGATAGAGATGAATGCAGTATTTTTTATGGATGGGCGAATAATAAATAATTAACAAAGAAATCTATATAAATAAAGCGACGTGTCTATCTGTGTATTTGTCTGTGTGTCTGTCTGCGCTCTGGTGCTCAGACTACTGATCCCAAAGCTACGAAACTTGGCAGGTGGATACCTGGGATCCTGTAGGTGTGCACATCATCGAAATGTTTTCGAATTTTAATTTAAAATTATTTTTTCTACTATAAATATTGGCTTCTATGTTTCATTTTTCTGAAATTTATTCTTTCATTTCAATCGTCTGCGTATCATAGCAACACCTATTACTCTTTTTATTTTTTATTTAATTAATTCAAAAAACGAAATCTTTAGTTTTTTTCTTTTTTCTTTTTTATTTCCTTTTATTTATTTATTTATTTGTTTATTTATTTATTTATTTGTTTATTTATTTATTTACTTATTTATTTTTGTTTATTGAAAATCAAATTGTAATGCGATAGGAAAAATTAAGTATATTAAATTTTAAATATAAAAACTTATAACAGCTATGTTTGTGTATAATTTTTTTGTTTTGTTAATTCCTTTAAAAGAAAAGTCTTTTAGTTTAATTATTTTTATTTATTTATTCAATTCCTTTTAAAACAAAACCTACTTTTCATTTTGTAAAGAGCGTATTTTTCAATACATGGTTCAAAAACTAAAATATTTAATAGATGTTAAGATACAGTCATCTTTAAAATCTTAGTTCTTAAATAATAGCCGATCCATCTGTCGATAAATTCCCAAATTAAAGTGCCCGGGAAAGACCTTTCTGCATGCAGTGGGATAGAGATGGGATAAATAGTTACACTGTAAAAAAATAACTATTACCTGCTGCAAGAAACTCTCTGTGATTGGAGAAAATAATTATTTTCTCCAATCACAGAGAGTTTCTTGCAGCTGGTAATAGTTATTTTTTTACAGTGTACTTTTCAGTAATAGGTTACATCGTTCCATACACTGTAAAAAAAATGACTATTACCAGCTGCAAGAAACTCTCTGTGATTGGAGAAAATAGTTATTTTTTCCAATCACTGAGAGTTTCTTGCAGCTGGTAATAGTTATTTTTTTACAGTGTACTTACTTCCTTTGGTAATAGGTTTTTGCAACATAGTATTATTTTTATAACCTATTACATTTTAGTTTACATATGGCTAATGTCTTTCTAATCCTTTCTGGATGATATACAATATATACATGTGTCCTACATAGTGGATGCAGTTCATGTTTTTAGGTCTCAATGCTTTCGATTTGTAACCTTCACTTTATTTAACACTAGAATTTCTTCAAAAAAATGTTATTGGGGGAAATTTTCGAGATTGAGATTTTTCTATGTTTTGAAATTGAGATAACACTTAAGATCTATTAAAAAAGGAAAACTAAGGGGAAAAAATTATAAATTCTAAAAAATTATATAAAGCAAAAATTTTGCAACCTCTACTTAAAAAGAATTTCTTTTTACGCCAAACTAGGTGGTTTGCAACCCCCGACTCGTTTTGCTTATTAACCCGCCTATTCGTTTCTTTGCCTTTCACTGAATGGAAATATTACTAGTGCATAACACAAAGCAAAAGCAGAACAATATTGTAGAAATCCATACAATCAATATAAAACTGAAATGCATAATATTTAATATCACTTTTTTACTTCCTCTTACCAATATATATTTGATTTGGGTCAGATTTTGGGTCAAATTTCCAAAATTGTATTTTTGTTGTAGTTACATGTTTTGTGGTCACCTGAATCAGAAAATCACAATTTTAGCGGCTGGTCTCTGTGTGTGTCTGTCTGTTATCAACATATCTCAAGAACAAATAGTACCAGAAAGTCCAAACTCGGTATTGCAAATATGCATCATATAGGGACGTTACACTAAACTTTTCATGAAGATCAAGCAAATGATTCGTGTACAGGGACATCCAAGAGAATTCAAATACATTACGTCTATGGGAAATTTCAGGTATGTACGGTGTAACATCTATAGGCTGAGTTAAACAAAACGGAATGAACAAAAAATTTTATATGCATAAAAGTATGTTTTGTGTAGATTGTGGTATGGAAATCATTCATCATTCGTTTACAGTGTTACCCGAAATACTTGGATATACTGGAGCTGTACCTGAAAATTCCTGGAATTGCAATTCATTTTGCGTTAGATCTTTTTCAAGTAAGATTAAATTTAAATACACAATATTGTTTATAGTGCATATTGTTTATAGACAATGCACAGGGCTTCCAAAATTGAGCTAGACATTCTTTTCTATTGTTTGCAATTGATGGAAATGCTTTGCTGAATTTCACTATGTTCACGAACACTGCTCAGGAAAGAAAATTAACTATCCATACCCATACTGTAAGGAATTTTTTTTTTTATTCAATTTTCAACATTTTTTTTTTCTTTGTATAATATCATGTTTTAAGGTAATCTAATTACGAAAGCCCAGTGTTTAGCGATTAATCTGTTATCATCATTCCTTAAAACAAATAACTGCAAGAAATTCTAATTAGATATTTTGAAGACCGTATCAGGTTGCCACTTCAAATTTTGATCAAAACTGGTAAGTTTGAAGTCAAATTAATAACAGCCTTGTTTTTTTTTTTTTTTAATAATTGTGGGCATTATTGCTCAACAAGGGGTTAAGAGGGCGGTAGCCCCCTCTCCTCTCATATGTCAACATTGTAAATAAAGGAGTCTTAATCTAAGACATAAAACAACTGAAAAATCACTTGAGATATGCAAATATCTTATTATGCACCTTAAACATTATAGATATCTTAATTTAAGACAGAAATGTGGCTAGAATACCAATTCAGACACAAATGAGAAATCTCAGACAGCAAACGCGTCGGAATTTTCAGACATTTTGAAAATTCAGACACTTGCATTACTTAGCAAATTTTTCATATGGAAGCAACATATTTATCCTATTTATACTTCTTTCCACATTCAATAAATATAATATCATTTTACGTAATAAGTTGTTAAGCGTAATCTATTTAAACAATATTAGTTTATGAAATTAAATTTTCAAGGAATATTACTCTAGATATGTGTATATTTGCATGGTATTATGTTTAATATAAGTCATAAAGCAACATATTATAATGCGAAAATTATTTGGTTTAAAGAAAAAAAAAATCTTTGTATTTAAAGCTTTTTTTATATTTAAAGAAAAAGTAACTTGATAAAAGTAGCAAGTAACTTATAGCGAAGTAAGTGAATCTAGAATAATTTTTTCATAACTGTCCTTTATTTATTACTATTAATTTCGATTCACTGTAAATACAAGTGTCTGAAATTCAGACACAATTGTGTCTAAAATGGGTGTTCAATTTTAAGGTGCTAAAAAGCGTCTTATTTATTTCAGACACTTGAAGTATCATAAATGGCACATCGTTTCACCCTTGAAGTGTCAGAAATTCTGGCATCTTTGACCCTGTCTACAGTGAATATTTTTCCTAAATAAATAAATAAAAAGATGCGTGTTATACTGTTTGCCTGTGAAAAATAGATTTTAGAATCTCCTAGAGCATAAAAAACAAGCATTAATAATTTTTACAAAGTATTCTCCGTTGCTCGCGCCGGGAATCGAACTGACAATCAACGGATTCATTGTCGAGCGTCTTCCCAATAAAGCCATCGGTACTCACAGTGCATGTTGCATGTATAATGAAATATATTCTAGTATCCGTAAAACAAATCGAAGCTTTATGTCTTTGCAATAAAAGTGTCCATAAGAACTAAAACTTAGTCCATAAGAACTAAGTACTATATTAGTCCATACGGACTAAAAGTGTCCATAAGAACTAATATCAATACATATTATTATCTTAAATATCATGTGTAGAGGTTTAGAGTGTTTTTCTAAAATGCGTAATAAATATGCGTAATAAATATGCCCGCCTATTCGCTGTTTTCTTTCACTGAAATGGAATATTAATAGTGCATATTACAAAAACATAAGACAAAAGCAGAAAATTATTATGGAAATCGTTATATTCAATGTCAAATTGAAATGTAATATGTATATATATATATTTAATAGAAAGAAATTCATAATATCTAGACCATTTTGGATTACAGCTTTAGTATATGACCCTTTTTATTTATTTTTTACAACCTTACATCCGGACCGCAGTACCCCTTTGTAATTGGAAGATTGCGTGTTCGGTTCTCGAGCCGGCCAAAGACCATCGTGTACACTAATGGTGGCTGGTGCACGTAAAATATGTCGTGGCCGCAATATCCTCCATGTTCCCATCAAAATTATACCTCTGGGGGGCCACTGAAGCGGGAGACTATCCTTTCGTGTAGGACCAAAATTGTGGTGACATGTCTCCGGAACATCCGTAGGGGTGCGTCCAAGACCGTCGCCAATTATCCATAGCGCAGTAATGATGCGACGTCAAACACAACCTACCTAATTATATACCTTCCTACAAACATGGATCATATTTTAATTTTCCCGTGTAAGAAAATGAATTTTTTAAAGTAGAGAAAAAAAGTTGATATTTTCTTTCTTTTTTACATCCATGGTTTCGGGCCGCGGTACCCTAGGGATACATACAAATGAAGCATTTTCAGTTGCAAAGCCGTTTTCAAGCGTTCCAAATGTATGACTGCAGTCGGCAGCAAAAGTATCCGAGCACTAGCAAAAATTCCTATGTGAAAAAAGCACACTTAACACTGTTTTGTTAAATAAATCCTTGTCGAATCATTTTCTTAGACTGAATAAGAACAGGATTCGACAAGAATTTATTTAACAAAACTGCATTAAGTGTACTTTTTTTTACATAGGAATTTTTGGTAGTGCTTGGATACTTTTGCTGCCGACTGTATTTGCAAAAAACTTGCAAAATTTACGTCATCGAAATTGCAAGCTTTCCGTTTGTATGTAACCCTAAGTCTGTAAAGCGTCGAGCACGTAATTGGAAGATTGCCGGATTCCATACTTGAGCCGGACAAAGACCGTCGTGTACACTAATCGTGGCTGGTGCACATAAAATCTGTTGTGACCACAAAGTCCTCCACGTTCCCACCATCACTATACCTCTGGAGATCACCAAAGCGGGGATCCTAAAAATTGTAATGGCATGTGACCGGAACATCTCTAGGAGTGCGTCCCAGACCGTCGCCAATAACCCATAGCGCAGTACTGATGCAACGTTAAATCGAACCTACCTACTTACCTACGTACAACTATTTTAATTTTCCCGTGTAATATGACTTCATGACAGAAGAACAACGTCACTGGGAGAAACTTTCTTCAAAATGGCAAATAGAGTACTTTCATAAACTTGTCGTTTTTAGTTAATAACTTCTTTAATTAAAATGTTAGAAATTTCTAAGCAGCTGAAATGTCTTCCTTGGAGTTTTCGGAACACATTGATACCTCTCATGACGTGAAGGACCCTCCCCTCCGCTAGAAGATGCTGTCGCAGACAAAAAAAATTTGACGCCAGTGACAGTAACTTTTTTTTATATATAGAGATGTATATATATATATATATTTGGAAAGGATTAAATGTACGTCATAATATATCTTTCACTACGCATCCTAGCAGTTTTAAGATTATCGAAACAAGGCCAGTGACTTGTTGCATCTAACCTCTTCCCTTCAGACGGTAGCTTTTTGGCTGAAGTGTAAAACTTTGATCTGCATGACTGAACAACTTCATCTTCAGTCTTCTCTTCTTGTCCCCTCTCATTATCAATGTTGCTAATTTCTTCAGTTTCAGCAATATCATCTTCATCACGGAGGTCATTTTTATCGGAAAAATCCTTCTGGAGTAGTCATAAGATCTACTTTTGCCTCAAATATCGTCTTCGGGCCATCTAAAATCCCAAGAATGGTAACATGTGCATATTATTCTTGAAATGGTGAATGCCGGACATACACAGTTGTGTAGGTTGCTAGTTTTTCCAACTTTTCTAAAGCCTAATTAATATTATCAAGGATAAAATCCATTGAAATCATGAATACAATATATTAAGATAAAAATTGAATATAAGCAAACATTAAAAATAATATTTTACAGAAATTACGATAGTATTTACTATTTGGCTTTTGTTATCAGAAGATGCATCTTCGACATAAGTAAGAAAAAACTATTCCTGCCTTGTTACTTGTGACATATAATTGTCTTCATCGAAACATCTGAAATAAAAGAACTCGTACAATTGTGCATTTTCAGCTTTAAGTGACGCGAAAAAAGGAAAATGTTACTCTTTCTTATTTATGTTTCACCAGTACAATTGTGTTGGCCAGGTCGTAAAAGGATAATGGGGGAAAATGTGTGTATGTATGTTTGTATAATTTGTATAACAATAATCATGAAAGGCATAAGTGAATCAAAATGTCGTTCATGAGGAAACCAAAAGAAAGCTTTCTATGCATTAGAATTTCGTAAATCGGAGACAGTAATATTTGTGAAGCGAAAATTTCATTCTAAATATCAAATACAGGCTTCTATTGACAATTCATATGTTCAACATGAATTGTCTTGTGTTTAACATGTCTTCAACAAATCATGCGTTCAAATAGATTTAAAGAAACAGATGATAGTACCAAGTTGAGTAGCATATGGCAAGAACTGAATTATAGAATCCTTGTAACAGCATCTGCAAGGTCTATAAATAGAGCTTAAATTATTTCTGCATGTAGTATAAGGTTCATTTTTGCTCTATACATTTTAGTTTTTTTTTTTTTTTTTTTTTTTTTTTTTTTTTTTTAATATAGACTTCTGAAACCCCGAGGAAAATTAGGAATGACCCTGAGCTTTCAAATATTTTTCAAAGTATTTTATAAATGTCTATATACATTTCCTCTTAAAATAACCAATCACATAAAATTTAATTTCTTAGTTTTTTTTTTTTTTTTTTTTTTTTTTTTTTTTTGTATAATTAACGCAATTAATATTTTTTATTTTATTTTCATTTTAAAATGATATACCGAATTAATAGTTTATTGTTTATTTGTCATTTTTATTTTTATTTATTTATTTATTTATTTGTCATTTTTATTTTTATTTATTTATTTCGTTTTATTATTATTATTACTATTTTATTATTATTATTATTATATACATATTTATGTTTTTGAAGAAAAATAATCCGTCACTTAAAAATTAACAATATCAGTTTTAAAAAATTAAAAATACTTGAAAAATCTTATTTTCAAAAAATTGCTTACAAGATACTATTATACTCGAGAATGAAAATTCTTAAGTGTGCACAATTTCAAGTACCTCTCAACATTTTGCTGACATTCAGCAGTTATAAAAACATAAGTTACAGGAGCTCTGACAAAACAAATATGGTTTAAGATTTATTCCATGAAGCGAAACAATTGCTAACATATTGTTTTTTTTTTTTTTTTTTTTTTTTTTTGAAGTGTCACTTAGTTGAAGAACTTAACTAAATATGTAAATTACACACACACACACACACACATATATATATATATATATACACAGAAAGGGGAGGGAGGGAAGGAGGCAGAGGATGTTTATACTACCTAATTTGAATTTTTAATTTGCATATTTAAATAATAAAAATAATTTATTTTTTCAAAGAAACACATAGGAATAAGAATTTTTTTTTTTTTTTTAAGTAGCTTTTGATATGTTATTATCATATCTACTATGAATATTTTCACTTGTTAATAATGTTCAATTCCCATCATTAGAAGTGCATAACATTTTATATACGCAACTATCAGATCTTCAAATACGTAACATTTTTAAATTAGTACATATTACATTCCAAAATTTTTGTCGAATAAGTGTTTTTTTTTTTTTTTTTTTTTTTTTTTTTACCTATTATCTAAATTCAACGGCTTAAGCAAAGTTAGTTTTCAAAAAAAAAAAAAAAAAAAAAAAAAAAAAAAATTCATTACCAGAATAAGGAAAACATTACCGTAAATTATTCGAAGAATTTTTTAACATTTATTTTTGCTTCTTTTAACGTAATATATATTTTTCTATAATACATATTTCTATGCAACTAAAATTTTGAATTTTTTTTTTTTCATTAAGAGAAATGAACTTACATGTTTGAAATTTAACCAAAGGATACAAATAATTTCTTTTCATGCACAATCTTTTTGGTTATTTTTTTAAGTTAATCTTCTAGTAAGTGCTTTAAAAAACTGCTTTTCTCGAATTTCTTTTTACACAGTTTGTAAATTTAAAACTAGTATGTTGCGGCCACCACAATACATTCTTCTATATTTTTCTATACAAATTCACTCAGTAACAATATATATATATATATATATATATATATATAAAAAAAAAAATCATGTTTTTTTTTTTTTTTTTTTTTTTTTTTTTTTTTTTTTTCCCCTAAGGTTTTTTTTTTTTTTTTTTTTTTTTTTTTGTTGTTGTTAAAAGTAAAAAAAAAAAAAAAAAATCGATAATTTTATTTTAAATTATCACAGATTTATAGTTCAACCATTCGTTTTAAAGGTATTGACGAGACCTTTCGAAAGATACCCATCTTGCAAATTTACCCCACCCCGGGGGTACTCCGATATGCACAATTTTTTTCCTAATTAACTACTACTATTATCAATAATTCATATTAATTTTACAATCGCAGGTTAAGAATAACTCTCATTATGTACATTTATAAGAAATTTTTTCCTATACTGCCATGTTAAAAATTTAGAAAAAATACGATCAGAGCGCCTCCTGTTGTGAGATTGATCCCCAAATCTAATCAGCACTAGTTTATGTCAGGGGCCAACTAAATTAAAAAAAAAAAAAAAAAAAAAAAAAAAATTAATTAAAAAAAAAAAAAAAAAAAAAAAAAAAAAAATTAAATACGATTTTTATTCTAAGTTTATATTCTAAAAAGTAAAAAAAAAAAAAAATTAAATACGATTTTTATTCTAAGTTTATATTCTAAAAAGTAAAAAAAAAAAAAAAAAAAAAAAATCGATAACTTTGTTTTAAATTATCACAGATTTTATAGTTCAACCATTCGTATTAAAGGGATTGACGAGACCTTTCGAAAGATACCCATCTTGAAAATTTACTCCCCTCGAGGGGGGAGTCCCCCCAGGGGAGTTGACGAGGCTCCTACACATACAAAAAAATTTTCCCAGTTAACTATCTGTAATATAAATAATTATGGTAAATTTCATAATGATTATTAAAAAATAATTATCTCTATGCACATTTATACAAAATTTTGTTTTACACTACCATGTTAAAAATTTAGAAAAAGTGGGATGGCAACGCAACCTGTAACACGATTTTTACCAAACGTTGATAGGCACAAATTCATATCAAGCACGGAGTAATATTAATAGGAGTTGAAGGTCCAATGGGAGAAAGCTACGAAACTGTGATCTAAATTTTTGGTAAATATTGAGGGCGCCACTTGTCATTCCTCCCTACTTCGGCGCGGATATACTGTTGTTTTCAATAGAATTTTGCTGAAGTATATTTAAAATTTTTTATTTTAAGCAATTTAATTTCTTTGTAAGTTCTTAAAACTGCATAATTCAGATGTTTGAAATAAATGCTTCGTTCCTAGTTGTAAAACAGGCTATGATAGTGATAAGAAAAACAAAAAAAAAGCCCTAGGAGAAAAATAAAGTCCGAGTTCGTGTTTTCTGCACCTAAAGTAAGTTTATTTTTTTTCTTTACAAAATTTCATCCATTCTCCTTCCTCCCAATTGTCTGTTTTAGCTAGCTTCGGTTCATAAGAATCGTCATTTTTTAAAAGCTTTCTTTCAAAGTAAAATTAGTATAAAATGGCTCTTAAAAAAAAACATGTTGGTTAGAATACTCTATTTAATGAAATTTGCTTTCAATCGAAATTTTTTCAGCTTGATATTATTTTTAAAAAAATAATTAAAACGAGACATTTCCCCATTGAATAACATTGCGGATGCTGGAGAGTAGGAAGGATTGCACGCTGGCGCCATCTGTAAACATTAGAAAACAACATCACAAAATTTCAGCGTTACCTTCTTCTCCTGTCTTTTTACTCCGTGATATCAAGGTGCAATTACATACCAGTTTGTATGAAATTCTGTGCAGTAGTTCCTGAGATACAGTTGCCACAAAATTTTGTCACACACACACATAGAGACACACAGACAGACAGACATTTTCTAAAAATGGTCAAATCGTGTTCTATAGCTCTCAAAACGTGTAAATCCATCAAAAACCCGAGGTCGAAAATTTGTACGAATCCAATACGTTCTTCTATTTAACATAGAAGAAAATAGAAACTGAATTGCTTAAACGAATGGCGTTAAAAGTACTCTTTAATTTTTTAAACTGTATATTTAAATTTATAGCTCATTTACTTTTGTTGTGTTCATTATTCTTGTTCTTTGTTTTTTTTTTTTTTTTTTTTTTTTTTTTTTGAGATATTGCTTGTACGTTGTAAAAATGAATAATCTATTGGGAAAATAGTAATTATTTTTTATACAATTTGAAAACTAGTTGACCGTTTTAGTTATTAAAGACTAGCAGGCTTTGCTCGCTTCTCTGGACACTATATTTAGATAAATTTTCGAAATTCCATATCATTATTAAAAAAAATCTCAAAAAATCAAACATAAAAAAAAGTTCACTGAAATTAGTCGAAACCTAAGTTAAAGATCCTGCTACGTTCGGTAGCTGTTTTTCTGCTCGTAACATGAGGAATCCGGTTGCCAACTGCCTTCGGCACCTACTTACCGGCTTTTTACTAAAAATCGCATATTGCTTAAATTTAATCAACACCTACCCACCAAAATTCGCCATTCTAAGATGATTTGAAGCAAATTTAAGCTTGAAACCATGTTTTCTACCTCGATCGTTCCAAGGGGAAGTCAATAATTTCGCAAAATCTCTTTATATAGCGTGTTACATACGTACATAACCAACCGAAACATAAAAAAATCGCCTTCCTCAGATAATTTGGAACAATGCTATGTTTGAAAATGTGTTTTTGCCCCCCCCCCCGCACCTAAAGGAGGGTAAGGGAAGGAATTTTGCAATTTTTTTTTTTTTTTTTTTTTTTTTTTTTAACACTACGAGTTGGATACGAATAATCGACCCACACATGAAAAATTGCTTTTCTAAGATAATTTGGAGCAGATTTAAGCTTGAAAACGTTTTTTTTTTTTTTTTGTTACACCCTTCCCCCCTATAGGAGGAAGTAATTTTGCAGAATCTGTTTGCAATGTATGTATTTTGTTTTATACCACCATGTTAAAAATTTAGAAAAAGTGGGATGGCAACGCAACCTGTAACACAATTTTTACCAAAAGTTGATAGGCACAAACTCATGTCAAGGTGCAATTACATACCAGTTTGTATGAAATTCTGTGCAGTAGTTCCTGAGATACAGTTTCCACAAAATTTTGTCACACACACACACAGAGACAGACAGACAGACAGACAGACAGACATTTTCTAAAAATGGTCAAATCGTGTTCTATAGCTCTCAAAACGTGTAAATCCATCAAAAACCCGAGGTCGAAAATTTTTACGAATCCAATACTTTCTTCTATTTAATATAGAAGAAAATAAAAACTGAATTACTTAAACGAATGAGGTTAAAAGTACTCTTTAATTTTTTAAACTGTATATTTAAATTTATAGCTCATTTACTTTTGTTGTGTTCATTATATCTTGTTCTTTGTTTTTCTTTTTTTTTATTTTTTTGAGATATTGCTCGTACGTTGTAAAAATGAATAATCTATTGGGAAAATAGTAATTATTTTTTATACAATTTGAAAACTGGTTGACCGTTTTAGTTATTAAAGACTAGCAGGCTTTGCTCGCTTCTCTGGACACTATATTTAGATAAATTTTCGAAATTCCATATCATTATTAAAAAAAATCTCAAAAAATCAAACATAAAAAAAAAATTCACTGAAATTAGTCGAAACCTAAGTTAAAGATCCTGCTGCGTTCGGTAGCTGTTTTTCTGCTCGTAACATGAGGAATCCGGTTGCCAACTGCCTTCGGCACCTACTTACCGGCTTTTTACTAAAAATCGCATATTGCTTAAATTTAATCAACACCTACCCACCAAAATTCGCCATTCTAAGATGATTTGAAGCAAATTTAAGCTTGAAACCATGTTTTCTACCTCGATCGTTCCAAGGGGAAGTCAATAATTTCGCAAAATCTCTTTATATAGCGTGTTACATGCGTACATAACCAACCGAAACATAAAAAAATCGCCTTCCTCAGATAATTTGGAACAATGCTATGCTTGAAAATGTGTTTTTGCCCCCCCCCCCCGCACCTAAAGGAGGGTAAGGGAAGAAATTTTGCAATTTTTTTTTTTTTTACACTACGAGTTGGATACGAATAATCGACCCACGCATGAAAAATTGCTTTTCTAAGATAATTTGGAGAAGATTTAAGCTGGAAAACGTTTTTTTTTTTTTTTTTGTTACACCCTTCCCCCAATAGGAGGAAGTAATTTTGCAGAATCTGTTTGCAATGTATGTATTGCGTACGCAAGACAAATCGGCACATCAAAAAACGGTTTTCTGAGATAATTTGGAGCAGAGTTACTCTTGAAAATGTGTTTCCCCCTCCCCGGCCTTTAAAGGTGGTGAGGGGAGAATTTTCATAATTAATTCTATAGTATGCATGTTGGTTACGCATAACCAACCCACGCATAAAAATTAATTTTATTGGGATAACTTCAAGCAAGTTTACGCTTCGAAACGTGTTTATTGCCAAAGATCCTAAAAGGAGGTTGAGAAAGGGGGTAATTTCGTAAAATCCCGTTAAAATAGGCGTTGTATACATACGAACAATTTACAAACCAAAATTCCTGTCCACGGCTCTCACAGATTTCCCAGGACAAATTTATCGCTATTTAATTTAGCTTCTCGAATTTCCCTCCTCGACCCCCCCCCCCTCCAACCTTAAAATAAAATCGAAAATCACAATAAAGCAAAAAATAGGTTTTGGAAATATCCTAAAGATGACGATTTGATGTTCTCAATAGCTTTTTTTTATATTTTTGGTAGGTTGTTATATTCAAAAATCCGGATTTACAAAATTTCCCCCCTTTAATCGACTTTCCCCTCCCTTAAAATAAGAAATTCCAAAATCGCAGAAAATGGATTTTTGTACCTATGTATATTATTTTCACTCTTATGTGCAATGTATTCACCGTGAAGTAATTTTGAGCAGAATTACGCTTACAAACTTGTTTTAGATTTCTACCCCATAAGGAGGAAAGAAGAGGGGGGGGCATGCTTTGCAAAATGTCGTTACTTAGGTGTCGGATACATGTATCCCGCACAGAAATTCATGACCGTAGCTCCCAGGACAAATTTAGTGCTAAAAAGGGGCCTAGAATTTGCCCCCTCATATCGCTTCCCAAAATCGAGAATCACAAAAAACCCCGAATAGATTTTTAGAAATATCCTAAAAAAGATGCATGCCAGTTTTTAACATCTTTGCACCATTTTTGGTAGAGTTCTATTAACAAATCCGGAATTTGCGAAATTCCTCCCCCCTTAAAAATGAAAATTTCCAAAATCGCAGATTTCATTTCATTTATTTTATTTATTTATTTATTTATTTATTTTCACTCATGTCTAGACCCCCATGTGCAATTTCTTCACCGTCATTAAGTTGGAGCCGAGTTATGCTTTCAGATGTGATTTTACTTCCACCCCCCCCCCCTTCCTTCCCCAGGGTAAAGGAGGAATTTCACATAAGTTGATTCTTGTAATTCTAAGTTAGGTTCAGACCTAAATTCCTGGGAAGTGTCGTTGAATTTCGTCGAGCCATTCTCAAGTGATACCTTGACAAAAATAGCGTTACAGACATACAGACATAACGACCCACACAGACAGAAAGAATATTTTCTGCAGTCATTTTTGCCTTTCACCACGTGTTAAAAGTAAAGGCGTCGCCTTTTTTTTTTTCTGAAAATTTTATAGACAAAAGCCTGATTTTATTAATATAGATTCTTTTCTATTTCACCCTTTTTATCGCATTCATTAACTTTTTTTTTTTTTTTTTTTTTTTTTTCACATAAGCCTAAGAAATGTCTGTATTTCAACTATTTTTAGATGACAAAATGTTAAATTGTTGGATTTTTTTTTTTTTTTTTTATGTTCATAATATCTTACTTTCACGTGTCGTTTTACACAAATGTACCAAAATTTGTATTGGCTCTATATTAACACTTGCTACAGTTACAGATTATTTCACTATAATAATAATACAGGATGATTATAAATAGTATTTTTTACTGAGTTTGTTGTTTTCATCTTGAAGCTGCACTTCAGTCCAATTCATTTTTTCTTTTTTGCCATGTAATCCTCAGAGATTGTGTTGCTTTGTAAATAAAGATATCTTAATTTGAAATAAAATTTTTGAAATTCTGTTTCAAGAATTCCGCTCTTTGAACATTCCGGCTTTTATCTTAGGTAGAAATTAAAAAATAATACTAATAAAATGAAATATTTTACTTTTATACGTTAGGAAAACTCGGCATGCTAATTTTTAATCTCGAAAAGAAACATTTCCGTTCAATTAAGAAAAAATGTTTTCTAGTATAAAAGCCGGCATGTTCAAAAAAGTGAAATTCAAAAAACAGAATTCAAACGTCTTCGTTTTTGAATAAGATATCCTTATAATGCAAAACAACCAAAGTCTCATTGGATAAAGTAAGGAAAAAGCCTTAATTTATTATTTTTTTGTAGCGCAATTTTCACTGCAAAATTTGATGACGATTTTATTCTTAAACCCTTTGGGGGAAATATATCAACTGTAAAAAGCGAAAAAAGTCATTTGCAAATCTTGCTAAATTTTGAACAAGAGTGCAGCATGATTTTTAGTAGAAATTTATTTGAACAAATTTCGAAAAATTTTCTCATACGTCAACATGGCGTCATTTGTATTTCTAGCGTAATTTATCGTCATCGCAAATTATTCTAATAAGAGAAAAACAAATATGCTACTAAGGAGATAATTATAACGAAACAATAAAACTAAAATATAAAAACTGCATGGCATTAAACGTACATTACTATCTTTTTACTTTTTCTTACCAATATATACAGCAGAGAAAGTATTGTTTTATGGATCAAATTTTCGAAATTGAATTTTTGGTATATTTACGCGTGTTATGGTCCCCCGAATACGAAAAACGTGTTTTTAGTGGATGATCTGTGTATATTTCTGTGTGTGTCTGTGTGTGTCTGACTCTATGCTGTGTGTCTGTTACCAGCATATCTCAAGAACAAATAGCAGCAGGAAGTCCATACTCGGTATTCTAAATCTGTATTACATAATGATGCTACAGTAAACTTTTCGTTAAGATCAAGCAAAGGGTTCGTGTACAGGGACATCCAAATACATTACGTCTATGGGGCAATCTTCTGGTAACATCTATAGGCTGCTCGAAATAAAATAGAATGAACTTATTTTTTATTGACATTTATAAGCATGCTTTGTGTAGATTGTGGTGCAGAAATCATTCATCATTCATTTACCGGGCTACCAAAAGTAATTGGATATATTGAGGCTATACTTGGAAATTGCTTTTAATTTATTTCAGTTTGTGTTAGGTTTGTTCATATAAGACTGTATTTAAGTGCACAATGGGGTGTGCATATAGTTTAGAGACAAAATACAGAGCTACCCAAAGTTAAGCTAAACGTTCTTTTCTATTGAATGTAATTGATGGAAGCTCTTTGCTATATTTTCGAACACTAATCAGGAAGGAAAATTAATTTTTCACACCCATAGTTTAAACAAAGTGATTTTTTGTCTAATATCACATTTTGAGATTCCCTGCATTCTAAAGTCCAAGTTTTAGTGGTTGATCTGTAGTTATATCTGATATCAGCATGCGTTAAATGCATATAATGGCAGGAAATTCAAATTTTAAAAATGGAAGTTCGTTTTAGGTTGACACTTGAAAAATTTGATCAAGATTGGCCAGTTTGAAGGCAAATGTATGCACTAGAACTGAATGGGCGCCCCCTTCACATAATAGTGTGTTCCCCCTCACATATGTCAACTAAAACTGTTTCTAAAATTATTTTACATTATTTTTAAAGTAGATTAAACTTTATTATCCTACCTTATTGATCTTACGATTTAATCTGCAATCTGTCTTTAAGTATTGAAATGCAGGATAAGAGAAAGTCGTGTGAGAAATACACCAGATTATTTTGCTTTAAAAAATACTTTTTTTTTTTTTTTTAACTGAAATTTATATATATTTTTCGTTTTTTATTTATTTACTATGCAAACGTAAAAACTAAATTTTTCTTCAACACAATAACAATTAAAATAACCACATGTTTATGTTAAAGCTTAATAAAAATGAAATTAAATTATATATTTATATGTGCTTATTTATTTATTTTTATCTTGCGTATTATTTCTCTCTGTATTTGTTTTGGATGCTTAGCATTTAAGTGAAGAGGAGAATAACACAGAGGTTATCTATACATATAAAAGAGTGAACTCACTGAATCACAGACTCAACCCGGCCGTGGCGATACTATGGGAGATAGAGTCACAATTTTTGGTGAGCAGGTTGATTTTAGGATCCTGCTGACACTCACTAAGACGGGATTTTGCGAAATACCCCCGTTCCCCCCCCCCGGGGGGCAGAATGCAAAAAACACCTTTATAAACATATAACTCGGCTCCAAATTACTTCACGGTGAAGAAATTGCAGATGGGGAGACTAGACTTGAATACAAAAAAATCATTTTCTGTGATTTTGGAATTTTGGATTTTAAGGGAGGTAGGGGTTAAAAAAGAGATTTTCGGAGGCACATAAGGCAAAAACACATTTATAAGCCTAATTCAGCTCCAAATTACTTCACGGTGAAGAAGTTGCAGATGGAGAGATTGAAGTTGAATACAAAAAAAAAAAAAAAAAAAATCATTTTCTGCGATTTTGGAATTTTGGATTTTTAAGGGGGGGGGAGGCAAAAACACGCTTATAAGAGTAACTCTGCTCCAAATTATCTCAGAATAGCAATTTTTTGATATGTCGATTAGTTATGCGTACTCAAGACACACACTAGTAAGGGATTTCATAAAATTCCACCTTATCCACCTTGGGGGTGGGGGTGGGGGCGAGTCAAAAATCATGTTTTCAAGCGTATCTCTGCTTCAATAGAATCTACCTAAAAGAAACAGGGACTTATTTTTAAAATAAAAATATATTAAAAATAAAAATATATCAAAAAATTTTTTATTTATTTTTTATTTATTTATTTATTTATTTTATTTTATTTATTTATTTATTTATTTATTTATTGTCAAATTTTTACATAGACATGCACTTTTTAATTTTTTCTTAAAAATTAATTAATAAATTTCAAAATCCATTCCTAGTTCTTTTAAGCATCCAAAAAATAAAAAATTAAGTCTTTTCTTAAATATTTGTAGAAGTTATAAATCGAACTCTATCAGTTTTGTTCAATAAAATATACATTCAGGCAACAGTTCTTATAGTTTTCGATATTCTTTTTTTTATATTTGAAATCATAAAATTGTGTTTTCTCAGTTTGCATTTTTTCATGAATTCATAATCTTCAAAATGCTTTACAAATATATATTTGTGGCTATCATTATAATTTTATGTACACTTTTTCATTTATCAATTTTTATTTACTATAAATTTCGGTGTATAATCCGCATGAAATAAGTGTTATTCGTTTACAAGAAATTTTATTTAACAAAATAATCTACATTTTCTTCCTAGAAACAGCTCGTACAAATATATATTTACATTTCAATTACAATTTCTGGTGCAAATCTCATTTATCTGGTCTGCGGATTATAAACTGAAAATTACGGTATTTCATTTTTATTACTTTCTCTTACCCATAAGGTAGAGAAAGTATTGTTTTTGGGTCAAATTTTCGAACGCGAGATTTTGTTATATTTACACGTTTTGAGGTCCCCTGAATACGAAAATCATGTTTTTAGCAAATGGTCTGTGTGTATGTCTGTGTGTGTGTGTCTGTCTGTTATCAGCATATCTCAAAAACAAATTATGGCAGAAAGTTCAAACTTGATATTCTAAATGTGTATCATATAGGGATGCTACAGTAAGCTTTTCGTTAAGATCAAGCAAACAGTTCGTGTACAGGGACAATCAAGATAATTCTAATACATTACTTCTATGGGGGAAAATGCAGGTAAGTAGAGTTTAATGTCTATAGACTGCACTAAACCAACTGAAACGATTATACATTTTTTGTAATAGAAATAGTTAACTGGGAAAAAAAAAAAATGTGTATGTAGGAGCCTCGCCTCCCCCTTCGAAGGGAGTAAATTTTCAAGATGGGTATCTTTCAAAAGAGCTCGCCAATACCTTTAAAACGAATGGTTGAACCATCGATCTGCGATGATTTAAAACAAAGTTATCGATTTTTTTTACTTTTAACGAAAAAAAACTTAGGAAAAAAATCGTTTTTTTTTTTTTTTTTTTTTTTTTCTTTTTGAAAATAAAATGACTTTTTTTTTATATTTGGTGTTATACTAACTACTTCTCTAATATGGAAATCGTCTGCATTATCATAAAAGATAATTTTTTTAAATAATGAGGGGGGCTATCGCCCCCCTCACACAGAACTAATTATCATATAAAATTCTTCAGAAGCCTAATATGAATTCTTTAACACAGGTTTACATAACAGTACTCGTTATCTTACCTTTTAATCTGCAACCTGTATTTATAGTATTAAATTTCAGGGTTAGAGAAAGTTGTGTGAGTGACACACCAGATTATTGATATTGCAATACTATTTCCCCTCAATTTTTTATGTCTCAAATTTAAAATAATACCATTTTCGAAAAAGAAAGGAATATAAGAAGGCACAAAAAGATATTTAAAAAATAAACATTTATTCAAGACTATAAATTTTATATTAAAAAAGTCTTTTGCACATAATTTATCAAACAGTAGATCTAAAGTTGCAGTAATATATAATAGTGCTTATATTTAAAAGCAAATTTAGTTTATTATTAATATTTAGTTAGTTAGTTTCAATCTTAACTCTTACACAATTTGTTTTAAATAAATCGAAAGTCTTTCAATGAAAAGTAAAATTCACCCCAAAAAATTACTTTTCTTTATCTTCTGCAGTACAAAATTTGTAAAATTCCACTTTTGTACTATATTTAGAATTAGAAAGGAGAAAAATAAAATTCTCATTAATACAAACTATATTACAGTAAATAGTGTAAATAAATGAATAAATAATTATAGGCAACTAATTTCTAAATCAGATTAATGACACATGCAAAAACAAATTAGCAAGTTTAAGACTAATTAAAAATTAACTTAAATGCTGTATATTTCAGCGACACACAATTCCCCCTCCGTATTTTTTTCATTTAAACAGACTCATTCGAGAATTATATTTATTAAGTCACTGATTTAATTAAAGACGTATTACTGATTAAAAGAAAGAACGGCGAATATAAATTAAATACTTTTTATTCCTTCTAGAGGCGAAGCAATTTTGTTCTAAATACTTTATCCAAATAAATATTTAAAACTTAATTGAAGAAATGTATTTCGCTATTACATTTTTTTATAATAATTTTTAAGCAATAAATATTATTTAATTTTTTTTTTTTTTTTTTTTTTTTTTAAGCACGACAGGACTATTTTTTTCAATCTGGCATTTTGCGTCGTTACCAATTTATAGTTTTCCACTTCGAAAACACCTATATAATTTTGCGCAAGTCGATATTTATAGTCACAATTTGAACTAACACTTTTTTTAGTGGTAGGAATATGATTTCACTAACAGCACGCTATTTCGCCGCGTATTTTTGAATAGCAAAGTTGTAGTTGCTGTTTTTAAAATACCATTGAAAATTCGTTTTTCGATTTTAATCTTGCTTTCGATTTTCGAGATTTTAATTTCCAGTGTGAGTAATTAAATGTAGTTTTTTCTACAACTAGAAGTTTGTGGAATTCATACCGAAACAAATTTTCATAACTAATTTAACGATACATCTCTTACTCATATTCCATCATTTGAATAAAAAACACAAATTTTTAAATATTCTTTTTTTTATTTTTGGCTCATGATTCCAAATGTTAATTATAATTAACATGTCTTTTTATTAGTACGACAGTTCTTTCAATCTGGCATTTTGCGTCTGCCAATTTATGGTGTCCCACTTCAAAAATGCCTTCTAATATCCAGTTCTACCATTTAATTTATTTCTCCATCTTAAAATTTTTTGTGAAATCCCTAAAAATCTCTATATGTATTTTTTTCTCTTCCCATCGGTGAGGATCGAACGCACAACCTTAAGGTGTGCAATTCTGTACTCTGACTACACAGCCAACCGTTCTTGGCTAAATATTTCTGAATATTTAGATTAGTGTTTTCAAGTATTTTTAGTACGACAAGACTATTTCTTTCAATATGCTATTTTGCGTAGTTACCAATTTATAGTGTTCCACTTCAAAAATGCCTGATAATATCCAGTTTTATTATTTAATTCTCTAATACTCTTACTCTATCTCTATTACTCTAATGCTCTAATATTCTTTCTCTGATTTTACTATTTAATTCTCTAATTTAAACCAACTCTATCTTAAAATATTTTGTGAAATCCGTAAAAACATTTATGTATTTTTTTTTTCAACTTACCATCAGTGAGGATCGAACTCACAGTCTTCGGGTTCGCAGTTCTGCTCTCTGACCACATAGCCAACGGGTCTTGGCTGAACGTCCATGGATTATATTAATTAATCTGTGATGAATTTTGAATACAATTTAAGTATTGAATAATCAGTTTTTATATATATATATATATTATGTTTTGTTCTGTAAAAATTGACACTGTTAATTATAAACAATAAATGCGAAATTGTTCTTAAGATTGTTTTAAAAATTAAAACAAGTCCTTCCGGCTTATTCGGAAGGGTAGGTTGATTTCTTTTTCCTTATCAAGAAGCCGTCATTTTGTTTCAAAATGTCAGCTACAAATTATTAGTAGAAATATTGAGGCTATCTACGTATGGAGTTTTAAGCAAATCGGTTCATAAATACCTTTTTATGTGAATTTAAAATTTTCAAGTGGCCGGCGCTTGGAAACAAGATGGTGGGCCAAGTTGACAAATATATTAAATGCATTTGAATGCCTTTGTGAGATAAGACTACTGTACAAATATAGTAGGAATTAATTCAGAATCTCAAAAGTCAACGTGTTGAAAAATTAAGTGGCTGCCACTTGGATCAAAATGGCAGAGAAAGTTGCTCAGTGAACTAATTAATCTAAGATATTGTTGCAAATTTAAAAATAATTCTTTTTCTTTTTTTTTTTTTTTTTTTTTTTTGTAGAAATTCTTTCAAAGAGGCTTAGTAAGTTGATTAAATGTTAATTTTCTGCATTTCTAGTTTGTTTTAACGTTAAAATAGCCTAATTTTCCCTTAAAAACGCATTAAAAAGCTCCAATATGGCAGGTAATGGGTTTGGCGCCAAATTTGGCAACTTTTCCACTTGGCAACTTTTGGCGGGAAAATTCATAGTTCATTAATAATCTCTATTGAGACACTTATATAGTCTATGTATACATCAAAATTCAAACAAATTCGGAATACGCTTTTTACAATTTGAATTTGAAATTTTCAAGTAGTGTCCACTTGAAAACAAAATGGTGGAACAACTTGGTTAAGAAATTCATCCAAGATATTCATAACACAAGTTAAGACACTGTCCAAATTTGGTTCAATTTGGAGTATTATTTCGGAAGTTATCATGATTTTAAATGTTCAAGTGGTAGCCTGATTTCAAATGGCCCCGCTTATCTTAAGATATCCGCCACTTTATTAAAAATGGCGGATACGTTCATTAATACACTTCATTGAGGCACTTACATAGTCTATGTATACATCAAAATTCAAACAAATTCGGAATACGCTTTTTACAATTTGAATTTGAAAATATCAAGTGGTCCCTCTTGAAAACAAAATGGTGGAGCAACTTGGTTAAGAAACTCATTTAAGACATCCTTAACACAAGTTAAGACGCTGTCCAAATTTGGTTCGATTTGGAGTATTATTTCGGAAGTTATCGTGATTTTAAATTTTCAAGTGGAAGCCTGATTTCAAGTGGCCCCACTTAAGATATCCGCTACTTTATTAAAAATGGCAGATAAATTTCATTAATAAAGTTCATTGAGACCCTTATTTAGTCTAGATTTACATAAAAATTCAAGCAAATCTTGCCTTAAATACGCTTTTTACAATGTGGGTAAAAAATATTCAAGTGGCTGCCACTTGAAAACAAAAAATCGGAGCAACTTGGTCAACGAACTCATCCAAGATATTCATAACAGAAGTTAAGACGCTGTCCAAATTTGGTTCGATTTGGAGTATTATTTCGGAAGTTATCGTGATTTTAAATTTTCAAGTGGAAGCCTGATTTCAAGTGGCCCCACTTAACTTAAGATATGAGCCACTTTATTAAAAATAGCAGATAAATTTCGTTAATAAAGTTCATTTAGACCCTTATGTAGTCTAGATTTACATAAAAATTCAATCAAATCTTGCTTTAAATACGCTTTTTACAATGTGGGTTAGAAATATTCAAGTGGCTGCCACTTGAAAGCAAAAAGTCGGAGCAATTTGGTTAACGAACTCATCCAAGATATTTATAAGATCAGTACACTGTCCAAATTTGGTTCGATTTGGAGTATTATTTCGGGAGTTATCGTGATGACAAAATTTTCATTATAGATAGATAGATAGATAGATATATAGATAAACGAAGTGATTGCAATAGGTCGATTTCTAAAGAAATCAACCTAATATTTAGTAAATAAGTATTAAGCAATTAGGGGAAGATACTATACAATCAATGTATTCAAATTCCAATAATTTATTTGGAATTAAAAACCAATGTATTATTTGAATATGTGTTTAGGAATTTTACTGAACGCTCTCTATTATTATTATTATTATTTATTTATTTGTTTATTTTTAAGGTTGTTAAAACACAAATATCATTAGTCCTGTCGTACTAAATTAAATTCTGTAATAGACAGGATTTCATGCATAGTCTTTTTTTTTTTTTTTTTAAGGGGATTTGGCCTTTTAGACTTGTCACCATTGATGGTTTTAGATAAAAGCTTATATTTCCATGTAATATTTATAAAGTTTTCTATAATAGGTTTGTTCAATGAAATATACATATCCAGGCATTTATTCTTATAGTTTATATATATATATATATATATATATATATATATATATATATATATATATATATATTATAGATTTGAAAAATTAAATTAAGCTTTCTGAGTTTGCATTTTTTCATGATATTCAAAACGCGAAAACATCTATAGGTATTTAAGAAATAATTTAATATTTTTTAGATGCTTAACAGAACCCAATTAAAAGAATTAGGGATGGATTTTTAAATGTAATAATTAGTTTTGGGGGAAATTTAAAAAAGTGCGAATCTATGTAAAAATTAAAAAAAAAAAAAAAAAAAAGATGATTTTTGTTATATTTTAATATTTTTTTCCTGATAAAGATATTCCAAAATCCATTCTTAATTTCTTTAAGTGGATTCTATTAAACATCCAAAAATATGAAGTCTTTTCTTAAATATTTGTAGAAGTTTTAGCATTTTGAAGATCAGGAATTCGTGAAAAATTGTGAAAAGAAAAAACTCAATTTAATGATTTCAAATTTGTAAGAAAAATATATCAAAAACCATAAAAATTGTTGTTAGAATATATATATTATCAAACACCTAATATAGTTCAATTTATAAATATTAAATGGAAATATAAGCTTTTGCATGGAAATATAATTAAATGGAATATTAAATGGAAATATAAGCTTTTACACTTCAGCGGTGCTGTCAAAGGTGCCAAGTCCCCTTAAGAGATTTTTTTTTTCTGTGCGTAAATAACTAAAGGTACCAGTTGTGTTACACGTTATCATTTAGAAAATAACTTTAATGAACTGTGCGTCAAATTTTAGGAATAGGTGAATTTTAAAATAATATAAAAGGAAATAGAAGAAAAAGAAAAATAACACTTTAATTCATTCCAATTTGTTACAAACTTTTCTTAGACTAAGTACGAGTTCTTTGCTTTTAGAAAACAAACACTATAGAAAGAGCTGGAATTCTTTTTGAACTTGCATATTGCCCTTGTGCTTGACGGTATATGATGCTTAAATATTTCTACTCGAAACAATTATTGCGTGTCTTCATAAATACACATATGTGTAAATGTAAGGGAGAGTGGGGATGAATGGGAAAGGACTGAAATTAACAAAGAAAAAAAAAACAAAATGGAAAATAAATAAATTTTTAAAGTTAAATTGGTTTATGTGATTTTATTACACACTATGAATTCACTGAAATTAACATAAACTGATGTATTGACTCAAATTAACATCAAAAGGCAAAAACCCTTTGGTTCGCACAGTTCCTAGTGCTCTAGGTTTTGGTAATTTAATCTAATATGACCTAATCTAAAAATAAATAAAACACTAGAAAAAGATAAATGATTATAATAGAGTACAAGTTATCCAGATAAATTTTTGTTTCCTACTGATCGGGAAAAACCAGTATTCTATTCTGTATTACATTAATAATCACCAGGATTTATTTAATTAGCTTGATTCAAATTGGGATTTTAATCAAATTATTATTAGTTTATTTATTTATGTTTTTTAATTATTGATTTAAATTGCATTGAATCTTCTAACTTATAATGTTTTGAATCATAATTATTATAAACAAAAATCAGAACAATTAATTTCAATTTCTTTTTTCTAAGTCCACAAAATTAAGAATCCTGATAATCAATATGGCTAATTTACGTTTTAATATAATTCTTGTGTAAAATTTTAAATTAGTACATAATGGGGAGTGTCCCATTCATCCCAACTGTCACATGATCATATAAAACAGGAAATAGGCTTAATGAACAATTGTCAATATTCTTCTTGAATATCATAAACACAATAAAAGATTATGCCTTTTCACCATATAAGAGTTATATTAACTTTAAGCATATATTTAATGTCTAAACTACTACCTAATTGAATCAGCAAAAACTTACTTTGACAACTGAAAAAGACGCTGTAATTTTTTTCTGCCCTTCTATGGATAGCACAATCCTGAAACTACACTTGATGAATTATCTCAGTATATATCAGAAAATATGTCAAGTTTCTGGTGCTTGTAAAACATAAAAATCTAGCTATTGTCCCATTCAACCCCACTCTCCCCTAATCACATAGATTTAAAAAGAAAAGGGTTTTATTCAAAAGTGATTTTTTAAGTTAGATTATTATTATTATTATTTTTTTTTACATTTTTTTTTTTTCATAAATTATTAATTATTACAGCTTATGTTTGTTTCATGCAACAAATTTTCTATTTACTGTAAGTCAGAAATATAAATTTATCTCTTTTAACTGAAAATAATAATAATAATAATAAAATAAGTAAATATATGGTAATAAAATATAAATTTAATAAACAAAGGTTTGTTTACATTAAACAAATTATGAAAAAATTGAATGCTACCCCGCTTTTGAATTTTATAAACAAATGAAAAAATATATATATAAAGATAAATAAAAATTGTTCCTTAAGGATCTTTTTTTCTTCTTTTCTTTTTCAGAAAAATCTATTATAATCGACTTTACGTAATCGTTTTCTGTATTCTTTCTCTGCTACATTTTATTAAATTAATAACTTTTATTTGTGTTTTCTGTTATTCAACTTTAATAAAATTGAATTTTTGAAAGTTTTTATGTTATGTTATTTCTTTATGTTTTCAGTTAATTTCGATTTTTTTTTTTTTTTTTTTTTTTTTAACATTTACATTAGACTATTATTTCAAAATTTCTTTTACAAACAAGTTTATGCTACGTTTTTATTTTTACTTTCTCTTACCCATAAGGTAGAGAGAGAATTGTTTTTGGATCAAATTTTCGAACGCGAGTTTTTGTTGCATTTACATGTTCTGAGGTACCTGAATCCGAAAATCATGTTTTTAGCAAATGGTCTGTGTGTATGTCTGTGTGTATATTTGTGTGTCTGTGTGTATATTTGTGTGTCTGTGTGTCTGTCTGTTATCAGCATATCTGAAAAACAAATTATGGTAGAAGGTTCAAACTTGGTATACTAAATGTGTGCTACAGTAAGCTTTTCGTTAAGATGCTTTTCGTAAGATGCTACAGTAAGCTTTTCGTTAAGATCAAGCAAATGGTTCGTGTACAGGGACAATCAAGAGAATTCTAATACATTACGTCTATGGTGGAAATTGCAGGTAAGTAGAGTTTAACGTCTATAGACTGCACTAAACCAAATGAAACGCCCCCCTCGAGGGGAGTAAATTTTCACGATGGGTATCTTTCAAAAGAGCTCGCCAATACCTTTAAAACGAATGGTTGAACCATCGATCTTCTATAATTTAAAACAAAGTTATCGTTTTTTTTTTTTTTTTTTTTTCTTTACTTTTAACCAAAAAAAACCTTAGAAACAAAATCTTTTTTTTTTTTTTTTTTTTTTTTTTTTTTAATATTGAGAATAATATGGAATTTTTTTTTTTTGGATATTTGGTGTTATACTACTTCTCTAATATGGAAATCGTCTGCATTATCATAAAATAATAATTTTAATAAATTATTTTTATAAAACAGAATTATTTTTTAATAACCTAATTAAATTCTATATAAATGTAGGTGCATTAATGAAACGGGGAGTTGAGGGGGGCGGTAGCCCCCCTCACAGAGAACTAATTATCATATAAAACTCTTCCGAAGCCTAATTTGAATTGTTTAACATAGGTTTACATAACATCGTTATCTTACCTCTTAACCTCCAACCAGGGCCCGACTTAGACTACCTGCAGCCCCGGGGCAAGCCTATTCTGGGGGGCCCCCTTGCAGTGGCATAAGAGGTCTTTAGGTTGCAGAATTTCTGTAGTCACCTGTAGGGGGCCCCTTCCAGAAGGTGGGCCCAGGGCATTTGCCCCGTATGCCCTGCCGTAAGTCGGGGCCTGCGTCCAACCTGTATTTATAGTATTAAATTTCAGGGTAAGAGAAAGTCGTGTGAGTGACACATCAGATTAAAGTAGTTTAAAAAAAGAGAAAAGAAAGAAAAAAGAAAAGAAAAAGAAAAACATTCACTTAAGAACTTTCAATATTTAAAATTTTACATGTTATATGTTTTGGTTATTTAAATTAGTAATACATTTTTGTGTTTGTGATTAATAAATTATTTTCTTCTTATTAAAAATACTAAGTACTTAGAAGAATTTCAAACAATTTTAAAATAAAATAAAATAAAACGCATCACTATAGAATTTCAATCTTTTTTAATTACCTATTCATGTAAGCATGTTACTCTTTTCATTGTTATTTTTACTGAATAAAAGTTATTTTAAAAGCTAAAATAATAATTGAAAAAATACTTTAAAAAGAAGTATATATTTAGCGATTTTTAAATATTTTATCAAATTTAATAACATGTAGTATTTTATTCCTTGTTATTCCTTAAAATCTCAACCCTACATGTGTACCCTTCATAAAAAAATTAAGTCTGTAATTCATAGAAATCTGTGGCGCAAATTACTTTTTGAATCTTGTTCTCTTAATTTTTAGAGTCTCTGTATACTGTCTTCAATATTTATATGCATCACAATTAGGGTTGAAAAAAAAACCAACCCAGTGGGTTTTTTCGGGTTTTATCAAGGTTTTTTGGGTTTAATCACGGGTTTTTTTTTTTTTTTTTTTTTTTTTCAGAGTATTTTCAGTTTTAATCAAAGAACTCAGGAATATTTTTTTCGTCCTTTTTTTAACATTGAGTGTATCATGCATAATAAGTCAATTAAAAAAATTAAATATTAATTATTCATAAATATCAAAATTTTAAAAATTTAATTTTAAAATTTTAAAGTCTTTTTATGATTAAAGAAATTTTTAAAAACTAAATAATTCTACTTTAAATATTCGAAAATTCTATTTATCTGCACTTTACAACAGAAAACTGGATTTTAATAACTATTTAGTGTTGCTTTATTGAATTTTTCACATTTAATAGATTTTCATAAAATATATTTAATTATCGTAACTCTGTATTACTTAACAGTGCTCCATTGTTAAAGTTTTCAGAAATTTTTTAAAATTTAATTTTTATTTATTTATATTTTACATTCCTTGAGTCACATAGTTACATTGACACACAATTCTGTTTTTTCTTGCATATATATATATATATATATATATATATATTATTGTGTTTTAATAAGATAATTATAAATTTTTTTCATGAGGAATTTTTTTCTATAGGACAATATGAGCACCTCAAATATTTCGGAAAATTCTTTGTTCATGTTGTAATATGTAATACTAGCAAACCCGTGCGAAACTTTTGTACTTTATTTCTTTTCTTATTTACCTTTAAAATTTGTAACTCATAAACTTTAGGCCAATTTCCTCACCCAATTTTAATTTTAATTCATCAGAAGCCAAATTATTATTAGAAAAAAAAATTAATATTGTGAGATGAAATGCTACTGATCAAACCAACATCATTCGCGAAAGGCTTAAAAATAAAATTCATTTTTGACGACTTTATTTTCATACTTCGCGAAGCAGGACAGATTTGGTATAGGACCCCTATGGCGATTTTTAAATTTTTGTCACCATTTTGGCGATACATTTTATTAATTAATTAATTAATTTTTGCATAATTTTGTGTTAAAAAAACTTAGTACCTATTTTGATTATAATTTTTATTATTGCGTTTTTTAGTCAATTTATGACAAAATTTCATATGGGATTTATATCATTAAAATGTTGCGAGATTTAAAATGACGCTTGCAAAGATTGTAAAAATGCAACTTTTAAAAATACATTTTTCTATATAATGCTCTCATCAGACAAATATCGTTTTTTTTTTTTTTTTTTTTTTTTTTTTTTTTTTAATTAGATCACAGAACTTTTTAATAGATCACTGAGTCCGCGTGCTTAAATATTGCTTATACATTATTTTTTATCCTCACGTATTTTATTAAGTCGCTATCGTATCATTTCTAAAAAAATTAATCGTAACTGGACCACGTTAGAGAAATATTATATAGATTTGTTTCATATTTATATGTTTATTGTGAGATAGATAAAAGTGCGATTTTAAATGAATATTTTGAAAAAAACCACTTGGGTTTTTTCAAGTGGGTTTTATTGAAAAACCCACCCGGGTTTTTTCGGGTCTGGCAAAATCAAGCCAACCCTAATCACAATTAGTATACTTAAATTGAGCGCAGCAAAAATGTACGACACAGTTTGAAATGCACTTCAATCGTACTTAACTATAAAACTTTTATTTTTCTGTGCAATATTTTAAAACACTACACCGAAAAAAAAATTCTGTGACTGACATCTAGAAAGTAAATTTTGTATCTAGTAAAAATAGTTCCATGTCATTTTGAAAAAGTACAGTGCCCTTTGCTAGCGAGTACTAAAAACCCGTATTAGAATTCTAGATCGTTGTCCAATATTATTGTGGTCAAACTTATTTAAAAATCTTTTTGAATAAATGCGAACACGAGAGGCGAGTTTTAGCAATTATAATCTTGGTTCATGACCCAATTATAGGAAATCAATCGAGAATTTATCGCAATACACTGTTAAAAATTTGTCCTGGGTTGAAACACTGTAGCTGCAACCATGTGATGGTGAAACCTTATACCATTATTTGGTGCTTCGTTAAACCAAGGGTTGGTACTGCAATAGCTACATTCAAAAAGTGGAGAAATATTTTACCATAGTTTGGTGCATTTTTTGGTACAAGAAAAACTAAATCATGGTAGAAGTTTTCACCATCGCATGGTTGCAGCTACAATTGTACCAAATTTTAGTTCAACCTAGAAAATTAAAGCTATTGTAGTACCAACATTTGGTTCAACCTTGAACTGAAATTCTTAACAGTATACAACTGATTCATAACATTCTTAATGCAGTCGAACCTTGTTAATGTGAACACGCTTAACGCGAATTACTTTTAACATGAACTGTTTACACAATCCCCATTAAAATGAAGATTAGTTTAATTATATGAAGACCTATTACTGACAGCATGAACTACTGATAATATGAAAAAAAAAAATTCTTTCCCCTTGATATTCACGTTAACGATGTTCTACTGTATTCATATTATTTTTTCACTGTCTAGAAAAGTGTAGACTAGAAATTATCGATCATTACAGGTATCTACGTTATTTATCTGCCATACACGAACAGATCGTAAATCTATATTTCTAGCTTATGAATTCAAAAAATGACTACTTATTCGTTCTAGATGGAGGCTATATATCTCTCTTCTGAGTGTATGTAGTACGTATTCAATTTATAAACAATATACAGGGCTGCCAAATATATTCGAATACATTCTTTTCTATTGTGATGGTATTCAATATTTTGACATCACTAAGTTTTAATAATTTTCATTCAATAGTTCGTTGTTAATAAATTTTAACAATGTCTCAATAAGAATTTAAAACAAAAATCAAAAATATCTTAATTAAAACTAACTGGAAATGTCTTTAATTTTCGTATTAAATTATATTTAAAGCATCTTTATAAAACAGTAAACAATAAATAAAAAAAGCATTATTTATTTTTTTATTTCTTTAATAAAATAATCATATGACATTACCTAAGAATTGGTTAAATAATTCAAAGAAAAAATTAGGAAGAATGTAATTCAAAAGATTTTTAAGCTGCTAAAAATAAATTTCAGTATTTTCATGCTTCTTTCAGCACAAAATTCTGATTTTTCTGAAGTTTATTAATTAAAACTAAATAAATAAATAAATAAAAATTTAATGATTTTTTTTTTCTTTTTTTCCCCAAAAAATTATTTTAATCATACACATTCCTTTTAATATTATTATTATTATTATTATTTCAGCATTTCTTTTTTCTAATTAATACTTTTTTTTTCTTTTTTTGGTGTGTGTGTGTGTGTTTCGTTATTAAACTCAAAAATAAATAAATAAAATAAATCATTTAAGTGTTTTTTATGTAACATTATTCTTTTCAGTTTCCATTTAATTTCGAATTATTTTCTTTATTCTTTAAGAAGATTATTTTAAAGGAGAAAAAAAAAAAATACACACAACTTAATGTTATTTTTTCTTCATTAAATTATTGTACGTAAAAATATATTTTATATATAAAAAAAGATAAAAATTCTGTATGTTTGCATGTAACATTAATGCATGTTTCAAGTTATTTAAACTAGTAATAAGTTTTTATGTTTGTCTCTCCTAAGTAATTTTTATTTTTAATAAAATACTAAATAACTAAATAGACTAAATATTATCAATACTACCTTTCCCTATCCTATCAACATTCAATTCAATCGCGTACAACTTTTTGAGTTTACACGATACTTGTTTGGGGTTTTTATACACTGGTTCTCATAATTAAAAGGACACCCGTTTTTCGATATTAACTAAACACTGAACACTATTATTTAAACAAATATAATTTTTATTAATTTGAATTTCATTAATAGGCTACATTTAAAAAGTTTTATCGTTTTTCTATCTTTAAAAACTTTAAATACGGTCAAAAAGTTTATTTTTCAGGTGTTCACAATTATAAGGACGGCTCGAATCTTAGTAATTTTATTCATTTATTCTTTAAATATATTTTTTTTTTTTTTTTTTTTTTTTTTTAGAACGAAACAGTCAGACATTTTCTCTGGTGTATATATACTTTTCTCTGGTGTATATATATATATACTTTTTTTTTTTATATATATTCAGTTTTAATACCATTTCATACAGCATAGATGATATTCTGACTACATTTAAACTATTTAAAATTGCTTTTCCACTTGCATGCACATTTCTAATATGATAAGTTAAGGTTTTTTCAACATTCAAGTCACGGGAAAGGCAATAATACAGAAGTTTCTTTCTTCAAACTATTTCCTATTGCTCTAGAAGTAGAGCAAAAATGTAAGTTTTGTTGGAAAATATATTATTATCCCCCGAAATCTAACAAAAATCTGAGAATTCGACGTTTAAAATTTGCGGATATTCTCTTGATGTTCATATTAATAGAAAAAATTACTAAATTCATTCTGCCTTCGGTAAAAACAGCTCCCCAGAGCACCATGGATCCAACTTTAAAATGCCCGATTCATATCTGCCTTTAAAAAATCTGCTCTGTATTTTGCTATCTTCAGATCGCGCCAGCAACTGTTAAAACCATTTAGTTAATCAAAAATAAAATGTTTTTCATCCGAAAATGCAACATTTTACCATTTAATATTGTCTTTATTCAACTATAACACAGACGTTTTTTCCCCCATTAAATGCTTATCGGTTATTATAGGTTTTTATTCATTTTAACGTATTATGAATTATTTTAAACATGCATAAATGTGGACACCAGCCTTTCGTCAAAAATTTCGAGAAAATTCAGCAGCAGTCATTATGAGTAGAACAGTAAGATGAATTATGAGTAGTCGATCTCTGTAAAACAACTCTGATTTTGCATGAGATCTCTCTCCTATCGAACCAGCAGTTCAACATTTGATCGCATTTCCTTCAACAATTTTAGATCTTCGAATTTCATCAGAATTTCGGTGGATTGAAATTATCCTTTCACTTAAAAAACAAATTTATCATACTACACTACATAAACATTCTTTTTTTCGAGGAATTATCAGTAATGCCCGTCCAAGAAAAATTGAAGGCTTATATATGAGTTAATCTAGCCCAGTAGTTAACAAATTCGCATGTCAACTGTAATTTATCCGCTAGTAAGTTAAATAAAACGAAAAAAATCTTGATTGTCCCAATAATGTTGAACATCTAAAACCGTGGGGAAAAAAAAAATGCATTATTTTTTTATTAATTTTGTTTCATATTAAAAAAATTATAGCAGTTTTGGTTTTTAGAATATTAGATATATTCAGTGCATTTAGTATAATCTTCACAATTATTTTTACATTAATTATTTCAAAACATAAAGTGTCCTTATAAATATTAGAAGGAGTGTATGAGTAGCGCAATACACTTGGCTATTAAATTATGCAAATGAAATTTCGCTAAATCTTACGCATGCGGAATAAAAAATTATTTAGTAAAAATGCTCATATATCATTAGATATGTAATATATATATATTTTTTTTTTATTCTGATTGCAGAGTGATTTTTTAGTGCTAGAGGCCTATTTCAGTCGGCACAGTTGTCGAATTTTTATAATACACTCTTAATAGTGCTAAGGGCCTATTTCAGTCGGTTTATTGAATGGGGATTTATTGAATGAAGTCCCCCCCAAGGCACAACTTTGACATGAGTCCCCTCCCAAGGTACCCCTATTTCAGTCGGTACAGCGTTGTCGAATTTTTATAATACACTCTTAATAGTGCTAAGGGCCTATTTCAGTCGGTTTATTGAATGGGGATTTATTGAATGAAGTCCCCCCCAAGGCACAACTTTGACATGAGTCCCCCCCCCCAGGCCCAACTTTGACATGAGTCCCCCCAAGGCCCAACTTTGACATGAGTCCCCCCCCCCAGGCCCAACTTTGGCATGAGTCCCCCCAAGGTACAACTTTGACATGATTCCCCCCCCCGCAAGGCACACCTTTGACATGAGTCCCCTCCAAGGCACACCTCCCCCTCATTGGGAAAAAGAGAAAAAACGTTGTTTTGCGGCTATAAGACAGTTTGGACTTCCAACATTATTTGTTACAGTATCTGCAGCTGAAACACATTGGTTTGATTTAATGAAAACTTTATCATGGAATTTAGATCGTCACGAATTAACTAAAGAAGAATTTGTCGATATTAACAAGTTTAGCAGTAGGCCTCTGGCACTAAATTAAAATGTGTCAATGTCAGATTTTCATGTTTTAAATAATGAAATAATGTCGTGTCTGTATAATTTTTATTATTTTTATTCTATTTCTAATATTGTATGTCGAGTTTCCTGAAAATAGCTTTGTACTGGTTCTAATACCTTGCATGTTATATCTATAAAATTGAAATTATTTTTGGCAATTTTTTAAAGAAACCTTTACATCTCCCTGATTACATGTGGTAGAGACATAAAAAATTATACAGATAATAAGAACCCATAATAACATGCTACAGCCAGATCGCATATCAAGCATTACTTTTTACAGGGTAATACCAAACATTTTTATTTTCTTTAATTTTTTACTAGTCCCCCTTTCACTTTCGGGACAAAACTTCAACTGAAATGTATGTGATATGACATACTCTTTACACTCCTGAAGTTTCAAGAGGATTTGTCAAGCACTTTTTGAGATATTCTAAAAAACGTCTGAAATCGAAAGTGACCGGTCGTTTATGGAAAGGTAGTGTATAACGAATACTCAATTTCGAAAATTTAACCTACAAACAGTACTTTTTGTAATATGTATGGGTAGGATAAAGCAAAAAAATTTTAAAGAGAATTAATTGTTAAAGTGAATAAGTAATTATTTAAATAAATATATGTATAAGAGTAAATACTATTATTATATAAATTAGGTTATTAATTTCGTTAAATAGTTAACTTTAGTTAGTAATTTAATTAAATATCATCAGTATATAAATAGTTGTATAAGTAAATCATATAAGTAAATATCATTATTATATAATATACATCATTAATTTATATGATTGTAATAAATTATCCACCATAAAAGCGTTTAGCTTATACATTATTAAACTGGTACTCTTCTATTTTGTTTAACACTCTTAAAAATATTCCTTCAACCAAAAATAAATTTTATTTTGATGTGTGTGTATATATATATATATATATATAAATAATGAAAATTATTTCTCTCCCAAATTACATGTTTAAAAGTAAGATTTCATCTAAAATTCTCTTTTCTAATTAGAATCATCTCTTTTAAGTCAAGCAATATTTCAATAAAGCAAATGTAGTTGTCAGACATTTACATTTAAAAAACAAAATAAAACTGAGACGCCTGCCAAATGTGTTTTGCTTTAATGAAAAGTTTCGAAGCATACATCACAGCAGAATTCATTTTTATTGAGTTCATATCATAATATATTTCAATACATGCATCATTTATTCAGTTTAGTAATTAATCTTTTATAAATATTTGTATTTATATTTCGTCATCCACAGCAATTAGTCTTATCAGTTTTTCTTATTTTTATTTAATCTCATATTGGATGTAGTCCAAAGAAATCATTTAAAAGTGAAGTAATTGATGAGAGAAATAAAAAAAACAACTGTTATACAGATTTTCTGTTATTTTAATTAGTAAAAGAGCATCATTAAATCATGTTTGATTTAATATGTTGCAATAAATTATTCATCAAAAAGACGTTTAGCATAATGTTTAATTTAGTTTCAAAAAATACTAAATGGAATTATTTTTTATTTGATTTCCTATAAAGTTTTTTAGCCTTATTAAAGTTATTAACAAGTTTAATTACCTGTATTAAATGAATAAGATTATAATTGTTATTATTTAAAAAAATTATTAAAAAAGTATGAGGTTTTATTTCCAAAGGTTGTAGTTGTGGCTGTGTGGCCTAAGGCTGAAGTATTTGTTTTTCCTTCGTTCTTATTTATTTATTTCGTCATTTTATTTGAATGGTAAAAGACAACGGCATTCCCTACCCTATAACTCGCAGAACTTTTGGCTCTTGAATTGCTGTTCAATTTAATTGAATTATTATTTTGTTTCTACAGTGGGCAGCAAAATTATTCGAGACCTAGCAATAATTCCTATGTAAAAAAGGTACACTTTATACTGCTTTGTTAAATAAATACTTGTCGAGTCATGTTCTTAAGTCAGTCTATGAACATGATTCGACAAGGATTTATTTAACAAAACAGTATTAAGTGTACTTTTTTTACATAGGAATTATTGCTGGCGCTCGAATAATTTTGCTGCCGACTGTAAGGAAGGCTGACTATATGTCCTCGAATCTCGAATACTGTCCCCGGAAATAACCTTCGTCCCCAAAAAATTACAACACATTTGAGGACGCCGGTTATAAAGTTATTAATGTTCTATTATAATAATTTATGTATAATAAATAAGCTCAAATAAAGTCTTTTAGGTGCTTTATGCATAAAAATTACTAAAATTTTACAATTTAAGGTGATTTAATTACTTATTTATTTTTTGTCCACGAAATTCGAGGACATCACCATATTTGTCCTCGAATTCAATGAAAAAAATATGGTCACTCTACTGTAAGGCCCTATGCTGTTTTCTAGAATAATCTGTACATACAGTCGGCTGCAAAATTATTCGAGCACTAGCCAATAATTCCTATGTTTAAAAAGTACACTTAAGACTGTTTTGCTAAGTAAATCCTTGCCGAATCATGTTCTTAGACTGATTAAGAACATGATTCGACAAGGATTTATTTAACAAAGCTGTATTAAGTGTACTTTTTTTTGGCAAGGATTATTGCTAGTGCTCGAATAATTTTGCACCCAACTGTATTATGTTTTAAACTATTTATCATTAGCTTAAGAGTAATTATGATTAAAATAGATAAACTATATTTAAGGAGAAAGTGGTGTGTCAGTTACGTACACTGGAAAAATTTTCACCGTAAGAAAACGGTTATTTGAACAGCAGTTTTCTGTCCATATGTCTGACCTCATTTTTTAGATAACGGTTATTTGACCATACTTTGATTTTCTGATCAAGATAGCGTAAAATAAATAAATAAAACTTATATACTGAAAAAAAAACACAAAATATAAGAATCTTTCTATGCACCTTAAAAATAAAGTACTTGTATCCTTTTATTTAGGATAAAAGGTCTGTACTGAATTTCTTTTCCTTTTACCGGAATACTGAATCCAATCCACCATAAAGGAAATTTAAAAGTCGACGTTGCCAGATAGTCACATTAGAAATAAAATTACGGTGAATTGACCCCACTCTAATTAAATGGCTGTATGATAGTTATTTTATGCATCTAAAGAAATCTTTGCAAATTAACAGTGTCTCTACTGTTTTCTAAATAAATGGTAAAGTGAAAGTAAAATAAAAAGGCATATCATTATTTATAATCATTAATCATCAATATAATCATTAATCATCAATAATCATTATCTTACGGAAATTTTTTGCAGTGTGCCTTAGCTGTTTATCACTATTAAATGTATTGTACTACAAAAAACTTAATTTGGGGGGGGGGGGAGGAAACAGTCTTTTTATTAAAAAAATCCCTTTTCGGCAAGCTTAAAGGCAAAGGTAGATTCCTTTACGTTAACGTTACAAAAGTAAAGAAATATTACAGGGTGGTCCGAAAAACATGATAGAAAGTATTTTAAGTTTCTGATTTCAAATGCATTGATGCAAATATAATTCTTCCATATTATAATAGCACATATAGTGACATTTCAGTTGAATGCTTAATTACCGGAAATAAAGAATAAGCAATATAGAATCACAAACCTTTTAAGATCGATTATATATCGTAAGAAAATTTTATGAGAATAACCGATGTAATGTCCCCGTTCCACGGGCATGTCGTTCATTGTTCAAAAAGAAAAGGACACTTAGTGAAGAGATAATCGCCCAGTAAGTTATAGCACGCTAAAGTCGCAGTGATTTTTAAGCCATCAGATGACTGATGTAATGGTCCTAATCTCCCACTGATTTTCATTGTTTACAGGTTGATGGACAGATATAAATCTACAGGGAGTGTTTAGGATGCAAAAAGAAAGGCGTCGGGACGAAAATCAGCAGTTGTTACTGACGACATCAGGGAGCCTGCACGCGCATACTTTGAGGATCAGCCAACCAGGGGGGGGGGGGATACTGTGCAGCGGAGAGATTTCGCAAATCACATAATCGAGAAACTTAAAAATGGTTCCATCAGTGAGTACAAGATCTGGTTCAGTGATGAGACCCATTTTCAGTTGAATGGTTTCGTGAACAAACAAAACTGGCGCCACTGAGGTACGGAAAATCCTCATCTCAGCGCCATCTCTTCACTGCATCCACAAAGGGTCATGGTGTGGTGTGCCATATCGTCGAAGCAGATAATTGGTCCGATATTTATTGATGGTGTGGTCACAGGAGTGAAGTATCGAGAGTTGCTAGAGTGTCACTTTGGCCCTGATGCAGGCCATCTCAACAGGACACGCCGGTACTGGTTCAAGCCAGATGGGGCTCATCCCCATAAAACTTCTGACGTCTTCACGTGGCTTGAAATGACGTTTGGTGAGCGTTTGATTGCATTGGAGGCAGAGAAATTCACGGGGCACGGGATAGAGTGGACACCATAGAGTCCGGACCCAAATCCGTGCGACTTATTCTTATGGGGTTACATCAAGGTTAGAATCTATAGGAATAGCCCTGATTCACTGGAGGACCTAAAATTGGCTATCAGAAGTGAGATTGATGCACTTGATTACGACACACTCTAGCGCATTATGACAGAGTTTCGGAACCGGCTTTATAACACTATAGTCGGGGACGGTAGACATTTTAAGCATCTTGTATATTAAATGTCATTCATAACTTTATTCAATAAAATATGTTTCATGTTCTTGCATGTTGTCTTTTTTCCACAATGATCGCTTACTTTCTATCATGTTTTTCGGACCACCCTGTACATACGCATTAACACATAATTAGTCTATGTGTATGTGTGTGTGGCTTTGTTCCTACACATTGCATTATTTACCTCGCTATTCTGTTTTTAAGAAATTTAATTATCAACTACTACTATTCATTCTACTTAAATTTTAGGCTAGATTTATTGGTCAGTAAATGATTCAATTTTTTAAAATCCAAATTCATAATCATTCAACAAATAGAAGCCATAAATATATATAATTTGGTGACAAAACCTGCGACCTAGCGATGAAATTTGTGATTTGGCGTCAACATTTTATGGTTGACTTGGTAGATTTTTTGACTTGGCGGCGAAATTCGTTATTTGATGACAAAATTTGGCGAGCTTGGCGATGAAAAATGGCAGCTTTGACGTCATTATATTTTCTTCCCACGCAAAAACCTCATATCTCTTCACAGACCAATATCTTGTTTCCACAAGATAAAAAATCAAAAGAAACTATAACGTATTACTCTCAATTTAAATCGTAAATTTTAAATTCTTGCGTGAACCGGCGTTTTAAACTATTCACCACAAACGATATTTTTACCAAGACTAACGTATTATTTTAATTTTATATTTTTAAATGATTAATTAAAGTTGTTAACGTGGTTTTTATATTTTCAGTGATCTTTTTCATTATCGTTTGCACGTGACGTAAGCATCAGATTATAAATTTAAGCACTTAAAGCTATAGAAAAAGGCGGCTTCATCACAATTGACGAAAAATCACTTTTTAACTTTTACTTTTTCACTTATTTACTTTTAAGCAATTGAAGTTATCGAAAAAATTTAAATGCAAAAGTTGTTCTTTAGGTTAAGGCGGTAATTCGCCTGATTTGAAGTATTTTCCTATTTTCAATATTAAAGAATTTATGCGCAAATGAAAATTTCCACCCCCACCATTCCCACCCCCTTTGAGCTGAATGCCCATCTATGAACTCGACAGAGATTTTTACTGTCCTGACAACATATCCCGAGCTGGTTAAATTTAAATAAAAATTACTCCAGTTATCGTGTTCACAACTTAACATGGGAAAAAGCGTTATATATATTTTTATATAGATATATACCTATATATATAAACTTTTGAACGGAGGGTGGTTTGGGGTTCTAGGGGTCATGATTGATGAAGATATGAAGAAATTTTCCAGAAGTCGTGTCATGAGAACCATTGCAATAGGTAGATCTCCTATAAGGAATCTACCTAAAATTTAAAAAAATCCCTTTACGGAAAGCTTAAAGGCAAAGGTAGATTCATTTACGTTAATGTTACAAAATTAAAGGAATATTACATATGCATTAACACATACTTAGCCAATGTGTGTGTGGCTTTGTTCCTACACATTGCATTATTTACGTCGCTATTCTGTTCTTAAGAAATTTAATTATCAAATACTACTATTCATTCTACTTAAAATTTTAGGCTAGATTTATTGGTCAGTAAATGATTCAATTTTTTAAAATCCAAGTTCATAATAATTCAAGAAATAGAGGCCATAAAAATATACAATTTGGTGACAAAACTTACGACTTAGCAATGAAATTTGTGATTTGACGGCAAAATTTGATAGTTGACGACGAAATTTTTGACTTGGTGACGAAGTTCATTATTTGATGACAAAATTTGGCGTGCTTGGCGAAGAAAAATGGTAGCTTTGACGTCATTATATTTTCTTCCCACGCAAAAACCTCATATCTCTTCACAGACGAATATTTTGTTTCCACAAGATGAAAAATCAAAGGAAGCTGTAACGTATTACTCTCAATTTCAATCGTAAATTTTAAATTCTTGCGTAAACTTGCGTTCTAAACTATTCACCATAAACGATATTTTTACCAAGACTAACGTATTATGTTAATTTTTTATTTTTAAATGATTAATTAAAGCCGTTACCATGGTTTTTATATTTTCAGCGATCTTTTTTATCATCGTTTACATGTGACGTAAGCATCAAATTATAAGTTTAAGCAATTAAATCTATAGAAATTAAAAAATTGTTTTTTATCATCCGTTTTTGTACGACGCATAAAACTGGTGTGGTATTGGTGTTAAGGAAAGGATAAAGATCGGTGTTGGACAAAGACTGGTGGTGATGTTAAAAAAAACTTCGAAATTGCTTTTACCGTCCCTTTTAGCGCGACACATAAAAACTGGTGCTGGTGTTAAGTCTAATCGACTACATGGGCGTCTAGGATCGGTTGGGAGGCCTCCATACAGGTTTTTCTAACGTACCTCGCCCGTATTCATGTGAGTTTCGGAGAAAAGCACTCAAAACATCTAACGGCTATGGTAACATGCGCAACTTTTGACCGAACCTGGAAATTCCTGTATACCATCTTCGAAATCAAAATCTCTCTCTTTTTTTTTTTTTTTTTTTTTTTTTTTTTTTTTTAAGATTATTTTATAGAATATGGAGTCTCTAGAAGAAAGAGCGCGATGAGAAGGTCGCTGGGCATTACGCCATTAAAATTTCTTCTTGTAGGGTTACATGGAATATGTTGTGAAACGAAAGGAGTTTATAATATGGTGGAATTGAAATAAATAATCCATAACACTACAAAACTGTTGATCATGTCATTCTGCAACGTGCATGGGTGAAATTTATATATCGTTTTGACATTAATCGTGGTATGAAGGGGCTACATGTGAAATTTTACTAAGAAGGTTAAAAAAAAAAATCCTTGATGGATTCTGTTCATATATTCTCATTATACATTTGTTCTCAAAATTTTCTGCAACAGAACTATATTCATGTCAAGAAAAATGAATTTAAACGAGCACTTGACGCGGCTGAAGACTGAAATGCAACTTGAAATGTACTATTCAGCCGATTCAATAAATATACTTTATCTTAATTTGTTAATTTATTTCATTGGGGTTAGTTTCATAATCAGTTTTCATGCATTTCCGTACTATGTCTAGGGCAGTGTAAGTCTATATGAAATATTGTTCAGTTCTGCTATGTGATATTCGAAATTTTAAATTTCGAATAACTTACGAAATTTTAAATTTCGAATAACTTACGAAATTTTTAAATTAGAATATTCGTAATCAAATGTTCAAGATAGTATCATAAATTACATTTTAAAAGTGGTCTAAAATCTTTATGATGAATATTTTGCCCTATTCTTCCATGTTGAAAAAAAAAAAAAAAAAAAAAAAAAAAAAGGTCATAAATTTCGAATAACTTACAAATTTTGTGAATTAAGTGATCTGGCATCTTTAGGACGAAGATATCCTTCAAGATGGATGTTTAGGCGAAATTTTTCTCTATTCTGCTATATTAAGAAAATCGTAAATTTCAAATAACTTACGATGTTTTTAAAGTTGAATTTTCATAGTTAATTGGTTCACGCAAGCATCATCATAACTGATATATTAAAGCTTCTCTAAGATATTTATTTGTCTGATATTTTCATAGCATGCTTTAGCGGAAATTTTCCCTATTCTCTCTTGTTAAAAGAAAAGCACAAATTTAAAATACTTTACGAAGGTTTCTAAATTAGAATGGTGAAATCAGTATAATTCTTGACAGTATAAGATATTTTAAACCGACATCTTTATGACATCTAATTTAAACTTTTTAAAATGTATAGCCATGCTAAAAAAAATTTATCTAACTAGATAATTACATAAATGTTGATGTGTAATTTATTTATCCTAATTTTAGCTCTCATCTAAGGCTAATATATAACGTAATAGTAAAACAATATGATGGAATTTGTATAGTTTAAAAAAAAAAAAAATATCTTTATTATACTCGTTACTGGTTCTCATAATTATAAGGACACCCGTTTTTCTATATTAACTAAACACTGAACGCTATTATTTAAACAAATATATTTTTTATTAATTTGAATTTCATTAATAGACTATATTTTAAAAGTTTTTTTTCCTTTTTCTATCTTAAAAAACTTTAAATACGGTCAAAAAGATGATTTTTCAGGTGTTCAAAATTATAAGGACAGCTCGAATCTTAGTAATTTTTATTCATTTATTCTTTAAATAAATATTTTATGGGGTTTTTTTTATTTTTTTTTTTTAAGATGAAACAGTCAGACATTTATATATATATGTTACGGTGAAACACCGAAATCTGGAGAATGTCGACTTTCACCGGGTGAATGTCAACAAACACATAGTTGCTTGGTGTATGTCCGAAATATTTGCTAAATGCCCTTATTTCTGACTTACACCAGTAAATGTCGACATTCACCATGCACTAATGGTGAATGTTGAACAGGTCCGAGATGTATATTTTCTTCTCCGTAATTCAGTCGCGATAAATTTTTCGCCTCTCTTTCTGAGAGGAATGACTAAGAACTGAAAACACACAGTACATTCAAAATGAGAAAGGAAAATAATAGAAGTTAAAAACTTACTTAATTATACAGTACATTCAAAATGAGAAAGGAAAATAACAGAAGTTAAAAACTTTTTTAATTATACAGTACGTTCTAAATGGGAAAATAAAATAATAGTAATAAAAAACATACTAAATAATGTGATTCAAATCTTATTTATTGCAACAACTGAAACTATTATGACACTTTGAATTGCACAAGAGGCCGTTGCTTTTACAACTGCATTTATTTGTGGAACACTTCTTTTGGCAATGACAGTGTTTATAGCCTTGACCACCGCTTCTCGAATTAGCTGCAGCTGCTTCTCTCAGCGAAATTTCTTGAAAATGAATCTCATCAATGGAAAGTAACTTTTCTTTACAAATTACGAACTGATTACGTGTGTAAAGCTGCTTGAGGGTACCATTTTCATTTGCAAGTTTATAGAAGTCGGAGTCTTCTATTCCAACAACAACCGCTAACACATTTCGGTTATCTGTACGACCACGGTCGACATTAGGGACTTGTATTCGTACAGTATCACCAATTTGAGCAGGAGGAAATTGTTTTTGTGAGGTTCGTAACATTTTTGTTGCTTGCAGTAGAAGATTATCTTTCGCGGCCGCTCTTTTTATAGAAATTAACTCGTGTTTTTCAGTCAGAACTTGATGTGAAGACGTGGTAGATTGCAAGTCCTCTTCAATATTTTTCTTTGGAATATGGTTTTCGGTATGACCACCACTCAAATTTTTTTCAGAAATATTACCAGTTTCTTTAAGCTGTTCTTCGGTTTCAAAAGTATTGGCAATTTCTTCAAGTTGTTCTTCGGTTTCGATATTTGCGATTTGTTCGCTAGGCAAAACAGACGATGCTATGCCTCTTTTCGCTTTAATGCCAAACTTGGCTTCATAAGGACTTTGGCGTATTCCTTCGTGGTATGTAGTGTTCTTGGCAAATTGGACAAAGGGTAAACCTTCTGACCATTTATTTGTATGGTTATCGTTCATCCATGCAGTTAGCATATTCTCTATATTCTGATTGGCCCTTTCAACTGAGCCTTGTGTTTGACTATGCCGAGGCTTTCCATGAACTATCTTAACATCTTTCCACATAGCGCATATTTCGGATATGACTTGATTACTGAATTCTCTACCATTATCTGACTGCAATATTGCTGGAGCACCAAATGTTAAAAATATTGGAAGAACGTGATACGCTACTTCTTCCGCCCTCTTAGTTTTCAAAGGTCGTAGCTGGACAAACTTAGTTAAATGATCTTGATACACTATTATGAACTTATATTCGCCATCTCTGTTTGACTGCAGATCTATCAGATCAACTTGACATCTTGAGTTTAACTCAGAACTGATCATTGGTTTCACAACAATACCTTTCCTAGGTGCACTGTGTTTCATTTGACACTGTTTGCATAAATTTAAATACAACATTACAACTTCATATGTAATATTTTTGTATTTATTTTGCAACTCTTTAAGCATACGTGTTCTTCCTCCGTGGCCTATTCTGGTGTGAGTTTCATATAGTATACTGAACAATTCCTCATTGGTAACATAATACTGTATATTCGTTTCTCCTGGTTTTAATGGTACAATTAACTTCTCTTCATCATTAATTTTTAAAACGTCAAAACGTTTTAATCGTCTGTATTCCAAAGGTGTGTTGCACTTAGTTTTAGCAGAAACCACTTCAGAAAGTATTTTAGAGTACTTTTCTTGAGAAAAATAGAAACAATTGTCTTCTCGTTTACCCGCAATTAATGCATTTAACTTTTCAAGAAAAAGATCACGATTCACTGCAGTATCCATTCTGTATAAATTAGGGTATCGGAAAAAAATTAAGAAAACGTTGCTCTCACCATCAAACCTTGCATAAGACTGACAGAGCTGACTGATTCCAAGCAGAACAAAGGATTTGGCGGGAAACAGCCAGTCGCCTCTTTGTCTGCTCCTCTCTTTTCGACCTCCACCAGAGCATATCTGTGGTTGTCGACATACACCGGTGAGGGTCTGAATGTACAAGAATGTAATGAAATAGTCGATCTTTCACCGACGTATTTGGTGTTTGTTGACATTCACCGGTGAAAGTCGACACTCTCCAATTTCGGTCTTTCACGGTAACATATATATATATATATAAATACATTTTTTTTAATATTCAGTTTCAATGCCATTTCATACAGCATAGATGATATTCTGAATACATTTAAACTATTTAAAATTGCTTTCCACTTGCATGCACTTTTCTAATAAAATAAGTTAAGGTTTTTTCAACTTTCAGTCCACGGCAAAGGCAATAATACAAAAGTTTCTTTCTTCAAACTATTTCCTATTGCTCTAGAAGTAGAACAAAAATGTAAGTCTTGTTGAAAAAAAATATTATTACCCCCCACCAAAATCTAACAAAAATCTGAGAATTCCACGTTTAAAATTTCCGAATATTCTCTTGATGTTCATAATAATAGAAAAAATTACTAAATTCATTCTGCCTTCAGTAAAAACAGCTCTCCAGAGCACCATGGATCCAACTTTAAAATGCCTGATTCCTATCTGCCTTTAAAAAATCTGCTCTGTCTTTCGCTATCTTCAGATCGTGCCAGTAACTGTTAAAACCATTTATTTAATCAAAAATAAAATGTTTTTCATCCGAAAATGCAACATTTTACCATTTAATATTGTATTTATTCAACTTTAACATAGACGTTCTTGTAAAGGCACTTAATGCTTATTTAAAACACGAATTCACTTTAATTACTCATAATTTATTTATTTTTCGACGCCACGTTCTGCGGTCGCCGAACACACACTTTCCTTCACAACACAAACTCTGTTCGCTTCACTTCCAAAATTCCTTACGAAGCATACAAATTATAGGTGGCGCGATGCTAACGCATGCAAGCGTAACATACCGGCCCCCATTGCAATGTTTATTAAACATTCAATAAATCTAACAGTCATTTTTTTTTTTCAACATAAAAATTCTGATACACTTAATATTACACAATATTATACAGTAAATATTACATATGTTAAATAAAAGGTAATGCAAAAAAAAAAAAAAAAAATATCAAAATATTACATAATTTACAACATTTATAATTAATAACAATGTTAATCATTTATTGGAAGCGGGCAAACTTTAGAAATGGACCTTTTAAATTTTTCAGAGGCAGTACTAATCTCCACTACCCTTACTTTTTTGCCCGCTCCAGGAAAAATTTTGCTTATTCTGGCCAGTGGCCACTCACATGGAGGTAAGTTATCCTCTTTGTCTCCAACACATATGTTTTGTTTCTCAAATTTCCATCGCGATCTCTGTTGTAAGTGGCATAGATAATCTAAGTGCCCCTTACGCCAAATGCTTTGAAATAACTTTGTTATTTTTTGCCATTGGCTAAGCCTGTTTTCTGTAATTTCTGATAAATCTGGCTCAGTTATAGACGTAATTGACCTTCCTAAGAGGAAGTGGGCAGGAGTCAACACATTTAAATCCTCTACGTTAGCAGTTAAGGGGACTAAAGGCCTAGAATTTAGCATCCCTTCAATTTGTATAATTAAAGTCAAAAATTCCTCATAGGTTAATTTTAAATTTCCCTCAGCTCTTTTCAAATAATATTTAAAGGATTTGACTCCTGCTTCCCACAATCCTCCAAAGTTTGGCGCTCTAGGAGGTGAGTACTGCCATTCAATGTTTTCTGAACTCATATACCCCGAAATTTGATCATCTGGTCCATTTACCATTTTATACAATTTTTTGAGCTCTGCATTTGCTCCCACAAAGTTCCCCGCATTGTCTGTATACAGCTTACTGCATTTTCCTCTCCTCGATATGAATCTCTTAAGAGCAGCTATAAAGGCTGCGGACGTTAAATCCGTGACTAACTCTAAATATATAGCCTTGGTCACAAAGCAAATAAAAATTGCAACATATATTTTATTATAAATACCTTTTCGTTGATTTTTATACTTAATATAGAAAGGACCAGTGAAATCTACCCCAGTGATATTAAATGGATAGTTTTGAACAATTCTATCTCTTGGCAAATTACCTAATATTTGTTGTGCTGAATTTGGATTAACCCTAAAACATTTAACACATTTATGCACAACTTTTCTACATAAATTTCTACCATTTGTAACCCAAAATTTTTCCCTCAAATAATACAATAGAGAATTAGGCCCAGCATGCAAAAATTTTTTATGATAAAAGACAACAATTAATTCAGTTAATTTATGTTTAGATGGAAGATGAATTGGAAATTTCTTATCATAATTTAAATCACTATTTCCAAGTCTTCCTCCTACTCTTAGCAGGCCTTCTTTGTCAATAAATGGATTCAACATCTTCAACTTACTGTTAGGCTTTATAGCCTTTTTTGCCTGTAAGTCTTTAATGTCTTCGGAAAATTCGTCACTTTGTATGCACTTTAATAAAAATTTCTCTGCTTCAACAATTTCTGAAGATTTAAGTGGTCCTCTTGTTTTGTAAAGAGGATTTCTGCTGTTATTTATGAACCTGAAAATAAAACTTATAATACGCAGAACAGTTAAATAATTATTACTTAAATTCAGCAGATTACATACAAAGTCACTATCAGTTACCAAATTAAAAACATTAAAATTATCATCACAGTTTTTGTTAGACTTTTTTAGCTCTACTCTAAAATCGTCCAAATTTTTTGGGTTAACAGTTATTTGACTCGGATAGTCCCTTTCTAGTAAAAAGCTGGGTCCGCTTACCATAGTTCGTGATCGAACAGTTTATCTGGATCAATGCCTCTTGATAACACATCAGAAGGATTTTGATCTGAAGCGATATGATGCCACCTTTGGATTGGTGAAAGGTCTTGGATAGTTGCTACTCTATGTTGCACAAACGGTTTCAAACCAATGGGTTCCTTCTGTAACCACGCCAGAACAATTGTAGAGTCTGTCCAAAAATAGACTTCGTTGATCATCACCTTTAAAGCAGCCAACACCTTATTCATTAGCTTTGCCAGCAGAACAGCTGCGCACAACTCTAATCGAGGGATTGTTAAGCTTTTAACCGGAGCAACCCTTGATTTGCTTGAGATTAATCTTATTAATGTCCGGCCACGTGAATCATTGGACTTACAATAGATGGCCGCTCCATAGCAGAGTTCTCAAGCGTCTGCAAATCCATGAATTTCTATGTTTGAAGCCTGGGGAAGCACAATGCACCTTTCAATTTTTATGTCATTTATTCGTTCTAATGCAATGAGAAAATGATGCCACTCTCTGTATTCTGGTGCTGGGAGTGCATCACTCCAATCAATTTTTAGACGCCAAAGCTTTTGCATAAATATTTTGGCCTTAGCAATTATTGGGCCTAATAAGCCCAGAGGATCAAAGATCCTAGCTATCGTCGACAACACCTCTCTTTTGTATAGGAATTTTTCAGATCTACTTTAACTCGGAAAACAAAACAATCATCCTTTGGCTTCCAGGACACGCCTAAAGTTTTAATTTCATCTTTGTTATAAAAATTGTAACTCTCTGTCATACTTGAAGAAAGTTCATCATTATTAGCACACCACTTATATAGCTCCATCCCTGCGGACTGTATAACCTCCTTTAACTCCTGTTGTAACTCTTTCGCCTCCTCTAATGTACTTGCTCCAAATAATACGTCATCCATATAAAAATTATCACGAAGAATTGGGGATGCTTTCGGGAATTTTTTTTTCCTCATCAAGTGAAAGCTGGTATAAGGTTCTCATAGCTAAGTAAGGCGCTGAGACTGTTCCATATGTCACTGTTGTTAATTCAAATGTTTTGGGGGGTTCCTCAATGCTATTGTTCCAGAGAATTCGCTGCAGTGAGTACTGACTCGGGTCAATAAGAATCATTCTATACATCATTTTGATGTCAGCAGTTAAGGCGTAAATATGCAGGCGGAAACCCACCATTATGGTAAATAAATCACTTTGTATTACTCCGCCATTGAATTGCAAGGAATTAAGAGAAGTACCATTTGTTGTTGGTGAAGAACAATTGAAAACTACACGTAATTTGGTCGTATTTTTATCTGGCCTGTACACTCCGTGATGAGGTGCGTAATAAGCAACATCAGGAGTTTTATCCTCTGTTACTTCTCTCATGTGACCAAGGTTTTTATATTCCTCTAAAAAGTCTTTATATAACGACAAGTATTTCTCGTCTCTAGATAGACGTTTCCACAGCGATCTGAGTTTTCTAAGAGCACTTTCTCTAGACTGACCCAAACATGACGGATCATCTTTTAAAGGCATTGTTACAATATATTTACCTTTCTCATTTCTCTTATGTGTACGCGTAAAATGTTCCTCACATATAGCCTGTTCTTTACTTTTGGTTAATTCTATATTTACATCCTCAATCTCCCAAAATTTTCTTAATGTTACATTTAAATCCTCTCCACGTATTAATCCACAATGAATTTTAACCTCATCCCCTTGATCTAAATTCCCCGTTGCAATGTAACCAAAACAAGAATTTTGAAGGAGTAGCTGAGGGTTCTGAGAATATATTTGCCCCGGTCTCAATAATTCATAAATAATTTCAGCACCAAGGAGCATGTCTATTTTTCCAGGAATGTTAAAACTATAATCTGCTAACGTTATTGAATTCGGGACATCGATATGTACATTAATTACTTTATTCGGAACAAAATCCGTAATTTTCCTCACAACAAACATATTTAGGGATTTCTCAAAGTTTTTCTCTTTATTGGCAATAGTTGCTGTTCGCAACCGTTAATGGTCATCGATGCATCATTCAAACAAGAGAGTAAAGTATTTACTTTTTCTATTTTGAGTTGTAATCGATTTGCACAATCTTTTGTTATCAAACACGCTTGAGAGCCGCTGTCTAGAAGGCACCTTACTTCCTGCCATTGAGAATATTTATCTTTAACTAAAACACGCACTGTACTCAATAAGACATTTTTTGTTTTGTTTTTTGCAAAACTAGTGGCTACAATTTGCTGTCTGTCACTAGGAAAATTAGGAGGAAAAAAGGAATTGAATTCACCGTGCTGTTCTCTATTCAATGTTTCGGAATCAGCGACAGCTGCAACTTCTGAATTATCCTTTATTTCCTTACAAGAATCGCTAAATTTTCCTTCTCTAGGAAAGTGAATCAATTTATTATGTGGTTTTCCACAAAAACAGTTTCTCGTATTGCATTTTCTTACATTACAATTCGGTAAAAAACACTTAAAACATAACTTATTTGCCTTAATAACATTAACTCTTTCTTGTACAGGAAGTTTTTTGAACTGCGGACACATATATAAAGCATGATATTCATTATTTTCACAAAGAACACATTTTACATTTTTTTATTTCTGATAAGAACACATTTGAAGCAACTTTTTGAAATCGTGAATTATGCGATTTGTTCCCGACAAACCGCTTCGCTTCATTTACACTAGTCCTTGCAAGCACATTCAACTCATTTTTACCTCTGCCCCTTGCAGATAAATAAATATCACATTCACGACCCAATTCTTGTGGTTTAAAAAATGATTCACCCTGTTTAACCCCAATGTGTGTCATTAATTCACGATCTAATGAAGGAAAAATTTTGTCAGATACAATTAATTCACATAATGATTTAAAATCATTCACTTTACGCAATTCACAATAATACTCAAAAGATGCCGCTAATCGCGACGCATACTGCACATAACTCTCTGACGGTAATTTTTGTGCTTTCCGGAAGTTATTTAAACACTCATTAGCGGTCGGCTGAAACTCCTTCAAAACAACTGTTTTTAATTTTTCGTAATTACGCATGTCTTCCTCAGACACATATACCATTAAATTACTGGCTTTTTCACCGAGAATGTTTAAAAGAATTTCCGCTTTAAACCCATCTGGAACATTTTTATTCTTAAATGCCTTTTCCAGCGAATGAAAAAATAAATTGAATGATTCTGCTTTAGATGGTAATGGAATTGTAAGCGTTTTAATACTCTTGATAAAACTTTCCAGATTATTATTATTTAGAAGTTCTGGTTCCGAATGCACAGTTGAAAGCGAATTATTTTGGGATGAATCCCTTTTAATATTCGCTAATTCTAAATCTTTCTCTAACTGCGCTAATTTAATTTTCTCGAAATCCGAATTTTGTAAAGATTCCTTACGAATATTTGCTATCTCTAACTCTTTCTCTAATTGTGCTAGTTTAATTTTTTCTAACTCTATTTTTGATTTTTCTTCTTCTTTTATCGATTTAATTTCCTCAACCGCGCAATCAACTACATTTTTCATTAACTCACTATTTGAAAAATGTTCACATTTCTCAATAATATCTTTTAACTCAACAAGTTTAGCACCCTCTCCTACACTTAAACCCAATTCCTCTGCGACAAGCTTAAGCTCATCTTTTCTTAATTTATCGATAATTGACATTATTAAATTTAACAAGTAATAAATTCAGAACAAATTTAAATTTTATGAAGATGCTCTTACCTCAGATCGCTGTATTCCACTTGAGAACAAAAAACACTATTAATCTTGTTCCTCTTAAATAAACTATCACTTCACTTGTTTTTTTTTTTTTTCTTTTGTTCACTTTTATATTTTATGTTTCACTTAAAAAAAAATCCATCCTTCGATGTAAACATTTTTTTTCATCTTTGATTAAAACAAAACTTTTTGTTTCATCGATCGATTACGAAACCGTAACTTCTTTTTCTCACAATGAAATTAAATAAACAAACTCGTAATTACTCTTTCTTTTTAACAGGTCCTGTGGCTCGACGGGCCATCTAAAGGCACTTAATGCTTATTTAAAACACGAATTCACTTTAATTACTCATTATTTATTTATTTTTCGACGCCACGTTCTGCGGTCGCCGAACACACACTTTCCTTCACAACACAAACTCTGTTCGCTTCACTTCCAAAATTCCTTACGAAGCATACAAATTATAGGTGGCGCGGTGCTAACGCATGCAAGCGTAACAGTTTTTTCCCCCATTAAATGCTTATTGATTATTATAGGTTTTTTATCCATTTTAACATATTATTAATTATTTTAAACATGCATAAATGTGGACCCTAACCTTTCGTTAAAAATTACGAGTAAATTCAGTAGCAGTCATTATGAGTAGAACAGCAAGAGGAATTATGAGTCGTCGATCTCTGTGAAACAACTCTGATTTTGCATCACATCTCTCTCCTATCGAACCAGCAGTTCAACATTTGATCGCATTTCCTTCAACAATTTTAGATCCTCGAATTTCATCAGAATTTCGGCGGATAGAAATCATCCTTCAACTTAAAAAACACATTTATCATACTTCACTACATGAACGTTCTTTTTTTTCCGAGGAATTATCAGTAATGTCCGTCCAAGAAAAATTGAAGGCTTATATATGAATTAATCTAGCCCAGTAGTTAACAAATTCGCATGTCAACTGCAATTTATCAGCTAGTAAGTTAAATAAAACAAAAAAATTTTGATTGTCCTTATAATTATGAACATCTAAAATCGTGGAGATAAAAATATTTTGCATTATTTTTTATTAATTTTGTTTAATATTAAAAAAACATTATAGCAGTTTTGGTTTTTGGAATACTAGATATATTAAGAGCACTTAGTATAATCTTGTTCACAATTATTTTTACATTAGTTATTTCAAAACATAAAGTGTCCTTATAAATATGAGAAGGAGTGTATATGTTACCGTGAAAGACCGAAGTCTGGAGAATGTCGACATTCGCCGGTGAATGTCAAAATTCACATAGTCGCTTTGTGTATGTCCGAAATATTTAATGATCTTCTTATATGTTTGGACTATCACCAGCGTATATCGAGAATCACAGACATACTCTGGTGGAGGTCGAAACGAGAAGCCGATGTCGACGGAAAGGCGACAGTACATTCTAAATGAGTACAGAAAATAACGTTTTTAAATCGTACTTTATTATTAAAACAGATTATGATGTATGTCAAAATAGGAGAAAGTTATTGTAATCGAGTTACGTGCTTTCTCAGATTCATGCACAGCGAGGCAGGGGTGTCCAGTGATGTTTTTTTTTTTTTTTTTTTTTTTTTTTTGACATGCGTGATAGTGATTGCTGCGGAACCGAGTTACGCCCTCTCGAGACACATAACCTTAACTGAGACAGAAGAAATGATTTGGCATCAGACTGTAGCCTTTCCGTCGACATCGGCTTCTCGTTTCGACCTCCACCAGAGTATGTCTGTGATTCTTGATATACACCGGTGATGGCCCGAATATATAAGAAGATAACATAATATTTCGGACATACACAAAACGACTATGTGAATGTTGCCATTCTCCGATTTCGGACATTTACAGCAACATATATACATGTAGGATATTTTATATATATATGTTGCTGTAAATGTCCGAAATCGGAGAAATGAACAGGGAGCAGCCCCCGCTCACCGCTCGAAGAGCGATGTTGAGCGCTTCCAGGAAAATCCACGTGAGCTGCTCCGACATTTATTGAGAAATCAAAAAAAAAAAAAAGAAGAAAAAAAAAGAAAAAAAAAAAAAAAAAAAGAAAAAAAATTACATCATGCATCGCCTGGCTTAGCCAGCCCGCGACAAGGGGCGATGCGAAATCGGAGGTCAACATTCACCGGTGAATGTCAACATTCACATAGTCGTTTTGTGTATGTCCGAAATATTAAGTTATCTGCTTATATATTCGGGCCATCACCGGTGTATGTCAAGAATCACAGACATACTCTGGTGGAGGTCGAAACGAGAAGCCGATGTCGACGGAAAGGCTACAGTCTGATGCCAAATCATTTCTTCTGTCTCAATTAAGGTTATGTGTCTCGAGAGGGCGTAACTCGGTTCCGCAGCAATCACTATCACGCATGTCAAAAAAAAAAAAAAAAAAAAAAAAAAAACATCACTGGACACCCCTGCCTCGCTGTGCATGAATCTGAGAAAGCACGTAACTCGATTACAATAACTTTCTCCTATTTTGACATATATCATAATCTGTTTTAATAATAAAGTATGATTTAAAAACGTTATTTTCTGTACTCATTTAGAATGTACTGTCGCCTTTCCGTCGACATCGGCTTCTCGTTTCGACCTCCACCAGAGTCTGTCTGTGATTCTCGATATACGCTGGTGATAGTCCAAACATATAAGAAGATAATTAAATATTTCGGGCATACACAAAGCGACTATGTGAATTTTGACATTCACCGGCGAATGTCGACATTCTCCAGACTTCGGTCTTTCACGGTAACATATATATATAATGAAACCATTGACAATAGGTTTTTCTAAATTTAAGGAACTATTTAAGACAATATATTATCACGATCTCGAGATACTAACAGTTGCACGAGGGATTTAAAAAAAGTAAATGTATTAGCAGTTTTAAGATTTTTTATATGTAAGAAGGTGACAGTGTAATATATATATATATAATATATATATATATATATAGAGAGAGAGAGAGAGAGGGGCCGTGCCCTTAGCGACCGTGCCCTTAGCGGAAATCTATAAACCCGTGTCCTTAGCGGAAATGTTAGTCCCCCTCGGTGGCGTGCTTTTAGCATACGTGCCTTTAGCGGAAATATAAAATAAGTTTTAAAATAAATTAATAAATAAAAAAAATGAACTCTTCAATTTTCCTCCACACTTTACCCACATTTAGCACTGGCTATATTTCGCTTCAAAAGTAACCTGTCACAAAAATAAGTATACGTACTGTAGAATATCCGTTATTTGATGGAACGATGATCTGTAACCATATAAAGTTTAATGAATCACAGTACTCCATACGAAAACGTACATTATTGCCCTTTTATGATTTTATTTAAGTTTTTGAAAATATAGTTACGCATTGCACTTTTTAAAACTAAAACAAAAAATCATGAGGTACACATAGATTATCAACACTTTCCAACTGTACGTATTTGTTGCATCGTATAATATTCTATGTTCTTTGTCTATATTATCACACAATGGGCAGACAGAAAGACAGACATATAGATTAACTGAATTCATAATCACTCTTAAACATTGTTGGAAAGTGTTAAAAATGCTTAACACAAACAGAAGTGCTGCTCTTAATTTCCTATTTGCCCCCCTTAATGTATCTAAACATTTTTGCGTAGCCCTGGAGGTTAAGCATATTATAGTTTATACAAAACATTTTCTTAGTATATAAACAATAAATGCGAGTTTCTTTATGATTTTTTTATGAAGTTATTCAAATGGTATTTATAAAAATGTCTCCCCTAAAGCGCAATGCATTGGCATTTTTTGGATGTCCATGTACACAAACCAGTGGCATAGGTTCTATTAGAGCCATTTTTAGTTGGGAATATTCAATAATGAGTTTGAATAACATATATCATTAAAAAAATAAAAAAATAAAATAAAATAAAAACTAGTATGTTGTGGCCACCACAAGACTTTTTTCTATATTTTCCTATACAAATTCACTACGTGCAAATAATTAATTTTCATCTTAGAGAAGACTAACACTAAATATCCAAAGAAAGACAGCTTTATTGTCTATAAATGGCATCTTAAAAAATGCATTTTTCTAATTGTTATCTCACATATCAAGTTTCGTACAGTTATATGCCATAGAAGTTGAGATATAGCTTTCCCGTTGTCGAGGAAATTTCCAGTATAGCAACGCCACATATTGGCCGATAAGCATCGAAATTGAATTAGCATAATGTCTCATAATGGCCTTCACATATACCATGTTTTGTTTGATTATACGCAATAGAACCTGAGATATAGTCTCCCCTTAAATTGCGGAAATCGCTGTATAGCAGCGCCACCTGTGGTGAGGTTGACACCAAAAATTGACAGATACTCAGTTAGGTTAAGGTGCATAAACATATAAATTTATAAGTGATTCTGTGCTGTAGTTCCTGAGATATAGCTTTCCCTTAAATTGCAGAAATCGCTGCATAGCAGTGTCACCTGTTCGCCGATAAAGAATTCAAAGTGAATCAGCATAATGTCTCATAATGGCCTTCACACATGTCAAGTTTTGTTTAATTATATGCAATAGAACCTGAGATATAGCTTCCCCTTAAATTGTGGAAATCGCTGTATAGCAGCGCCACCTGTTGAGCAGTTGGCATCAATAGCTGATAGGCACTAATTTTTCTGAAGGTGCATCCACGTGTAAATTTATATGCAATTCTGAGTAGTAGTTCCGGAGATACAGTTGCCACAAAATTTTCGTCACACACACAGACAGATATTTTCTAAAAATAGTCAAATCGTGTTCTAGAACTCTCAAAACGTGTAAATCCGTCGAATCCCGGAAGTCGAAATTTTTTACGAATCCATTTAAAATATTTACGGATGCTGGAGGCGGACAACCGGACAGTAGAATAGACAAATACACTAATTCAAGTCATATTCACATAAAAGAAAAAAAAACTAGTATCTTGTGGCCACCACAAGACTTTCTTCTATATTTACCTATACATATTCAATCAGTAACAATATTAAAAAAAAAAAAAGTGCGATTTTTTTTTTCTTTTTTTTTTTTTTTTTTTTTTTGTTAAAAGTGAAAAAAATCGATAACTTTGTTTTAAATTATCACAGATTTATAGTTCAACCATTCGTTTTAAAGGTATTGACGAGACCTTTCGAAAGATACCCATCTTGAAAATTTATCCCCCCCAGCGGGGTACTTCCCCCCCAGGGGGGGGAAGCGATGCCCCCCCATGCAGAAAATTGTTTTCCTTGTTACATACTACTATTATCAATAATTCATATTAATTTTACAATCACAAGTTTAAAACAACTCTAATTATGCACATTTATACGAATTTTTGTCCTATGCTGCCATGTTAAAAATTTAGATAAAATGCTCTCACAGCGCCACCTGTTGAGCTATTGATCCCCAAACATAATCAGCACCAGTTTATGTCGGGGACCAACTAAATACCAAGTTTGGTTAAATTTCGTTAAAAAAAAAAAAAAAAAAAAAAAAAATTGCGATATTTTTCTAAGTTTTTTTTTGTTAAAAGTAAAAAAAATCGATAACTTTGGTTTAAATTATCACAGATTTATCGTTCAACCATTCGTTTTAAAGGTATTGACGAGATCTTTCGAAAGATACCCATCTTGAAACTTTGCCACCCCCGGTGGGAACTTCTCCCCCCCGGTGGGGGGGGAACCGATGCCCCCACATGCAAAAAAATTTTTTCCTAGTTAACTACTACTATTATCAACCTGATCTTTCGAAAGATACCCAATGTGAAAATTTACCCCCCCCTGGGGGGTATTTCCCCCCTAGGGTGGGAAGCGATGCCCCCCATGCAGAAATTTTTTTTCCTAGTTACATACTACTATTATCAATAATTCATATTAATTTTACAATCACAAGTTTAAAACAACTCTAATTATGCACATTTATACGAATTTTTGTCCTATGCTGCCATGTTAAAAATTTAGATGAAATGCTATCACAGCGCCACCTGTTGAGCTATTGATCCCCAAACATAATCAGCACCAGTTTATGTCGGGGACCAACTAAATACCAAGTTTGGTTAAATTTCGTTTAAAAAAAAAAAAAAAAAAAAAAAAAAAAAAAAAAAATTATCACAGATTTATCGTTCAACCATTCGTTTTAAAGGTATTGACGAGATCTTTCGAAAGATACCCATCTTGAAACTTTGCCCCCCGGGTGGGAACTTCCCCCCCCCCCGGTGGACCGATGCCCCCACATGCACAAAAATTTTTTCCAAGTTAACTATTACTATTATCAACGAGACCTTTCGAAAGATACCCATCTTGAAAATTTACTTCCCCGGGGGGGGAACCGATGCCCCCCCATGCACAAAATTTTTTTCCTAGCTAACTACTACTATTATCAATAATTCATATTAATTTTACAATCACAAGTGTAAAATAACTCTCTTTATGCCCATTTATACGGAATTTTGTCCTATGCTGCCATGTTAAAAATTTGCATAAAATGCGATCACAACGCCACCTATTGAGCGATTGATCCCAAAATCTAATCAGCACCAGTTTATGTCAGGGTGCAACTAAATACCAAGTTTGGTTAAATTTCCTTCATTGGTTCGTGAGATACAGCGTCCACAAAAAAATGATACAGACAGACAGACAGACAGACAGACAGACATTTTCTAAAAACTATTAATTCGTGTTCTCCATATCCCAAAACATGTAAATCCATCAAAAAGTGGACTTCGAAAATTTTCGCGAATCCAATACTTTCTCTATATTACATATAGAAGAAAGTAAAAATGTTAGAATAAACGCTTAACCCTTTCAGGACCATAAGATTTCCAAGACTAAATATGCCAATACAACACAATATTTTAGCTATTGTGGGTGTAAAGTGAGAGAATATCACCAGAAAAACATAGCAGGGTGTATAGGTTTCCTATAATTTCATGGGAAATATTTTCCCTATGGACCATAAAAGTAAATAAACGAAGAGTTAGGTTGATTATATCGGTATTTTATTTATTGCTTTGTAATATAAAAAAAATCTGGAGTGACTCCACTCGACTTTCCGAACATTGAGTAATTAACAGTTTTGTAGATAAAGTAAAGAAAGAGTAGTTGTTAAACAAACAAAAGAGAGAAAACCATAATAGAGTGTTTGAGTATTTTTCTCCATCTATTACACGTTGTTTTATCTAACGCTACTGAACTTTGAGCCCATAGATCATAATGATAAAGAAATTTTTGTTGTGTCCCTGTAAAAACCTATAAATGCTAGATTCACCAAAATGCTTATAGTTAGAGCAGCAGTGATTTATAATACTCATATAAATTTTCAGCTGAATTCAATAAGGCGTTTAGATGCTATCGTACTTTTAAAAATTTAGTCCCATAGGCCATAATGATAAAGAATTTTTCTTTGTGTCCCTGTAAAAAAACTGTAACTGCTAAATTCACCAAAATCTATACAGTTGGTGCAACTGTGACCTATAACACGTGTACAAATTTTTTGCTCAGATTAATAAGGCGTTTAGACGCTATCACACTTTTAAAAATTTGGCCCCATAGGCCATAATGATAAAGAAATTTTCTTTGTGCTCCTGTAAAAAAACTGTAAGTGCTAAATTCACCAAAATCTTTAGAGTTCGTGCAACTGTGACCTATAACATGTGTATAAATTTTTTGCTCGGATTAATAAGGCGTTTAGACGCTATCACATTTTTAAAAATTTGGCCCCATAGGCATAATGATAAAGAATTTTTCTTTGTGTCCCTGTAAAAAAACTATAAGTGCTAGATTCTCCAAAATCTATACAGATTGAGTATTTGGGATCTATAATATGTGTATAAAATTTTTGCTCAATTGAATAAGGCGTTTAGATGCTATCGCACTTTTAAGATTTTGCTCCCATAGGCCATAATGATAAAGAATTTTTCTTTGTGTCCCTGTAAAAAAACTATAAGTGCTAGATGCACCAAAATCTATAGGGTTCGTACTATGGTGACTTACAATATGCGTACCAACTTTCAGGTTAATCGAACAAAGCGTTTAGACGCTAGCGTGTTCACTCACAGACATACACACATACACACATACACACACACATACATACATCATCGTAAAAATAGTGAAAACGGACTCAGGGGACCTCAAAACGCATAGAAACATCAAAATCTCGAATTCGGATTTTTGACATGATTACAATACTTTCCTCACCTTAGTGTTCGGAAAGTAATTATCAGAAAAGTAAAATAAATAGCTAGTTATGGTATTCTACGAAACAATTTCGTTTACTTGTGAAGCACAAGTGGACATTGCACATAACACATTTATTATGTGTCCTATTTCCTATACGTTTTTTTTTTTTTTTTTTTTTAGAAACACATTTGCTGCTTTGGACATACGTTTTATTTTGACATTCAGTAAAAAAAATATCGATTCAATAATAATTGAACAATCGATAACGATTTTTGTAGAAGGCAAAAATATTTCCCTTGGGCGTGAAAGGGTTAATGTAAACGAAAATGCAATTCAGCAAATTTCCAATAATAACACTCAGTGTAACTGAATATTTTTGAGTGACTCTGTAAATATAATGCTAATCATACTACATTCTATAGAAAGCATTCTTTTGTGCATTTAAAAACACATTTCAATTTCATTAAAATTTGTGGAAAGTTATTAAAATTTGGTTTATTGAAATACCTCTCATAGAACGAAATGCTTTGGAATACTTTCGGCTATCCTTGTACATAAACCAATAACAATATTTTCTCCATTTTCCATAGAGAACACGCACACATTCTTATTTCCGCTAAGGGCACGGCTTCTTCTATTCCTCCTTCTTCCCTTTCACCCCATGCCGCTAAAGGCACGTTCCGCTAAGGGCACGGTCGCTAAGGGCACGACACCGAGAGAGAGAGAGAGAGAATCTCCTTATATTATTAAAATCTGTACGCGCGCGCGTGTGTGTGTGTGTGTCTGTGAGAAACGGCTTGACGCAGCAAAAGCTCGGCCTCTAACGGTCGCACGGACTTCGAACAGGTACCGATGGGCAGAGAATTTATCGAAGATCTGGGTTATATAATTTGCTAAACGATGCGACCCTAATTAGCGAAGATATTAATTAAAATGTCGACCATTGTCTAACGAAAAAACGATTCGAAATCGGAGGCGACCGCCATTTTCTACCGCGACCGCTTACCTTGAAAGAAAAAGCACAGAGAGAAAATTTCGTGGGTTTTTGTAAAGCGATCGCTTCCGATCTGTCAGAGATATCGAAAATACACCTGTACCACGAGAAAGAGCATTTATTACCGATTCTTACGGTACAATTTTTTTAAAAAAATACGGATTTTTTATATTTTTAAAAAAAGTTTTAAAAAGGGTCTAAAATTTCTCTTTTTCGCGGTCGTCTTTTTTGAAACGCCCTGTACGACCGGGTAACCCTTCCATTTCTTAACAGTTGGTATATAAAGAAAGACCATTTAATCCTCTTTGGAACCATATAAACATTTTTACAAAATACGGATTAGCGATCCATATTTTTAGATTTTACGAAACATCGATTTTCTCGCAAAACATTTTATAACTCAAAAGCGTTTAGAGATAAATCATTTCTTTTTTTTTTTTTTTGTATATAGATCTCGCTTAAACATTTAAATTCCCAAAAGATTGAGCCGAAATTTCAAAAACTGAATGAGTTATAATTTTTTTAATTTTAGCCTTTAAAGCATTGGAAATCGCGAATTTCATTCCAGATTGAATTCCGTCAAATGAAGCAGATGTCGGTTTTCATCACTATGGCAACCAGTTCAGAGAGACCATTTCTCGAGCTCCACGGAAGCAAAAAAAAAAAAAAGAAAAAGAAAAGCGATAAACAACTGGTATTTACGAGGTCACGTGTTTTTGGTACTGGGATTAAAAATTGCAATATTTTAATACGCGTATTTCAATTTCTAATTACGATTAATTTATTTTTTATACATCATTCGAAAGATATTTTAAAGTTCTTTTATATTATTCAAAGTTTTCAACAGATTTACACGTTTTGAGGTGTCCTGAATTAATTTTCTTTTGTATCCCTGCTACTAATTAAAATAATTTCATAGGTAATACATCATTAGAAAGCTTTGTTGAATCGGAATCGAACAGTGGAATACAGAAATTTGTACCGCCAGATGGCGCTGTAATATTTTCAAATTTCAATATTTCAATTTCTAATTATGATTCAATTATTTTTAATACATCATTCGAAAGATATTTTAAAGTTCTTTTAAATTATCGAAAGTTTTCACCAGATTTACACGTTTTGAGGTGTCCTGATTACGTTTTCTTTTGCATCTCAGCCAAAGGAGTTAGATCGTTCAAAATTGGTATACGTAGGTTAATTAAGAGGGCCTGAAAGGTTGGAGAAGAAATAGGCGTGCACCGCGCGCGTATCCCTTAACTTGTGCGCGCGCAGAGCGCACGGGACTGAGCTGCCGAAGGCAGTGGGGACCCGGTGCGAGTTTTTGCCCGATAAGAAATGATTTTTTTTTTAGGGGGCACGAAGGATCAGGGAAGGAATACGCGCGCGCAGCGCGTTATTATTTATCTCATCATCCATGGCATTTTTCCATTCAATACATTCTGAAGATTTAACGGCCTGATTATATGTTTTAGGTATAGGGATAACTAGTCATGATTTTTTATGAGTTAAACTTGAAGTTGGGTTATCTGAGTTTTGCTGATCAACCACCCCCTCGAACTTATTACTACTAGAGAAATCAAAAAAATTAGAGTCAAAAATTAAATTATTTTTATCACAATATTGCTTGACATCGTTCATTGATCTCAATCTAGTTTTAGTGTTGTCCGGGTAATAGAAGATGTCAACTCTGTCACTCATTTTTCTGGGTACGGGTTTTCTATTCCAAGTAATTGAAGAAAGAGGTTTAAGAGAAGATTTATCTACAGGAGTTTCATCGACGGGCTCGTCACTAGAATCATCGGGCTCACCTCCGAAAACAATGTCAACAGGATCGGAAACTTGACAATCAACTGGACTTTCCGGAAGTAAGTCCAATTCCTCCAGTGAGGTGCCCATCACCGCTCCACTGCATTTACTAAATAGCTGATCAGAGAACGTTACGTTTATAGTTTCAACTATTTTATCCTCATCCTCCAACCAAATTTTATACCCCTTAGTCCTTAATGAATAACCTATTAATACTCCCTTTTTAGCCTTAGGTTCAAGCTTATGGTCTCTATGCTGTTTTGGGATCCCAACATACGAAATTAATCCAAACGGCTTCAGGTGTCTTACGGATGGTTTAAACCCAGTATATAACTCAAAAGGAGTCTTAGTTTGTCCCCTATGGATTAAACGGTTCCAAGTGTACGCGAAATACAACATTGCATCGGGCCAGAAAGAAAAAGGCAAACCACTATCCGTGATAATAGCTCTAACACAATTTAAAGAAGTTTGATTAAACCGCTCACTTAACCCATTTTGCTCAGGTGTGAACGTGTTAGTTAACTCATGAACAACTCCATTTTTACTACAAAATGATTTGAAATTGTCATTTACAAATTCGGAACCATTATCAGTACGAATAGCTTTTAATTTCTTATTCAAACTACGTTCTGCCCGTGCAATGTGTCTCTCGAATACACCAAAAACCTGAGACTTATCCTTTAAAGGATAAACAGCAACCCTTTTAGAAAAACCATCAATAATGGACAAAAAGAACCTTTCCCCATTTTTACCAGTTACCTTAATCGGGCCCCAGACGTCCATAAATACTTTCTCTAACGGTGATTTAACGCCATGAACATCGGATGATTTAAAAGACACACGGTTTTGTTTACTAATCCTACAAGGTTCACAAAAAAATTTCTTAAACTTAAGTTTAGGAAGGCCCCTCACCCCGTTCTTCTTGCTAGTATTTACAATAGTATCAGGACTTACATGCCCAAAACGAGCATGCCAATACCCAATTTCATTAACTTTTGCAAGAGAAGCTGAAGGATTTTCTGGGTGCCCCCCATTCACTTTACTCCCCTTTTTCACTTTAGAAACATTAGGATATAAATAGTAAACACCGTCTTTAATTTTAGCAGTAAAAATATGTCTTTTATCTTTACCGAACACCGACACTCGACCCTTACCGCCAGTGTATGTGGCACCGTTCACATCTAATTTAGGACCTGATATTAAATTTTTCCGTAACTTTGGGGAATATAACACATCTTTTAAATACAATACATTTTTACCAAAATCCAACTTAACAGTTCCTTTAGCAGTAATAGGAAAACTAATACCATCGATCGCGACAAAAAGCTCCTCTCCCTCCACAGGAGTATAATGCTCAAAAAGATCTAAATTTCTTAGAAAATGATTTGAAGCAGCAGTATCAAAAATAAAGCTGTCATCATCACTTAAATTACTAAAGTTAGCTTGAGCTATGTAGTAGGAGGGGGGAGATTTGCATTTGTCACGACCGTTGGAGTTATACTTTAAATTTCTAGGTTTAAATTTAACATTACTATTCAAAAAACAGTTTTTCTTAAAGTGGCCAATACGGCCACACTTAAAACAAGTTAAAGGCTTTTTACCTTTTTGCTGGATGTTCTGTATCTGAACACTGTTATTGGCATCTTTCTTAATATCACCCTCACGAAGCTGTAGACGCGATTCCTCCGCTGTTAACTCGGACACAATATTCTGGAACTTGAACTGGTCGTTCTTCCAACGCAACAAATATTGCACTGCAGATTCAAACTTGGATGGTAGGTGTTGCAAGAGCTGAAAACAGCAGTACACATCCTCCATAGCATGACCAATTTCACGCAGCTGGTCCAGTATTCTTGATAACCGGGTTACAAAAGAATTAACCGTTTCATTCTCAGACATTCTACAATTAATGAACTCTGTAAACAGTCCCATATGATGAGCTCTAGAGTCTGATATAAAGGTCTTCTTCAAAGTCTCCCAGGCATCAATAGCACAATCACAATTTTCAATAATGCTTCTGACTTCAGGTGATGTATTCAGATATATTGTGGATAATGCAACTCGACTACGAGATTTAAAATCCTCCACTTGTTTTGAAGTTATTCCGGCCTCAGCATCTTCAACAGGCAGTTTTTCTTTTTTACATATTATATTCCAGCAGTTTCTTTCAATTAAAATAAATTTAATGTCCTTGACCCACGTAGTATAATTATTCATCCGTAATTTTTCAATCGTGGGGTTTAAACTTACTGCCATTTCAATTTCTTATCTTCAAACACTTAGAATGCCATAAAAACTATTATCAAAATTTTAATGCTATGAGCTGACAACGAGCCAAATTGCCCATAACCGCTTATTGTGAAAAAAACAATTTCCACATATATCAAGTTAGCAGAGTTAGCAGTGCAGTGAAATGATAGTTGCTCAGCTCTAAAAAGCTATAAAGAAGATAAATATATGTGGCATTCATTGAAGACAAAAGTTCGATTAAAACAGTTTATTAAAGTTGAAACAAAATGATGAATAACATTAAATCAGCTGAAACAATTTTAGAAAGGTTGCTGACGAAAGGTTAAATACCCTTAAAAATACTGCCATACTGAGTTCAAATAGAAAGCTACTTTTCACTAAACGAACAAGTCACAAAAACGTAATTTACAATCATAATAAAACTAAACAGTTTATAATTATATCGAAATACCAGCTCATGACTTTGAGCTAAACTGAAAAAAAACATAAAAGCTTAAAAGATTAAGGGCTTCAGAGCTTAAGAGACTGATTACATATTTCCTACCTCCTTTTTATAGTCACGAAACGGATTCAAAGTAACAGCTACTAGATGCTGTAGAATAGGAACGCCTCCCATAACTATAGCAACACGACGCTGCGAGTCAGCCGCCATCTATGGGCTTAGCAAAGAGACTCTGCAGTTGAAAAAATATTACATCTCCTCGCTAAGTAGCGAAATGAACAATCCGTAAAAGGATTTAAACATATTTTTCTTTAAGTTAATTTTAATAAAATATGCTTTTAAATATGAGGTAAGTAATTAAAGTTATTTCAAAAGACTTAAACATAAATATATTAATAAGGAATATAATTTTTAACTAAAAGTAATTATCATTAAGTTTTTTTAATTTTAATATATCTTTAACTCAAATGGCAGCATCAAAAGAGAAAATAGCACTAAACGCTATAATTCATTTAATTAATAACTTAAATTTTAAAGGTTATAACGTGAATTTAAATTATATTTAAGTAGTAAATGAATTTAAATTTAAATTTGAGAATCAACACGGAAAGGGTATAAATTTTACAACAGTATCCCTGAAGTTGTGCGCGCGCAGCGCGCACGGGACTGCGCTGCCGAAGGCAGTGGGGACCCGGTGCGAGTTTTTACCCGATTAGAAATGATTTTTTTTAGGGGCACGAAGGGTCAGGGAAGGAATACCGCGCGCGTATTCCTTAAGTTGTGCGCGCACGGGATTGCGCTGCCGAAGGCAGTGGGGACCCGGTGCGAGTTTTTACCCGATTAGAAATGATTTTTTTTAGGGGCACGAAGGGTCAGGGAAGGAATACCGCGCGCGTATTCCTTAAGTTGTGCGCGCACGGGATTGCGCTGCCGAAGGCAGTGGGGACCCGGTGCGAGTTTTTACCCGATTAGAAATGATTTTTTTTAGGGGCACGAAGGGTCAGGGAAGGAATACCGCGCGCGTATTCCTTAAGTTGTGCGCGCACGGGACTGCGCTGCCGAAGGCAGTGGGGACCCGGTGCGAGTTTTTACCCGATCAGAAATGATTTTTTTTAGGGGGCACGTAGGGTCAGGGAAGGAATACGCGCGCGCAGCGCGTGTATCCCTTAAGTTGTGCGCTTTTTTTAGGGGGCACAAAGGGTCAGGGAAGGAATACGCGCGCGCAGCGGCTGTATCTCTTAAGTTGTGCACGCGCAGCGCGCACGGGACTGCGCTGCCGAAGGCAGTGGGGACCCGGTGCGAGTTTTTACCCGATGAGAAATGATTTTTTAAATTTTCTTTTCTTAAGAATAAAAATATGACTTCAGGAGGAATATGTGCGCGCAGCGCACGTATACCTTCTCACGTGCGCGCGCATGGGTCTGCGCTACCGAAGGCAGTGGGGACCCGGTGCGAGTTTTTACCCGATCAGAAATGATTTTTTTAGGGGGCACGAAAGGTCAGGGAAGGTATACGCGCGCGCAGCGTGTATATCCCTTAAGTTGTGCGCGCGCAGCGCGCACGGGACTGCGCTGCCGAAGGCTGTGGGGACCCGGGCCGACTTTTTACCCAATCAGAAATGTTTTTTTTAATTTCTTTTCTTAACACTAAAAGTTACTTTTTGTTTCTGTTACTGTTAGTTTTCTTTTCTTAAGAATAAAAATATGACTTCAGAAGGAATATGTGCGCGCAGCGCACGTATACCTTCACACGTGCGCGCGCATGGGTCTGCGCTGCCGAAGGCAGTGGGGACCCGGTGCGAGTTTTTACCCGATCAGAAATGATTTTTTTAGGGGGCACGAAAGGTCAGGGAAGGTATACGCGCGCGCAGCGCGTGTATCCCTTAAGCTGTGCGCGCGCAGCGAGCACGGGACTGCGCTGCCGAAGGCAGTGGGGACCCGGGCCGACTTTTTACCCAATCAGAAATGATTTTTTTTTTAATTTCTTTTCTTAACACTAAAAATTACTATTAGTGATTCATTAATTTTAGTGATTCATTTGAAAATACTGACCCGCTAGCGGGCGAAGCCAGCTAGTCTCCTTATATTATTAAAATCTGTACGCGTGTGTGTTTTTGTCTGTGTGTGTGTGTGTGTCTGTCTGTGAGAAACGGCTTGAAACGGAAAAGGCTCCGCCGCTAACGGTCGCACGGACTTCAAACAGGTACCGTCGGACAGAGAATTTATCGCAGATGTAGGATATGTAATTTGCGAAACGATGCGACCCTAATTAGCGGAGATATTAATTAAAATGTCGACCAATGTCTAACGAAAAATGACCCAGAATTCATGATTAAATGCTTAAAAAGCGACATTTTTACGGAAAAGGTGGAAAATAAATTAGAAATATCAGTCGTATTGTTACAAACAAGATACCATTGGAAAGGGCTTTTTTTTCTTAAACCGATGGTTTAAACGGCTTATCGATCGGACGATTAGATTTTTTAAAATTAACTAAAGTATAAAAAAATATTGGCAACAAATCACAAGAATCTTAGCTTTGCAGACTTTTCGTCTACAGCAGTCTTCAACGGAAACACATCTGGTATTTAATGAAGTCACGTGTTTCGTACTGCGATTAAAAATTGCAATTTTCTATTTTCTTCAATTTTTCAAATTTTACACATTTTATTTAGTATATAGTATTTACACCACAAAACAAACTTGCATTTCAAATTTCATCGATTTTGGTCAATAAACAAAATATTTACATTTTAATTGCAAATTAAATTTTATCTTTACACGCCGGACATTTTTGCAATATTCTAATACGCGTATTTCAATTTCTAATTACGATTGATTTATCTTTTATACATCATACGAAAGATATTTTAAAGTTCTTTTACATAATTCAAAGTTTTCAACAGATTTACACGTTTTGAGGTCTCCTGAATCAGTGTTCTTTTATGGAGATGTAATATTTTCAAATTTCAATATTTCAATTTCTAATTATGATTAAATTATTTTTAATACATCATTCGAAAGATATTTTAAAGTTCTTTTAAACTATCGAAAGTTTTCACCAGAATTACACGTTTTGAGGTCTCCTGAATCAGTTTTCTTTTATGGCGTTGTAATATTTTCAAATTTCAATATTACAATTTCTAATTATGATTAAATTATTTTTAATACTTAATTCGAAAGATATTTTAAAGTTTTTTTTAAATTATCGAAGGTTTTCACCTGATTTATACGTTTTGAGGTGTCCTGAATCAGTTTTCTTTTGTGGCACTGTAATATTTTTTAAAATTTCAATATTTCAATTTCTAATTATGATTAAATTATTTTTAATACTTTATTCGAAAGATATTTTAAAGTTCTTTTATATTATCGAAAGTTTTCACCAGATTTATACGTTTTGAGGTGTCCCGAATGAGTTTTCTTTTGTATCTCAGATACTGATTATAATAATTTCATAAGTAATTCATCATTAGAAAGCTTTTTTGATTTGGAATCGAACAGTGGTACAGAAATTTCTACCGCCAGATGGCGCTGTAATTTTTCAAATTTCAATATTTCAATTTCTAATTATAATTAAATTATTTTTAATGCATCACTCGAAAGATATTTTAAAGTTCTTTTAAATTATAGAAAGTTTTCACGAGATTTACACGTTTTGAGGTGTCCTGAATCAGTTTTCTCTTATGGTGCTGTATTATTTTCAATATTTCAATTTCTAATTATGATTAAATTTTTTTTAATACATCATTCGAAAGATATTTTAAAGTTCTTTTATATTATCGAAAGTTTTCACCAGATTTACACGTTTTGAGGTGTCCTGAATTAGTTTTCTTTGTATCTCAGCTACTAATTAAATTAATTTCATAAGTAATACATCATTAGAAAGCGTTTTTGAATTGGAATGGAACAGTGGAAAACAGAAATTTCTACCGACAGATGGCGCTGTAATATTTTCAAATTTTAATATTTCAATTTCTAATTATGATTAAATTATTTTTAATACATCATTCGAAAGATATTTTAAAGTTCTTTTAAATTATCGAAAGTTTTCACCAGATTTACACGTTTTGAGGTGTCCTGATTACGTTTTCTTTTGCATCTCAGCCAAATGAGTTAGATCGTTCAAAATTGGTATACGTAGGTTAATTAAGAGGGCCTGAAAGGGTGGAGAAGAAATAGGCGTGCACCGCACGCGTATCCCTTAACTTGTGCGCGCGCAGCGCGCACGCGACTGCGCTGCCGAAGGCAGTGGGGATCCGGTGCGAGTTTTTTCCCGATCAGAAATGATTTTTTTTTTAGGTTCACGAAGGCTCAGGGAAGGAATACGCGCGCGCAGCGCGTGTATCCGTGAAGTTGTGCGCGCGCAGCGCGCACGGGACTGCGCTGCCGAAGGCAGTGGGGACCCGGTGCGAGTTTTTACCCGATCAGAAATGATTTTTTTTAGGGGGCACGTAGGGTCAGGGAAGGAATACGCGCGCGCAGCATGTGGGGACCCGGCCCGACTTTTTACCCAATCAGAAATGATTTTTTTTTTTTTTTTTTTTTTTTTTTTTTTTTTTTTAATTTCTTTTCTTAACACTAAAAGTTTCTGTTAGTGATTCATTATTTTTAGTGATTCATTTGAAAATACTGACCCGCTAGCGGGCGAAGCCAGCTAGTACTATTAAGAAAATGTGATGATTTGTTATTGTGCTACTGGAAAGAGCTAGAAAAATTCTAAAACTATGAGACACAGTTTTATGATGGAATTTTTATGATAAGATTTATAAAAGGTCTTCGCTGACTTTTAGTAAGGTCGTAAATGGTAAGTATAAGTATCGAATTTTTAATAATACAGAATATTTTTTATAATATAAAAATAAAAATAAAAATATTTTTCTGAATTTTTGTTAGTTAAAAAAGTATAAAATAAAATTTTATACTTATTAATAATTTTGGTTCAGTGTTAAAATAAAAATTACCTCTCGACTAAAACGGTCTAAAAAATTTAATTAAAAAGAAAAAAGAAAAAAAAAAAGGTTGAAGAATATGACATCTGGATTTCAACTTGAAGTACGCAAAATTTCTTTTTAAAAAATTATTATTATTACTTTTTTTTTTAATCTACCTTAAATAAATTAAATTTTAAATCAAACATTACCCGAAAAAAATTTCAGTATATATTAAATTAGTTTCTTTGTTCGAAAATTTGTAATCACATCGCTAGAAAAAATATTTCATTTGAAAGTAATATAAGAATACTATTAAATTTGCTAACATTTTCTTATTTTAATTGTACTGAATGATTTTACTTTTTATTGTGTTGTTTTTCTTTTCCATGAAATTTTAACATCTCTGGGAGAATATTATATCTTTTTCATGAAATATTTTGTACAGCGTAAAACGAACAACGCATTGCGCTTACATTTTCAACTTGCAGAAAAAAATGCTTTTTCATAATTTATTTTTCTACAAAGTCTGTAAATATTTAAACAAATGAATCCATACAAAATTTAAAAAACTTATGTCATTTTTTCAGTTAAATTAAATATGAGACTCAAAGCATAAAACATACTTTTAAATAGGTTTCACTAATATGCACATTAAAATGACATATTCCTATAAATCAACTAGCTAGAGGAAATTAGACTTCTAATAAATGTCAGAAACTTTTCAAAATTTCACGATGTTTTTATGAATGAAAATTAAGAACTATTTCCGTAAGGATTATTGTTTACAAACTTGTTGTTAGAGACAGCAAATCAAGTAGTTTCTAAATAGTTATACTTTCTAGACTCTCTGACATGTTTCCAGTTTTCTTATAAATAATTGGACTTCAACTTATTTTATTTTATTTATTTATTTATTTATTTTTTAATACTTGTTAGTTATGAAATTTTAAACTCGCAGGCAGCAAATGGCTTTTTTAAGCAAAAAAGACTTTTTAAGCATGTTTTATGCAGCAAAAGATATTACATCTAATGTAAATAATGGCCTTTAAAAAAGAAATTTTAGTACCTGTCCTTTATTAAATTCTCATCAGAGACTTTTTTAACCTTTAAACAGAAAAAGTGATGTGAAATATAAATAAACAAATTTATGTCTTTTTTTTTTCCCCAGTTAAAATGTGACACTTAAATTCGGATACTTTTAAATACTTTTTTCGCTAGTGTACATCATCAAAAATGATATATTACTATAAATGAACTAGCAGAACGAAATTATCCTTTTAATAATGTTAATTTGAATGAAAATTTTTATTATATATTTACGCTTATCATTGACTCGCTCACAGACTGGTTCTATAACGATGTAAGATGGTGCTGACATCGCACAAATTTTACGGCGAAAATTTCATTAAATGTGATACACTGTAAAAAAAAAAAATTCAGTATTTTACAACAAAAGGTGCTGGCACCGCGGCTGCCAGCACAGTTGCTGTAAAATTTACATGCTGCTGTGATTTATGGTGCTGTAAAATTTACTGCACTTTGCTGTGAATTTTACAAGATGCTGTTTTTAGTAGTGCTGTAAAATTAACTGCACTTTGCTGTGAATTTTACAAGATGCTGTTTTAAAAAGTGTTGTAAAATTTACAGCAAAGTGTAGTTAATTTTACAACACTTTTTAAAACAGCATCTTGTAAAATTCACAGCAAAGTGCAGTTAATTTTACAGCACTACTAAAAACAACATCTTGTAAAATTCACAGTAGAGTGCAGTAAATTTTACAGCACCATAAAAAACAGCCGCTTGTAAATTTTACAGCAACTGTGCTGGCAGCCGCGGTGCCAGCACCTTTTGTTGTAAAATACTGATTTTTTTTTTTTTTACAGTGTAGGCAGTGATGCCAGATTGCGGATTTTCGAGGCTCTTCTGGGGGCAATTTTGGGGACCAAATGTTTCTGGGGACTTTTTTGGGGAATTCTAAAATTTTTGGGGACAAATCTGGAGAGTTCTTCAACTTTCTGTCAATGTTAGCAACGTAATGATTTATCCCTACGACTAGAGACTTTCAATAGCTTTATTGTTATTTGAGGATTTTTTTCAAAATTGCCTTCATTTGGAGAAAAATCTGAGCTCAAATCATTGAAAAATCTGCTTGATTTTTTTTTGTTTTTGTTTTTTAAGAAATTTTTATTTTCCCTTTTTAGTAGAAATCAAGCTGCGGATTTTTTCGAAAAAAAAAAAAAACCTGATTTGGGAAAATTTAAGACCTGTTTGGGGAAAAAATTTTCGACCATTTGGCATCACTGAGTGTAGGCGCCGCGCGCCATCAAACACAGAAAGATCAAAAGAGAGAAAAGACGTTTGTTTGTTCCTTCAAAGAAAACATGATGCTGCTAGTTGGATCTAGCTTCTAGGTGCTAGAGATTTGTTTTCTCCAATATAAATATCAGAAATATTTTAATGGCAAATTTTCGGGATGACAAATTTGTGATTCATAATTGCAAAGTAGGTGCCTACTGTTTCCATTTGAAGACAACTGTCATTCTACTGGCTGGAACCATTAATTTTGATTTTCCTTTCCTTTCTTTTTTTTTTTTTTTTTTTTTTTTATTATTTTTAGAAGTTTTTTTATTCTAAGACTTTAATTATAAATTCAGGATTTCTAGTACGAGGGGGAAAAATCACTTGATAAGTTTTCTTAAAAAAACAAAAAGAAAAGAAAAGAAAAGAAAATACTTGTAAATTTACTTAAAAAAAAAAAAATAATAAAATAAAATTAATTCTCTGTTACATTATTTTCAAATAAGGGATATATAAACGATGAGGATATGAAATATATAAACGTCATCATTAAAATGATCAAACACAAAAAAGTAGGACTTGACTTAATCAATAAAAGATTATATATGTACTGATAAAAATATCTGTAACTGATATCTAGAATCTAAATTGTGTCTTCAGAAAAAATAGTTCCATGTCATCCTTATAAATTCTAGTCCCCTTTAAAAGGGCGTTCTAGAAACTCCTATCAGAAATCTAGAGAGTTTGACGATATACTCGAGGGCAAAGTTATTTAAAAATATTTACAAACTAGCAGGCTAAGCCCGCTTCGCTGGTCACTATATTTAAAAGAATTTTCAAAAGAATTGGATCAGTATTTATTTTTTACATCACATTACACATAAAAAAATAAAAAAATAAAAATAAACTGAAATCGCTTTAGATCTCACTTCTTCGGATACCCGTTGCCTAAGGCAGCTCTTTTTTCTGCCCGTACTGCATCGGGTCCAGTTTCTCACTGTCTACAGACAGGTCTTTCCCGGGCACTTCTATCTGGGTATTTACGACGACTTGTCGATTTTCTGTTATTTAAGAACTACGATTTTAAAGATGACTGTATCTCAGCATCTATTATATATTTTAGTTTTTGAACCATGTGTTTTATAGCCCCCGTTATTTACACTATATTACGATTTGATTACGACCAGTGCAATAAAATAAAATAAAAAATTAGATTTTCTTTTAAAAGGAATTAAATACATGAAAAACAAACGAATATTTATCAGCTTAATCCTTTCTACTATAAACTACCATTTTTTTCACCCAATAAATATTATAAATAATAATAATAATAATAATAATAATAATAAATATTTTTCTTTTAAAGGAATTAATTAAAAAAATGAAAAATAAAAAGTTCTTATACTATAAAATTTATACATAAACGTAACAATTTATTTCTATCGTATTTTACTATTTTGATTTTCAATAAATATAAAAATAATAAAAAGAAAAAAACAGAAAATCGCCTCAAATGAATGTATTAAATAAAAAATGAATTGCATAATAGCCGTTGCTAAGATACGCAGACGATTACAATCGAAGAATAAATTCATGAATAATGAAAAATAAAAGCCAATGTTTAAAATCGAAAAAACATCAATTAAAAAAATTCAAATTCGAAATTCGAAAAAATCTCGATGAGGGGCACACCTGCAGGGTCCCAGGTACCTATATGCCAAATTTGGAAGCTCTGCGATCAATAGTGTGAGCACCAGAGCGCAGACACACACACAGACACTTCTCTTTATTTATATAGACTAGCAGGCTACGCCCGCTTCGCTGGTCACTATATTTAAATGATTTTCGAAAGAATTGAATTAATATTTATTTTTTTACACCACATTAGAGACAAAAACTTAAGAAGAAAAAATGAAGAATAAAAAAGAAACTGAAATTACTCCAAACCTTGCTTCGGGTACCCGCTGTCTACGGCATCTCTTTTCCCGCCCGTGCTGCATTGAGGGGTCCAGGTTCCCACTGTCTGCATAAAGATCTTTCCCGGGCACTTCAATCTGGATATTTTTCGACGACAGGGTGGATCTGCTACTATTTAAGAACTGCGATTTTAAAGATGACTGTATCTCAGCATCTATTAAATATTTTAGTTTTGAACCATGTATTTTATTGCCCATGCTATTTGCACTATATTAAGATTTGATTCTGACCAATGTAATAAAATAAAATAAAATAAAAAGTAGATTAATATGTATATATATATATATATATATATATATATATATATATATATATATATATAATAGATATCGTAATAAGATTAAATCATAAAATTCAGCTATTAATAGAACTAAGACAATAACAGCACACTAAAATATAGAACTGAATTTAACACAGAGGAAAGAATTACACAAAAAGTTGCAATGTAGATTAAGAACCAATGAGTTAGGATAGTAACTTAAAATACTTACGCCTACCAGAATGATAATAAAAATGACCATTAAGCTTATGAGAGTGAAAACGATTAATAAATAATAAATCACAGAAATATTTGGATGTAAATGCTTAAACGTAGAAACATACTTATCAAGGGGTGCATGCTTCATAAAGCTTAAAGAGCCGCAACGATTTCGTACAACGATATTGCTAATCATAGCAATTAATATCGTTTCACACCCCGATCGATGCAGCAAAACCAAAAAGAATTAGAAATAATTGAAATATTAAATTAAAACAAAGATTAAATTTAATCTTAATGGAAAACAAAGTGAACACATGAATGAAGCAAAGCAACCACATGTATAACAATTAACTCTAACAGGAGAAAAGGATGATGCCAAAACTTAAATTGAAGTAAAATAAAATCTCGACAGATATCGATTAATCGAAGAAACTTCAGAGCATTTTCATTAAAGATAAATTACACAGAGTTAATATTAAATGATAATGTTAAAATAGATTTTATATTTAATTAATTTTAAAACTAGTAGAGTTGAATTAAATCGTACCATATACATTAATAATATATCATTAAAGTTAAAGACAGAAGAATAAAATCATAAGACAGAGTGCAAGCGCCATCTATCGGTGAGCTATAATAACATTAAGTCAGTAAAATTATTTCAGGAGAAGAATCCAATGCAATAAGGGAAATTAAGATGTAGTGACTGAAAGATTAAGGTAATTAGAAGTATTGACTGCAAGATTAAGATAATTTTTAGCGCCAATTATGTAATTAGAAGAATTGAACTTTTGTGATTAACCCAAAACTAAATAATCTTGAAATCATAGTATTAAATGTTAAGTTTTAATCAGACACAATTACAAGCAATAATGCCAAAGAGTACACATATAAGGATAAGCATTATAGGGCAGTCATTAATAATTAAAATTATAATTTAAAAGATTTTTTTTTTTTTCCAAATAATATAAGATCTTATTTTTGTTATGCATATAGATTGATTGTTCAAACTTAACAATGGAAGCCTCAAGTAGCCAGATGTACAAAATTAAATTTAAGGATAAAAGACTTCAAAATACATAGTATCAACCAGAAATATAAGCATGTAACTATGAGTAATCCCCCCCCCACTTTTTTTTTCTTTAATTAATTTTATTCAGCAACAAACCCACCCAACCAACCAGCCAAACAACACCACCCTACCTCCTTAATCAAACATCTGCCCACCCATCCACCAGTTTTTTTTTTTTTTTTTTTTTATTAAACCTTAGTAGTTTTTTTTTTTTTTGTGTGTGTTAGACAAAGACCCTTTATGATAAACAAGTGAATAAATAAATTTTTTAGGATAACCCATTTTTGTAGCAACATTAATTATGTGAGAGATATTTTTGTTTTTAAACCTTACAGAACAAAGATTATGTATACGAAAGAGGTGATTGAGTAGGATATTTCTGTAAACAGAGATATGAAGACAAGAAGTAAAGTGAGTAAATAAATTTACTTTGAAACTGAAATCTTGTCTTTTGTCATACAGATCAGTATAAATTTGACTACCAACAAGTTTGATTTTTAAATCCAAGAAATTTATAACGTTATTGTTGAGAAGATTATGAGTTAAGGTAAGGTGAGAAGGATATTCAAATTTAAATAAATTAGGGGAAAAATTATTGACATAAAAAATTATAATGTCATCAATGTATCGGTAAAAATAGACATTTTTAATACATAATCCCTGTTCATAATGGTAAAGGTATAAGTCAGCTAACATACTCGAGCTACATCCTCCTTGTGGAATACCGACCTTTTGAATATAGATCTTATTACAGTGTAGAATGTAATTGTTATGAATAATAAAATTTAAAAGTGTCTTAAATGATGCTGCCGAAAAGCATTTTGGTAAAGAGATTTGACTTTTAAATTTTTCAAAAAGGTTAAAGATGATATGATGAAGATCCGTTAAATTAATATTATTAAACAGGTCAGCAAAATCATAAGTCATGATATCAGTCACATTATTCATAGATAAGACATTGGCTTTAAGTTGATAACTATTTTTAAGGCAAAAGAAGTTTTTTGATCTACTGATTAAGTCATAGATTTGTTTGAGAATATCAAGGAGAATTTTGTTAGCGTTATTGTTGTAAGTATTACACCCTACAGTGACAGTTCTAAATTTAATAGGATTTTTGTGAAATATATATATATATATATATATATATATATATATATAAACAAATAAATTTTAATCATTTTAATCCTTTTTTCTAATATACTACCACTTTTCCCGATAAATACTGTAAATAAATAAAAAATCAATGAATAAAAGTTTTTTCTTTTAAAGAAATTAATTAAAAAATGAAAAATAAGAAGTTGTTCTACTATAAAAAATTAAACATATCTGTTATAAATACGTTTTTAAATTTAAAACTAATTATACTTAATTTTTTCTACTGCATTGCGATTTTATTTTCAATAAATATAACAAATTAAAAAAAAAAATCGCCTTCAAATGAATGTATTAAATAAAAATAAGTTGCGTAATAGCCGTTGCTAAGATACGCAGACGATTGAAGCAAAACAATAAATCTATGAAAATTAAACAAAGAAGCCAATATTTAAAATCGGAAAAACATTAATTTAAAAAATTCAAATTCGAAATTTGAAAAAATCTCGATGAGGGGCACTCCTGCAGGGTCCCAGGTACCTATATCCCAAAATCTAAAAGTTTAATATATTTAATTTTTCTACTGTATGTGTATAACTATTTGATTTCAATAAATATAATAAAAAAGATTTCTTCCTCAAATGAATTTAAATAAATAAATAGTTTAATAGCCGTTGCTAAGATACGCAGAGTTTTGAAACGAAAGAAATTTCTGAAAAAGGAAACATTGAAGCCAATTTTTAAAATCGAAAAAACATTAATTAAAAAAAATTCAAATTCGAAATTCGAAAAAATCTCGATGAAGTGCATACCTGCAGGGTCCCAGGTATCTATATGCCAAATTTGGAAGCTCTGCGATCAATAGTGTGAGCACCAGAGCGCAGACCGACACACACACAGACACACACACAGATACACAGACACTTCTCTTAATTTATATAGATAAGTGCGAATACACGAGGCTGGTTTCAGCAACTATAATCTTAGTTACCCAATTCTAGAAAATCAAGCGAGAATTTCTCGCAATACTATTCAGACTATTGTTTCACCGTCTAGAAATGTGTAGACTAGAAATTCTCAATCATTTCGTCTATACAATTTATTGGCGTGCCTTACGCGCATAGCTCGGAAGTCAATATGTCTAGGTAAGGGATTTAGAAAAACTAGTGGGACGTTAAACGCAACCAACCACACGTAATTGTTTATCAATTAATTCAAGGCCCCTTTCATGATGTCTGATCATTGTTAAGATTAATTATTATCATTACAGATGGTATTATAATTAATAATTATGCTATTGCGCTAATTAAATTGAAATTTTTAAATATTTATAAATCTGTATGAATTATTTTCATTATGTAAATATCGTCTTATTTAATAAAATCAATTCTGATATATTGGTAACATTTATGTCTATTTATTAGCGAGATAACTAAAATATGTGCTAAGTTAAAAAAAAAAAAAAAAAAAAGTTTATATATTTATATCTATCTATCTATCTATCTATCTATCTGTCTGTCTGTCTATATATATATATATATACTAGCAGGCTATGCCCGCTTCGCTGGTCACTATTTTTAAATGAATCATTATAATTAGTGAATTCTCAAAATTGCATTAATTTTTATCATGTGAAAAAGAAAAAAAAAAAAAACTCTGATTGGGAAAAATGTTTCACCGGGTCCCCACTGCCTTCGGCAGCGTAGACCCGTGCGTGATGCGCACGCGCGAATGCATATATATGAGCGCCCTAATAATTTTACAAATTCGAAAATATCCGCAATCGATTTGTAAGTATCAAAAACCTCTATGCACCAGTTTTGAACGATCTATCTCTATCTTAATTTTTTTGCCCTACCGCTTCCTCCCCCTTCCCACCCCTCCCAATAATTTTAAAAATTCAAAAATATCCGCAATCGATTTGTAGGTATCGAAAACCTCGATGTACCAATTTTGAATGATCTAACTATTTTTTTTGCCCCTCTGTCCCCCCCCTTCCCGTCCCTTCTAATAACTTTACACTTTCGAAAATATCCCCATTCGATTTGCAGGCCTCTAAAACCTATCTGTACCAATTTTGAATGGCCTAACTATATTTCTATTTGTTTTTGCCCATAGCCCCCCCCCTTACCGCCCCTCCTAATAATTTTACAAATTCGAAAATATCCGCAATCGATTTGTAAGTATCGAAAACCTCTATATACCAATTTTGAACGATCTAACTGTGTTCTTATTTTTTTGCCCCCCCCCCCTCCCCTCCCCTCTTCTCGCCCCTCCTAATAACTTTACACTTTCGAAAATTTCCCAATTCCAATTTCCCAATTCCCCAATTTCCCCATTCCTTTAAGACCTGTTTGTATCAATGTTGAACGGCCTAACTGTATTTCTATTTGTTTTTGCCCATAGCCCCCCTTACCGCCCCACCCCCTTCCCCCCACTCCTAATAATTTTACAAATTCAAAAATATCCGCAATCGATTTGCAAGTATCGAAAACCTCTACGTACCAATTTTGAACGATCTGACACTATTTTTATTTTTTGCCCCCCCTCCCCTCCCCCCTTCTTGCCCCTCCTAATAACTATACACAATCGCAAATATCCCCATTCGACTTGCAGGTCTCTTAAACCTATCTGTACCAATATTGAACGGCATAACTGTATTTCTATTTGTTATTGTCCCATAGCCCCCCTTACCGCCCCACCCCCCTACCCGCCCCTCCTAATAATTTTACAAATTCAAAATCATCCGCAATCGATTGGCAAGTATCGAAAACCTCTACGTACCAATTTTGAACTATCTGACACTATTTTAATTTTTTTGCCCCCACCCCTCCCCTCCCCCCTTCTTGCCCCTCCTAATAACTTTACACAATCGAAAATATCCCCATTCGACTTGCAGGCCTCTTAAACCTATCTGTACCAATTTTGAAAGGCCTAACTGTATTTCTATTTGTTTTTGCCCCATAGCCCCCCTTACCGCCCCAACCCCCTGCCCGCCCCTCCTAATAATTTTACAAATTCAAAAATATCCGCAATCGATTTGCAAGTATCGAAAACCTCTACGTACCAATTTTGATCGATCTGACACTACTTTTATTTTTTTGCCCCCAGAAAAACTTACACATCCTTTTTAGATCAAATATGTTTTGCTTGCTTAGACATTTTTTTTTTTTTTTTTTTTTTTTTTTTATGAAGACATGAGATGTTTTCAGCTGCACTTTTAAAAGATTCAACTGGAAAATTATGCGAAAATTAAACCGAAATTAGAAATTTATTTTATGCACACATTTTAGAGTCTAATATTTATTTTATTATTTATTAGTGGTAGTAATTTTAGTGATTACATTTTTCAAAAATAGAAAAAAGCATTTTTATTTTTTATTAAGAAAAAGTACCATTCGAAAAAAAATTAAAATGCAGAGTAAAGATTGAGTATCTCGAATTCTCGAATACTTATTTTTAAATGAATACTATTGTAAATTTACAGAGACTCTGGATAATTATATTATCGTTATAATGTTAACAATAATCTTTTGTGACACTGACACAATTTTCTCTTACTCTGCAGTATTTCTTTCTTTCTTTCTTTTTTTTTTTGCTGAGAATTTTTATTATTATATTATTCATGCACTAGCTGGTTTTACCCGCTTAAAGAAATAAATAAATAAATCACTATTTTTCATATCACTTTATACAAAGAAAACTTAAAAATAAATAATAATAAATAAAAAATAAATAATCATGACCTCGCTGAAAGTATCTGCTGCCTACGGTAGCATCTTTCCCATTTGCGCTGTGTCCGGTCCAGGTTACTGACTCAGGGGTGAAACTTTTCAGGGGCTACCCCTGAATTCAGGGTTTTTGAAATTTTTGCTGTTTCTGATTTTCATGTAAATTATTTTGTTTTTACAGAAATTTCTTATTTTGAATGTTTAATTTGACTCACAATGTATTAAGAACTCTCCAAATATCATTTAATACAGGTAGTCATATGATATTTCATTATTAAATCTTACCTATCTGCATGCAAATATCACTTTTCAGGGGTTTTGCATGCTAGGTAGTTTCACCCCTGCGACTGCAGCAACTTAATTTTTGGGCACTTCAATTTCGGTATTTATCAGATAAATCGTGGAGCTGCTATTACTCAAGAACTACAATTTTAAAAAATGACTGTAGCTCAGTATCAATTACACATTTGAGTTTTGAAACCATGTATTTCACTGACCTCGATCTCTCTAAATTATTACCATTTGATTTCAGTTAGCACAATATATATATATTACTTTTCAAAAAAATTAAATAAAAACAAATACATTTTAATTAAATTCAAAATTCAACACGTTTAAACTTTTTTACACACTACCAATTGTTACTGATAAATACAATAAATAAATAAAGTATCCTTCTCAAAGGAATATATATATATATATATATATATATATATATTATAAAACATATAATGTAACAACCGTGCTGCTAAGAGATGCTGACGAATAAAACTAAAGAATAAATTTAAGAAAATGAAAAGAAAAAAAGAAAAAAGATTAAAATTAGAAATTTGAAAATATCTCAGTGAGGTGTGCAGTCGTCCAAGCTATCTATTTGCCAAAATGTGTTGCTGTGCGATTAATAGCCTGAACGCAAAAGCACTCACAAACAAACATTCCACTTTTTTCATAAGTTTACATTTAATGTATGTGTCTGTTAAATAAAAATATCTGAAACAGGTGTATATTTAATACTCTTACATATTTTATGCAGCTACATTTATATTGAACGAATTTCTACTTACTATAGTTAAAAAAAAAAAAAAAATGTTCACAATTTGACTTGGCTAATAAAAGAATAACCAGACCATAATCCGATTTCCAAGGAAAGTAATAATAATAATAATAAATTCGCCTCACAAAAAAAAAAAATCTGGAGTGACTCCACTCGACTTTCCGAACATTGAGTAATTAACAGTTTTTTAGATAAAGTAAAGAAAGAAGAGTCGTTAAACAAACAAAAGAGAGAAAACCATAATAGAGTGTTTGAGTATTTTTCTCCGTATACTACACGATGTTTTACTTAACGCTACCTAACTTTGAGCCCATAGATCATAATGATAAAGAATTTTTCGTTGTGTCCCTGTAAAAAACCTATAAATGCTAGATTCACCAAAATGCTTATAGTTAGTGCAACAGTGATTTATAATATTCATATAAATTTTCAGCTCAATTGAATAAGGCGTTTAGATGCTATCGCAGTTTTAAAAATTTGGTCCCATAGGCCATAATGATAAAGAATTTTTCTTTGTGTCCCTGTAAAAAAACTATAAGTGCTAGATTCTCCAAAATCTATACAGATTGAGTATTTGTAACCTGTAATATGTGTATAAATTTTTTGCTCAATTAAATAAGGCGTTTAGATACTATCGCACTTTTAAGATTTTGGTCCCATAGGCCATAATGATAAAGAATTTTTCTTTGTGTCCCTGTAAAAAAACTATTAGTGCTAGATTCACCAAAATCTATAGGGTTCGTACTATGGTGACTTACAATATACGTACCAAATTTCAGCTTATTCGAACGAAGCGTTTAGACGCTAGCGTGTTCACTCACAGACATACACACATACATACACACATACATACACACACACATACATACATCATCGCAAAAATAGTGAAAACGGACTCATTGGACCTCGAAACGTATAGAAACATCAAAATCTCAAATTCGGATTTTTGACATGATTACAATACTTTCCTCACTATAGTGTTCGGAAAGTAAAAAGGGGGGGCTTTGAGGGCCCTCTTCACTCACCGCCGCCGGAAGCCGATGCTAATGTTATTCTATGGAAATTTTTTATATACAAATAACTTATTAACAACTAAATATTTTTAAATTCTGTTTTCACATTCTGAAAATTCTCAGCTGTTAAATTGACGGACCTTTTTTAAAAAAATATTTTTTTAATTTTATTATTTTATTTTGAAGCTGCAAAATACGAATTTTTAATACGTGAAATTTTCTCATTTTGCAAGTTCAAAATAAAATATTAAAAATTAAAAAAATACATTTTTAAAAAAAGGTCCGTCAATTTACCAGTTTGGAATTTTCTGAATGGGAAAACAGAATTTAAAAATATGCATTAATTAATACGTTATTTGTAAAGAAAATTTCTCCATAGAATAACATTGGCTCGGGCTTCCGGCGATCGTAAGTGAAGAAGGCCGTTAAAGCATTCCCAATTTTTGTTCTTATTCTGTCCCGAAAGTATACCTATTTTAATTTTTAAAATAAAGTATATGCATCATACTGTCATGCAAACATATTTAAATAGCAATAAAATAAATTAGCGATAATATTGAATTGGCTATTTTTTATTTGCGCCCCGCAAACTTAAAAGTGCCATTTATCAATACAAAATATTAATAAAAAATTAATAGCTAACCTTTTTGATGAACTGGAATTGCTCGTTCCATGATCTTCCCTTCGTTCATCCATCGTGCATCTGCATCTAAGTTCAGAGACACAGATTTTATGTTTCAGCGCAGATGTTCGCGTCTAAAGTCCACAGGAAGTCGATTTTACAACATTTAGTGCTTGAATTCATTAAAAAAGCGCCAATGCTTGAAAATATACAACAGAAAGTGCAGGAAAAATTACAACATTTTTTTACAGTGTACAGGGTGATTATAATTAAAGTTACAATTTAAAAACGCTATAATTTTAAAACTACCCATCAGAGCGATTTGATATTTTACCAGAGCAATCGTGAGGCAATGAAATTTTGTTTGGCAAAGGGAAAAAAAGTAGTTCCAAAATGTGCCGTTAATTAACCGTAAAGTATTTGTTTCTTGAATGTCACATCCGTGAGGAAAATTCATAGCCAAGAGGGTCCGCGCAATGCTTTTCTTAGCCAAAATAGTTGAATAATTAAATTAGAATTATTATAAAGAGTAAAAAAACAAAGGAGAGATTAAAAGCAGGAAAAAAAATGATATATAATTAAAATTAAAATTATATATACCATGGATTATTAAAATTAATATAATACTGAATTTAGAAATTAAAACCACGCGCACGTGCAAGAAAAAGAAGAATAAGAAGAAGGAGATCATAGAAGAGCGTTTTAGTTTGGTTTTTGGTACTTATTGCTTATTAGGATTTTTGAGAAGTAGAATAACGGTGAAAAGACTTAATATTTTTTCCTGGAGCTTTTTTAAAAAGAAGGTCTGGACTGATATAGCTGTTAGAAGAATAAATTACACATAGATAACTCGGCCTGTGTCATTTCTACTAAAGCGAAGTGTGCGACATATATATAAAGTCATTTCAACTAAAGCGAAGTATGCGACATATGAAGCTCCTCTTTTTCTCTTTTCACTATGACTGTCTCCCTTGCATTCTTGTCTTTTTGCTAAAAAAAAAAATTAGTAAACCTTTGAAGTCTATTGTTTCCTGCTATTCCATTGTGTTGCTAACAACATTCCTGTGTTTAATGAGCTCATTTAGGCGTTTCCCTTGGCATTACCCTGACAGCGCCATCTATAAGAACATATTGGAACTACTTTTTTCTCTCCCAAACAAAATTTCATTGATAGCAGGAGACTTGGCGTTGGGATATTTAAACAGGAATAAACTACTACGTCAGAAACGCCAAAGAAAAATTATTGAGGTGCATACAGCTGTTTCGGTAGCCTAAAGCACACCGTCATCAGTGCAAAAAGAATTCTGAATCTTGAGAAGTGCTCGTATATATAGGAGAGGGACCGGATTTAGTTCAACCAATAGGAATACGGAAGAGGTGGGGAGTGTGGCCAATAGGAATTAAGGAATGTGTAGCTGTGTAAACAGTAGAAAAATTAAGGAAATGTGGACTGAATGTAAAATTTCCAACAATCAGACAAATAGGGAACAGCGAAATCACAATTTACAAGGTTTTTAAAATTTTTATAAATATGAAAAGCTTCAAAGAAATCGAGTTCATGGATGGATTTAGGTCTGCAAATTATTTTAGCTGAATTAAATTTAAAATTATGATTTTCCTCCCAGCAATGTTTAGAAATAGCCGATTTATTGGTTTCTTGTTTGCGGACGTAATTCATATGTTCTTTTAGACGAAATTTAAGACTGCGTTTAGTTTGGCCAATATATGATAAACCACACTGACAGGAAATACTATAAATGCCCCAAGAATTATGCATATCAATAGGATCTTTTAACTGAGAAAAGGTGAGTTTATTGGAAGGCGAAAATATTATTTTAAAATCATATTGTTTGAGAATTTTAGCTATGGTTTGACTGGTTTTAGAAAAATAGGGTAAAACAATACTGATATTAGATGTGACTGATTTAGTAGACGAAATACGAGGGAGTTGTAATTTTTGGATAGCTTTGTCTATAATGGAAGGGTCATAACCTCTGTCAATTGCGATGGCTTTCAGGTATTTAATTTCAGATTTCAATAAAATAGGATTTGAACAAATATTAAGGGCACGGTTTACAAAAGTATAGAAAGCAGCCGGTTAGGTGGGTGACATGATTTGGTTAGGTGGGTGACATGAACGCGCATGAGGAGGAAGGGAGACTGCAAAATTTTTACGATAGACAGTGGTTGAAAATCCATTTACAGTGCGAGAGACGAGGGTATCAAGAAATGGAAGGGAGCCATTATTTTCTATTTCATATGTAAACTGGATATTACTGTCGATTGAATCACAATATTGACCATGTCTTAGAAACCTTAAATTCAATCGACAGTAATATCCAGTTTACATATGAAATAGAAAATAATGGCTCCCTTCCATTTCTTGATACCCTCGTCTCTCGCACTGTAAATGGATTTTCAACCACTGTCTATCGTAAAAATTTTGCAGTCTCCCTTCCTCCTCATGCGCGTTCATGTCACCCACCTAACCAAAAAATGGCTGCTTTCTATACTTTTGTAAACCGTGCCCTTAATATTTGTTCAAATCCTATTTTATTGAAATCTGAAATTAAATACCTGAAAGCCATCGCAATTGACAGAGGTTATGACCCTTCCATTATAGACAAAGCTATCCAAAAATTACAACTCCCTCGTATTTCGTCTACTAAATCAGTCACATCTAATATCAGTATTGTTTTACCCTATTTTTCTAAAACCAGTCAAACCATAGCTAAAATTCTCAAACAATATGATTTTAAAATAATATTTTCGCCTTCCAATAAACTCACCTTTTCTCAGTTAAAAGATCCTATTGATATGCATAATTCTTGGGGCATTTATAGTATTTCCTGTCAGTGTGGTTTATCATATATTGGCCAAACTAAACGCAGTCTTAAATTTCGTCTAAAAGAACATATGAATTACGTCCGCAAACAAGAAACCAATAAATCGGCTATTTCTAAACATTGCTGGGAGGAAAATCATAATTTTAAATTTAATTCAGCTAAAATAATTTGCAGACCTAAATCCATCCATGAACTCGATTTCTTTGAAGCTTTTCATATTTATAAAAATTTTAAAAACCTTGTAAATTGTGATTTCGCTGTTCCCTATTTGTCTGATTGTTGGAAATTTTACATTCAGTCCACATTTCCTTAATTTTTCTACTGTTTACACAGCTACACATTCCTTAATTCCTATTGGCCACACTCCCCACCTCTTCCGTATTCCTATTGGTTGAACTAAATCCGGTCCCTCTCCTATATATACGAGCACTTCTCAAGATTCAGAATTCTTTTTGCACTGATGACGGTACGCTTTAGGCTACCGAAACAGCTGTATGCACCTCAATAATTTTTCTTTGGCGTTTCTGACGTAGTAGTTTATTCCTGTTTAAAAATTTCATTGCCTCACGATTGCTCTGGTAAAATAACAAATCGCTCCGATGGGTAGTTTTAACCCTTTGAGTGCTGAATACTCGCGGTCTATGCGGTCCATACGGACGGCGCGCGGTTGGCGCTGACGAGTTGTCTCATTCTTATCGCGGACGCGCTTTATGCGAGTGTTGCATAGTACACTGATCATTTTTGCCGGGAGCGTATTTGCGTCCATAGTCCATACTGATAACATCTGCTAAGCGCGTATTTGCGTCCATAGTCTATATTAATGACTTTCGCTGGACACATATGTGCGTCCATAGCACTCAAAGGGTTAAAATTATAGCGTTTTGAAAGCGTAACTTTAATTATAATCACTCTGTAGAAGGATTTATATGAGATTAGAATTTATTGCGTGTTTAACACGTTCAGCGCCATGTCAGCCATCGGTGGCTGACACTAATCTTTCCGTTTAGGCCATGTCAGCCACCGGTGGCTGACACTGTGAAAGGTGATATAAAACTGAAAAAGTTACATAGTTTTAAGTAATTACTGACAATGTATTTCAAATTTACGTATTTTTGATTTGTTATAGGATTATATCATTAAGGCATTTTAATGGATTTTATTGAAACACGGTAAACATGAGACGCTTCTAAGCAGCGCATGTTGCCTGAATGGGATTTCCTTAAGAATTCACGTGGTGCTCAACGTGTTAAGTGAGTGGATGATTTTAATGATACATTAAAGCAAGGGTCGCCAATATTTTGACTTCACGGACTACTAAATTCATAATTTAAAATCCCGCGGACCGCTAATATTATAGATTAAAAAACATATATAATTTTTTTAAATAAAAATCAGAGAATACCCATATTATAATTATGAAATAAACCTATTTAATATTAAATGTTTTAAATGTGTTTTTATTATTTAAAAAAAAGTAAATAATCATAAGAAGTATTTAGGTTTAAAAGTTGTTGATTCAACTAAAACAATTGTAGTGAAAGAACGCGAATACCTTTTTATTATTTGTATATTATAAGAAACTCAGACTAAAGATTTAACTACAGTAATAAATTATTGTTTCTATATATAAAACTGCATTTACTAAATTTCGTTATATGTAGGGGAAATATTTTGGTTTTTGATTTTTCTGATTTCAGTGCAATACTTAGAGAAATTCTGATGAATGCATCGGAAAGCTTAATTCTTTGGCTACAAAATCAAGAATGACCCATCAATTAAAAACGTTTGTTTAAACAACCCCCCCCCCCCCCCCAAAAAAAAAAAAAAAAAAAAAAAAAAAAACGCTTTTCTTAAGAGCTTGAAACTATGCCCCAACTAACACTGAATGCAGGGCTAGCTGGCACACCCACAGGGAAAAGTTCGCATAACGTGATGTGCGCATAAGGATACTGAGGCAGAACACAGCAGTTTTCGAAATAAAACATTTTATTTTTTCGAAACATCCTATTTTAATAATATTTGGCCAAAAATTTCTGCTTTAGTGTATAAATAAGTTATAAATTCAACGAGAAAAATAAATTCTGCTTATTTATATAGCCACCTTTATTTATTCAAATTGAATTTAATCAATGTTTAAGAACAACTACGAATGTAAGAGTTGCCCTCTCGTGTCTTTAATTTGTGCACAATTTCACTTTAATCGTATAAAATTGAATCATTCTCTTCAAACCATTTCCATTTCCCCCCCTTTTGACTGAGGTCATAGACCAGCCCTCCCCCCTCATTATCTGTCTGCAACATGAATACCTCCCGAGCTAAATTGTCACGTGATAAGGACCTAAAGAAAGAGCGAAGAATGATCACTGTGTTATTCTTCCGTAGGAACGAATTTTAAGTTTTTAAATATTTTCATTGTAAGCGTACTTTTTACTTAACATTTAAATTCACACATGTTTGGAAAGCTAAAATCTCATAGATTAATTATATATAAAAAAATATATAATAAATCACTTTGCAAGCGAAAAAATTGCGTTTCAATTCTTACTTCAGTCAGAGAAGTACGTGATTATATTTTCAGAGGAATCGCCCTAGGTCCAGTTCACCTGACTTCCGAAGCTCTGAACAAAGAATGAAGGTATCAGATTACACCCTCATGTTGAAGACTTTCGCTATAAAGCTTCCTTCAGATACTAGCAACATGCAGCGCGTCAAAACTCATAAATTATCCATTGTCCGAAAGCGACCCTTGACATTTTGCACACATTTACAATGAAGGACATTACTTTTTATTGCTCTTACAAAAGAGACCCCCTTCTCAATGCAATTATCGTACTAGGAGGTTTGGGAGCTTCGACTGCAGCGAGCGTCGATCTCCTAACCCAGATCAAAGAAATATCAATAGAGCCGACTTGCAGGTTTCTTAAGTTGCCAGTCTCTGAAGGATCCTTAATGGTCAGTCCTTTGGTGGGCCAGTCTAGTATATAAGGTCTATGACAGCGGTGGACATGAGAATCTTTTCTATCGATGTCAATTTTCCCACGTTACCGACAGGAATATTATTTGACGAAAACAAAGCTATTTATTTTGCATTCAGTGTGGCCAGCAGGCTCTTGATTTTGTGTAGGACTCGTTGTTGGTTTTGTTTTATGTGACCTTCCGGTATCTTTTTGAGGTTCTCCGGGATTCGTAGAAACTGCTGAATGAAATCTTTCACCATCGTTTTGGCAGGAGACTAAGGGTGGAAAGGACAAACTATCTGACCTAGTTTATAAAAAAAAATAAATATCTGACAGTGTCTCTACAGTCGGCAGCAAAATTATTAAAGCACACATCCACACTTTTCATATGTATATATATTAGTTTGATCGCAATTTTTTATTACAATTTAATTTTTTATAAACAGTATAAGATTAAGATCATGAGTCGACAAATATTTATTTAACAAAACAGGTTCCCATGCTTTAAGTAGGAATTATTGCTAGTGGTTCAATAATTTTGCTGCCGACTGTAGTACGAATAAATATAATACAATGGTGACTTAAAAACTAAAGAACTCATCACTTTTTTTTTCCATGATCTTCCTAAGCAGGAGTTTTATTAATCTACTCCGTGAGCATTGTGCATTTCGAAGATTAAACGTTAATTAAATCATAGAGAAGCTAAATGATTTTGCGTTTCTGAAATCAACCGCAGAGGCATTGTATATATGGGAAATTTCTACTAGGAATTTATCTATAAATAATACTTGGAAAAATACTAGGAATTCGCCGTTTAGCTCTGAAGTAATTGCCTGTTTCAGCAGTCGATGATGAAAAATGTTACTTATTTTCACAAACAACGATTATTATTTATTTATTACATTCAGAAAAACCAGCCTGGTGGTTCGGTCGGTAGGCAATGCCTTCTGAATCCTCAGGTTCCGGGCTATGTAATGTCCTATGTATACAAGTTATTGTGCACTTGTTTCTGTGTGTTTTTTTTTTTTTTTTTTTTTTTTTTTTTTTGGTAATACGGACCAATGGAGGAGACAAAACTCATTGTAATTAAAGGTCTCAAAGCCGTCAAATAAATGTACAATGTACAATCAAAAGCAAAGTAATTGCGCATTTCGGGTATCCGCCACAAAAATATTTCGTTTTATTTATCAATCGGCAACAAAATAAAAGCGAAAATTTATTCAACAATAAAAATCAATAACATATATATACATATATATATATATTACATATAAAGAATACTTTTTTATATGCGTCCTAAAAAGTAGTAAATAAGGCAAAAATTTCTGTACTCAAACTAATTAAAAGTTCCAAAGCATTCAATGATGGCTACATCCTACTTTATACTAACATAATTTGTTATCAATGAATCCTTTTGATCTTTTAATTGGTCTGAGTACAGAAATTTTTGCGTTATTTACTACTTTTCAGAACGCCGATAAAAAAGCATTTTTTTTTTCGCATCTTTTCTTTGTTACTTTTTAAATTAAAACTAAAAAACCGAAATGAAGCAGGACGTGAAAGTTTTGAAGTCCTTCAAATATTGTAAAATTTTCTGATATTCTGAGTTATTTATGGGTCACTCACTGATGACTCAGGGGTCACTCATGGTCACTCATGGTCCCTCATATTCATAGGGATGACTCTTGAGTCAAAATATAGTAGAAAAGTGGCTCTATGACAGACAGAATGACAAACAACCCGGGTGATAAAAAAGAATTTTTAAAAAAATGACATAGTCGAAAGTCTGAAGATGTATATTCTCACATATCAACGATATTTTTACTTTCTCTTACCCATAGGGTCGAGAAAGTATTGTTTTAGGTCAGATTTTTGAACGTGCGTTTTTGTTATATCTACATGTTTTGAGGTGCCCTGAATACGAAAACCAAGTTTTTAGCGAATGGTCTGTCTGTCTCTGTCTCTGTCTGTCTGTCTGTCTGTCTGTGTGTCTATTATCAGCATATCTCAAGAACAAATAGTAGCAAAAATTACAAACTCGGTATTCTAAATGTGTATCATATAGGTATGCTACAGTAAGCTTTTTGTTTAGATGAAGCAAATGGTTCGTGTACAGAGACACTCAAAATTATTCAAATACATTACGTCTATGGGGGAAATTCCAGGTAAGTAGAGTTTAACATATATAGACTGCACCAAACCAAATGAAACGAATATATATTTTTTGTAATAGAGATAGTCAACTGGGAAAAAAAAATTGTGTATGTAGAAGCCCCACCTCTCGAGGGGAGTAAATTTTCATGATGGGTATCTTTCAAAAGAGCTCGCGAATACCTTTAAAACGAATGGTTGAACCATCGATCTGCGATAATTTAAAATAAAGTTATCGACTTTTTTCATTTTTAACATTTTTTTTTTTTTTTTTTTAATGTAATATTGAGAATAAATTCAATTTTTTTTTTTTTTTTTTTTTTTTTTTTTTTAGTGCTATCCACGATTGTAATGAAATGCTCGCCCTCTGGTGGGCTAAGGTGAAATTGCAATTAACATGAATAGCTTTTGGCTTTCGTCGAGAAGCCATTCCTGGCCGATGTTTAGTTTCACATATATTTATTGAATAAAATGAATAAATCCGGTAAAAACGATAACACATACTGTTGTGTGCTACAGTGTAACTCCAAAGGATCAAGAAATTCAGAATTAAGCTTCCATTTATTTCCAAATGACAAATTTAAAATTTCAATTGCTTCAGATAATGGAAGTAAAGAATTAATCAGATGATTTGAAACTAATATTTGTTCAGCTTCCGTTTAAAATCTACTTCCGATCGAACTTTGAATAAACTGGAATATATTTTCCAAAAGCAATCGATTTTCCATGATGTAATGGCGGAGAAATTATTGCACGAATATTAAGTAGTAACACAAATAGAAAAATAATAAATACACGTGTCTATTATATTTACTAACAACAAAAGCTGAAAAAGCGCCATCTATCGACCATTACAAACGCGAATACTACTTCTCTAATATGGAAATCATCTGCATTATCATAAAAGATATATTTTTTTAAATAATAATTTTAATAAATTATTTTTTAAAAAACAGAATTATTTTTTTAATAACTAAATTAAATTCTATATAAATGTAGGTGCATTAATGAAACGGGGGGTTGAGGGGGCGGTAGCCCCCCTCACACAGGACTAATTATCATATAAAACTCTTCCTAAGCCTAATTTGAATTGCTTAACACAGGTTTACATAACTGTATTTATAGTATTAAATTTCAGGGTAAGAGAAAGTCGTGTAAGTGACACACCAGATTATTTTAAGTTATTTTTTTCAATCGCTACTTATAGAGTTGGAAATAAGTTAAAATTCTGATATATATATATATATATATATATATAATAAAGGTTTTCATAATATATATACCCCGTGGCAGAAACACGGCGACAATGTTGCAGAAACAGAAATGTTCTTGCAGAATGATTTTACTTAAGTCAAATAAATTTTTCCATTGTGTTTAAAAAAGAGAGAAAGAGAGAAAGAAACTCAAAGAATGGTTTATAAACTGTTCTGCAGAACAAATTTTCGTTTCTGCAGATACGATCGCCTCAATCCTGAATAAGGAGAGGTGATAAAGCGGATGTAACGCACTTGGGTTAGCTTTGATACGGCATGCATTAGCGATTCGTGATGCGGTGATATGATTCAGTGTATTGACACTTTTCACTGGTAACCTCTTCACATCGGAACCTCTTCACAAACTTTGTTTTCGCGCCGCGCCTGCCGCTCGTGTCGTGTGTATTTATTGTATTGCAAAAAGATGTTTTTTCGAAAGAATGTGGCTTTGCGACTATTTTTCGAATTTCATATTTCATGCATTTTCAGATTCATGCATAACAAAATAGCTGCATCCAGTGATTTTTTTTTTTTTTTTTTTTTTTTTTTTTTTTTAAGTGCGTGATTGCAGCTGTACCAATTTTCATACATTCTCTGATTTTCGCACGACAAATTAGTTGCATTTAGTGATTTTTTTTTTCCCTTTAATGTATGCGAAGCGTGCATACGTGCGTGGTAGTAAATACACGTAATTTTTTTAAAGCTGCATTAATTTTAATGTTTGGTTCAAACTATGCAATACATTTCAGAAATATATACAGAAATAAGACTATGGGGAAATTTGTAAAGTCTGTAGTTATACGCAAAATAGAAAATGAAGCTTCAAACTTTGCTTCAAAAAATAGAAAATTAAGAAATTAATCTTAAAAATACTTTATTGATATTTAGCATTTTATATGTAGTAAAATATCTTAGCAATAAATGTTAATGGGTATCTTAAGTTATAAAATTGGTAACTTTTCTAATTTTTTTTCTTTACTAATCATTAATTATTTTAATTGCGATTAAAATTCTTGGCTTTAAATTTTGTTGTTTAAGCATATGAAGTCGTTAAAAAAATTATTAATTTATTTTACAAAAATACTCTTATCATTAGTTTCTACAGCTTGTTCATTTAATTTTTTTAACATCTGAATTTTTAAAAAATGTTTATTTTTTTAATTGAAATATTACAAATCAAATAGTTATTTTGAATAAAATCAAACCAAAAGTTTTGTTGACTATATATATATATATATATATATATATATATATTGTAAGCAAAAGGAATTTTATCTAATAGTTGTTTTGAATAATTACTAATTAAACAGCAAATGCTTTTATTTATTTATTTTTATTTACTTATTTGTATAGATATCAATATCAAATATTACTTTTAATTGATTTCTATTTATTTCATTCATCTGTAATCATTATTTTCTATTATAGATTTTATCCATGAAATCTGTTACATTTCAGATTTCAACATCACCGTAAAAATTAAATATTTCACTTGCCTCAATTTTTATGAAAATATTTCGACTATGCTTTGTCTATAATTGTGTTACTTAGATCTTGTATCCTGTTTTACTTTATGTATTTAAATGATGGTACAATTATACATTCTGAATTCTTTAATGTCAAATCACATTTTTTAGATTTCAAAGACACATCTTTATGCTATTTGTATATAATACAAAAAATGAATCTTGTGTATTAGAATGTTATCGTGCATCTTTCTAATAATCTTAAAAACTATAAATGTTGTAAATTATTTATATTTCATTATGATATTCAGTATTCTATATTAATTTTTACTTTTAATTTGTTGTATTTTAATTTTGAGTTCTGTATTATATTTTATGTTGTTTGGTTTGCACCTTATGAAATAAGTGCATTTGTGTATTTAAATACATATATTTAATATAAAAAAAAGTAATGACATTTTAAAAATATTTGTAACATTTGTTTAATTTAGACATTTCATGATTTAAATGCCTTAAAAAATTTGCAGATTATTTTTGATGTGTTACTGCATTTGAATTCATTGGATATTTTATAAACAATATTGTATATTAATGTGAACAAAAAATCTGAAGCAATTAAGATCAATAAATTTATTTTCACCTTTCTTAAAAAAAAAAAAAAAAGAGTATTTTCTAGCAATAGTGCAGATATATGCATTTGTGCCTATGTTAAAATATTGGTTATACTGAATATTATTTACTATTTTAAAATAAATTTATTTTGAATTCGTAAATGTTAACTTCACAAACTATTCCTGCAGAAAGATTTTGGTGTTGATAAAGCTTGTCGCAGAAAGCATAATAAATTTCTGCCACAGAATATATATATATACGTATATATCGAATATTTAAATTAAAGTGATGTTATTAAATGTGTTTGTCACTAATGTACATCATTAAATGTGACACATTGCTGCATGATGAGAAGCGATGGAAATTAAACTTTTTTCCTTATAACAAACAATCATTAACATTTAGAAGTCATTCTCGATGTTCGTTAAAAGTAAATATTAGGGATATTTTCTGTCATGATGATTGTTTACAAAGTTGTTGTAGAATACAAGTGTATCATCAAAAACATTCCTCTACATCAGTTTCTTTTTATTTTTATACAAATTTTATTATAATGTCACTTTTACTTCTTATCATTTTATATTCAACTGGAAAAATTTCTGTTTGTCTCATCTTAACATCAAGAAATTCAATTTAATCACAAACAAATCACTGTCTCTTTCTTTGAAATAAAAATAGAAAACTTTGGAAATTTCCTTATTTTGTATTATTTTCTTATTGCTGATGATATTCTGCATTTATCAGTTTTTAAAAGAAAAGAAATGTATAGAAAATTTAAATTTTGAAAAACAAACCTCGGAATTTTATAACAGAGATAAAATAATTGTCTTCACGTTTTGTTAAAGTTTGATATTAACTTTAAGAAGTAAGTAATCAAATACGAGAGAAAAGATAGGCGGTTATTTTAAATTGTTATTTAAAGACAGCTAAAACATTCAAAGTTCAATTAATTGGTTGAAGTTAAAAATGCACAATTTTAAATAAATGAAAGTGACTTTACATAGAAAAATATATCAGAAAATTTTAATTACATTAAAAGCTGAGACAGACAATATGCACTAAAAATATACAATTTAAAACAATAAAAACACAAAACACAAATTTAAACGTTTCGAGCCTATTACAGGCTCCTTCCTCATCAGTAAAAAACATCAAATGTAAATGCAATTAAAATTTGTGTTTTGTGTTTTTATTGTTTTAAATTGTATATCTTTAGTGCATATTGCCTGTCTCAGCTTTTAATGTGATTAAAATTTAATTTAACTACGAGACGTAATGATTTTTAAATATTTTTAAAATATATCATATTAAAAACCTATCTTAGAAAGAAAATTTTCAATTACATAATTATCAGTTTGTTACTTTTCTTTATGTGCATCATAAAGAAATACTGCATTCATGGTGGGTTTTTTACCGCTTGTTTTTTGCGGATTCAAACGTTTTGTAATGACTTGAATTTAATTTTATTATTTATTTTCGAATATCTCTCTGCATGTTTATGCCTTTAAATCCACATAAGTGAATTCATGTAATAATACAGGGTATCTGAATAATATGTTCTTAATTTAGAGAGGTGCTAATATTAACAGAAAGTTTAAAAGCATAAACAAATATAAAATTATATAACAGTACTCACAGTTCTTTTTAGAAGAAACGAAAGTCGGTGAATTTTCAGGAAGGACCATTTGGTAGCCCTACGGGTATCTAATAAAAATTCATCGAAGGATTAGCATTCAAAAATAACAAGTTTAAAGATTTGAATAAACATCATGGTAAAATGCAAAAAGTCAGAACAATTGTTTCGTGTCGAAATAAAACACTTCATCAGCCAAACAAACTAGTTACGAGAGCTAAAATCAAAGTGGCAACAGACAAAATCAAATGCAGTGATGAACTAAAACAAATAAAAATGAAACTCAGTATAAATATTGGTGTCAATATAATTATAAACAAGACCGAAAAATCATGCGTTTTCATTGATTATTAACACTTTCCAACTGTACGTACTTGTTGTATTGTAAAACTTTCATTTTTCTTTGCCTGTGTTATCACACAACGGACAAACAGAAGAACTGAAAGGCATACAAATAAAATAACTCAATTCATAATCACTCTTAAACATTGTTAGAAAGTGTTAAATGCTTAACCCAAAAGAAAATGCAGCCCTGAAATTTGAATTGCAGCTCTTAATGTATCTGAATATTTTACTGTAGCTGTGTAAATCTAAAGGTTAACCACATCATATTCTTTACAAAACATTGCTTTATCATATTAACAATAAATGTCAATTTCTTTATGATTTTACAGTAGAAAGTTATTTATATGTGATTTATAAAAATGTCTGTCCTGAAACGTAATCACTAGAAGTTTTTGAGTGTCCTTGTACACAAAGCAGATGTACAGAACCTATTAATGATATTTTAAATAGGAAACATTCCATAGTGAACTTGAATAACATATATCAATTTTTAAAAATTCTGATAATATTTTAAGACGCTGGGGATGGGCAGACGGCAGATAAAAAGATGCACAGTCGGACAAACAGATACACAAATTGAAATAATATTTACTGTTACAAATCGTTAGAAAGTGTTTAAAACCTTTAAAATAAACGAAAATACAATTCTAACCAATTTCCAATTATAACCATTAATATAACTGAATATTTTTGTGTGGCTCTGTAGATCTAATTCTAATCATACTATATTCTACAGAAAGCATTCTTTTGTGCTTATGAATAACATATTTCAATTTCATTAAGACTTGTACAAAGAAAAAATTTGGCTAATAGAAATACTTCTCAAAGAACGAAATGCTTGGAATAATTTCGAGTGTCCCTGTACACAAACCAATGAGGGTATTTATTCCATTTTCAACAGGAAACATCCGATAGTGAACTTAAACAATACATATCAGTTTCAAGAAATTCCATGAATATTTACAGGAATTAGAGTACGAACAGACAGACAGACAAACTGAAGTCATTAATACTTTTAAACCTTGTTGGAAAGTGTTAAAAAGAAAGAAGAAATATTTAAACTCTGACTTCCGTAAATGTTTATGGAATTTCTTGAAACTAATGAATGTTATTCAAGTTCACTATCGGATGTTCTTTATTAAGAATGGAGTGAATACCTCGATTGGTTTTTGTACATAGATACCAAAACGTTTTCCAAAGCAGTGGGTTCTATCAGAGATATTTCTATAAACTACATTTTTGTAACTTTACTTTGCGCAAATTCTAATAAAATTGAAATATGTTATTCGTAATCTTAAAATAATGCTTTGTATAGTATATAGTCTGATTAGCACTGGATTTACTGGGTCACACAAAAAACATTGCTATATTAATGGCTATTCTTTAAAATTTCCTGGAATTGCATTTCAATGTACGTTAAATGTTTTTAACAATTTCTAAAAAATAATAAGTAAAAATTAATAATACCTTTACTGTAGACATATCTTAATGAAATTGAAATATGTTGTTCAAGTTCACTATTGGATGTTTTCTGTATAAAATGGAGGAAATACCACCATCGGGTTATACACAGGAACACTCAAAAGTATTCCAAAGCAATGCGTTCTATGAGAGATATTTATATAAATCAAATTTTAATAACTTTACTTTCCACGAAGTTTTAGGATATTGAAATATGTTATTTATATGCACAAAAGAATGCTTTGCATAGAATATAGCATGATTAGCATTATATTTACAGGGTGGCTCAAAAATATCCAGTTATATTAAGGGCTATTAATAAAAAAATGCTAGAATTATACTTTCGTTTACGTTAAGCGTTTTTAACACTTTCTAACATTTTTTGAGTGTGAATATGATTTCAGTTTTGTGTATCTGTCTGTCTGTCTGTCTGTCTGTCTGTCTGTCTGTCCGTGCTCTAACTCCTGTAAATATTTATGGAATTTCTTGAAACTGACATATGTTATTTAAGTTCACTATCGAATGTTCCATATTGAAAATGGAATTTATACCTCTACTTGTTTGTGCACAGGGATACCCGAAAGTATTTCAATGCATTGTGTTCTATGAGAGGTATTTCTATGAACCATATTTTCACACCTTTACTGTAGATATATCTTAAAGAAATTGAAATATGTTATTCAAGTTCACTATTGGATGTTTCCTGTATAAAATGGAGGAGAATATCACCATAGGTTTATGTACACAGGGACACTTAAAAGTATTTCAAATCATTGCGTTCTATGAGAGATATTTTTATAAATCAAATTTTAATAACTTTACTTTCCACGAAGTTTTAGGAAATTGAAATATGTTATGCACAGGGACACTCAAAAGTATTTCAAATCATTGCGTTCTATGAGAGATATTTCTATAAATCAAATTTTAATAACTTTACATTCCACGAAGTTTTAGGAAATTGAAATATGTTATTTATATGCACAAAAGAATGCTTTGCATAGAATATAGCAGGATAAGCATTAGATTTACAGGATGGCACGAAAATATCCAGTTATATTAAGAGGTATTAATAAAAATTTGCTAGAATTGAACTTTCGTTTACTTTAAGAGTTTTTAACACTTTCTAGCATTTTTTAAGTGTGAATATGATTTCAGTTTTGCGTATCTGCATGTCCGTCTGTCTGTCTGCCTGTCATTCTGTCCGAGCTCTAACTCCCGTAAATATTTATTGAATTTCCTGAAACTGATATATGTTATTCATTTTCACTATTGGATGCCCCCTAAGAAAATGAAGTTTATACCGCGACTGGTTTGTGTACAGGGACACCCGAAATTATTTAAAAGCATTGTGTTCTATGAGATTTATTTCTATAAACCATATTTTTATACCTTTACTGTAGACATATCTTAATGATATTGAAATGTGTTATTCCAATTCCCTATTGGATGTGTCCTGTATAAAATGGAAGAAATACCACCACCGATTTATATACAGGGACACTCAAAAGTATTCCAAAGCATTGCGTTGTACGAGAGATATTTCTATAAATCAAATTTTAATAACTTTACTTTCCACAAAGTTTTAGGAAATTGAAATATGTTATTTAAATGCACAAAAAATTTCTTTGCATAGAATGTAGCTGGATTAGCATTATATTTACAGAGTGACACAAAAATATCTATTTATATTAAGAGTTATTAATAAAAAATTGCTAGAATTGTATTTTCGTTTACATTAAGCGTTTTTAACACTTTCTAACATTTTTAAGTGTGAATATGATTTCAGTTTGTGTATCTATCCATCTGTCTGTCTATCTGTCTGCCCGCGTTCTAACTCCTGTAAATATTTATGGAATTTCTCGAAACTGATATATTTTATTGAAGTTCACTATCGGATGTTCCATATTGAAAATGGAGTGAATATTTGTTCTGGTTTGTGTACAGGGACACACAAAAGCATTGTGTTCTATGAGTGTTATTTTTATAAATATTTTCCGTATAGAATGTTCCCCATTTAAAATGACATTAATAGGTCCTGTACAACTGGTTTGTTTACAGGGACAACAACAACAAATAATAATGCCAATGCATTACGTTTTAGGACAGAATTTTTTGAAAGTTATATTTAAAAGTCTTTCTACTGAAAAAAATCATAAAATTGTTGAAATGTATTATTTATATTCTAAAATAATGTTTTGTATAGAATATGATATGATTAACTATCTGATTTACAGGGCTACACTAAATTATTCAGATAGATGAAAAGCTGTAATTAAAATCTAATGGCTGCATTTTCTTTTGAGTTAAGCCTTTTTAACACTTTCTAAAATGATTAAGAGTAATTTTAAAATCAGTTAGTCTATCTGTATATTTCTCAGTCCTCCTGTCTGTTGTGTGAAAACGTTGGGAAAGAATATTAAAAGTTATTCGATACAACAATTACGTACAGTTGGAAAGTGTTACTAATCAACGCGTACTGCATGATTTTTCTTTCTTGTTTTTTTTTTTTTTTAACTTTCGCATTACAAAACACATCATCGTGAGTATTTTTGCATCAACTTTTTTTTTTTTTTTTTTTTTTTTTTTTTAAATAAGTAACTTTATTGAAAACATTTCATTGAATTTAACATTACATATAACTTAAAACTTTTCTACTTTTCTGTTATTTGCTGTTATTTAAATGCAAAGCTTCAAGATTCAAAACCAAACAAGCTTTTATATATTAAAATTGTAATAATAATTTCTTTTCAAAAGTCTGTACATGTTGAATTTTCGGAAGACAAAACTATTTCACTTTTGGGCAAATTGCTTTTAACACTTATCGTATTTGAAAAGTTTTGAAAATTTATTAAACAAATGGAGAAAATGTCTCCCCAAATGTGTTAGAGAAACAAATAAACCAATCCATTTATAGGTGCGCCTGTCGTATGTTTTTTTTTTCTTTTTTCTTTACTCAGTTTCCCTCAGTTTTTAAAAATATGAGTAATGTAACTAAAATAATTTAAATTGATAGTGTTAAGAATAAGTTTAAAAAGATTTGCTCAATAATTCCTATTTCCGGCGAACGATTTATTTTAATACATTTGAATAAAGACAAATATATTACTTTAAGAAATTTAACATTTGAATTTGTAGAAAAAATTCTAAAAACTTAAACAATTGCTGCCATTTTGCTTGATTTTTTTCTTTTCGTAGCAAAAAGTTAATAATAAGTCACATGCATCAAATACTTAAAATCTGAAAATTTAAAATGTTAAATTAATGCTTCAATTTTTGCAATGTCTATGATTACGTAAGAAATTGAGAAAATCATTAATAAATTTGTTCATTTTTTTATGAAATTGAAAGGTGATGCATAGCAATTGAAATAAAGTATAATCACATTGTAAAAGTTATCCGTGTATGTTGCTACTTAAATTTATATTTAAAAAAATAAAATAAAAAATAAAAATAAAAAAAAGACCGAGATCTTCATTTTTTTGTTTTTTGTTTTTTTCCTTTTAATTAACAGACATAAAATTCAGTACAAAATAGCCTTTAATTTATAACGACAGGACATTCTTTTTTTACTATACTTCTTTGTATGTGGAATAGAGTAATGATACATGTGGTAATTATATTACGTTCCTTAGCAGTGGTAAATATATTCATTTCTTAAATTTCTTTTCACAAGTTTTCTCCTAATTTTATTTCGAATATTTTTTTAATTTGTGGCGACCGGATTTTTTTTTTCAGTTCGTCTAATAATAGAAAATCTTAAAAAATATATTTAGTTTAAAATATAAAGATGCGTTCCTTAGCAATGGTTACTACATTCATTTCTTATTATTTCTTAAGCAAGTTTTCTCTAAATTTTATTTTTATTTTCTTTTTCTTTTCTTTTCTTGAAGTCATAGGGAAAAAAGAGATTTTTTCTTCAATTCGTCTAGATGTACAAAAGCGTATAAAAAAGAAAGAAAAACCTTTACCTTAACATATGAAGTTGCGTTCCTTAGCAACGATTATTATATTCATTTATCAAAATTTTTTGCACGTTTCCTCTCAATTTTCTTTTTTATATATTTTTCAAACTTACTTTTACATATATTTTAATTTGTTGAAAAAAAAATAATAATAATGTTCTATTTTAACTTCTCTCGTCCTTAGAAAAAAAAAAAAAAAAAAAAAAAAAAAAAAAAATAGGTATGATTCGATAATGGTGTATGAAACGTAATCATTTGAAAATATATTTTGATTAGGATTTGTAACTTCGACCAGATGTAATATTGTATATTTCAAACAGGAAAGCTGAATTAATTTGAACATGAGCGAAAACTGACTTTGCGAATTACTGAACCAGAATATATGGATATTACACGGCAGTACTCCATTATTAGCTAAACCAGTTGTTTTCTCTCTGACACTATTCGCCTTGTTAAAAATAGAATAGTTTAAAAGTGAGTTAATTAATAGCGGTAATTATAAAAATAAATAATAATTTAATGCGCAAGGTTGCGTCATTTATCCGTAAATCAGATATGAAATTTTTAACTTTCAATTCACCAATTAGTGCCGGTTAGGTGTACACCATATTTGCTCAATGGCAGGAATGCAAGAAACAGTTACATTTCAGTAATATTGTTAACGCTAACATTCTACGCTAGCGTTAACAACAGGTTCAATAACTTAATTCATTAATAACGTATCACAGTTATTGATTCAACCGATTTCTATTCTAACGAGTTCGAAACATGCAATACATACACTATTCTTAAGCATTTTACACATATTTGGATCAAAATAATAGCAACAGATTTTACAAAAAGTCTGAAAAGAGAATTACTTGAAAGATTAAAAACACAAATCTTTTATTAAATTAAGCTTGAATTACCACACAAAACAACATTAAATAAATGAAACATACCGCGTCCTATTACACAATTTTCAATTTTAGCCCTATCATCAATCTCAGATATAAATCACTTTAATTGTTCCTGTCATTGACTCTCCTTACCAGATATTTCATGATTAACTAAGCCACTTCTGCACATAATTTATCACACAAGTACAAAATCAAAGGCAAACCTGACAATTTTATCATCATCATGACAAAATATTTCTCAAATATTCATCTTTATCTTACATCACGGGTGTTTCAATTTATTACCGCAATGACATTATTAACTCGCCTATTAAAAGTTAGAATTCATAGCCTGATGACATATTATAAAACTGTGCAAAATCAAGTAATGTTGATAAACAAACATGATCATGTTGAGTTCCTTTCGCGGATAGAAAATTTTCTCTTCTATAAAATTGAAACAATAAGTTCTCTTTAAGTGTTCACCTTTATTCAAGAACTACGAGGGAAAGTCAATATGTAAAAGTCACAAAAGATAATAAAAAAATAATTTACCATGATAATCACTTGGAAACAATTTTTATTTTTCCACATAATCTCCAGCAACGTTGATGCACTTATCCCTTCATTTTGTCAGAGCCCCAATTCCAGCTGCATAAAATTCTTCGGGTTGCTGTCTCATCCACAATAGGACTTCATGTTGAACGTCGTCGTCATCTGCAAATAGTTTGCCTCCAAGATGTTGTTTCAGTGGACCAAACGGCTGAAAATTGCTTGGGGCTATGTTTGGGTTGTAAGGTGGATACAGTAGCATCCATAAACAGGTAACATTTCTTTATGAATATATTTTCATTCAAGTCCTTCCGCCCACAAAACTCAGACCACAGCACGCTGCTATTCTATCGTACAATCATTCAGCACCATCGCCATTTTTGAATTCATTACGCATGCATGTGCATGTTACCTACTCAATATGAATTGAATATCATAAAGCTATATATTGCTACCATCTATCACCATTCTTTGTGGATATCTGTTACCATTTTAAATCATGCCATATGCATTTGTGACTTACTTAATGACTTACCCTCGTACTTCCTTTGATGGCCAGTTTCTCAGGCCTTAAATTTCCTTTGAAGAATTTAATACTAATTTAAATCCATTAAGGGGTTACATCCAGTTGTATGCACGAAAAAACGTGTTTTTTGTGAATTTTTAGTGAAGAGGCCTTTTATTAAAGAAATATATACAATACATATACATATAGCAAATTTAATGTATGTTAAGAATCCGTGATGAGTTTACAAAAATATTGGGTTCCGCTGTTCCTGTAGTAGATCTCCTAGAGGACTTCCACAAAAAGGTGTCTGGCGGTGAGCAAGATATCTCTGATCCAAATTATCTGAAATGAAAAAAACCAAAAGATTTATTTTTAGGATAGATGAATACAGGTAATGATCGTAGGAATAGTCAAAATTTTGATTTTTGACAAAATGGCGGCTTCCCAAAAAAAAAATCGTTTTTTTCATGAAAATTTACACTTGAAAGTAGCTGAAAAAATCGAAATTATTATCAGAAACCTTATTCCTACGATCATTACCTGACAAAAATATCTAAGAAAATCGTGTCATAATTTCAAGTCAATGGGTCCAGCCGTTTCGGAGAAATTTTGCTCACCGACTTTGAAAACACAGTTTCGAGATAAACACGTTTAAAGTTTTGGGAACCATTTAAAGTAAGTTAAAAAAAAAAAATTTCTTACTTACATCGAGTCATCTATTCCAGGACCATAAGAGGAACCCTCTGCTTCATCATTTGCTTCTAGTACAGCCAACTGTTGTTGTCTACGTGACATTCTCCCCTCGCGCGTGCTCCCTTGCGCTCGTGCGTCAGAGATCAAGATGCGCTCTGCGTCCTCTTTTTCTACATAGGCATGGGCATTAGGCCCAAGCGATAGTCCCATTGCGTTCATGAAGTATAGAAGAGATGTTTTTCCTTCATTGAACATGCCGGCAGCAAGATAAGCAGCAATTTCAACGATCTTAGAGCCACATGGTATTATTTTTGGAGTTATTTTCCATATCAGCTGATTATAACTTTCATTATTATTTTGCGTGAAACCACCAACGCATCTTTCTAATAATTTTTCATTACTCAGATCTACGTAAATTGGAAGTATAGCTTCAGCAACATCAGGCGGTAAGGGTTGATAATCATGTTTGTAGCTTGATAATGTGTCCAAGGCTCGTGCTTTCTGCCAAGAACACCATGAGTCTTCTCCAGTCGGGCATTTACCATGTTGAGGATTGTCGTCAGTGGAGCAATTATGATAATAAGAAGCCCAAATGGCATTAGACATATTTTCAACAGAATCACAGTGTCTTCTTATTGCTAATCCATAATAGACAGTTAATTTATCGATCATTTTACCAGTCAGTTTACCCTTTCCAGCAAGTACCTTTTTCTGACGTTTCTTCCCATTTTTATCAGTCGTTTCTGTTGTAGTTTTGTTTACACATTCTCTTAGTCGTTTACCCATTCGCTTTTGGACATGACCTATGCATTCTTTTTTCTTGAAGTCTTGAAGTAATGTACTTCTATGCCACCATAAGGTGCGGCCTTCACCATAAGGAGACGTCTTTACAAATATGCAAATTTCTCCGAAACTAATTGCCGGATCGATATGAAATTTTCAGACAATATTATCAAATATATATACATTCAAAATATGTAAAAAAAAAAAAATCGATTTTTTGAAAATTACAACTGGATGTAACCCCTTAAAAACCCATGTACCTTCCTTATGGGTCAGAATTTAAGAGAACAGATAACACAAGTCTGCAGAATCATACATTTCAATCTTTTTTTTTTCCACTGTGTTGGGTGTCTCGAATATGTTTTGATACGCTGAATTCAGAAATGCTTGTCTTTTCTTCCTAGAACGTACAGGTTTTTCAAAAAGTGAGTATAAAGATTGAAAGAATTGACACAGAGACTGTAACAAATTAAAAACTACTTACGTATAAAATACATTAAAATATGCTATTATTTACACATTGTCTTTTAAATATGTTTCTTTATCTCGAAGTTCTATTTAGATATTTTTCTCTTGTGCATGGCTTGACGATTAAGACTGGAAGGGGGGGGGGAGGGATGATCTATGTAGCATTCAACAATAAACTCCAAATACTTTAAAACTTTCATCGTCCCCAATACCTCCTTTACATTTCTTTAATATCTTGATGAGATAGCTCTCCTTGTTCTTCATTCACATCAATCAGATTTTCCAGGAAATAACTTAGATGGGAGTTGAAAAAAAGTAGTTTTAAGATTAAAAAATCCTTTTTTGTGTGTGTGTGTGTGTGCGAAAACTGTGCATGGCGAATTTTTTTCAATAGTTTTTTCGCAATCAGCATCAAAAATGCACCAGAAAAACATAACACTTTCAAGAAAACATTTTTACCGCAGACCTGAATAATTATCATACACATAGTTACTAAGTCTCGACTTAGGCGGAAGACTTCATACCAGAAATTTTCTAGAGTAAATTTTACTTTATTTAATCTTGGAAAATTAATATGAAATATTTATATCAAAAAATGTACTGGTGTGAAACCTGATTTAAAAATTAGAAATATTGGCGATTATTATTATACGGTTGAGAACACTGTAGGCATGTAGCAATACTTCATAATAGAAACAATTTCTTATTTTTTTCTTTTTCTGTTTTCCCGATTATTTTTTATGTGTACTGTTATTTGTGCTATTCTTGTTTAAGAAAAATTTTTCCCGAATCTCTATCGCATAAAATCTCATTTACTCATGCTTCGCTTGGTAGATATTTTCTGCCTTTACTTGTTTATATAGAAGGTCATAATTCAGTGACTTTTGCCCAGTTTGATAAACCTCTAGTACACAAGACCTTTCTATGGATTAATTTTATACAATGTTAAGCTCTATATGTGAGACATTTTGTTGCTTTGTTTTTATTTCTTGTTTATCCATACCCATTATAATCATGAGCGTTTCCTTTATTTAATTCGTGCTTTTTTTACATTATTTATGCGTCTACGAATTTTTTTCTTTTTTTTTTTTTTTTTTGTCGTAAAGGAAGTATAGGAAACAATCAGATAGTTATTTAATATTCAAGAAACTTCAGAAGCACCCTATATTTAAACTTTATATTTGAAATTGCTTTGATATACCGCTCAGAAGTTTTTAACGTAATTTTATGTTTGAATTTCATTGCTTTACAGTTTAGAAAGTTTTTCTATAGTTTAAATGGTAAAGTGTGTTATCCAGGAAGTACTTCAAGAAATTTCTGGAAAAAAAGTCGCCAGATGAAGATTTTTTTTAAGGAGGGGGGGGGGGGTATGTGTGTGTGTGACAGTTTATATTATTGCAGTTTGAAACACTACGTTTAACTATTTTTGTACGTTGATCATAAACGCATTAGTTAAGTAAACTTATCTGTAGTAAACTTATCTTTTAGTAAACTTATCTGTACTGATAAGTATAAAGGATTTAAGTCCATATTCTTGATTTTTCAGGAGACGAAAAATAAAGTTAAACTAACTAAACATAAATCAGAAGAATTGATTAGGAAAAAGGGATTTCGTTGACTTATACCCTTTATACCATTCCGTGATTGTCAGCCTTCATTTTATAACGGGAAAAAAATTGAATTAAATATTTTATACCATACATGAATGCTAAATTTCTGAGTTGAACCTTTTTTTACCAATGGATTTTCTCAAAGACTTAAATCCTTTATACCAATCGATAGAGAATATTTTTCTGAGTCTGACTATGTACTTAACTCAAAATCGACATTTTTGGATTTAAATCCTTTATACTTATCAGTACAGATATATTCATGGAGATATAAAGGTTTCTTTAAAAAATTGCAAAAACAATTTCCACTTTTTTAATTATAACACGTATAGTATTAGACCCAGCCAAAAGCCATTTTCAGAAAATATGGCATATTATATTAGACACAGTATAAAGTAATAATGAAAAATTTTTAAATATCTTACGAAATACGAGCACTTTTACTAAATATTTTTTAACTAAACACGCGCAAGCTTTATAAAAATTTCATTTGCATAATTTAATAGCCAAAGGTATTGAGCAACTTATATGAAAACCCCAAACAAATATCATGTAAATTCAAAATGTTATGAGAGATAGAATGAATAAGAAAACATTGACATTTTTGTGTGAGGCAAATGCACAGCTTATAGTTCAATGAAAATCGTTCGAGTGTAGATGGCCCAGTTTTGTTCTCTTCAAAATGGATAATCACAGAAAGTCCAAAAAGGGCGGTGCACTAGATGTTATAACAAACTTATACATACTAATTTGCAACGTCTACGCCCAGCCGTTTTCGAGTTATGCGAGAGACACACTCACACACATACATATACATACATACAGACGTCACGAAAATTCGTGTAAAGTCGTTGATATCTCTGTAACAGGAACTTGTATTAAAACCAAAGTTCCAGGTATACAACTAGACATCATGACAATCTCACAGATAAATTTTCAATATTCTACGATCATTCGTTTTGGAGCCATGCGAAATACAAAATCCATTTCCCATATCGGGATTACTATACTTCCTCATACTTTGTATAATAAAGAAAAAGTAATAAAAATATATTCAGTATCATCAAAAGTTATAAGTTAAAAATAGGACTTTTTCATTGATACAATCCTTTTCTTGTGTAATTTATGTTCTGTAAAAAAAAAACCTTCTATTAATTTTATCGATCGCTCTTATTTCTCTATCTGAAATCATTTTTTATTACCATTTGTGCCTTTTGTTCGAGAAAAAAATATTTTTAGGGTTCATTAAATTAGGGAATTTTGCTATCTTTTGCTTTTCAAGTCATTGGATTCAAGACTTACGATTTTATTTCATTTTTACCAGCATTTTCTTTAATTTGATATAATACGCTAAAATTATTTAAAAAAAAAAAAAAAAAAAAGATAGTAAGGAATATTTTAGTATATTTTTCTTTTTTAATGCAGTGCAAAACAATACAGATAGGACGTGATTTTCGTCTTAAAGTGAGTTATTTCTGTCGTCAACATATTAGGTTGATTTCTTTAGAAATCGACCTATTGCAGTCACTTCGTTTATTTATCTATCTATCTATCTATCTATAATGAAAATTTTGTCATCACGATAACTCCCGAAATGATTCTCCAAATCGAACCAAATTTGGGCAGTGTCACAGTAAGCTTATCTTATAAATATCTTAGATGAGTTCGTTAACAAGTTGCTCCGACTTTTTGTTTTCAAGTAGGGGCCACATGAAAATTTCAAATACACATTGTAAAAAAGCGTATTTCAGGCCGGCTTTGCTTGAATTTTGATGTAAATATAGACCACATAAGGGTCTCAATGAACTTTGTTAATGAACTTTATCTGCCATTTTTAACAAAGTGGCGGAAATTTTAAGTTAAGCGGGGCCACTTGAAATCAGGCTATCAATTGAAAATTTAAAATCATAATAACTTCCGAAATAATACTCAAAATCCAACCAAATTTGGACAGTGAACTTATCTTATAAATATCTTGATTGAGGTTGTTAATCAAATTGCTCCGCCATTTTGTTTTCAAGTGAAGACCACTTGAAAATTTCAAATTTACATTGTAGCGTATTCAGAATTTCTTCGAATTTTGATGTATACACAGACCATATAAGTGTCTCAATCAAGTTTATTAATGAACTTTATTCGCCATATTAAACAAACTGACGTATATCTTAAGTTAAGCAAGGCCAGTTGAAATCAGGCTACCAAATTTGGAGTTAACTTACAAATATTTTGGATGAATTTGCCAATCACGTCGCTCCGCCATTTCGTTTTCAAGTGGAGACCACTTGAAAATTTAAAATTTACATTCTAAAAAGCGTATTCCGAATTTGTTTGAATTTTGATATATACAAAGACCATATAAGGGTCTCAACCAAGTTTATTAATGAACTTTAACCGCCATATTTTTTTGAAAAGTTCAGTATATCTTATACTCAGCGGGCCACTTGAAATCAGGCTCCCACTTGAAAATTTAAAATCACGATAACTTTTGAAATAATACTCCAAATCGAACCAAATTTCGACAGTGATATTATCATATAATTATCTTGAATGTGTTCACTAGGCAACTTGCCCCAACATCTTGTTTCTAAGTTGCAGCCACTTGAAATCACCCTGCCACTTGAAAATATGCCATCATGATAACTTTTAAAATACTAAACTGATTCAAATAGAAGTTGGATAGTGAACTTATGGTTCAAATAGCTAGGATAAGTTTACTTGGTGACTTGATCCGCAATTTTATTTCCAAGTGGTGGCCACTTGGAAATTTGTCATTATAGTAACTTTAGTAATACTGAATCAATTTGCATCAAATTTGGGTAGTGGATTTTATTGGGCTTAGAAGGCAGAGCACGCAAATTATAATGCATATTGATGAGTCCATATTAAAACGAAACACTTTTAATTGGACTAACACTCACATCACATAGTTACATATAGAGAAACAAAAATTCAACAAAAGTACAGGTAAAAGATGCGCCGTACGAACAGTCCAAGTGGTGGCGCGCCAGTCGTTATTGGAATGATCTATTATACAATGAAGGAGGGTAAATACAAGAGGCATTGGTAATGGAAAATAAATGTAACCTAACATCCCCCCACAATGTCGACGTATTTACCTAAATAACAATGTTACATCTTCCAATCCCATAATTTTACAACAGTTGTAATGTTTTGATGATGTTAATGCTTTTGTAAGAATATCAGCCCCCATATTTTCAGTAGACACAAAATTTAAATCAATAATTCCATCTTACAGTGCATCCCTTATGAAATGATGCCTAATGTCTATATGTTTGGTACGCTTATGAAAGATCGGATTTTCAGCTAATTTAATAGATCCTACGTTATCTGTAAATATACTCACTTTTTCAATTTTGCCTTCAGATAACTCATTTAGTAATTTACATAAATATATCCCTTCCTTAGTGGCATCGGATAAAGCCATATATTCGGCTTCCGTTGATGAGAGAGCTACGGTACACTGTTTACGGCTTTCCCATGTAATTGCACTCCCGCAAAATATGAAACAGTAACCTGTATATGACCTACGGTCATCGAGGCAATTCCCCCAATCCGCGTCAGTGTAACCGAACAAAGGCTCATTACTTTTTCTAAATACAAGTCCAAAATTTATTGTTTTCTTTAAGTATCGTAAAACTCGTTTAGCGGCAGTCCAATGAGTTTTATCAAAACAAGTTAGAAATTGACTTAATTGACTGACGGAATTTGCAATGTCCGGCCTGGTGGAAGTTGCAAGATACATCAAACTTCCAACTAATTCACGGTAAGGATATTCGTTTTCACAACATTTTTCGGCCTTTTTTAATCGAATGCTTGTATCCATAGGACAAGCTACGGGCTTGGCTGCTGTCATGCCAAAACGCTCTAAGAGTTCTCTAATATAACTATGTTGACTCTTTGTTATAAGGCCATTTTCTGACTGAAAATTTATCCCTAGACAATATTTAACTATGCCTGAATATTTAACATCTAGTTTTTTATTAAGATGAATTTTGAAGTTTTCTAACATATCAGGGTCCTGTGACATAGACAATATGTCATCAACGTAAACCATTATAAGAGTCAACCCTTTATCACTTTTAATATAATATAAACATGGATCTGCATTTGTTTGTTTTGCTCCGAAATCATTCAAAATTTTATTTAACTTAGTGTTCCAACATCTCCCGGCCTGCTTGAGCCCATAGAGCGAATTTTTTAACAAAAGAACTTTATTCCCTACATTTAGACATTTAAGAATCTCGGCTGCTTTATCAGATATGTCCCTATCGCAATTTTCATTTATAATTATTTGAAGTATTTCTTTAAAGTAATCGGGAACTTCCATAAAAATTTCCTCATCTAATTTTCCATTGAAATATGCTGACGTTATGTCAAATTGATGTATTTTTATTCCTAATTTAGCAGCATAACCTGCTAAGATTCTAATAGATCCCATTTTTGCTACCAGAGAAAAAGTTTCGCGAAAATCTATACCAAATTTTTGACTAAATCCGCGAGCTACTAATCTCGCTTTATATTTCAAAAGAGATCCATTTTGATCATATTTATTTGTAAGGACAAATCTACCTTTTATGCATTGTTTCTGGGGCCTTTCTACCACTTCGAATGTATCATTTTTTAATATTACTTTTATTTCGTCAGTCATTGCTTTATACCAATTCGAAGCTTCCGGACCTTTCAAGGCATTATTTATTTCTATTTCCGAATTAAAACTATAAACAGCATTTGCAATTGATTCCGGCTCCCTAATTATTTCGCGATTACGCAATGGCAATATATTTTTATCTTCGAGCGCCGATTCTGAGTCACGTGACAGTTCATCTTTTTCATATTTTATTTGAGGAGGAGAAATTTTTTCTTCTGCCTGCTGCATGTGTGAGTCATTTTGCGATTCGCTTAATTGTATTTCTCTTTCAAAAACATCTGGATACAATTGACCTTCTTTTTGAAACATCATTAGATTTCGCTTCAAAAAATTTTACGCTACGGGATATAATTACTGTATTTGATTCAGGAAGATAAATACGAAATGCTTTAGAATTTTCTGAATAACCCACAAATATTCCTTTTTTTTGACCTTGGGGAAAATTTATGTTTAGGATGGTTATTGAAATAATAAGAAGTGCAACCAAAAGATTTAAAATAGCTAACGTTAGGTATTATATTATTCCATAATTCATATGGGGTTTTTCCATTTAAAGCTTTTGTTGGGCACCTATTTCTTATATAATTAGAAGTATTAATAGCTTCTGCCCATAAATTTAAGGGTAATTTTGATTGTGATAATAGACAACGGGCCATTTCGACGAGAGTTCTATTTTTCCTTTCACAAACACCTGATTCCTCCGGGCAATAAGGGGTTGTTAATCTATGCTGAATACCATTTTCTTTCAAGAAATTTTCAAATTCAGTCCCAATAAATTCGCCCCCATTATCACTCATGAATTTTTTTATTTTTATAGATTTTTCATTTTCCCAAAGAAGTTTGATTTCTTTAAAAGCATTCAATGCCTCATCTTTAGTTTTTAAGAATTTTACTGCACAATAACGAGAATAATCATCAATAAAGGTAATAAAATAAAGGGACTTACCTATTGAGTGAACCCTAATAGGCCCACAAAGATCCGAATGAACTATTTCTAACATTTTTGTAACACGATCTGAGTGCTTAGGAAAAGGAGCACGGGTCATTTTATTTAACGCGCAAACTTCACAATTGAAATCGGATACCTTTTTAATATTTAACCCCCTAATATGACCTTTTAAATTTGAATCAATCAAATCTTTTACATTTAGATGACCCATTCTACAATGCCATTTTTCCACATCGGCAAAAATATTTTTAGAACTATCGATTGATTCACTCGAAAAATTAACTGCATTATTTATATTTGCATTATTATCCCGCAGATAATAAAGTTCATTTTTTCTGTCCGCAATTAGAGTCACATTTTTTTGTCTGTTATTTATAATAGCACATTTGTCTTTAAAAGTTACAGTGAAACCTTTGTCGCACATTTGTGACACGGACAATAAGTTCGTTTTCAATTCGTTTTAAGTTCCGAGCTGAATCCGTTGACCAATCAGAAGCCTACAAAAAAACCCACGATCCTCACTGAAAGTACAGAGCTAAAAAGGAGAGGATTTTGTCCTCAGACTGAGAGCCAAAAAATAAGCGTTTCAGAATTTTTGCTACCTTAAAACCATCTTTTTATGCTATTATATGCAGATTTATGGGATAGCTTATCTTTCATATCGATATCACAGCTGCTATTTCATACATCTATAGAGATACATCTACATATTTTAAGAAAATGTAAGATAAACTACGATATTATAAGGGGGGAAAATGCACTTTTTTTTTTCTGAAACCCGCACTTACAAAAAGACAGTTTCTTACTTTCTTTCTTTCTTTTTTTTTAAATACATATTCTTCGCAATTTTTTATAAAAACTGCAGTTGTTTTACAGTTACCGTTTATCATCAAGTTAACTGTGATAAGTTTTCGATATTTTTGAAGTCACAGCCACACCTTTAAGAATTCTGCAGTTCTTACTAAGTCGTGAACATTACTTTAAAATTTCTGCAGTTTTTATTAAGTCGGGAACTTTACTTTAAAAATTCTGCAGTATTTTTTAAGTCGTGAACTTTATTTTAAAAATTCTGCAGTTTTCTTAAAGTTAAAAGCACATTAGTTGAAATACTGCAGAATTTCTACAGTTTTGGGGGTTTTCTGCGGAAAAACTGCAGAATTTTTTAGCTGGGCATTGATCTCTACATTTTGAAGTTTTGAATTGACTTTTGTTTTAATTAATATTTTACCAACACCGGACACATCAGTTGTTTCATTATTCGCAAAATTTACAGATTTTATATCCGTATCCTTTAAATCGTGAAAATTGGAGTCATCCTTCCCCATATGTCGAGTACAGCCGCTGTCAACACACCAAAGATTCTCGGATTGTTCTTTGAATAATATGTTCGTATTCGTTTAATTTGTGCTGGCCAGTAGTCCTAAACTGTTTTGTCGACATTTAAATGATTTATCTTTTTCACACTGATTTGCACGGTGACCGATACGTTTACATTTCCAGCAAGTAATTTTTGAATTATCTCTTTCGTTCTGAGTGTACTGTTCAGTAATCTTAGGATTCCTTTTATTTTTATTCCACGGAGCAGGTTTCTTTCGGAAATTCCCAGTCATGAACGCTCCATCGTTCGGTCTGTCATCATGGCGTCTGGCGTCGTTTTCTTCTACTATTTTTATTCGTAGTACTTCTGGTTTCGGTAGCTCATCCCTGGATTCTATTGCGCACCGGAAATTTTCATAACTGGATGGTAGGCTGTATAACAACATCACAGTTAACAAGTCATCATCTATTCTAATGTCCATTTCAGATAGTTTATCGACTATGTCAAAAAACTTTCGAAGATGATCTCGAATGCTCACAGAAGAGGAATCTGCCATTTTATGTTGAAAAAGCGATTTTAACAGTGACGCTTTTCTAGCGGGGCCTTTAGATTGATATATTTCTTCTAATTTTTTCCATATATCCAGGGATGTTTCACAGTTTTTTATTTGTTTCAGTTCAGAAGGCGATATACACAAAATTATGTCGGCTTTGGCCTTTTCATCCATATCAGTCCATTTATCGAACGCTTCCTTTTGATTTCGCATCACCTGCCACGAGCTCTGGCTTTGGTTTAGAGCCAGATATATAAATCCAGGATTCAATTTTTATTAAGAGTGCCTTCATTTGTATCTTCCATGTCTCGTAATTATCTTTGTTTAGCGTTTCAATACGTAGTGTTCCATAAGACGCCATTTTTAAACGTGGTCGTCTATCTAACAGATAAAAGTCTATTTATCGTAAATAAAAATTAATTTGCTCTGGGCCCATAACCTTTTGGGCTTAGAAGGCAGAGCACGCAAATTATAATGCATATTGATGAGTTCATATTAAAACGAAACACTTTTAATTAGACGAACACTCACATCACATAGTTACATATAGAGAAACAAAAATTCAACAAAAGTACAGGTAAAAGATGTACCGTACAAACAGTCCAAGTGGTGGCGCGCCAGTCGTTATTGGAATGATCTATTATACAGTAAAGGAGGGTAAATACAAGAGGCATTGGTAATGGAAAATAAATGTAACCTAACAGATTTATCATTCAAATATCTCAGATAACTTTGCTGGGCATCTCATTCCGCTTTTTTTTCCAAGTGGTGCCACCTGAAAATTTCTTATGACGATAATTTTTGAAATACTGATTTAATTTAAACTAGAACTGGACAAACTAGAACTTATCTTACAAATATATTGGATGATTTCGTTGTGCAAGTTGTTTCGCCATTTTGTTTTCAAGTCGCAGCCACTTAGACTGCCACTTGAAAATTTACCATAATAATAACTTTTGAAACACGGCATTGATTTGAACCAAAGTTGGACAATGAACCAATGCTTCAAATATCTTGGATGTGTTTGCTGGGCAACTTGTTCTACTGTATTGTTTCCAAGTGGCGGCCACTTGAAAAATTTTTATCCAGGTAACTTTTTAAATGCTTAATCAAATCAAACCAAAGTTGAAAAATGGATTTATCATTCAAACAACAAAAATTTAGAATTTTCACGTAACTCGTAAACCAATCACGTTATTGCGTCCATCTTTGGTATATCGATAATAAGTATTTTCTCTCCAAAAGCCACCAAAAAAGTCGCCATGGGGGAAAAGTCGCCAAATTTGGCGCCGAATTCATTACCTGACTTATTGGATCTTTTTAATGCGTTTTTAAGGAAAAATTGGGCTATTTTAATGCTAAAACAAACTAGACATGCGGAAAACTAACATTTTATCAACTTACTAATCCTCTTTCAAAGAATTTCTACAAAAAAAAAAAAAAATATATATATATATATATATATATATATATATATATATACATATTTTTTTTTTTTTTTTTTTTTTTTTTTTTTTTTTTTTTTGCAACGATATCTAGATGAGCAACCTTTTCTGCCATTTTGATTCAAGTGGCAGCCACTTAATTTTTCAACACGATGACTTTTAAGATTTTGAAATTGGAACTATATGTGTACAGTAGACTTATCTCACAAATGCATTTGATATATTTTTCAACATAACCTACCCTTTTGTTTCCAAGCGCCAGCCACTTGAAAATTTTAAATTCACATAAAAAGGTATTTATGAACCTATTTGCTTAAAACTCCATATGTGCATAGCCTACATCAATATTTCTACCAAGTCCATTAATAATTTGTAGCCGCCATTTTGAAACAAAATAACGGCTACTTGATAATTAGAAACAAGAAATCAACCTACCCTTCCGAATAAGCCGGAAGGACTTGTTTTTCTTTTGAGATGCTTTTGAAAAAATAGAAAAAATTGCAAATATAGGGAGATTTCTTTATTATCCTCCTACTTATGTGCAGGCTTCAACACATGTGAAGTTTTTTGACCAAAATATATGAAGAATTTAATTCTATTTCAAGTTAATTTTTTTCTCAATTTTAACCTTTATATTTATGTGAAAGTACGTGTTTTTGAGATACGAATAAAAGTCGATAATTAAAGAAAACTCAAAATCACATGATACAGCTACGAAGCATTTCAAGTTTTTTTTTTTTTTTTTTTTTTTTTTTTTAGTAGTAGGAACATAAACTTTTTTTTCTTTAATTTGTTAGTGGTCTGCTTTTTGCCTTCCACAAAAAACCTTCGCTGAAATATATAAAGTACAACTTGTTGTTTATACCCCTAAAATGGAAATAGAATGTATCAACTATTTTTCATACTTTCATCAAAACGTCCGAATTCGAAAGTGTCTAAATACATTTGACTGTACAGTGTACTTATAAGTCTCATCTTTTATATAGTACTAGCTGTACCCTGCCATGCTTTGCTGTAGCACATTGTGGTTGCATGGATGAGAAATGAGGAACAAAACTAAGCATACGCAATTTAATTTTCAATACTTGTGTGTATAGAATATTTTTTGTTATTCCATTGTTTGCTTAGATATAAAGGGTATCTGGTTTGCCGACACGGGAACACGCAACATACAGTTGACGCAACATACAGTTGTGAAAAGCAATCCGCATCTTAATCTAAACCACACATTTCTAAAGATTGGCCTTGAAATTTATTGATTGGGATTGCAAATGGCAACCGAATTGGGAGTTGCAATCTTTTAAATTTAAAATGTATAGGTCGGGATCATGGGAATTCGAGGACTGAGAACATATTCACATTTGGAATGCCCCGTTAAAATTGTTGTTTCCACTACGTTGTTCATTAATTTCTTAACTGCGAGTCGCGTGCCGTTGCAGGGTTTTGGTTGATTAATATTCCGCAACATGATAATTGGCACACCTATTTTCAATTTTAATATGTGTGGTGGTTGTTGATTCATTGGGAGCGGGGACGGTGACAGTCGATCAGAGGTAGACAGTCACGTGACCAAGATACGAAAGTCCAAGGTACGAAAGTTTGAAAAAATATATATATATAATTGCGACACGAAATCATAAAGCGTAACAGGCGAAGAATCCGACTACATAAACATTAATCGCAACAGGACATTTCGGAGCAAAAAGGGGAAAGTTATTTTATTTTCTAAAAAACTAAAAATTTTATACAGATGCCTTTCATCGAAAATCAAACATTTTTAAATATCGCATGCTCATACATTCACAAAAATAAAAAAAAATTGAAACATCAACATTATTATTTTTTTTTTCATTTTTTACTGAGCACGCGCTGTAATATAAAATTCATCGAAATCAAACATTTTTAACAACAGCGTGCCAACGAGATACATTCCCAAAAATAAAAAAGTGAAACATCAACATTATTTTCATTTTCCTTTTTTACTGAGCACGCGCTGTATAAATAAATGGTAAACATAAAGCAAATTTTCAGTGTCAATATGGCAGGTTTGCTGACCACTGCTGACCGGTACATTGCTGACCGCTACTGGTACACTGCTGACAGCTGTTTTCTCGCAGTCGCGGGTATGTTACTGACGCGAAAAATAGATAAAAACAATCTTTGAAGCGGGTTGTATATATATATATATGTTTAAAGTTCGTAGAATAAGAGAAAGTAGTGTGAATACTACACAAGATTATTTAATGGTGTTAAGATTAGTTAATGACGTAAAAACGTGTTGTACTTCAATCTCACAAACTGCACTTTCATGTCTGAAAATTTTTAACGAAGATTTTTCTTCCTTCGATATATTTTCATTTCAAAAATTAGAAATTCGACGGAAATCCCGATTTTCAATACTGTAATTTGTTAGTGACATATCCAGATGTTCTTTTTTTTTTTTAATAAGAAAATGAAATTCACATTATTTCATAAAATAAACAATTTATAAACACCGGGGTAAAATAAAATATCGTTTTTTTAAAATGCACATTGTTTTAATATTGATGTCTTCTATTTATTATTTTATAGTATACCTACAATATAACATCTGAATACCTAGAGTATTTATAAATAAATTAACGTTATTTTTAGTAGCTTTTTACGTTAGTGTACGGGTACTTATAAAAATGAATTCGACGAACCCACAAGTAATTCACTTTTTATCATAACTTCGGTTAATTTTCACAAAAAGCCAAAAAGGGTAAAATCAAATAAATTCAAGAGAAATATGACTTGGAAATAAATTTGGCGACATAGGGGTATCTAAAATATTTCACCCGAATGACTTACTCTGCGGTCGGTTGATTCGAATAAAATTGAATAAATTAGAAAAGAGATATTGCGGTCGGTGATAAAAAGATTCAGTGTATTACTTTCATATACCGCAAAACTCTTTTTCGGAAAGTTGTAGCTTTTCAAAAGTTTTCAAATACGATAAGAGTGAAAAGTAATTTGCGCTAAGTAAAATGGAGCGAGTTTTTTAGACAGAAATAAAAGTAACTCAACGAGGTCTGAAGATAAATTAAGGTTAAATAGTGTGTAAATTTAAATCTTTTTAAAAGTCATGAAATTATAGAAAGGATATCCTGATATTTAAAGTGTGTAATAAAAATGTTATAAAATTTAAAACGCAGAAATAATAGAGGTAAATTGATAAAAATAAATGAAAATATTAACGTAGAAAGAAGACAAAAATAAGGTGTTTTTTTTTTTTTTTTAAAACAGTCATTAAAACAAGAAACGTGACATTTAAAAACATGAAGTATTAGCTTAAAGCTGCTACATTTTAATCGTTTTTTTTTTTTTAAACTAGCATACTGCAGCAAAATTTCTTCTGTACCATTCTACACAACAGTGCCACTTAGTGCACAAAACCTTAATCAACATCGTGTTCCGCAATAAAGATCTCCCATATTCAGTTTCGTGCAGTTTTAACCAATAGATGCGCAAATACAGTCATATGGAAAATCACAAAATTTGAATAATAGCAGCCCCATCTCTCGGTCGATATGCACCCAAACTGAAGCAATATATTTTATCATAGTGTCTGCATCACATATCAAATTTGGCGCTCTTGAACATAATAGAAGTTGAGATCTAACTTTCCCTCAAACAGAAAACATTGCAGCATACCAGCGCCATCTCACTGCCAATATGCACCAAATTGATTAACATAGTTATTTATAATGACTTTCTCACATGCAAAGGTTTGTGCTTATTTACATGACATAAGTTGAGATATAGCTTTTCCTCAAACAGAAAACATTGCAGCATACCAGCGCCACCTCTCTGCCGATATGCACCAAATTGAATTATCATAGTTATTTAAAATAAATTTCTCACATGCAAAGATTTGTGCTTATTTGCACGACATAAGCTGAGATATAGCTTTTTCGTAAGTATGGGGAACTGCTGTTTAGTAGCTCCACCTTTTATGTGATATACACCAAATTCTGATAGGCACAAATTTATGTTAAAACGATAATAAATATAAATTTTCATGACATTCTCTGCATTAGTTTTTTACTTAATTAAAATGAAATTTTAACAGCAGAATCTAATTTAATTCTTTGTTGCAGGAAAAAAAAAATGACTACATAGTTACACTTCGTCTATATTGAAATTCGAACTTGGATCTTCTGGGTATGAGTATCCTACAACTACGTCACCAAATCCCATCTATACTTCTTAGTTAGCTGTTCCCCGTCATTCTCAAATGAAATACTCTTATTATTTACCAATTTGTATTTTATTTATATACAAAATAAAATTATGAGTGTTCAATAAGTCTTTTTTAAATGTAACTCTAATTTTAAAATCAAAAGATATTTGAAAACTATAGTTCCTTTATTAGAGGTAGGGGTTTTAAAACAGTTTACAAATAGATTTTACACAGATTTAAATTCTACATGAAATCTTGCACACAAAGCTACAGAAATTATAGAATAATCATTAGTATTTGAAAAAGCAATATGTGGTTGATTTGTGTACAGGTATAATTGAGATTTACTTTGCTAATTTTAATTATCAATGGCATAACTATTACGAGTATAATGAGCATAATATATCTATAAACTACATACTTTAATGAGTTTATTCATTAAAAAGATGCACAGCGTTGTATTTTGATTATTAATATACACAAAGCGACAAAAAAAAAAGCCGCACTTGGATATTTTCCTTTTCCCTTTTTGCAACCACAAATTTTATCATTTAAAAAGTAAATTTTCGAACAGATTTTATTACGTCGCCCTCCATGTACACTTTAGAATTGAGTCCAGTGTTAAAAATAAAATTCAACTGTCAGGAAAATTATAATTTTAGAGAAGTATTTCAAGAATGGCAAGTATAAGGCATTTAACAATGCCTCAAAAAGTATTAATTTTAGAATGAAAGTCAAAAAATACGGGAGATGGCGAATTAATTAAATGCTCACGAAATATTCCTAAGATGATTTTTAGGAAGATTAAAAATTTTTTGGCTGTTTAAACGGAAAATGTGTCTTTAAACGGCCATGTTGCCCATTCAAGCAAGATTATGGCAAGTTGAGAAACAAAAGTTTAAAAAAATCGATTTGAACATGCTTATAACTTAGAAAAGATTAAAAAAATGTGCATACCAAAATATTTTCTTCAAAAACAGTGCGGGGACAATTAAACAAAGTATGTTAAAAACCAGAAGATCTGCAAAATAAAGTCATTACTGAGAAAAAGAATTTAAAAAAAACAAAACTTCAGTTGACCAAAAATTTAAAAAAATATATCTGTTAACTATTAGGCCGAACCGCTTTTCTCTGCTGAGTCAAGTTTATTTTATTTCGGGCTGATAAAAAAAAAAAAAAAAAAAAAAAAAAAAAAAACCTAGTAAAAGGATAAAAATGTAACCGAATTATTGAAAATTACATTCATAAAACAGTGAAGTGACACATTCTCCGTACATTTTGGCACGGAGGTGCATAAATTTACAATGAGCCGGGCAAATTTTTATGCTCAAGGGATCAAATAACTCGAAATAAAACGCGGCCATTATAAAAACGGTGCCTGACCGACTATTTTGAAAGTATCTCAGACTTTCTCGTAAACAGAATTTCAAGATGATATTGCCCCATACTAAAGGGCGTCTGTGGTGCTTTTATTCGATTCAAATTGTTAAAACTACCTATACTATCACATGAGCACCTATAATTCTGTAAGCAATCATATCTTTTTTAACTTTAAGTTAAATCCCACAAAAAATATCGTAGAATTCCTTTTTCATCAGACTTGAAAATAGCCATAATCTCAATCCGCTCGAAAATATTTAGTCTAAAAAAGCGTGAGAAAGGGCGAGGATTAAAAAATTGCAGCCTACAACTCTGCAAGGACTAGAAAAAATTACTTGTGATATTTGGCACTGAGAAATTTCTGATATTTATATTAAAACATTGCATTAATACTATGCCAATGCGCATTTAAAGCAGTAATTCCATATAAAGGTGGAATAACTCAATGCAGAATGCATATTTTTATTAAGAAATTGCTTAGATCTAAGAAATAAAACGGTGGTGTTAGCTAAAATCACCACTTTTATGTCTTAATAAGATTTTACGCCTAATCACATGGAACAAAAAATGCACATGGACACCACAGTTTGCTGTCAGGAATAAAATTCAAAAGCATTTGAAGTTGTGTTATGTGTTGTGTTGTTATAATAGGCTAAATTTATGTATGGTGGTATATAATTTATAGACAATACATAGGACTACACAAATTTAATAACTTTAAAAATATTAAGAATAACAACATAAAAAATTAACAAATAAGAACATAAAAAATATTCTTTTCTATTGAATGTATTTGATGGAAGTGCTAAATTTTAGAATGGTAATTACTTTCTCATACCCATATGACTGACAAAGTATTGTTCGAAATCCAATTTTCTTTTTTTACTTTAATTACGAGTTTTGATATCCCCTGACTACAAAATCATGTTTTTTAGTGGTTGAAATGTGTCTATATCTTTTATCAGCTTAATGTAAAACAAATAACAGCAGAAAATATTCAAATTTGGTATATGGAAAAAATTGAAAAGGTTTGTTTCAAAGATTGTTGCGTGTGTGAAAATTGTTTAAATAATTTTAAATAAATTCTGACATTTAATAACAGCTTTAATCTTTTTTATGAATGTAGACTCTATATTTAAACAGCGGTTGAGGGGATGGTAGCCTTTTCACACAGAAATATAATCAGTGTCTTAGAGTTATTTGAAACTGTTTCTAAAATTCTTTCAAGCTTTATTTAAATTATATTTAGTTACAGTACTTCTTGTTTTGACCGTACTCCGTAATTCGTCTGTATAGTATTAAAATGCAGGAGAAGAGGAATTTGTGTGAATGCCATACCAGATTATTTAACTTTTGCAATTGTGATGAAAATTTTTAAATATTCAAAATATTTTAAAAAGCATTCGTGAATAATATTCTTTTTGCATAAACATTTGTTAGAATTTTCCAGCATGTTGTATGACTTTTCATGTCTTTTTGTTAGAGCTGATAAACGCGATGGTCGTGGATCCTCGAAAGTCGATAGGTTACTTTTTTGTAGATAATTAATAAAAACGATGTCAACTGATTAAAAAAAAAAAAAAAAATCTTTCGTTCTCTACACAGTATCCTAAGAAATTCTGATTAGTTTTTTTTAAGAAGCTTATTTGTTTGTAACTAAAATGCACAAAATAAAAATTTCAGTAAAAAAAAAAAAAAAAAATATTTTTTTAACATTAGAAGCTTTTTATTATAAAGCTCTAAAAAGCATAAAATATACTAGCAGGTTTCGCCCGCTTCGCTGGGCACTATATTTAAAGGATTTCTTTTTATTTGAATAATTGAAACGTTTAAATAAATATATTTCGATTGGCGACTATTTTCGTCACAGTTTCTGTATGGGGTCCCATTAACAATATCAAACACTTTCTGAACATCTCGAATCTGTGCAACGAAACTATTATTAAAGCGAATATTCTCGAAAACAGTCAAATAGAAATGTTAATATTCTTCGAATATTCTTCGTCAACGTCAACGTAGTTGCTTCGGGGTAGAGATGGGCGTTATTTCACGTAACATAATAAGTAATATTATTATTGCTTTGTCGCCTATTAGCACTGTACTATATTACTAAAAATATCCAATTAAAAAAATAATATTTTCAACTTTATCTCTACACGCGAAATAGGCAAGAAATTTCTAGCGATAAAACTGATATAATACACCATTATACAAGTAAAAAGCTTGAATTATTTCTTTTATATAATTACTTTTTTATTTTATTTTATTTTATTTACAAAATACAAAAACAATATTATAAACGCCGGCTACTACCGGAATATCATACGAAAATGACAGTCCAAATCGCGTCATACGGTAGGAAAAAAGTACCGAGTAATGAATAAAACAACCATCTTTTCGCATCTAACTATACCCGCACCTGTCACGTTAGATACAGATACAGCATCATACATAAACGAAGTAACGAGTAAAAGACTCGCATCAGACTTTCCGCGCAGATGTTCGAATCGATTCGTTACTTCATGTCTGAAAAAATACCTAGGAATACATACGATTTCATGCAACACTGTTACTCAGTGATATTTCCTCAATGAGTAATCTTTCCATTTCCATGTTCATAAAATTATCGTTAAAAAAATAATACAGCTGCAGCTGTATTATTTTTTTAACGATAATTTTGTAATGATAATATTTTCTAGAATGTATTACGGAATATTCCTTGTAAAATATATTAATCAAAATAATTTTAATAAGCAAGATAATTTTGACGTTTAGGCCAAATAACATCGTGCTGATATTAATTTAGGAATGATTTTATTTGGTGTTGATTATTTTTCATGGGATAATAAAATCGTTTGAATAAAATACTTTGATACCACGGAACGAAATAGTGTTAATTTATGCAGCTAGCATGAGATAGGTAAGGGGTGATTATTAGATGTTGGTTACTATTTCGTCATGAAGGTGAGGAATGGGATTACACTTGCTAGGTTTGGATTCGCTTGCGTATTGAAAACAGATATTTCGGGAGTTTGATAATTGAAAGGAAGGAGTGTTTGTTTATATTTTAATTGCTTATAGCAGATGGAATTGAAAATGCGTAATGACATACAGCATTTATTGTGGTTTTATTAAGAATATTGTTTAAGTTTAATTAAGAATAATTTGAGAAGAAAATTGAATATTTATTTCTTTATTTATTTTTACTGTTTAGCTTTTCTTCACTTTTTTTTTTAATCTGTTTTTTTTCTTGAGACTATGTTTTTTAGATTTAAAATGAGTAAAGGTGTTAAAAAGAGTTAATTATGCTCTTATGTTAAAATTAAGCGTCTGAGAAAATACATCATTTTATGCAATTTTTGTAAGCAAAATCTATATTTTTAAACAAGTGTTTCTAATTTTAGAAAACAAATTCCAAGTGACTGTTTGCTAAGTATGAGTGTAAAACACTACTTTTCTTGTCAATCTGGAAAGTTCAAGTTCTTCGGAAAATCAAAAGAAACAGTCACCCGGTAGTTTAAAATTTGGGATGCCTTAAAGATGTTTCTTAAAAATTTGCTATTTTTATTTAATTGTTTCTTAATTACATATATGGCTTATAATATGAGAATTCTTTTTTTTTTTTTTTTTTTTTTTTTTTCAGAAAACGGCTCTCGTGAACGTGTTTCTTGATATTATTTGAAATATTCTGTTTTCGTGTTTAAAGGATTTGGTTTAATGAACCTTAAGCTTACTCGATTGGGACAAACATTTGTGTAAAATTTTTACTCTACCACTATTTCATATCAGCGTTTTTTTTTTTTTTTTTTTTTTTTTATTGAAGAAATTCTAGTGTTAAATAAAGTGAAGATTACTATTCGAAAGCATTGGGACTTAAAAACATGAACCGCATCCACTATGTAGGACACGTGTATATATTGTATATCATCCAGAAAGCATTAGAAAGACATTAGCCATATGTAAACTAAAAAGTAATAGGTTATAAAAATAATATGTTGCAAAAACCTATTACCAAAGGAAGTATGGAACGAAGTACCCTATCACTGAAAAGTAACTATTTACCCCATCTCTACTTCGGAGTACCTGCATATGGTCGCAACCAATGCTTACCTCCATCGAAAATGTAAAAAACATGAAAATAAATTTTCAGAAAAGAAAAAAGAAAAAGCCGGAGGGTTTTTAAAAATTTTAAATTTTTGAGTTTAGTTTCAGAAATTTCCCCACGTTAGCAGAGACTTTTACTGGGTAAAACAACAGGAGAGAGAGAAAAAAAATTAAAATAAATAAATAAATAAAAATAAAAATCTCCTTGAAAAATCTTAAGTGCAAGAGAAGGATCTGTTGCGTGCATTGTAGAAGACAGGCTGGACGGCGAAAAGGAATTAAGAGTTGAGAAGGGCGCCCCAAGTGGCACAGGAAATCGCTCAGAGTCCCGCAATTAATAATAATAATAAAAAAAGGGGGGCAAGTTCTGAGGTGGATCCGTGGACCAATCAGCAACCTCCAAGTTATTCTCAATCCTCTCTGCAAAATTTTCAGCTTAAAACGACGGAATTATGTTCTAGATGACCCGACCAATGAGAGCGCGAGGGTCAGACCAATCAGAGATCGCTTTCGGGCATCCAGTCAGAAAGCAGCAAACTGAACTAACAAAGAATAAAACTTAATAAAAATAGCCAAATAATAAAGATTAGATCCGGCAGTTCATAATTTTGAGAGGTAAACTTTAGAAAATTTCAGGATTCATAAATAGTAAGATGGAAATCGCGACTGTAAAAATGAAACACTACATAAGCCTGATGCTAGGGTTAGCCAACGCTAGAGAAACATTTCGTTCACTCTCGGGATAAAAATAATTTTGTGAGGAAATACACTGTTATGTAACTCCAGACGAAATAGTTCGACTGTTCTTAGAGTCGGGTAGAAAGTCGTTTCCCCTAGTTTCTTTCCATGACCGACTCTAGGATCGTAGCGATAAATGGAGTCTAACAGAGGATTTGATTTCTAACATTGGGAACAGATCTGTGAAACTTCATCGTAAGTTTTCGAATTTCGGCATAGATTGCCCTAATTCGAAGATCTCGGTGATTAGCTTCATTGCGGACATAACGAGTAGCTTGAACAAGCATACGTAAATGCTTATTTTGGAATAACTGGATTTTTATTAACTGAGTTTTAGCAGCAGAACCATAAACCATGCACCCATAGGTGATGATCGGACGAATCATAGATTTGTATAATAATAATTTATTTTTAATAGACAGGCGGCTGTTATAAGTCAAAAGAGAGTGAAGGGCTTTTGCAGCCTTGTCAGCTTTTTTCAGAGATTCTGAAATGTGACGTGACCACGTTAATTTCCAGAGTATGGGCTGATTATTAAGTAAAACATTAATGGAGGTATCATATTGCTTATTAGTGAAGTAAATGGCGGCACTTTTGGAGTTGTTACCTTTAATTCTCCATTTCCTTAACCAGATCGAAAATTTATTTAATCAGTTCTGAAGTACTTCGAAAACGGCGTTTGTTGTGCGTTTCTAACAACAGATGGGGAGCATCGTCAGCGAAAGTCGCTAATTTGACGTCTGGATCTTTTGGCAAGTCATTAACGTAAATATTGAAAAGAAAAGGTCCGAGCAAGGATCCCTGATGGACTGAACTTAAGTCGGGTGAAGGATTAGAAAAAGAATTTCCAACTTTAACAGAAAAAGCTCTAATATTCTGTAAACAGTTGAAGCTGTTGCTGTTACTCGTACAGTAAAAGTCACTATTCGATGAATGGTCTGGAACAGTCCAAAAAATAGTCACTTGATCCACAGGAGTAAAGCAAATAACATGAAATACTCCAGAGCAGAAATTTTTGCTCACTCACGAAAAATATCCAATCGCTTAGAGCTCAATCCCTAAAGTGTAGTCACTCAGATAGGTCTCTGAATAACTCTGAAACGCAGTGACTACATACTCTTTCGCAAAAATCAACTCACTCATATTTATAACTTTTGGCGATGGGGCTTGGCGATGACTGAAACGAGAATCCCATGGTAAACTCGAGATCTATGTTCCCGTGTGTCGTAGAGATTCGAAACTTGGGAAACCCTAAACTACCATTTTTCACCACATTTGGTCGAGTGGGTGAAATCTAACGCATGCACACGATAACTAATGCATAACTATACCTAAATATGGGGATTATAATCAGGAAATAATTTCCCTCGATTTTTAATATTTTTTTATAAAAAATTTAGTGGGCGATTAACATAGGAAATCTCTTTCTTGCATCCACGGACGGTCAGTGACGTCACACTTCGCTTGCGTATATTAGCAGCAGTGTTGTGCACGAACGCGTTCATGAGCTTAGCTCAAAAATTTTGAATTCTGAGTTGAACTTCGCTCGTTTTTTAAATTATGAACTTGAGTTGAGCGAAATTTATTTTTTCCACGAATTTGAGCGGGAAAAAGCAATTCAAACTCAAACTCATATTAAAGATTTTTGTCTGAAATATAAAAAGAAAAGTAGAAGAAAAAAAGGACAGAAAAAAGAATAACTACTCAAAATGGATCCCGGAAAATAGGGCACTTTGAAAAAAAGGTAAAAAGGGCACTGGTAAAAAGGGCACCAGAAAAAAGGGCACCAGAAAAAAGAGCACCCGAGAAAAGGGCACTTTTACAATTTGCAAATCGTAAAAACAATAAACATAAAATCATAGATATAGTAATAAGACATAGATTGATCAGCGAGGGCGAAAAAGTGATGCCTTTTTTACTCGGGGAAAGACGACCATTTTTCTCTCTTATGGATGTCTTTCCCCGAGTGAATATGCACGGTAATACACACAGATAATTTAGCAAATAAAATTTATTAATAATTTATATACTAAAGATTAATGAAAAAACTCCAGATACTCATTTTTCTTTCTCTCTTTTCTTTTCTTCTTCTTCTTCTTTTTTTTTTTTTTTTTTTTTTATGTTTTTTCTAATGTTAAAACACGTTTTATTACTTAAATTTTTATTTTAATCAACGGAAACATAATTCCCACCGATTGAATCAAAATAAATATTTGGGTAATAACCCCATATACTTTTGCTTTTGTTTTAGAGAAACTGAAATTCAGCTCATACTGCTATGATAATTTTTTTAATTTTTCCGATATTTGCTTAGGGTTTTCATAATAGTAGTTTAATACATCTGTCTTATAAATTACGCAAAAAGTTTCATTAAAGCTTGCTTGCGCCTGCGCAGATAAAAATTATTGAGTAAAAATGCTCCTATTTTTTTAAGTATTTAATATATTTATATTCAGATTGCTGGATGTTATGTGTAATACAGTATGCGAGTTTCTTAAAAAGGGCGTTGCATTGGGTTTAATGCCCTGCATGTTATAATCAAAAAAGTTTTTTTTTTTTTTTTTTTTTTTTTTTTAGTTTTTTAGGGGGGGGGGGGGACGGGGACTTTTTATCTGTATAAATATAGGCGTCATTCTCATATGAATGGATCATAACCACATGCTACAGCTGAAACACATTTCAAACATTACTTTTTACAGAGGGTGATCCCAAACATTTGGTTTTTCTTCTTTTCTTTTTTTTCTTTGCTAGTCCCCTTTTGGCTTTCGGGGCAAAACTTTTGCTAAAATATAGGAAGCAGGATATGTTCCTTGCGTGCCTTAAGTTTTAGGATAACTCGTCAAGTACTTTTTTTAAATATTTGACAAAACGTTTGAAATAAAAAATGTTCAGTCATTTATGGAAAAGAAAGGTATATTTCTAGTTGTATTTTGCGTTATGCTAAATTTATGTACTTTCTGTCGCGTGCAAACTTTTGTTTCACGATATACAGGACATTCAAAATTAAGTGAATAATTTTATGTATATTGGATGTAACTTACGAAACTTACGCACTTTAGAATTTACATGCTTTGGGATATCTTGAACACGATTTGACTGTTTTTAGAAAATGTCGGTCTCTGTGTGTGTGTATTACAAATTTTGTGGATTCTGTATCTCAGGAGCCAATGAACGACATTTAGCTAAACTTGATATGTAGCTGGACCCTGACATAAACGGGTGCTGTTTAAATTTGAGGATCAATCGCTCAACAGATGGCGTTGTGAAACCATTTTTTCTAAATTTTTAACATGGCAGTACAGGACAAAATTTCGTATAAATGTACATAATCGGAAAGTCTGCCCAAGTTAAAATTCATGCTAGTACCAGCAACAAAAATATGCTAGTTATTGCTATGTATTGCTATGTCTGCTAGATTTTCTTGCTATTATATGCTTTATAATGCTAGCCAGCATCGAATGCTATATTAGCTAGCTAACACGGCAAAAGCATGACATGCTATGTACAATCATTGTATGCTTATTTGTTGTTTAAGCTTCTTCCAAAGTATGGAGAGGTATGTACCTTAACAAGCTATTGTATGCTTTTTCATGCTTGCCAGCATAACATGCTATGTAGATAGCTTAGGTAGAAATAGCATGACATGCTATATCCCAGTAAGAAGTGCTAACTTGCTGCACAAGCTTCTTCTAATCATGGCAAGGTATGTACCTTAATAAGCTATTATATGCTTTTTCATGCTTGCCAGCATAACATGCTATGTAGGTAGCTTAGGAAAAAATAGCATGACATGCTATTTCCCAGTAAGAAAAGCTAACTTGCTGCACAAGCTTCTTCCAATCATGGCAAGGTATGTACCTTAATAAGCTATTATATGCTTTTTCATGCTTGCCAGCATAACATGCTATGTAGGTAGCTTAGGTAGAAATAGCATGACATGCTATATCCCAGTAAGAAGTGCTAACTTGCTGCACAAGCTTCTTTCAATCATGGCAAGGTATGTACCTTAATAAGCAATTATATGCTTTTTCATGCTTGCCAGCATAACATGCTATGTAGGTAGCTTAGGTAGAAATAGCATGGCATGCTATATCCCAGTAAGAAGTGCTAACTTGCTGCACAAGCTTCTTCCAATCATGGCAAGGTATGTACCTTAATAAGCTATTATATGCTTGCTAGCATAATATGCTGTGTAGGCAGCTTAGGCAGAAATAGCATGGCATGCTGTATTCCAGTAAGAAATACTAACTTGCTGCACAAGCTTCTTCCAATCATGGCAAGGTATGTACCTTAACGAGCTATTATATACTTTTCTATGCTTGCCAGCATAATGTGCTACGTAGGCAGATTAAGTAGAAATAGTATGGCATGCTATATGCCATTAAGAAGTGCTAATTTGCTGCACAAGCTTCTTCCAATCATGGGGGAAAAGGTACCACAGTGAGCAATCGTGTGCTTGTAAATGCTTGCTAGCATAATATGCTATGTAAGCAGCTTATGTAGAAACAAGATGATGTGGTGCTATGTGCCAGTAAGATGTGCTAATTTGCTACACAAGCTTCTTCCAATCATGGCAAGGTAGGTACCACAATGAACAATTTTGTGCTTGTTAATGCTTGTCAGTATCAAATGCAATGTACCAAAGTTAAGCAGGAAGATTTATTAATTTGTTTTGTATGATTGGAACAACCCCTGTAGCGTAGATATATTGCCCAACCATACTAAAAATGATCCGTAGAGATCAATACAAAAACTTATCGATATCAATAGAATTCTATTGGTATGAGTTTATTTCTATGGATGTCCCTACCGCTATCAATAGAAGCTATTGACATCTGCCACCTATTAATTATATCCTCAATCGATATCAATAGATCTTTACAGACATCAGTAGAAATTCGATCGGTAGGCTATTGATCCCAATTAGTATCTGTAGAAAAAATGATATTTGCAAATTTTGCTCATTTTTTACCAAATCTCGATAAAAAAAATTAAAATGTTTAAAAATCTGTATTTCCCGTTTCAAAGCATGTTTTAAACGCAATGACGTATTCCTCTAAAAAACATTATTTTTCATGCTCCCTCAGGGATCCCCCTTGGGGGGGGGGGGATCACGTTCAGTATTACAAAATTTATATCTGCGAAGTTTTGATCGAAATTTTAAAATATTCTATTTTTTCATTGACATTTTAATATAAAAACTGATTTAAAAAATTTCAGCATTCAAAGAAAATTGGTTTTGAGGTATATGCATTAGGTTTGCAAAATTGATTAATTTTTTCCAAGTCCCAGAAAAAGAAAATGGTACAAATATTTAAAAATATATATCTCCCGTTTCAGTGCATACAAAATGTCATGCTTAACATCTTTTTAGAGGTTCTGAAGTATTCCTCCAAAGAACATATTTATTTTATCCCCCCCCCCTCCAGACGGTATTCCCTATCATCAATTGGAGAGGGAAATGACGCTAGTAACTCAAAATTTACAGTTGGCAGAAAAATTATTGAAGCACAAACTTAGATTTCTCATATATATATGTATAGTTTGGTTGCTAATTTTTATCATCAGCTTACAGCATAAAAAGAGCGTAAGGCTAAGATCATGACGCGACAAATATTGAACTCAAATGTATTACTCGAAAAAAATCTATAACATTGTTTTAAATTAACATAGATCTATGGTTCAACCATTCGTTTCAAAGGTATTGACGAGTTTTTTTTAAATATATCCATACTGAATATTTATACCAAATGGGGGCTATTTCCTCCTCAGGGGATGTTCTAAAATGCACATACTTTTTCCTCATAGTTTACAACTACAGTTATCAGTAATTCCTATTAATCTCACAATCACTTCATAAAAAGTAATTCTCATTACATACATATTTATACGAAATTTTGTTCTGTACTACACCCTAGCACACAGTCACATGTTTTCTAAAAATGGTCAAACCATATTAAGGATGGATGGTTGGGTTTTTCGTCGCACTAGTGCTGCGCAGATGGGTAATTGGCGACGGTCTGGGACACACCCCTAGAGGTGGTTCGGAGACATGCCATCACAATTTTGATCCTCCATGGAAGGGATGGCTCTCCAGCTTCGGTAACCCCAGAGGTATAATTTTTGATGGGAGCATGGAGGACATTGCGGCCATGACAGATTTTACGTGCACCAGCAACCGGTGATGTACACGACGGTCTCTGGCCGGCTCGAGTACAGAACCCGCAATCTCCCAATTACGAGGCCGGCACTCTACCGACTGGGCTACCGCGGCCCAGGTATTAAGGACCTCACAAAACATGTAAATCCATTTAAAACTAGAGTTCAAAAACTTTCACGAATTCATCATTTTTTTCTTAGATATACAGAAGAAAGTATAAATAGTTAAATCGTGCTTGAGACTTATCAAAACATGTGAATCCATCAAAAACGAAGAGTTGAAAATTTTTACTAATCTTCTTTTGAAAAAAGTAAAAAAAAAAACTTAAGAAGTTTTTTGAAACATTGTAAAATTAGTTTGTTATGGTCATCACAAAACTGCTTTCTGTATATTCTAGTACAAATTGTAAAAGTATTACATATTGAAATTATTTTCCTTCGAAATTGGGGATAGCGATAGTCCTCGGAAAACGAAGACATTTGGTTACCTTATCAATGAATGACTGAAAAATATTTACCCCATAGTGTAAGGTGACCATACGTCCTCAAAAATCGAGGACTGCCCTCGAATTTTGACTTTTTTTATTTTTTGTCTCCAAAAATTCTTTGTAAATTGTGATGACATGTCTCCAGACCACCTCTAGGGGTGTGTCCCAGACCGTCGCCAATTGCCCATCTGCGCAGCACTAGTGCGACGTAAAACCCAACCAACCAAAAATTCTTTGATTACTGGGGGAGACTAAATGTCCCCAAATTTAAATATTTGCAAGTATTTCTTTCAAAATCGTAGTCCATTCCGTGGAGGATCAAAATTGTGACGGCATGTTTCCAGATCACCTCTAGGGTTGAATCCCAGACCGTTGCCTAATGCCCATTAAGCACTAGTGAGACGGAAAACCCATCCATTCCAATCCAATCAAAATTGCAGTCTAATGCACAAGTACACGTACAGTCGGCTGCAAAATTATTCGAGCACTAGCAATAATCCTTGCCAAAATAAAAGTACACTTAATACAGCTTTGTTAAATAAATCCTTGTCGAGTCATGTTCTTAATCAGTCTAAGAACATGATTCGACAAGGATTTACTTAGCAAAACAGTCTTAAGTGGACTTTTTAAATATAGGAATTATTGGCTAGTGCTCGAATAATTTTGCAGCCGACTGTACAGTGTCTAGACTGTACAGTTAAGACTACTATATTATATAGTAGTCTTATATACAGTGGGGGCAAGCGCTTATAATCGAATGCTTAAAATACTGCTAAAATAATTAAGCTTCCTAGATGGCGCTTCGATCGATTTTTTTGCTCAAACCGAAGAGCTGATTGGATTTTCCTAGTTTCGTCTGCTCAATCACGTCATCTAAGAACATAATCAACCAATAGGGAGTCTCGGTTTTAATTTCGTGACACTAACTTCGATTACAGTAATTTTTTTAGTACAATTTTATTTCCCGCTTTCCACACTGTTAATTCTATACGTTGAAGCACAAATAATTGGATAATCTTGGAAATCAACGAAACTTTGAAATAGACCCTCATACTTCATGAGCAGAGAAAGAATCATGCACTACTAATTAGTATATAAATTCTATCTTGCCCGATTTATGTTAAGTGAAAAATAAAATTTATTTTATGAAATTTTCACAAAAATGGCAGTTATATGATTACCACAAATTGCATTGATACATTGATAGGAGAGAAAAAGAAATGATTTTCTTGTAGTTATGTAATCGGGAATAATTTCTGCATTTCTGGGAGTGGGGATTCTGAAGATTAAAATGAAATGCTGTTATTTTGTGTTCTCTCCTATCATCATAATAAAGTGTAAATGGGTTCTATAGACTTGATTATTTTAATAAAGCTGGGATAGTTTAAGGGAGGCATACTATTGTAACAATAATAGATTAGACGTAGATCACAAGTCGGATCGTACACTCCGCAGCAAAAGTATCCGAGCACTAGCAATAATTCCCGTCTTAAAAATACACATTTAATACTGCTTCGTTAAATAAATCCTTGTTGAATCTCGTTCTTAGTCTGTCTAAGAACATGATACGACAAGGACAATAGTATGCCTCCCTAACTTGCATAAACATATCGCAGGCTCAGCAATTTGTCATAGAAAAAAGTGTTTCAAAGCATTTTGTTATGTATAAATCAGAGTTCTTTTTATTAATTATGCCTAGCATATAGCTATTAGTCTTTTATATCCCCGAAAAAGTCCCGAAATAGAGTTTTCAATGTCCTTGAAATTTATTTTGATTTGGGGACAAACGGTAATTTGTTAAATCAGTGTTTGAAAATATGGTCACCTTATCATAGAGCTTAAGCGCAATATACCAAAGAATATTACATTAAATCTTAAAAAAAAAAATTGAAATTGCGACGTCATAAGAGGCTCCATTTTAAAATTAAAAATATGATTTTTTATTAATATTGGTTAATTTTTTTGGTATGAGAAAGCAGGTATGGCAACGTAGCGCTTGTTTGTTTACAACACGGATCAAGAACAAGATTCAAGCAAGATGGATGCTGCCATGTGAGGAAAACGTGGATGTTCTGATTAGGATTACTATTTTAATTATCGAGGTAAGTTCATAAATAAAACATTTTTTACATTTTAATACGTTTTCGTTTTTGTCATTCTCCAGTACATTTAATTTTGGACATAGCTGTAGGAAAACAATTATAATTAAAATTTTTGGTATGTTTACCAAATCGTCCTTTAGCGTTATTCTGAATGCTTGTCTGAACGGATTATATTTAAGTAGCATCGAAATGTGTTCAAATGTGTATGTTTAAAATAAGTCAAAATTATTTATTTCATAATAAAAGTTCATGAAATTCATCTTTTCGCTGTACGATATTTATTGTTTGTACGGCATTCATTGCTGTACTTCATAGCTATAACAATTTATCGATTAAAAAGAAAAAAGAAAAACTTAACTGTGGTATGGAAGGCATAATAAAACATTTTAAAGGATAATTTAACATAAAATCTGACAAAAAATACAGGAATTTTCACCTGGATGTCTTCAAATGAATAAAATAAAAAGGTAATTTAAAATAAAACTAATATATCCTAATATAAACATATTGTTACTTAATGCTTAGCAAATATCATTTGAAAAAAGAAAAAAAAATTATACAATCAAAAGAATTGATAATTCCATTACTATTTTAATATTTTCCCCTTACTCTTTAACTTTTTTTTTTTTTTTTTTTTTTAAGAGGGGGGGGGGAGTACAATTGGTAGTTAAATTGAAGGGTTCTGATTTTTTTTTTTTTCTTCTTCTTTTTAATTTTTTAAACATGTTTAAAAAGAAAAAAAAAAAAAAAATCATTATTTAAAAAATATTATGTGGACTGATGTTAAATAATATAAATTGGTATGAAAGTGAAAGGTAGACTAATAAAAGATCATAAATTTGAAAATATGTTCTTTTCTAAATAATGTGAGAAGTAAACAATAATTGATCTTTTCATTTGTTTTATCTGTTAAATTAGATGAGATTAAATTAGGGCGTTTTATTTACAAGTCATTTAATCATTCCGAGATTACAAAGTAATGTTAGAGATAGTTTGTTTTTACTGAATCTCTCAACCTTTTCTTGAAATTATGTTCCTATATTTGTATACGAAATGGCTAATCGGACCGTTTCTGCAATTTTGTACAGGCTATTCGGACCATCTTTTCCAAGGAGAATAAGTTAGCACTGATAAAAGAGTGAAATTTAGACATAATACAATGTGTCTCGTCCCCATGCAGGAAAAATTATCTTTTTACTTTTTTTTAAGTGTGGGAGTGTGGTAGAGATTAATTATTTTCACAGTAATTTTGTACTCTAAATGATGTTAAAATTCTTCATATAAGGGCAATAACTCAAAATAATTTTTATAAAGCAAAAATGAAAATAATGAAGATTTCGAAAATTGAATAATAAAAATAAAAAATGCAACATGAAAACAGATCTTAGTAAATGAGTATTTTTAATCTTTGAAAAAATCTTCGCAATATGTGTTATGAATATACATAAATATGAATAAATGTATAACATATGAATAAATCTGTATATTCAACTACATAGATGCAATTGGTTTTTTATTTCTTTTCCTTCTTTAAAAAAAAATTAAACCATTCCAATATAATTCGATACAAACCAAACCCAATTTTCTATACAAATATATGTATGATTTTTCTGAAAATGACATTTGTACTTATTTTGTAATGTTTTCTAACAGCAATGTTGAAATATATATGAATTGTAGATCAATCGCATTATACACTTTCAAAATGCTAAAAGTTTGAATTTGTAGTTGAAACAAGCAAAATCATTAGTATATTACAGAGAAAATTGAAGATCAAACAAGCAAAATCATTATTATGACCAGCGTAACAAGGAAGCGGTCTGAATAGCCCCCCCACACACACACACTAATCGCACCGATGGTCCGAATAGCAACGGCATATTTGTATAAGAAAATTCTTATATTTTCATATTTGAATGCTTTGACCCCTGCATTATTAATTTTCTACTTGATATTTCGCAAATTATTTTATAAATTTACAAATGGGGTATCATTTAAAAAAAAATCTGAATTAAACTCTGGTGTATAGGTACTGTAATCTGAATTTGAAAACTCGCCCAATTCTTAGCAATTACTTTTGCAACTTATAGCGTATTTTTTCAATTTTTTTATTCAAGTGTTTAATTCATCTGAGAAAAATATTCAAAAATTTTTAAAACAATTTAAAAATACACTATTTGACAAATGCTATTTCAAAATATTTTTCTTGTAGTAGGGTAAATTTAATCTCACACGGCAAGAAGCGATAAACATTCCAAACATAGATTGTGTCATTGCATAGGATTATAATTTGTCAGGCCCCACAAACTATAATTAATTACAAATTAATTATAATTAACTATAACAAATTATAATTAATTTTCATTTTTAGAAAATTAAGTTCCAAGCTAATGTAAGAATAAAAACTTGTTGTGTAATTTAGTGAATGTTTTTCGTAATTAGCAACAACTTTTTAAATTCTCAAGAAATAGCATCCAAATCCAAGATACATAGACGTGCCAAGTCTTCGTTATTTTCAACGGAGACTTCACATTGGAAAGTTTTTATAAATGTTTCCCTTTTAATTGTATTTATACATCGAAAATATATGTGACAGATTCCTTTTTAAAATATCAATGTATAAATCTGATTTAAAGATTAGTAATGTTGACACCTATGAAGATACCAATCGATATCTACAGGTTGCTCTGTAGGTGCCACTTGTTTGTCTGTTACTACAAGTTTACAGTTCGAGTAATCTGTATGGGTTATTGTAGTTGATATTCAAGGCTCACTACTAATAGTAGTAACCTGAGCAATCCAGGTCCCCTAAATTGTTCATTTGGTGTAATTTTTTTCTAATGTTTTCATATCAAACCATACTGAAAATTCTTGCATGTTTGATTTGTAGTATTATGCATAGCTCATTTTAATTATGAATATTATATATTTGTTGTTATTGTTTAGATACAGAAAAAGAACTGGAGATATTTTAGATTTAAGTGCTGAAGGAAAGAGAAGAATGAAAATTAGAAGGATGTTTTCCAAAAGAAAGAAAGGTATGTGTATTTATTAAAATTAAATACAAAGTTAGCACAATTTCACTGCTAACTGACAAAATTTATGTAATTTTAAAGTTTGAAATTTGTTTTACTCCCTGTGGCAGAATTTTTTCCTGCTTTCTGCGACAAACCTCACTAGAGCTAATTTCTTTCTGTAAGATATTCAATTATAAGTAGTGTGCAAGTGCATTACTAACCAGAAATAATAATAAATAGATAAATTATTATTTAAATGATAAGTGAAATAAATATAGATTATAAATATAGTTATTTTCGAATTCATATTAACTTACTGCCCACACATATTATGTTCTACTTAAAAAAAAAAAAAAAAAAGAATCCAGTTTTCCTGTATTTAAAACTTGGTTTATGTTAAAATTCCTAAGTAACTTTGGAATTTTAGAATTTCATAAATATTAATATAAATAAACATACAAAATATTAAATATGTCTACACATGCTTTGTATATATTTCTGATGTCTGAAACCAGTATATTTACTTAAATTTTTATTAATTATCATCAATAAATTGTTTTAAGATTCGTTAATTTATAAACAGCATAATACTTAGATGTTAACTTATATATGGCAGATATTATTAATTCATATTTCTAACCAGATTCAAGCACATTTATAGATTCTGAATCTTGACGGTATAGGCTTTTGACAGTTGAGGTTTCTGACAGGTTTTTGACGGTTTAAACCCTTGTCATGTCAAAAACCCAACCCTGAATTTATTTATATGCTAATTTGCTAATGGATAAAATCTATGCCTTTTGCAAAGCTGAATTCTAAAATATTGAAAATCTTGCTGCTAATTGATGACTGTCACACTTTTGTCGAAAGTCACACATCAGAAATTATGCAATACTTTTGCAAATGAAATTAAAAGTACCAGGCTATTTCTCCAATAATTGTCCAACATTTATGTTTTTTCGCAACTAAACTATTATTTTCTTGCTAATCGATAATAATTTCACTTTGTTTTTTCAAAACTGATTCTTAAAATACAGATTGCCATGCGTTCTGCAATCGGCCATAATCGACTAAATAATTTGCTGTTATTTAGCTACTAATCGATGAAAATTACATTATTTTGACAGTTGAAGTCAAAATTTTATGTTTAATATGTTATTATTTAGCCTAATTGATAAAGGTTGTAATACTTTAAAAGCTGATTTTTGTAAATTGTGATGTCTTTATAACTGATAGTGAAAATATGTAATGCTTTCTCCGATAATTAATGAAATTTAGATTTAATTGGAATTAATTGCTGATATAGTAGGCTTTATTTCGATGCTAATTGGTGAAATTCTTGTTTTTTATTTTTATTTTTTCTGCAATTGCAATTTTCTGCAATGATTTGCAATACAGTCGAACCTTGTTAATGTGAATCTCAAGAGAGATACATTTGTTTATGTTTTCAGTAGTTCATGTTATCAGTAACTAATATTTCTATAACTAATCTTCATCTTGACAGGAAGTGTAGAAACAGTTCATGTTAAGAGTAATTCACGCTAACAGTGTTCACGTTAACGAGGTTCGACTGTATATGCAATAATTTATGGCCATTTACTGAAATGTGGAATTTTAAAATTGTAAAAATTTATGTAACTGCAGTAAATTTACGTAATTGCAACTAATTGTTAAAATAAATGTTGAGTCATTCCATTTTAAATCAACAAATGGGGTGTGCAACACCATTTTTGATTTTGATGACAATTTGCACATGCTTTCCCCATACCTTTTAGACCACAAAAATATATTTTTTTTATTTAAAAAAAATTTACCCTTCGATATGTAGGCTATTTTTGTCGTTGCCAACAGCGAAAATTGGATATTTTGATGCTTTGCGTTATGAACTATAACTTTTTTTCTATAAAAGCTATCAAGCTCAACTATAGCTCATTGGAAAGCTAAAAAAAAAGATCTTTTTCCATATGGTATCAATAAATTTGAGATTTAAAAACAAAGGTTATTTTTTCAAGGTCAAAGTTTGTGATGCAAAATTAATTTTTTGCCACTTTTGAAAATTAAAAAACCTATGAAGGGCTTGGAATAACAAGCCCTCTTTTTTTTCTTATATACATATATAAGGTTGCTTATTGTATTAAAAAGTTTGGCTTGTTACTCTGCCCCCTTCACAAGATACGACCCCCCAAAGTTGCAAATTTTCTAAAAAATCCAATTTTCAATGCTAAAAAAATGCATGTGGGGGGCAAGGTAGATTTTTTTTTACTTGTGTGATTTTAAGTACTTCTTACCATCTTTCAAACAAAAAAAAAGTTACTTTGTTATTCAAAGGCGTTTGGCAGCTATAAGGGTCTAAATTTTCAAATAATTATACTGAAACAACGCAATTATTTTCATACTTCTTAATCTTAGGTGTTAGTGAAAAGTTATTTTTTACTTAATTGTTAGTTTTAAATGGTGAAAACAACTAAAAAGACTAAGAAGAGTTGTCAAAGAACACATTTAAACTTTGATAAGCTAATTTAAGGTTTCTAACATCTTGGTATATAGAATTTAACTTACCTCTCAAAACATGCAAAACTTTTTTGTTCAGTGGTTTATTGTCTCATAGAGAAGAGTTGACAAACGTTCACTCATCACAGGTGTGATATTATGACCTCTTCCCTGTGCTGACCATAGTTCTGACGCAGTCAGGATTTTCAAAATATCTTGAAACCGAACTCAAGTTTGGTTATCATGACTTGATTTTTTAAACGATGTTCCAGGTCCTTTAGGATGAAAAAAGTGGATCCTGTATTCTTCTTCGACATCAAATACCTTTATTTCCACCACTTCTCCTAGCCACCAGTCACCATCATATACGCAACAAACATAATCGGACAACTTTGGTCGGGTTGTTGGTGTGGATAATCTAAGGTTGATAGGTTCGTCTTTGATGACATGAAAGGTTGTAAAATCTAAAGAAAATGATGTACGTCTGGCATGAATGATATTTCTGTTGAGTGGAATGTAGCTGTGGAAAGACCGAGTTTGGGGTAATGATAGTGCTGTTTTATATCTTTCCTCAAGAACTTTTCCTACTGCATTAACATCATCACAGGAAACATAGAAAAACGTTACACTATTAATATGTTCAGTGCAGTATTCAAAGACATCTAATGGATTCAAGATTTGATTACTGACCGGTCGTTGCAAACTAGCCTTTCGCACTAGCCTCTTCACTGTTCCTCCAATCCCATCACAAGGGCCTTTCCCGTGGGATGTAGCAAAAAAATGCCACTCTGCTTTTATCCCAAAGTCTTGTTCATGATGGCTCAAGTTAATGAAGTTTTTCCTGTTTTTGTACTGTGCGGCAGATCCATCTGAAAAATAGAATAATTTTGAAATTAAAGCATGATCTGCCTTCAGTTTTTTAACAAGGATCATTTGAAAGGCGTAGAATGTAGTTGTGTTGTGGTCAAGGCAGTCGCTTACAAAGCAAAAACTTTGAGTTTGAATTTCTCCATCTTTTTCCCAGTAGACAACAAAAGGATGAAGCGTACATTGCACACCTGACCAGTGATAGGTCTGCACCTCGTCTTGAACAACACAAGAGAAATTCTCTGAAAAATCTCCAAGTATCAAAAATTCCCCCTTATCCAGATCTTCTTTCTTTGATTTTAGAAATGCTGCTTGTTTACTGGCAATGAAATGGTGGCTCTTTAGATGCTCAAGTTTTTCACAACACTTAACCAAGAATTCTTGTAAAGGTAGTACACATGATGTCAGTTCACATCTGTCTGTGGACATCCACTGCTTATATGAAACTTCCAAATCCTCAAATTCATCATTTTCCAAGTCAATTTGGGTGCTGTTACTTGGAGAAATCAGTGATAAAATGGCATCCACACCTGGACATGCAGTACATTCCGAAAACATACAATTCTCATTTTCAGTATCACAGACCATAATCTGCAGCAGATCTTTGTAGCTATGATCACTTTTAATCGCTGATAGCATAAGTTTTACATTTTGATGGTACAAACAAACGCACACTGAATGTGTACCAGATGCTCCAGCTAACACACAAAATTTTGGTCTAAGATCGGCAAATTTAGATAACCCTACTTTCAAATCAGGATAATTTTCTTTAAAATGTATGTAAAGTTCCTTCAAGTCACATAAAATGAGCCTTTTTTGAAGGTTTGACTTTTCCCCATTCATTCCTCTCACAGAAATACAGTCCTTTTTTCCAGGCATCATGCAACTACAGGCATCTCTCTGATAAAAATCCTCTATAGCTTTTACTGGCAAATAGATTACTATAAATGAGGAAAAGTAGGAATATGATATATTCTTATTTGTGAGGTCAATCTAAGTCCATCAAATAAAAAAAAATAATAATAAATGACATGTTTCCAAAAAAAAGTACATGAAAAAATTGGATGGTTTTAGTGTGATTATTTGAAAATTCAGACCCTTATAGCTGCCAAACGCCTTTGAATAACAAAGTAATTTTTTTTTTTGTTTGAAAGATGGTATGAAGTACTTAAAATCACACAAGTAAAAAAAAAATTACCTTGCCCCCCACATGCATTTTTTTAGCATTGAAAATTGGATTTTTTAGAAAATTTGCAACTTTGGGGGGTCGTATCTTGTGAAGGGGGCAGAGTAACAAGCCAAACTTTTTAATACAATAAGCAACCTTATATATGTATATAAGAAAAAAAAGAGGGCTTGTTATTCCAAGCCCTTCATAGGTTTTTTAATTTTCAAAAGTGGCAAAAAATTAATTTTGCATCGCAAACTTTGACCTTGAAAAAATAACCTTTGTTTTTAAATCTCAAATTTATTGATACCATATGGAAAAAGATCTTTTTTTTTAGCTTTCCAATGAGCTATAGTTGAGTTTGATAGCTTTGATAGGAAAAAAGTTATAGTTCATAAAGCAAAGCATCAAAATATCTAATTTTTGCTGTTGGCAACGACAAAAATAGCCTTCATATCAAAGGGTAATTTTTTTTTAAATAAAAAAAATATATTTTTGTGGTCAAAAAGGTATGGGGAAAGCACATGCAAATTGTCATCAAAATCAAAAATTGTCATGCAACAACTTTTTTGAAAATTTGTTGATTTAAAATGGAATTACCCTGTTATTTTGCTAAAACATGTAAATATTTAGCCTCCATAATCAGGGTTGAAAAAAACCCAGCCCAGTGGGTTTTATCAGGGTTTTTTGGGTTTTATCAGAGTTTTCAGGAATATTTTCTTCCATCTTTTTTTTTACTTTAAGTATATCATTCATAATAAGATAATTTATGAAAGTAAATATTAATAATTCATTAAAATTAAACAAAATTAATTTTTTAAATTTCTAAAGTCTTTTTGAATTTAATTTTAAAATTTCTAAAGTATTTTTATAATTAATGGTTGTTCTTTTAATATTCTAAAATTCTGTTTATTTGCCCTTTACAACAAAAAATTGGATTTTAATAATTATTTAGTGTTGCTTTATTAAATTTTTTGTAGTCGTTAGATTCTCATAAAATATTTTTAATTATTGTTCCCAGGGTTGGTCCAGGTTTTTATTTTTGGGGCCCATTTTTGTGAAAAAAAGAATTGTTGCTTGAAACCTTTCATTTTAACAGTTACTCTATCTAATGTTTAACATCAAGTTAATAGCATTTTATAAAACAAGTATAGACGCTCATTAAAAATAATACTGTAAATATGGAAAAATTTTACAAAAGTATTTTTATTATAAAACAAAATTTTGTGAAGGGCTGACATTTTCGATTATCCCAGTGTTACAGAAAATATTCTTTTCTTTCTCCAATGGTAAGTACTTCGTCAATAAAGTTCTAAGTTTTCCGTGATTTTCTCCGAAACTTGCATGAATGTGGACTGAAATACCTTAGTAAATTTCCCATGGATAACATTCTTTGTAGGTCGGATTTTTCTGTGATTTTCTCCAAAATTCTTGTGAATACGGACTAAGACACCTTGGAAAATCTTCCACAGGGGACAGGCTTCTTTCAGTATTTTAGAAATTGTCATAACAAATTGTTGATTATATATAGATAAACTAAGTGATTGTAATAGACAGATAAATTATATGCCATAGAACTTTGTTTATCTAAGGTAATGTGGACCGATGGAACCTCAGATAATCAAAAACTCAGGTTAAATGGACGCTATTGTAAATCGAGGGAAAATATACAGTAACGTTTAAAATGAATGGAAACACAACCAATGAAGTAAAAGAATATACCTATTACACATTTAAATGTAATCAGTTAAAAATGCAATACAATACATGCATACATGAATTATAAAAAAATAATAAAAAGTACTGTGCTCTCAAAGTCGAAGTTCTTTATGCCATTTTTTAAGGGTCACACCTCAACTGGGATGTGGCACTTTTTAGATTACCTTGGTTAATCAGGGCTTGGATAACCGAGGCTCTGCTGTATATATAAATTTAAAACTTTTTATGAATAATAAAAAAAATAAAATAAAACAGCATTTATGTAATTTTGTATTTGCTGGTTTTTATTGAGCTTATGTATATATGTAATAAGTACAAAACTATGAATAAAAAACATAAAATGCAAGAACTTGTAACAATATTTTCTGGTCAAAAGCAGACACGACCTTACGCCCCCATAACAGAAAATGTGAGATTACATCACAGTTTTTTTTACTTTCCGAACACTATAGTGAGGAAAGTATTGTAATCATGTCAAAAATCCGAATTTGAGATTTTGATGTTTCTGTACGTTTCAAGGTCCAATGAGCCCGTTTTCACTATTTTTGCGATGATATATGTATGTGTGTGTGTATGTATGTGTGTATGTCTGTGTGTATGTATGTGTGTATGTCTGTGAGTGAACACGCTAGCGCCTAAACGCTTTGTTCGAATAAGCTGAAAGTTGGTACGTATATTGTAAATCACCATAGTACGAACCCTATAGATTTTGGTGAATCTAGCACTTATAGTTTTTTTACAGGGACACAAAGAAACATTCTTTATCATTACGGCCTATGGGACCAAAATCTTAAAAGTGCGATAGCATCTAAACGCCTTATTCAATTGAGCAAAAAATTTATACACATATTATAGGTCACAGATACTCAATTTGTATATATTTTGGAGAATCTAGGACTTATAGTTTTCTTACAGGGACATAAAGAAAAATTCTTTATCATTATGGCCAATGGGGCCAAATTTTTAAAAGTGTGATAGCGTCTAAACGCCTTATTAATATGAACAAAAAATTCGTACACATGTTATAGGTCACAGTTGCACACACTGTATAGATTTTGGTGAATCTAGCACTTACAGTTGTTTTACAGGGACACAAAGAAAAAATCTTTATCATTATGGCCTATGGGACCAAATTTTTAAAAGTGCGATAGCATCTAAACGCCTTATTCAATTGAGCTGAAAATTTATATGAATATTATAAATCACTATTGCACTAACTATAAGCATTTTGGTGAATCTAGCATTTATAGGTTTTTACAGGGACACAACGAAAAATTCTTTATCATTATGATCTATGGGCTCAAAGATCAGTAGCGTTAAATAAAACCTCGTGTAACATATGGAGAAAAATACTCAAACATTCTATTATGGTTTTCTCTCTTTTGTTTGTTTAACAACTCCTCTTTCTTTACTTTATCTACAAAACTCTTAATTACTCAATGTTCGGAAAGTCGAGTGGAGTCACTCCAGATTTTTTTTTTTTTTTTTTTTTCTTTTACAGTCTGCAGATTATTTTCAAAACAGTATTGTGCAGAGATTCCAATTGTCCCGAATTTGGTAGGAAAGATTGAAAATCGCCATCTTTCTCCATCTATAGCATAAATATCAATGTTTATTTTAAACTTGCTTTATGAGGTTCTAGAAACTGTGAATAGATAGAATTGTTCAATATCTTTCACTGATGTAACTTTTTATGGTACTCTCCCCCCCCCCCCCCCAAAACAATCAGTGATCAAATGCCTTCTGAAATCTGTGATTTCTAATTGTTTTCCCCCCACATAATAAATGTCAATGTTCTTTTTAAACTTACCTAATTAGATTCTAGAGCCTATGAAGAAGTAGAATTGTTCAATATCGCTCACTCATATAATATTTTATCCCCCCTCTCTGCTAATGATCAAATGCCCTGCAGAAGTGTTGCGATTTCTAATCTTTCTTCATCCACAGTGTAAATGTCAACATAGCTGCCAAGTTTTATGCCCCGGGCATAAAATTTACGTTTTTTTCACATTTTTTACGCTTTTATGCCTAGATTGCTATTTTTACTCTTTTTCTACTGATTTTCATTTTTTTTTTTTTTTTTTTTTTTTTTATTTGTTTAAGTATTCGATTAAATTTAATAAAAAAAGTTAAAAATAAAAAAACTCATCTTAAAAAAAAAGTATCTAAAAAGTACGATTTTTGCTGCTAATGCTTAGTAAACAAAGATCGCAATGTATTTGATCAATTGATTGATTCTGAGTTGATGCTTCTATAACTATCGTTGGTCCCCATTTATTGGTTGAAGCACGCTCCGTTTCAACGTCATCGCTTCAGAGGCATGGTGTGTGTTTTTCCTCCTCACCAGACATGCTCGGTTCACCTCAACCCTTGCGCATCTTACAGAAACGGAAGCATGGGAAACGTGGGTGATGTTCGTTTTGTTATTATGTTTGTGCTTACAATTGTCACACGCTTTTGAAAATTTTGATGATGGCTGAAAAGAAATCTTATCAACTGTTTAAAGATAGCTATAGAACTGAATTTCGATGTATAAGAGCATCTAGTCAGGGTGAAAAGTTTGCATATTGCATTTATTGTCAGTCCAGTTTTACAATTTCTCATAGCGGCAAATACCATACAACCAAACACATTGGAAAGAAAAGAAATGTCTATATTTATGCAAAATCAGCTAATATTAGCAAAAAGAATAAAATACATTACTACTTCAAGGAAGATAATCAATTGTATTTACTATATTCTGAGAAAGTGTTTAAAAAAAAAATTCTTTCAACAAATGTAGTTTTTACATTGTATTTTAATAAATGAAGCTTTTAAATTTATTTTTCCTTTCCGTTTTTTTTTTTTTTCTTCTTTTTTTGAGTTTGTAAATGTAATAACTAATTAAATTGAAAAATAGTTATCTGAAATATTTAAAAATAATTACTGTATCTGATTCTTCTAAGCAGTTTGAAATGAAAACTATTTTTAAAATAAATCTAATGTGAAATTCAGACTAATTGCATCACTGTGTGAATATATTAAATTTGTAAGTATAGTAAATAATTATGAATGAACTTTACATTATATTACTTTTTATCAAATGTTAATGTATTTAAAAAGTAAATTAGTGATTTTTTTTTTTTTAAATACTTTTAAAATCTTATATGCCAAAACAGAAAAAATCCCATTTGCTTCTTTTTTCTTTTTTTTTTTTTTTTTTTTTTGGGGGGGGGGGGGGTGCAAATTTTTTTGTTCGTGCACTGTTTTACTCCTTGGAATTTTCTCAGTTTGGCAGGTATGCAATAATCTTTTTAAACTTGCTTTATGAGATTCTAGAAAATATAAAGAAGTAGAATTGTTCAATATCTTTCACTTGTTTATTTTTATTTTTTTTTTGTGTGTGTGTGTGTGTTTCCCACCCACTCCCAACAGTCGGCAATCACATGCCACCTGTAATACTTGCAATTTCTAATTTTTCTCCATCTGCAACATAATTGCAAAAATGTCTTTTTAAACTTACCTAATTCGATTCCAGAGCTCATAAAGAAGTAGAATTATTCAATATCACTCACTCATATAATATTTTATTCCCTCTCAGAAGAAAGTTCTGATAGGTGATAATGTTTTCCTTTTCACGGATGTTTAATATTTCTACAATTCTTTTTCTAATTTATAAAGTAGATTATAGTCACCTAAACAAACCTCAAAATGTCGGCGAATTATAGCATATGACTCATTTACTTGTTTCAGAGGGGGGAATGGATCGATTGGCTCATCATTACTTTCATTTTCATATTTTTCTTGCGAGGAAGATGTGAAAATTTCTTTGTCATGTTCTGTCATCTCGTTTCCATCCAATTCTTTAAATTGCACGAGCTCTGCCTAAGTGAATTTCAGCTGTCTGAAATCACCTATCCCGAAGTCTTCAAAATACCAAATTTCACTGTGCTCAAAATCATTAATTACTTTTTCATCATCCCATATTTCACATTCGATATTTTCCAATTTTGCTTTTTTCAACAACAATAAACAATTTTTAATTACTTTTAGAAAAGGAAATCTTGTATTTTTCGATTAAGAACACATTTTTTAATAAGGAAGACTGTTCAAACTTTATTCGAATAACCGAGGACGGTATGTGAAAAATATTTGTTTAAATGGGGAAATTTAACATTGTTCCTGTGAGACTGATTTTGGTTCTAACGAATTTTATTCGAATAAGCGGCGTATTCAATTATTCATTACCCAATTAAGTGGGTATGACTGTATATGTATGTATATACTAGCAGGCTTTGCCCGCTTCGCGGATCAGTATATTTAAATGATTTCTTTTTAATTGAATAATTGAAACTTTTCAATAAATATATTTCAATTGCCGACTATTTTCATCACAGCTTTATTATGGGACCTCCTTGGCGATATTAAATATTTTTTGAACTTCTCGAATCTGTACAACAAAACTCATTAAAACGAATATTCTCTAATACAGTCCAATAGTAAAGTTAATTCTTCGAATATTCTGGAAATAGTCGAAGGTGTTACTCATGCAGCAAAAGTCACTATTCGATGAATGTTCTGGAACAGTCTAAAAAGCAGTCACTTGTCCCACAGGAGTAAAGACAATAACATCAAATACTCCAGAGCAGAAATCTTTGCTAGCTGACAAAAAATATCCAGTCGCTTAGAGCTCATTCCCTAAAGTGCACTCACTCAGAAGAAGTCTCTGAATCGCAGTGACTACATACTCTCTCGCAGAAATCAACTCACTCCTATTTATAACTTTTGAAGATGATTCCATCGAGAATCCCATGGAAAGATTGAGATCTGTGCTCCCGTGTGTTAGAGAGCTTTGGGAATTCTAAACTACCATTTTTCACCAAATTTGGTCGTCCACTCATCAAGTTTGTCACCAAGGCTGACCCCACTGAAAGTGAATGAACTGCCCTTTTATTTTCACTTTGCCTGTAAAACTACTTTCATTGCAACAGTACAATTGATGCAGGGCAAAGAATTAATCCCTTATAACAATATGCTATGAGCACTATTTCTGCCTCATTTTAGACAACTAATGTTTTTATGGTTATATATATTTCCCATTAAATCTATTTTTATTTATTTATTTAAATATTAATTTGAATTTATCAAATATTTCTGCCCGACGGCATACAAGTGGAATCACACATATCAGTTCGTTTATTTGTATGATAAATTAGCGTAGTGATTGGTATATGAAAAATAAATAAATAAATAAACATTATCGTGCTACACAACTTTATTAAATTTCTCCCTTGGCGGCTTTTGAATTTTTGGCGCCATATTAGCAATGGATATATGTATATATATTTTTTAAATAATTTCTTGTATAAAAGGAGGAGCCCTATTTTGCTGATACTTTTATCGGACACCTTTTCGTTAATTTATAAGAATTCTTCATATTCTGTTTATATTTTTAATAGTTTTTAGACTTGCTGAAATAAATTTTCCATTTTTAAAACTGCATTTTTTTTTCTATAAAATTATCTACTGAGATAAAAATAGATCATTTGTGTGGCTACTATTTCAGTTTATAATTTTTGTCTTTTTGTAATATTTTATAATTTATTTATATTTTTTATGCTTTACTTAGATTAAAATGGCTGTTGCTAAATTAAACTTCTTGGCGAAAAACATTCGGTATATTTCAACGCCAAAATTAAAAAAAATAGCCCTGTAGGATCTATAAGTAAAACTGATAAAATAAATTTATAATTCATAGAGTTTATTGTAGTAAAGAAACGCTATGCAGTCGAATGTGACATCATGGACAGTTTTTTTTTTTTTTTTTTTTTAAATAACAACTTGACAATAAAAATAGTAGTTAAAAAAAATGTTTTAGAACAACATGTAATATTATCATAAAGTATATTAGCACTTTATCAATGTGCATAAAATTTTCAAATTGATAATGATGTCAACTTTTCAAAGATGCATAATTTAATATTTTATAATTTTTTATATTATAATTTTGGTTCAACAGAAGTTCACCACCTATCTTCTAAAAATCCACAGATGGTTTTAACATCAGGAACAAAACTCTGATTCATTTCAAGGTTTAAGAAAAGTTGCTAGATTATATTCATCCTGTATTTCCCTTTGATACAGTTTATTACGCCCATATCTAAAGGTTGAATTTTTCATGTAGCATTTGATGAAAATGACATTATGTAATGTTTTTAAGCTGAATGCTTGTGTTTATGGGGAGCATAGTTATCAAACTAATCATTGTACAAGCTAGCAAAATGCACATGCTCTAAAGTAGTAGAAACAAGTATTTCTGAATGATGAGAGAGGAACAGACAGAAATACATATCCAATTGTGCATTTATTCAAAGAAAATACATAGGAAAAGTGAAGCTTTAGTTTTAACTTTAAAAGTTTGTTTAAACTTATTCAAATGGAAAAACTTCGCAATATCCGATACTAATGTTTTCAGTTGTTTATTGTAACCAGTCTCAGACTTTATTAACCCTTTAAGGTTCACTACTTAATTTATTTTAAAAATTTCTAAACTAATTTAAAAAATGGCTTTTAGCCACATAGCTGATCATAAATATTTAAAAAATAAAAAATTAGCATTGTTCCTTTTCGAGGAATGTTCGGTTTGAAACATCTGTAAGTAAACCTTATTAAATTCAAATAATATTTAATTTAATAAATAAATCACTTTATAAGTAAACATTACCGGCAACATCAACTTGTAAAAGTTGCATAGATCCCAACATTTCAATATATTCCGGAGTATTTTAACCCTTTGCGGGGCAAGGTAATTCTGATCATTTAAATTACACTGCCACCGGAATTTACAAACATAATTATAATACAAGAAATTTTAAATGTTCATGTTGAAAAAAGGGCATTTTCTGCTTTGTTATAAATGTAAATTTTTGCTAAAAAATTTCTGGGATGAGTTTTTGCTCTTGAGAATTAAAATTAGGTGTTCCATCAGCGGGAACACTGCGACTCAAAGGGTTAAAGCATAGTAGATTCAAAGGGAGCAATAAAAGTTTGTACTAATCTATACTTTGTTACATCCAATTTTGTTTTAAGTGGACTTTTTTTTTAAATTATTTATGTATTTTGGGAGGGGGGGGGGACTGTTTGTTTTAAACTGTGCCAACACTGTTTAAAGAATGTTGTTTAATGACTAAAGCTTTGGATATATAGCACTTAATTTACAAACTGTAAATTTCAAATATACTTTTTCAGTCAGTTTTCCTTTTTATATACAGTGGGTAATCAAATTATTAGATTTTTTTTTGACATTTTTTTAAATACTAGATTCATACATATATATATTTCTTGTTTCATTTTCATTCCAGGTCAAATGAGAGAATATCTACTGAAAAGAGGGAAAGACATGTGTGGAAGTGAGGCTGAAATAAAAAATTACAATCGATATGTGTACCTCGTAATAAATATGTTTAAAGTGTGTTTTTGACTTTTCCTTAATAAATGGAAAAAAAAAGAAATCATAATAAATCTTTTTAAAATAATTTGCTTTGTCCTTTTCTGTCCTTACCCATTTTGGGTACTTACCTTGGTATTTATTTTTCAGTGAGTTCTATTCATATATAAAGTATCTATGATTAGTATATAGTATGATATTATGTATATATATATAGAGAGAGAGTTTTAAGGTAAATTTAAGAAAAAAATTGAAAGTTTTTACAGAATTTTTATTTTTTATTTTATAAAGGCTAAAAAAAATGTATATTAATCTGAAAATAATAATGCAGTATTATATCATACATTTTTCGCAAATTACTTGATTTAAATAACAGTACCTTTTGAATAATATATTTGAAGATCTTTATAAAGTCATTTTATTTAAATTAATAAGAACTTTCTTTTTTTAAATGAGAAAGAGCTGGTAATAATCACAAAAATTAAGATGCAATACTGGGGCGGATTGATACTAATTTAAATATCTTAAAACTTATGGCAATACTTGCAACTCATTTCTAAAATAACATTCAGGAAAGAAACATTTTGGTCAAAACTTAAAATAGTTATAATTATTTTTAAAAGGAATATAAATTATATTAAAAAAAAAAAAAAAAAAAAAAACCCAAATGTTCAAAACTAACTAAATTTAAAATATTTTTTACTGTACCATTGTACAACACTTATTTTTTAAAGTTTTTTGAAAAGTAATTCAAAGAATCCTTAAGGCTGCTCTCAAATAAAAACTCACAATTTTTTGAGATGATATAAAGGCTGTTTTCAATGACTGAAAAAAGAAAAAAATGTAGATATCATTTTTAAACAGTAGAAAATAGAATAATGTTTGATGTTTTTAGAAATTTTTTATTTTAATTATCTTCTAGTATAGCTCCGTACCATTTTAATTTGTAAACTCTTAATAATTGAGATATTATTTTTGTAGTAATAAAGAAATATATATGCAGTGGAGAGTCAAATATCTGCACAGCTCAGGACCAGATGTTGTGCATTTGGCGGATTTTGGAGCCCATAAAAAATCATTTTCAGTTTGAATAATAAAACCAGAATATTAATCAAATTAAACATATACAAGTGAATAATAACACAATTTCACTTGTATATTAAATTATTAGGTATATAAGAATAACACTGAACATTAAATATATATATAAAGAAAACAATAAATGAAAAACGAAAAAATATTCGTCAAATTTAGACAAAATCTGTTCACGTGCAGTTTGTTTTAAACTACACTTTAACATGCACACATACATCGAGATTTTTTTTTTTTTTTTTGTCTATTGTAAATAGTTATCAATTCTTATTTTGTAACTCAAATTTATTTTTCAAAGTATTTAACTGAATTCTTCCGTAAACTATGTATTTATCAAATAGCATTTAAAAAAATTAATTTATTGTTTTCCTCATTGATAATGATCATCATAATAATCATAATTTTCTTTGGATTAATTTAATATATTGTTGATAATTTCTTTATATGAAACTTGGTTCTTGCAGTTTTTCATATTTTTATTATTGTAATCATAAAATGCAAGCACAAAGTCTGCATTCAGGATCCTTTACAAAAATTCTGCTTTGCAGTTTTGTAACTTAAATTTCATTGTTTGTATCTGAAAAGCTATGCAAATTTTAGACTTTGACGGATTTTAGATTGGCAGATTTCTGGCTCTCTCTGTCTATATATATATTTTCTTTCTTTTTCTTTTTTTTCTTTAAGTACGTCAAAGTTGGCAATTTAGTTGATGATTTTCATCCCTTTTTTGTGATGTGAAAGTTTACAAATTAGAGTTTTGAGAAGTATTGTATTTAGAGAAAAAATTTAAACTTATTTCCCGTTTTAGGCATTTCAATGCAGAATTGCCACGCTACCTGGAAATCCTGGAACAGTCAGGGAATTTGAAAATTGACCATGAAAGTCAGGGAAAAGTCAAGGAATTTTAATATTTTAGCCAGAATCTGGAAAAGTCAGGGAATTTCATACAATGATTGCCAAAAAAAATTAAATTTTCCTCCAATGTAGAGTCATTTTTCTTGTTTTTTTCTTAGCTTTTGCCATTATTTAAAAACAAGACCTCTTAGAAAGACCCCCGCATGGAGGGCAATCTGTCCTTAGGTCAAAGTAATATGTAACTTTTGTGTTTTCAAGTTTTATCATAATTATTTTGCCCTCAATGCAACCAATGCACAATATGTGGCTAGACTGGAATTTTGTTAGAACACACTTGGAAAACCTGGAAAAGTCAGGGAATTTCATTCTCCTATTTGAGTGGTAACCCTGTCAATGGTAATGTCAGAAAAAGTCATACATTTTCATCAAAAATTAGTTCTGTGAATCTGTTGAAAATTGTGCATTATTTACCACAATGTTATCCATTTAAGAACAGCTTTAAAAATGCTTCTCACCATTTCCCACCAATTTCAGAATACCGTGTTAATGAGTGGGTAAGGTAACTAATCTTCCATTTTAACATCCTTGCAGCATAAAATTTACTTATAGTAATATTAGCATAAAAATTGAATGGTTAACTGTTCACTAATCAAAATAAGAATTTATTTGTAGAAAAACATTCTAAGAAATCACTATTAGAAGCTTTGCAGGTGCCATCTATATGAAATAAACAGAGTTAATTATTTGCATTCCATTATAAGTACCATTCCTTGCATCCCTTTTTATTTTTTGAATATATATATATTTAGATAAAAATTGATTACTGATTTAACTTTCAAAAATACCCAGTTTTGTGGTATTCACACAGGCCTTAGGTAAATACCCTAAATTTGGCTAGTATAAATAAAATTAAAAGCAACTGCTGGTTGAAAAATAATGTTATAATAACAAAAAGTAACAGATGGTAGGAAAGTCCTGCTATAATAGCAAAAATTAAAAGCAACTGATGGTAGAAAAGTAATGCTAGAATAGCAATAAAAAAGCATCTATTGGATGTGAATTACTGCTAGAATAGCCGAAAGTGCATGCAAGTGGTGGTCTAGATTGCTGCTAGGCCAGCAACTTATTCAAGCAACACAAATTGGATTATGTATGCTGGACAAGCAATAAAAGTAAGCCAATACACACCATGATATGCTGGTAATTCTGGTGGAACCAGCAAATATTAATGCTAGTTTTTATGCTATTTTACTTGCTGGGATACAGCATTTAATGCTAGTCCAGCAAACAAATACCAGAATGAAAAGCTGGATTATGTATGCTGGATAAGCAATAAAAGTGGGCCAAAACACACCATGACAAGCTGGTAATTCTGGTAGAACCAGCAAATATTAATGCTAGTTTTATGCTATTTTACTTGCTGGGATACAGCGTCTAATGCTAGTCCACCAAACAAATACTAGCATGAAAAGCTGGATTATGCTGGGCAAGCAATAAAAGTGGGCCAAAACACAGCATGGCAAGCTGGTAATACTGGTAGAACCAGCAAATATTAATGCTAGTTTTATGCTATTTTACTTGCTGGGATACAGCATCTAATGCTGGTCCACCAAACTAATACCAGCATGAAAAGCTGGATTTTGTATGCTGGACAAGCAATAAAAGTGTGCCAAAACACACCATGACAAGCTGGTAATTCTGGTGTAACCAGCAAATATTAATGCTAGTTTTATGCTATTTTACTTGCTGGGATACAGCATTTAATGCTAGTCTAGCAAAGAAAAAAAGCATCTGTTGGTTGTGAATTTCTGCTAGAATAGCAAAAAGTGCAAGCAAGTAGTGGTCGCGATGGCTGCTAGACCAGCAAAATATTCAAGCTACACAAGCTGGAATATATATGCTGGACAAGCATAAAAAGTGTGCCAAAACACCACATGGCTTGCTGGTAGTTCTGGTGGAACTAGCAAATATTTATGGTAGTTTTATGCTATTTTACTAGCTGGGATGAAGCATGTAGTGCTTGCCTAGCAAACAAATACCAGCATGAATTTCGACTTGGGTGTGCATGTGGAAGCATCACTTCCTTCCCTGGGAAGAAGTATGCCCCCCCCCCCCAGGGGTGGCAGGGTGTAAATTTTCAATATGGGTATCTTTCGAAAGATCGCTTCAATACCTTTAACACGAAATCTTTAACCTTAATCTAAATCCTTAACGTAAAACCTAAATCTTATCACCTTTAACACGGTTGAATCGTAGATCTGTGATAATTTAATACAAATTTGTTGTTTTTTTTTCATTTTTTAAGAAGAAAGAAAAAGCATTTCTTTTGATGTTGGCACAAAATTGACTTTCTTTCGGCATTTAGTGTTATAATTCTGTCAGATAAAAAACGTGTGCATTTATCAAGAAAATATATTTTAATAAAAAATAATTTAATAAATATAATTTCTACTGCATGAATTTGTGTAAAATTATATAGAATAAAGTCTTGTGAAATAAATAGTATATTGAATAGAATAGAATATTGTATAGAACATATATATTGTGGAATAGAATGCTGTATAGAATAAAGTCCACAACATACTAGTTTCTTTATTCACTTATGGTGGTACGCTCAATGCTACCTACACAGCTATCTTCATTTTTCGCTCATCATTCCCTTTGGCATTCTATTCGTTGAAGACTTTTACTGTGTTAGTCCTGAATTATTTTATTAACTTTGTTATGTTTATTATGTTTATTAACTATGACCATAAATATAACAAACATTGTGCTAAAAATATTTTATTAATCTCTAAAGAGTTACAAAGAAAGACACAGAAGTGACTGCTTTCACACAGTGCAGATCGAACCATCGTCTGCTGTCTGCATAATGAAGTCGTAGTAAGAGCTGACCCGGGTCCAGACACCAGGAACAATTTTGCCACATCCGACTTTGGCATTGATGTAGGAGGCAATGCCGATCTCAACTGGTTCTTTATCTCTACTCAAATGAACCAGAGGTCCACCGGAATCACCCTAACGAATAAAAAACAAACGTTAATAACATAAAATCGATATCGATCTCCTGCAAATTTTAATGGTTTCGACCACAATCACAACCACTTAATACAATAATATGAAGTTAATACAAAAATATATGTGTTCATAATTTAAGAAAAATGCACGATTTTAGTTTCTTTCTTTTTACAGTTGTTTTTCAACCTCATTAATTGAAGCATCCACTGATTTATGACCTCTTTTATTAGAATTGCATCCCGTAATATTAAAAGGTCTTTTATTATCTATGCAAGATGAATGATTTTAATTTCTTGTCACATTGTTATTTTTCTTTAACATTTTCTTAAAATAATAAAATGTAGAAGAAAAAGTATCTCACTCGATCATTCTTTGACTCACTCTCACTTTAATTACACATATGTTTGTGAAAATTGCAACACCAAGAAGGAATGCGAATATCAAAATGATATTTATTGGGTACATATATTATAGTAGGAAGAACAAATGATTAAAATTTCAGGAAATTTGAAGTAGTATGTACTGAGAAACAGTACATAAAGCAGCGACCTCTGTGAGCAATAACAGCACATATCTGCCTAGGCATTGACTCAAACAGCGATTGGATGACATGTACGGGTAGAGCACTTCATGGAGCTTCAACACAATGCCACAATTCATTGATCGTAGTTACTGGTGAGTGGTGGGAGGCCAGTCGCTTTTCAACGATTAAGCAGTCATTTTCATTGGTGCAAGATCAGGAGAACGCGTTGGGAAGAGCAACAGTCGATCATATTCTGCATCAAGGAAGGTCTGAATAATACGGATAACTTTCGGTCGAGCATTGTCCTGCTTAAATATTGCGTTTCGGAGGCCTACAATTTAGGGCAGAGCGATGGACCTTAACTCGTCAGAAATGTGATGGTGGGTATTCAGAGTAGCGAGAATGAAAACAACAGTAAATCGAGACGTCTATCCAATGGTACCGAATGCCATCACTCCAGGTTGTGACCCAGTATGTGGCTACCAAACTTTTGATTACCCTCAAAAGTGCATCACTGATATGGGCGCCTTTAATGTGTGATCAACGACGAACCCGCAGGAATGGCGTGAAGTCGTTTTTCAGACAAATTACAATCCTGTTTACAGCATCAAGATTGCCTCATCCGTATTTAACAGCATTGTGAATAGTGCACATTACCAGCTGGGATTCGACATCACCACTAGAGCTGGACGATATCAGAAGTTAAATATCGCCAAGTTAATATCGATATTAATGATATATTGCGATATTTCTTTCAAGAAAAGAAAAACAGGCATTGCAACTTTTTAAAGACAAATGAACACCAATATTAATGGATACATGCGTAGATTGTTTTCTATATATTTTCTAGTATATTATTTCCGTAGCTTTTTCATCAAATAATAATAATAATAATAATAATTAAATATATATATATGCATAAAGAGTGAGTCGATGTTTTGTGTTTCTTTTAATTTATATTATTGATTTTTAGTATACTTTTTGTCCTCCATTCTTCCCATTTTAAGCTTTAATTATTTTAAAATAATATTTTAACAGAGTTAATATGTGATATGGGTTTTATTTACTCAAATTATATCATAAAAATTCGATTATAATAAAGATAAAAGCTTAACAAAAATGAAACTGTCTTAGAATGTAGATGACTAATAAAATTTTGCGCAAAAATAATCCTTATAATATATATATATATCAATGATTCACTTATATGCAGAATTTCCATAATAAATATTAGTGTTCTGCGCCACATTCCCATCCCTGAGTATAAAGAAAGCTTATTTACTAGTAGTCATGACAGTCATTGATAACGATATGCATTGTAAAAAAAACCACAGTAAAATTACAGCATAAGATGCTGGCAATATGGGTGCCAGCATATTTTGCTGTTAATTTACAGTTATTGCGTTTTTCCTAAGTAAACAGAAGCTTTATAAATTTACAGTATTTTGTGCTGTTATTTTTAAAGCAATTTTGTATTTTAGCTTTCACAGTTCTTTTGTAAATTTTATAGCATTTTTTGCCGGTTTTTTTTTTTTTTTTTTTTTTTTTTTTTACAGCAGTTTTGTATTTTAACTTTTATTTGTCAATTTTACAGCATTTTCTGCTATTTTTTTACAGTTGTTTTATATTTTAGTTGTAGATTTTACTGTTTTTTCTGCTTTTTTTTTTTTTTTTTTTTTTTTTTTTTTTTGCAGCAGTTTTGTACACTCCTGCTCAATAGTTTAGCAAGATTTGCAAACAATCTTTTTTTTTTTTTTTTTCAATTTAAATACTTATCTCTCGATAAAATGTTTTCGAACATTGGGTATTTAAAGAACTGAATCATCCTCGTGTTTTCCAGTGAAGATTAGTTTAAGACAACGTTTAGAGGGCCAGTAACAAATTGAGTGAAATCAATAATGTTTGTGATCACCGTGCGTCGTTAAAAGAATGAAATGAACTGTAACTTTAGGATATGGTAATAGAGACCCAGTTCAAAGTGAGGATGAATTTGTGTGACGATACCATATTAAATAACAGAGATATATGCAGTTATTTTAACCCCCCCCTTCAAAAAAAATCAACATGTTTTTTAATTATAATGTACAGAGATTTTAACGAAAATATTATTCTCATGTTCAAATAAGTTGGAAAAACACTTTTAAAACAATGTACTGCAATCGAAATACAAATATCTCAAAAATCTCATTAAATATGTACATTTTTATGATAAACGTTTTCACTGTGAGAAAGATAGAAAAGGTTTTATTAGATAGTTTGAAAGCCAGATATATTGGGCAACTTTTGTGAAAATTGCATTTGAATAGAGTAAAAATTAAGCAAATTATTCGAAAAAGAACGAGCTAGATTTTAGATATTTTCGAAGAGCTGAAATTTCTTAAGGGGTTTTTCTTATGTCGCGTAATTAATTTAAAGATCCAATTATTTAAACCACTAAGCAAAAGTTATGTTTTGTGAAAAAACACTTATCATCTTACAAATCTTAATAAATAAGCAAAAATATGTTATAGTGGTTAGGTGTTATAGTTATAAGGGGTTTTTCCCAAAAAAGTACATTTGGAGCGTGGTTGAAATAATTGGATCTCCAAATTAATTACGTGGCATGTGAAAAACTCTTTAAGAAATTTCAACTCTTGGAAAATATTTAAAATCTAGCTCGTTCTTTTTGCGCATAATCTATTTAATTTTTACTCTATTCAAATGCATTTTTGGCAATATATCTAGCTTTCAACCTACGCAAAAAAAAATATATTATCTTTCGCACATGCGCAGTGAAAACGTTTTTCATAAAAATGCTCATATTTCATGAGATATTTGAGATATTTGTATTATGATTGCAGTATATTGTTTTAAAAGTGTTTTTCCAACTTATCTGAAAGTGAGAAAATTTTTCGTTAAAAACTCTGTACATTATAAATAAAAAATGTTGATTTTTTTTTTTTCGAGTTTTAAAACAAATGCTTATATCTCCGTTATTAGTTCCCCATCATACTATAGGTATGGGGAACTTAGGTAATCGTGAAAATTTTCGACCTCGGTTTTTTGACTTTTCTACACGTTTTCAGGTGTGAGGAATCCGAAAATGACAAAATTTCTATGGTGTCTGTCTGTAGGGTGTCTGTTAGTGTGTCAGTGTGTCATTGTGTCAGTCCGTTAGTGTGTTAGTCCGTTAGTTTGTTAGTCTGTTAACACGATATCTCACGAACAAATGATCGCAGAGAGGTCAGATCAGTTTTAAAATATTACTTTCGACACTGGCAAGAACCCTATTCATTTGCAACATTCAAATTTAAAAACTTCGTAAGTTATTAGAAATTTACGATTTTCTTAACATGGGAGAATAGGACAAAAATTCACTTAAACGTGCATTTAATGGAAACTTTTTACTGTAAAAATGTCAGACTAGTTTTAAAATATCAGTTTTGATGCCGGAATGAACAGTAACTATAAATATGCTACTTTGGAAATTTCGCAAGTTATTGGAAATTTACGAATTTTTTAACATGGCAGTATAGAGCAAAATTTCACATAAACGTCAATTTTGAGAGATATTTTCATGGTAAAGATGTCTGACTACTTTTCAAATACTATTTAGGATACTGGCATGATTATTAATGACTATGAATTTTCCAATATAATGATTTCGTAAGTTATTGGAAATTTACGAATTTCTTAACATGGCTGAATAGAGCAAAATTTCACATAAACGTCAATCTTGAGGGATATTTTCATCGTAAAGATGTCAAACCACTTTCGAAATATTATTTAGGATACTGGCATGAATATCATAGACTACGATTTTTCCAATTTAAAAAATTCGTAAGTTATTTGGAATTTACGATTTACTTAACATGTCAGAATAAGGCAAAATTGAGCATAAATTTCCATTTTGAGGATCGTAAATACATTAGACAACTTCAAAATTACATTTATGATATTTGTTCGAACATGATTGAATACAAATATTCTAATAGGAAAATTTCGTAAATCATTCGTAATTTACGATTTTATCAACATAGCGAAATTGTAAATTTTTCATATAAATAGGAATTTTGAGGATTATTGCATTGGAAATAGTAGGATGAAAACTAAACAACGGAATTGACCCTGATAAAATAAATTAATAGATTAGAATAAGATATATATATCAAAGTTAACGGTGGATAGCCTATTAGGCGGGGATTTCATTCTGTCATAATATCAAGCTTTGGTCAAATTCATTTCGTTTAACATGATTATGATATGTCTCGCACTAGAAATTTATGAGAACATAAATATCATGGGGAACTGAGCAGAGTCCACCTATGCCAACTAGTTTAACATGCTGTCGTCACACAAATTCATCCATAATATGAATTGGGTCTCTATTAACATATTCTAAAGTTGCAGTTCATTTTTTTCACTTAACGATACAAGGTGATCACAAACATTATTGATTTTGCTCAATTTGTTACGGGCCCTCTAAATGTTGTTTTAAACCAATCCTTACTGAAAAACATGAGGAAGACCCAGTTCTTTAAATACCTAATGTTTGAAAATATTTCATCAAGAGATAAGTTTAAAAAAAAAAAAAATCTGGAGTGACTCTACTCGTCTTTCCGAACATTGAGTAATTAACAGTTTTGTAGATAAAGTAAAGAAAGAGGAGTTGTTAAACAAACAAAAGAGAGAAAACCATAATAGAGTGTTTAAGTATTTTTCTCCATCTATTACACGATGTTTTATTTAACGCTACTGAACTTTGAGCCCATAGATCATAATGATAAAGAATTTTTCGTTGTGTCCCTGTAAAAACCTATAAATGCTAGATTCACCAAAATGCTTATAGTTAGTGCAACAGTGATTTATAATACTCATATAAATTTTCAGCTCAATTCAATAAGGCGTTTAGATGCTATCGTACTTTTAAAAATTTAGTCCCATAGGCCATAATGATAAAGAATTGTTCTTTGTGTCCCTGTAAAAAAACTGTAAGTGCTAGATTCACCAAAATCTATACAGTTAGTTCAACTGTGATCTATAACATGTGTACAAATTTTTTGCTCAGATTAATAAGGCGTTTAGACGCTATCACACTTTTAAAAATTTGGCCCCATAGGCATAATGATAAAGAATTTTTCTTTGTGTCCCTGTAAAAAAACTATAAGTGCTAGATTCTCCAAAATCTATACAGATTGAGTATTTGTGACCTATAATATGTGTATAAATTTTTTGCTCAATTGAATAAGGCGTTTAGATGCTATCGCACTTTTAAGATTTTGCTCCCATAGGCCATAATGATAAAGAATTTTTCTTTGTGTCCCTGTAAAAAAACTATAAGTGCTAGATTCACCAAAATCTATAGGGTTCGTACTATGGTGACTTACAATATGCGTACCAACTTTCAGGTTAATCGAACAAAGCGTTTAGACGCTAGCGTGTTCACTCACAGACATACACACATACATACACACATACACACACACATACATACATCATCGTAAAAATAGTGAAAATGGACTCAGGGGACCTCAAAACGTATAGAAACATCAAAATCTCGAATTCGGATTTTTGACATGATTACAATACTTTCCTCACTATAGTGTTCGGAAAGTAAAAAACTGATCGTTTGCAAATCTTGCTAAAATTTTGAGCAGGAGTGTATTTTAGTTTTTATAGCACATTTGTAGATACATTGTTTTATATACTGCAATTTTAATGTTGAAAAAATTAAGATATGTTTTGATACCTCAATTATCACATAATCTTTGACTTTTTATACATTTTTATTTTTCGGCATCTGTGGATTATCAGGCAAATTCAGTTTTTCTTTATAGTATCCCTGCAGTAAATATAACCATATTTACCATATTTTGGAGATATCATCTGAAGTTTCATTATGCACAGTAATTTTTATAACAAAAATTTATATTTTATTTTATTTTTTGTTTTATGATAGCTGGATATTAAAACTTTGACTGAAAAATTAACCCGTTTTCATACGAAAAATAATAGAAATTTTAATTTGCAAAAAAATTGTGTCTAATAAAATATGATATAAATTTACCGAAAATACCTGTATAAAATAGCTTTCCGAAAATAGCTTTCACGCTTTCGTTGAGACGCCATCGCTTGCTGCTGCTGTATATTCGATAGGATGAATAAATCCGGCAAAAAAAATGACACATGCTGCTGTGTACCACAGTGTAACTTCAATGGATCAAGAAATCGGGAATTAAGCTTCTATTTGTTTCCAAATGACAAATTTAAAATTCCAGTTGCCTCCGCTAATGGAAGTAAAGCTTTAGTTAGTAGAAAGTCTGAATGGTTTAGATGTTTACGAATTGGGAAAGAAGTATCGTCAGGAATGACTGTTTGTTCGAAACATTTCGCACCTGAGGATTTCACAAGTAATAATACGTTTAATTTTGTTTTAATTATAAAATAGTTTAGATAAAGCTAATCGCTTCCTTCACTAACGAGCAAAAGCAAAACGATCACATTTCATGGATGTCATGGAACAATTATAGTATTGGTCCACAAGTGCATTTGGTGATTTTCTTTGGTGATTATGGCAAAATGTCGTTTTTGCAAATGGTTGCGATAGATTCCAAGCTTAAACAAAAGCGTATTGTATTGCAAAGAATCCAGAAAGGCATCGTTATCGTTCAAAACGGTGCCAAAGAAAAATTGCCAATCCAGTTATAGACCAACTCTATAGTTGTACCTTTATTTATTTATTTATTTATTTATTTTTTTTTTTTTAATGTATCTTTGTTGTAAGATAACATATTGATACAGTTAAAATACAGTGGAATTATTAAATAATAAAACGCAATAATTTCCATTGCATCCTATTATTATGCAATCGATTTTCCATGATGCAATGGCGGAGAAAGAACAATAAATAAATACACGTGGCTATTATATTTACTAACAACTTCAGTTAAGAAAGCGTCATCTATCGATCATTACAAACGCGGATTGGAATCACTTCGTTTATCTCTCTACCGATCTATCTATCTATCTATAATGAAAATTTTGTCATCACGATAACTCCCGAAATAATACTCCAAATCGAACCAAATTTGGACAGTGAACTGATCTTATAAATATCTTGGATGAGTTCGTTAACCAAGTTGCTCCGACTTTTTGTTTTAAAGTGGAAGCCACTTGAAAATTTCAAACCACATTGTAAAAAGCATATTTAAAGCAAGATTTGCTTGAATTTTCATCTAAATATAGGCCATATAAGGGTCTCAATGAAGTTTATTATTGAAGTTTTTCCGCCATTTTTAATAAAGTGGCAGATATTTTAAGTTAAGCGGGGCCACTTTAAATCAGGCTACCACTTGAAAATTTAAAATCACAATAACTTCCGAAATAATACTCCAAATCGAACCAAATTTGGACAGTGTCTTAACTTATCTTATAAATATCTTAGATGAGTTTGTTAACCAAGTTGCTCCGCCATTTTGTTTTGCAAGTGGAGACCACTTGAAAATTTCGAATTCAAACTGTAAAAAGCGTATTCCGAATTTGTTTGAATTTTGATGTAAATATAGACCACATAAGGGTCTCAATGAAGTTTATGAGATTTATCCGCGATTTTTAATAAAGTGGTAGATATCTTAAGTTAAGCGGGGCCACTTGAAATCACGTTCGGAAGTTATCATGGTTTTAAATTTTCAAGTGGTAGCGTGATTTCAAGTGGCCCCGCTTAACTTAAGATATCTACCACTTTATTAAAAATTACGGATAAATTTCATTAATAAACTACATTGAGACCCTTACGTGGTCTATATTTACATCAAATTTCAAACAAATTCGGAATACGATTTTTGCAATTTGAATTTGAAATTTTCAAGTGATTTCCACTTGAACACAAAATGGCCGAGCAACTTGGTTAATAAACTCATCTAAGATATTTATAAGATATGTTAAGACACTGTCTAAATTTGGTTCGATTTGGAGTATTATTTCGGAAGTTGTAGTGATTTTAAATTTTCAAGTGGTAGCCTGATTTCAAGTGGTCCCGCTCAACTTAAAATATCTGCCACTTTATTAAAAATGGCGGATAAACTTCATTAATAAACTTCATTGAGACCCTTATGTGGCCTGTATTTACAACAAAATTCAAGCAAATCTTAATATGCTTTTTACAATGTCGGTTTGAAATTTTCAAGTGGCTGCCACTTGAAAACAAAAAGTCGGAGCAACTTGGTTAACGAACTCATCCAAGATATTTATAAGATCAGTTCACTGTCCAAATTTGGTTTCATTTCGAGTATTATTTCGGGAGTTATCGTGATGACAAAATTTTCATTATAGATAGATATATATATATATAGATAGATAAACAAAGTGATTGCAATAGGTCGATTTCTAAAGAAATCCACCTAAAATGTATGAGTCAATGAGTTGTGATGGGGCCATTTCCCCATAGAATAATATATGCTTTGACTTTCTGCGACGAAAAATAGAGAGTCCCCTAAATGGTAATGTTTTTAAAATAAAAATTTGGCAACACAATTAAACTCTTTGTGTACGAAACACACTATACAACTTTTAATAATTTCATTTTTGATGCTCTTTCTATAAACATTCTTTTATATTTAGAACAACCTCGCATTTAATATAGGGTAAGGTACAAGTCACGCAACCAAGTTCGTCAAAAATTAATATGTATACATACATATATATATATATATATATATATATATATATATATACATATACATGTATACACTGTAAAAAATTGAGGCAGTTTACTTGCCACAACCATGTAGAAAAATGTTACCAGTTGTAATTGCGTAACGTTCCACTGTAGGCCTCTGTTACACAGCTATAGCTGATAACATTTCTCAACATGGTTGAGGAAAATAAGTTCCCTCAATAATGTAGAGTATTCTTACAAAAATTTTTTACAGTGTATATATATATATATTTGACTCAAACACATGCGAGAAGGTCGAATTGTCTTAAATTTTGAAAACGCGCCCCCTCCCTGCCTCTCGGCGACAGCGTTTTGTACGATTAACCCTATTTCGGCCTCTGTCAGCCACATTCCCTACTTAATTAAATTTATAGATTAAATGCTTCATTGTTTATTATTTATTAGATGATTTTTATGTTTCTGATGATTAGATACTTTTGATTATCATTTATTAGACGCTTTGCTAACAGAAATTCGGTCGTAACTTTGCGGTAACAGTTTGTGCGAAAATAACAACGGACAACGAAAATACACATAAGAACTCAGTCCTGACCAATTTCATTTCGATTCGTTTCATTTCCGCACAATTCCTGATTTTCTAACTGTTTTATTATTATTATTATTATTATTATTATTCATTATTTTATTTTATTTTATTTTTTGTTACGCATATGAACCTTGTGTCATGCGACTTATGCTCCACTCTCTAATTCAGTCTTATTCCATTCCCCAATTCAATAGAAGTGAATATTAGATTCGTAAAAAGGACTTCCGGTTTTAGATAGATTTGCGAATTTTTGGAGATATCTTAAACGCTATTTGATAAATTTTTACAAAAATGTCTGTCTGCGTTCAAGAATTTTGTGGTAGCTCTAATTCAAGAACTAATGCACCTTGTAAAGTTGCACCTTGACATAAATTAATGCTTATTAATTTTTGATGCAAATCACTCATCAGGGAACGCTGCTGTAGTACGATATCTTTCACTTATGAGAAAGCTATATCTCAATCTCTATTGTGTATAATTGCACAAATCTTTATATTTGCGAAGACCATTACGAAACACTATACTGATTCTATATGGGTGCATATCGACCGACTGGTGGCGCTGCCCTATGGATGGGACACCTATATATCAACGTCTATGACGTATAATTACACTAAACATGATATGTGAGATGGTTATATGATAACGAATGCTGAGTAAATTTGGGTGCATATCGGTCGACAGATGGCGTTGCTATTACTCACGTGTTACGATTATCCACATAACATCTCGGCATCTATTGGTTAAAAGTGTATCCAATTGCGTGGATGTAAAATCTTTATTGTGAGAACCTATGATTAAACTTTTGTGCATGTTAACCAGTCGGTGAAGCTATTACATAGAATGACATAGAAGAAAATTTTGGGATTTCTACAAAATATTTTTTTCAACAGCAGTTACTAGATTTCTATTTGTAAAACAATGCACTCTAATACTTACGGTGCAGATTCCATTGAAAATTCCAGTTGCGCACACCTTGTTCTCGTTTACATTATCGTTGACTAAAGAACACAAGAAATTGTTAACAATTTTCTGTTTTACATACTGCAGTTGATCTGGTATTACAAGAGAACCTGAAAATGGAAATACTTTTAATGACATCAAGTTCAATGTAACTGTAGACGTGTGAATAAACGCGTGTCTGGAAAATTTACTGAATCAAAATTTTTATGCAGTGCTTTGGTCTCAAAAATGAATGCTTTTCATATATTAACAGATAAAAGAGTTTCATTTATTTGTTGCAGTAATTGATCTAATATTGCAAGCGAAACTAAAAATAAAAATAGTTTGAATGACACTTGAGCGAATGAATGAACAAATAACTGAAAAACTTACTAAGTAGAAATTTTTATACAGACCTTTGATCTTAAAACTGAAATTTAATAAAGTGATTTTCAGATACTAAGCTATAAAACATAAATCTATTCCAGGCCCATCAAGTTTCTGAATATTTAGAACATCCATCGGTTTCTCACTGAAACAAAACATTTAACACTGTTTTATGCAATATTTTCGGATTTTTTAAATCGATTTTTAAACTTTTAATGCTTTTCTGTTCGGTAACTAGCAGACTCCAAAATTTAACAAGGTGCGTTTCAGATGCAGAAGTCATTTGAAACTTCTTAGTAGATGTTCGGACTTTAATTAGAATGTTATTATAGGAATGAAAAGGAGAGGGTCAATACTTTACTAATAAAAGGAGAAATTTATTTATTTTATTTCCTTCCTTGGTGAGCATATCTTGACGACAAGAGAGCATATCATCTTAACGCTCTCTTGTCTAGTTTTTTCACTCGATCAAGAGACGTTCTATGATTTTCTCCAGACACTCGTTCCACGATTTTGCCCTTTCAGGTCTTTACTTACAAAGTTATTTTTTCAATCAATTATTATTTGAATTGAATCAGGTTAACCTATAGACGTTAAAAAAAAAAAAAAAAAAAAAAAAAAAAAAAAAAAAGTCTCGAAAATTTAAAATGCATTTTTTTTTATACAATTTTAGATTTATGATCAGTTATAGCCATTTTTAAACTAGTTGGCAAAGGTGGACTCTGCTCAGTTCCCCATCATATTTATGTTCTCAGAAATTTCTAGTGCGAGACATATTATAATCATGTTAAAAGAAATGAATTTGACCGAAGCTTGATACAGTGACAGAACGAAATACTCGCCTAATAGGCTATCCACCGTTCACTTCGATATATTTATCTTATTCTAATCTATTGATTTATTTTATCGGGGTCAATTCCGTTGTTTAGTTTTCATGTTACTGTTTCCAATGCAATAATCCTCAAAATTCATATTTATATGAAAAATTTACAATTTCGCTATGTTGATAAAATCGTAAATTACGAAAAACTTACGAAGTTTTCCTAGTAGAATATTTGTATTCAATCATGTTCAAACAAATATCATATACGTAATTTTGAAGTTGTCTAATGTATTTAGGATCCTCAAAATGGAAGTTTATAATCAATTTTGCCTTATTCTGACATGTTAAGTAAATCGTAAATTCCAAATAACTTACGATTTTTTTAAATTGGAAAAATCATAGTCTATGATATTCACGCCACTATCCTAAATAATATTTCGAAAGTGGTTTGACATCTTTACGATGAAAATATCCCTCAAGATTGACGTTTATATGAAATTTTGCTCTATTTTGTCATGTTAATAATATCGTAAATTTCCAATAACTTACGAAATCTTTATATTGGAAAATTCATAGTCATTAATATTCATGACAGTGTCCTAAATAATATTTCAAAAATAGTCTGACATCTTTACGATGAAAATATCTCTCAAAATTGACGTTTATGTGAAATTTTGCCCTATACTGCCATGTTAAGAAATTCGTAAATTTCCAATAACTTGCGAAATTTTCAAAGTAGCATATTTATAGTTACTGATGTTCATTCCGGCATCAAAGCTGATATTTTAAAACTGGTCTGACATTTTTACAGTTAAAAGTTTCCATTTAATGCACGTTTAAGTGAATTTTTGTCCTATTCTCCCATGTTAAGAAATTCGTAAATTTCGAATAACTGCTGAAGTTTTTAAATTCGAATAATGCAAATGAATAGAGTTCTTGCCAGTGTCGAAAGTAATATTTTAAAACTGATCTGACCTCTCTGCGACAATTTGTTCTTGAGATATCGTGTACATAGACTAACAAACTAACGGACTAACACACTAACCCACTAACAGACTAACAGACACCATAGAAATTTTGTCATTTTCGGATTCCTCACACCTGAAAACGTGTAGAAAAGTCAAAAAACCCAGGTCGAAAATTTTCACGATTACCTAAGTTCCCCATACCTATAGTATGATGGGGAACTAAAAATGAGTTTAGTAATTTTCAAAAGAAAATGTAGGTAATGAGCATTAAAGGTTAAAGGTGCAGGATTCGAATCTTCGTACAGCCATGGCTGTTCGGGATGGTTCAGAATATATTTTAAATAGTAGACCCTTGTCTCATGATCCCTTAGTGTGCAAAAACTCGACCGTTGAATGATGGACCCTACCAAGCCATCTATTTCAGATTAAAAATTAGCGAATTCTTGAAATTTCAGTTTGTCAGTTTTTGATGTGTTTAAACGGGGAAAAGAAAAAAAAACTATTTCGAAAAATGTTTAATGGGGCCAATAATTTATGGAAATTCTTTACGTTGCAATGCTACCATAACTTAAAAATAATGGTCCAATCTTATTTCTTTCCGTTTAGGTACGTTTCATTAAGAGTCCTTGTTATTCACTTAGTTACTAAGAAGGAGAGTGCCACTCCCATAAGGGGATGTATCCTTGGAAAACTGGGCGTACACAGATATAGAATATCTGAAGAAAAAAAAAAAAAACTGTAGCGGAAGGTCCCTGTTAAGATATTAGGAAAGGAAAATCTTATTCAGGGTGCGTTAGCGTTGTCTACGCGAGTGACTTGAGCATGAATGGGATACCCTCCGGGTCTTTATCCTGTATTCACGCTATTTTCAGAGAAAGCGACAGAAATTTCACAATGTCTAGTACTGGGATCGAACCCGGAACATCCGGTTCGATGTATTGTCTTCAAAGAAGAACTTATCGGCAGTGTTGCGTCCGAACTAAGGAGAAAATATAATTCGATGATGACGTGTAAAAACAATGATCCCTGTGAAAGACCCTCCAATGCTGGCTTTCTACTTCCATTTAGACCCTATTCAATCAGCCTTAATACTCGTGCGATTACCAAACCACCTGTGCGTTCATCTCTTACTTTGCTCTCGCAAAAAGCTATTTAAATGCGAGCACATCAACTTTGCAGACAGGAAATAAACTTTATGTACTAGAGCTCTAGAAAAATAGATTTTTATTAAAAAAATGATTTCTACTCAATTTATAGAAAAATCAGGTATTGGATTCATACACTGCCTTTCCATAAATAACCAACGCTTTTTATTTTAGTTATTTTTGTCAAATATTTTAAAAAGTACTTCACGAATTATATTGAAACTTGAAGAGCGTAAAGAACATGTTTTAACGTCCTATATTTCAGCGAAAGTTTTGCCCCGAAATGCGCTGCAATGGCGTCATGTGAGCTGTGGCTATGCTTAATTTAATTATTTGTATTTATTTGTATAAGCATGTTTATGAAGGTGAAAGGGTTTTTTCCTCCTAAATATATATATATATATATCGTGCGGTTTCTTTTTTCTTTTCTTTTCTTTTTTTTTTTTTTTTTTTTTTTTTTAATGAAATGCGAGTTTTTAAACCAATCGAATGACATTTTTTGAAAGCTTGACATATTGCAGCAGAAACTGCAATAAGAATATAAACAAGACCTTCCGGCTTTTTCGGAAGGGTAGGTTGATTTCTTTTTCCTTATCAAGTAGCCGTCATTTTGTTTCAAAATGGCGGCTACAAATTATTAATGCACTTGGTAGAAATATTGATGTAGGCTATGCACATATGGAGTTTTAAGCAAATTGGTTCATAAATACACTTTCATGTGAATTTAAAATTTTCAAGTGGCCGGTGCTAGGAAAAAAAAAATGGTGGGTTAAGTTGACAAATATATGAAATGCATTTGTGAGATAAGTCTACATACATAGTTCGAATTAATTCAAAATCTCAAAAGTCATTGTGTTGAAAAATTAAGTGGCTGCCACTTCGATAAAAATGGCAGAGAAAGTTGCTCATCTAAGATATCGTTCCAAATTTGAAAATAATTTTTTTTTTTTTTTGTAGAAATTCTTTCAAAGAGGCTTAGTCAGTTGATAAAATGTTAGTTTCCTGCATTTCTAGTTTGTTTTAGCATTAAATAGTCTAATTTTACCTTAAAAACGCATTAAAAAGATCCAGTAACGCATGTAATGGATTTGGCGCCAAATTTGGCGACTTTTCCCCTATGGCGACTTTTTTGGCGAGAAAATACTTATTATCGATATACCAAAGATGGACCCAATAACGTGATTGGTTCATGAGTTGCGTGAATTTTGTAAATTTTTGTTGTTTGAATGATAAATCCATTTTTCAACTTTGATTTGAATTGATTAAGTATTTCTAAAGTACCAGCAAACACATCGAAGATATTTGAAGCATAGGTTACTGTCCAACTGTGGTTTAAATCAGTGCCGTGTTTCAAATGTTATTATTATGGCAAATTTTCAAGTGGCAATCTAAGTGGCTGCGACTTGTAAAACAAAATAGCAAAACAACTTGCCCATCGAAATCATCCAGTATATTTGTACGATAAGTTCATTGTCCAGTTCTAGTTTAAATTAAATCAGAATTTCAAAAATTATAATCATAAGAAATTTTCAGGTGGCACCACTTGTAAAAAAGAGTGGAGTGAGATGCCTAGCGAACTTATCTGAGATATTTGAATGATAAATCCACTACCCAAATTTGAAGCGAATTGATTCTGTCTTACTAAAGTTACCATAATGACATATTTTCAAGTGGCCGCCACTTGAAAATAAAATTGCGGATCAAGTCATCAAGTGAACTTATCCTAGATATTTGAACCAAAAGTTCACTGACCAGCTTTTATTTGAAAAAGTTTAATATTTTAAAAGATATGGTGATGGCATATTTTCAAGTGGCAGTGTGATTTCAAGTGGCTGGAACTCAGACACAAGATGTCGCGACAAGTTGCCTAGTGAAAACATTCAAGATAATTATATGATAATATCACTGTCAAAATTTGGTTCGATTTGAAGTATTATTTCAAAAGTTATCGTGATTTTACATTTTCAAGTGGGAGCCTGATTTTAAGTGACCCCGCTTAACTTAAGATATCTGCCATTTTATTAAAAATGGCGGATATAGTTTATTAATAAACTTCATTGAGATCCTTATGTGGTCTGTATTTACATCAAAATTCAAACAATTTCGGAATACGATTTTTACAATTTAAATTTGAAATTTTCAAGTTGTCTCCACTTGAAAACAAAATGGCGGAGCAAATTGGTTAACAAACTCATCTAAGATATTTATAAGATAAGTTAAGACACTGTTCAAATTTGGTTCCATTTGGAGTATTATTTCGGAAGTTATCTTGGTTTTAAATTTTCAAGTGGTGGCCTGATTTCAAGTGGTCACGCTTAACTTAAGATATCTGCCACTTTATTAAAAATGGCGGATATAGTTTATTAATAAACTTCATTGAGATCCTTATGTGGTCTGTATTTACATCAAAATTCAAACAATTTCGGAATATGCTTTTTACAATTTAAATTCGAAATTTTCAAGTGGTCTCCACTTGAAAACAAAATGGCGGAGCAACTTGGTTAACAAACTCATCTATAATATTTATAACATAAGTTAAGACACTGTTCAAATTTGGTACCATTTGGAGTATTATTTCGGAAGTTATCATGGTTTTAAATTTTCAAGTGGTGGCCCAATTTCAAGTGGTCCCGCTTAACTTAAGATATCCGCCACTTTATTAAAAATGGCGGATAAAGTTCATTAATAAAGTTATTTGAGACACTTGTGTAATCTATGTATACATCAAAATTAAAAAAAAATTCGGAATACGCTTTATACAATTTGAATTTGAAATTTTCAAGTGGTCTCCACTTGAAAACAAAATGACGGAGCAACTTGGTTAACAAACTCATCTAAGATATTTATAAGATAAGTTAAGACACTGTTCAAATTTAGTTCGATTTGGAGTATTATTTCGGAAGTTATAGGGATTTTAAATTTTCAAGTGGTAGCCTGATTTCAAGTGGTCCCGCTTAACTTAAAATATCTGCCACTTTATTGAAAATGGTGGATAAACTTTATTAATAAACATCATTGAGACCCTCATGTGACCTGTATTTACAACAAAATTCAAGCAAATCTTGCTTTAAATATGCTTTTTACAATGTCGGTTTGAAATTTTCAAGTGGCTGCCACTTGAAAACAAAAAGTCGGAGCAACTTGGTTAACAAACTCGTCCAAGATATTTATAAGATTAGTTCACTGTCCAAATTTGGTTCGATTTCGAGTATTATTTCGGGAGTTATCGGGATGACAAAATTTTCATTATAGATAGATAGATAGATAGATAGATATATATATAGATAAACGAAGTGATTGCAATAGGTCGATTTCTAAAGAAATCAACCTAAAATATTAAATGTCTGAAGAAACAAGAATATTTTCACTTATTCACAATCAATGCATTGTAACCAATTACTGATTTACAATTACAATCAATATATTGCCATTGATTGAATTAAAATAACAATTCAGGTAAAGCTTTTTTACTTTCTCTCACCCATAAGGTAGAGAAAGTACTGTTTTTGGGTCAAGTTTTTGAATGTGAGATTTTGTTATATTTACACGTTTTGAGGTCCCCTGAATACGAAAATCATGTTTTTAGCAAATGGTCTGTGTGTATGTGTGTGTGTTTGTCTGTTATCAGCATATCTCAAGAACAAATAGTAGCAGACATTCCAAACTTGGTATTCTAAATGTGTATCATACAGGGATGCTACAGTAAGATTTTCGTTAAGATCAAGCAAATGGTTCGTGTACAGGAACAATCAAGAGAATTCTAATACATTACGTCTATGGGGGAATTTGCAGGTAAGTAGAGTTTAACGTCTTTAGACTGCACTAAACCAAATGAAACGAATATATATTTTTTGTAATAGAGATTGCCATCTGGGAAAAAAAAAAAATTGTGTATGGAGGAGCCTCGCCTCCCCCCCCCCCTCGAGGGGAGTAAATTTTCATGATGGGTATCTCTCAAAAGAGCTCGCCAATACCTTTAAAACGAATGGTTGAACCATCGATCTACGATAATTTAAAACAAAGTTATCGATTTTTTTTACTTTTAACGAAAAAAAAACTTACATTTTTTTTTGTTTTTTTTTTTTTTTTCAAATATTGAGAATAAAATGAACTTCATTTGGATATTTGGTGTTATACTACTTCTCTAATATGGAAATCGTCTGCATTATCATAAAAGATAATTTTTTTAAATAATAATTTTAATAAATTATTTTTTAATAACCGAATTAAATTCTATATAAATGTAGGTGCATTAATGAAACGGGGGGTTGAGGGGGACGGGAGCCCCCCTCACACAGAACTAATTATCATATAAAACTCTCCCGAAGCCTAATTTGAATTGTTTAATATAGGTTTACATAACATTGTTATCTTACCTCTTAATCTCCAACCTGTATTTATAGTATTAAATTTCAGGGTAAGAGAAAGTCGTGTGAGTGACACACCAGATTATTTTTAATCTGAATGAGAAAAAGGAAGTGAAATTCAGTTCATTCTATGAGTGACAAGTTTTTGAATTTTCCCGATATTTGCTTGGGAGTTTTCATATAAGTTTTAATTAACTCAATATGGCTAAAGAATTATTCAGTGAAATTCTCAAATTTCATTAGATATTTAATATTTTTTATATTCTTATCACGGTATTGTGTTTCTGCAGAAGTATATGAAATTTTCAAAAAGAGACATGAATTTTAAAAGCCTTATATGCTATAAATATTTAATATAAAGCAAAAATCGTTCGAAAACAAACTTCTATGAATATATGTGCATATGAATCCAGATAGTTAAATGAAGTAGCCTAATCAAAACTATAACACATTTCAAACAATCCCTTTTAAAGGGTGATCCCAAACATTGTGTTATTATTATTTCACCTTCTTAGTAGTACAACAAGTATAACAAGTACTTTACGTTTTTGAGGTTTCAAGATAATTCGTCAAATACTGAAATCGAAAAGTTCAGTCATTTATGGAAAGGTGATAAATATAATGCATGCTATAACTTAATTAGTATTTGAATCACCAAGCTCAATAAAATGTGTCATTTTTAATTCTGGATCTCGGCTTGCATTTAAACGCGCAAGCTTCAAATATCAAATTGGATGGAATTATTTTCAATGTCAAAAGGCAATTATTTTCTGATGTCTCTAAAGAAAAGAAGAAAGACATTCGTCGAGGCATTTGAGTTACCTCTCTTTAAAAATGGTTTGTTTTTAAAAAGTTTTGCAAAAATACGATACTTACTCCTATTAGGCGAGATAGTTCCCCAGCCCATTGCTATAGCGTTTTTGTATTCCTTCATAGGTGTGTTCGGTCTTGCAATGCAGATCGGTTTGACTTGGTCGTTAAAGGGGATTGGCACTGTCGTTTTAAATACTGCAACGTCATTGTCGAACCGTTGGCCATTGTACATGGGATGGGGCGTCACACTTGCGAAATCTATTCTGTAACTGCTGGCGTTTTTCCAGACATTTGCAATGGCATGATAGTTTTCAGCAGGTATTTGCACGCCATTTCTGTAAGTGACACATTGTTAGATATTACTGTTAGGGATGTCTAATATCGTAAGAAATAGAAGTGATTACAAGGACGAAAAACTTGCAGTACGTATTGATTTTTAACACTTTCCATCTGTACGTACTCGTTGTATCGGATAGACTTTAATGTTCTTTGCCTGCATTATCCCGTAATGAATTGACAAAAGGACAAAAAAGCAGACATATGGACTAAGTGAATTCATAATCACTCTTAAACAACGTTGAAAAGTGTTAAATTTTGTAGTAGAAAATCATTATAATGTGATTTATAAAAATGTTTCTCCTAAAACGCAATGCATTGGCATTTTTTGAGGTGCCCTGTACACAAAACAGTTGTACAGGACCTATTAATGTCATTTTAAGCAGGGAGAATTCCATAGGGAACTCGAATATTACATATAAGAAATTCTGGAAATATTAACCGACTCTGGAGGCTGGCAGACAGACAGATATACTCAACCCAATCCTATTTAGTCTTAAAACGTGTTAGATAGTGTTAAAAATGCTTAATGTAAAGGAAAATGCAATTCCAGCAAATTTTCAATAAAGTCCTTGGCGTAACTAAATATTTTTGTGGCCCAGTAAATCTTAATGCTTATCTTACTCTATTCTATAGAAAGCATTCTGTTGTGCCTATTGATACTATATTTCAATTTCATTAAAATTTGACCAAAGCGAAGTTGTTAAATGCTTCTCATAGAATTCAATGCTTTGGAATACGTTCGGGTGTCCCTGTTGACAAACCAATCATGATATTGACTCCATTTTCAATAAGTAACATCCGATAGTGAACTTGAATAGCCTATATCAGTTTCAAGAAATCCCATGAATATTTACGGGAGTTAGCGCGCGAACAGACACGTCCTAGTCATTAACACTTTTCAACCTTGTTGGAAAGTGTTAATGACTTTGGTAAAAACTTAAAGGGGACAAGGAAGGAACAAACAAAATTAGCAAAATCGGTGCAATTAAATCCAGTTAGTCATTTAGGAAATGTATGAGGTTATAGAATACTTTTAAAATAATGTCATGCTACAATTCCTCAAACATTATTTTAAAATCTTCAAAAAAATTTAAACTTTAAATTTAATTTTCTTAAATTTCAAACTAGGTTGGTTGGTTGTAGGATTTAAGGCCGATTGACTCCTGATGTGTCCTAGGCCTAGAGGGGGAATGCCCTCCGTGGGGGTCTTTCTAAGGGGTCCTAGCCCGTATTTACGCGAGTTTCGGAGGAAACCACGGAAAACTCCGAACGGCTAAGTCGATGAGCGCGACCTGGGATCGAACCCGGCACCTCCCATCTACCAGCTTTGAGCGCAGAACCGCTCGGCCGCTGGTGGGCCCTTCAAACTAGGGAAATAACCAGTTACAGTCGGCAGCAATATTATTGAAGTACACATCTACATTTTTCATATATATGCTTTTTTTTTTTTTTTACTGTAGTTGGATCGCTCATTTTTATCACCGATTTACTTTTTCATAAACAGCATACACGACCCATATTTACTTAACAAAACAGCATTGGATGCATACCTTTTAAATACGGATTACTGTTTGCGCTTCAATTATTTTGCTGCCGACTGTACTCCATGCGAATTTGTTTTCATCGAATCATTTTAAAAATTTTGTACGCATGTTGATCAGTGTATGGTATTTATTAGGTAGATTCCTCATAGAAGATCTACCTATTGCAATGGTCCTCATAACACGACTTCTGGAAAATTTTCCTTATATCTTCACCGATTATTCCAAGTGTCAAATTCCGTGTAAGTAATATAGTATATAATATCCGACATAACATATTGTATATAATATTGAACAGTAAAACAGGACTCGTTCGTGAAAAGCACGTTATTCTACTCATCTCGTCCCTATCTGAGGTGCTCTTGTGCCCACTTTCTGCTGGCAATAATGTAGTCCGCTGTTAATGAAACACAAATTATAGATCTTAAATCTTTCAAAATAATAGGTTGCAGTCGGTTTTGTACATTTTAAATCGAAACTTTGCTACCAGTAGCCCTGTGAATGCTCTGTTGCAATTGAGTAGCCTTGTTGCAGTTTCCTGTGGCCGTAAGTGTTAAATACCGATCCTCACTTCGGGATTTGCAGTCGTACGGCCTGATCCTAATCTTCAAAAATCATTTCCAGAATAATAATAATAATAAATTCATATTCTCAAAATGACACATTGAGAAACTTCTAACGTTTCCACTATAACGGATTGCGTTTAACCCGATTGTAAACTATTGATGACCGATTCAGCGTAAATCATGTTCTTTCGAAATCGTATTTACTGTTACTTAATCTCCTACATAAGGAGTTCACCCTGTTCACACCATATCTAAAACGTGTAATGTTCTACGTCACAGACGAAATTCGTATACTGCCAATTTTTTGAACATTATAATATCCTTTTTGAACCTCTTTTAATTAATTTTTGATTAAAAAGTTGTAGATTGTTTCATACGGAAATTACAATATTCCTTATTTGTTTTGAGGAAAGCATTTTTGGAATCTATGTTAGTGACACTATCCATTTTTTTTTAGAAAAGCAAATTACATTTAATCACGCATATTTTTTTTTTTTTTTTTTTTTTTTTAACTTTTGATAAAATTCTTTCTAGATTTTATTTATTAGATTCAAAAAACAAGATACATATATTTAAAAGGGATTAGCTTTCAAATTACTTTTTTTTTTTTTAACATATACATATTTATTTACATTAAATTACAGAGGCTGTTCGCATATTTTTTAGACGATTTTGATGGAGTGTACTGAAACAAATTCACTCATATTTCGTGTTTTATCTGTTTAGTTTGATAGCCCTTGTTCTTAACTATCATTCTACATCGTAATTTCTATGATAATAATGCTTTTTATAATATCGGAAGAGGTATATTTTTCTACTCCTCTTGAACGGCTTTCCAAAGTCCACAAAGCGTTGTAGGTCGGTGTTTGGATAATGCTGATTTTAAGAGTCGAAAAACACAAAAATCTAACAGTGATACATCAGGAGATTTAGCAGGAATATCAGTGAAGGGTATGGTTTTAATTCACGTTTTTTGTTCCATTTTTTTTCAAGAAAAGTAATTGTGGATTGTGATGTGTGGCTGCTTGTTTTATCTTGATACAGTTCAACGGATTGATAGCATTGTGGATAAAGATCTGGATTTTCATTTTTAAAAATTGGAATTAAAATATGTTCTTGATAGTATTTAGAGCTGATTTTGCCATTTTTGTCACCTTTTTTTGATTGCGCTTGTATGAAAAACCAGTGACAATCATAAATCCTTTAGAAAAACTTTCTTTTGATTATTTGAACCATGTAGCAAAAATTTTTTTCTCCACTTTTGAGGTAATAAATTGATCTTTTTTTATTGCAACCACTTAAATAGACCCAAGATTAATTTATTTCTGCGACATTTTTCCATTTTTCTCCTGATAAATGCTTTTCATAAAGATTTCACTAAAAACTATCTTTGGAAAGAGCGGAAACGTATCCTTCCCTCCACTGCCATTTTAAAAGCGCATTTTTGCATCTAAACAAAAATTCTAAATATCAGAAGATAAATAAAACTTCCAAAAATATAACTGTTGTGAAAATAAAATTCTCCATGCAAACGATTTTTTCTTACTGCGAAATAAAATCGTCTAAAAAATGTGCGATCAGCCTCTGTATAAATTGCTTAATAATAAACATGTTACTTACACTACGACACAGTGAGCCGCAGTCAAAACAGTTGTTGGAGATATAATCGAACTTGTGCAGACAAACTGGTCCATGTAAAATAAGGCGGCCTGCAAAATATTTTCAAACTCAGTCCTCCGAATATATTAAAAACTAGCAGGCTTTGCCCTCTTTGCTGGTCACTATATTTAAAGGAAACTCTTTTCTATATAGATTTATGGGGGGGGGGGGAAGAAAATACTGAAATTGCTCAAAAGCTCGCTTTGGGTTCCCGCTGCCTGTTCGTCCTTGAAGTCTCCAGTGCCTGTCCCTATTGCCTGCGACAATGGCTTACCCGTGGGCTTCCATCTGGGTGTTTATCATATATGATAGTTTCGTACGGGCAGTATGGAAAAATTTGAAGTAGCCCTTTTATATTTGAATCCCAGTTACATATGAACAACATTATGCGTGGTGTACATAATATTTGCTCTCAGGTTATTTCCTATATTTATTTGATTTAATCGATCAACCATAAAATGACAGCAATTTCAAGCCAAATATAATATTACAATATGCTGTGATCGGCTACGTCTATCGCATGAGACAATTATTACTATTATTACTATTATTTTCTTCTTTTTTTTGTGTGTGGTTATATATACTTCATGCTTAGTGAATAGTAGTTAGTATATAGAAAAATAAATAAATTAATTAATATGTAAACCTGATCGTGGTGCAACCTTAATATAGCTCCCCTTGGCGACTTTTGAATTTTTGTCGCCGTTTTAGACCAAAATATAATTTATGCGATTATTGTTCCTATTTCTTTCTATCTCTTTCTTTTTTTTCAATATTTTGTAATTTAGTTATATTTTTGATGCGCTATACTTGGCTTTAAGTGGTTGTCCTTGGCGAAAAATGTCCGATCTACTTCAGCATCAAAATTTAAAAATTTGTTTAGAATTATCAATAAGTAAATACCTTTAATATAATGATGAATTAGCTTTTATGCCAAGCGTGATTCATCCGGGCTAAAAAAAAAAATCTAAAGTTGAGGAATGTAAAATAATGCTACGAAGTAAAATTCAGAAGAAACATGCTAGATTTGTATTATTACTATTTTATTTTAAAGTTATAAAGACGAAATTTTCTCATTCACAAATTTCACATTTAGTATTTTTACTTTCCGAACACTATAGTGAGGAAAGTATTGTAATCATGTCAAAAATCCGAATTCGAGATTTTGATGTTTCTATACGTTTTGAGGTCCCCTGAGTCCGTTTTCACTATTTTTACGATGATGTATGTATGTGTGTGTGTATGTGTGTATGTGTGTATGTGTGTATGTTTGTGAACACGCTAGCGTCTAAAGGCTTTGTTCGATTAACCTGAAAGTTGGTACGTATATTGTAAGTCACCATAGTACGAACCCTATAGATTTTGGTGAATCTAGCACTTATAGTTTTTTTACAGGGATACAAAGAAAAATTCTTTATCATTATGGCCTATGGGACCAAAATCTTAAAAGTGCGATAGCATCTAAACGCCTTATTCAATTGAGCAAAAATTTTATACCCATATTATAGGTCACAGATACTCAATCTGTATAGATTTTGGAGAATCTAGCACTTATAGTTTTTTTACAGGGACACAAAGAAAAATTCTTTATCATTAAGGCCAATGGGGCCAAATTTTTAAAAGTGTGATAGCGTCTAAACGCCTTATTAATCTGAGCAAAAAATTTGTACACATGTTATAGGTCGCATTTGCACCAACTGTATAGATTTTGGTGAATCTAGCACTACAGTTTTTTTACAGGGACACAAAGAAAAATTCTTTATCATTATGGCCTATGAGACCAAATTTTTAAAAGTGCGATAGCATCTAAACGCCTTATTCAATTGAGCTGAAAATTTGTATGAATATTATAAATCACTGTTGCACTAACTATAAGCATTTTGGTGAATCTAGCATCTATAGATTTTTACAGGGACAAAACGAAAAATTCTTTATCATTATGATCTAAGGGCTCAAAGTTCAGTAGCGTTAAATAAAACCTCGTGTGATATATGGAGAAAAAAACACTCTATTATGGTTTTCTCTCTTTTGTTTGTTTAGCAATTCCTCTTTCTTTATTTTATCTACAAAACTGTTAGTTACTCAATGTTCGGAAAGTCGAGTGGAGTCACTCCAGATTTTTTATTATTTTTCGCGTGAAAGCATACTTCATTTTAAGTTGAATAAATAAATAAATAAATAAATAAATAAAAATAAATAAAAATACCTCGTAAACTTTTTTGGCAACAATTAAAAATTAAAATGGCTTATATTAAGGCAATTACCAGTTTATTATTTTCCCATTTTAATTAATTTTTAAAAAATATACATTTTTCCGGTATAAATAGTGCCCTATGTCCTATTCCAGACTATTATCTATCTCTGTACCAAATTTCATCCAGATCCGTTTAGCCGTTGTGGCGTGATTGAGTAACAAACATCCATACATCCATCGAAACTTTCGCATTTATAATATTAGTATAGATTTAATAAACTATTTTGGCATATTCGTTGGAAATAGCTTGAAAGAAAGGAGTTATATAATTTTTTTTAATTATATCTATACTGTTATATAAAGAGGAAAAATTTGTTTGTATGTGGAGGATAATCTCTGGAGTTACTGAACTGATTTAAAAATAATAATAATAATAATAATAACTAATGAAAAGTTACATTATCCCTGAGTGCTGTAGGCTATATTTATAATTTCTATAAAATATTTTTTTTATTTCAAAATTTCAATATTTTAATTAAAATCCTCATAAATGCTATGAAATAATGAAATATTAAAGAATTAAGCTGCTGCTAATACAAAACAAAATTTTACACATTCATTTTCTTTTTAAAATTTGTTGACAGAAAATGAAATATATTTGCACGTAAGTTATAATGAAATTTATATAAAGATTTGTGAAAATGAAAACTAAAACTTGCACTGTAAAATTGACGTCATTATAGCTTTAAAATTATTTATTTTTCTAATGATATAATTTATTTTAAAAATATTTGCATCTATTTTAAGCATTAATGTTTAACCATTATTACAGATTACATTTGTTAATAAGTATTTAATGTTGAAAAAACATTTACTGCTTCAGGTGAATATATATATATTTTTTAATCTAATTTCTTTTATATTTTTTATATTTTTATTTATTTTTAAATAGACTAATCGCCTCAAACAAAATAGCACTAAAGCTGTACCGAGCTGGCTTTACTTAGACATCCTTCTGGTATGTCTTTTAAATTTTGGCGCTGAATTTTACCGGAAATTATTCAACAAGGAATAGCGTTAACCCTTTTAAACCAAGTACCGTATCAAAAATATAAATAAATTATAAAATATTGAGAAAATTAATGAAGCAGAAACTGTTTGACTAGAATATTTTATAGAAAAAATGCTCATTTAAAAATACAAAATCTATCTGTACAAGCACTATTCTAAACCTAGCCGTACATGAAAAATTTAAACAGAATATGAGGTATTCTTTTAAATTAATGAATAATTAAAAGCATTAGCAAAATAAATACGCAAAAAACCCCGCTTTTAATAAAGAAATCATTAAAGAAAAAAAAAATTCCATCAACAAAATTGCGACAAAAATTCAAAAGTCGCCAAAGGGGAGGTATAATAAAGCTCCACCGTGATCAGGTTTTATTTATTCTTCTATTTAACAAACATCCACTAGGCTAACTTAACATTCAAATAAATGAGCGGTTGCTATGCGTAACTCCGATACTTGTACTTGCACGTTGGGGGGATGGGGATTGGCACACGGAAATTTCATTTATTCAAATCATTATTTAGATAAATAAATTAAACTGAGATATTTAAAATGATAAATATACATAACTACAAAAAGTTTGTTGTCTAATGCGGTTGAAACAGCATTGATAGTATATTTTGGCGTAAAACTGCTGTCATTTTACAGTCTACAAAATAGGTAAAATATATGAAAGAGGGTGATATAGTAAATAGTATGTGTAGTACGTGCAATGTTGTTCATATTCAACTGCGATTTAAATATAAAAGTACTGCTTCTATTTTTTCGATAATGTCCGTTTCGAAAGTGCCATCCGATAAACACTTAAACTGTCCACAGGTAAGACGTTGTCGCGGCAATAGGGTCAGGGGCCCGAAAAGCAGAGGAGGATGAAGACGATGCCGAAGGCAGCGGGAACCCGAAGCACGGTTATGAGCCATTTCAATGTATTTTCTTTTTAATTTTTATTTTAAAAACTTTAAAAATTAGTAATTCTTTTTCTATTCATTTAAAATTAATGACCAGCGAAGCTTGCAAGTATATATTAATGGTGTTACGTAATGTTAGATCAAATAATTTATCTATGAAAATAAATCTAAAGAGATCATTCAGTGACTTTAGAAATTTTTATTTCTTACCGCGAAGGGAAATTGTCCAGCTTTGGCACTTCGTCCCCTTATGATACGTTCAGTTTCCAATTCTGGAAATAGGAATCAAAATTAAAAATACAAATGTACCTATTTCTTTTCTATGATACAAAAGAAAGAAGAAAAAGAAAATAAATTCATTTTTTTATAAAGTTTTGGTATTGAGTATAGTTAGCATTTAAATGTGACAAAAATAATGTATTTTTTGTAAAGTGATGAATAACTTTACTCACACATTTTTTACTGCAACAGAAGAAACAATAAATGTAAAAGAAAAACGATGATATTCAGCATTTGAATTTGAATTGAGTTTTGAATGATTTATATTTCTCTTTATTTAAACTATTGTTATATATTTCATCAAAATGTAAAGGAAAATAACCCATTCAGAGGAAGATAAAATAACAAATACTCCGATAAGCAATTTAAAAAACGGTTTACACATTATTCTTTAGTGGTGGTAACGGTAAAGAAAACATACCACCTATTCAAACTTTTACTGCGTGGTTTATTGAACAGGCTGGTTTACTTTTGCTGTCAATTGTTATTTAAGTTCCTATACTTCTATGTTTCAAGTGGGGCTGATATATTACTGCAGGTGAATTTCAGAACGCTTTGGAGACTGTAGTATGGTCACCCACTTGTCTCAATAAATGAATGTATCGTTCTATAATTTATTGTTACACAGGCATACTTTTATTTTTATTCTATCAAGATCCTTTAACAAAAAGACACGTACATTTGATTTGCCAGTTTAATTACAATAATAATTATTTTACGTTATGATCACGAGGTGGTCATAAACCCTACCAGTCTGCTATTTATGCAAGCACACATATTTGTGAAAGCAAGAATCTTTTCCATTCGCTTGATTGTTGTGTTCCATAATTCGGAAAGCACTGGAAAATATGGACAAAAAGAATTCTAAAACCTTTCAAAGATGTATTTTTATAGTGTGGGTGTTTCAGACATGAGTGTCGATACTGCCCACAGTCCGGTGTCCTAAATCAGAAATTCAACTCAAAAATCACAAATCTTTTGTTATCCAAGATCTATGCACACAAAGTTCAAAGTATCAGCCACAACGATCTGCAGCTCGACTGTGCGCAAAGTGGAGCACTACACGTAAGCAACTTCGAACAATGTTGATTGGCTCCATTCCATTTGCAAAGTATTTCAAATTTTCCAAGTACCCTTGTGCCCGCACTTTAAAATGTAGAAGAGTGGGCGGGAGGGAACCAACGCACTTTAGAATGTAGAAAATGAGAGGGGGGGGGAGCTAAAAACCCATAGAAATAGCATGGGACGAAAACCAAAAAAACTCACAATGTCAAGTGTGTTAAGGAGAAAAAAAAAAAAAAGGCTCACACCGGAAGTAATAAAAGGACAAAATTGACCTGAAAAATACATCGAGGAGCGGTAGGGTACGGCTGGGGCATTAGACCTATCATCCAGGATTAAGGGTCAATCTTAAACCGCTTTTCAAGAATTTCTAAGCTAATCTTACTTTAAAGAGTCTTATACCTTTTAAAAGACGAAAAGTGAGTCTGTTTCGACTCATGATAACTGCTTAAATTCATATTGTAATTAAATAAAAATTTGAATGCTGTTAAAGGATTATTCCAGGATTTAGAAAATTATATATAATTAACAATCTTCATTAATTATAATTAAAAATGCGGAACAATTAGTTTTTGTTTTTTCAAAGTTTTCAATTGCGATCCGTAAGATTAAAAAAAAAAAAACTTTTCAATGTATAATCTTAAAATTTTGTCTGAATTGTATATTGATATATTAGCTATAGAATGAATTGATATCTTTAATATAATTAAATATTTTCATTAAATTTAATTTAAATTTATGACATTTTTCAATTCTGCATGATGTTTTTAAAAACTTTATGCAAAAGAATTTCTATATAATTAATTCATTCTGTAAAATCCAGTTCTGGGAACATTTTAATGCAAGTTACAGGCTAATATGTAAATTCTGAGTCAAGTTATCTTACGGATCGTGAAGTAACACTGAAATTTAAAACAAAAATTAATTGTTCCGCATTTTTAATTGTAATTAATTAAGACTGTTAATTATGTATAATTTTCTAAATCCTGGAATAATCCTTTAACGCCATTCAAATTTTTATTTAATTATAATATGAATTTCAGCAGCTATTATTAGTCGAAACAGACTCACTTTTCGCATCCTAAAAGGTATAAGACCCTTTAAATAGGCATATTTAAAGACGAAAATAATCAGTCAGTATTAAATATATGTGTATGTTCATTTGAATCTGTATATACAGTCGGTAACAAAAGTATCCATTCACTAGCAAAAATTCCTATATAAAAAAAAGATAGAGTTAATACTGTTTTGTTAAATAAATCCTTGTCGAATCATGTTCTGAGATTGACTAAGAACAGGATTCGACAAGGATTTATTTAACAAAGCAGTATTAACTTTACTTTTTTTATATAGGAATTTTTGCTAGTGAATGGATACTTTTGTTACCGACTGTACATTAATAGCATGGTGGTATAATAGGTATACCACACCACTACTGTAACGGTAATTATTAAAAAATAGCAAAAACTATTGTTTCGAGTTTTAAAAGTATTATTGACTTTGCAAATAAAAATATTTTTGTGTTTATGAGTAAAACACAGAGCTGCCAACCTAATCCGGCAAATTGTTAGTACCGCCCCTTTTTGTACACCACTAAATTTTTAGAGTAATTCTTTTCAAATATATTTACGATGAATTAAGAAAACAAATACTCTAAAAATTAAGTGGTGTAGGAAAATAGGCGGTACAAACAATTTACCGGATTAGGTTGGCAGCTCTGAAAACAAAATTCTGTATATTAAAGAATTAATTTTTGTTAAATGTATAAATACAAAATTTTCAATGATCCCCTCCCTCTTTATTCCATTATACGCCATAATATGCATTATTGCTTCATTACATAATATATAGGGGAGACCCGTGTACCTAGGGCCACCCCACTTTATTTGAATAATATTTAATTTTAAGTTTTAATACTCAATTGGGCAAGTGATAGTACCAATTGCTACTTTTACAACTACTTTGGAAATTTTGAGGAGAGAGTTTTGACAAGTTACATGTAGAAAACGGATTTAGATGGTTTGAAGTAAAATTTTACAGCTTGTCTCTTGCTATTTTGCAAATGAAAGCCAAATATTTTTCTTTTATTTCTAGTGTATAATTTATTTGCTTATTATATTGAGTAATAAGTGAGATATTTAATTAATCCTCTATGCATGTGGATTTTTTAATGGAAAACATTTTGAATGAAGTTACCAAAACTTGTACCTAGGGCCACAGAGCTGCCTTGTACCTAGGGCCAGTTTGTTTGAACCTTTTAATACTTTCGCGACCGCATATTTTTGTCTTTTTGGCAGTAAGGTTAGCCTGTGGGCGTTTTCTCATAAGTTACAATTTTTCAAAACAAAATTTTCCGTATTCACATTAATATTAAAAATGAATATTCATTATGATCATACTCTCTCTAATCAAAGTATATGTATTCATAGTATACTGATTGTACAAATATGAATAATGTGTATACTTTTTTTAGAAAAAAATAACAGACAAATTGAAACAGGAACGCCCATTGGTGGAGTTTCATATTTTCAAATGACGTGCATCTACGTCAGCGGTCGCGAAAGTGTTAAGAAACACAGTACAGCCTATAGTAATTGGATGCTGGCAAACCCTGGTAAACCAATCACTATATATGATGTTACTCAAAATGTTGGCAAGTCCTATCCGCCGGCCTTTACTCCGGTAAACATTCTATCAGGATTTTGTGTATCCGGCATATGGCCAATGAATCAAAACACATTCACTGAGGATGAATATTTAAGTTCAAATGTGATTTAGAGACAAGATCCCTCCATAAATTCAAAAAAAAAAAAAAAGATTTTCTAGGAAGAAAGTTAACCAACAATGATAGAACTGGATGTCTCTGTTTCGTGTCCTATTGAAATTTCGAAACTTTCAACGTCTAACATCTTTTCGTGTGTCATGCTTTAACAGGTTGCAAAACCTTTACCTAAATCAAAACCTCCCACATCAAAGAAAAGATGTGACCGAAAACCAGAGAGATTTAGAAATCCAAGAGACACGCCAGGGGAAAAAAAATTAAAAAAAATTAAAAAAAAAAAATGAAATTGAAGGGGGGAAAAAAACATTCTGTTAGAATATCCCAAAGAAAAATAAATAAATAATTTCGTGTTTTAAATTAAGGCAAGAATGTGATAATTATTATATGATTCATAAATATATTACTTGGTATTGTTTCTTTTATAAAATACGTGTTTATATGCTTATTTTCTATCATTACAAAGTGAAATCTAAGTTTGCGAGAATGGCCCTAGTTACAATGAGGTCTGGCCCCAGGTACAATGAGGGTGTTGTACCTAGGGCCACGAGTGAATTATTTTTTAAAACCTTCTATTTGTAGGAATTTATTATTTTAGGTATTTATATTAATCCCAATTCGAAGTAATTAGTCCTAAAGATATGTTCATATCAGTTTAATAATTTTAAACAGGTCAAGGGCTCTGTTTTTGGGCATTGAAAAAAAAGCGGCCCTAGGTACACGGGTCTCCCCTACATACAACTTATCATTACAATGATCATACACCAAGAAAGATAATTAGAATCATTAAATAATTGCATAGGGAAGAGAATTTTTGTACAAAGCAAAAGATATTGAAAGTATAACAGCAAAAAAGGAAATATAATATATAAAATATAAAATATAAAATATAAATAAATAAAAGGCCACCACGGGCTTAAGCCGAGTGGAGTGGGTTAAACCAGTCTGGTGGACGCCCAGCTGTATCCCAATCCTTCGCAAGACCATAACAAAGAAAAGTAAAGATAATAATTTCTGCAAAATAAATAAATAAATAAATAAGTAAATAAATAAGTAAATAAATAAATAAAAAATTAAAAAATAAAACTTACCAAGAAATCCTTGAAAATTTGAATTAATTAATAGAGTGATATAAACAGAATGTAGAGAACACGGATTTTTATATTAAAATAAGTTCTGAAACATGTAAGAAAAATAATTTAAGGATATTAAATAAGTTACAACATTACTGTAAGGATCAATAAGATTAAGCTTTTTAAATAGTTAATATATTGATAAATAAAAAAATAAACAATTTGAATTTATCACCAATAAATATAATTTTAACTAAGTAACTAAAATATAAAACTTTATACTAAAAGAATAGTTAATTATAATTATATTACAATGTAACAACCCTTTTCACGTCGATACACCCAATATTCGGAAAAGAAGAGACAAGTTCAGTAATTTTAAAGACATCTTTAATGATATTAGGTAATGTTTCATATTATTTAAAATACTAATTAAAATTATTTGAGTTTAATATAATAATTTAACTATTGTCTTAAACGCCTTCAAAAATAAGTTTAAAGTATACAGTTACTGCAATGTTAATTTAAACTTATGTTACATATCAATCACTTTTACTCGTATAACTCCCATTGTAAAACTGAAATAATTATTTAAATACGTGAATATTGCATAGTAGTTGTAATTATTAATAATAAAATTGTTATAACATTCTTGAACTAAAATAAATGTGCAGAATGAAATACATAGAATTAATAATTAAAAGAAAATTAAAATGCAGTGATTTTTTTTTTTTTTTTAGTAAGTTCAACAATTCACTCGAATAACGAAGCCAAACAATACCCCTGCCCCAACCTATTTCTTTAATCAAGTACCTTCCCACCTATCCTCCACCTTTATTATTATTTTTTTATATACACAGTGCTTTCATAAAACTCCGGCTTTTATTCAGAGATGCAATTGCGTTCTAAGTTCGTTTTGATATTGAACCTCTCCTCCCAATTGATAAATAGTATGAATGTATATACAACAACAACAACAAAAAAAACAATAATAATAATAATAATAATAATAATAATAACAAATATAATATAACTAAGGAAAAATGTATTATTCTTCAATATATCTTCAATTACCGTGTAACATTGAAAATGATCAACTTATAAATAAAAAATAAATTAGTACAATATGATCAAGAAAAAACATAGACTAGTTTATTTAATTTTTTCTGGAAAAATATAATTAAATATGTTTATTATATTATTTATTGGGGAACAGGAAAAATTTATACTTGTAAAAACAGTAGTAGAAATTAGTTTGTTCCATAAAAAAGAGTCAAACTTTTACATATCAGGCTTTTATATTTATTTTTATTTTTATTTTTATTTTTCTTAGTTAGAAAAAGAATACCAAGAATAACTGAGGGACAATCATAAAGTTTACAAATGTTAATTGTTGTGGAGTACACGTAGCTATGGTGTTAATTTTAGAACCAATACTGAATAATATGCAATGGATAATATGCAAATTATAGTTAATATTTTCAGGAGTAAAGAAGACAATTACTGGACGAATGATTGAACTTGAAAATATTTTTAAGTAGCTACTATTCCTGGACTTAAAAGAAAAGTCCATTTTCATCGGATTTTGAGAGAGGTCATTTAGTAAGACGCTGCGAAGCTGGTTGGTCTTACTGTCACATTGAGTTGCAAATTAGAAGAAAAGTATGAATATTAATTTAATGGACGCTTAGATGGTCCGAACAACTTTCCTACACAAGGTGACATGGAACTGGGCTTCACAGAGGGACTGGTGCACAGACCGATCGGTGCATTAGAAGGTTAGCTGTTAAGTAGAACATCAACTGCGTTCCAAATTCGAGTTTCTGTTACGATGGTCCAAACAATTCGCAACCATTTTCTGGAAACAAGACTGCACGCTTGTGTGCCTCTGGTATGTGTACCTCTGATTCTAGTCCCCCCTCCCTCTCCTTCAGTAACAACTTCAGTGGTGTCTCCAACTTCTGCACTGGAGGACGAAGTGACAAAGTATTGTTTTTGTCGACGAAAGCTGATTCTGTTTAGGAGTCCGTGTTCGTGTTCGAAGACGCACAGGGAAGGGCCTCTCCCTTTTTTCACCTGCCATCGTTGCACTTCGCCAGCACCAAGTCTCCTAGTGTCAATTACACTGCGCTTGAAAAAAAAAAAAAAATCGAGCCCTGATACAATTCTTGCAGACTCATGTAAAATGACCTCCTGAATCCGAATATGACACCTATTTTGCCCTATAACCACCGTTTTCTGGAGACTCCACATCCTCCCCCCATTTTTATCACTGTACGGTAATTTTATGACCATGAATTTGATTTGGAGAATGGGAAAAGAATTATTTTAACACTTAAAAACAAAAAATATATATAATGTATAATAATTAATTAATAAAATATAATAAATGTAATTCATAATCTCAGTGGCAAATCCCCCCACCCCCTTAAATTTCCCTCTTGTTGCAAATGTTCATGTTTCAGAATTTTTCACTTCTGTAGATATTTAACAGTTTAAAAAATCCCCCCCCCCATCAAATCAAATTTATAGCCATTAAATTTCCGAAAAGTGATAAAAGTAGAGGGACGTCCCCCAAAGTGGTGGGTGATAGGGCGAAATGAGTGTCATATTCGGATTCAGGAAGTCATTTTACATAAGAAATTGTAAAAATGATGTTGGGGCCGATTTTCATTCCGAGCAGTGTTATCCTTCCGTGCACAATTAGCGTTTATGCTGGGTCTGTTAAACAGCACCTAGTACATCAATAACATTATTGAACCTGCTGTTACGGTAGTTGTGGCATCGGCCAATAATGGTGTTTTCCAGCAGAATAATGCAATTTCATACACGGAACTTACAACGCAACATATTCCTCTAGGTGTGAGGCGACTCCCATAGCCTGCAAGTTCACCGAATTTGTCTCACATCGAATACGTCTGAGATATATTGAAGGGCAGTAATTCATGATCAGCAACTTAAATTCCATATTTACGCATTTATATTAAGGGCACTTAGAATTCAACTAAATGAATATTCAACACTTATATGATACATTCCATGCCATAATTGCAGAATGTGTCGATGCAGAAAATACCACTGACTACAATTTGCATATTACCACCTGTTCTAGCACAAGAGCTATTAGATTACGTCATTAGTTCAGAAATTGACATCACACCTATCTCTATCAAATTAACCTATGCAAATTCCGTGATCGTCTCTTGATTCTTTCTTGGTGTTCTTTTTTCAATTTAAGGTAGTACATTTTAGCAAAATAATTCTGCTCATGAAAGGAAAAATCTTTGAATCATAACTGGGAAAGCTCATCAAACTTTGAAATTTATTTGCATCGTCGATTGAAAACCTAATCTTTTCAAGTTTCAATTGTTTTTATATTTGAATTCCCATTGAAATATGCATTAATAATCAAAAAAGGTCTTATAATTTTATTTAAAAAACTTTTTAATATCAATTGTATATATAGATAACTATTGCGTGTTTTTCCTTAGAAAAGCGATATAGGTAAAAAATAAAACTTATATGAAAAATCTTACCTTCTCGTGATTCATCTTCTATCTACAAAAAAAGAGAGAAAAAATCACTTAAGTATAATTTTTAAATAAGGTGAAATATATAGAACATATTTCATTTAATTTCAAAATATGAAAAAACACACATCTTTTATTTCTGTAACGTACACAGGAAAACTACACTGCGTTCGGAGAAAATGCAGACCTTCTGTAAATAATTTTTATAGCATTTTTTTTTCGACTCTTCAGGGACCACTTTTACGCTCAAAATAGTTCAGTTTTAAACATTATCTGTATAATATAAAGGTATATTTTTAAGATCCAGTAAATGATGTGAAAAAATGAAATTAAACTGCTTTAATTAAGAACTAGTAAACCCGATCGCCAAATAATTTGGCGATCTCATTTTTTTTTTTTTTTTTCTTTCTTTCTGCCAAGGACGACATATATCAAATATTCCGCTGCAATATATTAATATCTTATATCAGGCACTTTATTTAGACATTTGAAAACAAATTTGACTTCAAATTATGATAGAATATTTATTATTTTCCTTTTAATTAGTACATTAGTTGGATATTTACTGTGTAAATATAACCCTTTGAAATGAAATGTTTATGTTTACATTCGAAAATGGAAGTTAGAGATTTTTTTTTCTACAGTTTTTAAATTTAAAATTAAAATGTTATCAATTTTACAGCAAATAAAATTTTTAAAGTGATAATGACGCCAATTTTTGTAAGATGCATAATTTAACATTTTACAATTTTTTAACGTTCATTTTTAGTTAAATGTATTTATTTTTATGTCGAAAGAAAATGAACTCGTAAATATTTTTTGGCAATAATTAAATTATAGCTAATATTTTAATGGCTATTTATATGCTATTAGGAGGTTATTATTTTCATATTTTAATTAATTAAAAGAAAACTAATAAAAAATTCGAAAATCTAACTTCCAAGTATTGTGTTGTCACCGGGTTCTGATCTACTGTGAAAGTTTCAAATGTCTAGCTAGAAGGGAAGCTAGTTAAAAACAGATTGCAAGATTTGTACCGGATAAACAAAAATACAAACAAACAAGAATTGAAGTTCATAAAAACATGGAAAAATGTATTTTATTTTATTATTATTATTATTATTTTATTATTAGATCAATGAACTGAGTCCGCGTGCTTAAATATTAGTTGTACGTACGTTATTTTTTTTATACTTGCGTATTTTATTGTCACTATCGTATCGTTTCTACAAAATATAATCGTAACTGGACCACGTTAGAGAAATATTATATTGATAGTTTTAATATATAATCATAAATTTATCACGATTCTATTGTTGTTTTATGAATGAAAATGATTTAAATTAATGTATTCTGCTCCAAATTTTCACTCTGCCCCTCCCTGAAAAAAAAAGTATATAAATACATGAATTATATACTCATAAACATATATGCACATATGCATACTTATGTACAGTCATAAAATAATAATGATAATAGTAATAATAATTTCCTTCCCCGACCAGCAGCTGATGCATTTTTTTTTTCCCCGAATAGTAACACCCATTTTTAACTACATATTCAGATTTCTGAGGTCAAGGTGGTTCGGAAAAACATATACTTGATATTCCTTACATCAAATCTGCATAGAGTTACAAGCAAAAATTGATCAGGGGTAAATCTCTATATTTTAAAGAATTAAGATATCACAGAGAAAAGTATTATATCCATTCAGATAATAATCGGAAAAGAAATATAAGAATTTTAAATATAAGATAAAGTAATGCTAATTAAGAAATGATGTGCACGTCTAAACGTACTTGAATAACTATTTTAAATCATGCGCAAGCAAAGTAATATATGACACAAATGATAGCAAGTGACAGCCCCTGAAGAACAATAAAAATTGCAATTTCACTATAATTCGAAAAATAATGATTGGAATGAACTGTAAATTCAGAAACCCATATTTTTAATGATGCCCATTCTATTCATGCAAAAATTAATGTAGGTCGTAACTTATAATTTTTTGAAATATTAATATTAATAATTTTCATAGTTCAAAAAAATGTTTTTAATCAAAAATATGCATAGAATACATTTAGCTTACTTCATTCTAACGTAAAAAAAAAAAAAATAATAATATATTATTTTTTTTCGGAAAGACATGAAATAATGTTTATTACACTCGTTTAACGTTAGCATCTCCATATTTTATCAAATTGTATCTTTTTGAAAAATTGAGAGAAAGATATAAACTATATCATTTTTTGGGCTGATTTGATCCAAATAACCCAAAAAGCTTTTCGAAATTGGGTGCTGCCTTTGAAAAAAATGAAGTTGATACCAGTATTAATATGTAAACACCCCTTAAGCAAAATCATAGTATTCTAAACTAGGCCTTATTTACTAATCGATCGGCACCAGCTGCATGTTTCTACACTAATTTACGGTGAAATTAATCTGGAAAGGAGAGAAGGGGAGGGCTTTTTTATGACTGTACATACGGTGCCGCCCGAATGAATAAAATATATTTCCAATGCGACCCACCAAGTATTTAGGGCTGGACAGGCCTGATATAGATAATAATAAATTGAAACCCTATTTACAATTACCTTATGCATGTAATTATTTTTTTTATTTATAATTTGTTGCAACCATCTTGTTTATGAGTTGTCCGAGAGAAAAAAATCTCAAATGTCTTAATCTTTCCATAGACAATCTTTTCGTAACACCGGGTGCATTCATCGCGAAATACGTCAAACAACGTGGCAGCGTTGCTTAATTTACATTTTATTTTTTTTAAGTCTATTATATTTCCTTTTGCTTTTTCTTTGGAACAGCTTTAGTATCAGATCCCCAAGCAAAATTTGAAATTTGGCATCGAAGTACCTAGGATATTTCTCGCTAACTTCTTTATATCCGACTCCGATATAGCCATTATAATTCATTTCCAAAATGGCAAAAATGAAATAAAATAAAACAAAAAGTTGCCAAGAGGGTTTTATACTAAAAGTTTTTCTTCAATATTCAACTTCATCGACAATCTATTAGAATTTTTTGCATTGAAATTTTATCAAATGATATAGTTTAAATAATGGTGATATTTGAATTCGGTATCGGTATCTGGTATTATATATACACACTAGCAGGCTACGCCCGCTTCGCTGGTTCCTATTTTTGAATGAATCACTATAATTAATGAATTCTCAAAATTGCATTAATTTTTATCATGTGAAAAAAAGAGAGAGAGAGAAACAAATCTGATCAGGAAAAATGTCGCACCGGGTTCCCACTGCCTTCGACAGTGCAGGCCATTGTGCGCTGCGCGCGCGCATTTATGTTCGACACTCCTAAAGAATAACTATATTATCAAAAGGGGAAAAATATAAAATAATATGAAAAAATTCTTCTCTCATCGATGGGATAATCGGTCCGGAACCCCACTGCCTGCGGTAGCGTATACCTGCGCACACGGTGCGATTTTTCTTGGGCCCGCCGTTCCCACCCCTCTTAATAATTTTATACTTTCAAAAATATCCTCAATCGATTTATCGGGCCTTAAAACTTAATAATACTAATTTTCAACGCTCTAACTCTTATTTCTATTATTTTCCCCCTTTCCCCCTTTGTCCCCCACCCCTCCCGTCTATCCTAATAATTTTACAAACTCGAAAATATCCGCAATCCATTTGTTGGTATCAAAATCCTCTATGCACCAGTTTTGAACGATCTAACTCTATTTTTATTTTTTCCCCTCTGCTCCTCCTTTCCCCCCTCTTAATAATTTTGCAAATTGGAAAATATCCGCAATCGATTTGTAGGTATCAAAAAACTCTATGACCAATTTGGAACGATCTATATTTTTACTTTTTTGTCCCTCCTCCCCCCCTTCCCGCCCCTCCCAATAATTTTACAAATTCGAAAATATCTGTAATCGATTTGTAGGAATCGAAAGCCTCTATGTACCAATTTTGAACGATCTAACACTATTTTTATTTTTTTGCTCCTCCACCACCCCCCCTTTCACGACCCTGCTAATAACTTTACTCTTTCGAAAATATCCCCATTCGACTTGCAGGCTTCTGAAACCTACCTGTACCATTTTTGAACTGTATTTATATTTGTTTTTACCCCATAGCCCCCCCCCCACCCCTTACCGCCCCTCTTAATAATTTTACAAATTCGAAAATATCCGCAATCGATTTTTAGGTATCGAAAACCTCCATGTACCAATTTTGAACGATCTAACTCTTTTTTTTTTTTTGCCCCTCCGCCCCTCCTAATAACTTTACACTTTCTAAAATATCCCCATTCGACTTGCAGGCCTTTAAAACCTATCTGTACCAATTTTGAACGGCCTAACTCTATTTCTATTTGTTTTTGCCCCATAGCCCCCCCCCTTACCGCTCCCCGTGAGGGCTGAATTTCTAAAATTCCAGAAATTGGTTTTTAGATATTTGTATTAGCTATATTTTAGAACAAAAATTTCACGTATACCAATTTTTTTCTTTTTGTGTTTGCGATATATAGGATTATGTGAAATCACATCTTGCGCATATGAAATCACGTTTTGCCCCCTTCCCTCCCCCCTTGGGGACCGAATTTCTAAAATTCCAGAAATTCTTTTTTTAGACATTTGTGTTAGCTATATTTTAAAGAAAAAATTGTACGGATATGTGTTATTTTGTTTGAGATATGAAGGATTTTTTGAAATCACGTTTTGCTCATGTGAAATCACGTTTTGCCCCCTTCCCTCCCCTTGGGGACCGTATTTCTAAAATTCCAGAAATTGGTTTTTAGACATTTGTTTTAGCTACAATTTAAAGCAAAAAATTTACGAATATCTGTTTTTATTGTTTGAGATTTTAAGAATTTTGTGAAATCTTTTCTTGCCCCCCTCCCCCCTCCCTTGAAGGGCGAATTTTGTAAAATCGCTTTTTAGTGAATGTCTACGTCATAGAGGAAACATTGTCACAAAATTTCATGTTTCTAGGTCCAGGGGGTTTCGGCTGGGCAATGATGAATCACCCACGCACTCACTCAGGAAGAACGATTATATATATATAGATAAAGAGAGAGAAATGTAAAGTATTCTCATAAAATTTAGTATACGAATAAAAAAAAATATCTTTGATAACTACAAAAAATTAAGGTAGGTAACGGAAATTATTCTTAGAAATTTTGCTTGTCTATTTATTTATTTATTTATTTATTTTAAACAAAAAATTTTGATTAAAAATGCACATATTCAATTTAAGTGCATTATAAAATAGAGAAAGCAGTTATATTTTGAAGCAGCTTTAGCAGCCCCAAATTGGCGAAATTGGAAATTTGGCACTGAAGTCTTGCCAAAGTCTTTTCTAACGTAACTGCTATAGCTATTTTAATTCATCGCGAAAGAGACAAAAATTTAAATATCAGCAAGAGGGTACTATACTAAAGTCATGCAAAAGAACACTCTTTTTTGTGATCAATTAATATTACTTTACTTAAAAAATACTTTAAAATTTACGAAAGCACAATTTATTTATTTATTTATTTATCATAATGGAGAAACAAATGAATAATAACACATTAACTTTTATCCATAGGCCTATTATTACGTTAACTTTTTTAGTTATTTCGTGTTATTGGTAAATATGTGTTTTATTTTATTTTTTTACTTTATTTATTTATTTATTTATTTATTTTAAATAAAATATAAAGCAATCAAAAACTTTTGTAAAACATTACTTTTACAGCTTTTCAGCTCATTTACATTTTACTTCCTATTACACATATTATTATTTTTTTTTTTTTTCCTCCATCCAAAGCGTTTTACTGACAAAATCTTTATGGCGCGTGCGCAGGTATTTTTTACCCACAATTAAAAAACTAATCAAAATTTTGAAAATTTCTATAGATATAATTTTAAGTTAGGTGAAGACCTAAATTCCTGCCAAGTGCCGTTGAATTCTGTTCAGTGGTTTTGCGAGATACCCGGACAAAAATAGCGACATACAGACACGATGACACACACACACACAGGAAAAAAATTCTGAAGTCATTTTCGGCTAACCGGAGGTTAGTGAGCGGAGCGAGCAGGGGTCAGAGGCCCCTTGTGACTTAAAAATACATACGGGAACATAACAAGTTATATAAAAAAAAAAGTTTGTGCACCTCATGAAATTCACGTTATTATAAGTTAAAAATTTTAAACGTATTCATAAAGGGCTAATATAGCTCATGGTGGGAATATACGTAGTTCTCATAGGATATATATATATTTTTAAAACACTATTTTTTGTATTTTTAGTGTCAAGATGTTGATTTAAAAAAAAAAAAAAAAAAAAAAAAAAAAAACTGCCAGTGATAACCACATTAGACTATACAGCATTTCCTTAGATACTACTCTAAAGTCTGCGGATCATGACTTTTATTTTAGCAGCTTTAATTATAGATCGCCCTGGGTGGTTGTTTAAATTTTGTGCTGAAATAGACCTAACATTTTTTGCCAAAAACTTTAATTTCGGAACAGACATTTTAAGCCAAGTAGTGCCTAAAAAATATAAATAAATTATAAAATATTGAAAATAATAATAATAAAACCTTACTAATTGTGGCCAAAACAGAATTTAATTCAGGACTTATTTTAATCTATTCTTCCATGTAAAGGCTTGCAGTAAGTGTGTTCATTCCCCAGTATCACAAACTGCATTCATTTCTTAAAATTTCTTTGGTATAGCTTTAGCATAGGAATACCTTGGTGGCTTTTAAATTCTTGTTGTTATTTTGGCGATGACTTAAAATGACTATTGCAGCTGCGTAAGTAAAGACCTTGGCGAGAAACGTCCGAGTTACTCCTGTGACAAATTTCAATTTTCGGCGAAAGGTTCTTTACTGAAGCTGTTACATTTCTTTAGAACGATTTTTCTGAATTTTATTTTAATTATTTAAATAAATGTTTGCACGTTCATTTTTTCAACACAAAAAGAAAAAAAATTGCTTTTGTTTATTTTTGGCTCATAAATAATACGATCTTTCGATATATAGTTTTAATAATTTTAATAAATTTTTAATAGTCAAATGTATGTCTCAAAGCTTGTTTACTTTCAGAAAATTCCATTTGTAAAAATTAAATTTAAGCTTTTCCTGGCCTTTTCCATTTATTTTAATTTATTAGAAATTGCATCATTATTTTAGAAACTTGAACTTCATTTTCAGAATTTTTTATGTGTTAAATATATTTACAAATCAATTTCTTTATTAACTATTGACGTCATATTCTTGTAAAATCGTAATAAATACACACATGTTAACTTTTCTCTTAATTTTTTTTTTTCAACCCATATAAATAATAATAATAATAATGCATAATATGTACCGTTCTATATTGAAAATTTTTCTAAATTTTATTTTAGTTATTTAAAAAAAAATAGGTACTTGTCCTTTTGCGGGGTGAACTTAATGTCACCTGAAAAAAGGGTTATGAAAGTAAAATGAAATGTAAAATTACAGAGAATAGATGATAATGACAATTATAAAGAAGTACACAACTTACTAAAAATAAATAAAATAATTCTTAACCAATCTGTAAAAAGTTATATTGAAATTTAGAAGGTCATGAGTAATGTAATGTGGATGACATATTATAAAAATACCATGTTTTTCACTTTAAGAACTTAGATTTAGGTAATTTAAATTAAATTTCAATAAATAAATAAAGATGCTTTATAATCTTAATATATATATATATATATATGTGTGTATTATTATTTACTAAAACCACCAATTATTTACTAAAAATTTTACAATTTATTTCCATAAAAGTTTTAGTACACCATTCTGAAGAAAAATATCGCGATAATAAAACTGGCGATTTTTCGTTTGCGCCTCCGCAAACGGGAAAGTACCAAAAAATGTTTGTACGTTCAATTTTTTTTTTCCCCGACCTAAAAAGAAGTATAAAATTCAAGGTGGAACATTACAAATGGCGACAACGCAAAATCCCATATTGAAAAATATAGTCCTTTTCTACTACTAATAATAATGAAACAGAAATAATAGTCACATGATCTACTTTTGTCTGAGTAAGTCCTTTCAGAGCAAAAATGCTCTTTTAAAAATAGAAAATTTATTTCTACAAGTACTAATTTAAACCTAGTCGTACATTAAAAGTTTAACCAGAATATGAAGGATTTTTATAAGTTAACGATAAAAGTGTTAGCAAAATAGTCACTGAAAAAATTCCTCTTTTTCGATTTAAAAAATACAAAATCCATCGGCATAATGTCGACAAAAATTCAAAAGTCGCGAAGGGAGAGTTATAATAAATCTGTAACATAATCAGGTTGACTTATTTATTTTTCTATGTAGAGCCACTACGCTAATTTAATTCAGAAATAAATGGGCTGCTATGTGTAACTCTGATATATCGATTCACTTCTGCGAATATTTGATTAATTCAAATTAATATTTAAATAAATAAAACAAAGTATTTAGAATTTAACCACAAAAACATTAGTTGTCAAAAACACGATTCAAATTGTAATACTATATTTAGCGTGTCATTATACGATTGGCAGAATAAATCAAATAAAATATAGGAAATAACATGACAATAAATACTATGTATAGTTCGCTCAGTGTTGTTCATACATAATTGCGATTGAAATATAAAAGTGTTACTTCGATACTGTTCGTTTAGAAATTCTCATCCGGTAAGCACTCAAATTGAAGGCGTTGTCGTAGGCAATAGAGACATGGACTGGAGACTCTGTGAATGAGAAAGACGCTGCCGAATGCAGCATTTTTCCTCAGCGATGCCGCGGTGTTTTGAGCAGTTTCAATGTATTTTCTTATTAGTTTTTATTTGTAAAGAAGTATAAAAAATAACGATTATTTTTAATAAAATTGAAAAGTAATCACAATTTTAGTTTTTCTGTCCGTCTATCTGTCCGTCCGCGCTCTAACTCCCGTAAAGATTCATGTAATTTTTTGAAACTGCTATATATTAATCGAGTGCACTGTGGGATGTTCCCTATTGGAAATGGTGTCGATACCACCGCCGGTTTGTGTACAGGGACACAAAAAATATTCCAAAGCATTGTGTTCTGTGAGAGGTATTTCTATAAACCCCATTTTAATAACGTTATTTTGCATAAATTATAATGAAATGGACATTAATTGTTCCTATATGCACAAAAATATGTATTACTGCTATGATTAGCATTCAGATTTACACGCCATCACACAAACATTAAGGTCTAAAAACTGGAACTTCTGGAAATGCATTTTCAGTTTAAACGTGTTTGACACTTCCTAACAGAATTAAGAGTGATTATGGTTTGAATTGGCCCAACTCTCTGTACTGTCCGCTCTCTAACTCTCTTAAATACGTATGGAATTTATTGAAACAAATATGTAACTTTGAAGTTTAATACTAAAGTTTTGAAAATAAAAATAAATACCACCACTGGTTCGCTTGCTGGGACATCATTCTACGCGAGGCATACCTCTAAACTACATATTATTACCATTATTTTACACAGATCAGACTGAAATTGGCATTTAGTATTCAGATGTACAAAAAATGAATATATACACTATCAATAAGTACTTTCGAATGTAGAATTTTTGTCAAATAGCTAGAAAAATTCTTATGGAACTTTGGAAGTAAAAAAGAACATGTTATACATATTTCAACAAATTTTTTTTCCTGAAAATCAAAAGGGGACCAGTAAAAAAATAAATCAAAATCAAAATGTCCCGTAAAAAGTAATTCTTTAAATGCATTTTGGCTGTAGCATGTAACTATGAGGATTCTTTTCATTATCTGTATAATTTTTTATGAGGTTACCACATACAATGAGGGCAATGTAACGGTTTCCTTAAAAAATCGAAAAAAAAAAAAAAAAATTGTCACTCTTTCAATTATAACACGTAGGGTATTAGACTCAGTGCAAAGCCGTTTTTAGGAAATTTAGCATACTACATTAGACACGGCATACTGCAATCAGAATGCAAAAATATTAAATATCTTACGAAATAGGAGCATTTTTAATAAATAGTTTTTCCTTAACTACGCAATATCTAAACAGTATTTTCTACGCAATGTAAATAGTACTTTCTATAATTTAAAAAAAAAAAAAAAAAAAAAAAAAAAAATGTTTATAATGGTTTTGCAAAAATGTTTGAAAATATCAATTTGAAATCATTAATTATAAATCTTTTTTACATATATAAGTAATAGTTCCGTCAGCATGACCTTATTTTCCTTGCATTTTTACTTCTTTTAAGCTCATCTAGTGGCGAAATGATCAGCGGTCTGGTCGTCAGTTTCTCAGGTGACTGGTTCGAATCCCGTTTCACACATAAATGTCCGTAATGGCTCGAAATCCAGTTTAAGCTCTCTAAAAATCTTTAATGCGCAAAAAAAAAAAAAAAAAAAAAAAGAAAAAAGAAAAAAAGAAAAAGAAAAAGAAAAAAGAAAGAAAGAAAAGAAAATCCGATCGCAGTAGAACGACAACCCCAACCCAATAGACTTATATTAAATATAAGGACTACAATATGAATAAACGATGAGCTTTCTCATCCCATCTCCCTTTTTTATTTTGCAAAATACATACAATGTAAATGTGACAGCTTAAATTGAGACTAATTGGGTAATAATACATTTTTTTTTTCATTCTTAACTAAAGAAGAAATATTTCGTCAAATGTTGACTGAACATTACAAACATTATGAGGGAAAAAAAAAAAAAAAAAACATTATGTTTTTATTGAAAGTCTTAATCGCAATGCATTACATTTGTCTTAAATCGCATTCACGCGTGTAAATTTAAATTTGATTGATTTATTAAAAAAAGTAAATAAATAAAAATTAAAAAAAAAAAAATCATATTGGTGTGCGGAGAATGAGTTTATACGACCCATCAAGAAAAGAATTCTTGTCAATATATTGACAGTCGACCAAAACCTAAATTTACTGTCTAATGCTTAGAAGGGTTTTTGATTAAAAAAATATTTGATGCTTTGAGTTTAAATTAAAAAAGAAAATATCAAAAGAAAATTGAACCTAAACTTTAATGAAATAAGAAACTTTACTATCTTTCTGTTTTTTAAATCTATGAATGAAAAACACTTTTATTGCACAAACTCTCACCCTTTTTAGCTGTGAAGTGCGGAATTGTTTTCAAACAAATAGGAAGTGGCAAATACCAGTGACAGACAATACTGGTACAAGAAACGTTGCGCTAAGGAAATATTTTTTCATTAATTAAATGAAAAATAACAATAAACATGCAATTACCTAAAATCACACTGACAGTAAATGGATGTTAAGATTTCTCAATGTTTATATAGTTATACGCACATATATCTACTGTGATAAGCCTTCCAGAAACTATAGTGGGAATATTTTAAAGCAATGTTAATTGCATATTTCTTAAAACCCATTCATCACCAAGAGCGTTTTTCAATTTGAACCGTTGTATCTTGACAAAGTCTTTTTAGATCCAAAAGCGCATAAAATGAAATCAATGAAAAGAATGTCATAGGTACTTCTACAGATCAATCTATATATATTATTTCAATTTCACTCTGTGGCGCTAGACGCAACATGAAAATGTTTTTCTTCAAGGTTATATAGTGTGCTATCGCACTTTCTGTCTGCCATTTTTCATAACCTTTAACTGCATTAGAATCTGTTTGTTTATTACTTCCAGAACTATCATGAATCTCTGAAAAAATATAATGTGGATAAAACATAAATTCTTTTTTACAATTTTTTTCAACATCCTAACCTTTTTTTGACCTCTATGTACAAATGGCACATTAAAGTACCACCCCATTAAATCCTCATTAATGCAGTGATATATTCGAAATTTGAATCGTTTATAATTTTAAAAATTCATCATAACAAACTTAAAAAAAAAAGTTTGATGTACATCTCGTTCTTTGCATATTTTGTGGCATAAAATGTTAAATTATTTAATATAGCATGAAATAAATAAACTTTAAATCATTCTTACCGATGCAGCCGAAACTACCATTGCGACCACACTTAAGACTAGGGATGCAGACAACATTTTTTTTTTTTTTTTTTTTTTTCAATTTCCCTAAGATATTGAATATAAAATAATTCGCCTAATTTGCGCTTTTATACATGAATCGAAATGTATAGAAAAGATTTCTAATGTAATTTTTACAGCTGGTTTATAATTGGCATGCATTTATTAGAGAAGTAATCGCAGCCGTTTCATTAAAAGCAGTTTGTTAACTTGTAACATGTGCAATGATAAAATGTAATTAAAAATCCGTGAAGTGCGGGAGTTAACGTTCAATAGAATTGTTAAATTGGTTACATTGCTGCATGACGCAATAGCAAAATGAGTCAGAGATTTATTTGAAAAATTGCTTTCAGTTAGAAACGTAAAATTCGCATAAATTAAAATAATTAAATTTGGGCAATTCTCTGAAAAACGAAACCAACAATGTCATTTTTTTTTTTTTTTAATTGTATTTTCTTTTTACTGTTGTTGAAATAGAACACATGCATTAAATAAAAAATGTCAAAATATAAAAAATATTGAAAAATTAATTTTTTGTGAACTTTTGAAATTTAATAAACACATTGTGACAAAAATACTGAAATTGGCAGGAAATTTCAAATTCTCACTAAATTATTAATAATGAAAATTTTAAGTTTTTTGTGTTATATTAAAACATTATAATGTATGAACACTCAGAAAAACCAATTAAATATATCTAAGTAATTTTTAAATTGTTTGAATTATTCAGTTTTTACTAAGAAGTATGCATGTCCCGTGCATCACGCAAAAAAAGCTACTTATTTGTGTACAATTTTTTTTTTTTTTTTTTTTTTTTTTTTTTCTGTTGCTGAAAAATTTTTAAGAACTTTTAAAATGAACCATATTTAAACTACATTAGAAATATTTTTAACAAAACTTTATTTCAATTAATTTTATTTGCTAATATATTATGTCCTATTCACCACAAAAAGATTTCAAATTTGAAATTTCCACGTGAATTTACAATTTCTGGGGGAGGAATTTGTTTAATAATGTCTTCAATTCGATAAATAAGTTCACCTGCCTTATCTGGCCATTTCCAATACTGATTCCCAGCTTTCACCATAACAGAAATTTTAAAGTCATTTTCATCTATTTTGGCAACAATCATGCCAGGATAACAATCATTTTCATATTTAGCTAAGACCCAGTCATTGAGTTGAAGCTTTAAATCTAATTTCATGGAACTTGTTTTGGTCTTGAAATTGTCACATGCATTTTCTTTTAATTGAAATAGAAACGATTATGACATGTTTTTGTACGATGCTTTCGATGGGTGTTGCATTTTCCATAACTACACAGCTCTTAACGTCCTTTGCTTCAATATAAATAATCTCAGTTTTTAGCATTAGTTTACTTAGTTTACAGTTAGGAAATACAAAATCATTATATTAAATAAAAATCTGGAGTGACTCCACTCGACTTTCCGAACATTGAGTAACTAACAGTTTTGTAGATAAAATAAAGAAAGAGGAATTGCTAAACAAACAAAAGAGAGAAAACCATAATAGAGTGTTTTTTTCTCCATATATCACACGAGGTTTTATTTAACGCTACTGAACTTTGAGCCCTTAGATCATAATGATAAAGAATTTTTCGTTTTGTCCCTGTAAAAATCTATAGATGCTAGATTCACCAAAATGCTTATAATTAGTGCAACAGTGATTTATAATATTCATACAAATTTTCAGCTCAATTGAATAAGGCGTTTAGATGCTATCGCACTTTTAAAAATTTGGTCTCATAGGCCATAATGATAAAGAATTTTTCTTTGTGTCCCTGTAAAAAAACTGTAGTGCTAGATTCACCAAAATCTATACAGTTGGTGCAAATGCGACCTATAACATGTGTACAATTTTTTTGCTCAGATTAATAAGGCGTTTAGACGCTATCACACTTTTAAAAATTTGGCCCCATTGGCCTTAATGATAAAGAATTTTTCTTTGTGTCCCTGTAAAAAAACTATAAGTGCTAGATTCTCCAAAATCTATACAGATTGAGTATCTGTGACCTATAATATGGGTATAAAATTTTTGCTCAATTGAATAAGGCGTTTAGATGCTATCGCACTTTTAAGATTTTGGTCCCATAGGCCATAATGATAAAGAATTTTTCTTTGTGTCCCTGTAAAAAAACTATAAGTGCTAGATTCACCAAAATCTATAGGGTTCGTACTATGGTGACTTACAATATACGTACCAACTTTCAGGTTAATCGAACAAAGCCTTTAGACGCTAGCGTGTTCACAAACATACACACATACACACATACACACATACACACACACATACATACATCATCGTAAAAATAGTGAAAACGGACTCAGGGGACCTCAAAACGTATAGAAACATCAAAATCTCGAATTCGGATTTTTGACATGATTACAATACTTTCCTCACTATAGTGTTCGGAAAGTAAAAATGTTGATTAACCTCTTCCATTGAGAAAACAAAACTAGTGAACTGCAGAATTGTTTACATCCTCCTAAAAATTGAGTTATGCCATTCCATTTTTTATAATATATTTTTTTTTTTTCCAAAGTTAGAATTTTTATTTAGGAACTTAATATTGACAGTTACGAAATATAAATATGCTGAATATCGCACAAAAAGTTGGTTATAGTTTTGACAAATTTTATTTGTCCCGTGCATCACACATCAAATGTCCCGTGCATCACACGCATATATTTTTTTAAATAATTATAAAAAATAAACAAAACGGTAGAATTGTCTGTTCCTTCACATTTTATATCCAACATATTGTCATTAACACAGATTAGTAGTTTTATGTGTTTATAGCGAGTATATTCAGACAAATATTATTTTGACTGAATGAGTGCAGAAATAATTGATTTTTCTGCGTCCCGTGCATAACGCTAGGTTTTTGCTCATTTATTCTGACAAAATAATTTTTATTTTGAAATATTTTTCTACATTTATGAAGTTAACCTTCATTAGCATCGAAACACCAATTATTTATATATATATATATATATATATATATAATACTAAACCTTATAGAATTAATAATCGGTGTGACAATGTTCCGTGCATCACATGAGAATTGTCCATTTAGATTTTTTTTTTTTTTTTTTTTTTTTCCAGATTGGGTCAATTTCGTCTTTGGCTGGAATTTATCTATGAAACGTGTGATAATAACATGAGACTTGGCGTTGGAATATTAAAATCCGAATAAACTACCACGTCAGAAACGCCAAAAGAAAAATATTTGCGATGCATACAGCTGTTTCGGTAGCCTTAAGTGTACCGTCTTCAGTGCAAAAAGAATTCTGAATCTGGAGAAGTGCTCGTATATATAGGAGTGGGACCGAATTTAGTTCAACCAATAGGATTACCGGAAAGGTGGAGTGTGTGGCCAATAGGAATTTAGGAATGTTAGCTGTGTAAACAGTAGAAAAAATAAGAAAATGTGGACTGAATGTAAAATTTCCAGCAATCAGACAAATAGGGGACAGCGAAATCACAATTTACAATTTTTTTAAAATTATTATAAATATGAAAAGCTTCAAAGAAATCGAGTTCATGAATTTATTTAGGTCTGCAAATTATTTTAGCTGAATTAAATTTAAAATTATGATTTTCCTCCCAGCAACGTTTAGAAATAGCGGATTTATTGGTTTCTTGTTTGCGGACGTAATTCATATGTTCTTTTAGACGAAATTTAAGACTGCGCTTAGTTTAGCAAATATATGATAAACCACACTGACAGGAAATACTATAAATGCCCCAAGAATTATGCATATCAATGTGATCTTTTAACTGAGAAAAGGTGAGTTTATTGGAAGGCGAAAATATTATTTTAAAATCATATTGTTTGAGAACTTTAGCTATGGTTTGACTGGATTTAGGAAAATAGGGTAAAACAATACTGATATTAGAAGAGACTGATTTAGTAGACGAAATACGAGGGAGCTGTAATTTTTGGATGGCTTTGTCTATAATGGAAGGGTCATAACATCTGTCAATTGCAATGGATTTCATGTATTTAATTTCAGATTTTAATAATATAGGATTTGAACAAATATTAAGGGCACGGTTTACAAAAGTATAGAAAGCAGCCATTTTTTGGTTAGGTGGGTGACATGAACGCACATGGGGAGTGTGATGTTGAAAAACATCACATATCCCTTTTTAAAATAAAATAATAATAATAATATAAATTACATTTTATTTATTTATTTATAATACAAGCAAACATTATATTTCTTATTCTAAAAGAATTTAATACAATTTTGTTTATTTCGCTTATGCTATTTTATTTTTATTTCTATTTCATTAATCTGTAATTTCATATAATTTATTGTTCTTTTTCCTGCTCTAAATCTCATCAAGTAATAATTAAATAAAATATCAAAGAAAGAAAAACCCATTCATTTTATGCTTTAAAACCGCAGACGATTTTTTTTTTATTGTAGCTTCCTGTCTCCAATCAAACGTTTATAGATTCCGTTGAATCATCATAGCTGAAAATAATTTCTAATATTTTTTTATCAATTGATTTTGCACTTTTAGCCAAATTCTGGACACCTGACAAAATTTAATCACATCATATGACGTAATTTAATTTTTAGCCAATCTTTTAACTATTATTTAGGTTTACCAGATATAAATTTAAAATGTGTTCAGCCAACTTGATTTTTGATGCCAATGAGATTTGGCGAAATAAATTAATTAGCTTGCTGTCTGTCTTTCTGTAAAGATGTTATTTTTTTTATCTTTGAGTCAAAAATGTCGAAATGCTTTCGGTTTAGAAAAGTATATCAAAATGGCTTCCATTCTTCATTCGATGTCTCTCTGATTAATAAACTGAAATTCTTCATCATGAATGTTTGCGAATCTACTCATTCGTTTTTGTTCAAAAATGCATTATATATATCTTATAAGAGTAATAAAGAAATGTAATTTTTCTAAATGGAAAATGACTTCATGCTACATTTTATAGAGCTTACTGAACCTGGTTCCCTGTACGTCATGGCCGCTTCCTACTTTAGCTATCTCCATCCCAGCTTCTTCATTAAATATATGTGGTGCCAGACTCAGGCCGGATAATATATCCGGATATCCAAAATTTTTTTTCGTCTTGGAAAAATTTGGGCATCGACATTGAACTACTGTTTAACGAATATAAACAAGTGTACTGCAATACTCGAATTTCTGTTTAACGGATCTCTGCTTAGTCACCTAATATCGACGTGATATCGACTACTGATTAATTCATGAATGCGAAGTTTTACGTTGTTGAAGACTGTTATGTTTTAAAAACAGCTGCCCCAATGATGATCCAAAAAGAAATTAACTACGTTACGGTGAACAGCACCGAATGTACCGATTTGTTGATTGTTGTTCATCTTTACTAAAGGCTAGTATGCTGCGGGATGTCATCTGTGATTTTTTTTAAAAGAGATTACTTGGTGTCTACGGTACCGATTCTTATCGCCGATATTGTGTGATGCCATGCCGGTGGACTTTCTACGGTTTCATTGAATAACATCCTCTCTACAGTCTGCAATGTTCGCAATTTGTGACCGTCTTATGCATTTACCGTTCGGTATTAAATGATCGTTGATTCATCGGTGCAAGGAGAATTGCCAAATATGGGTCGTCTTTCTAGAATCTGTGCAGTTAAATTACTGTGTTCATTTTTCTCGCGCACTCGTACAGGAGAAGAGCCTTACAGTTTTAAATAAAAGAATAAATAAAATACCGTAAATAAATAAATATATTTATATATATTTTTGTTTTAGCTAAAAGAAGATTCGGAAAAGGGGTAAGTTTCCTTTGGAATCAATTTATTGTGCCAATAAAAAGAAACATTTCTCACATATTTTTCTTAAATATTGACATTTATTTAAACTTTATATATAAATTTTTACTAATAGGTAAAGTCTTTTATTCTTCATATGAGTATTATATTCTACTTTAACTTTTCATTTCAATTTTTAAGAACAGTTAAAAAGTTATATAAATGATCAAAATTTGCTTATATTATTTTTGAAATATCTAGTTTTTGGATATTCAAGTAAAGATTTATTTCATTTGTGAAATTAAATACCAGATCATAGTGATATTTGTTTTTTCTTTTCATCATACTGCATAACTTTTTTTTAATTTTTTCATATTTTGATTTTTGTGTTTACAATTTAATATATCTTGACAATTATTTTAATTTGCATATATATCCATTTTTAGTATTATTCATTATATATTTTTAAATATATCTATAATATATATATACAACAAGACGTATATAAACCAATTTCATGGTTGCAAGGCATAATGTTATACAGGAAAATATTACAAATAATTTCTACATATTTTTATTAATCTTGAAACTTTATCATCCAACTTTTGCAGGCTTAATTAAAAAAAGAAAGTATTTAACAATTTTATTCATTTTTAAGTGTCTTGGTAATTTATTTGTTTATATGATATTCAATTGAATTCTTATGCATATTATTTTTTATTTAACTTAGTTAACACTTTTATTTTGGAAAGAAATGGCACAGAATCGAAACGCGTTTTGCTCCGTTCCTAATTTCGATGGGGACGCGAGATTTGTCAAATTTTTCTTTGATCAATTAAGATCCTTTGCCATGTTAAATAAACTAACAAATGACGCGACGTTACATGTAATGAAAGAAAAACTTCGTGATGCCGCGTTGGCATACTTTATTGAAAATGAAACTTTATACAAGTCGACAGATCTTGAATATATCGAGGAAAATTTCTGTAAGTTTTTCAAGGAATCGTCATATAACACTGGAATATCAGAATTTCATAATTTAAAAATTTTGCCGGGAGAGTCTATTAAAAATTTCGCCCATCGTGTAAATGCTGCTGTACCTAAGGCTTTCCCTGACCTTAAAGACAAACAATCCCTTGATAACATTAAACTTCCGAAATTTTTAGAGTGTGTACCATCAAATATTAAAATTAAGTTAATGGAGGAAAACATAAGAGACTATAATAAGGCAGTTGAACGTGCTCAAACATTATCCGAAATATATGATTCTTTCAACAACACTACTAATACTAAGACTGTTCTTTCTTGTGATAATAAAAATGACTCTGTAATATTAAACACATTGAAAGATTTATCTGAGAAAATTAATAGCATTTCACTTACAAACAACAATCCACCCTCCCATAATGAATCCTTGCACGTAGTTCAGTCAAGCAGACCCAAATTTGATCAAAGAAATTATAGAAATAATTACAAAACTAAACAGACCAATTTTCGTTCTTCCTCTAGAAGAAACTTTTCTAGAAATAATCTGATTTGTCAACTTTGTTCCAAACATGGTCACGTTGCTTTAAATTGTTATAAATGGAGAAATAGAGATAATTTAACTTATAAAACACGTAACTATGAAAACCGTAATTTAAACTAGAAAAGAGGTATGGAGATGCTGATGCTGCCATATCTCGAAAACTAAGGGTCTCATCAGCGAATGAACATAAATTCACAAATATGCCATCTTCAAATTCTCTTCCGAAAATTTCACATACTAGACTTGTAAATTCAGTTGGATCTCAAACTGTTGCTAATGTTACTGTAGCAGATAATAAAGCTACCCAAACATTTCAAAAGTGTAGTCTTAATATTCATAATACAGGGTATATTCCAAGTGGCAACAATGAGAGTTGCACAAATAATATTGAAGATCATATTTTATTTAATGTAAACAAAAATTCTCATACACTTCCTATAATAAAAGCTAAATTAGCCAATAATGATATAAAGTTTCTTATTGATACTGGAAGTAGTTGTTCACTTTTAGCCCAATCAACATTTGATAATTTAAAAGCAAATTTAAAATATAAAAGACTAGGTTCGTCTATTACTCTTAAAACGGTCAATTCTTATGTTGAATTTTCTTCATGTATTCGTGCAACTTTCAAAATTGAAAAAAAGTTTTTCCAACACAATTTCTATATTATCGACATACCACATAGTTCTAATTTTCATGGAATACTTGGCATGGATTTCATTAAAGAAAATCATGTCACTATTGACTTTTCGAAAAATTCCATGAGAATTGGAAAATTAGACTTTACTTGTTCCTTATTTGATTCGCAAAATGAAAAATTAGATGTATATAATGTTAACTCTGACGATAATAATATGAATGTTTATCTTCTAAAGAAAGTTATAATACAAACTGGTGAAAATATCTACATTACTGCAAAAACAAATAATAAGTTAAAAGAAACGAATTACATATTTTGTACTGACTTAAAGGATCCTGATATAGAAATTTTAGATTCTATTGTATCACCGAATTACAAAAATGAAATTAATTCTGAAAATAATAATTCTCTTTTTACGTTACTTATCTCAAATAAGGGTAAAAATTCAATTCATTTCAATAAAAATATGCATATTGGTAAATTATTTTTAATTGATGAAATTAAAGAACCACATTTAGATAAAATTGAAGACTCTTGCTCTAGTAATAATAATATACAAAATATTGAGGACCATATCCACTTAATTCAAGCTTCAGAGGATATATTACTAAAACGTAAAAATGATTTATCAAGTAAAGATTTTTGTTTGAATCATTTAACCCTTGATCAACGTAACACACTTGAAAATTTATTTTTAAGCAAATTTGCTGCTTTTTCCAAATCTCTCAGTACTCTAGGACATACTGATAAAATAATTCCTAATCTTAAGTTAATTAATGATTTCCCTATTAAAACACTTCCATTTCCGATTCCACAAGCTTTACAAAAAGAAGCCCAAGAGCAGATCAATGAATTAGTAAACGCCGGCATAATTGAGCGTAATTGCTCCGAGTGGGCTTGTCCCATATTGCTGGTAAAGAAAAAATCTGATGGTTCAAAGAAACAACGTTACAGACTTGCTTTAGACCTTAGAATGGTCAATACAGTCATACAAGGTTCCTCATATCCACTTCCTAAGATTCAAAATATTATTTCAAATCTTTCGTCATTCAAATACTTTACTTCGTTAGATTTCATGCAAGCGTACCACCAAATTGACCTTCCTAAAAAATATCAAGATATGTTAACATTTACATCTATTTTTGGCAGTTATCGATACAAACGTGTTTGTTTTGGTTTAAAGAACGCCAGTTCTATATTTCAGTCTCTAATGGACACAATACTCGACGAGATAAACATTAATGGCATATATGCTTATCAAGATGATCTGATTATTGGATCAAATTCATTTGAAGAGACTTGTGAAAAAGTAAATAAAGTTTTAGAAATTCTTATCAAATATAATTTAACATTATCCCCATCCAAGTGTGAATTCCATAAATCAGCAGTTAATTATTTAGGTTTCCATATTGAAAACCATACTATTTCACCCATCACCGCTAACATCGTAAAGATCAATTCTTTTCCACCACCAACGACAAAACGACAATTAAAAAAAATTCTTGGACTTGCTAATTTTTACAAATGGATTTTACCATCTTTCTCAGAACTTGCGCAACCCCTTGTGGAACTCACAAAACCCAAAACAACATTCAAATGGACAGAAAAACATCAGAGTATTTTTCAAAAAATTCAAAAATTATTCTTTCTTCCCCCAATGGTTCGACTTCCAGATTGGGAGAAAACATTCTATGTCAACACGGATGCATCAAAAACAGCCATTTCAGGAGCACTTATGCAAAAATTTAATGGTAAATTACTTCCTATAGCATACTTTTCCAAATCTTTAAAACCTTCTGAAAAGAAATATCCTGCGTTAAAATTGGAACTTATGGCAATTCATAAAACTGTCACCGCCTTCAAATACTATTTATATAATCGTGAGTTCGTAATTTTGTCAGATAGTGCTCCCCTTGAAAAATATAAGAAAACTACCAATCCCGCTGACGTAACCACCCGCTGGTTAATGGACTTATCTGAATATACATACGTTTTCAAACATATTCCTGGAAATTTGAACATCTTAGCGGATTATTTATCACGTTGCAATTTTGAAAACCATCAAGAGGATCTCAGAGCTAATCCAAAATTAATTCATGACATACAACCACTACCAATTGTTGATGTTGATGAAAATGAAAACAGACTTGAAATTAACAGTAAGGATAAAATTAATAATGAAAATCAAAACAAATGCTCAGAATATGTTAATTATATGATTTCAGGAAATTCAAACTCTAAAGACCCCTTGCTAGAAATTTCAGACCAAACATTTGTGTCCGAACAAATTAAAGATTCTGAATTAAAAACAATTTACGAAGAAATCTTGAAAAATGGAAAGTCAGAAAAATTTCCCAATTACTTTATAAATCCTGATTCTAAAGTATTAATGCTCAAGAAAGAGAATATTCATAACAATTCATTCAGTTATTTAATTATTGTTCCAAATTCTTTAAAAGCGAAAGCATTGTCCATTGCGCATTTATCTCACTTTGGTTTGGCTAAAACCTATGAATTTCTTTCTAGAAGATATTTTTGGAGGGGCATTTATACTGATACCCTTAATTTCGTCTCTTCATGCACTAAATGCTTACAAGCGAAACATCACAAAACACCTCCTGCTCCATTACAAAAAACATATACACCCACTCATCCAAATCATACAATCTCCACAGACTTGGTGGGTCCTTTTAGTAATGGTCAATACGTCTTGACAATAATTGATCATTTTAGTAGACACTTAGAACTTTACCCGTTATCTAATATTACTTCTCCAAAAATAGTTCAATGTTTGTTTTCATACATTACAACCTTTGGTCGCCCTGCATGTATTCTATCAGATTTAGGTCGACAATATACATCTCAAGTTTACAATACATTTAATGACACTCTAGGCATAAAAATAATACATTCGTCTGCTTTTCATCCTCAATCGAACTCTATTAGCGAACGTGTAAACACATCAATTAAGTATTCAATTAATATCCTATTAGAAGAAGGTCATTCATTTCAAAATGCACTATATATACACAAATCTCTCTACAATGGATCTACGCATTCTTCCACTCAATTCTCGCCTAATCTTCTACATTTTGGTAGAGAACTGGCACTAATTTTTGACACTTATAATTCAAATTAATTATAATACTTACCTGGACTCTAATGTAAACATCTATAAATTAATGCAAGACCTTCAGGAAATTTATAAAAAAGCGTACAATAACATTCAAGATTCCCAATCAAAAAGAAATAAATACTTTCAAAGAAAAGCTAAACTAAGAAGCATCTGCACAAAAGATATTGTGTATCTGAAGTCTATGGATAAATTTAAATCTAAATATACAGGTCCTTTCATTGTCACAGTTAAACATTCCCCTGTTTCATTTTCAATTAAACGGTTACATGCTAGTGATGATAAGGCATTTCGTGTGCATATAGATAGAATTTTATTGGCACCTCCACGTAATAATCACTTATTTGACATTTATAATAATTCTAACTTTAATAAGAATCTCATTATTCCCAATGATACACATCAATATAATTTACGAAACAGAAAGTAATTTTTCATCATTTTTTTTCCTTAGGTTAAAAGTTACGCAGTGTAAATTTTTAAATATTTATAAAGATTAAAGATAAATTAAATAAATTTGATGTATACTTTCATTGCAACAGACCTGATCAACCTGTTGTGATTTTTATTTGTTGGGAAATTTCGCAGCTTGGATAATCAATGGCTGGTCCAGGAAATTATATTCTAAACTGCATTGTCTTACAACAGCAGTGTATATCACTTTTAATATTTTTCTTTAACTTACGTGTTATTTATAATTGCATATTAATAATAGTTAACATACTAGAATAATATTGTTTATTTCAAAAAAGTGTTAATGGAATTTTTAAAAAAAAAAATGTTTACATAGACTTTTGGTGCAGGTAATATTTTTGTCATACACATATGCATATGTCTCATATATTCCAATTCCAATTACCTATAAAAAAAAATGAATAAATAAAAACATGTGTTATTATTACTTTCTTTCAACATGTATTATTTGTTTAAACCTTTTAATGAATATAAAAGGCTCACTATATATATTTGATAACATATAAATATACTTGGTTTTTATTTTGTCAAAGTTTCATATTAAAATTGCTTATACATTTGAACTATGTATTTATTACAACGAATTCTTGTCCTCTCTGAACTGAAATGGACTCGTCAAAGTTTCTCGCCATGCATGGTAACATAAAAATTTACTGATTTCAGCATCTTACCACGAACTGATAAAATATATGATGACTGAATTATTATGATTTTAAATCAAAGGACTTGAGCTCATTTTGTTTATGGATATATATTCTAACGACTTGTGTACACAGATTTATGGCCATACCACATTATATCTCATCACCATATAATATCCTTATTTTCTGTATTTGTATTTGTATTTTAATATTGTATAAGAATATTATTTTTTTAAGTATGCATACTAGATTTTCTATTAATAATATAACAATGTACGTATTTTATTTGTATTGGAAGCCATTCGTTTTTTGTTTTTGTTTTGTAATCAATCTATTTTACAAGATTGGAAATAATTTGATTTAATATTAATTTTTGCTGAGCTGTCATATAGACGATGTAATGGCTGAACCCATTTTTTTTTCGGTCGACGGGGAGAAATATGTGATGTTGAAAAACATCACATATCCCTTTTTAAAATAAAATAATAATAATAATATAAATTACATTTTATTTATTTATTTATAATACAAGCAAACATTATATTTCTTATTCTAAAAGAATTTAATACAATTTTGTTTATTTCGCTTATGCTATTTTATTTTTATTTCTATTTCATTAATCTGTAATTTCATATAATTTATTGTTCTTTTTCCTGCTCTAAATCTCATCAAGTAATAATTAAATAAAATATCAAAGAAAGAAAAACCCATTCATTTTATGCTTTAAAACCGCAGACGATTTTTTTTTATTGTAGCTTCCTGTCTCCAATCAAACGTTTATAGATTCCGTTGAATCATCATAGCTGAAAATAATTTCTAATATTTTTTTATCAATTGATTTTGCACTTTTAGCCAAATTCTGGACACCTGACAAAATTTAATCACATCATATGACGTAATTTAATTTTTAGCCAATCTTTTAACTATTATTTAGGTTTACCAGATATAAATTTAAAATGTGTTCAGCCAACTTGATTTTTGATGCCAATGAGATTTGGCGAAATAAATTAATTAGCTTGCTGTCTGTCTTTCTGTAAAGATGTTATTTTTTTTATCTTTGAGTCAAAAATGTCGAAATGCTTTCGGTTTAGAAAAGTATATCAAAATGGCTTCCATTCTTCATTCGATGTCTCTCTGATTAATAAACTGAAATTCTTCATCATGAATGTTTGCGAATCTACTCATTCGTTTTTGTTCAAAAATGCATTATATATATCTTATAAGAGTAATAAAGAAAAGTAATTTTTCTAAATGGAAAATGACTTCATGCTACATTTTATAGAGCTTACTGAACCTGGTTCCCTGTACGTCATGGCCGCTTCCTACTTTAGCTATCTCCATCCCAGCTTCTTCATTAAAGGGAGGAAGGGAGACTGCAAAATTTTTACGATAGACGGTGGTTGAAAATCCATTTACAGTGCGAGAGACGAGGGTATCAAGAAGTGGAAGGGAGTCATTATTTTCTATTTCATATGTAAACTGGATATTACTGTCAATTGAATTTAAAGTTTCTAAGAAATGGTCAATATTGTGACGAGATATGTCGATAAGCGTGAAGGTGTCGTCAACGTAACGGGTCCAAAAAGAAAAAGATATTTTCCTTAAAAAGCTTGCTTTCGAAATAGTGCATGTAAATATCTGCGAGAATAGGGGAGAGAGGAGAACCCATGGCTAAACCTTCAGACTGGCGATAGAATTTATTTTGGAAAGAAAAAGTGGTTTGTGATAAACAAATGCGGGTAAGAGAAATTAATTCTTGTATTTCAAAAGTTGTGAAATGACACTCTTTTAATCTATTTTCGAGACAACAGAGGGCGCCACTTATTGGAACATTAGTGAAAAGAGATTTTACATCAAAAGAAACCATCCCAAGCAGCACTGAAACGTTCTCTGAACGTTCAAAAATTTTTCTGCAAACACGCTCTAAGAACGTTCACTTTGAACGTGTTATAGAACGTGTTATATCTGTCCATCTACAAGCCGTACAATAGTACGGTACAGAGAACGTTCAATGAACGTGTAACTGTCACCATCGGTGTTATAGAAACGTTGTGAGAACGTTCTATATATACGGTCTCAGAACGTTCTAAACGTTTTTAGAACGTTTTCAAAACGTTCTAAACATTTTCAGAACGTTCTGGAAAACGTATTGTAAACGTTCTAAAATAGTGCAATAATAATAAAAAAAAAAAACCTGTGACGTCATTATAAAAAAGCACCACAGTACGGGCGTTTAAAAATAATAAGCACATAGCAGATGAAGAATAATGATACAACACATCAACAGGGATATGAACTACTTTTTCTTTTTTTTTTTAATTCAAGTAATGTTTGAGAAATTTTAACATACTTACAATTCCTTTAATTTCAACGTATACGCATGAAAAGTTCCATATTCTATGACAGTAATTCCCAAAAAGTGTCATAACGTCGTTATATCCCTTAAAATATATCTTATATTTTTGCTTTTTTTTTTTTTTTTTTTTTTTTTAAATATTTATTTCTCCTAATCTGAAGATAATGACGTTATAGTATTAATTACAAAACTTTGAATAAACACCATAAAATGCAAGAACTCGTAACAATTGTTTCGGGTCAAAAAAAGACACAACCCTTCGTCAGGCGAACAATGTAGGCACGAGAGCTGCAAACAAGCACGTTGAGTGCGTTGCCGCTTTGTTTGTAACAGTTGCGTTTTCTTGCATTTTATGGTGTTTATTCAAAGTTTTGTAATCAATACTAAAACGTCATTATCTTCAGATTAGGGGAAAAGAAGAAATTTTTAAAGAAATGTAGAGATATTATGACATTTTTTGGGAATTACTGTCATAGTATATGGAATTATTCATGCTTATACGTTGAAATTAAAGGAATAGTAAGTCTGTTAAACTTTCTGAAACATTATTTGAATTTTTAAAGAAAAGTAGTTCACATACCTGTTGCTTTTTTGCTTCATTATTCTTCATCTGCTATGCACAACTAAACTCTTGAATTTCTTTGCTTGTTTTAATCCTTGTGACTCCAAATGCATAATTTAGGTGGTCCGACACGGAGTGTACTATCTAACTAAACCCATTTTTTTCCCCCAAATGCATCATCCTGTGAGTAGTTTTAGTAAATTACTGTTTTATTATTATACAATTTTACATAAATGCATTGAAATAAAATATTATTATGTATATTAAAATTTCTCGAAATCTATTTAAATTTACAATAACAAAAATTTTTAATTTATTTTTTTTAAATATTTTTACTCTTTCTCCTAACAAATTTGTATTTTTCCATCGATTGTACATTATTTTAGTTTAGCCATAGAATCTATAAAAGTTTGTTCAGAGGAACACATAAAATATTTCCAAAAAATTAAAATTAAAAATTTTATTATTATTATAAATTTAAATAGATTTTGAGAAATTTTAATAAACTTAATAATATTATATTTCAAAGCATATAGAATGCAAAACTGTATTTAAATAATTTATTTAGAGTTTAGAAATTTTCCATACCTATGCATTGATATACAACAATATAAATAAAGTTTTCTCCAAAACTACTTAAATTTAAAAATAACAAATTTATTTATTTATTATTTTTATTTTATTTTTTTTATTTTATTTTATTTTATTTTTTTTTATTTATTTTATTTTATTTATTTATTTTTTTTTTGAAAATTTTTAAAAAATCTCTTTCTAACTAATTTTTAATATTTTCACCTGATTTTATATTACTGAATTGTAACAATAAAATCTAAATATATATGAGAAAAAAAATAAAGCGCAGATTACCTGCTTTTCTTTAGATGTGGATTCATTAATTTGTTAATGTTTTAAAAATACTTTTAAGCTTGAATGCTAAAAATTAAACTTCTGTACTCAAAAATAAAAATATTTATAAGAAATTAACTAATCATTCTACTAAAATATATCGTTAAACTATAGTAATATGAAATCAGCGAAAAACAAATTAAAATGGAACATTTAAAATTTTTTCAAAAATAATAATAAAAAAAATATTTTGAATTTACTTTAAAAATTTTAAATAATTTCGGAGAAGATTTAGCACACTTAATATTGTTATATTTCGATGCACATATTTATAAAATTTGTAACTCTTAAAATAGCTAAAATTGTAATATGTAAAATTAAATTAAATTTATCTTTTATCTGTAGATTTAGTTCGTCTAACAGCAAATCTTAACTGAATAAAACATGAAATTAAACAGATGGTATCATTAAACAACTCATTACTACTGACTTCGCGCTTCGCACTTTTGATTTTTGAAAATACATCCGGCTGGCAACCATATGAAAACTGGACGGTTGGCGAGATTCTGTAAAACACACGATTATTATTTTAATTCTATTATTGAAAAGCTCATTCAGCAGCGCTTATATAATTCGACAGAACATTTATTTAACTAACTTCCCGACTAGCTAGACATTTAAAATTTTCAGAATAGTTCAGAACACGGTGAAAATGCTTTTTTTTAATACCTTTAGCCAACTGTTTCGGGTTCCTGCTGCCTTCGGCAGCGTTACCAGTACAAAGCTTGCAATCGATTTTTCACTAACTTCCCGACTAGCTAGATATTTGAAACTTTCAGGATAGCTCAGAACACGGTGGCAATATATTTTTTTAATACTTTTAGTCAACTGTTTCAGATCGCTACTGCCTTCGGCAGCGTTCGTATGATTCAACAGAAAATTCATTTAACTAACTTCCCGAGTAGCTAGACATTTGAAACTTTCGGAACAGTTCAGAATACGGTGAAAATGCTTTTTAAAAATATTTTTATCCAATTGCTTCGGGACCCTGCTGCCTTCGGCAGCGTTTCCAGTACAAAGCTTGCAATCAACTTTTAACTAACTTCCCGGCTAGATAGCCATTTGAAACTTTTATAATAGCTCAAAAGACGATAGCAAGGAATTTTTTTAATACTTTTATCCAATTGCTGGGGTTCCGGCTGCCTTCAGTAGCGTTTATATGATTCAACAGAAAATTAAAAAACATGGTTTATAAAAATTTTTTTATCTTATAATTATTTATTATATGTATTATTATTATTATTATTATTATTATTATTATTATTATTTTAAGGTTTTCAAAGTAAAATTTTGAAATTCGATCGTACCTAAAATAGTAAATTCCTGTTTCAGAATGTTTGTTACTTCAAATAAATTTCATTGTTATTTTAGTTAAAAAACTAATCATCAAAACCAGGGCCTGTTTACCGAATAGGCCCGTGAAGCCCGCACTTACTCAAGAATTTACAAGAGGGGGAGGGGGGCGGCAAATTCACTTTTTAATTTTTTTTTTTTTTTTTCCTTAATACGAAACTTTTATTTTAACTACGAAACTCACAAGGTGGTCTTGTGTTTGTGTATAAAAATGTATTTTAAATGACATATTACTTTCTATTTATTTATTTATTTTGCATTCATATTAATGCATTTTATGTTTTCTAAATATAAAGTCCACAATTATAGTTTGAAATGAAAAGAAGTTTTGATTTGAATAAAATTTAAGTACTTAATGTTTGATATTTGTCTAAAATTATCTGCAGAATCCATTACCATTCTGTTATCAAGATGCTTTATATTTCTTTTTCACTGACAAAGTATGTACTATATTATTAGGTATTGTGTATTTACATGAGATTTGTGTGTATTTGAATGCCATTTCCTTTTTGCACCGTGACAAATTAACATAGAATTAGCATTATATGTTAAATAATTACTGTTCTGACATCATTTGCATAAAAATTAGACTATATATTAACTTAAGTTTCTTTTTTTTTTTTTTTTCTTTAAAAGTTTTTATGGTGAATAGTCACATTTTTTAGGCTTGCATAAAAATATGTAGATATAACAAAGAATAGACGATTTGTGTAGGACTTGGGGGACCCCCTGAATGACACCGGGCTTAAACGGGGCCTTCGGAGAAGTCGTCGTGTCTCCTCGAAAAAGGGAGAAACGACTACTTAACCGGCTTAAATCGCTTTTGAGTCTTAAACGGGCCCTGACCAAAATAAAATGGAGTAAAAATTGCATAGAAAAATTACAATCCCAATGAATATATATATATATATATATATATATATATATATATATATATATATTACTTTTTGTTTTGTTTTTGCTCTTTAATTGAAGAAACTGCTTAAACGGTATGAAACATAAACTATTGTATTGTGTAATTTGAAAAAAAAAATATATATATATACATATATATATATATATATATATTATTCAAATATTACAGCAATTACGCATGTTTTATTAATTTTAAAAATGTTGCCATTCCCACAAATTATAAAAAAAAACTTTTCGAGTAATTTTTACCTTTATATTAATCTGAAGTGAAATTTACCTCAGTAATGACACACCAATCTGTATATTGTTTTAACTAAGAAGGAAGAAATCCCACAAAATCTAGTTTTAGATCATTTATTTTATTTTATTTTTTCTAAAAATGAAAGCATAAAATAGATTATTATTATTATTATTATTATTATTATTACTATTGCGTTTATCTTTGTATATCTTTTAAAATTTGCATACGTCCTATATTACTATACTAAAAAAAAAAAAAAAGAGAGAGAGAGAGAGAAAGAAAGAAAGAAAAAATATTAAAAAAGAAGACAAAGGTCAAAAAGAATTTCACATACTGAAAATTTACATTGTGCGAGTTCGACTTATAAAATGCATGAAAATGATTTTGGATTCCTATAAACCTATTATTAATACTGATCATATTCTACAGGAAACACGGTATTTTACATCTAAATAATGTATGCTAATTTTGCTATGATGTGCAGAGTATACAACTTTTCAAATATGCTTTAAAGAAAACATCCCGTAGACTCTAATATGTCGGAATTATTTTCTGAGATCCTGTACGCAAACAAAAACTACTATTTTTTTTTTTTTTTTCTTTTTTTTAATAAAGAATGCACCACAGTAAAACTGAATAACATATCAGAGATGTTTTAAAATAATTAACTGAATTAGAGAACGGAAAGATAGATACACAAAGGAACTAAAATCATAAACGCATTTTGATTTTGTTATGATGTTAAAAATGCATAAAAGAACTGAAAATGCTCTTTAAGAAGTTTTCGCGTATATCTCCCAATGTATCTTAATATTTTTCTCTCGCAACGTAAACCTTACGTTAATTATGTCACATTTTACACAAAACATGTTTTTGTGCATATGAATAGTATATGAGTATTTTCTGATGTTTTATGCTGCATAAAAATAAAACAAATATTTCTTTGCAGAAGAATCTGTCATAGTTCATGATATGCCAGAGTCCTTTTCAGACACCCCGTATATAAAACAATAGCTTTATGTATATCATTTACAATTATGAGCAAACTATAATGAACTTGAAATATATATATATGTTTCAGAGCATCATAAAAACATTTTAAAAATTAACCCCTCCCCCCGTAAAGAAAAAAAAAGGGGGGGGGGATCGAAAAATAGACAAACCGATATCATATAATATTTTAAAATATGCCGGAAAATGTTCTTTAAAAAAATCTTATGTATTGATAAATAAACACACACACACACATATGAGACATCCTACTGCAGAGATTTTAATATATTTATTTTTGGATAGTAATTTTCCCTCTAGTTTGTTCCAGAGTATACAAAAAATTTCTGTAAGAAAAAAGTGGAACATAAAACATCAATAAATATACATAATACATATATTTAATTATTCATCCATATGTGTCTTAAATTTTTTAACTATTAAATTTAATAATTAGTATTTGATCGGTCTAAGATTTAAAATATGAAATTTTAATTTTAAAACACAAATTATCAGAAATTAATCATTTTTCAAAGATTTTAGCTCTATCTTTTTTTTTTAAGGTCTCCCAGGAAAGTTGAACAATATTTATGATTTCGGCTTGTCTTTCTGTCTTTCTTGAGTATTTTTAGAGTACCTTGAATGTGATTTTGTATTAGCTGTGACACTCATTTTTAGCTCACTATGTCATGTTCTTTATTAAAAATAGTATGAAAGTACATTTTTTTTTTTTTTTTTTTTTTTTTTTTTAAATACAAGGATTTGCAAAAAGATTTCTGATACATTACAGTCTATGACGAATATTTCTTTAAAGCGTATTATAACATTTTGAATCAGCAGAAAGACAAACGGAATAAACATATATTATTTAGATTCACAAAAACATTTTCTCTACAGATTAAGCTACTGTTAGCAACGATTTGCATGTTTGGCCACAAATATCTAATTAAGGGGTGCAATGGAAAACGCTAGAAATGTATTTTCAGTTGAGTTATGAATTTTTTAAAAATTCAAATAAAGTTAAGAATAATTAATAATCTTTCTTCGTCTTCCTGTCTACCTGCGTTCACATTTCCATAAATAATTTAAATATTCTTTGTAATCAATATGTATCATTCAGGTTCTATAGCTAAAGTATAAAACATTTCTTATAAAAAATCTTGCACCTGATGCAACTAATTCGTGTATAAGAATAAAAAATAATTCGAATAAGCATTGTTCTAAAAAGAGGTATTTTAATTAATTAAATTTCAGCGTATTTATGCTACAGTAAATATAGCGAATTTAACATACGTGTTTCTGATTAAATAAATGAAAATTGCAAGATTAACTGTAATAATTCATTTAAACAGCCACAAAAATATGTGGATTCATTGGAAAATTGTCGATGTGCATTTGCATGAGCCTATGCGTTTTTTAAATAGACATCCAAATAAACAGTTATAATTAAAAAAAAAGGGGGGGGGGTAATTCTTTTATAATATTTTCTGTAAAAACAAGGGAGAAAATCGCCACAAAGAGCGAAATACACGCCTAACTTATAAACCACTTCCAACTGCATAGCATATGCAGATGTTTGTGGTTGCTGATAATGCAAATAGTATTATATTTATTCAACTTCAACTCGAGCTTCCTTTTAAAAGCAAGAATTTATACATTCAAAAATTAAACCATTATATATATATATATATATATAGTATATAAATTAAGGTTTTTATGTACATTTAAAACAATAGTAAATGTAAAAAAAAATAATGAATAATTAATTTGTAGATACAAGTAATATATAATATTTAACATGTAAGTATCTCGATACTTACAACTCGAACAACTTTTAAATCACAAAATATTTCAGAATCAAATATATAATACAGTGAAACTTGAATAATACGAACTTGTTTATTCGAAATTCTGGATAATTCGAATTTTTTACTCGGTCCCTTGAATTTTGTATTAAAATAATGTTAAAAATTCATAGATAATTCGAATTCTATTTTGGATAATTCGAATTTTTCATACGGATATCTTTAAAATATTACAGTAAAATTTGTTCCCGCGATTTTTTTTTTTTAGCTTAAGTGCATTTTTTTTTAACAGTCTTTCAAAAGAAGGATAAGGAAATACAAGAGTATTTCTTACCTAGTGCATCAGAAGAAAGTATGGTCCATATACATGAACTTCGAGGTTTTGTTAATTGAAAGTCATGTCTAATGTGAAGATACTGTTTTTGTATCAGTTTATAGGGGGAAGTCATATGCTATGACACAAAGATTGTACTTAAAGAAGCAATCAAAATTATCTGACTATTTTTTAAAAAGTGTTGAATAATTAAGCTCGTAAAAAAATATTGATTTAATTTGGGGGGGGGGAGCAGTATTCTTAGATATAAAGTTTATGGGTTAAATTTTTGATCACTGAGTTTTATTTTTATTATTATTTAGCTCTTCTTTTTGACAAAATAGTATACGTAATTCGAATTTTTCGGTATTTCGAATTTTTCTCTGGTCCCTTCAACTTCGAATTATCCAAGTTCTACTGAATATGTATATAATTACATCAAACTATTTTTGCTGATTTTTATGAACAAAATAATGTAGTGAAAAAAAAAATCATAGTGTCAATTTTTTTTAAATAATTTAAATAATAATAAATCTATTGTGTAACAACAACCCGACTTCAATTACCCACAACTACACACATTATATACTCTTTTTGGATACCTGTGGTCAGGAGATATAAAATTGATATACATTAAACATCTAACAATTTTTGAACAAACTGTCCTAACTTAAGAACAATCTATTTCTATATATACACTACCGCTCAAAAGTATTTGCCCACCATCCAAATAATGCTGTAAGACGATTTAATAATAATTTATTGTGACAATTCATAATAATTTATATTTTATTCAAAAATACAGATGTAAGTAAACTGAAAGATAAACAAAATAAATATTTAAATCATATTTTTGATTCATCAATATGGTTTCCTTTATTTCTTATTAATGCAGCACATATTCTTGGCATTCTCTTGATTAGTTTTTCCAAGCATTCCTTGCCGATTTTCTTCCATTCTGTTTGCAAAAGGCTCCACAAATGGGTAATTGATGTCGGGCATGATTTTCTGACTTTTCTGTCTAATTCATCCCACATCAATTCGATCGGATTTAGATCGGGAGACTGTGGAGGCCACTGCATTACTTTTAAGACATTCTTTCGTTCTTGTGTTTCCAAATACGCTTTGCATAGCTTTGAAGAATGTTTTGGGTCATTGTCATGCATAAAAATGAATTCCTTTCCAATTAATTTTTTCCCTGATGGAATAGCATTCTTTTGAAGAATTCTCTTGTACCCCTCTTTCTTCAATATTCCATCTATTTTAACCAGATCTCCAACAGAACCACCTCCAAAACATCCCCATACCATTACGGAACCACCGCCGAACTTTACTGAAGGTACTACGCATTGATCTAATATTTTTTCTCCAGCTGATCTGCGAACAAATATTCTTCTCTTAGATCCGAAAATCTCGAATTTAGATTCATCACTCCATAATACTTTTTCCCATTCTTTGGTTGTCCAGTCTTTATGTATTTTGGCCCATTGGAGTCTCTTTTTCTTATTTACAGCTCGTAACAAAGGTTTCCTTACAGCAATACGACCATGAAGACCAGCAGCTTGAAGTCTTCGTTTATCTGTAGAAACGCTAATGGGTACATCTCTTATCAAGAAGATTCCGAAGAAGACTTGAGCTATAGTATAAGAATCGCAATAAAACTCCAGGAACAGTGAACTTTAGGCCGTGAGGAAATAAGAATCAATAATTTTGCAGCAATCATCTTTATTTAATCAGCATGAAAATCAAGAAAGTCTATAATAAAAAGTACTATTTCCAAATATCTATTATAAAGTTTAACAGACATACAGAGGGTTAGATGAGAGAGAGAGAGGGCTTCGCGATTACGTGTTGTTACGTCAAGATTTAAGAGCGAATTCTTGAAGTTGATTCTATTGCAACTCAGATCAGACTCTTGAATTACGCCAAGAGTTTTGAAAAAGTGCCAAATTTATAGCCAAAGATATTCCTTTGCTTGTAGAATAATTTAATGTAAATATTTTGAACTTAGCACGACCGTTAAAAAACTAACGCCAATCCTCAATGCCAAACTTTATCGCCAGAAGGCCGTTATTTAAGGGAGACACTCAGACTAGGATTTATTGCACATCCCGTGATAAAAAAAAATATAAATTACTCTTTAATGATATTAGAACGGAAATGTATTGCTTAATTTAGCTTCGAATAAATAAACATACGCAATTTAAAAGAATGAAAATGTAATTATGTATCCAACGGCTTATGACTGGAAATAATATTATTTTATATTTTATTTATTAAATGATTTAGAAGAGCTTATAAATGTCATTTAAAAGGAAAGTATTATTAGAATTAAGATATTTATTATAGACAAAAGCGAATAAATAAAAGTAATTTAGAATTTCGTTATCTATTTTTATTAGCTATTTAATTTATTGAAAATATAATAATTATTTATTGCCTTTATTTAAAGCTGTAATTAAAATTAATATATGTGAAGGAACGACTTCACATATTTCTCCCCATCGACGAGGGAAAAAAAAATCGTCAAAATGGACGAAAAGTATAAAAATAAAACGCTCTCTCTCACCTTCACAACAGCATAATACAATTCCAAAAAAAATCTGCATCCAATTGTGAGAAATGTAAAGTAACTTTTTGCTAAACGATAAAAAAAAATTGTGGCATATAACAATAAATTTGAAAAAAATTCACCCATATGGAACAACATACAAGACACAACTAAACATTGTTATGATAAAGTTGAAGCATCTGAAACAAATTACATAATCAATAAAGTATCTAACTATGACATATAAACTGTGTAAAATATTAAAAATAATTATTCACTACAGTGTATTTATGATTGATACAAAGGAAAAGGAAACCAGTAACAAGAAATATGAAAAACAAATAATTTTTGTATTTTGTTAATTTTCAAAAAAATTTAATATTGCATTAATATGAATAAAAAAAATCAAATATTTTCGATTAAAAAGACCATTATCGTACACGTGAAAAATTAAATTCTAACAAAGTGAGCCAGAGAGTGTATAATAGAACAATAGCTATGACAGATATGATGGTTTTGTGATGCCTAACTGAACATAGCATACTGAACAATATGTGAAAAGCAGAAGAGGCTTCATGTTGTGCAAAAATGACAACCAGCATTCTGCAAAGTGACATAATGAAATGTCCCTTGTATGTGTAAAAATGTGTAAAAAAAAAAAAAAATCTAGCCCTATGTCAGAATAAAAGCGCACATGTAAGAGTTCAAGAAAAATTATTTATTTTATTTTATTTTAACTCTTATTTATTTTTATGCCTTCTAATTTTTTTTTTTTTTTTTTTTTTTTTTTTATATATATATATATATATATATAAATTAATGAACCAACTTTATTTCAACAGCTTGTGTTGGTAAAAAAAAATATTAAAATTTACTTGTATGAAATAATTTCCTTTTCCTGAACAAAATTTTTAATAAATGAATTAGCATTTGAATTTCTCACAAAAATATGATCTAAATAATAATATAATTTTTAATGCATAAACTCTGAGTAGACCTGAAATAGGTGATAAGAATATAACTTATAAAAATTGTCAAAAAAACAGCAAAAAAAAATCTAAATATACTATTGTTTTATAATTAGAATTGAACTATTATTTTATCGAGCCCAATTAATATTCAATATCTTTCTTAAAAAGGATACTGTATGTTATACAGATAATTCCATAATACTGCTCAGTAAGAAATAGTCTTTAAAAAAAAAAAAAGAAGAGTGAACCAGCCACATACTTCTGCACAGACTACCTCTTACAACGCACAGATGATTTCACGGCCATATAAAATACATCTGTGGTGCAAACCTTCCAAAAAGGAATTATTTTAATTAAGAAATTTTAAATAATTAAATATTTAATTTAAACTGACAGAAAATTTTCTGCAAGAATTTTACTCTTTAACCAAGAAAAAAAAAACTTTTTTTTTTTTTTTATAAAAATAAAAATGTTAAAACGTACAGACTATGTACGGAAATTTCACTTTTGTATGTATTTGAAAAATAAAACAGGCTCTAAAAACATAACAGAATTTACTGCAAGCTAACAAAAAATTATTTACTTTTATGTATGTGTGTATTATTATTGTAACTAGTTTTTTTGTACAAAAAAATTCCTGTGAAAATTTAATAAAAGAAAATGTAATTATCTCCACATGTGAACCAATGAAATAGCAACTAAATAGGTCAGATAAAATTTTGTGAGTGTGTGTGTGTGTGTCAAACATTGGGTTGTGAGGCCAAGTTTGAGAATAACGTAGAAAAACATGGAAAACCATACATGTGAAAGACAATGGAATACTATTGGATAAATTTGCATTATGACTGACAAACTGAGAAACCAGCCAATAATACAATAAATTTCTGACCCAAAAGAAAACATATACAGGAACACATGTAGAAACATAGGGAGAAAAAAAAATATATATTCTTTTTGGTGTGTGTGTGTGAGAGAATTATTAATTATAAAGTGTTTGCAAACGTTAAAATAACTGATCATGTTATTCAAATGAGATAAAAAAAATAGTGTGAATTCGTTAAAAATGCATCTTGTGAAAGAGGTGATGTGTTCACGCATAGTATCAAACGAAACTTTGACAACCAATGAAAATATAATTAGGAAAAATATACAATCCAAATATTTCCAAAAGTCACATACATCGTCATGTTATTTATTTAAAATTTAGCAAGTAATTTTATATCAATATCTTTTTTATTTATTATTATTTTCATTATTTATTTTTGTCACCCGAAGTATTTATAGAACATGTGTTAATGAATTATAAGTGTATATGAAAGCCAATAAAACATAACCTTCAAAAATTGTTGTGAAAGTGTGAAATCCCCTTCACAATTACAGGTGTTGAAACCAATATAATGGTCAAAATCCGTAGATTATAGAAGTCATTAATATATTGACAACCAGAGCAACACAATTGTGCTTAGAGGGTAAATGTGTATATGTGAAAATTAAAAATATAACTAAATGGGTGATATGTCAAAATATTTAAGCAATATTGTAAAAAGTGAATATCAAGTGAAATAATTTATATTATTAAAAAATTAGTATATGTCTGTAAGTGTTCCAACAAACATTAAATTTTTAAAAAAATTTAAAAAAAAATGCCACAAAATAAATTTCCATAGCCGCAGATGAAAGCGCAAAAATTGCAAATTTAACGTGCACAGAAAATTATAAACACAAAGTAAAAGTAAAAAGTCATGACTAAAATAACAGTATTATCTACTGAACTGAGCATATATGAACTGAGATGAGCTGCGATGAGGCCTCAAAGATTAAAAATGCGCATAAAATAGATATATAAGAAATAGCTTCAAAGGCTATAAATTGCTCAGTAAAATAATAATAAAAAGACTCGAGTACAAGAAGTGTAATCTCACTTCAAAAAGGTGAATAAAAAGAATTTCACCAAATCAGCTGATAAAAAGAACAGTAAAATAAATCTGTTCACACATGTGCAAAAGATGTTTTTATCTTTTTTTTTTTTTTTTATCTCTTCTCTTTTAAAAAAAGTACTGCAATTATTCAGCAGTGGGCCCAATTTGATGTTAAAGTAAGCTTACTATATATCTTGTTGTCATAATTATTTGCTATCAATAGTAATAAAATATTCCTATATATATATGATAGACATACTGACATAAACACCAATAAACAAACATGAAACAGTGAATAAATGCGATAAAAATATGGCATGATATGTACAGTAAAAAAACAACAACAAAAAAACTTCTCTGCAATCAACGTATTTGAACTGAATGAAAAAAAAAAAAATATCACTATTATTATTTGAACGTAAACAAACTCAGGCGAAAACGGCGAGATGTTTATCTCTGTTTGAGAAAAAAAAATTAAACAGTCTTCCCTTTTTCTTTTTAATCATATTTCGATTACTCCTAAACTTTTCTTTTTTACGCAAATGAACGAAAAAAAACTATTATGCACATAAAATAAATTTCGTATGAAAGGTAATCAAGGGTTAAAATTTTAGAAAATGATGATAGGTTTCATCTAACAAAATTGAATGAATGTGGGAAAAAAAAAATGTGTGAAATGAAAAATTACATTAGATGTCAAATTTCACGACCAGCATAAGAGTAGATGGATTTAAGCGATAACATCTAACTGACAAAAATATATAATGTGTTATAAAATTTCTCAACGTTTATGAAATTAGAAAAAAAATAATAATTAAAACATTTGTGTCAAAATGTAACATTTTAGTTAAAATGGGCAAAGAAAATACTGTGTTATGTTATTGTAAAAAAATGAAACTTGAAAAATATACGACAACCAAAAATAATATTAGAATAAAATTATGTTTATGTGTTTAGGTATCTAAGATATACAACCAACTCCCCTTTCTGTATAAGTGATTGTACATGATTATTTAAGAATGCCTGGTAAGTATAATAAATAAAACATTGAACCTTATGTTCAAGACTAACAAATTTGTTAGGTTTACATGAAAGTCAATGTACATAATATCCGAAAAAAATGAGAAAAGAAATATGTAAATTTGGAAAATTGTGTGTTAAATTTATTTAGGACACTTGCATGCAACAAGATACGGCCAGTATAGATTCATAAAATATATTATGTACTGGATTTACATATTGTCCTTAATACATACAGTGTTAAAAAAGAAAATTGTTGGAGATATAATCAATTAATTAATATTTTATTCAATATTTTATTTTATTTATTTATTCGGTCACTGTGGACCCTATGCTATGTCCTATGTAGTATGTACCTATGCGTTGTGGGAAAGATCTTTTTATAGAAACAATATTAGTAAACAATAAGAAAAATGTACCCTAAATAAAAACACTTCCATTCGATTTCTGTAAAAAAATGTTAAATTTTATGTAAAATTTAAATAGTAAAAAAATGTAAGTTAATTATATTCATACTCAAATTAAATAAAGTTTAATGTAAAATCATACAAACAATGACAATCAATGCAGGTCCCCTCACCAAGAAAAATTTGGCCAGTAATTCAAGATAAGGAAAAGAGCATTGAATGCCAACAACACAAGCGCAATTAGGAGCTCTACTAATGCACATTGTGGCACAAAATTACATAAACTTGAATCCTAACATATTAATTGTGCCTCCTTCAATTCAAGGACTTAAATTAGATGTTTAAATCTAAATTATTTTATTTGTTTATCTATTTTTAAATGAAAGGATAAATAATGGTATTTAGAGAAAAGTGTAGTGTTGACATTTAGCTTTTGAGACACAGTGATGCATAATTAAAAAGCAATAACAAAAGTATATAAGTTTATGAACAAAAGTATGGGAATACCTGAAATTATCACTCCAATTATTTTATTTATTAATTTGTTATGCAATGGCAGTTCCAAGCAGGTTAAAATAATTGAACAAAAAAAAAATATATGTGTGTAAAAAGATGAGAAATAAGTGTCTAGATATCGACTGATATCAAAAACGAATTTTCGCCGACACGTCTCTAAAAAGGTATATATAAAAAAAAATATGTGTATTTCCAACCAACCTAGAAAATGCCAACATGCGAAATAACTCAAAATTTAATTCTTAAATTAAAAATTAATCAAATTCAATTAACAAACACAGTGATAATTATATTGCAATAAAAATATATATAAAACATACAATTAATAATCAATAACGAATTTTATTAAGCATTTGATTAAAAGACAAGAAATTTACTTCATGGAAAATTTAACACCTTAAACACAATAAATATTGCGATGTTAATGAATTAAAAAAAAATAAAGATTCGCTAAAATTTTGTAAACATTACATCATTTTATGTAATTACTTAATTCCCTTTTTTTATTTTATTTTTACACTTGTATATTCACTGTGATAAACAAACAAATTCAACATTAAATTTAAGTTGTGAAAATAATATGTGCTTCATGTCATAAATCTCGAAATAATTTTGCACTAAATGTGAATATCCTAGTTTTCTTCTAGAATATTAATTGATCCATTTCATAATTATTATTACCAAAATTATCAATGAAAAATTATTTTTACACATTATATACAAAATTAATTTATTCCAAACCCATTTAATAAAAATTACCAGTAAAACAGCATTTCAATTCAGTAAAAAAATATATGAAACCTTTTTTTTTTTTTTTTTTACCCTTGATTGAAAAAACAAGAAATTTATTCAATGGAAAAAAACAATTTTTTTTTTAATTTATCATCAATTACCATATATAGATTTATAAAATAGCTTCCATATAAATGAAAAATATATTATTTAGACAAAGAATGCATAATGTAACCATGAATATACTATAGAAAGTCATAAAATTATTGTTATACACGAAAAAGGTATTAATAATATATTTATTATTATTTTTTTTTTAATAAAAATTTCAATCTTCATCAATAAAATATAAAAACATTCTACTTACGTTATTCTGCTAAACTGACAAACGAAAAACTATTTAAAAATATATATATATATACTTTATATGCATTTTATCTTTTTCACACGTGACGTTCTGTTTGAAGTCTCATATAGTCTAGAATACATTATGTATTTTCCAGTATTCCGATTTAGCAATACTTGTAAAACTTTCCCTGTGTAGACAGCTGGCATAAAATCCGAGCACTAAAAAAAAAAACACATGGCCTTACTAGATGACCAACGTTCTATCCGTGAGTTCTCTCAGATAAAGTGAAAATCCTGTCTATATTTACTCAAACGTAATACCCTATTTCACAACGCGCAGTTTTTTTCTTTCTACTAAAGTTCGAATGTTTAGCAGTTCCGTAAACATAAATCCGTTAATAACTTGAAAAATGTCTAAAAGACGAACAATAAAAAAAATTGAAGTCATTCCGTCTCTCCACATGAACACGAGTTTGCAACATTCAGAGTGTGAGCCTCCATAACACGAAGTCTTCGTTTAACTGTAGAAACGCTAATGGGTACATCTCTATTTAAATTTACGTGGGCAGTGATTTCAGGTGCCGTGAGTCTACGGTTACGTTTAGATGTTGTAACTAAATATCTATCATCAGTAGAAGTTGTATTGCGGGGCCTTCCACTGCGTTTTTTATTAGCAAAACTATTTGATACTTGAAATTTTTTTACATTATAATCTACAGTTCGGCGTGGAATTCGTAAATCTTTCGCAATTTGGCGATTAGATTTACCACTCTGATGTAGACCAATAATCATAGCTCGTTTCTGAGTAGAAAGTTCCTTTCTTTTTGGCATAATTTCAATTTCTACTTGTATTAATTGAACACTGTCAATTTACTCAATTATTAATGGATTAAAGCACAAATATGGCGATAACCTATAAAACAAAATATATATGTCAGACACATAGTATATTATTATCATTATTAAATAATAAAATAGTTAATTAAGATCTCCAAATTAAAAATATAAGCCAAAAACAACGTCTATGAAATTTTCATTTTCATTGGTGTTTTTAATAAAATCAATTTACTTCTTGAAAAATAATTATATCTTAATTAATTTATAATATTTAGTAATGATTAGATGTGTATTTTATTAATTAATAAAAATTATATGTCTAAAAAATAATATGGTAAAAATATTAAAAAAAAACAAGGTGGGCAAATACTTTTGAGCGGTAGTGTATAAATAAAGAAAGAAAAACAAATACTGTACTTCAATTATTTCTTTATTTTTGATTCTATGCATTTCATACTGTAAAGTTATTCCGTTTGAAGTGTATAGTAACAATTTTATTACAAATTATTAACACTACTATATAACATTTAAGGATTTAAATAACTATTTTAGCTTTAATATGAGGGTTATAACTGTAATTAAAACATAACAAGTTTAAATTATCATCACAATAATTGTATTTTTTTAAAGTAAAGTTATTGATGAAGGTGCATAAGATAATAGTTAAATTATTAATCAAATTAAAATTCATTTTAACGAGTGTCTTTCAATAACATAATATTAAATGTTATCTAACACAATTGTTGATGTCCTATAATTGTCTCTAATCTCATTTAAACCATTACGATCATAAAATTACTATGTTAATTAATTACATTTTTCAAAGATATCTCCTTACGTTTTAATTTTCACTTGCTTATTATTATTATTTTTTAAATTTACAGTAATTATTATCTTCATTTTAACTACAATAAGGTCTCCACTTGTCTGTGGTGGATTCTGCTCCTTATTCTTCTTCTAGTAATTATTATTATTATTATTATTTTCTGTTAGAGTTTGTTTATATATGTTACACATAACTTATCAGTAAATATAGCAGATACAACTCATTAACTTTTTCAATATCTTCTGCCGTGTAAAAGGCTATATTTCTATAAGTAACTGTTTATTGATTAATTCAAGCCTTCTTTCCTTATGTTTGATCACAGTAATATAAATTATTTTTATACATGTATTTATTCAAACTTTCTCCCTTCTTTCACCACTAGTTGGTTATAAATAATTATTTATAGTGACAATTAAAAAACAAAAAGAAAGAAAGAAACACATTTGAAAGATTTTTTTTTTCTCTTGAACCCAGTTTTCAAATTTTTATCGCAAATTATTACAAACAAAAATTTTATTTTTAAACTTAAAAATAAGAAAATCAAATATTCCCATTGCATTCCTTACGAAATCTATACAAAATATCTTATTAATATTGTTAATACAAAAATAATAAATTTATATTCTAATATCATGAACTGATAAATAAATAGTACTTGAATTTTTGGTAAAATAAAAATAAAAGTACAGCACATACACACTTAAATAATTACGCTATACATGAAGATCAGTTATGTAATATCCACATGCAAATGAAACTATTTTCTTCAGGGAGATTACTTATAAAAGCTATAAATGTGTCACAGATTTATTTTTTCTTTTATTTATTTTTTCTTTTTGCACGCGTGTGTGTGAGAGTGTGTACTATTTATGTCACCTGTAAGGGAATGAAGGACACCCCCCCCCCTGCTTATCAGTATTTAATAGAGGAGCTCTCGTGCTGCACAAATCACAACAGAAATCGTGTGCAGGGTTCTTACAAAGAGAAATTTAAACACCATTATTTTTATATAGTAATTTTAGACTTGACTAATCGCAGATATCCGTTAACATCAAATAAAAAAAATTACTATATAAAAATTATGGTATCCAATTTACCCTTTCGAAAAACCCTGACCCACTATTATCTCAAACCGTTCACAAGTTAATGCGGATCAAATGAAAAATATTTAAATCCTGAAAAAACTTTAAATTCTGAAGTTTTTATAAACACTGCACAAAAAATATACACTTATTCGGAAAGAACGTATTTGGGATTCCTATCAGATTATTAACACCGTTCTAACTGCAGGTGATTACTTTTTAACAAAAACTTGCTCATTCTAGCAGCTTTCGAAACAGCTTACCTTGAATTATATAAGTTATCTAGTTCATAAGAAATTTAAATTTTTGTTTGCAGTATATCACATCATTGAATTTCAGGTTTACGAAAAAAGGGCTCCGCCTATCGCTCTTCTGCACAGTTTTTAATTCACTTACATTTCTGATTATATTTAAAAGGATGATTTTAAAGCACAGATAATAATTGTATGTTTATTTGCATATAATAAAAGGATGATATAACATAACTATTATATGCATTCATTTATATTTTGATTTAAAAATATTAACGTAAATATATATATATATATATATATATATATATATATAATTAAAAATTACAAAAGCTTCTATTCAAATTGCATAAAATGAATTTAGCAAAACGATTTTAGTAGATGTAAATTTACAAATAGTTATGTACTTTAATCATATACATGAAATACGTATCTTCATGTTTCCTTTTAATTTTTTTTTTTTTTTTTTTTTTTTCTTTTCATGAATTTTTTTTTCCATTGTTTTGTAAGAATCGCACATTAAAAGCCTGTCCCATTTTTAATTACAATAACAGAGCTTGAAAAAAAGGGCTCCGCCCATTGCCCTTCTGTACAGTTTTTAATTCGCTTATCTTCTGATTATATTTAAAAGCATGAATTTAAAGAATAGATAATAATTGTATGTTTATTTGCATATAATTAACACGGAGTACTTCTAGCCCCTACTTTTTTTTCATACCACTTATATTTTGAGAATATTTTTTTCTTATTTTTTCGAAATTATGCACTAGACATTTTGTTTCTAAGAATAAAGTGGTACGAAATAAATGCAGCGATAAAATCTTCAGAATAAATTAAAATGTTGGCACCTATGAAAATGACATCAATCCCATAAAAATACGTAGGTTTAACGTCGCTGAAACACGTGAAATATACATAAACAAATTGTCGCTAAAATTTGAAAGCACCAGTATCACAAAAGCAGTTCAAACCACTGTCCATAACTTTTAATCAAACACTTACCAATTATAGCAGCTTTCGAACAAGTTTACATTAGACTTAATCAGTCTTATAGCGTAAAAGAAATTTTAATTTTTGTTTGGAATAGATCATTGAATGTCATGTTTCTGGAAAAAGAGGCTCCGCCCGTCGTCTTCTCCCCATAGTTTTAAATTCAATTTTGACCATATTTATACAAAAAAATTATACCTTACTTCATACGTAGATAACAATTGTAATTATTTTTTTGTAATGCAACTGTATGATATGCGTTTATTTGTATTTTTATTAGAAAATAATATTTAATAACAATAAATATTGTCATGGCTCAAAGTGTCCTCCCATTGTCAGGATACCTTCAGGGTGGAAGAAAAAACACCCGTCCTTTTGGTACCGATGTTTTTATAGAATAATTTCGATCTCTATACTATTTAATGTAATCACGACACGATCGAATATGATAAAGATTTATGTATGAGAGTAATGGTAGCAAAGAAGGTACAAATGTGTGATGCTTACAAAACAATGGGGAAAAAAAGTCCAAAAAAAAAAGAAAGAAAAAATGTAGGGACATTTTTCATGTATAACATTAAAGTACATAACTATTTGGAAACATACATCTACTACTATAATTGTTTTGCTATGTTTTATGCGATTTAAAGAGAAGCTTCTTTTATTTTTATTTGATATAACTTATGTAGTTTTTTTTTATCAAAAAACAAAAGAATGCATATTATAGTTATATTATATAATTCTTTGATTATATGCAAAAAAAAACATACAATTATTATCTATGCTTTAAATTCATGCTTTTAAATATCAGAATTAATTTAAATAGAAAGGTAAGTGAATTAAAAACTGTACCGAATAGCGATGGGTGGAGCCCCTTTCTCGAGCTCTGTTATTGTAATTAAAAATGTGAGAGGCTTTTAATGTGTGATGCTCACAAAACAATGGAAAAAAATTCCATGAAAAGAAAAAAGAAAAAGAAAAAATGAAGGGACATATTCTACATATATGATTAAAATACATAACTATTTGGAAACTTACAACTACTTCTAAAATTGTTTTGCGATGTTTTATACGATTTAAAGGGAAAATTCTTCATTTTAAATTGTATATTTTATGTAGGGTAAGTGCTCCTGTAATTGACACTTTTAGAGCAATCCCTGATGTTTTTAATGCTCTAGTCACCAGAAAATATTTCTAGAAATCTGAAGTTGATGCATATGGCATGAAAGACATTTAGAACCACATATACGTTAAAATATATACATTTGATAATAATTATTTATATATTTTTATGATTTTTTATTTTACATCCGCTGAATGATCCAGTAATTGACACTGTCAATTTTTCATTTTACTAGTAATTGGCACGCTATGTTCCAGTGTTTGATACTGCTAGTTATTCATTTTACCAGTTATTAGCACCTTATGCTCCAGCGTTTGACATAAAATGTTAAAATTCTTATATGTAAAATACATGCGTTTAGCATTTTTATTTCGAGATAAATGTCAATTACTGGAGTATGTCAATCACTGGAGCACCCACCCTATTTATCTTAAATTTATTAATCACAATACAAATGAATGCATATCATAGTTATATGATATCATCTTTTAATTATATGCAAATAAACATACAATTATTATCTATGCTTTAATTTCATGCTTTTAAATATAATCAGAAGATAAGTGAATTAAAAACCGTAGAGAAGTGCAGTGGGCGGAGCCCCTTTTTCGAGTTCTGTTATTGTAATTAAAAATGGGAGAGGCTTTTAATGTGACTATTGCTTACAATGGAGGGGGGGGGGGGAAACAGGAAAAGGCTGAAAAAAAGAAAAAAATGAGGGGACATATTCCATATATGTGATTAAAGTACATAACTATTTGGAAACTTAAATGGACTTCTAAAATTATTTGGCGGTGTTTTATGTGATTTAAAGAGAAGCTTCTTTCATTTTTATTTGATGAATTTCTGTTATTTTTTTTTTATCAAAATAAAAATGAATGCATATAATAGTTATATTATATCATCCTTTAACACGCTGAGCGCCACGCGAATTTTTAGGAAATCCCATTCTGGCCACGCGCGCTACTTAGAAGCCTGTTATGTTTACCGTGTTTCAATCAAATTCATTAAAATGCCTTAATGATATAATCCTATAATAAATAAAAATTAAGAAAATTTTAAGTAAATTGTCAGTAATTACTTAAAACTACGTATTTTTTGTCTTTGTTTTATATCATATTACACTGTCAGCCACTGGTGCCTGACATGGCCTACACGGAAAGTTCAGTGTCAGCCACCGATGGCTGACAAGGCGCTGAACGTGTTAATAAACATACAATTAGTATTATCTATGCTTTAAATTCATGCTTTTAAATATAATCAGAAGATAAGTGAATTAAAAACTGTACAGAAGGGCAATGGGCGGAGCCCTTTGTTCGAGCTCTGTTATTGTAATTAAAAATGGGAGAGGCTTTTAATGTGTGATTCTTACAAAAAAATGGAAAAGAAAATCCATGAAAAGAAAAAGAAAAAAAAAAAAATCAAAAGAAAAACATAAAGTTACGTATTTCATGTATATGATTAAAGTACATAACTATTTGGAAGTTTACATCTACTAAAATCGTTTTGCTAAAATCATTTTATGCGATTTAAAGAGAAGCTTCTTTAATTTTTAATTGATATAATTTTTTTTTATTTACGTTAATATTTTTAAATCAAAATATAAATGAATGCATATAATAGTTATGTTATATCATCCTTTAATTATATGCAAATAAACAATTATTATCTGTGCGATAAATTCATGCTTTTAAATATAATCAGAAATGTAAGTGAATTAAAAACTGTGCAGAAGAGCGATAGGCGGAGCCCTTTTTTCGTAAACCTGAAATTCAATGATGTGATATATTGCAAACAAAAATTTAAATTTCTTATGAACTAGATAACTTATATATAATTCAAGGTAAGCTATTTTGAAAGCTGCTAGAATGAGCAAGTTTTTGTAAAAAAGTAATCACCTGCAGTTAGAACGGTGTTACTAATCTGATAGGAATCCCAAATACATTCTTTCCAAATAAGTGTGTATATTTTGTGCAGTGTTTATAAAAACTTCAGAATTTAAAGTTTTTTCAAGATTTAAATATTTTTCATTTGATCTGCATTAACTTGTGAACGGTTGGAGATAATAGTGGGTCAGGGATTTTCGAAAGGGAAATTTGGATACCATAATTTTTATATAGAAAATTTTTTAAGTTGATGTTAACGGATATCTGGGATTAGTCAAGTCTAAAATTACTATATAAAAATAATGGTGTTTAAATTTCACTTTGAAAGAAACCTGCACACGATTTCTATTGTGATTTGTGCAGCACGAGAGCTCCTCTACCACATCCTAACCAATGTTACAAGAGTTCTGATACACGCTTTACAATAAGAAATTTACAATATCAATTCAATGAATTGTATGGCTTATTGAAATAGAAACATGGTTCCGTCAAATCATTATTGAGTTGGATTTATAAAATTTAAATTTTACTCATTAATTTCCGAATTCATTTTTTACATATTTTAATATATATATATATATATATATATATATATGTATGTATATATTAATGTAGAAAGCAAAGTTTCAGGAGTTTTAAAATTATTATACATTTTAAATTAATAAATTTAATGCTAATTTCAGTTTGACCGTTTTTAAGCAGATGATAAAAAGTGTCTCGAAGTATTGCCATCTAGTGGAAACCGATCAAAATAAGGCAAAGTCTGTTAGCTGCTTTATAACTTGATGTTGAATGACTGAAAAATTGCCAAGTGACAGTCACATTTTGAGTTGTAGACAGTCCATAAGAGGCTACGAAAACATACCTTGCTTCTGATCAACCGCGTGAAAAGAAAAAAAAAAGCTCAAAATCGGGAGAGATTTTGAACTTTGAGTATTTAATTAAATCCAAATAATATTTATTAATAATTTAATACATCCATGCCAATATTTTAATTAATTCATTTATAGTTAGTATCCGAACTTTTCCTCCACTACTTTTCTTGAAGGTTACTTTACTTTTCATTTAATAGTAATTCCATACTGGAGAAAATTCCACTACAAACAAAATGCTGAGAAAAAAAGGGCGGACAATAATAGCACTCAGGAATAAATTAATTTGGACGCATATTTGTTTCCCCCCCCCCTTTTTTTTTCTTCATTATTTAAGCACTTGTAACTTGTTGTTAAATCTAAATATTCTAACATGCTTGATGTCGTTTTGTAGGATTTTTCCTGCTCTTTCGAAATATGTACTTAACTTTTTTTGTAGAATGTTTAGAAACTTAAAAAATGAAGGACATACAAAAAATAAAATAAAGAAATATCCGCCCAAATAATTAATCAGCAATTGCGTAAAAACCGTTTTAACTACAATAGGTAAAATGTACTTAAAAAATAAAAAATGACCCATCCCAATAGCTTTTGAATGAACTTACAAAGAACCATATCGGTTCATTTTTGCCGGAGAAATGTAGCTGTTTGTTAGGATATACACCATTCGTATACCCAATATTCATATTTGTGCATTCAATATACTATGGATACAAATACTTTGATTAGTAAGAGTAAAATTATAATGTATTTCCATTCGAAATATAAATATGAATGCTGAATATTTTATTCTGAAATATTACTTAGGAGCAGTGGCGTCGCCAGAAAAAAATTCAGGGGGGGGAGGGGGGCACAACCTGAAAAAATATTTTTTTTAACAAAATCCTGATAGCATAGTTTTAAATTTAAGAAAAAATGCTTAGTAGAATTTTTCACCCCATTCTACCGACGCCCATGCTTAGGAGAGTAACGCCCACAGGCGGACATTACTGTTTAATTAATTCAATAAAATTAAAATAAGTAAAGATTAATATATATATATATATATATATATATAGTCCATGCCTGAGATTAATGTATGTATGTATAAGACACCTTGCATCAGATTGTTTTTTGTTTCCATTGCTCTGTAAATTTAACACATTTTATACGGTTGTTTGTATATTTTGAAGGGTAAATTATGATAAATAACAATAATTTTTGTATTAACAATTTTTTTTTTTTTTATTAATCAAAATACAAATGAATGCATACCATAATATTATGGTACAGTTAAACATAAATTATTAGGTATTTATGATAATTTATAAATAAACTGTGAATTTTATGCATATGAATTTAATCAAAAGTAAAAATTAATAAGAGCTGATAAGGGGAATTTAAAAACATATTGGGAGGAGGTTCACTCTTTGAAAATGCGATAACGAGTGCATAGTTGCACTTGCCAAATTTTCATTTATTCCGGGCAGAGTTCGTCGTACGGGCCTTATTTTTTTCCTGAGTCTTATACGAGTAATTTTGTAGAATGATTTTCTTTATAAACTAAGTGTATATGATTAAGATGAATTTTATTGTTTCAGAATTCTGGTGTGAGACTCAGGGAAAAAATAAGGTGCGTACGAACCCTGCCGGGCTATTTTTTGCCACACCTTCTTTTTTACACCATTTTATTTATAGAATAATTTTCTCCCGCTATAAGGACAAAGAAAAAAAGCGGGGTTAAAAATGCACTGAAATAAACTAACACTTTCGCGACCGCACGTTTTTGTCTCTCTGATAGTAAGTTCCGCATGTGGGTGTTATTCTCTTACGGTACGTTATTTCAGAACGACGTTTTCTGTATCTATATTCATGTTACAAATGAATATGCATCATAATTACATTCCTTCTAATTCAAGTATTTGTATCCATAGTATTTTGTTTGTTCAGATATGAATATCCTTAAGAAATATAGTAACTTTCAAATTGCGAAAGGAACGCTCACTGGCGCAGTTATAGATTTCCAAACGACGTGAATCTATGCGTCAGCGGTCGCGAAAGTGTTTAAATATTGGCAACACTGCCAATGGCATATAATAAACCAATTGCAAAATTTCTCTCGTACTTGTAAATTCATATTAGTTATTGTCAGCTTATTCAAAAGCTAATGGAATGAGCCAATTTTTAGTAAATTTTATGAATTGTAGCTAGAACGATTCCAGGGGTCGTAATCTTCGCCTTTTTTTTCAGAACACTCTCATAGCTAAGAAACTTCCGCTTTTTTTTGCCCACCACTAATTTCATGGAGAAGCATTTTTGATACATAAATAGTAATTTTCCACGATTATAAAGTGTAGAGAATATTTTATAAAAATAGTGGTAGCGATAAACTTAAAAAAATTTCATTCTTTAGAGTGTCTTGAAAAACGGGCGGAGAGTACGCCCCCTGCGATTATATTAGTTTTGCATCCCCCCCCCCTTTTTTCCCCTCCCATTATCCGATTACCATCGGTAATGGAAGTCAGGACTATAGAAAGAGAGATCTCTTTCTCTAGTCCTGAATGGAAGTATTGCATTCGGACCAAAAATTTTATATCGAGTTTTTACCTGATTTACACGTTTTAAGGTCTCCTGAGTACAAAAAATTAGTTTTTGGCAGTTGATCAGTGTGCATGTATGTATTTGTATATGGGGAATCTTCTGGCTATCATATCTCCGAAACTAATAAAGACAGAACGACGACACAACAGAATTGTCTGGTGTACAGATGAATTTTCCACAATTTGGTGAAAATTGGAAAACCAGAAGTGGGATCGTAAGTCCTTATCTCAAAAACGACTTTAACGATTTTCTTCAAAATTGCTATATAAACACTCTAATAGATGTCCTTTCGAATGATATACAGTTCCTGCCGCTTATTAAAATCACATTCGTTCTGAGCCAAAGTTATTTTTTTAAGCGGCTGATTTTTATATTCGGCGAACGTTCCTGCACTTAAGGAAAAGGTATTACTTCTTTAAATTTGGGAAGAAACTTCAAACGGTAACGAAAAATGGAATTAGTAAACAACATTAATTAATTTTTGATAGATAATTAATTAATTGTTTCTTCGATATAAATAAATTAAACGCATTCCAAGTTTCCATGCACTTTCGTTTGAAGAAAATCATCATCACTTTAACAAAAGTTCATGTTTTTCCTATAAATTTAAAATATTTTCGTTTAAACCGCATGAATTATAGTAATTTTTAAATAAGAACTAGAAATTGCCTTTTAATAATTAGAAATTAAAAAACTATATGTATAATTTCAAATCAAATTTGTGTCTTATAACTGCGCTTTGAAGAATACATTCTTTGAAGTTAAGTGATGGGGCGTGTTTAATTTGTAACTGTGCTGCAAGTCTAAAATTTTCGACAATGAGAGATAATGGAAGGATTGTTTTGCTTTATTTTCGTTTCTTATTTAAAAAAAAAAAATAAGTAGTGTGCCTAAATGATATTTTTAGCTCCTGAGGAGATATTTTTCAGTTTATTAACCGGCGATGCTGATTTTATTAAGCTGCGGCTTTTAAAGTAATTTGTATTTATTTGATTCTGATCCTTGTAATTTGATTCAGGAAAATTAACAGGCATCCTGCATAAATAGCTCAATTTCAAGTCTTCGCAAGTGCGTTCCTTTAAAAACGGCTGTATGGAACTCGCCATATTAACTCCCTTTTAAATATCCTTTCGAATGTAATTATTGTTTTACGGCCAATAATTGAATATAGAAAGTTTTGGTAAAAGCTAGTATCTCAAAAACGGCTCTAACGATTTTCTTGAAAATTGTTAGACAGATCCATTTTAGATATACTTTCTCATGTATTACATGGTTATTACAGGAAAATTAACAGTCATCCTGCTTAGGTAGGTCAGTTTTAGAACTCAGAAATTGATGTTTGAAAATATAACTTTTTTGAACCAAATAACCATTTTTCTCCCCTATTTTTTAACTCGCTATGTAAACTTTGTTTTATTTGTCTTTACATGTTTATTAAGTTTCAGTTACCGGATATAGTTTACATTTCTACTACGTTTTGTCAATTTTATGTCTTCTGATTACATCTCCGAAAAATGAATTTAATACGTGTAATAGCGGGTAATGGAAATCGTGTGACTGTTTCACATATGATTTTTATATATTAGTGGTAGTAGCTGATCATTAAAATCAGATATTCTAACCTAACTAATATTAATATATAGGATATTTTGTGCTCTATGTTCTTGATTCTTTTGTAGCATATTTAGAAACTTCAAAAATGAAAGATATTGTAAAATTATTAGGTTTTTATATCTACAATGTAAAAAAATAACTATTACCAGCTGCAGTGATTTCACACAGAGTTTCTTGCAGCTGGTAATAGTTATTTTTTTACAGTGTACCTTTGGTAATGTATTCCAATATAGTATTATTTTTGTAACCTATTACTTCTTAATTGAAATGCGACTTCGAGACATGCATTATATACACAAGCCGTACATAGTGCATCCGATTTATGTTTTTTAATAACAACACTTTCGAATAGCAATCTTCGCCGTATTTTCATGTTTCTATTTTAATAAACCGTACAATTCATTGAATTGATATTATAAATTTCTTATTGTAAAGCGTGTATCAGAACTCTTGTAACATTGGGGAGGATGTGGTAGAGGAGCTCTCGTGCTGCACAAATCACAATAGAAATCGTGTGCAGGGTTCTTTCAAAGAGAAATTTAAACACCATTAATTTTATATAGTAATTTTAGACTTGACTAATCCCAGATATCAGTTAACATCAACTTGAAAAAAATTCTATTTAAAAATTATAGTATCCAATTTTCCATTTCGAAAAAACCTGACCCACTATTATCTCCAACCGTTCACAAGTTAATGCGGATCAAATGAAAAATATTTAAATCCTGAAAAAACTTTAAATTCTGAAGTTTTTATAAACACTACACAAAAAATATAAACTTATTCGGAAAGAACGTATTTGGGATTCCTATCAGATTAGTAACACCTTTCTAACTGCAGGTGATTACTTTTTAACAAAAACTTGCTCATTCTAGCAGCTTTCGAAATACCTTACATTGAATTATATAAGTTATCTAGTTCATAAGAAATTTAAATTTTTGTTTGCAATATATCACAGCATTGAATTTCAGGTTTACGAAAAAAGGGCTCCGCCTATCGCTCTTCTGCACAGTTTTTAATTCACTTACATTTCTGATTATATTTAAAAGCATGAATTTAAAGCACAGATAATAATTGTATGTTTATTTGCATATAATAAAAGGATGATATAACACAACTATTATATGCATTTATTTATATTTTAATTTAAAAATATTAACGTAAATAAATAAAAAAATATATATATGTAACAATTAAAAATTAAAGAAGATTATCTTTAAATCGCATAAAACGATTTTAGCAAAGCGATTTTAGTAGATGTAAATTTCTAAATAGTTATGTACTTTAATCATATACATGAAATACGTAACTTCATGTTTCCTTTTGAATTTTTTTTTTTTTTTTTTTTTCCCATTGTTTTGTAAGAATCACACATTAAAAGCCTTTCCCATTTTTAATTACAATAGCAGAGCTCAAAAAAAGGGCTCCGCCCATTGATATTCTGTACGGTTTTTAATTCACTTACCTTCTGATTGTATTTAAAAGCATGAATTTAAAGCATAGATAATAATTGTATGTTTATTTGCATATAATTAAAAGATGATATCATATAACTATGATATGCATTCATTTGTATTGTGATTTGTGATTAAAAAAATTAACATAAATAGGGTGGTTGCTCCAGGATTGACATGCTCCAATAATTGACATCTATCTCGAAATAACTAATAAATAAGGAAAATAATAAAAGCATGTATTTTACATATAAGAATTTTAATATTTAATGTCAAACGCTGGAGCATAGGGTGCTAATAACTGGTAAAATGAATAACTAGCAGTATCAAACACTGAACATAGGGAACCAATTACTGGTAAAATGAAAAATTGACTGTGTCAATTACTGGATTATTGAGTGGATGTAAAATAAAAAAATCATAAAAAATAAATAAATAATTATTATCAAATGTATACATTTTAACATATATGTGGTTCTGAATGTCTTTCATACCATATGTATTAACTTAAGATTTCTAAAAATATTTTCTAATGACTAGAACATTAAAAACATCAGAGATTGCTCTAAAAGTGTCAATTCAATTACAGAAGCACTTACCCTACATAAATTATACAATTAAAAATGAAGAATTTTCCCTTTAAATCGTATAAAACATCGCAAAATAATTTTAGAAGTAGTTGTAAGTTTCCAAATAGTTATGTACTACTTTAATCATACATATAGAATATGTCCCTTCATTTTTTCTTTTTCTTTTTTCTTTTCATGGAATTTTTTTCCCATTGTTTTGTGAGCATCACACATTAAAAGCCTCTCACATTTTTAATTACAATAACAGAGCTCGAAAAAAGGGCTCCACCCATCGCTCTTCGGTACAGTTTTTAATTCACTTACCTTTCTAATTAAATTAATTCTGATATTTAAAAGAATGAATTTAAAGCATAAATAATAATTGTATGTTTATTTGCATATAATTAAAGGATGATATAATATAACTATGATATGCATTCTTTTGTATTTTGATTAAAAAAAGAAATATACATAAATTATATCAAATAAAAATGAAAGAAGCTTCTCTTTAAATCGCATAAAACATAGCAAAACAATTTTAGTAGTAGATGTAAGTTTCCAAATAGTTATGTTCTTTAATCACATACATGGAAAATGTCCCTACATTTTTTTTTTTTTTTTTTTTTTTTTTTTTTTTATGGACTTTTTTCCCCCATTGCTTTGTAAGCATCACACATTTGTACCTTCTTTGCTACCATTACTTTCATACATAAATCTTTACCATTTTTGATCGTGTCGTGATTACATTAAATAGGATAGAGATAGAAATTATTCTATAAAAACTGCGGTAGCAAAAAAGGCGGGTGTTTTTTCTTCCACCCTGAAAGTATCCTGAAAATGGGAGGACACTTTGAGCCATGACAATATTTATTGTTATTAAATATTATTTTTTTATAAAAATACAAATAAACGCATATCATACAGTTACGTTACAAAAAAAAATAATTACAATTGTTATCTACGTATGAAGTGAGGTATAATTTTTTTGTATAAATATGTTCAAAATTCATTTTAAAACTATGGGGAGAAGACGACGGGCGGAGCCTCTTTTTCGAGAAACATGACATTCAATGATCTATTCCAAACAAAAATTAAAATTTCTTCTACGCTATAAGACTGATTAAGTTTAATGTAAACTTGTTCGAAAGCTGCTATAATTGGATGAAGATTTAGCCCCGCCTTTATTTCGCACCACTTTATTTTTAGAAAGAAAATTTCTAGTGCATAATTTCGATAAAATAAGAAAAAATTATTCTTAAAAAATAGGTGGTATGAAAAAAAAGTAGGGGCTAAAAGTACTCCGACATAAATTAAAATGTCGGCTTCTATGCATCTCATAGAATCTTTGTGTTCTTTCCAAATACGTGCTTATTTTTTTTTTTTTTTTTTTGTGAGGCGGTTTTAAAAACTTAAGAAATTTGAGATTTTTTAAGATATAGACATTCTTTTTTCTATCCGCAGTAACTATTGATCGGTGGATGATATAATAAGGTTTACAGTATGACTTGTGCTCCATGAGCGAGCTCTTCCATTACCTCTTAGCGTATCAGAATTTGAAAGTCCAATATTACGAAATAGTGTTAGAATATTAAATTTTTGGCTGACACCATAAACTTTCTATTGCGAAACAAATAAGATGATTTTGTCTAGTAGAGTTTCTTCAGATAAACATTCCGCTGAAATCTTGTATGATGAGGATGACGGCTGTATAGCCCGTCTCCTCAACAGTTACATATATGTTGAAGTAGTTTAGAACCTCGGCTAACCGTAGTTTCTGTTATCCAAGGCAATAACGGAGTTTAATTTCTTTTTTTTTTTTTCTTTCCTTCCGTGGTAGCCCAGTCAGCAGAGCGCCCAACTCGTAATTGGAAGATTGCTGTTCCGGTACTCGAGGTGGCCAAAGACCGTCGTGTACACTAATGGTGGCTGGTGCACGTAAAATCCGTCGTAGCCGCGATGTGCTGCATGTTCCCATCAAAATATTTTACATCTGTGGGTTACCGAAGCGGGGGAGTCTTCCACTCCATGGAGGATTAAAATTGTGATGGCATTCCTCCGGAACATCCCTAGGGGGTGCGTCCCAGACCATTGCCAATTACCCATAGCGCAGTACTAGTGAGACGTTAAACCCAACCTACCTACCTATCTCTATTTTCATCTATTATAATTTAAATTTTAAAAAATATCTTTTTGTACAAAAATTCAGTGCTGCTTTTATACGCCTATTTTATAAAAATTAATTTGTCATTGTTTACAAAATTTAATATGTATATATAAATACTTATTCATGCCATATTTCACCACCAGGATACGCTGTGAAATACATTAAAATACCATTAAAATTACTCACCCACTTAAACATACAATATATCTTAATATCACATAAATCATAAATTACAACACATTTATTAAAATTTTCGCCATAAATTTATACAATGTTTATAGCGTGCACATTGCATATGCACATGCACATTGTATCGTGCATATCATGTAATATCCTATCGTGCAGCATTACGGAGTCACACCGTCAGAGAGTCAGTGTCAAGAGTAAATATGTAATAGAAACGTCAGAAATTATAAAAATAAACACACGAAGTATATTAGAAACTTTATCTTTCAATCTTATTAAAGTTCAAGTTGTTTATTTATCGAAATTGTATTCTATTGTTTGTGAGGAAACCTCACATGAGAGATAAATTTAACTTAGCTATATGTTACGTATAGTTTTCATGTCCCACTTCTTTTTACATTCTAAACATAGATATGTAAGAAAAGTATTACAACCATGAGAAAAATCCGACTTAGAATGTTTGGTGTTTTTTCGCATTTTGAGGAACCCTGAGTTCAGTTTTGCTATTTTTACGGTGATGTATGTATGTGTGTATGTATGTATATGCAAGAACACGATAGCGTCTACATGCTTTGGTCGATTGAGCTGAAAGTTGGTACGCATGTTATAAGTCACCGTAGCACGAACCCTATTGATTTTGGTGAATCAATTATACTTAATCACTTGTCACTTATACATAATCATTAGCACTTAAGCATCATTAGTAACATAAATGACATTTTAAAAGTGGTCAGACAGTTTTGCTTCATTAGATAAAGACATATAGACTAAAGAATTGACAAACTAACAAATTGATTAACCTACAAACTGACACCGCGTCGATTATGTTATTTTTGGATCTTTCAAACCTCAAAACGTGTAAAGGCGTTCAAAAGTGGAGGCCCCAAATTTTCATGAATAACTGAGTTCCCTATATGTATAGTATGTTAAGTAATTAAAAATGATCAATTTTAGCTTTCTGAACATATATATGTAAAGAAAGTATTGTAATCCTGACAAAAATTGAAAGTTGATATTTTGGTGTATCTATACGTTTTGAGATCCCTGAGTTCCTTTTTACTCTTTTTACGGTGATGTATGTATGTGTGTGAGTGAACATGATAGCGTCTAAACGCTTTGTTCAAATGAGATGAAAGTTGTACGCATGTTATACATCACCGTAATACGAACTCTACTGATTTTGGTGAATCTAGCGCTTACTGTTTTTTTACAAGAACACAAAGAAAAATTCTTTAAACTACCATTTTTCACCAAATTTGATCATCCACTCGCGAAGTTTGTCACCAAGACTTACCCCACTGAACGTGAATGAACTGCTCTTTTATTTTCACTTTGCCTATAAAACTAATTTAATTGCAACAGTACAATTGATGCAGGGCAAAGACTTAATCCCTTGTAACAATATGATATGAGCACTATTTTTGCCGTATTTTAGACAATTAATGTTTTTATGGTTATATATCTTTCACATTAAACACATTTTTATTTATGTACTCGTATTTAAATATTAATTTGAATTAATCAAATATTTCTGCCCGACAGCGTGCAAGTGCGGTCACACACAGCAGCTCATTTATTTGTATGATAAATTAGCGTAGTAATTCGTATATAAAAAAAAATAATTAAATAAATAAAAATTATCGTGCTCCACAATTTTCTTAAATATCTCCCTTGGCAGCTTTTGAATTTTTGTCGCCATGTTAACGAAGGTTTTCTTTTCTTTTTACTTTATTCTATATTCAATAGAAGAAAGTATTGAATTCGTAGAAATTTTCGACCTCGGGTTTTTGATGGATTTAAACGCTTTAAGAGCTGTAGAACATGATTTGACCCTTTTTAGAAAATGTCTGTCTGTGTGTGTGTGTGTGTGTGACAAAATTTTGTGGTGACTGTATCTCAGATACTACTGCACAAATTGGTATGTAGCTACATATTGACATAAATTAGTGCCTATCAACTTTTGATAAAAATTGTCCAACAGCTTGCCATCCCGCTTTTTCTAAATTTTTAACATGGTGGCATTGGAAAAAATTTTGTATAAATGTGCATAAAAAGAATTGTTTTTTAATAATCATTATGAAATTTAAAAGAATCATTTGTAATAGAGATAGTCAACTGAGAAAAAAAAAAAAAAAAAAAAAAAAAAATGTGAATGTAGGAGCCTCGCCCCCCCTCCCCCTCTTCCGAAGAGAGTAAATTTTCATGATGGGTATCTTTCAAAAGAGCTTGCCAATACCTTTAAAACGAATGGTTGAACCATCAATCTGCGATAATTTATAATAAAGTTATCGATTTTTTACATTTTTAACCAAAAAAAAAAAATTATTTTTTTATTTTTTTTATATTTAGTGTTATACTACTTCTCTAATATGGAAATCGTCTTCATTATCATGGAAGATAATTTTTTTAAATAATAATTTTAATAAATTATTTTTACTGAGTGAATTTGTATAGGAAAATATAGAACAAAGTCATGAGGTAGCCACAATATACTAGGGGTTTTTTTTTTCGTATAATTTCGTGTATAAAAGGAGGAACTCTATTTTATTATTATTTCTATCGGACACATTTTCGTTAATTTATAAGAATTCTTTATATTCTGTTTATATTTTTAATGTTTTTTAGGTTTAAAATAGTGCTTGTTAAAATAAATTTTCTATTTTTAAAACTGCATTTTTTTCTATACTAGGGGGCTCTGCCCCCTGCTCGCTCCGCTCACCACCCCCGAAGAAGGCTTTCCCTCACCCCGACTTGCTTCGCTCATTAACCCCTGCTGGATTTTGCCCGATTATTCGCAAATTTGCCTTTCATTGAATTGGAATATTAATAATACATGACACAAGAGAAAATATGAACAATATTATAGAAATCCACCATATATGGTATCACATTGAAATACACAATATTTAATATTATATCGTTTAAAATATGTGAAAAATCTGTCTTAACGTTCGACAGTTTAATAACAATTTGCCATTATTTTGAGAGAAAACATATGTTAAACAGCTAGACACACAAAATAAACAACGATAGCACTAACTGTTTAGAACAGAGAGAAATTCTTATCTAAACGATTTAGCGCTACAGCTTTGGTATACGATCCACTTGTTAAATTTTTGTCACTGTTGGACGATGAATTTTTCGGGTATTATTGCTTGATTAAAGAAATTATGAACTTATTTTTTCTAATGCCTATATTTTTTACTATTGAATTGTTTTTAGTTAATTTAGGGCAACATGTAACACTCTGCATTTATTTTTAATGTACAAGGTTTAAAATGGTGCATACAACAGTAAACATGCAACTTTTTAAAGTGCATTTTTCCTAGAATATGATTTAGTCAGATCTATTGAAATTAAATATCTTATGTGATTATTGCAATTATTTTAAACATTTTATTAGTAGTAGTACGCAGGACAATTTCTTTCAGATAGCGATTTTGCATTCTCGCCATGAATGTGCGAAGATGCCCGTCAATATCTGATTTTACCATTTCTTAAACTATATTAAATACTAAGTTAAATCGGGGTGGGGGGGGGGGATCACACTTTTTGAAACCTACTGATAAGCGAAAAATTCATCCTTGATTATATTGTAAAAACGAATTGCCGATTTGGAGTATTCAACATAGACCATCACCATTCATAAATTGGATGGCTTTTGAATGCTTGTTGACAATATTTTCTGAATAAATATTCATGATGGCTCCTGAATACTTGTTGGCGATATATTCTGAATAACTATTATTGTCGGCGATTTCTACTGGTATATATTGAACAGAGATGTATTGAACATGACATCTTAATAGTTGTTGGCGATATCTCCTGAACTTGTGTTAATGACTGGCTTCTAAATATTTGTTGGCTACAACTTCTGGATGTGTACTGGTTACACGTTGAATTTTTTTACATATATCTATATATATATAAATGAATGTTTGTCTGTATGTTATTTATAAAATCGTAAACGGCTTGACCGATTTCGATCATTCTTTTTTTTTTTTTTTTTTTTTTCCTTATAGGTCAGGGATGGTTTAGGGAAAAAAAAATTGAAAAAATCTTTAAAATTAATTAAAATATGAAAATAATAAACTTATTGACTTATATTGACTTAATATAAGCCATTTAAATTTTTAATTGTTGCCAAAAAAAAGTTTACGAGATATATTTATTTATTGTTTTCAGCATAAAATGAAATAAATATGCTTTCATGCGAAAAATAAGAAATTACTAAATGTTAAATTGGTCGATGAGAAAATGACACATTATAATTTTAAAATAAAATAGTAATATTACAAATCTAACATATTTCTTCTGAATTTTATTTCACAGCATTTTTTTTATATACCTCAACTTCAGATATATATATATATATATTTTTTTTTTTTTTTTAGTATGGCGGATGAAACACGCTTGGCATAAAAGTTAATTCAGCATTATGGTAAAGGTATTTTCTTATTGATAATTCTTGACAATTTTTTATAATTTTGATGCTGAAGTAGATCGGACATTTTTCGCCAAAGAAAAGATAGAAAGAAATACGCAAGCGAAGTGATGACGTCACTGGCCGTTCGTGGATGCAAGAAAAATATTTCCTATGTTAAACGCCCATTGGATTTTTTGTAAAAAATTATTAAAAATCGAGGAAAAGTATTTCCCGATTTTAATCCGCATATTTAGGTATAGATATGTATTAGTTATCATGTCCATGCATTAGATTAAGTTATTTCTGTTGTAAAATTGACAAAATTTGAATTTTTAATTTCAAAACTCTAGAAAAAAAAATGGCAAACTTCCATATTCGATTGAAAACACAAACATTTAATTTCAAAGGATGATATTAACACAATAAATATCCAACTAATATACTGATTAAAAGGGAAATGATAAATATTCTATCATAATTTGAAGTCAAATTTGTTTTCAAATGTCTAAATAAAGTATCTAATATAAGATACTAATATGTTGTAGCGGAATAGATTTGATATCGGTCATCCTTGGTAGAAAAATAAAATATCGCCAAATTATTTGGCGAACATAATTTAATTCCTTTCAAAAATCATGGTTATTTTAACAACTTATTTTAAGACAGTAATGAATAATATGAAACAATATTTCGTACAATGCATATTACGAAAATATACATCTGGCATGTATATTTTCGTATTACGTTTTTGATCACCAAATACAATAAGCGCCAAGAACGACAGAGTTTTGAAATTTAAAATTAAAATTTTGTCAATTTGACAGCAAAATAACTCAATCTAACACATGCACATGATAACTAATACATATGTGTACCCAAATATGGGGATTAAAATCGGGAAATAATTTTCTTCGATTTTTAATCATTTTTTACAAAAAATCCAATGGGCGATTGACATAGGAAATCATTTTCTTGCATCCACGGACGGTCAGTGACGTCACACTTCGCTTGCGTATAGGAACAATAATCGCATAAATTATATTTTGGTCTAAAACGGCAACAAAAATTTAAAAGTCGCCAAGGGCATTAAGGCTGTACCATGATCAAGTTTACATAGTAATTTATTTATTTTTCTATATACCAACTACACTGTTAAAAAAATGCAGAAAAAATACAGAAATTCTCTGTAATTTCAGAAAAAAAGGCGTAAATTACGGAAAAATTACGTAGACAAAACGTATTTTACGACTTTTTTTCTGAAATTACAGAGAATTTCTGTATTTTTTCTGCATTTTTTTAACAGTGTACTATTAACTAAGCATAAAGTATATATAACCACAAAATAATAATTGTCTCATGCGATAGAAGTTGCCGATCATAGCATATTGTAATATTATATGTGGCTTGAAATTGCTGTCATTCTATGGTTGATTGATTAAATCAAATAAATATAGGAAATAACTTGAGAGCAAATATTATGTACATCACATATAATGTTGTTCATATGTAACTGGGATTCAGATATAAAAGAGCTACTTCAAATTTTTCGATACTGTCCGTATCGAAACTGTTATGTATGATAAGCAACCAAATGGAAGCCCACGGGTAAGCCATTGTCGCAAGCAATAGGGACAGGCAAGGACGAACAAGGCGCTGCCTAAGGCAGCGGGAACCCAAAGCAAGCTTTTGACCGATTTCAGTTTTTTTTTTTTTTTTTTTTTTCATAAAGCATATAGAAAAGAGTTTGCCAGCGAAGCGGGCAAAGCCGTCCAAAATTGTTTAAGAACTAAAACATTATTCAACAATTCGCCGGGAAATGAAAAAAAAAAAAAAAAAAAAATCATTTATTTGTAAAAAAAAAAAAAAAAAAAAATGAAACTCATAAATATTATATGAATTTTACCACATAGTTAAAATTTTAATTAACCAGTCACCAAATTATTATTAGAACCAGATTAATATTGTGCAATAGTGAACTAAAATCATACAAAGAAAGGTTTCAAAATAAAATTCATAATTGGCGACCCAGTTTTTATACTTCCACAACGCAGTACTGTTTTAGTACAGAATCCCTATGGACGAATTTTAAATTTTTATCGCCATGTTGGCGATAACTTTTTATTTATTTATTTTGGCATTTTATTTTGGCTTTCAATGAGTTACAAATTTTTTTGAGTGTACTTTATCAGACTCTGTTTTGCACAGCACCACAATGATAAGGTTTCATTTCATTACATATTATGATCAAACCGTCAGTTCCCACACATACACATCAAAATTTCCACGTGAACGAAGTCGCGGGTAACAGCTAGTATTATATAATATTGAATTTAAAATGCGCGTGGAGAATGAAATATAATGATATTGGATAATATAATATAATTAATTTATAGAGACATCAAAGGTACAGGAAAAACCACTTTAGCCATTTTCTTTCAAATAGTACGGATAATATTTTACCTGGAGATATTTTGTATATTTAGCTCAAATAAAAAATGTTCTTCTTTTTTTCTCTTTTGAATTAAGTTAAAAAATATTTAAAAAAAAAAAAAAAATGTGCTAAAGCAATGGAACAGTTTAACCTCTTGACGAAATTTTAAATTTGGCACCGAAGTAGCTTAGACTTTTCTCGCAAAAATCTTGGCATGCATAACTGAGATAGATAATTTAAGTCATCGTCAAAATAAATGAAAAATGTAAAATCTGGCAGTGAGGTCCTGTATTAGGCGTAACTAAAATATTTTAGCAATGCACTTCCTTCATTCCATTACATGGAAAAATAGACAAAAAAAAAAAAAAGGTCCTGTTGTATTAAATTAAATTCTGTTTTCTGCAAAGTTTAACATCAATGCTTAAAAAACAAAAATAGGTTGTGAATATTATTATTATTATTATTATTATTATTATTATTATTGCACTATTTTATAATTTTTCTCGGTACTTACGTATTAACGCCACCGCAGCAGAAGTTGCGCTAATGCGCCAATAAAGAGTAATCATGTTGTTCGCACAGAAGAGACATAGGGGGACAGCGATACATCTTTTGGAATCTTATTTATCAGAGCGAACATCTATAGTATCTCCCCACAACTGAATTTGGCGATTTATATTTGGCGATTATGACTAAATCATAAATCTAAAAATCATAAATGATAAATCATAAGCTAAATCGTAAATCATAAGCTAAATCATATAATCATAAATCCAAAATAAGCAGCATGCAGGCTGCCATATTATATCTCAAAGAGTCCAGAACGACATCGTTATCGTTCAAAACGGCGCCAAAGAAAATCGCCAAATTCAGTTGTGGGGAGATCCGCGATTGTAATGAAATGCTCACCCTCTGGTGGGCTAAGGTGAAATTATCACACCACTGCATATCCTCATATTATGCAATCGATTTTCCATGATGTAATGGCGGAGAAAGAACAATTATTAATCCACGTGGCTATTATAATTACTAACAACTGCAGTTCAGAGAGCGCCATCTATCGATCATTACAAACGCGGATACTATAGTTGTACCTAGCTGCGGTGGCGTTAATACTTAAGGGCACTGCCTCGTTTCCTTCCAACTCCTTGCTGTAGAAAATGAAACTAAGAAACTGGCTCAGTTGAAGTACAAAAATTACCCCGCCTCTAACCTAGTGTGAAATTTTTTGTCCAATTAGGGACGTTAACTATTTCGGCTGTCAATATGAGAGTAAATGATAATCACAGAGGCGGGGTCATGTTCGTTCCCCCCAAAAGTAGTCAATTATACAAAGGGTGGTCAAGAAACTCCCTCACTACTGATTTGTCTTTTGATAAAAAGACAGCGCGTTATTGAATGAACATCAATATTATGTAATGAATGCATGTAAAAACACATGTATACATGCATATATGTATAGTATTGATTCATGTATATATATATATATATATATATATATATATATAATAGTATCACAGGTTATTATTATTATTACCAGGGCCAGATTATGGCACGGGGCACTGGCCCAGGGCCTCCAAATTTAAGGGGCCTCATTTCCAAAAACTGAGAAGTAATAGTATAATTTTTTTTTTTCATTATATGTCTATTAAAAACAAAAATTGATTAAATTTTTATATTTTACTAGAGAGCATAAACAATTATTAAATTTTGTGACTAATTTCCTAAACATTGGCTGATCAATGTACTTCAGTTTTTCATTTGTCTTGAACATAAAACTAATGATTTTGTTATAGGTTGCTAAAAAAATGAGGAAATAGAAGGTGTAGTTGAAGGAAAAATTTTTAAAATGCACTTTATTTATTTATTTATTTTTGTTTTTGAGAACTGGTCCTTTTGGTGAAATCTTTAGAGTAGGGTAAGGGGCCTCCAACTAGCATCAGTGCCCCGGGTCTCCAAAAATCATAGTTGGGCCTTGATTTTTACTACTACAACTAGTAGTAGTTAGGGTGCCTATATTACTTATCGAGGCACCTTAGTAGTAGCAGTAAGACAGGTCGAACAATTTCTTTCAGATAGCGATTTTGTCTTCGTTACCAATTTTTATCTATTACCTTGAATGGACGTTCAAAACTTTTTTATTTTGTCATCTAAATATAAAGAGCTAAACGATTGTAACTGTATCTATATGGATTTTTAGTCCGGATTATATCAAAAATTGGTACACTTATGTATTAAAACGAAATCTAGGTAATTCTGTATTTTGGGGTTCAATCGAATAATTGGTTCAAAAGTAATAAAAATCCTACTTAAACTTTAAAAATTATTTTTAAAAAAATGTAAAGAAAGAAATTAATGCCAGAAATATATGCGTAATTATACTTATTTTTATGTCGGAAAAAAAAAAAAAAAAAAAAAAAGTGAAATTATTATTACTACATTATTAATTAAAATAAAATTTAGAAATTTCGTTCTAATTAAATGGAATAGCTACAGTATAGAACGGTAAATCTAACTAATGCCGTATTTTTTAGTTCAACCGGATAATTGATTCAAAAGTTAATAAAAAACCCACTTTAAAATTATAAAAAAGAAAAAAAGAAGTTGATGCCAAAAATGAATATCTAAGTAAATATATTTTTCTTTGTGTCAAAAAATAAAATAAAAATAAATAAAAAACGAACGTGCAATTATTATTTTTTTTAAACAATTAAAATGAATATCAGAAATATTGTACTAAAGAAACTGGACAGTCTCAGTATCCGCGATTGTAATGAAATGCTCGCCCTCTGGTGGGCTAAGGTGAAATTACAATAAACATGGTTTAATTCGAATTCCACACAGCCGCCATTGCTTGCCGATATTTAGTTTCACATATATTTATTGAATAAAAATGAATAAATACGGTAAAAAAGATAACACATACTGTTGTGTGCTACAATCTAACTCCAAAGGATCAAGAAATCCAGAATTGAGCTTCCATTTATTTCCAAATGACAAATTTAAAATTTCAGTTGCTTCGGCTAATGGAAATAAAGAATTAATCAGATGATTTGAAACTAATATTTGTTCAACTTCAGTTAAAAATCTACTTCCGATCGAACTTTGAATAAACTGAAGTGTTTTTTCCAAAAGCAATCAATTTTCCATAAAGTAATGGCGGAGAAATTATAGTACGAATATTAAGTAGAATAACAAAAAGAACACGTGGCTATAATGTTTACTAACAACTGCAGTGTTGAGAAAGCGCCATCTATCGATCATTACAATCGCGGATAGAATGATACATTTATTATTATTATTATTATTGTTGTTGTTATAAGTTGAAAAAAATAAAAGCAAACTTGCATGCATTTATTTGGATTAGTTAGCTGAGAAATTCTATTTAAAATATTTATAATTAACATTTTTTAAATTACTGCAAATAAAGTTTCTAAAATAGTGATGTCAATTTCTAATAAATTAAAATAAATGGAAAAAGATTAAACTTAGTTAAAGAAAAAAAAATGAAAATGAAAATGAAAATTTCTAAAAATAAAGAAATTTTGTAACATGAGTTTAACTATTAAAATGTTATTAAAAGTATAAAGACTATGCACAGAATGATTTTATTATTCATGATCTGTAATTTGCATAACTTCAAAACTACTCCATAAAAATTAAAAAAGTTAATATCTACAAGGAGGGATTTAAAAAATTATATATATATTTGAAAATTGTTCAATTTAATCATTTAAAAATAAGGACGAAACGAATAGCGATTTTGCCGAATGCCGCATATCGGTATCCACCTGAGATCAGTGTTTCAGATATATTCGGCAAATATTACTCTCTGTTAAATCCCTACGTTTAAATTTTAAAATTGGTGATTTTTGAAAAGAAAAATGAAAGTATCTTAGCAAGCGCGCGCGCCTTTTTCTTTTTCTTTCTTTCTTTCTTTTCTTTTCTTTTTCTTTTCTTTTTTTTTTTTTTTTTTTTTTTTTTGTCCTGCTCATAATTAAAGAGTAAAATAAAAAATAAGTAACAATTGAGGAAAAACATAAAATACTTAAAAATTTACCTTTATATATATTCAAATATATTTCTTTTTTATATCGAATAAAAACTGAATGTACACACATTTTCTTTTAAATAATTAAATTTGAAAAAAAAATCGTGCTAAAAAAATTGATTAAGTTTAGAACTCCTAGATGAATTTTGAAATTTGGCGCCGTCGTAGCTCCGATGTTTCTAGCCAAGATCTTTACTTACGCAATTGCGATAACAATTTAATTCATCGCCAAAATGACAACAACAGTTTAAAATCTGCCAAGGGGCTCCTATGCTAAACTTATCGGACCAGTTTTAAAATATTTTTTTAGAATACTGGTATACTAACCCTATTAAATTTGAAAATTTTATTTTGAAAATTTTGGGAGTTATTCGAAATTTAAAATTTTTTTAACATAATGGCGTAGGCTCAACATTTTGCTTTGTAAAGCTTGTATCAAGAATGAATAAGCGTAAAGAAGTCGGATAAATTCTAAAATATTATTTATGATACTTGCATGAACTATATGAAATTTGAAAATTCTACTTTAAAATTGCATGAGTTAAATAAAATGTAATATTTTTACTTTCTTCTATATGTAATATAGAGAAAGTATTGGATTCGTAAAAATTTTCGACCTCGGGTTTTTGATGAATTTATACGTTTTGAGAGCTGTAGAACACGATTTGACCATTTTTAGAAAATGTCTGTCTGTCTGTCTGTGTGTGTGTGTGTGACAAAATTTTGTGGCAACTGTATCTCAAGAACTACTGCACAGAATTTCATACAAATTGGTATGTAGTTGCACCTTGACATAAATTAGTGCCTATCAACTTTTGGTAAAAATTGTCTTACAGGTTGCGTTGCCATCCCGCTTTTTCTAAATTTTTAACATGGTGATATAGGACAAAATTTTGTATAAATGTGCATAAAGAGAATTATTTTTTAGTAATCATTATCAAATTTACAAGAATTATTTATAATAGAGATAGTCAACTGGGAAAAATTTTTTGTATGCGTAGGAACCTCGCCACCCCCCCCCCCCTGGGGGATAGTAAATTTTCCCTCGAGGGGAGTAAATTTTCAAAATGGGTATCTTTCGAAAGGTCTCGTCAATACCTTTAAAACGAATGGTTGAACTATAAATCTGTGATAATTTAAAACAAAGTTATCGATTTTTTTTTTTACTTTTAACAAAAAAAAAAAAAAAAAAAAAAAAAAAAAAAAAATCGTATTTTTTTTTTTTTTTTTTTTTTTTTTTTTACGGAATTTAACCAGACTTGGTATTTAGTTGACCCCTGACATAAACTGAGGCTGATTAGATTTGGAGATCAATCGCTCAACAGGTGGCGCTGTGATCGTATTTTTTCTAAACTTTTAACATGGCAGTGGGGGGGGAGGGGGTGTAATTTTTCAAGATCGGTATCTTTCGAAAGGTCTCGTCAATACCTTTAAAACGAATGGTTGAACTATAAATATGTGGTAATTTAAAACAAAGTTATCGATTTTTTTTACTTTTAACGAAAAAAAAATCGTATTTTTTTTTTTTTTTTTTAATATTCTTGCTGCGTGAATTTGTATAGGAAAATATAGAAGAAAGTCTTGTGGTGGCCACAACATACTAGTTTAACATGACAGCATAGGGCAAAATTTTCCTTTGTAAAGATATCTCAAGAATGAAACAGTGTATAAGAATGTAATAGTAGAATGTGGGATTGCATTTAAAATATTATTTATCATAATGGCATTGACCGTATAGTTATTTCAAAATTCTACTTTGAAAACTTCGTGAGTTATTTGAAATTTATTTATTACTTTCTTCTATATTCAATAGAAGAGGGTATCGGATTCGTAAAAATTTTCGACCTCGGGTTTTTGATGGATTTACACGTTTTGAGAGATGTAGAACACGATTGGACCATTTTTAGAAAATGTCTATCTGTCTGTCTGCGTGTGTGTGTGTGAGAAAATTTTGTGGCAACTCTATCTCAGGAACTGCTGCAAAGAATTTCATACAAATTGGTATGTAGTTGCACCTTGATATAAATTAGTGCCTATCAACTTTTGGTAAAAATTGTCTTACAGGTTCGTTGCCATCCCGCTCTTTCTAAATTTTTAACATGGTGGTATAGGACAAAATTTTGTATAAATGTGCATAAGGAAATTATTTTTTAATAAACATTATGAAATTTACAAGAATCATTTATAATAGAGATAGTCAACTGGGAAAAAAGTTTTGTATGTGCACGAGCCTCGCCTCCCCCCCTTGATGGGAGTAAATTTTCATGATGGGTATCTTTCAAAAGAGCTCGACAATACCTTTAAAACGAATGGTTGAACCATAAATGTGTCTGGCTGTACGTCAGTTAGTAAACTAATATATTCTGAAGAAGGAATCATTATAAAGTCGTCGGACCAGTTTTAAAATATTTTTGGGGATACTGGCATAAATTCTATTGAATTTTAAAATTCTTTCTCGAAATTTCGGGAATTATTCGATATTTAATATTTATTTATTTATTTTTTTTTTTTTTTTTACATAAGGGCATAGGTCTACATCTTGTTTTATAAATATTGTATAAAAAACGAGCAAGCGCAAATAAGTCAGATGAATTCTAAAATGTTATTTATTATAATGGCACGAACTATACGGATTTTGAAATTTTTACTTTAAAATTTCACAAGTTAAATGATATATATATATATATATATATATATATATATATATATATATAACCGTAGCATTAAGTAGTAATATAAAATTTATTAAATTTTATTAGTAATTCAAAGAGTTAATACCATCAATATCAAAGTCTACCCAAATGAAAAATGAAATAAAGTTAAAGCAAAATGAAATAAAACAAATTGGACTTAGATAACAGCATATTTGTATTCTAACCTTTTCAAGGGCCTGGTAGAATACGAAACATTCAAAGTGAAATTTTCTGTCGCAAAGATAGCAACAGCTAAATATCTCTTTGTGCCAAGGCCCGAAACATTCACAGCATCCAAAACAAGGTAGAAAAAAAATATATATATTAACATGACAGCATAGGGCAAATTTTCGCTTTCTAAAGATTATCTCACGAATGAGTCAGTGTAAAGAACTAGAATTGTATTAAAAATATTATTTCTGATAATGACATTGGAAAAAATGGTCAATATATTTGAAAAAAAAAAAAAAAAAAAAAAAAAAAAAGTGTATTGCATGCATTATACAAATACTCACCCATTTTGCCCAAACTATGCTGTATAGAAATATTTTTCAGTATTTTAGGAAATATACAATACGCAACATAGGCCTAATTCAAAAGAATATTCAATATATATATTTATATATTTATATAATTTTTTAATATACACAAGGTAATCAGATTATTATATATATATTTTTATATAATACTAGCAGACCCGGCCACGCGTTGCTGTGACTAAGTTATACGTTGAATTATACGGCTGTAAACTATTTAGTACAGTCAAATTATTATTTACGAACGAAGACGAAAACGTTGTAGCCGATGTAAAAACCCACAGGGTTGAGATTTGAAACTTAGGTCAAAATTTGGAAGCGATTGATAAAAATTTTCGTAGTGTTGATATTAAGCACAAATTAATTTTATTGTAGGGTCCTATAAATTTTAATGGAGAAGTGATATATATTATTTCTAATGCTACTTTGGATAAAATTACTAAAATGACTAATATATAAATTAAATTCTATTAAAATTCTGTTAAAATAAAAGTATAAAAGAAACAGACGATTTTAAAATCAATTTTTATGGAGGAGTGAAATATAATATATGCTATAATGGATAATTTTACTATGAAATGACCTCATCATTTTAAATATTTTAATGAGGGCAACAGCTGTAGTTATAAAAAGGAAAACAATAAGGCTAAACCAGAAAAATAAGTAAATTTGATAAATATTTTAAAACTTTAAAATTGGAAATCTTATGAAATATTGGACATTTAAAGTAAACACATGTATCATTTTAAATAGAAAAAGATTTTGGAAAAGTTTAGTGTATTTTAACGAAGTGATGAGAAGTTTTTGAGTATGTTAAAATTTTAATAGTAAATTCAAGTTAATAAAGATGGGAAACATTGAGGATTAAGATAAGAATAATTATTATTAAAAAAAAAAAAAAAAAAAAAAAAAAAAAAACTTTTTATATACCATGCTTTTAAATTTTAATATACTAATAATATACTAATTAAAAGGAAAATGATAAATATTCTATCATAGTTTGAAGTCAAATTTGTTTTCAAATGTCTAAATAAAATATCTGATGTAAGATACTAATATTTTGCAGCGGAATAGATTTCATTTCTGTCATCCTTGGCGAAAAATAAAAGAATATCGCCAAATTATCTGGCGAAAATATTTAATTCCTTTCAAAAATCATGGTTATTTTAACAACTTATATTAAAAGAGTAATGAATAATATGAAACAATATTTTGTACAATACATATTACATGTCATACATACGTACAATATTACATTTCGTACAATGCATACATCTGGCATGTATATTTTCGTGTTACGCTTTTGATCGCCAAATAATAATAATAATAATAATAAAAAAACCAAGGGCGACAGAGTTTTGAAATTTAAAATTAAAATTTTGTCAATTTGACAGCAAAATAATTCAATCTAACACCCTCGATAACTAATACATATCTATACCCAAATATAAGGATTAAAATCGGGAAATAAATTTCCTCGATTTTTAATAATTTCTTACAAAAAATCCAGTGGGCAATTAACATAGGAAATCTTTTTCTTGGCTGCACAGACGGTCAGTGAGTCACACTTCGCTTGCGTATAGAACTCATAGATATAGTATAGCATATATAGAATAGAGTGATCATTTTGGAGAAAAAAGTTATTCCTTTTCATTTGGGAAAAGACGACGTTTTTACCAAAATATGGCCGTCTTTCCCCGAGTGAATACACACGGGAATACATACTAATATTTCAGCAAATAAAATTTATGAATAATTTATTTGCTAAAGGGGAATGGAAGACTCCAGATACAGTTTCAAATTCATATTTCTTTCTTTCTTTCTTTTTTTTTTTTTTTTTTTTTTCGATACCACTTAATGGCTGTTTCCAAAGCTTTTATTTATTTTTTTTTTTCGGCATCAAAAATCTTTGTACGATAACATGGGGATGAGAGATCTATATATATTACTATATCTATGATAGAACTACATTAGCACTTTATCAATGTGTATAAAATCTTTAAATTGATTATGACGTCAATTTTCGTGAGATGCATAATTTAACTTTTTATAATTTTTTAACGTTCACGTTTGATTAAATGTATTTATTTTTATGTCGAAAGAAAATGAACTCGTATTTTTTTTTTTTTTTTTGGCAACAATTAAATTAATGGAACTCACAGATATTTTGGAGCAACTTTAATAAAGGTCTATAATTAACAAATAATTGCAATAAAACAATATTGTGACAATAAATTGAGATAAAAACTATCCTATCTCTCAAGTTGGACCAAACTGCACACAGTGTGCAAAATTTCATTAAAATCGGTTCCTTAGTTTAGGAGTTTACCCCGGACAAACATCGTGACACGTAATTTATATATATATACAGATATAATTTATTATTTATATATTTTTTTAATATACACAAGGTAATCAGATTATTAGATATATATTTTTATAAAATATATATATTTATTATTTATATATTTTTTTAATATATACAAGGTAATCAGATTATTAGATATATATATATATATATATATATATATATATTTTTTTTTTTTTTTTTTGGGGGGGGGGAAATTTTTTTCAATTAAAAAAAAAAAAAAAAAAAAAAAAATACTAGACAAAATAGCTTGGAATTATTTCACATATGCAAAGAAGATTTAAAAACGCATTTTTTCTCGATTCAGTCCAAGGTGCAATTAGGGGACCAACCACAAATTATAGAAAAGCGAAAATACTTTGGATCACTCTGCATCATAAAAAGCTACAAATGACTTGTAACTTTAATACATTGCACAATTGCACATGTAACGTAACAATATTCGGATGTTTTGGTGCGTGAATTGCACAATTATTCAGGCAGATATAGTTTTTTTTTTTTTTTAATTACTATATGTATATATATATATATATATATATTTTTTTTTTTTTTTTTTGACAATTTTTTGCGTGTAACTAGAACAAATTCCCATAAAATTTTACAAACCTTGCAGAAAACTGACAAAACATTACAAATGCATAATTCTAAAACATAAAATTAACATTTGTAATATTCGTTGAGATATGAGCAATTTTAGTAAATATTATATTACGCATGTGCGAAAAATAGAAAACTTTTTATTGCATAGGTTGACAGCTAGACATATTGAGCACGTTTTGTCAAAATCTCATTTGAATTGAGTAAAAATTAAGCAAATTGTCGGTAGATGAATGAGCAAGATTTTAGGTATTTTCCAGACTTGAAATTTCATAATGGGTTTTACCCATGCTATGTATTTAATTTGAAGATCAAATTTCCATCTCTAAACATTATTGTTGAAAGTACATAATTTTAGAACAAAGATTTTCTGTATTTATGTAGAAATGTTTTTATCTAACACTCAAATTCCGTAACGGTTTCAAATGTTTTTCAAAAACAGAAAGTGAAAGGAGGACCAGTAAAAAATTAAAGAAAAGTGAAACATTTTGGGATCACCCTGTAAAAAGTAATGCTTGAAACCTGTGAAAACAAAATCTGGTGTGAAACAACCACATGACTTCCCTTACCCACTATTACACGTATTATTTGGACATTTTTGAGATAATGTGATCAGAAGACATAGAATTGAGCTAATGAAATAGACAACTAAAAATTTTCCAGTAAGAGAAAGTTGATACACGTTTGCCGTAAACGCATGAAAACGTAACGACATAAAATAGAGTTTACATACCAAAGGGGGGGGGGGGATAATAATAATAATAGCTTCTTTTTTTATAATACACCAATTTTCGAGGGGGGGGGGAGGGAATCTTCTGACTGTCATATCTCCAAAACTAATAAAGATACAGCTACGAAACTTCAGAAATAAAGCAGAACAGATGAATTTTACAAATTTTGAAGAAAATTGGAAAACCGGAAGGGAGATTTGCGAAACCGGAAGTGGGGACGTAAATCTGAATCTCAAAAACGGCTCTAACGATTTTCTTCAAAGTTGCTATATGAACACTCTATTAGATGTCCTTTCGAATGATATAGTTAGTTCAGGAAAATTGATAGGCTTCCTGTATAAATAGCTGAATTTCAGGTACTGAGAGTGGATTCCTTTCAAAACAGCTGTATGGATTTTTTTCAAATTTCCAATATTAACCTTCTTTTAAATATCCATTTGTATGTAATTGATTTTTTTTCGGTCAACAAATTAATATGCCAAGTTTTGGTAAAAATCAGTGTCTCAAAAACGGCTCTAACGACTTCCTTTAAAACTGTTGCATAAACCCATTTTAGATATCCTTTCTCGTGCTTTACGTGGTTATTACAGGAAAATTAATAGTCATCCTGATCAGGTAGATCAGCTTTAGATCTCGAAAATTGGTGTATCATAAAAAAAAAAAAAAAAGCTATTATTATTATTATCCCCCCCCCCCCCGCCTTTGGTATGTAAACTCTATTTTATGTCGTTATGTTTTCATGCGTTTACGGCAAACGTGTATCAACTTTCTCTTACTGGAAAATTTTTAGTTGTCTATTTCATTAGCTCAATTCTATGTCTTCTGATCACATTATCTCAAAAATGTCCAAATAATACGTGTAATAGTGGGTAAGGGAATTCATGTGGTTGTTTCACACCAGATTTTGTTTTCACAGGTTTCAAGCATTACTTTTTACAGGGTGATCCCAAAAAGTTTCACTTTTCTTTAATTTTTTACTGGTCCTCCTTTCACTTTCGGCAAAAACTTTAACTAAAATATGTGGAGTATAGCATGTTCATCACATTCCTGAAATTTCAAGATGGTTTATCTAGAACTTTTTGAGATAGTCAAAAAAACACCTGAAATCAAAAGTGTCCGGTCATTTATGGAAAGGTAGAGTACCTCTCAAAATCCCCCCTATATATACATACTAATAGATATTAGTCTTATTTTATTTATCTACAGCTATTATTTTTTAGCTCTCTGCTGTATGAATACGAGTATCATTTGTCTTATTATATATATATATATATATAAAATCACACAGAGAAAAATTATTCTGAACTATTTGAACAATTAAACTTGAAGTATTTTGTTCTTTACCGATTTCTGTAGAAATTATAAAATATATAAAAGATACATATAGATCTCGCCGCGCTTGAAATGATGCTGCCCCAGTTGTTCTAAATTTCTCACTGCAATCATTTAAAAATATAAATACATATATATATATATATATATATATATATATATATTAACATTTGTTTCTGTACCATTTTATAACTTTTTTTTTTTTTTTTTTTTTTTTCATTATTATTAAACAAAATGTAAATAAAATTTTCTTACTAGTATTCTAATTAAATAACAAACGCAACACGTTTTGAAAGAAATGAAATATTCATCCGGAAATAAAAAAGGCATGTTACCCAAATGAAATTCCTCTGTCTCATGTTTTCTTCAACCTTGGTAGCACGCTCTGAAGAAAAAAAATAAAAAAAGATTCTTTTCTTTTGATACGTCATCAGTGTTGACCCCCAACTGAAAGTTTATTTTTGTTGGATGTTTTTAAAATATACATAAGCGGTTTTACTTGTAGTATATGAGACATAGTTATAGGTGGAGAATAGGTTGAAGTTATAAATTGTATTTCTTATTTCTCTAGCACACTCCCCCCCCCCTCCCTTCCGTCAGTATATGGCCTTCTTCTTTCAGTTTATAAAGAATTATTTAAACTTTACTCTTTCAGGGAGATGTCAAAATTGGGTGTCCGTGAGTCGAAGCTGGAAATTTTATTTTTATTTTCTCCTATATGTCTTGAAAAGTGACAGATAATGAAAAACACTCATTTAAAACTAGTATGTTGTGGCTAACAAAATAACTTTCTTCTGTATTTTCCTATAGAAATTTATGCAATCCAAATTATTTATTATTATTATTATTTACATTTTGAATGCTGACTTTTTTTCATCTTAGAGACGTATTACACGAAATGGCCAATGTGAGTAAATTTTTACCGTGCAGATAGCGTACATCCTGTTCTCGGGGACATTTTCAATAAAGCAGCGCCTCCTGTCGGCCGATATGCACCCAAATTGACTCAGCATTAAATCTCTGCCTTTTTACATATCAAATTTAGTTCGACTATACGCAACAGAACCAGAGATAGAGCCTTCTGTAAACTGCGGAAATCGTAGTATAACAGCGTCACCTATTGAGGGACTGGCATCAAAAGTTGATAGACATTAAGTTAGGTTAAGGTGAATCTACATATACATTTATATGTAAATCTGTGCATTAGTTCCTGGGATAAAGCTTTCCCTAAAATATCAGAAATAGCTTTATAGTAGCTCCACCTGTTGAACTATTGACACCAAATGTAATAAGCATTAACTCATGTCAAAGTGCATCGACATATGCACTTATATCAAATTTTACGCAGTAGTTCATGAGATATAGCATTCCCTGATATTATAGCATTCCCTGATATTGTGAAAATTGCTGTGTAAAAGTGCCACCTGTTGAGCGATTAGCACAAAAAATTGATAGGCTTCAGTTTATGTCAAGATTGAACTACATATAAATTTATAGGTAAATCTGAGCAGTAGTTCCTGGGACATAATTGGAATGAAATTTTTATCTCACACACACAGACAGACGTTTCCTAAAAATAGATAAATCGCGTTCTGGATCTTTCAAAACGTGTAAATCTATCAAAAGAAAATAGAAAATTTTTACAAATCCAAAACTTTCTTCTATTGAGTACAGAAGAAAGTAAAAAGACAAAGCACCTTTGTTCTTCTTCTTTTTTTTTTTTTTCTTTTAATCTTTTTAAATTTCAAGCATTTAAAATTTAATATTTTTTGGTTACTTTTTTTAGCCTACTATTATTCTTTTCATACGAATATCCGAAAATATACAGCTTTTTTTATTTATTTATTTATTTTTAATCCCCCAATAGTAAAATTCTAAATTGCGTACCTTAGTCTGAAAAGGCAAGGTAACGAATAATCGCTATAAAATGTATTTTGTATTTCCCTGCCCGTCAACCCTCCACCAATATGGCATCTTCCCTTGAATTTAAAAAGAATTTTTCAAACTTTACTTTTCCAGTGAAATGTCAAATTGAATGTCCGTGAGTCAAAGTGGGAATTTTTTACTTTTATTTTTTCGTCTTTTGGCTATTCCTTTACTTCCTGGAAAGAACATATAATAAAAAAATACTCATCTAAATAAAGAAGCTCCTTCCTTTTTTCGGCTTACCAGCGGCTGAGAGATTCTGTCCTCGAAGCTGGTAGACATGAAGTGCCGGGTTCGATCCCAGGTCGCACTCGTCAGCCTAGCCGTTCTGAGTTTTCCGTGGTTTTTTCCGAAAGACGAATAAATGCGAGGTAAGCCCTTAGAAAGACCCCCCCCCCCATTGCACACAGAGGGCCCCTCCCCTCAGGCCTAGGACCCTAGTGCAGTCAATCGCCTTCATTCTAATAACGATACCAATACTTTTACTTTTTCTCTTTTTAAATTTCCAGTATATAAAATTTAATATTTTTTGGTTAGCTTTTCTTTTTAGCCTGCGATTGTTCTTTTCAACCTCCCGTAAAAAATAAATAAATAAAATAAAAAATTAATTAATTAATTTAAAAAAATAAAGTCTTTATATTTTCATAAATATACAGTTTTTTTTTTTTTTTTTTTTTTTTTTTTTTTTTTTTTTGTTTAACCTTTAATAGTAAAATCCTAAATTGTATGTTTCTTAGCCCGAAAAGGCAAGGGGAGGAATTATATTAATATTGTTAAAAATTATGTAACTTAAATTAAAAACTTCTACTCAAATGAAGAAGTTTAGGAACGAAATGTTTGTTAGGTTACATTTATTTTCCATTACCAATGCCTCTTGTATTTACCCTCCTTCACTGTATAATAGATCTTTCCAATAACGACTGGCGCGCCACCACTTGGACTGTTTTCGTACGGCGCATCTTTTTATCTGTACCTTGTTGAATTTTTGTTTTCTCTGTATGTACCATGTGATGTGAGTGTTCGTCTAATTAAAAGTGTTTCGTGTTAATATGGACTCATTAATATGCATTATAATTTGCGTGCTCTGCCTTCTAAGCCCAATAGGTTATGGGCCCAGAGCAAATTAATTTTTATTTACGATAAATAGACTTTTATCTGTTAGATAGACGACCACGTTTAAAAATGGCGTCTTATGGAACACTACGTATTGAAACTTTAAACAAAGATAATTACGAGACGCGGAAGATACAAATGAAGGCACTCTTAATAAAAAATGAATCCTGGATTTATGTATCTGGCTCTAAACCAAAGCCAGAGCTCGTGGCAGGTGATGCGACATCACAAGAAACGTTCGATAAATGGACTGATATGGATGAAAAGGCCAAAGCCGACATAATTTTGTGTATATCGCCTTCTGAACTGAAACAAATAAAAAACTGCGAAACATCCTTGGATATATGGAAAAAATTAGAAGAAATATATCAATCTAAAGGCCCCGCTAGAAAAGCGTCACTGTTAAAATCGCTTATTCAACATAAAATAGCAGATTCCTCTTCTGTGAGCATTCGAGATCATCTTCGAAAGTTTTTTGACATAGTCGATAAACTATCTGAAATGGACATTAGAATAGATGATGACTTGTTAACTGTGATGTTGTTATACAGCCTACCATCCAGTTATGAAAATTTCAGGTGCGCAATAGAATCCAGGGATGAGCTACCAAAACCAGAAGTACTACGAATAAAAATAGTAGAAGAAAACGACGCCAGACGCCATGATGACAGACCGAACGATGGAGCGTTCATGACTGGGAATTTCCGAAAGAAACCTGCTCCGTGGAATAAAAATAAAAGGAATCCTAAGATTACTGAACAGTACACTCAGAATGAAAGAGATAATTCAAAAATTACTTGCTGGAAATGCAAACGTATCGGTCACCGTGCAAATCAGTGTGAAAAAGATAAATCATTTAAATATCGACAAAACAGTTTAGGACTACTGGCCAGCACAAATTCAACGAATACGAACATATTATTCAAAGAACAATCCGAGAATCTTTATTGTGTTGACAGCGGCTGTACTCGACACATGGGGAAGGATGACTCCAATTTTCACGATTTAAAGGATACGGATATAAAATCTGTGAATTTAGCGAATAATGAAACAACTGATGTGTCCGGTGTTGGTAAAATATTAATTAAAACAAAAGTCAATTCAAAACTTCAAAATGAAGAGATCAACGACGCTCTATTGGTTCCAGGATTGAAAACGAACTTATTGTCCGTGTCACAAATGTGCGACAAAGGTTTCACTGTAACTTTTAAAGACAAATGTGCTGTTATAAATAACAGACAAAAAAATGTGACTCTAATTGCGGACAGAAAAAATGAACTTTATTATCTGCGGGATAATAACGCAAATATAAATAATGCAGTTAATTTTTCGAGTGAATCAATCGATAGTTCTAAAAATATTTTCGCCGATGTGGAAAGATGGCATTGTAGAATGGGTCATCTAAATGTAAAAGATTTGATTGACTCTAATTTAAAGGGTCATATTAGGGGGTTAAATATTAAAAAGGTATCCGACTTCAATTGTGAAGTTTGCTCGTTAAATAAAATGACCCGTGCTCCTTTTCCTAAGCACTCAGATCGTGTTACAAAAATGTTAGAAATAGTGCATTCGGATCTTTGTGGGCCTATTAGGGTTCCCTCAATAGGTAAGTCCCTTTATTTTATTACTTTTATTGATGATTATTCTCGTTATTGTGCAGTAAAATTCTTAAAAACTAAAGATGAAGCATTAAATGCTTTTAAAGAAATCAAACTTCTTTGGGAAAATGAAAAATCTATAAAAATAAAAAAATTCATGAGTGATAATGGGGGCGAATTTATTGTGACTGAATTTGAAAATTTCTTAAAAGAAAATGGTATTCAGCATAGATTAACAACCCCTTATTGTCCGGAACAATCAGGTGTTTGTGAAAGGAAGAATAGAACTCTCGTTGAAATGGCCCGTTGTCTATTATCACAATCAAAATTACCCTTAAATTTATGGGCGGAAGCTATGAATACTTCTAATTATATAAGAAATAGATGCCCAACAAAAGCTTTAAATGGAAAAACCCCATATGAATTATGGAATAATATAACACCTAACGTTAGCTATTTTAAATCTTTTGGCTGCACTTCTTATTTTTTCGATAACCATCCTAAACATAAATTTTCCCCAAGGTCTAAAAAAGGGATATTTGTGGGTTATTCAGAAAATTCTAAAGCATTTCGTATTTATCTTCCTGAATCAAAAACAATAATTTTATCCCGTAGCGTAAAATTTTTTGAAGAGAAATCTAATGATGTTTCAAAAATAGGTCAATTGTATCCAGATATTTCTGAAAGAGAAATACAATTAAGCGAATTGCAAAATGACTCACACATGCAGCCGGCAGAAGAGAAAATTTCTCCTCCTGAAATAAAAAATGAAAAAGATGAGCTGTCACGTGACTCAGATTCGGCGCTCGAAGATAAAAACATATGGTCATTGCGTAATCGCGAAATAATTAGGGAGCCGGAATCATTTGCGAATGTTGTTTATAGTTTTAATTCGGAAATAGAAATAAATAATGCCTTAAAAAGTCCGGAAGCTTCGAATTGGTATAAATCAATGACTGACGAAATAAAAGTAATATTAAAAAATGATACATTCGAAGTAGTAGAAAGGCCCCCGAAAAAATGCATTAAAGGTAGGTTTGTCCTTACAAATAAATATGATCAACATGGATCTCTTTTGAAATATAAAGCGAGATTAGTAGCTCGCGGATTTAGTCAAAAATTTGGTATAGATTTTCGTGAAACTTTTTCTCCGGTAGCAAAAATGGGATCTATTAGAATCTTAGCAGGTTATGCTGCTAAATTAGGAATAAAAATACATCAATTTGACATAACGTCAGCATATTTGAATGGAAAATTAGATGAGGAAATTTTTATGGAAGTTCCCGATTACTTTAAAGAAATACTTCAAATAATTATAAATGAAAATTGCGATAGGGACATATCTAATAAAGCAGCCGAGATTCTTAAATATCTAAATGTAGGGAATAAAGTTCTTTTGTTAAAAAGATCTCTCTATGGCCTCAGGCAGGCCGGGAGGTGTTGGAACACTAAATTAAATAAAATTTTGAATGATTTCGGAGCAAAACAAACAAATGCAGATCCATGTTTATATTATATTAAAAGTGATAAAGGGTTGACTCTTATAATGATTTACGTTGATGACATATTGTTTATGTCACAGGACCCTGATATGTTAGAAAACTTCAAAATTCATCTTAATGAAAAACTAGATGTTAAATATTCAGGCATAGTTAAATATTGTGTAGGGATAAATTTTCAGTTAGAAAATGGCCTTATAACAATGAGTCAACATAGTTATATTAGAGAGCTCTTAGAGCGTTTTGGCATGACAGAAGCCAAGCCCGTAGCTTGTCCTATGGATACAAGCATTCGATTAAAAAAGGCCGAAAAATGTTGTGAAAACGAATATCCCTACCGTGAATTAGTTGGAAGTTTGATGTATCTTGCAACTTCCACCAGGCCGGACATTGCAAATTCCGTCAGTCAATTAAGTCAATTTCTAACTTGTTTTGATAAAACTCATTGGACTGCCGCTAAACGAGTTTTACGATACTTAAAGAAAACAATAAATTTTGGACTTGTATTTAGAAAAAGTAATGAGCCTGTGTTCGGTTACACTGACGCGGATTGGGGAAATTGCCTCGATGACCGTAGGTCATATACAGGTTACTGTTTCATTTTTTGCGGGAGTGCAATTACATGGGAAAGCCGTAAACAGTGTACCGTAGCTCTCTCATCAACGGAAGCCGAATATATGACTTTATCCGATGCCACTAAGGAAGGGATATATTTATGTAAATTACTAAATGAGTTATCTGAAGGCAAAATTGAGAAAGTGAGTATATTTACAGATAACTTAGGATCTATTAAATTAGCTGAAAATCCGATCTTTCATAAGCGCACCAAGCACATAGACATCAGGCATCATTTCATAAGGGATGCACTGAAAGATGGAATCATTGATATAAATTTTGTGTCTACTGAAAATATGGGGGCTGATATTCTTACAAAAGCATTAACATCATCAAAACATTACAACTGTTGTAAAATTATGGGATTGGAAGATGTAACATTGTTATTTAGGTAAATACGTCGACATTGTGGGGGGGTGTTAGGTTACATTTATTTTCCATTACCAATGCCTCTTGTATTTACCCTCCTTCACTGTATAATAGATCTTTCCAATAACGACTGGCGCGCCACCACTTGGACTGTTTTCGTACGGCGCATCTTTTTATCTGTACCTTGTTGAATTTTTGTTTTCTCTGTATGTACCATGTGATGTGAGTGTTCGTCTAATTAAAAGTGTTTCGTGTTAATATGGACTCATTAATATGCATTATAATTTGCGTGCTCTGCCTTCTAAGCCCAATAATGTTTTGACTCTAAAAGTGCACTTGTGAGGAAATAACAATCTTGTCTTTCCTTTCCTTTCTGTTAAACACCTCCTCTCACACTACAACCCCCCTGCTGTGTTACTGTGGTAGAGGGATGAAAAAAAGTGGGAACTGTCTAATCAATCACGCAGATAAGGAGGAACCGATGGGAGGCGGAGATTTTAAGAATTTTTCAGTATTTTCACAAAAATTCGCAATATCTCTAGAAGTATTTTTGATTTACGAAATTAGTAAAAATTATGGTAAAAAAGTATTTGAAAACTTCTAACTTTAAGGTCTACCGATTAAAATTTAATTTTTAAGGATATTTCACGGGTTTATTATTATAAAGTTGTAAATAGAACAATACCCTAGTTTTCGAAAGTTCCAAAATTGCAGTTAAAATCACAATCAAACAATAAGAGAAATCGAAAATTTAATAAAAAGGCGGCTTGTGATTTGATCTCAAATATCATGTGCACAAAACAAAATTCAAAAATATTAAAATGCGAATGTAAAATCTCTCTAAACATTTTACATAGGTTTTATACTAGCGTGTCATTTCTAAACTCTTTCGGGACAGTGCCCTTAAGTACATTTTTCTCTGTATTTAAGGCATGGCTAGAGTTAAAATGGCTATTGTGGTTGCGTAAATGAATTCCTTGGCGAAAAAGATACGAGTTTCTTCATTTCTAAATTTTAAAAATAGCTAAATTGGTCATAGTAAAGATCCATCATTTTAAATATATTTTGAGTGAAAAAACTAAATCTTTATATAAAGTAATCTATGTTGTTGTCTCGTAAATTTCATTTTAAAAAATTCTGGGCTTAACTTCTAAATTTATACCATACATAATTATTATATTCATTACTAAATTTTTCTCGCCTAACGTTAGAATAAAAATTAATAATATAAACTAAACTAATAGTATAAACTTAACTAATAATATAAAATAAAATAAAAATATAAACCAATTTTCATTTCATTTTTATTAAATTTTTACTTAATGTTTTTAAAATATCGGTTATTTTCATGTTTTGCTATTCTAAATAATTTTTTTCTTTTCTCGAGCATCTCAAAGATGTCAATTTTTCAATTTTTCTTATTTAAACCCAACGAGATATATAAAGTAGAGTGATAAATGGTAACCCTTGAGAAGGTCCAAGATGAGTCATGTGACATGCTTTCCTTGCACATGCGTATTCGGTGGTTTCCTTGGTAACAGCTCATTTTCAGTACATTTCTATGGCAACGGTTTCAATGTTTTTGTTTACTTTACGTAGTTTAATATTCTTTGTTCTAAACCATTTTGTTTTTGATTTTACTTCTTTTTTATTTCGTGTAGTTGAACTTTAACCGACAAAATGCTTAAAAATAGCTGAAAAATTATTATTTGTTGTTAAATTTAGTTCTTTAAAAGTTTAAATTTTGTTTTATAAACACTTTTAAAGTTTGTTGAGAAACGATGAAAAGAAAGGTATTTTATTATTTATTAAAATGTGAAATATGTGTAAAATTATTTTAGAAGCAATTTATTTCGGTCATAGGACTGTCATGTTACCTAATAATAATGATAATTTGTTGAACTGATATTTTAAATGCCAAAATAGCGATAAAGGGCCAAACACAGCAACCTATTCGAGCGTGTCACGTGATTCATCTTGAACCACGGAAAGCTAATCCTTCATCCATTGAATCAGCACTCTAATTTATATATCTCGTTGTTTAAACCATTGATCACATTTTAATTTTCCTGAGGAAAGTGACGTCAGAGACACAGAAAAAAACGTCATAAGAGAAACTTTTCCCTCCGGTGGCAAATAGAGTACCTTCATAAACCCAACGTTTTTCTTAATAACTTCGTTAATTAAAATGATAGAAATTTCTAAGCAGCTGAAATGCCTTCCTTGAAGCAGTCGGAATACACTGATACCTCTCATGCTGCAGAGCACTTTGAACTCCGCGAGAAGATGTTGTCGCAGACAAAAAAAATTGACGCCAGCGACAGTTACTTTTTTTTAATATATAGAGAAAATTATCTACTTAAGAGGAAAATATATCATTTATGTGACTGCTATTTCGGTTTATTTTATTTTACTTTTTTCTTTTTGTAAAATTTTATAATTTATCCACAAATTCTTATGTACTTACCAACGAGATCTATAAATTAGAGTGCTGATTCAATGGATGAAGGATTAGCTTTCCGTGGTTCAAGATGAATCACGTGACATGCTCCAATAGGTTGCTGTGTTTGGCCCTTTATCGCTATTTTGGCATTTAAAATATCAGTTCGACACATTATCCTTATTATTAGGTAACACGACACTCCTACGACCGAAATAAAATGTTTTTGAAATAATTTTACACATATTTCACATTTTAATAAATAATAAATTACCTTTTTTTTTCGTCGTTTCCCAACAAAGTTTAAAAGTGTTTCTAAAAGAAAATTTAAACTTTTAAAGAGCTAAATTTAACAACAAATAATAATTTTTCAACTATTTTTAAGCATTTTGTCGGTTAAAGTTCGACTACACGAAATAAAAGAGAAGTAAAATCAAAATCAAAATGGTTTAGAAAAAAAGAATATTAAACTACATAAGTAAACAAAAACATTGGCGTTTCGTTTATGACTTATGCGAAATGTGAAGAACAATCTCCAAACCGTTGCCATAGAAATTTACTGAAAATAAGCTGTTACCAAGGGAACCCTCGAATACGCAGGTACAAGAAGAGCATGTCACATGACTCATCTTGGACCTTCTCAAGGGTTACCATTTATCACTCTACTTTATATATCTCGTTGGTACTTACTGTCATTTACTACGGTATGTTTGCAAATCTCAACATAATTTAATTGTTGCCATTTTATTTTTCCCACAGAATTTAAAAAAAAAAAAAAAAGTATATTTATTTAAAATGAGGAAAATAAATTAGAAAAATTAGAAAATAAATTAGAAATATCAGTCGTATCGTTACAAATAGAAAGGGAAAATTTCTGTAAATCCGATGGATTAAACAGCTTATCAATCGGACAATTAGATTTTTTTTTTTTTTTATTAACTGAAGTATGAATTTTAGGAGGCAACAGCAGAAGATTGTATGGAAACGTGATGGAAACCGTCAGGAGAAATAAAATAAAAATAAAAATAAAAATAAAAATAAAAATCTGATTCACATAAAGTCACATGTTTTTGAAGTGGGATAAAAAATTGCTGCTTTCAATTTTTTTTTTTTTTTTTAATTTTTTCTTAAGAACACAAAAATATATACAGCCTGTACTCCACAAGACCAACATGCATTTCAAATTTATCAATTTTTTTTTGGTTAATAAACAAAAAAATTACCTTTTTTTTTTTTTTTTTTTTTTTTTTTTTCAAGTTAAATTTTATTCTAAATTCGAAAAGATTTATGTGATATACATTAAGAATTTGGGTTTTAAAAGTTTTTTTAAATAGATTATTTTAATTTTCTCTCACGAACACAAACATTTAATATACAGCTTGTACAACACAAAACCAAATTTCAGTTCAAATGTCATTAATTTTGGTTAATTAACAAAGAAGTTACTTTTTTTTTTTTTTTTTTTTTTTTGCAAATTAAATTTTATTCTAACTTTGGAAAGATTTATGCGATACGATTTATTAGGAATTTGGGTTTTAAAAGTTTTTTTAAATAGATTATTTATATTTTTGATGAGTTACTTAGATGAAAATGGCTAATGATAAATTAAACAATCGCCCAGAGGGATCTATAAATAAAACTGATAAAATAAATTTATAGTTAATAGAGTTTAGAGTAGTAAGGAAACACTACGCATAGGCAGTTTCATTTTTTATTTTTTTACTTTTTAATATATAACAACTTGACAGGGAATATATATATATATGTGTGTGTGTGTGTGTGTAATATTATCATAAATATTTTATGATATTTTATCATAAGTTAACATTAAAAGAGGAATGAATTCTTAGTTTTCAAAAATTAGCAAGCCAAATATATATATATATATGTATGTATATGTATAATATATATATGCATTTTAGAACGACGTATATTAGTATCGTAAACTATATTAGCAGTTTATCAATGTGTATAAATTTTTGAAAGTGATAATGACGTCAATTTTTCTGAGATGCTTAATTTAAATTTTTATAATTTTTATTGTTCACGTTTAAGTAAATGTATTATTTTCCTGTTGAGAAAAAAAAAAAAAAAAAAAAAAAAAAAAAACAATAAATAAATAAATAAACTCCTATTCTATTCTTTTTTTTTTTTTTTTTTTTTTTTTTGCAACAATTAAATTATGGATAAAAATGCTATTATGAGGTTAATATTTTCATAATTTAATTAATTAAAAGAATAATTAAAAATTCGAAAATCGGGCTTTGTGGTGCACAAGGACCCCTCGAAGGCCACCTTCGTGTCGAAACACGTGACTGTTCGGTCTAGCATATTTGCGCTACGCTGTCCACACACAAACATTGCTCTTTATATATATAAAGATATACAACATTTTAAACGAAAGCTATTCCCACTTTCAGATAAATTGAAAAAACACTTTTGAAACAATATGCTGCAATCGGAATACAAATATATTAAATATCTCATGAAATATGAGCATTTTTATGAAAAACGTTTTCACTGCGCATGTCTGAAAGATATAAAACATTTTATTATATAGGTTGAAAGCTAGATATATTGGGCAACTTTTTTCAAAAGCTCATCTGAATAGAGCAAAAATTAAGCAAATTATTCGAAAAGAACTGGCTGATTTTAGGTATTTTCCAAGAGTTGAAATTTCATAAAGGGTTTTTCAAATGCCGCGTAATTAATTTGAAGATCCAATTATTTTAACCGCTTTGCAAAAATTCTTTTTTGTGAAAAACCCCCTATGATCTCACAAATCTTAGTAAATAAACAAAAATATGTTAGAGTTACAAGCTTATAACGGGTTTTTCACAAAACTTGCTTTTGGAGCATGGTTGAAATAATTGGATTTTCAAATTAATCACGCGGCATGTGAAAAACCCCTTATGAAATATCCTCTTCGAAAATACCTAAAATCTAGCTCGTTCTTTTGCCGATAATTTGCGTAATTTTTACTCTATTCAAATGCACTTTTGACAAAAGTTGCCCAATATAGCTAGCTTTCAACCTATATAATGAAAAATTTTCTATCTTTTGCAATGAAAACTTTTTTTTATAAAAATGCTCATATTTCATGAGATATTTAAGATATTTGCGCTCCGATTGCAGTATATTGTTTCAAAAGTATTTTTACAACTTACCAGAAAGTGAGAATAAAATTCGCTAACAACTCTGTATATTATAAATAAAAAACATGCAGATTTTTTTGGAGCTTTAAAATAAATGCTTATACCTCCATTATTTAATATGCTATCTTCACACATATTCATCCGCAAATTGTACTAGGTCTGTATTAACATATCCTAAAGTTACAGATCATTTCGTGCATTTAATGATACAGAGTGATCACAAACATTATTGATTTTGCTCAGTTTGTTAGTGGCCTTCTAAATGCTGTCTTAAACCAGTCTTCACTGAAAAATATAAAGAAGAGCAAATTCTTTAAATACCAAATCATTGAAAACAGTTCATCGAAAGATAAGTTTTTAAATTGAAATAATCTGGTGTGTCACTAACACAACTTTCTCTTAACCCGAAATTTAATATTATAAGTACATGTTGGAGATTAAGGGGTAAGATAACGAATGCTGTTTTGCAAACCTATGTTAGAACAATTCAAATTGGGCTTCGGAGTAGCTTTATTTGACAAGTAATTTTGTGTGAGGGAGGCTACCGCCACCCTTAAGCCCCCGTTTCACTACTATACCTACATTTATATAGAATTCGAATCTATTATTAAATTCAAAAGTTCATTTAAAATCATTGAGACAACTTTCACACCAACATTCCTCGAAAATTATCAATCTGGATCAATTTTTTCTATAACAAACACATTAACTTCAAAATACAACATTTGGATCTTCTGAAATTATTTGTTTTTAATTTATTCTAACAGACACAGAAAAAAGTCATATGTTAAAAACATGCCTTCGGTATTCAGGAAGCCTCAAAACGTCTAAATATACAATTAAAAAAAAAAGTGATCAACATTTAGTTTAAAAGAAACTTTATTTACCATATGGCTATGAGGAATTAATTTCAATTCCTGAGCAGCTTTCCTGGACATGGTAAAATATTATAGTGAAGCATTTACCCTTACAAATAAAACTAGTTGGCATAGGTGGACTCTGCTCAGTTCCCCATCATATTTATGTTCTCAGAAATTTCTAGTGCGAGACATATTTCTAGTGGATCTGCAGATCAGGAGCCTCAACGTCCTATTTGCATCAGACATTATTCAATAGGTCATTTTTATTTATTCCTTATTATATAATAGTATATATTGATTCGATCGACTTATTACCAAAATCAAATACATTCCTGAGGGGGGCGGCAGCCCCCCTCAACCCCCCGTTGTATCTCTCTTTGTATACCTATTTGTATATGATATAAAGTGTTACGAAATTGTAAATAATTGCATTTATTTTTGTATAAATTCTTTCAAAGATGTTTAGTAAGTTGATAAAATGCTAATTTTGTGCCTTTATAGTCGTTTTAGCTTTAAAATAGCCAAATTTTCCTTTAAAAGCGCATTAAAAAGCTCCTATAAGGGAAGAAATAAATTTGGCGACTATTTCCCTCTTTGGCGATTTTTTTGGCGATCTTGGCGAGAAAATACTTATTAGGGATATACCAAATATGGAAGCTCTAATCTCATTGGCTGATGTGATACGAGAATTTTCCAGAACAGTCTGTTTTCGATAGAAAAGTATAAAAGGAGCATTATTTTCGCCAAGGCGGTCAGTCTCAGATCTATATCAGTTTCGTCAAATGCTTGCTCAATGGGCTCATGAATATGTGTACCGAATTGCAAGTCAATAGCGTTATTTTGGGGGCCGCTATCGCGGTACATACAAATTCTTCCCATAGGCCGTAATGGTAAAAAAAACTTTGGCGTGTCCCTGTACACGAACTTACAAATGGAATGCACACCGAAAACTACACAGCTAATTTCGTGGGCATCATGAACATGTGTACAAAATTTCAAGTCAATAGCGAGTTTTTTGCGGCCGCTATCGCATGACAGACAGACAGACAGACGGAATCCAAAATCCTTTTGAGTCTCAACAGAGGGCCTCCATTCACATTTCGGCAAAAATTGGAAGTCAATAGCTTGATTTTTGCGGTGGCTATCGCGGTACATACAGATTCTTCCCATAGGCCGTAATCATAAAAAATCTTTGGCGTGTCCCTGTACACGAACTACAAATGGAATACACACCTAAAACTATACAGCTGATTCCGTTGGGCTCATGAACACGTGTACCAAATTGCAAGTCAATAGCGTGATTTTTGTGGCCGCTATCGCGGTACATACAAATTCCTCCCATAGGCCGTAATGATAAGAAAAACTTTGGCGTGTCCTGTACACAAATTACAAATGGAATACACACCCAAAACTATACAGCAGATTTCGCGGGGCACATGAACACGTGTACCAAATTGCAAGTCAATAGCGTGATTTTTGTGGCCGCTATCGTGATACATATAAATTTCTCCCATAGGCCGTAATGATAAGAAAAACTTTGGCGTGTCCCTGTATACGAACTACAAATGGAATACATACCAAAAACTATACAGCTGATTTCGTGGGGCTCATGAACATGTGTACCAAATTTCAAGTAAATAGCGCTTTTTTGGCGGCCGCTATCGCGCGACAGACAGACAGACACAGCCCAAAACAGTTTTGAGTCTCAACAGAGGGCCTCCACTGACGTTTCGGCAATAATGTTAAAAGAAATCAATTTGACCAAAGCTTCTTACAGTGACAGAATGAAATCCCCCCTAATAGGCTATCCACCGTTCACTTCGATATATTTATCTTATTCTAATCTATTAATTTATTTTATCGGGGTCAATTCCGTTGTTTAGTTTTCATGCTACTATTTCCAATGCAATAATCCTCAAATTCATATTTATATGAAAAATTTACAATTTCGCTATGTTGATAAAATCGTAAATTCCGAATAATTTACGAAATTTTCCTACTAGAATATTTGTATTCAATCATGTTCAAACAAATATCATAAACGTAATTTTGAAGTTGTCTAACGTATTTAGGGTCCTCAAAATGGAAGTTTATGCTCAATTTTGCTTTATTCTGACATGTTAAATAAATCGTAAATTCCAAATAACTTACGAATTTTTTAAATTGGAAAAATCATAGTCTATGATATTCATGCCAGTATCCTAAATATTATTTCGAAAGTGGTTTGACATCTTTACGATGAAAATATCCCTCAAGATTGACGTTTATGTGAAATTTTGCTCTATTCAGCCATGTTAAGAAATTCGTAAATTTCCAATAACTTACAAAATCTTTATATTGGAAAATTCATATAGTCATTAATATTCATGCCAGTGTCCTAAATAATGTTTCAAAAGTAGTCTGACATCTTTACGATGAAAATATCTCTCAAAATTGACGTTTATGTGAAATTTTCCCCTATACTGCCATGTTAAGAAATTCGTAAATTTCCAGTAACTTGCGAAGTTTTCAAAGTAGCATATTTATAGTTACTGATGTTCATTCCGGCATCAAAACTGATATTTTAAAACTGGTCTGACATTTTTACTGTACAAAGTTTACATTTAATGCACGTTTAAGTGATTTTTTGTCCTATTCTCCCATGTTAAGAAAATCGTAAATTTCGAATAACTTACGAAGTTTTTAAAATCGAATGTTGCAAATGAATAGGGTTCTTGCCAGTGTCGAAAGTAATATTTTAAAACTGATCTGACCTCTCTGCGACAATTTTTTCTTGAGATATCGTGTACACAGACTAACAAACTAACGGACTGACCCACTAACACACTAACAGACTAACAGACTAACAGACTAACAGACACCCTACAGACAGACACCATAGAAATTTTGTCATTTTCGGATTCCTCACACCTGAAAACGTGTAGAAAAGTCAAAAAACCGAGGTCGAAATTTTTCACGATTACCTAAGTTCCCCATACCTATAGTATGATGGGGAACTAAAAGAAGGTTATGGCATAAATATTGACAGCCATGTACATCTTCTGAAAGTTATGTACACATCCCATGGTGCATATAAATATAATCATACATTAATAACACACAGCACAACCTGAAGTGCACATCCATCAATGTTCGAGTATTGTCGTACTATAATCTAGTTATTTTGTGTAGCCCTGTAAATGAACAGTGAATGATTTCTGTATCATATTCTACACGAAACATGTTTTTACATATAAAATATATATATTCGTTTTATTTGGTTTAGCGCAATCTATAGATGTTAAACTCTACTTACCTGCAATTTTCCCATAGACGTAATGTATTTGAATACTCTTGGGTGTCGCTGTACACGAACCATTTTCTTGATCTCAACGAAAAGTTTAGTGTATCATCTCTATATCATACACATTTAGAATACCAAGTTTGGACTTTCTGCTACAATTTGTTTTTGAGATATGCTAATAATAGACACACATACACAGAGACAGACACACACGCAGACCAACCGCTAAAAACATGATTTTTGTGTTCAGCGGACCTCAAAACGTGTAAATAATAAAAAAAAAATTCAATTTTGAAAATTTGACTCAAAAGCAATACTTTCTCTACCTTATGGGTAAGAGAAAGTAAAAAAAAAAAAAAAAAAAAAAAAAAAAAAAAAACGCTTTTCGTCAAGCTTAAAGTCAAAGGTAGCAGGTTTATGTTACAAAAGTAAAGAAATATTACATATGTATTAACATATACTTAGCCAATCGCTTTGTTCCCACACATTGCATTATTTACGTCGTTATTCTGTTTTCAAGAAATTTAAACTACAAAAGGGTTTTATTTATTCTGCTTAAAATTTTAGGATAGATTTATTGATCATTAGATATTTCAATTTTTTAAAATCCAAGCTCATAATCATTCAACAAATAGAAGCCATAATGATATACAATTTGGTGACAAAACTTGCTACTTCGCAATGAAATTTGTGATTTGGCGGGAAAATTTTATAGTTGACGACGAAATTCGTTATTGGACGACAAAATTTGGCGAGCTTGGCGATGAAGAATGGCAGCTTAGGCGTCGTTATATTTTCTTCCCACGCGAAAACCTCATATTTCTTCAAAGACCAATATCTTGTTTCCACAAAATAAAAAGTCAAAGGAAGCTGTAATCTATTACACTCAATTTCAATCGTAAATTTTAAATTCCCGCCACCGGCGTTCTAAACCAACGAGATATATAAAGTAGAGTGATAAATGGTAACCCTTGAGAAGGTCCAAGATGAGTCATGTGACATGCTCTCCTTGCACCTGCGTAATCGGCGGTTCCCTTAGTAACAGCTTATTTTCAGTAAATTTCTATGGCAACGGTTTGGAGATTGTTCTTCGCATAAGTCGTAACCGCCAATGCTTTTGTTTACTTACGTAGTTTAATATTTTTTTGTTCTAAATCATTTTGATTTTCATTTTACTTCTTTTTTATTTCGTGTAGTTGAACTTTAACCGACAAAATGTTTAAAAACAGTTGAAAAATTATTATTTGTTGTTAAATTTAGCTCTTTAAAAGTTTAAATTTTCTTTTATAAACACTTTTAAACTTTGTTGGGAAACGATGAAAAAAAAAAGTATTTTATTATTTATTAAAATGTGAAATATGTGTAAAATTATTTTAAAAACAATTATTTCGGTCATAGGACTGTCATGTTACCTAATAATAATGATAATTTGTCGAATTGATATTTTAAATGCCAAAATAGCGATAAAGGGCCAAACACAGCAACCTATTGAAGCATGTCACGTGATTCATCATGAACCACGGAAAGCTAATCCTTCATCCATTGAATCAGCACTCTAATTCATATGTATATCTCGTTGTTCTAAACTTTTTACTCCGTGCTCACCACAAACGATATTTTTACTAAGACTAGTGTATTATTTTAATTTTATATTTTTAAATGATTAATTAAAGCAATTATAATGGTTTTTATATATTCAATGATCTTTTTTTTATCGCCTGCATGTGACATAAGCATCAGATTATAAATTTAAGCAATTAAAGTCGGCTTCATGAGAACCAACGAGATAAATAAATTAGAGTACTGATTCAACGGATGAAAGATTAGCTTTCCGTAGTTTAAGATGAATCACGTGACATGAACCAATAGGTTGCTATGTTTGGCCCTTTATCGCTATTTTGGCATTTAAAATTTAAGTTCGGCAAATTATCATTTTTATTAGGTAACATGACAGTCCTATGACCGAAATAAATTGTTTTTAATATAATTTATCACATATTTCACATTTTAATGATTATTAAAATACCTTTTTTTTACCATCGCTTCCCAACAAAGTTTAAAAGTGTTTATAAAAGAAAAGTTAAACTTTTAAAGAACTAACTTTAACAACAAATAATAATTTTTCAACAATTTTTAAGCATTTTCTCGGTTAACTTTCGACTACACGAAAAAACAAAGAAGTAAAATCAAAACCAAAATGATTTAGAACAAAAGAATATTAAACTACATAAGTAAACATAAACATTGGCGGTTAAGACTTTTGCCAAGAACAATCTCCAAACTTTTGCCATAGAAATTTATTCTGAATAAGCTGTTACCAAGGGAACCAACGCACAGAGGGTTCATCTCACATGATTCATGTTGGACCATGTCACGGTTACCATTTATCTCGTTCAGGGTTACCATTTATCCTTTATTTATCTCGTTGATGACAACTGACAAAAAATCACTTTTTAACTTGTAGCTTTTAAACAATTGAAGCTATCGAAAAAGTTTAAATACAAAAATCGTTCTTTAGGGTAAGGCGGTAATTCGCCTGATTTGAAATTTTCTTCTATTTTCAATATGAAAAAAATTATGGACAAATGAAAATTTCCACCCAACCATTTCCACCCCCTTTGAGCTTGGTACCCCATCTATGAATTCGACCGAGATTTTTACTGACCTGACAACATATCTCGAGCTGGTTAAATTTAAATAAAAATTACTCCAGTTACCGTGTTCACAATTTAACATGGAAAAAAAAGTTATATATATATATAACCCGAATAAACTACTACGTCAGAAACGCCAAAGAAAAATATTTGAGATGCATACAGCTGTTTCGGTAGCCTTAAGCGTACCGTCTTCAGTGCAAAAAGAATTCTGAATCTGGAGAAGTACTCGTATATATAGGAGAGGGACCTAATTTAGTTCATCCAATAGGAATGCGGGAAAGGTGGGGAGTGTGGCCGATAGGAATTTAGGAATCTTAGCTGTGTAAACAATAGAAAAATTAAGAAAATGTGGACTGAATGTAAAATTTCCAACAATTAGACAAATAGGGAACAGCGAAATCACAATTTACAAAGTTTTTAAAATTTTTATAAATATGAAAAGTTTCAAAGAAATCGAGTTCATGAATAGATTTAGGTCTGCAAATTATTTTAGCTCAATTAAATTTAAAATTATGATTTTCCTATATATATATATATATATAAACTTTTGAACGGAGGATGGTTTTGGGTTCTAGGGGTCATGATCGGCGAAGATATGAAGAAATTTTCCAGAAGTCGTGTCATGAGGACCATTGCAATAGGTAGATTTCTTATAAGGAATCTACCTAAATAAAATCCCTTTTCGGCAAGCTTAAAGGCAAAGGTGTAGATTCCTTTACGTTAATGTTAGAAAAGTAAATAAATATTACATAGACATTAACACATACTTAGCCAATTTGGCTTTATTCCCACACATTGCATTATTTACGTCGCTGTTCTATATTCAAGAAATTTAATTTTCAACTACAAAAAGTCTTTTATTCATTCTACTTAAAATTTTAGGCTAGATTTATGGATCAGTAAATGTTTCAATTTTTAAAAATCCAAGCTCATAATAATTCAACAAATAGAAGCCATTAAGATATACAATCCCAGCAATGTGGAATCCGGGAGAAGACTATTGGGCTACAGCCTCCTCCCCACCCAAGATGAATAAAAATTATAAATTTTATTTAAAATCCATATCACTGTGTTCAATACCTGTCTTTTAAAGAAAAAATAATAGAAACATGAAAGTGCACTTGTGACCTTACTATGGTCAAGCACTGGTGAGTCTGACGGTCTGGCGTTGCTATGATCAAGTCAAATACAGTTAAGTGGTTGCAGTTTTTGGATAGTTATTTCATTGTAATTTTTATTGAATTATTGAAAGTTTTGTATTGTGCTTTTGTGATCCTTATTGTCAGATGAGTAAAAATTGTAAAGTGAAGCTGTATTGGTTCACATAAGCTGGAACATTAACATTAATATTAGTTAACATTGGACTATTTCGGCACCACTAAATTTAAAGGATAATTGCTACAAATTTAGTAAAAATTGTAAAGTGAAGCTGTATTGGTTCACATAAGCTGGAACATTAACATTAATAATAGTTAACATTGGACTATTTCGGCACCACTAAATTTAAAGGATAATTGCTACAAATTTAGTAAATTGTATGATTTGGCGAGACTTTGATGGCAAAACTTGCAACTTTGCAATGAAATTTGTGATTTCGCGGCAAAATTTGTTAGTTTACAACGAAATTTTTGACTTGGCGATGAAATTTGTTATCTGACGACAAAATTTGGCGAGCTTGGCTATGGAGAATGGCAGCTTTGGCGACATTATATTTTCTTCCTACGCGAAAACCTCATATCTCTTCACAAACCAATATCTTGCTTCCACAAGATAAAAAGTCAAAGGAATCTGCAACGTATTACTCTCAATTTAAACCGCAAATTTTTAATTCTTGCCTAAATCAGCATTCGAAACTATTCACCACAAAAGATATTTGTATTAAGACTAACGTATTATTTTAATTTTATATTTTTAAATGATTAATTAAAGCGGTTAATTTGGTTTTTATATTTTCAGTGATCTTTTTTATCATCGTCTGTGTTGTTGTTGTTGCTTATCCTCCTGGTCTGACGGAGTCAGACAAGATCCACGAGTTCGTTGACAGTTAGAAAGTCAAAGACCAGAAGAGGATTGATAAAAAGATCCTCCTTAGAGAGTCCCATGCATTCCAAAAGGTGCTCAGGAGAAGCCTGATGATTTTGGCACTTGGTGCAGGTGGCGAAGGTTTTCCTGCCCTCGATGAAAGTGAGGCACTTGATGTGACCGCTAGCGTGTCTTGACAGTACAGTTCGGGTACGTCTGTCACACGGGAGGTCAAGGGACAAACCCGGTTTTGAGCCCTTGTACCAATTATGGGTGGGGGGAGTTTTCCACTCCTCCGAGATTTTTGGATTTTCCCAGGAGTATAACTCCTGAAAAGTAAGTGCGGAGGAGGGAGTTGAAGGAATCCTGCAGCCCTCCTTAGCAAGATTATCAGCCATTTCATTCCCGTGGAGATTCACGTGTGAAGGTATCCATTGCAAATGAACGTCATGATTTTGTGAAATGAGCTTTAATTTAAGCAGAGCCTGATTACCACCTGTTGGGGCCCAAGGCCCAGGACGATTTTGGTGCCCCCCCCCCCCTCTTGAACAAATTAAAGTTTTTTTTTTTTTTTTTAATCTAATTTGTGCACAAAGTTTGACTGCTGGTAAAAAAGTTAAAGCATCACCTTCGCAAGAAATTAGTTTTAACTTCTTTTGCAACGAGACCTCGAATTATTATTATTATTGGTGCAGGGGTAATCTTTCTTCTATGACTGTTGGAATCCACTTGCATAGAAATGTAATTTTTCACAAGGTATTCTTTATAATACTGTTTTCTTTTTTAATCCTAATCTACCTCATTCATACCATACGAAGTCAGCGGGTATGTAAATATGAACACATGACCAAATACTACTGAAAATGTAAAGATATTTTCCATTAGGATGATACAAAGTTCTTTAATTTGTATTATATTAACTGTAAGTCTGCAAGTGAAAATTTATCTGGATTTTTTCGTCCGCTGTAAAATGTTATATCATTCGACCGATCTCCACGAAAACTGGTATATTTCATAATCTAGCTAACGTTGTATTTTTTAATTTAATCGAAAAATTGTTTAAAAGATATTAAAAAATGACTTTCAACTAAAGATTATTATCGTTAGATAACTTTTGGTTAATTTTTTTAAGGAAATCGTTTCCAAAAATAGCATTTTTTTAAACTTAAAAATTATTTTGGTGCCTCTAGATAGAGGTGCCCTAGGCCGAGGCCTTGTCGGCCTGTGCAATAATCAGGCTCTGAATTTAAGCAGTGTAGAGGTGCTGACCTCGTCGCCCACAAGAATCCAATTACTAAGATGGTGAAGAGAACTACGGCTATCAGTCAAGATCCATAGGTCACCATAATCCTCTTCAGAGAGAATAGCTTCTAGTCCCAGGTCTATTGCAATCAATTCACTTCTGAAGACAGAGCAGTAATTTGGATTACGATGAGAAAGAGTCCAGTTGGCGTGAGGGGTTTCAATATATATGCCACTAACTGCTAGGTTGTCAATTTTACTACCGTCGGTGAAGATTTTAATGGCATTAGGAATGTGGCTTAGGTTTTCCAAGGTCAATTGTCTAAGATGTTCTGGGATGTAGTCTTTCTTGTTAACATGAGAGCTTAAGTTAAAGTGAAAGTGAACTCTGGGGAGTCCTTCTGCAGGATTCAAGCAGCAGTGTAGTGAGTTGGGTTCATCGTCTGTACGTGACATAAGTATCAGATTATAAATTTAAGCAATGAAGGCTATAAAAAATATCGGCTTCATCACAAATGATGAAAAACCACTTTTTAACTTGTTACTTTTAAGCGATTGAAGCTATCGAAAAAGTTTAAAGACAAAAATTGTTCTTTAGGGTAAGGCGGTAATTCACCTGATTGGAAGTTTTTTCCTATTTTCAATATTAAAGAAATTATGGGCAAGTGAAAATTTACACCCCACCAGAATCTTAAAAATCATTGTGTTGAAAAATTAAGTGGATCAAAATGACAGAGAAAGTTGCACAGGGAACTAATCTAAGATATTGTTGCAAATTTGTAAATAATTTTATTTTTATTTTATTTTACTTATTTATTTCTAAATTCTTTCAAAGAGGCTTAGTAAATTGATAAAATGTTAATTTTCTGCATTTCTAGTTTGTTTTAGAGTTAAAACAGCCTAATTCCCTCTCAAAAACGCATTAAAAAGCTTCAATAAGGCAGGTAATGGATTTGGCGACTTTTCCATCTTGGCGAGAAAATCCTTACTATCGATATACCAAAGATGGACGCTGTAACGTGATTGGTTCACGAGTTACGTGAAATTTCTAAATTTTTCTGGGTTCGATAAAGGGGTATAAAAGGCGGTCGAACGAGCCAAGTCAGTCAGTCGCAGTTGAGTTTCGCCAAACAATTGCATGGCTTTTGAAGGAGTTCTGAGCCTCTTTGAATGAACCTTGCTTTATGTTAATGCTTTGATACAGTTTGAACTGTGAATCTGATGTTGACATCTGTTATTTAAGCTGTGTTTACTGGTGAAACTGAAGTTAAACCGACCTGTATTCTTTTGGAATTTTCTGTAAATAAACTACTCAACTTTTGCAAGTTTCGCCTTTCATTCTCAGACAACTTACGAACCTCGAAGTGCGCAACAATATTTGCAAAATAAGTCCACTGTCCAACTTTGGTTCGAATAAACTCAGTATTTCAAAGTTATCGCGACAACAAAGCCTCAAGTGGCAGCGTTCAAGTGGCCGAAACTTGGAAATAAACTTCCCCACCGAAATCATAGTTGTTTGAATGAATATTCCATTCTTCAACTTTGGTTTGAACTGATTAAGTATTTCAAAAGTTATCGTGATAACAAATTTTCAAGTGGCCACCACTTGGAAACAATATAGTGGAGCAAGTTGCCCAGCAAACACATCCAAGATACAGTGGAACCTGTCTAAAGTGACCACCCTAGGGACCGGCTAAAATGGTCACTATACGCAGGTGGTCAGTGGTCACTTTATAAAGTGTCTTTAAAATTGGAAAATGGTCACTTTAGTCAAGAAAATGGTCACTTTAGTCAGGTGGTCACTTTACCAAGGTGGTCACTTTTACAGGTTCCACTGTATTTGAAGCATAGGTTCACTTCGAATTAGTGCAGTTTTTCAAAAGTTATAGTTATGGCAAATTTTCAAGTGGCAGTCTAAGTGGTTGCTACTTGGAAACAAAACAGCGAAACAACTTGCCCAGCGAAATCATCCAATATATTTGTATGATAAATTCATTGTCCAGCTCTAGTTCAAATTAAATAAGTATTTCAAAAATTATCGTCATAAGAAATTTTCTAGTGGCACCACTTGGAAAAAAAAAGCGGAGTGAGATGCCCAGCGAACTTATCTGAGATATTTAAATGATAAATCCGCTAACCAAATTTGATGCGAATTCATTGAGTATTACTAAAGTTACCATAATCATAAATTTTCAAGTAGCCGCCACTTGGAAATAAAATTGCGGATCAAGTCGCCACAAGCGAACTTATCCAAGATATTTGAACCATAAGTTCACTATCCAACTTTTATTTGAATCAGTTTAGTATTTTAAAAGTTATGGTGATGACATGTTTTCAAGTGGCAGTGTGACTTCAAGTGGTCTCTGTGATGTTAAAAACATCACTTCTTTTTAAATTTTAAATAAGATCGTTTTTCTGCACTTAAATGCATTGTTTCTCTCAGCTGGCTCAACTCACCCTGTTGTGTTTGCTTTACTGCAATACACACACAGGAGAAAAATTGGTTCTTCTTTCCTAGTGGTGATGTCATATCACACCATTCTGAGAACCAATAGGGTGATGGTTCTGACCCCACCTTCTGTTATCCCGGCAGTTTTAAATTCAGTTGGGTTTGAGCAGCTCTCAAGAGAGGAACATGGGGTGAGAAAGATTTGTTTTTCTTCTGTTTTAAAATAATGACAATTTTATCATTTAGAGAGATAGTGCCTACTTATTAATAATAAATATATATATATATTAGTTTATATGAATATATATATTCAAATTTTAAAAACCATCAATTTTTTATATTCTACTTAATTTGGATTTACTAGTGTGGATTTGAAAATAAAGAAATTAATTTTGATGCAGCAGTTTAGTTTTATTACAAACATTATTTTTGTGTTCTGCATTTTTCCTTTTACAGCATTCTACCAATTAAGTAAGTTTGTTCCTCTTTTATCTTAAGTAAATAAAAATATTTGGACATATATATATTTTACCTTTTGACCCAAAGAATAAAAAGGGTTTGTGGCCAAAACGCAATGTACGATCATGTACGCCATGAGGTTTTTGATTCCTCAATAACGAACTTTTTTTTATAATTAAAATTAAAAATATTAATAAAATAAATTAAAATATGAAAACATAAAAGATAAATGAATTATTTACACCACATTTGGTGCCGGTTATGTCAAATTGTGATCCGATGGAAAAAGATTGAGATCACAAACCAAAATATTCATTTAAGCTAAGCTATTAGATACATTTATTTAGATTACCAAAATATTGCAAAAGAGGAAAATATTAGGTTATTTTAAATGTTTATTGAATCAGTATGACTTATATTATCTAACATGTTTCTATAAGCTGCAATGTTTGAAGAATATATGCATAAAAATAAATAAAAATGGAAAATGAAAGGAATACTTGATTATTGTTCTTAAGAATGAATGATAGTGTAGAGATTGTTTATTTTGAATAAGTTATTTTATTTTTATTGCTAGAATTACTGAAATTATTTTTAAAGTCATACATAACCAATAACATTTTTTTTTTTTTTTGTGATTGAATATATACCAAGTGACCTATAAAACAATTCCCTGTTTCAAAAATTCTGATATGCTGGAACTTTGTACAAATGAAAAATTTTTTTGGTTCAATATATTTTGAATAACTGATTAAATAAATAATAACCAACAGAACTTTGTATTGTTGGCTTTAAAAAAAAAAAAAAAAAAAAAAAAAAAAAAAAAATGTAGGTATGTCTCTCTCTCCTCAACTACTTGAATGTATTAAATGCAAATAGCTATCAACACATGTAAAAATCAAGAAATTTAAATAACAAGTTTCATACATCTGTGTTGTTTATTTTTAAACCAATATAGTAGTTTCATATATATACAAAAAAAAAATAATAATAATAATAATGGCTTCTAACAAAGGATTGACAAGATGGTTACCGTTCAAAACTTTAGTAACGCCATTTTCTGGAGACCCTCATTTATTGGATTTTTTTATTGAACAAGTGAAATTTAAAATTGAGAACAGCAAATGGGAGGAATCCCATGCTTTGGCTTTTGTGAAATCAAAATTGGCAGATTCTACTCTTAAGTTTTATGTCTCCTCCCCAGCTTGCCAAAAAGCCAAAAATACTTAAGAATTATTTAATATATTTAAGAAATATTTTAAGGTAGAGTCGGCAACTGCAATAGCACAACAATTTAATGAATTTAAGTTTGAGTCCGATGTCAATATTAATATTTTTGCTAATAAGCTTGAAAATTTAGTGAGAAAACGATTTCCTGATATGGAAGAAAAAGCCCTTGAACAATTACTAATCGCAAAATTCAATGATCTCATTCCGCCCCACTTTAGAATTCATCTACTATCACAAAAAGCCACAACCTTTTTTCAGATGGTGGAATGTCTCGAAAAATTCCAGGAAATTTATAACTTGCAAGTAAACCCTGATGTGATGTTAAAAACATCACTTCATTTTAAATTTTAAATAAGATCGTTTTTCTGCACTTAAATGCATTGTTTCTCTCAGCTGGCTCAACTCACCCTGTTGTGTTTGCTTTACTGCAATACACACACAGGAGAAAAATTGGTTCTTCTTTCCTAGTGATGATGTCATATCACACCATTCTGAGAACCAATAGGGTGATGGTTCTGACCCCACCTTCTGTTATCCCGGCAGTTTTAAATTCAGTTGGGTTTGAGCAGCTCTCAAGGCACTCTCTCTCTAAATGATAAAATGGTCATTATTTTAAAACAGAAGAAAAACAAATCTTTCTCACCCCATGTTCCTCTCTTGAGAGCTGCTCAAACCCAACTGAATTTAAAACTGCCGGGATAACAGAAGGTGGGGTCAGAACCATCACCCTATTGGTTCTCAGAATGGTGTGATATGACATCACCACTAGGAAAGAAGAACCAATTTTTCTCCTGTGTGTGTATTGCAGTAAAGCAAACACAACAGGGTGAGTTGAGCCAGCTGAGAGAAACAATGCATTTAAGTGCAGAAAAACGATCTTATTTAAAATTTAAAAAGAAGTGATGTTTTTAACATCACAGTCTCCACTTGAAAACAAAATGGCGGAGCAACGTGATTAGCAAACTCATCCAAAATATTTATAAGTTCACTGTCGAATTTATGTTCGATTTGGAGTATTATTTTAGAAGTTATCGTGATTTTATATTTTCAAGTGGTAGCCTGATTTCAAGTGGTACCGCTTAACTTAAGATATTCGAAACTTTGTTAAATATGGCGGATAAAGTACATTAATAAACTTGATCGAGACACTTATATTGTCTATGTATACATCAAAATTCAAAGAAATTTGGAATGCGGGTTTTACAATGTAAATTTGAAATTTTCAAGTGGTTTCCACTTGAAAACAAAATGGTGGAACAACATGGTTAACAAACTCATTCAAGATATTTATAAGATAAGTTAAGACACTGTCCAAATTTGGTTCGAATTGGAGTATTATTTCATAAGTTATTGTGATATTAAATTTTCAAGTGGTAGCGTGATTTCAAGTGGCCCCGCTTAACTTAAGATATCTACCACTTTATTAAAATTGGCTGATAAATTTCATTAATAAACTTCACTGAGACCCTTATGTGGCCTATATTTACATCAAAATTCAAACAAATTCGGAATAGGCTTTTTACAATTTGAATTTGAAATTTTCAAGTGGTCTCCACTTCAAAACAAAACGGCGGACCAACTTAGTTAACAAACGCATCTAAGATATTTATAAGATAAGTTAAGACACTGTCCAAATTTGGTTCGATTTGGAGTATTATTTTGGAAGTTATTGTGATTTTAAATTTTTAAGTGGTAGCCTGATTTCAAGTGGCCTGGCTTAACTTAAAATATCTGCCACTTTATTACAAATGGCGGATAAACTTCATTAATAAACTTCATTGTGACCCTTATGTGGCCTGTATTTACATCAAAATTCAAGCAAATCTTGCTTTAAATATGCTTTTTACAATGTGGGTTTGAAATTTTCAAGTGACTTCACTGTCCAAGATAAGATAACTTCACTGTCCAAATTTCTTTCGATTTGGAGTATTATTTCGGGAGTTATCGTGATGACAAAATTTTCATTATAGATAGATTGATAGATAGATAAACGAAGTGATTGCAATAGGTCGATTTCTAAAGAAACCAACCTAATATGCCATCTATCTTTATAGTAATGAAATTCAGGATAAGAGAATGTCGTGTGTGTAATACCCAATTTTTTTTTTTTTTTTTTTTTTTTTTTTTTCAAAAACGTATCACAAATAGAACTGTAGACACAACAATAAACCACCAAAAGGAGTATTTAAAAACAGAAAAACAAGAAAAACATGTCTTATTCGGAAGGGTAGGTTGATTTCTTTTTCCTTATCAAGCAGCCGTCATTTTGTTTCAGAATGGCGGCTACAAATTATTAATGCACTTGGTAGAAATATTGATGTAGGCTATGGACATGTGGAGTTTTAAGAATCGGTTCATAAATACATTTTTATGTGAATTAAAAAACTTATGTGGCCGGCACTTGGAAACAAATTTGTGGGTTAAGTTAACAAATATATGAAATGTATTTGTGAGATAAGTCTACACATATAGTTCGAATTCATTCAAAATATCAAAAGTCATCGTGTTGAAAAATTAAGTGGCTGCCATTTCGATCAAAATGGCAGAGAAAGTTGCTCATGTAAGATACAGTTGCAAATTTGAAAATAATTTTTTTTTTTTTTTTTTTTTTGTAGAAATTCTTACAAAAAGGCTTAGTATGTTGATAAAATGTTAGTTTTCTGCATTTCTAGTTTGTTTTAGCATTAAAATAGCCTAATTTTACCTTAAAAACGCATTAAAAAGATCCAGTAACGCAGGTAATGGATTTGGCGCCAAATTTGGTGACTTTTCCCCCTATGGCGACGATTGGCGAGAAAATACTTATTATCGATATACCAAAGATGGGCGCAATAACGTGATTGGTTCACGAGTTAAGTGAATTTCCTAGATTTTTGTTTTTTGAGTGATAAATCCAATTTTCAACTTTGATTTGAATTGATTAAGTATTTCTAAAGTTATCGTGATAATAAATTTTCAAGTGACCGCCGCTTGGAAACAATACAGTGGAACAAGTTACCCAGCAAACACATCCAAGATATTTGAGTCATAGGTTCACTGTCCAACTGTGGTTTAAATCAGAGCCGTGTTTCAAAAGTTATTATTAGGGCAAATTTTCAAGTGGCAGTCTAAGTGGCTGCGACTTGGAAACAAAATGGCAAAAAACTTGCCCATCGAAATCATCCAGTATATTTGTATGATAAGTTCATTTTCCAGTTCTAGTTTAAATTAAATCAGTATTTCAAAAATTATCGTCATAAGAAATTTTCAGGTGGCACCACTTGTAAAAAAAAGTGGAGTGAGATGCCCGACGAACTTATCTGAGATATTTGAATGACAAATCCACTACCCAAATTTGATGCGAATTGATTCTGTATTACTAAAGTTATCATAATAACAAATTTTCAAGTGACCGAAACTTGGAAATAAAATTGCGGATAAGTCACCAAGTGAACTTATCCTAGATATTTGAACCATACGTTCACTATCCAACTTTTATTTGAATCGGTTTAGTATTTTAAAAATTATCGTGATGGCATATTTGCAAGTGGCAGTGTGATTTCAAGTGGCTGGAACTTAGAAACAAGATGTTGGGACAAGTTGCCTAGTGAAAACATTCAAGATAATTATATGATAATATCACTGTCCAAATTTGGTTCGGTTTGGAGTATTATTTCAGAGGTTATCGTGATTATAAATATTCAAGTGGGAGCCTGATTTCAAGTGGCCTCGCTTAATTTAAGATACCTGCCACTTTATTAAAAATGGCGGATATAGTTTATTAATAAAGTTATTTGAGACACTTGTATAATCTATGTATACATCAAAATAAAAAATAAAAATTCGGAAAACGCTTTTTACAATTTGAATTTGTAATTTTCAAGTGATCGCCACTTGAAAACAAAATGGCGGAGCAACTTGGTTAATAAACTCATCTAAGATATTTGTAAGATAAGTTAAGACACTGTTCAAATTTGGTTCCATTTGTAATATTATTTCGGAAGTTATCATGGTTTTAAATTTTCAAGTTGTGGCCTGATTTCAAGTGTTCCCGCTTAACTTAAGATATCAGCCACTTTACTAAAAATGGCGGATAAAGTTCATTAATAAAGTTATTTGAGACACTTGTATAATCTATGTATACATTAAAAGAAAAGAAAAAAATTCGGGATGCGCTTTTTACAATTTGAATTTGTAATTTTCAAGTGGTCTCCACTTGAAAACAAAATGCCGGAGCAACTTGGTTAATAAACTCATCTAAGATATTTATAAGATAAGTTAAGACACTGTTCAAATTTGGTTCCATTTGGAATATTATTTCGGAAGTTATCATGGTTTTAAATTTTCAAATTGTGGCCTGATTTCAAGTGGTCCCGCTTAAATTAAGATATCAGCCAATTTATTAAAAATGGCGGATAAAGTTCATTAATAAAGTTATTTGAGACACTTGTATAATCTATGTATACATTAAAAGAAAAGAAAAAAATTCGGGATGCGCTTTTTACAATTTGAATTTGAAATTTTCAAGTGGTCTCCAGTTGAAAACAAAATGGCGGAGCAACTTCGTTTTAATAAACTCATCTAAGATATTTATAAGATAAGTTAAGACGCTGTTCAAATTTGATTCCATTTGGAATATTATTTCGGAAATTATCATGGTTTTAAATTTTCAAGTTGTGGCCTGATTTCAAGTGGCCCCACTTAATTTAAGATATCGGTCACTTTATTAAAAATGGCGGATGTAGTTTATTAATAAAGTTATTTGAGACACTTGTATAATCTATGTACATACATCCAAAAAAAAAAAAAAAAAAAAAAATCGGAATACGCTTTTTACAATTTGAATTTGTAATTTTTAAGTGGTCATCACTTGAAAACAAAATGGCGGAGCAACTTGGTTAATAAACTCATCTATGATATTTATAACATAAGTTAAGACACTGTCTAAATTTGGTTCGATTTGGAGTATTATTTCGGAAGTTATTGTGATTTTAAATTTTGAAGTGGTAGCCTGATTTCAAGTGTTCCCGCTTAAAATATCTGCCACTTTATTAAAAATGGCGGATAAACTTCATTAATAAACTTCATAGAGATCCTTATGTGGCCTGTATTTACATCAAAATTCAAGCAAATCTTGCTTTAAATATGCTTTTTATAGTGGCGGTTTGAAATTTTCAAGTGGCTGCCACTTGAACAGAAATCGTCGGAGCAACTTGGTTAACTATGTCATCCAAGATATTTATAAGATCAGTTCACTGTCCAAATTTGGTTCGATTTGAAGTACTATTTCAAGAGTTATCATGATGACAAAATTTTAATTATAGATAGATAGATAGATAGATAGATATAGATAGATAGATAAACGAAGTGATTGCAATAGGTCGAACCTAAAAGAAAAAAAAAAAAAAAAAAAACAAGGAAGTACAAAACAAACGTCTATCTACAGTATTTTCTATAAATTCATTAATATCATAGTATATTCATCATAGCTCCTTGATTTTAAATCAGTATTATAAAGAATTTTCGCGGGCAAAAATTGTTAAAGTTATCACGAGCTAAGTATAGAAGAGTATTGATTTTATTTTGGATCTATATATAGTTCATTAATAAACTTCATTGAGATCCTTATATGGTCTGTATTTACATCAAAATTCAAACAAATTTGCAATACGCTTTTTACAATTTTAATTTTCAAGTGGTCTCCACTTGAAATCAAAATGGCGGAGCAACTTGGTTAACAAACTCATCTAAGATATTTATAAGATAAGTTAGGACACTGTTCAAATTTGGTTCCATTTGGAGTATTATTTCGGAAGTTATCATGGTTTTAAATTTTCAAGTGGTAGCCTGATTTCAAGTGATCTCGCTTAACTTAAGATTTCCGCCACTTTATTAAAAATGGCGGATAAAGTTCGTTAATAAAGTTCTTTGAGACACTTGTATAAACTATGTATACATCAAAATTAAAAAAAAAAAATTAGGATTACGCTTTTTACAATTTGAATTTGAAATTTTCAAGTGGTCTCCACTTGAAAACAAAATGGCGGAGCAACTTGTTTAACAAACTTATCTAAGATATTTATAAAATAAGTTAAGACACTGTCGAAATTTGGTTCGATTTGGAGTATTATTTCGGAAGTTATAGTGATTTTAAATTTTCAAGTGGCCATGCTTAACTTAAAATATCTTCCACTTTATTAAAAATGGCGGATAAACTTCATTAATAAACTTCTTTGACATCTTTATGTGGCATGTATTTACATCAAAATTTAAGCAAATCTTGCTTTAAATCTGCTTTTTACATTGTTGGTTTGACATTTTCAAGTGGCTGCCACTTAAAAACAAAAAGTCGGAGCAACTTAGTTAAAGAACTCATCGAAGATATTTATAAGATCAGTTCACTGTCCAAATTTGGTTCGATTTCGAGTATTATTTCGGGAGTTATCGTGATGACTGTCATGTATGCAAGGTAGACCGAGAGACGATACGATTCGTTTTACATACACGCAAAGAACATTTATTAGCATTAAGATACACAGGCACAAACGAGCATAACAACAACTACACCGAACATGTACAATACGAAACTATGGAATTCAAAAAGGTAAACAAAGCAAGCGCGCGTCACACAGCTTGGAAGGTTCTCTAATCTGGCTGTTGCCAGATACATAACAGTTCCTCCCCGACAAAATATAGAGTCGCAGGTCGAGTCTCTTTGGAGGTCTCCTGATTCGGTTTGAGCGTCGGAGTGGCACATCAGTTTTCGGCTTTCCGGAAGCGTCTGGTACAGGCTTAGGTGGTATATCATCACTTGGAGTGGCAGGTACAGGTACATCTTTAGATTCAGGGACAACTTCAGGTACAGGTGCAGGTTCAGCAACATCATCGGATACTGGCTCATCTGGAAAATTCAATTCTTTATCGTAAATTGGAATTTCAGTAGCAGCTTGGGATAATTCAATCGACTTCCCACATTTCCTTATTTGATCTACGTGTCTCTTCCAAATTTCATTTCCAACTTGTATGCTATAACTCAAAGTTCCATCTCGGTTTATAATTGTTCCAATTTTCCATTTGTTAGGTCCGGAATAATTTCTTACGGCTACTTTCTCCCCTTCCTGAAACTCACGCAAGATAGATTCTGTGTCAAGTCTCGAACTCTGTTTCTGAACAACTTTCTCTCTCAAATTTGGTTTAAAAAGATCAAGCCTAGTGCGAATACATCTCTTCAAAAACAAGGCACTCGGAGTTTCTCCCGTGAGAGAATGTGGAGTTATTCTATACTGTAATAAAAATCTTTGTAATTTCACATTTAGATCTCCAGAATCACCTCTACTCGATTTCAACGAAGCTTTGAATAACTGCACTGTTCTTTCTGCCTGTCCGTTCGTAGCAGGATGGTACGGTGCTGAAGTTATATGTTTAATATTATTCAGTTTCAAAAAATGTCGAAATTCGTAGCTAGTAAAACTTGCGCCGTTATCACTAACCAAAGTTAAGGGAATTCCATAATGAGCAAAAAGAATACGAAGATGATGAATTGTAAAACTAGCTGTAATATTTTTCATCTGAATGACTTCTATCCACTTCGAATATGCATCAGAGACTACAAAAAACCTTTTCCCCATAAAAGGACCAGCGTAGTCAACGTGTATCCTTTGCCAAGGTCCATTTGGCCATTCCCACGGATGTCGATTTATCCTTGCTGGTTCGTTCCTCGTTGCGATACAAGCTGAACAGTTCTGAACAAAATTGGCTATACTGGCATCAATACCTTGCCAATAGCAGTAGCTTCTAGCTTTGGCCTTCATTTTGACAATTCCAGGATGTCCAACATGAAGTTCTTCCAAAACTTGATTCTGGTACTTTTCAGGAATACATACTCTATGACCATACATTATGCAGCCATTTTGCAATGAAAATTCAGATTCTCTACCTTTCCAAGGCACAGGTAATTCAGTTCCAGATTTTAAACTTTCATACAGTTCGAACAATTTCCTATCAGTTTTAGTAGCTCTGGCTATGTCAGTTGCTGTAACAGGCATTAATTCAATTTGCGAAATATTTGTCACGTCTGCTTCAGTCAAGTACTCACAGTCCTTGTCAACTGCTAGTGGTAACCGTGAAAGTGCATCGGCATTGCCATGATTCTTAGTGTTTCGATACTTGATTGTATAACTGAATGCTTGGAGAAAAAGTGCATAATGAACCATTCGTGTTGCTGATAGACATGGTAAACTACGATTAGGTGCGAAAATTGATACTAGGGGTTTATGATCGGTTACGAGATCAAAATGTCGACCAAATAAATATTGATAAAATCTCTTTACTCCCCATACGATACTCAATGCTTCCTTGTCTATCTGCGAATAATTACGTTCCGTTTTAGTCAATGACCTTGATGCAAACATTACTGGTTTTTCTGAACCATCTGGCATAATGTGACTTAAAACTGCTCCTATTCCAACTGGTGATGCATCGGTTTGTAATACAAGAGGTAACTTAGGATCATAATGGCATAAAATTCGGTCTGAAGCAATTTCTTGTTTCAATGCCTTGAAAGCTTTTTCACATTCTGCAGTCCACAAAAATTTAGTACCTTTCTGCAGTAAAGGAGCGACACGTGTAGATAAGTTGGGAATAAATTTTCCGTAGTAATTGACTAAACCCAAAAAACTCTTCAAATCAGATACAGTTTTTGGAACTGGTACCTTCGTAATTGCATCGATTTTTTCTTGTGTTTTGTGGAGGCCGAATTTATCAATTGTATGACCACAATAATTCACAGATTTCTTAAAAAATTCACTTTTCCGCTTATTTACTCTGAAACCATATTCTTCTAGTCTCTGTAGTACTAATTCTAACCTTTCAAAATGCTCTTGATCATTTCTCCCCGTTACGGTAATATCGTCTAAAAATACGTGTACCCCCGCGATGCCTGATAAAACTTGTTCAATGGCTCTCTGCCACACTGCCGGAGCTAAGGCTATACCATAATTCATTCTCTTGTAACGGAACAAACCCTTGTGAGTATTGATCGTCAATAGATGTCGGTCCTGCTCATCAACTAACATTTGAAGGTCTGCCTCAGATAAGTCGATTTTAGTAAAGAACTCCCCTCCTGACAGTTCAGCAAAAATGTCCTCGATACGGGGTAAAGGATACTGCTCAATTTTTAGTCCCGGGTTGATAGTCACCTTATAATCACCACAGATTCGTAGGTTCCCATTCTGTTTAATAACAGGAATAATTGGTGTAGCCCAATCACTATATGTCACCGGCTCAATGATGTCTTCTGCAACTAACCTATTAAGTTCAGTTTCTATTCTTTCTTTTAAAGCAAATGGTACTGGTCGAGGTTTAAAAAATACCGGTTTGTAATTAGGTTTCATTTGAAGACGGCAACAAAACTTTTCCAGTTTCCCGATACCCGGAGAAAAAATTTTCTCATACTTTTGAAGCAAGATATTTAATTTATTGGTTCGAGAATTACAATTTCCAACCCGAACTGCTTTAATTGAGCTCCAGTCTAATTGGAAATTTCTCAACCATTCACGACCAAAAACTGCGTTTACTTTTGCATGTACCAAATAAATAGTTTCTGTATTAATTTGATCTTTGTATTGAATTTGCACCACTGCTTGGCCAGCTGATGTTATCATAGAATTATCGAAATTCCTAAGCAATAATTTGGTAGGCTTAATGGCTACATCCGGACAAAGTTTCTTAAATTCATTCACATTCATACAACTAATAGCAGCTCCAGTATCTAATTCAAATAAACATTTATTCCCTTCAACAAAAATTTCTAATAAAATCTTATCCCTTGCATGTCGTGGTGATTTAACGCTATTAACTGGTACAGTTTCAGAACAAGATTCTATTTGTTTAACTGTTTCGTTACGTTTTGAGCGGCAGACTTTCGCCAAATGCCTGTTCTTTAAGTAATTCCTACACTGAGTGTTCTTGTGCTTACATTCGTGAGCTAAATGTTGAGTACTATCACATCTGTAACATTTCCGAGATTTATCAAACTTCTTTGTAGGTTCAGATTTCTTAAATTTAGAAAAATCTTTTTTGATAGTTTTATCTTGCGAACTATGTAATCTTTTTATCGATACCATTTGATTCTGAATTTCACACACATCTCTCTGAGCAGATTCCATTGCGAATGCAATGCTCTTAGCTTTTTCGTATGTTAACTTATCCTCTGCTAACAGCTTTTTCTGTATATTTTCGTTTTTGAGACCCATCACTAATTTATCACGAAGCATCGTACTTAAATTGTTCCCAAAGTTACAGTGTATCGACAGTTTTTGTAATTCGGCACAATAATTTGCAATGGACTCACCTTCAAATTGCTTCCTCTTGTAGAAACGAAACCGTTCTGTCATCTCTAGTGGTTTAGGATTCAAATGTTCCGAAAGTAATTTTACGATATCTTGATAAGTCAATTCAGAAGGAATGTTCGGAGTGGCCAGATTCTTTAACAATTTATACGTTGTTGCTCCCATAAGGCTTAAAATAGCAGGGACTTTCATTTTATCTTCGATCCCATTAACAACGAAGTAATATTCTAGACGTTCCACATAACTGGACCAGTCTTCCTCAGACGCATCATAAGATTCAAAATTAATGTTCGAAGATCCCATCCTCATCGCCAACTCTTTTGTCATGTATGCAAGGTACACCGAGAGACGATACGATTCGTTTTACATACACGCAAAGAACATTTATTAGCATTAAGATACACAGGCACAAACGAGCATAACAACAACTACACCGAACATGTACAATACGAAACTATGGAATTCAAAAAGGTAAACAAAGCACGCGCGCGTCACACAGCTTGGAAGGTTCTCTAATCTGGCTGTTGCCAGATACATAACAATGACAAAATTTTCATTATATATATATATATAGATAGATGGATAGATAGATAGATAAACGAAGTGATTGCATTTGCAATAGGTCGATTTCTAAAGAAATCAACCTAAAAAACAACAAGGAAGGACAAAACAAACGTCTATCTGCAGTATTTTCTATTAAATCATTAATATATATTCATCATAGCTCCTTGATTTTTAATCAGTATTATAAAGAATTTTCACGGGCAAAAATTGTTAAAGTTATCACGAGCTAAGTATAGAAGAGTATTGAGATTATTTTGTAAACAAATAATTTATTGAAAAAATTACAAACGATTATAATTTTTTTAAATCATTAAAATGGATTATGGTAAATATATATATATTATTTTCATGCATTAAATATAATTCCACTTTACATTAGTTTCTTTCTCTCCACTTTAAATTAAGCATAATATTAGTGAAATATTTGTTAATATTTTAAAAGATGTAAAATCTGAATTGATGTACTATTTCGGCAGATCTTTAGTAGGGGAATCCATTGGCAACGTTAAATATATATATATATATATATATATTGTCATTTTGGCGATGAATTGAAATGACTATCGCAATACCGTAAATAAAGACCTTGGTGAGAAACATCCGAGCCATTTCGATGCCAAATTTAAAATTTCGCTGAGAGACTTCTAAAGCAATGCCCTCTCTGGATCGATATTTTTTAATACAGAGTCATCTTCTATTCTTCTTTTCTTTATATATCCTGGGCTAGAAATTATTCCCCTTTTTCTTCGCCTTCTTCTTCTCCTTTTTTTTTTTCGTAGTTACGTAAGTTTACGTTCCAAAGCACCAAGATCGAGTTTAGTCAAGAATGAGCGACGGCCTTGGCGCAATTTCAAATTTCCACGAAGCAAAACACGTCGTGTTGTTTTCCTCGGATGTGATTAGTTGAGAAAAGGACTACCACATATCGCCTATTTGTCAACCGTCGATCGTTCTGGACTAGACCCCAAGATTAACGCCAACACATAAAAATCACGGCATTATGATACATAAAGTCTAATAAAGTCTGTTTCTAAAATATTAACACGCATGTGTGTGTTTATATATACATTTAAATGTGTGTTTGTATTTTAGATACAGCTTTACTTTACCTAAAATACATTCTTGACATCTTTTTAATTTTTTTGTTATTTTAGCGAGAAATTGTTTTGATATAATTTCTTCCTATTTTAATTACAGTTTTTATTATTGCATTTTTAATTAATTTATGGCAATGCAGTTGGAATGCAAATTATAGTACAAATTGGCAGGTTGTTTTCTTTGACGAATACCGTGAATAATAGTGATTCATGCTATACTACATTTTGTATATTTTGAAATTCATGCATTTAAAGATAACAGTACCCAGTGATTTTACTTTTTTATGCGCGCGAAGCATACAGACGTGCATAATAATCATTGCTGCTATACCAAATGTAATGCATTTTGAGATTAATGCACACCAAGTTAACGGTATCCAATTATTCTATTTGTAGGTTCTAATCAACACGACATCTTGTTGGTATCATTGAAATTTGAAACTGCACCAAGGCCGTAGCTCATTCTTGACTAGACCACTTTTTACTTTCCGAACGAACATATTAAAGTATTGTAATCATGTCAAAAATCCTATTTGAGATTTTGCTGTTTCTATACGTTTTGAGGTCCATTGAGTTCGTTTTTACCATTTTATATTTTATGTGCATGAAGTATACCTTATGTGATAGCGATTGCTGCGTCACCAAGTTCATACATTTTAGATTCCTGCACAACAAAATAGCGATATCTAATGAGTTTTTTTTTTTTTTTTTTTTTTTTTTTTTTTTCAATATGACATTATGGCTTTCAACCAGATATTTCGCTTTGTTACCTTTTTTACTGTATTTTGCCGTAGATATCTCAGAATGTCCGCCAACATTCAGTTTTAGTATTTTATTTCTTTACTTATTTTATAAATAATTACAAGATAAAAAGAACTTTTTATGTACCATGTTTTTAAATTTTCTGTTGAATCATATAAACGCTACCGAAGGCAGCGGGAACCCGGAACAATTGGCTAAAAGTATTAAAAAAATTTATTGCTATCTTGTTTTGAGCTTATTATAAAAGTTTCAAATGGCTAGCTTCCCGGGAAAATAGTTAAAAATTGATTGCAAGCTTTGTACTGGTAACGCTGCCGAAGGCAGCAGGGTCCTGATGCATTTGGTTTAAAATATTTAAAAAATGCATCTTCACCGTGTTCTGAATTATTCTGAAAGTTCCAAATGTCTAGCTAGTCGGGAAGTTAGTTAAATACATTTTCTGTTGAATCATATAAACGCTGCAGAAGGCAAAAGGTACCTGACGCAGTTGACTAAAAGTATTAAAAAAATGTATTGTCACTGTGTTCTGAGCTATCCTGAAATTTTCAAATATCTAGCTTGTCGGGAAGTTAGTGAAAAATTTATTGCAAGCTTTGTACAGGTAACGCTGCCGAAGGCAGCAGGAACCCAAAACAGTTGTACAATGGAAGAAAGTCATATTAAAAAAAAAATATATATATATAATAACATATATATATATATATAATATATCATAAAAAATATATCATATCCTATAAAAAAATATTGTATTTCTTTCTCCCATTGTTTAATGGTGTTTTCCATTTCCTGCGGCTTATTTCTGTTGAGCTATCTACATGATAGACCAGAGATGTTTCTGCCTTAAGGTTGTCTGAGTGAGTAATGCTGACCGGTTGTTGGCCTGGATAGCTCAATTGGTAGAGCCTTGACCTTGTAAGTCAAAGATCCGGGGTTCGACTCCCGGTCCAGGCATTATTTTCACTCAGTCGGAAAAAATAAAATTCCAAAACAGTTGGTTAAAGATATTTAAAAAATGCATTTTCACCATGTTCTGAATTATTCTGAATGTTTCAAGTGTCTAGCTAGTCGGGAATTTAGTTAAATAAATTTTCTGTTGAATCATATAAACGCTGCGGAAGGCTGTAGAGACCTGAAACAGTTGACTAAAAGTATTTAAAAAATATATTGTCACCGTGTTCTGAAATATCCTGAAAGTTTAAAATGTCTAGCTAGTCGGGAAACTAGTGAAAAATCGATTGCAAGCGTTGTACTGATAATGCAGCCGAATGCAGCAGGAAACCGAAACAGTTGGCTAAAAGTATTAAAATAATACTTTTTTTTTCACCTTGTTCTGAACTATTCAGATAGTTTCAAATGTCTAGCTAGTCAGGAAGTTAGTTAAATTTTCTGTCGAATTATATAAACGCTGCTGAAGGCAGTAGGGACCTGAAACAGTTGACTAAAAGTATTTAAAAGATGTATTGTCACCGTGTTCTGAGCTGTGCTAAAAGTTTCAAATATCTATCTAGTCGGGAAGTTAGTTAAAAATCGATTGCAAGATTTGTACTGGACAAACAAACATACAAACAAACAAGAATCGAAGTTAATAAAACATGGTAAAATATGTCCAAACTGCAAAAATTTATATATATATATATATATATATATAAATCGACTGCTAAATATTTGACTGACAAGTATTAAAATGATTAAATTAAACAAACGTCTCCTATTTCTCAGAAAAAATTTAAACCGTTCGAAAATTGGATTTTTTAAAAAAAGAAATGTTATGAACCCACGTTCTGTATTTTATTATTGTACATAAAATTGTAATATTGGTTTATGAATCTGGCACCTTAAGTTTAAGTTTTGTTCTTGTTTAAGTCAACGAGATAAATAAATTATCTGGTTGGTCGTTATCTCGTTATTTTTATTTATCTCGTTGGTTTAAATACATTACGATTGATTAAGTTATTTTTTTACGTATCAATATTTCATCGCATCTGTAAATAAACGTAGTTTTATTTAGTATGTTTGCGCATTCGAATCACACATATCTATACATTATTACGTGTTTCAATAAAATGAATTTACTTGTTATAATAAAGAAGAAAAACCGTCTTACGTGTATTCATATACGACATCCGTTCTTTGATTTCGATTTCAGACAGAAGTATGTCGTCATACTCTTCTGTTCTGAAATATATTTTTGCTAATTATGAAGTAAAAGTATACTTCAATCAAGAATGAAAGATGATTTGTGCTTTGCTTGATATTTAACTTAAAAAAGAAAGAAAGGAAAAACAAAATTGAAGTTAAATTACGGAGCTAATAAGAACGCTCCGATAGCTAAGGCTGTTACATTGTCACTGAAAGATGAAAAAATACATCTACATTAAAGCAGGTGCACTGATTGCGCAGGGGATTAATTTTTGTGGCATGCACAGATGCCTGATTCATTTATTTTTCAGAGTTCGAAGTGAAATAAAAATGTTTTTGATAGTTTGTGAAATATATATTGGACAGATTATTGTTATATTATTTAGCACTCCACCTTGCACAATATATATTAATGTTCTAATATTTGTAGTTTGTCTCTATTTTTAAAGAATGTCGCTTTAGGTATTGCCTTAGTAAGCACATCAGCAGTCATTTATTTGCTTGGGATATATTTCAGTTTGATTATACCTTGTTCACTGAACTGTTTTATTACATGAAATTTTACATCAATATGCTTCGTACGACTTAGGTACTTATCAGATTCAGTGGGCGCATTCGAAAGTATTTCCCGGTCACTTCCCGAGTTGGGAAATGACGTCACGCGGGAAGTTCGGAAAATTAGAACTACCATATAGGAGCCTTACGACAAAATGACCGAGATATAACTACTTCCGTACACATCTCATATTCCCGGGAAAAAATATATATACAAACATGGCTCCTATATGGTAGTTCTAATTTCCCGAACTTCCCGCGTGACGTCATTTCCCAACTCGGGAAGTGACCGGGAAATACTTTCGAATGCGCCCAGTAAGTTTAATGTAGCCCTGGTTGTCTTCATAAATAACAATTGGTTGACTTAGTTCCATGTCAAGATCTTTCACTAGTCTTAAAATTGATATATTTCCTTTACTGCATTTCCAGCCGAGATATACTCAGCTTCAGCTGTGGAAAGTGCTATGTAGTTCTGTTTCTTGGACGTCTAATTAATCGGGTTTTTTCCAACAACATATACGTTTCCGCTAGTGGATTTCCTATCGAGTGGATCATTTGCCCAGTCAGCATCAGCAAAAGCCTTTAAAATATGCTTTTGATCAACATTGTATTTTATTTTATAATCTTCAGTTGTCTTTAAATATTTTATCACTCTTTTTGCGGCCTCCCAGTCCTTTTCTCTAGGCTGTTCATTTCTATGGCTAAGTATATTGACTGCTGTTGACATGTCCGGTCTGGTCAATGGGGCTATATATATAACAAAGCTCCTACAGCTTGCCTATACTTTGTATTATTTGGTAAGAGGTTTTCAATTTTATTATCTTTCTGATATCCCGGATCAAGTGGTGTGTTAACTGGTTTGGAATCTTGCAAATTGAATTTGTTTACAAGTTCATTTATTTTATTTTTCTGGTGGATTGCTAATATTCCATTTAGACCTCTTTCGATTTGAATTCCTAAATATTTGTTTATTTGACCTAGATTTGTGATTTCTAATTCGTTTTCAAGTTCATTTATTACTTCGTTGATTTCCTTTTCGTTTCCTGCCAATAATATATCATCGAGATATATAATTAAAAGTAGACTGTAAGTAGACTGTATTGTTGTTTCTTAATCTTTTGTATAAACACTTATCTGATTCGCAGGCAGTGAAATTTAATTTTATTAGTGTCTCATTTATTTTGATATTCCAAGACCTGGCTACTTGTTTGAGGTCATATATTGCCTTTTTCAATTTACAGACCCTTTTTTCTTGTCTTGGTTTTATGAAGCCCTCTGGCTGACTCATAAATGTGTCTTCTATTTCCCCATGGAGGACAGCCGTTTTCACGTCAACGTGAGTTAACTGTAAATTTTTGTATAACGCATTTACTAAAAAGGTTCTGATTGTTGTATGAGATGCCACTGGAGCAAAAGTCTCATCATGATCAGTTCCGTACTTTTGACTATAACCTCTTGCTACGTGTCTCGCTTTGTATTTTTCAATTTTGCTGGAGTTTTTATACTTGGCTTTAAAAGCCCATTTAGGGCCGACAGTGTGTGCATTAGGTGGAGAATCAACAAGATCCCATGTTTCATTTTTGTTTAATGATTTTATTTCTTCTTCCGCGGCTTCTAACCATTTTTCTTTTTCAATAGGATTTTTCATGTTTACTATCGTTAAACGTTTTGAGTTCAATATAATTAGTATCAGTTGACAGAAAAACAAAACGTTCTGGGGGTCCCCTTTGTTTATTCTATCTGACCTCCTCAGGGTTTGTGTATTCTGTTTTTCACTACATTCTTCTGTTACATCATTCTCATTGTTGAGAATTACAGGAATTTTAGATTTTTCATTAAATTTCTCTTTCAAATTTCGTTCATTATTTATCGCATTTTGGTTAGTGTTTCAAGAGAGTTCATGACTTTCATGCTCTTTGAGAAATTTTACTGTTCTACAAATTTTCATGTTGTTGTTTACATAAATTTTATAGCCTTTACTTTTTGGATCGTAGCCCGTGAAAGTTTCTGGCTTGGTTTTATCGCTCAGCTTTATTCTGTCTGTTTTATTTACATAAACATATGCTTTGCAGCCAAATGTTCTTATATTCGAGAGGTCTGGTTTCATACCAGTCCAAAGCTCATATGGTGTGGCTTCACGGACATTTGTTGGTAGTCTGTTTTGTAAATAGTTTGCTGTCATTAAGGCTTCTCCCTAAAAGTTTTTATTTAGTTTGCTGTCGTTGAAGAGGCATCTGGTGATTTCAACCAAAGTAGGGTTTTTCCTTACCGCTGCGCCGTTCTGTTGAGAAAAATGGGGCACAATCAGTTGGTGTTGTATACCTTCATTTTCAAGAAATTTTTCTAATTCTTTGTTAACATATTCACCGTCATTGTCTGAACGCAAAATTTTAATTTTCCTTCCGAATATATTGGAAGTTAGTACGTGATAATAATTTTTGAAAACTTCTAAAACTTCATATTTATTTTTCAGCAAATACAGTAGCCGCCGCTCTATAAAATCACTGGTTAATAAAATCAGCCACTTAATCTGATCAAATTGCTGGGCCCGGAATCAAATCAGTACAAACCGCCGCTTAATAAAATCAGCATCGCCGGTTAATAAACTCAAAAGAAAATCTCTTCAATAGTAAAAATTTTCATGTATATAAGCTAAACAGCGAATTATATTTTCTCACAGGATTTTTGAAAAGAAAAAAAAACAAAACATAGCAAGCTCTCACATTATTACTCTTTGTCGAAAATTATATGCCTCAAAAAATAAATAAATAAAGAAAAAAGAAAAAAAAAGAAAGAAAGAAAAGAAAAAGAAAGAAAAACCCACCCCGCCATGTGTTGTAGTTATGAATTCTTCAAATGATTGGCCAATGAGTATTTTTTTTTTCTGTCTTAAAATATTCAAATAGAGATTGTAGTTCTTAATCTGAAGCAACTTAGCTGCAAGATATGCAAGCGGGTAGTTTTTATTTTGAAGGTAAAGCGTAAAATTTTGGCAAAGTATGATGGTTTTCTTCAAATGTATAGTCTAAAGAAGGCCACATCGAAGTTTGAATTTTTTCAATTTACGTCATGTGAACTGAACATAATAATAAAGGTGATATTAGTGCCTAAATTGTACCAAACGGAAGAGGGAATTGCAAGGAAAATGAATAAGGAGAACAGAAGTCATCAACGTAGCACTTCTAGATAGGTACAAGAATGCCAGGTCAAAGAAAATATCCATCTTTTACGTAAAAACTCCATTCCTACGGATGGCTGGTTGATAGGCGGAAGGGCGAAGAAGAATTTCTTTCCCTATTTAGGTAATGAATACTCTTTTACTGAGTTCGGATATGTTCGCCGGATAAAAAAATCAGCCGCTTAATAAAATCATTTTGATGAAAACAAACGTGATTTCATAAAGCGGCGGCTACTGTATATGTATGTATACCGGCTATAGTCATCTATGAATGTGAGAAAATAACTATTCCCACCCACCGTAGGTGTCTGGAAAGGGCTACATAGATCTGAATGTATTAATTCCAAAGTTTGTTTTGTCTTGTGTGTAGCTACTTTGGGGTGTGAGTCATTTTCTAATTTTGACATAATACAAATTTCACAATTATCATCGTTTTTACAATTGTTTAATTTAATTCCCGTTGCCATATCTTTACTCACGAGTTCTTTTATTTGTTTGGTATTTTTGTGTCCTAATCTACTGTGCCATAGTTTAACACAATTTCTATTATCACAAGTTTCTGTCATGTTTATTTTCTCTTCTATGTTTTCATTTGTTTTAATTTCATACAAAGTGCCTGCTACTGTTGCAACAATATATGTTTCATTTCTGAATTTAATTTCGCAAGTATTTTCTTTAAATATTGCCTGACAACCATTTTCAGTTGCCTTTTTTATTGAAATTAAACTTGTGGCAATTTCAGGAATAAAAAGTGTGTCTTTGAGAGTAACGTGTTTGATTTCATTTTTTGAATTTCTTACTTCTATTTTTACATCTCCGCAACCTTATGAGATTACTGATTGACCATTAGCTAATATCACTTGTGTTTTATCATTGTTTTTAAATTATATGAATTTATCAAAGTTATTGCACACATGGCATGAACTCCCACTATCTACAACGAAAGAGTTTGTGTTTGACTTTCCTATCACAAAAGTTAGATTTTTCATTTTATTTTCCGTGTTTCACTTATCATGTTTGTTCTTTGTTTATTTTTATACCTATTTATTACGATTATATTAACTACTTTGGTTGCTATTTGGATTTTTATATCCGCCACATTCTTTGTTTTTATAGTTGCTGCTATCCTTGTTCTTTAAATGCCAACATTCGTGTTTATTATGCGAATTTTTTTTGCAATAACTGCAAAACTTTCGTGATGATATTTTATTTTTAATGTGCATTTTATATGCGCTTTCATTGTTTTTTGATTATTTTCTGATCTTTTTTCCCCCTTATAAATTCTGGTGTTAAGTCTTCCTGATCTCGAAATTCAATCGCTGTAATTAAAGTATCGAAACTTGGAGGAAGAGAGCACAGCATAAGAGCTGACATGTGCTCATCATTTATTACTTCACCTATAGCGGTCAATCTATAACGAATTTGATATATGTATGTTAGATGATGAGATAGGTTTCCACCTTCTGCTAATTTAGCAGAGTACAGCTTTCTCAACAAAAATAATTTACTTGATAGATTTGAACACTCATGAATTCTTTTTAGAGTGTTCCAAGTCTGTCTAGCTGTCGCGATATTTTTTATGTACACTATCTGATCATCTTCAATAGACAAATTAATGATCACTTTAGCTTTGCGATCCTTTATTGTCCATTCAGTAGTGATAGGATTGGGAGCTTCCTCTGTTATTAATTCAAAGAAATTTTCCTTACACAGCATCATTTCAATTTTGAACTTAAACAAATCGTAATTTGTGGAGTTCAGTTTCTCAATCATTGAAATATCTTTATTTGCAAAAGCCCTTTTAGTTTTATTATTTAATCACTTCAAATATTTTGTTTATATACTTCCTTTCTTATTATACTTAATTACAATTCAATTAACTTTTAGTTCCCCATCATACTATAGTAGGTATGGGGAACTTAGCTAATCGTGAAAATTTTCGACCTGAGTTTTTTTTACACGTTTTCAGGTGTGAGGAATCTGAAAATGACAAGATTAGTATGGTGTCTGTCTGTAGGGTGTCTGTTAGTGTGTTAGTACGTTAGTGTGTTAGTCCGTTAGTTTGTTAGTCTGTTTACACGATATCTCACGAACAAATGATTGCAGAGAGGTAAGACCAGTTTTAAAATATTACTCGCGACACTGGCAAGAACCCTATTTATTTGCAACATTCGAATTAAAAATCTTCGTAAGTTATTTGAAATTTACGATTTTCTTAACATGGGAGAATAGAGCAAAATTTCACATAAACTTGCATTAAATGAAACATTTTTGCTGTAAAAATGTCAGACCAGTTTTAAAATATCAGTTTTGATGCTGGAATGAACATCAGTTACTATAAACATGCTACTTTAAAAATTTCGCAAGTTATTGGATATTTACGAATTTCTTAACGTGTCAGAATATGACAAAATTTCACATAAACGTCAATTTTTAGGGATATTTTCATCGTAAAGATGTCAGACTACTTTAGAAATATTATTTAGGATACTGGCATGAATATTATTGACTATGAATCTTCCAATATAAAAACTTCGTAAGTTATTAGAATTTTACGAATTTCTTATCATAATAGAATAGGGCAAAATTTTACACAAACGTCAATCTTGAGGGATATTTTCATCATAAAGATGTCAGACCACTTTTGAAACATTATTTAAGATACTGACATGAATACCATAGAGTATGAATTTTCCAATTAAAAAAATTCGTAAGTTATTTGGAATTTACGATTTACTTAGAATGGCAGAATAAGGCAAAATCGAGCATAAACGTTCATTTTGAGGATCATAAATATACCAGACAATTTCAAAATAACATTAATGTACCTGTATGAACATGATTGACTACAAATATTCTAATAGGAAAATTTCGCAAGTTATTCGAAATTTAAGATTTTATCAACATAGCAAAATGAGGCGATATTGCATATAAATATGCATTTTGGGAAAGTTGCTTTGGAAATAGTAGCATGAAAACAAACTATGAAATTGATCACAATAAAATAAATTAATAGATTGGAATAAGATAAATATATCGAACTGAATGGTGGGTAGCCTATTAGGCGAGGATTTCGTTCTGTCACTGTGTCAAGCATTTGGTCAAATTCATTTCTCTTAACATGAATATAATATGTCCTGTACAACAAATTTTTGAGAGCATACATATGATGGGGAACTGAGCAGAGTCCACCTCCACCTATGCCAACTAGTTTTATTTCTGGAGCAGATACTTCTCAAACCAAAACTTTTGGTTTTAATTTTATACAAGACCGGTTGCTTCTTAAACCGAAATTTTTATTTTCAATTCATTTATTAATTTTTATATTTTTTACATTTTTTATTTTTATTCATTCTATAATTATCTCAAAATAGAATATTATTTTTATTTCATATCTTTATAAATGAATTTATACAGAAAATGTGACATCATATTATCAGTCGAATGATCTGTTACATTTTATAACACGGTAGCAAAGATTATATTTACTTAATAAGCGCAGAAATCACACATATGACATATCTATACATTATTACGTGTTTCAATAAAATGAATTTACAGGTTATAATAAAGAAGAAAAATGTTCTTACCTGTATTCATATACGAGCATACGTTCTTTGATTTCGATTTCAGTAGCAAAGTATGTCGTCATACTCTTCTGTTCTGAAATAGATTTTTGTTAATTATGAAGTAAAACAATACTTCAATCAATAATGACAGATGATTTGTGCTTTGCTTGATATTTAATTAAAAAAAAAAAAAAAATTGAATTTAAATTACGGAGCTAATAAAAACGCTCTAATAGCTAAGTCTGTTACATTTTCACTGAAATATGAAAAAATACGTCTACGTTAAAGCAGATGCAGCGGTTGCGTAGAGGATTAATTTGTGTGGCATGCGCAGATGCCTGATTCATTTATTTTTCACAGTTCGAAATTAAAGGAAAATGTTTTTGATAGTTTGTGAAATATATATTAGGCAGATTATTGTTATATTATTCAACAATTTTGGCAGTGATTTACCTCCAATTAGGTTACTCATCAGAGCAGATACTAGGAGTAGATCGAGACAGCACACTTGCTCGTCTAGATTTTCGGTTAAATTATTTTCTTGGCGGATTCAGCCGTCTATCTACCCTATGTTAAATACACAGTTTTTCAGAAGTTATTTTTTTTAAGAAAAATTTTAAAACTATAAAACTCAGAGTATTTTTAGGAATCAAATTTTAAAGGCTTAAATTATACAAAAATGGATGCTATATAAAATAGAATTTACTTTATATTAAGGAATCTTACATTAAGGAATTAATAAGAAGATACTTGTCCACATACCAGCGAATAATCGCCAAAAATCGTCAAATTTACATTAATATAAATACAAATGATACAGGAAATTTATAATTAATTGTTGCTTATAATATATTTTTCCATTTTTATAATGTTTATATTAATTGTACTTACGGTTAATACGTAAGTATCATAATTTCGTGCACTTTTGCGATTCATACGCATCAAGGTAGGGGTATCCATTGATTTTTTTTTTTTTTTTTTTTTGGGGGGGGGGGGTAGAGGGAGTTCACGTGCGTGATACTGATTGCTTCGAAAACGAGTTACATGCGTTCTCAGATTCATGTACAGCGAGGTATGGGTATCCAGTGATTTTTTTTTTTTACATATGTGCATGATACAACACAAGTTTACATGTTTTCCCATTACATCTTTCGTTTTCTATTTCATTACTTTTAGTGGACGGATCTAAATTCATAACGGGGTTTTCAGGTAGCAGGAGGCGTTTGCATGTCCGAGGGCAGCTGGTACTTTTTTAAAGTGAGAGAAAAATAAGCGAGTGCAGTTAGTAGTCGCCCTTCTATAGTTTATAATGAAAAGTAAAAGAAAAAATTATTTAAATGGTTTAAACTAGATTGTCAAAATTTATACTCTTTTACTTGTAATAAATACAGGAAGAAATAATAGGTTAATTCTATTTACATAGCGTGCAATTTTATATAATTTAAGCTTTTAAAATTTGATTCCTAAAAATAATCTAAGTTTTATAATTTTATGATTTTGCCTAAAAAAAATATAACTTCTGAAGAACTTTACATTTAACATATGAATCGACAGATTCCGCCAAAACAATAATTTAACCGCAAATCTAGACGAGCAAGTGTGCTATCTCGATTCACTCCTCAAGACATTGTGAACAGCATCAGTATATTTATGTATTATTTTTAAAAATTCCGGTTATTTATTACAAGTTATTAAAATAGCTAAATTGTCAAATTTTAATTCCAAAAATGTTATATTTAATCAAGTTTAAATAGTACTTCTAATGAAATCAACTTTTACATTTATCATTTACAGATCACAGAATAATGAATTATGCTGGTACTTTATCACCGACGTTACGAAACAATGTATCATATGCTCTATCACCTTATCCTGAATCCTCCTACAAGCTACGAAGTGGGCCAGATTCTCTTGTCAATCTTCCTTGCTGCAACTCTCCTGAATGTCCGAGATTGTCGAATTTTTCTTCAGATCCTTACATAGCAAGTACTGTAGACCAAACTGTGAGATATCATCCATACCATCCCCCTTTTCAACCTTTTATGACGACAGGAGATTACAGGAGGCGTGAAACTCGAAGTGTTTATCCTAATAACGATTCTCGTAGTACAAGTATTAAGAAAACATGGTATGATTCACAAATAGATGAGTATCAAAACACAAAAATGCATTCAAATTTGTGCAAAATAAAATATGATGAAAAAATTAACGAGAATTCATATCCAAGGAGAAATAGACCAATGTTTTCAAAAAATACGCCCGTTATGCATTCAAGAAATACTTTAGCTCAAAACGTTGAGTTTAATCCTCAAGCAGATTACACTCCCAATGTTTTATTGAATCATGCAACAAATAAAGAAGTTCTAACGAACGCTGCAAGAAGTAATGAATACAATGAACATCGAATGACAAATGAACAAAATTACACGTTTGGTAGTAACTATTCAAATAAAAAAATTACGGAAGCTGACAATTATAATATGAACACATCCGTGGATTGTGCAAATAACATAGAAGGAGTGGATATTATAAAGTGCGCAGCTAATAGTGCAGGATTAAATTTCGAAAACCAAAGTGAACCACTTTTAAGCAATTTTATCAATGAAGTTTCATGCGGCAAAGATTTAGTTTTATCAGATGCAATAACTAATACAGATGAGAATAATTTCGAGCAAAAAGAAAATCTAAATCTGGCAGAATGTCAAGTAGCACATATCACTATGCCAGAAAATAGCATTTTTAATATTCAAGATATACAGCAAGAACATTTCGAAGACGGAGATTTATCAAATTACTTTTTTAACCCGATTTTTGAAGGGAAAGATGAAAATGGGGAAGACATTGTAATTTTAGTAACTAATTTAAACGTACAACAAGCGTCCGATGAAAAAAATAAATCAGATTCAGTTGAAGGTAACCAAGATTTAGAAATACAAAACAATCAAGCAATTCCTAATTATTTGACTGAACATGTTGCAGAAAATAAAGAAATTTCTTTAGAATCTCAGATTAAAGAACAGAATAATGCGCTAAGTGAAAGTATGTACATCTCTCATATAGATGACTACGCCTCTGAAGAAATTGTGACTACATCAAAAAGGAAGTACCTTAGAACAAAAAGAACTAACCAAAAAAAAGATAAAAACGCAGATGTAAAGAACGTTAAAACTGAGAGGCGAAATACAACGGGAATTTATCCTGCAAATGATCTTACCTCTGTCCAAGGTACTTCAAATGGAGATAGGAATATTTTTACCCTCTCAACTCAGGATGTAAACTTACCACCACGAAGAAATTTCCGCTCGAGGAAAGGAATGTCCAAATGGAAAAGACACCATACTTGGAAATCTAATAATTCTTTATGGAATATTCAAAAAGCATGTTTTAAGAGGTTTATGAGAAAAGTCAGGACAGAAAATGAGATGGTGAGTGAAGAATTCTGGAATATGTACAGAATAATAGTAACCAACATAGGAGGCAGTGTATTCCAAACAATGTATAATATCTTACCGGCATTAATTCGAAATTCAGAGGAATCGTTGAAAATATCAAAAAGCGCTAATCTAAATGCAAATAAGAAAAAAATGCAAGTTAAATTTCCCCCTATAAATAAGAAAAAGGATAAATCTAGTAATTCGTAGAACCTCTACCAGAACATATAACTTAGGTGACTCAAATTTATATTGAAATTATATTCAAACATAAATTCAAATTTATAATGAGTAATTTATATCTATGGAAAGAAACTTTTTTCTGTGAACTTTCAAAATTTTGTATTAAGAATGTAAAACATTATTAAGATAATCAAAAAGTGTTGAATTTTATAGTTGCATGATAAATAAAAAATGAAATTCTGTAAAATTATTTCTATAAATGTGTGCATAATAATGTGATATTTCTCAAATATACAAATTTCAAATATTTCCTTTTATTTTCTTCTGTAGTTAATAGAAGAAAGTATTGGTTCCATAAAATTTTTCGATTTTGATTTTTGGATGAATTTACACGTTTTGAGAGAACTGGAGCACGATTTGATCATTTTTAGAAAATGTCTGTCTATGTGTCAGTGAAAAAAAATTGTGGCAACTATATTTCAGAAACTACTGCACAGAATTTCATACAAATTCATATATTCTGCACCTTGACATAAGTAAATGCCCATCAACTTTTGATGAAAATTAGCTAATAGGTGGCCAACCCACTTTTTCTAAATTTTTAACATAGGATAAAATTTCTTATAAATGTGCACAATCAGAATTATTTTTAACAAATAACGAGTACTGTTTAAGATAACGAGTACTGTTATGCAAACCTATGTTAAAACAATTCGAATTAGGATTCGGAAGAGACGGGATTATTTGACAAATTCTGTGTGCAGCCGTTTCGTGATTGTACCTACATTTATATAGAATTCGAATATGTTATTAAATTGAAAAGTTCATTTAAAATTATTAAGACAAATTTCACATCAACATTCCTTGTAACTTATCAATCTGGATCAAACTTTTCTAATAACAAACACATTAACTTCAAAATACAACATTTACATCGCCTAAAATTATTTGTTTTTAATTTGTTCTAACAGACACAGACAAAGGTCAAAAGTTAAAAACTTGACTTCGGTATTCATGAAGCTTCAAAACGTCTAAATATGCGAAAAACCAAGCGATGAATATTTAGCTTAAAAAAAAAATAATAATAATACATTATTTACCATATGGCTATGAGGAATTAATTTCAAATCTTGAGCAGCTTTCCTGGACATGGTAAAATATTATAGTAAAGCACTTCCATTAACAATAAAAAAAAATTTATGGCTTAAATATTGGCAGCATTGTATATCTACTAAAAGTTATGTACCCATCACGGAGTAAAAAGACAGGAGAAGAAGGTAACGCTGAAATTTTGTGATGTTGTTTTCTAATGTTTACAGATGGCGCCAGCGTGCAATCCTTCCTTCTCTCCAGCTTCCGCAATGTTATTCAATGGGGAAATGTCTCGTTTTAATTATTTTTTTAAAAATACTATCAAGCTGAAAAAATTTCGATTGAAAGCAAATTTCATTAAATAGAGTATTCTAACCAACATGTTTTTTTTAAGAGCCATTTTATACTAATTTTACTTTGAAAGAAAGCTTTTAAAAAATGACGATTCTTATGAACCGAAGCTAGCTAAAACAGATAATTGGGAGGAAGGAGAATGGATGAAATTTTGTAAAGAAAAAAAATAAACTTACTTTAGGTGCAGAAAATACGAACTCGGACTTTATTTTTCTCCTAGGGCTTTTTTTTGTTTTTCTTATCACTATCATAGCCTGTTTTACAATTAGGAACGAAACATTTATTTGAAACATCTGAATTATGCAGTTTTAAGAACTTACAAAGAAATTAAATTGCTTAAAATAAAAAAATTTAAATGTACTCCAGCAAAATTCTATTGAAAACAACAGTATATCCGCGCCGAGGTAGGGAGGAATGACAAGTGGCGCCCTCAATATTTACTAAAAATTTAGATCACAGTTTCGTAGCTTTCTTCCATTGGACCTTCAACTCCTATTAATATTACTCCGTGGTACCCATCAAATGGTGCACATAAATATAATCCTATAATTATAACACACGGCACAATCTACAGTACCCTTCCATCAATTTTCAAGTATTGTCGTACTATAATCTAGTTCTTTTGTTTAGCCCTCTAAACGAACAGTGAATGATTTCTATACCATATTCTACATGACACATGTTTTTACGTACATAAAATATATATATTCGTTTCATTTGGTTTAGTGCAGTCTATATATATTAAACTCTACTTACCTGCAATTTTCACCATAGACGTATTTGAATTCTCTTGGGTGTCCCTGTATACGAATCATTTGCTTGATCTCAACGAAAAGTTTAGTGTAGCATCCATATATCATACACATTTAGAATACCAAGTTTGCACTTTCTGCTACAATTTGTTATTGAGATATGCTGATAATAGACACACATACACACAGACCAACCGCTAAAAACGTGATTTTTGTGTTCAGAGGACTTCAAAACGTGTAAAAAAAAAAAAAAAAAAAAAAAAAAATTCAATTTTGAAAATTTGACTCAAAAGCAATACTTTCTCTACCTTATGGGTAAGAGAAAGTAAAAAAGTAAAACCCTTTTCGGCAAGCTTAAAGTTAAAGGTAGAAGTAACAGTTTTATGTTACAAAAGTAAAGAAATATTACATATGCATTAACATATACTTCGTCAATCGCTTTGTTCTCACACATTGCATTATTTACGTCGCTATTCTGTTTTCAAGAAATTTAATTTTAAACTACAAAAGGGTTTTTTTTATTCATTCTACTTAAAATTTTACGATAGATTTTTTTATCACTAGCAGGCTTTGCCCGATTCGCTGGGCACGATATTTAAATGATTTCTGTGTAACTGAATATATTTCGACTGGCGACTATTTTCGTCACAACTTTAGTATGGGACCTCCTTGGCAATATCAAACATTTTTTGAACTTCTCGAATCTGTACAACAAAACTATTATTAAAATCAAATATTTTCGAAAACAGTCCAATAGCTGGTGTCAATTCTTCGAATATTCTGGAAACAGTTGAAGCTGTTACTCGTACAGTATAAGTCATTATTCGATTAATGTTCTGAGACAGTCCAAAAAATAGTCACTTTTTCCACAGGAGTAAAGCAAATAACATCAACTACACCAGCGCAAAAATTTTCGCTCACTCACGAAAAATGTCCAGTTGCTTAGAGCTCAATCCCTAATGTGCAATGACTCAGAATAGGTCTCTAAATAACTTTGGATCGCAGTGACTACATACTCTTTCGCAAAAATCAACTCACACCTACTTATAACTTTTGGCGATGGGGCTTGGAGATGACTTCATCGAGAATCCCTTGGTAAGCTCAAGGTCTATGTTCCCGTACGTCGGAGAGCTTCGAAACATCGGGAACCCTAAACTACGATTTTCCACCAAATTTAGTCGCCCACTCGCCAAGTTTGTCACCAAGACTATGCTTTTTATTAAACATATCTTTATTTAGTTATTTAAATATTAATTTGAATTAATCAAATATTTCTTCCCGACAGCGTGCAAGTGCAGTCACACACAGCAGCTCATTTATTTGTATGTTAAATTAGCGTAGTGATTGGTATATAAAAAAAATAAAAAACTAAACATTATCGTGCTACACAACTTTATTATATCTCTCCCTTGGCGGCTTTTGAATTTTTGTCGCCATATTAGCGATTTTTTTTTTTTTTTTTTATAATTTCTTGCATAAAAATAGAAAGCGTTTTATCGGACACCTTTTCGTTAACATATAAGAACCCTTCATATTCTGTTTATTTTATTAATGTTTTTTTGGTTTAAAATAGTGCTTGATAAAATAATTTTTCTATTTTTAAAACTGCTTTTTTTTTTTTTTTTTTTTTTTTTTTAATAAAATTATCTACTCAGATAAAAATAAATCATTTATGTAACTACTATTTCAGTTTATTTTTTTCGTTTTGTAATATTTTATAAATTTTATATTTTTCTTGAACTACCTAGATTAAAATCGCTGTTGCTAAATTAAAAATCTTGGCGAAAAATGTTCGGTGTACTTCAACCATAGAATAATAATAGAGGCTTTATTATTATTCTATGACTTCAACGCAACAATTTAAAAAATCACCCAGGAGGATCTATAAATAAAACTGATTTTAGTACAACATATATTAGCATCGTAAACAAAATTAGCACTTTATCAATGTGTAAAAGAAATTTTAAATTAAAAATGACGTCAATTTTTGTGAGATGCATAATTTATTCTTTTTTTTTTTTTTTTTTTTTTTATTGTTCACGTCTAGATAAATGTATTTATTTTCCTGTTGAAAAAAAAAATAAACTCTTTTTTTTTTTTTTTTTTTTTTTTCAGAATAAAAGGCAGCCAACTTTGTGAGTTAGGGTATAAGCTATCTCCGATACAAATTTCATCGAAATCCGTCGAGCAGTTTTGGCGTGAAACTCAGTCAAATAAATTCACAGACATTCACATTTATAATATATATAAGATTAAATATTTCAATTTTTTAAAATCCAAGCTCATAATCATTCAACAAATAGAGCCATAAAGATATACAATTTGGTGACAAAACTTGCGACTTCGCAATGAAATTTGTGATTTGGCGGCAAAATTTTATAGTTGACGACGAAATTCGTTATTTGACGACAAAGTTTGGCGAGCTTGGCAATGAAGAATGGCAGCTTTGGCGTCATTATATTTTCTTCCCCCGCGAAAACCTCATATCTCCTCAAAGACCAATATCTTGTTTCAACAAGATAAAAAGTCAAAGGAAGTTGTAACCTATTACACTCAATTTCAAGCGTAAGTTTTAAATTCTCGCCACCGGCGTTGTAAACTGCTCACCACAAACGATATTTTTACTAAGACTAACGTATTATTTTAATTTTATATTTTTAAATGACTAATTAAAGCAGTTATCATGGTTTTTATATTTTGAATGATCTTTTTTCTATCGCCTGCACGTGACATATGAATCAGATTATAAATTTAAGCAATTAAATTCGGTTTCATGACAATCAACGAGAAAAATAAATTAGAGTACTGATTCAATGGATGAAGGATTAGCTTTCTGTGGTTCAAGATGAATCACATGACATGAACCAATAGGTTGCTAGGTTTGGCCCTTTATCGCTATTTTGGCATTTAATATTTAAGTTCGGCAAATTATCATTATTATTAGGTAACATGACAGTCCTATGACAGAAATAAATTGTTTTTAAAACAATTTTTAACATATTTCACATTTTAATAAATATTAAAATACCTTTTTTTACCATCGCTTCCCAACAAAGTTTAAAAGTGTTTATAAAAGATAAGTTAAACTTTTAAAGAACTAAATTTAACAACAAATAATAATTTTTCAACAATTTTTAAGCATTTTCTCGGTTAAATTTCGACTACACGAAAAAAAAAAAAAAAGAAGTAAAATCAAAATCAAAATGATTTAGAACAAAAGAATATTAAACTACATAAGTAAACATAAACATTTTCGGTTATGACTTTTGCCAAGAAGAATCTCCAAACTTTTGCCATAGAAATTTATTCAAAATAAGCTGTTCCCAAGGGAACCAACGCACAGAGGGTTCATCTCACATGATTCATGTTGGACCATGTCAGGGTTACCATTTATCTCGTTCAGGGTTACCATTTATCCTTTATTTATCTCGTTGATGACAACTGCCAAAAACCACTTTTTAACTTGTAGCTTTTAAACAATTAAAGCTATCGAAAAAGTTTAAATACAAAAATTGTTGTTCGGGTTAAGGCGGTAATTCGCCTGATTTGTAATTTTCCCCTATTTTCAATATTAAAGAAATTATGGACAAATGAAAATTTCCTCCCCACCATTTCCGCCCCCTTTGAGCTTAATACATAGAATAATAATAGAGGAAGAAGGAGCACGCCAATAGTCTTAATGCTTACAAACCCCTTCTAGTGAAATGCCAGCAAAAGCTACTTTTGCTCCTCTCAATATTGAAGTTTGTTAATAGAGGCTTGTTAATAATCGCTGTTTTTTGTGGCAACACAACAGCTTATGTAGAAACCTTATGCTCCTTCTTCCTTTATTATTATTCTATGGCTTAATACCCCATCTACGAACTCGACCGAGATTTTTACTGACCTAACAACATATCTCGATCTGGTTAAATTTAAATAAAAATTACTCCAGTTATATCATACACATTTAGAATAACAAGTTTGGACTTTCTGCTATAATTTGTTTTTGAGATATGCAGATAACAGTCAGACACACACACACATAGACCAAGCGCTCAAAACATGATTTTTGGATTCAGGGCACCTCAAAACGTGTAAATATAACAAAAACTCAATTTTGAATCTTTGACCCAAAAACAGAACTTTCTCTACCTTATGAGTAAGAGAAAGTAAAAAAAAAAAAGAAAAAAAAAAGTTATCGATTTCTTTTTTCTTTACCAAATAATCTGGTGTGTCACTCACACGACTTTTTCCTATCCTGAAATTTAATACTATAAGTACAGATTGGAGAGTAAGGGTTGAGATAACGTGTACTGTTATGTAAACCTAAGTTAAAACAATTGTAATTAAGCTTCGGAACAGCTTTATTCGACAAATAATTCTATGTGTGTGTGGGGGGGGGGGGGTGGACTGCAGCCCTCCTCAATACCCCTTATCATTTTGTATCTAAATTTATACAGAATTCAAATGTGTTATTAAGTTCAAAAATTCCTTTTAAATTATTCAGACAACTTTCCCACGCACAGACATTCACATTTATAATATATATAAGATTAAATATTTCAATTTTTTAAAATCCAAGCTCATAATCATTCAACAAATAGAGCCATAAAGATATACAATTTGGTGACAAAACTTGCGACTTCGCAATGAAATTTGTGATTTGGCGGCAAAATTTTATAGTTGACGACGAAATTCGTTATTTGACGACAAAGTTTGGCGAGCTTGGCAATGAAGAATGGCAGCTTTGGCGTCATTATATTTTCTTCCCCCGCGAAAACCTCATATCTCCTCAAAGACCAATATCTTGTTTCAACAAGATAAAAAGTCAAAGGAAGTTGTAACCTATTACACTCAATTTCAAGCGTAAGTTTTAAATTCTCGCCACCGGCGTTGTAAACTGCTCACCACAAACGATATTTTTACTAAGACTAACGTATTATTTTAATTTTATATTTTTAAATGACTAATTAAAGCAGTTATCATGGTTTTTATATTTTGAATGATCTTTTTTCTATCGCCTGCACGTGACATATGAATCAGATTATAAATTTAAGCAATTAAATTCGGTTTCATGACAATCAACGAGAAAAATAAATTAGAGTACTGATTCAATGGATGAAGGATTAGCTTTCTGTGGTTCAAGATGAATCACATGACATGAACCAATAGGTTGCTAGGTTTGGCCCTTTATCGCTATTTTGGCATTTAATATTTAAGTTCGGCAAATTATCATTATTATTAGGTAACATGACAGTCCTATGACAGAAATAAATTGTTTTTAAAACAATTTTTAACATATTTCACATTTTAATAAATATTAAAATACCTTTTTTTACCATCGCTTCCCAACAAAGTTTAAAAGTGTTTATAAAAGATAAGTTAAACTTTTAAAGAACTAAATTTAACAACAAATAATAATTTTTCAACAATTTTTAAGCATTTTCTCGGTTAAATTTCGACTACACGAAAAAAAAAAAAAAAGAAGTAAAATCAAAATCAAAATGATTTAGAACAAAAGAATATTAAACTACATAAGTAAACATAAACATTTTCGGTTATGACTTTTGCCAAGAAGAATCTCCAAACTTTTGCCATAGAAATTTATTCAAAATAAGCTGTTCCCAAGGGAACCAACGCACAGAGGGTTCATCTCACATGATTCATGTTGGACCATGTCAGGGTTACCATTTATCTCGTTCAGGGTTACCATTTATCCTTTATTTATCTCGTTGATGACAACTGCCAAAAACCACTTTTTAACTTGTAGCTTTTAAACAATTAAAGCTATCGAAAAAGTTTAAATACAAAAATTGTTGTTCGGGTTAAGGCGGTAATTCGCCTGATTTGTAATTTTCCCCTATTTTCAATATTAAAGAAATTATGGACAAATGAAAATTTCCTCCCCACCATTTCCGCCCCCTTTGAGCTTAATACATAGAATAATAATAGAGGAAGAAGGAGCACGCCAATAGTCTTAATGCTTACAAACCCCTTCTAGTGAAATGCCAGCAAAAGCTACTTTTGCTCCTCTCAATATTGAAGTTTGTTAATAGAGGCTTGTTAATAATCGCTGTTTTTTGTGGCAACACAACAGCTTATGTAGAAACCTTATGCTCCTTCTTCCTTTATTATTATTCTATGGCTTAATACCCCATCTACGAACTCGACCGAGATTTTTACTGACCTAACAACATATCTCGATCTGGTTAAATTTAAATAAAAATTACTCCAGTTATATCATACACATTTAGAATAACAAGTTTGGACTTTCTGCTATAATTTGTTTTTGAGATATGCAGATAACAGTCAGACACACACACACATAGACCAAGCGCTCAAAACATGATTTTTGGATTCAGGGCACCTCAAAACGTGTAAATATAACAAAAACTCAATTTTGAATCTTTGACCCAAAAACAGAACTTTCTCTACCTTATGAGTAAGAGAAAGTAAAAAAAAAAAAGAAAAAAAAAAGTTATCGATTTCTTTTTTCTTTACCAAATAATCTGGTGTGTCACTCACACGACTTTTTCCTATCCTGAAATTTAATACTATAAGTACAGATTGGAGAGTAAGGGTTGAGATAACGTGTACTGTTATGTAAACCTAAGTTAAAACAATTGTAATTAAGCTTCGGAACAGCTTTATTCGACAAATAATTCTATGTGTGTGTGTGGGGGGGGGGGGGGTGGACTGCAGCCCTCCTCAATACCCCTTATCATTTTGTATCTAAATTTATACAGAATTCAAATGTGTTATTAAGTTCAAAAATTCCTTTTAAATTATTCAGACAACTTTCCCACGCATAGTGCAGTCCTTGAAATTTGTCAATCTCGAGCAAACTTTTATGGTAACAAACGTATTAAATTTAACATACTACAACATTTGGATCGCCTGTAATTATTTGTTTTTGATTTACTATGACAGACACAGACAAAGGTCAAAGTTAAAAACTTGACAGGAAGTTCAAACCGTGTAAAGGTACAAAAAAAATCCAGCTATGAATATTTAGCTTAAAAAAAAACATGATTTACCAAATGGCTATGATGAATTAATTTCAACTCCTGAACAGCTTTTCTGGACACGGTAAAATATGATAATAAAGCACTTCCATTAACAAATAAAAAAGAATGTTATGGCTTAAATATTGGCAGCCCTGTATATCTACTAAAAGTTATGTACACATCGCATGGTGCGCATAAATATAATCCTATATTAACACACAGCAGAATCTAAAGTACACTTTTCCATCAATTTTCAAGTATTATCGCACTATAATCTAGTTCTTTTGTGTAGCCCTGTAAGCGAACAGTGAATGATTTCTATACCATGTTCTACTTCAAATATGTTTTTACGTATAGAAAAAATATGTAATCGTTTCATTTGGTTTAGTGCAGTCTATAGATGTTAAACTTTACATTAGAGCGAAAAATAACGAAAGTAATGAGGAAAGCCTGAGAGTTGAGGCACTTCACCATGATAAAAAAAATATATATATATGATTAAATATAGAAAAAAATAAAAACAATCTGGGTTAAAATAGACATAAATGCTAGTAGACTATGTAGTAGTAAAAGAAATATTTTTTTCCTTTTCTTTTCTTTCTTTCTTTCTTTTCTTTTTTTTTAATTAAAAATTAATAATGAGAGTGGTTAAGAGCATGACTAAAAACACAAAACATGAAAAGGAGGATAAGAACATTGGATGAGTACCTAAAGTTTATTAAATAAAATGTGTAAAAAAGAAATTAAATAATCAAGAAAGCCTCCATCTTGAGACACCACACCAGATGATAATGAAAAATAAGAATTTGTGGAATACAGACAAAAAATAGGAATATAAGTTTAAAATGCAATATAAAAATATTTACAAGCTTTTTTTTTTTTTTTTTTTTTTTTTTTTGTAATAATAAAATTATAGTATAGTAAGTACTTAGGAGAAAGAGAGTTAATATTCTGGAATAATTAAAGAGTATCTAGGTTGGTTGGTTGGTTGGGTTTTTACGTCGCACTAGTGCTGCGCAAATGGGCAATTGGCGACGGTCTGGGACATACCCCTAGAGGTGGTCCGGAGACATGCCATCACAATTTTGATCCTCCACGGAAGGGATGGCTCTCCCGTTTCGGTGACCCCCAGAGGTATAATTTTTTATGGGAACATGGAGGACATTGCGGCCACGACAGATTTTACGTGCACCAGCCACCATTAGTGTACACGACTGTCTTTGGCCGGCTCGAGTACCGAACCCGTAATCTTCCAATTACGAAGCCGGCGCTCTACCGACTGGGCTCGACTGGGCTACCGCGGCCCCAAAGAGTATCTAGGACTTTTACGATGAGAGGGCTAACTGACTTCATAGTCAGAGAGTTCAGCAATAATTTCATTTCTGATTCTGTTAACATTCACATAGAATTTTTAAAAAAAGATCTTTTATTCTCTTCCTAAGGGGGAAAGTGTTGAGGTCTTTCCTGATGGTTTTGTTTCGGAGGAGGTAGTGGTCTTTCCTAATTTTACGAAGATTCCTATTATGGAATCTACTAAGGTAGTCGAGGTTAGTTTTACAAGCAAAGATCCAGATGGGGCAAGCGTAGGTAATGATAGGAAGGATACAAGCGTTGTATAAGAGTAACTTGTTTTTAATGGAAAAAACCGGACTATTGAGCAGAGAATTCAGAGAAGCGGAAATACTAGAGGTTTTTAAGCGAATATTGAGGATGTGTTTTTTCCATGTGAGTCAACTATCAAGGGTAACACCAAGATATTTTGTGTGATTAGTTCAGGGGATAGAAACGTTGTTAAGAGTTAATATGTTGGGATAATTAGAATTTCTAGAGAAATAGACTGCAGCAGTTTTATGTTCGTTAATTTTAACTCGACGTTAGATGCTCCAGTGGGAGAGTGTGTCGAGATGTTTTTGAATATTTTTATATAGGAAATAAGGATGGTGAGGTGATGCGTAAATAGCTGTGTTGCCCGCACACAGAGCGATGTTCGTATTGTGCGATCATGGTATGTCATTAAAATTTATGTTAAAGAGGAAGGGTCCTAAGGCCCTTTCTTGGAGGATGCCTGAGAAGACGGGTTTATGAGATGAGAGAGTGTTGTTGATGGACGCTGAATTTGCTTTGAGCAAGGCAAGGTTATATAAAAAGGCATTATCACTTATTTTTACTTTCTCTTACCCATAAGGTAGAGAAAGTATTGTTTTGGGGTCAAATTTTCGAACGTGAGATTTTGTTATATTTACATGTTCTGAGGTACCCTGAATACGAAAATTGTGTTTTTAGCAAATGGTCTGTGTGTATGTCTGTGTGTGTGTCTGTCTGTTATCAGCATATCTCAAAAACAAAATATGGCAGATAGTTAAAACTTGGTATTCTAAAAGTGTATCATATAAGGATGCTACACTAAACTTTTCGTTAATATCAAGCAGATGGTTCGTGTACAGGGACACTCAAAAGTATTCAAATACATTACGTCTATGGGGGAAATTACAGGTAAGTAGAATTTAACATCTATAGACTGCACTAAATCAAATGAAACGAATATATTTTTTTGTAATATAGATGGTCAACAGGGAAAAAAAATTGTGTATGTAGGAGCCTTGCCTCCCCCCCTGGGGGGGAAGTCCTCCTTCATGGGGAGTAAATTTTCATGATGGGTATCTTTCAAAAGAGCTCGCCAATACCTTTAAAACGAATGGTTGAACCATTGATCTGCAATAATTTAAAACTAAGTTATTGATTTTTTTTTTTTTTTACTTTTAACGACTTTTTTTTTTTTTTTTTTTTAATATTGAGAATAAAATGGACTTTTTTTGGATATTTGGTGTTATACTACTTCTCTAATATGGAAATCGTCTGCATTATCATAAAAAATAATTTGTTTAAATAATAATTTTAATAAATTATTTTTTAATAACCGAATTAAATTTTATATAAATGTACGTGCATAATGAAACGGGGGGTTGAGGGGGGCGGTAGCCCCCCCTCACACAGAACTAATTATCATATAAAACTCTTCTGAAGCCAAATTTAAATTGCTTTACATAGGTTTATATAACAGTACTCGTTATCTTACCTCTTAATCTCCGATCTATATTTATAGTATTAAATTTCAAGGTAAGAGAAAGAGGTGTGAGTGACACACCAAATTATTATAATTCCTTTTTTCTTGAAAATTTTCCGGTGTAAAACAATAAAATTTTGTCTAATTCTTGCACGATCTTAATTTTATTTTTCTAGATTTACAGTTAATCCCTAACACATTTTGGTTATAACTCTATGAATACTAAAAATAAGGTATACAAACCGTATACTTTTCCGCACTGTCAGACACTCAGAATGTAAAATAGCATGAAGTCAAAATTGGGTGTTGCTATTGAACATAGCAAATTGGAGCTTATTTCATTATGTAGATGAGCCTAATTCAAAATTTCACATAATTTTCAAAAAGTGCACTTAATTTCCTGTTGAATGATGCCTATTGTATTTTTCTGTGTCAATTAATAACGAAATTACAACGAGTGTTGCTTTATTTTTAGTTCCCCATCATACTATAGGTATGGGGAACTTAGGTAATCGTGAAAATTTTCGACCTCGGTTTTTTGACTTTTTTACACGTTTTCAGGTGTGAGGAATCCGAAAATGACAAAATTTCTATGGTGTCTGTCTGTAGGGTGTCTGTTAGTCTGTTAGTCTGTTAGTGTGTAAGTCCGTTAGTTTGTTAGTCTGTGTACACGATATCTCAAGAACAAATTGTCGCAGAGAGGTCAGATTAGTTTTAAAATATTACTTTCCACACTGGTAAGAACCCTATTTATTTGCAACATTCGAATTTAAAAACTTCGTAAGTTATTAGAAATTTACGATTTTCTTAACATGGGAGAATAGGACAAAAATTCACTTAAACGTGCATTAAATGGAAACTTTTTACTGTAAAAATGTCAGACCAGTTTTAAAATATCAGTTTTGATGCCGGAAGGAACATCAGTAACTGTAAATATGCTACTTTGAAAATTTCGCAAGTTATTGGAAATTTACGAATTTCTTAACATGGCAGTATAGGGCAAAATTTCACATAAACGTCAATTTTGAGAGATATTTTCATCGTAAACATGTCAGACTACTTTTGAAATATTATTTAGGACACTGGTATGAATATTAATGACTATGAATTTTCCAATATAAAAATTTCGTAAGTTATTTGAAATTTACGAATTTCTTAACATGGAAGCATAGAGCAAAATTTCACATAAACGTCAATCTTGAGGGATATTTTCATCGTAAAGATGTCAAACCACTTTCGAAATATTATTTAGGATACTGGCATGAATATCATAGACTATGATTTTTCCAATTTAAAAAAATTCGTAAGTTATTTGGAATTTACGATTTACTTAACTTGCCAGAATAAGGTAAAATTGAGCAGAAACTTTCATTTTGAGGATCATAAATACATTAGACAACTTCAAAATTACATTTATGATATTTGTTTGAACATGATTGAATACAAATATTCTAATACGAAAATTTCGTAAATTATTCGTAATTTACGATTTTACCAACCTAGCGAAATTGTAAATTTTTCATATAAATATGAATTTTGAGGATTATTGCATTGGAAATAATAGCATGAAAACTAAACAACGGAATTGACCCTGATAAGATAAATTAATAGATTAGAATAAGATAAATATATCGAAGTGAACGGTGGATAGCCTATTAGGCGGGGTTTTCATTCTGTCACTGTATCAAGCTTTTGTCAAATTCATTTCTTTTAACATGATTATATCTCTCAAACTAGAAATTTATGAGAACATAAATATGATGGGGAACTGAGCAAAGTCCACCTATGCCAACTAGTTTTTTTTCCCGACTGTACATTTTGTGCTGTTTATTTACATATTCATGTACTTAATATTCAGTATATATTAGGTTAAATACATTAAAATATAAAAGTTTAATAAATACATTATACCATAAAAAGATTTTTTTTTTTTTTTTTTTTTTTTTGCTTTCTTTCGTTTTCTTTTATGCACGTTTGCATTTTAGAAACATTGTAAACATGTATGGTGATCTTATTTACTTCTTAGAGCAACTATGCACTCTCTTATGCTTGAAAATAATATAAAACATGTCAGAAAAAAATTCTAGTTTATAAACCTTTAACATTTTATGCATAATCTACAGCAGAAAATCCCTTAACCAATAGGCTTATTAAACTGACTTAAGAACCAAAAGTTTATCCATATCTTTTCTATAATCGGGTAAAAACAGAGGCGTAATATCTAGCAAGTGAAGCATAAATAAATATGCTTACATCGGTGGAAAAATGTAATATTTCTTTTTTCATATGACATACGCTTTATTTATGTATGATCGATAAAAACTTATTTTTGATATACTTTAGGCTTTTCTGGTTTAGGAAAAATAGAGGATAAGACGTTCCTTCAAAATTATGCTATTATTTATTCGAATACACATTTACGTGAAATAATATAATAAATTTTAAAGAAATAAATTTAAAAAAATAATAATAAAGAGATAATTATTGCTATTGATCAATATCTGTTGGTTAAAAAAAAAATATATATATATATGAAATGTAAAAACTTGTGCTAGTAAATAACAAAATGTCTAATAAGATTACATTTTATGAACGTTACATGCGAAATATTCAATTTTTGTTACACTACAGAAAGAAAAAAGAAAGCAATTTAAGAATTCTAATCTTCTTCAACTTTATCGAAGTATATGGTCTTTTATGAAACTGGTTGGTTTAAAGGCAAAGGCAAAGTCAAAATAATAATAATATTAATATTAATAAGGATAATTGCATCGTACATTGCAATGCTGTGATAACGGTACGTGTGTTTTGCAGATTATAAAGTATGGTTTCCTTCTAACAAATTGTTCAAATTTCTTCACTGTACAAAGAAATAATTAATTATTAATCATTAAATTAATTATTTGTCTATATATAAAAAAAAAAGAAAAGGAATATTAAAAATTTAAATAAATAAAAACCCTAAGTCTATTTTTGTTTTCTAAGTAATAGATATAAAATTCTGCACACAACAGAATTTAATTCAGTACGATAGAACTTAAGTTAATCTAGTCTTCCATATAAAGACATGCAGTAACTGTGTTTCATTTCCTAGCATCGGTTACTATATTCATTAAAAAAAAAAAAAAAAAATAGAATAGGGTCCTCTTGGCGTCTTTTAAATTTTGTCTATTTATTTATTTACTTTCTGTCGTTTTGGCGATGAATTAAAATGGCTATCACAATTGCGTAAACAAAGATCTCGGCATGAAATGTCTGAGTTAATTCGGTGGCAAATTTCAGTTTTCACCAAAGAGTCCTCTGCTGAAACTATTTCATTTCTTTAGCACAACTTTTGGTATAATTTTTTTTTCTTTTTAATAATTTTACAGTTACAATGGAGTTTTTATTCACTACCTTTGAAACCAAATTATCCGATTGAGCTAAAAAATACGACGTTAGCTAGATTTTTCTCCTGGTTAATAAGTGTACCAAATTTTGATAAAATCTAATGGTCCGGACATATACAATAGCAAACTTTCATCTTTATCAAAAACTTTCAGCATTTTAAATAAAATCAAAAATTTTTGCACATTCATTCAAGGTGACAGATACAATTTGGTAACGATGACAAAACCGCTGTCTGATAGAAATAGTCCGACCTATCGTGCTAATAATATTTTTTTGATGTATATATATATATATATATTTCCCTTTGATGTATGAAATCTCATACTAAACATTTGTACAGATTTTTTTTTTTTTTTTTTTTTTTTTGTATGCGATGGATTTTTTTTCCTCCAGTTAAAGGCAATGTATTTTTCTGATGTATTTTTGGATGCTGATTACGGAGAAAATATTCAAAACTTTCTTCATCACGTACAGATTTAACAGATTTTTTTTTTTTTTTTTTTTGGACAGAAATGAGCTTAAATCTGCATTTTCATGACTTCCATCTTTGTTATTTCCCGGAAGAAAATCTAGGCAATGTGAGTGAAAAACAATGACAACGATAACCTATGTGTCAATTCTTCAGATCTCCATCCTTACTTTGTGAACAATTAATACGGGATAGGAAAAACATTAAAAACACCCAAAGCAGTGAAAAAAATGAACAGATCGATTTTACAAACCTGTGTTATTAAGAACCTTAAAGATTAAAAATGCGCTTAGTTATAAGAGAAATTCTCATTATTTCTGATAAATATAGGCTATTTTTTATTTTCTATTTTTTTTTATTTATTTATTTATTTTTTTTTTTGACAGAAATGAGCTTAAATCTGCATTTTCATGAAAACCATCTTTGTTATTTCCCGGAAGAAAATCTAGGCAATGTGAGTGAAGAACAAGGACAACGATAACCTATGTGTCAATTCTTCAGATCTTCATCCTTACTTTGTGAAAAATTAATTCGGGATAGGAAAAAAATTAAAAACACCCAGAGCAGTGAAAAAAATGAACAGATCGATTTTACAAACCTGTGTTATTAAAAATCTTAAAGATTGAAAATGAGCTTAGTTATAAGAGAAATTTCTCATTATTTCTGATAAATATAGGTTGTCTTTTTTTTTTTTTTTTTTTTTTTTTTTTTTTTTTTGTGATTAGATGGACATTCAAAATGCGACATTCAGAAAGGAAGCATCTTAAAGGCCCAAAAAGTTTACAATGCCGGAAAAAGCCAATAAATTAATGAGAAACATAGACAAACGATTGGCATATTATATTTTCAAGCGTAACAAGTTTCTGTCTACAACACTATCACAGTCGCATCTGAATTTTGTGGCAGCGTTTCGACAGGTTGCGTAATACAAGTATCATCATACCGATTTTCTATTGATGTTACTGTTTGGAACGGTATTGATTTATACACCACACCTCATTTATAAGCAATAAGGTTATACAGAAGAGACAAACGTTATGTCTCCGAAGTTTTCAAAGCCTGTCGTCTTACAATCGCCAATAAAATTATTGAAGCGCTAGCATTAATTCCCATTTAAAAGATGTGCACCTAATAGTGTTTTGTTAAGTAAATGTTTGTCGAGTCATGATCTTAGTCTTATGCTGTATATAAAAAAGTAAGTTTTTGATAAAAAATTAATTATTAAACTAAAAATAATAATAATAATAATTAATAATAAATAAAATATTTTTGTAAAAAAAAAAAAACGATTCGAAAAAGCAACTATTATTCAAACAACTAAAATTAAAATGAAAATTGGCATAAAATGAATTTGCAAATTGCGCTTAAAAGTATAAAATAAATTCTTTCGCCAAACAACACAAACACTAAAATTATTCATAAATTTTGATGTCTACGCAAAATTAAATAAAATTTGATTCTTTTTTTACAGATTTGTTTTTAGACCGATAGCTACAAACGCTGTTGTCTCATCAATCTTCATAGTTTCCTTTATTATTTTATCACTATATACAATTAGTCCATTATTAGCATCTATGTAGAACAGTGAACATTCTTCGAACTTTGGTTTTAATATTTCTACTAAGTTGAGTGAGTTTTCTTTTCAAACTTTTGTAGCTTACGAAATCTTAATTGTTTATTTGAATCAAAGTAGTTTCCGGCTCTGTTTTGCAGATGTCAAAGTGAGATGTATATTTTAAATAGATATTGACTTTTCTATTGAATAAAAATATAACCGAAAATTAATCAAATTTTATTTAATTTTGCGCCGACTTCAAAAGTTATGAATAACTGTAGTGTTTATGTTGTTTGGCGAAAGAATTTATTTTATACTTTTAGGCGCAATTTGAATATTGATTTTATGCCAACTTTATTTTTATTTTTAGTTGTTTGAATAATATTTACTTTTTGGAGACGGTTCTATTTTTTAACAAAAAGATTTTATTATTTCTTTTCAGTGAAAATGCATTCATACAGCAGAACATGAGAAGACGTTTGATGACAGTTTCACTTATTGCAACCCGCAACAAAAGTGACACAACTAAAAAAAAAACAGTAATTTTAAGTTTATGCCACTGAAAAATATATGAAATCACTCAATATACACAAAACACGTTACATCTAAATTAAAAAAATTCTCCACTCCAGAGACAGTTAAAAGTGTGATAATGAACTTTTGTGGAAACCTGTAATTTATTTATGAAATTACAGGTGTCTGTAATTTATTTATGAATCTTAATGAAATCATTATGGGACCTGTTCTGGGCAAAGATCTTTACAACAAAGGAAAAATATTAAATTCGGAGCATCTGTAACGAAGTTTTAAGAAAACAAACAGCAACAACCGAAACATACGGTTTGAATTAATAGCCTCCTCCTTTTGAAGTCGATTAAAAACGACTATGCGCTAATCGATGTGACCGCTTATAGTGACAGTACTTTAAAATTTATATAGCATATATATGTCAGCCGCTGCGTTACAATGCGTGAAACGTAGTTCAAGTGTATATAGTGTAGGAAATTTAGTTTAAAATGTTGGAACTGACTTTTGTGGGCAGCCTGTATTTTATTTAGATCGCAAAAATGTTACAATGGGATCTATTTCAGACAAAGACCTTTACAACAAAATAAAAAGTATCCAAATCAGAGCATCTGTTTAGAAGTTATGAGCTAACAAACATAAAAAAAAAGCATACGGTTTGAATTGAGAACTTCCACCTGTATGAAGTCGGTTAGTTAAAAATGTGGATTTGTGCTTCAGTTATTTTTCTGCTGTCTGTGCAATTTCAAGATTCAAAGCTTGTCTGAAGCCCTATTTCACCTGAGCAATACGTGACGGCATATAGCACGCAATGTTCAACAGTGTTTTTTTCTTTTTGTTTTTTTTTTACACGCCAGATTGCCCCACTGTCCTTCATTGCCATTTCTCCTGAACTGTTTTTTATCGAATACGTTTGAACAATGATTAGAAAATAACTGCCAAAATTTATAACACCCGCAGTCACGCAAGATTTACATTGGCAACGTATGAAAGCATCAGGCAATAACATATCCCAACTATTGAACCAATCTCTTTGATTCAATGCCATGAATGTAGCAGAATTTACTGCTAATCCTACCGGCTACAAAAGTTATTGATTTTTCAGTGTTCCTGTACTTGAGGGTACTGTACTTTGAACCATTGTACTTTTATACTATTTATTATTTATCTTCTTGTATCTTATAATATTTATCTTATCAGGATTAAAGTAGATTTTTGATATTTTTTACTGTAATTACCTTAAGTATAAATCCTTTGGACCCAAAGGGATATTCGATTTGGTTGCCGGATCCATTGATTCCGGTGGATGGTACTTGGGCAATCCTTCCTTCATGGGAGTCGACACATAGGGGCAGGGGGGGAGCATTTGTCCCCTCCTGGAAGCTTCTAATCTACAAAAATTTATTATTTTTTAAATTATATTTAAACTTTTTAACTGAATCACTAGAATTCCAACTATTATCGAAATTGTCAAATAAAATTTATATCGCAGAGACAGTGGGAGCCAAAAAGACACGACACATCAGTTAGATTGGCTCTAAAATTTTCCTGCAACTAAGAGCTTGAGTCCACTTGACAAAATATTTTTCGAATTCGAATTGGTTTGGAACAAATTGTATAATTTTGTAAATAAAATATTTTAACTTAAATTATTAGTATAAAATTTTGTTATTACAGACGCTAAATAAACTAGCTTAATCATCTCATCTAACCAACCAACCATTTGTGTAAAGTCAACCAATCATTAGTGTACATTCTAAAATGTATCAACACTTTTGCAGTTTTAAGTTTACCCCTTCCTGGAAAAAATTCTGTAATGCTGCTGATTTTGATCTAGGGTCTTGGCTAGCTTTAAACACATTAAAGTAAGTCGTCGAAGTACAGGTGATTTCATTTAATTTTATCTAGTAAATGCGGTTTTGATATCTTATGGCCTTATTGGTATTGCATTATGGATGGCCAGCATAAAATGGAAAAACTGTAATTACTTATATATATTTTCAAGTACAATAATATTATTTTGCGTAAATTCTATTTATTTATTAAGATGGAGACCTAATTCTTTAAAACAAATCACCCCCAATGAAAACTATTTTTTCCTTCTTTGACTTCAAATTAAAACATACAATTTGTAACACATTACAAAAATAAAAATTTACACAATGCGCTGTAATTTATCTTTCCTTTATTGTTTTCTTTTTGATTTTCTTTACCTTTTTTTTTTTTTTTTCTTTACACTTTTTATTATTTCTAAGAAACGCGAAGAGGTTATAAATATTTTATTACCATGTTTTTATTAATTCGCTTTCTTGTTTGTTTGTCCAGTATAAATCTTGCAATCGATTTTAACTAACTTCCCGACTAGCAAGACATTTGAAACTTTTAGAATAGCTCAGAGCACGATGACAATGTATTTTTTAATACTTTTATTCAATTAATAAATGTTTGAAATTTTTTTATAATTGCTCTTTTTTATTACGCATTTGATCATTTTCTTTCAAGTTGATGGGATAATTCACTAAAAAAAATTTAAAAAACTATTTATTAATACATAGAATTGTCAAGTATACCTGATTCAATTGAAAATTTAAAATCGTGGTATATAAAAAATTGTTTTTATCTTGTAATTATTTTCTTTTTACAATGTTTTTATTAACTCGCTTTCTTGTTTGTCTAGTACAAATCTTGCAATGGATTTTAACTAACTTCCCGACAAGCTAGGCATTTGAAACTTTTCGAATAGCTCAGAACACGATGACAATGCATTTTTTAATAAATGCCTAATAAAAAATTAATTAATAAATGTTTGAAATTTTCTTATAATTGCTCTCTTTATTACGCATTTGATCATTTTCTTTTAAGTTGATGGGATAATTCATCAAAAAAAATTTTTTTAAGTATTTATTAATACATAGAACTGTCAAGTTTATATGATTCAACAGAAAATTTAAAAACGTAGTATATAAAAAATTCTTTTTATCTTGTAATTATTTATTTTATGTTTGCTTATTTTTACAAGCTATAATTTATTTGATTTTTCAAATTTAAATATTAAAGTCATTTAAATATTGTACCATGTAAACGTACCTACAGGGTAGGGCATAAGTTGTGCCACCGAAACCTCAAACGCCTAGCAACAGATTAAGAAAAAAAAAAAAAAAATAGTCAGGAAATTCGAATTCGCGCCAGTAACAACACTAATCGCTCCTCTTCAAAATGAAAGTGCGCAGAACTCGCCAGTGCACACGGTTCGTTCTTTGTAACGGTTTATGTGTTGAAATCTCGAAGTTCAGAAATGTTCAAACGAAAGTTCACAGAATTCTCACTTTCTGTGTTTATTTTCACATAAATTCTTAGAGTAAAGATTAAATTAAATTCCAAACTGAATTTCTGGAGTACCGGTACCGGAGTCAAACAAGTCAGCAATAAAGCATCTGGTGGATAAATTCAATGAAGTTGTGAAAGAGGTCGATAAATTGAGGCCAGGAGCTGGCGCCGGCGCCGAAGGCAACAATTCTATAGAAGCAAGTTACTTCGTGCGATCGCGCGCATGCGTCCTTCAAAACAGAAACGTTTCGTCTCGTCGCTTAACAATTCGCTTTGGCATGATCAGTCCACGATTTGTTCGTCGCAATTTTAAAAACATGAAGATGCATCCATACCGATTTTCACTTGAAAATATTGTATAATATTGCATATGGCATACATATACGGCGTAATCAGCATGCAGGGTAAATGAAGTTAATTGTTGTCTACCCAAGATGGCTGCCGCGATAGCAGCCAAGGCTATGGCAGGAGAATTATTGAGTCTACACCAAAACGTAGGTGTTAGTCAGTGGCAGCTCGTGCACCGAAAGTTGGTGAAGAGGCACACTGTATTTACGCTGTATTCATTTATAGAATATAAATTCACATTTAAATAAGTATTTTTAGTTAATTTTTGCTAAAACCATGCTTAATAAAAATTATGATTAAAAATACTTAAATATTATTTTTGAGCTCTCCACCTATTTTCGGTTCACGAGCCGCCACTGGTGTTAGTACGGTGTTATTTTATTTATTTGGCAGCTTTGAAACTTATAGTTATGATGATTTTCATGTCGAATGATCCATATTTTCACAATAACAATGCAGAGTTTCTTATATAACTATGTAACTTGATATCTTCTGCGGTTACGATTTTGAATTCATGTTTTACCAGGCATGTCATCATCTCTTATATCATTCCTCAAAGGTTTTTCATGTATGCAAGAATTCTTGCCGCTTGATTACAAAAGTCATGTCTCTTATTCTGTCGGTGTCAGCTTGTGCGAGATCAGAGAAACTCCGCATTTAATGACGTTTATTTTTCTGATGAAATTTGGTTCCATTTATCGAGGTATGTGAAAGCTCAAAATCATCGAATTTACAGTGGCACTAAATCTCATAGCTTTCGGAAAAGTCTGTTACATCCACAGAAGATGCGGCGATTGGTCGGTTGGAAGTTATTAGTCCTTGTTTTTTGAACAACGACAGGGAATTTAGATGAAATTTAGAAAACAATATCTTGGAGGCACCTTTCGTTGTTTCGCAAGGTTTACATAAAAACAAATATATGCCACAATTTAATTATATACGAAGTTTTGTCGAATTCTGTACATTAGTTTTTGAATAACAGCGCTCAAAATGTTTGCAGCACACATAGATAAACAAACGTTTTTTAAAAAAAAATAATGAAACCATGCTTAGAACAATCTGAAACATACAAAAATCTAAAAATGAACTCCAGTATTTCCTTTTTACAAATATAATACAAAATTAAATGAAGAAATTTCATTTATATAAACAAATTATGCAAGTATAAAATTCAACTTAATGTTTTCTGTAAGTACTTTCTAGATCGTAACTTTGTTTTACTAAAGCCAATTGAAGATATTATAAAACTGAATTATATGTCTGTAGATATTATTCCTCAACTAAAAGTCAGTTTTATATAAATTTATTTACTGCATGAATAAACTGTGTTTAGTAATTCGATTCTCTATTGTTTTCAGCACGACTGCACTTTGAATGTGTATATTCGATATAAGCTTTTACAAAGTACCGGTTATGTAGAGGGTGAACATAATAAAATGTCGAATTTATACGGGTTTGAAAAGCATACATTCAAAACTGTATCTGCCGAAGCAAAATAAAGTTATACTAGTTATATTGACTTATTACGAAATGGACTTTGGTTATATACTATAATATGTTTTTAAAAAATCTAGTCGGTCTTCCCCGATATAAGTTTTTTCCTTTAATTTAGCTTAATGTTTAGACCAAAACATAGCGAATTTTGTCTGAGAAAGAAAGTCGCCAAATCAGCAAGTGGCGATCCTTACATAGAATTTCATTTATTCTTTTAAATTGTCATTTAGCCTTATTTATTTATTTCAAATTATGGATAAAATTAATTTTTTCTCAATACATTGTGACGCCACATTTTTCTGCTAAATCGTCCTTCTTCCATTATTTTTTTCATTCCTACAAACCAAGAAATATATTTTTTTTTTCTTTTCATTTCATACATTTTTGTACAAATGACGTCAATTTCGTGCGTTAGTTTCGGGAAGATTGGACTTTTATTATTAAGAAGATAGGAAATGATTACGAGAAGTTATAGCTATTGAAAATCGAATGCAATTTGAGACATTGCAATCAATTGAAATGATTGAAGTGAAACATATTTAAATACTGGTGTTCAATGATGAGGAATGAAATCTTTATAAGCAAACATAAATTTCAAAAGTACGTAACAATTGTTTCAAGAAGAAAAATTTAAGCACTCATCATCAGGAAAAAATAGATATGAGGGCAGCATTCTGTTTTCAAGAACTACAAGTGCTTATTTTTTTCTTCTGATGAAAATATGTGCATTATTACTTCGATTTGAAACAAATGTTGCTCTGTTTTCATTTATGACTTTTGTTTATAAAACTTTCTCTTTATTCTGTTGTGGTTGCTTATAAAAAAAAATATGGAATCTACTTAATTATGTATGAAAAGATAAACAATAGTTTATCATACGAAAATCAAAAAATTGCTAAATTTAAAACATTGAATTTGCAATGTAAGACAACCTTAAGTTAACTGTTGTCACATCTTGCGTACAAATTAATACTGGGCATACTTGTGTGAGCCTCAGGAAAGTTCTAAACCAATCAGGATCCAGTATTCCGGGAACAAAACTAGAAAACGCAATCAACCGGAGATTTTTTTCATAGATTTCAACTGCTAAAGACCTCTTAGAGCCCTCCAATGCGAAATTACTGCAGTGTGTGAGATCGTTTGGGCAATACCCTCTATAGTCTTAACCAACGTTCGGCATAATTCTCAGCCAACGACTGCCGAAATGAACATGTTTTATTGAACCAATCCAGCATTGTTCTTATGTCCATGACTGCATTCCTCCAGACATTACACACTTACACACACACACACACACACAGAGAGAGAGAGAGAGAGAGAGAGAGAGAGAGAGAGACTTATTTTATTTTATTTTATTTTATTTATTTATGTATTTTTTAAGTTTCATTTATAAAGATTTTCAACTTTCTGTTTTTAAACTGATTTTTATGTTTTGAGCAGTGCAGATCTCGATTCGACAATTTTCAGAAAATGTCCGTCTCTCTGTTTCTAGCAATGTTTCTTACTGAAATTTCGTGAACACAAGTTTTCAAACACTGATCTTGGAAATTAAACATAACATTTAATTGGATGTTGATACAAATTAGTGCTGATTAGTTTTTATCTTATACCATCCTCCAGTTAATATCACTGCGCTGCACTTGTGAAATTTTTCCTGACTGTATATCTCAACATCTGTGAAACAGAATTTAAAAAAATTAGCATATTATAAAATAATTATTGCGGGAAAATAGTTTCATTTAATTCTGGTGTATATATCACCTTCGTTTTTATATTTTATTTTTCGCAATTCACATGATAGCTATAGCTGACACTCTGTGGAATGAAATGCATAAATGTTATATATCATATGATTGTAACGTAAAATTTATATATATATATATATACAGTCGGCTGCAAAATTATTCGAGCACTAGCAATAACCCTTGCCAAAAAAAAGTACACTTAATACAGCTTTGTTAAATAAATCCTTGTCGAGTCATGTTCTTAATCAGTCTAAGAACATGATTCGACAAGGATTTACTTAGTAAAACAGTCTTGAGTGTACTTTTTAAGTATAGGAATTATTGACTAGTGCTCGAATAATTTTGCAGCCGACTGTATATATATATTAATTTTCCTTATTGATTAGAAAGGTTTAATATCTTAATAAACTGCTTTGAGATAACTATTAAATACGTATTTAGATTATAGGTTTTATAACGTATTTTTCTCGTAAGACCTGAAAACAATAATCTTTTTCGACCTATAAAATAACGGCAACAAACTGTCGCACATAAAAGAGATTTACATTGCTGTTATACGGCGCATAAGAAAATCTAATAAACCAGAGATTTATACAAACGAAATGAAATTCGAAAAACCTATGCCTCACCTTAATCAAGTAAAAGAGAAGAGTATGAGGGCATACGTATTCTCCAATGAAATACAACTGGAAATGGTTTTATATACAAGGCATAAATGAATAACATAAAAGACAGGTTAATAGTAAATAAATTTTAGAAATAGGATTGAGCTTCGGAACATTTTATTCTTTCACATATTTATTGTATTATATGTGTTTTGGGTTAGTATAGATAAGAATTTATCTATGGAATGTACGTAAGTTCGATTTTGTAGCATTGGGTATTTGGAAATTTTACTATCATTGTACTTTCGAAATACATTTCGAAAATAGAAAAGGTTTCAAACCAATAGGGTACCATTAGTAAGAAAGTATACATTAATTACATTCTTGATCTGGATAATTTCAAACATGATATTTAAAAAAAAAAAAAAAAAAAAAAATCTTGAAATATGTTAAACTGAAATTAAAAGAAAAGAAAAAACAAAATGTTTTTATTGAATTTAATTTACTTTATTTATTTGTGATTATTAAAAAAATAATAATAATTAATTTGTAGTTGTATGGCATTTTTCATTCCAAACATATTTAAAAGCTTGTTTAAATTTTCATTTTCAGTAGAATTTTCACTATGGAATACGAATTTCATGGTTTTTACTTTCTCTTACCCATAAGGCAGACAAAATATTGTTTTGGGGTCAAATTTTCGAATTTCAGTTTTTGTTATATTTACACTTTTGAGGTTCCCTGAATGTAAAAACTATGTTTTTAGCGGTTGGTCAGTGTGTGTGTGTATGTGTCTTTGTGTGTGTATGTCTATTATCAGCATATCTAAAAACCAAGCAAATGGTTCGTGTACAGGGACATCCAAGAAAATTCAAATACATTACGCATATGGGGAAAATTGAAGGTTTTAACCTCTATGTACACTGCACTAAACCAAATGAAACGAATATATACTTTTTATATGCGTAAAAAAATGTTTCATGTACAATATCGTATAGAAATCCTTCACTGTTCGTTTACAGGGCTACACAAAAGAACTAGATTTTAATGCAACAATACTTGAAAATTGATGGAAGTGTACTTTATAATGGCTTATGTTATTAATATAGGACTATATTTATGTGTTGTGTACATAACTTTCAGAAGATATACAGGGCTGCCAATATTTAAGCTATAACATTATTTTTTATTTGTTAATGGAAGTGCTTTATTGTTATATTTTACCATGCCCAGGAAAGATGCTCATTATCATAGTCATAATTCCTCATAGCAATATGGTAAATAATGTATTTTTTTAAGCTAAATATTTATAGCTTGTTGTTTTTTTTTTTTTTTTTTTTTTTTTTTCTTTTTGTATATTTACACGTTTTGAGCTTCTTTTCAAGTTTTTAACGTTTGATCTTTGTCTGTATCTGTTGGAGTAAATCAAAAACAAATAATTTCAGGCGATTCAAATGTTGTAGTATGTTGAATTTAATACGTTTGTTACAAGAAAAGTTTGTTCAAGATTAATTGATAACTTTCAAAGAATTGTGCGTGGGAAAGTTGTCTGAATAATTTTAAATGAATTTTTGAATTTAATAACAGATTTGAATTCTACATAAATGTAGATACAAAAATGAAATGAGGGGTTGAGGGGGCGGACCTCCTCACATAGAATTATTTGTGCAATAAAGCTGTTCCGAAGCTTAATTCGAATTGTTTTAACATAGGGTTACATAACAGTACTCGTTATCTTAACCCTTGTGTCTTCAATCTGTACGCATAGTATTAAATTTCAGGGCAAGGGAAAGTCGTGTGAGTGACACACCAGATTATTTTCGTTATTTGTTTTATCCCGCAACATCTACTTCAACAATAAATTCATATCGTTAATTTTTTAAAATGTATCAAATACAGGTTTAAATGTTTGAAGATTGCTAATGTTAAGAAATAAATGTATTTTAAAAATTAAAAGAAAATTACAGTTTAAATATTTTTTTATTTATTTATTTATTTATTCTTTCTTTATTTTATTTTTCGTTTTATTTATTTATTTTTGCAGTGAATAGTAATTTTGCTTTTGTGGAAATCCTCACACATGAACAGTTTTAAAGTATTAAAAATTAATCGATAAAAGTAAATAGTATTGTCAGTTTTATTCTACTACTAGCAGGCTTTGCTCGCTTCGCTAGTCACTATATTTAAATGAATTTTTAAACAAATTTAAGAACTGTTTCTTTATATCGAAGCTGCGTTAAGAGAAATTTTCCGCTCGTGCATGGCGTGAGGGGGCTCTCGTGCCACGCACACACATATATATGTTTACTCTACTTCTTTTATAACAATTTTATTCTTCAGACTTTCGGTTTTAAATATTTTCATGTCCTTTTGTAAGGACAAATCTATCCCTATTAATCTATCAATTAAAGGGAAGCACGAAACCATTTTGGAATCCCCATTGGTAGCTAGGTCTAAAGACGCATGCAGATAGCTTGAGATATATATGACTTTTTCAATAAACAAAACCTCTTAAATTAGTTAGAATTGGTGAAAAAGTACACAAATAAATTCCCTTAGTAATTGCACTAAAATGCAAACTGCCTGATAGTCTCAATTATGTATGTTATACCAAATTATTACATTGTAAATGTATGTGTACATTTCATTCATTTATGTTCTATTATCTACAAGTTATTGTTGTTTAATCTATTGTCTTTTCCCTTTTTATGATCAGACAATGTAGTCAGATGATATAAATGCAACTTTGGGTCCCTATTTCTTTAAATATCTGGACCCTTTGAAAATTTATGAGGGGAAGTACGTGCCTATTTAGAAATTAGGTCCAGTTTGTAGCCATATTCTTTTTTTCCTCCCACTGTTGCGATTTTTTTTTTTTTTTTTAATTATGATCCAAATTTTAATTTTTACCTTGCTGGTTCTCAAAAGAGAGCTGGTGCAACACGAGAAAAAAAGGGTGAACAATGGCGAAATAGATATCTTGCAGATTCTCAAGGGTTAGTGGCTAGAATACAAGAAGAAACTTAGGAACTAGTACAAGTAAGTCATCTGGAACATGCTCAAAAGAAAGTTAATAGGAGACGAAAAGAAACTAACGAACAGCGAAAGACACATACGCTGCAGATTCTAAACGGACAAGGGCTACAGTATAAGATGAATCTCAACAGGCATAAGCCAGTTCCCAAGAACAGGCTGAAAAGAGAGATGTTCGAAAATCAGAAGAAACTTACGAACAGCGACAAGCCACGTCTTGTGCAGATGATGCTCAACAAGAAGATAAGAAGAAACAAAGATCAGGTACAAGTCAGACGTCAGAGACATGCTAAAAGAAAAGCTGTTCAAGGGCGAGAAAAAACTGAACTGCGAGAAACCAGGCCCGTTGCATTCTATGTGCGTTTTACGATAATTCTACTTTCGATTGCCCTTTTCAAAGTATTGTCAGCAAAGCAGGAATGGCAAATGTTTGAGAAAATTGAAGTGCGCAAAAGAGATGCAGAAAATTACCTTGCATATGTAGTCCCAATGGAAAAGTACAGTTGCCTCAAATTTTTGAATTGCAGAAACTGTGATAACGCTTCTTAAATTCTGTAAACACTACTTGAGCCCTGACAACGCCAAATGTATCTGCTAATGGCAAAATAAAATAACAAATAAATAAAATCGTGTTAATAATTTATTTTTCCACCAACATATTAAAAGAGGAAAAACTTGGGTAATTTTAATTGTAGGTACTTAAAATATCTTTAACACACCTTATACAAGCATTAAAATCTTCTTTCCACACACATCAAAAAAGAAAATCTTCAGTCGAACCCACAGACAAAGTTTCTCACTATCCATAATTGCATAATATTTTTTTAACTGTATGGTGAAGATGCTAGTCTTTTGCTCAGGGTGGTTAAAATCTTTTGCTTAGGACGGCTAAAATTTTTTGCCCAGGGCGGCTAAAAGTAGGAGGATGGCCCTAGTGTAGGCTGACCAGATCAAAGTACCTTTATAATAGAGAAGCATAAAAAATTGCCACAATTATCAAATTATGGATGTGTTTTTTCATTCCTAGGAAATAAGGACTAAAAATAAAGTGTTACTGATTAATAATTTAGTTTCTACAATTTTTTAAAACTTAGAAAAATGCCTTCAAATAAAAGGGCGTCCCAATTTGTCCTCAGAAAATGGGGACGTTTCATTTGTATACCCTAGTGGCATATTTAGAAAATCAGTTGGACGAGAATATTTTAACTTATTTTACTAATCAAATTTGATGAAAAAGTTGTGACTAAGCAACGAGGATCTACCACCTACTGGTGAGTAACCTAAAATTTAAGTTTTCAGATCAAGGGACGGCACAAATTTAAAGCAGAAATGTAAAGACTTTCCTGTCTTTTTAAAACATATTTTTTAATAGTAAATTTCTCCCGTCGAATTTTGAAAGATTATTTGATTGTTCAATTATAGGACTAAATTCATTTTCAGTAGAAGAAGGGGCAAAAGAAGAATGATGAATAATTTTATGAAATCGTCATTGCAAGCGAAACTATTGAAACCTCTAGGAGACAAATTTCGATTTATATTTCAAGTTGCTTTAATTTTTCAAAGGAGTTTCTTATTTAAATTGTTTATAAATTATTTTCTTAATTTGATTATAGAGGATTTTTTTTTTTTTTTTATCTGGTATATAAAATTCGTCATGACGCAAAATGGCAGATTTATTAAAAAAAAAAAAAAAAAAAAAAAAAAAGAGCCTGCACATACACGCATGCACACTCACATGCACGCACGCAAAAAAAAAAAAAGTATCTGTTACATTAAACGCATGGCTGTTAGCGTAACCTGAGAAACACCATGAGGAAATCGCCATGCATCATTTCTTATGGGGGGTTTTGATAAGGCAGGCTTCCTTGCATACTGCCAGGGGAGTTTGGTGAGGCAGGCCCCCTTGCTTACTGCTAGGAAAGTTTTAATATTCCAGGCCCTATGCATATTGCAAACAAGCATCCCAAGTGTGTTAGTCCTTTACAATAGGAATGCAACAACAACAACAACACCATATTTTACAAAATTTCCTTAATTTTCGAAATTTCTTTTTCTTTGTTTTACCGAATCGTTATGAAATATCCATTACCTGAGAAAGAACTGATTCCTCTTCGATTTGAAATGAAGGTTCGTGAGTATCAGTCCCAGGCAATGAAACAGAAACTTGTTGATTTTTATTGGTTGCGTTCACTGTCTGAGAAAGAACTGATTCCCCTTCAATTTGGAACGGGGGTTTGTCAGTATCAGTCTCAGACGGTGATTCCGAAATAGTGGGAAGACTTCCAACTTTTGGCAGTTATTTTAGTTTGGGATACTTGAAAGGACGACGCCTATTTAAAGCAGAAATATACCTTTTTTTCTTTCTTTTTAAAACCCAATTTTTATTAGTATATTTTCTCTTAATGATTTCGGAAATATAATTTTGCTCTTCAATTATCGGATTGAATTCATGTTCATTTTGATCAAGACTATCAATACTTTTAGAACAACCATTGGCCGAAAAATTTGATGTAGAAAAAGATGGATGAATAGTTTTCTGACCTGGAATATCATGACTCCTCAACACACCAAATCCAGCAAAGGTGACTGGAATATATGTAAATTTTGCGAGCATCATTACAAGGATGATAATTGAAAATCTTCAAAATTAGCCGTATGAGAAACTTTTGAAGAATGTAACTCACAAAAATAGCACCTAAGAATAGATATGCCATTCTCAGATGAAAGTCTATAATTAGACTGAAGGAAAATGCTAGAAATTGAAGCATTTGATTGTTGTAAAGAAATAAAATTTCTTGTATTCTTCATATTATTTATAAACAATTGTTGCAGTTGTTTGTTCAATTGTTGAATTGCAATAATGAATATATTGTTCAAATCATAGAATAATAATAAAGGAAGAAGGAGCGTACGTGTTTTGGTTTCGGTTTGTAAAATCCAGGAATGCCGGGTATAGGGTTGTAACAGTGCTTCCATCTGATTGGTTGGGGACTTGTTGGCAAGATTTTTTAATCGTCTCGTCTCTCTGTCAATCAGTCCGCGAGGCAGCACCCACAACAAACAGCGATAAATGCACTGAGGATGGGTGCCCTACTTCAAAGTTGAGAGGAGCAAAAGTATCTTTTGCTGGCATTTCACTAGAAATGGTTTGTAAGCATTAGAGCATTGGCGTGCCCCTTCTTCATTTATTATTATTCTATGGTTCAAATATGCAATTTAGGACGAAAATTTTAACAAAATAAATATTATAATAAGTCGTTAAAAAATTGTACGACGACAAATACAGGAAATATAACTCTATCATAATGAAACGTTACATCATAATTATGGCTTTAAGACTACTTTAAAGCATGAAAATGTGCTAAACTATTTAACAGTATTATAGTTCTGGCTACAACAGTCCAGATTATGGGATTAAACAAACATCCAGTTTTTAACAATATGTACAGCGTGTTTTAATAGTCTTGACCTCCGTTTTAATCCTATAAGCAGTATTTATCTTATACATACATAACAAATTACTAAGATGTTTAAAAGTAGGTGCATAATGTTGCAAATTTAATCAAGATTTCAAGAGATTCGTTTTTAATAATTATATATATATATATTTTTTTTACGACTTGCTTTTAAAAAAAATTTTGGAGAATAAAATGAGACCATACCCTATTTATTGTACCTGAAAAAGCTCTAGAGATATATTTTAACCGAATTGTTTGTTGAATTAATAGCAAATTAAAATGTAAACGCGTTTATTTATTTAAATAACTTCTTTTTCTCGTAATTTGTATTTATGGGTCATTTTCAAAAAATTGCCAATTCACCCTCCCTGACATTCTAAGGCTTTTAATTATTTTAATATTTAATGAAACAAAATATGCTTTAGCACTTTTATTTATAAGAGTACTTCTAACATGATGTATAAAAAAAAAAAAAAAATGAATCATTTCAAGGTTCATAGCATTCGAAACAAATAAGAAAGACAGGAAAAGAAGTTTTTTCAGCTGTCCACAGTTCATTTTTTTTTAAAGAACAAGCTTTTTTATAATTAACATATTTTAAATTATTCATAAATAAAAAATAGTTACATATTAGCCAACAAATTATCTAGCATATAACTAAAACAAGAACGCTAAATCTTGTGGTACGCATTGATTATTAACACTTTCGAAATGTACGTAATTGTTGTATTGTATAACTTGCAAGGCTCTTTGCCTATGTAATCACACAACGAACTGGCAGTAGTTCTGAAAGGCATACAGGTAGGCAAACTGAATTCTTAATTATTCTTAAACATTGCTAGAAAGCGTTAAAAATGCTTAACACTAAAGAAAACGTAACCTTTATATTCTAATTGCAGTCTCTAATGTATCTGAATATTGTACAGCAGCCCTGTAAATCTGAAGGATAACAAAATCATGTTCTATAGAAATATTATTTTAGCACAATAAAAATCAATGTCAATTTCTTTATAATTTTTACAATTATAATTAGAAATTTCTTTAAATGTAATTTATAAAAATGTCTGTCCTAAAATGCAATGTTTTTTTTTTTTTTTTTTTTTTTTTTTTTGAGTGTCCCTATACAAAAACCAGTTGCGCAGGACGTATTAATGTCATTTAAAATATGGAACATTCCATAGTGAATTTGAATAATATACATAATTTTGTAAAAATTCTAAAAACATTTACGGACGCTGGGGACGGAAAAATGGTCAGATAGACAGTTGGACGGTCGGACAGATAGGTACTTAAATTGAAGTCTTATTCCCACTTAAAAAACGTTAAAATGTGTTAAATATATGTAAACGAAAATGCAATTTCAGCAAATTTGCAATAGAAGCCTTCAATGTAACAGAATATTTTTGTGTGGCCCTATAAATCTAATGCACATCATACTACATTCTGTAGAAAGCAATCTTTTGTGGATATGGATAATATATTTCAATTTTATTAAGATTTGTTCAAAGTAAAGTCATTAAAATTTTGTTTATATAATTACCTTTCATAGAACGAATGCTTTGGAATACTTTTGGGCGTCCCTGTACATAAACCAGAGGTGTTATTTACTGCATTTTCTATAGCAAACATCCGATAGTGAAATTGAACAACATATTTCAATTTCATTGAAATTGGTGTAATATAAAAGAATTAAAATATAGTTCATAAAAGTACCTCTCTTATAACACAATACTTTGGAATACTTTTAGGTGTCCCTGTACACAAGCTAGTAGACATAATCACTCCATTTTCAATAAGGAACATCCGATAGTGAACTTGAATATCATATATCAGTTTCAAGAAATTCCATGAGTATTTACGTAAGTTAGAGCGCGGATAGGCAGGCAGACAGACAGACAAACCGAAGTCATTAACACTTTCAATCTTATTGGAAAGTGTTAAAGACATTTAGAAACCAATAAAAAACATAAATATAAAAGAAAATGCAATTCACCAAATTCCCAATAATGCCCATTGATGTAATATTTTTGTGTGACCCTCTAAACCTTATGCTAATTATACTATATTCTATGGAAAGCATTCTTTTGTGCATATGAAGAATACATTTTAATTTTATTAAGATTTGTGCAAAGAAAAGTTCTTCAAATTTGGATAATACAAATACCTCTCATAGAATGCAATGCTTAGGAAGAGTTTCGGGTGCCCTTGTATACAAAACAGGGATGGTATTTACTCCATTTTCAATGAGGAACACCCGACAGTTGACTTGAATAACATGTTTCAATTTCATTAAGATTTGTATAAAAAAAACTGTATTAAAATATGGTTTATAGAAATACCTCTCATAGGACAAAATGCTTTGGAATAATTTAGGGTGTCCCTGTATACAAACCAGTAAAGGTGTTTACTTCATTTTCAAAAGGGAACATCCGATAGTGAACTTGAATAACATATATCAGCTTCAAGAAATTTCATAAATATTTACGGGAGTTAGAACGCTGACAGACAGACAAACCAAAGTCATTAACACTTTCAGCTTTATAGGAAAGTGTAAAAGAAACATTTAGAAAGCGATAAAAACGATTAATATAAATGAAAATGCAATTTCAGCAAATTTCCAATAATACCCACTAATGTAACTCAATATTTTTGTGTGGCCTTGGAAATGTAATGCTAATTATACTGTATTTTATGAAAAGCATTCTTTTGTGCATATGAATAATACATTTTAATTTTATTAAAATTTGAGCAAAGTAAAGTTTTTCAAATTTGGATTATAGAAATCACTCTCATAGAACGCAGTGTTTAGGAACACTTTCGAGTGTTCCTGTATGCAAACCAGTGATGGTATTTACTCCATTTTCAATGAGAAACATTCGATAATGGACTTAAATAACATATTTCTATTTCATTAAGATTTATGTAAAGTAACGGTATTGAAATATGGTCTATAGAAATACCTCTAATAGGGCACAATGCTTAGGAATACTCTCGGGTGTCCCTGTATACAAACCAGTAAAGGTGTTCACTCCATTTTCAATAGGGAACATCCTATAGTAAACTTGAATAACATATATCAGTTTCAAGAAATTCCATAAATATTTATGGAAGTTAGAGCGCGTACAGGCAGACAGACAGACAAACCGAAGTCATAAACACTTTTCAACCTTCTTGGAAAATGTTAAAAATAGATAACTTGGTTTTATCATAGATGTATGGTTCAGCCATTCGTTTTATAGGTATTGAAGAATCCTTTTGAAAAATACCCATTCTGAAAAATTACACTTCGAAGAGGAACTTTCCTCCTAAGTGGGAAACCGATGTTCTACCTGTACAATAATATATTTCTAGTTGATTATTACTATTTTTAAATAAATAATTTTATACTTTTCATTGTACACATTTATACGAAACTCTTTGCTGTACTGGCATATTAAAAATGATGGTAAAACGGGGTGACTAAGCCACCTGTTAGTAATATTTTACCAAAAGCTAATAGTAATAATTTATATTAAGATGCAGCTTCATATAATTTTATTTGGAACTACGTACATTAACTCTTGCGCTAGAACTGCAATATTTTTGGTGACACCAATACACACACACAAATTCACAGATAGCCATATTTTTAAAATTGTGAAAATGCGTTTTATTTCCGTCAAAACGTGTAAATCCATCGAAAACCGGAAGTCTAAAATTTTTAGGAATCCAATTTTTCTTTCAATTGAATCGAGAAGAAAATAATAAGATTAAAGAAAAACCATTTTCGAAATGGCGAGGTGTCTTGATCCATTTTATTATGGAAAAAAAAAAACAAAAAAAAGCATAATTGATTAAAATATATATATTAATATTTTAACTTTTATTAATGTTTTCGATTCGCAAAGTTTGCACGAGCTCGCCTTTTCACCTCTTTATAAATGTATAGGATCATTATTATGATGAAAATTACGTTTTAAAATAAAATGCACAGTCAAAAAAACTCTACAGATCTTGTGAATTTGGATTCACTTATTTATGAATGTTAAAGATTCTGAATTCACTCATTATTATTTTTAAATAAGATTCTTTAACTTAGCAAACATATCAGTTACAAACGAGAATATTTTGATATTTTCCAACAAGAATTAAAAGAAATAATACACTGAGAAAAAAAAAATGTATACCGCCTTCATCTAGAACGAATAACTGGTCATTTTCTAAATCATTGAACTAGAAATATAGATTTCCGAACTATGCGTCTAAGGCACGCCAAAAAGCTGAATAGACGAAATGATTGAGAATTTCTAGTCTATACATTTCTAGATGGGGAAACAATATTCTGAATATTCTGAATCCTTTGTATCGCGAGAAATTCTCGCTTGATTTTCTAGAATTAGGTCATAAACTAAGATTATAGTTGCTAAAATTCGCCTCTTGTATTCGCATTTATTTGCACATATTTTTAAATAAGTTTGACATCGATAATATAGGCCAACAATCTAGAATTCTAATAGGGGTTTATAGAACTCGTTTTCAAAGGGGACTAGAATTTATAAGGATGACATGAAACTATTTTTACTAGAGCCACAATCTAGATTCTAGATGTCAGTTACAGAATTTTTTCTCAGTTCATTCCACTTCTAAATCAAAGTTAACAAAATGTCTCACACAGTGTCGCCAGACTTTGCGACTTTTTTATTCAATAGTCACCAATAATTTTGAGAAATGATAGCTGATATACATAAATTGCGAATCGAATCAAAAAATCGTCTATTATGTATTATCAAATACCACATCTCAAAATTATTGGTGACTATTAAATAAAAAATTCGCAAAGTCTGGCAACAAAATGCCTCACACAGTGTTGCCAGACTTAACGACTTTTTTATTCAATAGTCACCAATAATTTTGAGAGAAATGATATTTGATAGACATAAATTGCGAATCGAATCAAATAATCGTCTATTATGTATTATCAAATACCACATCTCAAAATTATTAGTAAATATTAAATGAAAAAGTCGCAAAGTCTGGCAACAAAATGTCTCACATGAAAAAGGCTTTACTTTACTCTTATAGCGACATATCAGAAAATCTAATAAACCAGAGATTTATCCAAACGAGATAAAATTCGAAAAACCCGTGCTTCACCTTAATCAAGTAAAAGAAAACAGTATCACCTATGTGCGCTTCTTGAAATAAAGGCATGTGTATAATATTACATATAAGGCATAAATAAATAACAGAAAAGACAGGTTAATAGTAAATAAATTTCAGAAATAGACTTGAGCTTCTAAATATTTTATTTTTCCACATGTAATTGTATTTTATATGTGTTGAGTTCGAATTGATAAGAATTCATGTATGTAATGTTAAAAAATCGATTTTTCTAGTATTGGATTGTTGAAAAATAAACTGACAGTATAAATTAGAAATATATTTTGAAAGTTTAAAAATGTTTTTTTTTAAATGTAATAATCTTTAGCGGTTGAAACAAAAGAGTATTAGCTTAATATCCTACATTTCTGTAATCTACTTTTTTAACGAAAAAAAAAAAAAAAAATGAAATTCTTTAAATAATTTAATTAAAATAAGGAATATTAATATGTTTTCACTAAATTTACTTCGGTTTGTGTACTTGCGGTTATTTAAAAATTATTTTATGTGTTGTATGCTATTTTCTATCACCCATACATTTAAGTTATAATCAAATATTTATTTTCTCTAGAATTTTGACTTTTTAACACTTTGTCATCTGGATATGATCCCATTTCTATCAGCAATCCCCACCATTTGGAGTTCCTCTAAACTCCTACATAGCTGCCAACTTTTACGCTTTTTGGCTACCAAGAATTTTTAATAAAAAAGTTTTCTTATATTTCCATAATAGTTTTTCATTTATTTCTGGTAGCCAAAAACCCTTAAAATTTGGCTGCTGTGGTTATATTATTCAACAAAATGATTTTACGTATTATTGATTAAATTATTTGCATTTTTCCCCAGAAATTAATGCGATAAATGCCACTGACTTATATATACGCGGGAAGCGTACAAGCTTTTAATCACTGGTGTTTTTTAAAGTTAAGTTAAAAAAAAAAAAGAGAGAGAGAGAGAGACTGAAAGCAGAGTTTAAAAAAAGAGACTTAAAAAAACTAATTTTATGTGATCCACAAGCAATGTGTTAAAGATCATTTATTTGTCCTTCTGTTTAACTCGTCTTGCAAAATCTACTCTTAACATAAATATACACTTTTATAGTTTGAAAATGTGTTAAATGTCAACTTAAAGCGTTTGGTGACTGTGCCAGTTGCAAAAATGCATTTCAAAAGTAAAAGAAAATTTGTATTTCAATACTATTCATTATTATTATTATTATTATTATTATTATTATTATTATTATTATGTCAATAAATAAATAGCATAATGTATATTTTGCTATTTTTCTGTCAATGTTAAAAACTAGTTGGCATAGGTGGGCTCTCCTCAGTTCCCCATCATATTTATATTCTCATAAATTTCTAGTGCGAGACATATTATAATCATCTTAAAAGAAATGAATTTAACCAAAGCTTGATACAGTGACAGAATGAAATCCCCGCCTAATAAGCTATCCACCGTTCACTTCCATATATTTATCTTATTCTAATCTATTAATTTATTTCATCAGGGTCAATTCCGTTTTTTAGTTTTCATGCTACTATTTCCAATGCAATAATCCTCAAAATTCATATTTATATGAAAAGTTTATAATTTTGCTATGTTGATAAAATCGTAAATTACGAATAATTTGCGAAATTTTCCTATTAGAATATTTGTATTCAATCATATTCAAACAAATATCATAAATGAAATTTTGAAGTTGTCTAATGTATTTATGATCCTCAAAATGGAAGTTTATGCTCAATTTTGCCTTATTCTGACATGTTAAGTAAATCGTAAATTCCAAATAACTTACGAATTTTTTAAATTGGAAAAATCATAGTCTGTGATATTCATGCCAGTATCCTAAATAATATTTCGAAAGTGGTTTGACGAAAGTGGTTTCGAAAGTGGTTACGATGAAAATATCCCTCAAGATTGACGTTTATGTGAAATTTTGCTCTATTCTGCCATGTTAAAAAATTCGTAAATTTCCAATAACTTACGAAATTTTTATATTGGAAAATTCATAGTCATTAATATTCATGCCAGTGTCCAAAATAATATTTCAAAAGTAGTCTGACATCTTTACGATGAAAATATCTCTAAAAATTGACGTTTATGTGAAATTTTGCCCTATACTGCCATGTTAAGAAATTCGTAAATTTCTAATAACTTGCGAAATTTTCGAAGTAGCATATTTATAGTTACTGATGTTCATTCCGGCATCAAAACTGATATTCTGAAACTGGTCTGGTGATGGGAAAAATCAGCCATTTTGTTAAAAACAAAATAATGAAGGTACAAAAGGGCATTATTTAAAAGGAAAAAAGAATATAAAAATACAAAAGCTATTTTACTGAAGACTACAAAGCTGTTTTATTGCCTTTTAAAAGCCTAAGACAGAAATACAACGTCATATTTATGACCTGCACGTGGAACTCTGAAAGGGGACCACACGCTAAGCCCCTTCAGGCGACCGCCAAGAATAAGCCCCTGCGAAATCGTAAGGAAGGCAATAAAAATTATAGAAGCAAACTGATTGGTAAAAAATGGGTCCAATAAGAAGCAGTGCCAATAAAAAAAGAAAATGCAAGGAGGGAACCGCCCAAAAATTATAATGAGGAAAATGAGAAGAAGTTAAAAAATTTAGAGTTATCTTCTAGCTGTTGCATTCGTGATGAGATGACGATAAAATGTTTTGGCTGTAGCTCTGTAAGTGATGAAATCATGTGGAGATTCTGACGGCCTCACGCCTACGCTAAGATGTGCTCTGCAGTGCTCCCCAACACTAGTGCTCCCAGGGATGACCCTTTACTATGCCCCGCATGCATCATAACTTCGAGTAATCTGGTGAGAAATCTCTTCCTTCATTTTGGTCAGTAGACAATCATTTAACTTTGCAAACGCATGCAAGTATGCATATTTTCTAAGTACTCATCTTTAGCATCTTTAGCATCTTTGATGCAAGATCAAAGATCATTGTTATATCATTTATGTTGTATTGTAAAATTATAGAATAATCAATTTTATTAGTATTCAAAATTTGGATATTTAATAAAGAAATTACTTAAAATTATATGAATCTAGTATTATTTGAGAGAAAATTTATTTATTAATAACCATATTATTTTTCAGATTAATGTTTGCTTTTTAATTAGGATTAATTTTAGGGCATTTCACAACGCATGCCCGAATATCGAATTGATATTCAAAGTGTACGACCATGAAGCTGTCACTTTAGAGCCACGAAAAGGAGGGTAGTCTGATTTTGGTTAATATCCGCCCAACATCTACCCCCTTTCCCGATTTGGTGCCGTGTTTTTGGTGACGAATTTGGCACAGTTAAATTATAAAATTCTTCCGCGTTATTTACTAAAATTTGATCCCATTAAAATTATTAACGTTAAAGGAAAAATAAATAAAGTAAAAATAAAAGATGAGTACAGAGAAAAAAGATTTAAGCAAATATAATTGTTTGTACGTATACTAACACTCCACAATTATGTGTATTTTATAATTGGTGTCTTTTATTTAGTTATATATGTGAAACGTAGACATGAAAATCAAAGATTAATGTCAAAAATAATTAAATAACAGAATTAATATAGAAAGAAGATATATAGATTATATAGGCTTGTGTGGATAACATAATAAAAATATGTATGTGTATAAGCGTATAATATAAGAATAATAAGAATAATAATAAAATTTTAGTATCTTATTTATTTTATGGTGTTATATATATGTATATATAGATAAATTCTTGTGAAACAAAAGAATAATCACTTCAAAAAAAAAAAAAAAATTTTTGAAAGTGGTAGAATATAGTGTGTTTGCAAATTTATAGGAGATTTATAGCAAAATTAACAGAGGTATTATTATAAATTGAATTTTTTTTCAAGAAATTGTATGCTTAAATAAAAGCCTTATATACAGGAGTAACAAATAAGGTGCAAATAAATAAATTGATTAATTAAGAAAATTGTGAAAATAAATTAACATAATATTTGCAAAAAACAGAAAGTTATTCCTGTATATATGCTAATGGTATTTTGTGTACATATATTTTGATTTTATATACATTGTATTTTATTGCATATTTTGGAGGGGTAATCAATTTAATTAAGCAAAAAAAAATTTTTGCGTATGAGATCCTCTATACCGAGATTAGCAAAAAAGAAAATAAATTACGCGGAAAATAAAGAAATAAAATTAAACGAAATTTCTAAAGAGAGGAATAAACCAATTAAGAACATGGCAGACAAAATTGTAATAAGTTATGATGCTATCCTAAATAGTCTACCCAACTTTGACGGAAAAAATAATAATAATATCGTAAACTTTCTAAAAGAATTCGATACGCTAGCTGAGGAAATTAAGCTACCAGAAAACTTAAAAGTAATATTGTTAAAAGCCAAAATAACGGGCCAGGCAAAAGAAAACCTAATTAACGACGAAGACACAAATAATATTAACAACTATGCTGACATTAAACAAAAATTACAAGAATTATTCAAAAGGGAAATCTCGTTTGACAACTCGCAAAATGAGTTTATGAATTTGAAACAAATGCCCACACAATCAATAGAAGAATTTACCAAAATATTCAACAGGGCGGCAAACAACTATTTAAAAGATTCAGGCCACTCAGAAAAAACTGGGGCGAAACAATTTCTAGACACGATTAAATTGACAAAATTTTTAGAAAGCATAAGGCAAGATATTGCATTAGAAGTTAGAAAAATGGCACCAGACTCGATAGATAAAGCAATTAAATTTGCTAAACAAATCGAAAGCGCCTTTAACGCTTCGAAAATAGAAGAAATCAACACTACTTCCAAAGAGGAAGACAAATTATATGAAATGCTCCTAAACATGACAGTCAGACATAATGAAGAATTAAAAGAAATACAAAAACAATTAAAAGAGAGCAAAGAAATTCAGTTTAAACAGACACAGGTACCAAACACAGAAATTTGTAATATTTGTAAAAAAAGAAATCACACAACAGAAAACTGCTGGTTTAACGAAACAAATAAAAACATGACACAAAATAAATGGAGATATAAAAATAAAGATTTAAGGGGAAATAATTCACATCAAAGTAGGTTCCCAATAACAAACCCTCAAAATTATCAAACTTATCCTCCTGTGAACTATTATCATAATTATCCACCGCCCAATAATTTTCCAAATTACGCTGCACAATCCCAAAACAGTCCCCACTTCGAAAATTTTGCCTATCCACAACATTACACAAATCAAAATGGATATAATCAAAACAATAGGGGTGCTAGACCCAAAACAACATACAAAAATCAAGGCTATAAAAACCAGGAAAACTACAAAGGAGGTTTATAAATAAAACAATATATAACAATAATTCAAGCCCATATAAACCTCCAAATTTCGGGCTTAAAACAAAAAATAATATCTACGGAAATTCATACACACAGAAAAAAAATTACAAAAAACATCACAGTAAACAGTATGACACAATAGCCAGTGTAAGCGACGGATCACAACTACCGCTAATTAATATAAAAATTAAAGACTTAGAGATAACAACGTTAATTGATTCCGGAGCTAGTTTATCAGTCCTATCACCAGACATTTTCCAAAAATTAAAAGAAGCAAACGTTAAAATAAAATATCTGGCCAGACAAGTAAGGATTCATACGTTAAACAATGAAAATATACCATTCAAAAAATGCATCAAAATATCCTTTAAGATACAAAACATATTCGCAACTGGAACATTTTACGTTACAACGAGAAACCTAGATAAAAAGTACAAGATTATACTCGGATATGATTTTCTAAAGAACAATCATGCAATATTAGATTGTGAACAAAAGGCCTTATACCTAAAGAACAAAAAAATACCCTTAGAAGGCATAGACACAGTACAAAAAATACATGCAAATGAAATAAATGTTATTTCAGAAATTGTAAATACGCAGACACAGAACTCACAAAATAATAGTGAAAATACTATGAGCCAACAAAAACCCGCAAAAAATTCAAATAATGACGAAATTCAAAACGATTTCACAGAGCATATAGAGAACAAAAACAATAATACAAATACTCAAACAATCAAAGAAAAAACAAATAAAAAAAATAAAAAGAGAATTTCGCATAAAAACATGATTATGCCAAAAACGGATAAAAAATATGGCTTAGAACCAGGTGAAACAAAAGTAATTACATTAAAATGTCCACCCAGTTTACAACCAAATCAAGTAATTTTATTAGAACCCCTAAGGCATAACATTACAATTAAATATGACCAATCCTTACATCAAGTCAATGAGAAAAATACGATACACTTAATGGTTCAAAATGACAGTGAAGAAAAGATAATGATAAACAAAAAAATGAATATTGGAAAAATATGCACAGAATTTGAAATAAAATTAAATGGATCAAAAACAGATAACACTCCCAAAGTATATGAAATGAATAATTTAACAATGAGTGAAATTCAAGAATTAAGAGAAAAAGAATTCAATTTACAAGATTTTGATCTAGAACACTTAGATCAATCACAAAAAATTAAATTTCAAAATTTACTAAAAGATAATATACAAGCGTTCTCAAAATCATACAAAACCTTGGGACAGACTTCAATAGTGGAGCCCAATTTTAAATTACTCCACGATTATCCAATTTCCACTCGACCTTACAAAATTCCGCAAAGTGTAAGAAAATTTGCACAACAGGAAATAAACAAATTATTGGACGCAAACATAATAGAAAATACAACGTCAAGCTACGCATTTCCGGTTATATTTGTTAAAAAAAAGGCAAACTCAAAAACTAACGACCCTAATAAAACTTCGTACAGGTGTGCTATAGATTACAGATTGCTAAATAATATTTTACAGGGCGTACCATATCCCATTCCGGATATTAAGTCACTTTTACAAGATATAAGTGGCAAAAAATATTACACAGTGCTGGATTTTCATTCAGCCTTCTTCCAAATAAATTTAAAAAAAGAAGACAGACCAAAGTTAGCCTTCATTACTGAATTTGGTAAATTCCAACCTACGCGACTAAATTTTGGTAATAAAATAAGCACATCAGTATTTGCGGAACTAATCGATAAAGTGCTAGGAAAATTTGATCAATATAAAGTACGTTATTTCATTGATGATGTTATAATAGCAGCTGATAGCATCAATGAAATGTTAAACTTATTACAACAAGTACTAAGCACATTAATTAAAGAAAACCTAACAATAGAACCTTCAAAAATGCAAATATGCAAACAAGAAATAGAATTTTTGGGATTTAAAATCAATAAAAATGGTTATGCACCGGCCAATAAAAACATTCAAAAAATTCAAAAATTAGAAAGACCCAAAAACAGAAAAGGCGTAAAATCTTTACTGGGTCTGACAAACTATTTCGCATCACTGATAGACAATTACGCTGAAATAGTAGCACCATTAAATGAATTAACAAGTGAGAAAAGGAAATTTGAATGGACGGAAGATGCCGAAAATGCATTAAAACATATCCAAAAAATTATTCTAAACAGTCCAACTCTCAAACCACCAAATTATGACAAAGAATTTTTTTTGATAACTGATTGCTCAAAAATAGCGACGTCCGCGATTTTATCGCAAGAAATAAATGGCATAATGTACCCTGTAGAATGCTATGGAAGAAAATTAAAAGATAGTGAACAGCGTTACCCAAGTATTAAGCTGGAATTGCTCGCCATATACGAGAGCATAATCCATTTTAAAAATATTTTAACAGGGAGAAAATTTACGGTAGTGACTGACTCAAAAGCCATCACATATCACTTAAATTTAGAAAAGAATTCAGATATTATAGCCAGATGGTTACTGGAATTGCAATCGTATGATTTCACTGTAGAACATATAGAGGGAAGAATTAACCCTGCCGATTACGTATCGCGACATATCAATAACATCACGGAAACAAATTCAACCAACAACTTATTTGAAGTTAATAAAAATTTGACAGACGAAAACATAAAACTTGAACAAATGAAAGATAAAAAAATATCTAAAATAATATCAGACATAAAAAAAGGAAAATCAAATAGAACAACTCGAAAATTTGAATTAACAGAAAAGGAAATATTAATTTTAAAAAGAAGTACAAATGATAATCAAAAAGAATTATTAATTATTCCAGATTCGTTAAAAAACGAAATAATTAAAGAAGCACATAAAACCCATTTTGGAGTTAAAAAAACCCTGCACTTAATAGGAACGCGTACATACTGGTATGGAATGTACCAAGACGTGAAAAATCATATTGCAAATTGCATTGAATGCATGAGACACAAACAACACACAATCCCCAAAATTGAAATACAAAAAATGGAAAAAAATTACAAGCCAGGGGAAGTATTACACATAGACCTCATAGGTAAGTTACCTATGACTTTTAGAAAAAACATATTTATAATGGTAATAATTGATTCCTTCTCGCGTTACATGGAGGCAGTACCACTCAAAAATGCAGAGTCACAAACCATATTAAACGCATTAACAGAATATATTGGCAGGTTTGGCTTGCCAAGAGAAATACATTTAGACAATGCACAGTACTTTAGAGGCAAAACATTCACAGAATACATGAAACAATTAAATATTAAATTACATTTTAGCTCTATTTATCACGCTTGCTCGAACGGAATTGTAGAAATTTCGAATAAAATAATAAAAACTTCACTAGCTGCCATGACAAAAACAACATTTCAATGGGACGAAAAATTAAATTTTGTGAAATTACATTATAATGCAACAATACATAGAGCAACAGGTTTTTCTCCCGCTATGGTTTTTTTTGCTAGAGAAATCAACACGCCATTTAATGCATTCTCAGAGGCAACAAAAATTACTACTGACAGCTATACAAATAACCGTCTGCAACACATTCAGAGTGTAAAAGAAGCCGCACTAAAAAATCAACTTCAAATTATGAATGAGTATAACAAAAATTTAAAATATAAGGACAGAGACCTAAAAATTGGACAGACGGTATATATGAAGAGCCTTAGAAGGCCAAATATATTTCAGCCTAAATTTCTTGGCCCTTTCTATGTATTGAAAATACTGCGCAACATGAATATTGTTTTGAAAAACGCTCACGACAATACAGCGAAACCCATTAAGGTGCACATATCTAAACTATATGCACCAAAATATGCAAAATAATACAAGAAAAAAAAAAGTGTATATATAGATACAAATTATACATATGAACTATATTACAAAATCAATTATTTTACTATTTACAACCGAGAAAAATAATATGTGTAAAAAAAAATAATAATAATAATAATAATAATAATATATATATGAAATGATTTTGTAAATAAACCAATAATTATCCATTAAATAATTAGATAGTCATAAATTTTCGAAAGAAAACATTTTTTTTTGCAATACATACAAGGAAAATGTAAAGCAATGCTCAATGTAAATAAACAAATAAATAAATGATAAAATATCATCGGAACAAACTCACAGGTGACGCACATTTTTGCGAAACACGTTGATTGTAAATACATAAAATAAAAATACATATATATAGATTTTTGCCATAGGGGCAATGTGAATAAGAAAACGTAAATATACGTGTACATAGAAACAAAACAGAAAAGGTGTCTGTATTCATAATGGCAAATGAATAAAATAAATATGTATAGATATAAAATAAATAAAAGTGAACGTGAACGTGACATGAAATCTACACATATGTATATATTTAGATACTTAAATATATTTATGCATGTATCTCATAAAAGAAAATAAATAAATTAATTAATTAAAAAAAATAAATAAATAAATAAATAAAAGACAGACAAAAAAAACTAGCACAGATAAGAAATATAATTCATGAAAGATAACGCATGCTTTAGAAGAGAAGCAAATCAAAACAAAAAACCAAAACAGAAGTTACTCGTTTACAAGACAGTTACCATGACAACGAGCAAAAGAGACTCGTGGAAAAACAGGTTAGGAGAAGAAAAATATCACGAAAGATACAAAAAGCATACTCACTAATCCTGGGACAGATAAAGGTCGGAGAGATCAACCAGAGGGGTAAAACCAAGCGCTTCATGATCCAGGTACGGGAAAAGCCGGATTTCTGCAAACGAAACAAATTATTACTCAAAATGTCAGGTGACACCAAAATATGAGATTACTACTTTCACACATCACTCACACTTTAGAAAGATTAAATCATGTTTTACTTGCAGGACTAAAATGGTAGTAATAATATTAAAATTCGCATCATTTCACACTTGAACAAAGATGCATATATTTACTCTAATAAGCTAAACAAAAAAAAAAAAAAGAACTTTCGGTGAATTTTAAGCAAAAAGCCGAGGATTAAGATTCATTATAGCTACATAGTATATATATATATATATGTATAAAAAAAAAAAAAAAAAAAAAAAAAAACACTTTCGGCGAAGTTTTAGCAAAAAAAAACCTTAATAGCTTAGGATTACAATTCATTATATTTATATACAAAAAAAAAAAACCGTCACTGTAAAAATATTAATCTATAACACTCGCACACACATATGCACGCAAATAAAAAGTAATAAAATAACGCAAAATTACCATATCACTACAGAATGGTCTAAAAAAAAAAAAAGGTGAATTAAATGCAGATTATATACAGGAAAAAGAATAATGAATACATAACCTATATTTTACAATAAAAACAATTTTATATAACCTACCTTACATCCGGGTTTAGAATACAGCCAACATAATGAGGTGGCCCTTTGGTCGGGCGCAGGCGTTTTCTGCCAAGGGGGGTCGACCCACACTCGATACTCTGGCGTATAGCATCACCCTGCCAAAACAAAAGTCAAGACTGGACAGAATTTTATCAAAGCAAAACAAAAATAAAATAAAATAAAATAAAATAAAAACACAACATTCAATGAATTAAGAAAGCCACAGTACAATGGAATCAATATACTCAAAATCTGATCAGATCTGCATTTACTCTCACAATTCACACATAGTAAAAAAATAACAATAATAAATAAACCCATGAATATACACAATAAATATACACAAACAATTTCTTCTATTCTTCGATGTTACGATTCCTAATCAAATATCCGAGAATTACGCAGCGCTAGGAAGCAAAACAAAAAAAAAACGGAGACCGAGAAATACAGAAAAATCATGCAAAATTCAAGCCGCAGCGGTGACGGAACGTAAGATAATAGAACATAAAGCACGCCGAACGCAAGTTAGATAAAATAATAGCAACTATATAAAATAAACAAACAAGAAATAAACCTGCAATGAAGATAAATTAATAATAGCTGAAAGAAAAGGCAAGTGCATATTAATAATAAAACTGTAAACAAAATAGATACCAAAAAAAAAAAAAAAAAAGAAAAAAAAATGAATATAGCTCACGCTCATCCAAGTCCCGGTCAATGATGGCGTCAGTGTAGACCAGATACACATATTGCGAGGGGCATCAGAAATCCCACAAAGCACACACATGAAACAGAAAAATAATAACAAAAGGGATTTATTAAAGGATAATGGATAGTACATACACCTAATTTAAACATAGGTAAAGCAACAAAGCTTAGGCAAAGCAATAAAATATACATATAATAAAAATTAAACTCACTTGTAAACTAGTAAACAAATTTCTAATCCGATGAACGTGTGTGTCTCTTTTCGCTTCTCTCGAGTAAGTAACAGAAGAATCTTATCTCAGCGCTCCCCCCTAAAGAAAACGATTATAACAGGATGTACTAATCATTAGCGCTGGTCATTTCCCACGCCACAGAGGCGCAGGCGAAAGAGGGTTTGTCACCCCCATTACAAAACTGAAAAACAGCTCTCGGAAGTTAAAATTAATATTTCAAATAAAGCCAGGGACTTTTCAAAAAAAAAAATACTGCCGTACTTAATGGTAATAAAGAAATATTACCAAAACGATTAAATACATTCATGTATCTGATGTAATATACAAAAAAATTCTTTTCTATTATTGCCTATACACTGAGAGCAATGAATGATATGTATATAGAACAAATGCATAAACTTGTAGAATTTTGCTAACAAAAAAAAAAAAAAAAAAAAGGTACTATTATATGTGAATTTAATGTATTGTATATGTTTTTTTAAAAGGTATAAAAAAAAAAAAAAAAAAAAAAATGAGTGTTGGTATACGGTATAAATAATTATAAGTATTGAATTAAAATGCAAAGTAATAATGATAACTTTTAGCATTAATACTAAAATGTTTACTGACTGAGTGAATTAATCCTGCACAACATGTGTCACAAAATTATAAACTGAATACAACTTATAAACTGTTGCCACAATCAACTACAAAATGCAACGACCATAAGACTGTCTATCACATATTGATGATCACAAATTGAACTATCTCAAAAAGCAAATATTGAACCATTTACATATTTGGATCAATTAATAATTAGTGTTGAAATATGCATGATAACCAATTAATAAACAGTATTGAACAGTATATTACGAACTATCATCAGTTACTATTGAACTAAAATTCATGAACAATTAATAATCCAGTGTCGAACTGTACGTTCATTAATCATTATGCATATATATACAAGGAGCTAATAGTGCTCAACTACATCACAAGAACTCTAATGTGCACTAAAAAACAGTTTAGCACAAATATGCATAAGAAATTTACTGACCAAACACACCAGATTACTACGACAACTAAAGGACTCAGAATGTATTGAGATAAAGAAACTGTCTCAAACTTATTCGACAGGGGGATAGGCTGATGGGAAAAATCAGCCATTTTGTTAAAAACAAAATAATGAAGGTACAAAAGGGCATTATTTAAAAGGAAAAAAGAATATAAAAATACAAAAGCTATTTTACTGAAGACTACAAAGCTGTTTTATTGCCTTTTAAAAGCCTAAGACAGAAATACAACGTCATATTTATGACCTGCACGTGGAACTCTGAAAGGGGACCACACGCTAAGCCCCTTCAGGCGACCGCCAAGAATAAGCCCCTGCGAAATCGTAAGGAAGGCAATAAAAATTATAGAAGCAAACTGATTGGTAAAAAATGGGTCCAATAAGAAGCAGTGCCAATAAAAAAAGAAAATGCAAGGAGGGAACCGCCCAAAAATTATAATGAGGAAAATGAGAAGAAGTTAAAAAATTTAGAGTTATCTTCTAGCTGTTGCATTCGTGATGAGATGACGATAAAATGTTTTGGCTGTAGCTCTGTAAGTGATGAAATCATGTGGAGATTCTGACGGCCTCACGCCTACGCTAAGATGTGCTCTGCAGTGCTCCCCAACACTAGTGCTCCCAGGGATGACCCTTTACTATGCCCCGCATGCATCATAACTTCGAGTAATCTGGTGAGAAATCTCTTCCTTCATTTTGGTCAGTAGACAATCATTTAACTTTGCAAACGCATGCAAGTATGCATATTTTCTAAGTACTCATCTTTAGCATCTTTAGCATCTTTGATGCAAGATCAAAGATCATTGTTATATCATTTATGTTGTATTGTAAAATTATAGAATAATCAATTTTATTAGTATTCAAAATTTGGATATTTAATAAAGAAATTACTTAAAATTATATGAATCTAGTATTATTTGAGAGAAAATTTATTTATTAATAACCATATTATTTTTCAGATTAATGTTTGCTTTTTAATTAGGATTAATTTTAGGGCATTTCACAACGCATGCCCGAATATCGAATTGATATTCAAAGTGTACGACCATGAAGCTGTCACTTTAGAGCCACGAAAAGGAGGGTAGTCTGATTTTGGTTAATATCCGCCCAACATCTGGCATTTTTACAGTAAAAAGTTTCCATTTAATGCACGTTTAAGTGAATTTTTGTTCTATTCTCCCATGTTAAGAAAATCGTAAATTTCTCATAACTTACGAAGTTTTTAAATTCGAATGTTGCAAATGAATAGGGTTCTTGCCAGTGTCAAAAGTAATATTTTAGAACTAATCTGACCTCTCTGCTGCAATTTGTTCTTGAGATATCGTGTACGGACTAACAGACACCCTACAGACAGACACCATACAAATTTTGTCATATTTGGATTCCTCACACCTGAAAACGTGTAAAAAAGTAAAAAAACCGAGGTCGAAAATTTTCACGATTACCTAAGTTCCCCATACCTATAGTATGATGGGGAACTAAACATTTCTGTACGAGTGATTGCAAAATGTTAATTGTATCATACACAACAGCTGAAAATTGCATAAGATGGCGCGGACTCATTAAGAGGATTTTGGATCAACCGGTATGCATATATAAATATGAATTGTGATTAATAAAATATATTCATACAGTTTAATAATTCATTTCTTGTATTTTTAGTAAACTGCAGATATTTTAGAATAATTTTTTTTAAATATAATTTGAATTTAAAGCTACCTGCATTTTAAACAGAAAGTCATTTAAAAACTAAATTTTAAACTTTGAATCAACTGCAAAACAGAATTATGCATCAATGAGTTCAATTAATTCATTAACAAATAAAACACAGTTTAATTAAAGCGGGGAAATGAATCAAGTATTACATAAAAAAAAAAAAGAAAGAAACAGGCGGGGGATAGTAAAATATGAACACAAAGCATTATTATTATTAGATTAGGTACATACCTAAACCGCCCCCAATTGTCATTCTATTCCATCCAGACACTTTCACATTATATCCAGATCACCGCCATCCCCCCCCCCCCCCAAAAAAAAAAAAAAAAAAAAAAAAAAAAAGTATTAAAGACACACGCACCGACAGAAAACATTCTAAAGACATTTTAAGCTTTCTTAATATCTGAAACGTAAAGTTATCACAATATATTTCCATTCTGTGTGTTTCACTGACAAAAATATTTTCACACATTCGCAAGTGCTTTTTGCCCACATATGTTAAACTAATTAAAATTTCAAAATAGAATACAATTTTAAGTTGGGTGCAGGTGTATACCATGCCAACTGTCATGCAATTCCGTCCAGCCTTACGTAAGTCTCCTATATATACGAGCTGGCGCATCAGGCATTTTGTTACCTTAGGGTTGTCACATGTACCCAGCGCGTTTCTCTGATAAACAAACGACAAATATTTTTTTTATCGTCTTACGTTACTTTAGAGTAGCTTGTTTTATTATATTTCATAATTTTAGCTAAGTAAACTATGATATGGAAGTTTGTTTAGCGATAAACAGCTATAATCATTCAAGAGGTGAATATTTAAGTGTTCACAGACCTTCTACTACTGTGTATTTGAGTTTTGGTGACATTTTGTAATTGTAAAAGAAACAGAAACCGCTCTAACAACACATCTCTGCCACAGTACCTCCATAGGATATCCTCAGAATAAAATGACATCCTGAGAATGTACTGTGAAAAAAATGTGTTTTTAGAAATATTATTGTTGCTTATTGCTCTTATCTTGACCGGATTAGCTTCAGATCAAGATTTCTTAAAATCATTAGGGAAGCGATAAGGACGCCAAGCGGAAATGCTGTCCTCTTCGGAGGCAAAAAATGGCGGTGATGCGCCAGCCTATTATTCTGTTTAGGGGCTCTAGCCTTAAGTAATATCCAGACAAAAGAGAAAAAAATTTCTATGACGTGGGTTAGCCATCTGTTTAATTTGAAACGAACGTTACGCATCACATGATGCAAAATGCTGCGGTAACCTAACAGGTAAGACCAACGAGCTCCTAATTGAAAGATTGCGGGTTCAATCCTCAAGCCGGCTGAGGACCTTCATGTATTATAATGATGACAGGTGCACGTTAAATCTGCCGACACCACATATTTTTCCGAATTCCCATCAAAATTATGCCTCTGTAGGTATAATTTTGATGGAAGGTATAATTATGATCGTGGGATTTACTTGGATCTGATCTGGATCAAAATTCGAGCTCTTGTTGTCTGCTGGTGCTGCCATATTTCGTCACTTTTCGAGCTAAGTCGTTTTTTCACCATTCTTGGGGCTTCTCTAAAAACAAAAAAGGCCCTTTTTATGCCACCTTTAATATGAGTAGTTTCACTACCGGGGTTTGGATTTTCCAAGTGGCGTAAGTATTAACAACAATATCAACACTTCCTGGCGTCTCTCGGACCATTAAGCAAAATTTAAAAACCGTTGTGGTTTAAAAAAAAAAAAAAAAGAGTTGTGTGCGTTCTCCAAGTGATCGATCATTTTCAGTGTGTTTTGCTAGTATTGTGAGGTCTGCATCTCAAAAACTAACGCACAGAAACTTAAGTTGCGGTAACTATGATATTATAATGTAGAACTCATTAAATGGAGTATAGAATAAAATGTGTAAAAAAATTTGAAAATATATACATATATAGGGAAGATCAGAAGTATACCACTTTTACATTCTTATTTATTTATTTTTTTTCACAAAAAACAGAAAAGCAATGTACTTGAAAAAAAATAGGAAACAATCTCTAAGCTCTTCTTAACATGTCTTATTTTTTTATAACAATATTTTTATTGCATTTAGAATTAAAAAATAAATTGTGAGCACTCACAAAGTGGACCACTGTGCCCCATCACCGGGGTACAGTGGACCAGCCTCTTTTGTTTATATTAAATTAATATAAATTATTTTTTTCTCTCTAAACTTTGTTTCTTATACTATTTTAGTCTGAATAACATAATTCTAGCATTTTCATGAAATAAAATAACCAAAATTAAATTAAAATAAACATATAAAAAATCAAATCTAAGTAAGAAAATTTATTAAGTTTAAATAGATATTGTTATTTATTCTTTTATTAATATTATATAAAACAAACATTTTTTTAAATTCAGATATTAATAAATGTTATACTACTATTCAAATATTTAATATTTTTGTAATTATTTTGAGATATAATTAATTTATATTGTATTTGTAGGATAAATTTAAATAAAATATATTAAGCTATACTTCTTTGCTTTTCACATGTGATCTCTAAAAACAACAAAAATAATGAATAATGAAAAATAATGAATAAATTCCGATTTACATTTATTATATTTTACAAAACAATGATTATTATTATTTATTATATCTTATATATTTTTCTTTTTAAGTGTTAAAATAATTCTTTTCCATTCTCCAAATCAAATTCATGGCTATAAAATTACCGAATAGTGATGAAAATTAGGGGAGAGGGTGGCGTATCGAGAAAACGGTGGGTGATTGGGCATACTGGAGGTATATTCGGATTCAAAAGATCGTTTTATGTAAAAACCAGTAAAAATGGTATCAGAGCTCGTAAAAAAAAAAAAAAAAAAAAAAAAAAACTTTTTCAGCGCAGTATATTTTTGTGCGTCATGATTTTTTTTTTTTTTTTTTTTTTTTTTTTTAGTTTACTGGTAATAGAAGTTATTCGTATGAAAATATTGTATGGAAGGTTTTTTTTTAAATAATTATTTAAATGTTACTAAACTTTTAGTTTTCAAATTTTGGACAAAATTTATCAAATCTCAACCTCAAATCTCAACCTTTACTTACTGACACAATCTTAAAACTATTTTAATCGTTATAAAATAAAACATACTAATATTCTTATTCATACTTTAAAAAAAAAGAAAGAAAAAACATATCCTTTTACCACTATAAAACTGTTAGCCTCAATATTTGTTTGGTCTCGTTCATTTGTATATTTTGAATTGTTTCCTTGTTTCTCTATTGGTTATTGTTATTTAAATTTACATACATTTTATGCTGAATTTTCTTACGTATTAAGTATGTAAATATACATTTTCAATGAATTATAGTAAGGATATAAAAATTATTTTAAAGGGAAATCCATGTACAAACTAAAAACCACTTCTAGTTCTTAAAAAACTTTCTAGTGCAGAATAATAGGCTTTTCAAAGTTATTTTACAGAATACAAGCTATTTGGAACTTTCTGCTGTCTACAAATGCATGAATTTATCCATTAGAAATTCTTCAGCTTACGCATACTTGTCCATATTTAAGGACAAATAAAATTTATTATTTTACCATAACGTCAAATCAAGGAAACATACATAAAACGAAAAAATGTCGATTTCAGAATGACTTTTAGACTACTAATTAAGTGCTAATAGAATCAAGGAGGAAATGGTATCCTGATCGTGATAGTACATAACTTTATCGATATTAACTGACATGGCTGCTATATTATAGTTAGAAAATTTATTTATTTCACTGAAATCTGTCTCTTTATTTAATTAAAAAACACATAGCTTCCTTTATCATTTCGTATTTTTATAAAAAAAATTCCTTTTCTATTTTAATTCTTAAACGCAACTTAGATATTCTTAATTTTTATATGTGCTATTAGCGTATCTTCCTTGAAATGGATTAACCCTTTGCATTCAAGTGTCTGCAAACAACGGGCAAAAGGAAGAAACAGCCCCGCTTTTAGTCGTTCCTCTAAAACACTGCATCATTTTGAAAAAAAAAGGAGGGGGGGGGCATTATACTTTTTAAACCATGAAATGCCATATATATATATATATATATATATATATATATATATACATATCAAGGGTTGATTGTTATGAAAAAAGTAAAAAAATAAATGGTTTTCACATGAATATTTGCAAATCAAGAACTTTTAGATGTGATCAATTGACTCTGATTCAACTTACATTTTGAGTTAAATTTTACTTTAAATATATTTCTATTCTACAGAGGCTGTTTGCACATTTTTTAGACGATTTTGATGGAGTGTACTGAAGCAATTTCACTCATATTTCAAGTTTTATTTGTTCCGTTTGATAGCCCTTGTTCTTAACTAACATTTTACATCATAATTTCTATGATAATAATGCTTTTTATAATATCGGAAGAGGTATATTTTTCTACTTCTCTTGAACGGCTTTCCAGAGTCCACAAAGCGTTGTAGGTCGGTGTTTGGATAATGTTGATTTTAAGAGTCGAAAAACATAAAAATTCAACAGTGATACATCAGAAGATTTAGCAGGAATGTCAGTGAAGGGTATGGTTTTAATTCCCGTTTTTTGTTCCATTTTTTTCTAGAAAAGCAATTGCGGATTGTGATGTGTGGCTGCTTGTTTTGTCTTGATACAGTTCAACGGATTGATAGCATTGTGGATAAAGATCTGGATTTTCATTTTTAAAAATTGGAATTAAAATATGTTCTTGACAGTATTTAGAGTTGATTTTGACATTTTTGTCACATTTTTTTTGCTTTTATCTTGCGCTTGTATGAAAAACCAGTGGCAATCATAAATCCTTTAGAAAAACTTTCTTTTGATGCTTTGAGCCATGTAGCAACTTTTTTTTTCTCCACTTTTGTGATAATAAATTGACCTTTTTTTATTGCAACCACTTAAATAGACCCAAGATTCATCTGTTGTTGCAACATTTTTCCATTTTTCTCCTGATAAATGCTTTTCATAAAGATTTCACTAAAAACTATCTTTGGAAAGAGCGGGAACCTATCCTTCCATCCACTGCCATTTTAAAAGCGCATTTTTGCATCTAAACAAAAATTCTAAATATCAGAAGATAAATAAAACTTCTAAAAATATAACTGTTGTGAAAATAAAATTCTCCATGCAAACGATTTTTTCTTACTGCGAAATAAAATCGTCTAAAAAATGTGTGAACAGCCTCTGTATTTTCTTAAATACAGTAAAGTTTTAGAGGAACGCCAAAAGACGGGACTTATCGTTGAAATAGAAAAGTGTTAATAACACAAAAGCAGTTTTATTATACTAAAGCCTTTTAAAAAATATCTTTTATGAAACTGTTTATTCTTCTTTATAAGTATGTATTTGTTTTCAACGTATGTAAATCCACATTTTTTTTAAATAGAAAATGTAACGATAAGGGTATCAATGATAGGTATCAAAAGAGCTTAAACTTTTTTTATTTTGTACACACGTTTATTATTAATCTGGAAGTTATGGTTTACCAATTTTTATTATTATTAAAAATAAAAAAATAAAATTTTCTTCGAAGCTTGAGTATTAAATGCTGATTTTTTAAAAATTGTTAATTGTGATACTAATGTTATAACAATGTTTTAAAAAATAATTTTACAAATGAGCTACAATGCAAATGCTGATTATCTCTATTTAATTATACTAACATAATGTATTTAAATATTAACGATGTACATTTTTTTTTCTAATGCTAGCCAAATTTTAATTAGCTGAAAAAAGAGAAAACAAATATTTCCAAAGCGATCCGTTAATCATAAAAAGAAAAAAAAAAATCTTTTTACAAGTTAATTATGATGCAGGTCTCTAAAATCTTAATATTGATAGAAAAAGGTTTCTTTTAAAATTTATGGGGAAAAACAGTAATTAATTTTAAAAGCAAGTAAATTAGTTACTCAGAGTTTTTCTTTATTTGTGGAAACAAACACGGTATGAAAAATAACCAATTTTCTTCATTATGCAGTTAGAATGTTGTAAGATTTTAATGTTATTATTACAAAAATATTGAAAGATTATTTTTTTCTATCTTGAATTTTAAATTACGCAGTTTGTGGGAGTAAATGTCAGTAATATTTTACATTAGCTTAAAAAAAGGATAGATATAAAAAATACATATAATATATGTATAATGTATGTATTTATTTAAGTGAAAAAGAAAACAGGGTGATGGAAAGGAGAAATTAATTACATTTATTTCTCTATAATAATTTTTTCCTAATTAATTACGTTAATACAATGTATTCAAATATTAGCAAAGTTCAAAATATTTAATTTTTAGTACTTTCGAAAAAAGATGAATATTTATGACTTCAATTTGTCTACTCTCTAACATGTCTTCATACATGTTTTTAGAATTAAAATATATGAAGTTTTTGTATAATATGATATAGTTCATATTGGAAATGGAGTAAATAGCACTACACATCCTTGTACAGGACCTTGCAAAAGATTTCTGAAACGTTATGGTCTGTGACAGTCATTTTTTAAACATATTTTAATATCATTTTACTGAACATAACAAAATGATATTGCCATATGTTTTTCAGATGCACAAAAGAATGTTTTCTATACCATGTGATATAATTAGAATCAATGATTGGTTTGCACAGTTCACTAAAATAATTCAGATACATTATGCAATATAAGGGGAAATTTCTTGAAGTGAACTTTTAGTTGTGTTATCCGATTTAACACATTTTTACCAAGTTCAAAATGTTTAAGATTTCGATGCATCGCCCTGTGCTTGTCTATTTGTCTATTCTCGTTCTCATTTTCACAAATAAATTTAGAATTTTTAAAACTGCTACAGGCTATTTAGGATTTATAATATTACTGTAAAACGTAGCCTATTGAAGATCATGCATGTGCTAAAATTTGTTTGTGTACTGGAACTCACAAAGTGTTTCTTTTAAGCAAGTTCCAGTACTTTTTATACTGCTCTAAAGGTAACGAAATTAAGATACATTTTCTAGATGCAATAAATTACATATCCTATTCAAATGGCATGATTACAATTAATCATTCGTTTACCGGGTTAAACAAAATCATTAAGTAAACACAGGCGCTTATGACGGTTCGTTAAATGCTACCGAAACAGTTGTCAGCTTGTTTAATATCTCCTTTGGCGTTCAAGACGTTGTTCATTATTCTTGTGTCTATTTATCTAGCACTAAGTCTCCTGTCAAAAACATTAAGTTTTATTGCAGAAAACTGCAAGAGGTGGATTTTCTCTTCTATTTTGCGTTTTTAACATTTTTCAAAAAGTTGAAAAATATTAGATTTAATTATGACTTAGATTCATCTCTCAGTCTGTCTGTCTGCGCTGTCATTTCCGCAAATAATGCTTGAAATTGATAGCCGTCATTTATAAGTTTGTAATTAGGAACTCAAAAAAGAATTGAGATATATTACAGTCTATTAGAGGTATTTTTAATTACATATTATGATATTTTTTGTGCTACATAAAACAACAGAAAATGAACATTAACTATTTAGATTTACAAAACTATGTTTCCTATAGAATATATGATATAAGTAGCATTAATGCCTGGTTTACAGGACGACAAAACAAAAGCACATGGATAAATTAAGAGATAACTGATACGAATGGAAATTTCACGAAGTGAATATTCAGTTGCATTAAGAAGGGAATGAACTATACTAAATTTTTAGCCCGCTATATAGTGAACAATTAATTTTCGGACAATATACGAACAATATATTTTATACTTTCTCTTTAAAAAAAAATCTAGAGTTTCCAAGAAATTTCTTCGTCCATAATTTAAGACAATATGTATTTTATATGCTTTTATTTTACTTCGTTGTTTTGTCTGTCTGAATCACATATTGCAGTCAGTTTTTAACCCATTTTTACCTAATCAATTTTTACTCAAAGTTTGCACGTGATTTCATAGTAGATATCAATTCAATATACAGACATTTTCAGGGATCTGTCTCACCAAGAAGAGGTTCCAGGATACAAAATCTGCTTGTCTGTGTAAAATCTTGCTATTTGTTTTTTAAAAGCATTTCTGACGAACTTCTTTTATTCAGATATTAGATATGTGCCCATCGTCTATGACAATACAATATGGAAGTAATTTCAGAGTCCTATCTCACCAGGATTGAGGTGCCTAGCTATACGAGCTAGCACATCTGAAATTTTTTAGCATTAAGTTTGTCGCATGTCAAGTCCATGGATTATCAAGAGGTAGCCACAAATTCGATCATTTCTTGTTACTTTTGTTGAAGGTGGCTATCCAGCATCAAAACTCGAGTTTTTTTTTTTTTTTTTTGTTGTTGTTTATTGTAGTAGTAATTTTTAATTGTTTATTGTTTAAAAAATGTAGTATAAGAGGTTGTTCAGAAATAGTTTAAATCGCTCCAGGAAAGGACGTAAAATGTTTATACTGTACTCGCTGCTTATTAAAATCACATTCGCCCTGAGCTTAAGTGATTTTATTAAACGGCTGATTTTTATATCCGGCGAACGTTTCTGCAATCAAGAAAAAGGTTCATTGAATCTTGAAAGAAATTACAAAACATAACAAATAATTGAATTAATAAACAACATTTATTATTTTTTTATAAATAATTAATTGATTGTTCCTTCAAAATTCTTCCTTCAAGAGATTTTTTGAGTTAATTAACCGGCGATGCTTATTTTATTAAGAAGTTTTAAAAGAAGCTTGTATTGATTTAATTCCTGTTCTCGCAATTTGATCAGATTAAGCGGCTGATTTTATTAAGGAGTGAATTTATTAAGCGGTGATTACTGTATTTCCTCAGATTCTACGAACTGAAGAGCATAGCTGTGATAAATGTGCCAAGCGGCGAAGCAGGCGTCTTTCAAGACAAAAAAATTGGCGACTGATGCGTCGGCCTTTATTATCATAGGGGCTCTAGCCCTGGAAAAGATGTGCAGAATGGTATAGCACTCAAAATTAAATGGGGGGGGGGGATTCTCTGCCTGTGTGACATTTTGGGATTCCTTTTTAATCTCCAAGGCAAAACTGGAAAAAGTCTGTTAGTGGCCAACAATTTTTTCAATAGCCATTTTTTTTTAATTTTTATTTATTTATTTATTTATTTTGATTTATTTATTTATTTATTTTTATTTATTTATTTATTTTAGAAATGACAAACACAACTGTATGTTTTGAAAACTGTTGTACAGATTAGTAGCAATATAAAATTAAACAATTGAAATAAACATGCAAATATTAATAAAATTGTAAATACATTTTAAATGTTATTAACCCGTTAACGCCCAGCGTCCTAGTTATAAGACAGTTTTATTTTATGAAAATCACACAGAAAAACCATATTTATTCTAAATTTCTACAAACGCCCAGCGTCCTATTTCAGATTCGTGAGAAAATACCTGAAATTTTAACGAAAAAAGTTTTTGTATGGGTAGAGAACACATAATTTACTGTATCCATTAATCTTTCAATGTTCCGTAATAATCCATTTCCATAAATGATGAAAGTAATTGTTCTTTTGCATTTTATTTATTCACTTCACAAAAAACATATAACATAACACGGATCCACAATAAAAACATAAATAAACATTTAATTAACGCTATATTTTTAAACGGTCAAACATGACCGAATCCTTTCAGATCACATTCTCAACTAGTCAGTAATATACATCGGCGCGTCGAAAAATGACGACTAGTAGCGCCGCCTGAGAGGATGCAAAGACAATTCAATTTGCAACATCCTCCCGCCCCGAAAGGTAAGTTAAGTTCAATACAAAATTTTGAACAAATCCAAATCAAATCCAATTCAAGAATTACAACCAATAAAAAAATCACAGTACATAAATAATAAATTTCACAACCACAAAATACTGAAAATAGAAATTATATCAAATACAAAAATCAATGTTACCTGGATACAATTGAAAAATGAAAACAATATTAATATTACCATACAGGTGAACAGTTGGTTTAATTAAGGTAAGTCCCCTTGGACTTCCAAGTTACAAAGAAGTTGAATGGGTCTCTTTAACATTCCTGATGAAGTTTTTAAGGTTACAGATCTTACCTTATTGTCACGTCCTACATGTGCCTCGATTACTTTTCCTAACCTCCAAATTTGTCTTGGGGCCTTGTCATCACCTATTAGGACTATATCACCTATATTAAAATTAGAAATTGGATTAACAGGTTTTACAATATTAGCATTTCTCAACTGCAAAATATATTCAAATTTCCAGCGCTTCCAGAATTCGTTAAGAAGTCTCTCACGATACAAGTATCGTTTAATTAAAAGTTTTTGAGAACTAGATTGACTTGCTATCACTAAACGGCCACTTTGTGGTGGCAATGCAGTTGACCTTTTTCCTATTAAGAAATGGGCTGGGGTGAGAGGGAATGGCTCCACAGGGTCATTATATACATAAGTTAAAGGTCGAGAGTTAATAATAGATTCAATTTCTGCAAGTATAGTTTGCAGTTCTTCAAATGTAACCAATGCCCTACCAAGAATTTTTCTCAAAATGACCTTTGTCATACGAACCATTCGCTCCCAATAGCCCCCCCACCATGAGGCTCTTTCTACTATATAATTCCATTTGATACTCTTATTACCAAAATAGTTCTGTATTTCAAAGTTCTTAATGTTCATATAAAGTTTCTTTAGTTCCTTTTCACTACTTTTAAAAGTCAGAGCGTTATCGGAATTCACAACCTTGCACACACCTCTTCTGGAGATGAAACGTCTGAATGCAAGTAGAAAATGTTCAGAACTGAGACTGGAGACTATTTCCAAGTGCACTGCTCGAGTGACTGCACACGTGAATAATGCAATGTAAGATTTGTTGTTGTCTCTTGTGAATAAGGGTACAGCAAAATCGATTCCGACGACTTCAAAAGGTTGAGCCTCACTAGTTCTTGATATGGGAAGCGGAGCTGTTACTTGCTGTCCTTGTTTGGCCTTAAACCGTCTGCATAGAAAACATTTGTTCAAGCAGGATTTCACAGCTTGCCTGCCCTTAATGATCCAAAAGCGCTCTCTTAATTGAGTGAGTGTGTCAGATATACCAGAATGACCTAAATTTTCGTGTTCCTTCATGATCAAAAGATTAGTAAATCGAGCCTTGTTCGGCAAAATAATTGGATGCTTAGATTCATCAGAAAAATTAGAGCCTTGAATTCTTCCCTTTAATACTATTAGACCTTCTGTTGTCAAAATGGGATTCAAATTATATAACTTAGAATCAGGAGAAACTGAATTTTTTGCCTTTAATGTAGTATGTTCTTTGTTAAATTCACTTTGCTGCACAAATAGAAGCCAATAATTTTCTGCTGCAGATATTTCATTTGCTGTCAGCGCTCCTGAACGTTTTTCAGACCTAGATTTGATATTATTTAGAAATCTAAAAACATAGGCGGTTGTTCTTAAAACTCTATTCAAACTACTGTAATTCTCCAGATTTAATAATGGCATTGGAACTTCTACGTTAACCTGAAGTGTTGTAACTCCATGTCTTTCTTCAACCACACTGTCCATGTCACAGGAAAATTCCACTAGAGAGTCATACGGTATACTTAATTCTGACAACCAAGCTGGTCCTTGACTCCATACTTTGTCACTCATTAAGGAATTTTCTTTCACACCTCTTGTCAATTTATTCGCCGGATTGACCTTGCCTTTGCAAAAGTGCCATTTTTCAGGATAAGTTTTTTCCCTGATTTCTATCACTCGGTTTTTCACAAACTGCTTATAATCGTTAGCTGAATTTTTTATCCAATGAAGGCAAATCTGAGAATCAGTCCAATAAAAAATATTTCTGGGGTCGAGCATCGGAAAAACAGATTTGAGATATGATCCTAATCTTGCTGAGACTAAAGTGCCAAGTAATTCAAGTCTCGGTAATGTAATCTTCTTCAAAGGGGCTAGTCGAGACTTAGAAATTATAAAACTTGTTTTGCATTCTTCAGAATTCGTAAATCGAAAATAAGCCACTGAACCATAACATTTTGGGCTAGCATCGGAAAATATGTGTACCTCTACTGAGTTCCAGCAGAGTTCGTTAAAATACAGCCTAGGAATTCCAGTGAACTTCAAATTTTTAGCTTCATTTAGCCATTCTAAAAACAACATTTCGATTTCATGTGGAACAGGTTCATCCCACTGTTTGCCATTTTCCCATACTGATTGTAATATAATTTTTATGCGAATCAAAAATGGATTCATGATCCCCATTGGATCAAATAACATTCCGCAAACAGCCAAAATATATCGCTTTGTTATAAATCTGTCCTCCGGTAATTTGTTAAATTGTGAAGTGTCAATCAGTAATTCGTCATTCGTATTGTCCCAAATAATTCCTAATATTTTTAGTTCAACATTGGATTCCTCCGGATCTTCTCGACATTCGAAATTGTCTGTCTTCCACAACTGATTAAGTTTAGAAGAATTAGAAATCCAAGCCCTGAGATTCATGCTAGCGTCACTTAAAATATACATCATTTCTTTAGACAATTGTAAGGCCTTGGTTATTTTAATATTTTGTAGACAGGAGAAGATTTATGATTAAGCCATAACTAGGATATGACGAGGCGTTTCATTTTAAACACATAAAATTTAATAGATGACAATTACACATGAAAAATACAAGTAACATGAACGACTACATTTTTAAGACTGCGATCTGTTCTAGCAGAGATAAACGTAAAAAGGAATGAACAGATCATTGATTGGACGTGACGTCACTTACCAACAGTCCAATAGATTAAATCAGGAATACAATGACGAAATACACCACAACTCTCCTCCCCTTAATTCCGTATACCATACCTGATGGGAGGTTTTCTTACTCTAGATGATCGTCTTACAACCTGTTCAGAAAAAGACAAATTAGTGTTTTTAAGTTTTGAATGTTCACATTTTAGTTCATTTTTATTTAGAGTACTGTTGATATTTTTATCACAGTCAATTTCTCCAGGCTTTGTAGACACAGATCTACTATCGGTTGGTACTGGATCTGATGTAGTGGAAGGATTGGTTGGCAATGGATCTGGTGTACTGACAGGATCGGTTGGCGCTGGATCTGGTATCATGGCAGGCCTCCTACCAGACTTAGATTCTCCATTGCTTTGTAGGTGTGGACTATTGCTATCGGGAACCATGGAAATATTTGCACCAGGACTTGTAGCTTCCTCCACATGTACTCTGGAACCTACACTTTTCAGTTGATCAACGTGTCTTTTCCATACACATGAACCTACTTGAATTTTGTAATGTAGTTTACCTAGTCTGGCAATTACTTTACCTATTTTCCATTTATCTCCTGATGTATAATTGCGTACTGCAACTTTTTCATTTATTTGGAATTCTCTTATCTTTTTCTTGTTAAAAACATTTTTATGTTGTTTGTTTTCAACATAATTTTTAACATTTGGTACAAGCAAATCTAATTTTGATCTGATATTTCTTTTGAGAAATAATGATGCGGGACTCTCCCCTGTTGTAATATCAGGCATTATTCCGTATTGGAATAAAAATTCGTTTAACTTAAATTGGAGATTTCCGGGTTCTGAACTTAAGGATTTCAATCCTTTTTTAATTATTTGGACATATCTTTCGGCTTGACCATTTGTAGAGGGATGATATGGTGCAGTTAAACTATGTTTTATGCCTTTACTTTGTAGAAAATTTTCGAATTGTTCTGAAATGAATTGTGGCCCATTATCAGACACAAGGGACACAGGATAGCCATATCTGGCAAAAAGCGAAGAAAGACAGTTTATAGTATTCTCAGCAGTAGTATTAGGAACAATGAACACTTCTGTCCATTTACTGTGGGCATCTACTACGATTAAAAACATTTTCCCCATCATTGGACCAAAAAAGTCTACATGTATTCTGTTCCAAGGTGTTGTAGGCCATTCCCAGTGATGATTTTCCATTTTAGGAGGATTATGTTTTAATTTAATACAAACAGAACAGTTATTTGCTAAATTCTCAATGTCTTTATCAATACCTGGCCACCATACAAAACTACGTGCCAGTGCTTTCATTTTTACTATGCCAAAATGGCCAAAATGCAAATCTTCCAACACTTTTTGTCTATGAACAGTAGGAATTACAACACGATTCCCTTGTAGTATGCAATTATTTAGTATAGAAAAATCCTGTTGTTTATGTCCAAAAAGTAAGTAATTTGGCATCTGTGTGCCTGATATTAAATGTCGGTACATTTCTTTCAATGTTGGATCTCGCTTAGAACTTGCACATAATATCTTTGTATTTAACGGTAACGATGTGATTTGATGAATAAATAAACAATCGGATTCATCAAGGTTGCCAAATAAATTTGGCGACAAAGTTGGTGACACTTTTTCTGGTTGTAGCGAATCGGACGACGGCAGCAGTAAGTCTTCACTACGTAATGGAAGCCGTGATAGAGCATCGGCATTTCCGTGCTCTGCAGATTTTTTATATTTAATATCATAATTAAATGTCTGTAAGTATAATGCGTATCTTTGCATTCTAGCTGCCGAAAGTACCGGAATACTTTTTATGGGTGAAAATATGGAAACTAGGGGTTTACTATCTGTATACAGTGTAAATCTCCTACCATATAAAAATTGAAAAAATTTCTTTACACCAAAAATTATTGATAACGCTTCTTTATCTACCTGACTATACCGCTTTTCTGCAGAAGATAAAGTTCTAGAAGCAAAAGCTATTGGTTTTTCGGAGTTATCTGGCATTGTATGCGAAAGTACTGCCGAAATTCCATAAGGAGAAGCATCAGTGGCTAAAATTAAGGGTAATTTAGGATTAAAGTGGGTGAGAATCCTTTCGGAAGTAATTTCCTGTTTAATTGCATTAAATGAATTTTCACATTTTTTAGTCCACTGAAAATTTACATTTTTACGTAATAATTCATTTAGAGGATAAGCAATCGTAGATAATTTAGGAACAAATCTAGAATAGTAAGATACTAAGCCTAGGAACGCTTTTACTTGAGTTACGTTTTGAGGTATTGGAGCATTTAAAATAGCAGAAATTTTTTCTTGCGTTTTGTGTATGCCATTTTTATCAATTTTGTAACCGCAATATGTAATTTCATCATTCATGAAAAAAGATTTTTCTTTATTTATTTTAAGATTATATTCACGTAACCTTTCTAGCACTTGTTTTAATCGCTCTAAATGTATTTCATCAGTTTCCCCTGAGATACATATATCGTCAATAAAAACTGAAATACCCTCTATACCTTTTAAAATTTGTTCAATAGTTCTCTGCCATATTGCTGGCGAACTGGCAATTCCGTATGGTAATCGCGTAAATTTAAATAAGCCTTTAGGAGTGTTAATCGTAAGTAATTCTTGTGAATTTTCCTCTACCGGTAAATGCAAGTATGCTTGGTTTAAATCAATTTTTGTAAAATGTAATCCACCCCCTAAAGTTGCTAATATATCCTCAATTTTTGGTAGCGGGTATTTGTCAACCTTTAAAAATTTATTTACCGTTACTTTAAAATCGCCGCATAAACGAATTTTCCCATTAGGTTTTACCACCGGAACAATAGGTGTTGCCCATTTACTAGTACTAACAGCTTTTATTATCCCTTCATTTTCTAATCTTTCCAATTCTTCATTTACCGCATTCCTTAATGCATACGTAACTGTTCTCGATTTACAAAATATTGGTGATGAGTCTTTCTCTAAATGTAATTCAGCTTTAACATTTTTAATTTCACCTACGTTATTTGTAAATAAATCCGGAAATTTATTCAGTAAATTATTTAAATTATCCGAGATTTGTACTTTGTTTACCGGAACAGTTTGTAAATTGTTTGGGAATATATTAAATGTAGTTATCCAATCCCTACCAAGCAATAAAGGAAAATTGTCTTTTTTAACTAAATATAACTTAACATTCCTAGTTTTGTTTTCGTAAGTTACATTTACTCTAACAAATCCCTCGGGCTGGAAAATTTCTCCCGTGGCTGTTTTTAATTGTACATCAGCAGGAAACATTTTATGTTCTGGAAATAATCTCCGAAAACGATTTATCGGTACGGCTGAAATCGCCGATCCCGTATCAAGTTCCATTTCTGCTTTAGCACTATTTTCTATCAAAACCCAAATTTTTATAGGTTTAGTGCCTTCAGATTGTAATGACAAAATGTCTACAGTATCAAGAACATTTACATTTTTCTTTTGAGTAACATTGTTTTGTGCGTTCCGACACACCTTACTCAAATGACCGCGTTTTTTGCAAAAGTTGCAAATTGCATTAATAAATTTACAAACATTTGCTAAATGAGAACTATTACCACAACGATAACAATAAGTTTTACTTTTATTTGCACTCGCTGTTTTGTTCACGTTTTGTTTACTTACTAAGTTATTTTGAGAATAATTTTGTTTTGGTTTCCTAACACTAACAGAAACTTTATTCAAATTCAAATTTTTATTCTGTAATTCTATCATGTCGTTTTCAGTACTTTGCATAGTTACGGCTTGTTCTACTGCTTTTTCAAATGTTAAATCTTCAACCTGAGACATTAATTTGCTTTGGATTGTTTCATTTTTTAATCCGCGTAAAAATTGTTCTAACAAATTTTCTGACAGCGAATCGCCTGTAAACGCGCAATGTGTTGTAAGTTTCTTTAAACGAACACTAAAATCCTGCACAGATTCGTTATCTCCTTGACAACATTTTCTAAATTTAATGCGTTCACTGATTTTGTTTGGAATTTTACATAGATGTTTTGTTAAGACAGCTACTAATTCAGTGTAAGTTTTTGATTCAGGGAGATCTGGGAACAGTAAATTTGTAAGTAAATTATATAATTTCGGTCCGATAAGAGTTATTAAGGCACTAACTTTTTTTTCATCCTTAATATCAAACAAAATAAAGTTCTGTTCCAGTCTCCTTACATAAATCTCAAACGATTCAATCGAATCATTGAATTCTTTAAAATTTTGAAACATTTTTAATGAAAATATACTAGTTCTAACAATAAAAACATGCAATCTAATAAAAGAACAGAAAGAAAAAAAAATAAAATAAATGTGTAAATACCTTTCTTTTTCTCTTTCCCGAAAAATAAAAAGTCGCAGATTATCGCAGACGATAATTACACTCACTGGCGCCTAAATCGTACCTGCCCGCCACCAGACAATGATATTAACTGCTGCTGTCTCCGTCCGCATAATGATTCATTTCAATAAATAATTTTCTTTATGAAATAAGTAGATTTTGAATAAACACATGTATAGAAGATATTCCGTTCTTTTTTTATGAACTGCAGATTTCATTTTTAATCCTCTTGAAGTAGATATGTTGAAGAGCAAAACTTCTTTTTGCTTTTTTCTTTTTCATTTCGTCGCCATTTTAATATTTTGTAGACAGGAGAAGATTTATGATTAAGCCATAACTAGGATATGACGTGGCGTTTCATTTTAAACACATAAAATTTAATAGATGACAATTACACATGAAAAATACAAGTAACATGAACGACTACATTTTTAAGACTGCGATCTGTTCTAGCAGAGATAAACGTAAAAAGGAATGAACAGATCATTGATTGGACGTGACGTCACTTACCAACAGTCCAATAGATTAAATCAGGAATACAATGACGAAATACACCACAGTTATATTCTCAGTGCCAGAGATGAGATCATCGACGTATAGAGATCTTAATATTTCTGTTGCTTCCGGGTAGTCATTCTCAAATTTTTTCAAATGAAGCCTGATTGTTGCCGATAATAGAAATGGGGAACATTTCACCCCAAAGGGAACTCTGCAGAATTGTAATGTCCTAATTTGTTTAGCAGCATCGGAATGGAGATCGGATCCCTCCCCATCATTCCATAAAAATTTCAAAAATTTCCTATCCTCATCCGCGATTCCTACTGCTAGAAAAGCTCGTTGTATGTCTGCGCAAAACGCTACAGGGTGTAACCTAAACCTCAAAATTATCCTGAGTAAATCTGGATTTAAATTAGGACCGCTCTCTAAACAATCGTTAAGAGATAATTCATCCCTGCCCTTACATGAACCGTCAAAAACTATCCTAACCTTAGAACTTTTCTTTTGTTCGCGTACTATTGCATGATGCGGCATGTAATAGCCTGTACCCGTATTTTCATTTAAATCCGACGCTACTTCCTCTACGATGCCCTCCTTAAAATGTTCCTCAATAATTTCCTTATATTTAAAATATAAGTCCGGATTCCTACCAAAAACAGTGTTCAAATGAGACAAGCGTCGTCTTGCTATCTCATAATTACTGTCCAATTCCTTAACATTATTTTTCCACAACAATCGCGTTTCATATCTTTTATTCCTATAATTAGTGGTTTGCCTAAATAACTCTAAAATTTCATCATCTGATTTAGAATGTTCCTTGTCCGGATTAATTCCAATTACCTCTAATATACCTCTAATACCATAAATTTTTAACCCTTTGATGGTCCAATTCCTCCTTAACAACATGTAAATGATTAACGCGCACTTTCTGACAATTCTTAAGTGCTTTAGGGTCCCTTTCCTTTCCTTGTATCACAAATCCAAATAAGGTATCTGTTGCCATTAATCGTTTAGAAATTCTCACGTTCCTTTATCCAAGAATTTCCCCAATGTAATCCGATCCAATAAGTACATGAATTTTACTTAAATTACCCTTATCTGCCAATTCAATGCCCTTTTCTAGTGCGATATTACGCACCCATTGTGAAGGAATTTTAATTTCCCCAAATGTAATTGAATCAATAACCACAGCCCTTAATTTAATTTTCTTATTAGTTTCTCTTACATTATGTAATACTATTTCTACAATATCATAAGTTTTCCTTTCAGTATTCTCATTGCCAAAAGTATAAATTAAAAGGGTTTCCTTTTCGATTGTTTTTAATCCCAATAAATTGCACACTTCGCACAATACAAATGTCCTAGAACTTCCATTGTCAATAAGACACCTCAATAAATGGCATTTGGCCCGAATATTAAATACACTTGCCGTTACAGTCTGCAACAACACCGAATCACTCGGCGTGTCCTCAAGCTCTTTATTCTTATTGCAAACCAAATTTAAAGAACTTTCTGACTGTATTTGTTTTTTATCCTCAACTGAGCTGGATTCATTTCCTTCTGTATTACATATTAATGAGTTATGCCAGGGAGATGCGCAATATTTGCACTTATGATCTTTACGAGAACAAAATTTACTCAAATGATTTGAAAAACATATAAAACATAATCCCTTGGCCATTAGAGCCCTTTTCTTATCATAAACATTTAAAGAACAATCATGATTCATATGTGCCGAGGAACAAAACAAACAGCCCTGAACTCCTGTATTTTGAGAAAACGAACTCGTATTTCTTTTGTTATTAAATTTAGGCCTATTATTATCATAAGAATACCTATTATGATAACCAGATAAATTTCTTTCCGCCTGAGTCGCTAAAACGGAAGCTGATGATTTAGGGGGATGATATTCGCTCCTTTTAGAATTTAAGTAAGGTTTATTGTGGCCTGCCATTTTGTTCCGAAAATTATTTTCATTTGCGCTATTATTTCTGGGATTCGCTAAAATTATCGATGCTTCTCGTATTTCTAATTCTTTACGTATAAAATCAACTAATTTAGAAACATCAAACAATTCATCTGAATTACGCTGTCTATTATAACTTAAATTTAATTCTTCCGGTAGTTTTTGTAATATTACAGGGCATAACAGATTACTGTAAGTGCCTGTTGCTACATTTAATGATTGTAACGAACGAATTTGTACCTCAATCGCGTCGTACATTCTCCTTAATTCAGTAACATTCGCGCATGATTTCACCGGCTCTATTAATAGTAACTTATGCATGTGGGACGATATAATTACGTCACTTCGTCCAAAACGTTCCTTAAGTAATTGTATTGATGCATCGTAATTCGATTCTGTCAATGAAAACCCAGATACAGCGCTCAAGGCGATACCTCCTAAGAAAGATCTCAAATATGTAAATTTCTCAATTTTGCTTAAAGAATTATTATTATGTATCGCTACCTCGTAAGAGTTCCAGAAGTCCAACCATGAACTACAGTCACCAAGAAAATTTACAACTTGTAATTTTGGAAGTTTAACTGTACTTCTGGTTTCAGTTCTAACTGTTAGGTTCTCTGAACCAATCCCTGTTTGATCACTTGATCTAGCGATCTGAATAACACCAGGCAACGGCCTGTCATTTAAATTATCCACTAGCCTTTCTAACTTTGTTTTTACATCGATCCCTTTTTCCCTGTATTCCTCACAGCCTGCCACATCTTCAGCTATATCCTTAACTTTAATTTTTGTTTGTATTTCATAATCGATGTTTACGAGTTCTGCTTGTTTGTCCAGGAGCTGAGCCTTTAATCTAAGAAGCTCCTCAATTTTCATTAATTTCGTGTACTCCTCCGTAATTTCGGAGTTCAGGATTGTTTCTATTTTACCCAAATATTTCGTAAATGAGGTTCTTAAACCTCTTCTTTTTTCCTTCAATCTTTCTAGATCCATTTAAAACCCAATATCATAACAAGAGAACAAAAATAAAAATTATGAAACCTTCTAATTGCTTAATAATAACCCCTATCCATACATTTATTAAATAAAAATAAACATGTATTATCTATATATCAAAAAATGTAAACATCATCTTTAAATATCATTTAAGAACAAAAAATAAATATCGTTAAAACAGAAGTAAATCAATTTAAAATGGCATTTAATGAAACCAAAATTAAATAAATAATTTTGTATTAAACCAGAAGTAACTCAATTTTAATAGCATTGCAAGAAACAAAAAAAATTAAATAATATTCCATTAAAAAAAAACAATTTCGTTTTCAAAGAAACAAAAAGAAACACCATTTAAAGAACATTTTATGAAACGAAAGTAATTTTTCAATTATTTAAATGTTGAATGAAACCATTTATATTCAAAAACCCAAACTATTTTTTAATTATTCAAATTTTGAAACCATTTATTTCATATATCAGCAAAATTTATAAATTATAAATAATATTATATATAAACCAAATGAATTCGATGTCCTCACAGACTGCAACCATTTCAGAACAAAAACTACACTTTTCTTTTAAAACGAAACCATAACTTTTAACCCCCAAACTCGAACCAAAATAATGAAATAATAAGGGAAAAAGCCTACCTCCCATATCCGATGCATGCTGCCTTGATGACTCTTTATTACTAATGTCATAATTATCCAAAAAAAATGCATGTCGTCCAAAAAAAATGCAAATAATCACATCCTAGGGTCACCAGAATATTCATTAATCTTTCAATGTTCCGTAATAATCCATTTCCATAAATGATGAAAGTAATTGTTCTTTTGCATTTTATTTATTCACTTCACAAAAAACATATAACATAACACGGATCCACAAAAAAAACATAAATAAACATTTAATTAACGCTATATTTTTAAACGGTCAAACATGACCGAATCCTTTCAGATCACATTCTCAACTAGTCAGTAATATACATCGGCGCGTCGAAAAATGACGACTAGTAGCGCCGCCTGAGAGGATGCAAAGACAATTCAATTTGCAACATACTGCAAGGAGATCTAATTCTCTCCTTATCAATAATATAGTTTTAATTTAACTTAGCAGTCATATGAATATGATATTTTAGTCCCTTTTTTTATGAATTTAATAACCAGAAAAACTGAAATCTGATTAAAAAAGTGAAAAAATACCTGAAATCTGGTAAATTACCTGAACATAATCACGCTGCCTATATATAGGACACTAATTATCTCAAGCTGTAACGATGGGATTGGAATTATTTCTCTAGGTTAACTTAATATTGATGTCTTAAGCATAATTCAAAATAATTTTGCTTATTTTTATGCTTTAAATTAAGTTGGGTGTTAAAGGGTTAAGGGATAATTCTGCGGGTAACTGACTGACAAATCGAAAGTATTCTATTGAATACACACAAATATATTTTTCAAAATATTTTTTTTTTCAGTTAATTGTATTTTTCTGCTAAATTTAAATGTAATTGAATTTTAAAATAGTAATACATTTTTTAGGCAATACATTGAGGCTTCACAAAATTGTTGAACACAAAAGAGTTGATTGAGAAAGTTGTGACAAACTTTTAATCTTGAAGGTTAATGCAGTGAATAGACTGCTTATAACAAATGCAAATTTTTATTGAATAAAAGATAGAACTTTATTCTGAAAATAACTGTATACATCAATATATAGGTTTCAGCCCAAATTAACCAATCAATTTTAGGAAACTGACAAACACTTTTTTTAATAAATGAAAAGGGCAGCTAGAAAAGTAGCCACTGTGATGTGGTCACTAATAGAAATTTTATTAGCAGCCACTTTTAGAAATTCAGTGAGTCAAAAAAGTATTGGCATACCCCACTTTTTTCTTAAATCCAAAAAAAATAAAATGTGAATTGTTTTATAATATATTTATTTAAAAACTAATGTCTAAATATGAATTTATGATGGCAACAGATTGAGCGGAAAAAAAATATATATATGAAACACAGGAAATACTAAAGTACGAATTTTAAATGTCAAAAAAGTATTGGCACAGCTGCTTGTTGTTTACTGTTTACACACTATCCTAAAACTTTATCCGTAACTGTAAGCATTTCAGTCTGAAACAAACTCAAACAAAGGTGAATACCCTTATTCTGTTCTATTCTTTGGCCAGTTCAGTGTTAATATAATGGCGAAAACAGGAGCATTGTGTGTCATTATGAAATTTTGCAGTTAAACTGCATTCTCGTGGATTAAGTTATCGTCAAATTGGAAAGAGATTAGATATGAGTTTCAGCATAGTTATAAACATCATTAAGAAGAACAATAAAACAGGCTTAGTTCTAAACAAATGACGTTCTGGTCGGCCGCAGAAATTTTCTCAGAGAGAAAAAAGAAGAATTTACAAAATAGAGGCACAAGCACCCACTATTTTAGCGTCAGCCGTAGCTTCAGAGGTTGCATCAACTTCCAACATAACTTTCTGCGTACAGACGATAAGAAATGTAATTCACTGTTACAATTTATATGGCAGAGTTCAAAGAAAGAAACTATCTATCAGTGAAGTCAGTCACATAAAAAAGTCTCGATTTCGCGAAAACCTATGTAAAAAAAAAAAAAAAAAAATAGAGTTTTGGAAGGACATAATTTTTTCAGACAAAAGAAAGTTTAATATTTTCGGCTCTGACGGTCGCAAATATGTATGGAGAAAACCAAATACTGCATTTGAAATGAGACATGTCAGGCCAATAGTGAAACATGGTGGAGGGAGCGTTTTAGTCTGGGGATGCATGTCTTGGAATGGTGCTGGTAACCTAAGCTTCATAGAAGGTATTATGAATGCAAAAATGTATATTGACATTTTGCGACATAACTTGAATAGTAGTGCTGAAAAAATGGGGATCAGAAATAGATTTATCTTCCAGCAGAATAACGATCCGAAGCACACCGCCAATAAAACAAAGGAATGGTTACTTTACAATGTTCATAAAAAACTCAAAACTCCACCCCAATCCCCGGATATCAATTCCATAGAACATTTGGGGAACTGGCTCGACTTGAAGGTCAGAAAAAGTAAAATTTCTTCGAAACAACAGCTACAAGATGTTCTTTTACAAGAATAAGACCGAATTGGACCAGAAATAATCCAGAACCTTGTTTCCCCCATTCAACGAAGGCTTCAGGCTATAATTGATGCGAATTGTATAACAAAATATTAACTGTAAATAAATTTTGTTAAGATCATATTTACTAGTTTTTTTTTTTTTTTTTTTTTTTTTTTTAAGTGTGTCAATGCTTTTTTAACTCTTGAAATTCATAATTCTTATTATTATTCTATCGCTCAATCTACTGCCATTATAAATTAACATGTTAGTTTCTAAATAAATACAGTGTAAAACAATTCACCTTTTCTTTTTTGAGATTTAAAGAAAAAATGAGGTGTGCCAAATACTTTTTTGACCCACTGTAAGTTGTCTGGCAGCCAGTGCTAATTTTACCCTATGTCCTCAGAGTTTTTAGTACATTTTGGAATAAAAGCTTTTTTTTTTCCCCTTCAATTTATGTAGCATTAAAAAAAGGTGTCATCATAAAGATATAATATACTGAGAATCAAACGGTGCAATTGATGAGTACATTTGGAAAATTTTTATAATCTATGCAATTCCGATGATTTTACATTCTAGTATTAAATACTAATCAGTTTTTAATTAGCTAAAAATGAAATATTGTAAAAATAAACCATTGATGAGTTAAAGGAAAAAAAAATATTTTTCAAGTTAATTATGATATAGCTCACTGAAATCTTAATATTGATTGCAACACGTTTCTTTAAAAATTTATGAGGCAAGAGCGTAATTAATCTTAAATGTAAGTAAATTAATTACTCTTAGATCTTTCTTTATTTATGGAAACATACAGTGAATGAAAACTAATTAATTTCTTCATTAGGAAAACTAGAATATTCTAAGAATTATTTTTGCTACAACAAACAAGAGTTTTTTTAAGATTGTTTTAAAAATCTACTTTGCATTTGAATTTAGGCATAAAAATAAACTATGTTTTTATATAAGTAAAAAAGTAAAACAAATGAAAAATGTTTTTAAACTGCAATAATGCGCACTGATTTAGAGTAAAAATAATATTAATAAGAAGAAATAAAATTCTTGTTATAAATAGATTTAACTTAACACATTTTCACTTTCCATTACTCAACTACCGAAGTAATGATAACCATTTGATACGTAAAGTTTGTTTACTTTCCCGAATAATCACACTTTTTGTTATATATGTAAAACAAAATGTTACGTAAACTAAAGTTGCGTAACGCATTTTAAGGAAATCTATGTAAAAACTAATTTCAATAAATGCATTTATTTTTAATGCATAATGATAATGATAAGAATAGGCATAATTAAAAGTTTTCTATCTTTTATTACTAATTCATTATAATCTTCATTGGCTAAGGAGTAATTAATAACTAAGCAGTATAGCACAAGGTCAATTTTTTTAAATCAACATAACATTTACAAATTTGATAAAAGATTAACCCCAAGCAATTCCTTAACATAATCGAAAACCTATATAACTTGAAGTGCGCTTCTAAAATACCACAATTTTACCTCTTCTTCCAAAATATAGTACAATTTAAAATTTCAAAATATAATACGGCAAATGCAATTGTTGGAGTCTGTCAAAATTCATATTTTAAAAGGTGGCCTTGAGGGAGTTACACAAATGCAAACACAACTAAATATATTACTTACGTAAAATATATTGACGCTTTTAGATAGTTGAAACTGATTACTTCGTCTTTACAGCCACTTCAATTTTTAAATATACCGCAGGGCACCTTATTTGAATTTTTAAAGACCATATTGTAAGAGCATCTTCTTAACGGTTGATTTATTGTATTTTAATACTCAGTCTTTGCCGAAACTTTGTTTTACTTGACGTTAAATAATCGTGTACAAGACGAATTATAATATAGACAACATTAAATTTTTCTGACATTTTCAGTTTTGCTAATTTTAACAATACGGGGAATTTTCGATTTCGTGAGGCAATTTGTTACGTACTGAGAGTTAGTTTATAATCTGGTTTTCAAATAAATCATTTCTTAAATATAAATAATGTAAAAAACTTGAAACTATGTTTATAAGCAGAGAGAACTCAGGGAAATGCTAGCATTTATAAATACTTCTATTTTAATGGATAGTAATTTAAAAACATACTCCAAATTGAAATCTTTCTTAATTACTGCAGTTAATAGATAATTTAGTTTTTAGTGATGATAGATTAGTTTTTAGTTAAATGTTAAAGTTATTATTGAGTAAAAATGTTAAATATTTATATTTTAATTGTAAAATTGATTTCTTACCCATCCAATGGCTTTTGAAATAATTTCAACGATTTTTCACCCAGGCTCTGTGCATCTTCATTGATACTGATTACTGAACACCTCCTCAGCTTTCATCTAGGAGGATTGATATAACAGGATATGACATGTCCGGAAAAAATGAAGCCAAAGACGTACCGCAAAAGGCATTAAGTAACACAGTTATGTAAGAAATTCTGCATTGTTATTGTAAAATTATGTAATATGGATCATTCGAGACATAATTCATTGTAGTTATAGGTCTCAAAGTTGTCAAATGAATGTCAAATAAATAAAAGAATACACTACTAGCCAATGTTTTGGTAAACCCAAAATATTGGTAAACCCATTATTGGTAAACCCAATTGGAATTGGTACCATTAGTAAACCATTGGAATTGGCAAACCCAATATGATTCCTGCGGCAGCCATCTTGAGTAGACAACAATTAACTTCATTTGCCTTTCATGCTGGTACACTGTAAAAAATATGTCCTATTTGCTGCCTGAAATTCTTTGTAATTTGAGATACGCGTAGTTTACGAAAAAATTACGTTGTCAGAACGTATTTCCTCAAATTACAGAGAATTTCTGGCAGCAAGTTGGACATATTTTTTACAGTGTACGCCATGTGCCATCTCCTCTTATATCATTCCTCCAAAGCAATGAAGCTGTTCAGTTAGGATAACGTTGCATTACTGAAGATGCACAGTTTATTGGTGAGGCAATAGCCTCAGGATCGAATTAAATTTTTTGGTTTCTCCATTTATTACAGTTTCAAATGATACAAGCAAAATTAGAATTCGGATGCACCTAACTAGTTTACCACTGGATTGTTTGAAATCAAAATGTACGAAGCCAAAACTAAAACAACTTGAGACGCCACTCAGTTTTTGTTGTCAGTGATAAGACTGTTGCCGTGATCGCTACTGTTAGTACACTGTAAAAAATATGTCATATTTGCTGCCAGAAATTCTCTGTAATTTGAGAAAATATGCGTAATTTACGAAAAAATTACGTTGCCAGAACGTATTTTCTCAAATTACAGAGACTTTCTGGCAGCAAAGAGGACATATTTTTTACAGTGTACGCCATGTGCCATCTCCTCTTATATCATTCCTCCAAAGCAATGAAGCTGTTCAGTCAGGAAAATGTTGCATTATTGAAGATGCACAGTTTATTGGTGAGTCAATAACTTCAAGATCGAATTAAATTTTTAGGTTTCTCCGTTTAATATAATTTCAAATGATACAAGCAATATTAGAATTTGGATTCACCTACCTAGTTTATCACTGGATTGTTTGAAATCAAAATGTACGAAGCCAACAACTAAAACAACTTGAGACGCCACTCTGTTTTTGCTGTCAGTGATAAGACTATTGCCGTGATCGCTACTGTTAGTACACAGAACATATTTTCTCAAATTACAGAGAATTTCTGGCAGCAAATAGGACATATTTTTTATAGTGTACCAACCCAGATTACAAAGTTACTGCATTTTCTTATAAATGGCAAGAATTGCACTTTAGAAGCACGAGTCGGCGATATTAGGCACAGCGACGATATTTGAAACACCCAGCCTTTGTATCATTGTGATTACATAAAAGTCTATAATTATAAGAGTATGACTGGATTATTTTAATAATATTCAACTTCTTGAAATGCAATCCCATAAAACACGTTTATAGTATCTTAGCCAGATTTGTAGCTCAGAATACAAAAATCACCGACTGGGAATATTTATAAATTGTGCGTGAATATTTGGTAAAATTTGTTACCGTCCAACTTCCAAATATTTGTATCATCCATATCTCTGATATAGCGTTTTACAGTCATTTTGATTTTCTGAGCTAAACTAATGCCGTATTAGGCGAGATGTTAAAATTTTACATGGTCCTTCCAATTATAGGTAAACTTATAAAATTATTTTCCGTTTTCGATATAGTAAGCAACAGAACTCAAAATTTACTACAAGTTTATACTGTTTTAAATGGCTAGTATATATTAAGAATTTTTCATTTTATTTTTGTAATAATTTTAATCTTTAAATAGTTACACTTATGATTCACTACTTAAAAACAAGTTATGTGTATCACTACTTTTTGAAATATTTCTTCATTTATTTATTACTTATAGAAGTTAATTAAACACGCTCTTTGCACGAACTAACATTTAAAGCACTGTATTTTACACGCTATGAAAATTTAGTCTCAACTTTCTCGGAAAAATGAAGCTGAAAAATTTAAACGTAGGACCCTAGGGATAGTTAAAAATTGAAACGTTTACGATAATGAAAGAATTCGGTTTCATATCTCATTTGTAAATATCTTCAAGCATCAATACATTCTGTAACAACATTTAGTTGTATTTACATTTCCATCTCCCTCATGGGTACTTTTTAAAAATTGAATGCTTTCATTTCATACCAATTACGTTTGCCTTATTTTATTTTTTAAACAAAGTTGTTTCGGAAATGCCTATATCAAAAGAAATGATTACATTTAAATGCAGTGCTTTGTAAGAACAGTTTCTGTTTAGTAAGCTTAAAAATAATATTGACTTTTTTTATTTGTTTATTGAGATACATTAGGCATTAAATTAATTAAACACTTTCTATTTGCATAATACATGTTAATCAAGACTTGTTTTTTAGATAGAAAGGAAGCACTTAATGAACTATTTCTAGGTAATTTTGTAATAAAAGAATATTGCTATTTTACTGAATAATTGTCTAATATACGTGTTCTCTTTTTTAAGATACATTCTTTTTAGTATTTATCAGTATTTACAATTGCATAAATACTTAAAATCATTAATACTTAAAATACCTCATAAATACTTAAACTAATCATGTGTGGCACTCACACGACACTCTCGTACCCGGTATTTCTATATTATAAAGACAGATTACAGATAAAGGGTACGATAACAAATATTTCATATTAATTCTTCTTTAAAAACAATTCAAAATAGTTTTATTTAAATGTAATTTCGTGTAAAGAGTTCTTATGCCTCCTCCTTCAATCCCCTTTTGAACGTAGAACGAAAATTCCTTACAAAAAAAAGAAAATAAATAATAATAATAATAATCTGGAGTGACTTCACTCGACTTTCCGAACATTGAGTAATTAACGATTTTGAAGATAAAGTAAAGTAAGATGAGTTGTCAGATAAACAAAAGAGAGAAAATTATAATAGGGTGTTTAAGTGTTTTTCCCCATGTAGTACACGATGTTTAATTTAACGCTACTGAACTCTGAGCCCATAGATCATAATGATAAAGAATTTTTCTTTGTGTCCCTGTAAAAATCTATAAATGCTAGATTCACCAAAATGCTTATAGTTTGTGCAACAGGGACTTATAATATTCATATAAATTTTCAGCTCAATTGAATATTGCGCTTAGATGCTATCGCACTTTTAAAAATTTGGTCCCATAGGCCATAATGGTAACGAATTTTTTCTTAGTGTCATTGTAAAAAAAACTGTAAGTGCTAAATTCACCAAAATCTATACATTTCGTGCAACCGTGATCTATAACATGCGTATATATTTTTTTTTTGCTCAGTTTAATAAAGCGTTTAGACGCTATCACACTTTTAAAAATTTTGCCCCATAGGCCATAAAGATAAAGAATTTTCTTTGTGTCCCTGTAAAAAAAACTATAAGTGCTAGATTGACAAAAATCAATAAGGTTTGTGCTATGGTGAGTTACAACATATGTACCAACTTTCAGCTCATTCGAGCAAAGCGTTTAGACGCTAGCGTGTTCACTTACATACATACATCATCATAAAAATAGTGAAAATGTACTCAGGGGACACGTACAGAAACATCAAAATCTCAAATTCGGATTTTTGACATGATTACAATACTTTCCTTACATATGTATGTTTGGAAAGTAAAAAAAAAAAAAAAAAATCAATATTATTATTATTGAATTTAAAAACTTATAAAATATTATTCACACAAATTTCGCCCGCGTTATTCCTTAAAATTTACGGATCTTGATCAAACTTTTCAAGTAGCAAACTTATATGAATTATATATATATATATATTCCCCTCATTTTATTTTATTTATTTATAGCTTTGAGACTTATAATAACAACGACTTTTGTCTCGAATGGCCATATTACATCTTTTGGCAATATTACATATTCACAATAACCTTTATTTTTACAATTGAACAGGGTGCAGTCCCAGCTTACCGCTCGAAGAGTGGTGTTGAGCGCTTTCCTTTTTACAATGATTAGAACACCACAAACGTCCACGCCTGACCCGCGATCCGAACCAGAGACCTGGTGTTTCAGAAGACAGCGGCCTACCGACCGAGCCACTAGGCCAGCACTACATTCTTTCGTTTTTAAGTTTTGCTGATAACAGACATACACAAAAATCAACCACTAAAAGCTTGACTTTCGTATACAGGGGATTTGAAAACATTGAATTATAACAATAAACCATCGCTGAAAATTGTATTTAAAAAATACTTTGTCTAGAGTATGAGAAATTTTCTTTCCTGATCATCCGGTCCAAAGTAAAATATAATTGTGATATTAAACACTCACACATATATAATGTTAGCTTAAAATAAATTAATCAGAATAGTATTAAAAGAATTTCTAATTTAAAATTATAAAGTTGAAAGACATAGTAGTTTGTATTCAGGCATGATAAATCTTATATTCGAAATTTAAACGATGCAGCAAATTATTTTGTTAATTATTTAAAAGAAGAATATGAACTATATATATATATATATACAGATACATATTTAAATGATAGAATATTTTCCAGTATAGTCAGGTTTTAACTTTTCATTCTTTCCCTATTTTTTAAAAACTTATCTTCATACTTGCAAAGTCTTAGATTAACTGCAATCAATTCATTGTAAATTTTTCAGCTGTCATGTTAATTCTCAAAGAAAAGTCCTATTCGTTAATTAAATTCTTATTCATAAAAACACTCCTTATTTAATCATAAAAATATAACTTGAGCCTGAATCATCAGTTTAAATAAAATATTGTCATACTATTTTGACTTTGGATAGTTATTGCACATAGAATCGCGGAGAAAAAGAGCGTCAACCCTTCATTAATGACCAAACTCTCAGTTAAGTTTTTCGGTTGTGAGAAAAACATTGGAATTAATCAAGAACGGTAGTCAATCATTTCAATTTTCAACAACGCCAACCACGAAGCCGACTTGTTTTCTCCCATAATAAGATGTCTTGTTTTCAAAGAAAAACAAGAGGGCGTTCAGGATGGTTTGCCATTTTTGACGCTATCATCAAATACGTAGTTCTAATTTAATAAAAGAAAAAAAAATAGTTCGTCAGGAGGACGAAGCACCCCTTTCCCACCCCCTGAAATCACCCTTAAGAAAAGAAGAAACAATAAAAATTCTTACCTAATTGGAGAGGAATTGTTGGATAGATCTTGTTGACAGCATCGATAAATTTCTTAAATTTATCCAGTCTTGCGGAATCTGCTGGCTTTTGATAAACCTGCGACGCCACATGAACTCGGAGAAGTGCGAATTTTAATGTTCGGACTTCCGGCAGTGGTTTCATCTAAGCTATTTCTTGCAAACACTCCAAAGACCCTTGACCGGTTTCTTGAAACAAATACTATGATTGGCCGTCATATGAGTAAAACCTCGTCTGATACACAATCATAGGTGTACCATTTATCCGAAACCATGGTCATACCAGGATAAATGTGCATCTGTATCGCACCCAGCAACACTTTCGAACTTCTGTTTTCAACAATCTTCATAAAAGATCTATTCGTATCATGTTCAACACCATCAAAAATCCATTCACCTTCCCTTGTTTTGCACCTATTATGTTTTATTTTATCGAATGGGCTATCATCAATTTCAACCGCACCAATAAAAACTTTTCCAAAATTTCCACACACACACATACTTTTCTACAAAACTTCTCCCAGGGAATAACAATCCGATTTGATACCTTCAATTCATGCAACCTATTACTCGCACTATGTTCTTACTAACCACATATACGTCAATCGCACAATCACAATTACAAGGAAGTAGGAGATTTTACAAGAAATAAGTTGGCGAATGGGTGATAAAAGTACGACCACATTCGGCGCAGTTATCGCTTAACTGGTGATCGTCCCTTATTCTTTACTAGACGCAAAATATTTTCTCTTCAACGTACGTTTGGTTTGACGAGGAATGGAATTTACTAGCCGGATGCCATTTGTACTTGAACAGGGGAACAGCCCCGGCTCACCGCTCGCAGAGCAGTGTTGAGCTATACGAGGACCGAAGTCCCCGTAGGGCTGTCCCGAGAAGATCCCCCTGCACGCAGGAGGATCAAAAAAAAAAAAAAAAAAAAAAATTTACAAAACAAAGTTGGTCAGCATGCCGAACCCAGCCGGTCCCACGCGACAGTTGGCATGCTGACTACGGTTAATGCTGTGCATGAAGAACTGGTGAAAAAAGTTCATCAAGAAAAAGTAGGTTGACTTCAGTTGCCAGGGAGTATTCCCTCACGCGACAAGGGGCAGCTGTAGTGATATCAGATCTTTCTGCTAATCAGCAGCAGTACAGGCAACCAAGTACTGAGTTTTAAAAATAAAAATTAAAACAATAATAAAGATAAAATAAAATAAAGTAAAATAAAATAAAATAAATAAAAATACAAGAATTTACAAATTGAGAAAATTAGATAAATTTCAGTTAGTTAAATTGGAAAGTTCCATTAATAGATCAAATATTTTGTTTAGTTTGTGGACTAGCGGCTTTCTTGTGATTATATCCTCTAGCCAATTTGGGGGGCGAGGATTTGGGTTTCTTAAATGATAATTTATAGTTAAGGGACAGTGGAAATAATAATGACTTGGAGTCCCCTCTTCGCCGCAGGGACACAGTGGAGATCGTCGACAATGAAACCTATGAAGATACGATGGAAAAGGACCATGGCCAGTGAGGAACGCCGTGATGGGGGGGGTCAGATTCCAAGAATTGTGGTTAACCTGTGGAACGAGATTAAAGGTATACCTACCTTTTTCAGAATCATTCCACAGGTTTTGCCATTTAAGATTTAGAATTTGTTTAATTTTTGTTTTAACGAATGATGGAGGAGCTGGGAGGGAGATATTGATTGTTGGAAATTCGGTCGCCTCTTTGGCCAGAGAGTCCGCAAGCTCATTGCCGGCGACTCCCCTGTGGGCAGAAACGTGCGCCAGGGAGATTTTTATGGATTGGTTCGTTAAAAGTTTTTTGATTTCTAAAACTTGTGGATCTCTGCTCCTGTGGCGGGCAATAGCGAGCAGACCCGAGAGACTATCACTAAAAATACAAATTTCAGGGTACTGGGAGGCTGAAAGTGCCCAGTCCAGAGCCTTCTTAATGGCCAAGAGTTCGGCCTGAAAGACCGAGTTATAGTCCTCAAGTCGGCCCGCCCACCGGTGGACAATTTCACCCGATGCGAAGGTGCAGAAAGCTGCACCCACACCATGAACAGTCTTAGATCCATCGGTGTAGACAGCCACCTGAGCAGAGGGAGTAAAACTATTTTTACAACTATTGATAAGAAGGGAAGAAACGTCCTTTCCCGGATGAATACTCCAACTGCAGGTCGTAGATTGGATTGGGGTCTGAGGAAAAACTATTGAAGCTAATTCAGTGTCTTTAAGTTGAAGAATATTAGTTTTAATATAAATTTGGGAGACCTGCAGGTGGGCATGAGGAATACCAGTGATAACGGTGAGGGCGTCAGTAGAAATTGTTTTGTATCCTCTTGCGATTTGCAAGAGGAAGGGCCTTTGTGCAGAGTTTAATTGAGCTATAGCATCAGTTCTGAGGTGACCACCCCAAATGCCAGCACCATAGGTGAGTATCTTTTCTATTATTGCGCTATACCAGAATTTCAATAGTGAAGACGAAATCCCCCATCTTTTACCAACCATTTTCATGGAGTTGTGGTATAGCGCGAGGGACTTAAGTTTTAAATATTTTACATGGGCTAGCCAGTTGAGGCGGTCATCGAAGATAATGCCCAAGAGTTTTAGCTGGTGAACATGATGCACGCTGACGCCCTCAATCCGCATCGTGGGACTTCTCTTGAGGGCTTTTGGGAATGCCAAAGTTAGTGCGTTAGATTTAGAAGGTGAAAGTTGTAGATCAAGATCTTTAAGGGTATTACTAAAGAGATTTAGTGCCACCTGGGCTTGGTCCTCCAGATCTTTCCTCCGAGGACCCGAGAAAATAATGGAGAAGTCATCCGCATAGGCGAAAGTTGCGAAGCCTTCTGAGACCATCTTGCTGAGGATCTTGTTTGCAATGATAATCCATAATATTGGACCCAAACATGAGCCCTGGGGACAGCCCTTTGTTTGGGGAAGGACTGACATTCCTTCGCCCCAGTTGACTAAGATTTTCCTCTCCGAGAGATAGGAACGGATGACTCCCGCAAGATTTCTCGGGCAGTTAATTTCTTGGAGAGTGTTGAAAATGTGGGGCCATTCTATATTATCAAAGGCTCCTTTAATGTCCAGAGAGACGATAGTGGTGTAATTCTTGATGCCATTTGTACTATACAAACTGAATTGTGGACCACTTCTTAAAAAGTTTTCTTAGCTAGATGGTTCTCAATTGTTTTTCTTTCCTCCTCTCCTTTTGCCAACGAATACAACGTAAAAAAATTAATTCTATTGGGTTAAATTAGATTCGTATTTATAAGCTATCTGAAAATTATGTGAATGCATTGAAAGCAGTGTGCTGTTGATTTCATTATTAACTAACAAAGTAAAATCTTCAACGTAGCAAGCATAAACCTTTATTATGCCGTTGAGAAGCAGCATTAGACTGTATAGAGTGTTCTTCCCTTCTTTTAAGAATTGTTTCTATGCAATTTAAATGACATTTTATCTAAAACGAATTCTCCCTACAGGTGTCATTAAGTATGCTGAGGGACAGAGGCTTTTGTCTGATCAGCTCAATTCTTCTCGATATGCTCTCTCCCGCGGGCAGATGCCCTAAGCAGCATTATCACACTTGCTACTTTTGTCAAGGATTAAGGGAAAATACTTTACTTTCAAATGGGCGTCTTCTAAAGCTCTCCTGTATAGAATACACAAATTTATTTACGTTTTCGTATTTTTTATTCATACTTTTATGAGATTTTTTTCATATATCATATATACAATGACTATCAACATTTTTAGCACGTTTGTATTGTCCGTTAAGTATATTACATATTTTTATTTCATATTTTACAATGTTTTAATTATGTTTTTTTTTTTTTTTAAGTAAGTAAAAGAAACAAGTGATATACATCAAGAAAAATGTAGTTCAAACTAATATGATGAACTTGGATATATCAGTCACAAAACACGCACCTGATATCGGTGCGGTTAAGCTGTTCTGTTTGATTTCCCCGATTGTTACTCTTCCCAGTTCGTTTTGGTGCAATTTTACCAGTAATAACTATCTTGAAAAATTAATGTCTACGTATAATAAAAGAAGATGTATGTGTGTGCGCTGTGTATGTCTGTCGCTTTGTATACAAATGGCTGATCGCAAAGTTACATAATTTTGCATGGTGGTCTGTATTGAACTCTCATGATGCACCTCAAAGCCCGATTTCCAAATTTTTGATTTGTTTTTATTTATTTATTTGTTTATTAGTATTACTAATTAAAATCTACAAATTTCTGAAATAATCAACTCTGGGGATAGAAACGTAAAAGTAAATAGACTCTGTGTAACCCATTAGCTCAATTGGTTAGAGCGTCTTGTTAATAACTCGAAGGTCAAAGGTTCGATCCTCAAAGCGCCAATGTGTTACTTTTTGCACATAATTAATAGAAAATATAATAGTTGATAAAAGAAAAATCTTCAAGTGCCTCCACAGTATCCTAACCGGCAAAAATGACAAGAAAATGACAAGCCGCTTTTTAAGCAAACGGCTGATCATAGAACTACAGAATGTTGCATAAAGACCATTTTGACCTCTACTGATACACCTCATAGGTCGCTTTTCAAATTTTTCATCTTTTTTCTTCTTTTTTCTTTTTTAATTAAAAAAATGTCAAGTTTTCTGGTACTGCCACTTGTTGACATAGAGGAAATATAATAATCTATCCTATAAACGTTTGTCCGAAAAACGTAGTTCTTGAATAATAGCTGCGCTACTTATCGTGCAGTTAGCACCTAAATTCAAGTATCCGGTTAAGGCGCAAATGCAAGCATTGGGGACCCGGAACCGATATAGCGTTGCTTTGAGAACGCTGCCGAAGGCATCGTGAACCCTAAGCTAGGTTTTAAGCAATTTCAATGAATTATTTATTTAGTTAGTTAGTTTTTATTTATAAAGTGATTTAAAATATAGTGACTAATGTTTTTAGTGATTAGCGAAGTGTACAAAGTCTGCTAATAAATAAAAAAAATAAAAATTGTGCATTATGCTATTTGAAAAATTGCGTAAAGGTCATTCGAGACAATAATCTTTGTAATTTTACACATCAAAGTTATGTTTCGTGTCAAATGAAATGTAGTAAATTAAAGACTTAATAAATGCACTTAAAAAGTAAGTACATAATACAGGAAATGTTTTTTAATAAAACTACGCATTCAGGATTTAGCATTTCGAAGTTGGATAATTTTAACAACTCTCTAAAAGTTGTATTCTACAGTAGGAAAGACCAGGTTAGTTTTCATAAGCGGCTAGTTTGCCCTCAGCTTCTATTTCCTTCCACAGTGGAGGTAAAGTGCAGTTATTTTACTAGTGGTGAGTGTATGTATGTATAGGTGCACCATCTACCTTAAATTCAATTTGCTTGAAACCGACATGAAGAAAAAAAATCTTTGCTTCATCATTTTTCTGACTGATGAATAAATTGTTTTCTTGTACAATATTTTGGTCTGGTAAATCTGCAGATTAAATTGAGGCGCTGCCTATGACAGTTTTTGATAGAGTGGTTAACTGCGATTCCAATCCAAGCATGTATTATAATCTTTTGCTCCTGATGTTTGGTATTCTGTGGTATTCATATTATGTTGGGTATCTCTATGGGAATAGTTGGCATAGTTAAGTATGAAGTTAGTTGGTTTCGTTATGATATAGGTTGGCACAGCTTGACTTTCCATAAAGATAGTTCAGTAAAGATAATTCTATAAAGATAGTTCCATAAAGATAGCTAAATAACCTCTGCAAGGTGAAAAGCTTACAATTTCAGTCTTTTGCGAAGACAATGGTGAGGGTTTTCATTCAACAGTTTCTACGAACCCCGAAGAACCTGAAAAAGATACCTAAAGATCACATAAAACAGGATCAATAACAAATCCTCCATAAATCCAAGAGTTTCCTGATGACCATGAAAACAAAATAAATGGCTTCGTTTTGGTAAAATACCAATCCCGTCAATAGCTAAGGAAAATTACCAAACCCGATGGCAATGAGATTTGAATGTCCACCATGTTCAAAAAGAGGAAAAAAATGGAGTCTACCTGTTTAAATAAATGAGCGCACAATTTTTACATTCGTGGTTGATTTCAAACATGGAGTTAATTATAATTGAATAATTGTAGGTAGCTGTAATACTAAGCGTATTATTTTACTTGATGAATTGATTATTTGTTTATACATTTAAACAGACATTTTTTGTCAAATAATATTAAAATAAAATGTTTTTCCTTGAAATTTGCTGTGTTCTGCCTCAGTATCCCTATCCATTTCACGTTACGCCAAATCACCCCTACGATTATCTCAACTAACCCCGTTTGCAGGGTTAGTTGGCATAGTTGCAAGATTTTGGGGGAAATGCTTTGGAGGTCACTTAAGCAAATGTTTAATTGATGGATTTTACAAGATTTTGTAGTCAAATTCTCAAAGTATTGCGCAGAAAATAAAAAAATAAAAAACTAAAATCTATGTCAACTATGCCAACTACATTTTTAGAAAATATCTGTCTGTCCGTCTATCTGTGTGTGTGACAAGCATTTAATGACTACTGTATCTCAAAAACTATAGTGCTGAATTTCATATAAATTTATATGTAATTTCATCTTGACATAAATTAGTACTTATCAACTTTTGGTAAAAATCGCTCAACATGTGGCACTTCTATACTGAAATTTCTCCCATTTAAGGGAAGGCTATATCCTAGGTTCTAATACGTATAATCAAACAAAACTTGAGATGTAAAAAGGCCATCATGAAAAAATGTGCCTACTCAATTTGTGTGCATATCGACCTATAGGTGAGGGTGACACTTCTATGCTGCAGTTTTACCAGTGAATGGAAAAGCTATAGCTCAGATTCTATTGTATATAATCGCACAAAATTTGGTATATGAAAAAGCTATTATGAAGAATTATGTTGATTAAATTTTGGGGCATATTGACCAATGGGGGCGTTATACGTTGTAATTTTCCTCGTGAACAAGAAGGGTATATTCCAGATTCTATGGAAAATAATTACACAAAACTTGAAATATCAGAAAACCAATATAAAATATTATGCTCATTCTTTTTTGGTGCATATCGCATGGCAGATGGCGCCCATGTCCTTCAATTTACTCTGTGAATAGGAAAGCTACAGTCGGTAACAAAAGTATCCGAACACTAGCAAAAATTCCTATATAAAAAAAAGTAGAGTTAATACTGTTTTATTACTTACAAACTTTGAATAAACACCATAAAATGCAATAAAAGTTTGTAAGTAATATTTTTACAACGCCAGTTTATTGATGCTTCTTTATTAATACTGTTTGGTTAAATAAATTCTTGTCGAATCATGTTCTTAGAATGACAAAGAACATGATTCCACAAGGATTTATTTAACAAAACAGTATTAATTCTACTTTTTTTATATAGGAATTTTTCTAGAATTCGGATACTTTTGTTACCGACTGTACATCTCAGAATCTATTGCATATATTTGCACAAAACTTGGTATACGAGAGGCGCATTATAAAACACTATGCTGAGTTGATTAGGGTGTGTATCAGGTGACAGTTGATGCTGCTATTACTTAACTTTTGTGATTTTCCACATTGCTACATCTCAGCATCTGTTGATTAAAATGCATTAAACTCCATTTGTAAATTATTTATAGCGGGAAAATACTGTTAAACTTTGTACATGTTGAACACTAAGAAGGGCTATTATATAGAATGATATGGAAGAAAGTCTTATGGTAACCCCAACATACTAGTTTTAATATGCCTTCTTCGTACAGCAATATAGAACAAATATGTCGTGGCCAACATAAAACTTTCGTTTAGGTCGCAGCACCACATACTATTTAATAGGCACAAAAATTTAATCATAGCTGCTCATAATGAAGATTTCACGTGTGGAATTTGATGCAATTTTAATCAACAGATGCTGAGGTGTAGACATATGGACAATTACAGATGAGGAATAGCAGCGTCACCTATCAGCTGATACGTATCCAAGTTAAGTCAGTACTTTTTATTAATATTGTTATCTCACATATTAAGTTTGGTGCACCCGTCGGACAATACGCAACCAATTGAATAATGTAGTGTTTCATAATGAATCTCTCACGAAGAAAGTATACACAATAGAATCTGAGCAGCCTTCCCTTTCACGAAGAAAATTGCAGCATGTCAGTGCCATCTATCGGTTGATATACACCTAAACTGAATCAGCTTAATATTCCATAATGGTCCTATTACTATTCAGTTTTGTTTAATTATACACAATAAAAGTTAATACATGGCTTTCCTTTAAATGGGAGAAATCTCAGTATATCATCGAGATCTGTCAAGCGATTTGAACTAAAAGTTGATAGGCACTAATTTATGTCAAGGTTCAACTACATTTAAATTTATATGACTTTCTGTACATTAGTTCTTGAGCTAGAGCTGCCACAAAAGTTTTGTCACACACGCACAGGAACAGTTTTTCAAACAATAGTCAAATCATGTTCTGGACTTCTCAAAACGTGTAAATTCATTGAAAACTGGAAGTCGAAATATTTTTGAGAGTTTAATACTCTTTTCTACATTATGTAGAAGAAAGCATATCTGTACATATATGTATTATATTTAAAATGGTGTACATATCTTTAGATTCTTTTTTTTTTTTTTTTTTTTTTTTTGCCTATGATGAGTTATTGCTTTGTATGAAAATACTTTCATCGTAATAAAAATTGGAGAATATAAGCAATATTATTATGTTTTTCTTTTTAATAAAAAATTTGAAAGGCTACTGGGAAGAAATATTATGTCTCAAGTACACCGGATATATCTTCTCACTAATAATTCCTAGTCTTAATAAAAATGGGAAAAAAACTTACCGTATGCTTCAGTAAAGATTATTGCGAGAAAAATAAATATATACACAGTGCTGATCATATTATCATGAATAAAAAAGCGCAAAGATCTAGTAACAGGGAAAAAAGGCAGAATAAAGGGATTTTTTTAATCACAGCTGTAGCATCTTGTAAGGTTCGTAAAATAACTAGTATTGTTTTGTTATTAACTGTAAACGATGGATGACATGTTGTGTTATTAATTTTCTTACTGTTAAAAATAGTTATAATATTATCAGTATTTTATAAAAATATATGTTGTAAATTTGTTAATAATAAAGTTCAAATAACTCTAATTTAAAATATTGAAGAAATATGCTACAGTTGACTAAGGTATAATATATGTTTAAACTACTTTTAAAGGATTTTTAAAAAGGAAATAAAAGATAATGATACTTAAAATAACCAAAACAAGGCAGAGTTATTCATACTGAAATATATATTTTTTTTAATTAAAAGTGTATATATTTAATTTTTACTTGCTTCTATATTCAATAGAATAAATTATTGGATTCGTAAAAATTTTAGACCTCTAGTTTTTGATGGATTTACACGTTTTGAGAGCTGTAGAACACGATTTGACCATTTTTAGAAAATGTCTGTCAGTCTGTCTTTGTGTGTGGCAAAACTTTGTGGCAACTGTATCTCAGGTACTACTACACAGAATTGCATACAAATCGGTATACAGTTTCACATTGACATATATTAGTGCCTATCAACTTTTGGTAAAAATTGTCCAACAGCTTGCGTTGCCATTCCGTTTTTTTTCTAAATTTTTAACATGGTGATACAGAACGAAGTTTTGTATAAATTTGCATAAAGAGAATTATTTTTTAATCATCATTATGAAATTTAAAAGAATTATATAGAGATAGTCAACTGGGAAAAAAAATGTGTATGTAGGAGCCTCGCCTCTCCCACCCCCTGGGTGGAAAGGACCCCCTTGATGAGAGTAAATTTTCATGATGGGTTGGGTTTCTTTCAAAAGAGCTCGCCAATACCTTTAAAACGAATGGTTGAACTATCGATCTGCGATAATTTAAAATAAAGTTATCGATTTTTTTAATAAAATAATAATAATAATAATAATAATAATAATAATGAGAACAAAATTGACTTTTTTTGGATATTTAGTGTTATACTAATTCTCTGATATGGAAATCGTCTGCATTATCATGGAAGATAATTTTTTTAGATAATAATTTTAATAAATTATTTTTACTGGGGGAATTTGTATAGGAAAATATTGAAGAAAGTCATGGGGTGACCACAACATGCTAGTTTATTTTCTTTCTTTCTTTCTTTAACTATTTAGCATAGGTGGACTCTGCTCAGTTACCCGTCGTATATATGTTCTCATAAATTTTTAGTGCAAGACATATTATAATCATGTTAAGAGAAATGAATTTGACCAAACACTTGACACAGTGACATAATGAAATTCCTGCCTAATAGGCAGGGATCTACCGTTCACTTTGATGTATTTATCTTATTCTAATCTATTAATTTATTTTATTAAGGTCAATTTAGTAGTTTAGTTTCCATGCTACTATTTCCAATGCAACACAAAATTATTATTATTATTTTCTAATGGAAGAATTTTGAGAAAAGAATTAACCAGAAAAAAAAATAAGTTTTACATTTATTATTATTATTATTATTACAACGAAGATTAATGAAAAAAAATTTTGAAGATTTTACTGAAAAAAATCTATGAAGACTCATCCACAAAATTATTAAAGAAAACATTACCGAATTTCTGACTTTGCTGCGTTCATGCAGCACTTGTGCTTTTAATTCTTACGCCTAATGAAGCATTGTACCAAAGTATTTCGACATCAAATAATTGTTGTGTGTTCTTTAAATTTATGATGTTTGCTTTGAAAAGTTTTATACATCTTATAAAAGTAGTTTTTAATATGTAATGCTTTTTTTTTTCACGTTTTAAAAATAAAATCTTTAGGGCAGATTTAATTAAATTTCTAATTACAACATATTCTATTTAAAATATCTTCTATTACTTAAAAATAAAATAATACCACTAATATGGTCTAAATGAAAATTTATATTCAGTAGAAAGCGAAAAAAAAAAAAAAAAAAAAACTACTTAAAAATAAAGTATTTTTGTCTGTAATAAGAAATAATAATAAACACCGAGTAATTTAAACCGAAAATTGTTTGTAAACTTTTTGAACAGATTTTTTTTCTTCTTGAAATGTGAACACAGTTTCAATATATATTTTTAAAAACGGAAGTTAAAATTGGAGAAATTTCTTTACATTTCTTCTGTTTTACGGTTGAAATTGCATCTTGAATTCAAAGTGTATTTTTTCAATGTAAGTAAAAGTTTAGAAGGACTATTATTAGAGCGACGAACAAAGAAAAAAATCTTAAGTAATTCAGTAGGAAAGTAAAAAGGATTTAAGAGAAAAAATTTTCCCGCGGAAAAAAAAAATAAAAAAAAAAAATTAAAACTAAAACATTCTAGCTTTAAAACTTTTACATCAAATACTCATTACTAGAGTTTTTTACCGACAAAAAAGGAAGCAATATACGATGAGAGATTTTAAAGAGAAAGATTTTTTTTTTTTGGTTCTTTTAAAGAAAACTACACGACGTATTCTACAAGGAAAATAATTTTTACTAAAAAATATCAACATAAAATTTATTTTTACTGGAACGTCAGTGCAGGCCTCCAGTGGAGACTGAAAAGGATTTTGTCTCCTTGTCTGAATGTATGAATTGCGATAGTGGCCTCAAAAATCACCCTATTAACTTGCAAATTGATACACATCTCCATGGGCCATACAGAATTAGTTGTATAGTTTTGGGTGTGTATTCTAATTGTAGTTCCTGTACAGAAACACACTAAAGTTTCATTTATAATTACGACCTATGGACAGAACTCGTATGTAGCGCAATAACGACCACGAAAACTCCTCGATCGACTTGCAAATTAGTACACATATTTAGATGCGATACAGAAATAGTTATATAATTTTTGGTGCATATATTGTTTACTAGCCGCCTTCGGCGACCAGCTGGTTCGTGATCCTTGAAAAATCTGACTTTATGAAACTCCTGCTGGGTGGCGCCTGCGGCGCCTTTTTACCGTTTCAGGTCAAAGAACAGCTTATTGACATACAGTGAAAATAGCTTTTTGAAAAATTTAATCACATTAAATTCCCGCTCGGTAGTGCCTGTGGTTCCCGTCGGTTCTTCCCGTTTCAATATCTGAAACAGCCTGTTCGCTTACGTGTTATGATCTTTCAAAATTCTGACTTTAGCAAAGTCCGGCTCGGTGGTGTCTGCGGTGCCTTATCCCCGTTTTAGAACTTACAATAGCTTTCTGGCTCATAGCGCAAATAGCTTTAAAATTTTAATTGTTGCAAATTTCCACTCTATGGCTATTAAGGCGCCGCTTTGCGTTTCATGATTTCAAACAGCCTGTTCGCTCATCATGTAAATGACCTTTGAAAATTCTGATCGTGGCAAATGCGCAACCCAGTGGGGCCTACCGTCTCCTAATCTTCTCCATATAAGTAATTTACTCATAATCAGAATTGGAGATATTAAATTATTAAAATGTCAAAGTGCCTTCTGGCGACAGAGATTTGCAATACGTACTCTTCAATTATAATCTAAATGACTTTTAAAATGGTGTTTTACCTATGAAATTATGTTAGTTAGAAGCTGAGATACAAAGGTTTTATAAGTATTGTTATAAAAAAAAAATATTGTGCCTGATTTTTTTTAGTGGTTTTTCTCTGAAACTTGCGTAACTGCGGGCTAAATAGTGTTAAAAATCCTTAATACGAAATGTGAGCGGAGTGTTGGAATTCGAAAGCCTGCATCATAATTAGAATTGCAGATATGGTAATAATTGTGTTATGGCTTGTCTGTGGTTCTCTCTGAAACTCCTGTACGGAATTTAACGACTTAAATCAGTTTAAAAGTCCGCAATATTTTAAATAATTTGTTATAAGTAATTTAATCATAATTAGAATTCTAGATATTGAATTAATAAAATATCAAAGCGCGCTCTGGCGAAAGAGATTTGCAACATTAATAATAACAATTTCGAAGGCTGTAACTCTTTTTTTTTTGGCCCCTTCGCCCCCAAACCCCTCTTTAAGCCCTTTCTAATAATTATACACTTTCGAAAATATTCACAATCAAATTATCGGGCGTTAAAACCAAATATTACGAAATTTCAACGGCATATCTCAATTTAAAATACTACAAAATATAAAAGAACATAGAAATCTTACACTTTTTTTTGGTCACGTGGGTCGGGATAAATACAGGTTGATTCAAAATTAGTGTGACCAATTTTAAAAGAATGCAACTATTTAGGGTATATTTTAATCGCTTTACCACCAGTTTTATTTTAAAAGTGAGACGTTTAAAATACCAATCCAGCTATTTTTATTAGTGGGAGTAAATTATGGTTCCAAAATTAGATCCTCAAACCCGAAACGAAATTTTAAAGCTTTTGAAGGATGATTTCTCAAATTCCGTTATAAATAAAGCATTTAAAAATCAGAAAAGATGTTTTTCTAATGGATTACTATCTAAACTTCGAAAAGAAATAAAATTTGGCTGGAAATCAAAAGCTCCAGGAAAAAAAAGCTGGACGAAAGGAAGTCCTTGGTGAAAAAGAAAAAAAAGAAGCTGAAAAGACTTATCGCTGTAGAAAAACCTCTGCCTCAAAGAACTTTAGCAAAGAAACTACAGGTATCGCAATCTACAATTTGTCGTCAGATAAAGAAAATTGGCTATAAAAAAAGTGAATAAACCAGTCTGTCATCAAATGTCTGTAAATACCGTAGAAAAACTAAGAAAACGTTCTTGGCCTCTGTATTTAACGTTACGCAAAGGTAGATACAAAACATGGATAGCATCGGATGAAGCATTGTTTTATCTGTCATCCACAAATGGCAAAATGAAGATACAATATATTTCACCCGAAAAGCGTCGCAAAGACGCAACTGTTTTGCAAAAGGCAAGTTGGCCGTCAGGCGTTATGGTACGGATGGGAATGTCCTCCCAAGGCTTAACAAAACCATTTTTTGTAGAACCAAAGGCTAAAATTTATGCTAAATACTATCAAAATAAAGTTTCGAAGCACATGATCAAAGAAAGTAAACGTCTTTAACCACAAGGAAACTTTGTTTTTCACCAAGATTCTGCACCAAGTCATACTGCAAAATCAACTATAAAATGACTAAAAGATAAAAAAATTAATTTCCTTCCTCCTGAGAAATGGCTACCATCTTCCCTTGACTGTGCTCCTTGCGATTATGTTTTATGGGGATACTTAAAAAAACAATTAAGTAGACGTAAAGTAAGAACACTTCAAGGGCTTCAAAAAATAACCAAAGTGGAAGTTGCGAAAATACCCCTAAAAATGGTCGAAAAAGCTCTTTTGGAGAGCTTTAGATTTACGTAAAATGTACTGTGCTAAAGGAAACTATATAGAAAGTTTCATGTAAATAACTTAATTCAATAAAAATTTCTGATGCTCTGAAATTGGTCGCACTAATTTTGAATCAACCTGTATAGTTCCCAATAAAAATGTAACTTTTGTTTATTCACATATTTTCATGAAAATTGAACTGTAGCTTTATGGGATGCTGTCTAGGCGGAATATTAATTTAAATGTAACGTGAATAAAAATTTTAAAAAATTTGAAAATTGCAATTTTTGCCTCCACTATAAAACACGTGACTTCTTAATTGGTTACAATCATTTTCTTTTTCATCACAGACATTTGTCTGGCAGTTGAAATGATGTTAAAATCGTGGTGAATTCTCAGTTATTCAGATCGTTTTTTGATTAGACTTAGATCGGCATTTTAATTAATATCTCCACAACTAATTAAAAAATTTAAATTATTTTTTTACTATCCCCTCGGGAAGGCTTCTGAGCTCCTGTATGTCAAATTTTGTACTTCTACGGTCAATAGGGGCTGAACGTATAGATGCATAGACAGACAGACATCTTCTTTTATCATTATAGATTCTTCATATACAGGGACACACCAAAGTGTTTCTTATCATAGCGGACTATGGGCAGATTTTCGTTTAAACGTGTTTTAACGTGGCTACACTGCATTCAACAAAATGAAATTAACATACATTATTGAGATGCTTTAAAACATGCTTTCGGAAAAAAACGTGTGCTTAGACTTAATAATTAATGTACAGGAACTTATAAAAGTGTTCCTACAATGTCATGTAATCATCCAAATTATGTCAAATTTCGCTATGCTGCATTTAACATACTGAAATTAGCATATATATTATTAAGATAGTTAAAGGCGTGTTTTCTCTAGAAAAAAGATATGTATAGACTAAATAATTTATTTACAGGACCCACACACAAAAAATTCCGATGACATTCTGTAATCATCCAAATGATGTTAAATTTGCTTTAAATATTAATTAGTTACAATGAATTAGTTACATAGTTTTTATTGGTGTGTATAATTACTGTGGCTCGTGCACAGGGACACACGAAAAAATTTTGTACCATTACAGTCTATAGAGAGTATTTCTTATAAGTGCATTTCAACATGGCTACACTCCATTAAACTTAATGAAATTAACATATGTTATCAGAATGTTTAAAAGATGGTTTCTGTAAAACATAGTAGGCATAGGACTAGCAATTTGTTTACAAGGCAACACAAAATAATTCCAATATTTTATACAATCATTCGTCATAAAATTTGTAGAAGTATTTATGAGTTACAATGGGTTAACACAAGCTATGTATTACAAGGAAATATGTATATACACATATATACAGACAGGCACAGCTGGGGTTGGGGACAGGGGCAGCCCACTCAGATACATATTTGTTTATAAACCATGTTAAACATATATAGATAGATAGATAGATAGATAGGTAGACAAATATAGATATAGATATAATTGTTTTTAAAAATATGGAATAAATAAGAATGATGAGCTGAGTAATGAGTGATGCAAATAGGACGTTGGAGCACCTGATCTGCAGATCCACTAATATAAATTGGAAACATTTATTATCGAAACGTCAGTGGAGGCTTGCATGTGGAGACTCAACATTCTTTTGTCTATCTTTTATCTGTATATATGTATATATGTATGTCTCGCGATAACGGCCGCAAAAATCACCCTATATTCACTTGTAAATTAATACACATGCTCATGAGCCACACAGAATTAGCTTTATAGTTTTGGGAGTGTATATTCTTTGTAGTTATTGTGTAAGGTCCCAACAACGTTTTTCTTATCATTACGGCCTATGGGCAGAATTTCCATACAGTACATTAGCGACCGAAGAAATCCCCGATTGACTTGCAAATTGATACACGTGTTCAAGCACCATACAGAAACAGCTGTACAATTTTTGGCGTCTGTATTGTTTATTGATCGTATACAGAGACACACCAAAATTTTTATTACAATACGGTCTATGATAAGAATTTTGTTTAAATGCATTTTAACATGTTTATACTGCATTCAACAAAATGAAATCAACATACTTTATTGAGATATTTAAAAGCATATTTTCTATAGAAAAATATGTGCTTAAACATAATAATTAATGAAGAAAACCTTACAAAAGTATTTCAAAAGTGCTATGTAGATAACTTAAATAAGTCATATTTCGAACAATTTTTCGTGAGCTACATAGAATTATATAGTTTTTACTTGTATACGTATATGATATTTAGGGCTTGCTCGCAAGGACACACAAAAGAATTTCATGACACTAGAGCTTAAGGAGAGATTTCTGTTTTAACGCGTTTATGCTGCATTTCACCTTATAAAATTAACATACATTATTAAGCATGTTTTAACTAGGAAAAAATTATTCATACACTAAATAAGTTATTAACAGGACCACACAAAAAAATTCCTATGACATTCTGGAATCATCCGAACGATGTCAAATTTGGTTCAAATATTAATGAGTTACAATAAATCTGTTATATACTTTTTATTAATGTATTTAATTATTGTGGTTCGTGTGCAGGGTCATGCAAAAGAACTTCGTATCATTATGGTCTATAAACGGTGTTTCTTATAAGTACATTTTAACATGGTTACGTTCAATATAACACAATGGAAATAAATATGTTATTTAAATGTTTTAAGCATGGTTCCTACGGAAAACAGTAGTCATAGAATTGGTAATTAGTTTACAGGGCCACACAAAATAATTCTGATACTCTATTTAATCATTTCGCATCAAATTAGGTACAAATATTTATGAGTTACAAGGGGTTAGGGACAAAATATCGCGAGGACAAAATATCGCCGACGTAAATGAATACAAAGCAAAAATGAGTTGGTAATTATTAGTAATGTTGTATAAAATCATGACAACAAATACCTTAGTCAGAGCACTGACATTCTGACAAACCTACAACAAAAATTTTTATAAATTTTACTTAAAATAGTTTAAAGACTATATTTATTAACTTTTGTCAAAATTAGTCATAATGAATTCAATCATGCTTATTAATTTTAAAATTTTTAATTCAAGTTTGTGAACAGCATTCAGCTTTAATGTCAGCAGTGATGTACACGATTTTTAACGCGCTTTTATTAGCTTCACCTGTATGTATGTTTGTATGTATGTTACGTAACCGCTCTGGGAGCAAACAAAAAATCTATATTGTTAAAAAAGATTTTCCTTACGTGAACGCTGTGGCTGGGAGGTAAAGCCCCGTGCTACGAACCTAAAGGTCTAACGTTCAAGCCCAGTCAGGGGAGATATTTTAAAATTGTTTTTGTTTAATTCTAAATTATTTAATTAAATATTTAAGTGTATGTAAATATTATGGTGTGCCACTCACACGATTTTCTCTTACCCCGCATTTTAATGCTAAGATAGATATTTTGTGCTTTTTAGTTCACATTTCTATAAAAGCGTGTTCTTTAATTTTTTAAAAGTATCATTTTATTAAAATGTATTTTGAATAGTGAAAAGATAAAGATAAAATAACTTAAAAATAAACATAGATAAAATAATGAAATTCAACTCTGTGATTTATTTAATTATTTATTTATTTATTTTAATTAATTAATTAATATTTATAAGGCACTGCGGCCCCTGCCAGAGATCACACGTGACACAAAATCAAATTTTGAAACAGATCATACTATTTTTTTGACGCGATATTTTGTCCGGTGAGATTTTGTCCCGCGATATTATGTCAAGATCCCGTTAACAAGGAATTAACAAAAGGGTATTAGTTACAAGGTAATATACATATACACTTATAAAGAGATAGATATAGACAGACAGATCCAACAGGGGATTGGGGGGGGGAGCGTTAACAACACAACCCTCTAAAAAACGTATATGGTTTTGTAGCGAGTTAATAATAATAATTATCATCATTATTATTATTTGTAATATATATATATAGACACACAGATACACACAGGCTTTTGAACTGCAGATCTCGAAGTGACTGCACTCGATTTCCCAAACATTAAGTAATTAACGGTTATATAAATAAATAAAAATAAAAGAAGTCGTTCAATAAACAAAAGAGAAAATTATACGGGGATATTTGAGTACTTTTCTTCATATAATATGTTGTTTAATTCAACGCTATTTTACTTCAAATAATTTGAGCCCATAGATCGAATAATAAAGAATTTTTTGTTGTGCCCCTGTAAAAATCTATATTTGCTATATTCATCACACAGTTCGTTCGGGGGTCACCTATAACTTATACATAAATTTTTAGCACAATTGGATAAGGCATTTAGATGCTGTCGTACTTTAAATAATTGGAGCCCATAAGTCATAATGATAAAGAAATAGTGATTTATAATATTTATATAAATTTTCAGTTCATTCGAAAAAGGGGTTTAAACGCTATCGTACTTTCAATAATTTAAGCCCATACGCCATAAGGATGAAGAATTTTTCCTTGTGGCCCTGTAAAAAAAACTATAAATGCTATATTCACCAAAATGTATAGATTTCGTGTGGACGTGACTTATAACATGTATATAAATTTTCAGCCCAGTCGAATGAGGCATTTAAACGTTATAGCACTTTAAATGATTTGAGCCCATAGGCCATAATGATAAAGAATTCTTTGTGTTCCTGTAAAAACTATAAGTGCTAGATTCACCAAAATCAATAGGGCTCATTCAACGGTAACTTATAACATACATACTACGGTAACCTAAAACAAACCACACACACACACGTACATACATCACCGTAAAAACTGCAAAAATCAACTCAGATGACATCAAAACTTATAATAATACACGTAAATCTCAATGTCGAATTTTTGTCATGATCACAATACTTTCCTTTAATGTGCGTGTTCGAAAAGTAAAAGGGGTAGAATTTTTAAATATTTTTTAAATATTTTCATAAATAGAGGTCGTTACTATTTATAAACATTCTAACAATTTTGTAATACTTTTGAGCACGAAAAAATACCAACACTTATCATACAAAATATTGGGTTTTTAAATTAAATATTAGTATTGTCTTCTTAAAAAATAAACAAATAAATAAAATGCATAAAATAAATAATTATTAAAATGTTATTTTTATTTTATGTGTTGGAATGTATTAACCTTGTTCATATTCAAATAAGGTTTCACAAATTAAAAATGAACTGCTTAAAAATGAGAAGATGAGCGTCTTCATGCCTCTTTGAGAAGATTTTTCTCAAAAAATAAGGAAGCTGTTGATTTCTCAAAAATGGGAATGTTAGTAAAAATAAGAATAAGTACTAATAATTTAATTTCATGAAAGGCATTACGATAAATGTTTTTAATTTATTTTATAAATTAAATACTGTACACTGAATAATATACACACCGTTGAATACTGCACACTGTTAAATCACTCTTCTCAAAAATATGAACACCGTTGCTCCGAAGTAAAGCATCGAGCTTCGAAACCAGAGATTGTGGGTTCCATCCCCATCAAGGGAAATTGTTTAAAAAGTGTTTTTGTTTAAATCTAAATTGTTTAGTTTTCATGTATTCATTAATTTTGTTAATTATGTTTGGGTTAATTATTCAATTAATGTTGTTCAATTTCTATATTTTTCGAATACTAGAATATTCTTTTCTAGAAAGTTCACAAGTGTATACAAAAAGTTATGTAAAATTTGAAATAATGCTTAAATGAGAAAAAAAAAAAAATCTTAAAAATGCGAAGTTCTTACTCGGAGCTATTATAAGAATTGAAACTTCTCAAAAATGAAAGGATTCTGCTTATTTTTGAAAAGTTTGTTTTCAGAGTGCAGTTTCTGATTTGACCTTAAGAAGAGTTAATCAATTTATACCGAAAGAAATCATCTATCATTGTGTACAACACATGTATTATCTACGATACTTAATCACCATGTTGTTTGTAAAAATTATCCCATGGTTTCACAAGATTGTGTATACCAGCATTAAAGAAAGCTTTCGATTCCATACGGAAAGTTTTTTTTTATGCTTGTACGGAACTCTTTGTCGTCTGTAAACAGGCGTCCCTTCCTTAGATAAGACATAGATTGATCATTGGGGGGAAAAATGATTCCCTTTTACTCGGAGAAAAGTCCACAATATGGCCGTCTTTCTCCGAGTGAATACACACAGATAATTTAGAAAATAAAATTTATGAATAATTTATGTACTAAAGGTGAATGAAAAACTGCAGATACAATTTCAAATTCATTTTGCTTTTTATTTGTTTCTTTCTTTTATATATCTATTAATGTAGTTAATATTTAAAGTTAAACTCTTTTTACATACTAAAACTAACGTTCTTTACCTACGCCGCTGCTAACTGCATTTAAAAGAATTTTGAAAATTCTATATTCCTTACTAATATAAAATCTTTTAAAATATCGAACTTTAAAAAACGTATTCCATTAAAAATCAAACCAGTTTTAATTTCATAATAATAATGAAGCAACTGATTATAAAAATAATATTTTTCATAATTTAGTCAACTATAATTTACTTTTATGATAACTTATCCCATTTCTTTTCATAAATTTATTAGAAGAATTAAAAGACGCAATATTTCGACATTTTGAAAATTCATCAACATTCTATTCTATTCTATTACAATTACCGAGTTTCAATGGTTTCAATACCACAATATGGCTGATGCCAAAAAAATTTTTCGGCGTCAAAAATATTTGCATGATAACAATGGGATGATATCTATATTAATAAAATCAGAGTTTTGTCTGTAAATTTGTCGGAATCGAAAAATTTTGCGATATCTTCACGTTTTGCACCCCATGAAAGCCGAAAATGACTTCAGAAAATTTTGCCTGTGTGTGTGTGTGTGTGTGTCTGTGTGTGTGTCATCGTGTCCGAATGTCGCTTTTTTTGTCCGGGCATCACTTGAGGACGGCTGGACGGAATTCAACGACGCTTGGCAGGAATTTAGGTCTTCACCCAACTTAAAATTATATCTATCAATTTTTCGGAAATTCCCCCCCGTTCCCCCCTAGGGGGTAAAAGACTAAAACACGTTTGTCCGGGCATCACTAGAGAACGGCTGGACGGAATTCAACGACGCTTGGCAGGAATTTAGGTCTTCACCCAACTTAAAATTATATCTATCAACTTTTCGGAAATTCCCCCCCGTTCCTCCCTAGGGGGTAAAAGACTAAAACACGTTTGTCTGGGCATCACTCGAGAACGGCTGGACGGAATACAACGGCGCTTGGCAGAAACTTAGGTCTTCACCCAACTTGAAATTATATCTATAGAAATTTTCAAAATTATGGTTAGTGTTTAAATTGTGTGTAAAAAACGCCTGCGCATGCGCCATAAATATTTTTTCACTAAAATGCTTTGAATGAAAAAAATGAAATATAAAAATAAATTTTTAAGTTAAAGACTTTTGTATTCGCGTGATTTTCACTACAAATTATGGAAAGATTGAAATGAAGTGTTGCCATCTAAGTTTCATACTTTAGTTAATTTTAAAAAATCTAATTGTCGTATCGAAAAACTGTTTACAGGATTCAGAAAAATCACCTCTTTCATTTGGTACTGAATTTGTAATGATAGGTCTGATATTTCTAATTTATTTTTCCCTTTATCCGTTTTTCCGTTGCCACTTAAATTTCATACTTTAGTTATTTTTTAAAAATCTAATTGTCGCATCGAAAAACTGTTTGAATCCCTGGATTCAGCAAAATCGTCCTTTTCATTCGGTATCAAATTTATAAATATAGGTCTGATATTTCTAATTTATTTTACCCTTTTTCCGTTTTCAATGCAGATTCGATATGGAACAGCTTTAGTATTGGATCTCTTTGGCAAAATTTGAAATTCGGCACCGAAGTAGCTCGGCCGTTTCTCGCCAAGATCTTTAATTGCACAATTGAGATAGCCAATTCAGTTCATCGCAAAAATGGCTTAAAATATTTAAAGTCACCAAAGGGTTCCGATACTTAAGCTGTGCTTTTTGTATTTATTTATTTATAATACTGTGTATTAAAGACTTCTGTGGTCACGAAATTTGGTGCGTAAATTGTTTGTATGCATCCGGCACTTATTGTAACTGGATTTCACGAAATTCGAAATCCCCCCCCCCTTCTCGGAGTCGGATGGCAATAAACATGTGTAAAAACATGTTTTTCCGTTTGAATTCGCTTTGAATTATCTTAGAATGGCGAATTTTGGTGTGTGGACATTGATTAAGTGTACGCATTATGTACATTAGTGGGATTGTGCTAGACTCCTAACTCACCCGCTGAGTGTGGGGAAGTAAGAAGTGGGTAAGTTGTGCCGAAGACAGTGGGGACCCAGACTCCTGACATTGGGAGCGAGAAAATCTCTACCAATCACAGCGAGAACTTAGGTTATTAATAAATATATGGCATTTTGACAACTCATTTAAGTTTAACGTCCAGCGAAGCGGGCAAAGCCTGCTAGTATCTATATAAATTACTATATCTATGGTCCCTTCATGCTTTTTTCAAAGGCTTGGTAACATGAAAATCACAAAGCGATAGATCAGGTCTGTAAGGGGGATAATCAAAAACATCTCATCAAAAGTATTTAAAAAGATCTTTGCAATTTTTTCGAAAGGGGGAAAAATAGTATTTAATTTTTTAAATTAAATAAATTTCCCTTAAATAAAATAATAATAAATAAATAATTGTAATTCAGAAATGTTAACTTCGAAACTATTACATGTTTCTTTCAGAATTATGAACTAATAAGATTTGAATTTTTGCATTGAAATAAGAACAAGGTTTCAGTACATTTTTTTTTTTTTTTTTTTTTTTTTTTTTTTTTTTTTTTAAAGAAAGTTAAAATTGGAGACATATTCTTTATACATCTTCTGTTTTATGGTTGAAATTGCATCTTGAATGCAAAGTAAGTGATTTTTTTCAATGCAACTAAAAGTTTTGAAGGGCTAATATTAGAATGACGAATAATACAAAAAAATAAAAATAAAAAAGTAAAAATATCACGAGAAAGGTAAAAACGTTTAAGAATTTTTTTCTTGAAAAAAAAAGAAAGAAAATGTGTTTTAAACTAAAATATTCTAGCTTTAAAACTTTTACTTCAAATACTCATTACTAGTGTTTTTGACCGACAAAAAAAGAAGCAATAAACGCTGTGATATTTTAAAGATACAATAATTTTTATTTATTTATTTTCTTTTTATTATTATTATTATTATTTATTTATTTATTTATTTATTTTTTTTTTTACAGAACTTCACGATATATTCCCCCCGAAAAATGTATATACATATATTTTTCAGAAAAAATATCAAGATGAAAATCATTTTACATTGGAAACATTTATCTAAAAAACGAGCTACTTTTTAAAGCAGATTTAAAATATTTTGATAAGTATATGTCATCAATATTTATAAACCTTTAGACATAAAATATTGAATTTTAGATTAAGTATTATTGTCTTCTTAAAAAATGCGTAAAATAAACCATTATTAAAGCTTTTATTATTATTATTAGAAGTACAGTCGGTAACAAAAGTATCCGAACACTAGCAAATATTCCTATGTAAAAAAGTACACTTCATAAGGTTTTGTTAAATAAATCCCTGTCGAATCATGTTCTTAGTCAGTCTAAGAACAGGATTCGACAAGGATTTATTTAACAAAACCGTATGAAGTGTACTTTTTTTACATAGGAATTTTTGCTAGGGTCCGGACACTTTTGTTACCGACTGTAGTAGTATTATTTAGGTTTAAAATGTATGAAGATTGTTCTAATGGAAATGAAATTTAAAGAATATTTTGAAAGTATTTATTAGTAAGTTTTGTGAAAAAGGGGATTAAGTCAAGTTTAACCAATTGTAGCGCGCCTTGAGATCACGTGGTTTATCTGATTTTGGGTGAAAAGTCAAAAGTGAGGAAAATAATGTGTTTGTAGATTGTCATATTGAGACAGTTTTTTTTTTTTTCCCCCATAGAAAAAAATAAAGAGGAATGTACTTAAAACCTTTATAATAATGTGTTTGTAAAAGATTTCAATCTTGATTTTGGAACCCCGAAAAAAGACATTTGTTCCTTCTGTATTATGAAATAAATACAATTGAGATCAGAAAAATGTACAGAAAAAAGAAAAGACCCTGTTAACCGAACTTTTGATTCATAAGCTCGAAGCAAAAAATTTTATTCACTTTTAGGGGAAAAGTTATAGAAGAATATGGAATTACAATATGTTTTAACCTGATGCAAAATCAGGAATTACCACACAAATAAAAATTATACCATGTTAGGAATGCTATCAGCAGTGGCTGCTCAAAAAAGGACCTCACCTTCATATACTATTTACCAGTGCGTGGTCACTCCGACTTACAGTCGGCTGCAAAATTATTCGAGCACTAGCCAATAATTCCTATATTAAAAAAGTACACTTAAGACTGTTTTGTTAAATAAATCCTTGTCGAATCATGTTCTTAGACTGACTAAGAACATGACTCGATAAGGATTTATTTAACAAAGCAGTATTAAGTGTACTTTTTTTAGACAGGGATTATTGCTAGTGCTCGAATAATTTTGCAGCCGACTGTATCAGCAGATAGAACATTCGGTCGAGTGGAGACTAGTTTAAAGAAAGCGGATACAATTTTACTCTCTAGTGAATATTTTGAACATTTCTCTAAGGTTGGAAATCTTTTCGAGTATAAGAAGCAGTGAAATATTTTAGATTGGAAAAAATTTGCGCATAGTCGTCTGAAAAGCAAACAAGGTTTCTTGATTTCAGAGGAAAAAGTACTGGAAATTACGAAGCGAGATGTGGGAATAAAGACAACGTACTGTGGTTCGTTTTTTCGTCAAAGGATCCTGAAACGAGGGAAAAAAATTCTCCCGTGCGCCCCTTCTGAAATAAAAACAAAAAACAATATGAAACAGGCAAACAAAAACAGATGTTTTAAAATTACTTAACGCTTTGGGAATTAACAAATTGCACGAATATTTTTATTTTGATGAATAATCCTGCAACGATACTGCCAATGCTAACATAAGGGAAAATAATGATAAAGATGGAGAAATAGAATTTGTAAATGAAGATATGTAGTAACTAAATACCTTCCAAAATTGTATAGCTAAATTTCTGCTGTATTTACATGAAAAAAAATATACTTGGATTACTTTCAAATGGAAGTAAGCCATTTCATTTCGTTATTTGTTTGTGCCAAAAGGGCGTAAGTGATAGTTTTGTTCCAAAAGGAGTTAAGTCATTTTTTTTTCTTTTTTTATTTCTAAATAATGATACTGTCAGGATTTTTTTAAACATGTAATTTAATGTTATTATCATCCATAGATTACTGAAAAAAATTATCTTTTCCTTAAATACAATAATAAATCTTACATAACAAAATCGCGTTTTTCCAAGAACTGAAGAAAAAAAAGACTTAAAGCCATTTGGAAACGAGCTCTTCATTTAGGAAGCTATAAACATATTTTAAAAACCTTAAGAAACCTTACTTTCAGCTTCACTGACGTAAAGCCGCTATCAGACGAAGCTCCGTATAAACGGCATGAGCACATAGTAACTAATAAACAGGTTTTTCATGCGGTAAACCGGTGAAAAGCTACCGTTTGATGCTTTTACCGCACGTATATTCTTCAATCACGCATTTTTGACTGGTAATTTTAAAATCACATACTACGCTAGTCTTTAGAAAGAAGTCCTCCAATCAGAGAATCGCGATTCCAGAGTATCACCTATCCTAATTCATTTTAAACCTTCGAAAGGGTAATTTTCGCCAAGTGTTGCGCTCGTTGTTTACATTTGTGGATTTCGTTTATGCTGAAAAATAACCCTTGACTGAACACAAGAAAGTTGTTCGGTAGGTTTGAGATTCAATAGATTATACTTCAGAATATATGTTCTTTCGTGTGATAGCATCTTAACCTTTATGGCGAAGTACTTTCAATTAAGGGGATCCCCCCTCAATATCAACACCGGTAATTCCTGCAGTGTTGAGTGCCTGTGAATCTTTCTTAAATCTGATGTGTCTTCTTCTTTTCTCCAGGAGGTGGCGCCAGGTAGGATCTATACCTGACTTTGATTCGTCATGGTTGCATGCATGGGATTGGTCCAGAATTTTTATTGTTTCGCTGAATAGTGCGTAATAGTTGTTGTAATGAGCTATTTCCTTAATATTTTTGAAATCAATTTCGATATTTTCATTTTGATGGGTTTGTGCTAAAGCTGTGGTACCACAGCTTTGGTACCACAGCGTATGTATTATTATTATTATTATTATTATTGTTATTATTTTAATAACTAAAAATTCCACCACATAATAATTAGAAATAAATTATTGCAACAATTTCTTGATGCAGTCGAACGTATCTACGGAATGCCGACTATTATTACGATTGTAAATTTTTCATTGATCTGGAATAACATCTCCAAAAATCTTAGCCCCTCTTAAAAGTGAAGTTCTAGATCAGCCACTGGTTACAATACACGCATAATTTGAAAACAAACATCGGCTCATAGTCGATATTATGAGAAGAAAATGAAGTGAAATGATAAACAGTTTAAAACGCATGCAAAAATGCATGTCGTAAAAAACAGCATTGGTGGTTATGTTGAGAACAGTTTATCAGTTTATATAGAAAGGAATCAGTTAATGTTAGTGTATGCACACTTTAGCTACAACACATAATGACCATGTTGGTTGAAACAATTCTCCCATTGTTTTACAAGTTTGTAAATACCAAATTTGAATAAAGTTTTCAGTTGCATACAGACCTCTTCTTCCCTCTCCCCCTACACACACACAAGCTTCATTGCCATATGCAAAAAAAGTCCTTCAATGTTTTCAAAGGCTCGCAAGCACACATATCGCAAGAAGAGAGATCGGAACTACAAATAAAGGATGATAAAAAAAAAAAATTCCATCAAAAACGCTTGAAAAAAGATTTGTGCAAAGTTTTACAATTTGATGATGAACATTATTCTGTATTTTAGTTTAGACAATGGAGTTTCTTTTTTTCTTTTCTACTTGAAACATAACCATAAAGCGTTGTCTAAGGGTTACATACAAACGGAACGCTAGCAATTTCGATGACGTAAATTTCGCAAATTTTTTTGCAAATAGAGTCGGCAGCAAAAGTATCCGAGCACTAGCAAAAGTTACACTTACATGCAGTTTTGTTAAATAAATCCTTGTCGAATTCTGTTCTTAGTCAGTCTAAGAACAGGATTCGACAAGGATTTATATAACAAAACAGAGTTAAATGTGCTTTTTTTTACATAGGAATTTTTGCTAGTGGTCGGATACTTTTGCTGCCGACTGTAGTCATACATTTGGAACGCTTGCACCCGGCTTTGCATCCGGCAGTGTTTCATTTATATGTACCCCTGAAAGCTCACATTTAGGCCTTTTCAAGTTTTCGAGAATTTTCAGCCCTTTTCATCCTAAACCGTCCTTATATGATTTTAGATCTTTTCTACTTTTTCTCCAATCTTTAACTGTACTTCCGCACACTACAACTTCACGTGCAATTTTTTGAAATGATTCGCTTTTTTCTGAATCTGACCTCTCAAGCACTTCTTCGATAAGGATAGCGTAACGCATTTACATTGCATTTTGTTGTTGCTGTAACGAAATGACCAAATGACACACACTATGCCTATCGTAAAGTGCATTGTAAGCTAATTTCTAACACAGCATGTGCAGCAAATGCTTTTTTGACAAACAACAGAACAAAGGACGGTGGCGTCATCCATTACCGTTTTTACAGTTCTCTGTACCGTTCTCTCTAAGAACGGTAATGTTCCGCCCCGCAGACTACAGCATGGAGGACCCTTCAGAGACTGGCTTCAACTTCGGTTTCTTTTGATATCCCTTTGATGTGGGAATCGAATTGACGCGAAGCAGCAGAGAGATTTTCTTGGCTGACAAACCTCCTACTGCGATCGAAATTGGGTCTGTTTTGTAAAAGAGTATATTTCAATAAAAAGTAATGTCCTTGATTGTAAATGTCTGCATAATGTCAAGGGTCGCTTTCGGACAATGGATAATTTATGAGTTTTGAAGCGCTGCACCGTTGCTAGTATCTGAAGGATCTTTAAGTTGGTGGCCATGATAGAACAAAGACCAATGACGCCGCAGCACCGATTAGAAATAAATTGACCACAGAGTGGTCGGACCGAACGGGTAGTCGAAATCATAGGTCCGATTATCGAAGTTCTACTGCATATTATCCTTTAAATATAATCACCACGTTGGTTAAAACAACTACCCCATTGTTTCACAAGATTATGAAAACAGACTATTTTTTACTACTTACACCTCCTCGTTGCCGTCTGCAAAGAAGTGTATCTTTAATGTATCTTTCGAAGGACAAACACATGAAAATCGCAAGGTGACAGATCGGGACTGTAAGAGAGCAATAAACAGCCTCCTTTTTTTAATTGCTAAAATGATCTTTGCAATTATTTGCAACATGAAGGCAAGTAAATATTATATTGCATCAGAATAAAACCTTCTGTCAGTAAACCGCGTTTATGATTTTTGATGATTGTATTCACTTTTCGTAAGCTTTGGCTGCATTTATCTCCAATGGAATGCTTTTATAACTTAACTATTAAAAAAAATTAAGTTCAAGAAAATTAATATAAAAAGAATACTTTAAGTACTTTTGCTACAATAAAAGTAATATTAATAATAATATGTACCAATTCATTTAAATCCAGCATTGTTAGTAAAATTTTTGAAGACATTCTTTCTTGTTGAAATGTGAAAATAGTTTTTTCAATATATATTTTTTAAACGGAATTTAAAGTTAAACATTTTTTTCTTTTTTTTTTTTTTTTTTTTTTTTTAATACGTCTTCTGTTTTACGGTTGAAATTGCATCTTATTTCAAAGTAAGTGGATTTTTTCAATGCAAGTAAAAGTTTAAAACGGTTATTATTAGAACAACGAACAAAGAAAAATCTTAAATAATTCAGAAAAAAAATTTAAGATTTTTTTTTTTTTTTCCCCTGGAAAAAGAATATTTTAAACTGAAATGTTCTAGCTTTAAAACTTTTACTTCCAATTCTCATTAGCAGAGTTGTTTACTGATAAAAAAAGGAAACAATAATGACGAGAAACTTAAAGCAAAAGTTTTTTTTTTTTTCTTTTTTAAGCTTTTTTAAAAGAAGCTTCAACACATATTCTAAAATAAAAATAACTGAAAAAAAAATCAAGAGGAAAATCATTTTACATTCGAAGTATTTATCGTAAAAAAAAATACAACTTTTTCATAGCAAGTTTTAAAATATTTCTATAAGTATATGTTTTACTATTTATAAACATTTTGACATTTTTGAGCATATATTTTAAACACAAATATCAAAACTAATCATATAAAAATTTTATTTAAGATGAAGCAATGTTGTCCTCTTAAAAGTTACATAAATTAGATAATTATTCAAATGCCATTTTTGCGTCATAAATACATCGAATTGTATTGATAATTTAAAACTACCTAGACATTTTTTCTTAATGTTAAAAACTTTTTATTCTGATTTTTTTTTTCTATTATTACTATACTAAGTAATAATTTTTTTCTTCAATCACGGACTACTGTAGGTAACAGGGATATTGTATTCGGTCAAAAAATTCGATATCGCGTTTTCACTTGATTTACATGTTTTAAGGTCACCTGAGTTCAAAAAAATGGTTTTCGGTGAGGGTCTCAGTGAGGGCGTGTGTGTGTGTGCAGGGGGGGGGGGGAGAAAACGAAGCAGGACACTTTGGTCCCGCTGTTTTGGTCCCGCCACTTTGGTCCCGCCGTTTTGGTCCCGAGATAATTTTGGTCCCTGGCCATTTTGGTCCCGTGACATTTTGGTCCCTCTAATTTTTTGCTATTTTTTAAATATATGTCAGTTTTTTAATATGATAGCCTATATGTTGATACGGAAAAACTAGTGCTCTTAGAATATCTTTAATTAAGGAATATCTTATAGATGAGTACATAAATTTTCGACATTACGATTGGTTCCTAGCCATTGCGATTCGGAGAATTTTGTTCTGATTTTTTACGAACATTTTTAATATATTTAAACTTTTTTTAAATGTAATTGCACTTTCTTTTCTTTTCCTTTTTTTTTTTTTTTTTTTTTAAGATTTTTTTTTTTTTTCATTTGATTTTTATTTGACTTACTTAAATTTTAATTTGGTTTTTAATTCACTATTACTGACAAAATTTTGTGATTTTAAAAGTATTGTTAATAACAACAGTAATTTCTTATTAAAAAAGAATCCCCATTTGAATATATTTATTGATAAAGTCGGAATTAATTAAAAAAAAAAAAAAAAAAAAAAAAAAAATTAAAAAAATGGGGAAAAAGAAAAAAAGAAAACCTTAGAATATTAAATATAATTTGCTTTTAGTGACAGAATGCTGTTTCTTTCAAAGAACTAATTGTTGACCTGCTCCCATCATAGACTCTTCTTCATAAGCATAAGCTTGTGATCAAATGTGAAGATTTTGAATTTACATCTGAAGTTATTCATATATATATATATATGTGTGTGTGTGTGTGTGCGTGTGTGTGTGAGAGAGAGAGAGAGAGAGAGAGAGATGTTTTATTCGATTTGGTTGAGATTTAATTTTTATCATTAATCTGAGAGGAATTTGTTTCAAAATCTGTGTTATATTAATAATAATAATAATAAAATGCATGTTTGTTTGTCCATGATATTTAATTATGTTAACCATGTACGAGTATATATGTATACAAATTACTTTTCTTTCAATTACAAAGATTTTATTTTAAAAATGAAAAAGTGTAAGTAGCCCAATATTTAATCAACTGTGCGCATTGCAAGCATCAAAGTTTGTAAAATGTTGATGCACAATATTTTACCTTTTTAGTTTAATCTTATGTTTAAATATATATATATATATATATTATATCTGTATGACTAAAAACAATGCCCACATTGAAATCTCTGAAGTACTTGGGATTCGTTTCACACCTGTTTCTCTAACAGACAGTAAAAAGGAATTTCACTGTTTTGTTTCGGCGCATTTGAAAAAAGAAAAAAAAGTGGTGGGGGGCGGGAGCTTTTAATCGAAATTTTCTTAAACATTATTGTAAGGGATTATAAGGGAAGAAAAATGCTTTTCCAATTCTGTGTGATGTATAACTGTTTTCTGTGTTTGACTTAAATGTATCCGGATTGACATTTGTCAAACACAGATTGATTCATGTGACATTGACATTGATTTTGACATTGATTCATGTTTAGCAGATCTGTACAAATTAAATCCCGAGATCATTATTTGGGTTCCTCATATCTTCTTTTATAATTAAACTCTAACATTTAGGCGATGCTTGTATAAAACATCGATTTCCTATAAATTTTGTATTCAAACACTCTAAATTTGAATGTGACATTTAAGAGCCGCATTACAGTGTTTTATTTTAAAAACCTTGTGTTTTATTTAAACTAAAATTTTCAGGACTTTGACAAATTAGCAATGATTAGATCTTCGCTGATATCTAATATGTCCTATAGTTGCATCATTTTCAACAAAGGTTGTATATATTTAACCCTCCAATTGTAAAAATTATTATTAGTTCTCTTTTGCCTGAAGTTCCCTCATGTATTTGCTGTCCTTTTTTCTTTATCGTACAAAGAAAAAATCTAAATCTCAAAATTTTAGATATTTTTTCAGTTTTATTTGTTACTACAACTTTCTGTTGCAAAATAATATTATTAATAATAATGATGATGATAATAATAATTTTAACTTTGCCTACCCCCTTGTTTTCAAGTCAAATGACAAGAATTCAAAATATGAAAACAGAATTTCGCTTTTTTTTTTCTGTAATACTTTGATTATTCTTGATATCGGGACCAAAATGGCGGGACCAAAACGGCAGGACCAAAACAGCGGGACCAAAATTTCCTCGGGACCAAAGTGGCGGGACCAAAACGGCGGGACCAAAGTGTCATGTACCCCAGACTGACACACATACAGAGAGGTTTAAAGACGCAGACACACATGCAGACGCAATGACCAATTGTTAAAAATATGGCTGTTGGACTCAGGTGACCTTAAAACGTATAAATTTAGCAAAAACACAATTTCAAAATTATTTTCTTCACCATATATTTTCTTACATAATATTTTCTCCTGGGTACATGACACTTTGGTCCCGCCGTTTTGGTCCCGCCACTTTGGTCCCGATGAAATTTTGGTCCCGCTGTTTTGGTCCTGCCGTTTTGGTCCCGCCATTTTGGTAAGAAAATATATGGTGAAGAAAATAATTTTGAAATTGTGTTTTTGCTAAATTTATACGTTTTAAGGTCACCTGAGTCCAACAGCCATATTTTTAACAATTGGTCATTGCGTCTGCATGTGTGTCTGCGTCTTTAAACCTCTCTGTATGTGTGTCAGTCTGTTATAACCCAAAAATAAATATCAGCAAGAAGTCAGTTTTAAATTGCTTGGTATTTTAAATCTCATTCCGTGAGAATATCGCTTTACATTTTACAGAGATCGGATAAATCTAGAACTTCAAGAAAGACATACAAAAAAAAAAATAATAATAATAAAATAAATTTCGTTTCCAAAGGAAATTTCTCTTTGGTATATTTTAATGTTTTTTGATATGTATAGTAAAATAATACTAAAGTACGTATTTTTTATATGCACAAAATATGTTTTCCTTAGAATATGGTATGAAAAATATTCATTCTTCGTTTTCAAGGCCGCAAAAAATTTCGATATATTAAAGCTATGGTTGGAAATGGCTCGAAATATATTTCATTTGTGCTATGGATGTTTCTGCTCTGATAAGCTTAAGTATACTATTTGTAGTGTTATACATTTTATAGACAATATAAATTACTATTCAAAATTAATATGTTAAGTTTCGAACAGTGTTGAGGGAGGAAATTCTCTGTATAGTTTGAAATAAAATTTTAATATAATAACTATCATAGATATTTTATGAATGTGGCTATAATGGGAATGGAAGGGAGATAAGGGGGACCACAGTCCGCCTCACATAGAAATGTATATCAAATAAAATTCTTTCTAAAATTACAGTAGATTTACATAAATGACGGACGATTTAAGGGAACTATTTAAAGGGATTTAAGGGGAGACCTATCGTCTCCGAAAGCCGAAGACAATGTTATTCTATGGGAAATTTTGCCCCATTATAATTCATTAACTAATACATATTTTAAAATTCCGTTTTCACTTTCCGAAAATTTCCAACTATTAAACAATTTATCGCTTTCTAAAAATTTATTTTTTTATTTTTAAGATTTCGTTTTAAAGCTCAAAAATGAAAAATTTCACATCGTGAAAATTCGCATTTTACAACCTCAAAATAAAATATTAAAAATTTTAAAAAATAGTTTTTAGAAAGCGATAAATTCTTTAGTAGTTATGAAGTTTCTGAATGTGAAAACGGAATTTAAAAATACATATTAGTTAATAAGTTATAATGGGGCAAAATTCTCCATAGAATAACATTGACTCTAGCTTCTGGGGACGATAAGCAGAGAGGCCTCTTAAGCCTCTTTTATATATATATATATATATATATATATATATATATTTAAAAAAATTTACGAATTATCCTGAAACGTCAGGGTGTACACAACATACTATACACCACATATTTTATCGAAAGTTTTGTCTCGGGACCAATAACAAATTATAGGATAAAAATAATATTCTGGATCCCCCATTAAAAAATAATGTTTAAAATGCGTTATAGCTTTCGTATGTGATTAGGATGTTTCTTAAAATAATTTATTACACAGTTGCCAAGTCTCGAAAGACTTCATATCAGAAATTTTCTACAATAATTTCCACTGTATTAAATTGTAGAAAGAAATATAGGGCATTCTTCTATTAAAAGATAGTAATAACAAAACCGATTTAAAATTTCAAAATGCTGGCAAATATGTTATATTATTTATATTAATTTCTATGAGAGTAGCTATAGAATCTTTCATTCTAAAGACATCTATAAAAATGATCTAAGTAAATTTAGAAAAATAGTCTTATTCATACACTGGTTTTATTTGTTAAAAGTACAGTTTAAAATTTAAAAAGTTAAAATGTCAACATTTCAGTACCATTCGGTATCATTTTCAAGACTGATTTCATAACCACAAAAACCTTAGATTTTCTATGCATTTTATTTTTCATTTTAACGTTAGTATACATAAATTCTCTGATAAGTTCAGATGTTTATCTCTAATGTACTTCTGCAGTAGCTCCAACCATGTTTTCAACTAATTGAAAGACATCGTTTCATTACACACAGTATTTTTGCAGGTTAAAATTCCTATTGTTTTTATTGTGATGGCCAAATATTAAAACTTAGACTTGTAAATTAATTTACAGTCGATAGCAAAATTATTGAAGCACACATCCACACTTTTCATATATATATATATATATATATATATATATATATATATCAGGATTCGACAAATATTTACTTGACAAAACAGTAGGGGAGACCCGTGTACCTAGGGCCGCTTTTTTTCAATTCCCAAAAACAGAGCCCTTGACCTGTTTAAAATTATCAAACTGATATGAACATATATCTTTAGGACTAATTACTTCCAATTGGGATTAATATAAATACCTAAAATAATAAATTCCGACAAATAGAATATTTAAAAAAAAAAATTCACTCGTGCCCCTAGGTACAACACTCTCATTGTACCTGGGGCCAGACCTCATTTTACCTAGGCCATTCTCTCAAATTTAGATTTCACTTTGTAATGAATAGAAAATAAACATGTAAACATGTATTTTATAAAAGAAACAATATCAAGTAATATATTTATTTATCATATAATAATTATCATGTTGTTGCCTTAATTTGAAACACGAAATTTTTCACTTTTTTTTTTCTTTGGGATATTCTAACAGAAATGTTTTTTTTTTTTTTTTTTTTTTTTCTGGAGTGTCTCTTGGATTTCTAGATCTCTCTGGTTTTCGGTCACATCTTTTCTTTGATGTGGGAGGTTTTGCTTTAGGTAAAGGTTTTTCTTAGGTTCGTACCTGTTAAAACATGACACACGAAAAATGTTAGATGTTTATTTTTTCGAAATTTCAACAGGACACGAAACAGAGACATCCAGTTCTATCATTGTTAGTTCACTTTCTTCCTGGAATATATATATATATATATATATATATATATATTGGAGGGATTTCGTCTTTCACTCACATTTGAACTTAAATATTCATCCTCAGTGAATGTGTTTTGATTCATTGGTCATATGCCGGATACACGAAAGACTGATAGAATATTTACAGGAGTAAAGGCCGACGAATAGGTTGGTTGGTTGCGTTTTACGTCGCACTAGTGCTGCGCAGATGGGCAATTGGCGACGGTCTGGGACACACCCCTAGAGGTGGTCCGGAGACATGCCATCACAATTTTGATCTTCCACGGAAGGGATGGCTCTCCCGCTTCGGTGACCCACAGAGGTATAATTTTTGATGGGAACATGGAGGACATTGCGGTCACGACAGATTTTACGTGCACCAGCCACCATTAGTGTACACGACGGTCTTTGGCAGGCTCGAGTACCGAACCCGCAATCTTCCAATTACGAGGCCGGCGCTCTACCGACTGGGCTACCGCGGCCCCCGACGAATAGGACTTGCGAACATTTTCAGCAACGTCATATATAGTGATTGGTTTATCAGGGTTTGCCAGCATCCAATTACTGCAGGCTGTACTTTGTTTCTTAACACTTTCACGACCGCTGACATAGATGCACGTCATTTGAAAATATGAAAATCCACCAGTGGGCGTTTCTTTTGCAATTTGTATGTTATTTGTTTCTAAAAAATATGCACAATATTCATATTTGTACAATCAGTATACCATGAATGCAAATACTTTGATTAGAGAGAGTATGATCATAATGCATATCCATTTGTAATATTAATGTGAATACGGAAAATTTTGTTTTGAAAAATTGTAACTTATGAGAAAAACGCCCACAGGCGGATCTTACTGTCAAAAAGACGAAAATATGCGGTCGCGAAAGTGTTAAAAGGTCCAAACACACTGACCCTAGGTACAAGGCAGCTATGTAGTCCTAGGTACAAGTTTTGGTAACTTCATTCAAAATGCTTTCCACTAAAAGATCCACATGCAGAGAGGACTAATTAAATATCTCATTTATTACTCAATATAACAAGCAAAATTATACACTGGAAATAAAAGAAAAATATTTGGCTTTCCTTTGTAAAATAACAAAGGAGATGAGCTGCAAAAATTTACTTCAAACCATGTAAATTCGTTTAATACATGTAACTTGTCAAAACTCTCTCCTCAAAAGTTCCAAAGTAGTTGTAAAAGCAGCAATTGGTGTTGTTACTCCTCCAATTGAGTATTAAAACTTTAAATTAAATATTATTCAAATAAAGTGTGGTGGACCTAGGTATATGATGGCCCTAGATATACGGGTCTCCTTTATTAGGTGGCCATCTTTTACGAAGGAATTATTGCTAGTGCTTCAATAATTTTTCTGCCGACTGTACTCTCAATAAAATTTATCTGTTTTTTTTTTTTTTTTTTTTTTTTTTTAATTTTTGTAAGAGAGTCAGTATTCCTACTGTACTTAATATCTGGAATGAGTTCTTCCAGATATATATATATATATGTCTATATAATAACACTGCTCTGCATGAAAATCGACCCCAACACCATTTTTGCAAATTCTTATGTAAAATCACCTCCTAAATCCGAATATGATGCCCATTTTGTCCTATCACCCACCGTTTTTTAGGGACCCCCCCCCCCAATTTGTATCACTTTTCGGTAATTTTATGGCTATAAATTTGATTTGTAGGGGTAGGGGATTTCACTTATTAATACAAGATTTTAAAAAATAAATAAATAAATAAAATAAAATAAAAAAATCCTTTAAAATCGGTAAAATTTTCAGTTTCAATATACGTGTCTTTTCCGGTCGTTCCATGCTGGGTCTGGATTCAAACTACCTGTAGCAGCGCCTTACCCGAGAGGTCTACGCACACACGGAAGGCACAGTTATAGCACATGAACTTTGAACTGGGTCCCCTATACCTGTGGCAGCGTCCACCTCTATCTCCCCCTTTAGTTTTAAAACCTCAAAAGTAAATTCAATAGAGTCCCAATCCCTGAAAACTAAGAAATCTGGTTTTTATGGCTCCTAAATATATTTTAAATTAAAAAAGAATTATCCCCATATTCCCCCTATTATATTTTCAGCTTCGAAAGTATGTACAATCGATTCTTTACATTAAAGAGCCTAGTTATATTAACGGGTTTTCGAGCCTTCTGTTGCATTTTAAGATTGTTAAATATATATTTCTCACACTCCGTTAATAATTTTACAGTTTCTGAAGTATGCGCAATCAATTTCTCACCCCTAATAACCCAGATATGGGAATTTTCAAGTGCTTAGCTCCAAATTAAAATTTTTAATTTACCTGCCGTCTCAATTTTACAGCTTCAAAACTACGCGGCAAAAAAAAAAAAAAAAAAAAAAAAAATAGAAAGAAAGAACGAAAGAAACCTTGCTGCACCCATTTAGACTTAAATTTTATAGAAATAATTGGGTATATTACGGCGAATACTGCAAAATCAAGTATAAAGAGTACGAATTAGCTGTAAAATTTACCGCTAAATTTTGGCAGTGAGGTTACAATTTTTTACAGTGTATGCACAATCTATTCTCGACCCGAGATACTTATTAACACGGTTTTTGTAGCTCCTAGCTCTATTTTAATTTTTCTAAATACCTGTCATAATTTTTCTCCTAATAATTTTACGAATTCCAAATTATACGCAATCTGTTCCTCGCCGTCTGAAAAAAAAACCTAGTAATACAGATTTTCAAAACTCGAGCTCCAGTAAATATCGGCTCCCTTATTTCTAATCCTGTTATTTTTAGAGCTTCGAAATTATGCAAAATGGATTCCTCACCTCCAAATATATGTATATGTGTGTGTGTGTGTAATAAAAAGTCGTTTTAGTACTTAGTTCTATTTTAAATTTTATTTTTCATTTGCATAAATTTTAATTAAATTTAACCTTATTTAATTTGAATCTTTTTTTTATATATTACGATATAAAATTACTTTCAATACTGGTATATACTGCAACAAGTGGCGCTGCTATACTGAAATTTTTCCTGTTTGTGGGAAAAGCTATATCTCAATTTCTATAGAATTTAAGTGTTTCAGATTTGATTGATGAAACGGGTATTATGAAAAACTTTAAGCATAAGAAGAAATGAAAACAAAATGGTGTAAAAGTAACGAGGATATTCTTGCAGATTATCACTGTTTATTTTAATTTTCTCTCGCATTATTTGCATTATTTTACGTTTTATTAGAAATTATACTGATGTTAATTTTAACTTTTTTTTTTTTCCTCGATCACTCATACACACAACATTAGACCCCAGAATTTCCTGGATGAGCTAAAAAATAAATGGAATATCTTTTAATCTTGTATCACAAAAATTTGAATTTCATATCAGGCATAGAAATCGCTTTGAATTTCTTACCACCATTAAGTACGTAGCTACAATTGTTCTAAATGTATCATATTATTTGAATTCTTCAAATAATTCAAATATACATAAACAAGTAGTAAATAAATAAATAAAATTAAAGTCAATTCCTACTTACAAACACTATCAAAAAAGTTTTTTTTTTTTTTTTTTTCTTTTTAATTTTGAATTAGGAAATAAAAAGCGCGCGTGCAAAATGAAATAAAAATAATTATAAGAAAAAAAAACTTTTTATATACCATGTTTTAAACTTTCTGATGAACCATAGAGCTCTTATCAATATGCATAAAATTTTTAAAGTGATAATGGCGTCAATTTTTGTGAGATGCATAATTTAACTTTTTACAATTTTGTAATGCTCACGTTTAATTAAATGTGTTTATTTTTATGTCGAAAGAAAATGAACTCGTATTTTTTTTTTTTTTTTTTTTTTTTGGGGGGGGGGGGGGTGCAACAATTAAATTATAGCTAATATTTTAATGGCTATTTTAAAGCTATTAGGACGTTATTATTTTCATATTTTAATTAATTATAAGAAAACTAATAAAAAATTCGAAAATCGGACTTCGAAGTATTGTGTTGTCACCGTGTTCTGAGCAATCCTGAGAATTACAAATTTCTAGCTACTCGGGAAGTTAGTTAAAAATCGATTGCAAGATTTGTACAAGATATATATAGGGAGAGTGTGAACTAATAGTAGGAATTGAAAAATATAATTTCACATTGATTTTAATTACCTAAAAATATACATATTACTATATTTTGTAAATACAGTTTTATATATAGAAATAGAAATTTATCGCGATAGTTTAATATTTCGTCTCAGTTTCTTATAATTTGGAACTAATAAAAAAATGTTCATGATTCTCCTGTAATTGTTTTATCATAATCGAGCAATTTTTAAGTATCATTGCTATGATTAAACACGCTTTTATCTTATTTATTATTATTTTTTTTTTCTTATAATAAAATAGGTATTTCGATTGTTTTACCTTAAATAAGTTTATTTGATACAAAAAAAAAAAAAAAAAAAAAAAAAAAAAAATGGGATTCTCTGATCATTACTCCAGAAACATATTTGCATTTCTTAAGCAGCTTATTCAGCAGGTCTCAAGCAGCTTAAAGCCATATTAGTGGTCCGCGGGATATTAATGTCAATTTGGTGGTCCGCGAAGTCTAGAAGGTTGGAGACCGCTGGTATAGATGATATTATTATTATTATTACTTTCTGTTTTTCTCTAAATCTCTCTGTCTTTTGTATAAAACAATGTTAAAAGCATCCTTTTTTTTTTTTTTTTTTTCTCGAAAATGTTTATAAGGTTGTCTATTATCATTCTTGTAAATCATTTTTACCACTCTCTCTCTCTCTCTTTCCTTTTCTTTAAAAAAAAAAAAAATGTTGAATACTATTTTTTTTTTTTTGTTGTTGTTGTTGTTCTTTTAAAAGAGTCTGTATGGTTGTCTGTTATCACTTATGTAAATCGTATTTTTACCACTATTTTCACTTTTACTCTTTTCTGCGTTTACAGAAGAGCTGTCCAACTCCTAAAAATTTTCGATTTCCAGTTTTCAACGGATTTACATGTTTTAAGATGTTCTGAACATGATTTGCCTGTCCGTTTATGACAAAACTTTTGTAGAAGGTCTAGATCAAAAACTAATGCACAGGCACACAATTTCATAAAACTTACACAGCGTGTTTCATATTGAATGTTACAAGAAGAAATCATAGCTGTAAATGCAGTAATTAGTTTATTTTGATAAATCAGATTTACAGTAATACGATAGTTATCCAAGTTTCTATAGATGTGCTATGTGTGCCTCTCCGGTGACAGAGAAAATATCTATGCAGTATCACCACACTCGTGATAAAATATCCTTTGTTAATTATTCGAGCAGTTCAGCTATTCACTGCATCATTTGTTGTAAGTCCTGGGGAAATGAAAGCACGAACTAGTCTTTAAGAAAACCCCTTAGAAAAAGCCTAAGGGGTTAGGTCTGATAACATCGGTGGCCAACAAAGCAATGGCATGCTATTTGATACAGCACAGCCAATCCAGTAAATGTGTAGATTATCGCTCAGGTATACTGACAAACATTTTTATGCCAATGTGGAGGAGTACCGGTCAACGATTTTTTTTCTTCACATGCGCACTTTTTTAGCGTATTTATGTACAATGGGTGTTGCCATTTTTATTAACAGTGGTTCTAGTGGTGATTTCATAAGCGAAAGGTTTTTCCCTGTTGCCAGAGAAACTTGTATACTAATTGTAGTTGCAGAATTAATTTGTGTCGGGTAAATAAATCAATTACAGATTTTGTATTGTGCTATTCTTTTTGTCATATTCAATTTAAAACTCCCCGTATTTAGTTACACCTACATTTAAATTGACTTTTATAGTTATATATTAGTGCTTTTGAGATGTATCTCTCCAGGTGGCTCTGCTATGCTGGGATTTTCCCTGTGTTCGGGAAGTCTATATTTCAGATTCTATAGCGCATTAATGCATCAAACTTAGTTTGTGAGATGGATGTTACGTCAAACTATGCGGATTGAACACGAGTACATATCGACCGACACATGACGCTGCAACACTGCAATTTTTCTCGGATACGGGAAGGCTATATCTCAATTTCTACAGTATATATACAAATGCACGAAACTTGATGTATGAGATAGTTATTCTGAAAAAAAAAATAATGCTGACTAAATTTTTAACTATAATTGCTACTATTAATCACACTCTGTGATTTTTTATATGGCTGTATCTCAGCATCTGTCGGTTAAAATTTCATCAAACTGCACGAGTAAAATTTTTATTGTTTGAAGTTAGAATTAAACATTTGTTCATGTTAACCAGTAGGTTTCAGTATTGTATAGAATAATATAGAAGAAAATTTTGAGATGGCCACAATGACTTAGTTTAAAAAATAATTTAGGTTTTAAGTTTTGGAACCTAATGAAGAATGTTATCTTAAAAAGAAAAAAATACATATTAAATCTTACAAAATATCTCTGAATTGACACTCATTTTTACAGAAATTAGAATGCATTTTTGAGGAATAAAATGTAAAGTCAATCTTAAAATCATTTTTATTTGTATATATTTTACTACATATTTCAAATTCTTGATGCAGTTTTTTTTTTTTTTTTTTTTTTTTTTTCTATACATATTTAGCAATGCGGCTGGTAAAGAAAGTAAGAGAAATAATGATCATAAGCTTTTAAAATTTTTCGAAAAAAGTTAAAATACAGATAAAATATCCTATGAGTTTACTTTTACTTCTATCTTGTATTTCTAAAGCTCTTAACGATAAAAAGGGGGAGGGAAGGGGGGAATCAGAACAATTTTAAAAAGTACACACAAGTTTCTAAAAGTATTTTTATTGAAAATAGCTCAAATCTCTCACAAGCATGATGATTTGTCAGAATTTTTCTTCTTTAAAGTACTATTCCTAGAAAGTTAGATATTTCTAACTATAATATTTTTGAGTAAAAAATATAAATCTTTAGATTTATAGTTTTCACTAAAAAGCAATAATAAACATATTTTTTTAATATTCACTTATAACATTTAAAACATAAAATTATCTAATTATCTTTTTCATAATAAAAAGCCCAAAATTCCCTGGTATAACGCTAAAAACTGACATCATAGCAACAAAAATTATTGAAACAAATAAATTGAATTTTTATCCTTGATTTGGAGAAATGAATAAAATAATGAAGGAATAATGTTCAATTTTGAGGGGGAGGATGACGTCACAATTGAAACAATGCATTTAGAAAAAAAAAATTGGGGGGGGGGGGAGTTTATCCGTGATTCAAAACAAATAAAAATAAAAATAAAAATAAAAAATAAGTGTAAGAACCGCCAATTCTATATAAGAACTATGTAAGAACCTCCAACTGGCGATTTGGCTGCTTTCTTTCTCAGCCACCGCTGTAAACCGCCAAGTTATGGTCAAAACATTTAGCTCAAGTAGGGGAAAACCTCAAAAAGAAAAGGGGGGGGGGGTTAAAATGATTATAATAAATAATTTAATAATATTGATAATACTAAAAATAATATAAATGATAAAATATTCAAACCGAAAAAAATATGATTGTATTCTGATATCGGGATCTGATTTAGGTAAAGTAATAATAATAAAAATAAAATTGCAGTATTTAAAATTTAAGTATTATCACTTTTCAAATAAAATAGCGACGATTTTGATGAATTTGCGCAGAAGTCAATTTTCATAAATAATTTAATCTAAATTGCATTTCATTACTCGAATTTCATTATTTTATTAAAAAAAAAAAGAAAAAGATAAATAATCGTTTTTTTTATTATTGGATATTTACTATGATATTGGCCAATGACTTTGATTTGGAGAATATGGCAAATTTGAAAATAGGTCCATTTCAAATATCAATTTCTAGATGAGAGAAGACCAACAAGTTATCTATATTTAACTACGTCCCTACTCTTTGCTAATATTAAAATCGTCTGCGTGTTTAGGAATCTGTCATCTCGTTTTTGTGCTTTTGTATGGAAAGATGTGGCCAAGATCATAGATATAGTAATAAGACATAGATTGATCAGCGAGAGGGAAAACGTGAGGCTTCTTTTTTTTTTCGGGAAAAGTCACTCTAATGGCTGCCTTTTCCCGAGTAAATCACACACAGGAATACACACGGATAATTTAGTAAATAAAATTTATGAATAATTTATTTACTAAAGGTGAATGAAAAACTTCAGGTACAGTTTCAAATTCATTTTTCTTTTTATTTTTTATTTCAATACTCTCTAATGGCTGATTTTAGAACTTTTTTTCGGCATCAAAATTTTTTGCTCGATAACATGGGGATGATAGATCTATATATATTATTATATCTATGGCCGAGATACATAGAATTTTTAAACGCATGCATCTTTACAATATCTGAATGTGCACAAATCCCGATTCTTGATTTTGAGTTGTTTTTATGTTTTGAAAAATCTGTGTAAAATGATTTGGTGTCATATTTCTCTTTAGATTTTTATCAAATCTGTAGAAAATAACCTCATTATTAAGAGGCAATAAATGTTTAATCTAAAAAATTTCATGAACAATGAATAAGACATATGGACAAGCAATAAATAAGACGTGCGGTAGCGATGTCACGGGATTATAATCGTAATCTATGCAAACCGCGTGATTTACTCTTTTTGTCTAGTACTACTTTAGCTCTCTAGCATTAAACTCTGACACAATAACTCCTTCGTATAAAATTGTCAGGTAGCCTTAATAAAGTGGTTTTAAAATGTATATAAGAAATAAATATTCGACTCGTAAAGATTTTCGACATCCAGTTTTCGATGAACTTACACATTTTGTGATGTCCTGAACACAATTTGACCTTTTTTGGAAAATGTCTGTCGGTTTGTCTATCTATCTCTCTGTGTGTATCAAAAATTTTGCTGACGTTGTATCTCATTACCCAACGAAATTCAACCAAACTCCGATTTTAGTCGGACTTTTACCAAAACTACTACTGAGTACATTTGGGAATATATCACTCACCAGGTAGCTCTGTCATCCCTACTTTTTTTCATTTTTTCAAAATTTTTAACACTGTAATTTAATATAAATTACAGTGTAAATTACGTAAAATATAGTATAAATTGCACAAAATTTCGTATAAATTTATATGATGAAAAATATTTTTAACGATCGATAATGAAATTGAAAAAAATTATTCATAGCATTAATAGTAAATTGGATAAAAACTGTATGTATGTAGGTAAGTCACTCCCCCCCTATGAGGGTAAGAATTTTCGATATGGGTATCTTTCAAAAGATCTCATCGGTACCTTTAAAACGAATGTTGAAATGTAATCTATGGTAATTTGAAACGAATTTATCGGGTTTTTTTTAGTTCATAAAAAGCATTTCCTCAGATGTCGGCATAAAATTGACGTTCGTTAGACATTTAGCATTTATCCCACATGAAAATCTTCTGAATTCATCGCGGAATATAATTTTAATAAATAATTTGTGTGCTGGGGGAATTCACATAGGAAAATGTAGAAGAACGTTTTGTAGTGGCCATAACATACTAGTTTCCACTTTTTTCTTTTTTTTTTTTTCATTCCTTATAAAAATGTTGTATTAACACATTTCTTATTCGACAAGCTTAAAGATGATTAAAAATTTTACTTCGTGGGAGTTTTAAAGATAGAAAATTTAGAAACAAAATTTGAATGACAAAGAAAAGGTAAATAAATAAAGTCTTAAATAAGACTAAACATATGTATAATAACGATACAGTTTAATAGATAATTTTATAAATATTTGGTTTTATTTGGGTTTTTCGCCCAAACACCTTTTTAACTCACTTTTAACTCGTCGAATAAGACGATTTTGAGTTTATTAAACTTTTCCGTGTTATACATCACGTGTATTCCTTAAAAACAAAATATTTTTGAACGTATACATTTTTTTTTTTTTTTTATTAAAATATATCTTTGATAATAAGGATATGTGCTGTGTTTTATACAGTAAGAAAAATATTTATTTATTTATTTATATATTTTTTAAATTATTTAATTATTACCCTGTTATAATACACAATGAATAATTTCTTGACAAAAAATTTTTTTTTTACATTTTTAAAGCTCCTTTTATAATTCCTTAAAAAAGTTTAAAGAAATATAATAAAATTGCGATTATAAAATTCTACAAGCCTAAAGACAGTAATAAAGATAAGTAATGGAAAAGATAAACTTCTCTTTAGTTTATTAAGAAGAAAACTGCGAATAGACGAAATTACATATTTCAGAGAAGCGAGAAATCGTTTGGCAACTGATCATTTTGCCGTTTCGCGAGCCATTAACTACGACCGTGACGTTTTTATAGGCTATTATGAACTCTGGAGTGTTGAGAAAAATTCCTTTACAAATTCCGATGTTTCTAGTGCTTGACAAGTAAGGATCTAAAACAGATAGAAAGAATATATCGCAACATAAAATTCGGTATTTCTCACGAAGAGCGAACACAGCATTAAAAAAAAAATAATCGGAGTTTAGAAGGAGGGATGGAAGCAAAAAGAGATAAACGAAGTTTATTTCTCAGAGATTACATTAAATGACATTCTAGTATTTTTCATACATTTAAGCTCATTTTAAGAAAATAAATATTAAATAAAAACTAATCATTACGAAAAAATTGAAAAGATATTTTAAATGATAAAGGAAATTAAAATTAATTCATTGATCATTCAGTCTGTGTATTGTCAAAATAAAAAAGAAAATAGTGTTCTTGCGTTATTTTAAGAATCTTAACTAGATAAACGGCAGTATATACAGATACTCTAGTTTCAAAAATTACAAAATAAATATAAAATTTCAATTATGTGATCATTATCAAACAAATGATCAAATTTTATATTATTTTATTGTAGGGAATAATTTTTGAACCAATAGTAACTCAATTTTTCTCAAAAATACGCTTTTGAAAAAATGTTAATGTAAAATTTTGAAAATTTGCTATTGCTATACTTGTAAAATAACTTCTACAGTTTTTTGTTATACAAACTAAGTTTTGCATATAAATTTTGAATATAACTTCACAATTCTTCTACTTTTTAAGTTTTTGGTTACTAACCGTGGTTACATTCAATGGACAAGTGTAACCAGCGTGGTTACATTTGTTCCAAGCATTCCAGTTGCATCTTATTCGTTGCATCGTTATTCTCTTATTAGTTATATTCTTTTACATTAATTTTTCAGTTCGTTTTTCATTTTTAATCAACCTAATACTTTATTCCTTCTTTAGATTTTGTGGGAGTTCTACAAATGTTTATGCCTTAAATTGCCTGGTAACTGTATAAAGAAAACAAATTGAGGTAGTGTAAACACTGAATAAGTAGTTAATAATGCCATAAAATTTTAAATTTTACGTGCGTTTAAATTTTAAACTGCTACAATTCTCTCTGAACCTAAATTATACACAGTTCCTGAAATAAACATTTTTTGCCAAAGTAATATTGCCTACGACTGATTTTTATATACTTACTCCATCTTAAAATTTTACGTTTAAAACCATATATGTGGAGCAAACATTTAAACCATGTTTTCTCCTTTGGATACAATTTTTCAGAAAACACAAGAAACTAATAAATTAAAAAATAAGTAAACTTAAGCCCTAATTATCGTTTGTTTAGATATATTACTAGTTGCTAGAATGATATGTACTCATATCTAGGAAAATATGTAGACATAATATTTTATTTTGAATTTAAAGAAAAATCACTAACTCAATATATATATATATATATATATATATATATTTTTTTTTTTTTTTTGGAGAAAACGCGATTTGCATGTTTGCTCCTCATATATCAATGAGATAAAAAAAAAAATTATTGAGCCTAAGAATCTACAAAGGTCTATCGAACAAAAGCATAAGATAAGTACTTCATTCATTAAAAGTCTAGTTCTTGGATTTACATTGTATTGTAGTTATAAATATTATGCACATTTTCTGGAGGGCTCGCAAAGTCGTATGGAAACGTTCACAACTCTGTAACAAGTTGAGATAAATTTAAAATTCAAAAAGTCATATTCGTAGAAATTTTCATTATCTGAACACTCACACTAGATATCAGGTGCTTTTTATGAGTGTAATTACACTTGCCCCAAACCATGGATAATTGGAACCATAAAGCATAAACTTATTATTATTATTATTATTGTTGTTGTTGTTGTAGTTGTTACTGTTAAAAGGAAATATTGCAGTGATTGTAATAATTTGAGAAGAATAACAAAGTATTCTAAACTTGAGTAATCCCCCCCCCCCCAAAAAAAAAAAGCATTCGTAATTATCATCATGATGCTTTTATTGGAGGCTTTAAAAATAATAATAATAAATAAAAATAAAATAAGCAAATAAACAAAAATATTCTAAAAATACAAAGCATTGTAAAATGTCAAATAACTAAATAATAATCAGGAACATGCTTTTGAACCGTAACGAGTGTGTGAGAGAGAGAGCGAACAAAATAACGTAGTTACACTGTTAGAATTGGGAGCAGTTCTGTAAACCATTCGTTAGAACAGACCAGAGATGTCTGAGATGAATAGCGCCAAGAGTCAAAAGCCAAACTTTATTGCCAAATAATTTTCTTTGTCTCTCGAATAAAATGATATAAATATTTTGAATTTAGGTCGTCTATTACTAATCAGTAATGCCAATATTTGCGCCAAGAATACAATCAGTGCGAAATAAAAAACGTTAAATCTAAAAGATATCACCATAATGTAATTTAGAAAATAAATCCTTTCTTAATGATATTTAACTTCCATAAATTGGAAAATTTAGCTATAATGAGATAAGCTTGTGCAATATATTATTGAAACTATATTTTCTATTGCGCCATAATGTAATTTAGAAAATAAAACATTTCTTGGTGATATTTAACTGACATGAATTTCTAAATATAGCTAAAATGAAATAAACATGAGTAAAATATTTTGAAGTTAGATTTTTCTAAAACAGTCATTTTTTTTTTAAAATAAATAATATTCCGAACATCAGTTGACACCTCAATAGATTATCAAAGAAGTCATTATTCACAAAAAAGTTTTTGCTATAAAATCAGATATTGATATTTATTTAAGTAAACAAAGTAATAAATGTATAATTAATGATTTGAAACTCTCAACAGCCATTATTTAGGAAAATTATACAAATTGTGCTTTTTAATAAATCCCTCATATATATAAGTTTGTATTATTACAATTAAATGAACTGATATTATTAAAAGTGAGTTTTTCAGATAATTTAGAATAATTTAATAACTTAACTGGGAATTAGATTTAATTATTTAAAAGGTTATTTATTTTAACTGATAATTAGGTATTAATTCCTTTTCGAATAAATTAGATATAGTTAAATAATATGTGAGTAATTTGTTCACATATTTCCCCCTTCGCCTAAAAAAAAAAATTATTAAAACTAACCGAGAAAATATCGCGTTCTCTCGCATCAAAAAGTGCTACATATTACAAATTAGTGGATAAATCTTGCAGACAAACATGCATCATTTTAAAAGTTTTCGTATTAATCAGTGACTTATTATATAATATCAAATATTAAACTTTTGATACCAATGAATAAATAGAATATGAAATAGAATAAAAAAATGTAATTGAACTTTTTGTTTACAAATACAATAATGTTAATTAGCTTCATTTTCTAAATATTATGTAGGTATAAAATTACCAAGAAATAACCTTTTTATCTTTAGTGCCGCTATCTTGAGCTTTCGAATTTTTACGATTTAATGATCTACTTTCCCTAGCCAAGGACAGAACCCTCAATCTTTTGCACTTGAGGACAGTATGGTAACCATTCGACTATCAGCGCATGCTTGAGTGTCTCCTTATAAAAAACAGTTTTGTTATCAGTTATTTTAGACATATATTGTACAGTATTTAGGATGTCATAATTAAATTAATTTTAAAAATGCAATTTATATTCCTGAGTAGTTATGCAATATATTTTTAACTTTAAGAAATTAATGCATTAATAATAATTAACACTTGATTATATTTTAATTTTGAGTTCTGTTTTAGATTAAAAAAAAAAAATCATTGAGCCTAATTTGAATGTCAAATAATTACCTTGATATATATATATATATATATACCGAAATATTATTTAGGATACTGGTATGAATATTATTCACTATGAATTTTCCAATATAAAAACTTCGTAAGTTATTAGAAATTTACGAATTTCTTATCATAACAAAATAGGGCAAAATTTTACACAAACGTCAATCTTGAGGGATTTTTCATCATAGAGATGTCAGACCACTTTTGAAATATTATTTAGGATACTGACATGAATACCATAGAGTATGAATGTTCCAATTTAAACTAGTATGTTGTGGCCACCACAAGACTTTCTTCTATATTTTCCTATACATATTCAATCAGTAACAATATTTAAAAAAAAAAAAAGATTTTTTTTTCCTTTTTTTTTTTTTGTGAAAATTAATACATATTCAATCACTAACAATATTTAAAAAAAAAAGATTTTTTTTTCCTTTTTTTTTTTGTGAAAATTAATACATATTCAATAACTAACAATATTAAAAAAAAAAAAAAAAAAAAAAATAGAATTTTTTTCTAAGTTTTTTTTTTTTTTTTTTTTTTGGTTAAAAGTAAAAAAAATCGATAACTTTGTTTTAAATTATCACAGATTTATAGTTCAACCATTCGTTTTAAAGGTATTGACGAGACCTTTTGAATGATACCCATCTTCAAAATTTACCCCCCCGGGGGGGTACTTCCCCCCCAGGGGGGGAAGCGATGCCCCCCATGCACAAAATTTTTTTCCTAGTTACGTACTACTATTATCAATAATTCATATTAATTTTACAAACACAAGTGTAAAATAACTCTTATTATGCACATTTATACGAATTTTTGTCCTATGCTGCCATGTTAAAAATTTAGATAAAATGCTATCACAGCGCCACCTGTTGAGCTATTGATCCCCAAATATAATCAGCAACAGTTTATGTCGGGAACCAACTAAATACCAAGTTTGGTAAAATTTCGTTAAAAAAAAAAAAAAAAAAAAAAAAAAAAAAATACGATTATTTTTCTAAGTTTTTTTTTTTGTTAAAAGTAAAAAAAATCGATAACTTTGTTTTAAATTATCACAGATTTATGGTTCAACCATTCGTTTTAAAGGTATTGACGAGATCTTTCGAATGATACCCATCTTCAAAATTTAACCCCCCCGGGGGGGTACTTCCCCCCCAGGGGGGGAACCGATGCCCCCCCATGCACAATTTTTTTTTCCTAGTTAACTACTACTATCATCAATAATTCAAATTTATTTTACAATCACAAGTTTAAAATAACTCTCATTATGCCCATTTATACGGAATTTTGTCCTATGCTGCCATGTTAAAAATTTGCATAAAATGCGATTACAGCGCCACCTGTTGAGCTATTGATCCCCAAATCTAATGGGCACCAGTTCATGTCAGGGTGCAACTAAATACCAAGTTTGGTTAAATTTCATTCATATGTTCGTGAGATACAGCGTCCACAAAAAAAATGATACAGACACACAGACAGACAGACAGACACACAGACAGACAGACACACAGACAGACAGACACACAGACAGACATTTTCTAAAAACTATCAATTCGTGTTCAGGACATCCCAAAACGTGTAGATCCTTCAAAAAACGGAGGTCGAAAATTTTCGCGAATCCAATACTTTCTCTATATTACATATAGAAGAAAGTAAAAATTCGTAACTTATTTGGAATTTACGATTTACTTAAAATGGCAGAATAAGGCAAAATCGAGCAAAAACATCCAATTTTGCGGATCATAAATATATCAGACAATTTCAAAATAACATTTATGATACTTGTATGAACATGATTGACTACAAATATTCTAATAGGAAAATTTCGTAAGTTATTCGAAATTTAAGATTTTATCAACATAGCAAAATGGGGCGATTTTTCATATAGATACGCATTTTGGGGAAAGTTGCATTGGAAATAGTAGCATGAAAATAAATTACGAAATTGTTCCCAATAAAATAAATTAATAGATTAGAATAAGATATCGAACTGAATGGTGGGTAGCCTATTAGGCGAGGATTTCGTTCTGTCAGTGTGTCAAGCGTTTTGTCAAATTCATTTCTCTTAACATGTATATAATATGTCCTGTACAAGAAATTTATGAGAACATACATATAATGGGGAACTGAGCAGAGTCCACCTATGCCAAGTGTATACAAAAAGTTATGTAAAATTTGAAATAATGCTTAAATGAGAAAAAAAAAAAAAATCTTAAAAATGCGAAGTTCTTACTCGGAGCTATTATAAGAATTGAAACTTCTCAAAAATGAAAGGATTCTGCTTATTTTTGAAAAGTTTGTTTTCAGAGTGCAATTTCCGATTTGACCTTAAGAAGAGTTAATCAATTTATACCGAAAGAAATCATCTATCATTGTGTACAACACATGTATTATCTACGATACTTAATCACCATGTTGTTTGTAAAAATTATCCCATGGTTTCACAAGATTGTGTATACCAGCATTAAAGAAAGCTTTCGATTCCATACGGAAAGTTTTTTTTATGCTTGTACGGAACTCTTTGTCGTCTGTAAACAGGCGTCCCTTCCATAGATAAGACATAGATTGATCATTTGGGGGAAAAATGATTCCTTTTTACTCGGAGAAAAGTCCACAATATGGCCGTCTTTCTCCGAGTGAATACACACAGATAATTTAGAAAATAAAATTTATGAATAATTTATGTACTAAAGGTGAATGAAAAACTGCAGATACAATTTCAAATTCATTTTGCTTTTTCTTTCTTTCTTTCTTTTATATATCTATTAATGTAGTTAATATTTAAAGTTAAACTCTTTTTACATACTAAAACTAACGTTCTTTACCTACGCCGCTGCTAACTACATTTAAAAGAATTTTGAAAATTCTATATTCCTTACTAATATAAAATCTTTTAAAATATCGAACTTTAAAAAACGTATTCCATTAAAAATCAAACCAGTTTTAATTTCATAATAATAATGAAGCAACTGATTATAAAAATAATATTTTTCATAATTTAGTCAACTATAATTTACTTTTATGATAACTTATCCCATTTCTTTTCATAAATTTATTAGAAGAATTAAAAGACGCAATATTTCGACATTTTGAAAATTCATCAACAATTCTATTCTATTCTATTACAATTACCGAGTTTCAATGGTTTCAATACCACAATATGGCTGATGCCAAAAAAATTTTTCGGCGTCAAAAATATTTGCATGATAACAATGGGATGATATCTATATTAATAAAATCAGAGTTTTGTCTGTAAATTTGTCGGAATCGAAAAATTTTGCGATATCTTCGCGTTTTACACCCCATGAAAGCCGAAAATGACTTCAGAAAATTTTGCCTGTGTGTGTGTGTGTGTGTGTCTGTGTGTGTGTCATCGTGTCCGATTGTCGCTTTTTTTGTCCGGGCATCACTTGAGGACGGCTGGACGGAATTCAACGACGCTTGGCAGGAATTTAGGTCTTCACCCAACTTAAAATTATATCTATCAATTTTTCGGAAATTCCCCCCCGTTCCCCCCATAGGGGGTAAAAGACTAAAACACGTTTGTCCGGGCATCACTAGAGAACGGCTGGACGGAATTCAACGACGCTTGGCAGGAATTTAGGTCTTCACCCAACTTAAAATTATATCTATCAACTTTTCGGAAATTCCCCCCCGTTCCTCCCTAGGGGGTAAAAGACTAAAACACGTTTGTCTGGGCATCACTCGAGAACGGCTGGACGGAATACAACGGCGCTTGGCAGAAACTTAGGTCTTCACCCAACTTGAAATTATATCTATAGAAATTTTCAAAATTATGGTTAGTGTTTAAATTGTGTGTAAAAAACGCCTGCGCATGCGCCATAAATATTTTTTCACTAAAATGCTTTGAATGAAAAAAATGAAATATAAAAATAAATTTTTAAGTTAAAGACTTTTGTATTCGCGTGATTTTTACTACAAATTATGAAAAGATTGAAATGAAGTGTTGCCATCTAAGTTTCATACTTTAGTTAATTTTAAAAAATCTAATTGTCGTATCGAAAAACTGTTTACAGGATTCAGAAAAATCACCTCTTTCATTTGGTACTGAATTTGTAATGATAGGTCTGATATTTCTAATTTATTTTTCCCTTTATCCGTTTTTCCGTTGCCACTTAAATTTCATACTTTAGTTATTTTTTAAAAATCTAATTGTCGCATCGAAAAACTGTTTGAATCCCTGGATTCAGCAAAATAGTCCTTTTCATTCGGTATCAAATTTATAAATATAGGTCTGATATTTCTAATTTATTTTACCCTTTTTCCGTTTTCAATGCAGATTCGATATGGAACAGCTTTAGTATTGGATCCCTTTGGCAAAATTTGAAAATCGGCACCGAAGTAGCTCTGACGTTTCTCGCCAAGATCTTTAATTGCACAATTGAGATAGCCAATTCAGTTCATCGCAAAAATGGCTTAAAATATTTAAAGTCACCAAAGGGTTCCGATACTTAAGCTGTGCTTTTTGTATTTATTTATTTATAATACTGTGTATTAAAGACTTCTGTGGTCACGAAATTTGGTGCGTAAATTGTTTGTATGCATCCGGCACTTATTGTAACTGGATTTCACGAAATTCGAAATCCCCCCCCCTTTCTCGGAGTCGGATGGCAATAAACATGTGTAAAAACATGTTTTTCCGTTTGAATTCGCTTTGAATTATCTTAGAATGGCGAATTTTGGTGTGTGGACATTGATTAAGTGTACGCATTATGTACATTAGTGGGATTTTGCTAGACTCCGAACTCACCCGCTGAGTGTGGGGAAGTAAGAAGTGGGTAAGTTGTGCCGAAGACAGTGGGGACCCAGACTCCTGACATTGGGAGCGAGAAAATCTCTACCAATCACAGCGAGAACTTAGGTTATTAATAAATATATGGCATTTTGACAACTCATTTAAGTTTAACGTCCAGCGAAGCGGACAAAGCCTGCTAGTATCTATATAAATTACTATATCTATGGTCCCTTCATGCTTTTTTCAAAGGCTTGGTAACATGAAAATCACAAAGCGATAGATCAGGTCTGTAAGGGGGATAATCAAAAACATCTCATCAAAAGTATTTAAAAAGATCTTTGCAATTTTTTCGAAAGGGGGAAAAATAGTATTTAATTTTTGAAATTAAATAAATTTCCCTTAAATAAAATAATAATAAATAAATAATTGTAATTCAGAAATGTTAACTTCGAAACTATTACATGTTTCTTTCAGAATTATGAACTAATAAGATTTGAATTTTTGCATTGAAATAAGAACAAGGTTTCAGTACATATATATATATTTTTTTTTTTTTTTTTTTTTTAAGAAAGTTAAAATTGGAGACATATTCTTTATACATCTTCTGTTTTATGGTTGAAATTGCATCTTGAATGCAAAGTAAGTGATTTTTTTCAATGCAACTAAAAGTTTTGAAGGGCTATTATTAGAATGACGAATAATACAAAAAAAAAAAAAAAAAAAAAAAAGTAAAAATATCACGAGAAAGGTAAAAACGTTTAAGAATTTTTTTCTTGAAAAAAAAAAGAAAGAAAATGTGTTTTAAACTAAAATATTCTAGCTTTAAAACTTTTACTTCAAATACTCATTACTAGTGTTTTTGACCGACAAAAAAAGAAGCAATAAACGCTGTGATATTTTAAAGATACAATAATTTTTATTTATTTATTTTCTTTTTATTATTATTATTATTATTTTTTTTTTTTTTTTTACAGAACTTCACGATATATTCCCCCCGAAAAATGTATATACATATATTTTTCAGAAAAAATATCAAGATGAAAATCATTTTACATTGGAAACATTTATCTAAAAAACGAGCTACTTTTTAAAGCAGATTTAAAATATTTTGATAAGTATATGTCATCAATATTTATAAACCTTTAGACATAAAATATTGAATTTTAAATTAAGTATTATTGTCTTCTTAAAAAATGCGTAAAATAAACCATTATTAAAGCTTTTATTATTATTATTAGAAGTACAGTCGGTAACAAAAGTATCCGAACACTAGCAAATATTCCTATGTAAAAAAGTACACTTCATAAGGTTTTGTTAAATAAATCCCTGTCGAATCATGTTCTTAGTCAGTCTAAGAACAGGATTCGACAAGGATTTATTTAACAAAACCGTATGAAGTGTACTATTTTTACATAGGAATTTTTGCTAGGGTCCGGACACTTTTGTTACCGACTGTAGTAGTATTATTTAGGTTTAAAATGTATGAAGATTGTTCTAATGGAAATGAAATTTAAAGAATATTTTGAAAGTATTTATTAGTAAGTTTTGTGAAAAAAGGGATTAAGTCAAGTTTAACCAATTGTAGCGCGCCTTGAGATCACGTGGTTTGTCTGATTTTGGGTGAAAAGTCAAAAGTGAGGAAAATAATGTGTTTGTAGATTGTCATATTGAGACAGTTTTTTTTTTTTTTCCCCATAGAAAAAAATAAAGAGGAATGTACTTAAAACCTTTATAATAATGTGTTTGTAAAAGATTTCAATCTTGATTTTGGAACCCCGAAAAAAGACATTTGTTCCTTCTGTATTATGAAATAAATACAATTGAGATCAGAAAAATGTACAGAAAAAAGAAAAGACCCTGTTAACCGAACTTTTGATTCATAAGCTCGAAGCAAAAAATTTTATTCACTTTTAGGGGAAAAGTTATAGAAGAATATGGAATTACAATATGTTTTAACCTGATGCAAAATCAGGAATTACCACACAAATAAAAATTATACCATGTTAGGAATGCTATCAGCAGTGGCTGCTCAAAAAAGGACCTCACCTTCATATACTATTTACCAGTGCGTGGTCACTCCGACTTACAGTCGGCTGCAAAATTATTCGAGCACTAGCCAATAATTCCTATATTAAAAAAGTACACTTAAGACTGTTTTGTTAAATAAATCCTTGTCGAGTCATGTTCTTAGACTGACTAAGAACATGACTCGATAAGGATTTATTTAACAAAGCAGTATTAAGTGTACTTTTTTTAGACAGGGATTATTGCTAGTGCTCGAATAATTTTGCAGCCGACTGTATCAGCAGATAGAACATTCGGTCGAGTGGAGACTAGTTTAAAGAAAGCGGATACAATTTTACTCTCTAGTGAATATTTTGAACATTTCTCTAAGGTTGGAAATCTTTTCGAGTATAAGAAGCAGTGAAATATTTTAGATTGGAAAAAATTTGCGCATAGTCGTCTGAAAAGCAAACAAGGTTTCTTGATTTCAGAGGAAAAAGTACTGGAAATTACGAAGCGAGATGTGGGAATAAAGACAACGTACTGTGGTTCGTTTTTTCGTCAAAAGATCCTGAAACGAGGGAAAAAAATTCTCCCGTGCGCCCCTTCTGAAATAAAAACAAAAAACAATATGAAACAGGCAAACAAAAACAGATGTTTTAAAATTACTTAACGCTTGGGGAATTAACAAATTGCACGAATATTTTTATTTTTATGAATAATCCTGCAACGATACTGCCAATGCTAACATAAGGGAAAATAATGATAAAGATGGAGAAATAGAATTTGTAAATGAAGATTTGTAGTAACTAAATACCTTCCAAAATTGTATAGCTAAAATTTATGCTGTATTTACATGAAAAAAAAATATACTTGGATTACTTTCAAATGGAAGTAAGCCATTTCATTTCGTTATTTGTTTGTGCCAAAAGGGCGTAAGTCATAGTTTTGTTTCAAAAGGAGTTAAGTCATTTTTTTTTCTTTTTTTATTTCTAAATAATGATACTGTCAGGATTTTTTTAAACATGTAATTTAATGTTATTATCATCCATAGATTACTGAAAAAAATTATCTTTTCCTTAAATACAATAATAAATCTTACATAACAAAATCGCGTTTTTCCAAGAACTGTAAAAAAAAAAAGACTTAAAGCCATTTGGAAACGAGCTCTTCATTTAGGAAGCTATAAACATATTTTAAAAACCTTAAGAAACCTTACTTTCAGCTTCACTGACGTAAAGCCGCTATCAGACGAAGCTCCGTATAAACGGCATGAGCACATAGTAACTAATAAACAGGTTTTTCATGCGGTAAACCGGTGAAAAGCTACCGTTTGATGCTTTTACCGCACGTATATTCTTCAATCACGCATTTTTGACTGGTAATTTTAAAATCACATACTACGCTAGTCTTTAGAATGAAGTCCTCCAATCAGAGAATCGCGATTCCAGAGTATCACCTATCCTAATTCATTTTAAACCTTCGAAAGGGTAATTTTCGCCAAATGTTGCGCTCGTTGTTTACATTTGTGGATTTCGTTTATGCTGAAAAATAACCCTTGACTGAACACAAGAAAGTTGTTCGGTAGGTTTGAGATTCAATAGATTATACTTCAGAATATATGTTCTTTCGTGTGATAGCATCTTAACCTTTATGGCGAAGTACTTTCAATTAAGGGGATCCCCCTCAGTATCAACACCGGTAATTCCTGCAGTGTTGAGTGCCTGTGAATCTTTCTTAAATCTGATGTGTCTTCTTCTTTTCTCCAGGAGGTGGCGCCAGGTAGGATCTATACCTGTCTTTGATTCGTCATGGTTGCATGCATGGGATTGGTCCAGAATTTTTATTGTTTCGCTGAATAGTGCGTAATAGTTGTTGTAATGAGCTATTTCCTTAATATTTTTGAAATCAATTTCGATATTTTCATTTTGATGGGTTTGTGCTAAAGCTGTGGTACCACAGCTTTGGTACCACAGCGTATGTATTATTATTATTATTATTATTATTATTATTTTAATAACTAAAAATTCCACCATATAATAATTAGAAATAAATTATTGCAACAATTTTTTGAAGCAGTCGAACGTATCTACGGAATGCCGACTATTATTACGATTGTAAATTTTTCATTGATCTGGAATAACATCTCCAAAAATCTTAGCCCCTCTTAAAAGTGAAGTTCTAGATCAGCCACTGGTTACAATACACGCATAATTTGAAAACGAACATCGGCTCATAGTCGATATTATGAGAAGAAAATGAAGTGAAATGATAAACAGTTTAAAACGCATGCAAAAATGCATGTCGTAAAAAACAGCATTGGTGGTTATGTTGAGAACAGTTTATCAGTTTATATAGAAAGGAATCAGTTAATGTTAGTGTATGCACACTTTAGCTACAACACATAATGACCATGTTGGTTGAAACAATTCTCCCATTGTTTTACAAGTTTGTAAATACCAAATTTGAATAAAGTTTTCAGTTGCATACAGACCTCTTCTTCCCTCTCCCCCTACACACACACAAGCTTCATTGCCATATGCAAAAAAAGTCCTTCAATGTTTTCAAAGGCTCGCAAGCACACATATCGCAAGAAGAGAGATCGGAACTACAAATAAAGGATGATAAAAAAAAAATTCCATCAAAAACGCTTGAAAAAAGATTTGTGCAAAGTTTTACAATTTGATGATGAACATTATTCTGTATTTTAGTTTAGACAATGGAGTTTCTTTTTTTCTTTTCTACTTGAAACATAACCATAAAGCGTTGTCTAAGGGTTACATACAAACGGAACGCTAGCAATTTCGATGACGTAAATTTTGCAAATTTTTTTGCAAATAGAGTCGGCAGCAAAAGTATCCGAGCACTAGCAAAAGTTACACTTACATACAGTTTTGTTAAATAAATCCTTGTCGAATTCTGTTCTTAGTCAGTCTAAGAACAGGATTCGACAAGGATTTATATAACAAAACAGAGTTAAATGTGCTTTTTTTTACATAGGAATTTTTGCTAGTGGTCAGATACTTTTACTGCCGACTGTAGTCATACATTTGGAACGCTTGCACCCGGCTTTGCAACCGGCAGTGTTTCATTTATATGTACCCCTGAAAGCTCACATTTAGGCCTTTTCAAGTTTTCGAGAATTTTCAGCCCTTTTCATCCTAAACCGTCCTTATACGATTTTAGATCTTTTCTACTTTTTCTCCAATCTTTAACTGTACTTCCGCACACTACAACTTCACGTGCAATTTTTTGAAATGATTCGCTTTTATCTGAATCTGACCTCTCAAGCACTTCTTCGATAAGGATAGGGTAACGCGTTTACATTGCATTTTGTTGTTGCTGTAACGAAATGACCAAATGACACACACTATGCCTATCGTAAAGTGCATTGTAAGCTAATTTCTAACACAGCATGTGCAGCAAATGCTTTTTTGACAAACAACAGAACAAAGGACGGTGGCGTCATCCATTACCGTTTTTACAGTTCTCTGTACCGTTCTCTCTAAGAACGGTAATGTTCCGCCCCGCAGACTACAGCATGGAGGACCCTTCAGAGACTGGCTTCAACTTCGGTTTCTTTTGATATCCCTTTGATGTGGGAATCGAATTGACGCGAAGCAGCAGAGAGATTTTCTTGGCTGACAAACCTCCTACTGCGATCGAAATTGGGTCTGTTTTGTAAAAGAGTATATTTCAATAAAAAGTAATGTCCTTGATTGTAAATGTCTGCATAATGTCAAGGGTCGCTTTCGGACAATGGATAATTTATGAGTTTTGAAGCGCTGCACCGTTGCTAGTATCTGAAGGATCTTTAAGTTGGTGGCCATGATAGAACAAAGACCAATGACGCCGCAGCACCGATTAGAAATAAATTGACCACAGAGTGGTCGGACCGAACGGGTAGCCGAAATCATACAGTCGGTAACAAAAGTGTCCGAACACTAGCGAAAATTCCTATGTAAAAAAAGTACACTTCATACGATTTTGTTAAATAAATCCTTGTCGAATCCTGTTCTTAGTCAGTGTAAGAACATGTTTCGATAAGGATTTATTTGACAAAACCGTATGAAGTGTACTTTTTTTACATAGGAATTTTTGCTAGTGTTCGGACACTTTTGTTACCGACTGTAGGTCCGATTATCGAAGTTCTACTGCATATTATCCTTTAAATATAATCACCACGTTGGTTAAAACAACTACCCCATTGTTTCACAAGATTATGAAAACAGACTATTTTTTTACTACTTAGACCTCCTCGTTACCGTCTGCAAAGAAGTGTATCTTTAATGTACCTTTCGAAGGACAAACACATGAAAATCGCAAGGTGACAGATCGGGACTGTAGGAGAGCAATAAACAGCCTCCTTTTTCTAATTGCTAAAATGATCTTTGCAATTATTTGCAACATGAAGGCAAGTAAATATTATATTGCATCAGAATAAAACCTTCTGTCAGTAAACCGCGTTTATGATTTTTGATGATTGTATTCACTTTTTGTAAGCTTTGGCTGCATTTATCTCCAATGGAATGCTTTTATAACTTAACTATTAAAAAAAATTAAGTTCAAGAAAATTAATATAAAAAGAATACTTTCAGTACTTTTGCTACAATAAAAGTAATATTAATAATAATATGTACCAATTCATTTAAATCCAGCATTGTTAGTAAAATTTTTGAAGACTTTCTTTCTTGTTGAAATGTGAAAACAGTTTTTTCAATATATATTTTTTAAACGGAATTTAAAGTTGAACATTTTTTTTTTTTTTTTTTTTTAATACGTCTTCTGTTTTACGGTTGAAATTGCATCTTATTTCAAAGTAAGTGGATTTTTTCAATGCAAGTAAAAGTTTAAAACGGTTATTATTAGAACAACGAACAAAGAAAAATCTTAAATAATTCAGAAAAAAAATTTAAGATTTTTTTTTTTTTTTCCCCTGGAAAAAGAATATTTTAAACTGAAATGTTCTAGCTTTAAAACTTTTACTTCCAATTCTCATTAGCAGAGTTGTTTACTGATAAAAAAAAAGGAAACAATAATGACGAGAAACTTAAAGCAAAAGTTTTTTTTTTTTTTTTCTTTTTTAAGCTTTTTTAAAAGAAGCTTCAACACATATTCTAAAATAAAAATAACTGAAAAAAAAATCAAGAGGAAAATCATTTTACATTCGAAGTATTTATCGTAAAAAAAATACAACTTTTTCATAGCAAGTTTTAAAATATTTCTATAAATATATGTTTTACTATTTATAAACATTTTGACATTTTTGAGCATATATTTTAAACACAAATATCAAAACTAATCATATAAAAATTTTATTTAAGATGGAGCAATGTTGTCCTCTTAAAAGTTACATAAATTAGATAATTATTCAAATGCCATTTTTGCGTCATAAATACATCGAATTGTATTGATAATTTAAAACTACCTAGACATTTTTTCTTAATGTTAAAAACTTTTTATTCTGATTTTTTTTTTCTATTATTACTATACTAAGTAATAATTTTTTTCTTCAATCACGGACTACTGTAGGTAACAGGGATATTGTATTCGGTCAAAAAATTCGATATCGCGTTTTCACTTGATTTACATGTTTTAAGGTCACCTGAGTTCAAAAAAATGGTTTTCGGTGAGGGTCTCAGTGAGGGCGTGTGTGTGTGTGCAGGGGGGGGGGAGGAGAAAACGAAGCAGGACACTTTGGTCCCGCTGTTTTGGTCCCGCCACTTTGGTCCCGCCGTTTTGGTCCCGAGATAATTTTGGTCCCTGGCCATTTTGGTCCCGTGACATTTTGGTCCCTCTAATTTTTTGCTATTTTTTAAATATATGTCAGTTTTTTAATATGATAGCCTATATGTTGATACGGAAAAACTAGTGCTCTTAGAATATCTTTAATTAAGGAATATCTTATAGATGAGTACATAAATTTTCGACATTACGATTGGTTCCTAGCCATTGCGATTCGGAGAATTTTGTTCTGATTTTTTACGAACATTTTTAATATATTTAAACTTTTTTTAAATGTAATTGCACTTTCTTTTCTTTTCCTTTTTTTTTTTTTTTTTTTTTTTAAGATTTTTTTTTTTTTTCATTTGATTTTTATTTGACTTACTTAAATTTTAATTTGGTTTTTAATTCACTATTACTGACAAAATTTTGTGATTTTAAAAGTATTGTTAATAACAACAGTAATTTCTTATTAAAAAAGAATCCCCATTTGAATATATTTATTGATAAAGTCGGAATTAATTTAAAAAAAAAAAAAAAAAAAAAAAATTAAAAAAATGGGGAAAAAGAAAAAAAGAAAACCTTAGAATATTAAATATAATTTGCTTTTAGTGACAGAATGCTGTTTCTTTCAAAGAACTAATTGTTGACCTGCTCCCATCATAGACTCTTCTTCATAAGCATAAGCTTGTGATCAATTGTGAAGATTTTGAATTTACATATGAAGTTATTCATATATATATATATATGTGTGTGTGTGTGTGTGCGTGTGTGTGTGAGAGAGAGAGAGAGAGAGAGAGAGAGAGATGTTTTATTCGATTTGGTTGAGATTTAATTTTTATCATTAATCTGAGAGGAATTTGTTTCAAAATCTGTGTTATATTAATAATAATAATAATAAAATGCATGTTTGTTTGTCCATGATATTTAATTATGTTAACCATGTACGAGTATATATGTATACAAATTACTTTTCTTTCAATTACAAAGATTTTATTTTAAAAATGAAAAAGTGTAAGTAGCCCAATATTTAATCAACTGTGCGCATTGCAAGCATCAAAGTTTGTAAAATGTTGATGCACAATATTTTACCTTTTTAGTTTAATCTTATGTTTAAATATATATATATATATATTATATCTGTATGACTAAAAACAATGCCCACATTGAAATCTCTGAAGTACTTGGGATTCGTTTCACACCTGTTTCTCTAACAGACAGTAAAAAGGAATTTCACTGTTTTGTTTCGGCGCATTTGAAAAAAGAAAAAAAAGTGGTGGGGGGCGGGAGCTTTTAATCGAAATTTTCTTAAACATTATTGTAAGGGATTATAAGGGAAGAAAAATGCTTTTCCAATTCTGTGTGATGTATAACTGTTTTCTGTGTTTGACTTAAATGTATCCGGATTGACATTTGTCAAACACAGATTGATTCATGTGACATTGACATTGATTTTGACATTGATTCATGTTTAGCAGATCTGTACAAATTAAATCCCGAGATCATTATTTGGGTTCCTCATATCTTCTTTTATAATTAAACTCTAACATTTAGGCGATGCTTGTATAAAACATCGATTTCCTATAAATTTTGTATTCAAACACTCTAAATTTGAATGTGACATTTAAGAGCCGCATTACAGTGTTTTATTTTAAAAACCTTGTGTTTTATTTAAACTAAAATTTTCAGGACTTTGACAAATTAGCAATGATTAGATCTTCGCTGATATCTAATATGTCCTATAGTTGCATCATTTTCAACAAAGGTTGTATATATTTAACCCTCCAATTGTAAAAATTATTATTAGTTCTCTTTTGCCTGAAGTTCCCTCATGTATTTGCTGTCCTTTTCTCTTTATCGTACAAAGAAAAAATCTAAATCTCAAAATTTTAGATATTTTTTCAGTTTTATTTGTTACTACAACTTTCTGTTGCAAAATAATATTATTAATAATAATGATGATGATAATAATAATTTTAACTTTGCCTACCCCCTTGTTTTCAAGTCAAATGACAAGAATTCAAAATATGAAAAGAGAATTTCGCTTTTTTTTTTCTGTAATACTTTGATTATTCTTGATATCGGGACCAAAATGGCGGGACCAAAACGGCAGGACCAAAACAGCGGGACCAAAATTTCCTCGGGACCAAAGTGGCGGGACCAAAACGGCGGGACCAAAGTGTCATGTACCCCAGACTGACACACATACAGAGAGGTTTAAAGACGCAGACACACATGCAGACGCAATGACCAATTGTTAAAAATATGGCTGTTGGACTCAGGTGACCTTAAAACGTATAAATTTAGCAAAAACACAATTTCAAAATTATTTTCTTCACCATATATTTTCTTACATAATATTTTCTCCTGGGTACATGACACTTTGGTCCCGCCGTTTTGGTCCCGCCACTTTGGTCCCGATGAAATTTTGGTCCCGCTGTTTTGGTCCTGCCGTTTTGGTCCCGCCATTTTGGTAAGAAAATATATGGTGAAGAAAATAATTTTGAAATTGTGTTTTTGCTAAATTTATACGTTTTAAGGTCACCTGAGTCCAACAGCCATATTTTTAACAATTGGTCATTGCGTCTGCATGTGTGTCTGCGTCTTTAAACCTCTCTGTATGTGTGTCAGTCTGTTATAACCCAAAAATAAATATCAGCAAGAAGTCAGTTTTAAATTGCTTGGTATTTTAAATCTCATTCCGTGAGAATATCGCTTTACATTTTACAGAGATCGGATAAATCTAGAACTTCAAGAAAGACATACAAAAAAAAAAAAATAATAATAATAAAATAAATTTCGTTTCCAAAGGAAATTTCTCTTTGGTATATTTTAATGTTTTTTGATATGTATAGTAAAATAATACTAAAGTACGTATTTTTTATATGCACAAAATATGTTTTCCTTAGAATATGGTATGAAAAATATTCATTCTTCGTTTTCAAGACCGCAAAAAATTTCGATATGTTAAAGCTATGGTTGGAAATGGCTCGAAATATATTTCATTTGTGCTATGGATGTTTCTGCTCTGATAAGCTTAAGTATACTATTTGTAGTGTTATACATTTTATAGACAATATAAATTACTATTCAAAATTAATATGTTAAGTTTCGAACAGTGTTGAGGGAGGAAATTCTCTGTATAGTTTGAAATAAAATTTTAATATAATAACTATCATAGATATTTTATGAATGTGGCTATAATGGGAATGGAAGGGAGATAAGGGGGACCACAGTCCGCCTCACATAGAAATGTATATCAAATAAAATTCTTTCTAAAATTACAGTAGATTTACATAAATGACGGACGATTTAAGGGAACTATTTAAAGGGATTTAAGGGGAGACCTATCGTCTCCGAAAGCCGAAGACAATGTTATTCTATGGGAAATTTTGCCCCATTATAATTCATTAACTAATACATATTTTAAAATTCCGTTTTCACTTTCCGAAAATTTCCAACTATTAAACAATTTATCGCTTTCTAAAAATTTATTTTTTTATTTTTAAGATTTCGTTTTAAAGCTCAAAAATGAAAAATTTCACATCGTGAAAATTCGCATTTTACAACCTCGAAATAAAATATTAAAAATTTTAAAAAATAGTTTTTAGAAAGCGATAAATTCTTTAGTAGTTATGAAGTTTCTGAATGTGAAAACGGAATTTAAAAATACATATTAGTTAATAAGTTATAATGGGGCAAAATTCTCCATAGAATAACATTGACTCTAGCTTCTGGGGACGATAAGCAGAGAGGCCTCTTAAGCCTCTTTTATATATATATATATATATATATATATATTAAAAAAAATTTACGAATTATCCTGAAACGTCAGGGTGTACACAACATACTATACACCACATATTTTATCGAAAGTTTTGTCTCGGGACCAATAACAAATTATAGGATAAAAATAATATTCTGGATCCCCCATTAAAAAATAATGTTTAAAATGCGTTATAGCTTTCGTATGTGATTAGGATGTTTCTTAAAATAATTTATTACACAGTTGCCAAGTCTCGAAAGACTTCATATCAGAAATTTTCTACAATAATTTCCACTGTATTAAATTGTAGAAAGAAATATAGGGCATTCTTCTATTAAAAGATAGTAATAACAAAACCGATTTAAAATTTCAAAATGCTGGCAAATATGTTATATTATTTATATTAATTTCTATGAGAGTAGCTATAGAATCTTTCATTCTAAAGACATCTATAAAAATGATCTAAGTAAATTTAGAAAAATAGTCTTATTCATACACTGGTTTTATTTGTTAAAAGTACAGTTTAAAATTTAAAAAGTTAAAATGTCAACATTTCAGTACCATTCGGTATCATTTTCAAGACTGATTTCATAACCACAAAAACCTTAGATTTTCTATGCATTTTATTTTTCATTTTAACGTTAGTATACATAAATTCTCTGATAAGTTCAGATGTTTATCTCTAATGTACTTCTGCAGTAGCTCCAACCATGTTTTCAACTAATTGAAAGACATCGTTTCATTACACACAGTATTTTTGCAGGTTAAAATTCCTATTGTTTTTATTGTGATGGCCAAATATTAAAACTTAGACTTGTAAATTAATTTACAGTCGATAGCAAAATTATTGAAGCACACATCCACACTTTTCATATATATATATATATATATATATATATATATATCAGGATTCGACAAATATTTACTTGACAAAACAGTAGGGGAGACCCGTGTACCTAGGGCCGCTTTTTTTCAATTCCCAAAAACAGAGCCCTTGACCTGTTTAAAATTATCAAACTGATATGAACATATATCTTTAGGACTAATTACTTCCAATTGGGATTAATATAAATACCTAAAATAATAAATTCCGACAAATAGAATATTTAAAAAAAAAAATTCACTCGTGCCCCTAGGTACAACACTCTCATTGTACCTGGGGCCAGACCTCATTTTACCTAGGCCATTCTCTCAAATTTAGATTTCACTTTGTAATGAATAGAAAATAAACATGTAAACATGTATTTTATAAAAGAAACAATATCAAGTAATATATTTATTTATCATATAATAATTATCATGTTGTTGCCTTAATTTGAAACACGAAATTTTTCACTTTTTTTTTTCTTTGGGATATTCTAACAGAAATGTTTTTTTTTTTTTTTTTTTCTGGAGTGTCTCTTGGATTTCTAGATCTCTCTGGTTTTCGGTCACATCTTTTCTTTGATGTGGGAGGTTTTGCTTTAGGTAAAGGTTTTTCTTAGGTTCGTACCTGTTAAAACATGACACACGAAAAATGTTAGATGTTTATTTTTTCGAAATTTCAACAGGACACGAAACAGAGACATCCAGTTCTATCATTGTTAGTTCACTTTCTTCCTGGAATATATATATATATATATATATATATATATTGGAGGGATTTCGTCTTTCACTCACATTTGAACTTAAATATTCATCCTCAGTGAATGTGTTTTGATTCATTGGTCATATGCCGGATACACGAAAGACTGATAGAATATTTACAGGAGTAAAGGCCGACGAATAGGTTGGTTGGTTGCGTTTTACGTCGCACTAGTGCTGCGCAGATGGGCAATTGGCGACGGTCTGGGACACACCCCTAGAGGTGGTCCGGAGACATGCCATCACAATTTTGATCTTCCACGGAAGGGATGGCTCTCCCGCTTCGGTGACCCACAGAGGTATAATTTTTGATGGGAACATGGAGGACATTGCGGTCACGACAGATTTTACGTGCACCAGCCACCATTAGTGTACACGACGGTCTTTGGCAGGCTCGAGTACCGAACCCGCAATCTTCCAATTACGAGGCCGGCGCTCTACCGACTGGGCTACCGCGGCCCCCGACGAATAGGACTTGCGAACATTTTCAGCAACGTCATATATAGTGATTGGTTTATCAGGGTTTGCCAGCATCCAATTACTGCAGGCTGTACTTTGTTTCTTAACACTTTCACGACCGCTGACATAGATGCACGTCATTTGAAAATATGAAAATCCACCAGTGGGCGTTTCTTTTGCAATTTGTATGTTATTTGTTTTTAAAAAATATGCACAATATTCATATTTGTACAATCAGTATACCATGAATGCAAATACTTTGATTAGAGAGAGTATGATCATAATGCATATCCATTTGTAATATTAATGTGAATACGGAAAATTTTGTTTTGAAAAATTGTAACTTATGAGAAAAACGCCCACAGGCGGATCTTACTGTCAAAAAGACGAAAATATGCGGTCGCGAAAGTGTTAAAAGGTCCAAACACACTGACCCTAGGTACAAGGCAGCTATGTAGTCCTAGGTACAAGTTTTGGTAACTTCATTCAAAATGCTTTCCACTAAAAGATCCACATGCAGAGAGGACTAATTAAATATCTCATTTATTACTCAATATAACAAGCAAAATTATACACTGGAAATAAAAGAAAAATATTTGGCTTTCCTTTGTAAAATAACAAAGGAGATGAGCTGCAAAAATTTACTTCAAACCATGTAAATTCGTTTAATACATGTAACTTGTCAAAACTCTCTCCTCAAAAGTTCCAAAGTAGTTGTAAAAGCAGCAATTGGTGTTGTTACTCCTCCAATTGAGTATTAAAACTTTAAATTAAATATTATTCAAATAAAGTGTGGTGGACCTAGGTATATGATGGCCCTAGATATACGGGTCTCCTTTATTAGGTGGCCATCTTTTACGAAGGAATTATTGCTAGTGCTTCAATAATTTTTCTGCCGACTGTACTCTCAATAAAATTTATCTGTTTTTTTTTTTTTTTTTTTTTTTTTTTAATTTTTGTAAGAGAGTCAGTATTCCTACTGTACTTAATATCTGGAATGAGTTCTTCCAGATATATATATATATATATATATATATATATATATATATATATATGTCTATATAATAACACTGCTCTGCATGAAAATCGACCCCAACACCATTTTTGCAAATTCTTATGTAAAATCACCTCCTAAATCCGAATATGATGCCCATTTTGTCCTATCACCCACCGTTTTTTAGGGACCCCCCCCCCCCAATTTGTATCACTTTTCGGTAATTTTATGGCTATAAATTTGATTTGTAGGGGTAGGGGATTTCACTTATTAATACAAGATTTTAAAAAATAAATAAATAAATAAAATAAAATAAAAAAATCCTTTAAAATCGGTAAAATTTTCAGTTTCAATATACGTGTCTTTTCCGGTCGTTCCATGCTGGGTCTGGATTCAAACTACCTGTAGCAGCGCCTTACCCGAGAGGTCTACGCACACACGGAAGGCACAGTTATAGCACATGAACTTTGAACTGGGTCCCCTATACCTGTGGCAGCGTCCACCTCTATCTCCCCCTTTAGTTTTAAAACCTCAAAAGTAAATTCAATAGAGTCCCAATCCCTGAAAACTAAGAAATCTGGTTTTTATGGCTCCTAAATATATTTTAAATTAAAAAAGAATTATCCCCATATTCCCCCTATTATATTTTCAGCTTCGAAAGTATGTACAATCGATTCTTTACATTAAAGAGCCTAGTTATATTAACGGGTTTTCGAGCCTTCTGTTGCATTTTAAGATTGTTAAATATATATTTCTCACACTCCGTTAATAATTTTACAGTTTCTGAAGTATGCGCAATCAATTTCTCACCCCTAATAACCCAGATATGGGAATTTTCAAGTGCTTAGCTCCAAATTAAAATTTTTAATTTACCTGCCGTCTCAATTTTACAGCTTCAAAACTACGCGGCAAAAAAAAAAAAAAAAAAAAAAAAATAGAAAGAAAGAACGAAAGAAACCTTGCTGCACCCATTTAGACTTAAATTTTATAGAAATAATTGGGTATATTACGGCGAATACTGCAAAATCAAGTATAAAGAGTACGAATTAGCTGTAAAATTTACCGCTAAATTTTGGCAGTGAGGTTACAATTTTTTACAGTGTATGCACAATCTATTCTCGACCCGAGATACTTATTAACACGGTTTTTGTAGCTCCTAGCTCTATTTTAATTTTTCTAAATACCTGTCATAATTTTTCTCCTAATAATTTTACGAATTCCAAATTATACGCAATCTGTTCCTCGCCGTCTGAAAAAAAAACCTAGTAATACAGATTTTCAAAACTCGAGCTCCAGTAAATATCGGCTCCCTTATTTCTAATCCTGTTATTTTTAGAGCTTCGAAATTATGCAAAATGGATTCCTCACCTCCAAATATATGTATATGTGTGTGTGTGTGTAATAAAAAGTCGTTTTAGTACTTAGTTCTATTTTAAATTTTATTTTTCATTTGCATAAATTTTAATTAAATTTAACCTTATTTAATTTGAATCTTTTTTTTATATATTACGATATAAAATTACTTTCAATACTGGTATATACTGCAACAAGTGGCGCTGCTATACTGAAATTTTTCCTGTTTGTGGGAAAAGCTATATCTCAATTTCTATAGAATTTAAGTGTTTCAGATTTGATTGATGAAACGGGTATTATGAAAAACTTTAAGCATAAGAAGAAATGAAAACAAAATGGTGTAAAAGTAACGAGGATATTCTTGCAGATTATCACTGTTTATTTTAATTTTCTCTCGCATTATTTGCATTATTTTACGTTTTATTAGAAATTATACTGATGTTAATTTTAACTTTTTTTTTTTTCCTCGATCACTCATACACACAACATTAGACCCCAGAATTTCCTGGATGAGCTAAAAAATAAATGGAATATCTTTTAATCTTGTATCACAAAAATTTGAATTTCATATCAGGCATAGAAATCGCTTTGAATTTCTTACCACCATTAAGTACGTAGCTACAATTGTTCTAAATGTATCATATTATTTGAATTCTTCAAATAATTCAAATATACATAAACAAGTAGTAAATAAATAAATAAAATTAAAGTCAATTCCTACTTACAAACACTATCAAAAAAGTTTTTTTTTTTTTTTTTTTTTTCATTTTAATTTTGAATTAGGAAATAAAAAGCGCGCGTGCAAAATGAAATAAAAATAATTATAAGAAAAAAAAACTTTTTATATACCATGTTTTAAACTTTCTGATGAACCATAGAGCTCTTATCAATATGCATAAAATTTTTAAAGTGATAATGGCGTCAATTTTTGTGAGATGCATAATTTAACTTTTTACAATTTTGTAATGCTCACGTTTAATTAAATGTGTTTATTTTTATGTCGAAAGAAAATGAACTCGTATTTTTTTTTTTTTTTTTTTTTTTTGGGGGGGGGGGGGGTGCAACAATTAAATTATAGCTAATATTTTAATGGCTATTTTAAAGCTATTAGGACGTTATTATTTTCATATTTTAATTAATTATAAGAAAACTAATAAAAAATTCGAAAATCGGACTTCGAAGTATTGTGTTGTCACCGTGTTCTGAGCAATCCTGAGAATTACAAATTTCTAGCTACTCGGGAAGTTAGTTAAAAATCGATTGCAAGATTTGTACAAGATATATATAGGGAGAGTGTGAACTAATAGTAGGAATTGAAAAATATAATTTCACATTGATTTTAATTACCTAAAAATATACATATTACTATATTTTGTAAATACAGTTTTATATATAGAAATAGAAATTTATCGCGATAGTTTAATATTTCGTCTCAGTTTCTTATAATTTGGAACTAATAAAAAAATGTTCATGATTCTCCTGTAATTGTTTTATCATAATCGAGCAATTTTTAAGTATCATTGCTATGATTAAACACGCTTTTATCTTATTTATTATTATTTTTTTTTTCTTATAATAAAATAGGTATTTCGATTGTTTTACCTTAAATAAGTTTATTTGATACAAAAAAAAAAAAAAAAAAAAAAAAATGGGATTCTCTGATCATTACTCCAGAAACATATTTGCATTTCTTAAGCAGCTTATTCAGCAGGTCTCAAGCAGCTTAAAGCCATATTAGTGGTCCGCGGGATATTAATGTCAATTTGGTGGTCCGCGAAGTCTAGAAGGTTGGAGACCGCTGGTATAGATGATATTATTATTATTATTACTTTCTGTTTTTCTCTAAATCTCTCTGTCTTTTGTATAAAACAATGTTAAAAGCATCCTTTTTTTTTTTTTTTTTTCTCGAAAATGTTTATAAGGTTGTCTATTATCATTCTTGTAAATCATTTTTACCACTCTCTCTCTCTCTCTTTCCTTTTCTTTAAAAAAAAAAAAAAAAATGTTGAATACTATTTTTTTTTTTTTTTTTGTTGTTGTTGTTCTTTTAAAAGAGTCTGTATGGTTGTCTGTTATCACTTATGTAAATCGTATTTTTACCACTATTTTCACTTTTACTCTTTTCTGCGTTTACAGAAGAGCTGTCCAACTCCTAAAAATTTTCGATTTCCAGTTTTCAACGGATTTACATGTTTTAAGATGTTCTGAACATGATTTGCCTGTCCGTTTATGACAAAACTTTTGTAGAAGGTCTAGATCAAAAACTAATGCACAGGCACACAATTTCATAAAACTTACACAGCGTGTTTCATATTGAATGTTACAAGAAGAAATCATAGCTGTAAATGCAGTAATTAGTTTATTTTGATAAATCAGATTTACAGTAATACGATAGTTATCCAAGTTTCTATAGATGTGCTATGTGTGCCTCTCCGGTGACAGAGAAAATATCTATGCAGTATCACCACACTCGTGATAAAATATCCTTTGTTAATTATTCGAGCAGTTCAGCTATTCACTGCATCATTTGTTGTAAGTCCTGGGGAAATGAAAGCACGAACTAGTCTTTAAGAAAACCCCTTAGAAAAAGCCTAAGGGGTTAGGTCTGATAACATCGGTGGCCAACAAAGCAATGGCATGCTATTTGATACAGCACAGCCAATCCAGTAAATGTGTAGATTATCGCTCAGGTATACTGACAAACATTTTTATGCCAATGTGGAGGAGTACCGGTCAACGATTTTTTTTCTTCACATGCGCACTTTTTTAGCGTATTTATGTACAATGGGTGTTGCCATTTTTATTAACAGTGGTTCTAGTGGTGATTTCATAAGCGAAAGGTTTTTCCCTGTTGCCAGAGAAACTTGTATACTAATTGTAGTTGCAGAATTAATTTGTGTCGGGTAAATAAATCAATTACAGATTTTGTATTGTGCTATTCTTTTTGTCATATTCAATTTAAAACTCCCCGTATTTAGTTACACCTACATTTAAATTGACTTTTATAGTTATATATTAGTGCTTTTGAGATGTATCTCTCCAGGTGGCTCTGCTATGCTGGGATTTTCCCTGTGTTCGGGAAGTCTATATTTCAGATTCTATAGCGCATTAATGCATCAAACTTAGTTTGTGAGATGGATGTTACGTCAAACTATGCGGATTGAACACGAGTACATATCGACCGACACATGACGCTGCAACACTGCAATTTTTCTCGGATACGGGAAGGCTATATCTCAATTTCTACAGTATATATACAAATGCACGAAACTTGATGTATGAGATAGTTATTCTGAAAAAAAAAATAATGCTGACTAAATTTTTAACTATAATTGCTACTATTAATCACACTCTGTGATTTTTTATATGGCTGTATCTCAGCATCTGTCGGTTAAAATTTCATCAAACTGCACGAGTAAAATTTTTATTGTTTGAAGTTAGAATTAAACATTTGTTCATGTTAACCAGTAGGTTTCAGTATTGTATAGAATAATATAGAAGAAAATTTTGAGATGGCCACAATGACTTAGTTTAAAAAATAATTTAGGTTTTAAGTTTTGGAACCTAATGAAGAATGTTATCTTAAAAAGAAAAAAATATATATTAAATCTTACAAAATATCTCTGAATTGACACTCATTTTTACAGAAATTAGAATGCATTTTTGAGGAATAAAATGTAAAGTCAATCTTAAAATCATTTTTATTTGTATATATTTTACTACATATTTCAAATTCTTGATGCAGTTTTTTTTTTTTTTTTTTTTTTTTTTTTCTATACATATTTAGCAATGCGGCTGGTAAAGAAAGTAAGAGAAATAATGATCATAAGCTTTTAAAATTTTTCGAAAAAAGTTAAAATACAGATAAAATATCCTATGAGTTTACTTTTACTTCTATCTTGTATTTCTAAAGCTCTTAACGATAAAAAGGGGGAGGGAAGGGGGGAATCAGAACAATTTTAAAAAGTACACACAAGTTTCTAAAAGTATTTTTATTGAAAATAGCTCAAATCTCTCACAAGCATGATGATTTGTCAGAATTTTTCTTCTTTAAAGTACTATTCCTAGAAAGTTAGATATTTCTAACTATAATATTTTTGAGTAAAAAATATAAATCTTTAGATTTATAGTTTTCACTAAAAAGCAATAATAAACATATTTTTTTAATATTCACTTATAACATTTAAAACATAAAATTATCTAATTATCTTTTTCATAATAAAAAGCCCAAAATTCCCTGGTATAACGCTAAAAACTGACATCATAGCAACAAAAATTATTGAAACAAATAAATTGAATTTTTATCCTTGATTTGGAGAAATGAATAAAATAATGAAGGAATAATGTTCAATTTTGAGGGGGAGGATGACGTCACAATTGAAACAATGCATTTAGAAAAAAAAAATTGGGGGGGGGGGAGTTTATCCGTGATTCAAAACAAATAAAAATAAAAATAAAAATAAAAAATAAGTGTAAGAACCGCCAATTCTATATAAGAACTATGTAAGAACCTCCAACTGGCGATTTGGCTGCTTTCTTTCTCAGCCACCGCTGTAAACCGCCAAGTTATGGTCAAAACATTTAGCTCAAGTAGGGGAAAACCTCAAAAAGAAAAGGGGGGGGGGGTTAAAATGATTATAATAAATAATTTAATAATATTGATAATACTAAAAATAATATAAATGATAAAATATTCAAACCGAAAAAAATATGATTGTATTCTGATATCGGGATCTGATTTAGGTAAAGTAATAATAATAAAAATAAAATTGCAGTATTTAAAATTTAAGTATTATCACTTTTCAAATAAAATAGCGACGATTTTGATGAATTTGCGCAGAAGTCAATTTTCATAAATAATTTAATCTAAATTGCATTTCATTACTCGAATTTCATTATTTTATTAAAAAAAAAAAGAAAAAGATAAATAATCGTTTTTTTTATTATTGGATATTTACTATGATATTGGCCAATGACTTTGATTTGGAGAATATGGCAAATTTGAAAATAGGTCCATTTCAAATATCAATTTCTAGATGAGAGAAGACCAACAAGTTATCTATATTTAACTACGTCCCTACTCTTTGCTAATATTAAAATCGTCTGCGTGTTTAGGAATCTGTCATCTCGTTTTTGTGCTTTTGTATGGAAAGATGTGGCCAAGATCATAGATATAGTAATAAGACATAGATTGATCAGCGAGAGGGAAAACGTGAGGCTTCTTTTTTTTTTCGGGAAAAGTCACTCTAATGGCTGCCTTTTCCCGAGTAAATCACACACAGGAATACACACGGATAATTTAGTAAATAAAATTTATGAATAATTTATTTACTAAAGGTGAATGAAAAACTTCAGGTACAGTTTCAAATTCATTTTTCTTTTTATTTTTTATTTCAATACTCTCTAATGGCTGATTTTAGAACTTTTTTTCGGCATCAAAATTTTTTGCTCGATAACATGGGGATGATAGATCTATATATATTATTATATCTATGGCCGAGATACATAGAATTTTTAAACGCATGCATCTTTACAATATCTGAATGTGCACAAATCCCGATTCTTGATTTTGAGTTGTTTTTATGTTTTGAAAAATCTGTGTAAAATGATTTGGTGTCATATTTCTCTTTAGATTTTTATCAAATCTGTAGAAAATAACCTCATTATTAAGAGGCAATAAATGTTTAATCTAAAAAATTTCATGAACAATGAATAAGACATATGGACAAGCAATAAATAAGACGTGCGGTAGCGATGTCACGGGATTATAATCGTAATCTATGCAAACCGCGTGATTTACTCTTTTTGTCTAGTACTACTTTAGCTCTCTAGCATTAAACTCTGACACAATAACTCCTTCGTATAAAATTGTCAGGTAGCCTTAATAAAGTGGTTTTAAAATGTATATAAGAAATAAATATTCGACTCGTAAAGATTTTCGACATCCAGTTTTCGATGAACTTACACATTTTGTGATGTCCTGAACACAATTTGACCTTTTTTGGAAAATGTCTGTCGGTTTGTCTATCTATCTCTCTGTGTGTATCAAAAATTTTGCTGACGTTGTATCTCATTACCCAACGAAATTCAACCAAACTCCGATTTTAGTCGGACTTTTACCAAAACTACTACTGAGTACATTTGGGAATATATCACTCACCAGGTAGCTCTGTCATCCCTACTTTTTTTCATTTTTTCAAAATTTTTAACACTGTAATTTAATATAAATTACAGTGTAAATTACGTAAAATATAGTATAAATTGCACAAAATTTCGTATAAATTTATATGATGAAAAATATTTTTAACGATCGATAATGAAATTGAAAAAAATTATTCATAGCATTAATAGTAAATTGGATAAAAACTGTATGTATGTAGGTAAGTCACTCCCCCCCTATGAGGGTAAGAATTTTCGATATGGGTATCTTTCAAAAGATCTCATCGGTACCTTTAAAACGAATGTTGAAATGTAATCTATGGTAATTTGAAACGAATTTATCGGGTTTTTTTTAGTTCATAAAAAGCATTTCCTCAGATGTCGGCATAAAATTGACGTTCGTTAGACATTTAGCATTTATCCCACATGAAAATCTTCTGAATTCATCGCGGAATATAATTTTAATAAATAATTTGTGTGCTGGGGGAATTCACATAGGAAAATGTAGAAGAACGTTTTGTAGTGGCCATAACATACTAGTTTCCACTTTTTTCTTTTTTTTTTTTTCATTCCTTATAAAAATGTTGTATTAACACATTTCTTATTCGACAAGCTTAAAGATGATTAAAAATTTTACTTCGTGGGAGTTTTAAAGATAGAAAATTTAGAAACAAAATTTGAATGACAAAGAAAAGGTAAATAAATAAAGTCTTAAATAAGACTAAACATATGTATAATAACGATACAGTTTAATAGATAATTTTATAAATATTTGGTTTTATTTGGGTTTTTCGCCCAAACACCTTTTTAACTCACTTTTAACTCGTCGAATAAGACGATTTTGAGTTTATTAAACTTTTCCGTGTTATACATCACGTGTATTCCTTAAAAACAAAATATTTTTGAACGTATACATTTTTTTTTTTTTTTTATTAAAATATATCTTTGATAATAAGGATATGTGCTGTGTTTTATACAGTAAGAAAAATATTTATTTATTTATTTATATATTTTTTAAATTATTTAATTATTACCCTGTTATAATACACAATGAATAATTTCTTGACAAAAAATTTTTTTTTTACATTTTTAAAGCTCCTTTTATAATTCCTTAAAAAAGTTTAAAGAAATATAATAAAATTGCGATTATAAAATTCTACAAGCCTAAAGACAGTAATAAAGATAAGTAATGGAAAAGATAAACTTCTCTTTAGTTTATTAAGAAGAAAACTGCGAATAGACGAAATTACATATTTCAGAGAAGCGAGAAATCGTTTGGCAACTGATCATTTTGCCGTTTCGCGAGCCATTAACTACGACCGTGACGTTTTTATAGGCTATTATGAACTCTGGAGTGTTGAGAAAAATTCCTTTACAAATTCCGATGTTTCTAGTGCTTGACAAGTAAGGATCTAAAACAGATAGAAAGAATATATCGCAACATAAAATTCGGTATTTCTCACGAAGAGCGAACACAGCATTAAAAAAAAAATAATCGGAGTTTAGAAGGAGGGATGGAAGCAAAAAGAGATAAACGAAGTTTATTTCTCAGAGATTACATTAAATGACATTCTAGTATTTTTCATACATTTAAGCTCATTTTAAGAAAATAAATATTAAATAAAAACTAATCATTACGAAAAAATTGAAAAGATATTTTAAATGATAAAGGAAATTAAAATTAATTCATTGATCATTCAGTCTGTGTATTGTCAAAATAAAAAAGAAAATAGTGTTCTTGCGTTATTTTAAGAATCTTAACTAGATAAACGGCAGTATATACAGATACTCTAGTTTCAAAAATTACAAAATAAATATAAAATTTCAATTATGTGATCATTATCAAACAAATGATCAAATTTTATATTATTTTATTGTAGGGAATAATTTTTGAACCAATAGTAACTCAATTTTTCTCAAAAATACGCTTTTGAAAAAATGTTAATGTAAAATTTTGAAAATTTGCTATTGCTATACTTGTAAAATAACTTCTACAGTTTTTTGTTATACAAACTAAGTTTTGCATATAAATTTTGAATATAACTTCACAATTCTTCTACTTTTTAAGTTTTTGGTTACTAACCGTGGTTACATTCAATGGACAAGTGTAACCAGCGTGGTTACATTTGTTCCAAGCATTCCAGTTGCATCTTATTCGTTGCATCGTTATTCTCTTATTAGTTATATTCTTTTACATTAATTTTTCAGTTCGTTTTTCATTTTTAATCAACCTAATACTTTATTCCTTCTTTAGATTTTGTGGGAGTTCTACAAATGTTTATGCCTTAAATTGCCTGGTAACTGTATAAAGAAAACAAATTGAGGTAGTGTAAACACTGAATAAGTAGTTAATAATGCCATAAAATTTTAAATTTTACGTGCGTTTAAATTTTAAACTGCTACAATTCTCTCTGAACCTAAATTATACACAGTTCCTGAAATAAACATTTTTTGCCAAAGTAATATTGCCTACGACTGATTTTTATATACTTACTCCATCTTAAAATTTTACGTTTAAAACCATATATGTGGAGCAAACATTTAAACCATGTTTTCTCCTTTGGATACAATTTTTCAGAAAACACAAGAAACTAATAAATTAAAAAATAAGTAAACTTAAGCCCTAATTATCGTTTGTTTAGATATATTACTAGTTGCTAGAATGATATGTACTCATATCTAGGAAAATATGTAGACATAATATTTTATTTTGAATTTAAAGAAAAATCACTAACTCAATATATATATATATATATATATATATATATTTTTTTTTTTTTTTTGGAGAAAACGCGATTTGCATGTTTGCTCCTCATATATCAATGAGATAAAAAAAAAAATTATTGAGCCTAAGAATCTACAAAGGTCTATCGAACAAAAGCATAAGATAAGTACTTCATTCATTAAAAGTCTAGTTCTTGGATTTACATTGTATTGTAGTTATAAATATTATGCACATTTTCTGGAGGGCTCGCAAAGTCGTATGGAAACGTTCACAACTCTGTAACAAGTTGAGATAAATTTAAAATTCAAAAAGTCATATTCGTAGAAATTTTCATTATCTGAACACTCACACTAGATATCAGGTGCTTTTTATGAGTGTAATTACACTTGCCCCAAACCATGGATAATTGGAACCATAAAGCATAAACTTATTATTATTATTATTATTGTTGTTGTTGTTGTAGTTGTTACTGTTAAAAGGAAATATTGCAGTGATTGTAATAATTTGAGAAGAATAACAAAGTATTCTAAACTTGAGTAATCCCCCCCTCCCAAAAAAAAAAAGCATTCGTAATTATCATCATGATGCTTTTATTGGAGGCTTTAAAAATAATAATAATAAATAAAAATAAAATAAGCAAATAAACAAAAATATTCTAAAAATACAAAGCATTGTAAAATGTCAAATAACTAAATAATAATCAGGAACATGCTTTTGAACCGTAACGAGTGTGTGGGAGAGAGAGCGAACAAAATAACGTAGTTACACTGTCAGAATTGGGAGCAGTTCTGTAAACCATTCGTTAGAACAGACCAGAGATGTCTGAGATGAATAGCGCCAAGAGTCAAAAGCCAAACTTTATTGCCAAATAATTTTCTTTGTCTCTCGAATAAAATGATATAAATATTTTGAATTTAGGTCGTCTATTACTAATCAGTAATGCCAATATTTGCGCCAAGAATACAATCAGTGCGAAATAAAAAACGTTAAATCTAAAAGATATCACCATAATGTAATTTAGAAAATAAATCCTTTCTTAATGATATTTAACTTCCATAAATTGGAAAATTTAGCTATAATGAGATAAGCTTGTGCAATATATTATTGAAACTATATTTTCTATTGCGCCATAATGTAATTTAGAAAATAAAACATTTCTTGGTGATATTTAACTGACATGAATTTCTAAATATAGCTAAAATGAAATAAACATGAGTAAAATATTTTGAAGTTAGATTTTTCTAAAACAGTCATTTTTTTTTAAAAATAAATAATATTCCGAACATCAGTTGACACCTCAATAGATTATCAAAGAAGTCATTATTCACAAAAAAGTTTTTGCTATAAAATCAGATATTGATATTTATTTAAGTAAACAAAGTAATAAATGTATAATTAATGATTTGAAACTCTCAACAGCCATTATTTAGGAAAATTATACAAATTGTGCTTTTTAATAAATCCCTCATATATATAAGTTTGTATTATTACAATTAAATGAACTGATATTATTAAAAGTGAGTTTTTCAGATAATTTAGAATAATTTAATAACTTAACTGGGAATTAGATTTAATTATTTAAAAGGTTATTTATTTTAACTGATAATTAGGTATTAATTCCTTTTCGAATAAATTAGATATAGTTAAATAATATGTGAGTAATTTGTTCACATATTTCCCCCTTCGCCTAAAAAAAAAAATTATTAAAACTAACCGAGAAAATATCGCGTTCTCTCGCATCAAAAAGTGCTACATATTACAAATTAGTGGATAAATCTTGCAGACAAACATGCATCATTTTAAAAGTTTTCGTATTAATCAGTGACTTATTATATAATATCAAATATTAAACTTTTGATACCAATGAATAAATAGAATATGAAATAGAATAAAAAAATGTAATTGAACTTTTTGTTTACAAATACAATAATGTTAATTAGCTTCATTTTCTAAATATTATGTAGGTATAAAATTACCAAGAAATAACCTTTTTATCTTTAGTGCCGCTATCTTGAGCTTTCGAATTTTTACGATTTAATGATCTACTTTCCCTAGCCAAGGACAGAACCCTCAATCTTTTGCACTTGAGGACAGTATGGTAACCATTCGACTATCAGCGCATGCTTGAGTGTCTCCTTATAAAAAACAGTTTTGTTATCAGTTATTTTAGACATATATTGTACAGTATTTAGGATGTCATAATTAAATTAACTTTAAAAATGCAATTTATATTCCTGAGTAGTTATGCAATATATTTTTAACTTTAAGAAATTAATGCATTAATAATAATTAACACTTGATTATATTTTAATTTTGAGTTCTGTTTTAGATTAAAAAAAAAAAAAAAAGTCATTGAGCCTAATTTGAATGTCAAATAATTACCTTAATATATATATATATATACCGAAATATTATTTAGGATACTGGTATGAATATTATTCACTATGAATTTTCCAATATAAAAACTTCGTAAGTTATTAGAATTTTACGAATTTCTTATCATAACAAAATAGGGCAAAATTTTACACAAACGTCAATCTTGAGGGATTTTTCATCATAGAGATGTCAGACCACTTTTGAAATATTATTTAAGATACTGACATGAATACCATAGAGTATGAATGTTCCAATTTTAAAAATTCGTAAGTTATTTGGAATTTACGATTTACTTAAAATGGCAGAATAAGGCAAAATCGAGCATAAACGTCCAATTTTGCGGATCATAAATATATCAGACAATTTCAAAATAACATTTATGATACTTGTATGAACATGATTGACTACAAATATTCTAATAGGAAAATTTCGTAAGTTATTCGAAATTTAAGATTTTATCAACCTAGCAAAATGGGGCGATTTTTCATATAGATACGCATTTTGGGGAAAGTTGCATTGGAAATAGTAGCATGAAAATAAATTACGAAATTGTTCCCAATAAAATAAATTAATAGATTAGAATAAGATATCGAACTGAATGGTGGGTAGCCTATTAGGCGAGGATTTCGTTCTGTCACTGTGTCAAGCGTTTTGTCAAATTCATTTTTCTTAACATGTACATAATATGTCCTGTACAAGAAATTTATGAGAACATACATATAATGGGGAACTGAGCAGAGTCCACCTATGCCAAGTAGTTTACATTAAACAATACAAACTAACGGACTAACACACTAACACACATACAGACACCCTACAGACAGACACCATGCAAATTTTGTCATTTTCGGATTCCTCACACCTGAAAACGTGTAAAAAAGTCAAAAAACCGAGGTCGAAAATTTTCACGATTACCTAAATTCCCCATACCTATAGTATGTTGGGAAACTAATAATAAGACAATAGAAAATATCAAGTTTTAGTTCCCCATCATACTATAGGTATGGGGAACTTAGATAATCGTGAAAAATTTCGACCTCGGTTTTTTTGACTTTTTTATACGTTTTCAGGTGTGAGGAATCCGAAAATGACAAAATTTGTATGGCGTCCGTCTGTAGGGTGTCTGTTAGTGTGTTAGTCCGTTAGTTTGTTAGTCTGTTTACACGATACCTCACGAACAAATGTTCGCAAAGAGGTCAGATCAGTTTTAAAATATTACTTTTGATACTGGCAAGAACCCTATTCATTTGCAACATTTGAATTAAAAAACTTCGTAAGTTATTTGAAATTTACGATTTTCTTAACATGGGAGAATAGGACAAAAATTTACTTAAACGTGCATTAAATGGAAAATTTTTACTGTAATAATGTCAGACCAGTTTTAAAATATCAGTTTTGATGCCGGAAGGAACATCAGTAACTATAAATATGCTACTTTGAAAATTTCGCAAGTTATTGAAAATTTATGATTTTCTTAACATGGCAGTATACACGGCAAAATTTCACATAAACGTCAATTTTTTGAGATATTTCCATCGTAAAGATGTCAGACTACTTTTCAAATATTATTTAGGACACTGGCATGAATATTAATGACTATGAATTTTTCAATATAAAAATTTCGTAAGTTATTGGAAATTTACGAATTTCTTAACATCGCAGAATAGAGCAAAATTTTACAGAAACGTCAATCTTGAGGGATATTTTCATCGTAAAGATGTTAAATCACTTTCGAAATATTATTTAGGATACTGGCATGAATATAATAGACTATGATTTTTTCAATTTAAAAAATTCGTAAGTTATTTGGAATTTACGATTTATTTAACATGTCAGAATAAGGCAAAATTGAGTATAAACTTCCATTTTGAAGATCATAAATACGTTAGACAACTTCAAAATTACATTTATGATATTGGTTTGAACATGATTGAATACAAATATTCTAATAGGAAAATTTCGTAAATTATTCGTAATTTACGACTTTATCAACATAGCGAAATTGTAAATTTTTCATATAAATCTGAATTTTGAGGATTATTGCATTGGAAATAGTAGCATGAAAACTAAACAACGGAATTGACCCTGATAAAATAAATTAATAGATTAGAATAAGATAAATATATTGAAGTGAACGGTGGATAGCCTATTAGGAGGGGATTTCATTCTGTCACTGTATCAAGCTTTGGTCAAATTCATTTCTTTTAACATGATTATAATATGTCTCGCACTAGGAATTTGTGAGAACATAAATATGACGGGGAATTGAGCAGAGTCCACCTATGCCAACTAGTTTTAATTAAATTTTATTTTTATCCCAATAATTTAGTAAATTGATAATAATTCATTAAGCATAAATCTAAATACTTTACTAATTATAGTAAATTTAAATATATATTTATTCATTACAAAACTTGCTGAAATAAAAATAGTTGTAAAATTCCCTACTATATAAAATCCTTTAAAATTATACCTTTATGTTCTTATCTTTAGAAAGCCTGCACGTAAATACATTTAAAAATACCTTAGATTTTGTAAGCTAGTAACCTTGTTTTACGCCTTGTTACAAGGTTTTAAGCCTTGTTACTAAAAGGTATTGAAAAGCCTTTTAAACTTCATGGGATTAAAAAAAAAAAAAATGCTACCTCGGAGATACACAACACATACTATGATAGTAAATACTCTATATTATTACTTAATACATTTATATATGAAACAAAATTTGGTTCATTCTGAAAGCACAGGTTTCGGACTGTACTTGGCAAATTTCCATGGCGAAAAGTTGTCAATTCTCGTAACCATAATTTACCACGTTCTACGATGGCGCAATATGGAAACGCTTTGCAGCGATTTTATTGGATTATTTGGGTTTCTGTGATGGTTTGGTTTTGTAATAGAACAAATTTTGTGTTTAATTCGATTCAGCTTGAAGTTCTGTGGGTTTTATGTCAAACTAGAATTCTGCAATGAACATCTGTCGACAGTCTGGGATTCAACAATTTGTTTTTAATGATAGATTAAGTAAATAAGCGCTGATAATAAACATACACAAAAAGCAACCTTAGACAACTTGACTTTAGTATTCAGGGAACCTTAATATGCGTAATTATACAAAAAACAAGCGTGTTGAAAAATTAACTTATATATATATATATATAGTAATATAATATTATCAGTGCAAACATTTGAAATTTAAAGATGATTTAATTTCAGTATTCAAACAATTATTCTGATCAAAAACGTATACCACCCAAATCAAACCAAAAAAGAAATAAAGTAAAATCTAAATGGATTATAGCAAATTGGAATGAGAAAAAAAGCATTATTTGCATTTTAACATTATCAAGGGCCTGGTAGAATGCAAATATGCTAAAAAATGGATGTTTTTCTGTCACAAAGAAAGCAATAGCTAAGAATTTCTTTGTTCTCAGGCCCGAAACACCCATTGTAAATAAAACCAGAAAAAACGAAGATCAAAATAAAACTCATCACTACAAAGGATAATCCAATAACCATTTAAAAACGTAGATCAAAATAAACTCACCACTACAAATATTAATCCAAAAATTACTTAAAAAATTATTATTGAAAAAGAGGCAACTCATAGTTTATGATAAACGAGACGCATGTGAAATTTAACAAGCAGATATTAGTTAAAAGCATAGTTAGTCAGCTCAAAATTAGCAGTGAACATGGAGTAAAATAGAGAATTCACAAACCTAAACTGGTTGAATCCTTACGTAAATTAGGATTCATATTAATTATAGTAACATGAATAATGCTGCCATCTACAGTAATGTGATGAAAATAATGGAAAAAAAATTATATATATATATATATATGTGTGTGTGTGTGTGTGTGTATATCATATGGGTATGTGAAATTAAATTTCATGCCGGAGCACGTTTCCTAGACATGGTAGTAATGCACTTCCACCAATCTGAAATCAACTTCCAGCAATTTCCAAGTATAGTCACATTATATTTTAGTTTTTTTTTTTTTTTTTTTTTTTTGGGGGGGGGGGGGGGGCGGGGGGGAGGGGAGCCCTCTAAACGAATGGAAAAAGATTTTCATACCATATTCTACACGAAACATGCTTGTATGCATAGAAAAAATATATCGTCGTTTTATTTTTTTTACTGTAGGCATTCTACCTACCAAAAATGTTACCCATAGATGTAATGTATTTGAATTCTCTTCGATATCCCTGTACACGAAACATTTGCTTGATCTCAACGAAAAATTTAATGTAGCATCCCCTATACAATACAAATTTAGAATACTTAATTTCGATTTCTTGTTTCTGTTTATTTTTGAGATATGTTAATAATAGACCGACACACAAACAAACCAACCACTAAATATTTTATTATTCAGGAAACCTCCATGCGTGTAAATAATAATAATAATAATAAAAACTTAATTACGAAAATTAAACACAAAAGCAATACTTTCTCTACCATATATATGGGTAAGAGAAATTAAAAAGTTGTATTAAAAGTTATGAAACAAAACACGGTTACATACATTATTTAAAAAAAATAATAATAATAAACATTTCGTCTTTTGAAATAGAATATAATATACTTTTTCTTATTATTAAATGGAAGCTAGATTGCAGGGTTTTTTATATATATAAAAGTGAAACAAGGAAATTTGAAATAACATTCTTCTTGAATTTAACGACACAATGGCAAATTTAGTGTGAACTATAACCATCACACTACATTTGTATTAATAATTTACTTGTTGAACAATTCAAACCTGAAACCTCTTTAATATTAAGTAATAATCTTTGACAGTATATTACTATTACCTGAAATCTTCAGGGGAAAAAAAAATGGTTAAAATTGTGTTTTAAAAATAACCATTAACTTAAATTACCGTTAAATATTATTTTAAATATGGCATTACTTTTGATTGAAAGAAAAAAATCTCTGAAGCGATACATTTTTAACAATAAATAAAATAAGGACTTCTAGTATATATAATATATATATGTAACATTAAATCGTCAAACACAGCATTGTTAAGAAAGTTTTTGAAAAGAACTCTTCTTGTTGAAATAGACTACAACATTATTATTTTCTTTTAAATGGGAGCTAAATTGCAGGGTTTTCTTCTATTATAAAACATGAAATAAGGAAATTGAAAATAAGTATATATTTTTTATCATCCATAGATGCTGATTTCAACTATTAGTAAAACTACTGACAATATGTCTTTAAATTTTTTGTAGGAAATCTGGTGGGGGGGGGGGGGGGGGGAATACTTTCGCAAAAAATTTTTGAAAAAAAAATTCAAATACTTAAGACTAAAACTTTTATTTCAAATACTCATTACAAGAGTTTTTTATCGACAAAAGAATAGGAAAAGTTTAAATATTTCAAAGAACAAATAAATTTCTCAAAGTTTTTAAAGCAAAACAATACGGAAGAGGATGGATTTGTAACAAAATTTCTTTTATTAAGATGAAAGTCGTTTCTTTCTGTTAGTTTTTATTACCTGAAGTAACTAAAAAAGGATATTGAATTTCTAATAAATTATATGCTGAAGGGAAGAAAAAACGCTCTGATATGTTTACAGAAAGCAAATAACTTTGTGTGCATGTTGAATGTTTACAAAATGTCCCGGATCACAACATCTAATATTTGATTTCGCAAATATGTTAGTGCTTATCCTTAAAAAAAAAAAAAAAAAAAAAAAAAAAAAAACTGTTGCAATTTTTGTTGTTGTGGCTGTTCATGTCAGTTTTTCAAATATATCTAAACCTTATATACCTAATCGGATTGCGCCCTAGCACTCGATTTTTACACATGTATTTTCAAACTTATTTCTCCTTACCAGTTCAAATTACTGAACATTGGTTTGGATGATATTTAAATGAAACAGCTGCATATTTTGTATCATGATATTTATATATTTTGAAGTCCAAACATCTCCAAAAAATTAACTAGTTGGCATAGGCGGGCTCCGCTCAGTTCCCCATCATATTTATGTTCTCATAAATTTCTAGTGCGAGACATATTATAATCACGTTAAAAGAAACGAATTTGACCAAAGCTTGATACAGTGACAGAATGAAATCCCCGCCTAATAGGTTATCCACCGTTCACTTCGATATATTTATCTTATTCTACTCTATTAATTTATTTTATCAGGGTGAATTCTGTTGTTTAGTTTTCATGCTACTATTTCCAGTGCAATAGTCCTCAAAATTCATATTTATATGAAAAATTTACAATTTCGCTATGTTGATAAAATCGTAAATTAGGAATAATTTACGAAATTTTCCTATTAGAATATTTGCATTCAATCATGTTCAAACAAATATCATAAATATAATTTTGAAGTTGTCTAATGTATTTATGATCCTCAAAATGGATGTTTATGCTCAATTTTGCCTTTTTCTGACATGTTAAGTAAATCGTAAATTCCAAATAACTTACGATTTTTTTAAATTGGAAAAATCATAGTCTATGATATTCATGCCAGTATCCAAAATAATGTTTAAAAAGTGGTTTGACATCTTTACGATGAAAATATCCCTCAAGATTGACGTTGATGTGAAATTTTGCTCTATTCTGCCATGTTATGAAATTCGTAATTTTCCAATAACTTACGAAATTTTTATATTGGAAAATTCAGAGTCATTAATATGCATGCCAGTGTTCTAAATAATATTTCAAAAGTAGTCTGGTATCTTTACGATGAAAATATCTCTCAAAATTGACGTTTATGTGAAATTTTGCCCTATACTGCCATGTTAAGAAATTCGTAAATTTCCAATAACTTGCGAAAATTTCAAAGTAGCATATTTATAGTTACTGATGTTCATTCCGGCATCAAAACTGATATTTTAAAACTAATCTGACATTTTTACAGTAAAAAGTTTCTATTTAATGCACGTTTAAGTGAATTTTTGTCCTATTCTCAAATGTTAAGAAAATCAAAAATTTCTCATAACTTACGAAGTTTTTTCATTCGAATGTTGCAAATGAATATGGTTTTTGCCAGTATCGAAAGTAATATTTTAAAACTGATCTGACCTTTCTGCGATCATTTGTTCGTGAGATATCGTGTTAACAGTTTAACAAACTAACACACTAACAGACTGACACACTAACGTACTGACACACTAACGGACTAACACACTAACAGACACCCTACAGACAAACACCATACAAATTTTGTCATTTTCGGATTCCTCACACCTGAAAACGTATAAAAAATCAAAAAACCTAAACTAAAAATGACAATATAGTACTTATTTAATTCAAATTGTATAATCACGTGTCTATTTAATTATTTGTATTATTAATTTCTAATGACGCAGTTGAATTTTATATATTTAATTCATTATTATTAAAACCAAATTAACCTTTAAAATGAGATAAAAACACTAAAATTTTTAAAAGATACACTTTAATTAAAAAAACATGAAAATACAAGAAAAACGTTTCGGCTAAACACTTGCCCCCCTCCCCCCCCCCCCCCCCTTCACCCCCGCAGTGTTATTAACATACCAAGCACAACATTTACAATAGAATTATGTACAAGACATGAAAACAAAACTAGGTAAACTGTTGGTTTGGATAACTTTAATAACACACCCGGTTGTCGGACCACCAAAACAAAACTAGGTACTCTGGAGAAATAGCTTTAGCCTCGTTCAGGGCAGAAAGCTGTAATTTAGTAAAGGCGCCCTCTAGGAAAATACGGAAATCGTACATATTTATATTTGAAGCTAAGATTTTTATGTTGTTAAAATCAGGACTACGATCACTATCGAGAAAATGAATTATGAGTTTAGATCTTAAATCACCTGTTTTATATGTTATATATATATACACCTGTTTTAACAACATAAAAATCTTAGCTTCAAATATAAATATGTACGAGTCCCGAACGAGGCTAAAAGCTCTTCCTCCTAATTTTGTTTTCATGTCTTGTAACTCTATTGTAAATGCTGTGCTTCGTATGTTAATGACACTGAGGGGGGCTAGTGTTTAGCCGAAACATTTTTCTTGTATTTTCATGTTTTTTTTAATTAAAGTGTATCTTTTAAAAATGTTAGTGTTTTTATCTCATTTTAAAAGTTAATTTGGTTTTAATAATAATGAATGTGTTTAGCCGAAACGTTTGTCTTGTGTTTTCATGTTATTATTATTATTATTATTATTATTATTATTATTATTATTAAAGTGTATCTTTTAGAAATTTTAGTGTTTTTATCTCATTTTAAAAATTAATTTGGTTTTAATTAGGGCTGTGTCGATTAATCGGTTCGGTTAATCGATCAATGCTTAGTACCGATCAATTTTTTTATTCGAGTTAATCGGATCGATTAATTCGATTAAAAATTTTCAAAATCCGATTAAAATTTTCAAACTACGAATTAAATTAAAAATGCTGTTCTGCCTACAAAATATTCTTTCGCATATTTTGCTAAGAAACATCCACCAAATAATGAAAAATAAATAAATAAAAAATAAAATAAATAAATAAATAAAAATAAATAAAACCTCTCAAAAGAAGTTGTTGCACTTTTGTTGATAAAGAAAAGGGAGAGGACAGTTATTAAACAAAATGCCGCTCCACGTGCAGGCTGGAGCAACACCACCTGTCTGTACCCTTCTACAGAAAGTGTTGGCTAGGGTAATAGTATTCTCAGAAAAAAGAAGCTTTAGAAATAGAAATGCTAAAAAAAAAAAAAAAAAATTAAAAGAAGGAATGGAGATTTCCACTATCCTTCTGATGAGGACATGTCAACAGAGTTTCAGAATATCTTCAAGCGTTTAATGTCTGTTCAGAATTGCTGATAGTAACTATTGAAGAAGAAACAGAAAATAACATTCTGTGTTCTAGTCCAAAGTGATAAAGAAGAACCAAAATGTAAGAATTTGAGATTTTTTAAGATAATGATATGGAATTTTGAGAATTCATTTAAAAATAGTAACAAGCGAGATGGACAAGGTCTACAAGTATAAAACTAAAATATGTGTAAATTCATTTAATGTTTCTTTCAAAATTAATTGAAAAATTAATTTATTTTAAAAAAAAAATTGAATAAGTGATAATATTTATATAAGATTAACACTTAAAGTCGCCAATTATTACTCTGAAAATTGATTTAAATTTCAGCTATGAAACAGATATAATTAATTTGAAAAAAAAAAAAAAAATCGCAATCAAACTTATGAATAATACACAATAAATACACAATATAAGAGTTTTATTCATCATTGAAATAAAATTATATAAAGAAAAATGAAAACCGATTAAAAATCCGATTAATCAACCGATTAATCGATTAATGAACTACGATTAACCCAGTTAAAACTCTTAATCGATTCCCACCCCTAGTCTTAATATATTTATGAGACGTATAGATTATGTTCAATTTTATTAAATTCATTATTATTATTTTCCTGTGACATGTTAAAATTCCGCAAGGCAAAGAATTTTTTTCTAAAAAAAGATATTGCTTTGTCCTATTTATTGTAAACCAATTAGTAAATCTTCTAAAACCATGCAAAGCGTGCATAATTTTTTTTTTTTTTTTTTTTTTTAATCTCAATACATTGTTGCAATTGTGATATAACTTATTTTTGTTAAATTATCCTTTTTCAGTATTTTGTTCAGGTGAAATGCACACATGGAAACCATTGATAAAATTTTGCTTTCTTTATTTAAATATATTATTTCAGCTATGGCATCATTTTCAGCGTTACTTTGGGAAAGCTTTTATTATTAAGAAGATTACTTAGTTTAGACATATGGATCAGAATGGATGCTTTTGAAATTGCTTTTAATGGAAATGGGTTTGTGAATATATTTTTGTAATTACACTGTAAAAAATGATTTCTCAAAAATGAGCAAACCTGTCTCAAAATAGCTCCGAAACAAATGTACTTAAATTTGAAAATCCCATGTACTCATTTTTTGAGTATATTGACATGATCAAAAATGGGATTGACCACTAAGAATCCCAACACCCGTGTCAATATACTCAAAAATGAGTACATGGGATTTTCAAATTTAAGTTATTTGTTTCGGAGATATTTTGAGACAATTTTACTCATTTATGAGAAACGATTTTTAACAGTGCATTATTTACAAATGCTATTCCATAATTTAATTTTTTTCGGCATATTAATTTATTTAGAAATAATGTAAACTTTTATAAATATATTCTCACAAACTTTCTTACTGATTTTTTCATGATTTTTTAGAATGAGTTAAATTTTGCTTTCGACATATTTTTACTTTCCGAACATACATATGTAAGGAATGTATTGTAATCATGTGAAAAATCCGACTTTGAGATTTTGGTGTTTCTATACGTTTTGAGGTCCCCTGAGTCCGTTTTCACTATTTTTACGATCATGTATGTATGTGTATATGTGTGAGTGAACACGATAGAGCCTAAACGTTTTGTTAGAATGAGCTGAAAATTGGTACGTATGTTGTACGTCACCATGGCACGAACCCTATTGCTTTTTATGAATCTGGGACTTATGGTTTTTTACAGGGACACAAAGAAAAATTCTTTTCATTATGGGCTATGGGACCAAATTATTTAATGTGCGATAGCGTTTAAACACCTTATTCGTCTGAGCTGAAAATTTATACGCATGTTATAAGTCACTGTTGCACAAACTGTACAGATTTTTGTGAATCTAGCGCTTGTAATTTTTTTTTTTTTTTTTACACGGACACACACACAAAAAAAAATTTCTGTATCATTACGGCCTGTGGGACCAAATTTTTAAAAGTGCAATAGCGTCTAAACGCGTTATTTAATTGAGCAAAAAATTTATTCACATATTACAGGTCACAGTTGCACGAACTGGTAAATCTAGCACTTATAGTTTTTTTTACAGAGACAAAAAAAAAAGGGGGGGGGGGGTCATTATGGCCTATGGGGTGAAATTATTTAAAGTGCGATAGCATCTAAATGCCTAATCCGTTTGAGTTGAAAATTTATATACATGTTATAGGGTCACCGTCACACAAACTGTATAGATTTTGGTGACTCTAGCACTTACAGAGTTTTACAGGGACACAAAGATTTTTTTTTTTTTTTATGGCCTATAGGCTCAAATTATTTAAAGTGTGATAGCGAGTAAAAGCGTTATTCAAATGAACTAAAAATTTATATACATATTATAGGTCACCGTCACACGAACTTTATGAACTTTGGAGAAAATGCCTTATCCGATGGAGCTGAAAATTTATATAAATATTATACGTCATTATTGCACTAGCTATACGGATTTTGGTGAATCTAGCATTTATAGGTTTTTACAGGGGCACAACGAAAAATTATCATTATGATCTATGGGCTCAAAGTACAATAGCATTAAATTAAACATCGTGTACTCAACGGAGAAAAATACTCAAACACCTTATTATAATTTTCTCTTTTGTTTATTTAACAACTCCTGTTACTTTACTTTATCTACAAAGCCGATAATTACTCAATGTTCGGAAAGTCGAGCGGAGTCACTCCAGATTTTTTTGTATAATCTATGAGTAAATAAAAGTTCAAATCTTCTTTATGTGATAGATTTGACAGTAATAAAATTTAAAAGTGGTAGATAGTAATATATTAAAAAAAAAGAAAAGAAATGACCATTTTTAAATCCTTAACATACTGCAAATATCGAAACTTAGTTATTCGTGAAAATTTGTGGCCTCCGTTTTTGGACGCCTTTACACGTTTTGAGGTTTCAGAAACTCGGAAATAACAAAATCGACGCAGTGTCAGTCTGTAGGTTTGTCAGTTTGTTAATTTCTCAATTTGTTAGTATATATAGAGCGTTTTATCACATGAACGAAAGCTGTCTGAGCACTTTTAAAATGTCATTTGTGTTACTGACAAGAACTCTGTTAAATTTTAACATTCCAATTTTAAAACTTCGTATGTTATTCGAAATTTAAAATGTATTTTAATAACATGGCAAAATAAAGCAAAATTTCGCATAAATGTGGATCATAAAAGGTATTTTTTCCCTAAAGAAGTCGAACTAGTTCCAAATATCATTTAATATATATATATGTGTGTGTGTAACTTTATGTTTAATAAACTCCATTTTACTTAATTTATCGAAATTTATTTACTCTCAAATTATTTTCAATGTAAGATAAAAACGTTGGATGCTGAATTTCATGTTCGTGAAAGCCTTTTGTAAGTAGTCTATGATTGAAATGACTTATAAATTCAGAAGAGTGTTAACTCTCGTCAACGATCTCATTGTTATGTTTTTAACTTACACTCAACTTTAGAACAATATTCTACGCCATCTATCTTCATCGCGATTTCACTTTATTCAAAGTGACCACCCTAACGAGAAACACTTGAAAAATGCTCTCATCCATCACTCTCTGTACAGTGGTTAATGGGCTCAGAGCAATGAGTGTTTTCTACAGTTTTATAGATTGGTATTTCCAGACAAAAGAATTTCTAATTTTAACAACACGAGGTCTATTCAGTTTAAATGAGATTGAGGATATCTAACACAGGAAATTACTGAACAATTGATGGAAAATGCAAAAATAAGAATACTTTTAGAATTATTTAAAATGTAATTTATATTTACGAAAACAAACATTTTAGTGCACATAATTTGTATTATTACTTTTATTACACGTAATTTTATAACATTTCGTATAGTGAAATTAATGTTCTTGTAATAAATTTCAGCTATTAAAAACGTGTTATAAATTAGCAAGATAAAATTGTATTTTGCAAAACATACCGCCTCGGAAGAAATCATATCTACTACTATTAATAAAATTGTTGTCTGTATGGAAACCACTCTTTCATAATGCACGACACCTTCGCAGTTGAAAAAAAGCAAAAGAATTGTGACTGTTTGCAAACACTAGTGGAAACCCTGCCGAATCGGATTTGTGATCTCTCATTCTTAAAAACAGGGAGGAAATTTTTTTTTAATTGAACACTAAATTTGATGATGATTGGTTCAGTGGACTTATCTTTTTGAAACAGCTGTTTCACATATTTATTGCTTTCCTAATAATTCCTATGATTTGTATATCATTTAACCATTATTTTTTTCATTGTACGTACTAATATAGTTTATGAAATAGAACTTTGCACGCAATAAAACTATATTTCCCAGCATAACTTTCGGTTTTACTGATAGACCTATCATTTCAATACGCATTGTACACTGTTAAAATTTTCAGTTACAACTTGAACCACTATATAGAGTAAAGTTATAAGCATTACCATAATACGGTCCAACCTCACTTTTATGTTTTCTACTTTTTGTGATTGAATTTATCTTGGAGCTATCATACCTTCACTGATAAAGGCAGTAGGAATCAGTAAAATTCCTACTGAATCCAAACCAAATTTAAATTAAGGAGCGTGGTCGAAAACATAAGGTGAAGTGCAAATTTTGTGCAACAACTCGCTCATGGGTTTATCCCCTTTTTATCAAAAGTCACTCAGTCCCCCTTTTATCAAAATCAACGAAACAGAATTGACGGGCAAGAAAGCGTGGCACGGTGCCATAGTACTTGACTTGAAACAGTTCTTCAGTTCGATCCCCGCCTCGGTCGAATTTCGATTTTTATTATTATTATTATTATTTAAAACATAATACCAATATTTGGTTCAACATAAAATTACCAAATCAAGGCAAAAGGTTAAACCATCAGGTGGTTACAGCTACTTTAGTATCAGATTTTGGTTCAAACTATCGCCAAATTTTTAACAGTGTCTGCTTTGAAAATATATCTTTCGTGTATACTAACGCATCGAAAATCTTTTGCGAGTGTCTGTACACAAACCAGTTGCGCTATTTATACTATTTTCAATAACGAACATGTCATAATGAATTTGAATAATATAAATTAATTTCAATGTATTTTTTAACAAAAATAAGGGAAATTAGAGTGGCAAATAAATAGACTAACCGACGTCATAACTTGTAAACGATATTTTAAAGTGTAAAAAATGCTTAATAAGGCTGAAAATGCCATCCACCTATTTCCCCACATAGCCTTTAGTATATATGTATACCTTTAATGTATACTGAATACTTTTTGTGACCTTATAATGCTAATCATATGAAATACTATAGAAAACATGTTTTTGTGCATATGAAAAATAAAAGTCAGTTTTATTTTGATTTGTGTAATACAAAAGTATTTGAATACGATTTATAAAAATGACTCTCATAGAGCATAATACCTAGGAATTCTTTTCAGTGTCCCTGTATACCATCATGCTATTTTTGCCATTTTTAATTGAAATCATGCCATAAAGAACTTAAATGAAATACTTCAGTTTGAAAAATTCTTTACAATGTTTTCCAAAATTACAGCATGAACAAACGGACGGACAGGCACATAAACTAAAGTCATAAACTTTTTTTTTTCTTTTGTGGTGGGGGGGAGGAAGTTCTTACACTGTTAAAAATTCGATGTTAGTTTCAACCAAACCTTGATACTGAAGTAACTTCAACCACCCGATGGTTTAACCTTTTACCATGATTTGGTAATTTTATGTTGAACGAAATATTGGTATTATGTTTTAAATAAAAATAAAAATAAAAAAACCCTCAAAATTCGACCGAGACGGGAATCGAACTGAAGACCTGCCTATCTCAAATCAAACACTCTCTGCCACTCTGCCACACCTTTGTGCCCGCTATTTCTGTGTGTTTCGTTGATTTTGATAAAAAGGGGCTAAATTTTCTAGTGTCTTATTTTCGTCCACAGATGGAGTTGTTGCACAAAATTTGCACTTTACCCTATGTTTTCGACCATGCTGTTTAATTTAAGATTGGTTTGGTTTCAATAGGAATTTTACTGATCCATACTTCCCTTGTGAGTGGATGTATGCTAGCTCCAAGTTTTGGTGCAACTTAAATTCAATCGCAAGAAGTAGAAAACATAAAAGTGAGGTTGAACCATATTATGGTATTGCTTATAACTTTACTGCATACAGTGGTTCAAGTGTGAACTGAAATTTTTAATTGTGTAGAAACAAAATAAATGAATGAATGAATGAAAAAATTTTTTAAAAAATGGAGAAGAAATTAAAATTCTATAATAATAAAAAAAACGTTAAATTATTATTTGTATTTTATTTATTTATTTATTTATTTATTTATTTAATATAAAATAGTTAAATTCACAGATTTAATATACAGAATCTCACAAATTATGAAACGATTTATTTTTAAAAAGAAGTAATAACCGGAATCTATAAAAAAAAAAAAAAAAAAAAAACTTTCAAACTTTCTTTTTTTTTTTTTTTTTTTTTTGCAAGAAATAATTACTATGTTAAAAATAAAATTTCGCTTCAGTAACAACTTGTAAATGTTAAGGAAATTATAGTTTACGAGAAAGTTTGTATAATTTTTTTTATTAATATTCATATTTCTAAAGCATTTTCCAAGGAAAAAAAAAAAAAAAAAGGAAAAGAAAAAAGAACTTTATAATATTTTTAATATTATAGTTTTAAAACACGGCATACTGCAAACATCCTAATATATAAAAGTAAAAATTATCAATAAAACCCTTTAGAAAAATAGATTGAGTATATAAAAACGATAATTTATTTTCATAAAATATAAAAATACTTAAAATACAGATACATAATTAAAAAAACAAAAATTTTTTAATTAAGGAAAAAGAAAACTATTGCGTTTTATTTTATTTTATTTTATTTTATTTAAGTTTTAAGTTTTATTTTATTTTGTTTAATTTTAAGTTTTTTATTTTAATACTTCGTTCATTTCATTTAATATTTAAAATTAAACTCTTCAATCAACTTTGAATTTGTAAAATTCTTTTATATTAAAAAATATGATTATTTATTTATTTAATAAGTACAAAAATTTTAATAAAAACTATAAAATGCAAGAACTCGCAACAATTGTTTCGAGTCTAGAAAAAACACGACCCTTCGTGAGTCGAACAAAGTGGGCATGAGTACTGCAAACAAAGCCGCAACGCATCCAAAGTAGGCACAAGTGCTCTATACACCTGACCATTCATGTTTACACGCGGAAATAAATGGAGGTCTACATGTCTACTTACAGAGATAATATCCCAAACACAGACATTGGCTCGATTTCGAAAACCTTAGGACGGAAGCTCCTGTGACTAATGTCACGCATTCTTCTTTGGAGAAGAATTGTACCTTACAGGTAAGGGTGACCTGAATTTAAATTCACTGCTAAAGAGAAGGAAACATAAAAGAACACAAACACATAATACTTCTTGAACTTATTAGGAAAAGAAAGCACAATACATAAAATTACTAACGTTTAAGTACAGTGTTACACAATTCATAGAAAGATTAGAGACAGCAAGAATATTTTTGTATTTTAAGGATCTACTTTTTTATTTATTTTTATTTTATTTTATTTTTATTTTATTTTTTCTGTTGATAATTTTTGTGACCTAGCCGCTTGTGCCATATTCTTATACAATTTTTATCAGTGCATGTTTCTGCAATATTTATACTTTCCGATGAATTTTTACGTGTCTCTATCTCATATAAATTATCGGTTAAGTTAGCCTCAATGTATGTTTTATTTTGAAATTTAATTTAACACTTTTTGTTTTTGAATATGGCAACGTAACCATTTTCAGTTGCTTTCGTTACTGAAATTAGGTTTATAGCTATATCGGGAATAAACAGTACATCTTTTAATGCAATATTGTTTGTTTCATTATCAGAGTTAACCACTTCTATGCTTATGTCCCCATATCCCTGAGAGATTACGGACTGCCCGTTTGCTAGCATATCACTGACCTTCTCACTATTTTTTAAACATGTAAATTTATTTAAGTTGTTGCAGATATGTGAGCTACTACCACTGTCCACTATCCAACCGAAATTTTTGGTTTTATCTATGATAAATGTAAGATTTTTTAGTTTATTCTCTGTTTCTCTAATTAACTGTTTTTTTTTTTTTTTTTTTTTTCCTTAAGACGTATTGTTGCCGCTATTATTGAAATTATTGTTACTTCGGTGTGAGTTTCCTGATCTGTGTTTTAAGTACCAGCATTCATTTCTTGTGTATGATGCTTTTTTACAGTAGGTACAATATTTACTAGGGTTTAATTTGCATTTTGTATGCATTTTCTCCTAGAATTAATTTATCTTGTGTTATTTTAATGAACTCATCGGTTAGATTGTTTCTTATAAACTCGGCTGTTAATTCCTGTTCATTTCTGCTCTCTATAGCAGTTATAAAAGTGTCATAAGTAGCAGGTAGTGAGCACAACATCAGAGCAGCCATATGCTGATCCTGTATTTCTTCACCGACAGCAAGTAACTTATCCCTATCTGGTATATGTTTGTGATATAATCAATTAAATTGCCATTCTCAGCCATTTTGGCTGAGTATAATTTTCTCAACAAAAATAATTTATTTCTAAGATTAGAACGTTGGTGTATATTTTGTAAGGCATCCCAAATTTCTTTGGCGGTTGTGAGATGTCTTACATTGATTATCTGACTATCATCTATTGATAGATTTATGAAAGCTCTGGACTTCTTATCTTTAGACCGCCATTCAACTGTTAGTGGTTTGGGAGGAGGGTCAGCGATCATGCTGAATAAATCCTCCTTAATTAACAACATTTCGATCTTAAATCGCCACAAATCATAGTTTGTGGCGTCCAGTTTTTCTATTAACGTTATATTATCTTTCGATGCTATTATTTAATTTTAATACCCTCTTTTTTCTTTGTCAAATTAGGTTTTGTTTATGCATTATTCATTTTTGAAAAATAAATTCACATATATTCAGTTGTTATATTTGATATTAGAATTAGCATATAGTTTTATTTATTTTGCTTAGTCTTGACAACACATAGCTCTATTAACATACTTATTCATATTATATAACAGATATGTAATTATATATTTTTATATCACCATACTTTCTTTATTTATATGTATATAATATAATTTTGATTTTATTCCTTCTTCATAATTATTTTTCGTATATCTTTATATTATATTGATATTCAAAAGCTCTCTTTATTTTAAACTGCTTATTGAGAAAAATATAGATTCATTCAAAGTATAATTGAGACACTCGCTCTCATGATCTTTTATAATTATTTACTAATTATTTATGAAGGCGGCGCATAGCGCAAATCAACTATATATTTGAATCATTTATATTTATACATAAGAATATATATATGATTATATAAGAGAGCTGATTATAATATGTCAGATTATTAACACAATAATTTCCATCAGTTATTAAGGAAGGTACGATTTGTACTCACCTTCTATGTCAGTTAGCAACTTCAATTCTTCTTTATCCATTATCATTCTTGGATGCTATTATGCTGCATCTGTAAATAGACTTAAGTTTTCACATAATTATTAATTAAATTGTGTGTGTATTTTTGATGAAAATTCTCATATTTTGTTCACTATATTTAATAAAGATTCTTGAATGACTATTAGTTACATTCTGGATATATTTTATAAGTATATGAAAACATTCTTTAATGGAGGAGCAATTAACAGAGCTCCTTCCATCTTAGCAGAAACTACATTATAATACAAGTACATGGAAAAAACCCGCGAGATGAGAGTCTATGAATTTGCTGATCCAAACAGTTCACCGAGTAGAATGGGAGCGACACATATTTTCCGCAACATGTACACTGAGAGAGAAAGTTCTTTAAATGAAATGTCATTGTATTTCATGTCATTGTATTTCAGTTCTTGAATATGAGAATATTGGGCATAAAATTATTACAGTTACTTTCCATTTTTCCTAACAAATTGTTGCGAAAATCTATGAATCATAGAAATACTCACATTTAGCTATATGACCACCTTTATCAAATTTCAACTTGCTTCTATTCTCTCATAGATTTTCTGTGGTAGTTCTTCGGATTAATGATGCCTTGAAGTCGTAATGAATTGGATCCAGTGTTTATATATTAATAACACAGAAATATCTCCCGCCTTAATCTCTAGCATGCATTTTTCAGCTTCTGAAAGATGACACTGACCGATTCCATTGCTACTAATTTGCACACTGCAATTTTATTCAGCGCCTTTTATTTAACAACATATTCAAATTTCACACTGACTTGTTTATTTTTTGACCGAGTTATCTCAATTTTTGTGCTTTTCTTTAGTTTTTATAAAACAGTTCTAAGCTAAACTACCATGTAATATGTTTTGGCATGAGCTAGATGCTGGATGATTTCTGAAGCTACGTTAAAATAACTATTTCAATTAAGCTAGTTTTAATATTAAATTCCTCTTTACGCTAATTTTACAAATAATTCTATATTTTACACCAACAAAAAAAGATTATCAGGTATGAATGTAACGATATACCTGATAAGCACTCAAATTAAAATTGCAAAGAATCTTTGATTGATCTTTCCATAATGTCAATAAACTTTAAAAAAATGAGAAATAATTGTCAGAAATACATCTTTTTCAAGAACCAAAATGCTCGAATAATTTGTAATCTTGCACAAGATCTTAACAATTTCAAGTGATCTATCATCATCAAGCTTCCTTTTTATCGAAAGAGACCTTTAAAAAGAGAACTTTTATAGAAAAGAAATCTCTAATCCATCATTCATGCTTTAGAAGATAATGAGTCTGTGTTGAACTTCATACTAATTTTTAGATCAGCTATTTTCGATAAAGAAATACGTTAATATGTTTATGTACACACTCATACCAATAGATAGACGGATAGATAAGCAAGTAAATACATAAAATAGTTCGGAGAAAATATTATTACGAAAATATCGTTTTATTTATATCTAATATCATCTATATAAATAAAGAGAAGTATATGTGTGTCTCTGTGTGTGTGTGTGTGTGTCTGTCTGTCTGTGTGTGTGTGTCTGTCTGTCTGTGTGTGTGTGTCTGCGCTCTGGTGCTCAAACTACTGGTCGCAGAGCTTCCAAATTTGGCATATAGGTACCTGGGACCTGCAGGTGTGCACCTCATCGAGATTTTTTCGAATTTGAATTTTTAAAATTAATGTTTTTACGATTTTAATATTGGCTTTAATGTTTCATTTTTCATGCATTTATTCTTCGAATGTAATCGTCTGCGTATCTTAGCAACGGCTATTATGCAATTCATTTTTTATTTAATACATTCATTTGAAGGAGATTTTCTTTCTTTTTTTTTTCTTTTTATTATTATTATTATATTTATTGAAAATCAAATGGTAATGCAATAGAAATAAATTGTTACGTTTATGTATAAATTTTATACTATAGCAACTTTTTATTTTTCATTTTTTTTTATTCCTTTAAAAGAAAAATCTTTTTTTTTTTTTTTTTTTTTTTTTTTAATTATTATTATTTATAATATTTATTGGTTTAAAAAAATTGGTAGTTTATAGTAGAAAGGATAAACTGATTAAAATTCGTTTTTCATGTATTTAGTTCCTTTTAAAAGAAAATACACTTTTTTATTTTATTTTAATGCACTGGTCGGAATCAAATCGTAATATAGTGTAAATAACGGGGGCTATAAAACACGTGGTTCAAAAACTAAAATATATAATAGATGCTGAGATACAGTCATCTTTAAAATCGCAGTTCTTAAATAACAGAAAATCCAGAAGTCGTCGATAAATACCCAAATTGAAGTGCCTGGGAAAGACATTTCTGTAGACTGTGGGAAACTGGACCCGATGCAGCACGGGTAGAAAAAAGAGCTGCTTTAGGCAACGGGTACCCGAAGAAGCGAGATCTAAAGCGATTTCAGTGGTTTTTTTTTTTTTTTTTTTTGTTTTTTTTGTTTTTTTTGTTTCTTTTAGCTTTTATTTGTAATGTGATGTAAAAAATAATTACTGATCCAATTCTTTTGAAAATTCATTTAAATATAGTGACCAACGTAGCGGGCGTAGCCTGCTAGTTCGTAATAAAAATGTAAAAAAAATTCTTCATAAAATAAGATATTTTAAACTAAACACGATCTCTCTTTTAATTTTATTGGATCAGAAAATAAAAATCTTGGCATATTTTAAATTTAAATTAGGATCTTAATTAGGAACAGTATTGTGTCTGAACATGACCATCAGTCATGCTATTCTATGAAGTTGTAGCGAAATTACCTCATGGGCAGATTGTCAGAACTAAGCGATGAACAACTGCGGTTGACTTTTTGCTCAGAGCTATGGTTCTTGATTCCTGATCCAGTAGGCCTAGGTTCAACACTAGTTTCTACGCAAGTCACCTTACAAAGTAAAATCTGTTTGAAAATACAATTTAGTTCTCTAGCAGTTAAGTACTTGAAATACGATTAGGCACTGCATCAAAATGTGTTCCTGTAGTTTTGTATTCTATTATTTCTGGGCGTTTCGCAAGATGCGTTTCATACACCCTATATACTATTCTCATCAGAAAGCTTGTCAGTGTTTTGGGCAAAAAACGTAAAACTATTTTGGAATCAATAATATCTGTAGCTATGAAATTATAAATTTTTTCGTTATATTAAATAAAAAAAACAATTATATGTCTAGTTTTCATTTTAAAAGAAATAATATAAATTGCAATTCAGAGTGTTAAATAGGTTCTTTATGTTATATATCTAAAATAAATTAATAAAGAAAAATAGTACATATATATATATTATTTTTTTCATTTGCATGTCTATTATTTCAAAAACATTTATTTATTTAAATATCATTTAGCAATCTGGAGGCTTTCTTGTTTTAAAACGCTCAACTATAATCTTAAAATTCTTACGTTATCTTAAAGTTTTTTACAAACTTTATTTGTTATCCATCCCACTGACTTAAAGTTCAATCTTTTTTTTTTTTTTTTTTAACATTTCTAAGAATTGTTACTGTAAATTTTAAATTTCATAAAAATCGCAATTAATTATGATATACTTATAAAATAAATTATTTGCACTAATTCAACTAATTGCTGCAAAGCAAAGCAAAAGAAATAAGTGACACATGACAAATATTAATCCTAGGGATTAATATTTGTCATGTGTCACTTATGGTGACACATGGATTACACATGGAAGGATTATCCTACGGATTAATCCTATATAGTATCAAATTTATTTTTTTCATTCATTATTTAAGATGGATGAAGGAAAATGAAATTTTTAAACATATATTTTTAAATTATTTTTTTTTTTTTCTATGTAAAATTAATCTTGTGGGCGCTTATTTTTGTTTACATTTCGCACAATTTTACTATACTGAATTTTTCCATGATCTTACAACTTAAGGACACAAATATAAAAATCTCCCTCTTGTAATTCCCATAATGTTATGATTCAAAATATAAATTATGTAAGCATAATGCTGAAATATTTATGACAAATAACCTGTTAAAAATTTCATTGCAACCGATTTATGTGGTTCCTGAATTGTCACAAGTAATATTTCAACGCTGCACAAAACGAAAAAGGGAAAAAAAGTGCCAATTACCCAAATATAGTTGCAACCAATATCTCGGTACTAAGTTTCACTATTTCAGTGAGGGGTCACTAGTAAAAGGGTAAAACATAGAGTGCTAAGTATCTGAAAATCTTGATTGCACTTAAATTGGAACCATTTTTCTGTTGAAACAAAAGATTTTATTTTTAACAGTATATATATATATATATATATATATATATATATATTCAAAAAGTAATATTACGATTATTCTTAAAATGCCATCATAATATGTGTTGAATAAAAATTTTTGTAAGTAAATATTATAAATTGCATGTAATATTTGCGAGTTTTTGCAATTTATTGTGATCACATAGTTTGGCCGCGGTAATCTAGTCGGTAAGAGCAGCGGGCTCGTACATGAAGGATTGCAGGTTCGATCCTTGAGCAGGACGAAGACCGGCGTGTTTGCTAATAGACAGTGGTGCACGTTAAATCTGTCGTTCGTGGTCACAGATTTCTCCATATTCCAATCAAAATTATACCTCTGGGAGTGCTGGATCATGGGATTTACTCAGCCCTTACCCGAATTAAAATTCGAGCTTTTGTTGCATACTGATGCTACCATCTTTCGCCATTTTAACGAGCTAAGTCGTTCTTCCACCACTTGTGGTGCCAGGGTTGCTAGATGAATACGACAATTTCATTTTTTAATAAGACTAAAATTTTTAAAGTATTAATCTATTGGTTCAATTACATCTGCTTCAGTATAAAGCCGTTGCTTTAATATAAAAGTAGTGGTGTTAAAAAATTAAAATGTAGTATTCAACGGGCAACCCTGTGTGGTACACATCTAAAACAGAAGGCGCTCCCTTGACATTTTAAATTTGGATAGTTTCACTACAGAGGCTAGGAGTTTTCGAGTTGTATAAGTAACAGCATATGAAGTTTTTTATTCATTGTTTTAGAATAAAAGTTTTTAAAATGCATTTTACATACTTAAGGATAATATAATGAAATATCACTTAAATAGAACTTTTTTTATTCTTCATATAGCACGTTTTCTTCCACAAAACATCTTAAGGATGTTATGGAGATTCCCAGATCATCTAACAGATGATCTGGGAATCTCCATAACATCCTTAACTCCATAATCTCCTTAATCTCCATAATAACTCCTTAATCTCCATAACATCCCAGATCATGATGTTCAGGAGAAGCCTTGTGAATGTCCTCTAATGAAGTTGTCTTGAAGATATCCTCAAAAGATTATAGATTAAAAATGTGGTCATGTATAATTTAAGGGGAAATGTTTAAGGGTAAAGGCCTATGTATGCATGGAACGATTTAACATCTTTGTGAGAGTCTTTCTGAGGGGTGCTAAATCATGAATTATCACAAAAATAAAACATAAATGTTTGTTCAATTTTTACTCACCTTTCTACTTAATTTGCAAGCGGCATGTACATTAAAATATATTTTTCGTTTGTTATATAAGTGCAACTTACCAAGAAATTTTAAGAATTTAATTTCTTAAACTACCTAAACAAATCATTAAAATTTTCTATTCGAAATTCAATTAATTCAATTAAAGAAAATTTCTTTTAACGCAAAGGTTCATGAATCCTAATTGGAAAAGTAAGTTTTTTTTTTTCCTTATCTGTTATTATATTTGTTATTATAAACGATGCTGAAAAATCATTGAGTTTATTTAAACTACTTATACCAAAAAAGAAAAATTCAAACGTCAAAAATTCTTTTTACTTTTCTCTTTCTTGAAATATTATATTCATGAAGAACGCCAAGTGTACATGTAGAATAATAAAAATATTCATCAATTTCTGAACTCTATAAATCCATTTCCATCTCGATTCTGATATGAATATCGAGAGTAATATTTGATTTATAGTCAAAACTGGGAGTTTGAAAAATGGAGACTGATTTGTGATATTTTCTATATCAGAAGTGGTAGTATGTCGATAAAAATTGACATATATTCGTATTTTTAAAAGCCATAGATATTAAAAAAAGAATATATGTGTAAAAATTATTAGTATATTTCTTACCTAATCTGTGCATGCCTTGTTTTCTATCCGAATAAATAATATTACATTATATTTTATTTTATTATTTTCTTCTTTTTAAATAGTTGGAAGCGTGTAGCGGTTCGGATTAAATGTTCATCAAAAAATGTATGCCGCTATTTTTTCCTACACTCACGGAGCTCTCCTGACGAAAGCTAAATGCTTTTTGTGGAGTTTATTTTTTATACCTAGCAGGGGGCTCTGCCTCCTGCTCGCTCCGGTCACCAACCCGACTCCCATCACTTATTAACCACTGCGGTACTCTACTTGCCTACTCGCTGCTTTACTTTTCACTGAATAGAAATAATAATAGTCCATAACACAAAACAAAAGCAGAAAAATTTTATAGAAATCTCCATATTCAGTGTCAAATTGAAATACATATAATACCATTTTTTTTTATAAAATACTATGCTAAAAACTAGTATTCTTCTTCTTATTTTTTTTCTTTTCAGAATAGAAAAAAATTAGTAATGTCTAAACCATTTTGCGTTACAACTTTAGTATATGACCCACTTCGAAACTTTTAAATTTTTTTCATTATATAGCGATGAATTTTTTGGTATAATTGCTTGTTAAAATAATAATAATAATAATAATAATCTAGTACCTATTTCTTCTAATGCCTATACTTTTTACTATTGAATTTTTTAGTTGATTTAGGGCAGTATATAAATACACTCTATATACTTTTAATGTACAACAAGATAACAATTTTACACATTCGAAAATGTCTAAAAGGAAAAAGTTATTAATATTATTATTTTAAATTGGAAAAATCTCCTACAGATTCAATTTTTAATTCGCTCCTGCCTGCAGCTTAAAATAACGAAGTATAAAATCTACTCGATTCTTTATAAGAGTTTTGGGTGGGGAAATTTTTTCTTGCCATAATTAGAAAAAGGAAATGTATCACAGAAATGTCTAAATCTGTAATGTTCAAAATATATCAGAATTTTAAAATTTATCAAAATTTATCAGAACCCGGAACAATTGGTTAAAAGTATTAAAAAAAAATTCATTGCTATCGTGTTTTGAGTTATTATAAAAGTTTCAAATGGCTAGTTAGCCGGGAAGATAGTTAAAAATCGATTGTAAGCTTTGTACTGGTAACGCTGCCGAAGGCAGCAGGGTCCCGAAGCAGTTGGCTAAAAATATTTTAAAAATGCATTTCACCGTGTTAATGACTATTCTGAAAGTTTCAAATGTCTAGCTAGTCGGGAAGTTAGTTAAATAAATTTTCTATTGAATCATATAAACGCTGCCGAAGCAGTAGGGACTAGAGGTGAGTTCGGGCTCTATTTTGGCAATCCGAGTCCGCCCGGGCCCAAAACATTTTTGAACTGAGCTCGCCCGAGCCCGATATTGAAAGTGGTACGCTATGCAACGCATACACAATAGTAAAATTAAGTACCGTATTCATTTTCAAATTAATTTTCTTATTACCAATCCTCAATTTAAATAACTATAAATCTTATTATAACAATTTATAATGTCTGTGTCTTTGTATACATGTATATATTTATATAATATATATTTATAGTGTAGCCCATTGTTTATAACGCGCCTATCGGGGGACAAAAAATTTATCCGAATGAGTGATATAATGAGGCCCAGTATAACGAAGGAGGAAGGATTACTGTATAACACTATGACATAATATGCATCCCGTTGAAAAAAAAGTTATATATAGAAAAAGGAAAGTCAAAACTACTAAAGTTTGCAAGATTATTTTGTGATTTATAACCTATCATGATTATTATGACATTACTAAAGGTGCTCTCAAAATGAATAAAATTTCTTTTTTACATTTTCCAGTTAGTGAAGAATAAAATAAACGGAACTTTTAGCTTGAATCTGAGCCCGCCCGGAGCCCGAAGACTTGCGTAAGATTTGAGCCCGTCTCATCTCTAGTAGGGACCTGAAACAGTTGACTAAAAGTAATAAAAAAATGTATTGTCACCGTGTTCTGAACTATCCTGAAAGTTTCAAATGTCTTACTAGTCGGGTGAAAGTTAGTGAAAAATCGATTGCAAACTTTGTACTGATAACGCTGCCGAAGGCAGCAGAGGCCCGAAACAGTTGGCTAAAAGTATTAGAAAAATGCATTTTCACCATGTTCTGAACTATTCTGAAAGTTTCAAATATCTAGCTAGTCGAGAAATTAGTTAAATAATTTTTTTTGTCGAATCATATAAACTCTGCCGAAGGCAGTAAGGACCTGAAACAGTTGACTAAAAGTATTAAAAAGATGTATTGTCACCGTGTCCTGTCCTGGAAGTTTCAAATGTCTAGATAGTCGGGAAGTTAGTTAAAAATCGATTGCAAGATTTGTAATGGGCAAACAAACAAACAAACAAACAAGAATCGAAGTTAATAAAAACATTGTAAAATATTATCCCCTGATGACACCGATCCCTTCGTTACATTTAAAAAATGCTCTATCAACACATTTGTATTTAATTTCATCACATTAGCAACAAATGGCTTTATGAATTTATATTCTGTTTTATTTTGTAATTTAAGAAATGAGATGATGCCCTCAGTTTGAACAAAACTTTATTATTTAAAGAGTAGGACTGAGCGATGTATGGATTCATCGAGATGTATCGATTTAGTATCTATATCGATAAATCGATTTAAGCTTATGCCGACTCTCGTTAATATCAATTTTACATTTATATCGCTAAATCAATGTTAGCTTACACTGATTCTGCCAAATCGATTTAAGCCTCGCCATTCTATGATCTATGCATCAGTAATTGTGGAGGTAACATTAGTGCACGCATAATATCCAAACCAAATGCGACTGATAGGAAAGTGGACATCGATTTAGCTTGAATGCCAATGTTCTGGCTGTCTGATCCTTATGAAATTTTAAATTTGGACTTAGTTGGGTGAAGAGATCCCATGATGAAGACTGCATCGTGGGATTGTGAGTGGGTTTCACCCTCCATGATACTTATCTCGGATGGTTACGGTCTGATCCTTATGAAATTTTAAATTTGGACTCAGTTTGATTTTGGCATGACGAAGACTGCATTATCGAAGGGGGAAAGGTCTGACTCTCCAAAAGGACTTACGTTGAAAAATTACGGACTTGTCTTTAAGAAATTTTAAATTTGGAGTCAATTTGATGTTGGCATAATAAGGATTGCACCACTGGAAGGGGGACAGTCTGACCTGCTATCTCACGGTGCCTTATCTCGGAAAGTTTCTGTCGATCTTTATGAAATTTTAGATTTGAACCCGATTGGATGTTCATATCGAAGACTACATTGGTGGAGTAGGAGGGTCTGATTATCCACAGTGCCATGTTTCGGAAGGTTATGCTCTGATACTTACGAAATTGTAAAATTGGACTTACAAGGAGAGGTCACGACATGGAAGATTCAGATCGGGACGAAATTGCGCAGGATTGTAGTATACTATGATAGTAACAACATATTAAACAGTAGGACCCACTATCCACAAAATTTCGAGAAAAAAAGCATTTAAAGTTTCAGTAATATTTAAATGCAAGTTATTTCGTAGACGAGTAAGTGCCTCAGTGGCGTGATCCTAAAGCGCGAGCCTTCCACCCAGATGACTTGGGTTCGAGGCTACCTGCGGGACTATTCTTTTTTTTTTTTTTTTTTTTTTTTTGTCTTCTCTAACTTTTTATGTAATCTTAACTTTTTATTTATTTTACTTTATTTTATAATTCAATTCAAAATTTGAAAATTTTAATAAAAAATTATTTAATTTTCTTGAGTATAAAATAACTTTTTCTATTTTTAATATTGATAACTTAAAAATACAATAAATTTATATAACTTAAAAAATAAATTTTAGTTTAATTTTAACTTTAAAATAAGGTAAAACTAAAGAAACTGTTTTTAATTATTTATCTAAATATTTTATTTCATTTTAGGTATATTTAATTTTATTTTTTAAATTACAAAAAAAAAAAAAAAAAAAAAAAATTACAGAGGAATGATGATTTTAATTGCATATTGCGACGCTATTAAATTATTACAGGTAAAGAAATGTTATCTTTAAATGTAGATTTTAAATGTTAATGAACATCGTTTCTTTTTCGATAACGACTTCCTTTTTTTTTTTTTTTTTTTTTTTATCCTTCTGTGCACAAAATAAAATTCCACCTGCCCTTTTATTAATAACAAGCTAGAAGTATTTGCGTAATTTATACACATTCAAACCAAATCAGGAAGCTCAAACCAAGATTTAAGTACACCTTCTAACTATTTTACACTTTGTTTACAGCTTGTTTATTTTTTAATTATTTAAATATTTGTCTGTTTTTCTTTATGTTTCTTATTTAGGGTTTTGCAAAACTAAACTTTATTTCTTAAGTTATAGAAATTTATTGTATTTTTAAGTTATAAATATTAAAAATGGAAAAAGTTATTTTATACTCAAGAAAATTAAATAATTTTTTATTAAAATTTTCAAATTTTGAATTGAATTGAATTGTAAAATAAAGTAAAATAAATAAAAAGTTAAGATTACATAAAAAGTTAAAGGAAAAAAAAAAAAAGAGTAGTCCCGCAGGTAGCCTCGAACCCAAGTCCTCTGGGTAGGAGACTCGCGCTTTAGGATCACGCCACTAAGGCGCTTACTCGCTTACGAAATAACTTGTATTTAAAGATTACTGAAACTTTAAATGCTTTTTTCTCCAAATTTTGTGGATAGTGGGTCCTACTGCTTTAATATGTTGTTACCCTCATCGTATACTACAATCCTGCGCAATTTCGTCCCGATCTGAATTTTTCATGTCGTGACCTCTCCTTGTTAGTTGGATTTTGACAAAGACTGAATCATCATAGAGGGAAAAGAGTTGATCGCCCATGGTGTCATTTCTCGAAGGTTAGAGTCCAATCCTTACGAAGTTTTAAATGTGACTCAGTTTAGTGTTCGCATGGTGAAGAATGCATTGTTAGAGGGGGAAGGGCCTAATACTCCCCCCTCCCCATTTTGTTTATCTCTAAAAAGTTACTGTCCGATCTTTACGAAATTTTGAATTTGAACTTGGTTGGGTGTTACATATCGAATATTACACTGTTGGTAGGGGAGAATCAGACACCGTCCCGTGGTGACCCACTTCTCAGAAGGTTACAGTCTGATCCTTATGAAATTTAATTTAGACTCAGGTGTTGGCAAGATAAAGATTACATCATTGGAAGGGGGTATCTAAACCCTCATGGTGACTTATCTCGGAAATCTGCGGTCTGATCCTCATGCAATTTTATATTTGGACTCGATTGAGTGTTGGTATGACGAAGACTGCAACGGTGGTAGGAGGAAGTGTCTGAACCCCCCCCCCTCGCCTCCCATCCACCCTTGATGCCTTATTTTGGAAAGTTACAGCCCGAACTTTACGAAATTTTTAATTTGGACTCCGTTGGATGTTACACTCCGCGGCAAAAAGATAGGTACAAAGGATTTTTTTTTTTTTTTTTTTTTTTTTTTTAATATGAATATTTTGAATATGATACAAATATTTAATATGTTTTTGATAATAATAAATGATCAGAACAATTTAGTTAATGTTGTTTTAAGAAAAAAAAAATAATAAAATAAAAAATAAATAAATAAACCTTTGTACCTATTTTTTTGTCGCGGAGTATAGTCTTAAAAATTTTCTAAATTAGTCTTAAAAAAAAAAAAAAATTAGTCTTAAGTTAATGTTATTTTATAATAATAATAAATGATCAGCACACTTTAAAAAGTTTTATTTTAGGAAAAAAAAAAAAAAACCTTTGTACCTATCATTTTGTCGCGGAGTGTATATAACGAAAATTTCACCATTCGAAGGGAAAGGGTTTGACCTCAACAGAACCCGGAATCTTGGAAAGTCACGATCAGATCGTTACGAAATTTTAAATTTGAACTTTATTGGGTGCTGGCATGAAGGGAACTCCATCGCTTAATGGAGAGAGTCTGACTCCACCCAATGCTATTACTTATTTTACAGTGTTACGATCAGATTCATACCAAATTTTAAGTTTAGTCTCCATCGGATTTTTGCGAGGGCCGCGGTAGCCCAGTCGGTAGAGCGCCGGCCTCGTAATTGGAAGATTGTGGGTTCGGTACTCGAGCCGGCCAAAGACCGTCGTGTACACTAATGTTGGCTGGTGCATGTAAAATCTGTCGTGGCCGGAAAGTCCTCCATGTTCCCATCAAAAATTATACCTCTGGGGGTTACCGAAGCGGGAGAGCCATCCCTTCCGTGGAGGATCAAAATTGTGATGGCATGTCTCCGGACCACCTCTAGGGGTGTGTCCCAGACCGTCGCCAATTGCCCATCTGCGCAGCATTAGTGCGACGTAAAACCCAACCACAAACCAACCAACCATCGGATTTTGAAAAATGAAGACCGTTTGAATGAGTGGTTGTCCAATACCACTTATTACTAAGTATTATTTTGGAAAATTAAAGCCAGATCGTTACGAAATTTTAAATTTGGACTTGTCTGGGTGTAGGTATGATGAAGATTCCACCCTTTTAAGGGCAGCAAGGGTCTGAATCCTCATGGTGCTAGGTATTTCGGAAAATTACGATCAGGCCCTTGTAAAATTTTTAATTTGAACTTGATTGGGTGTTATATAGTCAAGACTACATTGTTTGAATGAAGAAGAAAACGAATTATTTAAACGAAAAAAAGAGAAAGGATTAAAACGAAAAACGTGGGGAGATGATTGTTGCATGATTAGTTCACCTAAGCCATTAACAACTTTATTGCACTTCAAATGATATGAACTGTTGTGAGAGTTTTCTCACCGACAGCTACTCCTTACTATTATGTATTTCTTATGCTCTACGTTTTTCGTTTCAAACCTTACAAATACTTTTTATAGCTAGCTGTAAAAATTCAAAATTACAAATTTTCAGTACAATCTGTCCAGCGTTACAAATCTGTATGGCACTAGAATAAATTATTTTATATTTTTTTACTCCATTCTAGAAATGGTATATTATTATTTTAAACGGGTATGTTATTTATTCATTTAAGTAATTATTTATATTTCAAGTAGGAAGTAAATCTATCAAATGGCGACTTATTTCGAATTCTGAGTTTTATAAGAAACATTTATTTATGTAATTTTTAATACTTTCAGAGAATATAAGAATTTTAATAAAATAAAATGCTTGTGAAAAAAATTTCCCAAAACCATTTTAAATTTAAACTTACTATATAATATTGTATAGTATTAAAATAAAAACGTTCTTAAAATCTTGCTAATAACGATATACCATTAAATTGCGATGTAAAGCTGGTTATATATCACGATACATGATGATGATGATGATGTTTAAATATGTTTTTAAGAATTTTAAATGTAAAAATGCTTCCATGTGTGAAAATAACAAAGTTTCCAGAAATCGTGTATCATTTTCAAAATTTAAAATAAGGAAAGGGCATGTTTACAAACAAATACTCCGTCAATCAATCTTTACCACTCACAAGTGGCAAAAGAACAACCTGTATTGGTGAAAATTCCATAGTTTTGCCCTGAATTTGTTTGTGCGTGACGTCACCTGCGCTTTCCTTATAGTTACTTATAATTTAGTCACGGATAACTTCATTTTATAGACACTTTGTGTCTGATAGTTATTCACCGCACTGAACACAAAATTTTCAAAAGCCGATAATTGTTTTCAAAAGTGATAATGACGTCATTCTTAAAAGACATTTAATTTTTTTTTTTTTTTTTAATTGGTAAAATTTCAATGTTTGTTGTACTCCGTTTATGTCATTTTTTTGTTTATATGCAAATATAAGTTACTTAAAAATAATATTAATCACTATTCTCTCTCTCGCTAGTGGCCGAGAGATTCTGCTATCGAATCTGGTAAACTAGAGGAGTCGGGCTCGGTCCCAAGTTGCACTTGTCGATCTACCATACGGAGTTTTCCGCTGTTTTTTCCAAAATTAGCTAGGAGATGCATTAAGACCCCTTTTAAAGAACCCCACGGACAGTATCCCACCATGCCTTGGTCCATCGCGTAGACAACTGGCATTATGCACAATATCAACTCTTTTTTTTTTTTTTTTTTTTTCTTTAAGCAAAATATTTTCTGTATAATAATAACTTAATGAATTAACAAATAATTAACTTATTAAAGACAAACATATGTATCTAAAACATACATTCTTTTTTTTTTTTTTTTTCCACAAGGAATGGAGTAAAAAGGTTTTTTTTTTTTTTTTTTTTTTTTTTTTTTTTTAAATAAAATAATAAATTTCACAATGATGAAAAATATTTTCCTTCAAAGATAAATTGAAAATCATAATATACAACAAAGTATCTTGGAGAAAGTTTTGATTAATATTTAAATTTTCAAAGCTCTTTTCGAAGAACATAATAAAAACTGTAAGCTTTTCTCTATGAATATACCTTTTTTTTTCTTTTTCCTTTTTGTCGCATACAATTATGTCATGTCGTTACCAGCATCTGAATATAAAAACGCGAAAAATTATGAATAATTTTCTTCCCAAAAATATTTCGTATATGTAATGACGTCATTGCATTTTTCCCGTTTCAATCAATAAATAATTAAAATATTGGAGAAGTTTTTCTTTTAAGCAAACATATACGGGTATATGTGTATATTTAAATACTTCGTAACAAAACCGATTGTTTAAAAAAAAAAAAGTGCTTATTATAAAAGAGTTTCTACAGATATAAAAAGTTTTTTTTTTTTTTTATTTTTTATTAAATAATACTTTTTAGAATTCTTCTTACATAAAATTATTTTATCAGCTTTTTCATAGTTTTTTTTTTTTTTTTTTTTTTTTTTTTTTTTTTAAAGTCAAAAAATATTATTTTTTTTAATTTTTTGTAATTTTTAATATTGTTTTTTCTTTACTTATAAAAATAACTATAATATAATTTCAAAATTTGCTTAATAAATTAGTACAATTTTATTATTTTTCACAAAATTAAAAGTTTGACTATCAATCTAGTTTATTTGTTTGCCTGCCGATTTTTCTGTACGTCAATGCAGTCACCTTCATTACTATTTTTAGTTCGGATGCATTATAGTCTATAAGTAAGGTAACCAAACGACTCAAATTTCTGGAGACAGTCAACATTTTTGGACTATTGTCTCATGTATGGGCTTGAGTGTCATTTTTTGCACATTAAGGCCCATCAGACCAAAACTTACCTTTTGGTTGTGTTCTCAAAAGACGTTTTGTACCCTTGCGACCCAATTTTTAATTTTCTTTTTTTTTTTTTTTTTTTCATCTAGCACCACTTTTAAGGTAATACCAGAACACATTTGTGTTTGTTAATCGCATCTTGATATACGTTTCTCCTATTATGTGATCTTTTCCCTAACAGCACAGTTAGGCTTAACTTATCTACAGTACATCTTTAAGACGTTTCTGGGATGCCTTGTCATCCAGAAGACATCTTGAAGATATCCTGGGGAGGCGAAGTGCTGTCTGGGTTAATGTTTTTTGCAGAATGAATATGCTTATCATTGTACAATATTAGACCAGCAGTGAAAAATATCTTATTCCAAACCATCTGCATACTCGAAGAGGCAAGACAACTGCAGCAACAATGGCAGGATCGATTTTTCATTGTCATTGTTTCCCAATAATGTATCCCAAATCGGAGTAGTCGCAAGATATAACAATCGCTGAAGCGTTTTTACGCATCACGAAGTCTAGTATTTTTAACATGTAGAGAGAAAGATTACGCTGCTTAAAAAATACTGAAAAAAAAAAAATGTGTAATCTTATTTGTTCTTTGGCAAGGACTAATGTGATGCTATTGTTTGGAATGTTTTTAAACTAAGGTTTTTGTTCAGTATTGAAAGAACTGTAATGGGAATTGAAGAAAACATCTTTTATTTCGATTTATGCCGATTTTTCTAATCACGATAAAGTGAAAAAATATAAACTATACTCGTTTCATAAATACTTTTTTCTTTATCTATTGCTTATTATATTAAAATAGAAATGCTTTTATAGAATGCTTTTGTAGAATACCAAATTTTTTCTGTTTTCTAGTTAAGCCTGGTGAAACAGGGTCTCTATTGTATTTGACCATCACATACACCGCCCTAAAATTGGCAAGGATATATAGTTCTTATCAAATTACTGTACGAAAATTTAAATTTATAAGAAATCGTGTTGATTAGAATTATATGTAAGGTGAAGTGGAGTGAGTGTGACAACGTTTTGGCATACAAAATTGACCTCATTTTGTTCAGTTGCTACTATACTTACACTTCTGAATATTTTTAGGCTTAAACTACAACTAATTAGCTATTAAAAAAATATGAGGTTTTTTTTTTTTTTTTTTTTTTTTTTTTTTTTTACAATGTACAAATGAAGGGAAAAAAAGTGATGGAAATTTGTGATCTGTGTTTTCACTTACCCCATGGATTGCGGTAAGTGTAAACCCGGTCTATTATACCCACAAACATTACATTAAGAGACATGATGTCAACTCATTACAGAGTTGGAATTGCGAACTTTTTCGTACGCCTCAAACTGGCATTTCCTATTTTAACAAAACCTAAATAAAAGATCAGACTATTAGGTTTTATTGAAAATTAAAAGGCAGAACTGAAAAAAAAGCAAAGTAAAAACACATAAGTTATGCAGTTGAGACTATCCAACATACAAAATTCATGGGGTAAGTGTAACTATGGGTGACAAACCAAAAAAACTTAATAAATAAAACAAATTTGAAAATATATTCAAAATATGCACGGAAAACTTACTTTAGCAAAAACCATGGAATTTACTTCAAAAGTACACCCATCACAAAGCTTCGAATTTTGATAGGGGAACTCTGTCGAAGAGGAAAATGTAAACAATTTTTCAAACATGTCTAAAATTATCATTATTTCATATTTGATTTGGTTACCTAAGGCTAAATATAACAAATAAAGTTTCAAACAAACAGATACAATAACTATTAGATCCAAATTCAGCTTAGTTGAAATGTAAATGAGGTTCACTGTAAAAAATATCTGTTAAAAGTACAGGAAAACTCTGGCAGCTGGGGTGCCAGTATTTCTCCGTCAAATATACAGAACAAAACTGTACTTTTAACAAAAAAACTGTTTGATTTAAAGGATTTCTGCGTAAAATATATGTCAGTGATACAATTTTGCGGTTTTAAACTGTATATTTGAAGGAGAAATACTGGCACCCCAGCTGCCAGATTTTTCCTGTACTTTTACAGGTTTTGCAGTGTACCGTGGTTGTACTTGACCCACTTTGCCCTGTTTAATTTCTTTTACGAAATACCAAAGTAAAGTTATAGAGTTAGTTTGCCAGTGTGATAATTTTATGAGTACCACTGACAAAGCGTGATTTTTCTGAAAAATTGAAGTGTATATGTCTAAAAGTGTAGCAGAGATTATCTACCTACTTTACGCATATAGTTATTGTATTTTAATCTGGCAACTGAATAATTCAATCAAATACAAAGTGTCCTCACTCTTCAAATAAAAATTCGGGACACATCGACATTTCTTTCCAATATCTACATTTAAAAATTTGGTCGCTATACCCACTGTAAAAAATATCTGTTAAAAGTACAGGAAAAATCTGGCAGCTTAGGTGCCAGTATTTCTCCGTCAAATATACAGAACAAAACTGTACTTTTAACAAAAAACCTGTTTGATTTATAGGATTTTTGCGTAAAATATATGTCAGTGATACAATTTTGCGGTTTTAAACTGTATATTTGACGGAGAAATACTGGCACTCCAGCTGCCAGATTTTTCCTGTGCTTTTACAGGTTTATTTTTTGCTGTGAATGAGAAGTATTTTCATTGACATAGCGAATTTAAATGATATTTTATTCTATTTATATATACAACACAATATACGATAAAGTACGTTATTCAGACGCACAAATATATGATTCATAAAGATTAGATAATTAATGCCTTTAATGACTGATTTACAGAGCCCTACAAAAGTATCCAGATACAAAATGGGCTATTAGTGCAAATGGCTTGAAATGCATTTTCAGATGTGATATGCGTTTTTAAGACTTGTTAACAATGTTTAATAGTGTTTATGACTTCTGTTCGTCTATACGTGTTTGTGTATTCATCCCTCTACCCGCACTCTCATTTTCGCAAATATATTTTGATTGCTTTGAAACTAATTTATGTTATTCATGTTTGCACTGCGTTATAACACCCCCATTTCATTGCCATTTTTACCTCATTTACGGGAACTGAGCAACTTTTTAATAGCATAATAAATATAAATTTGAATGAAGAATTTTCCAACAAAATATCAAGTTTCTATCCCAAATAGTTGTTAAATTGTCGATTCCCTCTTTTCCCCCCTTCCTCCGTTGGATGAGTAAGAGCAACTTTTTAATAACATAGTGAATCCTAATCCTTTTTATTAGCGTAGGCCGTAGACAATTCGATCTGAATACTATTTACTGAAAATTAATAAGAAGTTATTTTCCTGTTTTTTATGAATATTCTCGCTTTTCTATTATATTTCTTTACTTTTCATTACATGCAAATCAAAGTTAGCTATTAGGCAATAGGTTCCATTCTCTGATATATGAGTAAATAAAACTAAAAAATCAATCAGTTAAGAAATGTGTTAATAATGAAGATTTCCGTCAACAAATTACACTATTTACTCTGCAAACGATTTTTATAATGATTCCGAATGAAACTCGGTTATTCAGGTATTCAAGAACAACACAACTTTTCTTCAAATATCTTAATAATAAAAGCTCAAGTTTCTCGAAACTAAGTATGAAAATTATGTCATGACTAAAACAATGTATTGAATAAAGAATGTTAAATTTTATCCCTGTTTTCCGTGTGCATTTTAACTAAATAGCATAATGAAAAAGGATAATTTAACGGGAAAACTTAAGTCATAACCGAAACAGTGTACTGAGATTTAAAAAAAAAAAAAAAAAAAAAAAAAATATCCATGGTTTCAATGGTTTTGGAATATTCGTTCGTTGAAGCTCAATAAATTTAAAAAAAAATTATTTTTAGAATAAACTCCTTTCGTTGCTATGCAGAATTTTAATACGTCAGGAGAAAACAACAATAATAAATTAAATATGTAAAATTCAAGTAGGTTACCTGAAATTCATTATGTAAATAAAAAATAATGTAGTTATATATAAAATTTAAATTTCTTAGAAATGTTTGGATCGAAATATTTAAATATCATGATGTAAAAAATGCAGCCATTTGTTTTAACTATCGTGTAAACCAATGTTTAGTAATTTAAACTAGCAAGGAGAAATAAATTTGGAAATACATATGTAAAAATCGAGCACTTGGCTGGCGTAGACCAACTAGTAATTATATAATATATTAACAAAAAAAAAAAAATTATGATAGTCATAGCGATTTTTTAAAATTTATTTATATATTCTTAAGAAGTAAAATTAAATGGAGTAACTTCATTCTCCCAATTTCTTGAACTATTACTTTATTCCTTAAGAATTTTAAATTTACACCGATATAAAAAGTATCCATCAAGTGTCAAACTCCACCCAACCATTCCCATCTTGATATTCATATGCATATCGAGGAAAAATATTTGATTTATGATCTGACGTTCAAGCGGAACGGAAGTACTACCGCTTTGGAAAAAAGGAAAGCTTTGGAAAGGGGTAACAGATTTTAAATTCATTTTATATCGGAAGTGATGGAATGTAAATAAAAATTGGCCTAACTTCATATTTTTATAATTTCCATCTATGAAAGGTTTTTTTTTTTTTTTTTTTTAATATATATACATACATATATATATATATATATATATATATAAACATATGTTAATATATATATATATATATAGAGAGAGAGAGAGAGAAAGGGAGAGAGACAGAAATTAGATAGGTTTTTCGCTGTGAATTCTAAAACATCCAGATAGAAACGGGTCAGATAGTATAAGAAAAGGTGTTGGTTTTATTTTAGGTCTTAAGAGCATTTTTATTTATTTATTTTATTTTATTTATTTTTTTATTTTTATTTTAATTTTTTTTTTCTCTCTCGTTAATATTTCGTTCACTTTCTAACTAGCTGTTTTAGTTCTAGTTCTAGTTTTTGTTGTTGTTTTTTTTTTCATGCTATTTTTTATGGATTTTTGACATTTCCCCGTTTTTTCTTCATTCTAAACTGAGGTGATCTCCACCGACCTTCACTCAACTTTTACAACGTCCCACACCTTGAAACCTATCAATCCTCATCAAACTTTTCAAGTAGTAACCTCGTATAAACTTCAAAATACAACATTTGAATTGCTTACAATTACAGTCGACTATCGTTATAACGACCTTGTATACAACCCAACACGTTATAACGACCTTTTGAAAAGTCCCGAATGATTTCCAATTAAGATAATATTATTTCATATTTGATATAACGACCAGGAAAAGACAAGTCTCTTAATACAACGATCAACAAAATGGCTGTACTTGCTTCAATTTAAGGGTGAAAAAAAAAAAAATAGAGAAAGAAAGAGAAAATCTGACGAATTTTATTTCATCAGTAAAATAAGATGCAGTTTGATGTTAGCCTTTTAATTGCAGTCCGAACCACATAAACTGTTTGGCATGAAATTTTCAAAAAATCCACCAGAAATCTCTGCAAACAGATTTTCTCAAATTTAGGGAGTGTGAAGAAAAAACATCGCATGTTCATCGTAAAGATTATTGACAATGGCAAGGCAAAGGGGATATTAACTATAGAGGATAATGTAGATATCAACTTTATTCCAGTAATTAATAATCCTACAATCTAAAAGGAACTACGAAAGCATATAATAACTACCGAATGTTTTTGAAAATGAAGATAATGGAAATGATTTATTCAAAAACATCAGTCGTTTTAAAAATGCTTTTTTCCAATTTAAAAATTACATCAAAACTTGATTATTGCTTTCCTTACAAAATATTAAACATGTAATTGGTTGTTCATTAATCGATAGGAGAATTTCATTTTTATACAGTATGTACACAGTTCATGTTCCTTTTTCTTTTCTCTTTTATTATGTAAATCTTATCAAAATAAAATTATTCTTGCATTTACAATGCCTTATGGTAACATTTGTACTTTATGATCAAAATGGTATAATTCAAATGGTCATTTGGAATCATTATTTTAATTTTCATCAAATTTGAGAAAATCACACTGTTTCTCAATGGTTTATAATTTTGATTAATTTAGTTGTGTCCCTGTAAAAGTCTATAAGTGGTAGATTCGCCAAAATCCATACAGTTCGTGCGACAGTGACCTATAATATATATATATCAATTGTCAGCTCAATCGGATAAGGTAATTAGACGTTACCGCCCTTTAAAGAATTTAAGCCCATAAGTCATAATGATAAAGAATTTTTCATTGTGTTCCTTTTAACAATCTATAAGTTCTAGAGTTGCCAAAATCTATAAAGTTCGTACGATGGTGACCTATAACATGTATATAAATTTTCAGCTCAATAGAGTAAGGCATTTAGATGCTATCGCACTTTAAATAATTTCAGCCTATAGGCCATAATGATAAAAAAGTTTTGTTCTGTCCTTGTAAAAACTAGTATGTTGTGGCCATCACATGACTTTCTTCTATATTTTCCTATACAAATTCACTCAGTAAAAATAATTTATTAAAGTTATTATTTAAAAAAAAAAAAAAAAAAAAAATACCTTCCATGATAATGCAGACGATTTCCATATTAGAGAAGAAGTATAACACTAAATATCCAAAAACAAAAGTCAATTTTATTCTCGACATTAAATTTTAAGTTTTTTTTTTTTTTTTTTTTTTCCTTAAAAATGAAAAAAATCAATAACTTTATTTTAAATTGTCGCAGATCGATGGTTCAACCGTTCATTTTGAAGGTATTGCCGAGCTCTTTTGAAAGATACCCATCATGAAAATTTACTCCCCTCAAGGGGGGACTTTCTCCCCCAGGGGGGAGGCAAGGCTCCTACATATACAATTTTTTTTCCCCAGTTGACTATCTCTATTATAAATAATCCTTTTAAATTTCATAATGATTATTAAAAAATAATTCTCTTTATGCACATTTATACAAAATTTTGTCTTATACCACCCTGTTAAAAATTTAGAAAAAGCGGGGTGGCAACACAAGCTGTTGGACAATTTTTACCAAAAGATGATAGGCACTAATTTATGTCAATATGTAACTGTATACCAATTTGCATGAAATTCTATGTAGTAGTCCCTGAGATACAGTTGCCCCAAAATTTTGTCTAACACACACACACACAGACAGATATTTTCTAAAAATGGTCAAATTATGTTCTACAGCTCTCAAAACGTGTAAATCCATCAAAACCTGAAGTCGAAAATTTTTACAAATCCAATACTTTCTTCTATTTAATATAGAAGAAAGTAAAAACTATGAATGTTAGATTCACCATACTCTATACAGTTCGTGTGATGGTGACATAACATGTACATAAATTTTCAGTTCATTTGAATAGGGTGTTTAGACACTATCGTATTTTAAATAATTTGAGCCCATAGGCCATAACGATAAAGAACTTTTCTTTGCATCACTGAAAAATCTATAAGTGGTGTTAGATTCACCAAAATTAATAGTGTTCGTGCTACGGTGACCTACAATATATGTACTCATTTGAACAAGGCGGGCGCACAGACGCTGTTGTGTTCACTTACATACATACACATCACGTAAAAATAGCAAAAATGAACTTTGGAGACCTCAAAACATACAGATACATCAAAATCTCAATATCTTGTTGTGATGTTGAAAAACATCACATATCCCTTTTTAAAATAAAATAATAATAATAATATAAATTACATTTTATTTATTTATTTATAATACAAGCAAACATTATATTTCTTATCCTAAAAGAATTTAATACAATTTTGTTTATTTCGCGTATGCTATTTTATTTTTATTTCTATTTCATTAATCTGTAATTTCATATAATTTATTGTTCTTTTTCCTGCTCTAAATCTCATCAAGTAATAATTAAATAAAATATCAAAGAATGAGAAGCCCATTCATTTTATGCTTTAAAACCGCAGACGATTTTTTTTATTGTAGCTTCCTGTCTCCAATCAAACGTTTATAGATTCCGTTGAATCATTATAGCTGAAAATAATTTCTAATATTTTTTATCAATTGATTTCGCACTTTTATCCAAATTCTGGATGCCTGACAAAATTTAATCACATCCTATGACGTAATTTAATTTTTAGCCAATCTTTTAACTATTATTTAGGTTTACCAGATATAAATTTAAACTGTGTTCAGCCAACTTGATTTTTGATGCCAATGAGATTTGGCGAAATAAATTAATTAGCTTGCTGTCTGTCTTTCTGTAAAGATGTTATTTTTTTTTATCTTTGAGTCAAAAATGTCGAAATGCTTTCTGTTTTAGAAAAGTATATAAAAATGGCTTCCATTCTCCATTCGATGTCTCTCTGATTAATAAACTGAAATTCTTCATCATGAATGTTTGCGAATCTACTCATTCGTTTGTGTTCAAAAATGCATTATATATATCTTATAAGAGTAATAAAGAAATGTAATTTTTCTAAATGGAAAATGACTTCATGCTACATTTTACGGAGCTGAGTGAACCTGGTTCGCGGTTCGCTGTACGTCATGGCCGCTTCATACTTTAGATATCTCCATCCCAGCTCTTCATTAAATATATGTGGTGCCAGACTCAGGCCGGATAATATATCCGGATATCCAAAAATTTTTTTTTCGTCTAATATCGACGTGATATCGACTACGTTAATCATTCTACACATCCTGATTAATTCATGAATGTGACGTTTTACGTTGTTGAAGACTGTTATGTTTTAAAAACAGCTGCCCCAATGATGATCCAAAAAGAAATTAACTACGTTACGGTGAACAGCACCGAATGTACCGATTTGTTGATTGTTGTTCATCTTTACTAAAGGCTAGTGTGCTGCAGGATGTCATCTGTGATTTTTTTTAAAAAGAGATTACTTGGTGTCTACGGTACCGATTCTTATCGCCGATATTGTGTGATGCCATGCCGGTGGACTTTCTACGGTTTCATTGAATAACATCCTCTCTACAGTCTGCAATGTTCGCAATTTGTGACCGTCTTATGCACTTACCGTTCGGTATTAAATGATCGTTGATTCATCGGTGCAAGGAGAATTGACAAATATGGGTCGTCTTTCTAGAATGTATGCAATTAAATTTCTACGTTGATTTTTTTTTCTCGCGCACTCATACAGGAGAAGAGCCTTACAATTTTAAATAAAAGAATAAATAAAATACCGTAAATAAATAAATATATCTATATATATTTTTGTTTTAGCTAAAAGAAGATTCGAAAAAGGGGTAAGTTTCCTTTGCAATCAATTTTTGTGCCAATAAAAAGAAACATTTCGTACATTTTTCTTAAATATTGACATTTATTTAAACTTTATATATAAATTTTTACTTATAGGTAAAATCTTTTATTCTTCATATGAGTATTATATTCTACTTTAACTTTTCATTTCAATTTTTAAGAACAGTTAAAAAGTTATATAAATGATCAAAATTTGCTTATATTATTTTTGAAATATCTAGTTTTTGGATATTCAAGTAAAGATTTATTTCATTTGTGAAATTTAATACCAGATCATAGTGATATTTTTTTCTTTTCATCATACTGCATAAATTTTTTTTTAATTTTTTCATATTTTGATTTTTGTGTTTACAATTTAATATATCTTGACAATTATTTTAATTTGCATATATATCCATTTTTAGTATTATTCATATATATTTTTAAATATATCTATAATATATATATACAACAAGACGTATATAAGCCAATTTCATGGTTGCAAGGCATAATGTTATACAGGAAAATATTACAAATAATTTATACATATTTTTATTAATCTTGAAACTTTATCATCCAACTTTTGCAGGCTTAATTAAAAAAAGAAAGTATTTAACAATTTTATTCATTTTTAAGTGTCTTGGTAACTTATTTGTTTATATGATATTCAATTGAATTCTTATGCATATTATTTTTATTTAACTTGGTTAACATTTTTATATTTGAAAAACATGGCACAGAATCGAAACGCGTTTTGCTCCGTTCCTAATTTCGATGGGGACGCGAGATTTGTCAAATTTTTCTTTGATCAATTAAGATCCTTTGCCATGTTAAATAAACTAACAAATGACGCGACGTTACATGTAATGAAAGAAAAACTTCGTGATGCCGCGTTGGCATACTTTATTGAAAATGAAACTTTGTACAAGTCGACAGATCTTGAATATATCGAGGAAAATTTCTGTAAGTTTTTCAAGGAATCGTCATATAACACTGGAATATCAGAATTTCATAATTTAAAAATTTTGCCGGGAGAGTCTATTAAAAATTTCGCCCATCGTGTAAATGTTGCTGTACCTAAGGCTTTCCCTGACCTTAAAGACAAACAATCCCTTGATAACATTAAACTTCCAAAATTTTTAGAGTGTGTACCATCAAATATTAAAATTAAGTTAATGGAGGAAAACATAAAAGACTATAATAAGGCAGTTGAACGTGCTCAGACATTATCCGAAATATATGATTCTTTCAACAACACTACTAATACTAAGACTGTTCTTTCTTGCGATAATAAAAATGACTCTGTAATATTAAACACATTGAAAGATTTATCTGAGAAAATTAATAGCATTTCACTTACAAACAACAATCCACCCTCCCATAATGAATCCTTGAACGTAGTTCAGTCAAGCAGACCCAAATTTGATCAAAGAAATTATAGAAATAATTACAAAACTAGACAGACCAATTTTCGTTCTTCCCCTAGAAGAAACTTTTCTAGAAATAATATGATTTGTCAACTTTGTTCCAAACATGGCCACGTTGCTTTAAATTGTTGCAAATGGAGAAATAGAGATAATTTAACTTATAAAACACGTAACTATGAAAATCGTAATTTAAACTAGAAAAGAGGTATGGAGATGCTGATGCTGCCATATCTCGAAAACTAAGGGTCTCATCAGCGAATGAACATAAATTCACAAATATGTCATCTTCAAATTCTCTTCCGAAAATTTCACATACTAGACTTGTAAATTCAGTTGGATCTCAAACTGTTGCTAATATTACTGTAGCAGATAATAAAGCTACCCAAACATTTCAAAACTTTAGTCATATTTCTAATACAGGGTATATTCCAAGTGACAGCAATGAGAGTTGCACAGATAATATTGAAGATCATATTTTATTTAATGTAAACAAAAATTCTTATACACTTCCTATAATAAAAGCTAAATTAGCCAATAATGATATAAAGTTTCTTATTGATACCGGAAGTAGTTGTTCACTTTTAGCCCAATCAACATTTGATAAGTTAAAAGCAAATTTAAAATATAAAAGACTAGGTTCGTCTATTACTCTTAAAACGGTCAATTCTTATGTTGAATTTTCTTCATGTATTCGTGCAGCTTTCAAAATTGAAAAAAAGTTTTTCCAACACAATTTCTATATTATTGACATACCACATAACTCTAATTTTCATGGAATACTTGGTATGGATTTCATTAAAGAAAATCATGTCACTATTGACTTTTCGAAAAATTCCATGAGAATTGGAAAATTAGACTTTACTTGTTCTTTATTTGATTCGGGAAATGAAAAATTAGATGTATATAATGTTAACTCTGACGATAATAACATGAATGTTTACCTTCTAAAGAAAGTTATAATACAAACTGGTGAAAATATCTACATTACTGCAAAAACAAATAATAAGTTACAAGAAACGAATTACATATTTTGTACTGACTTAAAGGATCCTGATATAGAAATTTTAGATTCTATTGTATCACCGAATTACAAAAATGAAATTAATTCTGAAAATAATAATTCTCTTTTTACGTTACTTATCTCAAATAAGGGTAAAAATTCAATTCATCTGAATAAAAATATGCATATTGGCAAATTATTTTTAATTGATGAAATTAAAGAACCACATTTAGATAAAATTGAAGACTCTTGCTCTAGTAATAATAATATACAAAATATTGAGGACCATATCCACTTAATTCAAGCTTCAGAGGATATATTACTAAAACGTAAAAATGATTTATCAAGTAAAGATTTTTGTTTGAATCATTTAACCCTTGATCAACGTAACACACTTAAAAATTTATTTTTAAGCAAATTTGCTGCTTTTTCCAAATCTCTCAGTACTCTAGGACATACTGATAAAATAATTCCTAATCTTAAGTTAATTAATGATTTCCCTATTAAAACACTTCCATTTCCGATTCCACAAGCTTTACAAAAAGAAGCCCAAGAACAGATCAATGAATTAGTAAACGCTGGCATAATTGAGCGTAATTGCTCCGAGTGGGCTTGTCCCATATTGCTAGTAAAGAAAAAATCTGATGGTTCAAAGAAACAACGTTACAGACTTGCTTTAGACCTTAGAATGGTCAATACAGTCATACAAGGTTCCTCATATCCACTTCCTAAGATTCAAAATATTATTTCAAATCTTTCGTCATTCAAATACTTTACTTCGTTAGATTTCATGCAAGCGTACCACCAAATTGACCTTCCTAAAAAATATCAAGATATGTTAACATTTACATCTATTTTCGGCAGTTATCGATACAAACGTGTTTGTTTTGGTTTAAAGAACGCCAGTTCTATATTTCAGTCTCTAATGGACACAATACTCGACGAGATAAACATTAATGGCATATATGCTTATCAGGATGATCTGATTATTGGATCAAATTCATTTGAAGAGACTTGTGAAAAAGTAAATAAAGTGTTAGAAATTCTTATCAAATATAATTTAACATTATCCCCATCTAAGTGTGAATTCCATAAATCAGCAGTTAATTATTTAGGTTTCCATATTGAAAACCATACTATTTCACCCATCACCGCTAACATCGTAAAGATCAATTCTTTTCCACCACCAACGACAAAACGACAATTAAAAAAAATTCTTGGACTTGCTAATTTTTACAAATGGATTTTACCATCTTTCTCAGAACTTGCGCAACCCCTTGTGGAACTCACAAAACCCAAAACAACATTCAAATGGACAGAAAAACATCAGAGTATTTTTCAAAAAATTCAAAAATTATTCTTTCTTCCCCCAATGGTTCGACTTCCAGATTGGGAGAAAACATTCTATGTCAACACGGATGCATCAAAAACAGCCATTTCAGGAGCACTTATGCAAAAATTTAATGGTAAATTACTTCCTATAGCATACTTTTCCAAATCTTTAAAACTTTCTGAAAAGAAATATCCTGCGTTAAAATTGGAACTTATGGCAATTCATAAAACTGTCACCGCCTTCAAATACTATTTATATAATCGTGAGTTCGTAATTTTGTCAGATAGTGCTCCCCTTGAAAAATATAAGAAAACTACCAATCCCGCTGACATTACCACCCGATGGTTAATGGACTTATCTGAATATACTTACGTTTTCAAACATATTCCTGGAAATTTGAACATCTTAGCGGATTATTTATCACGTTGCAATTTTGAAAACAATCAAGAGGATCTCAGAGATAATCCAAACTTAATTAATGACATACAACCACTACCAATAGTTGATGTTGATAAAAATGAAAACAGACTCGAAATTAACAGTCATGATAAAGTTAATAATGAAAATCAAAACAAATACTCAGAATATGTTAATTATATGATTTCAGGAAATTCAAACTCTAAAGACCCCTTGCTAGAAATTTCAGACCAAACATTTGTGTCCGAACAAATTAAAGATTCTGAATTAAAAACAATTTACGAAGAAATCTTGAAAAACGGAAAGTCAGAAAAATTTCCCAATTACTTTATAAATCCTGATTCTAAAGTATTAATGCTCAAGAAAGAGAATATCCATAACAATTCATTCAGTTATTTAATTATTGTTCCAAATTCTTTAAAAGCGAAAGCATTGTCCATCGCGCATTTATCTCACTTCGGTTTGGCTAAAACCTATGAATTTCTTTCTAGAAGATACTTTTGGAGGGGCATTTATACTGATACCCTTAATTTCGTCTCTTCATGCACTAAATGCTTACAAGCGAAACATCACAAAACACCCCCTGCTCCATTACAAAAAACATATACACCCACTCATCCAAATCATACAATCTCCACAGACTTGGTGGGTCCTTTTAGTAATGGTCAATACGTCTTGACAATAATTGATCATTTCAGTAGACACTTAGAACTTTACCCGTTATCTAATATTACTACTCCAAAAATAGTTCAATGTTTGTTTTCATACATTACGACCTTTGGTCGGCCTGCATGTATTCTATCAGATTTAGGTCCACAATATACATCTCAAGTTTACAATACATTTAATGACACTCTAGGCATAAAAATATTACATTCGTCTGCTTTTCATCCCCAGTCGAACTCTATTAGCGAACGTGTAAACACATCAATTAAGTATTCAATTAATATATTATTAGAAGAAGGTCATTCATTTCAAAATGCACTATATATACACAAATCTCTCTACAATGGATCTACGCATTCTTCCACTCAATTCTCGCCAAATCTTCTACATTTTGGTAGAGAACTGGCACTAATTTTTGACACTTATAATTCAAATTATAATTACACTTACCTGGACTCTAATGTAAACATCTATAAATTAATGCAAGACCTTCAGGAAATTTATAAAAAAGCGTACAATAACATTCAAGATTCCCAATCAAAAAGAAATAAATATTTTCAAAGAAAAGCTAAACTAAGAAGCATCTGCACAAAAGATATTGTGTATCTGAAGTCTATGGATAAATTTAAACCTAAATATACAGGTCCTTTCATTGTCACAGTTAAACATTCCCCTGTTTCATTTTCAATTAAACGGTTACATGCTAGTGATGATAAGGCATTTCGTGTGCATATAGATAGAATTTTATTGGCACCTCCACGTAATAATCACTTATTTGACATTTATAATAATTCTAATTTTAATAAGAATCTCATTATTTCCAATGATAGACATCAATATAATTTACGAAACAGAAAGTAATTTTTCATCAATTTTTTTCCTTAGGTTAAAAGTTACACAGTGTAAATTTTTAAATATTTATAAAGATTAAAGATAAATTAAATAAATTTGATGTATACTTTCATTGCAACAGACCTGATCAACCTGTTGCGATTTTTATTTGTTGTGAAATTTCGCAGCTTGGATAATCAATGGCTGGTCCAGGAAATTATATTCTAAGCTGCATTGTCTTACAACAGCAGTGTATATCATTTTAATATTTTTCTTTAACTTACTTGTTAATTATAATTGCATTTTATTAAAAGTTAACATACTCGAACAATATTTTGATAAAAAAAAAAAAAAAAAGAAAGAAACTTTGGTGCAGATAATATTTTTATCATACATATGCATATGTCTCATATATTCCAATTTCAATTACCTATTAAAAAAAATGAATAAATAAAAACAAGTGTTATTATTGCTTTCTTTCAACATGTATTATTTGTTTAAACCTTTTAATGAATATAAAAGGCTCACTATATATTTGATAACATATAAATATACTTGGTTTTTATTTTGTGAAACTTTCATATAAAAATTGCTTATACATTTGAACTATGTATTTATTACAACAAATCCTTGTCCTACATGTACTGAAATGGATTCGTCAAAGTTTCTCGCCATGCATGGTAACATAAAAATTTACTGATTTCAGCATCTTACCACGAACTGATAAAGTATATGATGACTGAATTATTATGATTTTAAATCAAAGGACTAGAGCTCATTTTGTTTATGGATATATATTCTAACGACTTGTGTACACAGATTTATGGCCATACCACATTATATCTCATCACCATATAATATCCTTATTTTCTGTATTTGTATTTGTATTTTAATATTGTATAAGAATATTATTTTTTTTAAGTATGCATACTGAGTTTTCTATTGATAATATGACAATGTACGTATTTTATTTGTATTGGAAGCCATTCGTTTTTGTTTTTGTTTTTAATCAATCTATTTTACAAGATTGGAAATAATTTGATTTAATTTTAATTTTTGCTGAGCTGTCATATAGACGATGTAATGGCTGAACCCATTTTTTTCGGTCGACGGGGAGAAATATGTGATGTTGAAAAACATCACATATCCCTTTTTAAAATAAAATAATAATAATAATATAAATTACATTTTATTTATTTATTTATAATACAAGCAAACATTATATTTCTTATCCTAAAAGAATTTAATACAATTTTGTTTATTTCGCGTATGCTATTTTATTTTTATTTCTATTTCATTAATCTGTAATTTCATATAATTTATTGTTCTTTTTCCTGCTCTAAATCTCATCAAGTAATAATTAAATAAAATATCAAAGAATGAGAAGCCCATTCATTTTATGCTTTAAAACCGCAGACGATTTTTTTTATTGTAGCTTCCTGTCTCCAATCAAACGTTTATAGATTCCGTTGAATCATTATAGCTGAAAATAATTTCTAATATTTTTTATCAATTGATTTCGCACTTTTATCCAAATTCTGGATGCCTGACAAAATTTAATCACATCCTATGACGTAATTTAATTTTTAGCCAATCTTTTAACTATTATTTAGGTTTACCAGATATAAATTTAAAATGTGTTCAGCCAACTTGATTTTTGATGCCAATGAGATTTGGCGAAATAAATTAATTAGCTTGCTGTCTGTCTTTCTGTAAAGATGTTATTTTTTTTTATCTTTGAGTCAAAAATGTCGAAATGCTTTCTGTTTTAGAAAAGTATATAAAAATGGCTTCCATTCTCCATTCGATGTCTCTCTGATTAATAAACTGAAATTCTTCATCATGAATGTTTGCGAATCTACTCATTCGTTTGTGTTCAAAAATGCATTATATATATCTTATAAGAGTAATAAAGAAATGTAATTTTTCTAAATGGAAAATGACTTCATGCTACATTTTACGGAGCTGAGTGAACCTGGTTCGCGGTTCGCTGTACGTCATGGCCGCTTCATACTTTAGATATCTCCATCCCAGCTCTTCATTAAACTTGTTTTTGTCATAATTACAATACCTTCCTTATGGTCGGAAAGCAATCAAAGTATGTTTATGGGATATTTCTTTTCAATTTAAATTGTGCATCGTAAATATATACTAGATGAAGTACAAGGAGAAAACTTTTAATCAGCTTAACACATAAAATATCGATGAGGGTGAACGTTTCAAAAGGATATCAGAAATAACTCTTATAATGTGTTATGATCATGAAAGATTTTTTGCTGTGAGGTAACTTGAGATGGATGAATTTTGGTAAGTAAAGTTTGTATGTTAAGTGTGTGTATTTTCATAAAGCTTATAACAGTCTAAAAATTTATAGCGGATGTATTTTTTAAACAAATAAACATAAACAACAACAACGACAACAAAATAAATATAAGCAGTTAATCATATTTGCTAAAACTTATACCTTACACAAAGTATCCTTTTTTGTTGCGCAAATATATTTCGGATGCTCAGCATCCATCTTCATTGCGCTTAGTGACTATCTCATCGTTGTTGCTTTCTCTTCGCTTTTGTCCCTCTCTTCACTTCATTTCGCTTTTGAAGCGCAATGAAGATGGATGCGGAGCATCCGAAATATATTTGCGCAACAAAAAAGGATACTTTGTGTAAGGCATACGTTTTAGAAAACATGATTTTAAGTCCTCTTAGATAATTTATTGTATAATCAGTTAATTTCTAGGCTTCTTAAATATTTTCAAAATACAGCCTTTTTTTGTTGCATTTAATATGAAATATATCCTCTTGAAAAAAGATGTTTTTATACACTTGAATCACATGAAATTAGGTGATTTATATTCACACATTCTACCCTTTTAGATATAAAGATAATCACATATCTCCTTTTCTCTCGTTCATCCAATTCTGCACGAATGTCAGACCATAAATCAAACATTTTTTCTTGTCATGCATACAGAATATGGATTTATAGAGCCTAGCAGTTGATGGATATTTCTTTATTCAGTCCAAGTTTGACATTTTTCGTGAATATAGCATTTCAAAAAATAGTATAAATCTTCATTATACGATTTCTTTTTTTATGTTTTTTGTATAATAGTAAATTTTAAATAATGCATATAAACAAAAGAATTTAAGTATGCAATACATATTTAAATTTATGGCAGCATATAAATACATTAAGTTAATGGACTATGCAAAGTTTTCTTTGTTGTGAGTTTGTTACATACTTGCCAACATACTAATTAATATTCCGTAGTATTGTTAGCCAGAGCCTGATTATGGCCTGTTGGGGCCCAATGCCCAAGACGATTTTGGTGCCCCCTCCCCCCCAACAAAATAAAGCAAATTTCTCGAAACAAATATTTTATTTCTGCAGGAAGTTTGAATGGTGGCAACAAAGTTAAAACATCGCTTTCATAAGAAATTAGTTTTATCTTTTTTTTTGCAAAGAGATCTCAAATCATTATGATTATTTTTTAAGGAATATCACTCTTCTATAACTGTTGCAATTCACTTGCATAGAATTGCAATTTTTTACTTTTTTTTAAGAAAATCTTTGCCAAAAGTAGCATTTTAATTTTTAAAAATTATTTTGGTGTCCTTAGATAGAGGGGCCTTAGGCCAAGTGGGCCTGTGCGATAATCAGGCCCTGCTTGTGTCACTTTTCTTGTCATGGTGCGATATGTTTATTCCTTCACTACGTACAAAGGGCAATGAAGTAATCACGTATTGTAAGTTCATTTTCTTCATTCAGAATATAGATAAATCAATTTAACAGCTTAAAAAGAAATGCTAAGCTTAAAACATATTTTATGTTACTAAATTACTATGATACTTTGATTTTACGGGTTGTTGTTGATTATTAAAATAACAAACTTGGACAAACATTTTTAGGTCACAAATTTCATTTTATTGCAGTTTGGTATAGAAAATTTTGTTATTGGGCATATAATGTAGTACATGCAATGTAACTGTTATTCTGTCCTAAGTTTCCAGTTTCATACTGTTGGCTTGTAAGATTTTTGGTGAATTCCCCACCTCTTTATATCTATGTACCAGTACCTTATGCGTTTTTAAAAATTATTTTACATATAAGTAACATACATGTTATTCTTATTTCAGTTTTCAGGAATTAGAAATTAACAGCATCTGTGATGCATTTTAATTTAGAACCTCCATAGAACAATTCTGTAAACATTTGTATTCTATAAGATTTAGCAAATACTTGTAATTCTGGTATTACTATAAATTTTGTTACAAAGGTAATTTGTCTTACATATGATACAAAATGTCATTCAGTTTTGTACACAATACATTGTACACATTTTTTTTTTCCTATTTAAAATATTAACAAAAAAAAAAAAAAAAAACAGTATACTAGTGGCAGACTAAAAACTGTCGACCCTAAGGACGAAATTCTTACTGGTGGCCCCATTTGCCCTTCCTTATTTTTTGTCAGGATTTGCGGAAATATAAATGACTTTTCTTTTGGTTTAGGAGTTGTCGCTCAATGGTCACATTTTGTACTTTAAAGCTCCTTAGACAGGAGCCTGCAGGGAAGAAAATAATGGCATGGCAGCGTCACCAGATATATATTATACTTAAAGATTAAGTTTCTTTGGAGGCTCTCCCTCATGATCAGAGGCCCAGGGTGGCCACTCCCTCTACTATCACTCTTCTATAACTCTTGGAAAACACTTGCATAGAATTGCAATTTTTTACTTTTTTTTTTTTTTTTTTTTTTTTTTTTAAAAGAAAATCTTTGCCAAAAGCAGCATTTGAATAAAAACAAATATTTTGGTGCCCTTAGATAAAGGGGCCCTAGGCCAAGGCCTAGTGGGCCTGTGCGATAATCAGGCCCTGTTGTTAGCCCCGTCTTCTTTTTCACACCAGTATCTTTTTAGAGTATTTTTCTTCTTATTTAATCGTAATTGCATTTGGAGAATATTACTCTAAAAATTCACTGGTGGGAAAAAATGGGCAGGACTAAAAAATACTACGGAATATTAATTAGGATGTTGGCAAGTATGGTTTGTTAGTACCTTCTCGTGTTCCTACAGATGTCGCAGAGTGGTTAACATCATCACTGCAGATGCATATGCACTGCAGATTATGCACATCAGATGCATAATCACTGCAGTGATTCTCTAACAGGTTGTCATGAATCATCATGGATTTTTTTAAGAAAACCACAAGGATTTGTAAGAGCGTGGAACACTCATGTTAAATTATCAAAATGTGAAACAACGATGAACTTTTCTTGCTGTACTTTTAGTTCCCCATCATACTATAGGTATGAGGAACTTAGGTAATCATGAAAATTTTCGACCTCGGTTTTTTGACTTTTTTACACGTTTTCAGGTGTGAGGAATCCGAAAATGACAAAATTTGTATGGTGTATGTCTGTAGGGTGTCTGTTAGTCTGTTAATCTGTTAGTCCGTTAGTTTGTTAGTCTGTGTACATGATATCTCAAGAACAAATTGTCGCAGAGAGGTCAGATCAGTTTTAAAATATTACTTTCAATACTGGCAAGAACCCTATTCATTTGCAACATTCGATTTTAAAAACTTCGTAAGTTATTAGAAATTTACGATTTTCTTAACATGGGAGAATAGGACAAAAATTCACTTAAACGTACAATAAATGGAAACTTTTTACTGTAAATATGTCAGACCAGTTTTAAAATATCCGTTTTGATGCCGGAATGAACATCAGTAACTATAAATATGCTACTTTGAAAATTTCGCAAGTTATTGGAAATTTACGAATTTCTTAACATGGCAGTATAGGGCAAAATTTCCCATAAACGTCAATTTTGAACGATATTTTCATCGTAAAGATGTCGGACTACTTTTGAAATATTATTTAGGACACTGGCATGAATATTAATGACTATGAATTTTCAAATATAAAAATTTCGTAAGTTATTGGAAATTTACGAATTTCTTAACATGGCAGAATAGAGCAAAATTTCACATAAACGTCAATTTTGAGGGATATTTTCATCGTAAAGATGTCAAACCACTTTCGAAATATTATTTAGGTTACTGGCATGAATATCATAGACTATGATTTTTCCAATTTAAAAAATTCGTAAGTTATTTGGAATTTACGATTTACTTAACATGTCAGAATAACGCAAAATTGAGCATAAACTTCCATTTTGAGGATCATAAATACATTAGACAACTTCAAAATATACATTTATGATATTTTTTTGAACATGATTGAATACAAATATTCTAATAGGAAAATTTCGTAAATTATTCGTAATTTACGATTTTATCAACATAGCGAAATTGTAATTTTTTCATATAAACATGAATTTTGAGGATTATTGCATTGGAGATAGTAGCATGAAACATAAACAACGGAATTGACCCTGATAAAATAAATTAATAGATTAGAATAAGATAAATATATCGAAGTGAACGATGGATAGCTTATTAGGCGAGGATTTCTTTCTGTCACTATATCAAGCTTTGGTCAAATTCATTTTTTTAAACATGATTATAATATGTCTCGCACTAGAAATTTATGAGACCATAAATATGGTGGGGAACTGAGCAGAGTCCACCTATGCCAACTAGTTTTCTATTGTACTCTCTCCGAATATGAAAATATTTATGATTTCAGTTCAGCTTTTTTCTGCTTTTTTACTGCGCCAAAAGCGTTTATTTTTATTATCTTACATTTCACTTCTTTAAATAAAAAATTTTACACACTTTCAACTCAAAAATATGTTATGTATTAATAATATGCTTTTATTCTCTTAAAAAAGAAAAGGAAAAAATGATTAATTTGAGCCATTTTTCACTCATTCATCGTAGTGAAAGACAACTTCTCACGCTGAGTGAATTCCTCTCAAATCAGTGAGTTGCTACGAGCAGATCAGATTTGAGTCATTTTTAACAATTAGTTGCATCAGATTTGAGTGATTCAGATACAGAAATAAAGGATCCACGAAATGACAGATAAAACAAGCCTTTCTCGACTTTTCACTATTCATTCTTCAATTTCCAAAAAGTAGGGCCTTACCTTTCCAGAGTTTTCAGCTCTATTTATGTTTTTTCTCTTTTCATGAAGGAATCTTTCGTTTGTGATTTCGATATTTCAACATTTCTATGGGGTTGGTTGGTTGGTTAATGGTTTTTTTAAGGCGCAAGGTCCAAATTAGGACATACAGCGCTACATTTCTATGATAAATTTGCTTACAAAGCTTATTTCGAGATTCTCTTTCATTATGGGTTACCTTCAGTTAATCATAATGCATTAAATGATATAATACAGAGCGTTATTAAACGCTCTTCTAATGGCAATTACATGTCTACGACTACATCAGAAAAAGCGCGCGACAAGACAGAGAGGAATAAATCTGCTTATGCAGTCAGTAAAGAGCGCTTTTTCTGTGACTGAGTTAGCCGCGCTGTTGTATTCCCCATTAAATAATATTTTTAAACTAAATCAATGGGTTTGATCGCCGCTTCAGTTACAATAGCATTAAATTCTCCCCTGATCGTAATTTTGGCTAAAGTTAAAGAAATATCTCAAGGATCTAATGGGTGACGTTTGCGCACGGTTTCTCCCAACCCGTCTTTCTTCACCCATGAACTGTCACAGATATCCAAATTCAAACCTTTTCATAGCTGCCAACTTAAAGCTTTAAATATATGAAGACTTCTACTTGAAAATAGGAAGGGAAAAAAATGAACATTTCTACTCAGAAATAGGAATTTTTTTTTAAATGCTTGATTTTTAAACTATTTTTATATAGATTTAAATTTTCATACAAATATCTAATATTTTATAACCAGTTTAAACTTTAATAAAACAGTAATAAAGTCCTTAAAAATTTCCTTGGTAGGTTTGTAACATAATGAGAGGGAAAAAAAAATGGCAGTAATGTATCGGAAATCCATATTGTACATTTTCTATCTTACATTTTCAGCTGTTGATATTATATATCTTCCGTAAGACCAAGATTTGGTGATTTAGTACGTATTTTAAACTTATTGAGGAAAACAAATATTTCCAACAAATCCAATATTAAAGTTTAAAAATAATTACATATGTGAGAAAGATTGAGCACTTTTATCACTCAATTGGTTCTAGAACCTAATATGACAAGTTTATAATGAACATTGATCTTTTGTTGTAGATTGAGAAAGCTTCAGCAATGGAAAACATTTGATCGTTGTCACTAACTGGAGACGGGAAAGGGGCGATGGTCAAAAAATAATCACACGAGTGAGAAATATTTGAGAATTTTAGTTCTTTATGTTTTTAAAATCTAATAATCAGCATGGACGAGAGTGCCCCTGGGTTAGAGTCCTGCATCGGATCGGGTTGACTGGATTTTTTTTTTTACTGTGGGTTGCCCTTAGTTTTAACAAATCGGGTCGACCTGAGAGTATCTTTCAAAAAATTTTTATTACGCTTACCCAAATTATCATAGTAAAATGAACATCCATATCCGACTAAAGCAAAAGAAAAAAACTTTTTCTGTTATTTTTTAAAATATAGGCTGTTGAAAACAGGCTACTTCTCCCACAATAACTAGATGTGTGATTCATCTATTTCTATTACTCACATCCTTTTAAAACAGATTGTGAACTTAAACTGAAAATTAATTTTTTTTTCTCTTGCATATGTTTTTAAGAAGTTATAGGAATGTTGATTTAGACGAGTTTAGTGGACGTTTAGTTGGCGTCTGTAACATTGTATTATTTTAATATTATTATGTGTGCGATAAGCATTAAACAATAAAACAACAAATGCTAAACTTGAAACCCATTTTTGTACACTTGAAGTACACACCATACATAAATAATTAAAAATTATTATAAACCCATTGTTCAGATTTTTAAATTTTTAACTTAGTGTATTAGTAATTATATTTTTAATTATTTTTAAAATGATTTATCAACAGTGTGATAATTAAAAGTTACTTTATTTTTTGAATTAAAAAAGTTTTGCATGATTTTTGAATAAATTATTAATTTTCATTTACATTCGGGGTTCGGATGAAAAGAAGTCGGGTTCTAGTATAAATAAATCGGGTTCGGGTCGGTTTTCAGGTTGATTAAAATTTTTTTGTCGGGTTCAAATTGGGCTTCGGGGTGATTTAAAATTCATTTGTTGGGTTCGAGTCAGGTTAGGATTCTACGGCCTGGGTGGAATGGGTGATGTACGTCTAGATTGTATGCTTGAGTGTATTTTCAGTGTGTGGAGTGTATGCTTCTAGTAGGGTCTCCCATGGCATGAAGGTCATTCCAACATGCCGAGCTAAGATCTGCAGATGAAATAATTTGGCTTCATGGACTGTTCTTATAACTCTTCTCATACTGCATCGCTCGTCATGCAGGATAGAAAGGTGCGGTATTCAGAACTTAGGCAGAGGGTCCTGTCTGAAAAATTCATTACAGTTTCTGGTATCTGGTATCTGGTATACCTTTGGGTGTAACCAGTACAAATGCTGCTGCGGTAATTGGTTTACCTTTAGGTGTAACCAGTGCAAATGCTGCTGTAGTATTTGGTTTACCTTTGGGCATAACTGATGAAACTGTTTCAGCTTGGATAAAGCATAATGTTCAAGTTACTGATTCTGGTTTAGTTGAGACCAGGAATGCGGGTCTGTCTTCTAGTGGAGGGGCTGGCTCCTGCCAGCAACCCACGGAGTATGAATTGTCTGTTGTTAAAGTTTTGATCAAAAACCGGAGGAAGAATCAGAAGAAAAAGAAGAACAGACAGTTGTGATGAAAAGCTATTACCATTCTTTCCAGCTTTCATCCAATTTTTAATGACCTATTTTCCCTCTTAAATCAATTAATATCAACTTATAAAGAATCTCAATTAAGTATTAAATAATCAGGATCTACTTTAGGACATCCATATATTAATATTTTGTAATTTTATTTATCACGTATTTTCCGCGATCGTAATTTAATTTAAATATTTTTCACCATGTCGGCGATATATTTCCATTCCCGGCATTGTGTGTTGCATAACTTTTACTTCACCGCGCTTTTGTCACATGCTCAGTTTCCGCCTATCGGCGCGCGGTTTCGCGGATGCGAGATTACCGTTGATTCCAAATCGCATTTCGCGGCAGTGGACTCCGGGAGCTCGGCAGAGCAGGACATGGAACGTGCGTCCGCGATTCGGCTCAGTTTTCCGTTACGATCGGCATGGTGCGGCAGCTCGCGCATTCTTCTCCCTTTTTCAGTTCTTTAATTATTCTGTTATAAAAATAACCCAAATTCGCCTTTGAATTTTTGTTGGATGATTTTATATGTGAATAAAAAGAGTATTCTTTAAAACAAAGATGGATGTCTTCATTAAAAAGAACGAATCAATGCCTGAATTCTTTAAGTCGGCGATAACTATTAAACCTTGTGAGTACTACCACTTAAAGTTACTACTATCAATTTATTACGACCACTTTACATGTTAAAATAAAAATTATCTTTCATATTCTACACTTCTGTTATCATAACTTTCAACAGTGAAACTTTCGTTACACCACAGTTGGTGTCCGGACCTTCGTCGCCGGATGGCACATGGTTCGTTCATTTCATCTAATAATAGTTAAAAATAAATATTGTTATGAGATATGCCGATGGCACAAATAAAATAAATAGATTTTTGAGAAATTTAATAAGATTTATTTCAGAAATATAGGTATTGCAAGTCAAAGAATAAAAATAAAGAACAAAAGTTTGGAAACGAAAGTGCATAAAATATTGTATTGAATGGATGAAAATGTGCTAAAATATAAATTCTAGTGAAGGTATTTGATATATTTATCCAATATATTTGTTTCGTTTTAAAATTGTTTGTGAAATGTTATTTCACTGGATCGTAAATTAAGATACTTTTGTTTTAAAAAAAAAAAAAAAAAAAAAATTATTTTGGTTTATGTTTTGATTACAGTCTTTACAGAATTTTAAAATTATTTTTGTTGAAAATAAATAAAGAAATTAATGTTGAAAATATAAAAACTCATGAGTATTTTTGGTATATTTTTCCTGTTTCTATGAATACAATATAATATAATTGTTTATCTATTTATGGTTTTATGAAATATTTTGGTTAAGTGCATTGTAAATTTTTTTTCATTAGTCTGGTGAATATTACATATAAGTATAAAATATAGAGTAAAAATGGCTCATAAGTTCTCATTTAACATAACCCCATTTTCGGGTGATCCTGAAAAATTCTCGTTCTTTAAAGAACAATTTGATTCGTACATAAAATTAAATAAATTGTCTGATGCTGAGGCAATCATCATGCTGAAATCCAGACTTGATGGTGCTGCATTTACATATTACATAGAATCTCCAGAGTTGCAGAAAATCACTTCACACTCAGAACTTTTACAAAAATTAAAAATGTTCTTTACCAACACTACTACACATAACAGCATGACTGATTTTGAAGCTATAACGCTTCTGCCAGGTGAAAATATCAGATCTTTGGCACATAGAATAAGTAAACTCACGTCAATAGTATATCCCAAAGTATTGGATGAGGGTGCCCTGCAACAAATAAAACTTACAAAATTTTTCCAAGCTGTTCCTGCCAGTATCAGAGTCAAGCTGGTTGAGCAGGCCCCTATTAATTTTGATGAAGCAGTGGAAAAAGCTGCTAACATATACACCCAATATGCAAATCATAACATCTTAAATTTCTTAACAACAAATCCTTCAACATCTGACACAGATGAAAAATTAAACTCTCTAACTGCTCAAGTTAATTTATTAAAAGTCAAGAATGCAAATCCAAGTGATTCTAACAATACATATGTCAAGAAAACAAATCAGTCACATTCACCAGAAGTTTCTCATTGGAATCGAAGGTCTTCAAAATATAAATTCAACAACAAACGTAAATTCAATAATACTAGGTCATACGAATACAATAGAAACAAATTCAATATACACAGAATAAAATGCCAATTTTGTGGCAAATATGGCCACGAACTCAATAAGTGTCGCCAATTTGAAAATCGCTTTGGCAAGGTTTTGCAAGATACTCCCGTTCCTCATGTTAATAATGTGAACTCTCAATCATCCACTTTGCCACCACCTCTACCATTTTCGCAATCACATCTTGTGAACTCTCTGCAACCGACTGGTACTTTTCCAGAAACAACTCCTTTTCCTTTTGAACATTTGTCTGCTCCACAACAAATGCAAGCACCCGCTCCATCAAAATTCAATGTTCCGCAATCTCTGCCTTATCAGTTCCAGAACAATACTTTGCCAATTCCTGGCACTCAACCAATGTTTCCAATCCACCCAAACTACAATTGAGAAGCTCTGAAGGTGCCAGGGTTTCTCATACATTCGTACCCCCTATTACGGTACCGAATATGCCACCTCCAACTTTCAAAAATAACTTTTTGCATGTTCCTGTAATGAAAGATCTCAGAAACAAGTCCACTCAAACCTTTAGTATTACTAATGATCACGTTGTCGCACCAGATGAAAATACATTTGTAGATTCTGTACATAATAAAACCTCATTTCTTAATAATAATTCTAAAGAACACTTCACTTATTCAGTGCATGATCAATATTCTCTCGTTTCACCTCCTTTGATTAATGTGACACTTGCTAAGTTAGAATTTAAATTTCTTGTTGATTCGGGATCTAGTATCTCCTTAATATCTGCTGAGTTCTTCAAGAGCATAAAATCATTTATTCATTATAAATTTATATCAAGAAATGTTACCATTAAAACGATAAATTCATCAGTCAATTTTGTTGGATGTGCAGAAATAAGCTTCCATGTACAGAAGCAATTTTTTCGACATCCATTTTTCCTTGTGGACTTTTCACAGTCTCATTTTTCTGGCCTTTTGGGCACAGACTTTCTGCAAAAACATGCCATGACGGTGAACTTTTCAACAAAATCCATAATTTATAAGGATCTACAATTTCCATTTCTGTCAATTCTCAGTGAAGATAATAACGAGTTGCTAAATGTTCAAAATGTAAATAATGATAATAATGATAATGTTTCTCAAAGTGCTTCTACTGTTTCTCGAATTACTTCGGGTGTTTATCCAGATACACAACAAACCCCACATAGTGATGTGTGTAATGATTATGTAAACAATAACGTTATTTCTCAAAATTCTACTGTGTATCGGGATGTACAACAAATGCAGTCTAACAATAATAATAATTGGCCTAATGATAATCATACAAATGGTATTGTTTCTCAAAATTCTTCTCCCTTACAAAGTAATATTTCTGAAGCTAAGCTTGTAAATAAGGTATTAATACAACCAAATGAAGAATTATTTGTTAAGGTATTCTGTAATAACATTTCTTCAAATTTAAATTTTCTATTTGAATCCATTCCGGATAACAAAAGGGACTGTCCTATGGCTATCATTTCTTTAAAGGATTTAAATTTTAACACTTCTGAAAATTCTCAACAAAATAAAATTGTATTCAATGTGTTTCTTAAAAATATTTCTGATGAAACTATTCATTTAAACAAAAGTCAATGCCTAGGTCATGTCTATGAGATAGATGATATACAAGAATTGCAAAACGAAAACATCCCACAAGTAAATGCATTTGTAAATTTAATCAAAGCTTCTGAAGACACATTGACGTTAAGGAAAAAGGAGTTCAATATAGATAATTTTAAAATAGATCAACAACAATCTGAAATAAAAAAATTACTTATCCGGCATCGGTCAGTGCTCTCTTCCACTCTAAATACCATGGGGCACACAGACTATGTTGTGCCACACTTAAATTTCACCTCTAATTTTCCTCGAAGATCACTTCCGTATCCAATTCCCCAAAGTCTCCAAGCTGAAGCCAAAAGGCAGTTGGAAGAAATAAAAGAGGCAGGTATTATTTCCAACACCATTTCGGATTGGGCCTGTCGTCTCCTTCTTGTAAAAAAAAAAAATTGGTGCGGATGGAATTCAAAAATATCGGTTTGCTCTTGATCTTCGATTGGTAAATGCCATAATAACACAGTCTTCTTACCCTCTTCCGAAGATACAGGACATTATTTCAAACATAGCTCAATTTAAATTTTATTCAAATCTAGACCTTCACAGTGCATACAATCAAATAAATCTACCTGAAGAATATAGACAAAAACTTGCCTTTAACACACCCTTTGGAACATATCAGTACAACCGACTAGTTTTTGGCTTGAAAAATTCAGCTTCAATATTTCAACATCTAATGAACAAAGTTTTGGATGAGGTAAACCTTCCAGGACTCTTTGCATACCAGGACGACGTAGTCGTTGCTGCAAATTCATTACCTGAAACTATTGAGAAACTCGATGCTCTTTTCAAATGTCTATCTAAATATAATCTTACACTTAGTCCCACAAAGTGTAATTTTCATCAAGACAAAATAGATTATCTGGGATTTAGAATTTCAGAAAACAAAATTGAACCCATCAATAGCAATATTACAAAGATCACCGCTTTCCCCACTCCTAAAACAAAAAAAACACTTAAAGAAATTTTTAGGACTTTGCTCCTTCTATCGTAACTTAGTGTCAAATTTTGCTCAGAAGACAGTGCTACTTAACCAACTCACTTCAAATAAGGCCTCATTTAAATGGAAAACCGAACATGAAAAAGTTTTCAGGGAATTGCAGGGCTTTTTCTTCAAGGAACCATTTCTCAAACAACCGATGTGGGACAAAACTTTTTACCTTAATACGGATGCCTCAAATCAGGCAATTTCGGCTTGTCTGATGCAAGACTTTGATGGCAAGTTACTACCAGTCTCATATTTTAGTAAGACTTTGTCCAAATCAGAAATGAAATACCCCACTTTAAAGAAAGAGCTGATGGCCATAATAAAAGGCGTTCAAGCTTATAAATACTATTTGTATAACAGACACTTCATAGTACTATCTGATAGTCTTCCACTAAAACATTTTCGCAAGTCTTCCTCTCCAAGTGCTCTAACAACCAGATGGTTGCTTCAATTAGATGAATACTATTTTACTTTCTCCCACATTCCTGGCAAGCAAAATGTGCTCGCAGACTATTTGTCAAGATTACCTGTAAGTCCAGAAAAGCAAAAAATTCAATCACATCAACTTATACAGACCAACGAGATCCTTCCCATTGAAGAAATTACATCAATTACATAACCAGCTAATAATAATGAGCAGTATGTAAACACAATTCATACCTCCACTCACATGCAACCACAAGATCCTCTTTTAGAAATTTCTGTAGCCACCATTTTGTCTGAACAATTAAAAGATAAAAAAATATCAAAAATCTACAATTCCACACTCCAACGCAAATCCTCATCTCTCAATAAGAAATATTCTATAAATTCCTCCAACAATCTTCTTATGTTCAATGGTGGCAATAAAAGAACAGATATTGACTTCATACCAAGGATCGTCATTCCCGCTTCCCTAATACCAAAAGTTTTGAGAATTGCTCACCTTACTCATCTCGGTGTACAAAAAACATACCAATTACTGCAACGTAATTACTGGTGGAAAGGAATGTTTAGTGATACCCAAGCCTACATAAATTCATGCTGTGTTTGCCTTCAAGCAAAACCACAAAAATATCCTCGTGCTCCGTACCAAGACGTCTCATCCCTCCGAGATGATCAGTATCGATTTAGTAGGACCTGTTAAGAACAAATTTCATATACTCACTATTGTCGACATTTTTTCAAGACACATGGAACTTTATCCCATCAAAATCATCACTGCTAGTTCTGTTGCGAAGAAAATTTTCAAATATATTTGCAGTTATGGAAGGCCAGCACAAATCCTATCAGATCTAGGAGTACAATTCAATTCAGCCGTGTTCAATAATTTAAAAGACGTCTTACAAATAAATTTGAGACATTGTTCTACAGGACATCCGCAAGCGAACGGAATTTTAGAAAGAATAAATTCATCAATAAAGGCCACAATTTCTGCTCTTCAACTTGAAGAAAAGAGTTTTTTCCATGCAATAGATCTTCATAAATCTCTGTACAACGGCTCGAAGCATCCTTCCACAGGTTTTTCTCTGAACTAAATACATTTCTCTAGAGAACTCTCCCTCGTAACAGATATTGCTGATCCTTCACGAATGACACCAGTTCTAAATTTGTCTCATTCCTTAAATGAAATCTTTAAAGCAATCAATCATATTTACGCATTGGTTTACAATAATCTTCAATTTTCCCAACAATACAATCAACAAAAACAATCTCAATATAAAAAGCTCAAAAAATTTAAACAAGGTGACATTGTTTACATAAAACCAGTCAAAAAGTTTTCAAAGAAGTTGGATGGACTATTTGAAGTGGTACAGATAATAAGCCCTGTAAATTGCTGTATCCGCCGAGCTGGAAATCCAGAAGGAAAAACCTCTATCTTCCATATTGATAGATTGGTCTTATCTCGTCCCAGACCTCAGCACCTGGTCACACAGGACCCGCCTGTTCCACAACATAACACACCTGCCGAAACTACAAATACTAGATGTCTAAATATTCCTATTACTTCTCTGTCTAACTATACTGTTAATAACTCTTTTCAATCTACTTCACAGGAAGCAGTTGTGTATTTTCCAGGCCCTGTATACAGTTTTAGAGAGCCCAATGAATCTGATGAAATAGAGATATACCATTCCTCTGATGATAATGCTCTATCCCAACCAGATCAGAACCAGACCCTTGACATTCCGACCCAGCAACCTTGCAGTCCAAAGGAGTCCTCTGATGTTTAATCTCTAGAGAAGCTTAACCTTACTCCTGAACCGGTATCTTCTGTTGCACCAGCTGATCCTGTCGTTCTTCAGCATCCTCCTGTGATAAGTCTTGACTTTTCATTAGCTTCATCAGATCACGAGTCTCCTCAGACAACCGAAATCCTCATCAATCCAGGTAATGACAGTATTTACTCTGAATCTAGTGATGCATCTGCCTCCGTTATCAATAAAGCCAACAAGAAACAGTATAAACCTCCACAAATATTTACAAGTCTCGCAATAGACTCCTTAAAGCAAATTGTTATAACTTGAGACCACGATCATGCAACAAAAAACTGTGGAAGAAGTAATAACTTTTTGTGCTCAGCAAAATTTTTTGCATAAGACTTTATTTGGTAAATATGTTTTGCTCTTTCATATAGTGCATTTACAATCTGTGTGGTACAATATTTGTTTACATTACTGTCATGTATATTTTTTATATTAATTTTTTTGTGTGAAACTTTCCTTACTAAATACATTTTACTTTTTCATATGTACATTTACAATGTGTATAATACAATATTTGTTTGCATTGGTATCATGTATTTTTTTATATTTAATCTTATTATGTAGTCAATTTGCATTAGTCAGTCTTATATTTATTTTCATTTTGCCTCAGGGATTTTTGGTTCATACCTGTCAAAATTTTCTACAATCTTAAGTCTTTTCTTATTTTGTTAATTCTGCTATATGGTGCAGTGTCCCGCCAAATTTGTTCGCTGGCGAACTTGTTTGTGCGTCTCATTGTCTCTCATGTTCTCTGATGAGTGTTGAATTTGCACCGTGGACTGCAGCCGCTGTGTAGATTTGCACTTGTCATTCATTCCATGGTTCTTTATTTCAATAGTTCACCATGTTTTTCAGTTTTGCACATGTTCCAGTTCTTTCATTTTTTAAGTTTTAAATTCTTAATTTCTATATTCCAACATGGTATTTGAAATCTTATTCACAGGTGATTGATTGTGTAATTTTCAGGCTGCTGACTAATTTATATTTTTTAAAGTGTGATCACACGCAATATTTTTATTTTTAGTATATTTTACATGCAATGTGTTTAACATATTACTTTATTTTATTACACAACGTATGTGTTGTATCTTTATGTTTCTTATTTTACATGTAGCACATTGTATTTATTTTGGTGTACATCTCCTTGTATCACAAATTTTTTTATTTAACATTCTAAAATTTTGAAAAATGGTACCTACTCATAATTCATGGTGATACAATTTATTTATATTGCTTTTATTTGGCAAAACACTTAATCATAATGATGTACAGAATTTCAGTGCAAACTATTTAACTTCAAACTATGTAATATTTTTTTTTTTTTACCTTTTGTGGAGATTCGATGGATGTGACTTGCCTGCACCAGTCATGCATAAAAAAAAAAAAAAATGCTGTGAAAGGGTGGAATTGTGATGAAAAGCTATCACCATTCTTTCCAGCTTTCATCCAATTTTTAATGACCTATTTTCCCTCTTAAATCAATTAATATGAACTTATAAAGAACCTCAATTAAGTATTAAATAATCCGGATCTACTTTAGGACATCCATATATTAATATTTTGTAATTTTATTTATCACGTATTTTCCGCGATCGTAATTTAATTTAAATATTTTTCACCATGTCGGCGATATATTTCCATTCCCGGCATTGTGTGTTGCATAACTTTTACTTCACCGCGCTTTTGTCACATGCTCAGTTTCCGCCTATCGGCGCGCGGTTTCGTGGATGCGAGATTACCGTTGATTCCAAATCGCATTTCGCGGCAGTGGACTCCGGGAGCTCGGCAAAGCAGGACATGGAACGTGCGTCCGCGATTCGGCTCAGTTTTCCGTTACGATCGGCATGGTGCGGCAGCTCGCATTCTTCTCCCTTTTTCAGTTATTTAATTATTCTGTTATAAAAATAACCCAAATTCGCCTTTGAATTTTTGTTGGATGATTTTATATGTGAATAAAAAGAGTATTCTTTAAAACAAAGATGGATGTCTTCATTAAAAAGAACGAATCAATGCCTGAATTCTTTAAGTCGGCGATAACTATTAAACCTGATGAGTACTACCACTAAAAGTTACTACTATCAATTTATTACGATCACTTTACATGTTAAAATAAAAATTATCTTTCATATTCTATACTTCTGTTATCATAACTTTCAACAATGAAACTTTCGTTACACCACAACAGTTGTCTCGGGTTGCTGCTGCTGGTGGTGGTAGTGAAGGTGGTACTAAAAGGCTTCAATCTGCTGGTTCAACACCATCCTCCACAGTGCAGGTGACACAGAAAGAGAAGGGTGTCCAACCTCGGACAGAATGTTCAAACTGAGAAGGATGTCGAACTTCGGAAGGATGTCCAACCTTGGGAGTATATCAAGCCTGGGGAGGATGACTAACCTTGTTCCTTTGCTCATGCTGTTAGGTCGAGCAAGATAACCATCGTTAAGAGGGTTTTCCTTTTGGCAGGCTGCCTTTGGATGGTACCGATACTATTAAGCATGAGATTGACTCTATTCCAATTGGAAACAGTGTACCTGAAATTCTTGGCAACAACTTGGCTAAGTGAGCTCTGATTCTCCAGTCTAATAATGTTATTACAATGGAATGAATCAAAAGCAACTTTGACAATAAGATGTTAGGTGACTTAGCACTCAGGGTTCTGAAGATGCCAAGCCTGTAAAGGTTGCTTTTAAGACTAAAGGCAAGTTCTCAGACTTTAGTATATTTCTGAGATGTCTTCAGCATTACAATCCTGGGTTGAAAGCTATTGAGTGGCGGGTTTTGCAGTTTTCTGCAGGACCGATCTCTGATAGGTGGATTCTCGAGGGTGATTTTGAGGATATAAAGGTGTTCTCACTGGACTGGATTGTGGATGGTTGGTTGGGTTTTATGTCGTACTAGTGCTGCGCAGATGGGCAATTGGCGACAGTCTGGGACTCACCCCTAGAGGTGTCCGGAGACATGCCATCGCAATTTTGATCCTCCACAGAAGGGATGGCTCTCCCGCTTCGGTGACCCCCAGAGGTATAATTTTACTGGATTGTGGAATCTTTAAGATTCTACACGATCCTAATATACGGGAACGTATAAAGGTGGCATCTACTGCTTCTGTGGATTCTTCTGTTTCGAAATCGTCGGAATAAGCTGAGCTCCTGGCTTGCATGAAGCTTCCTGATTCTGAAGTGTCATCTGTAATTGAAGTTGCTCCTTCCCCTTCAGTTTCCTCTCAGGTGAGTATCTCCAGCAAAGTTCTAGGTGTCTGTAGACCAGTAGGCTTGTCTGATCTTTCACTGGACTCCAGATCAGAGGCATTTTGCCACCTGTCTTACCGCAGTAATTGTGCGGAATTGATAAGGCTTTGGAGTTGTTGCAGAAACACTCTCTGCCTGACTCAAGCCATGATAAGTAATTTCCACTTCGTTGTGTCTAATCTATTTCTCTTGTTATGGATGAGATTTGAGTTCATCAGTTGAATCTCCATCATAGGCCGTTTCGGCTCTACTCTTTAAGAAACTGGTTGATGAAGAATTTTATATTGCTGTTATTCAAGAGTCTTGGACCCGTGAGGGCAAAATTATTGGTCTTAGCGTCAACAGTTTCAATATTTTCTATGACACATTTTGCAATGCACTCAGAGCTTGCATTATTGCTGGGTCTGAACTTAATACCTTAAACATTCTCAACCTCCTGAAAAAACATTCTTCCGAGATTTCCATCATAAGATTATCTGCATCAGAGCTGTTTATGGAACGACTGAGTGGAGCAGCATCGTTATTTAACAACTGAGGTAAGGAAGAACGATGAGGCTCTGATGAGGTGAGTGACTTATGGGTAAATTGTTAGCCTCTTTAATTAATTCTGGGTTTGAGTTTAGATCTTGTATGTATGGAGAAAAGTCTTCTCTTGAAAAATAGTCTGCCAAAACATTTGTTTTACCTTTTACATACTTGAATGTGTACTGATAGTTTGATAACTCAATCAGCCACTTAGTAGTTAGATCAGCAGGAGAAGAAATTTTCTTATAGTGTTCTAGTGGTCTGCTATCGCTGAGAATGATGGAAGGTCGGTTGAAAAGGAAAAATTTAAATGCATTGACTGACTTAGCTATGGCCATCAGCTCAAGCTTGATGGCTGAATATCGCTATTCCGATTTAGATAGGGTTTTACTAAAGTAACTAACCAGAAGTAGAATGCCTTCCTTTTCTTGTAGAACCTTTGCAATAGCAATCTTGCTTGCATCTGTATTGAGAAAAAACTCTTTTGACCAATCAGGTAATGAAAGAAAAGGTAGAGAAAAAAAAATTCTGTATTTGTTTAAAGACTTCAGCATGTTGCTCTGTCCATTTAACCCTTTAACGTTCACTACTTAATTTACTTTAAAAATTACTAAACTAATTTTAAAAATGACTTTTAGACACATAGGTGATCATAAATATTTAAAAAATAAAAAATTAGCATTGTTCCTTTTCGAGAAATTTTCGGTTTGAAACATCTGTAAGTAAACCTTATAAAATTCAAATAATATTTAATTTAATAAATAAATCAGTTTATAAGTAAACACTATCGACAACAAAAACTTGTAAAAGTTGCATAGATCCCAACGTTTCAATTTATTCCGGAGTATTTTAACCCTTTGCAGTGCAAGGTAATTCGGATAATTTAAATTACACTGCCACCGGAATTTACTAACATAATTAAAATAGAAGAAATTTTAAATTTTTTATGTTAAAAAAAGGGTCTTTTCTGCTATGTTATAAATGTAAATTTTTGCTAAAAAATTTCCGGGATAAGTTTTTGCACTTGAGAATTAAAATTAGGTGTTCCATCAGCGGGAACACTGCGACTGAAAGGGTTAAATAAAGTTCTCGGAGACGTTAATTTTATCAAAGGATCAATTAATTTTGAGTAGCAGGGAATGAGTTTTCTGTAGAATCCACACAATCCTATAAATCTTTTAAGTTGTTTTCTGGTTGCCGGGATAGGAAATTGAGTAATTTTAGTAATGTTATAAGAAATAGGATGTATTTTTTGATTCTGGATATTGAAACCAAGATATTCTATAGATGACTAATGGAATTTACATTTCTTTGGGGATAATGTCAGATTGTACTTTTGTAGAGTAGCTAAAAGTGTTTGTAATTTTTCTGTTGTTTCTTGAAAAGAGTCACTTCCTATAATAATATCGTCCTGGTAGGCATATATGCCTGAACAATTGCATTCTTGTATAATTGTGTCAATAAGCATTTGGAATGTTGACGTGGCTGATCTCAGCCCAAACATTAATCTTTTAAAGTAATAATAAGTTCCCCATTGTGTAGTAAAGGAGAGACGTCGTCTGTATTCTTTGGGTAATGAAATTTGATGATATGTTGAGGGAAAATTTAATGTTGTAAAATACTTAAATTTTGAGATGTTATTTGTAATTGTATCAGTTCTTGGAAGAGGATAAGTGGAGCATCGAATAATAGAGTTGATTAACCTTAAATCCATTCTAAAGGAAGGTTTATCCTCCTTAGACATAGCTTTCTTTTTAACCATGAGCATTGGGCATGCCCATTCAGAGATATTTCTTTCAATGATCCCTGCGTCCTGTAATTTGTCAAGTTGATCTTTTGCTTCTTCTTGAATAGCTTGTGGAAAAGAGAAAGGGTAAGATTTTACGGGAATATCTGAAATGAATTTTATATGTGGAGTGATTTGATTGGTGTGTCCAATCGACTTTAGTGAACATGAAAATACAGAGTTAGATTTCTGAAGAATATCTTGCATTATTACCCTTTCTGTAGGTTTTAAATGCTGAACAGAAAAATTATTTACATTAAATTCTTTCTGTCTTAAGGATAAAACTTCAGGTGTAGCCTTAATTAGATTACACATGTGATCAGGTGTATTTGTTGCAAGATCTAAGGTATTTTCTTCTATTTTATCTATCTCTGAAATGTATCCGCAAACGGTATTTTTATTTATATGCAGTTTCTTGCTCAAATTATTATACATAGGAATAAAAAATTTAATTAATTCTTGTTTAGTAGAATTTTCCTTGATATGTTGTACCTCCATAAGAGAAGGATAGGACGCAAGTGCACAGTGCTTGTTAGACGACATAAAAATTACTGATTTTCTGGAATAAGTGTGGACTGCACAAGCACATACATAGTATCCTGTGAATCAATCATAATCTTCTTGGTAAGCCAACATTTTTGATAAGAGGATAAATTATCTTTATGAACATCAATTTTAAATTTTTATATCCAGTTTGGGTGAAATCCGTATGAGTAGCTATCTTATGCGATGCCGATTCATATCAGATTCAGATGATAGAAGACTGCAAGAAGGTACAGTGTCTAGAATATCTAAAGAATTTTCATTAATTTGTATTTTGTTATTGTGTAAATTGATAATTACGTGATCGGACTTTAAAAAATCAAAACCAAGTATACCAATAAATTTGGATTCAGTTGGTATTTCAATAAGAAAAAATGTGTATTTGTAAAAAGTTTTCCCTATTTTAAAGGAAATGCAAACACATCCATCACATTGGACTATAGAGTTTACTGTAGATATTTTGACTCTTGAAGCAATTTTTTTGTAATGTAATTTGTCCTGATTTTGTAAAAAGTAGTGTTTTGAGAGTAATGACACAGAAGCTCCTGAGTCGAGAAGAAAGTTCTCTAGTGTTTTGTTTAACAATAATTGTATGATGGGGAGATTGGGCAGATCATTGTCTGTGTGTAGCAAGAATTCCAGTGAATTAACCAATATACAATCTCCATTTTCCTTCACACTCGGAGATGTTACTAGCACAGGAGATGTTGTCTGTATTGCAACAGATTTTACTTTACGTTCTAATGACAAAGGGAACTTTACCTGTGTGTCTGGAGATCTCAGAATGATTTCATTGTTATTTACAAAAAAATTATTAGGTAGATTAGAATATGTTGAGTTAGTCCGTGAAAAGTTGTTATGGTAATTTACTTTGGTCAAACCTGGCCTATGTGACGAACTCTTTGTACCTAGGAGTTTGATAGTGTCACTTCTACCATTCTCCATTTCTAGTAATTGTGAATGACTACTTTTGCTTCGAGGGTAGTTGGATTTAAATGTTTTAGGGGCCCTGGCTCTCCGTAACATGTCTCGATAAGGTCTACAAAAAGTTTGCCCATTACGATATCTGTAAGTAAACTTATTATTTTGTAATTTTCTGAGTGCAAAACACTTCTGAGCAGAATGTCCAGGTCTTTCACACCATTGGCATCGAATCGTATGAGAACCTTTATTTTGTGGAAATTTAATGTATGGCCGCTTGCTATAAGATGAATTGTTAACGTTAGTCAAATTGTTTTCCGAGTTTGTACCTATCACGTCACTATCTATTTTGTGATTGAAGTTCTGAACAATGGCAAAATATGTCCCTGGTAAGACTGGGTTTACTTGCAAGTCATAAATTTCTTGGAATTTTTCTAGACGTTCCACCATCTGATAAAAAGTTGTTGCATTTTGTGATAGTAGAGGAATTCTAAAGTGGGGCGGGATGAGATCATTGAATTTTGCACTGAGTGATTGTTCCAGGGCTTTTTCATCCATATCAGGAAATCGTTTTCTCACTAAATTTTCGAGCTTGTTTGCAAAAATATTAATCAGGGTGGCTAGCATTTAAACCTTTTCAAATTCCCTGACTATTTTTCGAGATTTTCCTCCATTTTCCCCTGACTCTCACTGTTTATTTTCGATGAAAATGTCAAGACATTAGCAAAAAATTTAGCGATTTAAAATATCATTAATAATTTAATGATTAATATAGCTATTTTCACAAAATTTGTTAAAATTCTCTGACTATTCCCTGACTTTCCCAGATTTTCTAAATTCCTTGACTTTTCCCTGATTCTTGGATTTTTCCTGACTGCTAGCCACCCTGTTAATGTTGACTATAAAATAAAATAACAGACCTTACTCAGGCTTCATCTTCTGCAATAAGCTTTTCTGGGGAGGATCCTCCCCCTTTATCAATTGCAAACAGTGTTTGTTGGCTCTGGCTATTTATAGCCTTACTTCTTCCTTGTAGCAGGCAGCGCCACTGCGGATCAATTTTGGCAGATTTGTGCAGGGCCCGTTTTACCATTAGGCGAACCTAAGCGGTTGCTTAGGGCCGCCGAAAAAGTAGGGCCGCCAAAAAATTTAAAACACTGCACAAAAACATAAAAAAAAAAAAAAGGCGTAAATCATAAACTGATTTTTGGCTTTCTCTTTTTTAAGTTGTAAATTAAAAGTAGCATTCTTTGATGATTTTAACATAGCATAAAAACACCATAGAGTACTAAAATATTGACTTTTAATAAACGTACGCTTTCAATTGTATTGTGATAATGAATGAAGACCAGATCCTTTTTAATTACGTGGAAAAGAGGAGAAGGGGGGGGGGAGTAATTTGAAATTGCATGATAATAAAATGGTAATAAAATGGCGCCTTTCGATTACGATTTAATGATGATGATAATAAACACAGACAGATACATTTTAAAATCTTTCAGTGCTAAGACAATCCTTTATTGCGCCAGAAGTAAAAATGTGAAAAATAAATTATTATTATAAATGTTATTTTAAAATTGTCTGATATATTTATGATCCTCAAAATAGACGTTTATGCTCAATTTTGTCCTATTCTACCGTGTTAAGTAAATCGTAAATTACTAAAAACTTACGATTTTTTTTTAAATTAGAAAATTCATAGTCTACGTTATTCATGCCAGTATTCTAAATAATATTTCAAATGTAGTCTGACATCTTTACGTTGAAAATATCCCTCAAGATGGAAGTTTATGTGAAATTTTGCCTTATTCTGCCATGTTAAGAAATTCGTAAATTTCTAAGAACTAGCGAAATTTTCAAAGTAGCATGTTTATAGTTGATGATGTCCATTCCGGCATCAAAACTGATATTTTTAAAGTGGTCTTATAATTTTACAGTAAAAATTTTCCATTTAATGCACGTTTAAGTGAAATTATGACCTGTTCTCCCATGTTAAGAAAATCGTAAATTTCTAATAACTTACGAAGTTTTTCAATTCGAATGTTTGAAATGAATAGGGTTCTTGACAGTGTCATAAATAATATTTCAAAACTTGTCTGACCTCTCTGTGATAATTTGTTCGTGAGATATCGTGCACACAGACTAACATACTAACGGACTAATAAACTAACAGACACCATGCAAATTTTGTCATTTTCGTGTCCCTCACTTCAGAAAATGTAAAAAAAATCAAAAAACAGAGGTCCAAAATTTTAATGGTTACCTAAGTTCACCATACCTATAGTATGATGGGAAACTAACAATATAAAACGCAAGAACTCGCAACAATTGTTTCAGGTCGAAAGAAGACCCTACCCTTCGTCAGGCGAACAAGTATGCACAAGTAATAATTCCAAAACTTTGAATAAACACCATAAAATACAATAAACTCTGAACAATTGTTTTGGTTAGAAAGAACACACGACCCTTCGTTAGGTGAACAAAGTAGGCACGAGTGCTGCAAACAAAGCATGATTGGTGCGAGTTCTTCCACTTAATGATGTTTATTCAAAGTTATGTGCTTATTACTTTTAAACGCCAGTTCTATGGTGCTTTTTATATAATACAGCTCTTATAAAACAGAAATAACAAATCTATAGAAACAGCTCTTAGTTTATTGCTTCAGTAGATTTGTTATTTCCGTTTTCATATTATTTTCTCCTGAGAAAATATACTTTAAGAGACCAAAAAAAAAAGCCACACTGCAGAAAAAATGACTTATACCTTTTTTATTTGTAATAACTTTAAAATTAATGTTTGAAACAAATAAAACTGTCATGTTTACATAATATCAAAGAGATGGAATGATACCTATGTACATTTTCGATTTAATAATTCGCTTTATTGCACTCTACGAAGTACTTTTTAAAAATCTGCATAAAATTTCTTTTTGAACATAATGCAATAACCATACACTTTGTATTCTATTATGATTTATTACATGAAATAAACAAGTTATATTTTAATATATGAAATAAAACTATTTATTTGTTAGATCTAAGCAATTTTTTATTAAAAATATGTATTCTGCATTGGGTTAATTCCGCCTTTATATGGAATTACGGCTGTAATGCACAATGGTATAGTTTTATACAGTGTTTTGATATAAATCTCAGAAATTTCAATGTGCCAAATATCACAAATACTTTTTTTTTTCTAGTTCTGGCAGTGTTATAGGCTGCAAATTTCTAATCCTCTCCCCCGCCTTTTTATAGACGAAACATTTTTGGGCGGATCCTGATTAGGACAATTTCCATGTCTGGTAAAGAAGAAATTCTACTATATCCTTTGTGGGATTTAACTTAAAGTGAAAAAATGTATGATTACTTACAGAATTATAGGTTCTCATGAGAATGGATAGGAAATTTTGAAAATTTGAAGTGAATAAACTATTACCACAGAAGACGTGTAGTAAGGTACATTATCATCTTGAAATGCTGTTTGCGGAAATGTCCAAGGTACCTCCAAAATATTCAGTCAGGCACCACTTTTATGAAGACTGTGTTTTATTTTGATTTAATTGATCTCTTGAGTATAAAAATTTGCCCGACTGTTTGGAAAGTTATGCACCTCCGTACCATAATGTGCGGAGAACGTGTCACTGTTTTAAAAGTGCAATTTTCATTAAGTCAGTGATATTTTCGTTGTCAGATCTGCTTGTTTTCTTTAGCTAGAAATAAGTTAAACTTGACTCATCAAAGAGAACCAGTTCACCTCAATAATTAACTAATCATTTTTTATTTTTTTTAGCAATCGGAGGTCTTGCTTTCCTAATTCTCTTCACTAAGAATGGAATTTTTTCAAATTTTATGCCATTTACACCTGCTTCGTTTAATAGTTGCTGTACTGTAGTTAAAGAAATTATGCTACTAAGCACTTTTTCTGAATCTCTTTTATGTTCTAAATGTAATACAAACTGATTTTATAAGCAATGGCTTTTTAACTTACGGTCATCTCGCTTGGATTAGCAATATGGCCGCTTAAAACCAAATTTCCAGTTTAAAAGACTAAAAAATTTTATATCTTGCTAAAAACCCTTTTACCAATATTCCGTTAATATTTAATTATTTTGCCATCTCACGTATTAAAATATTTTTGGATTTTCCTTCAAAAATTAATACGTTTTGTGGCATCGTTAACTGCCTTATTCTTAAGATTTTTGAAATAATTTCTAAAATTACAATTTTCCTGACAATTGCATTTCGTTTTTAACATTGGACTCAAAGCTAAAGTGTAAGTGGAGGACAACATAATAAAATCTGTTCGAAAATTTGCTTTTTAAACGATAAAATTGACGGTTGTAGAAAGCGAAAAGGAAACTATCCAAGTGCGGCTCTTTTTTTTTTTGTCGCTTAGTGTACATTCAAAATTTTCCCAATCGGCCAAAATTTCACCCGAACTTCGTTCATGCGTCCGAATATATACTACACCTGCACCACTGAAGTAAAACTTCCGCCAAACTGCCTGTGATGCAATGTCTTGTAGAGAATGTGGGTTTGTATACATGGAAATTTTCAGTCAATTTCCCTAACAGCACACTTATCCACAGTACATCTTCGGGATGTCTTTTCATCCTGAAGATATCACGAAGAAATTCTGGGTAGAAGATGTTCTGTTAGGGTTCCAAATCAATCGCTCAGCACTTACAGGTGGAAAATCTAAAGTTTGATTCAGCCTGTTTATTTTTGATATTCATAAATATGGCCCGTCCAACCGAATTTTTACAAAAACTGTGAATGTTTTCTATTTATGTTCATTTTTATTTTTATTATAAGGTAAGTCTTCTTTATGTAGTAACTCATAATTAACTTTTTTCTGGTGTGATTTCTTCTTTGTGGAGAGGGGGGGGGGTGAAGACCGAGGTCTCAGAAAATTTGCGTGTGGTCACATGAAATATATAAGCTGCCCTGGCGTAGAGGGGGCCGCCAAAAGGATAAAGCGGGCCCTGGATTTGTGGTCATTAATGGCGCTGCTATCGCTGACGATCTCAACACTCTCCCGGTAAAACGCGTAAGTATGATTATTATAATTGGCCAATTTTTCAACGTCATTAAATCCAATTTTTATTTCATTTTCGCAATATGTTCGGGCAAGCACGGTAGTAGAGTGGGCAAATTTAATATCGTTTTCGTGTTCCTTGAGGCGTGTTTTTATCTTTCTTTTTGTGACTCCTATGTAATTTCCAGTTTTTTTTATCGGGGTATTCTATAGGGATTTTATAAACTCTGGCGGTTTCAAGGGGGGGAATAATGTCTTTATCATTTCTTATAATTTGGAAAATATTCGGGTTGGGTTTAATCGGAATGTTTAGATTGAATTTATTGGCAGTATTTTTTATTTTATTTGAGGTTCCTTGATTATACGGTATTGAGAATGTAAATTTTTGTTGCATTTTTTGCTGGTTTGGGACATGATTTAACAGTTTCATTCTTTTTTTATATAATTTTTCAACAAGAAATTTGAAATATCCAGCTTCAACGGTTAATTTTTTAATAAATTTGAGTTCTTTATTTAAGTCTTTTTTATAAAAAAATTTCATCATTTGAGGTAAAAATGTTTCCACCACTGTGTAAAGTAGCTTTGAATCAGTATTTATAATCATTTCATTCAATTTTGTGTTCTCTCTCCTCTAAAATGACCTCTTTTTCAAAATTGAATGTCTTCTATTTTCTTATAAAATAAAAGAAATTGCATAATTTCTCCTCTTTTTCTAATAAAAATATCTGGCCACTTTATACGTAAAAAATAGAGTAAGTTAATCATATTTTGTGGCGAGTAACTTTTTTGTTTCAGCGAGTGTAATCTAAGTTGAAATTTCGGGCCCTGCTTATATTATCTACAATGATTCTACAAGCTGCAATTTTCAAGAATATATGCTTAAAAATAAATAACAGTGAGAAAATGAAAGGAATACTTGATCATTGTTCTTAAGAATGAATGATACTGTAGATATTGTTTATTTTGAATAAGTTATTTTATTTTTTATTGCTAGAATTACTGAAATTATTTTTTTTTTAAGTCACACATGACTAATAAGATTTTTTTTTTTTTTTTTGTGATTGAATATATACCAAGTGAAGTATAAGACACTTCCCTGTTTAAAATATTGTAACATGCTGGAACTTTGTACAAATGAAAATTTTTCTTTTTTTTGGTTCAATATATTTTGAATAATTTATAAAGGAAATAATAACCAACAGAACTTGATATTGTTAGCCTTAAAAAAAAAAATAAATAAATAAAAAAAAATAAAAAAATGTAGGTATGTCTCTCTTTCCTCAACTACTTGAATTCATTATATGCAAATAGCTATCAGTACAGTTGAAAATCAAGGAAGTTACATAACAAGCTTCATACATCTGTTTTGTTTATTTTTAAACCAATAAAGTACTGTTTCATATATATACCAAAAAAAAAAAAAAAAAAGAAAGAAAGAAAGAAATGGCTTCTAACAAAGGTTTAACAAGATGCTTACCTTTCAAAACTATAGTAACTCCATTTTCTGGTGACCCTCAATTATTGGATTTCTTTACTGAACAGGTGAAATTTAAAACTGAGAACAACAAATGGGATGAATCCCATGCTTTAGAATTCGTAAAATCAAAATTGCCCTTAAGTTCTATATCTCCTCCCCAGCTTGCCAAAAAGCCAAAAATACTGAAGAATTATTTAACATATTTAGGAAATATTTTAAGGTAGAATCTGCAACTTCAATCGCACAGCAATTTAATGAGTTTAGTTTTGAGTCCGATGTCACCATTAATATTTTTGCAAACAAGCTCGAAAATTTAGTGAGAAAACGATTTCCTGATATGGATGAAAAAGCCCTGGAACAATCACTCATTGCAAAATTCAATGATCTCATCCCGCCCCACTTTAGAATTCCTCTACTATCACAAAATGCAACAACTTTTTATCAGATGGTGGAATGTCTAGAAAAATTCCAAGAAATTTATAACTTGCCATATATAACTTTGCACTTTAAAATTAATATAAACTTAAAAATTCCTACGTTAAATTAATTTAATAAAAATTGTTCTCAATAATTTAATAAGACTTGTTCTTGGCTTTCATTTAAATTATCTTATTACTCAATATTTTCAGATGCAATCTTCTTTTAAATTATCAAAAGAAATTGCACAATCTAACTGTAATTACATTTCATTTTCTGTTCCACAATATGATAGTCACCCCATACATTTGGCTCATCAAGTCGCCAAGCGCTGGCTTAATCTAATTAACACCAACTTTCAAAATTCAAAATTACCATTTGTTGTACATTAAGAACGAAGAACTATGTTTGGCGAAAGTTTCGCTGGGCTACCAGCTTTTGGCTTTGGAAGTCACCTGTGCTTCTCTGTCTCGACACACACTCGCCTCTCTTGACTGGTAACGTTAGGTTGTACTGATAGTCCTCTCTCTCACTCCTCTTGATGTTAGTATATCCCCAAACTTATTCTTAAAGTACAAAGGCTTTGTTTTTATCAAAGATTAGTTTGCTGATGTCATGGATGTAATTTTTATTGAGATGAATAAATAATTTTTTTTTTCTCAGATTAATTTAGTTGCCTGCGTTTTTGTGGCTACCAATGTACAGGGTGATTAAAAAAAAAGTATCCCGATATATGAGACCATAGGGTTCACAGAAATTAAATAAAAATATGGTGCAAGGCATTTTGGGGTGTGCGCTCAAGAATCATATAAAAATCAACAGTTAAACACTAACAGTTAAGGTTACAGTGACAAAATTTCAAAAGGCAACACCTACTTTTTTTATTGGAATATGATCTCCATAGCAAAAAAACCGTAAATAGCGTTGGAACAGTACATGTAACATGAAAATCGCCAGTGCTAGGCACTACGAAGAAAAGGTAAAACAACTGTGATGTGCCTACCAGAGCATGACTTTCATTTTTAATGACGTCAGATTTCACACGGAGTCTTCGGCTCTGACTAAAAATCTACTGATTTTGCTTCGATACGAGAAGAGACCAAGGTATGCTTAATTTCGAATTCACGTTTCCAGTTAACGAAATATGAGCCTCGTCCATCCACAGAATGCATAAAGGCCAACTGTAATCCTCATGATATCGGATAAGAAATTTGTTCGCAAAATCTAACCGGAGTTGGTTAGCACCCGCTTCCAACTTTTGGACATGTTGGAATCAATACAGAAATATTTGGAGAACAGAACTCAAAATCTTGCGGATCGTAGAATTTGACAGCTGCAGAATGTGTGAAACATCGCATGCTCTTACAAAGAGAACTTCGCTTATCGTTTGATTGACTTCTGCAATAGTCTCGATAAGAACAGAACATCATTCAGACTGAGATTGATCGTATGTGTAGCAACCAATTTCTTGAAATTTATGTATCAAGTCCTGTACAGCTTTTATAGTACATGAAACTTGGCGTTGCTCATTGTGTCTCCGATACTCACCCAAAGACGCAATGTCTGTGCGGTAATTTGTCTGTTCAGATAATAAATCTTTACTATTTCCCCACTTTGTTTCCCTGTAAGCGACATATAGTTCACAGAGTGTGAAAGTAAGATATACATCACGCATTTCACAATGACTTATTTTTCACCTAGTGCGATGACGTCAGTTATGATGTTGTCTTACGACTAACCACGAAATTAGAGTCCTTATTTAAATTAGAGTCCCTTACACGAAATTAAGCATACCTTGATCTATTCTTCCCGTTTCAAAGCAGAAACAGTAGACTTTGGGCCCCAGCATATTCTCGTCGACAGTTGTCACTTGAAATCTGTGACGTCACTCAATCCTCTTGTCTAGAGCTCCTCCAATAGGAGCCTTATTATAGGAGTCTTACAATCAACAGTGACGCCACAGTGATGTTCTTGTCTACAGTCAACACTTGCCGATTGGAATATGCTAGGGCCCTTTACTCACAGCCGAAGGTTCAGTGTGAAATCTAACATCATTAAAAATTAAAGTCGTGCCTGGTAGGCACATCACATTTGTTTTCTTTTCTTTTTAGTCTGCTTAGCGATGGTGATTTTCATGCTACAGGTACCGTTTCAGTGCTATTTATGGTTTTCTGCTATGGAGATCACATTCCATTAAAAAAAAAGTAGGTGTTGCCATTTGAAAATTTTGAAATTTTTTTACTGTAACCGTAACTGTTAGAGTCTAATTGTTATTTTTTATATGATTCTTGAAAGCATACCTCAAAATACCTTGCACCAAACTTTTATTAATTTTCTGTGAACGGTGTGATAGCTTAGCTGTGTCCACATATATTGGGATAGTTTTTTTTTTTTTTTTTCTTATAATCACCCTGTATTAGACATTCGATCACCTCTTCAAATAAGCAATAATACAGAACTTAGTGCTACATAGTGAACTTTGTTCAGGGATCACTGCTATTCTGCTTTTGTGAGAGAGTGGAGTGCTAGTTCTGTTTTTTTTTTTTTTTTTTTTTTTGAGCAAACGAAGATAAAATATTCGCTTCTCAACTCTATAAATGAAGGAGACATGAAGAAAAAGAAAACTAGATTTTCCGGAGTTTGGAATCTGCCACCACGGCATGCTTTGCCGTTCATCTTACAGTTTTGTTTTCTTTCGCTTTACTAATCCTGAAAAGAGAATGAAGAACGGACAGTATTCGCCACCTTTCAAGATTCTTGCTATTTTCCGGATTTACCCTGACATCTATTTAGTACCAGTGATTTTTTTTACTGATTATATGGAATTTGGACATTGATAAAAATTTCCAGAGACTTTACATTTTTACGAAGCCGTCAGGAATGCTTTTTCACTAAGAAGAAAGTTTAAAATTTAGAAGATCGAGCACTACTGAAATATATTAGTATGTTGAGGGTGAATCACGAATTGAAAAGAAGAAACTTGCCTCCCTTCGTTTTCAAGAACGTTAGGAAACAACTTATGAAAGTGCGAAATAATTTTCGGAAAGTACTTTATCAAGACAGATGGAGAATTCAACTTTGTCATCCTTCTCAAAAATGTGAATAAATAGAAGAAGGATTGAAATTTAATTTGTGACAATCAACGACCTCATATAGGAGAAAAATAAAAAAAAATTGTGTTTAGATTTAAGAATGTCACTTTAAATATATTATTATACATTTGTGTACATACTGGAGAAAACACGAGTTTGAAATAAATAATTCAACGTCTGAAGACAAAAGCAATTAATTTGCAAGAGCACGAATAATTTTATAAAATAAAATATAAATAAATAAAAGTAAATAAATTATTATTTCTGTTAAAATGATTAAAAAATAAATAATAAATAAATAAATATATCCAAATTCCAAGCAACAGTAAGTACTCTTTAGTTTATGTTTAAATAAATACAGACAATTTTTCTTATTTTGGTACTATAAATACTTTTACTTGCAAGATATCTATAATTATTTTACACATTTCGTTTTTCTTTTTCTTTCTCTTTATATTTAATGTGTATGTTCAATATTTATATTGTTTAGTTTATAAAATTCTCTTTTTACATATTAACAATAAGTGAAAAATAAATTTTCATTTAATCAAAATTTACATATATGCCTTGATAAGATATTTTCATAATTACATAGAATCTTGCTGACTTTAATAATTGATTGATTTATTATATTTATGGAGTAATTTAAATTTATTACATAATATTTCATATCTTTTGAATATATCAAAACTTATACAAAATAACTAAGTATTTTTGCTGATGTTGTCATACAGTAGTTTAAATTTGTATGTCAAAGAAAACTTAAAAAAAAAATAATAATAATAATAATAATAAAAGAAAATACAAAACAGCAGGAACGCTTGGCATGAATATTTATTGTTTCATTTTATAACTCATATATATTTATTGTTTCATTTTGATACTCACATATTTTTTTTATTTCAAAATTTATATTTCTACATATATATAAGAACTAAGTCTTTTTGTTTAAAGCAATATACAATAGTGTAAATTTGTATGTCAAAGTAAATATAAAAAAAAATAATAACAAAAATGCTTGGTACAAAAATTTAGTATTCCATTTTGTATGTCGTATTACATTTTTCTTATATGTTACATGCATCAATTTTCATATAATTTCATATTTAGTTCAATAGGGTTTAATATTTATTATCACAAAAGCCAAACATACAAATATTCAATTAATTAACTTTGATGGTGAACCGTCATTGGTAGATTTCTTTTTTGATCAAATAGGCACATATGCTAAAATTAATAAATTAACTTCAGAAGAAGCTGTTGCTGTTTTGAAAGGGAAATTGTCTAAATATATGACCCAGTCACCATCTTTGTATAAATCTAATGACATAGAGTTTATAAAACGGGAATTTAAAACTTTCTTTACTCCTATGAGTTCCACACAGGAGTTAATTGAATTTAACAACCTAACTTTATTGCCTCAAGAGACTATAAAAAATTTTGCTCATAGACTGAATATTTTGGCAGATATTATCTATAAAAAAAATAACAGATGTGAACACATTAGATATTATAAAATTTACTAGGTTTATCTCATAAATTCCATCAAACATTAGAATAAAAATTCCAGAAGAAGGCATCAATGATTATACTTTAGCTGTCAATCATGCTCAGAAACTTCAGGATATTAATATCAATGAAAATGTATTACAAAAATCAAATGACAGTTCTATGGTTAATACTTTGTCTCAAAAATTGTTAGAATTAACCAAAAAAGTTATAGGTGTTTGTGATGATTAACACATTGACGAGTCATTCATTACGAAAATAAACTCTTTAATAACTAACAATCAATAAATAGAACAAGCATGCATTTGCGCGCGGAGTACTACCGTGTTTGCTCGCGTAATAGTCGCACTTTTTTTGCCAATTTTTCATTGTGAAAGTCCAGGTGCGACTATATGCGAAGAAATCTACTACATAATATAGTACGCTCTACAGATACTGATATAAAAACACATTATAATAAAATTATAGTAACTTACCAAATGTTTCCAGATTAGTGCTGTTTATTAAATAAGTAATAAAAGTATTTTCGTCAGTTGAACAAAAAAGAGGAATTTTTCTTTTTATGGTAATATTTTTATAGACAATAATCTTTGTGAATTTTTTTACAAAAACTTCTAATAACAAAATACATTATATTAAATCACTTTCACTGAAGATATCAGTATCACTGCTATAGTGTGAATCGGTATCTGAGGAATCTCCATCATTCCATAAAATGTCATCTTCGCTTCCATCCAAAGCGTTAGAGATGCCTATCTTCTTAAAACTTTTTGAAATTATATCACTTGTTATAAATGTCCAGCTTTGTATTATCCAACTACACATTAGTTCCAGAGATGGACGCCTTACTTTTATGCTGGGGTTTTTTTCTTTGTTACTATTGGCCATCCAATCTCTATATACTCGTCTTATATTGTCTTTAAACGGTTTGTTAATCGATACGTCCAATGGTTGCAGAATCGATGTGAGTCCTCCAGGAATTATTACAAGATCTGTTTTGCCTTCTGAAAGTTCCTTTTTCACATCATCAACAAGATGGCCTCTGAAGCTATCGAGTACCAACATGGCTGGTTTTTTGAGCAATGCTCCAGACCTTTTGTTCCAAACTTTGTTAACCCAATCTTTCATCAATTTTTCATCCATCCAAGCCTTTTCTTGAAATCGCACATGGATGCCAGCAGGAAATTTAACCCCTTTAGGAACAGTTTTCCTTTTAAAAATAACAAATGGAGGTAGCTTACTTCCATCTGCAGTAACACCGAGCATTACAGTGCAGCGCATTTTTTCATATCCAGTTGTGCACATAGATACACTTGAAGCACCTCTTTCTGCAATAGTTGTGTTGCGTGGCATGTCAAAATAGACCGGCGTCTGATCAGCATTTCCAATTTGTGATGGGAGATATTCCATTCTTTGGCGAAGTCAGATAACGTACTTGTGAAAAAGTAGAATTTTGTCCGTAAAATCCGGTGGCAGTTTCTGGCAAAGAGTTGTTCTTCTTCGGATTGTTAGGTCGTTACGCCGCATAAATCTTCTTAACCACCCGCGACTAGCTTTGAAATTTTCTTTTGGAATATTTTGCTGTACTGCAATTTCCCTTGCTCTTCTCTGCAGCATTTCACACGAAACTGCACATCCATTATTTCGTAATGCACAAACATAAGAAAGAAGTTCACTTTCTATCATTGGGAAAATTCCATGCTTTGGTCCTCGGAATTCTCGCCTATTTACATTTGTTTTTTGTAGTAATTGTTTGGATTTTCTCCAGTCCCTTATTAATTTTTCATTTACATTCCACTCTCTTTCAGCAGCTCTGTTTCCATTCTTTTCAGCATATTCAATAATCTGCAATTTAAATCCTGCCGTGTAACTATTATTCTTTCTTAACTTTCCCATATTCAAGCAAAAAAAAAAAAAAAAAACTTCCAAAACACACCACGAAATTTACTGCAAAACAAACTATCGGCAAAGATTCTTTCTATGTACCTTTAGATATGTGCAGCCCAGTAAATTTCAAGCACGTGCATACTTTCTTTAAGAACGAGTTGAAAACTTTAAAATGAGGAGGGGGGAGGGATTCTTCCCCAGGAAGCTCTCTCATCCTCCCGAAGCAGGCAATAGGCCACACGGCTGATGCGTGACGTCACGTGCGCGTGCTCTATACCTTATCTTGCTACGGAGTGACAATTGAGTATAACAAGTGGTAGTGACAAAACAGATGAATCCATTATGAGTAGCAGTTCTTGGAAAAGTACAGTTGCTAATTTTATAGTACTTTCTAGACGAAGGTCAAATATCGGACTGCAACTTTTATGCGGGGAAAATGTTTTGACGATTTTTTCTGCTTCAAAACGGGGGTGCGACTTTTATGCGAGGGCGACTATTACGCGAGCAAACACGGTATATACTTCTGACATACTACCGGACCTTTTCCCGGCAAGGCTGAAAAACGGAATGTTCTGTTGGTTGAAGTTTAAGTACATATTCTGAAAGTGAAAGTAGAAGTACATATTCTGAAAGTGAAACTAGAAGTACATATTCTGAAAGTGAAACTAGAAGTACATATTCTGAAAGTGAAAGTAGCAGTTGTTGTACATAAAATATAGATGTCGCTACGATCACTACAAAGTAATTTCTTTATCTTTTAACCACAAGGTTAACGATGAAAATGTAAATAACATTGTGATTGATACAAGGAATTCTAATCACCACAGTAGATATAGGCCCAATGAACATAAACAAAGTTTCAAATCACATAATTTTAAAAATCACAGTATAATAACTTGCCAATTATGTAACCGTAAAGGTCACGTAGCCTCTAGATGTTTCAAATGGCAGAGGACACAAACCAAAAAAAAAAAAAAAGTTTTGAGGGAGGGTATGACAGAAGAAATGACACAGACAAAAATTTTAACTAAAAAGGAGATGTGATGTAGCTGATGGTATTACATCTCACAATTTCTCTAGATCATCAGCACCTAATCCCACTTTAAATTGGACAATTCATTCTCAAATTCCTAAATTATCCAAAACAAGAAATGTAAATTCAGTAGCTTCACAAACTTAACAAAATATAAAAATTGCTGACAGTAAATGTACACTAACAAATGATTACACAACTGAATATATGAGGAGCAAACATTCAAACCGTGTTTTCTCCCAAACTAAAGAAAATTCAGTTAGTGATTTTTTTTCAAACTTAACATACAAATAATATGTCTACACATCTTCCTAGATATGTCTATATATTTTCGTAGTACCTAGCAATACATATAAACAAATGATAATTAGGTTTTAAGTTTTGTTATTTATTAATTTATAGGTTTTTGTGTTGTCTCAAAAGTTTTATCTGAAGGAGAGAACACGGTTTGAATGTTTGCTCCTTATATATGCAATGAAAACATGATTTCACCTTCACTACCATTAATAAAAATTAATAAGGCTAAAAATGAAATCATAATTTTGGTCGATACAGGCAGTACAATTTCATTGCTCTCTGAATACACTTTTAAATCTCTAAAAGAAAAACTAACTTATAAACGCCTATCTTTACCTGTTTCAATTAAAACTGTTAACTCAGATGTACAGTTTTGAACATGTATTCAGACTTTTTTTTTAAATCAATAACACTTTCTTTTCACAAAAATTGTTCATTGTTAACATACCAAAACAGTCTACATTTCAAGCAATACTAAGATGGGATTTTATACAGCAAAATAATGTAATAATTAGCATGTATAAAAATACAATAAAACTAAAAGACTTACTCACACTGTTAAAAATTTCAACAGAAAACTCTGTGTAATCTATTATCTTACAGTGCGTTGCATGAATATAAACGCACCTTAGCTTTAAGAATTAGAATGGTATAGAAGAGTAATAAAACAATATGAATAGATGACACTTGATGCAAACTGTATGTGTATGATTCAAGAAATTAAATTACGAGTCAAAACAACGAAAAACCAATATGGTTTTTTAGAAAATAATTTTATTGAATTTATGACAAATATACATGTTGCATGAATTTAAACGCACATGTAAAAATAAATAACTGAGTAAATAATATTGTATCTAATACTTTGTAAAGCCACCATGGGCTTCTAGAAGAGCCAGTAAACGCCTTGGCATTGATTGTTATAGTGGCATGAGGTCATCCAAGCTGATTGTCTTCCAAGCTAACAGAATTGCCGATTTTAGTTCATCTTTCATGTTAAACTGCCTTCCGTTTGCGTAAACACGGCGAACCAGATTACCCCACACGTTCTCCTTTATGTTTAAATTGGAGCTTTTTGAGGGCCAATCCAGAACTTTAATTTTATTGTCACGGAACCATTTTTTCACGATATGTGCTGTATGTACCGATGCACAATCTTGCTGTAAAGTATAATTTCTTCCGGATTTTTTGACTGCTTGACGGCGATGTTGCTTGTGAGCATCTGGACATAATCTACAGAGTTCATACTGTTCTCCACGAACTCTAATTCGAAAGTCCCTTTAAAACCTATGGCTGCCCACACCATGACAGACCCACCTCAAGATTGACGTTTTGAACAGTACATTTCTTCGGTTATCATATCATGCCAGCAGCTATGAAATCCGTCCTGGCCATCGAGATTAAACTTTTTTTCATTTGAGAAGATGACTTTTTCCCAACTTAGTCGATCTAGAATCCATTTTCTGGCCCTTACCAACCACATATCCTTGTGCTTTTGAGTGAGGGGTGGTTTCGCCTTCATTTTCTTAAATTTAATGAATGTTGCAGCTTTGATAGTTTTCCACATGGTTGTCCGATGAACACCCAACTTGTATTGAGCCTTTATCTTCGCACAGGAAATATTCTTAGTCTTTGCAGCGTTGCATATTCGACATTTGTCGTAACTGGTGAGCTTTCCTGTTCGCTTCTCATACGCTTTTCACCCATAATTTCCTCCTTTCTTTATATAATTTCGCATAACACTCTCACTTCTTCCGATTCAGCACCCTATTTCGCGATTGCTAAACCTTTTACCACGCATTAAGTCGATTTTTATCCTCTCGTCTACTGTCAAAGTTTTTCCTCTTACCATCCTGTACAAACTCCGTAAATTTTGCACTCAAGCATTAAAACTGATGTTAGAGAATTTTAGCAACATGACTATTTGTGTTTTAATTTAATTCCAGCGGCTCTGTTAAATTTGAAACCCAAAATACAGAGTGCGTTTAATTTCGTGCAACAAACGAATAACAGTGAAAAATAAGAAAATGCTTAAACATTCATTAAATAAGCTTGCATGAACATAAACATACTTGCTCAAAGCACCTTATTCAGTTGTTAGTCATATGCAATAACTGTAAGTCGCATTCCTTCCTTTAAAATTTTAAAAATTCTATTTCTGGCTATTGGAAAAGGTGCGTTTATATTCATGCAACGCACTGTAAGTCTAAGACTTACAGAGAAAAATAAACGGAGATGTTAAAAAACTTATTTTATACATTCATTTTAATAATTTATATTAATTTAATTAACTATTGGTGAGAATATTTTTCAGACTTGGAATGCTTTTTCTAAAGTAGAAACAGTCATTTTTAATTTTAATTAAAAAATTAAATAATAAAATTAGGTAAAAATACAGAATAAAGATTGAGAATCTCGATTATTCATTTTTAACTAAGAATTACTGTAAATTTACAGACTAATATTTACATTAAATTTATAGACATTTTTAACAGTGCATCCTTATTACTAATACAGTCATAGAAGAATGTTAAAACTTCTCAAAAGGTAATTCTTGAACCTGAAGAAGAAGCATTTATTAATGTCACTTTATCTCTTTTGTCAGATAAGGACTATTTGTTTGAAAATCTTGAAAAATAATTCAGAAATATTATTTTTGGATTCTGTGTTAATTTTGGAAATTCAGAACAGCTAAATACTGACAATAATAATGAAAATAGTAATACAAGTCAAAAGTGATTTTTTTTTTGGATCACGATCACATAACTTTTTGTATTGTATTCCTTTATTATATTCAAGATATTTTATTGCTTATTGAATGTAGTGTATCATTTTAGATTTAGGAATGTTTGTATGTAACAGAAAAAAAATTTTTGACCTCATATAGAACAATTTTTTTTATTTTTCATGTTATTGATTCTGAGTAATCTTGTTTTAATAATTGACATATGTAATTGTTTCTATTACCTATACATGGTTATATAAAAAAAAAGGGTGAAATCTTTTCATTGTTTTTATAATATAATTTTTGTATTGAGTGAGCGAGAGAGAGATTTTTCTTAGGGGTAACCGGGAGAAATGTTTGGAGGAATCCCACACATATAGTCTATTTTAGATTTAATTCTTTAAAAATCTGAATAATTAATTAGTACATTTTGCATAAGAAATTGATTTTAAAAAAAATTAATTTTATTTTAAATTATATACTTGTTTATTAAAGTAATTTGCATTTTAGTTTTTTGAAGAAAAGATTAATTTTAATAATATATTAAGTATGAAAACTTTAAAAGAAAAAATACATCTTTCATAAATTAAAGATTTCATTTAATTTCAGAAAGTTTTGGAATGGAAGGCTGATTTTTTATACCAACTATATGAAAAATACCAGAGCCGGGAATCGAACCCGGGCCTTCCACTTTACATGCGGATGCTCAAACCATTGAGCTACCCTGGCTGATTACCAGCTAGGCATTTCTCACATAACATTCGTTGGCAAAGTCACCGAGTCTGTAAATACAGCTATATCAAGTGACATTAATATTCATGTCACAACTCCAATAGACCACGAAATTTTAATTTAATTTAAAAATTTATTCATCAACCATGAAAGTTCATTTCAGAAAGTTTTAGAGTGGAATGCTTTTTTTTTTTTTTTTTTTCTGAAATGAACTTTCATGGTTGATGAATAAATTTCTAAATTAAATTAAAAGTTTGTGGTCTATTGGAGTTGTGCCATAAATATTAATGTCACTTGATATAGCTGTACTTACAGACTCGGTGACTTTGCCAATGAATGTTATGTGAGAAATGCCTAGCTGGTAATCAGCCAGGGTAGCTCAATGGTTTGAGCATCCGCACGTAAAGCGGAAGGCCCGGGTTCGATTCCCGGCTCTGGTATTTTTTACATAGTTGGTATAAAAAATCAACCTTCCACTCCAAAACTTTCTGAAAAAAACTTTCATGGTTGATGAATAAATTTCTAAATTAGATTTCATTTAATTTTAAAGTGTAAATGCAACCCTTTATTAATAAAATAATCTTTGAAATATAAACTTAAAAATTCTTACGTTAAATTAATCTAATAAAAATTGTTCTCAATAATTTAATACAAATTGTTCTCAGCTTTCATTTAAATTATTACTGAATATTTTCTGATGCAATCTTCTTTTAAAATATCAAAAGAAATTGCACAATCTAACTGTAATTACATTTCATTTCCTGTTCCGCAATATGATAGTTACCCCATACATTTGGCTTATCAAGTCGCCAAGCGCTGGGTTAATCTAATTTAAACAGACTTTCAAAATTCAAAATTTACCATTTGTTTTACATGATGAACAAAGAACTATGTTTGGCGAAAGTTTCGCCGGGCTTCCAGCTTTTGGCTGCGGAAGTCATCCACGCTTCTTTGTCTCGACACACACAAAAGTATTGTTTTTTCTGGGCATAACATTTGACCAAAGTTTTATATATGCAATGCTGAAATCTCGTTTCAGTGAATTTATTTTTAATTATTATTATTATTATTTTTTAATAGCCAAGAATTGACTTTGTGAAAGTTGATTTTGTAAAGGTACCACATCGACGAAAATTGAGTTTGTGAAAGTGCTGCAAGACGGCACAAAATTTGTTCTGGATTAACCCTTGCATCAGTTCACATAATATTCTTAAATAATGACACCTTTTTTATATCATAATGTTTAAAAAATGAAAAAGAAAAGAAAATCACAACCTTTCAATTTAACTGCATGTGATTGGTTGAATACGTTTTGAGACTGCTGTCAGCTCCCATCCCTTACAAAAAAGAAAAGAAAAAAAAGGAATAGAATAAGTGAAAATTTATTTTCTGTTAAATTATTCTTTTTAAAAATTCTTTTATGCATTCAATACCATACTTAAGGTTTTTTATTATCGACAAATTGTTATAGCTATGAAGTCGAAGTGTCAAGTCCATTGGATCATACTGGAACTGTCTGTGCAGTTAAGTCAATTCTTATTATGAAAGTACTATATTGAATGACTACACACATTGTATTTATGGGAGTATTTATATTTTTTAAAATTAAGAAAAATGGTTGATAGTGTGGGTGGATATTATGCATTTATATATACACATATTAAACCACAAATAACAGATTAAAAAAAAAAAAAAAATCTGGAGCAACTCCACTTGACTTTCCGAACATTGAGTAATTAACAGTTTTGTAGATAAAGTAAAGAAAGAGGAGTTGTTAAACAAACAAAAGAGAGAAAACCATAATAGAGTGCTTGAGTATTTTTCTCCATATATTACACAATGTTTTATTTAACGCTACTGAACTTTGAGCCCATAGATCATAATGATAAAGAATTTTTCGTTGTGTCCCTGTAAAAACCTATAAATGCTAGATTCACCAAAATGCTTATAGTTAGTGCAACAGTGATTTATAACATTCATATAAATTTTCAGCTTAATTGAATAAGGCGTTTAGATGCTATTGCACTTTTAAAAATTTGGTCCCATCGGCCATAATGATAAAGAATTTTTCTTTGTGTCCCTGTAAAAAACTGTAAGTGCTAAATACACCAAAATCTATACATGTGTACAAATTTTTTGCTCAGATTAATAGGGTGTTTAGACGCTATCACACTTTTAAAAATTTGGCCCCATATGCCATAATGATAAAGAATTTTTCCTGGTGTCCCTGCAAAAAAAACTGTAAGTGCTAGATTCACCAAAACCAATAGAGTTTGTACTATGGTGACTTACAATATACGTACCAACTTTCAGCTTATTCGAACAAAGCGTTTAGACGCTAGCGTGTTCATACACATACATACACACACACATACATACATCATCGTAAAAATAGTCAAAGCGGACTCAGGGGACCTCGAAACGTATAGAAACATCAAAATCTCAAATTCGGATTTTTGGCATGATTACAATACTTTCCTCACTACAGCGTTCGGAAAGTAAAAAAAAACCTGATATTTGAACATCATGAACAAATAATTTAAATACCACAAAAACTATGAAAAATCTTGATATTTTTTAAAATATAAAACAATGTGATTGTTTTAAAAGCTTCCTTTTTTGTATTTTTTAAATTAAACATTAGAAGTAAAATTATTTTATGATTAAAGTTTTCATTATCTTGTTATTTTATTATAATGTGTGCAATATTATTTGCATATGACAAATCATGCAACATATGAAATCATGCACATTAGCAGAGTGAATGTTGAGAAGAAAAAGTAATTATTTTCGCTATGAAAGGTATTTCGGAAAGATATGAGAATTTAAATAGTATGCCTAGCAGAGTAAGCAGAAAACAAGTAAGAAGAATTTAAACTGAAATAGCAGAATATAAGAAATATAGGAAAATTTTTGTGAAAAATAGGGAAAATATAAAGAATTATAAAATACAGGAAAATATAGGACATTTTTCATGATTTTTTGAAATATGTATGAAATAAAGGAACAATTCGAGCCCTGTATTATAGTCTCTTATAATGAAATAAAGTGTACAGGAGCAATTTATGAATTTTTTTTTTGTATCAATTTTTAATAGTATTTTCTTTAAGCTATTATAAAATATTAATTATTTTTATCTTTTTATACATTACTTATTCATAAGTATTTTTATATTTGTGTGTGAATTAATTGTATTTCTAACTCATTCCTATTCATTTTTATGCAAAGATGCTTTGCATATACAACACTGTTTCCGATCTTTTTAAAATTAAAAAATTTCTACGTCAATCTTTATTTCTTCATTTATTTCTAATCGACTTTCTTAAATTTCATTAAAAACTTCACTTTTTTCCTTAATTATGCTAATGAAAAAATTTTCTACGAACTGAATTCAATTCCTAATGTTGTATGTCTACCTGCATAAACATTATTGCATACTAAACATATGCAATAGATATTACAAAAGAATTCAAGATATGTTTTCACAATCAAGCTAAGTAATCACAATTAAAGTTTAACCTATTAAACATTGTTATATGTTGTAAACTAAAAACAACAATCTGCTGTAACATTTTAAAAGCAACACTAGTACAGAACCTTGAACTAGTGCTACTTAATACATTATTGACAATATTTACAAAACAAACTACAGAAACTGGAATTAGAAGTTTGTTTAAAATACGTGGATTTTGATATCTAAAAGGATTTTGCTTACTGATAGTTTGTAAATATCAAAATACATTTGTTTCCCTTTTTTACAGATATTAGGGTGTCCCTTAAATGAAAGGGAATTTCTGTTTTTCTTTCTATTCTCTGGGATAATGTAAACACGTGCCAAATAGATGAGAAAATCGTAATATCTATATTGCGATTTTTCCGTCAATTCGACACGTGTTAACATTAAACCACAAATCTGATATTTTGCTAAAAAGTGTTTAGGGTCGAATAGAAAAAAATTAGAGGGTATGCGTATTGGATTTCAAAAAAGAAAAACAGACACAAAACAAAATTTCCCCCTCATTTAAGGGACACCCTAATATACCATAAAATTTCGATAGTAACCCAATTCCTTTTATAACCCCTCCTCCCTTACCTTTGGCGGCTAAGTTCTCCATTCTTTCATTTTTCGCATGAGCATTGCAAACATACCTTTTTTTTTTTTTACTTCTGAAGTCTTATATGCTTATTTAGAAACTTGAATTTGCATGTAAATGTATCCAAGTGTTATTTTTACTCATCTTTTAAAAGTGAAAGAACTCCAAATAAAAAAATGCGGCATTGTTTACATTCTTTAAACTCCAAAATGTTAACTGCTATCCTCAAGTGGCCGTGGCTTTTGTAATCTTGCTTATGCAACTCTGTTTTTGCAATCACAACTCTTTTCAAAATTTTAAATTCTCTTTTTAATTTTAAATCATTAAATAGCGTAATAACTCCGTAATAGTACTTGCATATGTAACTTTAATAGTTATCGTTCACCCAGTTTTGTTCTTTCATATCAGTTAATAGCAGTGCAATTAACTGTTTTGTTAACTTCTAGCAAATCTTCTAGACTGCTTCGCTTTGCGATCACGATTTGTTTATCACATGTTCGTGTCTGTTTCTGTTATTCCGATTATGTTTTCTTTTTGTTGTTAAAATAAAAATTTAAACTGATTAATAAAAATTGTTTATTAATAAAATTTAATAAATAATAATCGGTATTATTATATTGTTAATACAATTTAGTAACCATTAATATATATTATAATATTAATAAATTTATACTCTTAAAAAAAGATTGTGAAACTTACGATTATACCCCCCGCCCCTTGTATGATACAAATAATGTATCATACAATTAACTTGCTAATGTGAAGTGTTAATAATTATATACTGTATATTGTTTCAAAATCTGGTGCGGCTCTACACGACTTCTCTCATCTCCGGGCACTGTCTCTATTGCAGTTAGACCTCACAAAACCGTGATAAAGGCCAAAGCCGCCATTTTTCACACGTTTTTACAATCTGGTGTGGCTCTACACGACTTCTCTCATCTCCGGGCACTGTCTCTATAGCAGTCAGACCTCGCAAAACCGTGAGAAAGCCCAAAGCTGCCATTTTTCTCACATTTTTTACAATCTGGTGCGGCTCTACACGACTTCTCTCATCTCCGGACACTGTCTCTTAAAGATTGCAGCCAGAAACGTTGCAGTTAGATCTCACAAAACCGTGAGAAAGGCCAAAGCAGCCATTTTTCTCATGTTTTTACAATCTGGTGTGGATCTACACGACTTCTCTCATCTCCGGGCACTGTCTCTATTGCAGTTAGACCTCACAAAACCGTGAGAAAGCCCAAAGCCGTCATTTTTCTCACGTTTTTACAATCTGGTGCGGCTTTACATGACTTCTCTCATCTCCCGACACTGAAAACAATCCACGCTTGTATACATTAAAATTGGTGTTCATTTATCTTTAAAAAGTAGCAAATGTCTATTTTCCTTTTCTTGAAAAAATATCGATATCATTAATATCGATATTAACTTGGCAATATATCGCGATATTTGATTTCTAATATCGTCCAGCTCTAGTATTTACATCATAATAACAACGAAGTAATTAATTATGAAAATTATACTTTCAATAAATTAGTGAAATATACCAGATTTACAAAGATATGTGGAAGTTATCCTACTTGCTTTAATAAATTTATTCAGACAATTAAATTCTACATAAATTTCTTCATTCAGAATATTCATCAGCATTCACGATGATTCTATTTTATTCCTATTGCCAAGTTTCAATCCCCTTTAATAGCTGATGTCAAAATTTTTTTTTCAGCATCAAAAATCTTTGCTTGGTAACTTGGGAATGATAGATATAGATAAATTACTATATCTATGGATATACTCAATTCATCAAAATTCTATCACACTTATGCAGTTATTTAACAAGTATAAAAATAAATATTTACACATAAAAAATGATGAATAAAATACATTTTATTATGAATAATTTGATGAAGACATTAGAATTAAAGACATTTCTTTAAATGAGTTTCTATTTTGCATTAATTTATGAAATTTCATTTTAGAAGCAAATTTTACTGGTACAAAAGCACAAATACATAATTGCCTATATGTAATACCTAACAAAAGTATGGACTGTTGGGAAACTTAAAATATTATAAAAATGAAATTCCTTAATAAATAAATATCTGATACAGTCACAATTCATTATAATTTTTTCACTCTTATCTATAAAAATAAATATTTACCCCCAAAAAATAATAAAATACATTTCATTATGAATAATTTAATGAAAACATTTTAATAAAAGAAATACTTTTAAATGAGTTTCTATTGTGCATTAATTTATGAAATTTTATTGATACAAAAACACATAATTACCTAAACACAATACTTAATAAAAGAATAGACTATTGGAAAACTAAATAAAATATTACAACAATTTATTTACTTAATAAATAAATAATATCTGATATAGTCAATTCAATCTAATTGTATCACACTTATACATTTAACAGCTATAAAAATAAATTTTTACTCATAAAAAATAACAAATAAAACACATTTCATTATGAATAATTTAATAAAATATTAAACAGAAGAAATAATTTACAAAATATTTTCCATTCCATGAATGTGTCAATTAAAATTTTATCACAGTGGTGTATAGAGTATAAAAATAAATAATTTCTTATGAGTATTATTTTAAAAAAGTACTATTTTACAATACATTTTAGACTTTGATTTTTTCTACTTCCATTAAAAGTTCTGGTATCAAATCTGTTTCTGTGATTTGTAATACATCATAACACCAAACACTCTGTTGTTCTTTCCTTATGCCACCTAAAGAAAAACAGATGAAAAATATTATAGTTTATGCATGCAATATAGCTTAAAATTACTGTTATTTTTTTTCAAGGCTAAATTTACAGCAAACATTTAGTTTCTCTTCTGATAATGCTTGCAAGAATTGGAATTTTATCAGTTTTCTTATTATTTTACTATTGTTTATTTATGTAGAATAAAAAAAAAAATCATTTTTAAGTATGTATTTTTAATTAATGTTTCTCCTGTTAACATACTTATAAAGTAAAAAATAAATAATGATAAGTATAAAAAAAATTACAACTAAAAGAAACTGGAGCCTATTTTTTTTTCTAAGTAATAGATATAAAATTCTGTACAAAACAGAATTTAATTTAGGATGACAGGGCTTTAATTTTTTTTAGTCAATTTTTCCGTATAAAGACATGTGGTAACTGTGTTGTGTTCCTTAACAGGAATTATCGTATTCATTTTTAAAAACAATTTTCACATATTTTCTTTCAATTTTTAATATATATATATATATATATATATATATATATATATATAATAAAGATGATCTATTAAGCATAGTAGAAGCCAAGCAACAGATAGAAGATCGCTGAAACACCAATGACCAATAAGATAAAAAAAAAAAAAAACATCAGTGGATGAAATACACTAATGTAAAGAAACCAGATCTATTAATTAACAGCCTGAAATTATTAAAGTAAGTTGCCAACTATACAGTTAGTTATAAAGGATCCAGGGCCAGTGACATAATACTGTCGCAAAACTTCACAACACTACAAGAATCATAATATAATATAAATTTTAAATCAATAAATAACATATTGAAAAAATTAGAGAAATTACAGAAATAATACAAATTGTAAGAGCGCAAATTCAGCTTTATACAAAGTGTATAATACAAAAAATAGTGTTAATGCCAATTTAAGACAAATCTAAATATATGAAATTCATATATTAGATAATTTAAATGACATAAAGCAATAAGTTTTATTAAACACAAAATACATTCAAAATTTATGCGCAATTGCAGCAGGTTTAATTTTAAATGTAAATATAATAAAGATGATCTATTAAGCATAGTAGAAGCCAAGCAACAGATAGAAGATCACTGAAACACCAATGACCAATAAGATAAAAAAAAAAAAAACATCAGTGGATGAAATACACTAATGTAAAGAAACCAGATCTATTAATTAACAGCCTGAAATTATTAAAGTAAGTTGCCAACTATACAGTTAGTTATAAAGGATCCAGGGCCAGTGACATAATACTGTCGCAAAACTTCACAACACTACAAGAATCATAATATAATATAAATTTTAAATCAATAAATAACATATTGAAAAAATTAGAGAAATTACAGAAATAATACAAATTGTAAGAGTGCAAATGCAGCTTTATACAAAGTGTATAATACAAAAAATAGTGTTAATGCCAATTTAAGCCAAATCTAAATATATGAAATTCATATATTAGATAATTTAAATGACATAAAGCAATAAGTTTTATTAAACACAAAATACATTCAAAATTTATATCAGGGTTTTCATCAGAAGAAAAAATTAAGTGAGCCCCAAATAAATTTTGAATACTAATAATAGATCTTTTACATCAACACACAGAATTCATATCTAAAATTAAAGTGATATTTCTCTCTCTCTCTATTGAAAATTCATTTTTCCAATTAAGTGAAAATAATGCCTGGACCTGCAGCTTATTCTGTTAAGCTATCTACATGATAGACCAGATGTTCGGCCTAAATGTTGTCTGAGTGAGTAATGTCCACCGGTTGTCGGCCTAGATAGCTCAATTGGTAGAGCGTTGACCTCGTAAGTCAATGATCCGGGATTCGACTCCTGGTCCGGGCATTATTTTCACTCAGTTGGAAAAATAAATTTTCGATGCCAGGTCTGCTTAAAAATTAAAAATATCAGTATAGAAATCTGACTTATTCAACTGTTCCAAGAAAATTTTTACATGAAACTTAAGAGTTTTAAATTAAAATTTCCTAAATTACTAAAGAAATGTATAAAGAAATGGCCTACTTGGAAATTTGCTGCATAAACTTCTCGGTGCAGGCCCGTCTTTTTCGTATGAACTCTTATAAAAAAATTTCGTATAGACTTTTATAAAAAGTTTTTTGGTGGCTTTTGGATCACCATTTTAGTAAGAAATTTCTTTCGGCAGTACTTAAACCCCATAATGGAAAAACAGGAAATATATCAAAAATGGAAAAGTACTTATAAAAAGCTTATACACAAAGAAAAACACTGGATATTCCTTAGTGATTGTAAACATTTCAAAATAATCCCAAAATTTCTTAAAGTAACCAATAAAACTGTTAAAGAGCAATTCAAAATAGAAACCCATAACTTTGAAAATTTGATTTTAAATAAAACCATAAGGATTCAAAGAATCAGAAGTGATAAAGATCAAATTAACCAGATGGAAACTGACAGAATCAGCATATATAGTTACGCACATCAGTGCCTGACTCTGCCACGCTATTTAGGCTTAAGAGATTTCCTTGGACTCTGCCTGTGTGTGAATGAGAGTTGCCACCTAACTTTTATACTTTAGTTAATTTAAAAAAAATCTAATTGTCTGATTGATAAGCTGTTCAAATCCGACGAATTCAGAAAAATCGCCCCTTTCATTTGGTACCTCATTTGTAATGAATTTTTGATTAGATTTTTTTAAATTAATTAAAATATGAAAATAACAGTTTTAAAATCAACATTTAAATTTTTAATTGTTGCCATTTTTTTTTCAGCATATGAAATGAAATATGCTTTCACGTGGGAAAAAAAAAAAAAAAAATATATATATATATATATATATATATATATTTCCGATGTTTGGGAATCGATGTTTGCAAAGTTTTTATTTTTAATTTAATTTTTTGTTGGCATCATCCTATTCTCCAGTTTGGTTAATTGTGTTCCATGTGGCTACTATGCTTTTTTCTAGTTTTCTCTCTGGTATCCATGAAGATTTTATTTAATATTTGTTTTAATTTAATATTTCATTTAATTTCTCATTCTATATGGTTTTGCTGCTTCGATCGGGGCTGAAATGACATAATTGCTATAATTAGCTATATTGTTTTACGAAATCGATGCAGCTTTCACAGCTTTATGAAGTACATGCCCCCTGATGAGTATTTCACTTCTATTTTTAAGCATTTTTATCCAATTATTTCTGTGGTTATTTATTAGTTTTCTCTGTCATTAAGTTTAATGGTCCTTTTTTTATTATCATCCATGTCGGCGTAAGTAATTTAAGTTATTTTTGTTTCTTAATGGTTCTTAATCTAAATCGCAACAATTTTGTGTCAGTCTTTCCTCTAAGTTAAAATCAGTTCTATATTTTTGAGTGTTGGTATTGTTTTGTATCTATTAATTGCTAAATTTTAAGATTACATTTTATTACAATATCTATCATTTATATATAAATATATATATAAAATATTAAATTTGCTCATCCATATGAAAAAATGTTGTCTATAAAATAATAATAATTTTAAATTTTAAAGGTGACAAAGAGATAAATAAAGTGCAAAAATTTTGCACGGGCTTGCTAGCAAATGAATTATTTGAAGTGTGAAATAAATAAAATGAAATGATCATTTTTTAATGGGTGGCTTAGTCTCACCTACAACTAACTAGTTTATCAAATAATGTACAAAACCGAGGATAATAGTAAAAGGTATTATATAGGCATGACAAAAATAAAAACCCGTATGAAGGAACATAAAGCGGAAATTAAATTCAATAGAACCAAACTATAGAAATAGAACGAAAATATTTCAGAATAATAGCATTAAAATGGACTTTGATAATGTTAAAAAAATTGGCAAACTATGAAAACTACTATTATACAATAAATCGCGCAGCAGTTCAGATTGTTAGTAACATGCACAGTTGCAATCAGAACGAACCAACGGACATCAACAGGTGACAACACCTGTTTGGAAAGAAGGAGAGAGTGACTTCAGTGCTAGAGCCAAGAAAGCCAGAACACATCTGAATGTTAGCACTTAAGATGGTGCGGGCCTGCACCAAGAAGTTTATGCAGCAAATTTCCAAGTAGGCTATTTCTCTATACATTTATTTATGAAACTTAATCTTGTCACATTTTTATTTTAATGTTAAAAAAAAAAAAAAAAGTGAATGAATAGCATGATTAATATTATTATGATAACTGTTTTATTTAATATTAGAAGCTAGTTTAAACTGACTATTAAAAGAAATTTAATAATCGAAAGAAATCTTAATTATTTCACTAATGATCTTTGGTCTTTTGTCAAATGTGTTTCATGACCACTGATTTATAAACAGCATAACATCTGGATGACAATGTGAAATGAGGATATCTGACTTTGATTAAATGTAAACTGCAAGTTTTTTATGGTAAGACCAACTTGATTTTAACAAATTAAAGTTAGTTTAATTAATTATAAATAATTAATTATATATTTTATTTATTTAAATAAACTGTGGAATTGCAGGATTACACCATTATTTGTAGAAAATATAATTTTTTTGTAGAAAAAAAAAAGTGGTTTAAGATTAGAATGATAAAATATATGAGAAATACATCTTTCACAAAACAAAACTTAATTAAACACACTTCTTTGATATACTTTAAACAAATGTAAACATTCAGAATAACAATTTAAAAAAGTTACTATATGCATATGATAAATTTAAAGTGATGTCAAGTAAAATACATTGGAAAAAATTATTTAACATCTTGAAACATCTTTAACCGATCCTTCTTGATAGGAATAATTTTACACATAAAATAAAATTAAGATAATAAAATGTTACTTAACAAAATATTGCTTCACTTACTTGATTTTTTCTTGCACTTTAAGTATACTTGTCGACATAGAAATTTGCTGGAACAATAAACAGAAAAAATATCTTCTATTACTGAAGTGTTCTTATTTCCTCTCTCAGTTATTTTCTAAAAGATTTTTAAAATCAAAACATAAACAAGAATGAACAAATAATGGCATTCATAAAATATTGTATGAATTATTTATTACTTACAGTGTTAAATGGCATGGGTGCCAGGAGCAAAAGGAAAGAAAACAAATTTTTATATTAGTCTGTAATCAATTTCGCTTTTGGAGATGGGGGAAGAGATGATCATGCTTTTATGAAACCCAATATTTCTCTCATAATTAAAAAAAAAAAAAAAAAAAAAATTGTAATATATATATCAGAGTTGCCAACTTTCTTTATTCTGGAGCATTGTTAATACCTGTCTTTTTTTCACAGCACAATTTATTTCGAATAATATTCTCCAATATGTGACTACGAATAAATAAGAAAAAATTACTATTTACAGATACTGGTGTGAGAAAGGGCATGCACTAATAGTGCTTTGGAATAAATTATAAAAGTTGGCATCTAGTCTCTGTGTATATATATTCAAAATCATATTTCTAACTGACTGATTTTTATTTATTTATTTACTGTTTAAAGCACCATTAACAAGGTTTAAACAGAATAAAATTAATAATAAATTTAAATAATGAAATAATTATAAGATAAAAATTTTTTTATAAACCATGTTTTTAAATTTTCTGTTGAATCATATAAACGCTACTGAAGGCAGTCGGAACCCCAGCAATTGGATAAAAGTATTAAAAAAATTCCTTGCTATCGTCTTTTGAGCTATTATATTAGGTTGAGTCAAAAGTTTTGTCCGGTTTCTAATCATTATTAAAAGTTAAAAAAATATAACAATTATAACATATTTTCATTAACATATTCACCATTACTTTCAACCACCATTTTCCAACGTGACTGCAACATTAAAATCCCACGGTTGTAAAAAGCCGCTGCTTTTTGAGCGAAGAAGTCGACAATGTCTTGTCGGAGATCGTATTCGTTGTTGAAGCGCTGTTCACGCATAAAGTGCTCTAGCGACCTGAACAAATGATAATCTATAGGGGCAATGTCGGGACTATATGGCGGGTGAGGGAGAAGTTCCCATCCCAACTCATTCAGCCTCTCACTCGTCTGGTTTTAAACGTGTGGTCTTGCGTTGTGTTGTTGGAAGAAAACTCGAGCAGGGTTAAAGCCTTTTTTGATGAGTTTCTGTTGAACGTGGTTCAGTTGAGTGCAGTAGACATGTGAGTTCATTGTTTGTCCTTGAGGAAGAAGATTCCAATGCACAACTTCTGTCGACCTCCAAAAAATGCACAAAAGTGCGTTTTTTGAATGCATCCCAGGTTGAACAGTCTTAACTCCAAGCTGATGCGGGCTGAGCCATTGACATCCGGCTTTTTTGTTGTCGTATAGTACTCATTTCTCATCACAGGTAAGAATTGGACGCCATCCACCTCGGCTAAACTCTCGCAGAAACGATTGGCAGACTGATTTTCACTGATTCTTTTGCATTTTGTTGAGCTCATGCGGTACCATTTGACTATGCCTAATCTTCTTGTCAATTTTGCGATGGTGTCTATTGACAATTGAATGAAAAGTGCCAAAATCTTGTCCTAATTTTCGGGTGGTTTGAGTTGAATCGGCTTCAGTCGCACAAAGTAAAATTCTTTCATCGGTTGACCATGATTGCCCAGAGTATTTCTTATCGCCGCAGTGCGTATGCCCGGAACGGAACTTTGCATACCAACGTCTGCATGTTCTTTCTTTTACAGACTTCCTACCAAATGTTGCACATATGTTACGACTTGCTTCAGTTGCATTGTGGCCTTGTTTGAACTCGTTGAAGTTTAGGCTGCGGATTATTTCACGCTTTTTTGACATACTTGAACTTTTTTAAAGAGTAATAAATCTGTAAAAATTAAAATAGCATAACAATTAAACACATCATTTTGATCAGCAGAAAATGAGCTTTCAAAATATATATGACATTTACATTACAGCTTTAATGCAACATACTTATCGATACTCAAATAAACAACGGACAAAACTTTTGACTCAACCTAATAAAAGTTTCAAATGGCTATCTAGCCGGGAAGTTAGTTAAAAGTTGATTGCAAGCTTTATACTGGAAACGCTGCCGAAGGCAGCAGGGTCCCGAAGCAATTGGATAAAAATATTTTTAAAAAGCATTTTTACCGTATTCTGGACTATTCCGAAAGTTTCAAATGTCTAGCTACTCAGGAAGTTAGTTAAATAAATTTTCTGTTGAATCATATGAATGCTGCCGAATACAGTAGGGACCTGAAACAGTTGACTACAAGTATTAAAAAAAATGTATTGCCCCCGTCTTCTGAGCTATCCTGAAAGTTTCAAATATCGAGCTAGTCGGGAAGTTAGTGAAAAATCGATTGCAAGCTTTGTACTGGTAACGCTGCCGAAGCCAGCAGGAACCCGAAACAGTTGGCTAAAAGTATTAAAAAATTGCATTTTCACTGTGTTCTGAACTATTGTGAAAGTTTCAAATGTCTAACTAGTCAGAAAGTTAGTTAAATAAAATTTCTGTTGAATCATATAAACACTGCCGAAGGCAGTAGGGACCTGAAGCAGTTGACTAAAAGTTTTTTTAAAAGTATTGTCACCGTGTTATGAGCTAGCCTGAAAGTTTCAAATGTCTAGCTAGTCGAAAAGTTAGTGAAAAATCGACTGCAAGCTTTGTACTGATAACGCTGCCAAAGGCAGCAGGAACCCGAAACAGTTGGCTAAAGGTATTAAAAAAATGTATTTTCGCTGTGTTCTGAACTATCCTGAAAGTTTCAAATGTCTAGCTAGTCGGGAAGTTAGTGAAAAATCGATTGCAAGCTTTGTACTGATAACGCTGCCGAAGGCAACAGGAACCCGAAACAGTTGGCTAAAGGTATTAAAAAATGTATTTTCACCGTGTTCTAAACTATCCTGAAAGTTTCAAATGTCTAGCTAGTCGGGAAGTTAGTGAAAAATCGATTGCAAGCGTTGTACTGGTAACGCTGTCGAAGGCAGCAGGAACCCGAAGCAGTTGGTTAATAATATTTAAAAATTGCATTTTTGCCGTGTTCTGAACTATTCTGAAAGTTTCAAATGTCTAGCTAGTCTGGAAGTTAGTTAAATAAATGTCCCGTTGAATTATATAAGCGCTGCCAAAGGCAGCGGGACCTGAAATAGTTGACTAAAATTATTAGAAAAATGTATTGTCACCGTGTTGTGAGCTGTCCTGAAAGTTTCAAATGTCTAGCCAGTCGGAAAGTTAGTGAAAAATCGATTGCAAGCTTTGTACTGATAACGCTGCCGAAGGCGGCAGGAACCCGAAAAAGTTGGCTAAAGGCATTAAGATAATGCATTTTCACCGTGTTCTGAACTATTCTGAAAGTTTCAAATGTCTAGCTAGTCAGGAAGTTAATTAAATAAATTTTCTGTTGAATCATATAAGCGCTGCCGAAGGCAGCGGGACTTGAAATAGTTGACTAAAATTATTAGAAAAATGTATTGCCACTGTGTTGTGAGCTGTCCTGAAAATTTTAAATATCTAGCTAGTCGAGACGTTAGTTAAAAATCGATTGCAAGATTTGTCCCTGACAAACACACAAACAAGAATCGAAGTTAATAAAAACATGGTAATTAATTTATTTGCTAAAAGTATGTTGGTAATGCTTTTTGTGTGTGTGTGTGTTAGTTATGTAAAATTATATAATCTTTGAAAATTCATGAATATTTTTACCTCTTTATGGATATAAAATAAATATGAACTTTAGCAAAAAGTAAAAAGGAATGCCTGTAAATAATTCTTTAATTTTGCACTCCTTTACTGTAAATAGTAATTTAAAATTTTCAAACCATTAGCTAATCATAATTTGGAGTATTTGAATTAGGGAAAATTTTGATTTTTATGTAGGGTTTCAGGGTTTACATTAAAGGGTGAGATTTCAAGAATTCCACTATATATAAAAACAAAAAAAAAAACCTCTTATAAATATGTCCCATGTGGGGTTTTCCCACTGTTCATCAAGCATATCATCCACTTTTTAGTTGCTTTGAATAATAATTGCTTTAATGCTTATGAATTTTTCTGGCATTTTCTGCTTCTATCATTTTCTGAATTAGAGGGGGGGGGGGGAAAGCGTAAAATTGAATAATTATTTCAAAATATTTTTTAATTTTTAAGATTTGTAAGATAATAATGAAGATATGTATATTTTATTAACAAACAGCTAAAAAGTTCGGAATTAGTTTTTTTTTTTTTTTTTTTTAAATATATATCAAGGAACGCAGCAGCGTTCCGCCCCACCAAGCTAAAACAAACATTAAGAAAAAACAATGAAATTTACAAAGTAGGAAAGTCAATGGTGAAATGCTACAAGTGTATATTATGTTGACATACCATCTCGGACTTTTCGACTACCTGTATCTCAGCTCCCTGATCCCCAAGACCTATGATTTTTTGCACAGACCTTGAGCATACCCTTAAGACAAAACATACAAATTTACATGTCGTTCCGAACTAAGGGGCCTGAGTTATATAACTTTGAAAACCTGAAATTTCCCGGTTACATTCTTCTTCTTCTTGTTATTGTTAAGATTGACAGCAAGTGAGCCTAGAGTTCTGCAGCTAATGAGCTGAAAATTTGCATGGACATTCCTTCTGACCTGTATTAGTGCCTTTTGCAATCAAAATTTTTTTTGGTCAATATATAGGGTAGTTTTTTTCAATTTTGTGATATTTAACCCAAAAATTTCATGAATTCGTCATGAGATGGTGCTTGTTTCACTGAATTTAATTTTGTCTTTCAATAAGACATTAAATTGTAATAAATTCTGTTTTTCTTTCTTTCTTTACTTGTTTTTTACAATAATGGATTGAAATAAATTAAGACATTTTTTTCTTAAAATTAAAAAAAATTTTTACAAGAAACATGTTTATTAATAAAAAAAATAATTGATAAATTTGGGGATTTCGTAATAAATAAATGCTTAAAGGATGCACTAAACAGACTTTTAACAAAAGTAATGTGGCAGATTAAATAAAAGAACGATTCGTTAACTTTATAAAATTACGGATGATGGAAGAATACATATAATTAAATTTCCATCATACATTATATAAGAGAAATATTATCATGGAAAAATTCAAATTTCACATTCTTGTGTTTCTATGAGTTTTGAGGTCTTCTGAATTTATTTTTTATAATAAAGAGGTATGCATGTATGTGTATCAGTGAATACGATAGTGTTTTTCCAGTACAAATCTTGTAATCGATTTTTAACTAATTTCCCAACTAGCAAGACATTTGAAACTTTTGGATAGCTCAGAACACGATAAAAATGCATTTTTTAAATACTTTTTGTCAACTGTTTCGGGTTCCTGCTGCCACCAGCAACATTACCAGTACAAATCTTGCAATTGATTTTTAACTAACTTCTCGACTAGCTAGACATTTGAAACTTTCAGGATAGCTCAGAACACGGTGACAATACATTTTTTAACATTTTTAGTCAACTGTTTCAGGTCCCTACTGCCTTTGGCAGCGTTTATATGATTTGACACATAATTTATTCAACTAACTTCCCAACTAGCTAGACATTTGAAACCTTCAGAATAGTTCAGAACATGGTGAAAATGCATTTTTTTAATACTTTTAGCCAACTGTTTCGGGTTACTGTTGCCTTCGGCAGTGTTACCAGTACAAATCTTGTGAGATTTTTAACTAACTTCCCGATTAGCTAGACAATTGAAACTTTCAGGATAGCTCAGAACACGCTGACAATACCTTTTTTAACACTTTCAGTTAACTGTTTCAGGTCCCTACTGCCTTCGGCAGCATATATATTATTCAACAGAAAATTTATTTAACTAACTTCCCGACTAGCTAGACATTTGAAACTTTCAGAATAGTTCAAAACACGGGTAAAATGCATTTTTTAAAATACTTTTAGCCAATTTGCGGTCGCGGAAGTATTAACACTCTTTCATGGCCCATGCAATAAACTGCCAAATTAAATTTGAAACATTTAGCTTTATTCAAGGTCGTAGCTAAGGGAAGGGTATTTGCGAATTTTAAAAACTCAGAAAATTTTTGCAGATTTGTCGAACATTTTTTTTATTATATTTCATTTTAATCACTTAATATTACGTACTAAATATTGAACCTACTATGAAATTTTTATCTGACTGCGATCTTGGCTGTATTAAAGGCAAAATTTTTACAATTGTTTATGAATTACATTAGCGAAAAGCATCTGAAATACTTTATTCCTTAGACTGAATTATTATTGGGTCTCGTTGTGAGCATCAATTGCCAAATGTGCCAAATGGCATGACAGTTTTCTAATGAAAAATTTCTCACATGCGGTTACTTACTAAATTATTCTTCCGATTCAACCTTTTTAAACATCATTAATTACTAAATGTTCAGAAAGTTGAATGAAATCAATTCAGATTTTTAATTATGAAATTACAAGAAATAAAAATGACATAAGTGGCTAGAATTTAAAGGAATAAATACAATGCAAATTCATTCGAATGTCAATATGAAACACACACATCATATAAATACATATTCATTAACATGGATTCCCTAAGAATTACACACTCACATAATATATACGCATTAGACAAACATATTGTTGCACACTCGGGGCTTGTGAATTTTCTGTGAATGAAAGACGAACCTTGCAGAGGTTTAAAAATTTATTTACGAATATTTCGGAAGATTACAGGTCTGTTAAACCCAGTATCAACTTGAGTTTCACCAGAATGTGCAGCTTAAATAACAGTTGAAAACATAAAAATCACAAATGATACCATAATCATAACATAGAGAAATAGGCTGCGATTAAATGGTAGAGACTTAGCAGAACTTTCTATTCCGTAAAGACTTAGGGAAAAACTCATCTCATTAGTTGGAACGGGACCCCTTTTATAGCCTGCCATTAATCCAGAATTTTACAGTAACTTCCGTAATAATCAAGTTACAGCTTGGACAATGGGTATATCGATAATAAAGGATTTTTCACCAAGTTTGTCAAAAGAGTTGTCAAGGAGCGATAAAGTCGCCAAATTCGTCACCAAGTCCATTACGCAGGGTTGAACGGTTTTTTCCATAGTGGAAAAAACCACTGGAAAAAACCTGGTTAAAACCGTCCCGGACAAAATACCGTTTTGTCCACTTTTGTCCACTATTAATTATTTGTGAGTTTACTAAATTAAAAATTACCTTTATTCTTTCCATAAATATCAAACAATTCTTTATCATTATGCGTATGTGAGAGCTCGTGAAATACAAATACGGTCACCTGGTTGCCATTGGCGACCAATATATATATATTTTTAACTAGTAAAAATGTTTTCAACTTTAAGGAATTTTTTTTTTTTAAATATATATTTTGGTGAAAGAATTGGTCCCAAAATTGGGCTCCAATTCTACTTTCGCTGTTTTGATTACTGCTTCTCTCACCACTTTTTGAGACACTGTGTTGAATTAGGGAATTTACACATCTCTGTGCATATTTCACAACTCAGTGTTAAATTATTGCACCGTTTTAGGGAATTGGCTTACACTGCTCCTGTCTGCGCATGCTATCGACCTGGTGCTGAATTTTTGTATCTGTGTAATGATGTATCATTGCCGATGGTGTATTGATTTAGTGAAAATAATAAAACCAGTTTCATGATGTTAAATTTAAACAGGTGTTTTCTGGTGTAAAAAAAAAAAAATCATTCAAGCCTAATAAATAATTGGTTTTTAGTTGGTATAATAATTGGTATATAGAATCTTAATTTCTATATTCAAGTACATTTTGAAATGGAACAAAAAAGAAAAAGAAAACGTTGGAGAATATTTGTTTATGGGCTACCAGAATTTTTTGTTGGCGACCATATTTTTTAATAAATTCCTAAACCCTGTGTATGTGAATAAAATCAATTTAAATATTTCAAAATAGACATGAATGATTGAAATAGACATGCAAAGTTAACAATATTTAATAAACAAATATATCTATTTCTAAGGGTGGATTGCAGGGTTGGCAGGTTTTTGACACGTGACAGTTTATGACGGTTTAAACCATGGTTAAAACCGTCATGTCAAAAACCACCTTGTCAAAAATGTCAAAAACTGTCAAAAACCTATATTTATAATTTAATTGTCGTATGAAAAATTAGCTTAATAAAATATAGTTCATAAGGATTTTTTGAAAAGTAAATAGAATGATGTTCTTTGAAAAACACATTGTTACAACATTTTGATTAATATAAAAAACAAAACTTTAGGCTTTTAAAATTTTACTATGAATTATTTCTATGTTCATTCAAAATATGCTGTGATACTTTTATATATTATTATGAAATTTATTTATAACTATGCTTGATATAGCACATGTTAAACTTAGTTATGCGATACTTTAAAAATATAGTTGTTTTCAATAAGATATTATTTATCAGTATGTTTTAAAAGGTAAACATAATACATATTAATGTTTTTGAAGAAACATTATTATAACATTTTGATTAATATAAAAACAAAACTTTAGGCTTCTAAAAATTTATGATTCATATATCATTGATAGATCATTTTGATTGACAAATCATTTTATTTGCAATACAACATTGTATAGTTCAATTTTTTTAGTATTATGCTTTTAGTATTATGTATTTAACCAGTAAAATAAAAATGCATAGCCTAATATTTTGTATTTAAATATTTTATAGAAAAATATAACTTTTTTTTTTCTTAATGACTGCTGATATTGCAAGTTTTTAAGAAAAAGTAATAATTCTGAATGTTAAAAAAGCTTGAATTGTGTCTGAAATTCATATAATTATCATGAAACACGAGAAATATGAATGCTTTCTGGACATGTATAAATTGTAATAAATGTAATATTTACCCGTACAGATTTTTAAAAAAATTATTAGTCTAAGCTGTAAGGCCCACCAGCAGCCAAGTGGTACTACGCTCAAAGCTGGTAAACGTGAGGTGTAGGGTTTGATCCCAGGGCACACTCATTGGCCTAGCCATTCAGAGTTTTTCATGTTTTTCTCCGAAACTTGTATAGATACGGACTAGGACCCTGTAGACAGACCCACACGGAGGGCAATACCCCTTAGGCCTAAGATACTAGAGTAGTCAATCAGCCTTACTCCCAAAACACCGAACACCAATAGTCGAAGCTATAAATAGGTACAAATATTTATACAATCAATAATAATAATAAACAGATAAAAATTCATTAATAAATGATAAGTATAATAAATGTAGATTAAAAATATAATTATTTTCAAATTCATATTAATTTACTGCCCACATATATTATGTTTTACTTAAAGAAAAAAAAAAAAAAAAAAAAAAAATATCCAGTATTCCTGTGTTTTCATGTCTTATGTGAAAATTCATAAGTAACTTCGGAATTTTAGAATTTCATAAATATTAATATAAATAAACATACAAAATATAACTGTATGCATACTTTGTATATATTTCTTAGATTATAAACCAGTATATTTACCTAATTTTTTATAAATTATCTACAAATTGTTTTCAGATTTCTTTATTTATAAACAGCATAATATTTAGATATTCACTTGTATATGGCAAATATTACTAAATCCTATTTCTAACCAGATTTTAGCTCATTTATAGATGTTGAATTTTGACAATACAGGTTTTTGACGGTATAGAGGTTTATGACAGGTTTTTGACGGTTTAAACCATGTTTAAACCTTTGTCATGTCAAAAACCACTTTTTGACGTCAAAAACCCAACCCTCACTGGATTGGATGCAAAAGTGATAGTTTATAGTTAAAATTTTAATTCCCCTCTTCCCCCCCCCTCCCCCACTGCTTTCAACTACATTGTCATCTCCTCCGTCATAGTCATAAACACCTTTAAAAAATTTATTATTAAGCATGATGAAATGAATGATTCACATATCTTCCATGGAATTTTTTTACTTTCTGAAAATACATAGGTAAGGAAAGTATTGCAATCATGACAAAAATTTGACTTGTGATGTTGGTGTATATACGTGTTTTGAGGCTCCACGAGTTCATTTTTGCTATTTTACGATAATGTATGTATATCTGAGTAGAGTGAACACAATATTGTCTAAATGCTTTGTCCAAATGAGCTAAAAGTTGGTGCATATGTTATAGGTTATCGTAGTACTACAAACTATATACATCTTGGAGAATCTAGCGCAGTTTTATTTATTTATTTTTAACCAGGACACAAAGATAAATTCTTTATCATTATAGTCTATGGGCTCAAATAATTTAAAGTGTGATAGCATCTGAATTCCTTATTCAGTTCAGCTGAAACTTTATACGCATGTTATCAGTCACTGTCGACTGAATCGTATAGATTTATTTTGGTGAATCTAGATTTATAGTTTTTTTACAGGGAAATAACGAAAAATTCTGTAATATTATGGCCTATAGTCTGAATTTATTTAAAATGTGATGGCGTCTGAAACCTCATTGATTGAGCTTTGAATTCATATACAAATTATAAGTATATGTTACACAAACTGTATACATTTATTTTGGTGAATCTAACACTATTGGTTCTTTTACAGATACACAAAAGAATTTGCATGCATTCCGTTCCATTAAACAATATGTTATTTGGGAGCAAATAATCAAACACTTATTATAATTTTCTCGTTTGTTTATTTAATGACTTCTCTTGTGTTATTTTATTTAAACAACAGTGAATTACTTTAATGTTCAGAAAGTCGACTGGAGTCACTCAACATTTTTATTATTTTTCCTTAAGTTTCTGCATATTTATCAAATTGATTAAATATATATACAGTCATACACATATATGTCACATTTATATTATTAAAGACATTACTTTTGTGAAAAATAAATAACTTTTCTATGTGGAAGTAAAATTTAATTTTGTATTTTTTTAATAAGAGTATAAAATATATTTTAATAAGGATATAAATAAGAATATAAAAAGTGACATGTTGGTATTGCAAATAAAATGTTATATAGAAATGAAAGTTTTGTTTTGAAAGGACTTGTGGACATAAATTGATAAAAAATTTTTATCTACATTTATGAGTTTTCTTTTTTTTTAACCTATCATAGAAATGTTAAATAAGATATTTCCAAGTTAAGTACAAAATAATAACAGGAGACTTGGCGTTGGTATATTAAAACCCGAATAAACTACTACGTCAGAAACGGAGAGATATTTTTCAAAAACAGATATTTCTCTTTGGCGTTTCTGACGTAGTAGTTTATTCGGTTTTTAAGTACAAAATAGCAAAGAAACAACTTAAATTATTTTTAAGATTATAATCGTCTATGTATTAATCAATCAATCATATCGTTTGTGAAAAACTTTAATATTGAAAATAGTCTCTTTCGAAGGGGGATAGGGGTGTTGGGGGGATTAACTTATTCTTCATTTTTAATTGTCAACATTATGTACTGAAGATAACTCAACATTGCACACGAAATCTTTTTCTGGCTAAACAGCCATGCCTATTTCTTTTGTTTTTAAGGATTTAGATATAAGTGTTAAATAACGTTTTTTTCTCTTAATACTTAATATCCAGTATGATAATGTTATAATAGTCCACCACAACAGATTTACTTTGTTACATCTACAAACTGTAAACTAATGTAATTAGAATTTTCTTCATGATTTTTTTTTTCTTTTATCGTGATTAAAATAAAATTATGCTTTTCATTAATCAAATTATTAATTTTTAATAAAATATTTCTATTGCTAAAATTGTAATTTAAAGTTAAAATTGCAATTTATTGTTTTAACGGAATAATTTTATGCACTGAACATGTACAGTTCAGTGGATTTTATTTTGTCCAGTTTCAAGTGGTTTTTTCCAGTTTTGTCCAGGTTTTTTCCACTTTTGTCCAGCGTCCCGGACTTTTGACGAAAAAGTGGACGAAATGACAACCATGCCATTACGTGTCCTGATAAAGTGTGTTTTTAACGGAGAAGGAGCTTTTTTAACACAGAAACAAGCTAGAAATGCGGAAATTTTGACATTTTATAACCTAAGTCTCTTAGAAAGAAATCACATAAAAATAACTAGTACTATTTAGATATTCGTAGCACTATATTTACAATTACATCTATGCACAACACACATGATTTTTATTGATCTATTACACAAATATATTCATTATGCATACGTATTATACTTTTTAAAAGCATATACATAACCTGCAAAAAGAAGTGATATCTCATAAAAAAACAATACTTTTGTAAAAGTCACCCCACCCAGCAAAAACTTTTACCTTTCTTATGCATACGTATTATATTTATAAAAGCACATACAAAACCTGCAAAAAGAAGTGATATCTCATAAAAAAAAAAAAATAAATACTATTGTAAAAGTCACCCCTCCCAGAAAAAACTCTTACCTTTCTTAAGCAGCCAAAAAAAGGATTGATATCAAATTTCACCGCCGCTATTGAATCACGGGAAATCAATGGCTAGCTTAATGAAGATCTGCCAATAACACTGCATGTATCTTTCTAATAAATCCTAATCTCTTTCAATATTCTTGTTATCTGTGTTAGTTTTATGGCTGCATTATAAAGTTATAATTTAAAGTATTTTTACGGCAGGGTGTGTCGTAGATGGTTTAATTAATAAAAAATTTAGTTAGTAAAGATTAAAATATTATTACGCACCCTGCCGTAAAAATACTTTAAATTAAAACTTTATAATGCAGCCAAAAACTAACACAGATAACAAGAATAGTGAAAGAGATTAGGATTTATTAGAAAGATACATGCAGTGTTATTGGCAGATCTTCATTAAGCTACGCATTGAGTACCCAGGAACCATGGTATTAAGTTTCTAAGAGAGTCTCATATGTTTCAAATTCCAAATAATATTTATCTTGTTGAAAATTATTTAAACACATCACTCAATAAGTCCTGAGACTAATACATAGCCTGTAATGAAAAATACACATGAATTTTAGAAAGTACCTATCTTCAAACAATACATGTCCCACTTTCATGACAATCCTACTAATAGTTTATAAGTTACAGTTGTTTTAATGATGCTACTTTTGTAATTTTCAAAATAAAAAAAAGGGGGGGGGGATATTTTTGTATATTGTTTAAGCACTGCATTTTGTTGAAAGAAAACACCATTCAGGCAAAGCAATGGCTTGATAAATATTACGAGGACCCTGCATTATGAAAAGCAACCATCAAATATTGATTTATTAAATTCAAACATAGTCGTACAAACATCGATGATGCTGAACATTCTGATAATCATTTTTGAAGGCCATAAAGTGAAGTTGCATAGCATACCTTACACTTTAAAGATATCAGAATGCATTATTTTGCATGAACACTTATTGATGAAAAAGCTGTGTTGAAAGTGGATGTTGCATTTGCTCCCAGAGGGCTGAAAGCAATGCATCAATAATTCAGAGGGCTGTTTAGTGATACATTGTATAACCATAATAAAAAAGAATATTTGCATCAAAGTGAAACGCATGAAACATGGATTCACCACTGTATTCCAGAATCATAATCTTCAGTCAGCAAACTTGTCAGTCAGTTGGTGAACAGAAATTGCTAAAAGCTATCTGACACAACCGAAAATGTAAATGTCAGTTGTTGAAGTTTTGGTCTCCATATTTTGGGATGTGTAGAGTATTTTATTTGTCAACTATCTTTAAAAAAAAAAAAAAAAAAAGTGCTCTTTTAGCAAGACAATGCATTGTATCACAAATTGTTGCTATGATGGCAAAATTGCATGAATAGAAATTTTTACTCCTTCTTCATTTATTGTATTCTCTGAATCTGGCTCCCAGCGATTACTACCTGTTCGCAGACAGGTAGTAATCACTGGTAAAGTAAATTCTGCAGGGAAAGAGATTTATATCAAATGCTAAAGTCATAATCACAATAAATGCCTAGTTTGAGTCCAATCATAAATAATTCTACAAAAAAGTCATCAAAATGTTTACTTTTAAAGGAAACTATGTTGATGAATAGAGGAATTTTGGAAAAGATAATGTCTTTTTTAGCAGATAACCTCAGAACTTATTGAGTGATCTATTAAAATTAATTTTTTTTTCTTTTAATTTCAGATTAATTAAAAGTTTTAATTTAATTAATTATCATAAAATGTTAATTAATTTTCATTTAAAATGTTTAATTTAAATCAAAATGTGAATCAGTGATGCCCAAAATTGGTTTGTTAATTAGCTGACAAATTGTTTGCTGTATTATAAATAAAGAAACCAAAAATCTCAATTTAAATCATAGATATGAATGATAAGTCAGATGTAAGACTTTTCTCACACTGAATATATACATACATAACAGGCTTTTCCGAAGAAAGAAAATTTTCTTTGAAAAAACCTCTACAAAAACTTATCTAGATAAAAATGATACATACATAATGAAATGTTATATGATTTCTTGTTTCTGTAACAAATGATGAGACCTTCTCCATTTCTTCTACACTAAGCATAAGAATTTTCCTTGCTGCTTCATCATTGCTATAGGCAAGAATCTGTTCAGATCCATCATCAATTATAAAACTATAAAGAAAAATTAATAACTTGAAAATAGGAATATTTATTTTATGAAAAAAATCAGTATAAAATAACATTTGCATATCACTATATGTAAGTGTGTTGAAATAATAGCTAACTGCTAGTAAAGTTTAGAAAATTGATTTGAGTTTTTTTTTGGTTTAGATTACTATTTGTTCATCAATGTATACAGATATATTTGTTTTTTCATTAATACTAAAAAGTATGAGATGCTTATTAAATGGTCTGTATGTTATGCACATATGCAAAATATTTTCAAGTAAATGATGATGCAGACTATCTTTTCCCCCTCATAATTTATTTTATGATTGCAGTGATCTGCTAGTAAATGACTACTTAAACACAAAAAAAAACTATAAAACAAGAATTAATTACGAAACATTCTTAATCGGTAGAATACGAAACTACCACCTAATAAAATGGTCTGTTACAGTTTCCAACAGAAACTGTGTTTTGATTTGATGTTAACAGGGAACTATCACAAAGTTGTCCACAATACTTAAAGTAAATAGTTCTCAGTATTAGTCGGGTGTTAGGAGATTCAATCTTGAATTATCAAGCTGAATTTGATTTCAAAAATTTAGTCATTAAGGTATGTAGGTCATTAATATTTGTTTTAAATAAATATGTTTTTATTAATAAACTAATTATTTTTATTTGAATTAAGGGGTGTTCAATTACTAGGTATTTGAAGTACTAATAAATTATCAAATTGATCAACTACTGAATTTCGGTCTTTTCAATAACTGACCAATGTAGTTAATGTCTAAATGCGTGAGAATCTTACTTAAATTTTCTTAGTAGATTTCTGAGCTAGCGAAGGTTTCTAGCATTTGATTTGTGTTTGTATCTGACAATATAAGTGGTTTAGAAAGGAGATGAAGTCATTTTTGGACAAAAGTGTGTAAAAAAAATGATTGGATGAGTACACTTTATGTTGCATTAGAGTTATGCAATATGCAATTCACAACAGTCTGGGATTTATGTCTAATAACTCTGCTCTGCAAAAAAAAAAGAGTTCTGATACTATTCTTGCTGATTCTTATGTAAAATGACCTCCTGAATCCGAATATGACTTTGATTTTGGCCAGTCACCCACCGTTTTCTAGACCGCCCCCCCCTCAATTTTTTTCCCTGTTCGATAATTTTATGACCATGAATTTGAATTGATGAATGAAAAATAATTAATTTAACACATAACAAAAAAATATAAAGTTTTAAAAATAACATTAATAAAAGATTAAAAAAATATTAGCTATGTAATACATAATTTCAGTGGTGAATCCCGCCCAAAATATTTCCTTTGTCGCAAATGTCCATGTTTTACAATTTTCTAACTCTGTAGCCCCTCAGCAAATATTTAACATTTACAATAATCTTCCCCCCTCCTAAAAATCAAATCTATAGCCATAAAATCACTGAAAAATGATAAAAATAGGGGGTCGTTCCTAAAACACGGTGGGTTACAGGGCAAAATGGGCATCATATTTGGATTCAGGAGATCATTTTACATAAGAATATGCTGAAATGGTGTCAGAAGCAATTTTCATGCCGAGTGTGGTCTGCAAGAAAAGAGTTAATTAGCATGTCAATTGGTATTAATTATTAATATACATTAATATTTTTTATATAGTTACATTGAAATATATATTTTTACCAATAGCTTTCAATTTAAGCTTTTTTAAAACTAAAAATTGAAACAGTCAATTATTACGATCACTATCGTCATTTACTGGATGCAAGTGGTCAATTACTAACAAAATCTCATTTTGAAACTATTATTGCAAATAATACATTACTGTGTCAAATAGACAAGGTATTAAGAAAAAAATATATTTATTAAAATTACTAAACAATTTATTAAAGAAGTAACACATTATTATTAAAAATGTATTGATCCTCTTTTATTATCAAATAAAGTTTTTATTCTAGCTCACTTAGTAACAATCAAACTATTGATTTATTCTATTTGCAAATTACCTCATTCTTCAACTAACATTGTTTCCAATTCTTTTTATTCAAAGGATTCACAGGTCTTTTTTCAACATTACTTTGCAAAATATGCTAAACATAACAGGTAACTGACCCAGTCACGGGAGAATTATAAGCTCTTTTTGGGATTTTCAGGCAGCCATTCTATTAGCTCTATGGTACGGTGCACCAACTTCCATGAATATGAAAACGTAATCTTGAGGATTCAAAATGCTATCTCAGAAGATAAAAAAAGACCTACTTTTAGAATTTCAACATATTTTTTCACATTATTTTACCTTTAAAGAATACCAAACTACTACTTCTACTATACCAAATATCGCCTCCACACCATTACACTTATTTTAGAGTTTGCATCAAAAATCAGTCTTCCAACTGTATTACAGAACACCACCATACCTATTTACATCTGCTATCATTAAATTGACAGTATCGCAATTCATATGAAAAAACAACATACTTCCAAAAGTTTTTATCCTTAGAAATCCTTTCTTTTGATCAACCAAATCTCCACTTTTTTAAAATTTTGTTAACAGAGGTTTTCTTTTTTACTTTCTTCTATATGTATTATATAGAGAAAGTATTGGATTCGGGAAAATTTTCTAACTCCAGTTTTCGATGGATTTACATGTTATGGGATGTTCTGAACACGATTTGACTGTTTTTAGAAAATGTTTGTCTGTCAGTCTGTGTGTGTGTATCACAAATTTTGTGGACGCTGTAACTCACGAACCAATAAATGGAATTTAACCAAACTTGGTATTTAGTTGAACCCTGGCATAAACTGGCACTGATTAGATTTGTTGAACAATTGCTCAACAGGTGGCGCTGTGATGGCATTTTTTCTAAATTTTTAACATGGCAGTATAGAACAAAATTTCGTATAAATGTACATAATGAGAGTTATTTTAAACGTGTGATTGTAAAATTAATATGAATTATTTATAATAGTAGTAAACTAAGAAAAAAAAATTGTGCATGTGGGAGCATCGCTTCCCCCCTGTGCGGGGAGTAAATTTTCAATATGGATGTCTTTCGAAAGATCTCATCAATACCTTTAAAATGAATGGTTGAACTATAGATCTGTGATAATTTAAAACAAAATTATTATAGATTTTTTTATCTTTTAACGAAAAAAAAAAAATAAATAAAAAAATTTGTATTTCTTTTGATATTGTCAAAAAATTGACTTTCTTTCGGCATTTAGTGATATAATTCTGTCAGATAAAAATCATCTATATTTATAATGGAAAATAATTTAATAAATAATTTGTATTCAATGAATTTTATGTAAAATTATATAGAAGAAAGTCATGTGGTGGCTACATCATACTAGTTTTTTTTTTGGCTTTTCTTTTATAAAAGCTTATGTAGAGCTTATTACCATAAAAGAGTATTAATAAAAATAAAAATAAAATGCACTGATATTACTCAAAAGCTCGCTTAGTGTGTGTATCTCTATTGCATGCGACAATGCCATACCAGTGAGCTTCCACTTTTGTGCTTACCAGATAATAATTTCGAAACAGACTGTATAGAAAAAATTGAAGTAGCCCTTTTATATTTGAGTTTAAATTACATATGAATAACACTATATGTAGTGTACATGCTATTTACTTTCACGTTATTTCTTATATTTATTTGATTTTTCTGGTCGACCGTAAAATGACAGCAATTTCAAGTCAAATATAATATTTCAATATCCTATGAGACAACAAACTTTCTGTGGCTATATGTATTTCATAGTTAGTTAACCCATTTTAGGTCAAGCATAGAAATTTTATAAAATGTGGTATTATTTTCATTGAAATAAATATGCTTAAATTACATTCATTAAGACACAAAAAAAAGTTTTGTGAATGAAATAAGATATTTTAGTTAAGAAATAAAATGGTGCATATTTAAATAAAAAAAATAAATACAAAATAAATTTAAATGAAAATTTCTAAAATTTTTACGGCTTTTTTTTTTTTTTCTATTTACAGAATTTCCAAGATTAATCCATTATAAAAACATATGCTTAATCTCAATTGGAATAATAATACATTTTCAAAAAGTCGAATTTGTCAATAATCATTCCAAGTTAGAACACTTGCGTATTTTGAAAATTTCTCAAGAGAAAGTGTTTACTCCAATTGAATTACGAATATTTTATAGATGTCTTCAGAACCCTTAAAAATAGCAGAAATATAAAATTAGTGAAAAGAATACGTCACGGTGTTAATAAAAAAATATTTATTGAAATGGTGGATTTACGCACCTTTGGCTGAAAATGGGTTAATAGTGGTTGGTATACAGAAAATAAATAAATAAATATTTAACCTGATCATGATACAGGCTTATTATAGCTCCCCTTTCAAAATACAACATTTTCTATATTTATGCAAATTCACTCTTGTACAGTCATCATTAAACAACAACAACAACAAAAAAAAAAAACTTCCTTTTACAAATAGAAAATTGGTTAAGCAATATAAAATAAACAGGGCTGAGCCCAAATATATATATATATATATATATATATATATTAGTTTTATCATAGTAATGATTTGTAAATAACTTCATAAATGTTTATCTAATTTTAGGTTGGAACATACCATTAAATAACATTTTAAAATTCTATTTTTTATTTATTTATTTATGTTAAGTCTTTTTACTTTCTTCTATATGTACACTAAACGACAAAAAAAAAAAAAAAAAAAAACTGCACTGCAGAAAAAATGATTTATACCTTTGTCATTTGTAATAACTTTAAAATTAAGGGTTGAAAAAATAAAACTGTCTTGTTTGCATAATACCAAAAGAGATGAAATGATACCTATGAACATTTTTGATATAATAATTCGCTTTATTACACTCTACAAAGTACTTTATAAGAATCTGCATAAAACTTTCATTTTAAACATAATGCAATAACCATACACTTCATATTCTATTATGATTTATTATATGAAATAAACAAGTTATATTTTAATATGTGAAATAAAACTATTTATTTTTGAGATCTAACCAATTTTTTATTAAAAATATGTATTCTGTATTGGGTTAATTCCACTTTTATAATGAATTACTGCTTTAATGCACAATGACTTAGTATTATACAGTGTTTTAATATTAATCACAGAAATTTCAATGTGCCAAATACCACAAATAATTTTTTCTAGTTCTGGCAGAGTTATAGGCTGCAAATTTCGAATCCTCTCCCCTCTCCCTCACCTTTTTATAGATGAAACATTTTCGAGCAGATCGCAATTAGGACTATTTCCATGTCTGATAAAGAAGAAATTCTACTGTATCTTTTGTGGGATTTAACTTAAAATGAAAAAACGTATGATTACTTACAGAATTATAGGTTTTCATGGGAATAGATAGGAAATTTTGACAATTTAAAGTGAATAAACTTACAACAGACACCGTGTAGTAAGGTGCATTATCATCTTGAAATGCTGTTTGCGGAAATGACCAAGATACCTCCAAAATAGTTGGTCAGGCACCACTTTTATAAAGACTGTGTTTTATTTCGAGTTAATTGATCCCTTGAGCATAAAAATTTGCCCGACTGTTTGATATGTTTTGCACCTCCGTACCATAATGTACGGAGAATGTGTCACTGTTTTAAAAGTACGATTTTTATTAAGTCAGTCATATTTTCGTTGTCAGATCTGCTTGTTTTCTTTAGCTCAAAATAAGTTAAGCTTGACTCATCAGAGAGAACCAGTTCATCACAATAATTAACTAATCATTTTTAAATTTTTTTAGCCATCTGAGGTCTTGCTTTCCTAATTCTCTTCATTAAGAATGGAATTTTTTCAAATTTTCTGTCATTTAAATCTGCTTTGTTTAATAGTTGCTGCATTGTAGTTAAAGAAATTATGCTGCTAAACACTTTTTCTGAATCTCTTTTATATTCTAAATGTAATACAAACCGATTTTATAAGCAATGACTTTTTAATTAAAACCCGAATAAATTACTACATCAGAAACACCAAAGAAATATATTTGAGATGCATACAGCTGTTTCTGTAGCCTTAAGCATACCATCTTCAGTGCAAAAAGAATTCTGAATCTGGAGAAGACTTAATTCAGTCTCTCTCCTATATGTTCGAGCTCTTCTCCAGATTCAGAATTCTTTTTGCACTGAAGATGGTACGCTTAAGGCTACCGAAACAGCTGTATGCATCTCAAATATTTTTCTTTAGTGTTTCTGACGTAGTAGTTTATTTGGGTTTTAATATTCCAACGCCAAGTCTCCTGTTATTAAATGACTTTTTAACTTACGGTCATCTCGCTTGGATAAGCAACATGGCCGACTAAAGCCAAATTTGCAGTTTAAACAGGCAAAAAAATGTATATCTTGCTAAAAACCATTTTACCAATATTTTGTTAACATTCAATTATTTTGCCATATCACGTATTAAAATATTTTTTGATTTTCATTCAAAAATTAATACTTTTTGTGGCATCGTTAACTGCCTTATTCTTACCATTTTTGAAATAATTTCTAAAACTACAATTTTCCTGACAATTGCATTTTGTTTTTAACACTGGACTCAATGCTAAAGTGTATGTGGAGGACAACATAATAAAACCTGTTCGAAAATTTACTTTTTAAACAACAAAATTGGCAGTTGTAGAGGGTGAAAAGGAAAATATCCAAATGCGGCCTTTTTTTTTTTTGTCGCTTAGTGTATATGTAGAGAAAGTATTGGATTCAGGAAAATTTCTGAACTCCAGTTTTCAATGGATTTACACGTTTTCAGATGTCTTGAACACGATTCGACTGCTTTTAGAATATGTCTATATGTGTGTGTGTGTATCACAAATTTTGTGGATGCTGTATCTCATGAACCAATGAATGAAATTTAACCAAACTTGGTATTTAGTTAGACCCTGAGCCTGACATAAACTGGTGCTAATTAGATTTGGGGATCATACAATCAACAGGTGATCCCATTTTTTCTAAATTTTTAGCATGGCAGTATAGGACAAAATTTCGTATAAATGTACATAATCAGAGTTATTTTTAATGTATGATTTTAAATTTAATATGAACTATTGATAACAGTAGTAGTAAACTAGGAAAAAAACTTTGTGCATCTGGGGGAGAAGTAGACCACCGGGGGTGAAAATTTTCAATATGGGTATATTTCGAAAGATCTCGTCAATTCCTTTAAAACGAATGGTTGAACCATAGATCTGTGATAGTTTAAAAGAAAATTATTAAAATAATAATAGTAATAATTAGGTCTCTTTTTTTTTTTTTTTTTTTTTTTTTTTTCAAGTGAGCAGCAAAATTATTTGAAAATAATGTAAGTTTTATTATTATTACTAATTATTATTTATTATTTTTTCCTTAATACTTTCAATAATTTGAACATTTCTTGTGATCTCTGTAAGTTCAAATCAATGAAAGCCGAATGTATATGACATTAGAACTTTTCAACGATATCTACAAAATAAATAAGTAAAATTTATTAAATATTATTCACCTTACAGTCAACTTTATGCTATAATTGAAAAAACATGAGCATTTCTGTTCAAAATCTTTTCCACAACTGTTGCAACTTAAATTCAATTTCACTGACACAATTTTCACGATAAAACACATGCACTTGAAAAAACTACCAGCATGTGCATTACAGAGAGATGACAGTCTTAAATTCTCTTCTGGATAATAATCATTTATTAATGAGTCCATACTAAAAAAAAAAAAAAAAAAAACATATATATATATAGTGGTAATAAATATATAAAATATTCTAAATAAAAACAAACATCCAAACTATTTCAATATTTAAAAAAATATATTCAGAAAATGTGTGAGATCACTCTTTAAAATAATAATAAATAACAAAATATTATCAGTAAGGTTTCAACAAGTGGTACGGAAGACAATCAAAGGAAAAACAATCCTTGAAAATATAAAATATTAAAATAAAATGTGTTTTAAATGATTGCATTAGACACTTTCTGGACTTGTACTGCAAAATCAATGTATTTCATATAGAAACATAAAATTTAACAGCTTTTTAAATATGTGTAAGAATGAAGACTGCACTTTATTACACACACATATTTATCTCAAACTGTTAGCATATTACACATTATCCAACTTGCAGCAACATATTTAAGACTAAATAATATATATATAAATAAATTTTTATCTATAATATGTCATAAATTCTTTTTTATCTGTATTATACTTTATTTCCCTCACTCCCCCCCCCTCTCAACTTTCTATCATATATATAGGTATTACACATTACTAAATGTGCAGCATTTTCCTAAAAAATTAATAAATAAATAAAATACAAATAAAAAATACAAATATATGTAAGATTGTAAATTCTCTCCCCCCCCCTCAAATTGTTATTATGTACTTGTATTATACACTGTTTCTTCCACAAATTATTATTGTGGTGTATTTCATCATTATGTTCCTGATTAAATCTATTGGTCTTCTGGTAAGTGATGTCACATAAATGTATAGGTACCTGTGAACTGTATTGTCCAATCAATGATCTGTTAATTCCCCTTTACTTGTATTAAATGCTAAAGCAGATCATTTGTTAACTGTAATTGTTCTTCGTGATTTACTAAATTTTGTGTAAAAGTGTTAGACATAAGCCTCGTCAACAGTTATGGTCTAATTATAAATCTTCTTCCTGCCAAATATAGTACAAATGGCGACAGGGGGAAAAAAAATGGAAAACAAAAAGATGAGACTTTTATTCTGCATCAGTTAATCTTCCAATTCAATAATGCAACATGCAGTTCTTCATAAAAATAAAGAAAAAAAGGACATGTGTTCTACATATCAGTTTATTCAAAAATCTAAATCTAATATCAGAGACGGTAGCTTGTGAGTTTTCGTCTACTGTCGTGAGGAAATAGGATTAGGCGTCATTCATAATTACTCGTCTGCAATTTTTATTTCCGAGAAAGAGAAAAGAAAAGCTATTTATACATTTATTTTTTCTTTTCTTTTCCATTCTTTTATTTGATTGCACATATTTATTATTAGAATTAACCTATTTACATTAAAAATGATTCAAAATTTTAAAGAATTTAATGATTCCATTGACTCTTTTGACACTTATATCCGCAGACTTGAATGAAATTTAATCTTGTTTGACAATAAGGACGACGAAAAAACTCTCTGCTTTGGTTACTTTTATCGGACCGAAATTATATAATTTACTGACTAATTTATTGCTCGCAGATCTTCCTGAATTAAAAACTTACACTGAACTAGTAGATGTTTTAACAAAACATCTGTGCAAAACTCCGAACAAAATTACTGAAAGAATTAAATTTAGAAAATGTTTTCAGGGGGACAGTGAATCAGTAGAAGATTCCAGTGTTCATTTAAAGAAATTCACAACACATTGCACATTTACGTGCGATATGCTGTCAGAAAACTTGTTAGAACACTTTTTACACAGATTAAAAAATTAAACAATTCAAAGCAAATTAATGTTGCATGTTGAGGATTTGACTTTTGAAAAAGCAGTAGAACAAGTCGTAACTATGCAAAGTACTGAAAATGATATGATAGAATTACAAAATAAAAATTTAAATTTGAATAAAGTTTCTGTTCATACTAGGAAACCAAAACAAAATTTTTCTCAAAATAAAGTAAGTAAACAAAATGTGAACAAAACTGCGAGTGCAAATAAAAGTAAAACTCATTGTTACCATAGTGGAAATAGTTCTCATTTAGCAAATGTTTGTAAATTTATTAATGCAGTTTGCAATTTTTGTAAAAAAACGTGGACATTTGAGTAAGGTGTGTAGGAATGCACAAAACAATGATACTCAAAAGAAAAGTGTAAACATTCTTGACACTTTAGACATTTTGCTATTACATTGTGAAGGCACTAAACCTATAAAAATTTGGAGTTTGATAGAAAATAGTGCTAAAGCAGAAATGGAGTTCAGCTCCTTTGACTGATACAGGATCAGTGATTTCTGCGGTACCAATAAATCATTTTTGAAGACTATTTCCAGAACATAAAATGTTTTCTGCCGGCGTACTATTAAAAACAGCTACTGGAGAAATTTTCAAACCAGAGGGATTTGTCAAAAATATAACTCACAAAAATAAAACTAGAAATGTTAAGTTATATTTAGTAAAAAAAGACAATTTTCCTTTATTGCTAGACAGGGATTGGATAACTACATTTAATATATTCTCAAACAATTTACAAACTGTTCCAGTAAACAAAGTAACAATTTTGGAAAATTTAAATAACTTACTGAATGAATTTCCAGATTTGTTTACAAATAATGTAGGTGAAATAAAAAATATTAAAGCTGAATTACATTTAAAGAAAGACTCATCACCAATATTTTGTAAAGCGCGAACAGTTACCATAAAATCCCGAAAGTAACCCCCCCCCTTTTTTTTGAAAAGCAAAACGGATAAATTTCAGGTGGGGGGTTATAATCAAGATTCTTTTAAAAAATTATTAAAAAAAAAAAAAATGAAGAAAAGGTAGGGGAGGTTATATTTGATGGAGGGGGTACTTTCGGGATTTTACGGTACTTACTTAAAAGGAAATATTAAAGGTTATCATTTCTTACATTAAAGGTAAAAAAACTGCGTAATGATTCCATTGATAACATGCATTCGACACTTTATGAAAAATTAGTTAAACTAGAAATACTATTTATAAATTATTTAAATTTAAGGACTAAATATATATTTAGCATAAAAAATACCTTAAAAATATCCTTAAACATGGAGACAGCATATTAATTTCGACCACCATCGTGGCCATCTTCAGTGCTGAAACACAATCTAAACGTTTCTTCTATTTTCCCGGCGTTGTTTTGTTGTTGCTGCGATATCCTCTCTTCTCTTCATTTTCTCTCATGAGCTGTTGCCATTCTGGTGGAACTAGATAGTGTTCTCGGTTATTAACAGTTAATGGGTTATTGATAATTTCTATGGCCTCCCTTTTTAAGGCGTAATTGTAGGAGTTATACGGAGCTATTTTTTTAATGTTTATGGTATTAGTATTAATTGGGTTATTGTTATGGGTAGTGGAAAAGGCGGTGGAGGATTTACCATATTTTAAATCGGCACGGTGCTCTTTTTCGCGTTCATTAATTCTTCTTTTGGTCATACCAATGTAGTTCGCTTTATTGCCGTTAATATGTTCGAATTCAATTTTATAAATACCGGCGGTGGAGTTTTGGGGGATAATATCTTTTTCGTTACGGATGTGCTGGAAAATATTTTTGTTGGGTTTAATTGGGATATTGATATTATTGTTTTTGGCTTCATTTCGGATACCACTTCCATACCCTTCTGTAATGGCGCCAGCCTAAAAATCCGAAATGAAGCCAAAAACAATAATATCAATATCCCAATTAAACCCAACAAAAATATTTTCCAGCACATCCGTAACGAAAAAGATATTATCCCCCAAAACTCCACCGCCGGTATTTATAAAATTGAATTCGAACATATTAACGGCAATAAAGCGAACTACATTGGTATGACAAAAAGAAGAATTAATGAACGCGAAAAAGAGTACCGTGCCGATTTAAAATATGGTAAATCCTCCACCGCCTTTTCCACTACCCATAACAATAACCCAATTAATACTAATACCATAAACATTAAAAAAATAGCTCCGTATAACTCCTACAATTACGCCTTAAAAAGGGAGGCCATAGAAATTATCAATAACCCATTAACTGTTAATGACCGAGAACACTATCTAGTTCCACCAGAATGGCGACAGCTCATGAGAGAAAATGAAGAGAAGAGAGGATATCGCAGCAACAACAAAACAACGCCGGGAAAATAGAAGAAACGTTTAGATTGTGTTTCAGCACTGAAGATGGCCACGATGGTGGTCGAAATTAATATGCTGTCTCCATGTTTAAGGATATTTTTAAGGTATTTTTTATGCTAGAAATACTATATAAATATTAAAACTTAATTCAATGCCAAACTTAACTTGCAAGGGGGGGGGGGGGGGTTACTTTCAGGATAACGGAGACATTTCACTTTCAGCAAGAAAAGGGGGGGGGGCGGTTATATTCGATGGGAGAGTTACTTTCGGGATTTTACGGTACATATGCATTAAGAAATGCAGTAAATGAAGAATTAGAAAGATTAGAAAATGAAGGGATTATAAAACCTGTTAGTATGAGTAAATGGGCAACTCCTATAGTTCCAGTCTTAACAGCAAATGGGAAAATTCGTTTGTGTGGCAATTTTAAAGTCACGGTAAATAAATTTTTAAAAGTCGACAAATACTCATTACCGAAAATTGAGGATATATAAGAAACTTTAGGGGTGGATTACATTTTATAAAAATGAATTTTAATCAAGCATACTTACATTTACCGGTAGAGGAAAATTCACAAGAATTACTTACTATTAACACTCCTAAAGGCTTATTTCAATTTACGTGATTGCCATACAAAATTGACAGTTCACCAGCAATATGGCAAAAAACTATAGAGCAAATTCTAAAAGATATAGAGGGTATTTCAGTTTTTATCGATGATATATGCATTTCAGGGGAAACTGATGAAATACATTTAGAGCGATTAAAACAAGTGCTAGAAAGGTTATGTGAATGTAATCTTAAAATAAAAAAGGAAAAATCATTTTTCATGAATGATGAAATTGCATACTGTGGTTACAAAATTGATAAAAATGGCATGCACAAAACGCAAGAAAAAATTTCTGCTATTTTAAATGCTCTGACACCTAAAAACATAACTCAAGTAAAAGCATTCTTAGGCTTAGTATCTTACTATTCTAGATTTGTTCCTAAATTATCTACAATCGCTTACCCTATAAATGAATTATTTAGGAAATATGTAAATTTTTGGTGGACAAAAAATTGTGAGACTTCATTTAATGCAATGAAACACGAAATTACTTCTGAAAGGATTCTCACACACTTTAATCTTAAATTACCCTTGCTTATAGCCACTGATGCTTCTCCTTTTGGAATTTCGGCAGTACTTTTGCATAGAATGCCAGATAACTCCGAAAAACCCATAGCTTTTGTTTCTAGAACTTTGTCTTCCGTAGAAAAGCGGTACAGTCAGGTAGATAAAGAATTGTTATCAATAATTTTTGGAGTAAAGAAATTTTTTCCAATTTTATATGGTAGAAGATTTACTCTGTATATGGATAGCAAACCCCTAGTTTCCATATTTTCACCCATAAAAAATATTCCGGTACTTTCGGCAGCCAGAATGCAAAGATATGCATTATACTTACAATCTTTCCAATATGATATTAAATATAAAAAATCTGCAGAGCACGGAAATGCCGATGCTCTATCACATCTTCCATTACATAGTGAAGACTTATTGCTGCCGTCGTCCAATCCGCTACCACCAGAAAAAACATCACCAACTTTATCACCAAAATTAATTGGTGACACTGATGAATCTGATTGTTTATTTATTCATCAAATTAGTACTTTACTTTTAACTACAAAGATGTTATCTGCAAGTTCTAAGCGGGATCCAGTATTGAAAGAAATGTATAAACACTTAATATCAAACACACAAATGCCAAATTACTTACTTTTTGGACACAAACAAGAGAATTATTCTTTACTAAATAACTGCATATTACAGGAAAATTGTGTTGTAATTACAACTGTTCATAGGCAAAAAGTTTTACAAGATTTACATTTTGGCCATTTTGACATAGTTAAAATGAAAGCAGTGGCACATAGTTTTGTATGGTGGACAGGTATTGATAAAGATATTGAGGATTTGGCAAATAATTGTTATATTTGCATTAAATTAAAACCCAATCTTCCTAAAATGGATAACCACCACTGGGAATATCCCACAACACCATGGTAAAGAATAATGTAGATTTTTTTGGTCGAATTATGGGAAAAATGTTTTTAATCATAGTAGATGCCCACAGCAAATGGACAGAAGTGTTCATCATTCTGAGTACAACTACTGAGAACACCATAAACTGTCTTTCTTCTCTTTTTGCCAGATATGGCTATCCTGTGTCCTTTGTGTCTGATAATGGACCACAATTCACATCAGAACAGTTCAAACATTTTCTACAAAGTAAGGGCATAAAACATGTCTTAACTGTTACATATCATCCTACAACAAATGGTCAGGCCAAAAGATATATCCAAACAATAAAGAAAGGATTGGCGTCCTTAAATGCAGAACCAGGAAATCTACAATTTAAGTTAAACAAATTTTTACTCCAATATCGAATAATGCCTCATATAACAACAGGGGAGAGTCCAGCATCATTATTTCTCAAAAGAAATATAAGATCAAAATTAGATTTACTTGTACCAAATATTAAGAATCATGTCGAAAACAAACAACAGAAAAGTGATTTTAACACGAAAAAAATAAGAGAATTTCAAATAAATGAAAAAGTTACAGTATGTAATTACACATCAGGAAATAAATGGAAAATAGGCAAAATAGTTGCCAGAGTAGGTAAATTGCATTATAAAATTCAAGTAGCTCCATATGTGTGGAAGGACACATCGATCAAATAACAAGTGTAGGTTCCAGAGTACAATTGGAAGAAACTACAAATCCTAGTGAAAGTGAGGAAAAGATCCTCGATTCAAATATTCCCACTGTTTCCGATGACAAGAGTCCACATCTACAATATGATGGAAAAGCTACGTCTGGTGAGAAGCCTTCCATGACACCAGATCCGGAACCTCCTGATGCCAGGCGTTCCACGACACCAGATCCAGAACCTCCTGACGCAAGAAAAATGGCAATTAGGGAAAAGTCCTGCAAGAAAAACGGCATTTAGGGAAAAGCCCACTGCTGAACCAGATCCAGTACCCACTAACATGTCATTTTCTCAACAGGTTTTAAGAAGAGCAAATAGAGTGAGAAAACTTCCCATCAGGTATGGTGTAAGAAATCAAGGGGAGGAGAGATGTGGTGTATTTCATTATTATGTTCCTGATTAAATCTGTTGGTCTTCTGGTAAGTGACGTCACATAAATGTACATGTGCCTGTGAACTGTATTGCCCAATCAATGATCTGTTAATTCCCCTTAACTCGTATTAATGCTAAAACAGACCAGTCTTCAAAATGTAACCATTTATATATTATGTGTTTTGTTAACTGTAATTATTCCCTGTGATTTTTTTAATTTTGTGTAAAAATGTTAGAAATATACCTCGTCAATGGTTATGGTCTAATTATAAATCTTCTTCCTGCCAAATATAGTACAATTATCATGCATTTTTTTGTATAACACATTATCAAATGTGCAGCAGATATATTCTCAGCTATAATTTTTATTCCCCCCCCCCCCCCCCCACACACCCATTCCTTAGGGAGAAATGTCATGAGTTTATGATTAGTAGGTGTTAATGCTTTGAATCATCCTCTGGTGCAACACAATTTTTTTGTTTTATATATCAGGTAATAATTTTTTTTCCTCTTCAACTCATAAATAACAAGAACTGAATGAAGAATTAAAGAAAAATGGTGAAAATTTAACAATAAAATCTTTATGGTACTAGATGGTGTTCAAATGCAAATGCTGTCATAACACTGTGAAAGAATTATTCATCTGTTGTAGCTACTATTTCTAGATGAGTTACAAACAATAATGAAAATAATTGTACAAAACCAAAAGCTTCAGTTACTCTAAAAAAAAGAAAGAAAAAAAGGAAATTTTGAAACTGTTTCGAATATTTTTACATGGGACAGCCTTCTACAAAGACTTACAAAACAAATAATGAACTTCAAAATATGTCACTTAGCTTATCTACAGTTATACACCTCTGTCAGTCTTTAATTGATTTTATCCAACATGTATAAGATAATTTCAACATTTATGAAAATTTACTAAAAGATGTTTGGAGAAAAGGTCTACATTATGAAGTATAAAGAAGAAAATTTAAGCCCTATACTAAAGATCCTCATGATTTAAATAGCAGAGTTGAAATGCAACCACAGGAGACATACAAATCATATGTTTATAACGTTATCTGTGATGCATTAATAACAATTCTTTATAGACGCATGGAACTATATAAATATATATTGAACAAATATGCTTGTTGTTACACAAGAAAAATTAAAGTATGGATTTTTGAAAATTATAAAGTAAATAAAATAATGAGAAATGGCCAAAACGTATTAAGTTTAGTATAGTGGTAGTAAATACTATTTGTGCCGCGGCTCATCAAAACTTTTAAAATTACCGAAACTTTAAAATTGAAATAAATGATCATAATTTAAATTAAATAAATAAAATGATGATAGAAAAATTAAGTTCTTACAAAAAGACTCACCCCATTTTAGCAGAATGATGTAGCTGAAAATAAATAAATTATATCCAACATGAACACACACAATGATGACATAGAACAGATATTCCATGGACACAAATTCTTTATTGAACTCTGATCATATATTGAATTACCTGGTACCGGTACACAAAATAGCGAACAACCTACCACATATTTGGTTTCACATTTTTATATTTTTCCATTGTGACTTATTTAAGAAAACCATTATTTCATCGTCACATTTCATATATTTATGATCGCACATCATTCACTTATGTTTTGACACTCAAGGTAGTTTTTTTTTAATACATTTTCTTGATTACAAACTGATGTATATAGTGGAGAATTATAATGATATTTTCACTATTGTTAATGTTAAAATATACTTTGAATGTTTACCACTGGTAATCATATTATTTAACGGAACGGATGACGATCAATGTAGTTTCCATCATCGTTCAATTCAACAGAATGCTAACGATGTTTCTTGGCTCAGGCAATGCTAATTGTCCTAAAACCACTTAATCCATGATCGTCGAGGTTAAGATGATAAAAGTATTTTTCGTTTCACCAGCATAGGGATTGTGAATTAGACTATGGTTGATAAACCGTCATTCAAAACTTTGTAGCTATAAATCCTTTTGATCCAAAATAAATCCGTTCCCGGAAAGTGGTAGTTTCTGGAGACCAAGCACTAGGCCTACCCATGCCACCGTGCGATCTCAGCTGCATCTTCACTGGAAATGTATTCGTGATTAAAGCTGGACGATCTTACACACACCATTAATATTTTAAGTCCAAAATATTTATCGATTTCGTAGCGGAGATATTTTTAAAATAGATGAGGTTAAATGACTGGCCTGTCCGCGACACCAGTTCGTTCGCTAAGGCCGAAAAACGGTGCCGCGGACAGGCGAACAGGACGTGTTGCTCCTATCCCAGCTTACATGCAAGAGAGTGAAAAACTTCCATCCAATTTCGCGCTTGCCCGAGTCAGCCAATGAGCTCTCGCGAAAGAGACGCCCGAAAATGATCTCGTGTGTTCTCGAACATTTCGAAGCGCGGGAAAGTACGAAACTTTTTTAGCAATAATGGCTGACTCCCGATTTTACAAAAATATCTAATAAAAGGTAGTAAATTTGGATATATGATTTTTTGAAGAGAAAATGCTTAAATTTTGGGCTATCCCTATAAGTGATGGCTCAAATTAAAGGGAATTAAATAAGAAATCTCTTTAAATTAGAGTTACAAGGAAATTAACTTTATAAAATTATTTTAAAATGTAAAATCGGAAATTTGGAAAATATTTTAAGAATGCAAAATCGGACTGAACTGAATTTTGAAAGAACGGGCTTTTAAACTTTTAAATAGAGAAAATAAATGAAATAAATAATAACTAAAGTATTTTCCGGAGGATTTAATAAAAATAATAAAATTTAAAAGTGTTAAAATTAAGGATTTAATAAAAATAATAAAATTTAAAAGTGTTAGAATTATCATTCTAACATTTCTCCCCCTCTCTAGAAAAAAGAATTTGGCTACGAGAAACTGGATGGGCTAAGGCACACAAATATATGATACAACATTTGATTCTAGAATATATACAGTTGACACGTAACACACAAAACAACAATGAATAGGGCAAGTTAAAAAAAAATCATATGCATGCCACTTTTTAAACACACAACATAAACAATGGAGATCCGCTAAAATGAACCACTTAAAAAGAAATTTTTATCTAATAATATATATATATATATTTTTTTTTTTTTAACCAAAAACATCTCAGCTAAAACATTATGTCTGGACCTTCAAAGTGAACATTATGCACCCAACAACAAATCATTAAAGGTTAAAAGAAATTTTTATTGTAGATCAATTGTAGGTATTTTAAACATTGTAATATTCACAATCGACAGGATTCAGAGATGTAACCTCATTTTGATGAGCATGGGAGACAGCCAATGACACTCAGTTAGGCTCGGCTATAAATGATCCCCATCAATACTCTAGGACAACACCTATATTTCTACAATGTGTCACATGCAAAGAGAATTGGTAAACAAACTGTTTGTGAATTTAATTTGAGTTATTTTTGAACACACACTGCTGCACAATCACAAAAGATTTAAAACATGCAGGTGCAATTGATTAAACATTTTTAAATGTACACTCCTGCCAAATCGTAAAAGATTTAAAACAGGTAGCTGTAATTGATTCAACATATTTATATAGGTATACCTCAATAATTTGAAAAAAAATGCATATATCCTTTTTTTTTAAAAAAAAAAAAAACAGGTAAGTAAATATGTTTTTTGTAGATTATCATCGTGTAAAATTTAGGTTAAAAAATGTAGTCTGAATTTGAAGAAGTGAGAATATCTAAGACCTGCAGTACCAGTGCGCATTAGAGAAACATTACCTCGGATCAGCCTGACAGATTTTGTATCACTCTAGGAGTGCATTTCTCAGCCTCCCACCAAAAGCAATTTCAGAATTATTTAAGGTAAGAAAAAAATTTTTTTTTTTTTTTTGCTATATATTCGTTTAAATTTATTGCTTAAATTTTGGGCTATCCCTATAAGTGATGGCTCAAATTAAAGGGAATTAAATAAGAAATCTCTTTAAATTAGAGTTACAAGGAAATTAACTTTATAAAATTATTTTAAAATGTAAAATCGGAAATTTGGAAAATATTTAAAAAATGCAAAATCGGACTGAACTGAATTTTGAAAGAACGGACTTTTAAACTTTTAAATAGAGAAAATAAATGAAATAAATAATAACTAAAGTATTTTCCGGAGGATTTAATAAAAATAATAAAATTTAAAAGTGTTAAAATTAAGGATTTAATAAAAATAATAAAATTTAAAAGTGTTAGAATTATCATTCTAACACTTGTCTCGTCGAAATGAAATTATATGCTATGCCTATGTTTAAGGAAAAAGGTTCTGCTCTGCAAAAATGCTGTCCTTTAGATTTAAAAGGTACTTTTGGAGAAGAGCTTATATAGTTTCCATCGCCTGTAAAAGATGATGATAAAATATGTAATATGCTTCAAAATCCAAAAAGCTCACAGTTAGAAGAGAGACTGTCCTCAATTTTGAACGCGTTTTGAGAATTTTCTTAATATTGCTAGTCTTAAACTGTTCTGGTGAAAGATTTTTTTTCTTTCCTAAAAAAACTAAAATATCTTACCCATTTTTCAACAATTCAAGAAAAAAAAAGTTCCATAGCACTGATTTGTACTGAAGGTAATTTAACAGAAAAACGGGTTTATATTGAGCCAGTTCAAGAATTTGTTGATTTGAAGTCCAGAAGAAAAAGCTTATTTTATTATTATTGCAATTTGTAAACATATCTGTACTATTTAGGTAAGTTTTTATTTAAAACTAATGCAAGATTTTATGTAAAAATTTTTGCAAGATGGAGCTTTTATTTATTTATTTTTATAACTTTAAATACTCATTTATCAAAGGGTTATTAAACTTAGGAATTTTTTCTAAATATTATTATTTTAATAACTATCGCTTGATTCATTTATTTGTTTTTTAATATTTCTGAACAAATTGGCAAAAAAAGGAATAAAAATTTTACAATCAAATAACTGTGAAGTATCATTTAAATCAATCAAAACAATAATTAAAAATACTACAAAGATAAATTACAACAGCAAATTTCAGGAAGAAATCAAAAATAAGAAATGGAGGGAGACTATTTACAAAATTCCAGATTCTCCCAGATCTATTGCAGTTACAGCATTTCGTTTAGAAACCAGACACGATTGCCTTGCTAAACACCTGCATCACATTGGCATATATAATAGTCCCTTCTGAACTTTATATAATGAAAATACAGAGATAGATAAAGAACATCTTCTCAAATACTCTTCATTGAATGAAGAAAACCTATATGACCGATATTGGCATGCCAGGGAGATGATAATGCTGACATTTAGTGACTGAACTCTTTTATAGTTTATGCATTTATACACATTTTTTCTCTTTTGAATTGTTGTATTTTTATTGTTTTAACATTGTTAATTTTACTGTTCTATATATTTTTTAATTTGTTATTATTTTCCCTTTCAATTTTTGAGCGGGAGCCTATGATGTAGAATCTAGTGCTTTTCTCTATATATTAAAAAAAAGTAACTGTCGCTGGCGTCAAATTTTTTTGTCTGCGACAGCAACTTCTCGCGGAGGGCAGGGTTCTCCGAGTCATGAGATATATCAGTGTATTCCGACTGCTTCAAGGAAGGCATTTCAACTGCTTAGAAACATCTATCATCTTAATTATCGGAGTTATTAACTAAAAACGTTGGGTTTATAAAGGTACTCTGTTTGCCACCATACAAAAAGTTTCTATTATTACATTTTTTTCTCTATCTCTGACGTCACTTTCCTCAGGAAAATTAAAATGTGATCAATGGTGTAAATAAGAAAAATTAAAAAATTGTCATCTTTGAGATGCTCGAGAGAAGAAAAAAAATATTTAGAATAGTGAAACATGTGAAAATAACCGATATTCTTAAAATATTAAGTAAAAATTTAATAAAGATGAAATGAAAATTAGTTTATATTTTTATATTAGTTTATATTATTATTTTATATTATTAGCTAAGTTTATGCTATTAGTTTAGTTTTTATTATTAGTTTTTATTTTAACGTTAGGTGAAAAAGATTTAGTAATGAATATTATGATTAGGTTAAATAACTATTGATATAGAGTTAGAGGTTAAGCCCAGAAATTTTTTTAATGAAATTTACGGGACAAAAATTTGCATTAGTTTATAGTTAAAGATTTAGTTTTTTTAACTCAAAACATATTTAAAAGGATAGATCTTTACTATGACCAATTTAGCGATTTTTAAAATTTAGCAATGAAGAAGCTTGTAAGTTTTTCGCCAAGGTACGCAACCACAACAGTCATTTTAACTCTAGCCATGTCTTAAATATAGAGATAAATTATAAAATGGTGCAATAATAATGATAATAATAATAAAATCCGGTACAACTTCAGTATACACCCACAGCTGAATTTGGCGATTTTTCTTTGGTGCCGTTTTGAACGATAAAAATGTCGTTCTGGACTGTTTGCGATATAATTTGGCAGCCTATATGTTGTTTATTTTAGATTTGTGATTTTATGTTTTATGTTTTATGATTTAGATTATGATTTATGATTTAGCCATAATTGCCAACAAAAAAATCGCCAAATATCGTTGTGGGTGTATACTGAAGTTGTTCCTAAAATCTGCAACCTATTTTTGTTTTTTAAGCATTGGTATAAAACTTTGCAGAAAACAGAATTTAAGTTAATACGACAGGACATTTTTTTTTTTTTTTTTTTGTCTATTTTTCCGTATAAAGGCATGCAGTAACTGCAATGCTAAAATATTTTAGTTACAGCTAATATAGGACCCCACTGGCAGATTTTAAAATTTTCATTTATTTTGACGATGGCTTAAATTATCTATCGCAATTATGCATGTCAAGATTTTTGTGAGAAACGTCGAAATTACTTTGGTGCCGAATTTCAAATTTCACCAAAAGGTTAAACTGTGCCATTGCTTTAGCACAATTTTTTATTTTTATTTTTATTTTTTTTTCAATTTTATTTTAAATATTTTTTAGCTTAATGCATCAGGGGAAAAAAGAAGAACACTTTTTATTTGGTCTAAATGCACAAAATGTTTCCAGGTAAAATATTATCCATTTTTCGTTCTGTTTATTATAAGAAAGAAATTGGCTAATGTAATTTTTCCTATACCATTAATGTCTCTATAAATTAAATTATCCAGTATCATTATATTTCATTCTCCACGCACTTTTTTTTTTTTTTTTTCGAAATTCAATATTATTTGATATATATATATATATGAAAAGAAAAATCAAGGTGTAATTAGTACATATCCAGTAGATGTAGCCAACAAATATTCAGAAGTCATCATCAACACACACAAGTTCAGGAGATATCACCAACAACTATTAATAAGTAATAATTATTCAGAAGATATCGCCAACAAGTATTCAGGAGCCATCATCAATACTTATTCAGAAAATATTATCAACAAATATCCAAAAGCCATTAAATTTATGAATGGTGATGGTCTGTCTTGAATACTTCAAACCGGCAATACGTTTTTACAATACAATCAAGGATGGATTTTTCACTTATCCCTGAGTTTCAAAAAATGTGATTTTTTTTTTTTTTTTTTTTTTTTTCGATTTAAATTAGTATTTTATATAGTTTAAGAAATTAAATGGTAAAATCAGATATTGGCGGGCATCTTGGCAACTTCAAAGTGTAATACAATAAAAGGCGACAATGCAAAATTGCTATCTGAAAGAAATTATCCTGTCGTGCTACTACTACTACTACTAATGAAATGTTTAAAATATTTGTATTAATCACATAAGATATTTATTTTCAAAGTATCTGACTAAATCATATTCTAGAAAAAATGCACTTTAAAAAGTTGCATCTTTACTGTTGTAAGCATCATTTTAAATCTAGCTGTACATTGGAAATAAATGCAGAGTGTTACATATTGTCCTAAATTAACTAAAAAAAAATTCAATAGTAAAAAATAAAGGCATTAGAAAAAATAGGTTCATAATTTCTTTAATCAAGCAATAATACCCAGAAAATTCATCGTCAAACAGTGACAAAAATTTAACAAGTGGATCATATACTAAAGCTGTAATGCTAAATGGTTTAGATGTTAAGAATTTCTCTCTGTTCTAAAAAGTTAGCGCTATTGTTGTTTATTTTGTGTGCCTAGCTGTCTGACATATGTTTTCTCTCAAAATAATGGTAAATTGTCGAACGTTAAAACAGATTTTTCACATATTATAAACGATATAATATTAAATATTGTGTATTTCAATGTGATACCAAATATGGTATATTACTATAATATTGTTCGACTTTTTTCTTGTGTTATGTATTGTTAATATTCCAATTCAATGGAAGGCAAAGTTGCGAATAGTCGGATAGAATCCCACAGGGGTTATGAGCGAAGTGAGTCAGGGGAGGCGAAGCCTTCCTTGGGGGGTTGGTGAGCAGAGCGAGCCCCTAGTGCAAAAAAAAAAAAAAAAAAAAAAAAATTCTGAACAATGTTTAGGAATAATCAATATATATATATATACCGGGTGATTCAAAATAGATGTTACAGCGATTATCTCGTAAACTAAGAAAGATAGAAACATACTTCCAAATACAAAATTAGAGCAAATTAAGAGTAGATGTTAGATATGGCATTTTTTTTGTACAAGGGGCTGTATACATATTAAATACGAAATTTAATTTTTATACGGCCCCTCCTATCATGTGACTTATATTTAGAAAAATATTCTCCTCGCTCTAACAATCAAAATAAAAAAAAAATCATCTCTCTAAGTCAAAATCTCGCTGAGTTATTGCGATTTGAAAATGGTGACTTACACCACTTTTTTTTCCATTTTGGCATCTATTTTTCGACGCCAACGGGCTGACTTTAGGGGGTTATCTATGAGATGAGGAAAAATTAAAAAAGATCCTTTATTTTAAAATAGTAACTAAAATCGTTCAAACACGTGAAACCAACAGTTTTAAGAGCTTAATGCAAATTTACATTATTTTGTATTGTTAAAAAATTTAATACTTAAATTTCTTATTGGGTCACCTGCAAATTAAAACACGTTAAGAGAGGGAAAAAATTAAAAGACTAAAAATTTTAATACTTAAATTTCGTAGGGGGGTCACCTGCAAATTAAAACACGTTAAGAGAGGGAAAAAATTAAAAGACTAGCAAAACTGTGTGAAATTTTCGTGCTTTATTTTTACCACTTTCCATCATGGTTGAAAAATTTAAGGACTTCGGCTCTTTAACAATTCCAGCAAGATTGAAAAGTGTTAATGACTTCGATTTGTCTGTCTGTCCATCCGTCTTTCTGTGTGTCTGCGCTCTAACTCCCGTGAATACTCATAGAATTCCCTGAAACAGATATATGTTATTTGAGTTCACTATCGGATGTTCCTTACTGAAAATGGAGTGAATACCTCTGCTAGCTTGTGCACAGGGACACCCGAAACTATGCCAAAGCATTGTGTTCTATGAGAGGTATTTTTATAAACCATATTTTAATACCTTTAATTTATGCATATATTAATAAAATTGAAATATGTTATAGTTTTCTATCGGATATTTTCTATAGAAAATGGAGTAAACACCATCACTGGTTTGTATACAGGGACACCCGAAAATATTCCAAAGCATTGTGTTCTATGTGAAGATATTTCTATAAACCAAAATTTAATTACTTTGCATAAGTCTTAATGAAATTGAAATATGTTATTCATATGCACTAAAGGGTGCTTTCTATACTGTACAGTACGATTAGCATTAGATTTACAGGACACACAAAAATATTCAGTTACGTTAAGGGTTATTATTCAACATTTGCTGGAATTGCATTTTCGTTTACATTAAACATTTTCTAACAATTTTTAACTGTGAATAAGATTTCAATTTGCATTTTTTTTTTTTTTTTTGTCTGACTGTCCATCTGTCCGTCTGCCCGTCCCCAGCGTCTGTAAATTTTTTGAGAAATGACAGATGTTATTCAGGTTTACTATATGATATTTCCTATTCAAAATGGCATTAATTAATTCTCTACAATTGGTTTATGTACAGGAACGCACAAAAATGCCAATGTATTGCGTTTAGGGACAGATATTCCTATAAGTTACATTTAAATAACTTTATACTGTAAAAATCATAAGGAAATTCATATTTACTGTTAATATTCTAAAATAATGTTTTGTATAGAATATGATATGGTATAGATGTATAATTCTATGTCAGGGGGGTTACCGCCCTTCTCAACCCCTGTTTAATTATAGTGCCTATACTTATCAAAACATAAATCAAGTCTGTTATCAATTCCCTTGAAACTTGCAAACCTTGTTCAAATTTCAAGTGGCAACTAGATATGGAATCCAAAGTACCAAATTCGTATTTCCTGTAGTTATTACTTTCTGATACCCATAAGGTAGAGAGAGCATTGTTTTGGGGCCAAATTTTCGAAAGTGTGTTTTTGTTATATTTACACGTTTTGAGGTGCTTGAATATGAAAATAGTGTTTTTAGCGGTTGGTCTGTGTGTGTGTGTGTGTGTCTGTTATCAGCATATTTCAAGAACAAATAGCAGCAGATATTCCAAACTTGGTATTTTAAATATGTATCATATAGGGAGCTACACTAAGCTTTTCACTGAGATGAAGCAAATGGTTCGGGTACAGGGACACTCAAGAATATTCAAATACATTATGTCTATGGGGAAAATTGCAGGTAACTAGAGTTTAACACCTATAGACTGCCCTAAACCAAATGAAATGAATATATATTTTTTATATGCATAAAAACATGCCTCATGTAGAATATGGCAGGGAAATCATTCACTGTTCATTTGCAGGGTTACACAAAAAATAACTAGATTATAATGCGACAATAGCTGAAAATTGATGGAAGTGCATTTTAGGTTGTGCCGTATATTATTACTATAGGTTTATATTTAGCTTCACTTTGTGGTTTGTACATATTCTTCAAAAGATATACAGGTTTGCAAATATTTAAGCTATAATATTCTTTTTATTGCTAGTGAAAGTGCTTTACTATAATATTTTACCATGTCCAGGAAAGCTGCCCAGGAATGGAAATGAATTCCTCATATGACATATGATAAATAATGTAAGTTTTTAAGCTAAATATGCAACGCTTGTGTTTTGTGTATTTACACGTTTTGAGGCTTCCTTATTACCAAAGTCAAGTTTTTTAAAGTTTGGTTATTGCCTGCGTCGAATAATTTTAGGAAACGAATAATTTCAGGAGATCCCCCCCTCATACAGAACTAATTATCATATAAAACTCTTCCGAAGCCTAATTTGAATTATTTTAACATAGGTTTACATAACAGTACTCTTTATGTTACCTCTTAATTTCCAACCTGTATTTAAGGTATTAAATTTCAGGGTAAGATAAAGTCGTGTGAGTGGCACACCAGATTATTTGTTATTAAATTAGGCTGATAATTCATATATATACAGATCAACGAATAAAAATTTACCTTTCGTATTCAGGAGGCCTCAAAATGTGATATTATACAGAAAAAAAATCGCTCTCCAAAAGCTACTTTGTTTACAGTATGGGTATGAGAAATTAATTTTCCGTTCTGTGTCAGCAGTGTTCTTCGAAAAAAAAAAAAAAAAATGCAGCAAACACTTACACCAAGTACATTTAATAATAATAAAAAAAAAATTACCTTAATTTTGGGTAGCCCTGTATATTGTCTATAAACTATATACACATGACTTTGTGTACGTAAATTTAGTGTTATATGTAAAATGGGTAACACAAAATGAAATACACTTCCAACAATTCCCAAGTATAGCTACAATATATCGAAATACTGTGGGTAACCCTGTAAATGAATGATGAATGGTTGCTCTACCACAATCTACATAAAACATGCTTTATGCGTCTAAAAAATTTATTTTCATTTTGTTTAGGGCAGTCTATACATGTCACACTGTACATATGAGAAATTTCGCTCACAGACGTAATGTATTTGAATTGTTTTGAATGACCCTGTAAACAAACAATTGTCTGATCGTAACGTATACTTTAGTGTAGCACCGCAATATGATACGGATTTAGAATATCGAATTTGGATTTTCTGCTACTGTTTGTTCTTGAGATATTCTAATAACACACAGACACACTTACACACATAGAGAGAGAGAGAGAGAGAGAGAGAGACCAACCGCTAAAAACATGATTTTTGAATTCAGAGGATCTGAAAACGTGCTAATATAACAAAAGCTAATTTTCGAATATTTGACTCAAAAACAATTCTTTCTCTACACCTTGTATATGAGTAAGAGAATGTATATAGGAAAAGAAAGAAAAATGAATTTGAAAATTCCCTTTTAGTACATAAATTATTCATAAATTTTATTTGTTAAATTATCAATGAGTATTCTCTTGTGTATTCACTAGGAGAAAGAGAGACATTACAGGTTAAAATAGCCGTCTTTTTCTGAATGATTTCTTTTTTTTTTCCACTGACGCTGATCAACGTGTGCCATATTACAAAAGCAATAGTAATTACAATTTCTCACTTTTGATACAACCCCTTATGACTTGGCGAAAAATGCTAGATTTTTCAAATTGCAATAACTCAGCGAGATTTTGACTTAGAGAGATGATTTTTTTTTTATTTTGATTGTTAGAGCGAGGAGAATATTTTTCTAAATATAAGTCATATGATAGGAGGGGCAGTATAAAAATTAAATTTCGTATTTAATATGTATACAGCCCCTTTTACAAAAGAATGCCATATCTGAAATCTACTCTTAATTTGCACCAATTTTGTCATTGGAAGTTTGTTTCTATCTTTTTTAGTTTACGAGATAATCGCTGTAACATCTATTTTGAATCACCCGGTATATATATATAATGGAAATTTAGAAAGTGCATTTACTAATTTAGTAATATGTTTAACATTTACAAATATTTTTATTGTATTTTATCAGTTATTCTCAGGAGTTGTTAAGTGAACCCTTAATGATTCCACCTTCAGAAATTTTTGAGTAAGGTTGCTTACATTATTTAAAGATGACATACAATTGAAGTAATTCTAAAATAAATAATTTTGGTTTCATTCAATGTGTACAGTATTACTATTGTTTATTTCCTGATTTACTTCAGAAATTTTATGAAATAAATGTTAATATTATGATACAAATCATAAAAAAAGTACACAGTATTCTTATTTCAAAGCTATTTTATTGGTGAAAAAATCTGCTAATTGAAAACAGCTAAATTAATATGATAGCCAAATATTATTATTGTTATTATGTATTATTGATAATATCTATGCATTTCATGACAAAATACATAAGTGTTGTGCGTTGACTGCTTATTATGCATTATTTTAGCAAAATAAAAAGAGCAATATTTTCAATAGCAGATTTGTATAATAAACAAAATTTATGGGGTACAAATGAGATGAGTAGGAATATCTATTTTAGGAACTAATGTAAGAATGCTCAAATTATGTAACTACGCATTAATGTAGCATTTGATAAATTGAAGAAGGGGTCCCACGTTGTTATGATCAGAGACCTGTTCAGTCAATAAAATGTTATGTGTGTGCCTATGAAAATGACAGAAATCAAATGAGCCTGATTGGTATCAGCTTGAGACAAATATGTAATATCGAAAATATTCTTATATTTTTAATAAATATCTATTTTTGGCTTACCTCATTTCACCAAAATGTGATAACTTGGAATTTATAACTTGAATTCCAAAAGAAGAAGAAGGCTTTAAATACAAATGTCCTCTTTTAGAGCAAACACATACAAAGCCATACATTTGTAAATGAATTCCTGGTATAAGCCCATACAAATTTTTTGGACAGAAAGGTAAATAAACTTTAATTGTATCGTCAGAGTCAGAATCTTTAAGAAACATGCAAAATGTTTTGTTGGCATCATTCTCACAAAAAGAACTACCTGAAATACAAATGCAATTAAATTCTAAAACTATCTGTCTTTAATATTGATTAAAAAATATTTACAATAATTTATTTAATATTTTTTTTTTTTTTTTTTTTTTTTTCCAATTCATACTACAGGCACATTAAAAATAAACATAAATAAATTGTTTTGCAAATGCAAATAAACTGACTGCATGTACAACATTTTAAACTCAGTAATACAGTAAAACCTCTCTTAAAAGCCAGTATTTTTCAGACCCAAATTTTTCATATAGATTTTAAGACTATATTAATAATATAGATTACTTCCATTAATTGCCGATGGAAAATGAGCACCTTTTTCAGGAGTTACATTTTGCAAAAACAAGCAATGTTATTTTCCTTTGATTTGAGCAGACCATAGTGTCAACAGTATACATAAATTATTATTATTATTTTTTTTATTTTAAAGAACTTTAGTTACATTAAGTTACATGAAAATGCTTTAAGTTCTTGCTTGATGTTTTCAAGCAGGACCTTGTCATCCTCAGAACAGTTTGTTTGATGATTGTTCTTTCTTTTCCCTTTAGCTATTAATAGATAGTGTCATCTTGTGTCCAGGTTTATGATTGGTTCCATATCATTACATGCATGCTCATCAGCCAAAACTACAAGTTTCGTGTTATTTTGCATATATGTGGTTTTCGTAGTTAGCGAGTTTTTAATATTTTCAAAGTCAATGTTTATTTCCTTCTAATTATTAGTAGATAGCACCATTTTGCATCTAGGTTTGTGATTGGTTCAACATCATTACTTGTATAGTCACAGGCCAAAATTTAACAGTTTTGCATTTTGTTGCATATACTGATTTTCGTAGTTAGCGAATTTTTAATATTTTCAAAGTTGATGTTTATATTTACTAACTAAAATTAATAGAGACCAGAAAATAAATATTGACTTTGAAAATATTACATAACTTGCTAGGTATGAAAAACCATGTATACGTAATGAAATGCAAAGCTCTTAAAATGTTGGCTAATGAGCACCCCAGTGGCAGAAAGTTTTGTAGGTTGTCTGCAACAGGCTTTTAAAATTTCATAATCTGCCTGCGAAATTTGAGTGTAATCTGGAGGGAAAATGGCTTGTGCTCAAAAAGTCTGAAAGCTGATAGCGGCAATCTTAGGGGGGGAGAGCTTAACAACAGTGGTGATCTTGTGCAACAATACACAAATACAATTTAACTACAGAACAATATAGTATAAACAACTATAAAATAAGTTGAACTCATTCAATTAAATATTTTATAGCAATGTTTGACACAACACAATATAAATAATTATAAAAAATAAAAGTATTAGTTTTAGTTTTGATACAGAAATTTTTATAAGTGAATTATTATCCGAAAGTTGCAGACAAATTTTTTTTATCAGTGCAGACAAAAACTATCCACAAGCCGTTTTTCTGTGTCTGCAACTATGTCGCCGTGTTTCTGCCACTGGGGTTGGGAAGTTAGTGAAAAATCAATTGCAAGCTTTATACTGGTAACACTGTCGAAGGCAGCTGAAACCCGAAGCAGTTGGTTAAAAATATTTAAAAAATGCATTTTCACTGTGTTCTGAACTAGTCTGAAAGTTTTAAAATATCAAGCTAGTCGGGAAGTTCGTTAAATAAATTTTCTGTTGAATCATATAAATGCTGCCGAAGACAGTAGGGACCTGAAACAGTTGACTAAAAGTATTAAAAAAATGTATTGTCACCGTGTTTTGAGCTATCCTGAAAGTTTCAAATGTCTAGCTAGTCGGAAAGTTAGTGAAAAATCGATTGCAAGCTTTGTACTGATAACGCTGCCGAAGGCAGCAGGAACCCCAAACAGTTGGCTAAAGGTATTAAAAAAATGCATTTTCACCATGTTCTGAACTATTCTGAAAGTTTCAAATGTCTAGATAGTCAGGAAGTTAGTTAAATAAATTTTCTGTCAAATCATATAAACGCTGCAGAAGGCAGCGGAGACATGATGACCATGAGATGCTCATTCATGAGACATGTCCTGTGGAGAAGTTTTAGAGCAATTTTAAATGAAATTAGTACTTTTCTATGTTCCCGTAGAATCTCAGTAACAGGTAACAGGAGAAAAGAATACATGCATAGCGCTGCCTATCAAGGGAGATCTAGGCTCCCTAGGTCGCTGTTGTTAAGCACTGTTTTGTGTGTTCCTACCAAGGCACCTATAAAGGGGCTCTAAAGTTCCAACCAGAGAGCATCATTCATCGGTAGCATATTGTTGTGGGCGAAAAATGTCCATAAATTGCAGACAATTTTTTATGACTTCAGACAAAGACTGTCCGAAAGCTGTGGGCAATTTTTTTTATTAGTGCAGACAAAGAGTGTCCGAAAATTGCAGACTAATTTTTTTATTAGTGCAGACAAAAACTGTCGGCAAGCCGTTTTTCAGTGTTCACAATTATGTCGCCATATCGCGGTGTTTCTGCCACTGGGATGAGCACACATGTAATGATGTGGAACCAGTCACAAGTCTGAACGCAAGATGGCACTATCTATTAACACTTCGAGAAAAAAAAAAAAACAGTGATCATCAAACAAACGGCTGAGGATGACCAGGTGCTTGGTAGAAAACATCAAGCCAGAACTTAAAGGTATTTTCAATTAATTTAAAGTGTAAATAAAGATAATCTAGATGTGAGTATTATAACTTATCTCAAAGAATTGGTTGATTTATTTTCTTTTGATAAATTTTAGCAGATGTTTCCTATGGATCTGCTGAGAAATGAAATAGGTGATAAGATCGGTGAAATTAATAAATTAACAGGGCTATCTCTTTCATTCAAAAATAGTGCTATGTTGAACAATTTGATACAGGAATATAGACTCTGTTTTTGTATGTATGTAATTGTAAGAAATTCATTTTACGAGAGTTGCCTTTTAAATTTCTACAAAAAGTAGGAAGAAAAGAATTTTTTGGGAATGAACTGTTTTATTGCTTTTCAAAATATTCGCCTTTAAGATTTATACACTTTTCCTTCCGTTTAAACCAATTCTTAAAACAGTTTTTCCACTCTGTAGTTGATATCTCAGAAACATGGTTTTGGAAGGCATCAACAGCTTCTTGAGGTGATGAAAATCACTGCCCATGCATTTTTTGTTTGACATAAGGGAACAAGAAAAAGTCGTTAGGCGACAATTCAGGCGAATATAGGTAATGAGACATTAATTCGATATTTTTATCCTTCAAATAATCAATTGTTTCACGTGCTGTGTGGGAACTGGTGTTGTCGTGATGAAGAATGGTGCAGCGATTTTTATTGTTTTTCCTGATTTCAGTGATGACTTTTACAAATTTGTGTATACCATTTAGTGTTAACAGTTTTTTGATCCTCTAAAGGAATGGTTGCGATATGTCCTGTAAGGCCAAAGAAACAAGCAATCATTTTCTTGGAAGTGCTTCATGAACGAACAACTTTCATAGGATTTGGTTCAAAATCTTTTTAACAGCTAAATGTTCGTGCAAAATCGAGTGTATTGCAGTCTGTTATATGCCAAGGCATGCTTCTATCTCACGATACGTGACATGCTGATTTTCTTCAATCATCTTGTCCAAGGCATTGATGTTGTTTGGAATCACTACCGATTTTGGTCGCCCTTCACAAGATTCATCACTGACAGATGCACGACCACGATGAAATTCTGCAAACCAATTGTAACCAGTCTTTTCTGATGGTTCTTCATTACCAAAAGTTTCACAAAGTGATACTATGCATTCTTGTCAAGTGAGGCCTCTCTTAAAATCATAAAAAATCATCCAACGGAAACCTTCACGAGATACTTCCATTTTTTTTCACTCACTTGCTTCTTTTAAACACTCACTGTAAACAAAATATGCAGACGATTTCTAAGCTGTCACTAATTCCAAAAAAAAAAAAAAAAAAAAAAAATGTGAATTTTACAAATATCCTGAAGACAAATTACAGTAGCACCTTCTATTGGTCGTTTGTAAAAACATAAAAGGCAACCCTCGTACATAAGGCTATCTTAATAATATTTCACAGTAATAAACATTAATTTATTGATTTTTAAAAAAAATGTAGTTTAAAATATCAATAATTTTGCCATTGATGATCATAATTACCAATAATTTATAATGATATACAGATTAAGCATCACTAACCTATGATATTGGCATATAAAAAAAATTATAGTAATATCAGCAATCAGGGACATAAGTAGAACTTTTATTTGCAGGGGTTTTAGCTTATGGGCAACTAAACTCTACTTATTAGCTTGTTTCTATAGTAAAAAATTAAAATTTATTTAATTTTAAAGTATCTGGAGTGGAAGAGATTAAGCCAACATCCCCTCCTGGCTATGCCAGCAGTGATTAACTAACAATAAAAATATATCTTATTTTGCTGATATAAAAACATAAAATATCCTATAATATCAGAAAAATTTCCCTAAACTAAAAGAAAATCCATTTTATACAAATTAAATACAGATTTAAAAATATAATACTCACGACTGTTGCTACATTCTTCATAACATTTATCTTTTAGAATAGATTTAATTAAAGAATTTTCCTGAACCTTCCTATAATATATATTAAAAATATAAGATGCAGGCTTAACAACAGAATATATACAAATATATACTACATAAATTATTCAAAGTAATTACCTTTCTGATATAATTTCTTTTATACTACAATAGACATTCGTTTCATAGTCATCAAGAGAATGATTACCCTAAAAGTAGAAAAAATAATTAAATAAATCACTTACACTACAATAAAAAAAAAAGAAAAGTTAATATATTCCAAGTTTTATTATTATTATTATTTCATACTTTTAATAAAATATTTACATAGCAAATCAAGAACTTTTAGATGTGATCAATTGACTCTGATTCAATGTACATTTTGAGTTAAATCTTACTTTAAATATATTTCTATTCTAAATATTTTTTTCCAGGTTAATATTCTATTTTATTACAGATTCCATTCGGATTGAATTTTCTTTTCTGTGAATCAAATTTGTTTATTCTGATTTCTTACAAAAGTTCAGAACTTTCTCGCAAAAAAAAAGAAAAAAAAAAAAAAGAATAGAAAAGAAAAGAAATTGTGACCTCAGAAATTGAGTTAGGGATAAGCTTTTGAAAAATCACATGATACCTTCAAGGTAACAAAGTTACAGAGTGCTACAGCTAGCCAATATCAAGAAAATAATTTAAAGTTTCAAGTGGAGCTTATGGATTTGGCTCAGCCTTCAGTATGATAGTTGGTAGATGTTTACTTTGAGATAGAATGAGTAGTTTAATACTACTAATAGGCAATTTTTTTTAAAAATATATTTATTGAAATTTTCTAATGATTTCATTTTACATTAGCAGGCTATGCCCGCTTCGCTGATCACTGTATTGAAATGAATTGAACCATTTATTTTTTATATCACATTATAGATAAAAACTTAAAAAAACTAGTATGATGTGGCCACCACATGACTTTCTTCTGTATAATTTTACACAAAATTCCTTGAATAAAGAGTATTTATTAAATTATTAAATTATTTTCCATTATAAATGCAGACGTTTTTTATCTGACAGAATTATATCACTAAATGCCAAAAGAAAGTCAATTTTTTGCTAAAGTCAAAAGAAATAAGATTTTTTCGCAAGTTTTTCTTTTCGTTAAAATGTAAAAAAAAATCTATAACTTTGTTTTAAATTATCACGGATCTATAGTTCAACCACTCATTTTAAAGGTATTGACGAAATCTTTTGAAAGACACCAATATTGAAAATTTACTCCCCCCGGGGGGTACTTTCCCGCCAGGGGAGGAAATGATGCTCCCACAAACACAAAATTTATTTCCACTACTACTATTATACATAATTCATATTGATTTTACAATCACACGTTTAAAATAACTCTTTATGTACAATTACATGAAATTTTGTCCCATACTGTCATGTTAAAAATTTAGAAAACAATGCGATCACAGCGCCACCTGTTGAGCAATTGTTCCCCAAATCCAATCAGCACCATTTTATGTCAGGGTACAACTAAATATCAAGTTTGGTTAAATTTCGTTCATTGGTTTATGAGTTACAGCACCCACAAAATTTGTAATACAGACACACAGACAGACATTTTCTAAAAACAGTCAAATTGTGTTCAGGACATCCGAAAACTGGAGTTCAAAAATTTTCGTGAATCCAATACTTTCTCTATATATACATATAGAAGAAAGTAAAAAAAAAAAAACCTACATTGAAATTGCTCTAAACCTCACTTTGGGTAACCGTAGCATATGTCCCCCACTCTTTTTATACTATATTAAGGTAAAGACACCAGTGCTCGTCACCCCTAAAATCTGCACCAGTAGTCGTCACCCTCTTAAAAGAATTGTTAAAATAAGTGTTTTATAACCTGTATGAATTTGAATCTACCCGCATGAGATTCTCCAAAGCCTTCTGCTTCTTATAACATAAAAAGTTCGATATTTCAAGTATTGGGGAGAATCAAGTATTGGTAGGGAGAAGCAAAATAAGGGAAGTATGCATTAAATTACAATTGGATTGAGTCAACGTAAAGCAAATGACTAAGGAGAGAGATATGCATTTCTTGATATATTTTGTTGTTTGCTGTATTTCACATTGCTCATAAAACATTGTATGTAATGTTTATGAAACATAGAATATGATTGATGCGCTGGTTTTTAAAATCTGACATAATATAAAGATTTTTAAGGTATGACTGGTGCATATTTTGCACGTTTTACCTGCGTTCGTCACTCCTGATGAACACTGGTGTTTTAACATTTTTAATAACTAGGTAACTTTTTTGATTAAAAATACTATATTTTCATTTAGAATTATGGTGGTATAATTTTTTACTTTAATTGGACTATCGGCACCAGTAGTCGTCAGAGGTATTCGTAAATGTAAACAAATGTATTTTAACTCCAAGAACGTAACGTGACCTGTATTGTACTTGTAACTTTTGTATAGCTTGTTTAAATAAAGTCAGTCATGGTACCTTTAATTCACTAAGGCTGACTTTAAACCACCTAAAATTTTTCATTGTATTTTGCTGGAAAAATTAAAAATGGCACATAAACATATTTAGTTATAAAGAGCTTTTTCTAGTTTTCTGCTACATATTTTAGAAAAGCAGACATGATTACTCTATACATCTGTCTAACGTATTTTAAATTTTTATAATGTCATGCTTTTGTGAAGATATATTTAAGTGATGTTTTAAAGTTGTTTCATACTAATTAGTTACAAACTATAAATACCATTTAAACATTTTTTTATGCATTTTATATAAGTTTTTTATTGACCGTGATAATTTAATTTTAATTCATATATATTTTGAAAATGATAAAATACAAAGGCTTAATTTCATAATTAGCATTACTGTAGTTGGTTGAAAATTATGTTAAGGCTTTTTGTTATGCTAGGGGCAGGTGAATAAAAATTTATAAAGAAAATATTAAACATAAAAAACATTTCTTAAGCAGGTTTTCTATTCATACATTATATTAATTATGTAAGATAAACAAATAGTTAAAATGTTGATCAAAATTACCCTGTTGACTGTTCTTAAATAATTGAAATTGTAAGATACAGATCCATAATATTTGATAACATTAGCTTGATGTGTAGAATAATACTAGCAGGCTTTGCCCCCTTCGCTGGTCCCTATATTTAAATAAAATATGAAAAAATTCCTACCATTATCTTATCAATTTAAAAAAAAAAAAAAAAAAACTGAACTCAGTCGAAACCGCAGTTAATGTTCCTGCTGTTTTCTGTAATAGCTTTCCGTCCCGCAATATGATGATTGGCTTCTACTGCCTTTGGCATAGACTTAACCACTTTTTATCCCTGCCCTCTTCCACAGGTAAATTTAGAATTTTAGCGAAATCCCATCAAATTACATATTGTGTACTTTTAACCAACACCCACACATCAAAACTTGCCTTTCTGAGTGAATTTGGAGTAGAGCTAAGGTTAAAAACGTGTTTTTGGTCTGCCCGCCTGAGGGAAGAGGGAAGGGGTAATTTTGCAAAATCACCTTATAATGCGTGTTTTGTACACACAACCAACCGACACATAAAAAAATCCCCTCCCTAAAATAATTTGCAGCTGAGTTAACTTGAGAGCATTTTTTTTTTTTTTTTTTTTTTTGCCACCTGCACGTAGATGAAAGATTTCTGCAAAATCTCCTTATACTAGATGTTGGATACATATGACCAACTCACACATCAAAAATCACCTTTGTAAGATAATTTAGAGCAGAGTTATGCATGGAAATACGTTTTCGCTCCTCTTCCTCAAAATTTGGTTGGAAAGAATTATGCAAAATATCTTTATAGTATGTGTTGGGTACGAATAACCAATCAACGCATCAAAAAATTGCTTTCCTGACATAATTTGTAGTAGAATTACTCTTGAAAATGCATCTTTGCATCCACCCCACACTCAATGAGGAAGGAGAAGCTAAAGATTTTGCAAAATTCCTTTATAGAGTGTGTTAGGTCTATATAATCAATCCATACGTTTAAAAAAATAATTGCAAGATAAAAAGAACTTTTTATATACCATGTTTTTAAATTTTCTGTTGAATAATATAAATGCTATCGAAGGCAGCAAGGACCCGAAACAATTAGCTGAAAGTATTTAAAAAATATATTGTCACCATGTTCTGAGCTATTCTGAAAATTTCAAAAGTCTAGCTAGTCGGGAAGTTAGTTAAATAAATTTTCTATTGAATCATATAAATGATACCGAAAGCAGCAGAGACGCGAAACAGTATTTAAAAAATACATTGTCACCATGTTCTGAGCTATTCTGAAAGTTTCAAATGTCTAGGTAATCGGCAAGTTAGTTAAAAATCAATTGCAAGATTTGTACTGGACAAACAAACAAGAATACCAGTTAATAAAAACATGGTAAAATCAATCTTACTGCAATAATTTTGAGCAAAGCCACGCTTGGAAACGAGTTTATTACCCCTTCCCCTGCTACTTACACTCTGCTTAAGTAAAAATATTTTTGAGGTCGAATAAAATTTTGAGAACTTTTCTTAAAAGCAAAAAATTTTCAAATTATTCTGCATATGAATTTGTTTTATTTGCAATATTTTGAATTTTACCATTTAATGTTTTGTGTTTTAAACCCTAAGAATGGATTTAGGTTCTAAGTATGTGCCAAAAATGTTTTGTTTCATTAAATTTTGTAAAAGCGCAATTAAAATCAAACTATTCAGCAAATTGTTGCATTTTATTTACATGACGACCACTGGTGCATACACCTGACAACTACTGGTGAAACTCATTTTTCAAGTGACAAACACTGGTGCATTTTTATAGGTTCAATTATTTTTTTATTTTTTTAAATTGGCTTAATGTATTGAAAAATTGAAAGTGTCTAACAACAACTAGAAGAATCAGTGTATAAAATAGACCAAAATATAATATTGATAGATGAATACCACACAAATACCACATGAAAAAAACAAACATTTTAAAAATTAGGCCTTAAGAGTGACGAGCACTGGTGTTGTTACCTTAAATATTTCTTCTGTTTTGCTTCCATGAAGGATCAAAATTGTGATGGCATGTTTCCGGACCACCTCTAGGGCTGAATCCCAGACCGTCTTACCAATTACCTGTTGTGCAGCACTGGTGTGACGTAAAGCCCAACCAACCAACCATGCACTCGTTTTGCAACTATGCTATACAGTCTTATGTGAATGATTCTCAAGAATGAATCAACAATTGTTTACAAATTTAATAGATTATGTATGGGAAATAAGTATGCTGTAATTTAAAAATTGCAGCACTTAGAACTTCAAAACTGATAATTTTTAAAAAGTTATTCATTATTCCTTAATTTTAGACTGTTTTCTGTTTAATATTATACTCTTATTTTAAGATAAAAGCAATCGAATGATATCACGTTGTGAAACTTTGCAACGTAATATCTTTAAATCTAATGATGTATATAATGTCCTCAAAAAAAAAATGAACAGCTTTTAGAGTTCTTTTAAAAAAGTATAATATCTATGCAGCATCTTTTTAATAAATTCATAAGTTTTTACTAAAAAAAATGGCCGACTTTCATCATCAAAATAGTTAAATCTAGACCAATCATAAATAGGTGTGGTCCACCCGGATGTGTTCCGCCGACAAACTCTTTGCTTTATTTATATAGATTTGAAACAAAGTTAAAATTCCTTTTTAAAATTATGAAAAATTATAAATATTATATATATATAAAACATTTTAATACTTTTATCATAAGAAAGAGCAAACTTATTGTTATTATTTTTTAAAAAATTAAAATTTTGTGTATACTTAATGAAAACTAATTAAATACAGGAACCCAAATTATAATTAATTGTCATAAAAAGTATGGAAAACAAAAAATTCTTTCGATAACTTACACATTTAATAATGATACATGACCACAAGATTGAACAAGATATTTTGGTTTGATTTGGTTCAGTTTAGGGTATAACTGTATGGACTAAACAGTGTTATTCAAACACCTGGCAGAGGAGGTTGTTTCATATGATCTATTTCAGAAATTGTTTACAAGCTAGTGTAGCACTGAAATTAAGGCTGATTGACTACACATCCTAGGCCTGTGTGGAATGCTCTCTATGGGGGATCTTTTTAAGGGGTCGTAACCTATATTTATGTGAGTTTTGGTGAAAAGCATGGAAAACTCTAAATGATTAAGTCAACAAAGCATGACCTGGGATCAAACCCGACACTTTCCATCTCCAAGCTTTGAGAGTAGAACCTCTCGTTTAAAATCTAAAAATTTATTTCATACCAAATTAATGGTACACATTATACATGAAAACAAATTTTTTGTCATATTTTTTATGAAGATAGGATGTGTGTTATTAAACGCATGCATGCTATACATGTGTAAATATAGAACAAATTTTTATTGTCACAGAAATAACAATACAAGAAATTATTTTATACATTATACAATAAGAAAGAAAAGATTTTTAAAAATCACAAAATCAATTTTAACTATATAAAAAAAAAAAAAAATGTAAAGTTACTTACAAAACATTCTAAATGATGTAAAATTTTCATACTGGGATTAACTTTGATTAAAATTGGCTTCAAACTTTCCTTATCTGAAGGAATAAAAAATTTAGCTTCTTGAGTAAAATTATCAGAAAAATTTATACTATATATATGGCCAGGTAATAGCTTTGCACACTGTTTAGTTGAATCAAAATGTAGGCGGGCTAATCGAGGCTTATCTTCTAAAAATAAGCTGTCCATCTGATTAACTAATTCAGCAAAATCATAATCATCATCTGTTTCATAAAAGTTAGAAGTATCATGAAAAATACTCCTGCTCCTGTTTAAATATTCTTCAAATATTTCTTCTTGGGGTAAGAGTAATACAAGAATTTGATAGCATACAAATACTTGATTAACAATAGTCCATATTTTATTTAACACTAAAAAATATTGGCAAGAAACATTATTATTTAAATCTTCATTCAGTAGAGAATTATGATTTTGTGTTACGTTTATCTCTAGGTCTTGTTTACCTAAATGTGTATTTTGTAACAGACTAGTAACTTCATCAATTGAATGGGAAGGTTCTTTAGTAGACAAAGGATAAAATAAATTGTCTTTTTTATTAAAAAACTTTTCTAAATAAAATGGATAACAACAGGCTGTTCTTAAATATCTGTAACAACTATAACTGTTAGAATTAAATTTTATCATTTCATGAATAACGTCAAATTCTTGAAGTACTGTCAAATAACCAAAATTTAAATCATCAAGCAGGCAAAGTGTGTTTTTTGAACATATACAATGAGAACATTTTTGAGTAAATATGATTGGAACTTCACATGATTCATCCATGATGTACCAAGAACCATCTTTTGAAAGATGTAGTATTCCTATTAAAATCTATGAAAAAATAAACATAAAACAATGAGTGAGAAAAAAACTTAGATAATTAGATATATATATATATATGAATGAGAAATATACTAAAAAAAGTTAATGTAAAAAATAGATAAATAAAAATCTAAAATATATTTATATGAAATTTTATAAATCACTATTGTTTTAAATAAATAAATAAAATAAAAATTTTAAATTTAAATAAAACTTTGAAACAAAAATTAAAATTTATACTTATAAACTATTATAGATTAGAATAAATAGGATAGAATTATTTTTATGTAAACAGCTTGAAAATAAATTGAAATAGTCTATGTTGTTTCCTTTTAGTACTGCATTTAAAACATGATACACTGTGAAATATAAGATAATACAGCAAATGCTATTTATTAAATGCAACACCCTGACATGTAATGTGGCACAGGTCAAAAAATGCCAATTCTGAGTTATGCAGGGTTGCCAACTTTTCAAAAACAGTTTGAGGAGTATTCAGAGAAATTTGGAGGAGCATTTTGGCTACTTTCAGGAGCAATTTTAAAAATTTAAAAAAGAAATTAAAAAAAAAAAAAAAAAGAAAGAAAGAAACTACTAACAAAAATAAATTAACAATAATCATATGAAATTAAGTAAAAAAGAAATAATTATTATTTAAAAAAAAAAAGGTAAAATGTAGGTACGCATCGAATTTTTAGTTACTATTCGGTATACTGAATATTCATTATTCAGTAATAATCAAACATTTAGTGCAAGCCTATTCAAAAGAAACTTGTTTAATTACAAGAACAAGACAATTGACGTGAAACAGATACAAAAACTGGATTTTTTAAAACAAAATCTTAAATATTTGGAGTAACAAAAGTCAAAATAATGAACAATTTTAATAGTTTAGATATTAGAAAATGTAATAAAACTAGATTTAGAATAAAATAATCATTGTTATTAAGGATGGAAAAGGATTGAGATTGTACAACATTAAATTCAATTTCAGTGCAAATTGACAGCCATCAACTTTTCTGAAATTTTTTTTTCCCCTTAAGATTATTGCTAAATATACCTAAAAAATCGAGAGTTTCTCGTAGAGGGGGGGGGAGGTAGAATTACGTTTTTACCATTAATTAAATAAATACTATGCTATTCTTCCCGTATTTGACAGAATTTGCGATATTTTTACGACCGATTGCCGAAATTCGTAATTATTTCACTGCAAATTTACAAAATCTACGTTTAATAGCAAATAATTGCTAATATATACTATAATTTTGCTCTAATTGATAAAATCCACTCTTCTTTAAGGGTAAATTTTAAAATACGCGATTATTATGCGGCCGATTGCCGAAACACGCTATTATTTAGCTACTAATCTATGTAAAATGCGTTCTTCTGAAAGCTGAATCTTAAATACTCAACTATTTTGCCACTAATCAGTGAAATTTGCATTTTTTTTTTTTTTCTTTTTTTTAAAGTGGAATCTCGGAAATCCAGAATAATTTTGAAGTAGATTTCGCAAATACGCTTACCCACTAATAATCAAAAATTTACGTTTTATATGCTATCATTTGGCTGCTAGCCAATAAAGGTTGTGTTTTTTTTTTATTTTTTTTTTTCCCAGTTGATTTCAGTAAATCGCGATATTTTTGTAGCCGATGACGGAAATACGCAATCATTTCGCCGCTAATTAACAAAATTTATGTTTGATTGCAATTAATCGCTGAAAAAGGCTTTATTTTGATGCTAATTGAATTTCTTGCTTTTTTCAAACATGATTTGCATTATAAGTATAATTTTGTCGCTTTTTATAGAAATACGGAATTATTTTACAGCTACGTAAATTACGTAATAGTAAACTAATTGCTAAAATAGATGTTATTTTTGTAAAAATGTGTAATTATTTAGTCATAAATCAGCTTTTTTTTTTTTTTTTTTTGATTACTGAAATGTCTTTTTTTGCGGCTGATTTATAAAATATGCAATTTTTTTGTGCTATTTTTGTGACAAATCCATTTTAAATCCGCCGATTTTTGTGAAAGTCCCATTTTCAGATATGAAAATTTCTTAGAATCACCCACGCACTATAAAAACTAAGTTATCGCATATTCAGTTATCCCAAGAAAAAGCACAGAAAATATTCTTTTTCTTTCTCCAACGGTAGATACTTTACGATAAAGTTTGAAATTTTCCATGATTTTCTCAGAAACTTGTATATTAAAACACTGAAGAAAGTTTCCTATTACAGAGGACAATTCCTCCGTTAAAGTCTGACTTTATACTGTTTTCTCCAAAACTCACGTGATTACGGCCTAAGACACTTTAGAAAGTCTCCCACGGAAGATACCTCTTCCTGGTCTTAGATTCTTTGCGTTGTCAATCGTACTTAAAGTTCAGTAGCTTTGAATCCATTATTTTTATCGATAAATAATTAAAATAAACAATTTTTTTCATTAGAAAGTATAATTTTTTAGCGATTTATTAAGCATTAAGATAACTGAAACATTGATAGAGTTTAAATGAAAATCAAAATATCGCATAATCATGTTTCTTTCTTCCCCCCTTTCAGCTTGCGGTTTTAATTAAGCACACTCTCAGCTAATGTAAACAAATACTGTTCTGAGTCCACAATATTTCGATTATGCAATGCCTAGCACTAGAATGTTTTTTTTTTTTTTTCTTTACTATTTATTTATGAGTATTGTACGATGAAGCATATGGTTCTTCAACTAGATTGTAAAAGTTAGTTTTGTTATTTTTTTATTTTCAAGAGGCGTTGAAGTGCTTTCATAGATAAAAAATAAAATTCAAAGAATAATGTTTTATGCGGCAACTGTTGGAAATGCAAAATCAAAAGTTGATAAGGATTGGATCGCGATTTATGTCCAGATGTGTGCAAGGAAAAAAAAAAAAGAATGAAAGAAAGAAAAAAAATAGTAGGTTTTTCTTTTTTTTTTCAGTGTCTGCCACTATTCAGTTTTATGTATTTAATAAAAAAAATTTAGCTAGGTGGTCAAGACTGAATTTGCAGAGCATAAAAAATAACTCGCAGAGTTGCGGAGTTTTTAAATTTTTTCGGAGAAACTCTGCAGAAATTGAAGCAGTTGGCAACCCTGGTTATGTCATTGAAAAATATGTTTGAAGTGCCTCAATGTGCACAAGACATGAATTAGAATTTGAAAATACTCACTTATCCCCCCCCCCCCACCCCACCTCTATTAGCAAATTCTGATAATATAATAAAAAGAAGAAGCAGAAAAATTGGATGCCGAAAAACCTGAATATTTTTGGCTGCATAGATCACAATCAACAATTAAGAAAAGAAAGAGAAAGAATTGAGGAGAAGAGAAATTGAAAACGAAAATAAAATACTTTTAAACATATTTTTAATTGAGACCGTTCAATTTCTCAATTATGTTGAAACCCCACCTAAGAAAACTAAAAATGCTCATGAATTTGATTTAAAGGAAAATTATGCAGCAACTTTTCTTTTTCCTTATAACTGTCAACCTTCCTGATTTTTGTGAAAGCAAAATTTTCCACCCCTGTATGTGTTTCCTTTTTCTTTCAATGAGGACTATGAATAAATAAAATATAATCACATTTATACACATACTAGCAGGATTTGCCCGCTTCACTGGTCACTATATTTAAAGGAAACTCTTTTCTATATAGCTTTATAAAAAAAGAAAAAATAATACTGAAATCGCTCAAAAGCTCGCTTTGTGTTCCTGCTCCTTCGGCACGACTTGTTCGTTCTCGCAGTCTCCAGTGCCTGTCCCTATTACCTGCGACAATGGCTTGCCTGTGGGCTTCCATTTGGGTGCTTATCATATATGACAGTTTTGATACGGACAGTATCGAAAAATTTGAAGTAGCCCTTTTATATTTCAATCTCAGTTACATATGAAAACATTATATGTGATGTACATAATATTTGCTTTCAAGTTATTTCCTATATTTATTTGATTTAATAGATCAACCATAGAATGACAGCAATTTCAAGTCAAATATAATATTACAATATGCTATGATCGGCTACATCTATTGCATGAGACAATTATTATTATTATTATTATTATTATTTTTTTTTTTTGTGGTTATATATACTTAATGCTTAGTTAATAGTAGTTGGTATATAGAAAAATTAATTAATTAATATGTAAACTTGATCATGGTACAGCCTTAATATAGCTCCCCTTGGCGACTTTTGAATTTTTGTTGCTGTTTTAGACCAAAATATAATTTATGCGATTATTGTTCCTATTTCTTTCTATCTTTTCTTGGCGAAAAATGTCCGATCTACTTCAGCATCAAAATTAAAAAAATTGTCCAGAATTATCAATAAGTAAATACCTTTAATATAATGCTGAATTAGCTTTTATGCCAAGCATGATTCATCTGTGCTAAAAAAAAATCTAAAGTTGGGTTATATAAAAAAATGCTATGAAATAAAATTCAGAAGAAACATGCTAGATTTGTATTATTACTATTTTATTTTAAAGTTATAAAAACATCATTTTCTCATTCACCAATTTAACATTTAGTAATTTTTTATTTTTCACGTGAAAGCATATTTCACACAATCACTCAAAAGGTGAAACACTATTACAGGGATCGCCAATTTAGTATTCGGAAGTATGTTGCTTAGCAAATCATCATTACCAGAATAACAATTTCAGAATATATTACGAATGACTTAATAACAGCTCGGTGGACAACATGAATCATAGGCTCCTTGAAAGCTTTTATGCTCGAAATTTTTTTGGAAAATGTTTCAGCACTTGGCTGTTAAAACTAAAAACTTTTTTTTTTAATGCATAAGCATAAGATGCAATTATAGATACGAAAAGGAAAAAAAGTTCCAAACTATTTCTGTTGCTCTTGGCACATGACTACTATTTTAATTTAATACTTTTTTTTTTACTTTCTCTTACCCATAAGGTAGAGAAAATATTGTTTCAGGGTCAAATTTTCGATAGTGTGTTTTTGTTATATTTACACATTTTGAGGTCCCCTGAATCCGAAAATCATGTTTTTAGCGGTTGGTCTTTGTGTGCGTCTGTCTGTCTGTTATCAGCATATCTCAAGAACAAATAGCAGCAGAAAGTCCAAACTTGGCATTCTAAATGTGTCTGATATAGGAATGCTACACTAAGCTTTTCGTTGAGCTGAAGCAAATGGTTCATGTACAGGGACACCCAAGAGTATTCAAATACATTACGTCTATGGGAAATATTGCAGATAAGTACAGTTTAACATCTATAGACTGCACTAAACCAAATGAAATAAATATATATATTTTATATGAGTAAAAACATGTCTCATGTAGAATATGGTAGGGAAATCATTCACTGTTCATTTACAGGGCTACGCAAAAGAACTAGATTATAGTGCGACAACAGCTGAAAATTGATGGAAGCGTATTTTAGGTAGTGCCGTGTATTATTACTATAGGATTATATTTAGGTGCACCATGTGGTTTCTACGTAATCTTCAAAAGGTATACAGGGCTGCAAATATTTAAGCGATAACATTCTTTTTTATTATTAGTGGAAGTGCTTTATTATAATATTTTACCATGTCCAGGAAAGCAATTCAGGAATTGAAATGAATTCCTCATAGACATATGATAAATAACGTATGTTTCAAGCTAAATATTCACTGCTTGTTTTTTGTATATTTACACGTTTTGAGGGTTCTTGATTACTGAAATCAAGTTTTTTTAATGTTTGGTCTTTGTCTGTGTCTCTTTGAGTAACTTGGAAACAAATACTTTCAGGAGATTCAAAAGTTGTATTTTGAAATTAATATAAGTTTGTTGCTGGAAACGTTTGATCAAGACTGATAAATTTCAAGGAATGTTCCGTGTGAAATTGTCTCAACAATTTAAAGTGAATTTTTAAAGTGAATTTTAAACTAGCAAGAGCACTGGCACAGGAGAAAAATCTCCTGGCATCAACCCCACTTTGGCTTGTAGTAAAATCAACCCCCTTTAGATGGCGCTGCGTCGCCAATGAAAGAAAAAAAGATTAACCTTTTTTGTTAATAGATTTTGGCAACAGTTTAGTTTTAGATTTGATTCTTCGACTGCGTTCGAAGATGGAATTTTTCGATCTCTCACTATGAGAGTTGATTAGATTCGGAACTATGTTCCTTTAAGCATTTCCTTTTTTGTATATAATGTAATTTAAAGTGTAAATAGATCTTTTATTTTATTATAATCATTAAATTTCAAAAAGAATAATGCATCGTTGTCCCTTTTTCATTCTCTTGCTTAAAGAAATCCGGCATCTCGATTTTTGTTCCTTTTTTCTTAGATTTTCAAATACCACTGAACCGAGAATTATTTTACATTTTGGTGCATCAGTGCCGGAAGAGAATGTTGTTTTTGAAAGAAACGATGCTTGTATTAAATTCAATTAGGTATTAAAATCCCCTTTTGTCTTTCATAATATTGGATTAGCTCTTAAAGAGCGAAGACTGCTCAAGGTAAGAAATATTTATGGAAATTTACAATGGATGACAAACACAAAATTAATCGAAAAATTATTCGATCCAGCGTTACGAAGTTGGTGAACAGTATAGAATTAAATTTAAAAGAAGATCATTTAAATGTTGAAGATTTAGAGGAAACTCTTAATCAACTAACTATAAAAAATGGGCTTCTACAGGAAGCCGATAGAGAAATAGAAAAATTAATTCCTTTAACGGAATATGAAAATGAAAAAAACGTGTGTTATGAATATCAGGATAAAATCGCGAACGCTATTTTTAGAGCAAAAAAGAAAATAAAAGTAAATTCAGTCGAAAATAGTGGTGTAAATTCAAATGTTTCAAGTACATTACAGAATAGAAGTACACCGTTCAGTGAGAATAACAAATTCGTTAAACTCCCTAAATTAATCATTCAAAGATTTGGCGGTGAATTGTCCCAATTTATGAGTTTTTGGAATACCTTTCAAGTTACTATTCATGACAATGAAGCTTTGTCAAAGGTAGAGAAATTTAATTATTTAAAAAGTTATTTAACTTCGACAGCTTTGAATTCCATACACGGGTTAGAGATTTCGGAACAAAATTATGATAAAGCCGTAGAAATTCTTAAACAAAGATTCGGTCAACGCGATATGATAATAAACCACCACATGAATAATTTGTTAAATTTAGCACCCGTTTATAAATCCACAGATATTTTTAGATTAAAAAAATTACATGAAGAAATCGAGATAAATATTAGATCATTATCCTCGTTAGAAGTTGATGAAAATAATTATAGTGCTATGTTAATCGCAGTAATTCTAAAGTCACTATCGTCCGATTTAAATTTAGAATTCAATAGAAAACACGCATCTAACTTACATGGAATTAAAATTCAAGAGCTATTAGATTTCATACAAACGGAAATAATTTCGCGCGAAAGAACATTATCTACAAAAAATAAAACAAACGAACAAATAAAAAGTAACAAATTGGGTAATCGAGACGGCGGCAGATTATCGTCTGCGCATGAATTAATAACTACTGCAGTGGAAAATAAACAGATGAGATGCATTTTTTGTAAAAAGAATCTCGCGTCAGAAACTTGTTCCGTATTCGATATTGAAAAGAAGAAGAATATTTTGAAATCTCAGGGCCGTTGTTTTTTGTGTTTGGAACAAAAACACCGTATCGCAGAATGCCATAGCGACATTAAATGCAGAATATGTGGTTATAAACATAATATAACTCTGTTACAAATCTAAACATAAACCTCAGGAAAAAATAAATGTTCCTTCCGGTTCAGAATCCAAACAGGAAATAGTTTCTACTGTTTCTTCTATTAATCAGGAAAATAAAATTTTGTTACAAACTTGTTCCATAAATATTAAAAATAAAACGAAAGAGAAAACGATCAGTTTGCTTCTCGATTCAGCTTCTAGTAGAACATTTTTATGTCGTTCTATTGCTAATGAACTAAATTTAAAAGTGATTAGAAATGAAAAATTGAGGGTGTACACATTTGGAAGTATAACACCGATAGAAAAAACCTATGGCATAGTTAAATTAAAACTCGTGAATAAAAATAACTTTGATCATAATATTCAAATTGAAGCGTTAGTTACGGATGAAATTTCTGGATTGTTCATTCACCCTCCCCCTGAATTGGAAAAAAATCACAAAAAATGATAATTTTCAGAATTTAGAATTAGCTGATATACCTAATAGTAAAGAAAGCATTACACTTTTGATAGGAGTCGATTATTATTATGATATTTTGTTAGGTAATATTAGACGCATTAATAAAAATTTAGTAGCAGTAAAAACTGTGTTCGGTTGGGTTTTACAGGGAATTAAAAGCGATTCTCTTGAATCATTAACCATGAGTATCATAGTAGAAGAAAATTTGTTGTCAAAACAAATAGAAAATTTTTGGAATTTGGAAAATTCGGGTCTTATTAATCCGAAAGAAAAATTTGACCTTTCCGAAAATAAAATTATGAAAAATTTTGAATCGGAAATTAAGTATGAAAATAAACGATATAAAGTTAAATTCCCTTGGAAAATTAGTAAATCACAATTACGAAATAATTTTGAAATCGCTGAAAACAGATTTTCGAGACTTAAGTACAAATTTTGTAGAAACCCAAATTTATTTTTTGAATACAACAATGTTTTACAGGATTATTTGAGAGAGGGGATTATAGAACCCGTTACGGATTTGGAGGAAAATTCTACAACCTTTTATTTACCACATAGAGCGGTAATAAAAACAGATCGTACAACAAGTAAATTACGAATCGTGTTTGATGCGTCTTCACATGATTACAATAATCTTTCTCTTAATAATTGTCTACATATTGGACCTAATCTTTATGAAGATATTTTTGACATTTTGTCTAGATTTAGATTTCATCCCGTAGCCTTTACTGCGGACATGAAACGAGCTTTTTTACAAATTTTGATAGACGAGGAAGATAGAGACGTAACACGATTTTTGTTTACAGAAAGTCCTCACGAAGGCACCTCTCCCCTTCAGATTTTTAGATTCACTAGAGTTTTGTTTGGACTTAATTGTAGTCCTTTCCTATTAGCTGCGACGATAAAACATCATTTGAAAAATTTTACCGACACACATAAGGAGACTGTTAGATTTTTAAATGAAAACATTTATGTAGATGACATAATAGGAAGCCACCCATCAGTAGAGAAGGCTTTAACTACAAGTCTAGACTCACTTAGTATCTTTAAAGACGCGAGTATGCAACTTCACAAATTTCATACAAATTCGACACCATTACATGAACTTTGGGTACAAAAAAATGTTATTAGCAAGGATTCTAAAATATTTAAAGAAAATGATCCCCCTAATAAAGTTTTGGGTTTAGGGTGGAATAACTTGAAAGACACCAGGGCCGAAACTAGAGGGGGGCGAGCGGGGCATTTGCCCCGGGCGCCAGATGAAGAAGGGCGCCGAAAAAGGCTGGTTTGTTGCCTTATTTACACATTAAAAAAAAAAAAAAAAAAAGGAAGAAGGAAAGAAAAGAAAGAAAGAAAAAGTCAAATTAATTTACTCAGGGCAATTTGAACAAAGAAAAAAAAAGTAGAAAGAAGATTAATAGATAACAGAATTCATTTACAAGGAGAAGCATGGTGGATAGAGTGTTCTCCAAGACTAACAATATTCTTTTAAGGTTAGTGAGTGTGGTAAAATATTCTCGCAATCGAAGAAGAGTAATTTACAAGTGGTTCCTGACTTTCAGCCAAGGTTTTTAAAAAGTAAATGGTTGGAAAATATGTAGTATATTTGATTAAACTTCAGAACGCTCTTTAGAAATTATGATTCATAAGGAAACAAAAAAAAAAAAAATTCTCAGGGCGCCGTCGTGACTATTAAAAGTGTGACTATTAAAATATTAAAATAAGTATGTCAAAATAAGGCCATAATGTTATAAAACAATCCAGTGCACTAAAAGATGTACGCTCAGCTTGCAGTATAAACAGAAACTGAACTCATCCAGTCTTACTAGTGATTTATAGACTTTTCGAGATAGTTCTACTCTAGAAACTACTGAATTAACCTGGAAAATTTTACAAGTCGGTTTCTATTGAAGTTAGATCTTCTAAACTTTGGCTACTCTAAATTACAACTTTTCGCCAAAATTGGGTGCCAAATTGCGAAATCTTTCGCCAAGTCGCAAAATTTGCCGCTAATGCCTATTTCTGTGGAAGTGAAGAAATCTGCCATCTATTTCCATTTTAACTGTAATACCGTGTATAAAGTAATACGTAAAGAACACGGATTAAAAGAGAAGGATGTATTACGTATGTTACGGAAAGGTAGTAATTTTCATCTTGCAGATAGAGGGCGACCAAATCTCAAAAATACACCAATCAGCGCGTTTTTACATTTCTGGCTGTTCGTTCGTTGGATGACTGAAGCCGAAAGGGCGGACTTTCCCTTTCTTCCGATAAGTTTCAAAGATACTACACCAGGCGGCGATGGAATCGCTTTTCTGGACTGGGCTGAATTAATGCGGAAAGGGAAGCTTATGTTCCTGCGCTCGCTGCCCTATCTAGTTTTAATTCCTATAGACTCTTCTTCCGTGGTAAAGAAGTAGACAGGCTGTTGTCAACAATAATTATAGTAATGACTCTTTCCTTTTTATATTCTCATTCGTGATTTGTAGAACTTTTGATGAAGTTAGTTCTGAGCAAGGAAACAGTAGATCATGCCAGCTTCCAAATTTCGGCAATATTAAGCCAATATTTTTCACCAAAATTAATGCCAGGTTGCCAATTTTGTCGCCAAAGCATTGACTCTGCGATCAGTTGTCATCTACATTGGTGATGAGTTTAGTGACATCACGAGATTAGTGATCAAATTTGGCAGAAAATAGTTTAGGATTGCCAAAATCAGCAAGCCCTTTCTCAGTTTTATCGGAGTTAATTTTTTCTATATATTATGCATTGTTTCTCGCAGCTAATTCTTTGTCAAAGAGTGCAAAAGTAGGTTATTTGCTCAGAAGCGAATTCTGTTGAACTCTAAGCTATGCTTTTGCCTATGAGAGATTCTGTAAAAAGCTGTAGAATATTATTTCTGAGCAAACGATATTCTTATTTTGTGGTGCATATAATCCTATTACCATGAAGTTAGTGGTTCTAATAATAGTTTTCTTGGATTGGTTCCGATAATATTCATAGACTAGAACCTGCCTTTCTATTTTATTTCCTGAAAATGATTTAAAAAAAGATTATCTACAAATGGCACTGCTCTGCATGAAGATCGGCCCCAACGCCATTTTTGCAAATTCTTATGTAAAATAAACTCCTGAATACAATTATGACGCCCATTTTGCCCTATCACCTACCATTATTTGGGGACGCTCCCCTATTTTTATCATTTTATGGTATTTTTATGGCTATAAATTTGATTTGAAAGGGGTGAAGGGAATGTTTTAACTGTTAAATGTCTTTTGAGTGGCTACAGAAATGAAAAATTCTAAAACGTGAACATTTGCAGCAAGGGGAAAATTTAGGGGGAGGAGGGGGATTCGCCACTGAAATTACAAATTACATTTTTTATATTTTATTAATCAATTATTACTATTATTTATTATAAATTATATTTTTTTTATTTCAAAGTATTAAAATAACTTTTTTCCATTCTCCAAATCAAATTTATGGCCATAAAACTACCAAACAATAAGAGAATGGGTGGCGTCCCGAGAAAAACGGTGGTTGATTGGGCAAAATGGGGGGGGGGGGGGGGGTCATATTCGGATTCAGAAGATCATTTTACATGAGTATCAGCAGGAATGGTATCAGGGCTCGAAATTTTTTTTTTTTTTTTTTTTTTTTTTTTTTTGCAGAGCAGTGTATTTAGACAGCTAACGGTTATCTCGCACTTGATGGATATGAGTAGTTTTTAGATACTTGTTCATATCTATTAATTTATGCATCTTAATTATATTAAAAAGTTAAATATTTCTCTGTTTATTTCTCTGCAGTATAGTTGATGTAACGACTATAATATTCAAAATATCATTTTAAATTCTCTCAAAATGATGATATTTTCAGTTTTAAAAGTAATTGAATATGAAATTTACATTTACTTGTTTTAGAATTGCCATTTATAAATACCATTAATTTAAGAGAGAGGGAAAAAAAAAGAAACTATCATTAAACCAGTAAAAATAAATAAATAAATAAGAATAATAACTGTAGCTTAATTTAAATCTTTCTCTATAATATGCTTTTCTTCTTTTTTCCCCCTAAAATAATGCTTTGATTCACAACTTCAATTTTTTTTTCTTTCAAGAAATGTTATAAAGATATAAAACATATACGTTAAAATAAAAATCGTAATAAAGATCGGCTGGTTGTAGCTCTACTTGTGCTTGTACATTTTTACGCCTGGCGAAGTGCCATGCTAAGTTTTTCGACACGAAACACATGTTGCGATTCTGTTTTGTTTTGTAAACTCTGTTTTTCATAACAAGCATATAATGTATAAAGTTTGTTAAATTCCGTCCTGGAGATGCTGAGATATAGCTATAAGAAAACGTGGCATAAAAGTGCTGCAAGTCGAGCGATATATATCAAAAACTAGACATCACCAGTTTATGTCAGAATTCAACTGCACACTAGGTTTCATGGAATTCCGAACATGCAGTTCATAAATTAGTTACAGTATTTGTGTCCTATACAGACACACACACGCATCCGTTAAATATAATAATAATACATTTCAAAATCTGTAAATTTATCAAAAATTTGAATTAAATTCAATATTTACTTCTTATGAATGCAGTTGAAAATAAAATGGCCATAAAAACTTTGTAAAATTTCCTTTGAAATTTTAATTTCTGGTTGGGGGGGGGGGGGGGGGGGGGCGCCAAAATCCCTCCTTGCCCCGGGTGAAAAAAATCCTAGTTTCGGCCCTGAAAGACACTCTCTATTTTGATTGTAGGGATTTAATAAACCTCGTTTCTAAACAGATAAATACTAAAAGGTTTGTTTTACAAGTACTAGGCAAAATTTATGACCCTATCGGTTTCCTAGGGCCCTACACTTTAAGAGTTAAATGCCTTATGCAGATGATCTGGAAGACTGGTCTTGATTGGGATGACACATTACCTGAAAATTTGAAAAAAATATGGAAAGACTGGTGTAATGAAGTAACTCATCTTTCTAAATTTTCTGTGCCGAGATATTATTTTTCCGATTTTCCAGAATTTAACATCGGTGATTTGCAACTACATGTTTTCTCAGATGCCAGTATCAAAGCATTTGGCACTGTTGCCTATTTTAGAATTAAAGAAATCTCGAATGAAAAATGCAAAATGATATTCGTTGCTTCCAAAAATAGAGTAGCGCCTTTGAAAAATCTCACGCTACCTAAACTTGAACTCACAGCTGCATTGTTGGCAGCTAAACTAGGTCATAATATTTTGAGAGCTGTGAAATTAGATATACCCACGTTTTACTGGACAGACTCAATGATCGCTTTTTTTTGGATTAGAGGCTCTCCAGAAAAGTTTAAGCCGTTTGTGCAGAATAGAGTACAAGATATTCGTGAATTGACATCTCCTTCAAATTGGAGGCACTGTCCCGGTTCGTCTAATCCTGCCGACCTTGTATCCAGAGGTGCAAAGATCATAAAATTAATTAACGATAGATTGTGGTTAAATGGGCCTGAATGGCTCAGTTCACCCCCCGAACTTTGGCCTAAGCCTGATGATAAACAAAAGCTAGATGTAGAAAGCTTAGAATATAGAAAAAAGATAAAAGAAACACTCCTTTTCAATTGCATGACAGAACAACTAGAAAACCTCATTGATATCAGAAAATACAGCAGTTTAAAAAAATTAATCAGAGTTACAGCTTGGGTAAAAAGATTTATTAAGAGGATCAAAAAAATTCCACAACTTAACAGTACATTGACAACCGAAGAACTAATAGAAGCTGAGAAACATTTGATATCGAATGAACAAAAGTTCTATTTTAAAAATGAATTTCACTCGCTAATAAATGAAGAAATTATTGATAAAAATTCTCCCCTTAACAACTTAACTCCTTATCTAGATGATGAAAAAATGATGCGGCTCGGCGGGAGATTAGAGTTTAGTGATTTACAGCTAGAAGAAAAACATCCCATCATTCTCCCCAAACAGTCGTGGTTGACTACCTTGATTATAAAAAATGAACATGAAAAAATAATGCATGGAGGAGTATCTGGAACATTGTCAAAAATACGGTCTAAATACTGGATTCCCAAAGGTCGCCAGTTAGTTAAAAGTGTCCTGAATAAGTGTATTATATGTAAGAAATACCTTTCCAGACCAACAGATCAGATCACTGCTCCACTACCTCGTGACAGAATAACAGAGTCGCCCCCTTTCTCCATATGTGGCATTGACTTTGCTGGGCCTCCCTACATTAAAAATGCTAAAGAAATTGAAAAATCTTATATAGTGTTGTTCACTTGTGCAGTAACCAGAGCGTTACACTTAGAACTTGTACACGACATGTCAACTGATTCTTTTTTGTTGGCCTTCAGACGTTTCTTAGCGAGAAGAGGAAACTGTAAAGTTATATATTCGGATAACGCCAAAACGTTCAAACGTTCGAAACAAGAGCTAGAAAATTTGTATCAAATTCTTTCTGATGATTCACTTTTAAAGTTTTTTGCAAATGAAAGAATCATATGGAAAAATATAATAGAAAGGGCCCCCTGGTGGGGCGGGTTCTACGAACGATTAGTTAGATCCGTCAAAGACTGTCTGCGTAAAATCATTGGCAAAGCCCTCTTGAATTATGATGAAATGTCTACTCTCCTTATAGAAGTAGAAACAGTGCTCAACTTACGCCCCCTAACTTACGTGTATAGTGAATCTGGAGAACCGAACCCCTTAACTCCTATGCACTTTTTAAATTTTGGTAAAGAAATCACCTACCCAGTGAATTTTGCTGACGTTATTGAAGGTGCTTCAAACAAAATATCTGCCTTAAGACGTAAAAGATACCAATCACTCTTGTTAAAGCAGTTGTGGAATAGGTGGAAAAGTCAATACCTGTTGGATTTAAAAACAGCACATACTTTAAAGAATCCTACTGCACAACCTGAACTGAAAGTAGGAGATGTAGTGTTAATTGGTGATGATTCAAAAAACAAACTTCTGTGGAAACTTGGTATAATCCAGAAAACAATCGTCGGCAGAGATCACAACATCCGATCTTATGAGGTTAAGACAGCCAATGGTGTTTTAAAACGAACTGCTCAGCATTTATACCCTCTGGAATTGACTTAACTAAAAACTTTAATGCTACGAACTGATAAAATAACAAACTTTTGAGAAAAATTTGAACTTTCAAAACCTTCATTTTAATGAACACTTTTTCTTTAATTTTCAGAATATTTGATATCCTTTTTTGAATAATTTAGTGAATTTTATTTGATTATTGAAAATATTAAAATTTTGCATGTGTTATTATCTTTATATTTAAATTTGCTTATATTTGATAACTTTGTTTATAGTTGATAACTAAGAGTTAATTGCTTAAATAATAATGTGTTTGCATATGTTTAATATTGATATTTCAATTTAATATTTTGATTTGATCTTTTATTGATTTAGTTATAGTACTTTAGTAAATATTGTTTACATTTCTATTTAATATTAGATAACTGTTGATATTTTGAAAAAAAAAAAAAAAATGATTATGTGATTTAGTACTAATTGAATACTTAGAAATTTGAACAATTTATGATTATCAGAAGTTGTTCAAATTTGAGATTTATTTTTGATTTAACGAGATTTTTGATTTGTGAACTCTGTAAGAGTTCACGGCGGGGAGTTGTGTAGTAAAATCAACCCCCTTTAGACGGCGCTGCGTCGCCAATGAAAGAAAAAAAGATATAACCTTTTTTGTTAATAGATTTTGGCAACAGCCAGTAAGTTTAGTTTTAGATTTGATTCTTCGACTGCATTCGAAGATGGAATTTTTCGATCTCTCACTATGAGAGTTGATTAGATTCGGAACTATGTTCCTTTAAGCATTTCCTTTTTTGTATATAATGTAATTTAAAGTGTAAATAGATCTTTTATTTTATTATAATCATTAAATTTCAAAAAGAATAATGCATCGTTGTCCCTTTTTCATTCTCTTGCTTAAAGAAATCCGGCATCTCGATTTTTGTTCCTTTTTTCTTAGATTTTCAAATACCACTGAACCGAGAATTATTTTACAGGCTTTCTAGTTTCTGAAAATTTTTTGCTGATCTCTCAGAAAAATAAACTTTTACGACTGATTTTCACACTCTTTAGCTCCTGTGGCCAATGAATAAACAAGGAAGAGATGCTCAGAATGGCATGACAACATCATAACAAAAGTTCTAGAACAAATTTTCCCTCTTGTTGTGCAGGAAAACAAAATCAGACAAGAAATAATGGCTGCTGATTGAATTTTTGAATCTACTGGAATAAAAATCACTATTTCACAATATTAAAAATTTAAGGTGTTTTTATTAAAACTGAAGCTATTTCAATACAAAGGATATTGTTCTTCATGATTTTATTCAGATAAAAATTTAAAAAAATATTATATTTAAGCTGAAAAAAAAATTCTGATTTAAAATTATAAAATTACTGTCAGGAAAAAAAAAAAGGATTTAATTCTGAAAATAATTTTGTTACATCATGAAATTTTATTTTGGATCATGAAATTTTGAAATAATTTATTTTCTTTAGATTTTTGTTACCAAACACATTTTAATTAGTAATTTACTGATTAAATTAGTCTTAATTTGATTTGATTAATTATTACTTTATCAAATCCTGAAAATAGAAATATTTTTACTATTCAAATTAAAATCCTTAATGAATTTATAAAATTTATATAAAGGAGAAATGTTATATTTTTTGAAATACAGGGTGTTTATAAAGTCCCGGACTACATAGAACAAACACATCAAAAGTAAACATAACATTGCAATAGTTGCCAAAAACAAAAGAGAGAAAAATGTAATTAATAAGCAGACGATATTTAGAAAAGTACAGATATTTAGACTGGAAAATGAAATTATCTGAAATTAACCACACGCGCAGACGATATTTACAAAAGTAAAGATAATATATTCAAACCTGAAAAGAAAATATATGTGTTATTCCATCCATAAATGCCATAAGTTTGTTTATATCTTCATTATTTTATGAGTTATTAAACATCAAAATGGGTCTGGGACTTTATAAACACCCTGTATAACAGAGTGGTAGAACAGTATCTATGCACATTCATATGTATGTGGTATTTTACGCATAAGTTACAATACAGTTACAAACAGCTTTTAATACATAAATAACAAGAATTTAATTAAAATGTTGTATGCCAAGTATTTTATTATTTTATCCTTAATTTATTTTGTAAATTAGAATTGTTCTTGATACAAATATTAAAAGACAAGGGGGAAAAAAGGGGGGGGGGAATCTGTACTAACATGTTTTATATCATTCTTTGAAAAACAAATCTTCCAATTGTTAGAGTTTTCTGTCCAAGAAATTTGACTGGAAGCTTTATCAAGAATGTCAGAAATCTGAAGTATCTTGCATCCAGTAGGCAAAATATCCTAAAATATATTTTTTAACATAATCATTCTATTAAAAAAGCAAAGAAAACAAAGTAATATTTAAACTTTTAATTCATAAAATATTTTATTATAAATAACTTAAAATATATTTAATTTGATCAAAATATACATAAAGATATAAAAAATTTTGTGTATATTGTAAAACTAAATAAATAAATAAGGCTGTATTAATGTTTTAAGAACATCCATCATTCCTTTTCAAATGATCATAAATTTAAAAGATAATAGATAATAATAAATGATAAAAAAAATTATATTTTTTAGTTTTAAGTATTAGTATCTTTGATAGGAATAACTTAAAAAAAAAAGCCTAAAAATAAAAAAAATTAAATGGTCTAACATACCATCAAAAGCATTACTATTTTCAAGAAAATGAAACATCAATAGTACAACAGTTTCAAGTCTTGTGTAAGAGCACATACAGTATGCAGAACTGCCACAAGAAAAGTATAACAAAAATAGTTGCTGTAAATAGCAAAAATACTGAAATAGTCATCTAAATAGTAGTTATAATGCCCAGAAGCTAAAGGACAAAATTAAGGGTCGCCACCGGCCACATGGCGACTAAATAAAAAAAGATGGCGATTAAAAATTATGCATCGATCGCCACTAAAGTCGCCACTTTTTGTGATCATTAAAAGATTCTAAAAATAGAGCGACGATAGGCAATCGAAGCCTTGTGATTTCCAATCTTTTTCCATCCATGGCATAAATGTCAATGTTCATTTTAAACTTGCTTTATTATATTCTACAACCTATAAAGAAGTAGAATTGTTTAATATATCTCACTCATATAATTTTTTGGACCCCCCCTTTCCCTCCCCTAACGATCTGTGATCACACAGCTTATGGAAAGCTTTATCATTTCTAATCATTCTCCATTTGCTGCAAAAATATAAATATCTATTTTAAACTTACTTTTTTAGATTCTAGAATCTGTAAAGAAGCAGAATTGTTTAATATCTCTTACTCATAATTCTTGTAATCGACCCCCCCCCCCCCTTTAACGATTGGCAATCACATGCTCGACTGAAGCCTTGTGATTTACAATCTTTCTCCATCCATAACATAAATATTCATTTTAAACTTTCTTGATTAGATTCTAGAACCTATAAAGAAGTATATAGATGTATTCCCTCCCCCCCCCACACACACACATGTGCGCTCCATTTCAACTAGCAGTTAATGATCCTGAAAACCACAATCTTTTTCCATTATTATCTCCATAGTATTTAGTGTATATTTAACCCATTTAAGATATTTGACAAATGTGTGTATCAAAATTTGATTTGGCTTAAATGTGTATTTTTCAATAAATTTTTGTATTTGCTTTCTTTTGAGTAGAAATCTTCCTTTTTCCTTCCCATTTTAAAGTAGAAATCTCCCTATTTTAAAAGATACAAAGTTGGCAGCTATGTAAATTATTTTTAATGAAGCAGCTAAGTTTCCATATCTATACTTTTTAAGAGGAAATATTTTAACTCTATTGAAATAAAATCATTTAAAAAAGTGTGTTTTTAGAAATAAGAAAAAATAATAAAACTGCTAACTGTATTTACACATGACCATGTAAAAGGTTGTGATGATGATGAATCAGCTGATTCATTTACTAGAAAATATCGATGTGAACTGTGAATGATAACAGCTTATTTCACTTAAATAAATTGGGAAAAAAAAGTACTACTGAATTATCTGAAAGATAAAAACTTTTGCTGTTATTATTACAGCCCTAAAAAGATTTTAATTTAGGATGTGCAATTTAGGATTTTTAAAAAGAGCGTAATTACGAATTACAATTTCAGTGTCCCTATGTTAATTTTATTATTATATGTATTTCTTATTTTCATATTTTTCTTGTGGTAATTATACCGCAAAATGGTGACAATGCTTTTTGCAGTCTGAAAGAAATAGTCTTATCATGTGAAAAGTGGCCACTAACTTAAAATAGTGGCTACTAATGAAACTGACAGTACCGGCCACTGGCCACTAATGAATTTTCCCAGTTTTGCCCTTTACCAGAAGCCTATGAAAATTCAAAATGAGCAAAGAACTTCTTGTTACTTAATTTAATATAACTACTCTACCTCAGTCTTCCTCAAAAAAAAAAAAAAATAGAGTGGTATTGCTACTAATGCACGCTCTATGAAGTGCTTTAGTACACATGAAAAGCCTCACATCCTCTTTCAATTTATTCATCTGAGAACAGTTGTACGCTAATTCATGTTTTATAATATTTTTTAAGTAGATTCTTCTCAAATACTGCAATTTTAAGCTATGCCACTTTTTTTGGAGGTCATTTATGATGTAAACAAACATCACTGTGATTGATTTGATGATTTGTAAATTGCAAAAATTCAACAAATGGCTTAGGAGATAGAGCAGTTATAAACTATATGATTTCTGCTGATGTATCACCAATCACTAAGCATATTATAGATCACTAAGCATATCTATATATATAAAAGAGTAAACTGACTGATTCACTGACTCAACACGGTTGTGGCGATCCTATGGGAGATAGAGTCACAATTTTTGGTGAGCAGGTTCATTTTAGGACCCTGATGCTCACTAAGACGGGATTTTGCGAAATACCCCCCGTTCCCCCCCGGGGGGGCAGAAGGCAAAAACCACCTTTATAAGCATAACTCGGCTCCAAATTGCTTCACGGTGAAGAAATTGCAGATGGGGAGACTAGACTTGAATACAAAAAAATCATTTTCTGCGATTTTGGAATTTTGGATTTTGAAGGGGGGAAGGGGGTAAAAATGAGATTTTCGGGGGCGCATAAGGCAAAATCACATTTATAAGTATAACTCGGCACTAAATTATTTCCCAGTGAAGAAATTGCAGATGGGGAGACTAGAATTGAATACAAAAAAATCATTTTCTGCGATTTTGGAATTTTTGACTTTTAAAGGGGGAAGGGGGTGAAAATGATTTTCGGAGGTGCAGAAGGCAAAAACACCTTTATAAGCATAACTCGGCTTCAAATTGCTTCACGAGGTAGATATTGCAGATTGGGAGACTAGACTTGAATACAAAAAAATAATTTTCTGCGATTTTGGATTTTTGGATTTTTAAGGGGGAAAAGGGGTGAAAATGATTTTCGGAGGTGCAGGAGGCAAAAACACCTTTATAAGCACAACTCGGCTCCAAATTACTTCACGATGAAAAAACTGCAGATGGGGAGACTAGACTTAAGTACAAAAAAATCATTTTCTGCGATTTTGGAATTTTGGATTTTAAGGGGGGAGAGGGGCTGAAAATGATTTTCGAAGGTGCAGAAGGCAAAAACCACCTTCATAAGCACAACTCGGCTCCAAATTGCTTCACGGTGAAAAAATTGCAGAGGGTGAGACTAGACTTGAAAACAAAAAAATCATTTTCTGCGATTTTGGAATTTTGGATTTTTAAGGGGCGAAGGGGGTATAAACGATTTTCGGAGGTGCATAAGGCAAAAACACATTTATAAGTATAACTCGGCTCCAAATTACTTCACAGTGCAGAAATTGCAGATGGGGAGACTAGACTTGAATACGAAAAAATTATTTCCTGCGATTTTGGAATTTTGGATTTTTAACGGGAGAAGGGGGTATAAATGATTTTCGGAGGCAAATTTAGAAAAATACAGATTTTCGAGTAAAAGTAATAGCTCAAAGATGTAAAAAAAAAAAAAAAAAAAAAAAAAAAAAACACCAAGCGTCTTCTTGAAAATATTTCCAAGAACTCATTTTTTGATTTTTTCGATTTTTTTTTTTTTTTTTTTGGGGGGGGGGGGGGGAAATAAAAATAGTGTCAGATCGTTCAAAATTGGTATATAGAGGTTTTCGATACTTACAAATCGATTGCTGATATTTTCGAATTTGTAAAATTATTAGAAGGGGGGGAAGGGGGGGGGCAATTTGGGGGGGGGGCTATGGGCAAAAACAAATAGAAATACAGTTAGGCCTTTCAAAATTGGTACGGATAGGTTTTAAAGGCCTGCAAGTCGAATGGGGATATTTTCGAAAGTGTAAAGTTATTAGGAGGGCTGGGAAGGGGAGGCGGAGGGGCAAAAAAAAAAATAGAATAGAGTTTAAGAATATATAATAGAATAGAGTTTAAGTAAAGTTATTAGAGCATTCAAAATTGGTATATAGAGGTTTTAGATATCCACAAATCGATTGCAGATATTTTTGAATTTTTAAAATTATTAGGAGGGGCGGGAAGGGGGGGGGCAAAAACAAATAGAAATACAGTTAGGCCGTTCAAAATTGGTACAGATAGGTTTTAGAGGCCAGCAAGTCGAATGGGGATATTTTCGAAAGTGTAAAGTTATTAGGAGGGCCGGGAAGGGGGGGGGCGGAGGGGCAAAAAAAATAGAATAGAGTTAGAGCATTCAAAATTGGTATATAGAGGTTTTCGATACCTACAAATCGATTGCGGATATTTTCGAATTTTTAAAATTATTAGGATAGACAGGAGGGGGGGGGGGCGAAGGGAGAAAATAATAGAAATAAGAGTTAGAGCATTTTGGGAATTTTTTCCGAAGGCAGTGAGAACCCGGTGCGACATTTTTCCTAATAAGATTTTTTTTCTGTTTTTTTTTCACGTGATAAAAATTAATGCAATTTTGAGAATTCAGTAATTATAGCGATTCATTTAAAAATAGGGACCAGCGAAGCGGGCGTTGCCTGCTAGTTATAGATAAAGAAATCATAAGTGGAATTATGCAATTATAAATAAAATAAAATAAAATAATAAAATCAGATACTGAAATAGAGGTATAAGGAGAAAGACTTAGTTTTCGTGAATGATTTTCTCATGCAAATTTAAAATAAATATTTTAATTTTAAAAAAAATATTTAAAATCAATTAAACAATTTAAATTTTAATTAATCTGAAAACTTAAAAATTAAATGTTTTTAAAATAATTTTTAATTAAGTAAGAATTTAAAATGTACAAGAATCTCTTAGAAACTTAATAATCCTACATAAAAATCAAAATGTGTCCTAATCCAAATGTTTCAAACCCTAATTAGCACAGGATTTTAAAATGTTAAATAATACTTATTAAGTGTTAGAAAATTAAGAATTACTTACAAACTGATTCCTTTTTATTTCTTATAAAAATTCATGGTATTTGTTTTTATCTCCATAAAAGTATAACATAAAAGTAAATTTTTTATGTAGGTATTTGTAAATTTTTAAAGATTATGTGATTTTATTTATCACAAAATAATAAATAGATAAATAAAACACAAAGACTTTTATTCATCAAAAAATTTTTTTTTTTTCTTTTTTTTTTATATATATATATCACCAGTTTTTTTTTTTTTTTTTTTTTTTTTTTTTTTTTAAATAATTGATGTTAAACTATCAAAAATATGATTCCAGATAACAGTTTTCAGATAAATGGTTCCATACTGTAGCTCCAAATAGTTTGCTTCTTGGTGAAATAAAAGCTAGTCTTTAAAACTTTATATACAAATTCACTAAAAATATAAAAATGTATGAATGAAACATTATCAAATTAAAAAAATACCAATCATTTTTTACTGATATTTCTCAGAGATATTCATTCTTATATTATTTTTAACTTACTGCACAAAATACATCACATGAGTGTGGGTTGCTACAATATTCATCACCAATACTTTTTCTGGGAGAAGATGATGGTGATCCCTTTAAAGGAATGGTAAAATATTCTAGAATCTTATTTCTATAAAATGGAAAATAGACAATAAGGAAAATAAATGCAAAATGGCTAAGTGATCCAAATTAATTTTCAAAATATAAACTAAAAAACATATAATATTTAATCAGAGAAGGAAATATTTTGAAATAAAAATGATAATCTTAAAATAGCAACTCTCTATGAATAATCAAATGAAGGCTGAAATTAGTTAATATCTTTTTAGATTTTGTGTCCATTCTGGTAGACATAATATATATTTTTTATTAGTGTCAACTTTCAGAAATTTACAGAGATCAGGAACAAAATTTTATGGATTACACATTATTGCTTTACTTGCATGTATTTATTTTCTCAGCAATAATGGCTCATAATTTTCACATGTGAGACTCAAACATTAATAACATGCATTATTCAAACCCAAAAACAAACATTATTTAAAAACATATGTAAATCTTAAATTTTGGGAGGAAAAAAAAATAATAATAATAAAAATAATATTGTGATAGCCAATCTTTTGTTTAATAATATGTAAAAAAACTGTATAAAATTATGTCAAAAAAAGTTTTTTTTTACCTACAATTACAAAATGTTGCAATGTTCTTTTCAATGGAATACCAAAATTTAAACTCAATTTTCTCTACATGTAATATATTTCCAAATCTTTTAATAATAAAGATTATTTAAAATGTTATATTCATATCAGAAATTATAATAAAATTCAGAAAATCAAGAGTAATATAATATGAACACATGTTTAAAAATTGCCATGTTTTTCACTTTAAGAGCTTAATTTTGGATAATTTTAATTAATTTTTTTATTTTCTGATTCAATAAGAAAATGGTGTATGAAGCATACATTTAAAATTAAATAACAATATTCTTATGAGATTTTGAATTATCATACATGCAATTATAAAAATATGCATGAAGGAAAAATTGAATTTAAGATTTGACATTTCATTAAATAAAAAAAAAGGAAAGGAATTAGTATTTTGAAATTGTGGCTATAAAATTTCTACTTTTTTACATAATTTTAGGCTGTTTTATACACAGTGTTTGCTGAGAATTAAAGATTGACTAAAAAAATAAATTCAAAGATAAAATAAAATAAAAATTCAAAAAATAAAAATTATAAATAAATAAAAATTAAAAATAAGGTCAATCTATCACCTTTAAAAAATAAAATAAACATGCAGAAATGTATCTCCCTTCCCCCCCCCCCATTTTAATTATTTAATTAGAAAATTATATATAAAAAAAAAAAAAAAAAAAAACTTCATTTAATCTATTTTTAACCTATTTATCATATATTTCAGGACATTTAATCTATTTATCAATATAAATCCATTAATTATTCATATAAAAATTTTATCCATTTCTGATTTGTTTGGATAAAAAATTTTAGTATACTACTCTGAAGAAAAATATTGCAATTGCATTTTCTTTTCATTTAAATTCAAAAATTTTTACTGCCGTCTCAAATGCTTAATTTTAAATTTTTATCTTAAATATTAATCAAGAAAGATATTTGTAATAATTATTTAGTGGCATACTGACAGGGGGGTCACCCCAGACCTCTAATCATGAGCATGAGAGGGTCTCCGAAGAAACTTAAGTTTTAAATATATGTATCTAGTGAAGTGGTTGTGCTATTATTTTGACCTGAAACATTTGCTGCAATTCCACTTTAAACCATAGATTCCAATCTAAAAAGCTATTATGTTTATGTATAAAAAGTGATTGTAGATCTACAACTCAAAAACCAAAAGAACCCATTTAACTTGAAATAGCATGAATTTTATGGATAATATCAAAAACATAAAGTATACAAATTAATATAAAAAGAGAAACAACATCAAGTGAAGTCATTAAACAGTCAGAGAGAATATAAATTTATTTCAAATCATCATGAAAACTATAGGCAAAGAGTAAACTAAATTGAGAATTCATGGTAAGCTAAGAGGTTAAAGAAAATCAAAGAGGTAATGAGAAAGACTATAGAGTGGGGATAGTCTTTCCCATTACTTCTCTGATTGCCTCAGTAATTTTGTTAAATCTTATAAATTACTCTTTTCTTTAGTTATAAGCAAATAATGTATCAAGCTACTATCATTAACTTGTTAACTTTTCTGATTCAAAATAACTTATACTAGCAGTAATTGTAATATTACATTGAAAAAAAAAAAAAAAAATATATATATATATATATATATATATATATATATGTGCGTGTATATATATACCAATTGTATTTTCTATTATTACACTCAATTAAAAAAAATAAAAAAAAAATGATATTTTGTAGAAACATACAAATTCATGCTAATACTTTAAAACTATTAAAAGTTTAGTTTATTTATTTTTATTTTTTTTTTTTTTTAAAAAAAGGTGTAAATAAACAAGAAAGGGGGAAATAGGCTAAAAAGTACAAAAGTATTTATTATTAAGATTATCTCAACATCAACTTTGAAAATAAAAATTAGAATCAAATAATTTTTAGATATTAATAATACATACATAAAAATATAAATTCATTACTCACATAAACATTTCATTTTTCCAATCAAAATTATAACTACTGGAGATTACTGATGGATGAAATTTCATATTTAGCTTCACAAGCAACATTTCTATCCAAATTATATCAAATATACTTAAGAAGTAATGCCATATATTAACAGAGTTTGGATGGTTAATACTTTCTTCCTAGAAATAAAACTCTGGTGTATTAAATGTATTTTCATTCAAAATTATTAATATTATAAATAACATACTTTTTAAAATTCCATCATACTCAAACTATGCCCAGAATAAAAGGGAAAAACCTATCACACTAGATTTTAAACAATAAAGCACCATTTATACGTTTTCCATGAGACTGGCTTAAAAAAAAAATCTAAAAATGAAAAGATGTAGGATAAGTTCACCAGTGATTGACACTTTTAGAGCAATCTCTGATGTTTTTAATACTATAAAGTAATAAATTAATTACTATTTTATTGAAATTTTATTTTTCCGACTGAGTGAAAATAATGCCTGGACCGGGAGTTGAACCCCGGATCTTTGACTTACAAGGTCAAGGCTCTACCAATTGAGCTATCCAGGCCGACACCCCGGACAGCATTACTCACAGAAATAAGCCGCAGGAATCCTGCGGCTTATTTCTGTCGAGCTATCTACATGATAGACCAGAGATGTTTCTGCCTAAAGGATGTCTGAGTGAGTAATGCTGACCGGGGTGTCGGCCTGGATAGCTCAATTGGTAGAGCCTTGACCTTGTAAGTCAAAGATCTGGGGTTCGACTCCCGGTCCAGGCATTATTTTCACTCAATTGGAAAAATAAAATTTCAATAAAATATGATTTTCTTCCACAGTTGATTGTGTGATTTTAATAAAAATTAAATTAATTACTATAAAGTAATTTATTACTATAAATTAATAAATTAATTATGAACTTAAAAAAAACTATATTAATTAGTATTTTCACATAAATATTGTTTCAGTGCCATTAAATTTGTAATAATCAAAGTTTAATTTATTTTTTATTATTATACATCATTTCATTTATATGTCCTGTCAGTCTCTTGAAACACGTATAAATGATGCTTTACTGTACATCTAATAATTATGTATTTTAACACACCAAAAGAAAAAAAATCTGGAGTGACTCCACTCGACTTTCCGAACATTGAGTAACTAACAGTTTTGTAGATAAAATAAAGAAAGAGGAATTGCTAAACAAACAAAAGAGAGAAAACCATAATAGAGTGTTTTTTTCTCCATATATCACACGAGGTTTTATTTAACGCTACTGAACTTTGAGCCCTTAGATCATAATGATAAAGAATATTTCGTTTTGTCCCTGTAAAAATCTATAGATGCTAGATTCACCAAAATGCTTATAGTTAGTGCAACAGTGATTTATAATATTCATACAAATTTTCAGCTCAATTGAATAAGGCGTTTAGATGCTATCGCACTTTTAAAAATTTGGTCTCATAGGCCATAATGATAAAGAATTTTTCTTTGTGTCCCTGTAAAAAAACTGTAGTGCTAGATTCACCAAAATCTATACAGTTGGTGCAAATGCGACCTATAACATGTGTACAATTTTTTTGCTCAGATTAATAAGGCGTTTAGACGCTATCACACTTTTAAAAATTTGGCCCCATTGGCCTTAATGATAAAGAATTTTTCTTTGTGTCCCTGTAAAAAAACTATAAGTGCTAGATTCTCCAAAATCTATACAGATTGAGTATCTGTGACCTATAATATGGGTATAAAATTTTTGCTCAATTGAATAAGGCGTTTAGATGCTATCGCACTTTTAAGATTTTGGTCCCATAGGCCATAATGATAAAGAATTTTTCTTTGTGTCCCTGTAAAAAAACTATAAGTGCTAGATTCACCAAAATCTATAGGGTTCGTACTATGGTGACTTACAATATACGTACCAACTTTCAGGTTAATCGAACAAAGCCTTTAGACGCTAGCGTGTTCACAAACATACACACATACACACACACACATCGTAAAAATAGTGAAAACGGACTCAGGGGACCTCAAAACGTATAGAAACATCAAAATCTCGAATTCGGATTTTTGACATGATTACAATACTTTCCTCACTATAGTGTTCGGAAAGTAATAAACTAGTAGTAAATTTTTAATTTATTCTATTACACATTTTATATCTTATTTGGTTATATGCATATTCGAATTATGTTCCCTTTGTTATCTGTGGTAAGATAAAGTAAAAATGGCTGTGACTTTACTTTGAAACATTGTTATAAAAGAGCACAAAATAGCATCAAATTCTCTTCATTAATGAGTTATGATTCTCTTTCAAATCATATTGTAATGCATTTAAAAAGAAAGAGTGTAGTATAAGAAATATTCACTCCAATTTTGTATATCAAACATTACAATGATGGTGCACAACCTGTATTCCTTGAGGATTTAAGTTGTGGCCCATCAAAGAATCTTATAAATGTTAATTTTAAATGCTTTTTATACTGCAAGTATTCAATTATTTTTATTTTATAATAATCTATAAATCTTTTTTTTTTAATTGATTATTAATTTATTTATACTGCTAATGGTAAATTCAATAACAACTATGCAAATATGTGTAAACAGAAACTAAAATTGTTAGTAGTCCTCAACAACAATCAGCTCTATTGAGTGGCCACCAATCTTAAAAGGTTGTACACCCACTAGGTTACAATATCAAGATAGTATACTGATGGTTTGAATAGAAATAAATCCAAGGACAGGCATATGCCATGTCCAGATCTACATGCCATTTACTTAAAATATTAATTTGACAAGTACAAGACATAAAAACAAGATTCTTGAATTTTAATTTTTATTTATTACTGTAAAATTTTGATTACAACCCCCCTCCCCCTCTTTTTAGAAACAAAAATCGTTAAAATCAGAAAGTATGATATTATTGGAAACTTTTAAAAAGCTGAAATTTTAGGAAAACCTTGAGACTGTAACAGCCGAGAGAACGCAATGTTTTTGGAAAATGAAAACATCTGAAAATCACAGAGCAAGGTATATTTGGGTGGGAAGTTACTATCGGAATTTTACGGTATTTTTAATGTGCAATAATGTACAACCAATCCTGATTTAATCTAATGCAGATTGGTTTTTAGAGCAGGTAATCAAGCATATATAGTAGTCAGGTTTGAATTCAGCAGAACAGGAAACAGTGTGTAGCTGTTATGCTAAGAACTCCTATAACATTTTGAGAGCTAAAGAATATCTAAATGGTGAAAGATTTTTGTAAGCTAAATAGCTCAATATAATGTCTGTAAAACTATACATATATATACTGTAATGTTTAATAGAAAGAAAAAAAAGATTTAAAAATATGCATTTTACTAAAAAAGTGTATAAACCTTGAAATGTATTTTGTTGTATATTATAACATGTATAGTCAATAGCGATTCACTTTTATGCAAGAAGGACATGTAAAAAAAGACTATGTGAGTTAAAATGTAAAAGTAATAATAACTTCTTTAAAGAATACTTACATGAGTATCTAAACACCTCACTGAAGATAATCCACAGCAAACAAGAACTTTTCTGTCCTGTAAAACATATTAATTAAGAACCACATCCAAATGAGTTTTCAATATTCTAGGTATAAAAATATTTAAGAATAATACACAGGATGGCACATATTATACATACTAACTTCAATTAATAACAAAAATATGGTGAATGAAAGTAGTAATGAAATACAGTTATGAAATTCAAGTTCATAAACTGGAAATTACAGTGCGTCTCATAAATATAGAGACAAGTGTTTTTTATTTATTTTATTTTATTTATTATTTTTTTTTTTTTATAACAGTTCAAAAAATGAAGCAATAATCACACACACATAAAAAAAAAAAAAAAAAAAAAAAAAAAAATTATATACATATGGAATCAAAATATAAATTTATAACAACAGAGAAATATAGCATAGGTTTTAATGTAAAATAAAATATACTATCTCAAAAATATATAGACTTTTCAAGTATTTGGTATTTAAATTCAAATTCTGGATCCATTCCTTTGAATTATCTTGAAAATCCTATCTTGAAAATCCTATCACTATCATGCATGCTTGGAACTAAAGTTTTTAGAATGTGTGGCTATATAGAATACAAACTCTGTTGTACTTGTTGTTTTAATTTCTGAATAATCAAAAACTGAAGACCATGGGCATACACACCTCTCAAGCAAATACTCCCCAAAAGTTTTCAATTGCATTTAAGTCTGAATTGATAGCTGGCCAGTCTATAACAGTAACTTGATTCTGCATGAACCAAGCTTTTGTTGAGTAAGAGGTGTGAATTGACGCATTGTCCTTTTGGAATTTCCAGCCCCCCCCCCCTTTAAGATATTTTCCAGTTAGAAGTAGATTGCTTTTGAGAACCTTTTAATAATCCTCAGAGCAATGTAGACCATTAAGAAAAACAATAGCATTTGGTTGCTCCTAATTGTTGGGCATACTATTTTCATGATCTCTGAAGAGTTCGTTATAAGTCGACAAAAAAGAGGGGATTCTCTCATGGTGTACGGCGTGTTATGTTTCAACAGCATAGGCGTGCGTGAACAAAAATTTTGGGAAGCACATATAATTTAAAAACCTGTTATACACTGTTTTAATTTCTTCTCCATGTTACAGATATGGGGAACTCAGATATTTGTGAAAATTTTATATGTCAATTTTTGATCATAATTGTGCATTTTTAAGGTGTGAGAAATCCAAAAATAAAAAATCAATGCAATGTCCATCTGTAAGTTATTGTGTTTGTATGTCAGTCTGTGTAGATATTAATATTCATGTTATGCATTTTTCAGAGGGTGCTGCACCCTGCCCTATTTTGTTTGAGCACCAATGCACCCTGCCCTTTTTTAAAGAGAAAAATGCACCCAGCGTCTTTTTTTTTTTTTTCCCCAAATGAAAATGCACCCTTCACTTTTATTAAATGTAAATATGCCCTGTACATTCCCATCTGCTATATTGCTATTTTTTAAAGATATTTTGCTGTTTTCGCTGTTGAACATACCTTTATAATAAGTTTTATATGATGCAACATCGGACTTAACTTTGCATCTTTTGCACAAACACCATCTGAAAATTCCATAAGAAGTCACTTCTGGCCGTGACGTGATCTATGAACCGTTGGTCTGTTTCATTGTATGGCCGGCTCAGTATTTTTCTCTAAATAGTATGTTGTTTCAATTAACATCATTGCCCTTCAAATAATTTGAACCCATATATCATAATGATAGAATATTTCATTCTGTCCCTGTAAAAATCTATAAATCCTGGATTCACCAAAATCTATACATTTCGTGCAACATTGACCTGTAACATGTATATAAACTTTCAGCTGAATTGGATGAAGCACTACCGTTTAATACTCTATCACACTTTAGAAAATTTGAGTCCATAAACCTAATGATACAAAATTTTTCGCTGTGTACTTGTAAAAAAAAAACTGTAAGTGCTACAGTCTCTAAAATTTATAGAGTTTGTGTGATGAGGACCTATAACATGTAGTGTAAATTTCCAGTTCATTTGAATAAGGCGTTTAGATGCTGTCGCATTTTAAATAATTGAAACTCATAGGCCTTAATGATAAAGAATTTTTCATTGCATACAAATCTATAAGTGCTAGAGTCCATAAAATTATACAGTTTGTTCGTTGGCGACCTATAACATATACATAAATTTTCAGCTCAGTTGGGTAAATCATTGATAGTAATGCACTTTAAATAATTTCAGCCCATAGACTATAATGATAAAGAATTTTTTGTTGGGACCCTGTAAAAATCTATAAGTGCTAGATTCACCCAAAATCTATACAGTTCATGTGAAAGCGACCTATAACATTTGTGTAAATTTTCAGTTTATTTGAATAAGGTGTTTGGACATTACCGCACTTTATGTAATTTGAGCCCGTAGACCATAATGATAAAGAATTTTTTGTTGTGTCCCTGTAAAAAACTATAAATGCTAGATTAGACAAAACAATAGGGTTCATGCTACGATGACCTACAAACCTAGAACATACGTACCAACTTTCAGCTCACTGGAACAAAGCATTTAGATGCTATCGTGTTCACTCTCACACACACACGCATTCATACATCACCGCAAAAACAGCAAAAATGAACTCAGAGGACCTCAAAACATATAGCTACACGAAAATCTCAAATTAAAATTTTTGTCTTGATTACAATACTTTCTTTACATAATGTGTTCAAAAAGCAAAAATCTTTACAGCATTGTTCTTTTTACCCAAAAATACTTGAGCCCACCCAATCTTTTTCAAAAGTTCGCGCCACTGGTAACACATATCAACAGATCTCACTACACCTTGAAAACAATGCAGCTCATTTGACTGGATACACTGCTGAAGACAATACAGGAAGGTTTCTGTAACTTGCCTAAATATATCCTATAGAATCTTGCTTATTTCACAGTGAATGTAAGCCTAAATTTTATCAATTATCTGCATTAGCATGCTGTGTGTGTTCCATTGCTTTATCTGCTGAAACCAAATGACATTCAACAGCCTTCTTGGCTGCAATTCTGAAATGAAGAAATTCAGCAACATTTGGCAATAACAATCCTTATTTATAATTGTTACACCTAAAAAAAATAATGACCAATAATACCATACATGCCAACTACACACTATACTACAACTTTTGGACTCACTTGAGGCTTCACGTGTAAGCATTGCAGATCTGCCTGAGACCAATACCAGAAGTTTTACTTGCTACCATATTCAGCCATGAAAATGTTAGCTTAATCAAACATCAGCAGAAGTTAGAAAAACAATAGATCTCAGTTAATCATTGCAAGAATGTAGTTCAACTAACGAGTCTGTTGTGCCTATCGATGTCTCTTAAATCTTGAACCATCTGCAGTATATATGGATGGAACTTCAAATCATCTAGTAAGTGTCATGAGATAACTGTAAGGTTTGTGCTGTTTGCTGTGCTGAACATACAGGACTGCACTGAAGGACTATATGCACTCATTCCAGGTTCTCACATGTTCAAAAACTTCTTTCCTAGTCTTGTGATTGCCTGCTAAAAACATTACCAGTGGTCTTCAATTGTCTCACCTACTTGAGATTATATGAGCATCCCACCTACCTGAGATGCCCACATGAGCCTCTTCATATAAACACATGGTGATCACTATTGTTCTGCTGCAGTGTCTGCTAAGCCTTTTTGGCACAATAGGGCAGTCTTCAGCAGAACACACAGAGCTAAGCACACCGACCAGAGGTCTATTGTACTCAAACCCAAAAAGCATCCTTAAGAGAAAAGTCTCATAGCTGATGCAAAGTTCAGCAGACACCTGGCAGGAATATTCTCAGCTCTTAAGACTCAGTGAGATAACGACCAAGATGCTCAAAACTGTGAGCAGAAAGAGCCTCACAGACACATAAAATGTGCCAAGCAGTCTTCACTTCTAAACAACAAGCAAGACAAATGGCATCAGAACTGATATCCGTAATATTCAGATGCCTCTTAAGAGTACATTGACCAGTAAGAAAACTAATAACCTTCTGCCACCCATTTCTATTAAGCTTTAAAAGCTCCTTATGACACAGACTAGGACAGTCCCAATTTAGCTTTTTTGCTTACCTTTGACCATCAGAATTACACCATTGCTTATAATGCTCCTTATCAAGGAGCTCAAAAACAGTAGCCATGAAAATAGTGGGAGAAATATCCAATACAGGCTCAGGATCACAAAAGAGAGTGCTGGAGCCAGTCCTTGCTAGTTCATCAGCTAGTTCAACTCATTTCCAGGAATGCCCATATGACCAGGTCCCCAGTGACGACTAACCTTATTATAAGAAGAAAGGTCACAGAGTATCTTGTAGCACTCCCACACAAGAGAAGAGGTGAACTTACAACTCACCAGAGAAAGGAAAGCAGCTTGACTGTCTGAACAGACATGGATAGTTAAATTATGATAAACCCTGTCTAAGCACACTTTACAGCATACAATGATAGCAAAGATTTCAGTCTGGAATACAGTAGCAAACTTTCCAAAAGTGAAAGAAAACAGAGTTTCATCACTAACACAGTAAACACCAGAATGAAAATTTAGCCCCAGAATGAAAATTAAGCTTAGAATTATTGGTATACCAAATTAAACAGTTGTCATAAAGCCAAATAGGAGGCATAAGACAATCCTCCCTAGAAGGAAAAAAGATCTTAAAAAGCTTATGAAAAGCACATTTCATAACCATGTAATCACTAGGCATAATGAAGATCAGCAACATGTGAAATGACAGAACCCCATGACAGATGCATAGAATAATCCTTCCACAAGCCTAGACACATAAAACACTTCATACAAATTAAAGCCTTAGCTTCAATACACAAATGAAGCAGAAGCAGCCCAAGCAAACATCAAAGGCAGCAGTGGGAGCAGTTCTAATGCAGCCCAAAAGAATAACACAGACCATCCTTTACAATCTATTAAGGCGAGTTCTAACAGTATTACTCCAGTTCAATTTAGTGTGTATGGGACAAAGTACCCTCCCCCTCCCCCCCTCTGTGGGCAACCAGAGCAAGCACGAAACTTCATGGAAGTACCCATAAGGAACAAAAATATTAGTTACAGACATACCATCACAGTACTCATCCACACAGACCACTGGCATATTAAACCTATATGCATTTGATCAGGATTGGTAATTGCAAATAATAGACACAATATGTGGCACCCTATAAACTAAAATATCATTATTAATAAAAAAGAAAAAAAAATCATAAGAACGTGCAATAGTAAAATAAAAAGTTTTAAAAGTATTAGAATAAGAATATACAATGTGATATTAACAGATATCAGGCATTAATAAACTACAATAATTTGTCATAGTTGATCAAACTCTTTTCATTGAAACCTTAGATAGCTGTCACATGGTCATTTTAAGTGTCCTGAAATTCATAAATTTATATACACTAGGAATAAAACTACCAATTGTCATGGATGATTTAAATCTATTTTTTTAAGCAGAAAAACCTGATTTCTTTCCATTACTATGCAATTTTTTTCAATTATTTCTGCCTAACTCTGTCTAGGTACAAAAAACCGACTTAATATTAATTATTTCCTTTTAGTAATTGGTTTTTATTGATGTATGAGCTTCAGCCAATCCTTGCTTATGAATTTTCTGGGATAATTTTATGTATATGAGAAATAAAGAGAGGGAGATGGTAAAATTTACATTCAGTACAACATAATAGATAAGGAAAGAGATTTATTAATTTTAACTATCGATACTCTTTCACAAAGCAGATATTTCTTTGTGGTGGATACTGCAGGCAAACAGTTGAAAATTCATAGAAATTATTAACATTTTATAAAATCTTATACACATACTTTTTATTTTATTTTGTTTTTATTTATTTATTTATTTGGTTAATTAACATAAAGTTATAATAACAGAGTTGTAGAGAGATAATTGTACAATGTTTAACTTTAATATTTATAACCTTAAAGACTAATTTATACATAAAGATTTGATATAAACTGTATTATTAATAAACTTTTTTTTAAATATAATTATGAATCATTAACTAAATAATTTTAGTATATTTTACAAGTAAATTTTTTATTTCAGGCATGTTCACAGTGTAAGTCCTTCACTTATTTTCTTTTTTTAACAGAATGCAATAGTTTTATAATAAAAACTGTACATAGATATAAAATATTTTTGTATATTAATGTATTTCTTTAAACATTTTTATTAAAGTACTTACAAATGTAAAAATAGTTATAGTGATATTATAGAATATATTTTTTAATTTCATTTATATTGTCTCTGAATCAAAAGTTTTTTACTTTCTTTTACAAAGTAAAGGAAATATTGTGATAACGAAAATTGAAGTGCATGTTGCATTTTGCATGACTCAAAAGAATTTAGTGGTAGAATGTTAAAATTTTTCATTTAAGATAGTTATAACATTTAGTAGTGCATATCTATTTATGATCATTAAATAATCTCCCCTTTCATAGATATTCATAATAAACCAAACACAAGAGTTAAGCTGTGTTCATAATTTCTTTAGTTAAAAAGCTAAAATCAGAAAAATGTCTTTAGAAAAATGCCAAATACTATTACGCTTAAGAATACCTATTCATATACCATTCTAGATGCCTCTTTATGTTACATTTTTTTTTTTGCAAACCAAATTTCATTTTAATCATGAAATCTTTAAAAAATTTTTTGAGTGGCTTCCATGGACTTTTTGAACTTTTAGTAGTTACCAGTGGCATCGCCAGAAAAAATTTCAGGGGGGGGGGGGGGCAACCTGATTTTTTTTTTTTTTTTTTTATAAAATTCTGATAGCATAGTTTTAAATTTAAAGAAAAAATGCTTAGTAGAATTTTTGCCCCATTCTGCCAACGCCCATGGTAGTTACCAAGTATTTAAAGTTTAAACAAATTTGAATTGCTGAATATTTCAGTAAATAAATAAATAAAAGTGAAAATCATATCAATGTGTTTTCATCATAAATTTTTATGTTCAATGAACGTAACATATCTTAATTCTTTAGGCATTCCTGTAAAAGAAAATAAATGGTAAACATGTAATTTTGAGTAATGATCATTCTGTAGAAAAATTCTGAAAAATATATTAGTTTTGTTTCCCATTTTTAAATTATTTAATGAATTTAAAAGAAAATAGTTCCAAGGATGTGATATATACAAAATTTCTTAAGTTTCTGTGTAAAAGAACTATGCATAATATTATATTAAAGAACTGGTGTGCAATCAATATTTAAATTTGAAAAACTTCTTCACACAAAATAAAATTAATGGAAGCACTACTGAATTTCAAAAGGATCTAGTCTTTCTTCTTCATGTGGAATATGCGTGCTACTGCCTTGGAGGCAAAAGCAAGCTGTCTTGCTCTTGCCACCACTGAGCTACCCTGGCTGATAACTAACTCTGCATTTCTCACAAAATATCCACTAGCAAAGTCCCACTGTCTGCAATCGCAGATATAACAGGTGTGAATATTAACTGTGGCACAATTATATTCATGGTTGATGAATTATTGAATAAAAAATTTCTAAGTGTATTTTAGTTACTAATATATATATATTATATATATATACATTAATCCCTCTTCAGGAGTTGAAAACTTCTGTACTTTGCACTTAAGTGCTGTTTCTTTTAATATTTCTTTTTTCTTTAACGGCAAATTTTATAAACAAGAGAAAGAGGTCGCGATGGAATCCCACATATCGAGAATTATCACGGAACTAAAACTTAGACTGACTGACAAAAATATTTTTAGTAGGTTTAAGAACGTAATAAAACATTGGTTTAGGTATGTTGGCGATGTTTATGCCATCATCAATAGTAAATACAAATATGAAAATGTCTTCAGCAAACTTAATAAAATAGATACTAATATCCAATTTAATTTGAACCAGAAATTGCAATAGAATAAATTTTCTTGGTGTTACTATCATTAGAAGAAATAAAAACACATTAAAAACCATAGTTTTTAGAAAACCTAAAAATAACAATGAAATAATAAACAACAAATGTAATTATAAACTAAGTGCTCCATATAATTATAAACTAAGTGCTAATTTCAAACAATATCTCAAGTTGCAACAAAAGCAGGTTATAAAAGAAGTTTAGTAAGCAAATTATACGGAAAAAGAATAAAGAAATTAGATTGTACAAACAGTAGACAAAGAAACAAAATGAAATACACCACTTCTATACCTTTCGATAAAGGTGTCGCTCAAAGATGAAACTGCTAAACAGAACATTAACATACCAATAAAACCAAACAGAAATATTTTTTAACATATAAGAAATGATAAAGATAAAATTAATAATTTAGATACCTCTGGAATTTATCCGATTAATTTTAAAAACAATGAAAATAAAAATAGTGTTTATATAGGAATGACCAAAAGACCAATCAAAAATAGGATTAATGAATACAAAAACGATATTAAACAAAGAAAAATAGCAACAGCACTAAACAAAACTAACCTGAAATCTAACATGAATATTGATTTTAATACTACTAAAAAATTAGCTAACTAGCATAACCGTGATCATGCCGGTATATACAATACCATCGAAATACTACGAATCCTGACAGTTGCAATGATGCGGAGCCTAATCAGAATTCAGATAGCAGATGGCGCTTAATATTAAAAGAAACAGCAGTCGAGTACAAAGCACAGAAGTTTTCAAACTGAAAGGTTTTGAGTTAAACAAACAATAAAAAAGTATTCATTGTAAATTAATTGTGTAACTGTTCATTTAAAAAACTTCAAATTTTATAAAATCTTTTTTTTTTTAAATAAGAAAATAATAAGTTACATAATTAAATTAAAAAAAAAAAAAAAAAAAAGAAAGAAATTTTAACATACCATAAAGTCAATGAAAAAATGAGCATTAGATATGAAAACTGCTTGACCTTCTTCTAACATAGGCATAACAGAATGAAATGCATTGAAAATACAATAAAGATGGACTTTTCCATCCACTTCATACAATCCCAAATTTGAATTCTTAACCTTTGTAATAACACCCTAAAAAAGAAATCATTTAAAATTAACACCAATAAGTAAATAATTTTAAGTTGTCAGTTTAATCATCTACTGCTTATGAAAATATATGTCTGGAAAATATTTCAGGGCATTTCCCACCTCATTTTTTGTCAAATGAAATTTAATTGATAATAAAATAAACTTTGCAAAGGATTTTTAAATATAGGAAGTTCAATAATATTATTTTAGTCAGTTAATTATATTAGTTATTTATATTTAAAAATATAATTATTAAAAAATATTCATTTAATGAACCACCACATTGGTTTCTGCTTTCTACCATCAACATATAACTATCAGGAACTGGGATAAAAAAAAAAAAAAAAAAAAAAAAAAAAAATACTGTTATCATTTGAAAGAAAAAAAAAAAAAAAAAAACGAGAAAGAGTAAAGGTTTTACTAATAAACTGCAAACATATTTTTATGAGTAATATAATATACACAAACTAAAACACACAAATTATACAAACCCAGCAACTTTCATTCTAAAAGTTGTCCAATTTTCTGACTTTTGCATTATGAACGTGCTTTACTAGAAAACTAACTTTGCAGGGAAAACTTCAGAATTAATTTCAAGTTATAAATTTTGAATGGGATTTTCTTCAGCTTATCATACAATATTATTAAAAAATAATAAATTAATAATTTAAAATTTTAATTATTTCTATCCTTTCATATATATATATCTCAAAATTAGCAGCATAAGATTATAAAATTGTGAAGATGTATATAAAAATATAATAATAAAATGTAACATGCAAATTATAAATAATTCATAGTTCCAGGTAAAGAGACAACAGTCTCGATGGAAAATTTAAAGGAAAAAGTTAAGAGAATAATAAATAATCCACGGACAATCCAGTTATGTATACACATATAGTTGCATAACTGGAAAATTGGATGACTTTTAAAACTTAATTTTTAATGTATGGAAAAAGAGAGATATAGCAGAGATTACAATTGTAGATTAAATAAGATTAAATTGTAGATTAATAAGAATTTAAACAATATATTTAATTGACAATGTAGATCTTAAGATAAAAAACAATAAAGGAAAATGCAGATTAAAAAAAAAAAAAATGTATTGAAAAATGAGCTTATTTAAAAAAAAGAAAAGAAAGGAGAAAAATTAGATAGGGGATAAAATACCTTGTACAACTAAAACACTTTCCTTCAAAGTAAAAAGGAAGAAAAATCTGGTTTTAATCAAATATTTGGATGCATCTTCACCCATCTGTAGTGCACCTTCAGCAACATTTCACTTTAATTTTTTCTAAAATTTAAAAAAATAAAATTCCTTTCTTCCAAAGCTTACCTTTCAGAAAATTTGAATTAATATCAATTTTAAAATTATTATTTATGTTAAAGTTGTATAAAATTCAATTAATGATTTGATGACGAATATGCCATCCAATATTTATATTCATATGTTAATTTGCTTCAAAATTATGCGAAAAAAAAAAAAAAAAAAAAAGAGAAAACAAGTTGTACCTTAGCTGTTGGAGACCAGTATAATTAAATATACAAGTTTATTTAATATATCATAATGCCAAACACTATAAATTCATCCAAACAACAGTACATAGAATGCTACACTTTAAAAATAAAAAAAATAGTACATGATGTTGAAGGATTAATAATAACTAGTATCACCCAGTGGTTAAAACTCGACCACTTTTTGCAAAGCAAAGGAAAATAATTGCCTTCTCATAAACGGAATAAAGTTGCAACACAGCACTGACACTTGTCAGCCAATATGCACGCAAATTAAAACAGCATAGTTTTGCATAATATCCATCTCATACACCATGTTTGGTTTGGTGTGTTTATGCAATACAAAAGTTGAGATGAAGCCAGTCGAACTGAGTTCAGGAAATCTCCAAAACGTGTAACTTCATCGAAAACCGGAAACCTAAATTTTTTTCTGAATTGTATACTTTTTTCTTATTTATGCAGAAGATAGAATAATAAATCTACTTAAAAAAATAAGTAGCCAATTTCTCTAAATTGAAATGCAAGGAAATTTCATAATGTGTAAATTCATCAAAAACCAGAAATCAAAATTTTTTTCGTAACTCTTCTTATATATGCGGAAGATATAGTAATAAATCCATTTTTTTTAAAAAATAAGTAGTCAATTTCAATTAACTGAAATGCAAAGAAATCTTAAAACAAATAAATTCATCGAAAACTGGAAATCAAAATTTTTTCAAAATCTTATACTTTCTTCTTATATATGCAGAAGATATAGAAATAAATCTTTAAAAAAAAAAAAGAAGTAGTCAATTTCAGTTAATTGGAATGTATTATGTTACTGTTTTTTCCAAGAATAAAAAATTTGTAGTCGAGACAATCGTGACGCTACTTCTACCAAGCATGAGATTCTTCCGCAGATTCGCGATTTTCCATTTTTTTTTTTTTTGTGTGATTTTCCGTTATCTGTGCGATTTTTTTTCTTTGTATTTTCGACTATTTTTGTGTTTTTTGTTATTTCCCACACTTCCCCTCCCACTTTTTTATTTCACGATTATCTTATTTTCCAAAAATTAAGACATTTGATAATTAAAAAAGTTGAAAAAAAAAATTATAAAAATCCTTTTAAAAAAAGACTAGAAACTATAAAAATATTTTTATAAAACCCTTACTACAAAAATAGTTTTCATGAAATCTGAACAGAGAACTTTAATACTATTTTTCTTCAATAGATGGCACCACCAAACATTCATACTGCGAAATCGTTAATGTAAATATTACTGATATTTTCTGAATATTAAAATGAATATATTAAAGAAAAAAATCAAAGATAAAGAACTAAGTTAAAAAAGAACAACAACAAAAAAGAAAAATTGAAATGAGAATTTTCAAAAATTCAGCAGACATGATAATCAAATCAAAATATTAGAATTTGAAAGTTTTCATTTCAATTTTTCTTTATTCATTTGTAACTTAGCTCTTTATCTTTGAAACAGCATGTTTTATTGTTATAATTATTATTACAAACTTGCTGGGATTTTTTTTTCTCCCCCTTTTAAGATATTAATTTCATTTTACAGATGAATTATTTGAAAAATAATTCCTCTTGACAATAATTTTAATAATCTCTCATTTATTTATTTTTATTTATTTATTTATTTTTTATGAAAAATTATTTAAAAAATAATTCCTCATTATTATTTGTATGCATGTCTATTACTTCAGACTTTTTAGTGGTATGAATAATTACTTATTTTCCTCCTCTTTTTCTTTTTTTCTGGTAACTTTCAGAAACCAGTGAATGCAGCAAAAAAAACAGGCTGTTCCGTATGGATTGCATCGAAACTTCAGAACTTTATATTTTAACTTCAGTAGAATTGATATTAAAATTTTTACTTTTTCTGTTTAGAAGTATATTTTGCATTATATGAGTAACTCAAACAAAACTTGCATCCTAAATGCAGGGAAATGATTAAATTTAAAATGTAGAACTTTTTACACTTTAATAGAATTGATTTTACAACATTTCTTGCTATTTTTTTTCATTTAAGAATAGTTTAAAAATTGATTTGGTGCCAAAAATTTAATGTTCAAGTAACTGCAAAATTTATTTTGAGATATTCTCTCTCTCTTTTTTTTAAATATATTTTGTATACACTGTAGTGTATTTAGACAGAATTATTTGTATGATGTTTTACAGAATTAATTTTCAAATTTTGTCTTTTCCTGCTATTTTGAAGTATTTTTATTACCTTCTTCTATATTCAATAGAAGAAAGTATTGGATTCATAAAAATTTTTGACTTCCGGTGTTCTGATTTACACGTTTTGAGAGGTCCAGAACACGATTTGACCACTTTTAGAAAATGTCTGTCTGTCTGTCTGTGGCAAAAACTTTGTGGTGACTGTATCTCAGGAACTACTGCACAGAATTGCATATAATTTTATATGTAGATGTACCTTGACCTAAATTAGTGTCTATCAGCTTTTGGTGTCAACCGCTCAACTGATGGCGCTGCTATGCAGCAATTTCCACAATTTAAGGGAAGGCTATATCTCAGGAACTACTGCACAAAACTGCATATAAATTGCATATATAGATGCAACTTGATATAAGTTAGTACCTATCAACTTTTAGTGTCAACTGCCCAACAGGTGGCACTGCTATTCAGCAATTTCCACAATTAAAGAAAAGGCTATATCTCAGGAATTACTGCATAACAATGCACATAAATGTATATGTAGATGCATCTGAACATACATTAGTGAATACACATCAATTTTTCGGGTCAACTGCTCAACAGGTAGTGCCGCTGTACATCAATTTTCATAATTTAAAGAAGTGTTATATCTCAGGAATTACTGGGCAAAACTGCATAAAAATTTATAAGTGTATGCACCTTGACATTAAGTTACTGCGAATCAACTTTTAGTACTAATTGCTCAACAGGTGGCACTGCTATACAGAGATTTCCTCAGTTTAAGGGAAGACTGTATTTCAAGTTCTAATGTGCATAATCAAACAACACCTGATATGTGAGAAAGCCATTATGAGACATTATGTTGATTTAATTTGGATGTATATCTACCGACAGGTTGTGCTGCTATAGTGCAGTTTTTCTCAAAAACAGAAATTTTATATTTAAACTTCTATGGCATTTAACTGTACGAAACTTGATGCATGAGATAACCATTATGAAAACGCATTTTTTGAAATGTTAGTTAAACTATGTTTGTTTGGATATTTAGTGATAGTTTTCTCAAGATGAAAATCATCTGCATTCTTCCTGGTAGATAATTTTAATAATAGTATTTGTAAATTATTTCAACTGAGTGAATTTATATAGGAAAATATAGAAGAAAGTCTTGTGGTGGCCACAACATACTAATTAATTTTGCAATGTAGTAAGAAATAAGCAAATAAAGTATGTATCTTTTCTGTGGCAGAAGCAGCATTAAATCTGAAGAATTAAAATTTACCTTTGTACATATTTTTCTTCTTTCCTAGCCTTTTAAATTATTTTTTTATACATATGTTTTATTATTGTATTAATGTGCATCATTATTATAGTTTAATTTGCCACATTTAAAAATATTTTGTATAGTTTTTTCCTGCACACATTATTTTTCACTTGAAATAAATTTTATGAACATACTTGTACAGTTTTTCCCGCTCACATTATTTTTCATTTGAAATTAATTTTATGAACATGCATGGTTCTTCTTTTTTTTTATTTTCTGCACTCTCATGCCTGATCTATATAAATTAGTGTGCCTATGGTTTTACTTAAGTTTTAAGAATTGCTAGATATAACAACTTTCTACTTTAGGTATTTTTTAATATAAAAGAATACGTGTATAAAATGGAAAAATGCATAAAAAATAAAAGTATTTTTCAATACTTTCTTGACGTCATAAGAAAATAATTTTTGTATTCTGCAAATCTGGCTAATCATATCTTTTGAACGATACCATTTTCAACCCTTTACTCCCATAATTAATGCGTTAAAAGTGTACCACAAATTTCATGTTTGCCTATTAATATATGGATAATACTCAAATTTATAATAACCAGTATATATTTTTGAAAACATCAATTCTTCTTCTTTTTTATTAATTTTCACTATATATATATATATATATAATATAATTAATACAGCGAAATATTACCTGATAAGAAATCAGTTTTGGTAGACAGCCCTTTTCTGAATTTAATATAACTTTGGGAATCGATATAAATTTCAAAAATTTACTATACATTTCAATCTAAAAAAGAAAAAAAAAAAAAATCAAATATCTCTTAAGAAAAAAATTACATAATGTTAAAGCTCAAATTATACATAAAAAAAAATTAATAATAAATACATCATAAAATATTACTTCTTTCAAATCATGCTCCGAAATTTCTTCAAATTCAGATTTTAAAGTTGTTACTAAAGCCTTTACTTTAGTGCCAGAAAGCTAAAAGAAAATATTTAATAAGTCAGATAACAAATGTTGACAGAAAACATTATAAAAATAATCACATAACAGGGCTAATTTTTATTTATTTATTTATTTACTTTTTCAATTTTTTATATGTATTTGACATGTCACCAATACATATATCAAGATATATATTTACAATAAGGAATTAAAAATATTTTAAAGAGAGATTTTTGTGGCATTTTCTTTAAGCCTACTTTAAATGATAAATAACAATACTTTTAAAAAGTAAACATCAATTGCTAGCAAAAACAAAATATTTTAATAATAATACAGTCGAACCTCATTAATGTGAATCTTAAGAAGAAATAAAAATTTGCTCATATTATCAGCAGTTCATGCTATCAGTAACTCAGAAACTAATCTTATTTTGATGGGGATTGTGAAAACAGTTCATATTAAAAGTAATTAACGTTAAGCACGTTCATGTTAACAAGGTTCAACTGTAGTAAAATGAATAAAAAATCTGGCGTGGATAGAGTCATGCACGGGTCGGATAAAACCCGACCTGAACCCGACAAGTGAATTTTGAATCAACCTGAAACCCGACCCGAACCCAACAAATAATTTTATTCAACCCGAAAATTTACTTGAACCCGAACCCACCCTGAAAACCAAATCTAAATGAAAATTAATAATTCATCTAAAAATCATGGATTGTTATCCCTGACATAAATTTTAATTGTCATACTGCTATGCGTGTGGTAAATCATTTTAAAAAGAATTAAAAATATAATTACTAAGTTACAACTAAGTTAAAAATTAAAAAATCTGAAAAATGGATTAATAATAATTTTTAACTATTTATGTGTGTTGTGAACTTCAAGTGTACAAAAATGGGTTTCAAGCTTAGTGTTTGTAGTTATATTGCTTAATTCTTATCATACACAGAATAATATTAAAATAAGACAATGTTACAGACGCCAACTAAACATCCACTAAACTCATTAGCCTGTTTTCAACAGCTTAATCTTGTAGGCAAGGAAATTTTTTAATTCAATAGGTAAATTTATCAAATTTTCCTTTAAATAAAAAATTTATAATACAGTTTTGGTAGACTTTATGCAGAAATATAAACTTTATTAATCTTATTATTATTATTTTTATTCAAGTAAAATCTATTTCTTTTTTTGCTTGTCACTTCATGGCACAGGAGTGAGATTTGTAATCTGTTTTTTATATATATATATATATATATATATATATTTTTTTTTTTTTTGAAGTCAATTTCTAGCTTATTTTCATTGTTAACCTGGCGAAGGCTGTTGTATTCCTGTTAAATTTAAGGTCACTGAAATGTTCTAACCCTGTCTTTAATTTTTTGCTTGGTCATCCCAATATATGGGCCAAGACTGCTTCTGCTCAGAATGCGATACCCAACAGAATTCTCATAGTGAAATAGCCTCCCTCTGAAAAATTGAAATGAATAAAATTTGTAAAACTCTACCTAATCAGTCGTGGTATGCTTGAAGGAGCCCTAGTCAGTCTCTCTAGTTCCATTAAGACAGAAAGCATTAAACAAACAGCCTTCACACGTTTCTTGAGTGGGCGCATCAGAGCACTCACATTCCAGCAGGGATGTAAATTTTTTCAAGAGTGCCCCTAGTGTAAAGCTGATAAGGCCTCTTGGATTTTACAAAAGAAAAGGTTTTAAAGAACCCTCTACTGTTTTTAGACTTTCTAGAAGTTTTTGGCTTCATCAGTGTTCTCATCAGAGGTTAAAACTGAGTGAGGATGTCTCACCCTTATTCAGAAACAAAGAGAGATTTCTAAAATGAATGTGAGAAGAGAAAAATACTCCAAAAATTACGGATTAATGTAAATTGCTAATGATTTTTAGTTTTACAGCTTACTGGTATAATTTCTGTTTAACCGCATTTAATTGCTTAAAAACGTCATTTTCTTTCACTACCAATCACTGGAATAGGCAGTTATTGCACTGCAAATTGAAGAAACTTACAAATTTACTTTATAACTGATCCCAAAATATATAATTTTCCTATCAAAATTTTTTGAAAACTTTTTTAAATCCTTTAATTTTTGCAAAGGATCTATTTAAATTTGCTGATTTTTGCGAAAAATAAAAGGTTTCTATTTCAATATTGTTGATTTTTAAAACCTGTTTTTGAACCAAAAATTTTAATAAATTGGCTCCAGAAGAATGCATGAATTTCTTCAATGCTAAAAATTTTATGAGCGAAAAAAAAAAAAAAAAAACAGATCCTTGCGATCTTGCACTTCAGTGGGAACTCTGTACTATGATAACTGAATTTGAATTGCTCAGCAATCCTATTAAGAATATTAACAATATTAATAACATGATAACTGATGCATTACAAAACTGAGTTTAAAAAGATATGATCAATATTGCTAAAATATTACCAGTTCAATAGTTCCTATTTTTAAATTAGAGAATTTGTAAGACTGATTCACATAAATCTTCTTCCACAATTGTAGCAGTAATTCCTAAAAAAAATAAAGATATATATATTTTTCAACACTGAGCAAAATAAAGAAATATATTTGTACAATTAACACTGAAAAGAAAAAGCTTTGTAAGGAAACACCATAAATTGCAAACACTTACAACAACTGTTTCTGATTAAAATAATCAGCACAACATTTCATTAGACAGGAAAAAGTAAGTAGAAGCACAGTGTGAAAGCAGCAATTTAATTAATAAAAGGCTATTGGCAACATCGAAGTTTTTTTTTATTTCTAATTGTGACTCTAACAAGTAGATAACAGCACAGTAAAAGGTAGCATCAGGAATACTGAACACAGGATTTAGCGAGTGAAAGAAAATTTCAACACTTAAAAGTAAATATTTCTCTCATTTATATTATGATTTAACTAGCATTTGTAAAACTAGAATAGAATTTCACATTTGAGAACATTTATTTTTATTTTATTTTCATACAGAATTATATATTTATAAACTCAGAATTTCAATATCCAAAATATTTTAATTATAGAACACCAAAATTCTGTATAGAGTATTTAATATATATAATGTACATTTAAGAACAATTTTATTTTATTGTATTTTATTTTCATATAGAAAATTAACTCAAAATATCAATACCTAAAATAATTTAATTATAAAACATTAAATTCTGCATTAAGTATTTAATTAATATAGATTCTTTAAATTTGAGAACAATTTTATTTTATTTTTACTAGTGTATTTTTACCAATGTATTTTATCAGTGTACGTACACTAAAAAGAATGAGAAATGATAAAATGAATGACACTAAATTAACTCAAAAATTCACACATTATTATTTACCCTTAAACATTTAGAAAAGAATTTTGAATAGTTAAACTTGAATATATATTGAACAGTTTAATCAGAAATATTATAACAAAATAACTGAATAAAACAGAAATTTTAAATAAGTGACTTACTTATACTGGAATATTACATTAAAATAATGTTATTCTTGAAAATGTTCTCAAAAATAACAGCAATAATCATAATCAAATGTTCTTGACTGTGCACAAAATTTTGTTCTAAAATAAACATATATGTATCACAGAACACAAACTGATTTTCAGTTTTAAACAGGCAGATTTGCCATTTTTATAAACAGTGAAATTTTGTTCTCAAACAAAACGGAAACACATTTCACAACACTATATTACTTTTAAGCAAGCAGATTTCTTCACGATAAATAAGAACACTAATATTTATCTTTAAACAGGCAGGTTTGCCTCTTTTTAAAATGCACTTATTACTTGAAATGGAATACAGAATTTCATTCATTTTAATCTTGAAAAAATACAAAGAATCTGGATGATTCTACAAAACTAAATCAAGATGATTCAGATTCCATACATAACTCTTGGAACATATTTCAACAGCAGGAACAATGATGGCTTCAACACAGATTTAAATTGGCCATTAAATCCATATTGACGAGGTTGGTAAGTGTATTCGTGCTACACGTTGGGCACCACTTTTATAATAGTAATCCACAGATCTTCGTTTTCCAAACATATTTATTAATTAATATAAAAAGAAATATTTACAAATACACAATTTAAACTTATGACACTTTTGTGCACAGCTACATACTAGAAGTACATTTCAAACATCAACTACAACACAACTGATTTAACAGCAAGTCAAAATGAAAAAACATTCTAATTGGCTAAATAGCTCTTTGATATTATACTAGAATTCTTTATTCGGTTAAATAGCTTTTACATTGCATTACCAGAATGATGAATATCACCATATCTTAGAAAGGAAGGTAGTTAACTTTTTATACTTTGTTACAATGCTAAATTCTCTGATAAGTCAATGTTTCAATAAGTGGTCTAAATGGTGAAACAACAATCAAAAACTTACTAAAAAAATTAAATAAGTGAGCAATATTGAACAATTCTACTTCTTTATAGATTCTAGGATGTAATAAACTAAATTTAAAAAGAACATTGACATTTATGTCGTGGATGGAGAAAGATTAGAAATTGCAAGGATTCTGCGAGGTGTTTGATTGTTGATTGTTAGCAGAAAGGAGGAGGGAAGAGAAAAAGTTAAATGGGTGAGAAATATTGAGCAATTTTATCTCTTTATAGATTCTAAAATATAATAAAGCAAATTAAAAATGAATATTAACATTTATGCTGTGGATGGAGAAAGACTGAAAATCACATACCTTCTGTGAGGTGTTTGATCGCCAATCATTCTTTTTTATTAAGCGTTATGAAGCTGAAAAAACAGACTATTTTCATGTAAAATTGGATTTCCTGAAGAAAAGGAACAAATACAGGAAAATCGAAACACTGGGCAGCTATGCATGGCTGAGAAGAACTTGAGCTTGGTATTTCTTAACTGAAGCCATTAAGCTATCAGATGGCCTGATTGATTAAAACATGCAGAACAGTTGCACTGCTCGAATCCCTGTACTGTTTTATTCTGTAACTAAGTTGTATCTTTTTGTTTTTGAAATTTTAGAAAAATATATACATAATTGTTTGGAAATGCTTCATGTAAAATTTTCATTCACAATTTAAAAAATCAAAACATGAATTTTATCCTTCAGAATTGGTATTATTTCATTCATTTAATCTAATAAATACCTTTTTTTTTACAAAAATAAACATTAACATAGTATTAAAATTTTAGAATTTCTAAAATCAAAATTTCAGGTTAAAAATTTTTTTATGCAATTTATCTAGTTATTATTGAGTGATTACAAAAATTTATGCCTGATTTCATAGATGAGTTTATCTGAGATTCAGGTTATTATAATCAATGGACCACAACCGAAAGATTACTGAGAGACTAAATATTGCTAATTCTACTGCATTTTACTATTTAAAGAACTTAGATACATTTTGAACTGGATATATGGGTTCTGCGTGTTTTAATAGAACAGAATAAGAAGAACTGCATTTCATTGTTTCTGTCTTTACCAATCAATAAAATGAATCTTTCTTAAAATAAGTCAGAACTGGAGATAAAATATGGATTTGGCATAATAAAAAAAAAAAAAAAAAAAAAAAAAGAAAGAAAAAGAAAAAAAACTAGAAGGGCAGAATTTAAATATTGCAAAAGTTGAGCTGCATCTAATGGAAGTGTATCTCCTGGGGCTGTAGAGAAATTGGATTTTGAAATGTATTCAAAATGCTTTAAATGATAAAAAACAATAGAAATGATAAAAATCAATATTTAGTTTATCTGTAATCTTTTTAGCATTAATCCATAGATTATAATTAAGTAATGGATAAAATCATCTATGAAATTGGGCACAAACTTCCACAATCACCTGTTGAAAAAAATATTTTATAATATCTTATACTAAAAATTTTTGGAATTGAAATTTTAATACATATAATTACATAAATATAATAAACCTTTAACATACTTCATGCTTAGTCGGAATATTTTCGGCTGGGCGCCCAGCTCTTCTCAACGACTTCATCTGTGTTGGAGCTTCTAGAATAGTGGTCTTTTATAGTCATTTTCATAAGTCAGCACCATATTCGGTCAGGTGCTATTGCGCCGCTGTTGTTACACACATCCGGGGTAGTCGCTATTTCGATGGCTTCTTTATACATTGCGTAATTGTAATTATTATAATTCGCAAGTTTTTTAGTTTGTTCAAAATTTGTTTCAATTTCTTCATTATTGAATGTTTTGGCTAACGCTATATTGATTTTGCCGGTTTTTATATCATTTTTATGCTCTTTAATTCTGGTTTCAATTTCTCTTTTTGTTACACCAATGTACGAACCTTATTTATTGTTTTGACTATTGAAAGGTATTTGGTATATTCCAGCAGTTTCTAAAGGGGGGATGATATCTTTATCATTACGTATTAATTGAAAAATATTTGGGTTAGGTTTAATAGGGATATTTACACCAACTTTATTTGCAATATTTCTAATTTTGTTTGAGGCTCCACGATTATATGGGATGGAAGATGTGAACTTTGAAGGGGTTTTTTGAAAATTGGGTATATTATCAATGGTTTTTAATCTATTTTAATTATTTAATTGAATTAAACAAATTTTTTCAGGCTGTAGACAGCAAAGTGGAATCATATTTTTCATTTACAATTTTATCACGATAAAGGTAAATAGCTAAATTTTCCAAAAAAACCAGTTTGGATATGCGTTTGGCATGAAAGATGATTTTGGCATTTTTAAAATTAAAACTATGATCAAATTCCCAACTGTGCTTTAATTAGTTTTTTAATGATTTTATTAGGGTAACCTGCTTTCCTGGTAAATTCTTTGATTAAATTAAATTTGTTATTTAGGTTAACAGGATCATTACATATTAATATAGCGCGATTTATATATGAACTAATGGCATTAATTTTGTAACGGAAAGGGGTTTTAGAATTATAATGGATAATTTCGTTGCTATTGGTTGGTTTATGGTAAACGGTGGTTTTAATTTGACTTTCAGTCCGGGTAATTTTCACATCTAGAAAGTTGATTTGTCGGTCTATTTCTACTTCATAAGTGAATTGGATATTAGTGTCAAGGCTATTTATTTCATTTAATATTTGTTTAATGTTGTAACTTTTATTGATGACAGCGAAAATGTCATCAATGTATCTATACCAAAAAAATATTTTTTCTTTAGATTTTTTAAGAATTTCTTTCTCCAGTAGTCTTAACTTGAATTCGGCTATAAAACTCGATATGGCGATCCCATTGGGACCCCCTTTTTTTGCTGATATATCTATTGTTAAACTTAAAATAATTCTCATTTAAAAGAAAATTTTTAGTTGCAGTAAGGGTTTGGGCTATTTTGGGATCTGAGAATTTTTCTTTTATCACACTATTGACGATTTGGCTAGTTTCTTCAATATTTATGGATGGGTAAAGATTGATTACGTCGAAACCGACAAAAGGGTAGTCTTTTTGATTTTCGATCTCCCTAAATTTTTTTATAAAGTCTTCAGTAGATTCCAATAAATGCAGTGAGAGGGGAATAACTTTACGATATATTTCGGGGCCATGTATTTATCAAGACAGTAAGTTGGAGCTTCATTTTTTTTACAACTGGTCTAAATTTTTTTCTTTTTTTTTTTTTTTTGGGGGGGGGGGGGGGGGGTGATCTTTAAATCTACCAAATATACGAGGGGTGTTGGATGCATGGTTTAAAAATTTAGGAGGGTTATTATCAGACCATTTACCATCTTTAATGATTGTCTTAGTTTTTTCTATTAATCTGTTGTTGGGATCTTTATCAATTTCTTTTATGCTAATTTTATTAATTGTTTCTTCCATTTTTTCTATATATTGATTCCTGTCAAAAATGGCAGTTTTACGGGTTTTATCAGTAAGTGTGCATGTTATTTCATGGTTCCTTTTTAGATTTTTTAATTCGTGTAAGTTTTCTCTATTAATATTTCTATTTTTAGCGGATTTTGTGATTTTGGTGACAGCTGTATTTCAAATTTTAATTTTATTTTCTTCAGGGATTCTATTATTAGCAGATTAAACTTTCGCGATACTTTCTTTAATATTGACAGGTTGATCCAGAATGTACTTAGGTCCTAATTTTAATAGCTCATTTTGATGGATATTGAAACAGAATCCTTGAAGAAAATAAAATTAAAATTCGAAATACAGCCGTCACCGAAATCACAAAATCCTCTAAAAATGGAAATATTAATAGAGAAGACTTACGTGAATTTAAAAAAAAAAATCTAAAAAGGAACAATGAAATAACATTCACACTTACTGATAAAACCCGTAAAATTGCCATCTTTGACAGGAATTAATGTATAGAAAAAATGGAAGAAACAATTAATAAAATTGGCGTAAAAGAAATCGATAAAGATCCCAACAACAGATTAATAGAAAAAACTAAGACAATCATTAAAGATGGTAAATGGTCTGATTATAACCATCCTAAATTTTTAAACCATGCATCTAACACCACTCGTATATTTGGTAGATTCAAAGATCACAAACCCCCCCAAAATTTAGACCAGTTGTAAACAAAAACGAAGCTCCCACTTACTGTCTTGAAAAATACATGGCTGCAATATATCGTAAAATTATTCCCCCTCACTGCATTCATTGGACTCTACTGAAGACTTTATTAAAAAATTCAGGGAAATCGAAAATAAAAAATATTACCATTTTGTCAGTTTTGACGTAATCAATCTTTACCCATCCATAAATATTGAAGAAGCTAGCCAAATTGTCAATAGTGTGATAAAAGAAAAATTCTCAGATCCCAAAATAGCCCAAACCCCTACTGAAACTACAAATTTCCTTTTAAATGAGAATTATTTTAAGTTTAACAATAGAATATATCATCAAAAAAGAGCGTCCCAATGGGATCGCCCATATCAGGTTTTATTGCCGAATTCAAGTTAAGACTACTGGGAAAAGAAATTCATAGCCTTGACACCAACATCCAATTCACTTATGAAGAAGAAATAGACCGAGAAATCAATTTTCTAGACGTGGAAATTACCCGGACTGAAAGTCAAATTAAAACCACTGTTTACTGTAAACCAACCAATAGCAACAAAATTATTCATTATAATTCTAAAACCTCTTTCTGTTACAAAATTAATGCCATTAGTTCCTATATAAATCACGCTATACTAATATGTAATGATCCTATTGACCTAAATAACAAATTTAATTTAATCAAAGAATTTACCAGGAGAACGGGTTACACTAATAAAATTGTTAAAAAACTAATTAAAAATAGATTAAAAACTTTACAAAGATGTTGAAGAAAGGATTATTAATATAATTTCAATAATATTTTTACCTTACGTAAATCCTTACTAAGTCCGAGCTTCATATATATTTCGGCTACCTAACGGTGCCATCTTCAGATACACTCGGTAAATAATGATTTGAAGGTGCTACTTGGATGATTTGTTTATCTTTTGCAGTTTCCTCTTCGGTTTCTTCACTTCTCTTGTTTTTCTTAAATAGTTGTTGCCACTCGGTGGGAATAATGCTATGTTCGATAACACTATCAATGATATCGAACATAGCATTATTCCCACCGAGTGGCAACAACTATTTAAGAAAAACAAGAGAAGTGAAGAAACCGAAGAGGAAACTGCAAAAGATAAACAAATCATCCAAGTAGCACCTTCAAATCATTATTTACCGAGTGTATCTGAAGATGGCACCGTTAGGTAGCCGAAATATATATGAAGCTCGGACTTAGTAAGGATTTACGTAAGGTAAAAATATTATTGAAAATAGATTAAAAACCATTGATAATTTACCCATTTTCGAAACCCCCCTTCAAAGTTCACATCTTCCCTCCCGTACGATTGTGGAGCCTCAAACAAAATTAGAAATACTGCAAATAAAGTTGGTGTAAATATCCCTATTAAACCTAACCCAAATATTTTTCAATTAATACATAATGATAAAGACACCATCCCCCCTTTAGAAACGGCTGGAATATACCAAATACCTTTCAATAGTCAAAACAATAAACAAGGTTCGTACATCGGTGTAACAAAAAGAAAAATTAAAACCAGAATTAAAGAGCATAAAAACGATATAAAAACCGGGAAAATCAATACAGCGTTAGCCAAAATATTCAATAATGAAGAAATTAAAATAAATTTTGAACAAACTAAAAAACTCATGAATAATTACAATTATGCAATGTATAGAGAAGCCATTGAAATAGCAACTACCCCGGATGTACACAACGGCAGCAGCACAATGGAACCTGACTGAATGTGGCGCCAACTTATGAAAACAACTATAAAAGACCACCATTCTAGGAGCTCCAACACAGATGAAGTTGTTGAGCTAAGAGCTGGGTGCCCAGCCGAAAATATTCCGACTAAGCATGAAGTATGTTAAAGGTTTATTATATTTATTTAATTATGTATAAAAGTACTTTATTAAAATTCAGTTTTATTAAGTGAAATTTTAATTTTACATTTTTAGAAATCAAAATTATATTCATTGTACTTACTTCATAATTAAAACTCTCTTAATGTATTAAGATTTTACATGATCGTAAGTTTAAAATACAAATAGGTCAGTTTTACTAATATAATTTTAATAGTAATAAAATTAGGCTAATTTTAATTATTAAAGTTATGTTAAAGTAACACTAATTAGTAATTAATAGTTTAATATATAATGAACATTGCAGCACGAGCATATTCTTAGAAAACCAAGTAGGTTGGTTTTTCTAGAAACAATTTTGATTTTGCCAACCCTCTGTTATTGAGGGATGAAAATTTAAAAATAGTTGTTTTTTCTTCTCCTGCTTCTTCTTTTCTTTTTTTTTAATCATATAGCCAACTGCTTGCAAAGGAAAAATCCAATTAAACTATGATTTTAATTAAGATTCTTCTGACATCTGAATTAATATTTGCCCAACTAATTAAAACTTTAAATTTTTTTCTGAGTAAAGTACGTCTATAATCCTGAGTAAAGTACTCGCTAAATGCATACCTACATAGAAAGAAACATGCATACAAACTTCTATTATTATAGGTGATATGGACACAGCTGTAAATTATAATTTTTGCAAACAATAGAATGATATGGTTAATAGGAATTTAATGTATAAAATATTTGCTGAATTGGATCGTGTCAATCCTTTTGTACAATTTTTCAGAATGATGAGAGATCATTATGATACTACTGAAAATCTAAATAAGGGGAACTATATGATCATTATGGTTAAATTTCGATCAGTGAGTGATATTACCATATTATTCTGTGTATAATTGCAGGTAAGATAAATCGGTTTTACAGCAGAGAATTTAATTTACAGATAAAAGTATATATCTGTTCAAGACAAAATCATGTTTAAAAATAATTTTGTAGCTTAATTAAAATTTTCTGTGTGAAACTGATTTATCAGACCCGCCGATTATATGCAGGAAAATATGCAGGGGTGAAACTACGGTCGGTAACAAAAGTGTCCGAACACTAGCAAAATTTCCCACATAAAAAAAAACACACTTCATACGATTTTGTTAAATAAATCCTTGTCGAATCCTGTACTTAGTAAGTGTAAGAACATGATTCAATAAGGATTTATTTAACAAAGCTGTATCAAGTATGCTTTTTTTACATAGGAATTTTTGCTAGTGTTCGGACATTTTTGTTACTGACTGTATCTAGCTTGCAAAAACCCTGAAAACTGCTCCTTACATGCAGATAGGGGACATTTATTAATGATATATCATATGGCTACCTATATTAAGTAACTTTTATAGACTTTGTAATACATTATAAGGCAAATTAAACATTCAAAAGGAGAAATTTCTGTAAAAAAGAGTAATTTAACATGAAATTCAAAGACAGCAAAATTTTCAAAAACCCTGAATTCAGGGGTAGCCCCTGAAAAGTCTCACCCCTAAATATGGTAATTAATATTAAAAAATTACAAAAAAGTCAACTTACTTTCACTAAGATATGGAAGTATAAATCCATGCATGTATTGTAGATGGTAAGAATCATTCCAAGTCCATTTTCAAATCTACAGTAATACAATTAAACAACAATGATGAAAAAGTTTTGATATTACGTAATAAAACAGAAAAACTTGTTACATGTATTTTAATAATACATGTTCATTCCATAGAATTTCATCCTGAGGTGTCTGTTTGACCACTTTTTTTTTTTTTTTTCAATATTAAGTATGTTGAATCTCTTAAAAACAGGTGTCAAAAAATTTTTTTTCAATTTTTTTTTTATCTGTTACGGTTTTTTAAGTTACAGGGTGTTGAAAATTGCAAAATTGAGTATTTTCATGAAAAATCAGTTTAGTAAAATATATCGCAATAACAAATAAAGATATTTAAAAAATTCCAAGGTTATTGGAATTTGCATACCTTGCAAAAGTAAAAAGAAAATACATGGGAATCAAGAACAGGGTACGGTCCCGTCGCCAAGCCGCCAAACAAGATGGCGGCTACTATTCAATCTCCTGGTCTCTTGAAAGACTTTAATATTCGTTACAGGATTAATTATTTATACAATGTTCGGTAAATATGATTTTCAAATCACTGTTAAAATGAGCTGTTTTTGAATGATTTGCATTAGTAAAATTTAAGATAAAAAAGAAAGTATGATTTAAATATACCACTTATAAAACTAAAGGAAAAACGTTATTACATTCTATATAATCAAAAATTTAAAACACACACACAAAAAAAAATGGCTTTTTTAAAAAATCTATTCGTAATCTAAATTTAAACACCTTTTAAAGTAATATTTTCTATATAACATTATTTTCTATTTATTTTTTAATAGTGTTATATTTTTTTAATCAGTAAATAGGACTCCCTGTTTATTTCAAGATATACTGAAATATAAACCTTTTTTCAAAGGCTACAAAAGGATACATTCATATTATTTAATACACTTATTGTAAAAGGTTGAAAATAACTGTTCGATATGGCGGCGGCGTAAAAGTATTCAAAAATACAATTTAACTTACAGATAATAAATTGTAAACAAGAATCATGAAAAATAATCTTACTTCAATCCAGTAGTGGCACCAGAAATTCCCCGACGGGGGGACACTACATAAAGAGAGTTTATTATATGAGTATTTATCAAAAACCGCAATACTGTAAATAATACTACTGTTAAAATTTGTACCATTCCATTTGTTAGTACTCCTCGTGGTTTTGGAGATCACCGTGTCACAGACAGACATTTTCTAAAAATATTGTGACCAAAACGTGTTCTGGACCTCTCAAAACGTGTATATTCATAGAAAACTGGAAGCTGAAAATTTTTACGAATCCAATACTTTCTTCTACTGAATATAGAATGGAAAAACTGGAATGCTCCAAATTTGTAAAAGCAAAGAAAAATGCTGCTAAAAGTAGAAAAACTGAAAATTTTGTATTTGTTCCCCCGAGAGATTTTAGGAGTATAGCCCGATGGGGGTGGTCACAGACTCCCCGACGGGGGGGCCTGTGCCCCCCGGCCCCCTAGCTGGTGCCACCCCTGCTTCAATCATTTTATTTTATCCATATTAACAAAAAAAAAATTCCTTTTTTAAATAAAATCAAACACATCAACACTTTTTATCCCTAAAAACCATTTTGAATATTGAAATCATAATTAACAAACATCATAAAAACATAAATCCTGCAAAATATAACAAAAAGGTTACAGATAACATGTCAATTTTATTTTATTCTTATATTGTAGTAATATATTAGTTAATTTATCCTAAAAATAAGCAAATTGTTAACTTCTGCCCATTTTGAGATACAAAAACTTAAATATCAGAAAATTAATAAAAACCAGCTCTTTTACCCGTTTGTAACTCAAAAGGGGAAGCAGGTAGGATTACCAAACTTTGAAGATACTTCATATATGTAAACATGCTCAAAATCTCAATCCAGTGATTTTGTGTGTGTGTGTGTGTGTGTGTTTAATGATTTTTGCTGCAGTACAAAATTTCAAGCATTTTGAGATTCATTGCTAGGGGTATCCACTTGATATTAACCTAATCCTTGCACTAAGCTTCAAATATGAATGAAACACTAATAAAAATACAGATAACTATAATTTATTTTAATAGAAAAAAAAAGTGTGGGTACTCTCTATTTACATTCTTACAATTACTCTATCTTTATAAATAGAAAGCAATAAAACATTTATGATAACTGAAGTCAAGCACTCAATGCTTTTTTCCCATTATTACTTTCTCTTACCCATAAGGTAAAGAAAGTATTGTTTTTGGGTCAAATTTTCGAATGCGAGTTTTTGTGAGGTCCCCTGAATACAAAAATCATGTTTTTAGCAAATGGTCTGTGTGTATGTCTGTGTGTGTGTGTCTGTCTGTTATCAGCATATCTCAAAAACAAATTATGGCAGAAAGTTCAAACATGGCATTCTAAATGTGTATCATATAAAGATGCTACACTAAACTTTTCGTTAAGATCAAGCAAATGGTTCGTGTACAAGGACACTCAAAAGTATTCAAATACATTACTTCTATGGGGTAAATTGCAGGTAAGTAGAGTTTAACCCTTTGAGTGCTATGGACGCACATATGCGTCCAGCGAAAGTCATTAATTTAGACTATGGATGCAAATACGCACTTAGCAGATGTTATCAGTATGGACTATGGACGCAAATTCGCGCCCGGCAAAAATGATCAGTGTACTATGCAACACTCGCATAAAGCGCGTCCGCGATAAGAATGAGACAACTTGATTCTCATTTATTTTCAACAAAATATTACTTACATGAATGCTACTTGCATGAAATTGACAAACAAACATTTTTAATCACTTTTGATACTTTAAATTGAAGAATATACACCTTTAAGTCCCATTTTGCGAAGATTGCTTCTAGCCGTCGTCATGGCGTTTTGTACAGTTTCTTTGGTTACTGATTTAAGGAGACGATGATAAACCCTCTTGAATGGTCAGCGCCGTCCGTATGGACTGCATAGACCACGAGTATTCAGCACTCAAAGGGTTAACATCTATAGACTGTACTAAGCCACTAAACCAAATGAAACGAATATATATTTTTTGTAATACAGATAGTCAACAGGGAAAAAAAAAATTGTGTATGTAGGAGCCTCACCTCCCCCCTGGGGGGCAAGTCCCCCCTCGAAGGGAGTAAATTTTCATGATGGGTATCTTTCAAAAGAGCTCGCCAATACCTTTAAAACGAATGGTTGAACCATCGATCTGCGATAATTTAAAAGAAAGTTGTAGATTTTTTTTTTTTTACTTTTAACGGAAAAAAACTTTTAGCAAAACTTTTAATACTTTTAATTAAAAAAAATCTTTTTTTTTTTTTTTTTTTTTTTAAATATTGAGAATAAAATGGACTTTTTTTGGATATTTAGTGTTATTTTACTTCTCTAATATAGAAATCATCTGCATTATCATAAAAGATAATTTTTTTAAATAATAATTTTAATAAATTATTTTTTAAAAACAGAATTATTTTTTAATAGCCGAATTAAATTCTATATAAATGTAGGTGCATTAATGAAACGGGGAGTTGAGGGGGGGGGGGTAGCTCTCCCCACACAGAACTAATTATCATATAAAACTCTTCCGAAGCCTAATTTGAATTGTTTAACACAGGTTTACATAACAGTACTCATTATCTTACCTATTAATCTGCAACCTGTATTTATAGTATTAAATTTCAGGGTAAGAGAAAGTAATGTGAGTGACACACCAGATTATTATCTTAGTTTTACTTACATTACACTTTTTATTTTTTCTCACTCATACATATGGTGGAGAAAGTATTGTTTTAGGACCAAATTTTCAAAATCGAGATTTTGCTGCATTTCCACATTTTCTGGCCCCCTGAATTCGTAAAATATGTTTTTAGTGAATGGTCTTAGTGTGTGTCTGTTATCAGCATATCTCAAAAAACAATAGTAGTAGGATAATCAAATTTGGTTTTCTACATCTGTATCATACAGAAATGCTACACTAAACTTTCTGTTGAGATCAAGCAAGTGGTTCGCATACAGGGACACTCAAGAGTATTCAAATACATTATGTTTATGGGGAAAATTGCAGATAAGTAGAGTTTGACATCCAAAAGCTGCACTAAACCAAATGACATAAATATATATGTATTATACACGTACAAGCAGGTTTCTTGTAGAATATAAAAATCATTCCCCGTTTGTTTTCAGAACTGCACAAAACTAAAATATAGAAGGATAATATTTAAAAATTTATGGAAGTGTATGGATTCAGGCTGTGCTGTGAATTATTACTATAGGATTATGTTTATGTGCACTATGCAATATATATGTAAATATTTTTTAGGCAATATACAGGGATACCAATAATTAGGCGAAACATTCTTTTTTATTGAATGTAATTAGTAGAAGTGTTTTACTATAATATTTTACATGTCCAGGAGAACTGCTCAGGAATTGAAATTAATTCGTTGCACAGTAAAAAAAAGTATTATTTTAAGCTAAATAGTACTCATCACTTGCTTTTTGTATATTTACACATTTTAAGATTTCCTGGATACCAAAGTCAGGATTTTAACAATTGATCTTTGTCTATGTTCTCTTATCAGAGTAACTTAAATAATTTTAGGAAATTTAAATATTGTATTTTGAAGTTAATCTAAATTTGTTACTTGAAAGCTTTGATCAAGATTGATAAGCTTCAAGAAATGGTATGTTTGAAAGTTGTCTTAAAATTTTTAAATTAATTTTTAAGAACAGATTTAAATTCTCTATAACTGTAGGTCAGGGTTCCATTCGCCAGCTCGCCATTGGCGAGTGGAAATTTTACTGTGGCGAGTAAAATTTCGCTTTAAATATAGATAGAATTCTTACAACATACGGGGCTACCACAAAAAAAAAAAAAAAAAAAGAAGAAAGAAAAAGAAAAATATCGATTTAAAAATGAAAATCAGGCTAATCTTAGGTAAGGTGACCAGAAATTCTCTTTTTAAAAGGACAGTCTTCATTTTCAACGCTCTGTCCTCTTAAACGAAAAAAACATTACAGGACTAAAGAGTCCTCCTTTTTTTCGTCCTCAGTCCTTTCTTTCAAATTAAAAGGATTTAGTCCTTAATTTCAAAAATTTAGTAAAACTGGAAAGCTCAATCAGCTGTTGGCTGTATCGACCGGTGAACACTAACTTTTTCTGTGTTAGGTTCACAAATGAATAACTTTCTAATAAACTTGCCAAAGGATATTTTGGTTTATGTCTATTCAGATACTTTGAATCACAAAGAAATAAAAGTATTCCCATAATTTGTATGGTTCTTTGATCCAGAACACGGAATCACTATTGAAATTGTCATGAAATCCAGAAAGTAGATCGCCGGTTGGTACACGATTGTTCACTCATGTCCTCACTTTTGCATGAATATTATTCCTCATAAAAATAGGCCCACTAATGACAGAAAGGTTCTGTCCTCAAAAGAGGTATACGTGAGGCTCTGGGTTCGATACCCGGTCATGCTCGTTGGCCTAGCCGTTAAGAGTTTTCCGTAGTTTTCTCCGAAACTAGCATAAATATGGGATAGGACCTCTTAGAAAGACTGCACGAAGGACTCTCCTACTCAGTTCTAAAGCCCTAGTGCAGACAATTGCCCTTAATGATAACACTACCACCACCTCACAAAAATATGCAAAAGTTAGTTGAATTCATTTTATGTCCTCCTGGCAAAAACGCTCCTACAAAAGTGACTGTTTTCTTCAACGAACAAAATGTAGACATGTGAAAAAAAGTCCCCTTTTCATACCTACTTTAAAAACTTATTAACTACTAAGACTAATTTAGGTTATACTTGTGAGAACTTTTATAAAATGTTGATAAAGAATGACTGTTCGCTAAAACAAATTGTTTCATCTGCGGAATATTAATTTTATTTTTTTATTTGCCAATTTTATTTTTTCTTTTATGATTATGATTTTAATAATAATAATAAAAAAAGTCTACCAACTTTTTTTTTATGTAACTGCATGAAAGTACCATTAAAAAAAAATTGTCTATAGCAAAAGTTAATATTAAAAAAAAAAATAATAATAAAATAAAAAATTTTATATTGTTCAGTGACACCTGCAAAAATTAATGATTTTTTTTTTCTCGTATCCGTATATTATTAATTTAAATTAAGGTGTACTGATCCAAAGTCATCATCTGAGGTAAAAATGTTTCCACCAAATGTGTAAAGTAGCTTTTGAATTGGTTTTTATAATAATTTTAATTGAATTTTGTGTCATCTAAAATGACCTCTTTTTCAAAATTGAATGTCTTCTTCTATTTTCTTATAAAATAATACATTGCGTAATTTATCCTCTTTTTCTAATGAAAAATTCTGGTCACCTTATAAAAATTAGGCCCTGTTATATGTAAAAAATAGAATAAGTTAATCATATTTTGTGGCGAGTAACTTTTTTTTTTCAGCGAGTGTAATCTAAATTTCGGGCCCTGCTGTAGGTACAATAATGAACCGGGGGATTGAAGGAGGCAATAGCAACTAGAGATGAGAATGATCTGGAAAAAAAAAAACTCTGAAATTTTGGGGGAAAAAAAAGTTTTTTTCTACCCGGAAAAATTGAAAATTTTGAAATTTCTAGTATAAAATAACATATTCAGAAATTTATAATGTTTACATTCTGATGCTTTTTTCTCGAAATATTTCTTCATGTTCAGTATCTTACATGAAAACACTGATTTTGATACTGTTCATAATACAAAAATAAAGTTTTAACCATATAATCAAATGGTAATCCTGAAATATTTAAGTATTATAATGACCTCCCTCCTATACATTCATTTGAAATTACTTATTCTTTTCAAGTTCCTTTATACTTCAGTCTTTTTTCTTGAATATATATCCTTAGACTTGTCAAAGCTGTATTATTTATTGTGTATGGACATATTATACACACACATATATATATACTATAAATACATGTAACAGTGAAAAAAAAAACCTAAGCAAATACTTTCTGTCAAAAAATTAATTTCACAATTTAAAAAAAATTGTATGTGCAAAAACCTACTTGATTTGTGTCTTTTACATCTGAGTTAATAACTTTTATGTTATAAAAAATAATAAATCAATAATAAAATGTTATTTTAAATTTCTGAAGTTCAATTAACTTTAAACTTTATTTTATCTTTGAGATTAACTTTATTTTAAGTCAGAATCTGAATTAGAGTCCAGCATTAGGTCCAGTAAACCACTTTTACCAGAGCCTGACCTGCAATCAGGTTTGGGTCTGGTTGACTAAATTTTTTCTCTTCGATGTGAGGTTCTGTTCAGGTTGACTGATTTATTTTTCCTGGGGGTTGGGTTGACTGATTTTTACTTCCTTATACAAAGTATAAGGAAGTATAGTAATCCCGATTTGCGAAATGGATTTTGTATTTCACATTGCTCGAAAACGAACGATCGCTGAATGTTGCCAATTTATACGTGTGACTGTCATGATGTATAGTTGTACACCTGCAAGTGTCGTCTGAACACGAGCTCTCGTTTTAGAGATATAAGCGATTTTACACGATTTTTCGTGACGTCTGTATGTGTGTGTGTGTGTGTGTCTGTGTGTGTATGTCGCATAACTCAAAAACGGTTGGACGTAGAAAGTTGCGAATTGGTACATAGGTTTGTTATAACATCTAGTTGTGCACCTCCCGTTTTGGACTTTGTATGATTTTCCGTTTTGGAGATATTTAGGAAAATTAGGTTCATAATGACAAAAATACATAGGTTTTGGCCATAATGTATCAAAAAACGGTAATAACTCAAAAACGGTTGAACGTAGAAAGTTGCGAATTGGTACATAGGTTTGTTATAACATCTAGTTGTGCACCTCCCGTTTTGGACTTTGTATGATTTTCCGTTTTGGAGATATTTAGGAAAATTAGGTTCATAATGACAAAAATACATAGGTTTTGGCCATAATGTATCAAAAAACGGTAATAACTCAAAAACGGTTGAACGTAGAAAGTTGCGAATTGGTACATAGGTTTGTTATAACATATAGTTCTGCACCTCCCTTTTTGGACTTTGTATGATTTTCCATTTTGGAGATACATTTAGGAAAATTAGGTTCATAATGACCAAAAATACATTGGTTTTGGCCATAATGTATCAAAAAACGGTAATAACTCAAAAACGGTTTGGACAAATCTTGCAATTTAACTGACTTCCCGACTAGCTAGACATTTGAAACTTTCAGAAAAGCTCAGAACACGTTTACAATGCGTTTTTTAAATATTTTTGGCCAACTGTTTCCGATACCTGCTGCCTTCGGCAGCGTTACCAGTACAAATCTTGCAATCAATTTTTAACTAACTTCCCGACTAGCTAGACATTTAAAACTTCCAGAAAAGCTCAGAACACGGCGACAATGAGTTTTTAAAATATTTTTAGCCAATTGCTTCGTGTCACTGCTGCCTTTAGCAGTGTTTATATGATTCAACAGAAAATCTATTTAACTAACTTCCCGACTAGTTAGAGATTTGAAACTTCCGGAATAGTTCAGAAACACGGTGAAAATGCATTTTTTAACACTTTTATCCAATTGTTTCGGATCCGAAGTCCCCCCCCCAAGGCACAACTTTGACATGAGTCCCCCCAAGGCACAACTTTGACATGAGTCCCCCCCAAGGTACAACTTTGACATGAGTCCCCCCCAAGGCATAACTTTGACATGAGTCCCCCCAAGGTGCAACTTTGAAATAAGGCCCCCCAAGGCCCAACTTTGACATGAGTCCCCCCAAGGCACAACTTTGACATGAGTCCCCCCCCACCCCACCCCCAAGGATTTTAAAATGAGTCCCCTCAAGGCACAATTTTATTTTTTTATTTTTTTACGTATGCATGCATTTTTTTTTAAATATTTTTAGCCAACTGTTTCGGGTCCAGTGACAATATTTTTTAACATTATGTATATTTCTAAAAGTGTATAAGGAAGTCATGTGGTGCCCACATCAGATTTTTTTTTCCTTGTGGGTTGGGTTTGGATTAGGTTGGCTAAATTTTTTACTTTCTCTTACCCATAAGGTAGAGAAAGTATTGTTTTTGGGTGAAATATTCGAACGCGAGATTTTGTTATATTTACACGTTTTGAGGTCCCCTGAATACGAAAAACATGTTTTTAGCAAATGGTCTGTGTGTCTGTGTCTGTCTGTCTGTTATCAGCATATCTCAAAAACAAATTATGGCAGAAAGTTCAAACTTGGTATTCTAAATGTGTATCATATAGGGATGCTACAGTAAGCTTTTCGTTAAGATCAAGCAAATGGTTCGTGTACAGGGACAATCAAAAGAATTCTAATACATTACGTCTATGGGGGAAATTGCAGGTAAGTAGAGTTTAACGTCTATAGACTGCACTAAACCAAATGAAACGAATATATATTTTTTGTAATAGCGATAGTTAACTGGGAAAAAAAATTTTGTGTATGTAGGAGCCTCGCCTCCCCCCCTGGGGGGGAAGTCCCCCCTCGAGGGGAGTAAATTTTCATGATGGGTATCTTTCAAAAGAGCTTGCGAATACCTTTAAAACGAATGGTTGAACCATCGATCTGCGATAATTTAAAACAAAGTCATCGATTTTTTTTTTACTTTTAACGAAAAAAAAAGCTTAGAAAAAAAAAAAAAAATCGAATTTTTTTTTTTTTTTTTTTTTTTTTTTAATATTGAGAATAAAATGGACTTTTTTTGGATATTTTTTGGTGTTATAATACTTCTCTAATATGGAAATCGTCTGCATTATCACAAAAGATAATTTTTTAATTTTAATAAATTATTTTTTAAAAACTGAATTATTTTTTAATAACCGAATTAAATTCTATATAAATGTAGGTGCATTAATGAAACGGGGGGGGTGAGGGGGGTGGTACCCCCCCCCCTCACACAGAACTAATTATCATATAAAACTCTTCAGAAGCCTAATATGAATTGTTTAACACAGGTTTACATAACAGAACTCGTTATCTTACCTTTAAATCTGCAACCTGTATATATAGTAGGTTAAGAGAAAGTCGTGTGAGTGACACACCAGATTATTTCCTGTGGGTTAGGTTAAATTTTCAACGAGTCTGGTCAACTTGAGAACATCTTTCAAAATATTTTATCATAGTAAGCAGACATTTCTTTGATATAATTATAAACATACTACATATTCCCATGATTAAATATACATGTACACAAATTATTACAGACATATTGCAGAAATGCAACAAACGAAGAGAAATCATATATATATGTATATATACTAAACTTAAAGCAAATTAAAAATATATAAGTAAACACCTTACTTTGGCTTCATTATACTTGCAAGAAGCTTTTCCTGGGAGGATCCTCCCCTTTATCAATTCTAACTTGTTGTAGTGGGCTTGGCTGTTTATAGCATCACCTTGATCTTTAAGCAGGTGGCGCCACTGAAAATCGATTTTGGCAGATTTGTGGTCATTAATTGCAGTTCGATTATTTATTAAATATTTAAAGATCAAGATGATGCTATAAATAGCCAAGACTACCTACAACAAGTTGCAACTGATAAAGGAGAGAATCCTCCCAGGAAAAGCTTCTTGCAAGTATAATAAAGCCAAAGTAAGGTATTTACTTATGTATTTTTAATTAATAAGCTTCATTTAAATTTAAATTAAGTTAAAGCATATTTTTGTACTCTTGAAGTACACAATACACATAAATGGTTAAAAATTATTAATCCATTTCTCAGTTTTTTAAATTTTTAACTTAGTGTATCACTAACTCCATTTTAAAACATTTTTAAATGATTTACTAACTCTGGGACCATGAAAAATTATTTTATTTTATAACTTTAAAAAGTTTTGCATGATTTTCAAATTTCATTTAGTTTTCACTAGGGCTGTGCCGATTAATCGGTTCAATTAATCGATCAATGCTTAGTCCCGATCAATTTTTTTAATCGAGTTAATCGGATCAATTAATTCGATTAAAAATTTTCAAAATCCAATTAAAATTAAAATATTTTTTTCACATATTTTATTAACTAACATTCTAAGAAACATCCATCAAATAATGAAAAAGCAAAAAATAAAACCTCTCAAAAGAAGTTTGCACTTTTGTTGATAGAGAAAAGGGGGAGGACAGTTATTAAACAAAATGCTGCTTCATGTGCATTCTGAAGCAACACCACCTGTCTTTAACCTTCTACAGAAAGTGTTCGCTAGGGTAATAGTATTCTCAGAAACAAGAAGCTTTCAAAAAATGGAAATGCTAAAGATTAAAGAAAAGAAAAGAAGGAATTGAGATTTCTACTATCCCTCTGATGAAGGAAATGTCAACAGAGTTTTACAATATCTTCAAGTGTTTATTGTCTGTTCAGAATTGCTGATAGTAACTATTGAAGTAGAAACAGAAAATAACATTCTGTGTCCTAGTCCGAAGTGACAAAGAAGAACTAAAATATAAGAATTTGAGATTTTTATAACAATGATATGGAATTTTGAGAATTCATTTAAAAATAGTGACAAGCGAGATGGACAAGGCCTGCAGATATAAAACTAAAATATGTGTAAATTCATTTAATGTTTCTTTGAAAATGAATTAAAAAAATCTGATGTGGGCACCACATGACTTCCTTATACACTTTTATAAATATACATAATGTTAAAAAATATTGTCACTGGACCCGAAAAAGTTGGCTAAAAATATTTTTAAAAAAATGCATGCATACGTAAAAAAAAAAAAAAAAAAAAATAAATAAAATTGTGCCTTGAGGGGACTCATTTTAAAATCCTTGGGGGGGGGGGGACTCATGTCAAAGTTGTGCCTTGGGGGGACTCATGTCAAAGTTGGGCCTTGGGGGGCCTTATTTCAAAGTTGCACCTTGGGGGGACTCATGTCAAAGTTATGCCTTGGGGGGACTCATGTCAAAGTTGTGCCTTGGGGGGGGGGACTTCGGATCCTAAACAATTGGATAAAAGTGTTAAAAAATGCATTTTCACCGTGTTTCTGAACTATTCCGGAAGTTTCAAATCTCTAACTAGTCGGGAAGTTAGTTAAATAGATTTTCTGTTGAATCATATAAACGCTGCTAAAGGCAGCAGCGACACGAAGCAATTGGCTAAAAATATTTTTAAAATGCATTGTCGCCGTGTTCTGAGCTTTTCTGGAAGTTTTAAATGTCTAGCTAGTCGGGAAGTTAGTTAAAAATCGATTGCAAGATTTGTACTGGTAACGCTGCCGAAGGCAGCAGGTATCGGAAACAGTTGGCCAAAAATATTAAAAAAACGCATTGTCAACGTGTTCTGAGCTTTTCTGAAAGTTTCAAATGTCTAGCTAGTCGGGAAGTCAGTTAAATTGCAAGATTTGTCCAAACCGTTTTTGAGTTATTACCGTTTTTTGATACATTATGGCCAAAACCAATGTATTTTTGGTCATTATGAACCTAATTTTCCTAAATATCTCCAAAATGGAAAATCATACAAAGCCCAAAAAGGGAGGTGCAGAACTATATGTTATAACAAACCTATGTACCAATTCGCAACTTTCTACGTTCAACCGTTTTTGAGTTATTACCGTTTTTTGATACATTATGGCCAAAACCTATGTATTTTTGTCATTATGAACCTAATTTTCCTAAATATCTCCAAAACGGAAAATCATACAAAGTCCAAAACGGGAGGTGCACAACTAGATGTTATAACAAACCTATGTACCAATTCGCAACTTTCTACGTCCAACCGTTTTTGAGTTATGCGACATACACACACACACACAGACACACACACACACATACATACAGACGTCACGAAAAATTGTGTAAAATCGCTTATATCTCTAAAACGAGAGCTCGTGTTCAGACGACACTTGCAGGTGTACAACTATACATCATGACAGTCACACGTATAAATTGGCAACATTCAGCGATCGTTCGTTTTCGAGCAATGTGAAATACAAAATCCATTTCGCAAATCGGGATTACTATACTTCCTTATACTTTGTATAAGGAAGTAAAAATAATTTACTTAAAAAATAAATAAATAAAATAAACAAATGAAAATATTTATATAAAATTAACACTTAAAGTCACCAATTATTACTCTGAAAATTGATTTAAATTTCAGCTATGAAACAGATATAATTGATTAGACAAAAAATTTTTTTGTTTCAGACTTATAAGTAACATGTATATAATATATATACACAATATGAGAGTTTTATTCATCATTGAAATAAAATTATATAAAGAAAAATGAAAACTGATTAAAAATTCGATTAATCGATTAATGAACTACGATTAACCCAGTTAAAACTCTTAATCGATTCCCACCCCTAGTTTTCAGGTTTCGGATATAAAGAAATCGGGTTTGGGCCAATAAAAAAATTGTTTTTTGTCGGTTAGACTCTAATCTAAATTCACTGTATCAATGCTGCTGGGAGATGAACATTCTATAGGAATGCACACCCTACACAAAATTAATGGTTGATGATCTGACTATAGTTTTTGATGTTTTGTACAAGGAAAGGATACTGGCAGTTATGAACCAGAAAGGCTAATTTTTTAATAGTAAAAGCTTTTTATATATTTCAAAATGTTTAACACTTTATATTTTCTAAAATAATATAACTGTTAAGAAACCCTATTTTTTTTCTGTAAAATTTCAAATTTTCCCATTTTTTCTAATTTTTCCAGAACAGAAAAAAAAAAAAAAAAAAAAAAAAAAAAAAAAACTTTTTTTTTTTTTCACCGCCTCAAAATTTCCCATCTCTAGTAGCAACCGTCCCACAAAATTATTTTTCAAATAAAGCTGCTTGAAGTCTAATTCGAATTGTTTTTATAGAGTTGCACCAAATAGTGTTTTTGACCGAATACCAAAAATTCGGTCAAATATTCAGCATTCGTCCGAATACTACAATTTCAATTTAAGCATTTTTTTCACACCTAGTATAGTTTAATTATTTTTAAATTTATTATGTATAAAAAATAAAATAATACAGTGTGTATTAAAAAATATTAGCATAAAGCATTAACCTGGTGTTACTTGCGCTAATTGTACATGGGCAAATGCTCGCGCCAAGATCTGTGAGCCCATTAATAGATTTATATTTTATGCAGGTCATTAAACAACATATTAAGCATTTACTAACAGCATAATTTGTGAAAATTTTTAGAGCTCTAATTTTATTCATATGTATAGAATTATATATACATATATTCAGTGGCGTATCCAGGATTTTTCCAAGGGGGGGGTTCGTCCTTCCGAAATTTTAATTAAGTTTAATTAGGTTTAATTAAGCTTATTTAAGTTTAATTAAGTTTATTTTTAATTAAGTTTAACAATCTTTTAAAGTATCATAATTACTTGCCGAAAATAAGAGTAAGAAAATGAAAAACAGTAAAACAAACTCACCAATTAGAAGATCAAACTAAAAAATCTTTAATTAGCGACGAATAACGTAGAGCCTGTACAAACTGCTACACAAAACATAAAATTCAATACATAGTTACACAAAATATTTCATTGAATTTTCTTATTTACTGAGCGAAGTCTAATCGACGAGAAGTTTTCGCTAGTTCTTTTAAAATGCCTTCTACTGTTGGGGTATTGTTTGGGTCACTCCTTCAAGATCACTACTTCAACTTCTATGGTCACCCCTTCCCCATATGGTCGACCCCTCTTGTCCTTGAGTATGAACTCGTAAAGGTGAAATCCTTTCAGAGAATTGTTTTCATGGAAAACATGTTTCGCGCCGCGCAAATGAAGTGGTTTAGTTATTTTCAGTAGTGTATATCGCCGAGTAACGAAAAAAAAAGTTAGTCATAATTTTAAACCACTTCGTAGAAAAAAATATTCTATGCTTGCCATACATTTTTTCCGCCTGAAATGTGAAAAAAATGTAAGGAACAGCCTAATTTTCCTTATCATACATTTTGTCAAGGGGGGGGGGGTTAAACCCCCAACCGCCCCCCCCCCCTGCATACATTAAAAAAAAAGTACCAAATTTGAGCCGGGCTTCTGAGGTCCAGTGTGAGTAATGCCGGGTAAAAAAAAAAAAATTGACTGTCAAAATAGAAATAATATATATCGGATTCTGTTACATTCATCATGTCAAGTTAATAAAAGTGTGTTATAAAAAAAGAAAAAAGAAATAATTTTTCAAGTGATATTTTTCTTGTCTAAAAGCAACAGTCCTGTCATCCTGAAAAGATTAAATCATGACAGATAATGGATAACATAACTTTCACATGTTATTTGACATTATGATGACGGTTTTCTTTCATTTAACCCATGGGAGTCTTAATTTTACCCACAAATAATAAAATACCCCCAATCACAGCAAAACTTTTCCCTACAAACATTTGAAGTTCCACCTCGTTCCAGTTGTCAATTCAGATTATAATTCTAATAAACAAGGATACAGTCCAAAATACACACATAAATATATATTTAAAAAATAAAAATATTAATAATATCCAAATTCAAAAATAAAATATTAAATTTAACTTAAGTCAAACTACTACTATTTGATATACAATAAATATTCATTTATTTTAAAAGCAATTATCAGCCTGCATTAAAAAGAGTATATATTAAAAAATAAACAATAATTATTATTACTTACTTTATAACTTCACTTGTAGCAATAACAATACCATTAACATCCATTTACGCTGAAAATAAATATACATATATTTAACAATAACTAGTATACTAAGCATGTTTGAGTATGTTCAGTCATTTCATATTAATTGCATGCCAGTGATTAACAGTCATTAGGAATTAAAGTGAAGTGATAAACAAATTAGCTTGAAAACACATTTTAGAATTACAGTTTTGTGTTCTGTTTATAACAACCTATGTTAATTTTAAAGCAATTTTTTTCTTTACCTAAACTCTTTGTATAAAAATAGTTAATATAAAAGTATTTAAGATATAAAATAATAAGTAGGGCCACTGTAAAAGAAGAATATTTTAAAAGTGCTAGTAGCAGTACTATAGTACTAGATATTGTACTGGTACTATATTAATTGATTTCATGCAATCAGAATCAATCAAAAATAAAACAAAATAAAAACTATATTTTATCTTTTTAAATGGAAAAAAAAAAAAAAAAAAAAAAAAGTTGATTTTCAGAGTAACTTACTTTTGTACTAACACTTTGGTGGTAAATCAAAAGATAAATCTTTTAAGAGAATCATCATATTTTTACCAGAAATTATAGTAGATATAAATGTATTGAATTTTAAATTAAAAAAAATAAAAAAACTAGGGATATAATAACAGAAAATTTGTAAATAGCTTTACAAAAACGAGAATTTTGTTTTGTATTTGATTAAGTTAGTGATGCTTTAACGCTTTTTCATTTAATCTTACTATTGTCTGGTAATGAATTATCTATTTATTGTTCAATAAGGTATTAAAAGAAAAATTATTTCATGTTTCCAAATATATTATATACAAATCAAATTTGATTAATGATGCTACCAGATGCTTTTCCTTCAACAATATATATATATAAGAAACTTACTTACGAATGATAAAATACTGATTATATAACTTTGGTAAATTTATATTTGTAAATAAAACGTTCTTCTGTTCTGTTAGTTATATAGATGCAAAATTACATTGTTAAATATTGAAATATGAGTATATTATGGCCTCTAAATGAAGTTTTAACGGATGTGATAATGCCTTGTGATAAGCATATTTTTTTTCTGAATCATTACTTCATACTTTTTTTTTTTATTTCTTGTAATCTACTAGCATTCAACACACGGAGATTCAACACTACCGCCAATTACGCAAAAAATAATAAACAAAAATACTAACGTTGTTTACATATGACGTCAAAATATAGTTGCAGTCACAGTTACAATCAAAAATCAAAGAAGCTCTTTGATTTACTGATACCCAGTACAACAACTTAAAAGATTACTTTGCCGACAAATTGGCCTTATAAGTATATTCGGCTAACAGCCCGATTCACAGCGCGGCCGAGTAGAAGAGTGAGTGAGACGTGACGTAGCCGAAAGCTTCATCTCTACTCCATCGCTGTTCTCGGGAGTAGGAGAAATTGCTATTCCGGGGCCCGTTTTCACTCGCACACGAGTTGTGCCAGCTGATGGATGAAGCAAGCGAGAAGGCGTCCCTAAAATGACGTCAGTTTTACCGATTATGATAGAAAACGTAGCGATATAACCAATAGGAAAAGTTTCATCGGAATATTGTTTGTAATCAAAAGCACGTGCACGTTGTGCCTACTGCGTAGTTGTAGAAATTGAATTGTCCGTGTTTGCTCGAATTCGTCAAGTTTATTAATTAAATAAATTCTCAATTTCAGACTGAAATATTATTGTTTTATGTATGTGAATAATGAATATTTTGTCATATACATAAACATTAATTATTCAGTCATTTGCAAATTGGATTACCATTTCTTTTGAACATTTTATGTGGAGTATAAATAGGTAAGGAGAGTGATTTATACATTCTTGCTTCATTATTAAATTTCAGTTGAAAATTTGATATATATATATATTCTTGATTGATTTAAAGATTTTTGTTATAATTTTTTTTTTTAATTTATAGTGTTTGCTTACAAAGTTTTTAATTCTGTGTCTTTTTTTACATCAGTTTTTCAATTCATTTTAAAGCTTTTATAACATTAAAAAAGTTGCTTTTTCCTCTGTTCCTCTAAACTGTGTTTTTTCCCAAATATAATTACAACAATGAAAATACCTGAATTTAATAATTTAAATACATTCATCTTCCTATATTTCATGTTTAATTTTCTGAAAACTTGATATTTATAAAACTGGTAGCATTAGTATAACTTTTTTTAAGAAAAATTATATGTATACATATACATATAATACTTGCATATTATATATATACATATAATATTTGGTGTGGACACTAGATGAAATCATTCTGTACCCATATTTATAACATTTTTATACACAACTCTACATATTACTATATACATGACAAGCCAACAATTTTTCGTCAAATGCAACTCTTTATAGTAATATCTTTACAGTTCAAAATACTATACAGAAAAATTCGGTTTTAAAATACTTTTTCTCTTTAATCAGATGAAAATTAAGTTTTTTCACTATTTAAATTAAAGAAAAGAATTTATTTCAAATATCCCAAATATAATTCTTTATTATTTACTAAAAGTATTCAGTATCATATATTATATTTAGCAATGCTGAAAGCACCGAGTGAAACCATATTCCTCTTAACATAGTTATAAAAATTCCTTTAAGCAAAATCTTGTATAAGTTATCAAAATAGAAATAAAAGTCGCTAATTTATCAAAGTATATCTTATTATTCTACTATGGTGCTTTACTTTTTTAATACCAAAGCATCACACAAAATATGTCATTTTTAAGACCTATATTTCAATTTCTTATAGCCATAAAGTAGCTGCGTCACAAACTTTTAACCCATTAAGGGTTTTTTGTATTGATTAATAATACAAAAATATATCAGTAATTTTTCTTACCTATTTGCAGCTTAATAAAGTGAATCATAGTTTATTTTTCTTGGATCCAGTTTTTTTTTTTTTTATTCATATGAGATTTTAATGATTATTTTCAGATGTTTGAATAAGGCATTACATGTGTGTCGAAATATTTAATTCTACATACATAAAATAACTATTAAGTTAAAAAACAATCAAAATAATATTTAGATAGATTGATCACCAGGTTTATTTATGAAATTAATGGCCTTGATCATTTCGACATTATATGTTTTTCACAAGGGAAGCATTTAAAATAGAATGGAAGTTTATTTAAAAATAAATAAATAGTTAGCTTTGCAGCCTTATTGTGTATTGATAGAAACTAAACACATTAATTTAATTTGAAATTTAAAGTCTCATACACACTTTAATCATTTGGAATTCAAATTAAGAAAAATCTGTACTTAAAGAGGGAAAAAAAGTAAATATACATGTATAAACAAACCTATTTTTATTTTTTGAGTAATAAATATGAAATTCTGTACAAGATGGAGTTTAGTTCAGTATGAAGGACCTTTTTCAAAGTCTATTCTTCTATACAAAAGCATGAAATAACTCATAACAGTGTTTTGCTCCTTCTAAATAGTTACTATATCCATTTCTTAAAATGTTATATTACAATTTTAGTATAGGATAATCTTGGTGACTTTTAAATTTTTGTTGCCATTTTGAGGATAAATTAAAATAGCTGTAACAATTGCATTAGTATAATCTTGGCGAGAAATATTAATTTTCTTAAACCGAATATATATACATATATATATATTTCCTTTCACGTAAGAAAAAATTGGATGCATTATTTTGAAAGTGGGAGGAATCAACTTGTTTTAACTTTTTAATAATTTTGAAGTTAAACCAGTGTTTTTTTATTTAATATTGTTTGAACTGAAAAATAAGCATTACTAGATTTTGATACCAACTTTTGTAGTGATCAATTGAGCGGTGTAGTTTTGTATAGAGAATTGAAATTTAACAAAACTTAAAAATTGTTTGATTCAAGGGGAGTAATGCAAATTTCCACAATGCTAAAATCACTGTCTAAAAACAATAGTCGTGTAATGCAGTATCAAGATAACTAATAAATAAATGTTCCAACTTCCATTGACTAAAATGAAATTTCTTCTAGTACTAACATTACCGCTGTGTACAAGTTTGTCAAAAAATTATTGTAGCAAACGTTAAGACAGGTGCCAATACTTAGATATTTATCGCATTTTTTTCTCCCCAGAAAGTGATAAATTGCTAAATATTAGGACCTACGTGGATGAAACTACTTAATATTGAAAAGCGCTGAAAACAACTATTTGGGATGCAAAATAAATGACCTATTATAAAAAATATCTATTAAAACCTATAACAATGATATTTAGAGAGTTGTTGTTAAAACATTATAAGGCAAACTAAACATTCAAAATGAGAAAATTCTATAAAAACAAAATAATCTAACATGAAATTGAGAGACAACATAAGTTTGAAAATTTGGTTTGCATGATTTACAAAACAATTTACATGTCTGTTTATCTCTTACATTCATTGCTTATATGAAAGTAGTATGTATATGTTTTTATTTAATATCTTGTATCATAAAAAAAAAAAACTATTCTCTTGTTATGATGGTAAACTTAAAAATTGTTCAAGCATACTGATGTTTGTTTATATATTTAAACTTTCCAAAAAAGTTAAAAGGTATTTATAAATTGGTTGATTTTTTTTGACAGTTGTTGAAAATTGTTTATTCACAGTTTATGTCTCTACATAAATTGTTTTCATAACTTTTGTCATGTAAATAATAGTTTGTTGGAATATTTCAAGAATATCCATCATTCATAAACTAAAGCATTTCTTTGAAAATTTCAATGTTCTCGACTGTTGCATTATAACATGGGATCTCTTATTAAACAAGCGATTTATCGCCAAATGTGACCTTTAACAACAACCTCAAGACTTTTGTTATGAAGCAAAGAGAAGCAAAATCTATTTTAAAACACAATTTTCTCTTTGATTAATTGAAAATTGATAAAATCTTTATATTTCTTAAATCTGAAATATGTATAAATTTATGGACAGGTGCAGTATAATACATCATTTAGCAACTTTTCAAAATTATAACCAAAAGTCGCCAAATTGACATTTTAGCATTTTGAAGCCATTTGAAAGTTAGCTATAATTCTGTTTTTCTCTAGATAATGACATGGTAGTTTTTTAATACATATATATAGGTAACAATAACATACAATTTAATTAATGAAATAACATTAAATCGTCTTGCAAATAATAAATTAAATAGATTCAATGTATGTTATGAAATACAATCTAACTTCATAGAATTATTAATTGATATTTGAAGGTAGAATTTATAGTCTAGGAAAGTTTATTTTTATCAATGAAAACAATTGTTTTTTTTTTTTTTTTTGTTTCTCAAAAATAAAAAACATAATATAATAACAATAATATACGTTGGTAAAAATATTGACTTTTATGTTACTTTTGATAATTTATAAGAGATTTTGCTAGAAGAGATTTTATAACTATGTTTTAGAAAAAATGTAATTTAACCCATGCTTTCAAACTCTAATATATTTAATAACAGCTAAATATTTAAGTAAATTACTAGTTTATGGTTTTTTGATGATTTTTCACATAATTTAAACCATTAAAAACCTGTGAATCCTGTATGAAAATTATTTGATAGGTCTTTTCAATTGTGATATGATTTTTCGAGGAGAAATTCAATTGTTAGATAAGATATAGGCTACACAAATATTTTAAGTTTTATTTATAAAAGTAAAGCTTGAGATTTCTTGCTCTTGAATTTGAACAAATAATATAAATAGCACTACTGGTTCATGAATACAATCTCATGAGAGAATTCTGATATATTGCATATGTGAATATTTCTTTAATGTATATATATTATCTTTTATATCACAAAACATAATAAAATTTATACATAATTCAGAGCCATAAAACCATGTTTTCTAATGAATAAGGTGTAATCAGCATTAATGATTAAATTACATGCTTATATAAAATTAACCAAGTACATTTTAAAAAATAAGTAGAAAAATTTTAAAGTGTATTTTTTGTTGTTGTTGTATTGAAACAAGGATGAGGAGTTGGAGGTTTAAAAATGTAACAAATGGGTACAGATGCAAAATGTTTTATAAATCATGCAAACCATCTGTTTTTTTTTTTTTTTTTTTTTTCCCTTCATCTTTTAATTTATTGAAATTTGAATTTTAAAGCAATAAATTTTGTAAATATCAGTTTCGCAAAAAATTTAATGTATGATCATTCAATAAAATTTTATATAATATGTGAGAAGGGAGAAGATCCAATTATAAAACAGATTCACAACTATATTATAAAAATTTATTATTCATTATTATTAAAAAAAGCTTAAAAAACAAACTTCACAAAAAGGCATTATGGTAATTCAAAAGTCAATAGTTGTTTAACTAATGCATTTCAAAAATAGAACTGATAGAAAATAGAATTAGTAAATGAACATTGTGCTAAAATAAACTTAATGCTAAAATATTTACTTCTCCTTACCTATTTAAAACTTGGTGATACTTTGGTATATTATTGAATTTTAATCCTAGAAGAGGCATACTTCTTTTAGTATAATATAGTATCCAGTTTGAAGATAAAGGACTGAATTCCTACTGCTTATGAATATGGCAAAATTTCAAATATCCACATTCATAAAACAATAGCCATTCAGTCTAAAAAATGAAATTTCATCTTCATCATTTTCGTTAAAAATAATGTTGAAAACTAACTTTCGATTATAATTTTACAAAATAATAATAGTTAAAATAAATAAAAAAATAATACGAAAAGATTATTTTCTTAAAAAACGCAGTATAACTTCACAAAATCTGTCGCAAATTTCTTTTCTGAAGAGTCAATACACACTTCTCCATCGCTGCTTCTCGGTTCTCGCCGACATAGAACCAGCCGAGTCCGCGATGCAAACAAACGAGACATTTAACACAACGATGGAGTAGAGAAAATGAGCCCCAGAATTGCTATTTCTCACTCACTGGAAACGCTGACGTCAAAATGACGTCAGAGATGGGCGTTGTCGCTGCCATTTCTCCGCTCGTACGTACTCTGAATCGGCCTGTTAGTAATCAAACAAGCAAATGATGTCTTGTTCGTTTTCGTGTAATACTGTTTTGGACTTCTGACAACTGTTATTTAAAGCGATGTCTTGCGAATAACAGTAAAAAATAAGGAATTTTGGCCGTTAGACTGATAAAGAACTGTAATGTTGTACTATTCGAAATCTTCTATTAAATATTATTGTTGACATGGCTGAAAATTTGCTTAAAAAACCAGTGAAAGGTATACTCAAAACATCGACGAGTTTTGAGAATACTGAAGCTAATAAAAAGTGAGTCAGTCTATTTATCGTGTTTAAAATTCACATTGCTTCTTGACCACTTAAAAAAATTAAGTGTATTTTCATTTTAGCAAAATATATTTTAAAGCAGTTTGTAAATCTGTAATTTAATTAACGTCAGCGTAATTTAATTCAATTGTATTATGTTTTGTTATTTCCTTACATGCGCATTTACATAATATAGGCCTTTTTTTTTCCGTATTATTTATAAATCATTTTTAACATTGTCGCCGTAGAAAAAAGCAGATTTTGTTTTATTTTAAAGAAAACCACAATCTATAGTGCTAAGCTCTTTTTCTTTTTTTTTTTTTTTTTTTTTTTTTTCCTCTTTTAATATTGAGTCATTTTGCATTTTCAAAAGAATATTTCAAGACAGCATTTTAAAGTTTTTTTTTTTTTTTTTTTTTTTTTGTTTCTTTCTTTGCCCTGGTGAAAATCAGTGATCAAAAAAGCTCTAGGTGAATTTCTAAAATATGTATTGTTCTAACTTTACATTTTCAAAATGGTAAAAAATATTTTGATATCCTCAAGCTTGGAGTAAGTATACTATCTAGGGTGATTTACATATTTTATTAAAGAGAACTGAATAATTTTGTATTTATATTTTAAATGGTGTAAGAGAGAATAATAAATTATGAATCCATGAATGAGTGGATGGAATGTGCTTTAGCCCACTGCTTGGCGACTTAAATCGCTAATTTGGCGCTTTTCTGCACCGCTACTTGACAATTCCCTGTGTATTTTAACTAAAGTCTCTAAAATTACAAACTACAGGGTGGCCACTAGCCAGAGAAAGTCAGGGAATTTAAGTGAGTCTGGAATAGTCAGGGCATTTTAACAAATTTTGTGGGGATAAACCATATTTGAAAGTTTGTTATTGTAAATTGCTCACCAATTTTGGGAAATAAACAGCGTAACTCGGGGAAAATGTTGAAAAATAGTCAGGGAATTTGAAGTTTTAATGTTAGCCTCCCTGAACCTAACAAATTGACTTCACAAAAACTTAAACAAAAAAGCACCCAAAGAAAAATACATATTTAAGAAATAGCACAATTTCATTAAAAAAAAGCGTAAAATATTTAACATTAGAGAAATAAAAAAAAAAATAGAAATATTCTAAAAATACACCTAAATTTCTTTGCAAAACATATAAATATATACAGTAGAAGATCTTTATAATGCAAACCTAAAAGCACAAGGTTGTGTGTTATATAGAATTTTGCATTATATAGATCATGTTTCATACATCATTAAATTACCTTGCAAAATGGCCGTATATGTCTGAAACTTCAAAAAGTAGGGTAATTTTAAGTTTCATTTCTTGGAACAGAATTTGGATTAATCATACCTTTCATTGTTTAATTTTTAAGCTACATGCTACAGTACCAAATTCTTCATTACTCATTTAACCCTTTAAGTACTGAATTATTTGAAGATTTTTATGCCCATGTGACGGATTTAATTTGTCTTATCAATATTTCGTAGTGTTGCTTATCCCGCCCTTTTTCTCACACCAGTAATTTTTTAGAGTAATATTCTCCAAATGTAATTACGATTAAATAGAAGAAAAGATACTGGTGTGAAAAAAGGTGGGGCTAACAATACTACGGAATATTAATAATTAATATGTAAAAGTAATACATTTTATTTGGAATATACTTATATTGGTGATATAAATATATTTTTAAAATGGCATTTTAGTTTAAAAATATAAAGAAAACAAAATAGAAATATTTATATAGAACAGGAACCAACTTAAAGTCTAATAATTTTGTACCGTGTAGTATTTTTCAAAACATGTTGGTAAATGCCAAGTTACCTGACATTGTTTGCATTGCCATATGGTTTCTTTTCTTATTTTATGTTTATAACATACACGACACCGTTTTGTAGGGTGTATCTTTAATTCTGCTGCTGGAATACTCTCCAGAAAATGTGCCCAATTTTTTACTTGCAAACGATGTGGCGTATCGCTACTTGTAGAACGCCCACGGATATTATAATATGGCCGGACCACTTGCGCCAGTAATTCTTCAGCGATTTCTAAACGAAAATGGATAATGCCTGTTTTGGTTTCACAATTGACTTTACTATGTAGAACATGTGAATTGAAAATAGCCTTGTCTATTAGATAAAACGCCATTTTTTTGTAACCTTTCATGCATTTTCTCATAACAGGAAAGTACGCTATCAATTGGTCCTGTTTATCAACGCCTCCCATAATTGTATTCGATTACACATGATGATTTGATAATTTTGTCAAAATTGTCATCATTCTTTTTTCGCTTCCCTGTATCAACTAAATCAATATTTGAATGTTTTGCACTAAGCATGTGTACATCTTTCTTATCTTTCCATCTTCGTTACCGTTGGAGGATAACATTTTGGCCTCTTCTTTTTTTGGTTTGAAGGAAGCAAGCTCTTTTGGCATGTGCTTTCTGTTCTTTCGCACAGTTTCAACTACATTTGTATCTTGTAGTAATTTTAAATATAATTGAAGAGTCGAATACCAATTGTCCATGTATAGTGTGTAGCCTTTTTTTCAAAATTGGTTGTGCCACTTCTAGAACAACACTCTCAGACGCCGGTATATCAGCCCCCGCCGACTGGCGTGGTTGCCGCAAACATCAACGCCTTCTTCTTAAATTCAGATGACCAGTCAGACTCGTCCACCGTAACTTCGCCCAAGTAAGCAGATGACGAGTCTCACTCGTCAAATGTACCGAAAGGGTTATTATATATATATATATTAAAAAGCTTCCAATTAAGGAGATGGGTACAGTCGGTAACAAAAGTCTCTGAACACTAGCAAAAATTCCTATACAAAAAAAGTACACTTAATACAGTTTTGTTAATTAAATCCTTGTCGAATCCTGTTTTTAGACTAAGAACAGGATTCAACAAGGATTTATTTAACAAAACTGTATTAAGTGTACATTTTTAATATAGGAATTTTTGCTAGTGTTCGGAGACTTCTGTTACCGACTGTATGTATAAATAGCTCAATTTCAGTCCTTTCAAGTGTGCTTCTTTAAAAACGGCTGCACACATATTTTTCATATTCACCATATTAACTCTCTTTTAAATATCCTTTTGTATGTAATTATTGTTTTCTGGTGAATAATTGAGTATGCCAAGTTTTGGTAAAAGTTGGTATCTCTAAAACAGCTCTAACGATTTTCTTGAAAATTCTTATGTAAAATCATTTTATATATCCTTTCTTGTGGTTGTTACAGAAAAATTAAGTCATCCTGATTAGGTAGCTCAGTTTTAAATCTCGTAAATTGGTGTTTCAAAAAATAACTCAACCAATTTTTTTCTTTTTTTTTAACCCTTTAACGTTCATTGGTTTCGCAGCGAAACCAAACATTTGACATAATTTAACAATTTTTATGCAGCAGTTTTTTAACATTTTCCCCTTGTTTTAATCAGCTTTTAAACTTTTGTTCCTTTTCTGTTTGGTAGATAGCAGCACTATTCACAAATTTAACAAATAATGCTTCAAAGGAAGCTAAATGCATAAGTTACTTGAAGTTTCTTAGTGTGCGAATTGCTGGTTTGATGATACACTCATGTCTAATTTTTTTTATTTAATGAAGAGGTAGACTATTATTTTCACCTGAAACAACTTTTATGAGTTTTTGTAGTCGATAATGTTTACTTACAAAGTGTTTTATTTATTAAATTAAATATTACTTGAATTGAATAAGGTTAACTGTGATGTTAATTTGAGGTTTTGATGTGTCAAACCAAAAATTTCTCGAAGAGGAACAATACTAATTTTGTATTTTTTAAATATTTATGATCAGCTATATATCTAAGAGCCGTTTTTAAAATTAGTTTAGTAATTTTTAAAATAAATTAAGTAGTGAACGTTAAAGGGTTAACTCGTTATGTAAACTCTGTTTTATAAGTCTTTACACGTGTATCAAGTTTCTCTTACAGGAAAATTTTTAGGTGTCTACTTTGTTAGGTCAATTTTATGTCTTCTGATCACATTGTCTCCAAAAAGGGCATATAATATGTGTAATACTAGGTAGTGGAAGTCATGTGGTTGTTTCATACCAGATTTTTTTTTTTTTTTTTTTTCAATTTGCATTTGATTAACATATGCACGCTCATCAGTTTATTATCACTTATAAAATCATACTTTTCAAGTTCCTCTAAAAACTGTTAAATTCTTCATTATCACTTTACTTTTGAACCGATAAAAGTAATTCTTCATCTGTTGTTGAGCAGGGCAGTTGTTACTGGGAGAAACAGAATTTTTGATTTCATGTTTAATTCGACTTTTGGGAACAATTTCTTTTTTTAATAACTTTTGGATTTGTGATATTCAGACAAAAAATCATTGTTCTTTTTCTAAATTTTTGCCAATTTCTTTATTAATCCATAAAAAAACCAAGTCAATCCATAAAAAAAAACCAAATCAATGCAATTAAATGAAAAACTGTAAACTTGACTGACGATCCATAAGAGTCGGTGAGTAACCCATTGAGTACTGTGATTTACGGGCAGAGAAGAAAAAAAAGGAAGGAAAAGAAAATGGTAATCAATGCAGTTTACAGGTGCTGGCAGATTATAGATTTCCAGATTATTATGTATATAATAAAGATATTTTATGTAAATATGATGAGGACATGGAGTTTGGCACATAGGGGCAAGGGGAGGGGGGCTCTTGCCCCCTCCTGGGAAAATTATGATCGGTAAAAAATAAATATTATGTTACATTTAAAGCTTTAAAACTATGTCATTAGAGTTTGGGTGATTACCTAAAATTGCCAAATAAAATTCTTATCACAGAGCCAATTAGAGACAAACCGACCAGACTTGCAGATCAAATTGGTTCTAACATTTTTTTTGAGAGTAGAGTTTGAGTCGAGTTGACAGTAAGTTTTTTGGATCTGGGTTGGTTTGGAACAAGCTATATATAACTTTTATGATTAAAATTAAATTACATGCAAAATGTTGTTGCTTATATACAGACTTGCTAAATTATCTGAGCCAATCAAACATTTAGTCAAACTGAATTTCTAAAATATAAAAACTTTTACAATTTTCAGTTTGTCTTCTTCTGAAAAATTTTCTGACGATGCCAGTGGATAGGGATTTATATGTTTCAAAGGGAATGTTTTGAAAGAGTAAGAGGCACATGCTTTGATAATACGGCATAATAATAGTATTGATCAGGGGTGCAGAATATGTCTGAACTCTTGTACAAGGTTCAGGGGAAATTTTCAGTATATTGAGAAAAAATAAAAATGCTAGTTTAAAATAACAACTAGCAAGCTTTGCCCGCTTCACTGGTCACTAAATTTAAAGGAAACTCTTTTCTATATAGCTTTATAAAAATAAAATAAAATAAATTACTGAAATTGTTCAAAAGCTCACTTCAGGTCCTTACTGCCTTCGGCAGTGATTTGGTCAACCACTGCAACTCAGGTGCTTGTCCCTATTACCTGCGACAATGGTTTACCAATGAGCTTCGACTTAGGTGCTTATTATATAACAGTTTCGAAATAGATAGTATCGAAAAAATTGGAGTTTCCCTTTTATATTTGAATCCGAGTTACATGTGAACAACACTATACGTGGTACACATAATATTTGCTTTTATGTTATTTCCTATGTTTATTTTGTTTATCCAATCAACCATAAAATGACAGCAATTTCACGCCAAATATTACAATATGCTGTGACCGGCTACGTCTGTCGCATGAGACAATTATTTTTTTGTGTTTATATAAAATTCATGGTTTGTAAACCTGATAGTACAGCCTTAATATAGTTCTCTTTGGCGACTTTTGAATTTTTGTCACCATTTTAGACTTTTGATCCATTGTAACAATAAGACTTAATCCCTTGTAACAATATGCTATGAGCGCTATTTCTGCTGTATTTTAGACAACTGATCTTTTTATTTTTATGTTTATTTCCCATTAAACTTATTTTTATTTATTTAAATATTAATTGGAATTATTCAAATATTTCTGTTCGACAGCGTGCAAGTGCAGTAACACACAGAGGCTCATTTGTTTGTATGATAAATTAGCATAGTGATTATTATATAAAAAAATAAATAAATAGGTAAACATCGTGCTACACAACTATATTATGTCGCTCCATTGGAGGCTTTTGAATTTTTGTCGCCATATTAGCGATGGATTTTTTTTTCTTTTTCTTTTTTGTATGAAAAGGGGAAGACTGTTTTGCTACTAATTTTATCAGACTCTTTTTTGTTTATACATAAGAATCCTTCATATTCTGCTTATATTTTTAATGGTTTTTAGTTTTAAAATAGTGCTTGCTGAAATAAATTTCCTATGTTTAAAACTGCATTTTTTCTGTAAATTTTGTGTAAAAGTAAAGCATTTATGTTTTTATATATTTGATGCGCTACCGCTACTTAGATTAAAATGGCTGTTGCTATATTAAACTTTCTTGTCGAAAAACATTCGGTGTACTTCAACACCAAAATTTAAAAAATCGCCCAGCAGGATCTATTAATGAAACTGATAAAATAAAAATATGGTTCATAGAGTTTAAATAATTTATTTAAAAAAACTTTTAAAACCCAAATTCTTAATGTATCATATCACGTACATAAATATAGTAATAATATATAGATTGATCATTGGGGAGAAAAAAAGGATTCCTTTTCACTCGGGAAAAGACGTCGATTTTACCAAAATATGGCAGTCTTTCCCCGAGTGAATACAGAAGGGAGTACACACGAATATTTTAGCAAATAAAATTCATAATAATTTATTTACTAAAGGTGAATGAAAAACTCCAGATATAGTTTCAAATTCATTTTTCTTCTTTTCCTTTTTTTTTCAATACCACTTAATGGCTGATTCCAAAGCTTTTTTTTCGGCATCAAAAATCTTTGCACGATAATATGGGGATGGGGATGATAGATCTATATATATTATTGTATCTATGATCACATAAATCTTTTCAAAGTTAGAATAAAACTTAATTTGAAAAAAAAAAAAAAAATGTAACTTTTTTGTTTATTAACCAAAAAAATTGATGAAATTTGAAATGCAACTTGGTCTTGTAGGGTACAGGCTGTATATTATATTTTTGTGTTCGTGAGAGAAAATTTAAAAGAATTTGAAAACTGCAATTTTTAATCCCACTTCAAAAACATGTGACTTAATGTGAAGCAGATTTTTTTATTTTTTAATTCTCCTAACGGTTTCCATACAATCTTCTGCTGTTGCCACCTAAAATTCATACTTTAGTTAATTTTAAAAAATCTAATTGTCTGATTGATAAGCCCGTTTAATGCATCGGATTCACAAAAATTGTCCCTTTCATTTGGTATCTTATTTGTAACGATACGACTGATATTTCTAATTTATTTTCTGATCTATCTGATTTATTTTCCTCATTTTAAATAAATGTACTTTTTTTTTTTAAATTATTAATATTATGTCGGAAAAAAAATTGGCAACAATTAAATTATGGATAAAATTTAAATGGCTTAATTATCAGAAATTAGAAGGTTATTATTTTCACATTTTAATTAAGAAAAAACTAATAAAAAATTCAAAAATCTGACTTCGATGTGCACAATGACCCTTCGGGGGCACCTTTGTGTTAAATCTCGTGACTGTCCGAGCTACCGTTTTCGAGAACAGTGAAATATATATACAAATATTGCTCACTTAATAGTATAAGATTTACTACTTTCCAATGCTTTATAATATAAACTAACAGCTTTATTTTTATGTCACAGCAGGGTTGGCAGGTTTTTGACATGTGACAGTTTTTGACGGTTTAAACCATGGTTAAAACCGTCATGTCAAAAACCACCTTGTCAAAAACCTATATTTATAATTTAATTGTCGTATGAAAAATTAGCTTAATAAAATATAGTTCATAAGGATTTTTTGAAAAGTAAATAGAATGATGTTCTTTGAAAAACACATTGTTACAACATTTTGATTAATATAAAAAACAAAACTTTAGGCTTTTAAAATTTTACTATGAATTATTTCTATGTTCATTCAAAATATGCTGTGATACTTTTATATATTATTCTGAAATTTATTTATAACTATGCTTGATACAGCACATGTTAAACTTAGTTATGCGATACTTTAAAAATATAGTTGTTTTCAATAAGATATTATTTATCAGTATGTTTTAAAAGGTAAACATAATACATATTAATGTTTTTGGAGAAACATTATTATAACATTTTGATTAATATAAAAACAAAACTTTAGGCTTCTAAAAATTTATGATTTATATATCATTGATAGATCATTTTGATTGACAAATCATTTTATTTGCAATACAACATTGTATAGTTCAATTTTTTTAGTATTGTACTTTTAGTATTATGTATTTAACCAGTAAAATAAAAATGCATAGCCAAATATTTTGTATTTAAATATTTTATAATGACTGCTGATATTGCAAGTTTTTAAGAAAAAGTAATAATTCTGAATGTTAAAAAAGCTTCAATTGTGTCTGAAATTCATATAATTACCGTGAAACAGGAGAAATATGAATGCTTTCTGGACATGTATAAATTGTAATAAATGTAATATTTACCCGTACAGATTTAAAAAAAAAAAAAATTAGTCTAAGCTGTAGGGCCCACCAGCAGCCAAGTAGTACTACGCTCAAAGCTGGTAAACGTGAGGTGTAAGGTTTGATCCCAGGGCGCACTCGTTGGCCTAGCGATTCAGAGTTTTTCATGTTTTTCTCCGAAACTTGTATAAATACGGACTAGGACCCTGTAGACAGACCCACACGGAGGGCAATACCCCTTAGGCCTAAGATACTAGAGTAGTCAATCAGCCTTACTCCCAAAACACCGAACACCAATAGCCCAAGCTATAAACAGGTACAAATATTTATACAATCAATAATAATAATAAACAGATAAAAATTCATTAATAAATGATAAGTATAATAAATGTAGATTATAAATATAATTATTTTCAAATTCATATTAATTTACTGCCCACATATATTATGTTTTACTTAAAGAAAAAAAAAAAAAATCCAGTATTCCTGTGTTTTCATGTCTTATGTGAAAATTCATAAGTAACTTCGGAATTTTAGAATTTCATAAATATTAATATAAATAAACATAAACATAAACATACAAAATATAACTGTATGCATACTTTGTATATATTTCTTAGATTATAAACCAGTATATTTACCTAATTTTTTTATAAATTATCTACAAATTGTTTTCAGATTTCTTAATTTATAAACAGCATAATATTTAGATATTCACTTGTATATGACAAATATTGCTAAATCCTATTTCTAACCAGATTTTAGCTCATTTATAGATGTTGAATTTTGACAATACAGGTTTTTGACGGTATAGAGGTTTATGACAGGTTTTTGACGGTTAAAACCATGTTTAAACCTCTGTCATGTCATAAACCACTTTTTGATGTCAAAAACCCAACCCTGTGTCACAGAGTATACTTATTCTCTTAAACACTTATTACCTATAATAAATGGCTTTGTATAACAAAATACTTTTGTTTTATTGAGGGAAATTTAGATTGCATTTGGGCAGGGGCACGCCAGCATTGTCAGGCGCCTGTGTGCAGAATTTCAGTTGGCGCCCTATATTACCTTTAAAAAAAAAAAAAAAAAATTAAAAATAGTTATCATTCAGCAAGTCAAATGAATCTCGAACCTTAATAATAAGTTTATTGAATAGCTAAGAAAAAAAAGAAATGTATCAAATAAAATGAAATTTTAAAAGAATAAAAAGAGCATCTTGCAGAAAGGGAAAAAATATTTTACATAGTCTCAAAAACACGTGGTACAATTATGAAGACACTCCTTATGAAATGAAAATAGGCAGATTTAGTGTTAATTTGGGGATAGAAATGCCGCATTGAGGCATTAGGCGGCATAAATGAAAGCTGTAAGTGTAAACGTTTCTATTTGTTTGAGTTTTATTTTTAAGTAATGTTAAATAAGTATTTAAAACATAAAAAATATTCTTAGTAAACTAAACTTTCTCTCGCTTCATTACAAATTTTGCGAGTATTACAAATATCATATTCATCCAAAATATCTGTCTGTCTCTATCCTTATTCTACCAAAATATCGACTTTCTTCACTGAGAAAAAAAATATATACCGCCTTCCTCTAGAATGAATAAGTGGCCATTTTCTAAATTTCTTAACTAGAATTATAGATTTCCGAGTTATGCGCGTAAGGCACGCCAATAAACTGAATAGACGAAATTATCGAGAATTTCTAGTGTACACATTTCTAGATGGTGAAACAATATTCTGAATACTTTAAATATTCTGAATCATTTGTATTGCGAGAAATTCACGCTTGATTTTTTAGAATTTGGTAATAAACCAAGAATATAGTTGCTGAAACCCGCCTCTTGTAGTCTCATTTATTTGCAGAGATTTTTAAATAACTTTGCCCTCGAGAATATAGGCAAACGCTCTAATAGGGGCTTCTAGAACTCGCTTTCTAAGGGGACTAGAATTTATAAGGATGACATGGAACTATTTTTTCTAGAGCCACAACTTAGATTCTAGATGTCAGTTACAGAATTTTTTCTCCGTGTTATGTGGGAAAAGTATGTAATTCGTAAAGAAACAGACAGTTTCTTGTCTACTAATGCACTCTATTCAAAGATTATTCTCGAAACAACCCAGTAAAACATCGTACTGATATTCATACCACAAAATCTCATTAAACAGAATTAAATACACCATAGAGCAGGAATTTCATTGATTTAGGAATAAGTATAAACCGTTTAAACTGAAATCTCTCAGAGACGACCGTTCAGAACAAATGTCTGAACACAACTGAACTCTTTGGGAGTGTATCTTCTCTTTTTATAATCTCTGTCCGGATTTGGCGAACTTTGAGGTTATTCTGTGCCAGACACCAATTGATATATCCAGGAAATTCCAGAACTCGGCATCTATTGAAGTTAGAGCTTCTAAACTTTGGAAACACTAAATTATTACTTCTCGTAAAGTTTTGTTCACCATGTCATCAAGTCTGTCTCCAAGGCTGACTATCACCTCTCACCCAGGGTCGCAGCGTTCCTATATTTTTAAGATCGTTTTATTATACTTTCACCACCATTTTTAGAAATAAACTTTTCTTGAAATTTTTAGTGCTATTATAGCATAAAAACCATTAAGAAAATTTTATTTTTGAAAATTATGGTGACCATATAATAAAACGATCGTAAAAATGTAGGAACTCTGCGACCCCTGCTCCCACCCCACTCCCATTAAAATTGAGTGAACTGTCTCTTATTTGCACTTTAACGGTTAATCTGCTTTTACTGCAACAACACCTTTGATTTAGGAAAATGGTTTAATTCCCTGCAATACTGACAAAATTTTAAAGTTAGTCGTACTATTGCAGCATATTTGCACATTTAAATGAGTTTAACATTTTCTACTTGTATAGATAAATAAAATTTATAAGTATATAAAATTAGAACGCATAACAAGAAAAACAAAAATCTCGTATTGAGCTCTATTTTTTTCACTTTCATTGTTGAAAACTCTCGAACAATAGTAAAAATCAAGTTAATAGTACATGACTACGATATAATGACAAAATTTGTCTTGGTTCATTATGGAAAGTTTTTTTTAATTTATTTATATAAGGAATAAATAAATTTACAAGTACATAAAACAAGTAAGAACATATAATAAATATTACTTTGTAAATATGGACAAAAAAAATTACTTAACTAGGGGGGAAAAAATCTACTAGTGTAAGGAATTTTGTTCTTTTCATTAGCTAAAGATTTTATGTAATTTGTATGTAAAATTGACTAAAATTATACTATATGTTTTTATCATAGTAAATCACTATATAGTAAATTATATTTATAGTATTATTTAGTGAAATGTATTATATTTGTTTGAGTTTTTGCAAATTCAGGAATAATACATATCTATTTGACCCAAAATATCTTACACTATCGATATAATTGCAAGATTTAAAAATATGTCTGGTGTCATTGTGGAGCATAAGTATTTTTTGATTATTTTAAGTTTAGAAAAAGATTGTGCCACTGATGCTACTGTTGGTTATGACATGACAAAATAATCTCCAAAAAAATTAAAAAGTTTGGACATATACTGCTAAGTTGATAAAATAAAAATTCTGAATTGTGTGATTAGATGTGCATTTATCTTTAAAAACTAAAGATTAATGGTTGACAATATAAATTTTCCTTACATTCTTGTGAGTTAATTTTTATTGTAAATTTTATAATAAAATAATAAATATTTTTTAAAATTATTATTTATTTAGTTAATTTATTTTATTTTATTTTATTTTATAATGTGTTAACTAGTACGTTGTGGCTATTGCAAAACTATTTTCTGTATTTTCCTATAGAAATTCACACAGTACAAGTTGCTTATTAAAATTTTTTTCCATGATGAATGTAGACAATTTTCATCTCAGTAACGTTGGAAAAAAAAAAAAAATGTTAAAAAAAGTCAATTTTGTGCCCTAAGATATCTTAGAAAATTCAATTTTTCAGGAATTTTTGTTTGCTTGTTTCATAAAAATGAAAGGAAATGTTAACTTTGTTTTAAATTATGACAGATTTATTGTTTACACATTCATTTTAAAGGTATTGACTTTTTCTTTTTCTTTCTTTTTTTTTTTTTTTTGAAAAATACTCAAACTGAAACTTTACTCTTCCTGGGGAGGGGTCGGGATACTTCCATTCTTCCAGGGAGGGTAATGTTCTACATTAAATAAATAAATAACAATAATAATAATAAATAGTTTACTATTACAATTATTAATAAATCTTTGAAATTTTAAAAAGATTTGTCAAAAATAATTCTTGTTGTTCACATTTATAAGAAATTTTGTCGCTGCCACAAAATTTTTTTCACGCGCACACATTTAGACATTTTATAAAACTGAGGAAACCATGTTCTAGAACTCTGAAAGCGTGTAAATTCCTCAAAAACCGGAATTCGGAAATTTTTAGAAATCCAATGTTTTATTCTATTGAATGTAGAAGAAAGTAAAAACATACTATTTTTATAAAGAAAACCTTTCCTAAATAGAACCTAATGTTAACTCGATGTTGCAAAGAGGAAAGAACTACTCTAAATAAAAACTTCCGGGGCTTCGGTCACCCGGTCGATAGAGTGCCAAGCTCGTAATTGGAAGATTGCGGGTTCGAACTCGAACCGGCCAAAGACCATCGTGTACACTAATGGTGTCTGGTACACTTAAAACCCGTCTTGGCTGCAATGTCCTTCATGTCCCGATCCAAATTATACCTCTGGGGGTTACCGAAGAGGGAGCAGTCATCCCCTCCGTACAGGATCAAAATTGTGATGGCATGTCTCAGGACAATCCTTAGAGGTGCGTCCCAGAACGTTGCCAATTGCCCATTACGCAGCACTAGTGTGACGCTAAACCCATCTAACCAACCAACTAAATACAATCCCTGGATCTATTAAATTTTCCTTTTTGAAATCGAATTACGTTGTCTTTTTACTCGTCCCAATGGTCTTTTTTCGGCAGAAGAGGGGAGGGAAGAGATCAAGGTGCACTTTTAAGTTTCAAAGGGATCCTCTGACATGTTAAAAAAGACAAAGAAAATTTTGCTGAGGATAGGCGCTTCCTCACCAAGTTAATCCATTTTTAACACGCCCTTTCGCCATAAACCTCCAAAACTGTTTCCGAACTCAAGTTTTGCCAATGCAGTTTTCAAGGCGCCTCATTTCCACACTTGCCACATGGCTTCAGACCAGGATTATGAAATCAAATTTAATATATATATATATATATATATATATATATTTTTTTTTTTCAAATAATTTATCCTCGGCTGGCGCCTTTTTCTACCTGGCGCCTGTGTGCGCCGCACACTTTGCACACCGGGTCGGCACGCCTCTACATTTGGGGTTAATTTAGGAAGTCTGAACATTTTCTGCACCCCTGGTATTGATATAGCACAGAATTATTGATGACACATTTAGCGAGTGCCCTCACCAATGTACCATACCAGGTGGAAATATGACGCTGCATTTCAGCTTATATTTGAATAAAAAGTTTAATTTTATAATTTATATTTAACATAAAATATTCTGGCCAGGAATTAAACGTGAAATCTTTGGCTCAATGATCCAGTGCTCTAAACCTAACTCAACTAATTTTTCATATTCCCTGCAGACAATTTTTTTTTTCAAAGTTGCTATGTTTAGCTCATTTTGATTTTAGCAGTCTTGAAGAATGTAATTATATATTGATGATTTTTGTATTTACTTCTGATAATATTAATTAGTATATATTGATTCTTTATCTATAAAAAATGGATTTATAATCATGTATATTGATCTATATGTTTTAATTGTAATTATTACAGTAACCCTGTAGATATAAAATGGGACGAAATGAATATACTTCAGACACTTCATCCTCCTGATAAAGATTATGGTCATATGAAAATTGATGAGCCTAAAACCCCTTATAGTTACTATGAAGACAATTCTGGAAAAGAAGTATCTGAACGTGATGTTGATACATTAGATGCCGATCTACTAGCAAAAAAGTAACTACTATTTTTCGTAACTCTGTTAATCTCGAAATTTTTGCATTTATTGGCTTACTGGGAAAATTGTCACTTTTCCATCGAAGGGGCAGCAGTAAAAAATGCATGATCTTGTAAATAAAGAGAACAGTCCATTAAAAAATGAGCCAGTTATGCAAACCTTCAATATAATGAATACACTATGCTAATTGTTTTAACCCAATTAATTTTGATAATTGAATTATACTTATTCTTTGGGAAAATCTCACAATTCATTTTGTTTTGTTTTATGCATTTCATTGTTTTCTTTTGTTTTTTTCTGTGTAATTTTCTGTGTATTATCTCACTTTGCACATGTGTTATTAAAGATTCAAATGCCAAATAAACATTTCATTTCTTTAACTTTTTTTTTTTTTTTTTTTTTTAAATAGTGTTAATTAACTTCTTAATAGAAAATTACTGAAAAACTATCATTAATCTAACATTGCAATAATGATTTGATAAGTTTATTATAAGGATTTCGAGGGAAGTCAAGTGTTTGTTGCCTTTTGTGTCACATTTCAAAACTGCTAGTTTTTAAACAGTTAATTTTAAATATTTGTCTAAAACTTATGTGGAAAATTTCTATTAAGCTCCTGACTCAATTCTTTGCAAAACATAGCATTACAACACTGCCCCGACGACCATACAGCCCCGATCTATCTCCGCCAGACTTTTTTCTATTCCCTCAGTTAAAACCCAGCTTAAAAGGTCATTGTTTTAACAATCTGAAGAACTTAGAGTAAAATGCAGGCATGAGAATTTTCCGCGGATCTGCGATTTTTCCGCTTTTTTGCAATTTTCGTTAATTCTGCGGTTTTTATTTTGTTAAAATCAAACTCCAATAATGATCAGTGTTCAAACGCTCCACAAAAAACTTTAGATTCTCAATCTCTTTCATCCAAAATATAAATGTCAATATTCATTTTAAACATGCTTTATATCAGATTCTATAACATATAAAAAAAAAAACAGAATTATTCAATATTTCTCACTCATGTAATTTTTATTTTTGTCCTCCCCCCCCCCCCCCCTTTTCATCTCTAACCATTGCCGATCAAACATTCTGCGGGAAGCCTTTTATTTTTGAATATTTATCCATCCACAATATTAATTTTAAACTTTCTTTATGATATTCTAAAACCCATCAAGAAGTAGAATTGTTAATATATATAAATAAAAGACCTTACTTCAGCTTTACTGAGATGACTCTTCATCGGCGCAAAGTACTTTCAAATTAGGGGGCCCCCCCTCATTTTCAACGCAGGTCACTCCGTTCTGTGATTCTGTGAAGATTCTCTCAGGTGTACAAACATCCTCCCTCTCTTTCAGGAGATGGCGCCAGGTGGCATCTATACCTGTCACAGGTGTAGACGCCACCTGGCACCATCTCCTGAAAGAGAGGGAGGATGTTTGTACACCTGAGAGAATCTTCACAGAATCACAGAACGGAGTGACCTGCGTTGAAAATGAGGGGGGCCCCCTAATTTGAAAGTACTTCGCGCCGATGAAGAGTCACCTCAGTAAAGCTGAAGTAAGGTCTTTTATAAATATTTAGATAATTAGAAGGACGAATTAACTTTAATAAACTAAGTACCTTTAACGATCCTTCGACTTTAGCAGCTTTTAAATGATATATTTCGACGTGCTCTCGCAGTCATCTTCAGATGTTGTTTATGCTGCATTACTGAAAGGTGTCTTCATCTTCCTCCACATCACTCTCCTTCTCGCTAAAAACCGTCAAAATAGCCCCATACAACTCACATAACTACGCTCTGAAACGCGAAGCTTTAGAAATTTTAACATCTAACATGGCAGTAAATGAGAGAGAGCACAGCATAATAACTAAGGATTGGCAACAAGTACTAAGGAATTACCGACGAAACAATGACGTAAGCGAGAAGGAGAGTGATGTGGAGGAAGATGAAGACACCTTTCAGTAATGCAGCATAAACAACATCTGAAGATGACTGCGAGAGCACGTCGAAATATATCATTTAAAAGCTGCTAAAGTTGAAGGATCGTTAAAGGTACTTAGTTTATTAAGGTCTTTTATTTATATATATTAATTTTCGTGGCTTTATATATTTAAATTTTCTAAAGTAGAATTGTGTTTAATATTTCTCTCATGAACTACCTTATACTCACCCCCCCCCCCCCCACCTTCTTTCCCATTTTCCACCACCAGCCAATGATTAAATGTTGATTGCTACCTAACTTTTTTTTTTTTTTTTTAAGCACATGTTTTATTGTGTTGATGTGCATTATTCTTTTAGTTTAATTTGTCACATTTAAAATATTTTGTACAGTTTTTTCCTGTGAGCATTATTTTTCATTTGAAATAAATTTTAAGAACGTATATTTGTATAGTTTTCCCCAAGTGCATTATTTTTCTTTTAAAATTAATTTTATGAACACACATGTTTCCTCTTTTTTTAATTTTCTGCACTCTCATGCTGGAAAATGTAATGCAGATTCTAAACAGCATTTCAGTTGAAAACTTTCAGGTGGGCATTAATGGGTGGCAGAGTCATTGGCAATGGTGTGTTAATACTGGAAGAGGTTAATCTGTAGAATATTAAGTGTCTGTAAAATTATTTTCATGAAATAGACAAATTTTATGGAGTCAATCTCATTACTTTCTGGACAGCTATAAAACAAATGATTTTTTACGCTAAAATATGAAGGTGCATCTTTTAGCAGTACTTATTCATTTCTTTGAATTTCTTTTGCACATTTTATCTCAATTTTAATGTATTTATTTATTTTCTTAACTTGTTGCCAAAGGAAATAAAAGTAAAAGCTTTTCAAGTATTCTATTTTGTCTGAAAACTATATTCCTGTTGTCCTAATAAAAATGTTTTTGTCTGCCTTCTTGACCTCATATGAGAATATCTTCTTATTTTTCTATAATCCACATTAACCATACTTTTTGAATGATAGTACAAGCTAGCCCCTTATCTTATTAAAAATAGGCAAAAATGTATTATAATGACAAATTTCATGTTTGTATATTAATATTAGGGATGCACCAAGTATTCGGTATTCGGCCATACTACTGAATATTTGGTTTGGCGAAATCTAAAACTGTTCTGCTAGGCCAAATATCAAAGTATTCAGTTACTATTTGGCTAGTTGAACACATAAAAATTCAGTTTTTTTTTTTTTTAACTTTTAGTCATTCGAAAAAATTTTGCTATTTTACCTAATTATATTAAATTAAGATTTTTCAGAGTAATTAAGAAATAGATTATATTTAAATGAAACAATTGTTTTATCTAGTTTCAAGTAACATTAAAGAAAAGTAATTATTAGTTACATTAATCATAACAATAATATCGAATAAAAGTTGTCTTTATGAATAACAATATAATGATGCATGTTTCTAAAATTGAGTTAAGAAAGAGCATACATAATTCACATGATATTGCCATCTAGGAAACTTCAAGAGATCAAACAAAGATCACATCCAAATCTGGCAAGAAAAATTACCCGAGTGATAAAATAGCAATTTTGAGTTTGTCATTGAAATATGCATATGAAGCGCCTCAATATGCAGGAAGAGCATCACTTCTCTATCCTACAATTTATCTATGAGCATGCGAGGCATTTGCATCAGTTTTAATATAGGAGCCAATACGTTGTTACTTTTAAATTGATTTTTCTCAAATGCTGCATTTCTGGGTTGTATTATTTAATTATTTATTTATTTTTTATTTATTTATATTTTTTTTTTGGGGAGGGGGGGGAGTGGGCATGACAAGATATTGTTATTTAAGAAGCCTAACAGTTAATAATTTTCTTTGACTGTGAATTCAGCATTACACCACTACTTACGTATAGTAATATTTCTTAATATTTTTCTACATTTATATAAAGGACTATTTCTGTATAATAGTTTTTTATAATATTTTTCATAATTAAAAAATAAAACAATTCCAAATGTAAATGGTATACTGAAAAAGTTCGCAAAAAATTAGGTAATTGACATCTGAATAATATAAGAGTAAATCAGCTAGCCCCAATAGTTACTATTTGGTATTCAGCCATATAGTTAGTATTCGGTTGGCCGAATATTCAGTATTCGGCCAAAACTGCTATTCGGTGCATCCCTAATTAATATACCTATTCAAGAATCATATAATTACATTTATAACAATAAGTTTGTCTTTAATTTTCTGTCCTATTATTGTATAGTATCTCAGTATCTTTTATAGGAAGGTTCCAAATTTTAATTATATTGTCATATGAAATAATATATGTATATATTTCATTTAAAGTATATTATAAAAGTTAATTTAATAAACATAGAATGGTGCAATATTTAATATAAATTTATAGTTATTTTACAATCAACAAAGTAATCATATCAGTACCCTTTTAATTTAAACTTGCTAGAACTTATGAGTAATTTATCAGATTTCTTTTTTTTTTACATGTGATGTTTCTAGGCTTGAATGTTTTTGTCGTCAAGATCATTCATTAGTAACCTTGCCAACCTGTATTAAGGATCTTAAAGAGCAAAAGAAAGACAATTTCAGAAGTGTTAAGGGATCTTCAAAAGCAATGTAAGGAAGACTAACATTGCACAATACACATTAATCAAGAGTAGAATAAAATATTTGTTTTAATCTGCTACTGTGAATTTGAAAAATGCTTTAGTTTTAGGCATTTTAAATAATTTAATTGAAAATATTGATATTTGTTAATATTTTACTTTTATCCTCACATTTAGAAAGAGATGATGTTAAAATAAAAATAGCTATCCATAAAATTTTTCATTGCATTACAGTCTGAAAAATATCTTTAATGTAGTTTTTAAGATATCTCTTTCTTTCTTACAAAGCATTATTTATTATGGTTGTTAAAGTAATATTAATCAGTGTAACAGTTGACAGCATTAACAACTCAGAGATCCTACTGCAGAATGCTCTCCTCAAAAATGTATCACATGTTGATGTGAACAGTTTATTTCCAGTTATTTTATAATTTAGCAGATTGTAGATTTACTATTTAAGAAATGAATTAGTACAGTTATATTATGTAAGATGCTTTAAATCGAAAGATAATCTGACAAAACAACAAGACTATAGAGATGAACTATTTAACTTGTTTATTTTGAACTCTTCATTGTTGGCATGCACGTTCATATTACAAAATTAAAAAGCTTCTGCAAAGTTATGGTTGGCATAGTTACTTAGGGTTCCTACTGGCCTTTGAAGTTCTTGATTTCATAATTTATCTGATTTTCTTATAAAATCCTTGAATGTCCCTAATTTGATAAATTCTAATTTTGTGTGTGATATAACTTTTTATTGCAGCTTATTCAACAGCTATTATTTACTTCAGATAAGTACTGTAATAGAAGAGTTATACTGTACAGATAAGTAAATAAATGCTGTAATAATAAGTAATAAATGTCTGATACTGCACTGGAAAGATTTGATTCATGCATAACTGAATGCTAAGTATAATGAAAAGTAATTTTAGATAATTGCTGTAATTATTAAAAAATAAAAACATGTGTTGCTGTTAACTTGTATGATTCTCGTATTTTATTTTTAATAATTTTGCTTTAAAATTTTATGAATAACATTGTCAAAGAGGTTCTTTGATTTGAAATACAGTGGAGACTAGAGAGCCAGAAATCCGCCGAAGTCCGAAATCCTCACAGCTTGTCATTTTGAAATCCTCACACTTTGTCACAAACAATGAAATTCACTATTGATAAATTACAAAACTGGAAATCAGAATTTTTGAGAAAGATCTTAAATACAGATTTTATGTTTGTATTTTATGATTACAAAAAAGAAAAACAAAATAATAATAATATGAAAGATTGCAAGAGCCAAGTTGCTGCTAATGAAAATAATCTTTGTCCTTCAAAAAGAAACTAAAGAATCTATAGTTATATAATTTTGAATTAATTGTACATGTATTGTGGAAAAAAATAGCAGTTCAGTGAACTGATATATCCATCAGTGGTGATTAGATGGTTATAGAGAATTATACCTCTATCAATAGCAGTAGAATAGCGAGCTTGGTACATCGAGCATGTGCATTTTTGATGCACCCCTTCCATCTTCTAAAATATATATAATATATAGAATGAAATTGGGGACCATTTTGTGCTCTTCTATGAAGAGGGGCTTCAGACATGATAGACTTTCTTTTTCTTGCCTCTTCGTTATGTGTCTGTTCAATAGCTTAAATATAAAACTATTAGATCTTTAATTTTTGATAGAATGGAGTAGAAGGCTGATTTTTACCAGCTATGTGAAAAATACCAGAGCCGGGAATCGAACCCCGGGCCTTCCGCTTAACGTGCAGATGCTTTAACCACTGAGCTACCCTGGTTGATAAACAGCTCGGCACTTCTCACATAATTTACGTTGGCAAAGTCACCAAGTCTGCATTAAAGCAGCTATATATATCAAGTGACAAATTTGAATATGGCATAACTCCAAACGGCCACGAAATTCCAATTCAGAAATTTAATTCATCAACCTGGAAATAAATTTTTGATAGAATGGAGTAGAAGGCTGATTTTTACTAACTATGTGAAAAATACCAGAGCCGGGAATCGAACCCCGGGCCTTCCGCTTTCATCATTTTCAATTTCATCATTTTTATGCATTATTGAAAGAAATACATTAACAAGAAATGTTTATTAATAACTAAACTAAAAAATTATGACATATAAATACAGAGTCATTCTAATTAAACTTTTGCTGTAAACAGCTTTTATAGGAAGTGTAAACAGCTGTAAACAGCTTTGCTGTAAACAGCTGCAGTTAAAATGGGTCAGTAGATTGCCACCAAACTTAGTATAGAGATGATTTATGATATGAGCTTGTCTGTTTTAGACATAAGAATTTAAGCATAACCATCTTGTATGTGTGTAATATGCAAATTTTGTTTTATAAAAGCTTAGTACATAAAATTATATCTATAAAACAGACAAAAATAAAATAATTTAGAAAAAAGAACCCTTATATAATACTTATATAGTAGATAAAACTTTAGTTGCATATTTGTGCAAATAAAAGTAAGAAAAGATTACTTTTTAATTTAAAAAATAATAATTATGAAAAAGGTAAATACACTAAAATGATATTAAAGACACATTTTTATAATCAAATTTATTGCTTTGCTAATTATGGCCCAAAGCCACCTATCTTTTTAACTCTTCTAGAATTTCAGTAATAATGAAGTCTATCATGTTTGAAATGATAAAATATTTATTTTAATGTTCTCATTTCATGTATCTTAAATTAAGAATCAGTGTGTAGGAACTTTTATATTCTCTAAGGACAGGGTTGGCAGGTTTTTGACATGCGACGGTTTTAACCGGTTTTAACCATGGTTTAAACCGGCTTGTAAAAAACCTCTCTGTCAAAAACGTCAAAAACCTAATTTGTAATAAAAAATTATCAAAGAAATGATTTAGCAGAATTGGATAGACTTTAATTAATAAATCTTAAATAAAGCAGCATAAATGCATTAAAACTACTGAGTATAAACTATAACAATAAAATATATTCTTGCTGTAGCACAGCCAGAATCTATGCCTGAGAGTGATTTAATTCATAAGAATTGTTTTTTAAGCGTACAAACATGGGTTTCTGTTTTCTGATGCTGTAGGAGGGGTTTTATTAAGTCATAAAACATAAAACCCATCATTTCCTTTGCCCTACCAGTGCGTTCTTGAGATACATTCTATTTGTAGAATGTATCTCAAGAATTGCGAACGTGAACTGATAATAGACTATAATGTGACAATTTTTTTAATAGAAATTGTCAAACACTTATTTAATCAATCATTTTATTGTGAATGCATACTTTTCATTAGTTTCAGCAATGATGTACAGTTAATAAATCCTTAATTACATTTGTAGTAATTAAAATTGTGTAGGTTTAATCTAATATTTTGCAGAAATAAATTTAGATTTTTAAACTTTTTTATGGATAGATGCAGAAAGTAATCCATCACAATTGAAATCTAATGAAGGTATGTACTTTCCCCAGAATAGGGCATATTCAAAGATGCTTTCCTACCGGTACCAAGAAATATTGACACTAAAACAGCTTTTCTTAATTTCGTACCTGTATTCTTGTTAATAGGGTGGCTTAAGAAAGGGAAGGGAAAAGAAATAGAACTGGTTTATCTCTTCTACTCTTTATCTGTTCCAAGAAAAAGGTGTCAGGTGTAGAGAAGTGTACAGGTATAAGTTTATTTAATCACAACTGTTATGACATTTTTGTTAGATCAGTTGTTCTCAATTTTGGTTTTGGAATGGTAGAAAATTGTTTTGTTTTATGTATTCTCAAACTTTAACATTTTCTTAATTGATCAAATTTTGAGTAATTATTAAAATTATATTTTATTTTCCCTTAAATTAACTTCTGTTTTGTGATTCATAAGAATTAATTAAATTTATTAAGTTTCTGTTCTCATTTTCTCAAGTTGTTCTTAAAAATTGGTATTTTTCTAATTTATTTAATTTTTATTTAATTATTAAAATTTTGATTTATTTTCCTTTTAATTAACTTCCATTTTTGCAATTTCATAAAAATTCATCAAATTTATTAAGTTTTAGTTCAAATTTTAACTAATTACCTTGCTTAATTTGATGTATTTTTAATATCTTTTTTATTTCTTAGCGAAATGCTTTAATATTTGGTGTCTATTTATGCATTTTGCTGCAAGGATTCCAAATCTGTTTTTATTTTTACAATCTGAATATTAGATCAAAAGTTATTTCATTTTAAAGTTTTTGTGTCACAATGTTTCCTTTCCACTCCAATCTCCCACCTACTCAGTGATTGGTTGTTTTACAACACCTGCTTTAAGTTGATTGGTCCATTCAAGATTCCTTGTAAGAAGATTTGTTTCCCCTCAGTATTATTTATTAAGTTTAGATAGCTTAGATATACTTAGATAACAGATAGCTTATTAATTGATGAGCTGAATGATTTTAGGACAGGACAGTTGAAATTTAAGTCTGCTGTAAATAGTGTGTGTTTTAGGAGCACCTGATTTCCAAATTTAAAAATGAATCGTGGTGGAAGGCCAATTGATCCTGTTTGGCAGCATTTCCATAAAGTTGAAAGAGATCAAAAGGTATGTGCAAAATGCAAATACTGTGGAAATGTACGTTCCAATCATATTGAAAGGATGAAAAACCATTTATCTCAGTGTTTGAAAAACAGAGACTCAGATCCTGACATTAATTATGTGTCTGGATCAGAATCAGACCTAGTAGTACCTGAAACCCAAGCCAAAAAATTCAAATTGGATTCTTTCGTTGTAAAAACAAGTGGTTCTTCAGCTCAAAAATTGGATTTGTTAGTGGCAAAATTTTTTTATGCCAACAATATTCCATTCAGTGTTGTGGAACATACAACTTTCCAAGACTTAGTCTCTGCATTGCGACCAGGCTATCGTGTTCCTAGTAGAAAAGCTTTAGCTGGTACACTTCTTGATGAGGTTGTTGCTGAAGTAGAAGAAGAAACAAAGAAAAGTCTTGAAGGAAAAAATGTTACATTAATTGAAGATGGATGGAGTAACATCCATAATGACCCAGTCATTGCATCCAGTTTGCATGTCTCAGGTAAAACTGTCTTTCTTGATGCTGTTGACAGTGGCACAAATGTAAAAAATGCTGAATATCATAAGGAAATCATTGAAAATGCAATCAATAAAGCCAAAATCAAATTTGGTTGTGATGTAAAAGCTCTTGTGACTGATAATGCAAAAGTGATGGAAAAAACAAGAAAATTACTTCAATTGGAAGAGAGTACCAAAGATCTTTTTTTTTATGGTTGCTCATCTCACTGGCTAAATTTATTAGGCCAAGATCTTACACCAGATGCCATTATAAAACCTGTAATAAAAGTTCAAAAGTACTTTCGGAATCATCACTTACCTGCAGGATGGCTTCAGGAGTATCCAGAATCTATAAAGCCTCAGTTACAATGCGATACAAGATGGAACAGCCAGCTTGTATGCATCAATACGTTTTTGAGAAACAGACCATTTTATCAAAAAATAGTTGAAGATCATGAAGATAAAATTGAAAAAGATATTGCTAATCTGATCAACAATTATAATCTTTATAAGCAATGTAAAGATATCTTGATGCAACTTAAACCGATTAGTGTTTGTCTAGACGTTCTTCAACGGGATAGTGCAACTTTAGCTGATGCGTGTTCAGCTTGACTTGGTCTCATGAAGGAAGGATCTCTGCAGCCACACATTGAAACTGTGGAAAAAAGAATGTTGCAATCTTTAGAACCTTTTCATTTCTTAGCATATCTTCTTCATCCCAAATATCAAGGAGATGGATTAAACAGTGTACAAATTGAGTCTGCTCGTTTATGGGCAACAGAAAAATTTCCTAATTGTCTTCCTTTCTTAATTGCATTTGAAGCATGTGATTTACCATTTCCTGCATCGTATTTTAGTGAAAGTGGTAGACTAACTAATCCAGTGACTTGGTGGAAAGGAATTCTTAATGGAATTACAGAAAAGGATAGTCCATTTTTTGAATTTGTAAAAATGGTGATTGTTCTTCATTCTTGTCCAGCCAGTTCCGCCTCCATTGAAAGAATGTTTTCAAACTTTGGACATATACATTCCAAAATAAGAAATAGATTAGGTTTGGAAAAATGCTCAAAATTAGTGATGTGTTACCGTATGTTACGTGGTTCTTTTGAACCAGAATATTAATAATATAAATAAAATAAGTAAATGTATGCTGTAATTATTAAAAGTACAAATTTCAAAATTTGTATGTTTTGAAGTTTCCATAATTTGAATTAAACACAAAACAAGACTCATTTCATCATTTGGAAAGGTAAGCAATTATTTCTTTTTTAGTGATATGGTGAATTATTCATTTGTCCTTAATTTCAAGAGATATTCCTTAAGTAAGATAAATTTATACCAGTAAGAAATGATTATTAGTCAAGACAAAAATTTGTATAAAAAGATTAAATTATTTATATTTTAATCTTTTTATACCAGTACTTCATTCTTTTCCCATTTATAAAATAAATTTTATTCTTATTTTACATTATATTGTTCTGAATTTGCTCCAAATATAAAAATAAATTAATGCTGCATATTTGTTTATTAAAAATAAATAAATAAGCTTGTTAACCAAATATGCAAAAAATCCACACCAGAAAGAAATTACGCGTAAAAAATTGAAAATTAAGTCATAAACAAAGAAAAGTATATAAATTAATAGAATTGAATTTAATATAATTCAATGTATACTAAAATTAAGGAACATTATAATTAAACAAAAACAATGCTGGAGCTTGCTATTATTAACAGCCTTCTTTTTTTACTTTTAGCGTATTTAAAATGTATTGGGGGTTTTTGACGGTTTAAACCGGTTAAAACCTGGTTTAAACCTATGTCACGTCAAAAACTAGTTTTTGACGGCTAAAACCCAACCCTGTCTAAGGATGATAATTTCGTATCTGAGAAAGACTATGAATAAAATTATCTGTTACTATGGTTTTAGTAATTCATTTAGGTTTAAGTATCGAATTTAACAATGAACCTAATTGTGTATATATGTTATCGCTAAAGTGCATAAATCAGTTAATCTGCAGATTACCTAGGTAATCTGCACATTAACTAGGGCGATCCGTTAAAGTGAGGAAAATTGTTTCATTTCTCAAATTACCTAGGTAATCTGCGAATTACCTAGGTAATCTGCACATTACCTAGGTAATCTGCACATTACCTACTAGGCACTCGTTAAAGTGAAAATAAGATGGTGTTGTAATTTTACAGCACGCTGTGTTGTATTTGTTTTTTTCATTCAGGGAAAAAAATAGTTTTCTTTCCTTTACTTTCTTTCTTTACTTATTTTAATCTGTATGTGTTTTAATTTTTATGTCTTTTAAAGTTATATTTGTTTAAATTTTTTTACTTATTTCATTTTTTTTATTCTGTCAATATAAGTTTGAAGATGTTATGCATTTTTAATATGAAATATAACTTTAATAGCTTTCAATAAATTTTATTTTATAAATGAATGTTAGAATTGTAATACAGTAATGATTTCTTTTCAAAATAAAAATATTTAACCATTTAAATAAAAAAAAAAAAAAAATTATTAACAACTTACATTGCTATTACTATTTTTTTTTTTTTAATTATGCACCAATTTTTAATTCGATAAAGAAATATTAAATTAGACAATTCAGAAGCATTATTTAAGAAGTACTTCAAATAATTAAAACTGCTTTAATAATTTTTAGACCGCAGAAAAATTAAAATGACTGTTTTCCAAAGCTTTATTAAACTATATTTTGCAGCATACATATTTCAACAACAAGTACAAATTTAGCAAATATATTAATTTTACAAAAGAAAAAAAAAAAAAAAACTTTTAACACATTTTATGTGATAAACTACAACGAAATTACCTGAAAAAGCGAACAAAATAAAAATAAAAATGTAATCATGATATATAAAATATATAAAGGAAACTTGAAATTGAAAGAAACAACAACAAAATGTAATGAAATGCTAAAAAATGCATAAAAATTTCATATTAAGTATTTATTAAAGAATGCCATATTTTTCAGAGTTAAAAATTTTTTTCAATAAGTAATCAATTTTTAAATAAATTAGTTTTAAAAAGTTGTGTTTTAATAGTTTTATTTCGGGAGGAAATAATTACTGTGTTGTAAATTTTAATATTCATAATTCAAAATAAAGTTTCAGGAGATAGAGCGTTTAGATTAAGATTAGATTTCAATAAAAAATGCAGTGCAGACCCTTATCAAACTTATATTGACAGAATTAAAAAACAGAAGAAATAAAATCAAAATTAAAACTATTATAACTTACTTGTTACTTTAAGTTTTGTGTTGGTCATGATAAGAAACCTATAATAACCATGTCTTCGTTGCTCCAAGTTTGCGTTTACCAATTATCATAGCAGAAGCGGAGCGGAAAGGATGAAAGTTTTGGTTTGTGTTTGAAGGTCATTCGCGTATCTGTATCACATGACTGTTTGACGTCATAGTGAATGTAAAAAAACTAAGGCTCGAAACAAACATTTGAACTTTAACGACACAGAAGCCGCTAATCTGCAGATTACCTAGTTAAAATGCGGAAAACTCTTGATTCCACACTTTAACAGGTCATTTTAGTTAATCTGCAGATTAGCTAGGTAATCTGCACATTAACGGATTCCGAGCTTTAACGGTAACATATACACTACAAAAGTTCTGCATGAAAAGATGCTGTTTGCCATTTAACAAAATTTTGGCCTTCAAAAGTCTTTTTTATACTTTCGAGATATGCAAAATTCTTCATGTGTGCATCAATTATTCTTTCTTACAACTACTTGGTATTCGGTACTCGGCCGAGTAGTAAAAGGCCGAATACTCTGTACTCGGTTCTTCGGCCAAAGTGCTACTCGGTGCAGCACTAGAAATAATGGATATTTTGTGTTTGAACATTTTATTAGTAATTGATTTTGAAACTGTAATTTTTATATAGTTTGAAAATAAATGCATTTATTTTCATATTTATAAAGGAAAATAAATTCATTTATTAATTCACCATTTAGACTATTTGTTTTGTGTATCTATTTATATAGATGTAGTATTAGTGTACTCTATCTAATACAGAGCTCCAGGAATTTGAAAAATTATCCCCCCTCTGCCTCTTCCCCCCCCCCCCCCCAAAAAAAAAAAATTGAAATTTACCTTAATGTAGAATTTAAATTCTATGCGTAAAAACCAAATATTTACTAGGACTGGATGATTTACGGCAGGAAACATTTGTGTGAATTTAACATAATCAATCTTGCTTTATTATTTTCTCTAAACCTACACACTATTGGCATTGATATTGATACATCATTACACCAGCACAACAATTCAACACCAGGTCAAAAAGCACGTGTGAACGGGAGCAGTGTTAACCAATTCCATAAAATGATGCATTGACTCAACATCAAATTGTGAAAGATGCATGGGAAAAAGTTGTGTAAATCCCCCAGTGGTATATTGATTCAATACATTGTCTGAAAACATTGTGAGAGGAGCGTGAATCAAAATGGCACAAGTTAAGCTTACATCAAGAGTGGTATTGAAACTTGATTTGGAAATCAATATTTTCACCAAAATATTAAATATACATATCTATATTGAATTTCCTTAAGATCAAATTTCCTTATTATTTTTTCCACCAGTTAAAATATATTGGTCGCCAGTGTTAACCAGGCAACTGTATTTCATGAGCCCTGCTATAATTAGTGATGCGGAATGGAAAATTTTCTATGTCTTTCTGGAAAATTTTCAAACCAAAAAATCAATTTTTTTGGTAAATCTTTTGCATGATGCATTTAATTTTTCCTTTTATTAGTCACAATACAGTTATTAGTTACTGTAATGCTATATACAGTGTGAAAAATAAAAATTTTTGATTAAAGTCATCATTTAGAAAGCTACCAGATACATAATTTGAGCAACTTGCTCAAGAAATAGATTTTTTATTACTACAATACAAGAGATCTATGGCTGCTAATCAGAATTTTGAATGTCCATTCAATAAGTTTGTGTAAACATAATTATAAAGCATTTGGCAACATAACAAAAAAGAAGAAGAAGAATCTGTGCTTCAATAATTTTGCTACCAACTGTATGATTTCTCTGCCACTAGCAGCCAAACCCAATATTATTCTGTACAGAAATTCGTTATTTACCTTTTAAAAAAATTCTATGTTTACATTCACAAAATTTACAATTGTTAAATTTGTTCTTTTTTTTTTTTTTTTAATGTTTTATTTTGAAGTTATGAAGTGCAAAAAAGAACTTTCATAATTGTTTTCCATTTTATAATTTCAATTTGAAGTATTAAAAATTAAATAAATTTTGGGAAAAACAAAAGCAAATTTAATTTTTCTAGATATTTATAATAGAAACAGAATTTTAAAAAAAAATCATTAATTCTTATAACAATTTTCCTTATATGATAAAATGAGCATCAGCTTATTTAAAAATATATACAAACTTTAATTAACTTCATGTCTCGAAACTTCAAGCACTGTATTTGCCGTTGAAAAAGCTGGGGCATCCCAATGAAACTGTTCGGCCGAAGAAGACATGAAGTAAATTAAAAGTTGTATATATTTTTAAATAAGTTACTATTGGTGCTTCATGATATGTTTTTGAAAGTATGAGTATCAGCTGTTGGCAATGGTATGTGAGGGTCTCTGAGAGCTACAGAACATTCACAGATACCTTATTTATATAAGTTATTCAACCATTATACATGCAAAACAGTCATTAAACATTACAACTTTCTAGCTTTCTACATGTTTAAAAAACCATTAAATCATAATTTCTGTGTTTTGTTTATTCTTTTTGAATTGAATAATTATTCATAATTTTCTTTGAATAGTTTTGTTTACTTGTAGCTTTTAATGTATTAGTTTTATTTTACAAAGCCTTCGTAATTTAGAAGCTGAAAATTTTTCATTTCAAAATTTTCTAGAAAACCCCCATTCCTAATTATAATACTTACTACTATGTATAGTTTATTATAGATCAGATATTTCCACACTTGTAAGGGCTCAAGAGCCACATTAGAAATCTTAGGTACGATCGATCAATAAATTAATAAACGGTTCTTCATAAATTCTGCAAATTAAATAGAGATATCAGCAGGAAATAAAAAGCTTTTTTTTTTTTTTTTCTCCATTTTTTGTTGTGTGTTCGCTTTTGAAAACTGCAAAAATGATCTTATGCGTCGTTAGTTGAAAACCCCTGGTATAAACTATATAGTCTTAACTACTGTGTTAAGAAAAATGTATGAATAAAGTAAAATTGAATATTTACTTAAGAGTGTAAATTTTTTACAGATCAGAAAAAAAATAATATAACATTTTTCCTTTTTAATCTTTAACAACTTTGATTAATACTAAATATAAATTCTGATTAAATTTTACAATGTAAAAAGTAAAGTATAATGAAATTAGTTAAGTAAAATTTACAAATAAGTTTTTCAATAATTAATGCTTTACTTGTATATAAGTCAATATTGTAAATTATTGAAATACACATATAACTACATTGGCTTTTTTAATTATTTAACAAAAATAAAATATATATCCTGTAATTTCTCTTTCCTATATTCTCCTAAAACAATCATGGAGCACTTGCTATCTTGATTTTCTTATTTATCTGTAGAAGTTTCATTTTGTATATTAAAAAAAAAAAAAAAAAAAAAAAAAAAAAAAAATCAAATAATTTTCTATATTAAATGAAGTATGAAGTTTTGTTTAAGCATTTTTCCCCCCTGGAAAAACATTTAATATCGAATTTAAAAATTATCTAAAATTCTGAGACTATCTTGAATAAGTAGAGCAAAAACTGGGATTAATAGAAAACATCTAGTGCCTCAAACTTTTTTTTAATAGTCAACTTTTATTTATCAGTTTTTTGTAGTCCTGTTTAGATTGTTATGAAATTTAACATGCTGAGTGCCATGTCAGCGACCGGTTGTTGACAGTGTCAAATGTGATAGAAAGCCGCATCAACCATCGGTGGCTAACAGTGTAAAATATGATGTAAAACTCTTTAAAAAAAAAAATTTGTTTTAAGTAATTACTGAAAATTTATTTAAAATGTACTTAATTTTTGTTTTTTCTGTTATAAGATTATATAATTAACCCTTTGCCTTAAAACAATGTATGGGAGACGTGATCGTACTGCTGTGCCTAAAATGAGAACCTCGTATCACACACGTGATGATTCTTTCTGGCCAAAAGTGAAAAGCACGTGTCAGACACGTGATTGTTTTTACACGATAATGTTTTTGTTTTTGCGTTATTGTTTGTTACAGTTGCAATATAAGAGTTGGTCGTTTATTCTTAGGCGTAATTGCAATAGAGTTGTCAAATAATTAACTGTTGGTTCTTAAAAAATCTAAAAATTTAACCTAATAAGGGTGCTGGCAAGTGTCCTGATTACACCTTAGAAACTGAAACAGATACCGATTCAGATATATCTGAAGATAGCAGTATAGTTTGTCCTATAAAAAAACATGTGCAAAAATTAGTTAGTGATGAAAGCGATACTAATGACGAAGAAAATATTAGGAATCAGTTATCAGAACAATGGATTTGGCAATCAAAAAAATAATCAAGCGAAGATATGGAAGTATACAGAAACTCCTGGCATAAAAGTAATGTCTACAGGTGAGAAATGAAAACAGTGGAAAGTTAGACTTCTTTTATGCAATATTTGACAAAAAGTTTTGGGAAATTGTTGTAACAGAAACAAATTGCTATACAGAGCAATGTATAAGCGATGAAAGAAGAAAAAGAAAAATCGACGAGACTTGGGTTCCTGTAAATTGTGATGAGATGAAAGTGTACTTTGCCTTGTGTATTATAATGACACAAGTTAGGAAACCAAATATTCAAATGAATTGGACTAAAAGAGCGGTTATTAAAACACCGATATTCCGGAAGACTATGACCTACACCAGATTTTTACAAATTACTAGGTTTTTGCATTTTGCAAATAATCATACAACCGATAATTATGATCGAATAAGAAAAATAAAATCTGTTTCAACTTTTTTTAATCAAAAATTCAAAGAAGTATATAATATGGAAGAGGATGTCGCTATCGACGAATCCCTAATGAAATTTAAGGGACGTTTATCATATAAACAGTATAATCCATCCAAAAGAGCCCGATTTGGCATAAAGTTTTATAAATTATGTGAATCAGCATCGGGTTATTGTTATCATTTTAAAATATATACCAGAAACGACAAAATAAACCCTGAAGATAGTGCATCTGAAAATGCTGTCATGGAATTAATCAGCTCAGTATTACATAAAGGACACACTCTATACCTAGACAACTGGTATTCTTCGCCAAAATTATTTTTACGATTAATTAAAAATAAAACTAATGCAATAGGAACAGTACGTTCTAATAGCAAAAATATGCCCATTGATTTAATGGAAAAAAAAAAAAAAACTTAAAAAGGGCGAATGCGAAATGAGATCTAGTAATGGCATATTCGCCTTAAAGTGGAAAGATAAGCGAGATGTTTGTCTTGTCCACTAAACATTATAAAATAGAAATGTCTGAAGGAAGAAAACCTGATATTTTGAAACCAAAATGTATATTTGATTATAATAAGGGCATGATTGGCGTTGATCGCCAAGATCAAATGTTAGCTTGTTTCCCCATTATGAGGAAACACATGAAAGGATACAGGAAATTTTTTTTTTACATATTCGACATGGCACTTTATAACACTAACATTTTGTACAAGAAAATACATAAAGAAAAAGTAACTTATGCTGAGTATAGAGTAGACATAGCCGAACTATTACTGAAAACTGCACAATCGAACTATAACAGGACAGGACAAATACCCACTGGAGATATGCCAGAGAGACTGCAAGGACGAAATTGGGGACATTTTCCAAAACATATTAATCCAACACCATCAAAACAAAAACCAGCCAGGACTTGTAAAGTTTGCGCAAAGCATAAGAAAGAAGCGCAGTGAAACAACATGGGAATGCAAAAAATATATTTCCTGTCATTGGTTTAAAATGTTGGTAATAAAACAATACCCCTTTAAACAATATTTTTGACTAATATTATACATTATTCACTTATAGGTTATTCACGCAATAAATTCTACAGAAAAAATATTTAAACGACGGAAAATTTTTACTTTTGTTATATAACCAAAAACATAAAAATAATATTATGTGAAATAAAAACATTAAACATTTTTCTAATAAAAATGAAATGAAATATAATTATCAAATTCTGTGGTTTTATTAAATAGTAAATGCAGTACTATTAATGTCCACTGGTTTGCTCACAATTTAGCCCGGGATGAAACTGCTTCTGGTCACGACGCATGAGAAAAGCTTTCATCGAAAGTGGCACACACAATCGTCGCTCGATTCATAAGGCAAGGGGTTAAGAAATTTTAATGGATTTTATTGAAACGCAGTGAGCACAATATGCTTCTAAGCAGTGTGTGTGGCCTGATGGGGATTTCCTTAAGAATTTGCGTGGTGCTCAATGTGTTAAGCATGAAATATTTTTATCATGTTCTCTAAATTCTTTTAATGAGAGTCCAAATATGTTATAATTTATAGATTGTAATTGTTTTATTTGTATTTTATGATATTTATCAAATTTGACCAAAGTCTGATGTATATTTAGTGGCTTAATTGAAACATCAGTGTGTTCCTGCATGTGGAGACTAAAAAGATTTTGGGGTTCTGTCTGTACCAAGATAATGGCTTCAAAAATCATGCAATTTATTTGCAAATCGGTACACTACACATGTTCATGAGCCAAATGGAATTTGCAGTATAATCTTAAGTATGTTCTGTATATTCTTAAGTATGTTATAATTGAGCCTTGGGAGCTTCAGGATATTCCGGTTATGTGTCTGCTGGGTTTTCTTTCTGCCACAGGTCTTTTTAAAGATTAGGTTTTGTGGGTTAGTACAATAGACCTCTGGTCGCAGTGCTTGGTTTCTTGTAAACCACCTACTTACAATTCATTCATTCATGTTCTGTTTATGGTTCGTGTACAGATGTACAACAAAGTTTTTCTTATTATTACTGCACAGCCTGTGGACAAAATTTATTTATACCATGATAGTAGCCACAAAAATAACCCATTTTGTTTGTAAATTGGTTCACGTGCCATAGAAATAGCCTTATAATTTTTGGTATCTATATTCTTTATGGTTTGTGTACAGGAACATACCAATTTATTTCTTATCATTATGGCCTATGGACAAATTTTCATTCAAAAGCATTTTAACATGTTTACACTGAATTCAACAAAATGAAATCGACTTCAACATTACATCATTGATATGCTTAAAAGCATGTTTTCTGTGGAAAAAAACGTGTGCTTAGACTTAATATTTAATTTAAAGGACCATACAAATGTGCTTCAGCAATATTACATAATATCCAAATTATGCCAAATTTCATTCAAATATTCATGAGGTCCAAAGAATTAGTTGTATAGTTTTTACTAGTATATAATGTTTATGGCTTGTTTAAAGAGAACACAAAAGAATTTCGTAACATAACCTATGGACAGAATTTTATTTAAGAGCATTTTAACATGTTTTTGCAGCATTCAACATGAAAGAATTAACATGATTTTTTCTCTAGAAAAAAGGTATATATAGCTAAATTATGAACAGGACACTGGCGGATCGTGAACCGAAAATAGGTGAAGAGCTCAAAAATAATATTGAAGTATTTTTAATTCACAATTTTCAGTAAGCAGGGTCTTAACTAAAATTAACTAAAAATACTTATTTAAATGTAAATTTATATTCTATAAATGAATACAATGTAAAATACAGTGTGCCTGTTCACCTATTTTCGGTGCACGAACCGCCACTGGAACAGGACCATACAAAAGAATTCCGATAATATTCTGTAATCATTCAAATGATATCAGACTGATTCATATAATAATGAGTTACAAGGAATTAGTTGTATAATTTGTACAGATGTAGATGTTTATATAGATGTTTGTGACTCATGTACAGAGACATAAAAGAATTTTGTACTATTACAGTCTGTAGTTACTATTTCTTATAAGTTTAGTATGGTTGCACCCCATCAAACATAGTGAAATAAACATTTGTTATCAGAATGATTAAAAGCAGGCTTTGTATAGAAAATGATAGGTGTAAAAGTTCGTAATTAGTGTACAGGGCTACAAAAAATATTTCCACTATGCTATGCAATCATTTGGCATTAAATTTGGTACAAGTATTTATGTGTTATAAGGAATTAACACAAAGCTATGAGCTGCAAAGAAATATATACAGTGGACGCTCATTAATTCGAACTCGGTTAATTCGAATTTTCGGTTAATTTGAACTAATCCAAAATCCCACAAAAGCTCGCATTGGAATAATGTTAAAAAAATCTCATTAATTCGAACTAAATTTTTGTCACTTCGGTTAATTCGAACAAAAAAAATCCCCCAATTTTTTTTTTCTCATTTAATGGAGAAAACTGGACAAAATTGTTATTTTGTGTCATAAAATAATCGGGTTTTTTCTTTTTCTTTTTCTTTTCTTTCTTTTTTTTTTTTTTTTTCTTTTTGGTTGTTTTATTTTGTGTGTGTGTATATGTGTGTAAAGAGGCACATGACATTCCTATCTCCGCTAAACATTAATCGCTATTGTCCAATTCTTATCAGTACTTAAAACTCTCTGACCTGCTTTCTTGGATTCCATCAAAACTCTTTATGAATGGATCATGGTTGGGGGGGGGGGGGGGTGAATCATCTGTTTCTTTGTTATAGATTCTCAGAAAATTCTTTCGATTCTCTTTGTTATTGATTCTAGAGAGCTGCATCAGTTATGCCTGCAGTTCAGACAAGTTAATGTGCTTTAGTGTTTCTCCTTCAGTGTGTGTTGTAAACGTGTAAAAATTCATTATGTCTACACGTGGAAAGTACAAAACCCTAACTTTAGAGACAAAGGTTGAAATTTTAAAGAAAGTTGAGAATGGCGAATGTAAAACAAAGTTAGCAGCTGATTATGGAATAAAAAAGAATACATTGTCAACTTATTTGAAAACAAGGCATCAATTTTAGATGCGTGGAAAAAATCTAAATTTGCTAGAGGAAGGAAACGCATGAGAAATGCGTCCCAAGAAGGGCTAGAAAAAGCTTTACTAATGTGGTTCAAGGATGCTAGATCTCGAAATTTTCCAATAAATGGACCCCTATTGCATGCGAAAGCTGATGAATTGGGAAGTCGAATGGAAATTGAAGATTTTAAATGCAGTGATGGAGGGCTCTCCCGATTTAAGTCAAGGCACAATATTTCTTATAAAAATGTATGTGGCCAAAGCTCTGATGTAAACGAAGATGTATGCAATATTTTCGGTAGGAGACTCCCAGAGCTTTTATCTACTTATCTGCCAAAAGACATTTTTAATGCGGACGAAACGACGCTTTTTTATAAACTTTTGCCTAACAAAACATTGCATTTTAAAGGGGATGCTTGCGTAGGAGGTAAAAGCAGTAAACAGAGATTACAGCTTTAGTTTGTGCTAATATGGATGGGAGCGAAAAACTTAAATTATTAGTGATTGGAAAGTCCAAGAATCCAAGGTGTTTTACAGGAATCAAAACACTACCAGTTGATTATGTATCCAACACAAAAAGATGGATGACACGAGAAATATTCAGTAATTGGTTAAAAAGAATAGATAAGCAGTTTTCGAGGCAAAAACGTAAAATTCTCTGCTATTTGTGGATAACCCATCCTGCCACAATAATCTTCCAGAACTGAGTTCCATACAGGTTGAATATTTGCCGCTAAATATAACTGCGAAGCTACAACCAATGGATCAAGGAATCATACAGAATCTTAAAGTAAATTACCGTAAGAGACTCTTAAAACAAATCCTTTTTTCTTTAGATTGTGGTGAAAACTACGACATTACTCTGCTAACAGCTATAAATGATCTATATGCTGCATGGGATGCTGTTAAAGAAAGCACAATCAGAAATTCCTTTCGTCATGCTAAATTCATGCATGCCGAAGAGAGCAATCAAACCGAAGAATGTGATACTGTTGATACTGATTTTCCTGAATTCAAAAAAATTAAATGTGATAACGTTACTTTTACTGATTATGTAAGTGTAGATGAAGACGTAGAAATCTGTGGAAAACTGAACGATGATGAAATAATAAAAACTATCCGAGAAGATGAGAAAGAAGAAACCTTATCGGATTCAGATGAGACTGAAGAAACTTTTAAGCATCCTAATGATCAAGCCATAATGGACTCGATAAAAACTCTCAAAGCATTTATTCAGATGGAACCTTCCTCTGAAAAGGAATTGAAATGCCTACTTCAAATAGAAAAGCTGGCTGAAAAATGTAGGCATAATAGGCAAAAACAAACATCCGTTTTACAGTTTTTCCCGAAAGTGTAACTTATATTTTTAATTAAAATTTATTTTCTATGAAATATCTTCTGCCTCATTTTATGTTTAAGGTAAGTTTTTATTGCTCTTTCATAGTATATTTAATTTTAATTTATGTTATACATATTAGGGGATTTTTTGTCTTCAACGATACTTTAAAAATTATTTTCTCTTAACATCGGATAATTCGAACTATTTTCTGAGAACCTTCGAGTTCGAATTAACGAGCGTCCACTGTATACACATTTATGATGTAGACAGATTAATACAACAGGGGTAGAAGTTTGGGGGGGGAGGAATAGCCCCCCTCAGAAATGTATTTGGTTAACCAACGAGTTAACATATATATGTTTAGTGTTTGTATAAACTAATAATTTTTATTAAGATAATATGAAATAAATAAAAATGATCTGCTAAATAATGAGTGATGCAAATAGGATGTTGAGGCCCATGATTTGCAGATGCACTAGTATAGAATATAGGACAGTAGCCTGTGTGATGCTTAAAGTATTTTAGAAACAGCTAGCTTTGTTTTCTTTAATTTTAATTGTGTTCCTTCATCTTTGTTTGTAGGATAAATATATGTTCTGAGAAAAATGAAAAACCAGCTGTTTTAGAATCACCTAGTGATGATGAGAATGATGAAGAAGAAACTGAAGAAGAAAGAGGTAATGTTTTTAATTTTATATGTCTGCGTAAATTTGTATTAGTTCCTACTTTAAAATTCTGTTTCATCTCCTGACTTCGGTAAAATGAAAAATTTTCTGCAAATATAAAATATATAATGGAAGACTTTTTGTAGAAATGGTATAAAATGTAAAAGATTAAATAATTCTTAAAGCAACAAGTATATAAATGAAACATAAAATAATTTAAAATAAAGACATATATGTCTTCATGTCATATATTTTTTTAACCAAAAGTTTGCTGTCAATTTGGAAAGAAAAAAGTATTTTAGTGAATTTTATTTTTCTCATGAGTAATGTTGAAAAAAATATTCTGCAAAGTAGAAAAACTTTCCGCAGGCAATGTTTGCATGTTTGTGTATATTATAATGCATGTCAGCTCATCTCTATTGTGTATATACAGGGTGTCCCACCAAAACTCTTTATAGCCAGATTTCTCTTGCATGGTGTACATAAAAATGCACTGTACAACCCACAGTTTTTTTTTTTTTTTAGAAAAGTGAATAAATGTGGAATACTCATGCCACTGTATCGAACATGAGAATGTTTTTTAAGGTCACAACGGTTGTCAAATCCAACTCCTTTGCCTGTATGTACATGTACGCCTGTAAATGTTTATTCTGTGTGCCATTTACCTATATCAACTAAATTTTGCCTTAGGCAAGAAATATCTAGGACTTTTCCTTAAAATAATGACATCAAAGATGTTTTTATCATTCAAGGTTTTTTTTTTTTTTTTTTTTCCATTCCATTTAAATTCTGCAAAGTAATTGAAAAAATGTTCCTCAATGTGTTCTGTTTCATCATTTTGTTCATTCCTAAATGTGTTCTATATTCTGTGTGTGTAACACTTAAGGATCAAGTAAATTGTGTTTGTAGTTCACTTGGCAGTGAATAATATACAGCAGTCTTTTCACTACATTTAAATAAATTATACTTTATCAGTATTCATATATTAGTACATAAAGAAAACTGTATACATATATATATAACAGAATTTAAATTTTCATAATTATTTTTAAAATTTATTATTATTAATGTATATATTAACTGTCGTCACAGGATAAAATTTAATTTAAGAAATCAAAGATAAAACTATATGATAAATTCCTATGCTTTTAAGAAACAACCAAATATAAATTTAAATAATTTTTCTTTTGTGATTATAAAAATTAATCATTGAAAATTAATTGAATGTATTCATTAATGAATATTAACAGGGTTCATACTCATTAGGGAAAACCTGGAAAACAGGGAATACTCAGGGAATTTGGAATTTGTTAAAAAAAGTCAGGGAAAATAAAAATTTTCATTAAAAGTCAGGGAAAAATCAGTTATATAAAACCTGGAAAAACAATTTTTTTTTCTCTCTCTCAAGTTATGTTCTTCTTTTTTTAGCTTCGTATCAAAATTTAAATGATTAAGTATTGTGAAAATACGCATATAAATAATGATTTCTACCTGAATTTCTAGCATGATTGGCAGTAATATGACATCATACAGCAGAAGTAGTTGTATTTTGTCCTGTCTAGAGAAGCATTTCTTGTAATATGTCGCTAATATTTTCTTGAAAATTGTCTGGGAACTCAGAGAAAACTCAAGGAATTTTTTCCCCATATTTGAGTATGAACCCTGAAATTAGAGGAGCTATAATCATAATTCTGAAATGTTTCGATTTTATGTAATTGTTACATTTTTTAAACTTTTTGTGCTGTGAGGGCATAAATTCAAGTATTACAAAAAAAAATGTGAAACAATTTAGATCATTGAAGGCAAACAATTCAAGATTATTCCAATTAATACCAGTGATTAACATAAAAGTACTTATGTATAATACTTTATTCTGAATCTTTCACCATCATTGAAGAAAATATATATTAATAATTTTTTTTATAGTCAGTTATAAATTTGTTTATAGACTTTTCAAGGATGTTTTTATTAAAAATTATTTTAATAAGAATTTTAAAGGATCCTTTATTAAGTTTATAAAATAAGTACACTAGCAGTAACTTTTTTAGTATGGGCTAAAATAATTTTACATATATGTGCCTGTGTGTAAGAAAAAGGGGGAAAACGTGCAGATTTTGTTTTTGTGATAACAATAGCAAATTTAATTAAAATCCATTTAGAACACTTAAGAATTAAAAATTTAAACGTTATTTTAAAAGAGTTTAAAGAAAATCCTCTGGAAGATACAAATACAAGAAAACTGTTTAAATTTTTAGCTGTTGAACCACAATAGAAAAGCTACGAAAAAAGTGTTATATTTCATATTTTGAATGCCAAATGAGAGAAAAGGTCATAGCCAAATTACATTAATCCTTGTCCAATAATGCTATAGAACTTAAATGTATTCAGCAGATTCAATTCTTAAAATGTGATGGCAGTCTTTATATTATATCTAAAATTTTCATGTACTTTATGTAATTGCAATATTGCCTAGATTTAATATAATGCAAATTAATTTTCATTTTCAAATCTATTTTTTACATGACATTACTTTTACATTATGATAAATTTACTTGACATATACATTTACATTAGTTTCCAGAGAACATTTGATGAACTGAAACATAGTAGCAGAAACAGTATGACAGTAAGCATTGCAGAATTTTTAAATCTGTGCAGATTACTTTAACATTTCAGAAAGGAATGTCAGACCTACAAATATAATTTGCATTATTATGCCTTTAGATTATTGTACTTGTAGTATATTTTCAGTTTATTTTAAATTACGATAATTGAGCATTTGAGTATTAAAAAAAGAAGCTTTAAATTTCAAAAATTTTTCATAGATAACTTTTTTTTAATAAATAATAATACCTCATCTTTATTCATTTTATTTATTTACAGCACAGAGATCAGCATTTGAGTACAAAAGGAAGATGCATTATAACGAATTTTATGCTGTAAAACTTGCTAGAAAGTTAATTGACAATGATGATGAAGAACCAGATGAAGAAGGTGAAGACGTCTAAGCTTTTATTTCTTTAATTAATTATTTTATGTGGTACATTTCTTCCCTCATTTTTCCCCCTTCACAAAATCTTTAATATTAGTGATATGCTGATTTCTGGCATTTTTAAACACGACATATTCAGTTGTCTGCTTTATTTGCAATAAACCAAGAATTATGTACTCTAAAAATTCTTCAATGGGACTATTTGAGTTGCTAAAAATCAGGCACTGTTTGTTTTGTTTATGTAAATTTTATAAATTGATTTTCTGGTTTAAAATAAAGATAAATATTTAATTTTGTTTCAATGACAGAAATATAGTTATTAAACCATAGAAAAATAGTGATGAAATAAAATACATCATAGAGACTTTTATTTATTATTTTTCTCATGATATCTGAACGTCCTGTCTAGTTTTTAGTCAATGTGAATATTGTTTGTAAAATTTATATATTACTCATATGCTGTTTGAATAAAAGAATTACCTTTTAAATATTTTTAAAGAGTGGTCACTATTTTTGTGTACATTTTTCCTCCCTACACATTTTTTGGATGTTCATATATGTGCTTCCTAATGCTGTTTTTCAATGTTAAATTTATGTGATACTATTCATATTATATTCCACTTGTTTTAAATGCAATGGAATTGCTTTGCCTATTCAGTTAAATATCCATCCTGCATGCCAATGTTTTTTTGCCTCCTGAAAATGTAGTTTTGTACATCCGGAAATTGTAAATAAATAAATTCATTAACCAGATGTTTATGTTTTATTTATTCTAGAATTTTACTATTTATTGTGTATTTTGAAATATTTTTCATTATTCTTCCCTTAAATTTTCTTGCTGCAAAGTTCTGTTTTTTATGCTACCTTATTCTTCTGAGTATCCAAGCGAATCTATTCTCAAGGCTAATAGACAAAAGTACCAGGTTCAAACGCAGGTCTATTTTTTTTACTATAATTATCTATCTGTATATAAGTACCATATTTTCTGGTGTATGATCCGCAGATCATCTGTTTAAAAATCTAAAAAAAAATTTAATGTGGATTATCTGTTGCCATGGATTATCTTACAATTTTTTTTTAAAGCGGCTGTCTTGCGACAGATATCGGAAATTTACGTCAACAAGATGCAAAAAAATATCTTCAGATCTTGTATCTACTTGGCCACAATAGTGATTGGTTCAGGTATGACATATTTGTACTAGTAACAGTGGCTTCTGCTTTCAGAAAATACTTTTCTAGCCTAATGGCAACAGGCTTTTGTTTGTTTACTTGTTATTAAAATGTCATTTTTTTTTCATGAAGGGTTTTTTTTTTTTTTTAACTGTAGAGTGACAATTATTTTTATTATTATAAGATGTAATCTTTTATATTTACATTACAATTATCTTTTAAATAAACAGCTATGATGAATAAAGAGCATGGCAGTGTATCAATAATTTCCATGTTGATTATGATTTGTGTCCGCACATTATACGGCACCGTGAATTATCTGATGAAAATTTTTCATCAGGGCTGAAAGTATCACCCTCTGGATTTTACACTGTTGTGGACTGTAGGCAGGAAATTATGGTAGTAACAAAAGTTACTTGGGCAGAAAACTTGAACAAGATTTATTAATTTGCTGACAATAAAAGTATTCTTTTATTGCATTTCTCTTAATTAAAATGAAATATTTTAAACTAGCAAACCCGTGCGAAATATTCGCTTTTTATTTCTTTTCTTATTTACCTTTAAAATTTTAAACTCATAAATGTTATACCAATTTCACCACCTAATTAAAATTTTAATTTACCAGAAGCCAAATTATTTATAAAACCAAATTAATATTGTACAATAGTGAAACCAAACTCATTCAAAGAAAGGTTTCCAAATAAAATTCATGGTTCACGACCCAATTTTCATACTTCCACAGGCAGTACAATTTTAATATAGGACTCCCATGACACCTCTTAAATTTTTGTCATCATGTTAGCGATGACTTTTATTAATTTTGGTTTATATATATATATTTAAATAAATAAAATAAAATAATTCCTTTTTTGATTATATTTTTTGTGATTGTGTTTCTTAGTCAATTTATGACACAAAAGTTCATATTCTGTATATATCTTTGAAATATTGCTAGGTTTAAAATGGCGCTTTCAAAGATTTTGAAGAAACAACTGTTAAAAATACATTTTTTTCGTAAAATAATCTCATCAGACAAATGTTGTCATTTTTTCTTATTAGTCCATTGAACTAAGTCCGCATGCTTGAATATTGTTCATGCATAAATATTATTTTTTTTATCCTCACGTATCGTATCGTTTCAAAAAAAAAAAATTAAACTGGTCCACGTTAGAGAATCATTATATAGATTATTTGAATATAAATATGCAAAATAAATAAATCTACACCACTTTATTTTTTCTACTTAATATTTAATTGGTCTTTGTGGTATAATCTTTGTTGACCATTTGCCAAAATCTCCACTATCCATGAATAAATAGTATTTTAATCAATCACACAATTTTATGTTTAATATAATGTCTTACTTGTGGAGTATATTTTTTGAAAATATGTCAATTCAGAATCATTTTACATAGTTTTATTTAGTTTTGAATGTTATGTATGTATGGGGGGGGGGGGGGGTCAAATCTAAGAATATAATTTTTACTCACTTCATATCATCCGATTGAGCTGACATTTTTGCATCATGTATAGCTCTGATGGCAATATATGCTCAAGTAGTAACAGACTTAGGGCTTTGGGTTCAAAATTTTATTTTGAATTCTATCATCAGATTGAGCTGAAAGTTTGCATACATGTATAATTCCACCAACAACATTAACTCGGACAGTAACAGACTTAAAGGGAGGGCTTAGATCCGCAAATCCAATTCCACATTTGTTTTCGAATTTTAACCAACTTCCTATCATCCAGCTGAGTGGAAATTTTGCATACATGTATATTATTCCAGTCTACTGAATTAAGTTTTAAAGCATTTTGAAATAAAAGCATGTATTTGAATTTTTTTTATTTTATGTCTTATTTAATTTTCCATTTCTGCATCATAACAATTTTTAAAAAGAAAAAAAAAAGGTTGGGGGATTATCTTGTAAAAGGATACACTTTCAGGGCATGTCATTTTTGGCCCAAATCATCTCTGTATTAGGTTCCTGAAAAATTCCTTGCCAAATGTGAAGTATGAGAATTTTTTTTTTTTTTTTTTTTATTCTCGAGAACCCACCTTTTTTGAATGGCTTTTTGGCTGTAGGGTTTTTTAATTGATTAGATTATTAGACACAGCAATTACACTCTATGATAATTTAATATATTAAGTACTTATTAAAAACAATTCAAAATAGTGATTTTTTTTTGTGTCAGTGGTTGAACTATATATGTGTTTGTTGAAATTGAAGTTGCTTAAAGAACCTGAAAGGTTCAGATGTTCTAAATTTAATGTGATTGGATTGCCAAAGTAGATTTAGTAACACTGGGAAAGACATAAAAGTTTTAATTTCTATTATTAAGATTTATTTTAAGTACAACATTTTGTTATTTATTTATCATATAAAAAACCATTAATGAAATGTAAAATGTGATTCATTACAATTTTTCAGTTGTATAATTAATTGAAAATTCAAATGCTTTTCCAGAGTATCTTAATTGTAAACATTAAGTCATGAAAAAAAAAAAAAAAAAAAAAAAAATCTAAGAATATTTTGTCATAAAGCTCTCAATAATTATTATTGGTGTAGTTTTTTGTAAAAAATTGCATAAAATGGATATTACTTACATTATAAGCTGCTTAAAATAGGAAATATAAAAATAAAACTGTAATAGAATGTTAAAATCACCAATATCTGTTTATTTTTTTAAATAGCTAAACTGGTATGTTAAATAATAAACCCATTTAAGAAAATGTTTACAATTGCTAATTGAATATAAATAACTGATCAATTTCAAGTTGTGCTCAACAACCTACCTGTTCAGAGTTTTCCATGGTGTCTCTGAAACTTGCATAAATACAGGCTAAGAAAGACCCCTCACACACACACAGAGGGCACACCACCCCAAGCCTAAGATCCTCATGTAATTATTGGTGTAGTTTTTTGTAAAAAATTGCATAAAATGGATATTACTTACATTATAAGCTGCTTAAAATAGGAAATATAAAAATAAAACTGTAATAGAATGTTAAAATCACCAATATCTGTTTATTTTTTTAAATAGCTAAACTGGTATGTTAAATAATAAACCCATTTAAGAAAATGTTTACAATTGCTAATTGAATATAAATAACTGATCAATTTCAAGTTGTGCTCAACAACCTACCTGTTCAGAGTTTTCCATGGTGTCTCTGAAACTTGCATAAATACAGGCTAAGAAAGACCCCTCACACACACACACAGAGGGCACACCACCCCAAGCCTAAGATCCTCATGTAATTAATTAGCATTAGTCCCAAGAAAGCAAGGAATATTAAAATAATAATAATAATTGAATTAATGCGAAATATTCTAATATTTTGAACCACTTGAATAAATATTCTTATATTTGGACTTTTCAAAATATTTTTTTTCTTTTCAATTAATCTTTACAAAAATGATATTAATTTTAAGATAATAAATAAGTTTCATCAACAATAAGTTCTTAATGAAAGTATCGTTTGTATATTTGCATTAAATTACCAAACGATATTTTCAATTTGTAAAAAAATGTAATTATTCTAATATTTTGAATGTGAGCTGTACATTACCTCCAGAAAGTACATATATCTGTAATAGTAGGCCCAGTAGCAAAAATTATTCTGCCAATCTGCGACAACTATTTGGGCATTAGGAAATAATCTGCAGCATAATTTCACAATAAGTTACAGAAAAAAAAATAAAAAAACTACTAGATTCAGTAAGCATATTTTTATCACAAGTTTGCATTTATCTAATGTTATTAATCTGTTAGATGTGTCAAAGCATTGTACTTATAAAATTTCGATTATATAGAGCTAGGTAAAGAATTGGCATTAGACACATTATCCTTCATTTTGTATAAAAACTATCTTTGTTTATGACTTTGTCGTACTGACTCTAGTAAAATACTTGTAGTAAGAAACTCTAAACATTGAAATTAATGCAGCTTTCTAAAATTTTCTGGTTCTTGTGTAACCAGATGGACGGATATTAAGACGTATAAACTTTCTTTTATCAACAATTACAGCTTGTTTGTCATAGCCATCTCTACATCTTAATTGCATTTTGCCCACCATCTAAATGTCAGAGCCCCAACTTTTACAGAAATCTTCAGATACTGGAATTCAAACTGCAAATTTAAGTAACTTAATAAGCAAACAGGTATTTTCTTTGACAAACCTGTGATCCTTTCAGATCCACTTTCTTCTTCTATAGTGCTAGCAATTCATTTACAAAAACACTGGTATTCAAGCAAAAAGGTATCAAGATCCTTAAACTTTGAAATAGATACAAAATCTTGTATATTTTAAGAAGCAACAAGAAAAATTACATGAGTAGTGAGTGATATTGAACAATTCTACCTCTAAACAGGTTCTGCAATTTAATGAAACAAGTTTAAACAGAATATTGACAGTTAGGCTGCATACAGAGAAAGATTGACAATCACAACACTTCTGCAGGAAGTTTCATTACCGATCGGTTCTAAATGGTAATGGGGAGAAGGGCACCAAAATATTATATGAATGAGAAATATTGAACAATTCTACTTCTTTATTCATTCTAGAATCTAATAAGGTAAGTTTAAAATGAACATTGACATTTATGCTGTGGATGGAAAACGGTTGAAAATCGCAATGCTTCTGTGAAGCGTTTGATTGCCGGTCATTAGCGTAGTGGGGGGTGGGGGGAGGGAGTAAAACAAATATACGAGTGAGAGATATTGAACAATTCTACTTTTTTTTTATATGTTCTGCAATCTAAGTAAATAATTTAAAAAAGAACATTGAGATTTATGTTGCGGATGGAGAATGATTTGAAATCACAAGAATTTCGCGAGGGGGTCACAAAAAAATTACATGAGAGAGATATTGAACAATTTTACTTTTCATAGGTTCTATAATGTAATAAAGCGTGTTTTTAATGAATATTGACATTTATGCTGCGGATAAAAGAAGATTAAAAATTACAACGCTTTTGTGGAACGTTGGATCACTGATCGTTATTGGGAGGGGGGGGGGACTAAAACAAATAGGAGTGAGATATTGAACAATTCTACTTCTTTATAGGTTCTGGAATCTAATTAAGTCAGTTTAAAAAGAGTACTGACATTTATGTTGCTGATGGGGAAAAAATTTGAAATTGCAAAAATTCCGCGATCTGTTTGATCACTGATCTTTAATAGGTGTAGGGGGGGGGGTCACAAAAAATTACTTGAGTGAAAGATATTGAACAGTTCTACCTCTTTATAGGTTCTAGAATTTAATAAAGCGTGTTTAAAATGAATATTGACAATTATGCTGTGGATGCAAAAAGATTGAAAATCGCTATCTTTCCTGCCAAAATCGAGGGATTTGGGAATTTTTGTATAAAGCTGATTTGGAAATAATCTGCAAACTAAAAAAAAATCTGCGACGCACGTCGCGCGTCTCGCATTTTCTGCTATGGGGATAGTAGGTAGTGGAAGTTTTTATACAAAAGATTTTTTTTACTTCTATACGAGGTGTGGCCATTAAATAACGAGACTATTGCTGTAAAACATTGTATTTTAAATTTTTACATATTTAGTTATTATCACCTTCAATATACACCCCTCCTCTATCCCTACAACGCTCCATGCGAATTTTCCATTGTTGGAAACAGTGCTGGAAGTCTTGTCCTGTGAGCTCCTGCATGAGGCGTGCCGCTTTTACTTTCACAGCTTTAACTGACTCAAATCTTGTTCCTTTTAATGCAGATTTAACTTTGAGGAACAGATAAAAGTCACATGGGGCCAGATCAGGTGAATAAGGCAGATGGTCTAAAACTGGGATATTGTATTTGGCTAGAAACGTCTTGACAGACAATGATGTGTGAGCCGTCACGTTGTCTTGATGGAGAACCCATGACTTGTTCTTCCACAATTCGGGTCGTTTTTTCTTAACCCTTCAAGGAGTTGAGCAAGCACTTCAAGATAGTAATGTTGATTAATAGTTTGACATTCAGGAATGCAGTTGACGGTACACAGTACCATGGATGTCGAAAAAAAAGGATCATCATCGCTTTGAATTTCGGTCATCATCTCCAGTCTTCTCAGTCATCTTGGAAACAGTTGACCCACTCATAAACTCACACACGTGATAAACATTCATCACCATAAACTTGTTTCAATAAAAGATAAGTTTCACTAGCAGTTTTACCAAGTTTCACATGAAATTTCACGACAATTCGTTGCTCTATTTTTACACTTATCACGTTTTCGGCAAAAGGAAACAAACACCTCTTGCACAAACGAAGGTTATGGCCAGACTGATTACTCTACAAACACGGGAGGCGCTGCAATCGAAAGAGAAGCCATTACGCTGCGCAGCTGTCGGTCATTTGGATTTGGCACATATGTAGTTCATCTGTAGCAGCAATAGTCTCGTTATTTAATCGCCACACCCTCGTATATATAAGAAAGTATTGGATTTGTGAAAATTTTCAAACTCCAGTTTTCGATTGATTTCCACATTTTGAAATGTCCTGAACACAAATTAACTGTTTTTAGAAAATGTCTGTCTGTGTATGTGTATCACAAATTTTGTGGATGCTGTATCTCGCGAACCAAAGAAGGAAATACCAAACTTAGTATTTAGTTCGATCCTGGCCCAAACTGGTGTTGATTAGATTTGGGGGATCAATTGCTCAACAGATTGTGCTGTGATCCCATTTCTTTTAAATTCTTAACATGGCACTATAGGACAAAATTTCGTATAAATATACATAATGAGAATTACTTTTGACATGTGATTGCAAAATTGATATGGAATGTTGATAGTAGTACAGTACGAAGCCGAAAATTCGGACTCAAAATATCCGGAATCGCCAAAAATCCGGACAATTTCGGTGCCGTTAATCATCATCATCAACAGCAATTTTTTTTATTTTTATTTTTTTAAGCATAAATATATCTAAATAAAGAACCGAAAAAGTTTTTTTTTTCCCTTAGTAATCTTCAAAACCGGCATTTGCAATGTCTGAAAGAGGAGGCATAAGAAAATTATAATAATAGTAACAGTTCTTAAACATTTATTTAATTGAGAACTAAATTCTATATGCTTTCAATTATGCTCAAACTTTTAATTAAAAAACCTAAAGTACTTAAAAAAAAATCACAAAAATCTTTTAAAAATGGCATGTTTTTCTTATTTTTTCTTTTTCTTTTATTATAACTTGTACTAATTTTTGTTTGCAAATATTTCATTAAATCTGTTTTATTTTTCAAGTTATTTTTAATTTTATTTATTTTTATTTATGTATTGTGAAAGTTGATAAAAGGAATAGAATATTACAGAGTATGTTTAAAAATCATAATATACTATTTTTTTACTTAGATTTGCATATCCCAGTACTTAAACCATAATATTATATTTTTTAGGCATGAGCAAAAATCCTGAAAATCCGGAATCGCCGTGGTCCCGACGATTCCGGATTTTCGGCTTCGTACTGTAGTAGTAAACTAGGAAAAAAGATTGTGTACCTACACAAACATTTTTCCATTTCTCCCCACCCCCCCCCCACCCCCCCCACTGGTGATGTGTGTAAAATTTCAATATAGGTATTTTTCAAAAGAACTCATCAATACCTCTAAAATGAATGTTTGAACCATATATCTGTGACAATTTAAAACAGTTATCGTTTTTTTTTTTTTTCATTTTTAACGAAAAAAAGAAAAAAATTCTGATGTTGGCACAAAATTGACTTTCTTTCGGCATATTAATGTGGTAATTCTGTGAGATAAAAATTGTCTGCATTCATTATGAAAAATAATAAATAATTTGTACTACATAAATTCGTGTAAAATTCAACTCCAGCAATCCAGTTACTGGTCACTAAAAATGAATTTTTTGCATACTCATACTCTAACGCATCGGAGGCCAACCGCGTACTTTCTTGTGGCCCACTACGAGACTAACGATATTTAAAGTTTGACAACTTTGGTTAACGGATAAAAAATTAATAAATGTGTACTGACTTTTCGAAGTGAAAATACTTTTCAATGATTATAGTAGCTAAAGAACAGTTGTAATGAAATATTATTAGATCCACTATTCATTCTTTTTATTATAGTTTTAATATATAGTCATAAATTTTTCCCGATTCTATTGTTAATTTATGAATGAAAATAATTTTAATTAATGTATTCTGCTCCGAATTTTCACCCTACCTTCCCCGAAAAATGTATTATACATACATGAATCATATACTCACAAACATATATACTCCTTCTTATATTTATAAGGACACTTTATGTTTTAAAATAACTAATGTAAAAATAATTGTGAACAATATTATACTAAGTGCACTTAATGTATTTAGTATTCTAAAAACCAAAACTGCTATAATGTTTTTAATATGAAACAAAATTTGTAAAAAATAATACAAAATATTTTTTCCCCGCGTTTTTAGATGTTCATAATTATAGGGACAATCAAGATTTTTTCGTTTTATTTAACTTACTACCAGATAAATTACAGTTGACATTCGAATTTGTTAACTACTGGGTGAGATTAATTCATCATATATAAGCCTTCAATTTTTCTTGGACAGGCATTACTGATAAATCCTCGTAAAAAAGAATGTTCATGTAGTGAAGTATAAATGTGTTTTCTAAGTGGAAGGATAATTTCAATCCGCCGAATTTCTAATGAAATTCGAAGATCTAAAATTGCTGAAGGAAATGTGATCAAACGTTGAACTGCTGGTTCGATAGGAGAGAGATCTGATGCAAAATAGAGTTGCTTTACAGAGATCGAAGACTCATAATTCCTCTTTCTGTTCTACTCATAATGACTGCTACTGAATTTACTTGTAATTTTTAACGAAAGGTTGGGGTCTACATTTATGCATGTTTAAAATAATTAATAATATGTTAAAAGGAATAAAAAACCTGTAATAATCAATAAGCATTTAATGGGAAAGGGGGGGGGGAATGTCTGTGTTAAAGTACAATATTAAATGGTAAAATGTTGCATCTTCTGATGAAAAACACTTTATTCTTGGTTAACCAAATAGTTTTAACAGTTACTGGCACAATCTGATGATAGCAAAAGAGAAAGCAGATTTTTTAAAGGCAGATATGAATCGGGCATTTTAAAGGTGGATCAATGTTGCTCTGGGGAGCTGTTTCTTCTGAAGGCAGAAGGAATTTAGTAATTTTTTCTATTATTATGAACATCAAGAAAATATCCGCAAATTTTAACGTGGAATTCTCAGATTTTTGTTAGATTTTGGGGGTAATATTTTTTTTTTTCAACAAGACTTACATTTTTGCTCTATTTCTAGAGCAATAGAAAATAGTTTGAAGAAAGAAACTTCTGTATTATTGCTTTTCTTGTGGCCTAAAAGTTGAAAAAACCATAACTACTTATATTAGAAAAGCGCATGCAAGTGGAAAGCAATTTTAAATAGTTTAAATGTATTCAGAATATCATCTAAACTGTATGAAATGGTATTGAAACTGAATATTAAAAAAAAATATATATATATATTTATATACCAGAGAGAATGTCTGACTGTTTCACCCTAAAAAGAGGCCCCATAAAATATTAATTTAAAGAATAACTGAAAAAAAATTACCAAGATTTGAGCTGTCCTTATAATTGTGAACACCTGAAAAATAATCTTTTTTGACAGTTTTTAAAGTTTTTTAAGATATAAAAACGATAAATTTTTTTAAATATAATTAAATTCAAATTAATAAAAAATATATTTGTTTAAATACTGTATGTATTATACGAAAAATGTATTATACATACATGAATCATATACTCACAAACATATATACTCCTTCTCATATTTATAAGGGCACTTTATGTTTTGAAATAACTAATGTAAAAATAATTGTGAACAATATTATACTAAGTGCACTTAATATATTTAGTATTCTAAAAACCAAAACTGCTATAATGTTTTTAATATGAAACAAAATTTGTAAAAAATAATACAAAATTTTTTTTTCTCCACGTTTTTAGATGTTCATAATTATAGGGACAATCAAGATTTTTTCGTTTATTTAACTTACTACCGGATAAATTACAGTTGACATTCGAATTTGTTAACTACTGGGCGAGATTAATTCATATATAAGCCTTCAATTTTTCTTGGACAGACATTACTGATAAATCCTCGTAAAAAAGAATGTTCATGTAGTGAAGTATGATAAATGTGTTTTCTAAGTGGAAGGATAATTTCAATCCGCTGAATTTCTAATGAAATTCGAAGATCTAAAATTGCTGAAGGAAATGTGATCAAATGTTGAACTGCTGGTTCAATAGGAGAGAGATCTGATGCAAAATAGAGTTGCTTTACAGAGATCGAAGACTCATAATTCCTCTTACTGTTCTACTCATAATGACTGCTACTGAATTTACTTGTAATTTTTAACGAAAGGTTGGGGTCTACATTTATGCATGTTTAAAATAATTAATAATATGTTAAAAGGAATAAAAAACCTGTAATAATCAATAAGCATTTAATGGGGGGGGGGGGGGAAGAACGTCTGTGTTAAAGTACAATATTAAATGGTAAAATGTTGCATCTTCTGATGAAAAACACTTTATTCTTGGTTAACCAAATGGTTTTAACAGTTACTGGCACAATCTGATGATAGCGAAAGAGAAAGCAGATTTTTTAAAGGCAGATATGAATCGGGCATTTTAAAGGTGGATCAATGTTGCTCTGGGGAGCTGTTTCTTCTGAAGGCAGAAGGAATTTAGTAGTTTTTTCTATTATTATGAACATCAAGAGAATATCTGCAAATTTTAACGTGGAATTCTCAAATTTTTGTTAGATTTTGGGGGGTAATAATATTTTTTTTCAACAAGACTTACATTTTTGCTCTATTTCTAGAGCAATAGGAAATAGTTTGAAGAAAGAAACTTCTGTATTATTGCCTTTCTTGTGGCCTAAAAGTTGAAAAAACCTTAACTACTTATATTAGGAAAGTGCATGCAAGTGGAAAGCAATTTTAAATAGTTTAAATGTATTCAGAATATCATCTAAACTGTATGAAATGGTATTGAAACTGAATATTAAAAATATATATATAACTCTCTACTGAACACGCTCTACACAAAGCAGCGACCTCTTTGAGCAATAACAGCACTTATCTGCCTAGGCATTGAATCGAACAGCGATTGGATGACATGTACGAGTAGAACACTTCATGAAGTTTTAACACAATGCCACAATTCATCGATCAAAGTTACTGGTGAGTGAGGGGGGGGCAGTCGCTTTTCAACGATTAAACAGTCATTTTCATTGGTGTAAGATCAGGAGAACGTGCTGACCAGAGCAATTTTTCTAATTAACTCTTAATTCTTAGAGTTAATTTACTCTTCCATTATTCTCTTTGATATTCAAAATGTTGAAGAACTTTCCTGTATTTAGTTCTCTAGCACCAAGTATCCTTTTTAATGTAGTCAGTATATATTGTTGCAATAGAGTAAATTTTTCCCCTACGTATATTCTGCTGTTGCAGTGAAAGTAGTTTTACAGTCAGTGTGAAAATAAAGATGCACCTAGGCGAGACGTGTTAAACCCTCAACAATAGCTTTAATGCCCCAACCTACCCATTTCCTCTCTTTGGTTAGTCAATTTTGTCCTTTTATTCCTTCCGGTGTTAGCTTTTTTTTTTTTTTTTTTTTTTTTTAAACACACTTAACATTGTAAGTTTTTTTCATTTTCATCCCATGCTTTTTCTATGGATTTTTAGCTTTTTTTTCCTCGTTTTAGAATGCAGAAAACTAAAAAAATAAAAATCCATAGAAAAAGCATGGGATGAGAACGAAAGAAAACTCATAATGTTAAGCGTGTTAAAAAAAAAAAAAAAAAAGAGGCTAACACCAGAAGGAATAAAATGACAAAATTGACTACAAAAAGACATCAAAGAGCAAGAGTGGGTGGGTTGGGGCATTAAAGCTATCATTGTGGGTTTAATACGTCTCACCTAGAGAATAGTTCATTCACTTCCAGTAAGGTCGACCGTGGTGATAAACTTGGTCACCATATTTGGTGAAAACTGGTAATATAGGATTTTTGAAGTTTCAAAACTCTACGTTGAACAGGAGCCAAATTCTGTAACTTTCCATTAGATTCTAGATATAAATAGAAATAAGTTGACTTCTGCAATTCAGTGTCTTTAAAAGAGTTATTTTGAGCAATTGCGTTTGAAGACTGTGTTCCAAGTGATTGATTTTTGTTCATGAATCAGTGAAATTATGATCAGTAAACTCGTGATTTTTCATCAAATACTTAATTTCTTGTTTCTTTCATGTTTATATTATACAGGGTGATTAAAAAATCGTGGACAAAATGACATGGTAGACCAGTCATACAACAAGGATAAAATATCGCATAGGACAGAGGGTCGCAACTGCGATCCAGAGCCGCTACAGGGCTTCTAAAATAGCACACAACACTAAGAGAAGAAACAAAACCATTACAGATCATTTATTGATAATTACTCACTCACATGCGACTAATGCAAACCAAATGTTGAGCCTACAGGAGATGCTCAAAGTTTTTGCCAGATGCTTCAAGACATGCCTGGCATCTACGTTGCATAGAACGCTGCACCTTCTCGAAGATACCAGGTATATCTCAAATACATCCTGCTGCCACAACGATTTTTCCTACCAAGTCTTATGGCATTGCAACAGGTGTTTCATACACAAGTCCTTTTAAAAATCCCCATAAGAAAAAAATCCAAGAGAGACAGATCTGGCGATTGTAGTGGCCATGCGATTGGTCCACCACGACCAATCGAGCCGTCGGGAAAAGTAGCCTGCAGATGTGCTCTGCCTCTGATGTCTGTGCTGAAATTTGCAGGAGCTCTGTTGTGTTAAAATCGAATACGTTGACGAATAGGTATTAGAAAAACATTCAGCATTTCTGGCAGAACCTCTTGCAAGAATGTTAGATAAATGGGACCGTTAAGTTTTTCTTGGAGAATGTACGGACTAAGTAAACAGTCTCCTACAATGCCAGCCCACACGTTAACGGAAAATTTTCGTTGTGCGGACGTGTAGTATGCGGGTTTTTATCCTCCCACGTATGCAGGTTGTGAAAGTTCATCACAATGAGAACGCAGCCTCATCCGTGAAGGGAACACTTGATGCAAAGTTTCAGTCTGCAGCACTTTCTTGCAAAAACCACCGCGCAAAATCCATGCGATTGTTGTAGTCTTCAGGTTCCAGTGCCTGGACAAGTTGTAAATGATAAGGATGTAGCCCGTCATGTACAATGCGCCAGACGGTAACTTGGGGGATATGGGTCTTTCGGGATACAACTCGTGTACTCATTGAAGGATTATGCTGGAGTTCTTGGACAACTCTTCCTTCAGCATCAACTGTCGGAGTTATTCATTGGCGACCAGCATCCGGCTTGTGCATGTCGAACGAACCGGTTTCACACAATCATCGATGCAGAGTGGCAAAGAATTAGCCGCTAGGCACCTTTCTACCAGGATATTTCTCACGATACATTCACAAGGCTTCTCGTCCATTGCAATTGGACATGCTGTAAATTAAATGCGTGGCAGCGATTTCGCGGTGCGTGTAACTAGCCATGTTACGCCGAACGCATCCACAGCTAGAATGAAGACAATCTTCGTTTGTTCAGCTCGTGTTTGTATCGCAACGCCCGCTCGTGGCTCTAGCGCCCTCTACAGGCATTTGCGACCCTCTGTTCCTATGCGGTTTTTGATCCTTGTTGTATGACTAATCTGCCATATAATTTTTTCCACGTTTTTTTGAATCACCCTGTATATATATATAGTTTTAAAAAGTAGTTTTAAAATAAAGTTAAAATCAGATATTTTTAGACACTTTATTGCAAACATCTCATTTTTACAAATGTATTTCTTATTTTTACCATGGTAAACTGGATGAAGTGAGAAATGAAAAATAAATAAATGATGATCATGTACATCCACTGGCTTTGACTAAAATAATGTATTCTAGCTTAGTAGTAGCCTCCATATCCATGATGTTTATGATGCTTCACCCTGAGGTGGAAAAGAAAAATAATTAATTACATTGAACAGGCATGAGAATGCAGAAAATTAAAAAAAGAGGAAACATGCGTGTTCATAAAATGAATTTCAAATGAAAAATAATGTGTGCGGGAAAAACTATACAAATATGTTCATAAAATTTATTTCAAATGAAAAATAGTGCACACAGGGAAAAACTATACAAAATATTTTAAAAGTGACAAATTAAACTAAAAGAGTAATGCACATCAACACAATAAAACATAACATTTAATCATTGATTGGTGATTAAAAAGTGGGGAGGGGGGGGGCAAAAAGTAGTTTGTGAGTGAGAAATTTTAAACACAATTCTACTTCTTTATGGGTTCTAGAATATCATAAATTAATTTAAAAATTAAAATTGATATTTTTATTGGATTTTATGGATAAATATTCAAAAATAAAAGGTTTTCCACAGAATGATTGATCGGCGATAGTTAGAGATGAAAAAAAAAGGGGGGGGAGCAGAACAAAAAAAGATTACTTGAGTGAGAAATACTGAATAATTCTGTTCTTTTATAAGTTATAGAATCTGATAAAGCACGTTTAAAATGAATAATGAAATTTATATTTTGGATAGAGAAAGATTGAGAATCTAAAGTCTTTCGTGGAGCGTGTGAACACTTATCGTTAATAGAGTTTGATTCAAAAAAAAAAAAAAAACTCGGAATTTACTGAAATCACATAAAAGCGGAAAATCATGGATCCGCAGAAAAATCTCATGCCTGAGGGAAAAACAAGTTTTGTCAGAAAATTTATTCTTAAGAAATAATAATTTGGTGTGGCACTTGCATTCCTTTCTCTTACCTGCATTACTATAAACACAGGTTATTATAGTTTAACCCTTTAGCATTCATTGATTTTGCACTAAAACCAAATTTTTAATTTTTTTTTATTTGTCAACTATTTTTCCTTGTTTAAATATATTTTTAAACTTGGTTTTTCTCTGTTCAGTAGATAAAAGCAAATGATATTTAGGAGGAAGCCAAATGCAGAAGTCACTTTAAATTTCTTAGTAACACGAGTGTTTAGTTGCCGTTTTAATGATGTAATTGTGCCTAGTTTTTTTTTTTTTTTTTTCTGCCTGATGAAGTCTGTGCTATTATTTTCACCTAAAACTACTGTTGCAAAATTTTGCTGTTTATAGTTTTTATTTACAAAGTTAGTTATTTATTAAATTGATTATTATTTGAATTTAGTCAGGTTAACAAAAGGTTGTTTCAAACCAACAATTTCTCGAAAATAATTTAAAATGCTAGTTTTTTTCTTTTAACATTATTTACGATCAACTCTGTGTGTAATAGCCGATTTTGAAAAGAAAATCTAGAGAGAACATTAAAGGGTTGAGATGTAAGATAGTTGAAAATTGTTTTAGAAATAAATTTATTTGATATACCTTTCTGTGGGAGAGAGTTCCCTTAACCCCTCATTTTAATATAGTAACTACATTTATTAAACATTTAAGATTGTTAATAAGTACAAAACTTTGAATAAACACCAAAAAATCTAAATACTCGCAATAATTGTTTGACGGCAAGAAACACGACCCTTCGTTTGACGAACAAAGTAGGCACAAGTGTTGCAAACAGAGCAACATCGTACAAAACCGATCAAAAACAAAGTAAAATGTAAATACGAATACTGGTGTGACCAAAATTATAAAAGTAAAAGAAGAAAATAAATAATAATTTTAAAAAAAATAATAAAAACGAAATGAAAACCAAGGTTAATGAATAATTTCTAAGCATCAAAGAAGAACGGAGTGGAAGAAATATCATTAACAAGATTTTTTGAAAAAAGCTTCATGGATATCCAAATGGGAAGAGGAGATAAGAGAAAAAATTATTTTAGTTTTAGAAAAATCGAAACAATGACCAGAGTCCAGCAGTGACCATGAGTCCAGCAATAGAAGTTTTAAAAGTTTCTTCATTACGAACATTCCGTCAGTTCTTATTTATTCTGTATTTCAAATGCCTCCTAGTTTGTCCAATATAATCTAAATTACACAAAGAGCAAAGAATTAAATAAATTCCAGATCAGTTGGCGCTTTCGTTCTTGTTCCCTCTGATGTCGATTTTTCCAGTTTACTTTGGTTAATTCGATTGACCCTTGCATTCAATTCACTTTGGATCGGTTCTCAACCACTGTCTTTAGAAACCACTTCTCTGTTTATCTTTTGCCGCATGCTCTCTCTAACCACCCCTTTAACAGAAAATGTCTGCTTTCTATACTTGCGTTTTTTGTGCCCTACACATTTGTTCTGATCTGTCTAGTCTTTCAAAAGAAATTATTTAATATATATAAATCTATCTATCTATCTATAATTATTTTTTAATTCAATTTATTTATTTACTTTCTTTTTTCTCATTTATAATTCTGGTAAAACCAGTATTCATATTTACATTCGATTTTACTTGTTTTTCTTCTTCACCTAAAACGGTTTTGTGCATTGCCGCTCTGTTTGTAGCACCCGTGCCTACTTTGTTCGCCGAATGAAAGGTCATGTTTTCTTTTGAACCGAAACAATTGCTGTTAGTTTTTACATTTCATGGTGTTTGTTCAAAGTTTGTACTCATTACTTTTTAATGCCAGTTCTGCGGTGCTTTTTTATAATTAAAATTTGTTAATAAATTTGAAACTTTATATCAAACTGTTCAGAGAATTTTCATTTAGACTTCTCTTGGAAGCTTATTTGGCTCATGTTAAAAAGAAAAAATCTTTACTGTACTTCATGTTCAGTCATCGTAATATTTTTGGCTGGGCGCCCAGCTCTTTTCAGCAACTTCTATAATGGAATGTTGATCTTGTATAGTTGTCGCCATGAGGTGGCGTCACATTTGATCTGGTGCCATTGCGCCACTGTTGTTGCACACGTCTAGATTTGTCGCGATTTCAATGGCTTCTCTGTACATTGGACATTGCATAACTGTAATTATTATAATTTGCGAGCTTTTTAGTTTTTTCTAAATCTATTTTAATCTCTTCATTATTAAATGTTTTGGCTAATGCTGTATTAATTTTCCCGGTTTTTATACTCTTTAATTCTGGTTTTAATTTTTCTTTTTGTTACTCCGATGTAAGAATCTGGTCTACTGTTTTGATTAGTGAAAGGTATTTTGTAGATCCCAGCAGTTTTCAAAGAGGGGATGGGGTCTTTATCACTACATATTAATTGAAAAATATTTAGGTTAGGTTTAATAGTAATATTGATACCAATCTTACTTGCTACTGCATTATTTATTTTGTTTGAGGCTCAAACAAAATAAAAAATGCACGGAGCCTCAAACAAAATGTGTAATATTCATATGCGCACAAAAATATGCTTTTAGTAAATTATGGTATTAATAGCAATAATGGGTTCACAGGGTTACACAGAAATAATCATATACATTAAGGGATATAACTGAGAAGTGCTGGGTGCACATTTTCAGTTTGTTATGCCTTTTTAACACTCTTTGAATAAGTTTAAATGTAACTGTGACTTTGTGTGTCTGTGCATGCTCGAAACTGATATATGTTATTTAAAGTCACAATAGCAGGTTTCTTATTCAAAATAGTATATCCATGTCATTACTAGTTTGCGCACATGTGCAAACAAAATAAATTAGATACGTTAATGTCTATGAGACTTTATGTCCTATGGTCTGCAAAAGACCAAATAGGACATAATTAATAAAGCTGTTTAATTTTTGTAATTTCTATTTAAAAAAAAAAAAAATATGTTGTCATTTCCATCATTTCTGATTATTAAAAAAAAAAAAAAATCATTTGCATTATATTTACATGCAGAGAAAGAAAAAGGGAAAATGAATTTAACTAACTTTTCATTTAGTTTTAAAAATCTAAAAATATCTTATCCAGGTAAAAAACTTTTTAAACAATAATAATCAAGCTTAACCATTTATAATCGTAATGCAACATTGTCATATTGCACTCTGCCAACAAAAGTGACACAATATTTCTGGAATGCAGTATTTGAGAAAAATCAACTTAAAGCATTGACTATCATTGACATGACTGAATCTCCGGTCGATAAATTGCGAGATAGAGGTGTGATGTTTTTCATGTATGTTGAGACACTTTATACACATTTTTCAAAGACATAAATTCTAAATTCCCACATTTTGAGTTGTGCCTTTATTTATTTTTTTTTTCTTTGCCGGTGTATATAACTTTTAATTCGATAATAAACATTATTGCGACTTATTATACTGATAATGTAAAACAGTTACTTACGGTATGGGTACGTATACATGATGCACATGATGATGATGATGACCACCGTGGTGACCACCTTGTAGAAGGTGTGCTAAAAGTCCTACACCCAGCAGAGTTCCTATACTACCATAGCCATATCCATGATGTCCTGCATTCACAATACTCAGAAAAGTCCAAGATAAAATGCAGATTACGCTGAAACGGATGATCTGCATCGTACTTGACTTGAAGGTCTAGCTAAAAAAGAGAAACTTGTGAGTATGGTATTATGTGTAACATGTTTGCCAACTCTACTGGTGTTTGGCTATTTCTACTGGTCTATTTGATTTCGTTAAAAATCTACTAATTTTCATAAGGTGACCAGATATCCTCATTTTCTGAGAACAGCCCCAATTTTGAAGACGTTTTTCTAAATTATGAAAAATTGTGCAGGGAAAGTTTTTATAGTGTAGGTTGTTAGCTTAAGGCTGATTGACTACACTAGGGTCCTAGGTCTATAGGTGGAATGCTTTCCGTGGGAATCTTTCTAAAGGGTCCCAGTTACGCCAGTTTCGAAGAAAACTACGGAAAACTCCACAGAGCTAGGTCGATGAACGCGACTTGTGATCGTACCAGGCACTTTCCAGCTACCAAAACCGCTCGGTTATTGGTGAGGCAAATTATTTATTCTAATTAACTTTTTGGTCCTCATTTCCTAATAATAAAAAATATACTTGTAATTAGGTAGTGAATTTTAAAAAAGCTATTCTATTAAAAAGGTACGCTAATATGATCATCATAGATTTACATAAATTCACAAAAATTCTAAAATTTACGAATTTTTCCATAAAAGTAGGGAGGAAAATATCTAAGAGATGTAGAAATGGAATGAAGGTTATTAATTGTTTATGTATAAAATGTTATTGGTTTTAATGTTCTCAAGTGTTTTTTTTTTTTTTTATAGGGAGGGGGGGGGGGAGTAGGAGAAGTTAAATAATGTTTTTGTATGTAAATATCTTTATTCGAAATCAAAATTGTAAACTTATATTTAAAAAAAGAAAGGAAGGAAGAAAATAAAAATTTACTGTTGCACTGTTTCTGTTTTTTACATCTTGTAAAAATCTGCTTTTGACGGTAATTTAAGCGTTTGGGCAAGAACTTACCAGAAATTTTTAGCAATTTTAGTAGGTATGAAAGTTTATGAGTGTATTTCCACTTAGATAAGAAAATTAAAAACTGAATTTCGATCCTCATTATTTGATAAAAATCTGAAGAACATTTTAATTTCTAAATGCATTGAAAATTAAAAATTGTTATGAACATTAATTTCATGATTTTTTCTTAATAAAGCAAAATTTACAGCAAACAAAAAAATAAATGAAAGAAAGAAAGAAAAAGAAGTTTAATTAAATATAGGGTAATTTTTTTTTTTTTTTTTTTTTTTTTAACTAACACTATTCAGAGCCATCTGCAGCTCGATCTAACTACCGAAATAGACCCAAATTTGGTATAGAGACTAATGATTCCATTGTAAGTAGAATTCTGTGGGGGGGAAGAAAAGAAATAGCTTCAAAAACTGTCATTAGAAGGGCCTGATTAACTCCATGTGAGGCCCCTGGGGCACACATACTTTCGAGGCCCACCCTTGAAATGTGCACCAATCAGCAAAGCATAGGTGCCAACTAGTATAGTTTTTTAACACCAGCATCTCTTTGAAAAAAACTGTCGTGTTTAATCACGGAAAACTGCTATAAAACTTATTAAAAATTTCTGTGGAAAGAAAAAAAAAGGTACGAGTTGGCAAATGTAGTAAAGGTACCTGTATATAGGACTAAAATGACAGAAATTTTGCATTTTATGATATTATTTTTTGCCATTTTTAGAGAGCAAAATGGCATTTTTAGGGCCCCCTATTGCTAGTCAGAGCCTGGGACATGTGCCCCGCGTTCCCCTGCGTTAATCAGGCTCTGGTCGATAGGGATATTCATAGCGCTGTTGAAGCTTACAAAACTTAAAACTTACTCACGTTAATTAGCATAAAACACGGGTATAAAAGTGAAATTCCAATTTATGCTTTAGTAAGCGACAGCAGCACCAATAATTTGAGCTATAAGAACATGTAGACAGCTCTGAAAAATATTCTCAGCTGCAGTAAGTCAGCTTAACTGAATATGCAACTCATTTATCGCGTATTATTAGTGAAGCTGTATTATCTTAATCAGTGCAATGCTTCGACAACTCTTTGTGAGCTTAAAACAACAGAAGCTACGTAAAAGGCCTTTATTGCTTAATACTTTGAAGGGAATGGTTAAAAAGTTCAACGAAACAGGGTCACTGAAAATTCGTGCAGGCAGAAGTGACACCACGTGACTTTTGGCTCTGGGGTTGCGTGATAAGAAACCAAAAGTTTATATTGATGGAGTAATAAACTCGAATATGTTAAACGATAACGTATCACAGAAGTGCGGAATATTCCTTGTAACATGTTGTGTACGGCTGTAGAAAATATTGTGCAGAGAATGCATGGTGTGTAGTCTCTGATAACGGCGGTCAAATTGAATGTGGTCGAATTCCTCGCCTCGAAAGTGAACGTAGTGAATAAAACTTAGCATTTCACGGATTTTTAAAAAAATACTTTTTTAATTGTACCGCGTCATAAATACCCCTATCGACAATTTTTGGAACTTTTTTTTTCTCCCTTGGAATCCTATTTTCCATATCCCCATACCAAGTTTGGTGATATTTCGGTGGTTAGATTGAGCTTCAGGTTGGTCTGAATAGTATCAGTTTAAAAAAAAATCTGATGTGGACACCACATGACTTCCTTATACAACCGTAGGAATATACATATTTTTATGAAAACATTGACAGTTTTGTGTTAGGTAACTGATTCGTAAATAAACAGTCAGGTTCCAGTCCACGAACATTACTTAAAAAAACAAAATGCTACTCTAACCAAAAACGTCACGATAATACTATTATATAGATTATATATGCCGCCGAGACAAATATACTAGTTTTTTTTTTTTTTTTTTTCAGGAATAGTACTCAAGGGCTTGTTACAGAATACCTCATTGGCAAATGTACTGCTTAGAGTACAATGAAAATCATTCGGAAATAGATGACTTCGTTTTGTTCTCTTTGGCAAAAATTAGTGGCGGGAAACGATAAATTTTACCAAAATAATTGACTGAATTAAAATTGAGAAAGGATTTTTGGCTATTCTGAAACAACATTTGAAGCAAAATTTTACCGCTAATCTCGCTATATTGCAAATTAGTAGCCAGCAAAGATTTTTGGTCTTGGCATCGAATTTGGAGACATGACGAACGAATTTGGCGAAATTTTGTAGTTTAGGGTTGACAAAGTTTGGAAGCTCTAATTTCAATAATAAGAGAGTTCTGGAATATTCTAGAAAAATTCATTGATTTATTGCGCAGAACTAAATTCTTCGAAATTTCTCTAAATGACTCACAAGACTATAAAAAAAAGGAAGAGTGATTGTTGATTATTGTAGACTAGAAATTGTCTTACGCCTTTACGTGTTACTTTCTACACGGTATTATAGTAAAAGTGGAAACAGAAGAACGTTTTTCATTTCCACGAAGGTGGGCTTTGACTTAGCGTCAAATTAAGCATGCAAATGCAGCGAAAAATGGTAGTAAGGGATTTACAAAATTTAGAAACTTTACCTCAATAGGAGTCTAGTTCTTGTTCTGGACATTTTGGAATGACGCATTGGCTTCTCGCGCAGAACTACCTTGAAAATTCCATAAACCACTGACAATACTTTCGATGAATTCAAATTCCATTCAGACTTCAAAATATTCGGTTGTTCCTGATTTAGCGAAATTTATGCTCTGCAGTGTATTTAATAATGTTTATTTGATTTCTGTAGTATAAATGACCATTTCACTGGATTGTTTCAATAATATTAATTTTTGTAGCACAAAAAAAAGAGATTTATTCAACTGTTCACTGCATATTAATTAAATAAAGTGCATTCGTCGACTAGAACTTGCTTAGTTCTTAAAGAATTACTTTCTAAACGCTAAAATATCGACATTTTTTATCAATATCATTACAGGCTCTACCTACGGGCTGAATATTCATTAAATGGGTACTAACACATTCTGCTGTTAGAAAGAAGTAATTTACAACAGAAACATCTGTAAAAGAGTCTCTCTTTACAAGTGTTTCCGCAGTAAATGACCTTATTTAACCGCAGAATGTCCTGGCAATATGGGTGCCAGCACATTTCTGTACTGATAAGTATAAAGGATTTAAGTCCAAAAATGTCGATTTTGAGTTAAGTACATAGTCAGACCCAGAAAAAAAATCTCTATCGATTGGTATAAAGGATTTAAATCCATGTCATTTAGTCTTTGAGAAAATCCATTGGTAAAAAAAGACTCAAGTCAGAAATTTAGCATTAATATTTGTATAAAATATTTAATTCAATTTTTTCCCTTTATTAAATGAAGGTTGACATTCACTGAACGGTATAAAGGGTATAAATCAACATAATCCCTTTTTCCTAATCGATTCTTCTGATTAGTTTTTAGTTAGTTTAACTTTATTTTTCGTCTCCTGAAAAATCAAGAATATGGACTTAAATCCTTTATACTTATCAATACAGATTTTGCTATAAAAACTGCCGTTATTTTTTACATTGTAGGTCATATATTATGGCCAAAACCTCTGTATTTTTGGTCATTATGAATATTATTTTCCTAAATATCTCAAAAACGGAAAATCATATAAAGTCAAAAAAGGGAGGTGCACAACTAGATGTTATAACAAACCTATATATACCAATTTGCAACGTTCTACGCACAACCGTTTTTGAGTTATGCGAGATACACACACATACTTACATACAGACGTCACGAAAATTCATGTAAAGTCGTTTATATCTCTGAAACTTGAACTCGTATATTAAAATCAAAGTTGCAGGTGTACAACTAGACATCATAACAGTTGCATATATAAATTTGCAACATCCTACGATCATTCATTTTTGAGCTATGTGAAATACAAAATCCATTTCGGAAATCGGGATTACTTCCTTATACTACAATATATTCTTATTTTTGCGATTTTATCATTGCTTTTATTATACACAATCTCAATATTTTATTTATTTTCTCTGAAAAATAAGTGATTTATTTAATGAATATTGCTATTTATAGAACATTTTCTGTAAATTCATACATTTTTCTTTTTGACGATTGTAAATCTATATAATTTTTACCCTTACTTTAAAATGTCAATTAATTAAAGTCTACTGTTTTTCCTTTTCTTTTTTACTTCCTTATACTTTGTATAAGGAAATGTAGTAATCCCGATTTGCGAAATGGATTTTGTATTTCGCATGGTTCAAAAATGAATGATCGTAGAATGTTGCAAATTTATATGTGTGACAGTTATGATATCTAGTTGTACGCCTGCAACTATGGTTTTAATGCGAGTTCTTGTTTCAGAGATATCAACGACTTTGCACGAATTTTCGTGACGTCTCTATGTAACTATGTGTGTGTGTATCTCACATAACTCGAAAACGGTTAGACATAGAACGTTGCAAATTGATACATAGGTTTGTTATAACATCTAGTTGTGCACCTCCCTTTTTGACTTTCTATAATTTTCCGTTTTGGAGATATTTAGGAAAATTATATTCATAATGAGAATGACCAAAAACACAAATGTTTTGTCCATTATAAATGACCTATTATCAGAGAGATTTCAAAAGAAGCTAATGATAGATCCAGTAATGATATTGTTTTGAAAGTTGAAGACATTTTTGCGTGTAGAAAGTTATGCTTAAATACATAAACAGGTTTTTGTCGACGAATGCATTTCATTAAATGACTATTATTCAGCCCGTAGATAGAGCTCGTAATGTAACTCGCATAACTCAAAAACGGTTCGGAGTAGAACGTTGCAAATTAGTATATAGGTTTCTTATAATATCTAGTTATGCACCTCCTTTTTTGGACTTTATATGATTTTCTCTTTTAGAGATATTTTTGGAAAATTATATTCACAATTATCAAAAACTCAAAGGGTTTCTCCATTATATATGACCTACTTTCATAGAGATTTCAAAAGAAGCTAATGATAGAGCCAGTAATTATATTGTTTTGAAATTTGAAGACATTTTTGCGTGTAGAAAGTTATGCTTAAAGACATAAGCAGGTTCTTATCGACGAATGCATTTTATTTATAATGAATAATCAGCCCCTAAATAGAACCCGTAATTTATTTAGCATAACTCAAAAACGGTTGGACGTAGAACATTGCAAATTGGTATATAGGTTTCTTATAACATCTAGTTGTGCACATCCCCTTTTGGACTTTATATGATTTTTCCTTTCGGAAATATTTAGGAAAAATATATTCATAATGACCAAAAATACAAAGGTTTTGGTCATTATATATGACCTACCATCATACAGATTTCAAAAGAAGCTAATCATAGAGCTACACTGAGAAAAACTTCTGTAACTGTCATCTAAAATCTAAATTGTGGCTCTAGAAAAAATAGTTCCATGTTATCCTTATAAATTCTAGTTCCCTTTAAAAGCGAGTTCTAGAAACCCCTATTAGAATTCTAGGGCGTTTGCCTATATTCTCGAGAGCAAAGTTATTTAAAAATCTCTGCAAATAAATGCGAACACATAAGAGGCGGGTTTTAGAAACTATAATCTTGGTTTATTACCCAATTCTAGAAAATCAAACGAGAATTTCTCGCAATACAAAAGGTTCAGAATATTTAGAAATTCAGAATATTGTTTCACCATCTAGAAATGTGTACACTAGAAATTCTCGATCATTTCGTTTATTCAGTTTATTGGAATATGCGCATAGCTCGGAAATCTATATTTCTAGTTAAGGGAATTAGAAAATGACCCCTTATTCATTCTAGATGAAGGCGGTATTTATTTTTTTCTCAGTGTAGTAATGATATTGTTATGAATGTTGAAGACATTTTTGCATGTAAAAAGTTATGCTTAATGACACTGTCCTTGGTTCTTCTCGACGAATGCATCTTGTTTAGTAAATATTCAGCCCGTAGATAGAGACCATAATTTTATTATTATGAAAGTTGTCGCCATTTTAGCGTGTAGAAATTGATTCTTTAAGAGAGAAGTAGATTCTAGTCGACGAATGTATTTCATTTAATGAATATTTAGCCCGAAGATAGAGCCTGTAATGATATTAATTAAAAAAAGTTGTCGACATTTTAGCGTGTAAAAAGTAATTCTTCAAGAAATAAGCCAGTTCTAGTCGACGAATGCATTTTATTTAATTTATGTTCAGTAAACAGTTGATCAATTCTCTTTTTTGTGCTACAAAAATTAATATTCTTGAAACAATCCAATGAAATTGTCATTTTTACTACAGAAATGAAATATACGTTGTTAAATACACTGTAGAGCATAAATTTCGCTAAATCAGGAAACAACCGAATATTTCGAAGTCTGAATGGAATTTGAATTCATCGAAACTATTGTCAGTGATTTATGGAATTTTCAAGGTAGTTCTGCGCGAGAAACCAATGTGTCATTACAAAATTTCTAGAAATAGACTCCTATTGAGGTAAAGTTTCCAAATTTTGTAAATTCCTTACTACCATTTTTCGCCACATTTGAATGCCTAATTTGACGCTAATTCAAAGCCCACCTTCGTGGAAATGTAAAAAATTTCATCTGTTTTCACTTTTAGTGTAATTACCGTGTAGGAAGTAACACGTTAAGATATAGGCAAGTTCTAGTCTACAATCATCAACAATCACTCTTTATATATATATATATATATATAGTCTTTATAGTGAGTCATTTATAGAACTTTCAAAGAATTTAGTTCTGCGCAATAAACCAATGACTTTTTCCAAAATATTCCAGACCTATGTTAATATTAAAGTTAGAGCTTCCAAACTTTGTCAACCCTAAACTACAAATTTTCTCCAAATTCGTTCGCCAATATGCCAAATTTGATGCCAAGACCAAAATCTACGCTGGTTACTAATTTGCGGTATGGCAAGATTAGCGACAAAATTTTGCTGCAAATGTTGTTTCAAAATAGCCAGAAACACTTTCTCTATTTTAACTGAGTTAATTATTTTGGTAGAATTTACTCTGAGCTGTGCATTTGCCAATTAGATAGTCTGTAACAAGCCGTTGAATTTCTGAAAAAACTAGTATATTTGGCTCGGCGGCATGTATAATCGTGACTCCTTTGGTTCGAGTTGCAGTTTTTTTTTTTTTTTTTTTTTTCTTTTTCTTTTTTAGGAATGTTCATGAACTGGCACCTGCCTGTTTATTTACGAATCAGTTACCTTAGACAAAACTGTCAATGTTTCTATAAAAATGTGTATATTCGTTTGGTTGTATAAGGAAGTCATGTGGTGCCCACATGATATATGTATATATATATATATATATATATATATTTTTTTTTTTTTTTTTTTTTTTTTTCCGAAAAATTCTATTGTTTTTTAAATTTGAAAAGTTGACAGATATGCATATAATACTTATTTCATTTTTAATTTAATTTTCTCAGCTATCATTTAAAAAAAATTCCTGATTTTATTTTAAATAACTATCAAATGAAAAGGTTTATTTAAAAAGTTGTCAAAAATAGGCAATGCATATGTTGAATTGCGAACAGCAAATATATGCAAAATACATAGTCCTATTTTACAAATCTGAACTGTAAAACACGTAATTTATAATTTATCATGATTTTAAAGTTGGAAAATTGCCAGCTCACAGATTTTCTGTAACATGATTTGGAAATTGTAAGATTGCCAGCTCGCAAATTTTAAAATGTCAATGCAAAATGTCCTGTTCCTGTAAACATACATTTTAATTAATTTTTTAAAAAATATCTCGCAGATTATCATCAAACATAGTTAGATGTTTAACATCCCGATGTGCAACATCCCGATTAAACCAACTTTTAATTTATTGGGGGAAAAAGAGGCTTTGAAATCGGCCTGTTTGTTTCGGACATGTATTTGTTTTGGATAGCCAGATAGACAAAGGCTTCAAACTCTCTCTTTTTTGACCGGGTGGTTAAAAAATGAGATATGAGTTGAAATGAGAAGCCAGTTCAAAATAACGACACATGGAAAAACAAACTATGATTTCATAATTTAGTTCTGTTAATAATTTCAAAAAATATTTTTCACTTTGCAGAGGAAGTTACATAACTACAGACATACAGTCATTATGCTATATTTCACATTATCAGTATGATTATGTAAATTTAAGTAATTTTGGAGCACCATTATATTTAATATCATTGTAGAAAGCACTCAAAAAAAAAAAAAAAAGAAAGAAAGAAAGAAAAGAAAAAAAGTAGACTATCGATGCATTATCTGGTATATTATAGCTATCTCAAAAAATTCATTTATTTACTTCCAGTACTATCATCTGTACTTCTCCTTTGTATCTACTTATCATTTCAAGCAAAATCAAATATTTTTACTTCTATTAAAAAAAACTAGTATGATGTGGCCTCCACATGACTTTTTTCTATATAATTTTACACAAAATTCATTGAATAAAAATTATTTATTAAATTATTTTCCATTATAAATGCAGACGATTTTTATCTGACAAAATTATATCACTAAATGCCAAAAGAAAGTCAATTTTTTGCCAATATCAAAATAAATACGATTTTTTTGTTCGTTAAAAGATAAAACAAATCTATAACATTGTTTTAAATTATCACAGATCTATAGTTCAGCCATTCATTTTAAAGGTATTGACGAGATCTTTCGAAAGACACCCATATTGAAAATTTACTCCCCCCCCAGGGGGTAGAAGCGATGCTCCCACATGCACAATTTTTTTTCCTAGTTAACTACTACTATTATAAATAGTTCATATTAATTTTACAATCACACGTTTAAAATAACTCTCATTATGTACATTTATACGAAATTTTGTCCTATACTGACATGTTAAAAATTTAGAAAAAATGCGATAACAGCGCCAACTGTTGAGTAATTGTTCCCCAAATCTAATCAGAACCAGTTTATGTCAGAGTACAACTGAATACCAAGTTTGGTTAAATTTCGTTCATTGGTTCGTGAGTTACAGCGTCCACAAAATCTGTGATACACACACACAGACAGACATTTTCTAAAAACAGTCAAATTGTGTTCAGGACATCCCAAAACGTGCAGACATCCATCGAAAACTGGAGTTCGAAAATTTTCACAAATCCAATACTTTCTCTATATATAGGGGAGACCCGTGTACCTAGGTCCATCATGTACCTGGGACCACCCCACTTTATTTGAATAATATTTAATTTTAAGTTTTATTACTCAATTGGGCGAGTAACAACACCAATTGCTGCTTTTACAACTACTTTGGAACTTTTGAGGAGAAAGTTTTGACAAGTTACATGTAGAAAACGAATTTACATGGTTTGAAGTAAAATTTTGCAGCTCATCTCTTTTGCTATTTTATAAAGGCGAGTCAAATATTTTTCTTTCATTTCTAGTGTATAATTTTGCTTGTTATATTGAGTAATAAATGAGATATTTAATCAGTCCTTTTGGCATGTGAATTTTTTAGTGGAAGGCATTTTGAATGAAGTTACCAAAACTTGTACCTAGGGCCACATAGCTACCTTGTACCTAGGGCAGGTGTGTTTGGACCCTTTAACACTTTCGCCACCGCATGTTTTTGTCTTTTTGATAGTAAGGTGCGCCTGTGGGCGTTTTTCCCATAAGTTACAATTTTTCAAAACAAAATTTTTCGTATTCACATTTATATTACAAATGGATATGCATTATAATCATAACCTCTCTAATCAAAGTATTTGCATCCATAGTATACTGATTGTACAAATATCAATATTGTGTATATTTTTTAGAAACAAATAGCATTCAAATTGCAAAGAAACGCACACTGGGGGAGTTTCATATTTTCAAATGCCGTGAATCTATGTCAGCGGTCGCGAAAGTGTAAAGAAACAGTACAACCTATAGTAATTGGATGCTGGCAAACCCTGGTAAACCAATCACTATATATGACGTTGCTGAAAATGTTGGCAAGTCTTATCCGTCGGCCTTTACTCCTGTAAACATTCTATGAGGCTTTCGTGTATCCGGCATATGGCCAATGAATCAAAACACATTCACTGAGGATGAATATTTAAGTTCAAATGTGACTGAAAGACAAGATCCCTCCATAAATTAAAAAAAAAAAAAAAAAAAAAAAAAAAGATTTTCCAGGAAGAAAGTGAATCAACAATGATAGAACTGGATGTCACTGTTTTATGTCCTGTTGAAATTTCGAAACCTTCAACATCTAACATCTTTTCGTGTGTCATGCTTTAACAGGTACGAACCTAAGCAAAACCTCCCACATCAAAGAAAAGATGTGACTGAAAATCAGAGAGATCTAGAAATCCAAGAGACACTCCCCAAAAAAAAAGGAACTGAAGAAAAAAAAGTTCTGTTAGAATATCCCAAATTAAAAAAAAAAAAAAAATGTCGTGTTTCAAATTAAGGAAACAACATGATAATTATTATATGATAAATAAATATATTACTTGATAATGTTTCTTTTATAAAATACTTGTTTATATGCTTATTTTCTATTCATTACAAAGTGAAATCTAAATTTGAGAGAATGGCCCTAGTTACAATGAGGTCAGGCCCCAGGTACAATGAGGGTGTTGTACCTAGGGAGGGTCACGAGTGAAATTTTTTTTTAAAATCTTCTATTTGTCGGAATTTATTATTTTAGGTATTTATATTAATCTCAATTGGAAGTAATTAGTCCTAAAGATATGTACATATCAGTTTGTTAATTTAAAACAGATCAAGGACTCTGTTTTTGGGCATTGAAAAAAAAGCGGCCCTAGGTACACGGGTCTCCCCTACATATAGAAGAAAGTAAAAAAAAAAAAAAAAAAAAATCACAATAGCATAACATAGCATCGTTGAATGATCCAAACTGAAAACAGATCAACATAGTTTAACATATCGTAACGCTCGAATTTGTTGAAATTCTATGTAATGAAAAATTTATATTTAAATATCACGTATATTTTGAAAAATTAGCAGTCCCATCTATATGACAGTATGCACCATTACTGAATTAATATACTTTCTTACACTAATATCCCTTATATTAAATTTGGCAGCATCACCTCTAACAGATGCAAAATCTAACCATAATGAATAATCCCTGAAAGGAAGCCCTTACCAAAGGAACGGCAAATAGAGGAAGAGGGCGCTATATTTATAAGTCTTGCATCCCCAAATGAAAAATTAAAATGTAGCCCAGCTTACAAAGCCATTCTTGCATGATACATCCAAAATCTAACGAGCAATAGTTTATTATTGAACAGCCAAACATGTAGTTTCCATGCATTACTTCTTGAGGCTACACAGACGGACATTTCCTGTAAATACTCAAATCGGTAATTTGACATTCCAGAACCTATAAATCTATTAAAAACCGAAAGTAAAATATTTTTCAAGCAATTATCAATGTATACAGAAGGAAATGAAAATTACATTTATAATTTACTGAAATTGAATAATATTTATTTGTCAGTTAGTGTTGGGAAAAAAAGAAAGAAAGAAAGTAATATATATATATATATATATATTGCTTTTATTTTATTTATTTATTTATTTATTTATTTATAACTACGAGTATTTGAAAGTTCGTTAACAATTCCATAAGCAATTACAGGATTAATGAAATATAAATTGGGGAACTTTCTATTGGTTTAGAAAGTATAATAATAATTTATTTTGAGAAAATGGAATTAAACTAGTTGGCATAGGTGGACTCTGCGCTGTTCCTCATCACATACATGTTTCCACACGTTTTAATTATACAAGTGAAATTTTGCCCTATTCTCCCACGTAAGAAAATCTTAAATTTCGAATAACTTACGAAGCTTTTAAATTAGAATGTTGCAAATCAAGAGGGTTCTTGCCAGCATCTTAAATGATATTTAAAAAGTAATCTGGCATCTTTACGATGAAAATATCCCTCAAAAGGAACATTTATGCAAAATTTTGCTCTATTCTGAAATGTTAAGAAATTCGTAAATTTCCAATAATTTGCGAAATTTTCAAAATAACATGTTTATAGTTAATGGTGTTCATTCCGACATGAAAACTGATATTTTAAAGCTGTTCTTATATATTTACGATAAAAATATTTCTTTTCATGCACGTTTAACTGAAATTTTGCTCTATTCTCCCATATTAAGAAGATCGTAAATTTCGAATAACTTCTGAAGTTTTTTTAAATTATAATGTTGCAAATGAATAGGATTCTTGCTAGTATCATAAATAATATTTTAAAACTTGTCCGACCTCTCTGCGATCATTTATTTCTGAGATATCGTGTACACATACTAACATACTAACGGCCTAACAAACTATAGACGGACACCATACCTAGTTTGATATTTTCGTATTCTTCACTCCTGAAAACGAGTAAAAAACTCCAAAAAAAAAAAAAAAAATAATAATAATAATAATAATAATAATACGAGGTCGAAAATTTTGTCGATTTCCTAAATTCTCCATACCTGTAGTATGATAGAGAACTAAAAAAAAAAAAAAAAAAAAAAAAAAAATTCATTTCAAAACTTGTATATTGCGAGTATAATCTTATAAAGATAGAAGAAGTGGAATGAAACTGATTTACCAGCCTATACTTAAATGAATGTGAATTAATACAAAACATATCTGCGATATCTTTAAAGTTAATTAAGATATCTTAAAGATATCTTAAAAGTTCAATTGTGTAAAAATGGAATTTTTTTTTATCTAGATATCAAAATCACATTTTTGTAAAATTTGATACATAGTGTATAATATTTAAATCTAAATTATGATTATTTAAGGAGTATTACAATAATAATAATAAAAGAAAGAAAGAAAGAAAGAAAATAAAAAAATAAAATAAAATAAAAAAAACTTTTTTAAAAATCTTATAAATATTCTATCGATTTCTAAACATTTATTTATTAATTTTCTTTTAAGTTTAATATAAAATAAATATATTAATTATTTTTACGTACAAAACTTTGAATAAACACCATAAAATGCAATAATGGTGTTTATTCAAAGTCTTGTACGTAATACTTTTAAACGCCAGTTCGGTGGTGTTTTCTTATTATCAATTATTTGTATAATATTTCTTTAATTTTACAAAAAATATAAAGAAAATATTTTGCATTTTTAAATATATGAGAGGTATATTATAAATTTACAGTTCATCATTCTTTTTACTAATAAACGAATTAAGTATATAATATGCACATTATGGTTTTGTTTACTTGTTTTGTATTAAGTATCCCAAACACACGAAGTTTTATTTATTTATTTATTTTTAAGCGTATTAGTTTTATTTTATTTAGTTCTGTTAAAAGTGATTTTGTGTGGTTAAAAGAATTTTTTTTTGTATAACAGAAAACATAGGAACACTTACCAGGTCTTTAACGAACTCCTGAAAGCAAACGTTTAACTTTAACTTTCTAATAATTGAAGCTTATAAACGGAGCTCCCAATGTATCGCCTCGATGAACAAGTGGAAAATGAAACTTCCGGGGATTTCCATTATACGTTTTTTATTTTAATGTTTTGAATTTCAGACCACGAGCATAACTAAACCCTGAGGACATGTTGACAGTTATCGACAGTGGTATAGAAAAGTTAATTTCGATTAATAATATGAAGCAAATTCAATGTCTTTTGCAACATGCAGCCTCAAGGCTTGATCTTGATCAGATAAAGCCAAACTTATTTGTTATCTTTATGAATTACATAAAATAAAGGGTTCTGTTGCTAGTCATTATGTTTAGAGGAATATGTTATTTGAGTTTACTTAATGTGATATTTTATACTGTTATAGAAAAAGGTTATTAATCTTTCCAATTCAGTCTATGTACTATTATTTGCTATACTAGCAGGTTTACTCGACGCTGCTCAGGTTGAAGCTGTGCTTATAAAGTTTTTGAATTAAAGAAAAAATAAAGTAAAGAAAGTATGAGATAGAATTAAAATTAAATTGAATTAAAATATAATTAATAAATTAATTCCAATAATAGTAATAATAATAAAATACCTTTAGAACTATAATGACGTCAATTTTATTCTGCAAGTTTAATTTTTCACAAAGTTTTATATCAATTTTAATATTTACGCGTGAATTTCTTTTCATTTAAAAAAAGAATTAAATTCAACTCGTAAACTGTTTTCGCAACAATTAAAAATTAAAATAAATTATGTATTTTTGTCTACAAAAGGACTTTTTCAACTTGCACTGAGAAAAAATTCCGTAACTGACATCTAGAATCTAAATTGTGTCTCTAAAAAAAAATATTTCCATGTCATCCTTATAAATTCTAGTCCCCTTTGAAAGCGAGTACCCAATTCTAGATAATCAAGCGAGAATTTCTCGCCATACAAAAGATTCAGAATATTGTTTCACCATCTAGAAATGTGCAGACTAGAAATTCTCGACCATTTCATCTATTCACGTTATTGGCGTGCCTTATGCGCATAGCTCGGAAATCTATATTTCTAGTTAAGGGATTTAGAAAATGGCCACTTATGCATTCTAGATGAAGGCGGTATATATTTTTTTCTCAGTGTGTTCGATACTGATTATTATTAATTTTCTTTTCTTTTATTCTTCTTAAAAAAAAAAAAAAAAAAAAAAGATTTTCATGAAGTTCTGCCAAAAGCAGAATTTAGTTTAGCATGGAAGACTATTAGTTTTTCTTTTTCTTTTTTTTTTTTTTTTCCAAATTATAACACCGCTTTCAAGTTATCCAAGTATATTTTCGATAAATTTTCGATTTCGATAAATGTAAAACTGGCGACAACATTTTATCCGTAAATTGAGATTAATAGTCCTCCGTACTAAAAAATCTTCCACAACTTTGATATTGCGACTAAAGGTTTTGAATAAATGGATTCCAAATCCAATTCAGGAGGTGTAAAAGGTTTAAATGACTGAAAGAGGGTGCTCACCACTATTCAGCAGTTTGGAATGATTTTAAGACTCCCCCGTTGTTTATTACATTAAAATAATAATAATAATAATATGCCAAATATAAAATATTACGCGACAAAAGAACAGCAATAGCACACACACACAATAAAAGAAAAGAAATAAAAGAAGAAGCGTCGGATATGATTTACAAAAATGAGCTGCAGAAAAGCAGAAGAGTTACTTTAAAAAAATTAAAATAAGTTTATTGATAGGTAAATATAATTTCCGACCACTATATGCAGTCAAGAATGGGCGCAGTGAAAAAGTAGACAGGCTGCAATTGTTTTATAAAAGTGTTACAAAAAGCGCTTAAAATATATTTTTGTAGGTTTATATGTTCCCTGCTTGCAGGTGACAGCGAAAAGTTTACTTAGATTGTGATTTTGTGGTAGAAGAACTAAATGACACATCACGTGAAAGAGCCACCAAAAGTTTGTAGGTATAGTTGAAGATGATTTTTCCTGATTACTAAAAGGACATATAGCATTGATACGAGATCGAAAAAGCATGAAAAAATATTTTATGCATAGATCCTATATTAAATATAGGAATAGTATATTAAACATAGGAATAATCAGGTGTTGTTAATTTATTTAAATGACCCTTGAGTTTTAGTAATAAAATTATTTAAACATTCAAATTGACAGAAATATTTAATGGAATAAAAATAAAGCACTAAAATGAATCACTATAAGTATTATCTCAATAAAATCCTTACTATAACAATTTCAACTCATTGTGAGAACTTAAACAAATAACACCACAAATAAACCATTAATTAAAGAAAAAAAAAAAAGTTTACACTTTTTTTTTTACGTGTAAATAAATATGTCTTACTTTATGTAAAAAAAAAAAAAAAAAAAAAAAAAAAAGAACGAAAGAAAGAAAAAAAAAATGAATGTGCAATTTATTTATTTTATTTATTTATTTTTGGCACCAATTTGTTTTTTCTTTTTAATAATTTTAAAATTAAAAATGAGGTTTTTATTTAAAATCATTTTTAACCAATTACCAGATTGAATTAAAAAAAAAAAAAAAAAAAGTTAACTAGGTTTTTTTCTGATTAATAAGCGTACCAGTTTCCGTAGCGATCAGTTGTATGGTGTAGCTTTGTATAAAAACTAAAAATCTGGACAGATACAACGACAAACTTTCAGCTTTATATGCATGCAGGGTGTCCATGTTTAGCCCGAACGACCTTTATTTTCGCAACCGTTAGTCTTAGATGCATATTTCCAGTTACTTTCGGATAAGACATTTAGACGCTAATGATTCAGCCCATAGGTCTTAATGATAAAGAATTTTTTGTTGTGTCCCTGTAAAAAAAACTATAAGTACCAGATTCACCGAGAGCTATACAGTTCGAGCAACGGTGACCTTTAACACGAATATAATTTTTCAGCTCAATATGATAAAGCATTTAGACGCTGTCGCAGTTCGAATAATTTCAGCCCATAGGCCATAATAATAAAGAATTTTTCGTTGTGTCCTTGTAAAAAAAAAACTATATGTGCTAGATTCACCAAAATTTATGCACTTCGTGCAAGACGACCTATAGCACGTGTATAAATTTTCAGCTCAATCGAATAAGGCGTTTAGACTCTATCGCATTTAAAAAAAATTGGTAGACCATAATGATAAAGAAGAATTCTTTGTGTCCCTGAAAAAAAAAAAAAAAAAAAAACTTTAAACGCTAGATTCACTAAAATTTATGCAGTTCGTGCGACGGTGACTCATAAACATGTGTTTAAATTTTAAGCTCAGACGAATAAGGCGTTTAGACGTTATCGCGCTTTAAAAGATTTGGGCCTATAAACCATAATGATAAAGAATTTTTCTTTGTGTCCCTGTAAAAAAACTGTGAATGCTAAATTCACCAAAATTTATACAGTTTGTGCAACTGTGACCTATAACATGTGTACAAATTTTTTGCTCAGATTAATAAGGCATTTAGTCGCTATCGAACTTTAAAGAATTTGGGCCCATAAACCACAGCGATAAAGAATTTTTCTTTTTGTCCCTGAAAAAAAAAAAAAAAAAACTATAAGTGCTAGATTCACCAAAATCAATAGGGTTCGTGCTATGGTGACCTATAACATACGTGCCAACTTTCAGCTCATTCGAATAAAGTGTTTAGACGCTGCTGTGTTCACTCACATACATACACACATATACATACATCATTGTAAAAATAGTACGAATTCTGGAGACCTCAAAACGTGTATAAACGCCAAAATTTCAAGCTCAGATTTTTGACATGATTACAATACTTTCCTCACTTTTCGGAATTACAATACTTTTTGTTCGGAAAGTAATTAGTGAAAAAATACAAAATCTAAATTTGTATATCGCACCTATATGTCCCTACATTCATATTTAGAGAAATCTTGTCCACACAAAAACATTTCAACACACAAAGATCGATATTTGTACGACCAATATTCACAGAGAACTTCGAGTTCAAAGTTTTAACGCACAGTGTGGGGACCGTACACAAAAGATATTCGAAAGAAGTTTAAAAATTCTGAATTATCTCAAAAGAGAAGTAGTTTCGCTGGTGACATTGATTTCAAAAGTTTCGTGCATTGAAATAATGTATCAGACAAGGTATCGAGCCACGTGATACAAATTCAATTTTTACTTTCCGAACATACATATGTAAGGAAAGTATTTTAATTATGACAAAAGTTTGACTTTGACATTTTGAAGTTTCTATACGTTTTGAGTTTCTCTGAGTTTAGTTTTGCTATTTTTACAGTGATGTGTGTGTGAGAGAGAGAGGGAGTAAGTGAGTGAGTGAAATCGTCTGACTATCATATCTCCGAAACTAATAAATATAGAACGATGAAACTTAGAGTTAAGACAGGTCTGGTGTGCAAGTAATTTTTCCAACTTTCGGCGAAAATTGGAAAATCGAAAAGGAAACATAGGAAACCGGAATTGAGACTGTAAGTCCGTAGTATCTCAAAAACGGCTCTAACGATTTTCTTTAAAGTTACTATACAAACATCCCATTAGATGTCCTTTTGTATGTATTAGTTGGTTAGATCAGGAAAACTGATAGGCGTCCTGCATAAGTAGGTCAAATTGTGGTCTCGCATGTGCGTTCTTTTAAAAACGGTTGTTCGGATTTTTTTTTCAAATTTCGCCCTTTTAACTCTCTTTTAAGTATCATTTCCTATGTAATTGTTGTTTCCGGTCAACAATTAAGTTTACCAAGTTTTAGTGAAAGTCGGTATCTCAAAAACGGCTCTAACGATTTTCTTGAAAATTCCTACATAAACCCCTTTTTAGATATTCTTTAGCATGTATTACGAGATTATTACAAAAAATGAATAAATAAATGAAATAAAATCATCCTGAATAGGTAGCTCAGTTTTAGGTTTTGAAAATTCGTGACTTAAAGATCGGCTAACAACCTTTTTCTTTTCTTTTTTTTACTCTGTTTTATATGTTTGAACTCAGCTATGTATCGCCAACCTTTTTGACTTTACTGTATTGCCAATTTAAAATTCCGTGGACCACTAATATGACTGTTTAATAAACGTAAATATACTTCTAGAATAATAACCAAAAAGTACTTAATTTATAAATGTGTAATAAGTCTATTTAATATAAGCATTATAAATTCTTATTTTATATTATAGAAAAAATTTAAATAGTTATTTAATCATAAGAATGATGCCTAAAATTTGTTTGATTACACTGCTCTGAAAAAAAAATAATAATAATAAATAAATAAATAAATAAATAAATAAATAATAATAAAATCGAGTTCTGATACCGTTCTTGCTGATTCTTATCTAAAATGACTTCCTGAATCCGAACATGACTCCCATTTTGCCTAGTCACCCACCGTTTTCTAGAAACACCACCCTCTCCCTCAATATTTTTCCCTGTTCGATAATTTTATGACGATGAATTTGATTTGAAGAAGGAAAAAGAATTAATTGAACATCTAAATATATATATATATATATATATAAAGTTTAAAAAAAATATTAATTAAAAAAACAAAAACAAAAAAAAATCCTTGTCACAAATGTTCATGTTTTACAATTTTTCAACTCTGTAGCCCTCAGAAAATATTTAACGGTTAAAATAATCCCCCCTCTCCTAAAAATCAAATTTATAGCCGTAAAATCACCGAAAAATGATAGAAATAGGGGGCTGTTCCTAAAAAACGGTGGGTAATAGGGCAAAATGGGCGTCATATTCGGATTCAGGAGGTCATTTTACTAAACGGTCCTCTTCACTCACCGTCGCCGGATGCCCGAGCCTTTGTTATTCAATGGGAAATTTTTCTTTACAAATAACTTATTAACGAATACATATTTTTAAATTCTGTTTTCACATTCAGAAAATTCCCAACTGTTAAATTGACGGACCTTTTTTAAAAATGTATTTTTTTAATTTTTAATTTTTTATTTTGAACTTGCAAAATGAGAAAATTTCACATATTAAAAATTCGTATTTTGCAGCTTCAAAATAAAATCTAAAAAATTAAAAAAATAATTTTTTAAAAAAGGTCCGTCAATTTAACAGCTGTGAATTTTCAGAATGTGAAAACAGAATTTAAAAACATGTTTTAGTTAATAAGTTATTTGTAAAGAAAAATTTCCCGTAGAATAACATTAGTTTCGGCTTCTGGCGGCGGTGAGTGAAGCGGGCCCTTAAGAATATGCTGAAATGGTGTCAGAAGCAATTTTCATGCCGAGAAGTGTTACTGATTATAATAAAAAGTTATAAAGAGCAAAAGTGGACATCATTTATTGATTTCATATTACAAAAAACTCTGATGAAAAATATAATTATAATAAAAAATTACTATTTCCGAATATAAAACTCTGTTAACTAAATTTAGTAAAATATATATTGTTTGACTAGAAAATTATAAATTTTATGTACATTTGAAACTATTGAATAAATAAAAAGAATCTGATAAAATTAGAGCCAATTTAACTAAGTATCAGCTGGAGATCAGAAATTTAAAGCGTTAATTATGCTTAATACTTACACTTTAAATTTTTGTGATACAAGCTTAAAATGATAATGCTATATAAGTAATAATAAAAAATAAATAAATACATCTTTTCATTCCAAATTGCATTTAAAAAAACTTCGATTTAGTGGAAGTGTACTAAAAGTAAATGCAAGATTTAACACAGGTCTTGCTAGAACATCATCCTTGTGAGATAGAAATTTGAAATTACATTTGTATTATTTTCATCGATCATGGACTCGTGTATAATATTTGAGCAAAGTAGTTTCAGCAGAAGTTGATTAAACATAATTCGCAAGATTTAACAGAGGTAGACAGATTTTTGACTATGGAACCAGCCTCTGGGAGATAGATCTCTGAAAATGCTTGCATATTGTATTTAAATCAAATATGAACTCATGTGGAAAATTTAAAGTTTCGGAGGAAGTGTCATAAAAATTAAACGCAATATTTCACTTTGCACCTTAACCAATTAAGTTAAGGTAACCTTTAAAACGCAATTTTCGGTCAAAACACCGATTTTCTATTTTTGGGTTAGTATTAAAGCCTGACATTTTAGCCTTCTAAATCAGTTTGAATTTTGTTTCTATCTTGCTTAGAACTTGAGTTACAGGCATTTTAATATTAGTCACTCGCCAGTTTTTGAAACCGGAAGTGACCGGAAATTATCCGTAAATGTTTGTTTACATAAATGTTTTACTCAATATAAGCATCAAAATCTGTTACTGAATATAATATGAATTTAAAAAAGAAAATAAAAAGCTTTGAAATAAATCAGGAACTTATTAAAATTATTTTTTGTTTAATAGGTAAAATCTTGTTTTTAAATTTGTTTTCTACTTTTTCTCAAAATAACATTTTTAGCATTTTGCTTTATCCCAAAGCGTCATAACTCCAAAAGTTATAATTGAAACGTTATGAAACTTTGCAAAAATACTCTAGAGGAGTTGTTTTAGGGATTGAACTACGACAATGAATCTAGCTAAATTATTATTATTATTATTATTATTATTATTATTTTTTGTCGATAGAAGTTATGAACTGCCATGTATATTCATGATTTTTTCAGCATGTAAAAATGTTATCTTCTTTAAAATATTAAATAACATGGTTATAGTTTTGAGAGTAGTTCACTCCCTTAAGGACCTTTCAATAATCTAAATAAAATTTACAGAATAAAAATATCTTTATTTAAATTTGACTTATGATGTTTTGTAAAAAAGCTTTTTTTCGCAAATTTTATGCATATTTTGAGCCTAGATATAAAAAAATTTGCATATTTTTTTCATGTTATTCACTGTTTTTTACTATATTCTACAATATAATGTACATAAATAGGCAATTTTTCAATTATTAAAAAAAAATCACCTCCGACGGTAGGCAGGCACCTTAAATAAAAGCGTGAAACAAATTCTGAACTGGAGTTAAGAGCTTACTACCCCCAGGAACTCCTATGCCTGTTACTATTTGAGCAAATATTATCATAGGAAGTTATACATGTATGCAGAATTTCAGCTTAATCGGATGATAGAAAAAGGGTTAAAACTGGAAAAAATATTTTTAAGTGGAGTATGGCCCAGGGCAGACCCCTCATCCATAAAAAAACGGTACTGCTTGAGCATATATTTTCTTCGGAATTATACATGTATGCAGATTTTAAGACCAATCGTATGATTGGAAATGGGCTAAAATCCGAAAACTAATTCTGAACTGGAGTTAAGGTCATTGGGTCCCCAGTTTAACCCCAAGTCCGTTAATGTTTGAGCATACATTTCCATCGAAGTTATACATGTATACAAAATTTCAGCTCAATCAAATAGGAAGTAAGGCAAAATTCGCTTGCAAGATTTGACCTTCACAGACAGAATGAAAGAATATAAACATTTATTAGTATAGTAATAATAAAAGTATTCCAATTCGTAAGTCTAATGTTATGACTAGGAGTGATTCAGGTAAACCTGAAGTTAATATCCACATCAGTGTAATTTCTAGTGAAACATTAAAATGCAGATAATGTCCAGATTTGTCTGCGAACCACCAAAATTTTCCTCGTGGATCACTAGTAGTCCACGGATCACCGGTTGGCGACCACTGTTTTAACTGACACATTTATCAGTTTTCTCGTACAGGAGAATTGTTATGTGTTTAATTTGTTAGGTCAATTTTATATCGTCTGACCTACATATAATTCCTACGTATATATACTACCTACATACAATCCTACATATATGACATACACATATCTCCTACAAATAATACGTGTAATAGTGGGTAATGGAAGTCGTGGGGTTGTTACACATTAGAATTTATTAAATGGAATATGAATTTCTATAATTTTTCATTGCCACATGAGTTCTTTTGATTATTATTATTATTATTATTTATTCTCTACTACATTTCAGAAGCTAAGAGAATTTTTATCTAAGAATTGGAATTATTTATTTTAGGTCAATTATTGTCATAATAAATTTATCATATAATTAAAAAAAAAAAAAAAAAAAAAAAAAAAAAACTCTCTTATTTAATTATTTATTTTAGGAAGCAATGGATTTGAAGAGGGATGAATTTGCATTCCAACAGTAAACAAATAGTTTTTATCATGCTACTGAATATCAAGATTTAAGAGGGGGTTTATGCATAGAAATTGATCTGACAGACTGTAATTGACGGAAAAATTAGTCTTCAGTGATGACTTATGTCCTGTTACTTATAACTGAAAAGCAAGTATATCCATGGAGATATAAATGTTTCTTTAAAAAATGTCAACTCGTTTTGTGATTAAAACACAAAGTGTATTCAACTCAATGTGATACCATTTTTGGAAAACATGACTACTACATTATACAACATACTGAACTCAGAATATGAAAATATTAAATGTCTCCATGAAATAGGAGAATTTTTATTAAATGTGCTTAAACTGCGCATGCGTGGACATTAATAAAGTTTCATTTACCTAATTCATTAGCAAATATATTAACTTACTTATAATTAAAGACCACGCCAGATATCATGAAAATTGAAAATGTTATTGTCGATAGAATAATCTGAAATTCATTTATTCATTCCTCTCGCTCTCAAAACAAAACAAAAGAAATTTTCATTTAATCAATGGTAACACAGTGTGCGTTGATTGGGGATAAATATCGTTAAAACCTCCTACTGTATCTTTCTTTCTTTCTTTTTTTCTTTTCTTTCCTTTTTTTTTTTTTTTTTTTTTTATAGAGGAACTGCAATTAAGTTCATTCTTTTGGCGGTAAATTTATTATACAATATTTTCTTGTAGTTTTTATATAGATGTGTCAATCTATTTGACTTATAAATTATGCAAATAAATTTTTTTTAGAGATAATACATCCACAATTAAAGATGATTTAATTCTTTGGGAGGAAATATTTTGGGACCAAGCCGCTAAGGAGGACAACTTTAAAATTTCAAATGGAAAGGTATGTCTTGTTATACATCCCTGGAAACGGCTTTTCTGTACAATGAATTTGATATAAATAGTTTTGTCTTGCGATTATTATTAAAGGAAATACATGAGTATAAAATCCATATTTCAAAATTTGAAAGATTCTTGGATCTCCTTTAATAATTATTGCAAGACAAAATTATTTATATCAAATTTATTGTCTTGAAGAGACGTTTCCAGGGATGTATCAAATGACATACCTTCCTATTTTAAATTTTAGAGCTGCTTCCCCTAGCAACTGCCTTAGCCACCCCGGGCCGAAAATTTTCGTATTAAAAAAGTCCCGCTCAAATTCATTGAACATATGTTTCGCCATTTTTCAAAATTCTGACGCTTTTCTGAGATAGGAAGGGAGTGTTACTTTGGCGAATTCTGTATAGATAAACTAAGTGTATGCAATTTCTTTATGCAAATCTTATCTTATACTAGTAAGTGAGCAATATTTGTATATATATTTCACTGTTCTCGAAAACGGTAGCTCGGACAGTCACGAGATTTAACACAAAGGTGCCCCCCGAAGGATCATTGTGCACATCGAAGTCAGAATTTCGAATTTCTGTTTAGTTTTCTTTTAATTAATAAAAATATAAAATAATAAGCTAATAATAGCAAAAAATTAGCCATTTAAATTTAATCCGTAATTTAATTGTTGCCAAAAAAAAAAAAAAAAAAAATACGAGTTTATTTTTTTTTCCAACAGGAAAATAAATACATTTATCTAATCTAAACAATACTACACACTACTGTTCGCAGAGCTTCCAAATTTGGCATATAGGTACCTGGGACTCCGCAGGTGTGCACCTCATCGAGATTTTTTCCAATTTCGAATCTGAATTTTTTAAATTAATGTTTTTTCGATTTTAAACATTGGCTTTTATGTTTCATTTTTCATGAATTTATTCTTCGATTGTAATCGTCTGCGTATCTTAGCAACGGCTATATTATGCAATTTATTTTTTATTTAATACATTTATTTGAGGGCGAATCTTTTTTCTCTTTTTAATTTATTATATTTATTGAAAATAAAATGGTAATGCAGTAGAAAAAATTAAATATATTAAATTTGAAATTTAAAAACGTATTTATAACAGTTATGTTTATGTATAATTTTTGTAGTATAACAACAATAATTTTTCATCTGTTAATTTAATTTCTTTAAAAGTTTTTTTTTTTTTTTTTTTTTTTTTTTTTTTTCTAATTTATAGTATTTGTCAGGAAATAATGGTAGTATATAGTAGAAAGGATTAAACTGATTGGAATTAATTTGCTTTTTTATGTATTTAATTCCTTCTAAAAGAAAATCTACTTTTTATTTTATTTCATTATATTGGTCGGAATCAAATTGTAATATAGTGTAAATAGCGTGAGCAATAAAATACTTGGTTCAAAAACTAAAATATTTAATAGACGTTGAGATACAGCTATCTTTAAAATCGTAGCTCTTAAATAATGGCAGACCTACCTATCGTCGATAAATACCCATATTGAAATACATAGGAAAGAGATTTCTGCAGGCAGTGGGAACCTGCTGCCGATACAGTGCGGGCAGAGAAAGAGCTGCCTTAGTCAGCGAGTACCCGATGCGAGGTCTAGAGCGATTCCAATGTAATTATTTTAGTTTTTATTTATAATGTGATGTAAAAAATAAATAATGATCCAATTCTTTTGGAGATTCATTTAAATATAGTGGCCAGCGAAGCGGGCGTAGCCTACTAGTATAATTTAATTACGCAATATAGCAAAATAGTTTAATTCCTAAAGAAATCAACCTAAAAGAAAGGATAATCTGGTTATAATTTAGCACCGATTTGGAGCATGCATATACGTTTTTCACTTATCTACAATGCATTCTCAATGCATTCTCAATTTTATCTAGTTTTATTTTATTTATTTTATTTTTATTTTTATTTTAATAATTCTCCTTTTTTCCTCTCTCTTAAAAACGGAATTTTAAGGCTGCACAATAGACAGGCTCATTCTTTCTTTTTTGCGATAATCCTACGAGAATTTTGTTGCTTCGATTTATAAGGAAATCTCATTCAAGAATGACATAGAACTATATTTGCTAGCAACATAATTTAGTTTCTAAATGTCAATTACAGAATTGTTTTTTTCAGCGTACCGTTCGATATTTTTTTTTTTTTTTTTTTTTTTTTTGTGGGGAAAAAGAGGGGCAATTTATAAATGTATCACTTGTATGTTCCTCCAGGTTGAACGACCATGAATGATTTGAGAGCCCATTTTACAGCTTCTATAGTGAGCATCCATAAAGATATACTTCGCAAAGTTCGGCAACAATTGCATTACAGACTTGATGTACGCTTTGTAACAAACGGAGCACATATTGAACATTTGCGAGGACTCATTCAAATCTTGATAATAATATCTCTACATATACAGTCGGTAGCAAAATTATTCGAGCGATAGCAATATTTCCTATATAAAAAAGGTACACTTAATACTGTTTTGTTAAATAAATCCTTGTCGAATAATGTATTTAGACTGAGTAAGAACATGATTCGACAAGGATTTTTTTTTAACAAAACTATATTAAGTGTGCTTTTTTTTATATAGGAATTTTTGCTAGCGCTCGAATAGTTTTGCTGCCGACTGTACCTATCTTTAGAAAAAAAATATATTAACTACATTTTGTGTAATAATGTCTTGAGATTTAAAAATAGAGAGAAAATTAAGAAATTAAAAACTTTATCCAGCTATGTATTTTGTTAAGTTTTTTTTTTTTTTTTCTTAATAATAATAAATTTTGTAGTAATGTATAATCAAAATGTTAAAAAAAAACTTAGAAAAATAATTTTATTAGTTTTTACAAAAAGCGTTAAAAACTAAATAAATATTTAATATCTGACATTAAAATTATTAAATTATAAATGCTAAGCAATCAACTCATTACAAAAAATAAAATAAAATAGCACAAATGTTGGCAATGCAATCTCTTCATTATATGTTTGTGAATTTCAGAGTTCTTATGAGCTGAAAAATATGAGACGAATTTTAAATCAATTTATTCATATAGTGGAATGTTCCACACTTCATCGACTCTACCAATTGACGCTTTGTAATCATTTGCTGGCGTTAATGTCATTCTTCCAGCCGTAAGTTTACTCTCTAAACTTTCTCCTCCATGACTTACTTGAGGGTTGGAATCTTCTAATTTTAGAGGTCTTATATGTTTGTGAATTTCAGAGTTCTTATGAGCTGAAAAATATGAGACGAATTTTAAATCAATTTATTCATATAGTGGAATGTTCCACACTTCATCGACTCTACCAATTGACGCTTTGTAATCATTTGCTGGCGTTAATGTCATTCTTCCAGCCGTAAGTTTACTCTCTAAACTTTCTCCTCCATGACTTACTTGAGGGTTGGAATCTTCTAATTTTAGAGGTCTTTCTACACTCAAGTAAGGATCGTCATCACCAACTGTTATTATCTCTCCATTTTCTTGGAGAAATGTAACAGCGCTTATACTAGCTTCTTTTTTGTGATAATCATCATGGCTGTTCTTATCCAGGCGGATGCCATAATGAACTTGTGGTTCCACAGATATTTCATCAGAATTTTGCTCCAGTTTTTTTAATCGATGAGATTTACTGTGATCGTTTCGAGTATTTGAATTCTGGAATTGATGATTGGAATTTTTTCTTGGTCGTGAAGCTGTAAATCTCTGTGGTGTGAGTGGTACATTACCGAAATTTTTATGGGAACGTGGCAAGGTATCACTCTGTTCTGTAGAGTAAAAGCCTTGTTTTTCAGGCTGTGCCCCTGATGCATCAGGCAAATTTTCCTTGCTGTGTGAGTGTTCTTCTTGGGAATAATTTTCCTCTTTTGTTTCATAAGAGGCGTGATCATTACTAGCAGAATGATCATAATGAGACTGATGCCCATCCTCATGCTCTCTTTCATCATAGTGTACTTTAAAATTGTGTTGTTGTTGAACGTTGTTGTGTTTATCTTTATGAGAAATACTGTTGTCAGTGTCGGTTGAGACATAAGATGGCGGAACATGATCTGGATACTTGGTATCATAATTGCTGTGTTGCAGATTGTTGTTTTGATGTTTTTGTTGCTGGTTTGAATGATGTTGGTAACTATCACCATTTATCTGGTAATGACCATTATTGGTTCCATGGTTATGACCTTGTTGGTTAACATGTCCATAAATCTGATTTTGTTTTTGCCCGTAACTATGTTTCTGTCTGTGCAGGAGAATGTGTGCATGCTTATGGTCATGGTTATGGCCGTGGTTATGAAGATGACCATGAGCATGGTTATTTAGATGCTTATGTCCGTGAGCATGCTTGTGATCATGGTTATGACCATGATTGTGATTGTGATTATGATCGTGCTTATGATCATGGCCATGCTTATGATCATGATTGTGATTGTGACCGTGCGAGTGTTGATGACCATGGTGGTGATGATGAACATTTTTGTGGTGATGGTGATGGTGATGATGATGCTCTTGTTTGCCACCTCTGTCTCCTACTACAATAACTTCTGTTTTGTCTCTAAAAGAAAAAAATAATATGGTAATCATATATGTATTAATTTTTAAAAAAATATCTATATATAATATGCATATAGTATATAACTAGTCACTACTTTATCGTAAAATATCGGAAATCGGAAATCTTATTCTCACTTCATTAAAAATTCACCCAAATAGGTTTTAGTGAAAAAGTTTTTATTTTAAACTGCTTAATGAATTTTTGTCTCTTTATACTGCTCAATTTTAAATTTACTTTTAAATTTTTAAATCAGCAATCAGCAATCCCTGTTTTAGTAAACATAAAAGAAGATTTTGTAAAATCATATAAGTTTGTCAAGTTTTAGTAAAAATTGAAAAAAAAAATGGATGTTGGATATGAGAAGTCGGAAAGGGAATCAAAAGTTAATATCTCAAAAACAACTCGAACGATGTTTTTTTTTTCAAATATAATCTATAAATATCCCTTTATATATCCTTTCGTATATATTAGTTGGTTATTACAGGAGATAGATTGGTCTTCTAATTTTGGTATGCCATTTTTAGGTCTCAGAAGAGGTAAAAAAAAAAAAAAAAGAGTCGATATCTACATTCTTCATATTTGCTGTATTAATTCTTTTTCAGATGTCTCTCTATATATAAGATTTATTGTCTGGTGTATAGACGAGTTTAGCAAATTTTGGTGAAAATTCAAATTGGGACCGAAACTCATTATCTCAAAAACGTATTTAATAATTTTCTTCCAATCTGCTATATAAACACCCTTTTAAATATCGTTTCGTATATATCAATTGCTTACTACTGGAAAATTGGCAGACATCTTGATTAGGTAGGCTACTTTTAGGTCTCGGATCAACTGATTTTCTTCAAATTTCTATTTAATACCTTTTTAACCATCTGTATAATGTATGTATCTTTAGTTATTACAGAAAAATGGACGATTAATTAGGTCAATTTTATGTTGTCAAACCATGCACAGTATTTCCAATATAAGTTTAAAATATGAATAGAAGTGAATAATGGTAGTTGTGTGGTTGATATGTACCATTATTTTCTTTATCTGGGGTGGGGGGAATTAAAGGATCGCTTGTACCATTGTGTGCTAGTTAAAATTAAATAGCTTTCAAATTGACTGTAAAGAAGAAAAGCAATACATTTTGTAAAAAAAGAAGCTTCATCAGAAATAGAGTATATCCAATTATAACAATGGAAAATATAAAATAACTTATATAAGCAATGGATTGGTTATATATATATATATATATATATATATATATATTTGTGTGTGTGTGTGTGTGCATATATAGGGTTTTGCATATTGAAAGGGATAAAACAAAGCATACCTATATATGTTGTAATTACTTTATTTTGATAAATTAAATTTGAAACTATAGCTATCCAAACAAGGCAAACAACAACGTCTAGAACGCCAAATTGAAATTATAGTTGTTAATTAATTGAAATAATAGACGTTGAATTAATAATCAATTGAAATAATATGCGTTTTTTGCCTTGTTTTTATTATCCCACGCCAAGTCTTCCATTAATATAGGTATACAAATTTTCATAGATGCTCTATGTGTGCTCTACCGGTGAATCGGCAAATATCTGTGCGGTATTCCTGTGCCTGCCACACTCGTTATAGAGAATATTTTCTCAGTAGTGTGAACATTTCTGTTATTCTCTGCATGAGTTGCTGTAAGTCCTTGGAAAATAGAGTCACGAACACTTCGTCTTCAACATATCCTATAGGGGAAAAAATGACAATGGGTTAGATAGGGTGATCTCGGTGGCCAACAAAACAATGGTGTATTGTGTGATCCAGCCCGGCCAATCCATCCACTTCTCTGCAATCGGTGGTGTCATTTTGATTAACAGCGCCCCTAGCAGCAATTCGTAACTGGAAGATTTTTTTCTTGTTGTTGCGAGATAAAAAAAATTTTAATTGCCGTTTCAGAAATTATTAAGTAATATTAATTAATTAGCTAAATTATAGCCTTCGAATTGATCATTCTCTGTCCTTTATTTTGGTAGTTTTCTATAAATTTTAATATTCGTATATAATTTTAATATTAAATCTTAATATTTGTATCATTTTTATTATAAGATACTGCACAATTCGTTTATAATGGAAATGATTGTAATGTTTTTACACTTAATTAAGTGTAAAAACATTACCATCATTTTCATAAGTTGTTTTTTACATGTTACAACAAATGTTTCTTCTTACAATATGCTATTTCTTAAGCACAAATTTATTTCAATCAAAATTTCAAATATTATATTTTATAGCTGCAAATCTGCGCATTTAATATTGTATCATAATTTTTTATAATTTATTTTAATTATTTTATTATTATTATATAGCAGGTTGTAACATATATATTCTTCTCTTATAGTTAAATTGCCTACTTTTATGATCATTTTCATGTTATATTAATTAATCAGCTAAATTGTAGCCTTGGGATTGATCATTCGCTTTCATTTATTTTAGTAATTTTCTATAAATTTTAATATTTGTATTATTTTTAATATACAGGGTGTCCCTGAGTTCATGGGCCAATTTTTAAGGGGAAATAGGACACTTTATAAGGATTCACTATTGCGTAGGAACCAACGTCCCTAAACGTCATTTTAACCCTTTACGAACCGGGTGATTTTGCGTGGATATGGGTGTGGCTCTCGAATATTGCATTTTTTGAAGAGTTTTTACATGCTAATATTTATATAAATAAATAAATTATGTTTTTATCGATGTATTTTATCGCAATGATTGCAATAATACGACCATTGTGCAATAATACGAACATTATGAAAGATGCATGCAAGCTTATAAATTTACACAGTAGACGGAGTTAGTAGTACGAAGTAGCATAAAACATCCAGTTCTTAAAGGGTTAAAATGACGTTTGGAGACATGGATTCCTATGCAATTCTGAATCCTTGTAAAGTGCCCTATTTCCCTTTAAAGTTTGGCCCATGAATTCAATCACAGGGATACCCTGTATATATATGTATGTATATATATATATATATATATATATATATATATATATATATATATATATACTGTTGACTCTCGATTACCTTTTAGAGTTAGTCACAGTTGAAAATTTTCGAAAAAAAATATTACGAAAAAAAAGTTGTGTAATAAAAATTTGCTATAAAAAATTCTCTTCATTCAACTTTGCTTCTGATCTACTAAAAGGAGGCACGACTACACTACACTCATTTATTCTTTTCTTTTTTTTCTTTCTTTCCTTATTATTATTATTATTATTATTATTATTATTATTATTATTTTGATGATTAGTATAATTTCACTTGCGTAGAAATATATAAACTTTTACATAATATCAAGAATATTGAAAATAAGGGCTATTCATTCAACTTTGATTCTGATAGACCAGCAGTACACAGAACTATATTACGCTCCTCTACCCTCCCCCCTTCCGACTGTGCCTCAACTTTACTCGAGTAAAAATCAGCCAAACAACATTGAAAGTATGTAAGTCACTTATTACATTAGATAGTATTAAAAAAATGGGAAAAAATAAATCAATGACAGATTCTAATTCAATGGCATAGGCTTATTTTAATTAGTAAACGTAGATATACCATTTGCAAAGTTATATATTTTGCTTAGTCTATTTTTTCTCTCTTTCATTTATCTAAAGCGCACGACTTTTGCTTTACATTAAGCCTAATTTCTATAATTAAGATTCAATGAACGTTCAAAACAAAAATTCTCAATTTTTGATCTATTGCTCGGAAATTTTCATAAAAAATCATTATATTATTCTTATATGTAAAATTTTTTTTAAACAAAGCTCTATAGTAATATACTTAACAAAACATAAAAACCTGTCACAAATGATCACAAGCTTATGCCTATGAAGGTGCAGGTCAATAAGTAGTTCTTTGAAAGCAATAGCATTCTGTCACTAAAAGCAAATTATATTTAATAACCTAAGGTTTTCTTTCTTTCTTTTTCCCTTCTTCTAAACAAATTTTTTCTGTATTTTATTATTTTTAAATTAATTCAGACTTTATCAATAAATATAATCAAATGGGGGTTCTTTTTTAATAAGAAGGTACTGTTGTTACTATTAACAATACTTTTAAAATCACAAAATTTCGTCACTGATAGTAAATTAAAAACCAAATTAGAATTAAAGAAGTTAAATCGAAATCAAATAAAAAAAAAATCTCAGTTAAAAAAAAAAAAAAAAAAAAAAAAAAGAAAGAAAGAAAGTGCAATTGCATAAATATATATATATATATATATATATATATATATATTAAATGTTCGTAACAAAAATTAGAACAAAATTCTTCGAATCTCAATATCTAGGGAACAATCGTAATGTCGAAAATTTATATATTTATCTATAAGATATTCCTTAATTAAAGATATTCTAAGAGCACTTCAATTTTCCCTTATCAATAAATGTGCTATCATATTAAAAAACTGATATATATTTAAAAAGATAGCAAAAAATTAGTGGGACCAAAATGGCCAGGGACCAAAATTTCGTCGGGACCAAAACGGCAGGACCAAAATGACGGGACCAGAACGGCGGGACCAAAGTGTCCTGCTTCGATTTTACACTGTTAAAAATTTCAGTTCAAAGTTGAACCAAATGTTGGTACTATAGTTGCTTCAGTCTGCTATGTTGAACCAAAACTTGGTACAACTATAGCTGCAACCATGCGATGGTGAAAATTTCTACTATGATTTGGCGTTTCTTGTTTAAAAAAAGCACCAAATTATGGTAAAAAATTTCTCCATCTTATGGATGTAGCTATTGCAGTACCAAGCCTTGGTTTAGTAAAGCACCAAATAATGGTAAAAGGTTTCACCATCACATGGTTGCAGCAAAAATGTACCATGTTTTGGTTCAACTTAGGAGAAAATTTTTAACAGTGTAGTTCTACACAATATTTGCATATTTAGCATCACTGAGTTCACAACTTTTGTTTCAAATCTAAAAGTACTCGATTTTTACATTAAGTACCGTATGATCTAAGACTCACGGAAAAACAATAAGAAATATTATTCAAAAAGTATTGGCTATTATTACTCAAAAAGTATTTATGTGGTTTTCACTGAAATGCACAGAAAGATATGGGATTATTAATTTTAAGTAACAAAAGATTTATTGCCAAATTAGTTTAATTTTTCTCAATCAGGTGGCGTTTTAATTGTAAAATTACTTTTTTACAGTGACACAGTAGATTCAACTGTTCAATTGGGTCTGTAAATGTTCAGTGTGATGACAGTCATTGATGAGAATTGCCGTCAGTCGTTATCTATTGAAAATTCTCAAAATAAAGGTTAACTAACAATGAACAGTATCATTATATTTCTTTTAAAATATGAGAGGATACTGAGAATACAGTACAATTTGTTGGGGAAAAATGTAAGTATTAATTTTTCTTTTATATATATAAGAGAAAATTTCAGAAGAGAAAGTTCCAGTTTGTGTAAAAGATTTACATGTGGCTAGTCTGCTTTTGTTCTAGTTTTCTCTCTGGATTCCTTGATGATTTGATTTAATAATTTATTTAATTTCTCATTCAAAATGGCTTTGCTGCCTCGATCGGGGCTGGAACAATATAAATTGCTGTGATTAGCTATATTGTTTTACGAAATCGATGCAGCTTTCACAGTTTTATGAAGTACATGCCCCCTGACGTGTTTTTACTTCTAATTTTAAGCATCTTTATCCAATTATTATTTCTGTGGTCCTTTAGTTATTTTCTCTGTCATTAAGTTTAATGGTCCTTTTTTTATTATTATCATTCATGTCGGTGTAAGTAATTTAAATTGTTTTTGTCTCTTATTGGTTCTTAATCTGTATCGCAACATTTTTTTGTCAGTCTTACCTATAAGTTAAAATCAGTTCTATTTTTGTTGTGTTGTTATTGTTTTGTATCTATTATTTACTAAATTTTAAGGTTAAATTTTATTACGATATCTATCATTTATATATAAGATATATATATATATATAATTCATACTTTTCTGATCATTTCAGTGAAAATCGCATAGTACTATGGTCAATACTTTTTGAATAATATATACATATATATATTTTTTTGTGAGTTATGGATCACCTACTACATTGAGATGAAAATCAAGAAATTTTAGAAAAATTTTACTGCAGTTTATTATTTTGTTTTTACAGAAAAGGAGAAGAAAAATCTATGAACATTTCAGATCAATATCTTAAAAATTAAACCTTTGTTTTGAACGCCCACTGTAATTTTAAATACAAAATAGTCTTGATAAATTTTATACGATTACAACAAAGTATGTAATTATTTATTAGTAATCTTATACTATTAAGTGAGCAATATTTGTATATATATTTCACTGTTCTCGAAAACGGTAGCTCGGACAGTCACGAGATTTAACACAAAGGTGCCCCCCGAAGGATCATTATGCACATCGAAGTCAGAATTTCGAATTTCTGTTTAGTTTTCTTTTAATTAATAAAAATATGAAAATAATAAGCTAATAATATAAAAAAAATTAGCCATTTAAATTTAATCCGTAATTTAATTGTTGCCCAAAAAAAAAAAAAAAAAAAAAAACGAGTTTATTTTTTTTTTTCCAACAGGAAAATAAATACATTTATCTAAACATGAACAATACTACACACTACTGATCGCAGAGCTTCCAAATTTGGCATATAGGTACCTGGGACCCTGCAGGTGTGCACCTCATCGAGATTTTTTCGAATTTCGAATCTGATTTTTTTAAATTAATGTTTTTTCGATTTTAAACATTGGCTTTTATGTTTCATTTTTCATAAATTTATTCTTCGATTGTAATCGTCTGCGTATCTTAGCAACGGCTATATTATGCAATTTATTTTCTATTTAATACATTTATTTGAGGGCGAATCTTTTTTCTCTTTTTAATTTATTATATTTATTGAAAATAAGATGGTAATGCAGTAGAAAAAATTAAATATATTAAATTTAAAATTTAAAAACGTATTTATAACAGTTATGTTTATGTATAATTTTTGTAGTATAACAACAATTATTTTTCATTTGTTAATTTAATTTCTTTAAAAGTTTTTTTTTCTTTTCTAATTTATAGTATTTGTCAGGAAATAATGGTAGTATATAGTAAAAAAGAATGAAACTGATTGGAATTTATTTGTTTTTTATGTATTTAATTCCTTCTAAAAGAAAATCTACTTTTTATTTTATTTCATTACATTGGTCGGAATCAAATTGTAACACAGTGTAAATAGCATGAGCAATAAAATACTTGGTTCAAAAACTAAAATATTTAATAGACGCTGAGATACAGTTATCTTTAAAATCGTAGTTCTTAAATAATGGCAGACCCACCTATCGTCAATAAATACCCATATTGGAATACATAGGAAAGAGATTTCTGCAGGCAGTGGGAAACTGCTCCCGATACAGTGCGGGCAGAGAAAGAGCTGCCGTAGTCAGCGAGTACCCGACACGAGGTCTAGAGCGATTCCAATGTAATTATTTTAGTTTTTATTTATAATGTGATGTGAAAAATAAATAATGATCCAATTCTTTTGGAGATTCATTTAAATATAGTGGCCAGCGAAGCGGGCGTAGCCTGCTAGTAAAGTTTTATTTAATGACCATCTATAAAGTTATAAATTTAACGTAGCAGATTTTTTATTTTCTACCATTTATTCATGTGAAGCAGATAGAAACGAGAAAAAACATACCTAAGATCACGTTGGCACCTTTATTCCAAATATTTTACATGATTAAAGAGGATGCTTTTACTGCAGATTGACTAAAACAGTCCTCTGACACTAAAACATTTTGTAATGATCGTAGCATTCTAACGTATGCCGAGGTTCAAAATATGTGCTTTCATTGAATGTTTTCTTACGTTATATTAACTGGAAACAGTGGTAATCTCTATATATATAATAAACTAGTATGCTGTGACTCTAACAAAACATCTTTCTATATTTTCCTATACAAAATCACGCAGTACATATTCTTTATTTATTAAAAATATTATTTATCAAGATAATTTTCCATGAGGCAGACGATTTTCATCTCAGAGAAATATAACGATAAATATCGTAAGAGAGTCTATTTTGTGCATTATAGACGACATCTAAAGCGATTTAATATTTTAATATTTTTTTTCTTTCTTAAAAAAAAAAAAAAAAAAAAAAAAAATGATAATTTTGTTTTAAATTAACACAGACAAATGTTACAATCATTCGTTTTACAGGTACTCATCAGTTCTTATGAAAATTACTCATTTTGAAAATTTACACGGGTATTCCAACCCTAGGGAGGGCGTTCTTAATCATAGGTATTTTTATTAATTGCAAAGTATGTAGAAGGCTTTGCCCTGGGGCAAAAGCGATGCTCCTGCCTATGCAATTTTTTTTCCCTGTTGCACTATTATATATATATATATATATTTAAATTTTACAAAGATTGGTTAAAAATAGCCCTCATTGTGTACATTTATACGGAATTTTGCCTTCTAATGTGATATTAAAAATTATGAAAAATCGGAATAGCAGAGCTGTCTGTTGAGAAATTTTCACCAAAGTTAGACTGTGACTAATTTATGTTAGGATGCAACTAATTACAAAATTGTATGAAATTCTGTGCATTAGATTTTGAGCTAGAGTTGCCACAAAATTTTTGTCACGCACACAAACTTTTTCTAAAAATGGTCAAATCGTGTTCTGGACCTCTCGAAACATGTAAATCCATCGGAAACTGGAAGTCGCAATTTTTACAATTCCAACACTTTCTTCTATTAAATATGAAAGAAACGTCTGTGTGCATGTTTGTTATTTTTATGAGCTAATGATGGCATGTACAGCTACGAAATTCGGCAGAAAGATAAATCTATACTTGAACTTTCGCACTACAAAGTTTGACTTTAAATATTTTGATAGAGGTATTTTATTTTTATTCAAAAATTCAGAAGTGCTTAATGCAATATATTTTGTTGAAGTGCCATAGGTACCACCGAGTGGGAATTTGCTGCAGTTAGAGTTTACAGAGCTACTAAAGGCGATTAGTGAAAAATAAATAATGAAATCGACGATGAATGGAAATGAGTTATACTTACTGTGGTATATGATACATGTGCTGCGCGTACTCCATGGGATTTGCTGGCAAAGGTGTCATGCCGGACATTGAGTAAGAAAAAGTAGGATCGAAATTCACTTGGCAATGACTTCTGATGTGGTTTAGTGTAAATAATAACGCTGATAAAAATAAACTAGCAGTATTCATTGACCGGCAGAACATCTGAAATGAAATGATAGGTTAGCAATTAGAAATAAATTATCCTCAAAAACAAACTTTTCTATTTGTTAATTCCGAAAGAACAGTATTTTTGCTAAAAGTTTTGCAATAAATTTCATTTTTCTCGAAATTTCCTCTTTTCTTTTATTCTCTTTCTTTCCTTTCTCTCTTTTTTTCCCCAGGAAAATAGTTTATAGATAATTAGTACGATACTGCGCATACGTTTAAAGAGAAGCAAATTTCGGCAATAAAGTGATAAAATGTCACCATAATCCATGTGAGCCTATATAAATTAATAAATATCTATAATAAAAAATAAACATTAATAATTTTTAAAAATCTGAAGTGACTCCACTTGACTTTCTGAATGTTAAGTAATTAACGGTTGTGTAAATAAATTAACGTAAGAGAATTCATTAAATAAATAAAAGAGAAAATTGTAATAGGGTGTTTGAATATTTTTCTCCAAATAGTAAGTTGTTTAATTTCATGCTATTGTACTTCAAATAATTTAAGCCCATAAGTTATAATAAAAGAAAAAAAATTGTTTTGTGTTCCTGTAAAAATTCATAAGTACTAGATTCACCAAAATCTATACAATTTGTGATACGGTGACTTATAACATGTATATACATTTTCAGTTCAATCAGATCCTGTAAAAAAAAAAAAAAAAAAAAAAAAAAAAACGATTAATGCTAGATTCACCAAAATCTATACAGCTTGTGTGATAGTGATGTGCAAATTTTCAGTTCAATCGGAAAAGGCATTTAGATGCTATTGCACTTTAAATGATTTCAACCATAGACCATACTGATAAAGAATTTTTTATTGTATCCCTGTAAAAAAACTGTAAATGCTAGATTCACAAAATCTATACAGTTTATACGATAGTCATTTATAACATATATATACATTTTTAGTTCATGTGAATAAGGCGGTTAGACGCTATCGCACTTTAAACAATTTCAACCCTCGGGTCATAATGATAAAGAATATTTCGTTGTGTTTCTGTAAAAATCTATAAGTACAAGAGTCACCAAAACTATATACTTCGTGTGATGGTGACCTATTACATAAGTACTAGCTTTCAGCTCATTCGAACAAAGCGTTTAGACGCTATTGTGTTCAGTCACACATACATACACACATACATACACTCACTCATATATACATCATGAAAAATCGTATAAATCCGCTGATATCTCTGAAAGGGGAGTTCGTGTCAAGACCAAAGTTGGATATGTATAACTCAGTGTTGCCAGATTTTGGGGCTTTTTTATTCAACTATCACCAATAATTTTGAGAAGTGATATTTGATATTCATAATAGACGGTTAATCTTCGAAGTGATTAGGCAACTGTACAATTAAAATTTATTGATGGATATTGAATAAAAAGCCCCAAAATTTGGCAGCACTGGTATAACGAGCCGTCATGAGAGTCAGAAATATAAATTTGCAACGTTCTACGACCATTTGTTTTTCAGCTATGCCAGAGGCAAAATCCATTGTGCAAATACTTTCCTTACATATAGTATGTTCGGAAATTAAAAATAGATCAATATGAATTTTTATAAAGAAATGAAATCAATAATAATGCTTACTTTAATATAATTTCAATAAATGATTAAATTATATTATGCATTAACAATATAGAGCTTATATGTACATATTCTAAAAAATCAGAAAATGCTCAAAAAAGGGCTTTTAACAAAAAAGGAGTATACCGTTGTCACTAATTTTAAAAATTTTAATGTTTTATATGTGTGGTTGGAGGTGAGTAAGGTGATAATTTGGCAGAAGAATTATATTAAAACTCCTCGCAATTATACAGCTGACACATTGTTTTTAATTTCTACATACTTTTTATTTTTTTTCCTTCTTTACTTTTTGTTTCTTTCGATGCATTTAATTTATTCAACTCCTCTATATAAAGAATAAAAAAATTTTTATGAAGGGGAAAACACACTATAATTTACACTTAAAAAAAGAAAAAAAAAGAAAAAAAAATCTGGAGTGACTCCACTCGACTTTCCGAACATTGAGTAATTAACAGTTTTGTAAATAAAGTAAAGAAAGAGGAGTTGTTAAACAAACAAAAGAGAGAAAATCATAATAGAGTGTTTGAGTATTTTTCTCCATATATTACACGATGTTTTACTTAACGCTACTGAACTTTGAGCCCATAGATCATAATGATAAAGAATTTTTCGTTGTGTCCCTGTAAAAGCCTATAAATGCTGGATTCACCAAAATGCTTATAGTTAGTGCAACAGTGATTTATAATATCCATATACATTTTCAGCTCAATTGAAATAGGCGTTTAGATGCTATCGCACTTTTAAAAATTTGGTCCCATAGGCCATAATGATAAAGAATATTTCTATGTGTCCCTGTAAAAAAACTGTAAGTGCTAAATTCACCAAAATCAATAGGATTCGCACTACTGTGACCTATAATATGTGTAAAAAATTTTTGCTCAAATTAATAAGGCGTTTAGACGCTATCACACTTTTAAGATATTGGTCCCATAAGCCATAATGATAAAGAATTTTTCTATGTGTCCCTGTAAAAAAACTATAAGTGCTAGATTCATCAAAATCAATAGGGTTCATGCTACGGTAACTTGCAACATGCGTACCAACTTACAGCTCATTCGAGTAAAGCGTTTAGACGCTAGCGTGTTCACTTACACACATACACACACACAGACACACACACACACACACACACACACACACACACACACACACACACACACACACACACAAACACACATACATACACATTACACACACACATACACATACACACACACACATACATACATCATCGTAAAAATAGTGAAAACGGACTCAAGGGACCTCGAAACGTAAAGAAACATCAAAATCTCAAATTCGGATTTTTGACATGATTACAATACTTTCCTCACTATAGTGTTCGGAAAGTAAAAAAAAGGAAAGAAAGAAAGAAAAAAGAAATCATTTACAGATCGTAGAATACAATGAGTGAATTGTTTTCAAAACATTTAAAATTATGCGGCTGTCGAGGTGACACATTCATTTTGGTGATTTGAACTTAAAAGTAAAATTCTAATTTCCTATTTAATTATCTAATCTTTAAAACCATCGCCATAAAAAAAAAAAAAAGAATAAATGAAAGTATACGAAAATGAAACCCATTATTTAAAGATTTTTGAAACATTTTAATCCACAAGGAAATGTTTTGTCCACTAATGAATAGGAAACAAAAATCGAGAATGGTATTATGCAGATTGTGTTGTTCTTTTTCTACTAATACAAGAAGCTTTGTTTTCGAAAACATCGGGAATTAGACCAAACCGATTTGCTTCATTAACAAGTTAAATCAGTCTTCTGTTTTACGTATGAAAGATAAACGTATATTTGCATTTTTTAATATATAAGAAGCAGTAGAGAGAAAAATATACAACACAAATTATTATTTTGGATACTGTCTACAAAATTATAATAATAATATAATAAAATCCCTCTTGAAGTTCATTTCTACTCAAGAACCACCTGCTATAACTGCCAGGTTCTTTCGGTCCTAAATTTTTTCTATAAGATTTGGTATTAATTTACTTCCTTTATAGATTCACATACAAATTATACCTCTCTTCATGGTCACATTTTGAGGCAGCAGGTGATGTTTTCCTGTATTCATTTCACCTTGAATTAAGCTGAACACTATACTGTCTCTATGTAACCTCTTCTTTTGTAAAATTATAAAAAATGTTGCCGTTGAATAGGCCTGTAAAGAAAATGCGTGTGTGATAACACTTTATATCTCTGAATGTACGTACTTAGATATAAAATTCAAGCTTGGAAAATGGAATTTTGTATCATACTGTTAGTTAGCAAATACATTTAAAGTTATTAAGAGAATAATTTTGACTTTTAAATGGTAAAATTAAAATGATAAACCTAGATTAGATTAAAAGTAAACTCTAAACAAAGTATTTTCGAAACTGACTCCACCTCTTTCCTAAACCACTTCAATTATCTGATCCAAACACACTAAAACGCTAGAGTCCATCGCAAGCTTAGAAATCAGCTGCAAAAACTTAAGTTAAATGTTCACATATTTAGAGTTATGTTAACTAGTGTTAATTTACTACATTGGTCAATTACTTAATATATATATAGCAGTTAACCAATTTCATAATTTACTAGGAATAATAATATTTTAGATACCTAGTAGTTGACCACCCTTTAACTCCAATAAAAATAGTTGATTTATAAATATATTTAACTTTTTAAAATAAATAAAAAAGTCTTACATCTATTTTAGATACCCAGTGGTTTCCCATCCCTTAATTTCAATAAAAATAGTTGACTTATCAAAAAAATTATATTTATCTTTTTAAAATAAATATAAATGGCCTATATATCTTAAGAAATAAACTTTTGGAATCAAATTCAGTGTAATGCTTTAAGATTAAATTAACACTAAATTATCCTATCAGTCAAAGTGACTACTTTTGGACAATATAGATATATGTCAGAAGCAAAGAGGGCAGGTTATTAAATACAGTTATTAATAAATGTACTTATATCATGTATACACAGTCACTACAAAAAATAATTAGCTTAACAAGAAATATGTATTTATCCTTTTAAAATAAAAATAAATGACTCATATGTCTTAAGAAATAAACTTTTGGAATAAAATTCAGTGGAATGCTTTAAGATTAAGTTAACACTAAATTCTCCAATCAGTCAAAATGCCTACATTTAGACAATATACTAGATAAATGTTAGAAGCAAAAGAAGGCAGGTTAGTAAATACAATTATTAATAAATGTACTTATATCATGCATGCAAAGTCAAATGAAGTCTAAAAAATTATGTCATTATAAATAAATAAATATTTTTTTGGCAAATTTGCTTACAACAGAAATTACACCTAGTTGCATACAATAATCAATCAAAGCCCCTGAAGACGTATTAAAGTTGCACAGTAAAAAGTAATCCTGTTATATTACAGAAAATTCCTGGCAACAAAAGTTGCCAGAAAATATCCATATGCTACGAGAAAAAAATGACTGCAGAAATATTCTGTAACGAAACAATACAGAAAATATTCGTAGAAACAGATTTTTTTTTTTTCGTAGAAAACATTGTAGAAAAAAAAAAACCTCACATTAAATAAATATTCCCCCATGTGACCATATAGTATCGAACCAGAGCCCTCCGAATAGTCGGCAGAGACTTTACCTCGAAGCCATGGACTTAGCGCTTCCGAATCCTGCTTTGATATGAAGTTTTCCGAATAGAAAGCAGAAAAAAAATGTACCGACCAGATAAATTCTATTACAATCAAATTATTTGATTATGAGGAAAATATGAATGAACATTTAAGATAAAATTTACAAAATTAAAAAAATTAACTTTATTTATTTAAAATTTAGTAAAGTCTGTCTATTTTTTAAAACTTATGTTTGGTATATTTCAGTTAACGGCATAATCATTATAATTGTGTTTTACATTTCAAATTATGTTATTAAAAGTTCAAATACAAAAATAAGAGTTTCGAAGTTCAATCACTACACTGTAAAAAATTTTGTCTTACACTATACCAGTAACCACTGTAACAGATTTTATCTGGTGGGTATTATTATTATTATTATTATTTTTATTTTTCTATTTCATATTCGGAAAACTTGATATCAAAGCAGGATGGAGAAGCGCTAAGCAAAAGCGTGATATGTGAGTATGTGGCTTCGAAGTAAAATCTTTGCCTACTCCGCGGGAACCTCTCTCTGGTTCGATCCTGTCTGGTCAAATGGGTTAAGTTTATTTAAATGTGAGTTTTTTTTTTTTTTTTTTTTTTACCATGTGCTCTACGGAAAAAATCTGTTTCTACGAATATTTTCTGTAGTGTTTGGTTACAGAAAATTTCTAGCTACAATTTTTTTCTAGTAGCATACCGATATTTTCTGGCAACTTTTGTTACCAGGAATTTTCTGTTATATATGATTTTACAGTGTAGTTTTTAGCTGATTCAAGAATATTTGGAGTTGAAGATTGAATTGGTATATGAATTAAAATATACGATAAAAATTAGGAATATGATGCACACATACACACACTCACACACATACAAAAAAAAAAAAAAAAAAAAAAAAAAAAGAAGAAGAAGAAGAAGAAGAAGAAATAAATAAAAAAGAAGGAGGAGGAGGAGAAGGGAAAAAGAAACGAAAAAAAAAAAAAAAGGGGGGGGGAGAGAAAGAAAGGATTAAAAAGAGCAAACAACTGTATCGGGTTTAATTTGGAGACCCTTCGCCACTGCACTCAGAATGTGTTCTGACATTCGGCAGAGTTATGCTTCCTAAACCCCACCAATTCATCACTTATAAATTGACTAGCAGGCTACGCCCGCTTCGCTGGTCACTATTTTTAAATGAATCATTATAATTAACGAATTCTCAAAATTGCATTAATTTTTATCATGTGAAAAAAAAAAAGAAAAAAAAAAAAACTCTGATCGGGAAAAATGTCGCACCGGGTCCCCACTGCCTTCGGCAGCGTAGACCCGTGCGTGATGCGCACGCGCGAATGCATATGTATGAGCACCCTAATAATTTTACAAATTCGAAAATATCCGCAATCGATTTGTAAGTATCAAAAACCTCTATGCACCAGTTTTGAACGATCTATCTCTATTTTTAATTTTTTGCCCCTCCGCTCCCTCCCCCCTTCCCGCCCCTCCCAATAATTTTAAAAATTCAAAAATATCCGCAATCGATTTGTAGGTATCGAAAACCTCGATGTACCAATTTTGAACGATCTAACTCTATTTTTTTTTTGCCCCTCCGCCCTCCCTTCCCGGCCCTTCTAATAACTTCACACTTTCGAAAATATCCCCATTCGACTTGCAGGCTTCTAAGACCTATCTGTACCAATTTTGAACGGCCTAACTGTATTTCTATTTGTTTTTGCCCATAGCCTCCCCCCCTTACCGCCCCACCCCCTTACCGCCCCTCCTAATAATTTTACAAATTCGAAAATATCCCCAATCGATTTGTAAGTATCGAAAACCTCTATACACCAATTTTGAACGATCTAACTCTATTTTTATTTTTTTGCCCCCCCTTTCCCCTCCCCCTTGTGGCCCCTCCTAATAACTTTACACTTTCGAAAATATCCCCATTCGACTTGCAGGCCTCTAAAACCTATCTGAACACATTTTGAACGGCCTAACTGTATTTCTATTTGTTTTTGCCCATACGTGCCCCTTACCGCCCCACCCCCTTACCGCCCCTCTTAATAATTTTACAAATTCGAAAATATCCGCAATCGATTTGTAAGTAATGAAAACCTCTACATACCAATTTTGAACGATCTGACACTATTTTTATTTTTTTGCCCCCCCTCCCCTCCCCCCTTCTTGCCCCTCCTAATAACTTTACACAATCGGAAATATCCCCATTCGACTTGCAGGCCTCTTAAACCTATCTGTACCAATTTTGAACGGCCTAACTGTATATCTATTTGTTTTTGCCCCATAGCCCCCCCTTACCACCCCACCACCCCTACCCTCCCCTCCTAATAATATTACAAATTCAAAAATATCCGCAATCGATTTGTAAGTATCGAAAACCTCTACGTACCAATTTTGAACGATCTGACACTATTTTTATTTTTTTGCCCCCTCCCCCCTTCTTGCCCCTCCTAATAACTTTACACAATCGAAAATATCCCCATTCGACTTGCAGGCCTTTAAAACCTATCTGTACCAATTTTGAACGGCCTAACTGTATTTCTATTTGTTTTTGCCCCATAGCCCCCCCTTACCGCCCCACCCCCCTACCCGCCCCTCCTAATAATTTTACATATTCAAAAATATCCGCAATCGATTTGTAAGTATCGAAAACCTCTACGTACCAATTTTGAACGATCTGACACTATTTTTATTTTTTTGCCCCCCTCCCCTCCCCCCTTCTTGCCCCTCCTAATAACTTTACACAATCGAAAATATCCCCATTCGACTTGCAGGCCTTTAAAACCTATCTGTACCAATTTTGAACGGCCTAACTGTATTTCCATTTGTTTTTGCCCCATAGCCCCCCCTTACCGCCCTACCCCCCTACCCACCCCTCCTAATAATTTTACAAATTCAAAAATATCCGCAATCGATTTGTAAGTATCGAAAACCTCTACGTACCAATTTTGAACGATCTGACACTATTTTTATTTTTTTTTCTCCCCCCCCTCCCCTCCTCCCCTTCTTGCCCCTCCTAATAACTTTACACAATCGAAAATATCCCCATTCAACTTGCAGGCCTTTAAAACCTATCTGTACCAATTTTGAACGGCCTAACTGTATTTCTATTTGTTTTTGCTCCGTAGCCACCCCCCCCCTTGCTGCCCCACCTGGGGGCTGAATTTCTAAAATTACAGAAATTGGTTTTTAGATAGTTGCATTAGCTATATTTTAGAGCAAAAATTTCACGTATATCTATTTTTTTTGTTTGAGATATATAGGATTATGCGAAATCACGTTTTACGCATGTGAAATCACGGTTTGCCCCCCCCCCCCCCGCCCCCCTTGGGGACCGAATTTCAAAAATTCCAGAAACCGATTTTTAGACATTTCTATTAGCTATATTTTAAAGCAAAAATTTTACGGATATCTGTTTTTTTGTTTGAGATATGAAGGATTTTGTGAAATTACGTTTTGCCCCCCTCCCCCCCTTGGGGGGCGAATTTTGTAAAATCGCTTGCGGCGTTGTCTTTCTCGGGTCGTAAACATTAACCGTGCCAAATTTGGTCCCGCTCGGTGAAACGGCCTAGGATTCTATAGCGGACACACACACACACAGACACACACAACACAGACTCTGCTCTTTTATATATATAGATAATCCTAATTCACTTAAATTCCGTATCTAAAACCTTTTTTTATCTTAAATATTTATTTTAAAATTTTGATAATCAGTAATCTCTGAATATTTCTAAGAGACATAATTGTAAATTATCTTTATATAATTTTCATTGCAGTTTAAATATAATGTGATTTTATTTCTTTTCATTCTGAAAACTAAGTTATAATTAACACTATTTTTCGCACAAAAATGCTTTATAATGTTAATTCTTTAATGAAATTTTTAATTGCGTTAGATTCACATAACACGCACAAAACAATCTGCACCAAGGGAAATATACCGCCAAAGGAAATATACATACATATATATATATATATATACAGTCGGTAACAAAAGTATCCGAACACTAGCAAAAATTCCTGTGTAAAAAAAGTACACTTCATACGGTTTTATTAAGTAAATCCTTGTCGAATCCTATTCTTATTCAATGTAAGAACATGATTCGATTAGGATTTATTTAACAAAACCGTATGAAGCGCACTTTTTTTACATAGGAATTTTTGCTAGTGTTCGGACACTTTTGTTACCTACTGTATTCATATATATAGATAGATAGATAGATAGATAGATAGACAGATAGATAGATATAGATATAGATATAGATATACTGAACGAGACCACATTTTAATGTAATGCTAAATCAGCTTATATTTTTGCGAGTCCATGTGCAATGAAAAATATCTTTCTTCATTGTACAATACGGATTAGGTTTCTTTTTGTTATATATTTAATGTATCAGCAATACTAAAAGTTTTTATTCATACTATGAAATATATTTCTTTCTAGTTCCCCATCATACTATAGATATGGGGAAATTAGGTAATCGTGAAAAATTTCGACCTCGGTTTTTTGACTTTTTTACACGTTTTCAGGTTTGAGGAATCCGAAAATGACAAAATTTGTATGGTGTCTGTCTGTAGGGTGTCTGTTAGTCCGTTAGTATGTTAGTCTGTGTACACGATTTCTCACAAACAAATGATCGCAGGGAGGTCGGACCAGTTTTAAAATATTATTTATGACACTGACAAGAACACTATTCATTTGCAACATTTTAATTAAAAAAACCCAGGAGTTATTAGAAATTTACGATTTTCTTAACATGGGAGAATAGGGCAAAATTTCACTTAAACATGCATGAAAAGAAATACTTTTATCGTAAAGATGTAAGAACAGCTTTTAAATATCAGTTTTGATGCCGGGATGAACATCATTAATTATAAACATGCTAGTTTGAAAATTTCGCAAGATATTTGAAATTTACGATGGCAGAATAGGGCAAAATTTCGCATAAACGTCCATTTTAAGGAATATTTTCATCGTAAGATGCCAGATCACTTTTAAAATATCATTTAGGATACTGGAACGAGCATCCTCGACTATAAATTTTTAATTTAAAAATTTCATATGTTATTCGAAACTTACGATTTGCTTAACATGGCAGAATAGCGCAAAATTTCACATAAACGACCATTTTGAGGGATATTTGCATTATAAATATATCAGACCATTTTTAAAATGACATTTATGGTACTTGTTTGAATATCATTGACTACAAATGTTCTAATTTGAAAATTTCGTAAGTTATTCGAAATTTAAAATTTTATGAACATAGCAAAATAGGGCGATATTTCATATAAATTTGCGTTTTGGGGATTGTTGAATTGCAAATAGTATGGAATTGCATGAAAGGCAAACTACGAAACTGACCTCACTAAAATAAATTAACAGATTAGAATAAGGTAATCGAACTGAACGGTGGGTAGCCCATTAGGTGGGGATTTCATTCTATCACTGTGTCGAGTGAATGGTGAAATTCATTTCTTTTACCATGAATATAATATGTTCTGTGCTAGAAATTTATGAAAACGTACATATGATGAGGAATTGAGCAGAGTCCAACTATGCCAAGTAGTTTATACTTCATTTTCTTTTTTATGTTGCACGTAGTACTTATTTTTTTGCGAAGATATATTTAGTTGCTAGCTGATCCTCAGCTATTATTATTCATGTAGTCGTGTTTTCTCTATAATTCTAAACAACCGTATTCAGCTTTGAATAAATATGCCTGTTTTAGTAACAATAAATGACAACAAGGTCATCGCATATTGAACAAAGGATTATAAATTCAAATATGGCATTGTAAAAGAATTGCAACATAAATAATCTGCATAATTTAATTAACTAGAAAGATATATAATATACCGTGAGTACCATAAAACTTTTTTGTCATGTATAGTACCGAAATATTTCAATAACAATGTTGTATTATTTTCTATATTATGGATAATAGATGTAAATTGAATACGCTTCTACTGAACAGAATTTGAGAAATACTCGTATTCCAACCTTTAGCATAACAACACCTAATTAGTGATTCAAAAGAAATTTTAATTGTCCGAGTTGTATAAACAGTGAATAATCAAATTATTATAATTTTTTTTTCTCTTTTTTTTTTTTTTTTTTTTTTTTTTTTTTTGGAGGGGGGGGGGCATTTTTTTGATTTTTTTCGATAAATATATATATATATACATATATACTGACCGAAATCTCTTTGAATTTCAGATATGCAGAGAATATTTATAAACTCATATTTTCCACTATCGATATATAGTCAGCAATGCAAATAGGGGTCCAACTACGATTTAAAGAAAATCACAAATACTTTGGATTACCCTGTATCATAAAAAGCTACGAATGATTTATAATTTTAATACATTGTTAAATTTATTATGTACAATATATATATATATATTTTCAAAATTGTTAATTTTTTCAGGAAGTTTTTTGCTTATAATTCGAATGGATTTCAAGAAAATTTAGCAAAATTTGTAGGAAAATTTACAAAACATTAGAGAAATTCTGTTCTAAAATATAAAATTCACACGTATAATATTCCCTGAGATATAAGCATTTTTAGTAAATATTTTTTTACTGCGCATGCGTGAAAAATAGAAATTTGTTTATTGCATGGGTTGAAAGCTAGATATATTGGGCAACTTACGTCAAAAGTTCATTTGAACAGAGAAAAAATTAAGCAAATTATTGGCAAAAGAACGAACTAGGTTTTAAATATTAGATGAAATTTCATAAGGGATTTTCCCCATGTTACGCGTTTAATTTAATGATCTAGTCATTTCAATCACGTTGAAAAACTTTTTCAGGAAAATCTACTTAAAGGCTTGTATCTCGTCATACTTTTACTCGTATTTATTTATTTAAGTTTGTGAATTCATAAGGGGTTTTTCACAAAAAAAAAAAAAAAAAAAAAAAAAAAGAACTTTTGCCAACGTGGTTGAAATAATTAGATCTTGAAATTAAATATGTGACATGGACAAATCCCCTTCTGAAATTTCAACTCAGAAAAATATATAAAATCTAGCTAGTTCTTTTGCCGACAATTTGCTTGATTTTTATTCTGTTCGATGTAAGTTGTCCAATATATTTAGCTTTCAACCTATGTAATATTAATAATAATAATAATAAATCCTGTTTTCCACGTATGAGCTGTAAAAAAAAAAAAGAAAAGAAAATATGATAATAATAATAATAATAATAATAATAATAATAAAAACTATAAATGCTCATATCTCAATGAGTATTACACGTGTGAATTTTATGTTTCAAAATGATATTTCTCTGATATGTTATCAATCTTCCTGCAAGTTTTATAAAAAATTTTTGAAATCCATTCGTGTTATAAGCAAAAAACTTTCAAAAAAATTAATAATTTTTGAAGAAGAAGGTATATCTGCCTAAATAATTATGGTATTCTCCCCAAAAAACATACAAGTATTCCATATAATAAGTGCAATAATTTGTGCTAAAGTTACAAGTCTTTTTTAGCGTCTTGTGATATAGAGTGATAAAAGTATTTGTGTTTTTCTTGAGTTTGTGGTTTGTCCCCTAATTGCACTCGTAACTAAATTGAGAGTGCGAAATGTGAGATTACAAATGTTCTTTGTATGTCTGAAATCAAAGCCATTTCGTCTAATATTTAAAAAAAAAAAAAAAAAATTAGAAAATGTCGAAAAAAAATCTAATAATCTGATCACCCACTGTAACATATATTGAGTTTAGTGGCATAGATGACGAAGTACAGCCATCATAAAAATGATCACAGTGTTGAGTAGAAGTGTCATCTGTTGATTTCTATAAATCGAAATGTCTACAGCACTAGTTTGTGCTAATGTTAAATTAAAGTCTTGTGCAATTTCCTTAAAAAAAAAAATAATAATAATAATAAATAAATAAAATAAATAAATAAAATAAAGAACACACATTTTCTAAAATTAATCGAATCAAATACAGATATGTAAGTAAATTAAAGATAAAAATCATATTTTTTTTTTATTTTTCCATTATTTTTTCATCTATTATACAGATAAATATTTTGGCAGACTGAAGTTGAGGGGAGTTTATCTGCTTTGCTAATACATTTTCCAGAATACAAATCTTACAAGTCTCTACAAGCTAAAATGATATTTACAAGCTTGTGTATTTGTGATTAGCTTTATATTTATTAGACTGAATCTACGTTAAATCAGCACAGAAATAAAGTTGTTTTTGATTCAAATTATTTTGTATATTACTAGACGACTTTGCCAGTTTCGTGAGTCAATATATTTATGGGAATCCTTTTTATAATAATAAGTATCTATCATTTTTTTAAATTCTTATATGTATTAATAAGCCTGGAATATATGAACAGTTATCGCTTGCTACAAATGATTTTTTTTTTTTTTTTTTTTTTTTTTTTTTTAAGAATAATTCATTTGTAAAACATAATTCTCGAATGGCAACATCCTTAAAAAAGAAAAATTGTTGCTTTAAGAAAAGAAGTATGTATTAGTTATGCATGCGACTAAAATATTTATCTGTGATATGTACCTCACACAAGCAAAATAATCTGGTGCGTCACTCACATGACTTTCCCTTACCATGAATTTCAATACTATAAAGACTGATTATAGATTAAGGAATAATACTGCATATGAAGGTACTCTAAAACCAGCTCGAAGAAGACTTAAGAACAGTTCTATTTTATATATATTTCTATGTGAGGGAGGTATAACCCTTCCCCCCCCCCCTCAATCCTCCGTTTGAAAATGGAACCTACGTATGTAACGAATTCACGGCTGATATTAAATTAAAGAATGAAATACAAATTATTCAGACAACTACCCCCACTCTGTGAAACTTACCGACTTTAATATGATCTTCAAAATAACAAATTTAAATTTTTTCAATTATTTTTTTTTAAGTTATGTTGATAACAAACATACACTGATATCAAGTGCTAAAAAGTTGACTTTCATATTCAGGGAACTTCAAAACGCGTAACTATAACAAAAAAAAAAAAAAAAAAAAAAAAAAAAGGAGCATTAAAAATTGGATTTTAAACTATTCAAACTACATTTTGTTTACCATCGGGGAAAGAGAAAATAAATATTTCTAAGCAGTCTTCCTGGATTTGGTGCATTCAGTAGAAAAGAACGTTTCTGCCTAATTTTAGGTTGCCTTGTATATTGTCTATGAATTGCATTCACTCCATAAAGTGTACTTAAATTTAATGCGAAAATTACATAACGCAACTTGAAGCGGACTTCGTACTATATTCAAGCATAGTCTAATATATACCAATTATTTTTGGTCAGCCCTGTAAACGCGCAAATGGTGTATGCTTTTCATACCATATTCTATACAAAACATGCATTTTGTGCATATAAAAAGCATATGCTCATTTCATTTCATTTATTGTAGTTTAAATATATTAAACTGTATCTGTCAGTAATTTTGCCCGTAGATTTCTCTACGGGTTTATTTCTCTTGAATGTCTCTATACACGAACCACTAGATGAATTTTAGCGAAAAGTTTACTGTAGCATCTGTATATTATATATAGATCTCGAATATTGAGTTTGAACGTCCTGCTAATATTTGTTCTTGAGATATGAGGATAAAGACACACAAACGCGCAGATCAACAGCTAAAAATAAGTTTTTCCAATTGAACAGAACCTGAAAATATTAAATATAACAAAAACTCAATTTTAGAAGTTAGACCCTAAAACAATACTTTTTCTAACATAATTATGTTAGACAGAAAGTAAAAATGTCTAAGAATTTCTTATGACTTTTCACTGTAAACAATGTTTGCAATGTGTTTTTACATTTATACTTTTATCTCATATTTTTTCTTGCAGAACAATGGAGCGACCACAGAAAATAAATGAACCATTAAATATCCAAGCGCACGTTTTTTTGCTTGAATTAGTGCGTTACTTGTAAGAGTGAAGCTCATATGCTTGACTAAACATATTCTAAAAGCGCACTTAAATTATATCACTTAAAATATTGCTGCAATGTCAAACTATAATAAATTCAATTTTCATTGTAGAAAAAAAATTGCTTAGTGAAATTTTGTCTGTACTCATAAAATTAATCAAATTTTCATTGTAATACAAATGAAAAATAAAATAATACAATGGGTCCTAATGATGTTTTTTTGCAGTAAAAGTGGATGTGGAGCAATAATTTGTAAATCTTAAATGCATATATTTTTATGTTTTTAATAAATTTTTTGTTTTCGTTTCGAAATATATAACATTATGTCATGTAGCTGAACCAAAATGTATATTTTACAACTATGCAATAGACACACTAAAAAAAAAAAAAAAAAAAAAAAAAAAAAAAAAAATCTGAAACTTTCCGTTTCGGAAAAGGCAATTCCTAAACGGATCGATTTGTTTTGGGAAAGAAATGTTTTAATTTAAAACACGATTCGTTTGAGATTTGCAACAAAAGAGAAAGAGTCCTTTTAAAAATTATTTATTACCAAAAAAGTTGGTTTCATTGCGGAACTGGCACAAATTGTGTTGCAAATTAAAACCTTTTTCTTTCTCAAAACGAGTCAATTCTCTTCGATTCAAAACAAAAGGTTTCAGTTTTTTTTTTTTTTTTTTTTTTTTTTTAACAGTGTATTGTGTTGTTAATTTTGTATGCTTTTATTTAGAAAAAGAGAAAAAAAAAAAAAGAGAGAGAGAGAGAGAGAGAGAGAGAGAGAGAGAGAGAGATAAAAGTATAAAAGGAAATTAAGTAAAGTATAATGTTCCTAATTAGAGAGTAAAAATTCTTTTAAGAATTCTTAACAGGTGAAAAAAACATTATTAAATAATCTGGTGTATCACTCACACGACTTTCTCTTACCCTGAAATTTAATACTATAAATACAGGTTGGAGATTAAGAGGTAAGATAACGATGTTATGTAAACCTATGTTAAACAATTCAAATTAGGCTTCGGAAGAGTTTTATATGATAATTAATTCTGTGTGAGGGAGGCTACCGCCCCCCCCCCCCTCAACTTCCGTTTCATTAATGCACCTAGATTTATATAAAATTTAATTCGGTTTTTAAAAAATAATTCTGTTTTTAAAAAATAATTTATTAAAATTATTATTTAAAAAAATTATCTTTTATGATAATGCAGACGATTTCCATATTAGAGAAGTAGTATAACACTAAATATCCAAAAAAATCCATTTTATTCTCAAAAAAAAAAAAAAAGATTTTTTTTTTTTCTAAAGTGTTTTTTTTTTTTTTTTTTTTTTTTTGTTAAAAGTATTTAAAAAAAAAAAATCGATAACTTTGTTTTAAATTATCGCAGATCGATGGTTCAACCATTCGTTTTAAAGGTATTGGCAAGCTCTTTTGAAAGATACCCATCATGAAAATTTACTTCTCTCGAGGGGGGACTTCCCCCCTAGGGGGGAGGCGAGGCTCCTACATACACAAAAATTTTTTTCCAGTTGACTATCTCTATTACAATATATATATGTTCGTTTCATTTGGTTTAGTGTAGTCTATAGAAGTTAAACTGTACTTACCTGCAATTTCGCCATAGACGTAATGTAATAGAATTCTCTTGATTGTCCCTGTACATGAACCATTTGCTTGATCTTAACGAAAAGCTTACTGTAGCATCTATATATGATACACATTTAGAATACCAAGTTTGGAATGTCTGCTACTATTTGTTCTTGAGATATGCTGATAACAGACAGACACACACAGAGACACACAGACACACACACAGACACACATACATACACACAGACCTTTTGCTAAAAACATGATTTTCGTATTCAGGGGACCTCAAAACGTGTAAATATAACAAAATCTCGCGTTCGAAAATTTGACCCCAAAACAATACTTTCTCTACCTTATGGGTAAGAGAAAGTAAAATGTGAAAAGAACTGTTAAAAAAAAATGTTTTTTCTATTGTAAAATAAACGGAAAGCACTTTTAGAATAGTCTAATGATTTGCGTAAATAGATGTCGGCCAGAAAATTGTAAATAATGCACCCTAGTATTTTAAACAACTCCATTTACTTTTGTCTGTAATTTTATATAAGTCTTAAGGTAAATGATTACCGCAGTAGTTTTCCATTGAAACTTTTATTTATTTATTTATTTTTCTTTCTTCTCGTAAATGCAATCCTATATTTTATTGTATAAATTAATATACTTTTTATAGTAATACATTTTAATTTAATTTTACAGTTTGTTGAAAGAATTTGAATCTTTTTTTTTTTTTTTTTTTTTTTTTTTTTTTGGTATATGTATAGGTATGCAGGTGTACGTAGGTATGCCTTAAAAAAAAAAAAATCTATTCTTCACGTGGTGACTAAGCAAAAAAGATAAAGCTTAAAGGATCAAACAATTTGTTCATTCATTCTCTCGTGACAATAATAAAAATGAAAAATAATAATTAACCACTAAAATTCGCGTATTTCTACAATTAAACGTAAAATAAGTTAAATAGCGGAAAAAGGTTTTCTGCATTTTGGAAATAACTCGTAAAAATATGGCATTTTTTCGTAGACATCTAAAAAGTAAAAATATCGTTGATTTGGGGTAAAACAATCACTTATTTAGGAATCAGAGCTTTGAAGAAACGCAATTTTTATCGATATGAATTTTATCGGTAAAATAATTGCGTATTTCAGCAATTAACTGCGGTTAAACGTAATTTGTTTTTTCTAAATCAGTGGTGAACTAGTTCTACATTTTGACGATAAGCTGTAAAAAAAAAAAAAAAAAAAAAAAAAAATCAAGAACGCAAAATCATGCGGTAGCGGTACGCATTGATTATTAACACTTTCCAAATGTACATATTTGTTGTATAACTTTCAATACTCTTTGCTTACATAATCACAACGGACAGTCAGTAGTTGTGAAATGCATACCGATGGACTAATTGAATTCCTAATCATTCTTAAACGTTGTTAGAAAGTGTTAAAAATGCTCAACACTAAAAAAAAGGTAGCCATTATATTCTAATTGCAATCCATAATGTATCTGAATATTTTAGTGTAGCCCTGTAAATCTGAGAGATAACAAAATCATATTCTATACAAGTATTATTTTAGCATATTGAAAATCAATGTCAATTTCTATATGACTTTTACAAAGTGTTTTTTTAGAAAGTTCTTTAAATGTAATTTACAAAAATGTCTGTCCTAAAATGCAATGTATTAGCATTTTTAAGCTATTGTATAGCTTTTATCGCGGGCTTTGAGCGCGGCGACCGAATCAGAAAATTCCGTAACGAAAAAAAAACCTAACACAGTTCGGCAGACTTCGGTAGACTTCGGCTGTACGAAGCTCGCACGAATCGAGACGAGCTGCTCCGAAATCGGACGAATACGTAAGCAGCTGTTTGTGAGAAAGTATATAGGTGTATAGGTATCTATCATTTATGTACAACAGTGAATAGCTGTACGCGTACAATTTGTGTATAAAGTGTCTTTAATATGAATAAACAAAGTGCATTTATTTGTGTATAAAGTGTTTTTAATATGAATAAACAAAGTGCATTTATTAATGAAGAAAGTGATGAAAAAATAGTGAAAGAAAATGAGTGAGTACTCTATATACATACATTTTATTATTATCACAAATGCAGTATTTTTTAACACGCTTATATTAGCTTCACCTGTATGTATGTATGTATGTATGTATGTATGTATGTATGTATGTTTGTTTGTTTGTTTGTAACTTCTCTGGGAGCAAACAAAAAAATTATATTGTGAAATAAAATCTTTTTGTAAAAAAAATAGAACCGACTCCAAAAAGCAACTACTATTAAAAAAAAAATTGTATGAAATGAAACTAAATTGCGCCAAAAAGTATAAAATAATTTCCTTCGCCAAACAACCTATAACACTACAATTAATCATAACTTTTGAAGTCGGCGCAAAATTAAATAAAATTTAATTAGTTTTTAAAGGTTTGTTTTTAGATCGGTAGCAACAATTGCTGTCGTCTCGAATGATCCATTTTCATGTTTCCTTTATTATTGTATTCACTGTATACAATTGGTCCATTGGTAGCATCTACACAGAACAGTGGACATTTTTCACAATGCAGAATTTATGTTTCTACGAAGTTAGAGTTTTCTTTGCAAATTTGGTATAACTTTGATAACTATCATCCTTGGTGGCTTTTGGATTTGGCGTTGAAAACGTATTGCAAAAATATACACGCAAGATGTATATTTTCATAATACATTTTGTACGAAGTATTGTTTCATATTCTTGATTACTCTCTTAATATACCTTATCAAATTAATCATGATATCCCAAAGAAATTAAATATGTTTGCCAGATAATTTTGCGATTTTTCTTTCACCAAGGACGTCAGATACCAGCATCTTCGCCAACTTTTGCTGCTTACAAAATCTTATTTGTTTTCTTGAATCAAAATAGTTTTCGGCTGCGTTTTGCAAGTGACAATGTGAGATGTGTAGTTTGAATAGGATTCGATTTTTGTATTGAATAAAGGTATAAATTTTTATTTAATTTTGCGCCGACTTCAAAAGTTATGATTAATTGTAGTGTTATAGGTTGTTTGGCGAAGGAAATTATTTTATACTTTTTGGCGCAATTTAGTTTCATTTCATACAATTTTTTGAAGTTGGTTAAAAAAAATACGTCCCCTTCGTGAACGATATGGCGTAGAGGTAAGGCGCCGCGCTACGAACCTAAAGGTCCAGTGTTCGATCCCCGTCAGGGGAAATTTTTTTAAAATGGTTTTTGTTAATTCTAAGTTATTTTAATTAAAGATTTAAATGTATGTAAATATTACGGTGTATCACTCACACGATTTTCTCTTACCCTTAATCTTAAATACTAAGATAGATATTTTGTGCTTTTTAGTTCACATTTCTATAAAAGCGTGTTCTTTAATTTTTTAAAACTATAATATATATATATATATATATATATATATATTAAGCTATTGCATAGCTTTTATCGCGGGCTTTGAGCGCGGCGACCGAATCAAGAAATTCCGTAACGAAAATAAACCTAACACTCAGTGGCGGATCCAGAACTTGACTTTTGGGAGGGGCTAAGATTTTTCAAAGTGTTATTCTAGACCAATAAAAAATTTACAATTGCAATATTCAATTGTGAATGTCAGTGTTTTGGGGGGGGCTTCAGCCCCCTAGCCCCCCCCCTTAAATCCGCCACTGCTAACACTCTCTTCCTTGAAGTGGTTCCCATGGTAACGAAAAGTGGCAATGAACACGTAATACAATCTCATCGAAGGAAGGTCGCGTATTCTATTTCAATGGGTTTAAAGCGCGAAATTAAAAAAATTATAACTCATTCAGTTTTTAATAGCATAAGGGATAAAGTATTATTAGAATTAAGATATCTATTATAGACAAAAGCGAATAAATATAAAAGTAATTTAGAATTTCGTTATCTATTTTTATTAGCCATTTAATTTATTGAAAATATAGTAATTAATTATTGCCTTTATTTAAAGCTATAATTAAAACTCATATATGTGAAGGAACGACTCCCCATGCAGTCCCCCCCCCCAAAGCACAACTTTAACATGAGTCCCCTCCCCAAGGCACAACTTTGACATGAGTCCCCCCAAGGCACAACTTTGACATGAGTCCCCCCAGGCACAACTTTGACATGAGTCCCCTCCCCAAGGCACAACTTTGACATGAGTCCCCCCCAAGGCACACTTTGACATGAGTCCCCTCCCCAAGGTACAACTTTGACATGAGTCCCCCCAAGGCACATGAGTCTCCCAAAAGGCACAACTTTGACATGAGTCCCCCACAAGGCACAACTTTGACATGAGTCACTCCCAGGCACAACTTTGTCATGAGTCCCCCCAAGGCACAACTTTGACATGAGTCCCCCCCAAGGTACAACTTTGACATGAGTCCCCCCAAGGCAAAACTTTGACATGAGTCCCTCCAAGGCACAACTTTGACATGAGTCCCCCCCCCCAAGGCACAACTTTGACATGAGTCCCCCCAAGGCACAACTTTGACATGAGTCCCCCCCAAGGCACAACTTTGACATGAGTCCCCCCCCATGTCCAACTTTGACATGAGTCCCCCCCCCCAGGCACAAGCAACAATTTAATGCTATAAAATACTAATACTGTCCGAAAACTTCATGAAAGCGAGGAAGGTTAAGTTAAAAATTTTTAATTATTATTTTTACTGCACAATTATTATTTATACTGCGTAAATAAAATAAATAAATAATTATAATTGCATAAGTTGAAAAAAAAAAATGCTATGCAATAGCTTTACCGCGGCAGTCCTCGAGTGCCACACGTATTTTTTTTTTTTTTTTTTTGGGGGGGGGGGGTGTCCCTGCATAGAAAGCAGTTGCACAGGACCCATTAATGTCATTTAAAAAAAGGGAACATTCCATGGTGAACTTTAATAGCATATATAATTTTGTAAAAATTCTAAAAAGATGTACGACGCTGGGGTGGGCAGATGGACAGCGGGACAGATAGGTACTTAAATTGAAATCATATTTACACTTAAAAAAATGTTAAAAAGTGTTATATTGCTTAATGTAAACAAAAATGCAATTTCGGCAAATTTGCAATAAAATATTTCAATGTAACTGAGTATTTTTGTGTGGCCCTGTAAATCTAATGCTAATCATTCTACATTCTGTAGCACATCCTTTTGTGCATGTGAATAACATATTTCAATTTTATTAAGATTTGTTCGAAGTAAAGTTATTAAAATTTGGTTTATAGAAATACTTCTCGCAGAACGAACTCTTTGGAATATTTTGAGTGTCCCTGTACACAAATCAGTGGTGGTATTTACTCCATTTTCTGTAGCAGACAGTGAACTTAAATAATAGATTTCAATTTCATTGAAATTTGTGTAAAATAAAGGAATTAAAATGTATTTTATAAAAATACCTCTCATAGAACACAATACTTTTGAGTGTCCCTGTACACAAGCTAGTAGGGTTAATCACTCCATTTTCAATAAGGGAACAACCAACAGTAAACTTGAATGTCATATATCAGTTTCAAGAAATCCCATGGATATTTACGTGAGTTAGAGGGCGGATAAGCAGACAGCAGACGAACAGGCAGACAAACAAACCGCAGTCATTAATACATTTCAACCTTATTGGGAAGTATTAAAAACATTTAGAAAACGATAAAAATGATTAATATAAACGAAAATGCAATTCTAAAAAAATTCTAATAATACCTATTAATGTAACTGAATATTTTTGTGTGGCCCTGTAAATCTAATGCTCATTATACTGTATTCTATGGAAATAATTCTTTTGTGCATATGAAGAATACATTTTAATTTTATTAAGGCTTGTGTAAAGTTCTTCAAATTTCATTTATAGAAATACCTTTCATAGAACGCAATGCTTAGGAATGCTTTCGGGTGTCCCTGTATACAAACCAGTGATGGTATTTACTTCCATTTTCAATGGGGAACATCCGATAGTGAACTTGAATAACATGTTTCAATTTCATTAAGATTTGTGTAAAGCAACGGTATTAAAATATGGTTTATAGAAATACCTCTCATAGGACACAATGCTTTGGAAAACCATGGCTGCCTGCGGAAAACTGACGGGTGTCCCTGTACACAAACCAGTGAAGGTGTTCACTCCGTTTTCAATAGGGAACATTCGATAGTGAACTTGAATAACATACATCAGCTTCAAGAAATTCCATAAATATTTACGGGAGTTAGAGCGCGGACAGACAGACGGACAGATAGACAGACAAACGGAAGTCATAAACACTTTTCAATCTTGTTGGAAAGTGTTAAAAAACGGTTTTTAATAACCAATAAAAAAGAGCAGATTTAAACAACTGACGACGAAAAACTAGTATGTTATGGCCATCACAAAACTTTCTTCGATATTCTCCTATTAACGCAGTACAAATTATTTATCTATATATAAGTACGACGCAAATATAAAATTTATCATATGATTTTAGCCTGTTTTTAATAAAATGAGGATGCCTAAAAGTACTATCGTTTGAAAGATATAGTTAATATCGGCTGCAGAAAAAGAAAAAAAAAAATTCTCATATGATACCAAGAAGGCATACAAAAATACCTTTATTTTATACCCTTTTTCATTTTATACACGTAAAATTTTGCATTTAAAATTCCTATAGAATCCCGTGATCAAGCTTATTGTCTGAATTTATTTTTTAAAACCTCAAACATAACATTTCATAGGATAGTCACTCTTTGTTTTATTTTAACGTTCTTTTGTCTTTCCATTGCTATCACTTCGTTTATCTAGCTATCTATATAAATATATATATATATAATGAAAATTTTGTCATCTCATGATAACTCCCAAAATAATACTCCAAACTGAACCAAATTTGGATAGCGAACTTGTCTTATAACTATCTTGGATGAGTTGCTCCGCCTTTTTGTTTTCAAGTGGCGACCACTTGAAAATTTCAGATTCGCATTATAAAAAGCGTATTTAAGGCCGGATTTGCTTGAATTTTGATGTAAATATAGACTACATAAGGATCTCAACTAAGTTTATTAATGAACTTCATCCGCCATTTTTAACAAAGGGGCGGATATCTTAAATTAAGTGGGCCACTTAAAATCAGTCTACCACTTTAAAATTTACCATCACGATAACTTCCGAAATAATTCTCCAAATAGAACCACATTTGGACAGTGAACTTATCTTATAAATGTCTTGGACGAGATTGTTAACCAAGTTGCTACGCCATTTTGTTTTCAGTAGTGATCACTTGAAAGTTTCAAATACACGTTGTAAAAGGCATATTCCGAATTTGTTTAAATTTTGATGTATACATAGACCATATAAGGGTTTCAACCAAGTTTATTAATGAACTTTATCAGCCATTTTTAACAAAGTGGCGGATATCTTAAACTAAGCGGAGCAACTTGAAATCAGGCTACTACTTGAAAATTTATAATCACGATAACTTTCGAAATAATACTCCAAATCGAACCATATTTGGACAGCGAATTTTTTCTTATAAATATCTTGAATGAGTTTGTAAATCAAGTTTCTCTGCCATTTTGTTTTCAAGTGCAGACCACTTGAAAATTTCAAATTACATTGTAAAAAGCGTATTAAAGACCGGATTTGCTCGAATTTTGATGTATACATTGACCATATAAGGGTCTCAACCAAGTTTATTAATGAACTTTATACACAATTTTTAGCAAAGTGCGGATGTTATAAATTAAGTGGGACAGCTTGAAATCAAGCTACCAATCGAGAATTTATAATTATGATAACTTTTTAATTCTGAATCAATTCGAAAAAAAGTTGGACAGTGAACTTATCATATAAATATCTTTTGAATGAGTTCATTGGGCAACTTATTCCGACATTTTGTTCTCAAGATGCGGCCACTTGAAATAAAGATGCCACTTAAAAATGTGCCATCACAATAACTTTTAAAATATTTAACTGATTTAAACCAAAGTTGGATGCTGAACTTACTGTTCAAATATGTTGGATAAATTCACATGGTAACTTGCTCCTCCATTTTATTTTAAAGTGACAGCACTTAAAAAATTGTCATCATGATAATTTTTGTAATACAGAATGAATTTGCATCAATTTGGGTAGAGGATTTATGATTCAAATATCTCAGATAAGTTAGCGGGGCATCTCACTTCACTTTTTTGTTTCCAAGTGGAATCATCCGTTTCCATTTGAAATCACGGTACACTTGAAAATTTCTTATCCCGATGATTTTTGAAATACTGAATTAATTTGTACCAAAGTTGGACAGTGAACTTATCATACGAATATCTTGGAGAATTTCGTAGGGCAAGTTGCTTTGCCATTTTGTTTCCAAGTTGCAGCCACTTAGACTGCCACTTGAAAATTTGTCATAACAATAACTTTTGAAATACTGCGCTGATTCGAACCAAAGTTGGACAGTGAACTTATGTTTAAAATATCTTGGATGAGTTTGCAGGGCAACTCCTCCATCATATTGTTTCCAAGTTGCGGCAACTTGAAAATTTGTTATCACGATAACTTTTGAAATACTTAATTCGAACCAAAGTTAAAAAATGGATTTATCATTCAAATATGTATGATTTCAGTGGGCAAATTTCTCCACAATTTTGTTTCAAAGTTGTGGCCACTTGAACGCGGTCTCTTGAGAATTTGTTCTCCCAATAACTTTTGAAATACTGGATTCATTCGAACCAAAGTTGGACAGGGGACTTATCTTACAAATTTCTTGGATTAGTTCACTGAGCAACTTGCTTCGCTATTTTGATCCAAGTGGTGGCCACTTAATTTACGATAATATTTGAAATTCTGAATTAATTCGAACTTAATTTGTACAGTAGACTTATCTCACAGGTGCCTTTGATACATTTGTTTGCGAACTTGGTCTACCTTCTTGTTTCCAAGTACTGACCATTTGAAAATTTCAAATTCATATAAAAATGTATTTATGAACCGATTTACTTAAAACTCCATATGTACATAGCCCAATTTTTTTTTTTTTTTTTTTTTTTTAATATATAAAAAAACAAAAAATGAAATGAGGGTCCTGTATTTAGTAGTAGTAAGTCCAAGTAGTAAGTATTCTAAATATGTGTCATATAGAACTGCTACACTAAACTTTTCGTTGAGATCAAGCAAATGATTCGTGTAAAGCGAAATCCAACATAATTCAAATACATTACGTATATGGGCGATTTGTTTGATAGGTACAGTTTATCATAATCATATATAGGCTTCACTAAAGAAATTGAAATTAACATATATTTTTTAATGCATAAAAGCATTTTCCTGTAAAATATGGTATGGAAATCATTCACCATTCGTTTACAGGGCTAAACAAAATAACTATAATATAATATAGTGGGATTATATTTGGAAATTGCTGGAAGTGCATTTCAGGTTGTGCTATGAGTTATTAATAGAAGACGATATTTAGTTACACAATATGGTGAGTAAATAATTTATAGAAGACATACAGGGTTATCAATAATTAAGCGAAATCTTTCTTTTCTATTAAATGGAAGTGCTTTTTATAATATCCAAGAAAACTGGCTCAGAAATGAAAATTAATTCCTCATACTAATACTGTGAATAAAGTAATTTTTAAGTTAAACTTTTGGCCCTTTTTTTCCCCTATAATTATGCGTTTTGAGATTCCTTAACACTAAAGCAGAACGCGAAATTTCCGCTCGCCTGCTCGCCATAGGTGAGTAAAATTTCGGTCTAAATGTAGATAAAGTATACGGTGCTACTAAAATATATATATATATATATATATATATATATATATATATATATATATAGATATATATATATATCGATTTAAAAACATAAAATCATGCTAATCTTAAGTAAGGTGACCAAACATCTCTTTTTAAGAGGGCAGTTTTTAACGCTTTGTCCTCTCAAACGAAAAAAAAAAAAAAAAAATTATAATACTAAAATGTCCTTTTTTTTATGTTTTTCATCCTCTGTCCTCTTTTTCAAATGAAAAGGATTTAGTCCTTAATTTCAAAAATTTTGCAAAACTGGGAAGCTGAGTCGGCTGTTTGCTGTATCGAACGGTGAACACTATCTTTTTTCTGCGTTAGGTTAACAAAAGAACAACTTTCTAATGATCTTGTCAAAACATATTAAGGTTTATGTCTATTCAGATTCTTCGAGTCACAAAGAAATAAAAGTATTATCTATATTTACACGGTTCTTTGATCCAGAACACTGAATCACTATTGAAATTGTCATGAAATAATTAAGAAGGTGGTGCTCCGGTTGGTACGCGGTGGGTTGACGTGTGTTCTCACTTTTGCATGAATAATATTCCTCATAAAAATAGGCCCACCGGTGACCGAGAGGTATACGAGAGGCGCTGGGTTAGATACCAGGTCGCTCTCGTTGGCTTAGCCGTTATGAGTTTTTCGTGGTTTTCTCCGAAACTAGCATAAATATAGGCTAGGACCTCTTAGAAAGACCCCAAAGAGGACTCTCCTACTCAGACCTAGAGTCCTAGTGCAGACAATTAGCTTTACTGATAACACTACCTCCAATTCGCAAAAATATACAAATGAATTCATTTCATGTCCTAAAAAAAACGCTCCCGCAAAGCGACTGTTTTCTTTAATGAACAAAATGTAGACATGTGAAAAAAATTCCCTTTATATACCTACTTTAAAAATTTATTAACTACTAAGACTAATTTAGGTTATACTTGCGAGAACTTTTATAAAATGTTGATAAAGAATGACTGTTCGTTAAAACCAATTGTTTCATCTGCCGAATATTAATTTTATTTTTCTTTTATGATTATGATTTTAATAATAATAAAAAAAATGTCTACCAACTTTTTCTACGTAACTGCATGAAAGTACCACAAAAAAAAAAAAAAAAAAAAAAAAAAAAAAGTTTTTTTTCGATAGCAAAAATTAGTAATTAAAAAAAAAAAAAATCTATACTGCCCAGTGGCATCTATAAAAATTACGGATTTTTCCTCTCGTATCCGTATATTATTAATTTAAATTAAGGTGTACTGATCCAAATTCATCATTTGAGATAAAAATGTTTTCACCACTTTTGTAAATTAGCTTTTGAATCGGTTTTTATAATCATTTTCATTCAGTTTTGTGCCCTCTAAAATGACCTTTTTTTTCAAAATTAAATGTCTTCTATTTGCTTATAAAATAAAAGACATTGCGTAATTTCTACTCTTTTTCCAATAAAAAATTCTGGTCACCTTATACGTAAAAAAATAGAGTAAGTTAATCATATTTTGTGGCAAGGTTTTTTTTTTTTTTTTTTTTTTTTTTTCAGCTAGCGTAATCTAAGTTGAAATTTCGGGCCTTGCACTAAAGCCAAATTTTAAACGTTTGATTTTTGTGTATTTCTATTGATCAGCAGAACTTAAATAATTGCAAGCAATTTAGATGTTGTACTTTCAAGTTCATCTGATGATGTTACTTGAAAAGTTTGATCAAGATTGATAAGTTTCAAATAATATCACGGAGCGAAAGTTGTCTAAATAATTTGGAATAAACGTTAAAGTTAATTAACACCCTTGAATTCTGTATAAATGCAGGTACTATACTTAATTCTTATCTTTGAATCTCCATTATTATACGTATATTGAAAAAACCTAAACTCATCTTAGAAGAGTATTATTTTCATCTTCATTATTTTCATTATTATTAGTTATTATTTTACTTCTGCTATTAAACCGGACGAATTGCTTTAAAATAGGATGGCTTTAACTAAGTTTGAGTTGATCATACTCATAAAAGTATTATCTAAAATTTTGAAAAGGTATGAACTGGGAATTTATTCGTTACAATATAAAGCGCGCTGGAAAGTTCATAGCCGAGATAGATATGCATTACAAACTGATTAAAATTAATGAAAGTGCCTGTATTTTTATATCATAAGCTAATTTGTTAACTATTATTAATAATTTTTGTTGAAATATTATAATTTAAGGATCTTTCAGTTGCCGTAACACTCAGTAAAAACCCATTAAATGACAGAAAAGCAGCTTACCTTTATTTTACTTTTATTATAATCCACTCAAAATTTTCATCAAAACTATTTAAAATCGTCTACAACCAACTGGTCCATGTTGAAATGTTTTTCTAAAACTATTTCCCTAACCGGCGCGTTATATATATAGAATCGCCGGCGTGTGACTGAACATCAGCACGCGAAACCACAAAAATAGTTTTTCTACTTTTTTCTCTCGAAAAATCAGAAAGTTTTCGGTGAATCTTTCAAGACGAAAAATTACCAAAAATCATCTTATTTTTTTTTTTTTTACCTTTTGCCTTTTGAAAAGGAAGGTAACTTTGGTCCATTGATCTTTAGTCAGAAATATACAAATGATGTTGTTTATTTGATTGTATTTGTAATAAATATGAATAAAATGTGATTACTTTGTTTTCTTTATAAATGCCTGAAGCTACTGAAAATTGAGGAAGATGTGAACTTGACAACTAAATAAATTTCATTTGGAAAGGTTTACCAGATAAATTGTGTTTACACATGAAGAACACTTGTCGTTTTGTTTAGAAGGAAATTGCAATTATTTTCAAATTTTGCATTTTGAATAATTGTACCTATTGTGAACAATTTAAAAATATTTTGTGCCTACTTTTTGTGTACTATTATTATTTTTAAAACCCTTTCTTATAACCAGAGCTCGGTGCCTTAATTAACTTTTTTTGTATATGCTTATGCTACGAAAAATGGTAACTGAAACCTTTTTATACTCGAAAAATGAATATTCCAGCTAGCTTAAAATGCCGCATTAGTAGATACATCAAAACCCAGCACTAAACACCTGTGAATGTTTTCAGGAAAAGCCAAATAAAATGCAAAGTAATTGATAATGTAAATTTAGTTAGAAAGTTATTTTTTGTTTCATTGATGTGTTAAAAGAACGAAAAAGTATATTATACTGGTATCATAACTTGAAAACAAATTATATCTAGGGTTAGCAGTGTTCCTGTATTTTTACATGTGTTTTATTATATTGCTATCATTGATTTAAAAAAGAAATTTCTATTGAAGGTTTTAACGATATAATATAACTTAAAAAAAAACTTACTTTTCTGAAATACTGTGACAGAAGAATAAAACACACGTAAAAATATAGCAACGCTGCGACTCCTGTATCTCTGAAACATTTACCGTTTTCAGTTTCTCTCTCTCTCTCTTTTTTTTTTTTTTTAATTAATCTGAATTTGTAAATAAATTTTTAATTTCCTCCTTATGTGATAACATTATAAATATCAAGGCTAGTCCTTCTTTCTTTCAGATATCCCTCCTAAAAAAAAAAAAAAAAAAAAAAAAAAAAAAATTACAAATCACTTCCAGAAATTTAAATAAATAAATAAGCCTCGTATGAATATATTGAAGCATTACGATCTGATTTTGAATTTAATAAATCGATATTTCAATCCGCATTCAAAATATGTAAGAATACTAAGATGTGTTCACTACTGGATCTGGTTTTAATAATCAAATGAGCCAGTAGATGACAGGATTTACCCACTACTGATCATAATCCCATTTTATGGTGCCAGTATGGGAAACTCATAAAAATATTATACGTTAACACAAAATAAAAAAAAATTAGCACTATAAATGATTTCTGCATTCTTATTTTTGTCATATGAAAGCAAAGCTTACAAGAAATAAGTTAAAAACAAGCAGAAACAAAGCAAATAAATTATTTCCTTATTCAAAATTACAAGTAAAAAAAAGACAAAGTGATAGAAAACTCATTTTTTTTTTCACTTAAACTAATTTTATTTTAAATTGGATGGCTTGAAATAATTGTAGTTCAAGAAATTAATAATAGAGAAGCATAATAACGTTATAACCATGAACGTTGCTCGAATCTGTGCCAGAAGAATTAAAATTTCAAAATTTTCATTACCAGTATAGTGTCTATTACTGGTGCTTTTACCCTGCTATGCTTTTGTTTTGCATAAATGATTTAATTTTCTTGTACGTCAATAAATTACAATGGCAGTGCTTTGATGACGAGTGATTTTTCTGCTTTAAAATTGCGAGTAAAATAATTTTAACAACAGCTAAAATAATACAGTGTGTATAGAAATGGCAAGTCTATACAAAGACAAAAATTACGTTACAAATAAATAAATAAAATAAAATAAAATAAATATTGTGTACAAATTACTATTTGCAAACTAAATTGATCCGTACAATGAAAAAATAAAACATAAATAATATTCAAACCATACGAATTATAAGGAAAACAATAATTATGTGAAACAGTTGTTTAAAAAAGATAGATGATTGTACCTCGACATAAATTGGTACTAATCAGATTGGGGAATATACCGCTCAATAGATAGGGCTTTCATAGTGCAGGTATTTACAATTACTTAAAGTTTAAAGGCTACGTCTCAGATTCCATTGTATAAAAATTCACAGGAATGGATGCATCATGAAACACCATACTGATCCATTTTTTGTGCGTATCGATGGGCAGGTGCCTCTTTGCAAATTTCGCAGTTTCAGGAAAGCTATATTGCAGCTTTTATATAGTGAATAAGTGTACTAAACTCGATTTGTGAGATGGTGGTTATGGAAAACCATGTTGATTTAATTTGGGTGCATATCGGCCAACAGATGGTGTTGTTATTCGACAGTTTTTCATATTTACAGGAAAACTATATGTCACCTTTTATGATATATAAATGCGTTAAAATTATACATGAGACGTATATAATGATAAACTCTGCTGATTCAAATTGCGTGTATATCGACCGTCAGGTAATGCAGCTATTACTCACTTTATGTGATTTATCCAGCTGGTTCTATTTTAACATCTATTGGCTAAACTCGCATAAAACTGTATTCAAGCTGCAACCCTGTATAAATCGCAACCTTTATTGTAAGAAGCTATTTTGATTAAAGTTTTATGCGTATTAACCGACAGATGGCGCTGTTATACATAATGATATGGAAAGAAGTTTTGTGATAGTCACAGCCATCCAGTTAAAATTAGTTTTTCAGAATTTACCTTCTGTTAACTACCAAAAACATTTAGGTTTTTATTATAACTTTTATTGAATGTATTGGCCATACAGTCATCCAGCATCTAAACAATGATTAGGATACATTATAGGAAAATGGGCTTAAAAGTTTTAAACCGTTAAAGCGATTGCCAATTTTGACTACCGCTATCATTATCATTAATAGTATGATTGGTGCACATTTCAGTTTTACTTAAATAACAAACCTTAGTTGCAAATAGCATATATATATATATATTGCAAAAATATTTCAAAATTATATTGTAGCATAATCTTTTCTCCACCAACTGCTATGATATTGTGGAAAAAATCGTTTTACAGGTAAAGTAATGAACATTATGATTAAGTTATGATTTAGCATTAGTGTACCTTGGATAAGAAAAGAAGTTCTATAATAAAATAAATAAATATACGACGTTTTCAAAAACAAATAAGTAGACACATAAATAAAACTAAATTATCTGAATTTTTTTACAAAAATAAATATTAAACTAAAATATTTTTAAATGCAAATAATTTAATCCTAATTAATTTTAACAGTAAAATATTTATTATATATGTATTATGAAAACCTTTTAGAACATTACACAGGAAGAATTGAAATATCATATAAATAACAGGAAAAAGGTTAAAAAAAAAAAAAAAAACTGAGAATATGTATGATATAATATGAAAATATTTATCATATACTTATGATGTGGTTATGATATAACATGCTTAAGGTATATAACATCAATACGTCTTCAAGGGCTTTTGTTGAATATTGTATGCAAATAGCTGTAATTTCTGCTGTACTGTATGTATCTTCAAAAAATGTATATATATATATGCTAAAATTTTCCATCTGCTTGTATAGCTTAAAGTAAACGCTTTGGCGTAGAATTTTGATTTTTAATGTGTCGTACATTTAGAAAATAAATATTTTTTATTGTTTCGATTATGAATATATATATATTTTATGTTTATATGTCTTTTTTTAAGACATATGCGCAAAAGAAGAAAACAAGATATTGCACTTAAGGTTGCACACCAGTCAGATTAACCCTCTCTTCTTTCCCATGTAATCCTATGACGTTTTTGTTGCTTTGTATTATAAAGAAATCTCACTGATAAATGAAGTTTTTCGATTTTTTTTTTTCTTGAAATCGCACTTTTTGAACATGTCGGCTTTTAGTTTAAGGTGCCTGTCTATCTTTAAAATGCAATTTTCGGTCAAAAATCCGATTTTCCATTTTTACCTGACATTTAAAGCCTGACATTTTAGCTTTCTAAATCAGTTTGAATTTTGTTTGTATCTTGCTTAGAACTTGAGTTACAAGCATTTTAATATTAGTCACCTGAAAGTTTTTGAAACCGGAAGTGACCATAAATGTTTGTTTACATAAATGTTTTACTCAATATAAGCATCAAAATTTGTTACTGCATATAAAATGAATTTAAAACAGAAAATGAAAAACTTTTAAATAAATCACGAACTTTTAAAAATAATTTTTTATTCAATAGGTTTTTAATTATGTTTTCTCTTTTTCTCAAAATGAGATTTTTAACATTTTGCTTTATCACAAAACGTTATAACTTCAAAAGTTATAATTGAAACGGTATAAAACTTTGACAAAACACTCTAGAGGAGTTGTTTCAAGGATTGAATTACTGCAATGAATCTAGTTTTTTTTTTTTTTTTTGTCGATAGAAGTTGTGAACTGTCATATATATTTTCCTGATTTTTCAGCTTGTAAAATGTTAACTTCTCTAAAATATTAAATAACATGGTTATCGTTTTGAGAGTAGTTCACTCTCTTAAGGACCTTTCAATAATCTAAATAAAATTTACAGAATAAAAATATCTTTATTTAAATTTGACTTATGATGTTTTGTAAAAGAGCTTTTTTTTTTTTCGCAAATTTTATGCATATTTTGAGTCAAAATTTCAAAATATTTTTAAATTTGCGTATTTTTTTTTTTTTTTTTTTCAGGTTTTTCACTGTTTTTCACTATATTCTATCATATAATGCACATAAATAGGCAATTTTTCAATTAAAAAAAAAAAAAAAAAAACACCTCCGACTGTAGGCAGACACATTAAATGCCTAAACTTTTTATCTTGTTTATTTTTTAATAAAAAAAGCATTTCTTTGCATATGAATAAAAAGAATTGAAAAATTAAACCTATATATATATATATAATGATAAAACTGATGTCATAATAGTTTTAAATTTTTATTTTTATTCAATTAACTTTTATTAACTGAATCATCTTAAGTGGTGTTCGTAAAATTTTCATATATTTTTTTGCACTGAGCACATTCAGAGCAATAATTATTTAAAGTGAGTTTTACAGATTATTAACTGTATCAAATGAAATTAAACTTATTAATGTTATTTATTTTTAAACCAATATGTGAAAAGTAGTAAATTGTAAATTAAATCATATTTTTAAAACACACAAAAATAGGAATATTTAGAGTCATGTATCCGATTTATAATTTTAACGCGTTACTATTTACTGGGTCTATTTTTTGAAGTACAGCTTAATGCATGCTATATAATTTCAGTGTATAGAAATTTGTCATATAAATGTGTCATTATATGTGACATCATAACTGTTCTTCACACTAGTTTTTTTTTTTCTTTTCTTTTGAAAGCATTGAAATATATATATATTTATATGTATATATTTAAGAAATACAACTGCATTGTACGCACGTATCTAAAATGCTTTTAACCCTACAAGGCACCCAGTTCTATATGTGGAACACCGACTTTAATCGTTTCTATAGCTATAAAACTATTAGTAGCGACATCTCTTGACATCCTGATAGAAGCTACTGACATTTAGCAATGTAGTAATACGAATCTTTACCTAAAGATGTCGTTCGTGTTTTTGTTATAGTGCACTCAGTGTGAAATTTGAATGAAAGTGATACGTTAGTCGTTTGCCTGAATTCAAAAATAAAAAAAAGAATAGTTATTGAACAATTTTGACTCGAAAGAAAAATATTGTGTGTTATAACGAAGTGTATATTTTGTAGAGGTAAGTTGTTTTTTTATATTACAATAGTAAACGTATTAGTAAATCATATTTTTATCTATGTTCCACATACGGTACGTTGAGCTAAAAAGTTGATTTTTCCGTAAAATATGGTTTTATTTTTATTTTTATAAGTTTTCCCTATCTTTGGATCACTCATTACAACCTATATATTTTTGTCGCGCACTAAAAAAAAAAATTGAGCCTTGTAGGGTTAAAAAAGTGTGCATAATGTCGTTGTACATAGATGGCCACAATATTTGAAATGAAAGCTTCTTTTACAAGGTTCGAGATTGTCACATAGTCAGTCTTTCCTGTTTGATTTTTGTCTTGATGTTCATTATCAAAGTTTTAGTTTTCATAGACGAATGTTTAAATCATAAACGACTTTGAAACTAATAAGGAGTTACGGTTTTTAGTAAGTCAAAATTAAACTAGCATGAAAAATATTTTAAAACATCAATTATAATGAATTATTAGACACGTAACTTTAATAAAGGGACTTTAAACAGGAGATTTTCGTGTTATTCATTAATTTATCATCTAGCTCTGATTACTAAATGAAAGGATTTAGTTAAAACAAATCTTGCACGGATGGTCTAATACGTGATATTTCTCGTTGACTAACGATGAAAAACCAGGAAGAATTCATAATATGGTTAAAACAAAAATGAAAGTGCTAGTAAATAAGGTCTTATCGAAATGTAATTTATATGAAAACAAACAGAGCATAAATTGGAATTCTGAACATATTAAATATGTAGATGTTGCAATGGGAGAGTGCATGCATATACGCAGCGTTTATCTAATTTTATCATTTTGTAGCCCTTCTCTTTGAACTGAAAAACAACGATTCGTTTATTTCAACATGTATTTATATATTTAAACCATATAATTATATACTTAATATATTTGTAACACAAGCTAACAATAACAGAATGTACCATGTAAACATTTTCCTATTAAATAATAGAATTTAACGCATTTACACTAAAAGAACGCAAACTCATGCAAACATTACATCTTCCAATGTCTGAGTGCATGATATATACACGGTTTATCTAATTTTATCATTCTGAAGTGCTGTCTGTCTGAAATGAAACACAAATATTCTTTTATTTCAATATATATTTATATCTTTAACTCAATGTATCTCTGTAACATAAGCTAACAGTTAAAAAAAAAAAAAAAATTAAATTTCTTATTAATCACCAAACCAAAATGTAATGAAAAATAGTAGATATTCATCTAATTATGTATATAAGCTTAAAATTAGAGAAAGAAATTCTACAAGTTTAATTAATAAATAGCTACTGTGTTAACAAGAAAGTAATTTCTTTCTTTCTTTCTTTCTTTCTTTCTTTCTTTTTTTTTTTTTTGTGTGTGTGTGTGTGAAATAAAACTCATTTTCTTTTCTACATAAAGAATGAAGTTAATTTTGTCAAATATCTTCTGTTCTGTTCTATGACCTTTTGCCATCTTACTGGTATCTTCATGACTCCATACTGGGTACTCAGAAAAGTTTTGATTCTGATCAGAAAAAATCTCAAACAAGTGCGATTTTAAATTCATCATTATTTGTATTCAAAATAAACAGTAGTTCGACGGTGCAAGGTAAGGGTTCTATGGGGGATAAGACATCACTTCCTAACCAACCTCTAATAATTTCGCGCATGTTGCTAAAGATGTCACATTGTCGTGGTGGAACACATTCCTTTTTGATTTGCCAGATCTGGACTTTTCACTTTGATTGCTTCCTCGAATCTCACAAGTTGTTGGCAATAATCATGTCAATTGATCGTTTGATTGTTTGGAAACAGTTCAAGATACGTAGCACCTTTGTAATCTCATCAAATTTACAGCATGATTTTTTCGTGATGCAATTTTTTTTTCGACAATATTGTTTGTGCTGCTTCATCATGCTTGGGCCATGATCTTTTCTGACTGATATCATTGTGGACGATACATTTTTATCCCTTGTGAAGATTCGTTTAAAAACAAAGTCAGTTGCATTGAATTTGAAATACATGTTGCAAATATTGATTAGTTGTATAAGTGATTTTTTTTCAATTCATGCAAAACTCAAATGTACAGCTACTTAACGAGTCCAAGACATCTTATCTGATTTTCAATTGTTGTGTGTGATACATGTAACCTTATTACAATCTCTTACACAAAAGCAATTACAACGTTGACAGCAAAGTTAAAAAAAGAAGAAGAAGAAGAAGAAGAAGATTACGCTATCTATTTGTGTAAACTGAAATTCCTTTCTTTCTAATCCGATATAAAAAATAGTCTTAATTGAAGTTGAAATTATAAAATACGTAAATCAATTAGATAAAAATATGAGCAGGATAAAAATAACACAAGCGTAAGAATAATTACGAAATATGAAACATTTGATAAGCCCTAAAATTTCCATGAAATTAAGTATTAAATATAGAATTATCTGAAAATGAATGCAATGCAGAAAAATACAAAATATATATCATAAAAAGATTTACATTCTATTCTACTTTTTAGTGAGCTGAAATAGAATGAAAACTGAAAGAATACGCATTATTTCACAAATGGGAGTAAACTACTCAAACAAAATTTTATTTTGTTTTGTTTTTATTCATTTTATAAATTTAATTTTTATAATGGTCTAAAAAGCAGAACTGGAATGGATATCAAGCTGTCAGCCTATTTTGCATAGATTTAATCACTTATAATTAGGCTTGTTTATTGAGGCTCCCGAAATTCCCAATGTTATCTCAGTGTCCTTGGAAATTTTGTCGTGGATGTTGAGTCTGAGTCTCAACTAACTATACTGATCGAGATTGATGCAAATGGCGCTGCACGTATGCGTTTCACTAGGCACGCTAATTACTTTGTAGCAAAAACTTACCTATCGGTTCGATGAGAGTCACGCAAATAAGATTCTCACTATAACCATTTCTAAGAATAGATTGCAATTTCTTTTTCTTTCATTCTTTTATATATATACATATTTCACGTATTATTCATTTTTGTAATTCAAAGATGAATTGAAACAAACAGATATCATTTCAAAACCCTTCTTCATACACCCAGTATTCTGGTTGAAATATTTATAAAAATACTCTTATTTTACATAGAATGCATAGATGAGAAATTTGATACCAGAATTACTCATTACTTGAGGTCTCTCTCTCTTTGTCTGTCATCGAATATTCATCATCGAATTGCATTCATCGAAAGATTTATCGAGTTCTTTGAAACTAATATAAGTTATTCATGTTCATTATGTGATGTTTCCTATTGAAAATGAAGTAAACATCGCCATTGAATTGCGTACCGGAACACAAAAAATTTCAAGCGTTGTATTCTGTAACAGATATTTCTATAAACCATATTTTAATACATTTAGTTTGCACAAATCATAATGAAATTGGAATTTATTATTCAGATGCACGTACGATATAGCATGATTAGTAGTAAGATTTACAAGGCCACACAAAAATATTCAGATACATTAAGGTTTATAATTGGAAATTGGTTCAATTACATTTTCATTTTCATCAAGCGTTTTTAACACTTTAGTAAAAGTGATTATAATATGAACTGGACCATATGTCCGTTTTTCTGTTCGTCTGTCTATCTCTCCGCGTTCTAACTCTAGTAAATGAAATTCATGGAATTCCTTGAAACTGATAACAGTTATTCAAGTTACCTATACGTTTTTTCCTATTAAAAATGAAGTAAATATCGCTACTGGTTTGTGTACAGGGGCACGCGAAAGAATTCCAAACCACTGCGTTCTATGAGAGATATTTCTATAAACGATATTTTAATGTCTTTGTTTTGCACAAATCATAATGAAATTGACGTTTATTATTCATATTCATAGGCATAGCCTTCTGAACAATATAGTATGATTAGCATTAAGATTTACTAAGGCACACAAAAATATTCAAGTACATTAAGGGCTATAATTGGAAATTGCCCCAACTGCGTTTTCTTTTTCATTGGTCGTTTTTAACACTTTCTTGCAATGTTTAAGAGTAATTCTAATTTGAATTAGCTTATATTTCTGCTTTTCTGTTCGTCTGTATGTTTGTCTGTAAGCTCCGCCTCTAATGCTAGTAAATATTTTAAGAATTTCCTTAAAATGATATATGTTATTTAAATTCATTATCGAATGTTCCCTATTTCAAATAACAGAATTTGTTTGTATAACAGGAACGCACAAAAAAATGCCAATGCATTGCATCTTTTTTTAGAGACACTTTTATAAATTATATTTAAATAATTTTGTACTACGCAGATCATAATAAAATTGGCATTAATATATTGGCATTAATATTGGCAATTGGCATTAATATGCTATTTTTTTTTTTTTTTTTTAATAGAATACGAATTGTATTTCCGGATGTGTTTAGCGTTTTAACACTTTCTAACAATGTGTAATAGTGATTGAGAATTCGAATAGTCTCTGTATCTGTCTTTGTGTGATTCTGTCTGGATCAGTTATTCAAAGTACATCAATGCAATGAGTATACGTACAGTCGGTCAAAAAAAAAAAAAACGAAACACCCCCACCTATCTCATTACCTAATTATCGCAGAAACATGCAGTAGGCACCAATCATCAGGAATTTATGTCTACTTTTATTGTATGTAGGAAAAAATGACATCGGGGGTCGTCTACATATTAAAAATGGGTCCAACTTTGAAAATTCGAACGTTAACCCACTACTTTGACGACAGAAAACGATTCCAGAGCATCAAAATAGCCTAGATATCAATTTGCACGAAGATACGAACATTAGTTCCTGAGATATTTAAGGTTTTTGTTTAGGGGGTTATCTCCAATTTTATATATTTTTCATTTAGGTCAGATTCAACGAATTTATTAGAGCTCTTTTCTATTATTCAATGTGTTTCATTCATCTACAAACCTCTAAATACATCATTTCAATGAGCATATCAATGTGGAAATTTCAAACTATAAAAAATATTCTGTCCAAAAAGGTTAACACAGGAGGGTCTGATAACTCCTGTGTGTGTGTAAAGGGGGGAGGGGGCACCAGGATTCAGAATTGATGTTTTATTATCGCATTTTCAGAAGATTTTTACTGAAATTAGATTTCTGTTATGTTTTTTTTTTCCCTAGGTATCAGACTATAAACCAACGCGTCTCTAGCTACTGAAGTGTGTGTGTGTGTGTACAGAAGTTGGGTTTATTCGAAAATGATTATAGGGATTTTGATGAAAGTTTGGGGTTAAGTGTTTTCGGGATATTAGACTTACCAACACCTTCAGAAAAATGGGCGTTGGCTGTTAACCCCTTATCGGCCAAAGGCAACAAATGAAATAAATTGTGTGTATTCGGAAACTGATATAAGGATTTTGATGAAAGTTTTGCATTAAGTGCTTTCGGGGATGCTTAGACGAATGGAATTATCTCCATCGTCATAAAAATTCGTTGTCGCTGTTAACCCTTTAAAGGACAATTGCAACGTATGCCAGAAATCGGCTTTACACGGATATGGACTAAGCGATTTTTATAAAAGTTTGAAGTTAGGGCTTTTTCATGAGAAAAAACAATTGGATTTCATCTTCAGATAAATTAGCGTTTAGATTTAACCCTTTACTGGCCAATTGCAATACATAGCAAAAGTTGGGTTTATTCAAAAATGATTCTAGGGATTTTGATGAAAGTTTGGGGTTAAGTGTTTTCGGAATATTAGAATTACCACCATCTTCAGAATTATTTGCATTGGCTGTTAACCCCTTATCGGCCAATAGCAACAAATGAAATAAATTGGGTTTATTCGGAAACTGATATAAGGATTTTGATAAAAATTTTGCGTTAAGTGCTTTTGAGTATGCTTAAACGAATGGAATTATCCCCATCGTCATAAAAATTTGTTGTTGATGTTAACCCTTTAAAGGACAATTGCAACGTTTGTCAGAAATCGGCTTTACACGGAAATGGACGAAGCAAATTTTATGAAAGTTCGATGTTAGGGCTTTTTCATGAGAAAAAAACAATTGGATTTCCTCTTCAGATAAATTAGCGTTTACAGTTAACCCTTTACCTGCCAATTGCAATACATAGCAAAAGTTGGGTTTATTCGAAAATGATTCTAGGGATTTTGATGAAAGTTTGGGGGTTAAGTGATTTCCGAATATTAGACTGACTTACCACCATCTTCAGAAAAATTTGCGTTGGCTGTTAACCCCTTATCGGCCAACGGCAACAAATGAAATAAATTGGATTTATTCGGAAACTGATATAAGGATTTTGAGGAAAATTTTACGTTAAGTGCTTTTGAGTATGCTTAAACGAATGGAATTATCCCTATCTTCATAAAAATTCGTTGTCGATGTTAACCCTTTAAAGGACAATTGCAAAGTTTGTCAGAAATCGGCTTTACACGGAAATGGACGAAGCAAATTTTATGAAAGTTCGATGTTAGGGCTTTTTCATGAGAAAAAAACAATTGGATTTCATCTTCAGATAAATTAGCGTTTATAGTTAACCCTTTACCGGCCAATTGCAACACATAGCAGAATTTGGGTTTACTCGAAAATGATTATTTCGATTTTGATGAAAGTTTTGGGTTAAGTTTTTTCGGAATATTAGGCTTACCACCATCTTCAGAAAAATTTGCGTTGGCTGTTAACCCCTTATGGGCCAATGGCAACAAATGAAATAAATTGGGTTTATTTGGAAACTGATATAAGGATTTTGATGAAAGTTTTGCATTAAGTGCTTTCGGGGATGCTTAGACGAAGAAATTATCCTCATTGTCATAAATATTCTTTGTCGTTGTTAATCCTTTAAAGGCCAAATGCAACGTATGTCAGAAATTGTCTTTATACGGAAATGGAGAAAACGATTTTTGTGAAAGGTTGCCGTTAGGGCTTTTTGATGAGAAAAGACGATTGGATCTCTTCTTCAGACAAATTAGCGTTCACAGTTAACCCTTTACTGACCAACTGCAACACATAGCAGAAATTGAGTTTACCTGGAAATGGATATAGCGATTTTGATTAATATTTCGGACTAAGTTTTTTCGGGGACTGCTAAAACGAATGGTCTTCCCTCATCTTCAGAAAAAAAAAAAATAACGTTCTCAATTAACCCTTTACCGGCCAATTGGAACATATGACAAAAATTGGGTCTACTTGTAAATAGGTATAAGAATTATGATGAAAATTTGAGGTTGCATAATTGATTAGAATTATTTTATTCTTCAGAAAATTTCTTGTTCTCTGTTAAACCTTTAAAGGCCTATTGCGACGTTTGCCAGAAATACGGTTTACACAGAAACAGACATCTCGAATTTCATAAAAGCTTAGAGTTAAGACTTTTTGATGAGAAAAGGCTTTTGGAAATATCCTCTTCTTTGGAAAAAATTGCATTCGTTGTTAACTCTTTATCGACACATTACAACATACGGTAGAAATTGAGTTTATTCGGAAATGGGCAAAGCGATTTTTATGAAAGTTTGGAGTTACGGCTTTTGATGAGAAAAAATGATTGGACCTATCCTTATCTTCAGAAAAAATCGTGTTCTCAATTAACATTTTATCGGCCAGTTGCAAATTATAGCAGAAGTTGGGTTTATTTAGAAATTTATATGATGATTTTGATGATAGTTTGGGGTTAAAGACTTTCTGGGTGCTTAAAGAACTGGACATATCCTCATCTTCAAAAAAAAAAAAAAAAAAAAAAAAAAAAAAAAAATTCGCAGTTTACCATATATCGACCAGTTGCATCAAGTTTTAGAAATAGGCTTAATCGGAAATGGATATAGTGATTTCAAATGAAGTTTGTGGTTAGTGTTTTTAGGGATGCAAAAACGTTTGGACTTATTCTCATCTTTTGAAAAAAAATGGCGTGATGATCTGTTAAACCTTTATCGACAAATTGCAACATATCGCCCAAATTCGGGTTACTCGGTAACGGATGTATCGATTTTGATGAAAGTTTGGGGTTAAGTGTTTTCGGAGTTCAAAAAAAGTTTGGATTTATACAGAAAAATTAGCGTTCGCTGTCAAAATATATGGTAAAAAAGGATTCGGGTTTCAGTTCATGACTTCATTTGTTATTTTGTTTAAATTTAGTAAGAGAGAATGTAATAGATTCAGGCAATATTTGTGTGTATCGAAATATTTGGTAAATAATGAGGAGGTTCAAGTCTATAACTGTATACTTATTGTGTATCTTGTTTTCTTTCTTTTCTTTCTATTTATATATATATATTTTTAATACGATTTAATTTAATCAGAGGTAGCTGATATTTGTGCGTGTTGAGGTATTTGGTAAACAAGGAAGCAGGATCCAGTCCATGAATGGAGTTATAAATATTTTTTTAAATGAAAATGCCTAAATTCAAATAAATGTAGGTGATATTTTCAAATGCCTAGCTAGTCGTTAATTTAGTTAAATAGCGATTGCAAGTTTTGTACTGGTAGCGCTGCCGAAGGCAGAAGGAACCAGGAACAGTTGGCTAAAAGAATTTAAAAATGCACCGTGTTCTGATCTATTCTGAAAGTTTCAAATGTCTAGTTAGTAGGGAAGTTAGTTAAATACATTTTCTGTCGAATCATATAAGCACAGCCGAAGGCAGTAGGGACCTGAAACAGTTGACTAAAAGTATTAAAAAAATGTGTTGTCACCGTGTTCTGAGCTGTTATGAAAGTTTCAAATGTGCTAGTCGGGAAGTTAGTTAAAAATCGATTGCATGCTTTGTACTGATAACGCTCTCGAAGGCAGCAGGAACCAGAAACAGTTGACTAAAAGTATTTAAAAAATGCATTTTCGTCGTGTTCGGAACTATTCTGTAAGTTTCAAATGTCTAACTTGTCGGGAAGTTAGTTAAATAAATTTTCTGTCCAATTATATAAACGCTGCCGAAGGCAGTAGGGACCTGAAACAATTGACTAAAGGTGATAAAAAAAATGTTTTGTCACCGTGTTCTGAGCTATCCTGAAAGTTTCAAATGTCTAGCTAGTCGGGAAGTTAGTTAAAAATCGATTGCAATATTTGTACTGGACAAACAAACAAACAAGAATCGAAGTTAATAAAAAGAATTACAAGATAAAAAGAACTTTTATATACCATGTTTTTAAATTTTCTGTTGAATCATATAAACGCTACTGAGCACAGCAGGAACCCGGAGCAATTGGAAAAAAGTATTAAAAAAATTCCTTGCTATCGTGTTCTGAGCTATTATAAAAGTTTCAAACGGCTATCTAGCCGGGAAGTTAGTTAAAAGTTGATTGCAAGCTTTGTACTGGTAACGCTGCCGAAGGCAGCAGGGTCCCGAAGCAATTTGTTATAAATATTTTTAAACTGCATTTTCACCGTATTCTGAACTATTTTGAAAGTTTCAAATGTCTAGCTACTCGGGAAGTTAGTTAAATAAATTTTCTGTTGAATCATATAAATGCTGCCGAATACAGTAGGGACCTGATACAGTTGACTAAAAGTATTTAAAAAAATGTATTGTCACCATGTTCTGAGCTATCCTGAAAGTTTCAAATATCAAGCTAGTCGGGAAGTTAGTGAAAAATTGATTGTAAGCTTCGTACTGGTAACGCTGTCGAAGGCAGCATGAACCCGAAGCAATTGGTTAAAAATATTTTAAAAATGCATTTTTGCCGTGTTCTGAACTATTCTGAAAGTTTCAAATGTCCAGCTAGTCGGGGAGTTAGTTAAATAAATTTTCTGCCAAATCATATGAGCGCTGCCGAAGGCAGTGGGACCTGAAATAGTTGACTAAAATTATTAGAAGAATGTATTTTCACTGTGTTGTGAGCTGCCCTGAAAATTTCAAATATCTAGCTAGTTAGGAAGTTAGTTAAAAATCGATGGCAAGATTTGTACTGGACAAACAAAAAAACAAGAATCGAAGTTAATAAAAACATGGTAATATGATAAAATATTACAGGGAGTTCAAGTATTTTCTCCCCTTGCTTAATTTTACGCTATTGCACTTCATATAATTTTAAACCATAAATCGTAATGATATATAATTTTTTGTCGTGTTCCTGTAAAAATCTATAAAGGCTATCTTTACCAAAATCTATACAATTCGTGCGACAGTAATGTATAACATGTGTATAAATTTTCAGTTTAATAGAATAAGGTGTTTAGATACTATTGCATTTTAAACGTTTGGGCACATAGACCATAATGACAATTTTTCTTTCTGTCCTTGTAAAAAGAAAAAAAAAACTATACATGCTAGATTTATCAAAATCTATACACTTTGTGCGAGGGTGATTATTAACATGTATAAAAGTTTTTTAACTCAAACGAATAAGGCGTTTAAATCCTATCGCATTTTATTTTATTTGGATCCATAGATAATAATGATAAAGAATTTTTTGTTGTGTCCCTGTGAAGAACTATAAATGCTAGATATATCAAAATCTATACACTTTGTGCGACGGACATTTATAACACGCGTATTAGCTCAAAAGAAAATGGCGTATAGACACTATCGCAGTTTGAAAAACTTGGTCCTATAGGCTATAACGATAAAGAATATTTCTTTTTTGTGCCTGTAAAAAGTACTTTTAAGTGCTAGATTCACCAAAATGAACAGTGATCGTGCTATGGTGTCATACAATATACTTACTATATTTCAACTTATTTGAACAGAGGATTTAGGCGCTATCGTATTCACTCACACACATACAACCATTCATAATTGAAAACTAGTAGAAATGAATTCAGTGTAATTCAAAAGCATAGAAATCCCATAATCTCAAAGGTCGGTTTTTTTTTGTCACGATTACAATACTTCCTTTACATACGTATGTTCGGAAAGTAAAAATCTAATCTCTCAACTATGAAGTTCTGTCCAACTCAAAGAAATAATTTATTCTGTAATAATATTATATTATTTTTATTGGTTAATTTATATTTCCAACACTATTAATAATAGCGACTATAGAAATTAGAAATCACAATTCTTCTAAATAAAATTACGAAAACATTATATAATATAGTAAGGAAAGAGATTAAAAAAAAAAAAATAAATGTTAAACTACATTTTTAAATTGCATACAATTCTTCAATGTGCTCTTGTATTTCAATTTACACACATGTCTAATATTATAATACAATTTATTTCAGAATTAAATTCCAATTTATTTCAGCTGAAAAAAAAATCATTGTTGAAATAATTAAAAATATATAAAAGTGAATTAAAACCTTTTTTTTCTTAAAATCGTCTGCAATAAAATTCAAAATTGATTGTTGTGAATGCTACTTGTAAATAGAGTTTGTAATCGTTATATGGCCCCCAAACTTGATCTTCGATCGTTTTTCTGGAATATCTCGAGAATTATTTGTCCCAATGAGCTGCAAATTTGCATACACGTATTTTAAGGTGCTAGAAATCGATATCTGTTAAAAAAATTATAGGTCACAATACATAATTTTTTAAAATATTAATTTAATAATTTTTATTCTATAGATAAAAAAATTTTAAATCTTAATGAAACTCATAAATATGTTTGGAAAACCTGTTATTAACACCATAAAAAAATCCAGGTAAAAAAAAATAAAAATGTAGGAGATATGAATATAAATGTGTAATCAGACTTTAACATTAGAAGCTCGAAAGTTTAGACGTGTATAACTCCTAAACTTATACACCTTTTGACTTCCAAATTCATATCTGGGGATGAAATTGACTGTAGAATCGATATCCGAAATCAAAATTATATGTTACCATTGAAAAAATTAAAGTTTGACAATTTCAATATGGAGATGACCCCTTAAGCTATTTTTTTCCAATTAGCTTAAAAGAGAACAAAATTCCCTGACGAACGGTACCTTTGGTGTCTTTCTGCAACAATTTACTGATGAGATAGGTGGGGGTGTTTCGTTTTTTTTTTTTTTTTTGACCGACTGTACGTACTGTTGAAAATGGTTAATAACCTATGCGAACCACACGATTTTTCGTTTGAATTTCGTTTTCCTATCCAAAAAGTTCACTGTTAAATTTATCCCTGTTTCCCAAAATCGATTTTCAATAATTTTGATATTTTAGTTTAAAGCTGTAAAGCAAGAAACATGGATTCAGTTCATTTTTGCACTTTAAAGCTCCAAAATAAATTATAAAAAAATATTTTTAATAATAATAATAAGAAGAAGAAGAAGGAACAAAAAAGAATTTAATGATTGTGATTTTTTTTTTTTTTTTAATAGGAAAAAGAAAGAAAAGAAATGCATTAGATAATGAGTAATGGTAATAAAAACTTCCCTGTAGAATAACATGGACTTTGGCTATCGGGATTATAGGCAAAGAGTTCCCTTAATGTTCCTTTTTTGCTATTACTTCAATTTTCAATACATGCGTGTCAATAGAAAAGCAATTTTGTAGATGAAAAATGTCCGTGGAATGTAAATAGAATGTTGTCAATGGAAAAAAAAAATTATAGAATTTTGTCAATAGTAAAGAAATTTGTGCTGATAATATTACAACATTATACTTGATCAAGACGCATGTCACAAGAAAGTTTCGAGAATTTAAGACGATGTATACTTATTTATTTATTAGTTCCCCATCATACTATAGGTATGGGGAACTTAGGTAATCGTGAAAAATTTCGACCTCGGTTTTTTGACTTTTTTACACGTTTTCAGGTGTGAGGAATCCGAAAATGACAAAATTTATATGGTGTCTGTCTGTAGGGTGTCTGTTAGTCTGTTAGTGTGTTAGTGTGTAAGTCCGTTAGTCCGTTAGTTTGTTAGTCTGTGTACACGATATCTCAAGAACAAATTGTCGCAGAGAGGTCAGATCAGTTTTAAAATATTACTTTCGACGCTGGCAAGAACCCTATTTAGTTGCAACATTCGAATTTTAAAACTTCGTAAGTTATTAGAAATTTACGATTTTCTTAACATGGGAGAATAGGACAAAAATTCACTTAAACGTGCATTAAATGGAAACTTTTTACTGTAAAAATGTCAGACCAGTTTTAAAATATCAGTTTTGATGCCGGAAGGAACATTAGTAACTATAAATATGCTACTTTGAAAATTTCGCAAGTTATTGGAAATTTACGAATTTCTTAACATGGCAGTATAGGGCAAAATTTCACATAAACGTTAATCTTGAGGGATATTTTTATCGTAAAGATGGCAGAATAAGGCAAAATTGAGCATAAACTTCCATTTTGAGGATCATAAATACATTAGATAACTTCAAAATTACATTTATGATATTTGACTGAACATGATTGAATACAAATATTCTAATAAGAAAATTTCGTAAATTATTCGTAATTTACGATTTTACCAACATAGCGAAATTGTAAATTTTTCATATAAATATGAATTTTGAGGATTATTACATTGGAAATAATAGCATGAAAACTAAACAACGAAATTGACCCTGATAAAATAAATTAATAGATTAGAATAAGATAAATATATCGAAGTGAACGGTAGATAGCCTATTTGGCGGGGTTTTCATTCTGTCACTGTATTAAGCTTTTGTCAAATTTATTTCTTTTAACATGATTATATGTCTCGCACTAGAAATTTATGAGAACATAAATATGATGGGGAACTGAGCAGAGTCCATCTATGCCAACTAGTTTATTATTGTGGTGGATTTGTGGAGTACTTAGAAACCAGAGCAGTGTAATTCACAAGTCTTTGAGTAAAGAGAGCTGAATTAAAGTACCGCAAATGTTTATACATCTAAAATAAAAAAAAAAGAATTTAATGTGAATTTTTTTTTTTCTTCATTAAATTAATGTATTATTAATCAATAAAGCTCCACTCTATTCTGAGTGGTTGTCAAATATTATGCTTTTTGGATACCAGTTATTAATAGAATGTTTTTTTTTTTTATATATATATATAAATTACTGTAATAGTTTTTCACTATTCCTCCCCAATTGAAGAGGAATTTAAAAAGCGTAACAGTCGGCAGTGATCTTTCTGGGTTTGAGCATAAATTATGGACCATTAAGGTAAATCCTGACAACACTGTTCTAAGACTTAAGCAAAATTGATATCTTTGGAGAACTTTAATTATTTTCTACAAATTTAATTGAGTTTAGTTATTTTCTCAAACTTTTGAATCATTCTGTTAGCATGTAATTTTATCTGATTAAAATATAATTACAGGAAAATAAAAACTAACAGCATTTATTTAAGTTATTTTACATTGCTTTCTATACAAAGTTTACATTATATCTCTCGAACAAACACAAAGAGTTGCATCACAGTATTTTCAAATCATAGATTCTTGATCTTTCCATGAGAAATAAAAAGGCACGCCTTTAACGTCTTCAACTCCGAACAGTCTGTACATCGAAATTGTCAGTGATTATACACTTCTAAAATAATCAATAAATTAACTTTTTTACGATGTCAGTTAAAAATAAAATAGACTAGAGTCCTGAGCAAATTTATCGCCTATAGTAAAAGCCGAACATATTGTGAAATTGTGGAACTACCATACTTGGATGACCCTCTAGCATATAAGATCGTCCCTCATGATGTCCATGTCCATGATGATGATGGTGGCCATGGTGATGTCCGTGATCGTGCTCGTGATGACCTCCATGCTCGTGGTTATGATGGTGTCCATGATGATGCTTATTTTCATGTCCGTGATGATGCCCGTGATGGTGTCCATGATGATGTCCATGATGATGACCATGGTGATGGCTTTGTTCATGTTTATGTCCATGATGGTGTCCGTGTTCGTGTCCGTGCTTGTTTTCGTGGTGATGTCCATGGTGATGCCCATGGTGATGCCCATGTTCGTGTTTGTGCCCATGATGGTGCCCATGTTCATGTTTGTGTCCATGATGGTGCCCATGGTGATGACCGTGATGATGGCCATGATGATGACCATGTTTATGTTCATGTGCATGGTGATTGTGATGATCGTGCCCATGTTTGTGCTCATGTCCATGATGATGTCCATGGTGGTGATCATTTTTATGTTCGTGTCCATGATGGTGCCCATGGTGATGATCATGTCCGTGTTTATGTTCGTGCCCATGTTTGTGATCGTGTTTATGTTCGTGTCCATGATGGTGTCCATGGTGATGACCATGTTTGTGATCATGATGATGACCATGGTGGTGGCCATGTTTGTGTTCATGTCCATGATGATGGCCATGTTTGTGTTCATGTCCATGATGGTGGCCATGTTCGTGTTTGTGTTCGTGTCCATGATGATGTCCATGATGGTGTCCGTGTTTGTGATGATGCCCATGTTTATGTTTGTGGTGATGATCATGTCCGTGTTTGTGCTCATGCCCATGCTTATGTTCGTGTTGGTGACCATGATGATGACCATGCTTGTGATGATGATGGTGATGATGGTGATGCTCCTGTTGATCCTTTATGACGATCACCTTTTTTTCTTCCCTGTAAAAGAAAGTACATATTTATTTGAAAATTAAAAAATAATAATAATAATAAAAATAATTTTTTCTTAGAAACTTTTTTTGTTATTTACGTACATCACTTTATCATCACCTGCTATCGTTTCGTACGTATTTTTAGATTGCATTGTGAGTGATCTATATATTAATATACAAACAGGAAATTTGTCTTACGTTTTTAGCCTTTTTTCCATAAGAAGTAGGAGGAAGTATAAGGCTTATAAGTAGTATCGTTTAAAAGATAAGCTTAACATGGGTTGCAGAAAAAGAAAATTGCTCTCACATAATGTCCAGAAAACGTATAAAATGCTTTTTTTTATTCCTAACACGCAACCTTCTGCATTTGAAATTCCTACAGAAAAAAGTTGTTATATCTGCACAAGCATCTTTTTCACATTGAATACAACGGTTCTTGATTTAGCTTAATTTTTCTGCTTTTATTTTTTCTGTTTATTTCTTAAAACCTCAAATATAATGCCGCATACGAGAACCACTCTTGGAATTACCCTAATGTTCTTTTATCATTTGCCTTTTGTCAAAAAATGTGAATATATTTTAATTTATTTTTTAAGGTTGTCGTTGTCCTGTCAACATATGTAAGTGCAATTTTATTTTTTACTTTCTTTTAGATTCAATAGAAAAAACACTGGATTCGTGAAACTTTTCGACTCTGGGTTTTCAACGTTTTGAGAGTTCAAGACCACAATTTGATCAATTTAAAAAAGTGTCTATCTGTATCTGTCTGAGTCTGTGTGTCTATGTGTGCGTCTGTTGATTCGCGGCTGATCTCGATGTGTGCGTGCCTGTTACGGCTTTATTCCAAAAATTTTTAACCCGGGAATATGCTAGGTTATCGCAAAATCAGTATTCACCATGGAAAATCAGCGATTTAACTCTCGAGTTAACCCTCTTTTTTTAAACCTACGAAATTGGTGCATTAACTCTTGTGTTAACCCACGTGAACAATGGGTTTACACTGGTTTGGTGAATAAGGCCGTTATTACCATAATTTAATCTTCGAAGTGCTATCGTCTCGCAGTGAGACGATTCGTAAAATCTATATAACAACTCGTAAAATCGAGATATCAATCGATTTTACGAATCGTCTCGCTGCGAGACGATTCGGATCACCGTTAGAGTGCTATCATCTCGCAGTGAGACGATTTGTAAAATCTGTATAACAACTCGTAAAATCGAGATATCAATCGATTTTACGAATAGTGTCGCTGCGAGAGGATTCGGATCACCGCTATAGAGTGCTATCATCTCGCAGTGAGACGATTCGTAAAATCTATATAACAACTCGTAAAATCGAGATAGCAATCGATTTTATGAATAGTCTCGCTGCGAGACGATTCGGATCACCGCTAGA